>CM060938.1:322732199-327732199 GCA_030765085.1 Allium cepa | reverse complement strand
GCTTTCATGCTTAACTTTGGTTTCGACTTGCTTTCATGCATGTTTTTAGATTTAACTCATTTTAATGCTTATCTTTGGTTCTGACTTGCTTTCTTGCTCGTCTTTTGAGTTCTATGTGCTTTTATGCTTGTTTAATGGTTTTACTTGCTTTCATGCAAATTTATGATTTATAATATGAAATATTTCACTTCAGCATATTTTGAGATGAATTCTTATGAAAGTATGATATGATTTTATGACAGGGTGAATTATTGTGATCAATTTGCTTATTAATTAGAGATTGGCATATTATATATGGTTATAACTGTATTATCGTTGTCACGATCTCATTTTTGTTAAATTAGAAATAGTCTAACCCGTTTATTATTTATTAATACTCAAGTTAGGCCAAAGTATTTTAGGTATTGGGACTCGTTGACTGTAGATATTAGGCTAGCTTATGGATATATATATATATATATATGATGTTCAGCTCTAGAACTTGATGTCGGTGTACATTTTGTATGAGTGGCTGACTTTTATGTTATGTATATTTTGGGACATGTTGTAGTCGATATTTATACTTGTATTATGTGAGTCTAGTATTTTGTTTTGTAGACTCACTTACGTTGTCAATATTATATATATTCTGCTTTATTCTATGATTCTTTGTTTTCTGTAATATAATATATATTGTTCACGTCTTATTAGCTAACATGTTTATTGCTTTGTGTCAAGACTGTACACATCAGTTATCTAGTATAGATCTTCAAATTTTTAGGAATGACATGTTGGTGTTAGCCCATTGGAATATTCACGTCTGGTTACTGCTGACCAGCCTTATTTTTCGTATTAGTAGACAATATTACTATATAATTGTGACGATTCGGAATTTCTGGATATTTGAAATCAAATATTTAATTGATTTAAATATTTAAAAGTTAGTTTCTAAGTGGAATTTCAAATATCGCTATTTATTGAATAATTTAAATATTGAATAAATAACTGGCAATTGGGAAAAATTATTGAATCTGGAATTTCAGGCTTGTTAAAAATAAATTGAAAGCTTATAAAATTTATAATGGTGATAATAGAAATAACAGATGTGTTAAAACTGAATTTGAAAGTAATTTGTTCAGTTTTAAAAATATATTGTTTAAATTGAATTTAAAAATAGCCCTCCGAGGTATAGTCTCGGAATTCGACGAAAACTGTTCCATTGGATCCGTAGTAGTGTATTATTATCGGATTTTAATTTTTATAGTGTTTGGAGTGATCGTTTGATTGTACGATAAATAAACGCACTGAAATCTATATCAAAATTTTAATATAATAATATGGTCGAGAAAGCTATCTTTTCCATACGATCGAATTTGGACTCAAAACCTTTTCCATTATGTTTGAAATAGGGGTTTAACATTATAAACGCCTAGAAACATGCCTCGATAGGAGTTCGGAATTTTAGGTTGCATTTATCTGGACGATTTAAAATTTGAATTTGAAATATATATGTATGTATGTATGTATATATTATAAACTGAATAATGTTTTTACAATTCACTACACGTGTTCACACTATAAACATGTGTTCCTTTTTTTCACTCCCCCTTTTGAACGTGTTGTTTTCTCTCTGAAATATGGCAGAAGCAAATTAAAAATCGAATTCAACTACAGAGAGAGAAAAACCCTCTCTCCGTCCAAACCAAATGAACGATATCCTCCTCCGTTCAATTCTTTTCAAATCAATCGAATTCTCATCAGACTTGAATTTTTGGCCGATCCTTAGTTTAAAAATATAATAAGCAAGCAGCAAATCAAAATTCAAATCCGCGTATGGGGAAACAACTTTGGCCGAGGCTTCTTCTTTAGCATCGAACCGATTCTCAGGAAAACCGATGAGGTAGATGGGGTTTTAGGGCCTTGATTTGGGCGAGTGGGAGGCGCGATAATTGCTTGGACATCGCGATGTCGTGGAGGGATCGTAGCGGTGATGTGCAGCGCGTGTGGCCGAGGGCATCTAACAACGTTGATCTAGGGTTCGGTAGTGTGGTTTTCTGGTGAGGGTATCGCGATGATGAGGTTTTGTGCATGAAGATGGTGACTTGGTGATTAATGCACAGAGATGTCGAGGGGGATGTAGTTGAGGTAGATCCAGTGCGGTGATAGGTGAGTGTTGGTGTGAAGACCCGCAAATCCGTACTCCTTGAATATACACTAGTCTCCATAGATTAATTCAAGATGAACAGAAATACGAATTATCAATGTTTAAAAGAAGGAAAGAAAAAGAAAAAGGATAGAAGAAGAAAGAAAAGATAGAAAATAGAGAGAAAAGAACATAGGAAATAGAACGGAATAGAAAACAACAGAACAATATCAGAATCTCACAATCGCAGCGGAACAACATATAATAGATAAATGAATAATCTTTAAACAAAGAACTATATCAGTTATTACATTACATTACATTTCATTTCATTACATCAGAGTGTACAAAAATAAACAACAACAAACAATGCAGCGGAAAAAGAAATACTATATACTAGTAATACGCCATGCCATCCAGCTTGCCTCCAGCAACTCCAGAATATCCTGATAAACCTAACTCTTGACTGCCCGTGTGGAAATTGGTGGGCACCCAGAGTTTAGGAAGGAAAACAATAAACTCCGAGTCAGTCATGTGACTGGTGTGAGAACTCAAAACAGTTTATTTATCTTTAAAATCAAAATAGAGGAATATTTTTAAAGTCAATTCGCAATGCTTTTAAAAATGAGACTACCATAAGGCCTCCCGCACACACACACAATGCAAACGCAGAATCGGAGGAGATTTCTCCTTATGATAGTCAAAGATGCTTGATACGCATTTAAAAGAACATTTGATATTATTACTAGTGCATAGTGTAGAGAAAAATCATTTCGAAAATAAAGATATAAATCTTAGCCAACATACGACCATTATCGTATGCCTACTATAGCTATCATCCAAACAGTGGGGCGCCACCATAAGTGAGTGATAGGTTCTACAACTAATACCGTACAAGATCGTATTGTTTCTTTTGGATTTCCAACGAATGGTCAGGCCAAGGAACTTCCCATTGCCACATGAGAATAAATCAATATTTATTTTTAAACGAATTCCCCTTCCTTTTATAAATTCCATAGTGAATTTTCATCCCAAAATATCCATGCATATATGATTTCAATTATTCATTTCAATTTATCTTCAAAAGGATAAATTCTCAAAATATTCACTTTATATTGGAAAACATTTCCATACTTATTTATTAATAAGTAATTCACAAATCTATTTATTTTCAACCGTTGGAAAATATTCAATATACTTAAATCGAGATAAAGTATATATTTCATTCTTTAAGGAAATCATTCTCTTAAATATATTTATTTGGGCCAAAACGAATGTTGCGTAAAACATTGTTACGACAACCCAAAATCACTAGTATAGGGATTCGAAATTAAAATAGATATATAAATCCCAAAACTATACAAAACATTTCATTTCGGAAATCATTTACTATAACAACAGTGTTATAGTCCACCACTTCCTTCTATTTCTCGAAAACGTCTATTTCAACAATGAATGTTGAAATCTATGGTTTCGAATCTTAACACATTTAAAACATCGTTAGATCGTTTTAATTCTATTTAAAAGATCATATCCAAAACATTTCCTTTAACATATTATTCACTATTCAAAAACGTGAATATACTACGTGAACAATTTCATCATTTCTATTCATTTTATTTTAAAGGATTATTTACTGTCTAAAACGTGAATATAACTCCATAAATAAGTTATAACAATTTACTTATCAAAATAAGTCGTTTGCGAATTTATAAAACAACGTTTATAAATTCTATTTCTATTTGTTTTATAACTACTTCCTTTATAAATCTCCTTTATTAACCTATTCGATTTATAACTCAATTATAAACCAAAAGTTCACATTATAAGTTAAATGCTTATAATTTATTTGTTTGCAAAAATCGTTCCTTTTAAACTCCCCAAATTATAAATCTTATAACTTATAAGATTCATTTATTTACCCAAAACTTATTCTTCAAATAACTTTACAAATTTTATAAACCTACTGCTTATAAAATTCCATTTATAACTTCACTGTTTATAATTTTATAAATTTCATTCATTTACGAAATTTATTCACAATTCATTCTAACACTTATAAAAACTCGTTTTATAATTCCAATATTTTAATTTATAAATTATCAATTTTATAAATCTTTTATATAAATCAATTTATATTATTCTTTTAAAAACATCTTTAAAGTCCTTTATGATTTCATCATTTTATTTGATTTATAAAATAATTAAATTTTATAAATCCTATTTTTAAACTTTTTATAATAAATTCAAAAATCCCAATTTAAACTATTTTATAAAATCATTAACCTCATATTTTCAAAAATCAACTTTTAACTATATTTCTCAAAAATCATAATTTTTATAACATTAAAAATTATATCGTTTATTTATTTAAAATGAATAAATTCCAAAAATATTTTATAACGTATACTTTCAAAAATCACTTTAAAAATCATTTTAAAATTCCAAATTTGGTCCAATGGTGCTACATACCAAATAGTCAATCATGACAACAACGATATCATATATCGATATGATAATCAGCGAATATCAAAATATCCATAATCAAATAAATACTGTTGAGGAATCCGGTTGGATCCCTCCAACCTGTTTTCCTGCATCCAAAAACATTAGCACAATACCAATTCCGCTCCAGTACGGAATTATCGCGGTATATGGGATTTAAAATATTATCCGCTTAATAGACGGCACAACAGAGTCTCATCTGCTATACAATGCGGGAAATCAATAACTGCAATATATACATATGCCAATATATATATATATATATATATTGTTATTATATATAATACCAATTTCACTGTTTATGAAATATTCGCGGTATATGTTTTTAATAAATAACATCCGCTTACTAACGGCGCATAATGTCTATTTTAACAATCCATAGATAACAATCATCATTCAAACATGCATTCAAGTATTTTAAATATAACTATTTAAAATTAAAAATCGAAACCGATTCGATTGAGTGAGAAGTTCTCACCTTGATTTCATTTTCGTTTTAGCGATTTATTTCGAATAAAATTAAACGGATGTTTAATTTTACCCAAAATTTTCACTAACTCCAAACGACTCAAATCTAATTCCATAGCGTAGTGCTCGTCCATACGATTCCAACGCAACTGGTTTCGTGCGCTTTCGACCTCGTATGAAAAAGATATGCAATTTCAAAGTTACACGAATTTTTATTTATAAATTACAACATATATTTTCTTTTTAAACCTAACTTTCAATCAGGGCCGTCCATCACCCCAGAGCAAATCACGGCCATCCCCCAAAGCTTCTTCTCCCACACGCGAACTCCCCAGTAAACCAAACCCATTGAAGCCGCCCTCTAGGGTTTAAAAACGCCATCACCTCAACGCACATGAACACGATCAAGGAGCTCCACCACGTGCGCCATCACCACGCCACCCCACGGCCAGGACCTCCATGAACTCGGCTGCCCCCTGCTCCTTGATTTGCGTGCGCAACCGGCCCCAAACGCCGCCACGTAACGTCCCCATCGAGCCTCCATTCACGATCTTAACCGTATAGATACGAAGCTCTTCCAATGCTCTACTACTTCGTAGTTGAAGATTTCTTCTAATTGTTAGTGGATTTGAAGAAAACGAAGGGGGAAAGAGAGAAGATATCGGCCATTAATTGTTTAGAACGGCGGCTGTATATTAGGTTTAGGGTTTTGTTTTATTTTCTTTATTTTTTTGTGAATAAGGCCCTATTTATAGAATTTTCTCAAACACTATTCATTCCGGAAATTCCAAACTCCGATTTACGCGTGGTGACCAGCGTTTCTAGGGTTTATCCCGCATTCCGGACATAATGGAACAGGTCTCGAAAGCTAATTCGGTCATCTGTGCGAGTTATGGCAATAAACGTTCAATTTGAATTAAACCGATTTAAACGATTTTCTGGGCGTTTTAGCTTGCACCGGACAAACGATAAATACGATTGACACGAATTTTGAAACCTTACAATAATATCACATTACGGATCCGATGAAACTGGTTTTGTCGAAATCCGAGACTTTTTGAAAAATGGCTATTTTAACTCGCCAAATTAATATTAAAAACAATTTCGATGCGTTTCGAGCTGCCACGATCAAACGATAACTCCGATTGCTACGAAAATTGAAATCCGGTAATAACTAACTATTACGGATCCATTGGAACTGGTCTCGTCCTATTCTGAGACTGTTCGAAAAATGGCTAATTTCACTAGTCGGTTAAATATTAAAATATTCAATTTTCACAAATTAACTTTTAATTCGATTTTAAAAGTTCTAAAATATCATTTTAACTTCAATATGATAAAATAAAATTTTACAAATCATTTTTAATCATATTTAACCCAATTTTAAATTATTTCTGTATTTTCACATATTAAATTATTGATTTAATTATCCAATTAAATCCAATTATTCAAAATAAAATTTATTCGACTTATAAATTTCACTTACTAATATTTAAAATTAATTAAATATTCAAATTTTAACTAATTAAAATTCTGGGTCGTTACAGTTGGGGTTGCAGGTTCAGATGCAGATTTGGCTGCTTCTGTTCGATAGTGTGTTTGGGTATAGGTGTTGAAGGTAGTTTTTTTTTATTCTGTTAAATTATATATATATATATATATATATATATATACTTACATAAGATTTTAAAATCTACAGTAAGATATGCTATAATTTATTATTTTCAAGTTAAAGATTTATATATGTAAACAGTAAAGAAAGGTATAATATAAATATAGTAATATGCATGCACATGCCTATTTTTAATTGTAGGAACAGGGAATTCTTTTATGTATATATATAATAAGGATTTTGGAAAAAAGAATATATATAGGAGTTTTAAATGTTGAAGAGTTTATATCAAATTAGATTTTTAAATCTATATGGATTATTTTGTAAAAAATTATATTTGTGGCTTCGATTTCAGAATATATATATGTGTGTGTGTATGTATATGTGTATATATGTATATAACATCAATTTTTAAGGGCTTGAAGTTATATAAAATTAGATTTATAAATTATTTATATATATATATATATATATATGTAGTTTTAATTAACTTATTTAATTTAAATTATTTTAGTTACTAAAATATTATTATAGGGAAATTGGTTTAAAATTTTAATTATTAGTTAATTAAATAAGCAAATGGTAATTGATTGTCCGATCATTCAGACGTTAATAAATTTATAAAATGTTATATAAGGTCTGAAATCTTGAAAGATCAAGTCGGGTTGGATGGATTGCAAAACAAAAATCAAAGGTGAGTTGATCTCACTCATCTTTGTATTATTTAAATTTAAATAGTTAAATTTAAATATTTGGTTAAATGATTGAATTGATTGGATGTGGTATATTATATAGTAGTATATATATATTGGAGTGATTGATTCCAGTATTATATAGCGGATGAGATCCTATGCGCCACATAATTGTGGATGTGATGATATAACCCCATATACTGCGATATTCCACCTCGAAGTGGAATTGGTATTATTATATTATGCTAACATCAGTGGATGCAAGGAAATAGTTTGGAGGGATCCAACTAAATTCCTTAAAATATTTAGATTTGTTTAAATATTCTATGTTATGATTTATTGAATAATTTGTGATAAATGACACGGGTAATTGGAAATAATAGATGTTATGGTTTGATTGAATATATTTGGGTATACTGAGTTAGCAAAAATATATAGGTTGTATTTGTGATGAGAAAATAAAAGAGAGAATTTTTAAGTAAAATAATTATAGAGAATTTGGATATATTAGAGAATGAATTGGAAAAGAAAAAAAGTTGATTTTTAAATTCTGATTAGATAAATTCCAAATTATGGAAAGGAGATTTTTGAATAAATGGGGATAAATGAATTTCTAAACTCAAGTGATATTATTTAAAGGAATAAAAGATTTATTCAATTCAGGATTTATATGTTTAAAATAAAAAGAAGAATTTTAAAATAAATATGGAATTGGTAGTTTCTGTTAAAATAAGATTTTAAATCTTAATAAAGAAGTTAAATCTGGAATTAATGGGTTTTAAACTAAAATTTAGAAAGTAAAGGAGTTTTTTTTAATGGAGTAAGTTCGAAAAATCGATTAGGAAATTGATTTAGTGTTGAAATTGTGTTTTCAAAGAGGATGAGACTATGGAATTTATAAACTGGGTTTATAAAGTGGAATCAGATATCGGTGGATATTTGGAAGGATAAATTCACGGTGGGAATTTATAAAGGAATGGATAAATTTGTTTTAAAAATAAATAGTGGTTTATTTTTAAAAGGTGTGAAAGAGAAGTGGATTTCCTTGAAAAGCCAAGTACGTTTTCAAAGCAGATTTTTAAGTATAAGTTGAAAGTTTTAAAATTGTTTAAAGGAATGTTTTAAGAAATTATTATTTAAGTTGTTAAAATTTTTAAAGGTAAATTTTTATTTAATTAATTATGGTAGTAATTATTTTAAAAGGTTAATTTGTATTATGTTTAAAAAGATAATTATTAATATTTAAATTTTATAAAGTAGTTTTATTTTAAAGATAGTTTGGTTAAAGTTTTATTTAAAAACTTTTTATTTAAAAACTTGTATAGAGTTTCATAACTCTTATTTTAAGATTTAGTTTGACTTCACTTTTATTTTAAAATTAGTATTATATTTTATAAAACAATTTTATTTTAAATATTTTTTAAAAAGAAATTATATATTTTTGAATAAAGTATTTAAGTAAATTTAACTTAAATGCTTTAAAGTATATTTTAGAGTAAAGTGATTTAAATTATTTTAAATTTTAAGTATTTGGACTTAGTGATTTTCAGTGGAAACAGAAAATATTTGGGGAATTTATTGCATGAGGGAAAGATGGTTTGAAACTTTTTTCAAAAGGGTTGAAGTATGGAAAATAGCTTGCAAAGTTATTTGAATAAATTATTTGGAAAATTATTTGATCTGATGGTTGTTTGTGAATGTTGTTTGATAGTTAAATAATCGACTATCAATATTGGCCAATTCGCTGAACGTTTCGAAGAGACCGGGATAGGATTTATTCCCTGAAAATCACTTCGATCCGGTTTGAACGTTTTCGTGAGGAAGAAAAGAGCTTGGAGCTGAAGATGGAGCAGTGAAGTGCAGGAGCTAATCGCTACTAATCTTGAGGGTGATTCCAAAATGGATGTAGTAGGATAGTGCCTTCGGTTCCGTTCGAACCCGGAACGGACCTGTATGGACGAATGCTTTCAAAACATCGTTAGGAGGACGATGAGCATTCTATGTGAAAGTGTGCTAAAAAGGTAAAGCATAGCCTTGAGCCTCATTAACCGAGAATGGCTAAAATAGGGGAGGTGCACACATGGCTAAGTGGCTAACAATCAATTAGGGTAAGGTCACCCCTGTCTAGATGTCCCTTTTATTTCGGTTGTGAGGTGGTTGCTGATCCCAATCGTGAGGTGAACTTAGTCGGACTATCCAATAAGGGATAGCTCCGGTCTTGTGATGTAAGGGATCGGGGTGGATCCTCGGTATGGTGATCCAGACCACGTACTGTGACGGGCGGTACCCCAGCAGCCCTGCCACTGATGGAAATCCATTCTCCCTACGAACCTTTACGGTTTTAGTTTATAGAACCCACTTTGTGGCTAGTAGCTAGAATCTAATAATGTAACAATTTCGGCTATTCGAATAAGTATTTGTATATAGACACTATTACAATATCAGAGGATTTTATAAGAAATGTTTTGGTTATCGTAAGGTAAAAACCCGGCATGTTTATTTGTGGCATAGTCTTACGAGATACCTTTGATTTCAAAGGATTTTGAAAACTTTAATGATCCAACTGAGTGTGTTTTCTCACGTTGGTTTTCCAGACTAACTCGGGTGTTATTTAACTATAATGCTGGGTCAGACCGAGTATTATAGAGTACAGATTTGGATGGACAGTTGTGGAGCTCATAAGACGAGATGGATGGCGAGACGTACTTCCATACTTGATTATTATTCCGCTGTGTAAGGACATGTTACTGAACAGTCCAGATTTGATGAAATGCTTGTTGTACTCTTAGAATGTATGTATAAATGATGATACAGATTCTTTGTGTTTAAAGTCGATGTTATATATCATATTTTATTTCGCTGCTTTGGTAAGATTCTGATATTGTTTATATTTCTTCTTCTTCCTCCTTCTTCTTTAACCCTAATGGTTCGGTTTTCCGGCATTCGATTGTTCGACAATTGAAACAGATGATGTATTGATGTTCATTTTTCGGGCGTCGAAAAATCGGGCCGTTACATTTAGGTATCAGAGCTGAAGATTAAGCGAGAACCTTGGCTTTGGTGGGGATTACTCATTTGAATAGAGTCTGTAGTACTCTAGATTGAGTTTGACTTTATTAGTAGATATGAGCACGTATTTGTTAGTGAATATAAAATTTGTTTTATATTGTATTGACTTATCGGTTGATTGTTTATGGATTCTAGTCGATGTGTGGGACGTTATGTCATCGATTGGGATTTCTAAACTCTTAAACAAGATAAACCAGCATAGTATTGTTTTAAAATAGGGTAAATGAAATAATTTTAGCCAAATTATTTTTGTATGTAAAAGAAATAAATTTTTATATATGGTTGCTTGGTTGTTAGGAAGTGATAATATTAAATTATAATCATTGTTGTGTAAAATTTGTATAAGAAATTGAAATCACAACTAAAGCCAGGAAATAAATTCATATACAAATGGAATTTGTAAATGTAAACTGTAAATGTGATTTATAAATTAAAATAAAAAAAATAAAAAAATTCCAGAGTAATGTTTTAATATGAATTGGCAGGATTGAAATTTGGAATTTTCGGGAAGGGATTTAAAATTCCTTCAGGTTTGAAATGATTCACAAAGGTTTTGGAGGAGTAATGGTGATATTATTTGAGAAATATTTAGAATTGGATTTGAAATCTGGTGAGATTTGGATTTAAAAATATTTGAAGGGTTTTGAAGAGATAAAAGCATTTAACTCACTTCGGTTGCTGGAAAATAACTTCGATGATGACTATAGCATCATCGATGTTTATTTTCGAGTTTCCAGGAGAGGAATTGCTGCCTGAAGATTTTGAATTAGATTGTTTGCAAAAAGCTAGGTTTGGTTTAGAAATTTCAAGAGATAAATGAATTTACTGGAGGATTTTAGAAGGTGATTTTGAAATATTGGGTAATTGTTTAAAAAAGGGACCCTGGAATCTCATTAAAAATGTATTTGGAATATAAATAAGCAGGAAAACTTATAGAAGTTAAAAATTCAAATTAAAATGGAATGTAATTGAATCTAGTAAATAAAAGTAAAAATTTATTTTATTGGAAGTAAATTTGTGGGAGAACAAATTTGTTTAAATTTGTAAGTAATAGAACTAGAATTAAAGTTGAATAATGGAATCAATTTAAATTATGTCAAGAAAAATGAATTGTAAATTTGTTCGAAGAAACTAAAAGAAGTAAAAGTTTAGAAATAAACTTTTTATTGAAATTTGTAATTTGTGGAATAAGATTCAATTTGAAAGGGTCAAATAAAGGTAAGTGTGACTAGGGAATAAAGTTAGAAAAATAAGCCAATTAAAGCAGGTTAGTAAATGGAATGGAAATGAAATTGTGGATAAACAAAATGAATTTGCATTTGTAAGCAAATAGGATTTAAACTAAATATTGGGAATTAATTTGAATTGTGTGTAGTCAAGATTTGGCTAAATAAAATAAAGGACTGAAATAAAATTTGCGAGTAAACAAATTGATTTAAGTAGGTAAGAGAATGATTTGGAATGAGATTTGATTTGAATCTTGTTGTATAAAATAAAGTATTAAATTTGTTTGGGAATAAATGGGTGGAAGGAAGGAAAATTTAGTTCAAGTGGAATTGAAAATGGAAATTTGAATAAAAGAATTGAGATTTGGAAATTTATTTGGTTGTAACTGAATGAAATTGAGGGCTGAATATTAAAATTTAAAATTTAATCGAGTAAAGTGAAGTTATGGAACTAGTTATAAGTGAACTAAAATAATAAAAGTTTGGAAATAAAAATGGTTTAAGATAGGAATAAATTAGTAAGTGGAACTAATTAGAGAAATGATTAAATAAGTAGGGGTTGGGATAATGTAAATAGAATTCAATATTTAAAATGAAAGGGAAATTGAATTCAAATGTATTTGAAAATGAAAATTTGAGTAAAAGTATAGATAAACAAAAGAGGTGAAGTAAAAATAGTTATAGGAGGTATATAAAACATTTATATTATACTTAAGAAGGAATGGTGAAATTCTTAAATAAATTTGGTATTGGGAAAATTATTCTAAGTGAATAATTGAATGAAGATTAAAACTGATAGTTGTAAAATGGAAAATTGTGAATAAGTAGATAGAAATTAAATGAATGTGAATAAAAGAGAATTGATATAGTTAATAATCAATGGATATAAATACGTGAGATGTACGTATATTATTTTATTCGCATAGTGATTTGATCCAGATTCGAGCACAGAATTTCGAGGTAATTTTACTATTCCGAGTTGGGATTTTTCACTCAATTTTCGACGGCGAACTCTGGATATGAATTTTTGATTGATTCTGAAAATTCTCTATCGTAGTTTGTGGCTATGCAAGAAGAATGACGGTTTCTGATCAAGAAACCGGATCTGAGTTCCAACAAGGAAGTCGGGTGGACGATACAACTTCGAAAGTGAAATTTCATGGTCGAGCGAGCAATCGGATTGGTATTGCGTACGGATGATATATATGCATCATACATGCTTGAATAAAATAGATATTGAAACTGTTGTAAAGAAATGTATAAAATGAGTTTGAAAACTATGATTGGATGTTATTGCTAAGTAGGATATACAAGTGTTTAAAAAGCAAAAGGAAATTGGGATTTTTGATTTCAGAAGATAAATTGAAATTTGCTCGGCAAAGGTATGTATTTAAATTTATGTATGAAATTTGATGATTTTCTCATCTAGCCACTTGGCGTTTTTGCTTTCTTTTGAGATTTGGGGCCTGTAGAGGCATTTTGTAGTTGTATCGAGCTAGCCGCGCAAAGGAGACGCTGGCGAAATTTTTCGAAAATTTAGGTATTTAGAAAATTTTGATAATTTAAAATTAGGTTTTAAATTTAAATTTGAATGGTTGGGTAAGAGATATTGGTTGAAACTAATGGAAGAAGTTTGGAAAGTTAGTAAGGTTGATGATGTCTATATTAAAAAGATGGTTGGGTATTGTTAAAACTGTTTGGTTTTGGGTAGTTGTCGAGAACCAGTTGCTTGGGAAAATAGAGAACGGGTTGTGGACCATTCCTCTTAACTAGTAATTTCGAGGATGAAATTCTTTTAAGGGGGAGGAACGTGACGACCCAGAATTTCTGGATATTTGAAATTGAATATTTAATTGATTTTAAATATGTAAAAGTTAGTTTCTAACTTGAATTTCAAATATTGCTATTTATTGAATAATTTAAATATTGAACAAATAACTGGAAATCGGGAAAAATTATTGAATCTGGAATTTCAGGCTTGTTAAAATAAATTGAAAGCTTATAAACTTTATAATAGTGATACTAGAAATAACAGATGCGTTAAAGCTGAATTTGAAAGTAATTTGTTCAGTTTTAAAAATATATTGTTTAAATTGAATTTAAATAGCCTTCCGAGGTACAGTCTCGGAATTCGACGAAACTAGTTCCATTGGATCCATAATAGTGTATTATTATCGGATTTCAATTTTCGTAATGTTTGGAGTGATCGTTTGACTGTATGGTAAATAAACGCGCTGAAATCTATATCGAAATTTTTGATGTAATAATATGGTCTAAAAAGCTATCTTTTCCATACGATCGAATTTGGACCCGAAACCTTTTCCATTGTGTTCGAAATAGGGGTTTAACATTATAAATGCCTAGCAGCATGCCTCGATAGAAGTTCGGAATTTTGGGTTGCATTTATCGGGACGATTTAAAATTTGAATTTAAAATTGGATATATATATATATATATATATATTATAAACTAAATAATGTTTTTACAATTCACTACACGTGTTCACATGATAAAACATGTTCCTTTTTTTCACTTTCCCTTTTGAATGTGTTGTTTTCTTTTTGAAATATGGCAGAAGCAAATTAAATCGATTTCAACTACAGAGAAAAGAAAACCCTCTCTCCGTTCAAACCAAATGAGCGATATCCTCCCCGGTTCAATTCTTTTCAAATCGATCGAATGCTCATCAGACTTGAATTTTTGACCGATCCTTAGTTTAAAAATATAATAAGCAAGCAACAAATCAAAATTCAAATCGACGTATGGGGAATCAACTTTGGCCGAGGCTCCTTGTTTAGCATCAAATAGATTCTCAGAAGAACCGATGAGGCTCGTATTCGAAGGGGAGCACAATCGAGTTCAACTCTTGTTCGATGGGGTTTTAAGGCCTCGATTTGGGCCAGTGGGAAGCACGATAGTTGCTTGCACATCGCGATGTCATGGAGAGATCGTAGCGGTGATGTGAAGCACACGTGTGGCCGAGGGCATCTAGCGACGTTATTCTAGGGTTCAGCAGTGTGGTTTTCTGGTGAGGGTATCGTGATAATGTGGTTTTGTGCATGAAGATGGTGACTTGGTGATTGATGGATGGAGATGTCGAGGGGGATGTATTAGATGTAGATCCAGTGCGGTGATTGGTGAATGTTGGGGTTTCAAGTTCAGGTGCAGATCTGGCTGCTTCTGTTCGATAGTATGTTTTTGCATAGGCTATGAAGGTAGTTTCTTTTTATTTTATCTTGTTAAATTATATATATATATATATATATATATATATATATATATATTTCTAGATAAGATTTTAAAATCTACAATAAGATATGCTACAATTTATTATTTTCAATATAAAGATTTATATATGTAAACAATAAAGAAAGGTATAATATAAATATAGTAATATGCATGCACATGCCTATTTTTAATTGAAGGAACAGGGAAATTTTTTATGTGTATATATATATATATAATGGGGATTTTGGGAAAAAGAATATATATAGGAGTTTTGAATGTTGAAGAGTTTATATCAAATTAGACTTTTAAATCTATATGGATTATTTTATAAAAAATTATATTTGTGGTTTCGATTTGAGAAATATATATATGTATATATATAACAGTAATTTTTAAGGTTTGAAGTTATATAAAATTAGATTTTTAGATCTATAAATTATATGTATATATATATCTGTAGTTTTAGTTAACTTATTTAATTTAAATTATTTTAGTTACTAAGAGATTATTATAGGGAAATTGGTTTAAAAATTTAATTATTAGTTAATTAAATAAACATATGGTGTTGATTGTCCGATTATTCAAATGTTAATAAATTTATATAATGTTATACAAGGTTTGAAATCATGGAAAATCAAGTCGGGTTGGATGGATTGCAAAACAAAAATTAAAGGTGAGTTAATCTTACTCATCTGGGTATTATTTAAATTTAAATTGAAGAAAGCAGTAGCTTCTAGTGGATCCGTTCGCCGAAGTGTTAGGATTCGTAACTGTCAGTTACAGTCTATGGGTGAGTTACCTGGTTCGAGTTCCACGTTTGGCACTTCGAATCCAGGCTCAGATATGAGTTATTTTTTGGGTAGTACGTACTCTATTTATGCATTAGGCAGTCCTTCGTCTACTGAATTTAATCAGCTAGCATGCGACGCTTCTTTTATTTTTTCTGATGTAGAGATTGATAGGGAATATATTAGATGCAAGGAATTAGAGAGGGCTAGTATAGTTAGTTTATGAGGATCAGTTGGAATATTAGAGGTTTGAGTGATTCGAATAAATGTGATAAGGTTAGAGTTTTCTTTAAAGACTATTCTATTGACATTGCTTTACTTTAGGAAACTAAAATTAATTGCCCCGACATTTGTTTTTATAGAAGATTAGGTGGTTTTCACTTTAGAAAATGGGTTTTTTTTAACCTTCCGTGGGTTCTTCAGGGGGATTAATGATAGAACGGTGAGATAATTATTTTAAATTACTTCAGTGTATCATTAAACAACATTCTCTTCATTGTTATACTCATTAATCTTTCTGATAACTCTTTTTTAAATATTTCTAATGTTTAAGGGCCTAATTCTAAAATTAATAAGAGAATTTTATGGAATGAATGCCTAGAATTTAGATCCTTTGCCCCGGGTTCTTAGATTTTTTAGGGTGATTTTAATGTTACGTGTTTCATATGTAAGCGATATCCTACGGAAGGGGTTTACTCTACTATGGAGGAATTCGATCAATTTATTATTAATTCTAATTTGATTGAAATTCCCCTTTCTAATAGAGAGTTTACTTGGAGTAACACCAGAGAGTCTCCATCCATGGCTCTTCTCGATAGATTTTTGTTAGTGATGAAATTGAAGACAAATTTCCAATCTGTAGAGTCACTGGTTTACCTTATACCTACTCTGATCATTGTCCTATTATACTTACTTGTGAATATCATAGAGTTATTACAAACAATTTTAAATTTGAAAAGATGTGGCTTTTGAAATCTAACTTCGTGAACCTAGTTAAAGGTAAATGGGTTTCTTTGAATTCCCATAATATCATAAATAAGGAAAATTCTACAAAAGCTTTTGTTTCTAAACTTAGGAATCTTAGGATTTTTCTCAAAAATGGGAACAAAAATATTTTTAGCAATTTAAAAATCAAAAAAGATAATACTCTTAATGAAATGCTTAAAATTAATAAGATAGAAGAATCTAGACGGTATATTAGGTAATAGAATTCAATCTAAGAGAGATTTAAGGCGGGTGGATCCCTTATCGCCTTTATTATTTAACTTAGTTGCCAATTTTTTTGCTAAAATTATTAAAAAAGCAGTGGATAATGGATCTCTAGGATGTATAGGCAATGACATATCGCGTAGTGGTATATCGGTTCTTCAATTTGCCAATGATACCTTACTTTTTTCTTCCCATCTTCCTAGACACATTATAACCCACAAGTTAATCATATACAGTTGTGAAATTTTATCTGGTTTAAAAATAAATTTTGACAAAAGTTCCGTGTTAGTTTTAAATGATTTTAAAAAGTTGAAAACTTAGGTGTTAATACTTTAATTTGCAGAACAATGAATTTTTCTTTTGACTACCTTGGTTTTGTGATTAGACCCACTAATCTCAAACACGACGATTGGATTATTATCATTGATAAAATCAAAAATAAGATTTCTAACTGAAATGGAAGATTTTTATCTAGAGTAGGTAGACTAGTTTTAATAAATTCAGTTTTATCAGCCCTTCCGATTTATTGGATGTCCATGCATCTGTTTACAGATTGGGTTATTGATAAAATTGATAAAATTAGAAGAGATTTCTTATGGAGTGGGGAAAATCCTAATAATAATATAAAATGTCTAGTAAATTGGGAAGCCGTTTGTAAAGCTAAAAAGAAAGGTGGTTTAAGAGTTATTAATTTTCGTAATATGAATTTGTCCTTGCTAGGTAAATGGTTATGGAATTTTAAGGATATCAATGATAACGCTAGTTGGAAAGAGATCATTTCTAAATATTACTACAATGAAAATAGCAATATATATCAAATTGCTTCTCCAGCAACTAAAAATATATCTAATTTTTGGAAAAACATTTTAAAATGTTATGAGATTTTTAACTTAGGAATAAATACAATAGTTCATTCTGGTAATTCTACTTCTTTTTGGCATGATAGATGGATTTTGGTCTTACCTCTTAAAGTGGAATTTAAAGAGCTTTATGAAATCTGTAATTTTAAGTTTTCTTTAATTGATGAAGTTTATTCTCTTAATAATGATCCTCTTTGGAATTTTAGTTTTAATAGAATTTTAGTAGGTTCAACTCTTAGGCAACTTTATTTTCTTTATGCAAAATTAAATCTTTATAATATTGATAATGATAATGATATTATTTGTTGGGAATGGGATAAGTGTAAGAAATACACTTCTAATTCTTTCTACAGATTTATTAATTTTTTGGGTACAATAAACAACTCATTTAAATTTATTTCAAAATCTAACGCTCCTCCTAAATCTAAAATTCACATGTGGTTAATACTGCATGGAAAACTAAATATAATAGAATTATTAAAAAGGAAAAACATTCAAAATAATAATAAATGTTATTTTTCTAATTTTCATCTTGAAGATATAAAACATATATACTATGTTCACGGATTCTTATTACATTCTATATAACATTCTTAAATTTTTTAATTTTAATATAACAACTAAAATTTCGGATTATGACTTCTACTGGAATAATTTTAGATTTATGGTATATATGGTTTGATAGAAATCAAAGAATTTTTAGTAATAATAATAGTCATTTTAACAAATTGATTTTTACAATTTCTTTATTTTGTTTTAATTGAATTTCTAATCCCAAATATAAATTAGTTAAAAATAATCTTTTTAAAGGGTATCTTAATAAGGTTAGTTATAATATTAACTTATTCAAATACGATAATTATACTTTTAATATTAACGATATTAATATTAATAATTTTTTAAATTTTTATGATGATTTAAATGTTAATCATAACTTATGATTAAAGATTCTTAAGTATTTCTTAATTTTTGTTTTCAATTATTTGTTCTTGTCTTTGGCGGTTTTAGTTTATAGGTATTTTAATTCTATTGTTTTTGTCCAGTTTTTTCTTATTTAGGTTTTTATTTCCCATCTCATCTATACATACATATATGTATATTAATTATATAAATATACATATATATGTATAATTCTTACTTTTTCCTTAGTCATCCTTCAGATACATGTATGGGTGATAGGGTGGCAGGCTCTTTTTACAGGTCCTCATATCTTTAGATTGTAGGATTACGGATTGTAGAGATGTTATCATAATAGAGTTCTCTATTCAAGTTTACTTGCAGTTCCACCACTGATGCAGGATACGTTCATCCCTATTATGAAATTTTATCTTCAGGAAGATCCATTCTTCTGCTTGGCACTTCTTTCTTTGTACAGAGTCTCCAGAGCAGATTCTTCATTCAGCATTATATCCATTTCCACTTCAGAGTAGATGCGTCCTCACTCCTTCTGATCCAGATGCATGGATCTTTCTTCTTTGTTTGTGTTGCATAGAGCTCCCGATTCAGATGCATGGAGTTTCATTTTCTTTTGCTTTTAGGTACTCCTAACACCCTAGTATTAGGTGGTGGTCATGCCAGAACTCGATATCGGGGTGTGATGGGTGGTGGCCTTGCCGAAACTCATCTTAGGGGTACCTATTTTGTCTTTGATACTAGAATTTAGCTTTGTTACCTTCCAGGCATGTTGGCAGCACCTTATTATTGTGATATATATAGTTGCATGTGTGCTCTCCTCTATCTACATAGGATCACACATTTTTCTCAAAAAAATAGTTAAATTTAAATATTTGGTTAAATGATTGAATTGATTAGATGTGGTGTATTATATATATATATATATATATATATATATATATATTGGAGTGATTGATTCCTGTATTATATAGCGGATGATATCCTATGCGCCACATAATAGCGGATGAGATGATATAACCCCATATACCGCGATATTCCATCTCGAAGTGGAATTGGTATTATTATATTATGCTAACATCCATGGATGCAGAGAAACAGGTTGGAGGGATCCAACTGGATTCCTTTTAATATTTAGATTTGTTTAAATATTCCGTGTTATGATTTATTGAATAATTTGTGGTAGATGACATTGGTAATTGGAAGTAATAGATGTTATGGTTTGATTGAATATATTTGGGCATACTAAGTTACCAAAAATATATAGGTTGGATTTGTGATGAGAAAATAAAAGAGAGAATTTTTAAGTAAAATAATTATAGAGAATTTGGATAAATTATAGAATGAACTGAAAAGGAATGAAAGTTGATTTTTCAATTGTTATTAAAAAAATTCAAATTATAGAAAGGAGATTTTTGAATAAATGGGGATAAATGAATTTTTAAACATAAATGATATTATTTAAAGTAATAAAAGATTTATTCGATTCAGGGTTTAAATATTTAAAATTAAAAGAAGAATTTTAAAATAAATATGGAATTGGTAGTTTCAGTTAAAATAAGATTTTAAATCTTAATAAAGAAGTTAAATAATGGAATTAATGGGTTTTAAAATAAAATTTAGAAAGTAGAGGAATTTATTTTTTTAATGGAGTAAATTCGGAAAATCGGCTTGGAAATTGATTTAGTTTGAAATTGTGTTTTAAAAGAGGATGAGACTATGGAATTTATAAACTGGGTTTATAAAGTGGAATCGGATATTGGTGGATATTTGGAAGGATAAATTCACGATGGGAATTTGTAAAGGAATGAATCAATTTTTTTAACAATAAATAGTGGTTTATTTTTACAAGGTGTGAAAGAGAAGTGGATTTCTTTAAAAATCCATGTATGTTTTCAAAGCAGATTTTTAAGTACAAGTTGAAAGTTTTAAAGTTGTTTAAAGAAATGTTTTTAAGAAATTATTATTTAAGTTGTTAAAAATTTTAAAGGTAAAATTTAATTTAATTAATTATGGTAGTAATTATTTTAAAAGGTCAATTGGTATTATGTTTAAAAAGATAATTATTAATATTTGAATTTTATAAAGTAGTTTCATTTTAAAGATAGTTTGGTTAAAGTTTTATTTAAAAACTTGTATAGAATTTCATAACTCTTATTTTAAAATTTAGTTTGACTTAACTTTTATTTTAAAATTAGTATTATATTTCATAAAGTAATTTTATTTTAAATACTTTTAAAAAAAGTATATATTAATGAATAAAGTATTTAAGTAGATGTAACTTAAATGTTTTAAAGTATATTTTAGAGTAAAGTGATTTAAATTATTTTAAATCTGAAGTATTTGGACTTGGTGATTTTCAGTGGAAATAGAAAATATTTGGGGAATTTATTCCATGAGAGAAAGATTGTTTGGAACTGTTTTCAAAAGGGTTGAAGTATGGAAAATAGCTTGCAAAGTTATTTGAATAAATTATTTGGAAAATTATTTGATCTGATGGTTGTTTGTGAATGTTGTTTGATAGTTAAATAACTGACTATCAATATTGGCCAATGCGCTGATCGTTTCGAAGAGACCGGATCGGGATTTATTTCCCGGAAACCACTTCGAACCGGTTTGAACGTTTTCGTGAGGAAGACAAGAGCTTGGAGTTGAAGATGGAGCAGTGAAGTGCAGGGGCTAATTGCTACTAATCCTGAGGGTGATTCCAAAATGGATGTAGTAGGAGTAGTGCCTTCGGTTCCGTTCGAACCCGAAACGGACTTGTATGGACAAATGCTTTCAGAACATCGTCAGGAGGACGATGAGCATTCTAAGTGAAAGTGTGCTAAAAAGGTAATGCATAGCCGCAAACAATTAGGGTAAGGTCACCCCTGTTTAGATGTCCCTTTTATTTCGGCTGTTGGCGGTTGCTGATCCCAATCGTGGGGTGAACTTATTTGGACTATCCAATAAGGGGTAGCTCCGGTCTTGTGCTGCTGGGGATCAGGGTGGATCCTCGGTACGGTGATCTAGACCATGTACTATGACGGGCGGTGCCCCAGTAGCCCTGCCATTGATGGAAATCCATTCTCCCTACGTGCCTTTACGGTTTTAGTTTGTAGAACCCACTTTGTGGCTAGTAGCTAGAATTTAATAATGTAACAATTTCGGCTATTTGAATAAGTATTTGTATATAGACACTATTATAATATCAGAGGATTTTATAATAAATGTTTTGGTTATCGTAAGGTAAAAACCCGACATGTTTATTTGTGGCATGGTCTTACGAGATACCTTTGATTTCAAAGGATTTTGAAAACTTTAATAATCCAATTGAGTGTGCTTTCTCACGCTGGTTTTCCAGACTGACTCGGGTGTTATTTAGCTATAATGCTCGGGTCAGACCGAGTATTATAGAGTACATATTTGGATGGACAGCTATGGAGCTCAGGAGACAAGATGGATGGCGAGACATACTTCGATACTTGATTATTATTCCGCTGTGTAAGGACATGTTACTGAACGGTCCAGATTTAATGAAATGTTTGTTGTACTCTGAGAATGTATGTATAAATGATGATACAGATTCTTTATATTTAAAGTCGATGTTATATATCATATTTTATTTCGTTGCGTTGGTAAGATTCTGATATTGTTTCTAATTCTTCTTCTACCTCATTTTTTTTAACCCTAATGGTTCGGTTTTTCGGCATTCGATTGTTCGGTAATTGATACAGTGGATTTATTGATGTCGACTTTTCGGGCGTCGAAAAATCAGGTCGTCACAATAATATTCTTATTAGTATTGGTCTAGAGATGTGGCATTAAATTTGAGGTAGAGGATCTCATTCTGAAACAAGTTCTCCTGAACATGGGTGCGCTTGGTCCGAACTAGGAAAGACCCAACACGATCAATCCAAAGCTTTGAGATGGAACTTTCAAGCTGACAACTGTTGATGGAATCCTTTTCCTACGACCATGGAATAACGACCTACTATGGCACTACTACATTTAGTCTTTCTCAATTTGTTTTCGCGAATAAGCCACCCATGGACACATAGAGCAATGTAATATGGTAGGACTTGCCACTTCTCCCGTTTACGAATAAATTCATATTCTAGATCCAATAGAGCCGTGTTTTGTTAAGAAAAATCCTCTGTACTGTGTTATCAATAGTACAACAGGGAACGTATTCCCTGTCCTCGGATAATGGACGAGGATCTTATAGGCCAATTGGATATTCGACCCCAACCTATTAGAATTCGCCGTCGCTTAGAGAGTGGCAACGACGAGAAGGTTTGAAAACCTCGACCCATCGGGAGTCTAGCACTACCCGGAGATTGGCAACATTAGTAAGGTAAAACACTATCCTTTAGGAATTTGGCGTTGCTTGAAGATAGTTGACGCTAAGAAGGAAAATAATGGCCTTCAGGAATCTAGCATTGCTCAGAGATTGGTAGCGTTAGGAAGGTAAAAACCTATCATTTAGGAATCTAGCATTGCCAAAAGATTGGCGACGCTAGGAAGGAAAACCCTGTGCTTTAGGAATCTGGTGTTTGTCGAAGTTAGGCGACCCAAGGAAGAAAAATTCAAATCTTCATGAATTTGGCGTTGCCCAAAGATTAGCGATATCAAGAAGGTAAAACTCTATCCTTAAGGAATTTGGCATTGCCTGGAGATTGGCAATGTCAAAAGGGATGCTGCTTAAGGTCGATCGAAAAATTTAGCAATAGCCTACTGAAATTCCTCGTTGATCGGAGATAGTCGACGAAAAGGTTTAGACACCCACTTAGGGATTGATAGGATAGCTCTATCCCAACCTTGAGAAATTTATCGTTGCCCAAAGATACATAACTAGATTTTCAACTCCAATCATAAACATTTGATTGATGCCTGGAGTAGGCAGCTTCAAGAAAGGATCCTTTAAGTGGATAGTTCGTAAGCTAGTTTTCAAAGATTCAAACTAATGTCTGATTCAATTTCAATGACCATGCTAATGACCAAGTAGAACACGCTCCATCGTGGATAAGCGAGGATGGTCATGAAGGCTCAAAAACAAGTATTATCCAACTTTCTCGACCTAGGATGAGGATAGGGATGGCGCGCAGAGTAGGGGCAATCGGATAGTTTGCCCCATGATATATCTAACCCATTAATGCAAGCATCCTAACAATGGAAGTGATAAGTCCCGTGAACAAGGGCAAGCACATGGTAAAATTGTATGGGAAAGAGAATTAAAATTCCAATAGTTTCGCCATGATCGTGGGAGTAGCGCGGAGCATGGAACATGTAGGATTAGTGACCGATCAAGAGATAATTGACCAAACACAAGCATTGATAATCATGGGATTAGTTAAGTGTTAGTCCTTTTTTCCCAGGTGAGATGCACCTGCGATTACATATAGAACTAATAGCGGAATACAACCAAAGCAATTGTAGGAATATTATTTATATGCATAGAGTTGTGGTAAATAAGCATGTTCCACAAGAACATGCATATATTATATAAGAAAATTGCAATACACGCAGTTATATTATACACATAGGAAGTCATAAAAACATGTATAACATATAAAAGTGTAGAAGAGTAAACGGAACAAAGATTATAAAACAAAAGTGATATTTTCATTACTATAGATTTTATATATACAAGATACAACGGGGGCCCATCCCATAAAAACACGGCCTGTTTAGCAGCAAACAAAGATAAAATAGTACGGATTATACAACAAATGAAAAGAAACTACCACATAAACAAGCCCCAAGTACCCTCTACTTGGTCTTCCCTTTCTTTCTGTCCGTGCTATTGGAACGTCATTTGTTCTTCTTTTCATCTTTAATCTCCCTTCCATAAGAGTGTTGCCCTCGGATTCAGTAGAATCTTCCATATTTCTGGTACGAGGCTAATTGGCCTTCTCGATAGAATTCTTAGAAGCTTTCATCATGAACTTTTTCGACTTTAACTTAATTAAGGGAAACTTGGATTTGGGGCTTATAGGATGGAAGATGTGGCCTTTATGGTGCCAGGCTCAGCACTCGCCTCGATTTTTTTTTTAAATAAGCCTTCAACCAATGCACCATGGTACATTGATTAATGAGGTCTACAACATTAGTTACGACTACTTCTTCCACCTAGGGCACAAAAATATCATCCAATTGTTCTAAGGCAACTATTTTCTCAGAATCAGGTCTCGAGCCGGAATCGGAGAGAGGGGTGGAGATGGAAAGCCCCGTAAAGACAATGGCTGATGTGGTGAAGATAGTTATAGATCCCAAACCCTAAGTAGCTAGCGGTGGAGAAGGAAGATGTGTTTTACCTACAAGTTGGCAAACAAAATAGTAGAGGTTAGAAATGGACCTAGTTGAGAACTGAATTGTCTCAGCATAGGTGAAACAAGAGATATACCATTGCCCGGGATTGATTGCAAAGTGTGAGACCTAGAAAATTTTGCCCTTTTAGGAGAATATTGAATTGGCTATTCAATAGAAGAAGGAATGTATGGCTCATTGAGAGCAGCCGTTGCAGGAGTTGAGATGATCTGGGTGGCCAGAGAGCTAGCCCCTTTAGTCTTAAGAGTGGCTATCGCAAGCTCCTAGAATTTTGGAATGGATGAATCTTCCAGACATGATGCACCTGGCCAGCAAGAGACTTATCAACAACGGTAGTGGTATCGTGGCCTTTCCCTCCTCAATTTTGACAATGTCTTCAGCATTGAGGTACTCGTCCATCAATTCTTCTTCAGAACGATCATCGCCAGCCACCATGGCCTAGCATAGAAACATCTTTCAATGCATCAGCCAGTGTATCGGCATATGAACTCCCCAACTACTTAAAGTTTTTGCATAGAATCATGCTAGCATAGAAGTGTTAAAGAGTTTCATTTAGCCCCGTTGTTTCTTTAGCCTTGTCTCTTTGAGTTCCTTTAACTCAACTGCAATAGATGTGAGCTAAACCTCAGAGCCTACCTTTCCAAGCCTTAATGAAACAAACTCATTGGCGAGTTTTTCTTTTTTCTATCATCCTTTGCAATTCGGATGCCTTCATATTGATAGTCTAGTCCCGGGCTTGAATGGTCTTATCATCTTCAATGAAGACTAGATCCTTCTCTACAACTTGCTTTTTCAAAATTGCGCCCTCTTCATCCGTGACTTTTAACTCATTCTGCATCATAATCACTGCATTTGTGTGACCTGTCTTTATTTCCTCAATTAAGCTTTTCTGTGCTAACCTTTGATTTTAGAGTGACGTCTCCCTCAATGGTTACGTCTCCCTGTCAGTCTCACGATTCTTTATAATTCTTTCATACATTTGCTTATCGAAATCAAAAGATTGTATGTTATCATAATCGATCTTATTGACCTCGAATAGGGCATAGCTCAACCACATTCCCTCATAGCCTTGGTCAATGTGTTTCTCAATGCAGCCGGCATCCCTTTCTGCTTCCTCCTTAGAAACATTTTATTGTCTTGATCAAACCTCATGCTATATTGGAAATGGTAAGGAAATGCAACCTGTAGGCCTGGTAAAGTAAAAGGAAGAGAAGCCAAGGTAGTAGAAATCCCTTTAGGTTAGGGATAATAGTCAACGGTTGAGAGGAAGGAGCCTATTGGTGAGAAGAGATTTGAGGTTCATAGCATGGTAGAGGAATGTTAGAAAAAGGATCATGGTGATTGTGCGATTCCTTGTGTTGCTTGGTTTGATCATGCGACAACCCCTCTTCGGCATTCCTTTTCTTCTTTCCATCTTAGCTCGATGGTAGTCTTCTGCCTTACTCTCCGTCCTCCTATGCCTTTTCTCATTAGTCTCGTAATGACCCCAACAGTTGGAATCTGGAGGATTAAGGTCAGGAGTTTGTCCTCTAAGCTTACCAGCATTGTATGAGATATTTCTATACTTGTCCCCAGTCATGGAACCTGAAATGAGAAGATAAACAGAATAGTGTTGAGATTACTATGTATAGTGAATGCATGGGTGCATGTAAGTGATCCTAGTGAAATGCAGAATGCCAATGACCCAATAAGTATCCTATAGACCATGTTGGCAAGGAATTATAGATGGAGTCTGACCACCTTCATTCAAAATTCCTCCAAGTAAGAAGTTGAAGTTCGGGGAACCGTAATCGAGTAGATGGGTACTCAAATATCGAAATGGCTTAGATCGACGAATATGTCACCTAGAATGCAACATCGAGGAGTTATTTCACCTCAGGGCAATATGGTTGGCCCTTCGGGCATCCTAAAAGTTTCAACGATGATTTTCACTAGATCGGGTGAGCGTGGTAGTTCATGGCTCTCAAGGGTGTCTCTTCGAACAATTCACCATCCTTCGCGCTAGTATGATAGTCACTCTCGCTATTGTCCATTCTCTCTTCTTCCTCTTCCACCATTGGATCCTTCCCTTCTCTCCTTCCCACACCGTCACCCTCCTATGAGATTGCCTGCATCCCAACTCCTTCGGTCCCTTCTCTTGGACATTACCGACAATTGGTTCTTCAGTTCCCCTTCTAACATGCTCTTTAGACCATCGACTCCCCCTAGAAGATTCTCGTTGAAGCTAAGAGTAAGGATAGAAGATTGGGTAGGTACTCTAGAGTTGCTAGATGGAGGCGATTCAGTAATAGCATATCTATTCGGAAGCAGCATGCCACGTCGTTTGAGATTTTCATTCGTCATGAGATGTACAGTCATGCAGTGCTGGAAGCTGACCTCCCTTAGATCCTTTAGCACATCAGCGTTCTCATCGCTAGCATCTCGAACCAGAATGCCTATGAAGAACCAAGCAATAGGTTAAGTACTTAAGCTAAAGGAATTCAAGAATGAAAAGGACAAAAGGAAAGAAACTCACTTTCGGTTAGACAACGCCCGTTAAAGCCAAACGAGCACTGAATGTGGCACTTGTTTTCTAAATATGAGCATTTACTATGAACACCCTCGATGAGTTTACACTTACACCACACCTCAATTATCACGTAACAAGGTGAGTCATGCTTTGCTTAAAGTCCAAGAGATATGTAAGCTCCAAGAATACGGGAGCCGGTTGAAGCAGTTCATGAAAAGCACATATAAAGTTATCAAGAGGGCATAACCATTCAGATGTATGTGAGCCAGAGCTAACCCAAGCTCTTGGAGAACTATTTGAAGAAATGAATTAAAGAGTGGCATGGCACCACCCAGAAACATGTAACTATTACAAGCTATATACCTTGTTGGGGGAAGGTGCGTAGTTCAGCCTTGGTCGGATTAAGAAAATCGCCCTTAGGGATTGCATGCTAATGGCATATGTTTAAAAGCATTTTCTTAGATGGGATAGTCAGCATTTTTTCAAGTATATCATCCAAAACCCAAAGACTAATATACTCATACGCTGGTGGAGGCACCTCTTGAAGTAGAACAACCATCCTCCAAAGGTATGTGGTTATCATCGGCCAGGATGTAGGGAGTGTAGAGGTAGAAATTTGCACCGTGGTAGACCCAGCTTCGGGAGGAGTAGATGCACCTTCACCGGACTTGAAGAGTGGGAATCGAAGAGTCATTCTAGATAGGAAGACTTTGTGTTTAACAAGGACAATGTATGTTATATTTCAAATATCGAACCTGTATGACCAGCGTCAAGGATCCAAAGGATGTCGACATGTGTTGACAAATCAGATTTCAAGCATTGACCAAGGTAAGTGAAAGTGTTAATCTATATAGTGTGAATCATGTGTCCCATACATGATAACTGGAACATCCTATATAGATAGCTTGCTCATTCTAGAAAAATGAGTTGCACCACACAACAAAACTATGCATCAGATATTGCCCTTATCGATGGATAATCGATAACATGAATGCTATCTGGAGTGACGCGGAAGCTTTTCGTTTACAAAAACACCAAGAATGTAGCAATGAAGAATGTTATGCAGTAAGAAAACCTAAACGATAAAGAGGTTGAGCGATGGAATCGTCCGAACCTTGAAACCCAACCAATATGACCGTTCTCAAACAAGAACCATTTTATTGGAATGAGAACAATGAAGCATGATCAAATAGACTCTGATAGGGTTAAGATATCGAATGTCATTTTGGTTTCGCTCAAAATAGCAACTTGCCCAAACTTCAACTAATTCTAACTTCGACCAACACCTTTCGAATTATCTTGGAACTTTACCATCTCAACCCAAAGAAATCGCCAACCTTTCATAAATCTGGGTTCAAGTTGAATCAGTGGTAAGAGTTTATGAGTTGTGGCATAGATTGTAGTTAGTGCTAAGTGATTTAGGAAGAAGTCCGTGATGCCTCGAGTGAATGGTAGCGATCTCTGGTTGGCAGTAATGGCTGTTCAAGGTAAGCGTTGGAGGCAAGATGGTCGAAGTAGGGATTGCTCACGATTTGAAGGAATCGACAATGGTAGCAAGAGCTCTTAGTGGAGGAAGGAATGAATGAAAAGTAGAAGAAGTAAAAAAATTATAAACGTTTAATTTATAAACAGTCGGGGTAGATGAAAGCTCTCACTACCAAGAGAACCTCCTCATGGTGAGAGGAAATTTGGAACCAAAAGTTAGAAAGAGCATAGTAAGAGAAAGGGCATGTTCAACTAAGGCATGACGCGATCTTCGGAGCATTGATATTTTCCTTAGCCCACAAAATTGAAATTTAACTATGCAAAGCAGTTAAAGGAATATCTACAAGGTGAAGGCAATGCTTCGAAGCAATTCCTAAATGACCAACTGAAATTCAGAACTTGTCTTGATTTAGAGCATACTTTGTTTACAGCAAAACCATACATTGAAGGCAAGTGGTAATACTTCACCTTTATATCCATACTACCAAAGAGTATTACTGTGTAATACTGTTTGATAATATGAAGAATGAGGCGATATTGGACTTCACATGAACATTCTTTTGGGATAACACCGATACATATTTCAAAAATCATAAACAACTCATCTATATGTACATAGTATCAGCATAAAGCAATAAACATGTGCATATTCAGGGTAGAACAATGCAGAATGTAAAATAAATCATGGAGAATATAGAGTCAATAATGTTGGGATAACATATATAATACGAATATATATAAATCTGAGTGGGGTATAGAATAGGTCAATCTCCCACTATCCCAAAACTATACAGTATATATACAATACAACATGATAGTATACGATCATGAGGTAATATAATAACAATGACATGCTATAATATCATATCCTCCGTCTATGCTCAACGTCCACATACCGGTCATTTATCCCTGAACCTAAAATGTCTTGAAATGACCCGAGTATTATATAAAAAACACACGATTCAGACTATATCTAGAATGTAGGTGTTAAAAGATAGCAATAGCTATAAATCACATTGTGTCATGCATACAAATCAATATATGTATGACACCATACCACTGTGCACATATCATTACCCAACTACCAAATAATCAAATAACACATCAAGAAATATATATCAAAATGGGTGAAATAACAAACACATCCAACTATCAACATCCATAAGAGGTCATCAAACATCATGTGGCATGCTAACAACAACACCAAGATTATCTCTCAAATAATCGTATAGTAGACATACTCGGGGTATTTCTTGCTTAACATACATAAAAAAGCATAACAGTCATCCAAATCAAACATACATAAAATACAGCAAGGCATACCCTTCGTAGCTAGGGCCATCTTTTAGATAACCATATAAAAGATAATTACAGGGCCCAACTCCATGCTTTCAGCACCTCTAGTTATCCTCGATAGCAGTATAGTCGATATGTATGGGGTTACCGAACTTATAGACTCACAATCTAATGAATAATCCAAGCGATATATAATTACATGATAATCATCAAGATTTTCAACCACATAGCAATCGACTTGGTTCACAGCCAATGAGATAAACATACGATCTCTCAGACCTCTACTAATCCACCCAACTCTTAGTTTAGCGGGTAGTTGTCTAGACTCTCAGTCCTATGCGCTCTCAGCGTCATAAATAGCTTTTTGGGCATTGGTCTCAACAAATAACTTAATCAACTCTCAACTGTAAACACAAGGATCTCATATAGGTGAATAAGTTCGTGTCTATAGCATCCCATCAATAACAACCAGACGGGAGACGGATAGCTCTCAGCCTGCTTTAAAAGGCTTCCTCACCAGTATCATCACTACTCTTACAGTCTTAGTTACCACGACAGCCATTGTGACCCAATATCCATCAAGTGCATGATTACGCTATGCATTGGTCACGACCTTGTAAGTGTCCCTAATGTCAATAGAATGCTAGCCTGTGTGACATAGGAAAGGTGGATCTCAGCCATATACAACAAAAAGGTGTCATGGATTTAGGAAGCAACTCCACAATCAGGCCGATTGGGTAGATGCTAGCCAATCTGGTTTACTCTAGGTCATATGATAGGAGTATTCACACAATAGATAGACATATTTATAGCTCTCAGCCTACTCACTCTTAGTGTGCATCACCATAAACATAATACTGTGTATACTCGACCCAGTTAGAGTGATGTCTACTCATAGAAAGTAATCTAACATATATCAACTCTATCATTCCATACCACCTGGTGTTATTCGATCGTATACTCAATGCTTGTAAATTACACTCCTTATCACATAATTATTCTATATAACAAATCCAGAGAATGGCCGAATAAAGATTATCGAACGCCATATCCCAAATGGTTCTGTAACTCCATTTATTCTAATTCTGCATTACACCGAATTCTTACAAACATGACACGCATTTTGTTAGAAAGAAATACAATTTTATTTATTATAAAAACATATCTATAACTGACAAATGCATTTATAATTTTTACATATATAAAATAATTAATTTTTAACCTATTATTAATTAAAACTGAATTTTAATATTTACAAATTACTTTTGTAAATCCCATTTCTATATCCTAAATGTTTAGCGATAGCTCGCAAAAATCAATAATTATTCATGACCATTATTTCAAAATCTTCGATAATCAAATACTATTCTTAACTAAAATTTTATACTATCCAAATCAATTTCTTTTATTCCAAATCTATAAAATATATTTTCCAAAACATAAGATTCTATTCCAAAACTCATGGAATATACATTGAAAGTTATAAAATAATAATTAGAAACCATTTCGTATTTTAAAATCTTAAAGTTATCTTATAAAAATAATTATTACTCTTTAAATCATTTATTAATTTTCTATAATAAAATAAGATTTTTGAACAAATTTATACATAAAAATATAAAGGGCATACATTCCAAAATTCTTATATTTTTATAATTATAAATCCCTTTTTTAAATTTACCTTTATATTCTTTTTCTTAAATATTTGTATGACGAAGGAAATTCCCTCTCGAAAATATTATCAAAACCATTCATTTATACTGGTAAAAATTCCTTATATTCCAATATTGTTGAAAATTGGTTATTGTCAAAATAATTACCAATAAATTATTTTATTTTCTAATCACCTTTATTTATTTATAAATATACTTCAATCTAACTTTAAAACCGATAAATAATTTTTTACAGCTTTCAAAAATCTTTTAAAACTAGAAAATCAATAAAACATCTAAATATAAATCATAGTGGAATTCTCTGAAATTAATATAAATTTTTATCATATGGCCCGAGTCAACTTACATCGAATTCCGACTATGCATAAAATAAACACACAACGTAGAAATAAACTGCACAAATCGAAATTCAATCGGACGGTATCTCCTTTGCATTTTGATGATCCAATATACAAAAATCTCAACATCAACCAATTCCAAATCCAACATACCCAACAATCGAAACAACACAAACAATCCCAAATAATCAATCAAACCAATAACAAGACCATAACAAATTCATTCATTAACTTTAAACCAAATTCAAGAAAATAAGACATATACTTGAGCACAGATACGAGTAAGAAATTTTACTTACATAATCGATGTCCGTAGTTACCAATAATGTAGACCTAGCTCCCATCACTAGCTCTGCCATCATTTGCACAGCCACCAGCCCCAAATTCCTAATTTCATCACCATCATTTGTACTTGCTACAACCTTGTCAATTCCAGTCGCACACCCTCTGGCATCGCTATCCTCCACCTTCGCACACCATGACACATCGCTACCATCACCTACAATTGCGCCTCCCGTGTCGTGACTGCACTAGGCCACAAGAACGCAGCAAACCTCTCTCCCCTTGACGTTGATGATCGACAACGAGCTTGAGCACCTTGTGATTCTTCTCTTTTATATTTTATTTGGTGGTCACGATTTTGAAATTTGGCAAATTAGGCAGAAATTAAGGAGTGGGTTGGGGTTTTGGGCTTGGAGCAAGGAGTAATCTAAAACAAGCAGAAAAGGAAGAATGAGCTTTCGCTCTAATTTCAATTAATCAATTTTCTTTTCTTCTTAAATGACTCTTGTGTTTTATTTGTAAATGAAATTTCACTCTAATATAAATAGATTAATACTTCGTTCCAAAAAATATAATTTGATAACAACATGAATTCCATTAATATAAAATTTGTTTATTTTATTTTATATTTATTAAAATGTTTTATTCAATTGTAATATACTATCTAAAAAGAATTTATTCATTTAGTTCAATTATTGAAACAGCTTTTTTATTAATTGTCTTTAATTAAACAAATATTTACTTTCAAAAATAATAGTTATCAAATATTGAGTTTAAACAATTTTGTTTTAATCTTAATTTATTAAGGTGTAGAAAGCAGGGTTGTCACAAAGTGCAAACCAACTTTTTAACTATGCAGATTTGCCATGGAAATTAGGATGTCCAGATAAAGATGAAATGATTTACGAACTTGGAAATATGCTCAGAAGGACAAGTATGTAGCGTTCAACCAGTCTCTAGAAAAAATGACCAAAGTGGACCTCTCAGTGCCAAGAGGTATTTTCTCTACTTATGCCTCCCAAACTCCTTACGTCCCAAGGACTAACTCAAATGAATATCCCAGGTACTTTTCTTATAGAATAGATGAGCGACTCTAAAGATCTATAAGAAGAAAGCGAGGAAAGCAGGATAAAACAAGCAGTATCAAGGAAATCATCAGGAACAATTAACCTTTATGGAAAAGAGTTTGGAATACAACAAATCGAAGATAGAAAGATAAGATAAGTAAAAGAAAAAGCATTTCATTGAAAATAAACCACTCGGTACCGAAATGTTTGATTTGGACCTTGGACTACCATGCTCTCTCCTCAACCCGTGGGCTTGCACCTAGACCTCATACAACACGAGCCTACGGATTTGTAGAGCAGTTTCCCCATAAATATCAACCCTACAGTAACTAAAGGCGGATAATTTCTTTCGTGCTCCTTTTCTGTACCTTAGACATTTCTCCATCTTCATCTCCTATCTCTCTACATAATGTCTCCTAGGTAGATGCTTTTAGTAGTACAAGGCCTAAGAACCAGTCAATAGCTTGTACTTGAAACTTCAATCTTTCTCAAATCTCTAATAAATAAAATATAAAATGGATGTAGACTAGAGATTACTGAACCAATATAAAAACTCTTGTGTTTCTACTTTTTACATATACTTTGCAAGATCTGATCCTACAACAGGTTATCTTTGGGTGTTGTGCAATTTGGCATCAACAAATAAATAATACACACACATATATACAAAATTTAAAACCAACAGAAATACATGCCTATGTAAATGAAATTATTTTATTTTTCAATACATATGTATTATATTAGTTACTTATTTATAAAAGTATAATAATATATTAAAAAAGATTAATAGCGATAAATACTTTAAAAATATGTTAAATAAAAATATTAAGTACCTTGTCTTGAGCATGGCTTTTTATTTTTTATTTCTAAATTATAAATATCATTTAATTCAACTTTTATACTATTTTAATTTAAATAATTAGAAGTAAAATAATTTCGAAATCTAATTTTGAAACTTAAATTTCCAGCAAATTTATGAGTCATGGTTTGTACTTAGAAAATTTATTTCATAATTTTGTAATTAATTTTTGATTTCAAGTTTGTATTTAAAATATTTTAAACAATAAAAAAATATTTTTTGTATTTTTCTATCGGAGATGTGTTTTAGATAATAATATTTTATAAAATGTGAAACATAATTTTTATATAATATATATTAATTTATTTAATTTATGTAATTAAATGATTTAAATGTTATTTAAATTATATATATACCACCGAATATAAATTATGTAACATACAGTATATAAAAATTTTTATATGACATAATTATATAAAGTATGAAGAAGTAATTAAATTACGAACTATATATATGAATATATATATATATATATAATTAAATAATCATAATGTTTTTTTTACTAAGGCGTGCCATTATAGATATCAGCATAACAATTTTTTTATAACTATTTTCATACATACAAAAAAAAAATTTGTGACAATATCACTTACGTATTAGAATCGTCGCCTAATTAGCAATAATATATATATATATATATATAACAAAATATTATATCTAAGCATTTATAATTATATTTTGATCATAAATATACCTCACTTCCAATGCCTTGAAGTGCACCTTGAAATGATGATGTGTGCTCCTTAAAACAATTTTCAATCCAAAAGAGTGCTAGTCCTTGAACCGTTAACCACAAGCTATCAAATAACAGCTGAATTGACTTGATTTAAGTTTGAAAAAATAAGGAGTTCAGAGAGGGAGTTTGTATAAAAAATTTGGGATGGAGGCTCCTAAAAGATAAAAAATCAAATGTCGGAAGAGAAGCTTAAATAGAGGAAGGAAATAAAAGAATTTAGGATCACATCGTTTACTCAATCTCCTTTTATCTTAGCCATCCATTATCAAGCCCCTTAGCACATTTTCTAACTGCCCGTAGCCCTATGTTTCAACCATAATAATCAACCCCTATCATGTGCCTTCAACCCATTTAAAGCCCGAATAAATATTTTGCATTTAATCTAATTTAAATGTATATCAATATAGTATATCAATTAATATACTTATAACTATTACAAATACATTTAACAATATTTATTCATCAAATCAAAATCAAACTTTATAATTGATATTTTATAAAAATTAATTAATTTAATTAACTTATAACAGTTACAAATTAGTTAATCATTTGGTTAAAGGAGAATTCATCTATTAGGTTGTATGACTCGTCAGGTGTAAATTTAGTAAGCGATTAATATTGAATTATTCGAATATTAACATTCACGGGTCATATATTAGGTGGTTGACATTTTGGACAAATTAATTGCTTACTTGGTTTCCGTTGAATCCAATTTTACTTTATTAAGCATTACCTCATTGCGACTTTTATTTACACCAATTCTCATCGTCAAAAATATATTAACTTTGACTTATGGAATTCGGTAATGGTAAAAATGTCAATATTGTCCATACTCATTTCTTTAGTCCAAACACAAACCTTTTGCTTAAATAATAATAATTATTATAATTAACTAATTTACCATGGCTAGAGATTATGACTTTGAGGTTACTTGAGTAGACGGTGATACTAACCTCATATAACCGAGGAGACGAATCCTCTCTTGAATAGTACTTCACTAATACTTCCGCTCGACCCAACTATGGTCACTCAATGGGCATCGTGCAATGATTAGACTATAATAAAAGTGGAGCTTCATAATAAAGATCAATGGTATTATCAAGTCGAGAGAACTGTGTAATCAGTCACATCAATATTTTTTGTTCAACCTTAGTTATATTGACCAATAGAAAACTACAGAGTGAGTCGTTTGATAGTTATCCAATAACTATTAGTAGTAACTCCTAAGTGCCCTAGTAGTCATGAGTAACACACTAATCAACATTCGAAAAGAGTTACATACTCTAATCTCAATGAATACATGATATTCAGTCTCGGTATATCTTGACTACGAATATTTAAAAAGGATGTGTTTTGTGATATTGTGCTATAATGCTCATGATTGCAACTATTTGCAATTACTATTGTAAACACGCTATTTATGGATTTTCTATCTAATATATTTTAATTCAACATTTAATTATTTATGACACGTTATAACAACTATATAATAGAAAGAAAAACACCTTTATTATGAACGAGAATTGATTACAGAGTTAATTAGTTTACAATGAACTACAGAATTACCTCTAAGGCGTACCCCTAACTTTATAAATCTCCCTCTTGCACTTGAGGCCAATTACAGAATCTCAATCCCATCTCTTCAGTTAATTTCTAGAGAGCCGATCGAGCTAGACCCTTAGTGAATGGATCTGCTATATTGTCCTTGGTATCCACCATTTGCATCATGACTTCTTTCTTCTCAACGTATTCTCTAATCATATGGAACTTTCAAAGAGTATGTCATGACTTCTGATGTACAATAAGCTCCTTTGCGATCTGCTTTGCCATATTGATATTACATAATAAAGCCAAGGATTCTCGGTAACGAGAATGCTCGCACCTCCCGACACACCGATCCTAAGCCTGGAGTAGCATTAGGACTTGCGTCAGTATTGAGAAGCATGAGCTCTCGGGGTTTTTAAAACATCGCAAAGACTAAAATTATATAGATATGATCTAAGACATTCTACACTTTTAGGTCTCATAACGGAAGGCAATAAAATATAATATCTTAAATAACCATCTTAGAAAATTGTATGTAGCCAAACCTAGAGTACATAGAAATACGATACATGTTTGATAAATACTAAGTACTGAATAAGATAGATAGTTACATGGATAGTAATATAAAATAACAAGTAACTCCAATGATGAGCTCGCCTATCCACATATTAATCACGAGCCTCTCACCTGCTACTCTATCCTCTGGTGGTAGGGAAGAAGAAAGGAAAGGAATGGGTTAGAAAAAAGTCTAGTAAATGAGTACACCATCAATATATGGCGATCATGTGCAGTTGGCTTTACTAATAGTCTATGTGACCTAGGCAGTTTAACAGATGTTTGTGAATTACTAGATTTCTTTAATTAAAGGGTTTAACTAAATACATACCTGCACTAGTTACTTGTGTAGGCTCTTACTTAGGATCGAACAACCGAACCTATAGACAATATTGATTGGCTAATAGCTATTGGAACTATTCTACATAAGATTTCCTTACCATTTTTACCATATGACTAAGTTTCCCATAACTACGGCTATCTGTAATCCAATTATGCACTGAGGGAGAGCCTACGCAATGTTGGCTTATTGAAGTGTCTCGTCGTTTGCATCATGTCCACCTCTAAATGGTAATATAATCACCTCTTATTGCACGTGTCAGGATCCAACAACAACATGGAATCACTTCATGTTAGAATCCACGAATACTATGGAACCCCCATTGAGCCAGGCCTACATACTTCATCGGGCATCAGTCAGTATTGTGTGTCTACTGTAGAACTTCTTATGAGTGCCATTTGCGACAGAGTTTCCCTCGGTTAAATATCGACCTTTGCTAGATAGATAGCATTTAACCATCTCCACAATGTCCTATTGTAGCCTCATTGGGAATCAGCTTCTCTACCCTAACATCTACAAATATGTATGTATGTATATACACATACACACACTTTATATATACATTGACACTTAGCATAGTTTTATTTATTACATGGGCCTCAAGCCAAGGTTTGGTTATAATTCGGCTAACTCTATATTCACGGTTTTTGATTATTCACACGGCTTCATTTCAAATTCAAGAGAATGTCATTTAAATTGCTGTTAAAATTGAGTTTGAAATTTTTGATGCACACTTCATGTTTTGGTCTATAAAATTCAATTGATGATAATTTTGAGTGAAAGAGAAATTCAGATGCAGATTACACCGGTAATCTAGTTGATAGAAAAATTACTAGTGAAACGTGATTTTTGTTGAGACATTTAGTAACTGCATCGTTTTTCAAAGAAAATATCTGCATATTTTTCATTTCAAATAATTTCCAAATAGCAGAAAATTTTCCTATAAAACCCCCTCGAGAAAATCATTTTTGACCATATTTTCAGATTATTCTTTTTGAAAAATTGGTTTCATAATTATTTTTGAATTTGATTTTAAATGACTATATTGACTAATATGACTCCCAAATGATTATCGAAAAGAAAAATAGTGACTGAAAAAGTGATGAGTTTTAATATTAATCATATATTATGACTCGAGACGGTATAATTAGTAAATTTCTTTAGAAATTTAAACAAGAGTTATAAAACTTTTGTTGGTAAAAAATTCCATGACCATCTCTATGTCTATCATATTTCTAACGCCCATCACTCATCAAAATTCTATATAGTTTGTCAATATGTGGTACTTTAAACAGGAATTGTTCGTTTTTCATATTCTCATTTTTAAAATAAAATAAAATAATAATAATAATAAATAAATACCAAAGTATTCACTCTCATTTAAAAGTCCTCACGGTTATGCATGGGTGAATTACTTAGAATTTGTTATGTGCTTCCATGCTCATTTAAAAGTCCTCACGGTTATGCATGTATGGAACACATATCAAAAGTTGATTTTTAAAATAAACAAGTTGATTCTAATCCCATTTAAAAGTCCTCACGGTTATGCGTGGTTAGAAGATACTCGAATTCATTTTTTTTAAAATAAAATTGGAATACTACTAATCTCATTTAAAAGTCCGAACGGTTATGCATGGTTAGTAGATATTCAAATTCCTGATATAAATATACCACAAATAGACACAACTTTATGGTTTTATATGATGACATCATTCCCATCATTCTAAAAGTGGAATATGCGCCTAACAAAATATTTATGATTTTTGTTTGATTTTTTATTGAAATTTAATATTTATATTCAATTGAGTTTTAATATTGAATTAATATCGATCACCTTATCTCTATTTTCTCTAACACTATTATTCTTTTGCTGATAACAAAAGGGGAGAGAAAAGTTAAGATTTTGTCAAATAAAATCAAGCAAAGGTCAAATAATTTTCTATTTGCATCTAGGCTCATTTGCATATTTTCATTTGTATGCATATATGTAGGGGGAGCTTTGTGTAGAGAGGAAGCATTTAAATAGGGGGAGCAATGCATATCCATGATCAAATACATTTAACATATTCAAAATCTTAAATATATGTTTGTTATCATCAAAAGGGGGAGATTGTTGAATATGCGCTTATATGATTTTTGTTTGATGATAATAAACATATATACATTCATTTAAATGTATTTGTTAATGTACTATTTTATTTTTTCATAGATTAAATAAATATTTGCTGAATAAAATTAAATGACACAGACTTTGAATTCAAACAGAATATTTTATTCAAACAAATATTTATTACAATTTTGAATAATACAAATTCAAGCTCTCACTATTCACTGTACAACTTTGATACAAATTCAATTACATAACTATTTTACATTTACATTTAACCTCACTACATATCACTCACACTCGTATTTTGTCTTAAACTTCATTCCAGTTAGAATCCAGCATCTGTGCAATCTGCAAAAATATACACTAACGCAGTAAAATTGGAAAAGAAATATTTTTGCAATATAAAATAAAATATGGTTTTCGAAAATATTGTTTGCCTCAGTTATTTGGGTTGTTCGTCATCATTTAAATTTGAATTCATCATACACGAACAACTTGTGACATACACAGTGTATCACTGTATATGCCACAAGGCCGTGCACACCGATATATACACTTGATAATGCTACAGGGACAGGTGAGCACAGGTCAAACCCAAATGAAAAGCCGGGTTCAACTCACATGCAATATATCACAACACGAGCACAAGGTCAAACCCGAGTTTTAAAACTGGGTTCAACACAAGGCACAATAAACTGAATGCAAAGGTCAAGCCATTGTTGTCATGACTCAACTCAAATACAAAGCTTCGACAAATCAAAAATGCCATCAGATCAGCAAACTACAATGTCACAGAAAACACTGTGCACATTGATACATGATCAGACACAAGACAAAAAGTGCACAAATGCACACAATCCAGGCAAAGCAAGATGACCACAAACTTAACAATGCATACAACAAAAATGAAGAATGCCAACAGTACAAATATACAATGGTCAGTCAAGAGAACCTCGCATGCAAGCTTGAACATGTCCAGTTACAACAAAGCACCAGTACAACAACCAGAAACATGATCAACACAACAACAATGGTCAGGCAGTATGCATCAGGCCAGACCAACCAGAAAAGGTGCAAACCAAGACACAGTGCATATATGAAGTACACAAGTGCAACTACATCAACTAGCAAATCAAACCAGAATGCATCAGTGTACAGTGAGCCCGACAACAAAGTGACTCAAGACTACAACAAACATCAGCAGGTACAAGATGCCCAACCAAATGAATATCAATGCAAATCAGCAGAGCTACATCACTAGGCCGAAACAGTATCAATATCAAGATTCGTACCAAATCAAAACAATATCGAGCAGCAAATTTTCTAAAAGAAGCAACAGGAAAATCAGGCAACAATCGACAGGCCATAGGTTCAAGTGTTAACACGACTCAGTGCAAGAAAGAGTATGCAACATGACTAGTGCTCAATGATCAAACATGAAAACAACATGTACAGTGATATGCAGCAAGGTAAACAACACTTTGAATGAAATCAAGCATGTGGACAGTTCGAACAATATCCATAAGGTTCCAAATTACCAAAGTCATTGTGAACAAAGCAAGGTGTAACCAAAGTCACAGGGAAATCAACGTCATCAGAAAAGATCATAAACAAAGTCAAATATAGTCAAGCCATGGTCATCACAAAATTGATCAACATCGTGTGTTACTGAACGAAGTCCAGCATAAACAAAATCAACATCGCAAGCTAATCAAGTGTTCAAAACCGTGATAGACAAACCAAGTCAACACTGTTCAAATAAGTCAACAGAAAAAGGAACAGAGTCGAAGCCGTGGTCATCACGGAATTGAATCAAAACCGTGTCAACCAAGCAAGCATCAATTATTCGAATTTTATTGAGTCAGTAAAATCATCAACATCAGAAATTAATCGAGTGGCCGAGGTGAATTATTGACAAATTCAAATGATTTTATACGAACGCAAAAATAGGAATTCAAATCCTATATAAACCCTAAGATCATCATTGGCATATTCATCGAATTCAAGCAAGCATAAAATCAGTAAAGCAAAAGCATATAATTACATACCGAAGCAAGGAAAGAATTCGATCAACGAAGCAGCCGTGAGCAAAACAGTGAGGCAAACGATAACATATATTCGATCGAACAAAAGTCAGCTCTTCGAAAGCCTTAATTTGGAACAAAGAGCGCAAGGAGCAGAAGCCCTAATTTGCACAGACGAATACAAGCCGCCGTCATCTCAAAAAGGAACGAGTCGATGATAATAAGAAGATAAAGAGAAAAGAAAGAGTGGGCCGGCCTTAATTTAGATTTGGGGTTTTAAAATTTATAATAAGGGTTTTATTTTAAAATTAGGGTTATTTTATTTTACATTGCTTTTAATTTGTATTTCATTTTTTAAACCATTTATTTTTCTAGTCGTGTGACTAGGGGACAAGCTACGTGGCGTAGCTTGAGAATTCGCAACTCAGCGGCTGAGTTGTGGCAGGGTTTTGAGCGTAGAGTTAGATTTAGTCGATAGCGGGTGTCGCGAGTTTACGTGTGTAAGCGAGGGACTATCTAATTTCTATTAGAAACCTTGAGGGCAGCACGTAGGCAGGGTTTTGCCGAAGCTGGGTAAATTCTGTGTCGTTCTAATTCTGCATTTATTATTCTGCTATTATCTGTGCTGCTATTGTTCTGTGATCTGTGTTGAAATTATTTTATAAGCTTCCGCAATTAATTTTTATAATTTATACTATCATCCTATTCAACCTCACCTCTAGGGTGAAATCGATCCTACAAGTGGTATCAGAGCTAGGTTCAAAAGCCGTTTTTGTTTTAAAAATTTGATTTTACAAAAACCAATTTTTATTTTAAAAAGTTGAATTTTTAAAATGGCTTCTTTTAATACTGCTTTTGCTGAGGGTCAATCAATAGTTAGACCACCAATGTTCAATGGTGAATATGCTTACTGGAAAAATAGGATGGAAATTTTTCTGAAAACCATTGACGCATGGAATATTGTTGAGACAGGTTATAGAATACCAACTATAACTGTAGATAATCAGGAAATAGAGAAACCAAAGGAGCAATAGACAGAACTAGAAAATAAATTACAAAATACTAATGCTAAAGCTATGAATTCTATTATCTGTTCATTAGATCAATATGAATTTAATCGTGTCTCACATTGTCTAACTGCGCAGGAAATATGGCACACACTAGAAGTGACTCACGAAGGAACATCTCAAGTCAAAGAATCTCGCCTTGCCATGCTAAGCAGCGAATACGAGAACTTTTCAATGGCGAAGGAAGAAAATGTTAAAGAGATGCATGGACGACTTTCCAATATCGTATATAAATCAAAAGCTCTTGGAAAATCATACACGGAGTTGGAGATAGTCCGAAAAATCCTCAGAGTCCTTCCACGAAAATTTGAAGCAAAGGTGACTGCCATTCAAGAATCGAAAGATTTGAAACAAATGAAATTTGAAGAACTCATCGGACATCTCACCACTTATGAGCTAGAAATGAAATTCAAGGAAGAGTGTGAAGGAAGTGATACTCGAAAGAAATCAATAGCTCTTAAAGGAACAACTGAAAGTGATGACGATGACGATGATGCAACAGCAGAATTGGAGCTATTAATAAAGAAATTCAAAAAGTGGAATTACAAATATGGAAATTCAGCTCGAATTCAAAAAGCGAAAATCAGAATAGCCAAAGCACTAGACTACTCTGAAGACCAGAAGATCATCTGTCACAAGTGCAACCAACCTGGACACATCAAGCCCAATTGTTCTCAAAATCAACGCGACTTTAAAAAGAAATTAAAAAGGAAAAGCTTTGCAGCCACGTGGAATACAAGTGATGATGATAATCAAAGTTCTAGCAGTGAGAGTGAGAAAACAGATATATGCCTTCATGGAAATATAACTGAGAGCGACGATGACGAGCCAAGCGAGGTATCAAAACTTACTCACTCTGAATTAATAATTTATTTCCACGAAGTAAATGGCTATTTTGAACGACTTAGGGAAAAATATGCTAAACTTGAATCACAAAAAGTTACTTTGATAGATTTAAATAAACAATTTGACCAATTAGTTAAAACCTATCAAAGTAGGATCCCTAAGTGTGATAAGTGTCCAACAATCAAAGAAGAAATTAGAAAATCAGAAATCAGAATAAAATCACTTGAAAATGAAATTCTGATTTTAAAAGAGAATGAAAATACTAGGAGAGAGAATTCTATTAAAAAGTGCACACAATTGTTAAAAGAAAATGAATCTATCAAAACACAAGTCCAATAATTGTCAACGACTTTAGATAAATTTTCAAAAAGTGAAAAATCGTTGAATATGCTATTAGGAAAGCAAACTGTTAATACGGTTAGACAAGGACTTGGATATAATTGTTCGAAAATTGTTGAAAGCAATATTAGTCAAGTTAATTCCATGTGCACGATTTGTAGAAAATATGGAGACAATCACAATAATTGTTGGTATAGACCCAAACATGTGAAAACTATACCGATTTGGGTTCCTAAAGGCACAAATATAAAAACTCTCAAAGTTAAACAAATATGGGTGCCGAAGGGAACAATTATAAATAGTTTTGGGTCTTCACAAAATTATTTTTCTAAATATTCTGCCACTAACAACCATGGACCTATAAAAACAAATAGGTCACATAAATCTTTCTACGTGTAGGTGTGGTGGCAGGCTAAGGAACAACAACAGTGTTCTCTGGATTTTGGCTGTTCCAGAAACACAACGGGCGACAAAGCAAAGTTCCTTAGCCTAGTATAAAGGTGACAGAATCACAATGGACAACGACGAAAAATATCGTAAAGGTAAAACAGGTAAAGGTATATTAATTTGAGCGATATATTAAATGTGATAATCTGCACCATATTCTGAATTAAAATCAGCCAATATTGAGATGATGAAAAGATGATGATTTTGGCTCTGACTTATTCAACATAGTTGGCCAATTTTATTCTTATGCCAAAAACACTATAATAATCTCTAGATTCTTTGAATTACTTCATATATATCATTTTGGATTAAAAATAGTGTTTTGTTGGATAATAATACATTTGGTTATAATTCGGCTAACTCTATATTCACGGTTTTTGATTATTTACACGGCTTCATTTCAAATTCAAGAGAATGTCATTTAAATTGCTGTTAAAATTGAGTTTGAAATTTTTGATGCACACTTCATGTTTTGGTCTATAAAATTCAATTGATGATAATTTTGAGTGAAAGAGAAATTCAAATGCAGATTACACTGGTAATCTAGTTGATAGAAAAATTACTAGTGAAACGTGAATTTTGTTGAGACATTTAGTAACTGCATAGTTTTTCAAAGAAAATATCTGCATATTTTTCATTTCAAATAATTTTCAAATAGCAGAAAATTTTCCTATAAAACCCCCTTGAGAAAATCATTTTTGACCATATTTTCAGATTAGTCTTTTTGAAAAATTGGTTTCATAATTATTTTTGAATTTGATTTTAAATGACTATATTGACTAATATGACTCCCAAATGATTATCGAAAAGAAAAATAGTGATTGAAAAAGTGATGAGTGTTAATATTGATCATATATTATGACTCGAGACGGTATAATTAGTAAATTTCTTTAGAAATTTAAACAAGAGTTATAAAACTTTTTGTTGGTAAAAAATTCCATGACCATCTCTATATCTATCATATTTCTAACGACCATCACTCATCAAAATTCTATATAGTTTGTCAATATGTGGTACTTTAAAGAGGAATCGTTCGTTTTTCATTTTCACATTTTTTTTAAAAACTAAAAAAATAAAATAATAATAATAATAAATAAATAAATAAATACCAAACTATTCACTCTTATTTAAAAGTCCTCACGGTTATGCATGGGTGAATTACTTGGAATTTGTTATGTGCTTCCATGCTCATTTAAAAGTCCTCACGGTTATGCATGTATGGAACCCATATCAAAAGTTGATTTTTAAAATAAACAAGTTGATTCTAATCCCATTTAAAAGTCCTCACGGTTATGCGTGGTTAGAAGATACTTGAATTCATTTTTTTTTAAAATAAAATTGGAATACTACTAATCTCATTTAAAAGTCCTAATGGTTATGCATGGTTAGTAGATATTCAAATTCCTGATATAAATATACCACAAATAGACACAACTGTATGGTTTTATATGATGACATCATTCCCATCATTCTAAAAGTGGAATATGCGCCTAACAAAATATTTATGATTTTTGTTTGATTTTTTATTGAAATTTAATATTTATATTCAATTGAGTTTTAATGTTGAATTAATATCGATCACCTTATCTCTATTTTCTCTAACACTATTATTCTTTTGCTGATAAAAAAAGGGGGAGAGAAAAGTTAAGATTTTGTCAAATAAAATCAAGCAAAGGTCAAATAATTTTCTATTTGCATCTAGGCTCATTTGCATATTTTTATTTGTATGCATATATGTAAGGGGAGCTTTGTGTAGAGAGGAAGCATTTAAATAGGGGGAGCAATGCATATCCATGATCAAATACATTTAACATATTCAAAATCTTAAATATATGTTTGTTATCATCAAAAGGGGGAGATTGTTGAATATGCGCTTATGTGATTTTTGTTTGATGATAATAAACATACATACATTCATTTAAATGTATTTGTTAATGTACTATTTTATTTTTTCATAGATTAAATAAATATTTGCTGAATAAAATTAAATGACACAGAATTTGAATTCAAACAGAATATTTTATTCAAACAAATATTTATTTCAATTTTGAATAGTACAAATTCAAGCTCTCACTATTCACTATACAACTTCGATACAAATTCAATTACATAACTATTTTACATTTACATTTAACCTCACCACATATCACTCACACTCGTATTTTGTCTTAAACTTCATTCCAGTTAGAATCCAGCATCTGAGCAATCTGCAAAAATATACACTAACGCAGTAAAATTGAAAAAGAAATATTTTTGCAATATAAAATAAAATATTGTTTGCCTCAGTTATTTGGGTTGTTCGTCATCATTTAAATTTGAATTCATCATACACGAACTACTTGTGACATACACAGTGTATCACTGTATATGCCACAAGGCCGTGCACACCGATATATACACTTGATAATGCTACAGGGACAGGTGAGCACAGGTCAAACCCAAATGAAAAGCCGAGTTCAACTCACATGCAATATATCACAACACGAGCACAAGGTCAAACCCGAGTTTTAAAACTGGGTTCAACACAAGGCATAATAAACTGAATGCAAAGGTCAAGCCATTGTTGTCATGACTCAACTCAAATACAAAGCTTCGACAAATCAAAAATGCCATCAGATCAGCAAACTACAATGTCACAGAAAACACTGTGCACATTGATACATGATCAGACACAAGACAACAAGTGCACAAATGCACACAATCCAGGCAAAGCAAGATGACCACAAACTTAACAATGCATACAGCAAAAATGAAGAATGCCAACAGTACAAATATACAATGGTCAGTCAAGAGAACCTCGCATGAAAGCTTGAACATGTCCAGTTACAACAAAGCACCAGTACAACAACCAGAAACATGATCAACACAGCAACAATGGTCAGGCAGTATGCATCAGGCCAGACCAACCAGAAAAGGTGCAAACCAAGACACAGTGCATATATGAAGTACACAAGTGCAACTACATCAACTAGCAAATCAAACCAGAATGCATCAGTGTACAGTGAGCCCAACAACAAAGACACTCAAGACTGCAACAAATATCAGCAGTTACAAGATGCCCAACCAAATGAATATCAATGCAAATCAGCAGAGCTACATCACTAGGCCGAAACAGTATCAATATCAAGATTCGTACCGAATCAAAACAATATCGAGCAGCAAATTTTCCAAAAGAAGCAACAGGAAAATCAAGCAACAGTCGACAGGCCAGAGGTTCAAGTGTTAACACGACTCAGTGCAACAGAGAGTATGCAACATGACTAGTGCTCAATGATCAAACATGAAAACAACATGTACAGTGATATGCAGCAAGGTAAACAACACTTTGAATGAAATCAAGCATGTGGACAGTTCGAACAATATCCATAAGGTTCCAAATTACCAAAGTCATAGTGAACAAAGCAAGGTGTAACCAAAGTCACAGGGAAATCAACATCATCAAAAAAGATCATAAACAAAGTCAAATATAGTCAAGCCGTGGTCATCACAAAATTGATCAACACCGTGTGTTACTGAACGAAGTCCAGCATAAACAAAATCAACATCGCAAGCTAATCAAGTGTTCAAAATCGTGGTAGACAAACCAAGTCAACACTGTTCAAATAAGTCAACAGAAAAAGGAACAGAGTCGAAGCCGTGGTCATCACGGAATTGAATCAAAACCGTGTCAACCAAGCAAGCATCAATTATTCGAATTTGATTGAGTCAATAAAATCATCAACGTCAGAAATTAATCGAGTGGCCGAGGTGAATTATTGACAAATTCAAATGATTTTATACGAACGCAAAAATAGGAATTCAAATCCTATATAAACCCTAAGATCATTATCGGCATATTCATCGAATTCAAGCAAGCATAAAATCAGTAAAGCAAAAGCATATAATTACATACCGAAGCAAGGAAAGAATTCGATCAACGAAGCAGCCGTGAGCAAAACAGTGAGGCAAACGATAACATATATTCGATCGAACAAAATTCGGCTCTTCGAAAGCCTTAATTTGGAACAAAGAGCGCAAGGAGCAGAAGCCCTAATTTGCACAGACAAATACAAGCCGCCGTCATCTCAAAAAGGAACGAGCCGATGATAATAAGAAGATAAAGAGAAAAGAAAGCGTGGGCCGGCCTTAATTTAGATTTGGGGTTTTAAAATTTATAACAAGGGTTTTATTTTAAAATTAGGGTTATTTTATTTTACATTGCTTTTAATTCGTATTTCATTTTTTAAACCGTTTATTTTTCTAGTCGTGTGACTAGGGGACAAGCTACGTGGCGCAGCTTGAGAATTCGCAACTCAATGGCTGAGTTGTGGCAGGGTTTTGAGCATAGAGTTAGATTTAGTCGATAGAGAGTGTCGCGAGTTTACGTGTGTAAGCGAGGGACTATCTAATTTCTAGTAGAAACCTTGGGGGCAGCACGTAGGCAGGGTTTTGCCGAAGCTGGGTAAATTCTGTGTCGTTCTAATTCTGCATTTATTATTCTGCTATTATCTGTGCTGCTATTGTTCTGTGATCTGTGTTGAAATTATTTTATAAGCTTCCGCAATTAATTTTTATAATTTATACTATCACCCTATTCACCCCACCTCTAGGGTGAAATCGATCCTACAATATTAAATCCAAGCTTTCCTTCAAATTTTCCTCTAGAAACGTTTTCTATTCATTAGTTGTTTGCCTGATTTGATCTTCTTAGATTCCTTGAATTTATTCTTGTTTGTTTTAAAGAATTTAAGTAGAGGAGAAGTGAGTTTGGCAGAGGTTTGGTACGTTGATAAATTTCTAGTGAATTAGGGTTTAGGTTAGCTGTGACTTTTTTGAGGTTTAAGATTAGTACTGGTCGTTGTTCAACCCTAGAAGAATATTTGCTAACATCATGTATGCTAACCATTTACTTCGCACCTAAGTAAGTTTTTATTATTAAATCGGCCGTTGACTGCTCAGGTTCCTCGATGAGACCAACCGATCGACAACTACATATAGAGGCGATCGACGGTCCCCATAAGGATGTCGATCGATGGAGCTATTTATTTAAGAATATCTTACTTTCCATATTTTTTTGTTTATTTAATTTCATTGTCAAATTTTAAAACATTTGTAACTTCTCCATACTAGCTCCGATTGCAAGGTGTTATATATGAAAATTACCCAGAAAATCACTACAAACATAAAGGTGTATGTTTCGTAGCTGTTATCCCGCTTTTTGGCAAAGTCGTGATACCAAAGGATTGGTCGAAAGCGAGAGACAATACGCCTCAGAAATTGGTTGCATTCTACTTCACTATGGATATTGATGAATTTTGTCCGAGCCTGGATCAGGCTGCAATTGATAGGACATGGCTAGCAAATCCAAGAGAGCCAACGTTTCAAGTTTCAAGTCAATCAGAGTTCGTATGCTCAAGATATGATGGATTCAATTTGAGAAAGATAGCCCTTGTTCGGTTCGAACCCATAGGATACCCCATAGTTCGAATCGATGGCCAGAGATAATGTTCGAACCCATTGGTTCGACTCCACCAACTTCGAATCCATCACCTTGGAATACTTCGAATCCATGAAGTTAGTACCCATCCTCATGTCTCAGCTCGACTCCATCTAGTTCGACTCCATGCTACTTCGTGTCCATTGCGTTTGCACCAGTCAGAAAGGAATTAGCCTCGCGTCTACCTAGTTCGAATCCACCCTCGTATACCTTAGTTCGAATCCATCAGGTATATATTGCTTCGAATCCGTGAGAGGTTCCTTTGCTTCGACTCCATCAGGGCAAAGTACTCGTATCCATCCCACGGTCTTCCTTCGAATCCATCAGGTAGCCAAGCCTCGTACCCATCCCACGGCCTTCCTTCGAATCCTTCAGGGCAAAGTACCTCGGGTCCGTAAAGCAACCATACTTCGAATCCATCGCTGTAACACATAATCGAATCCATCATGTTGCCCCTGCTTCGAATCCATAGGCGTTGCTGAGCTTCGCATCCATCCAAGACACCCCTGCTTCGACTCCATGAATGCACCTTGCCTCGAATCCGTTCCCTCGAATCCACCAAGTCAAATGGCGAAAATGATGGAGTCGACCCAGTAAAACTCGGAGGAAAAGAAGGATTGACCCGAAGCACACGGAACCACATCATCATCTTCACGTGCAGAACCATGGATTCGAACCATATCGATTCGAACGAATCCATAGGACGAGAAACACCATCTTGAATCGATCATAACTCGAGATCTACAGGTCCAAATGCCATGAAATTTTTACAAGAGTTTGCTTACATGTTGAAGAATGTCCACACCAAATTTCATCTCGATCGGACACTTTCTCGATCGATTCGAACCAAGGGTCGAATCGATCCCAAAGTGGGCCCGGACCTCCAGAATTCGGCCGTATGGGCCCTTTCACGTGCCAGAAGTGGTCTCCCCAGATTTTAGGTGAAATATCAGCCTCCTACGCCTATAAATAGAGCCCTAGGTCATTCAGGAAAGGGGATCGGAATTCTGAAGTGCCAAGACTCAACCGGGTTCAATTCTACACCTTATCATCGTTGTTGCATTCGAGTTCAGAGCTATAGTCCATTGTAACTTGCTGTAACCAACTGTAATCATCAAGAGAATATCAATAAAGATTGAAAGCTTCAAAGTGGACGTAGGCAAGATCGCCGAACCACTATAAATCCTGTGTCGTTTACTTGTTTTCTGTTGTTTCTGTTGAGTGTTGATCATTTTTGTTATCTACAAATTTGTAATTTGTGACTTGTGACTGCGAACGGGTGCTTTCACGACTATTGGGTGTTTGTGGTCAATTTTGGCGCAAACAGTAGCCAAATTCAAATGTCTGTAAAAATTATTTTTTACCCTTGTTATTCTTAAATTTATTTCTTTATTAAATTTATCCTTAAATTCTTAAGGTGTTATAGAGAATCGCTCTGAGCTCACTCAAAAGCTTGCGCATCCAGACTACCTCTTTTGTTGCTTCATTGAGGGGGATGTACTCGGCCTCCATTGTGAAATCAACAATTGTTTCTTGCTTGAAATTTTTCCTACTAATGGCTCTGCCATTAAGCGAAAAGACATAACTAGACACCGATATACTATCATCTACATCACATTGAAAGCACAAATCTATAAACTTCTTTATAAGGAGGTCTCAATTCCTATATATAAGGAAAAAGTCCTAAATACTTCTTAAATATATCCGCATACATTTTATGGCCGTCCAATATTTTTCTTCAGGATTAGACTGTTATCGACTTACGCATCTATTTCATATGCTACGTCCGATCTAGTACATAGCATAATGTACATTATGGACCTTATAGCTGAGGCATAGAGGATCACATTCATTCGTTCTTTCTCCTCATCGGTATAAGGAGCGTCCTTCTTAGAAAGGACGATTCTAGACTGTATTGGAATGTTTGCACGCTTGGAATTTTCCATACAAAACCTTTTCGGTATGTTATATATGTATAAGGATTGGGACAATCCCATCAACCTCATAAATATTTCTCTATAGATCTTTATACCATGTATACAAGCTATTTCTTTCAAATCCTTCATGGAGAAATTGTTGAAAAGCCAAGCTTTCGCTGATTGCGACAACGAAGTCTTATTGCTAATCAGTAATGGATCATCGACATAGAGCACTAAGAATACGATAGCATCTAGCATCGCCTCGTTCCTTTCTATATACATACGCTTCCCGTATGCTCTGATAAAAACTAAACTATTTGATTACCTTATCAAAACACCTGTTCCAATTCCTTGAAGCTTGTTTAAGTCCATAAATGGACTTTAACAACTTGCAAGTATTGCCTTCACTCCCACTGACCACAAAACCCTTAGGATACGACATGTAAATGGTTTCTTTTAAATCACCATTTAGAAAAAGCCGTCTTTTTTGAACCATATTTAAGATTTCTTTATACGTGTAAACCAATTCATTGTACAAAAATGTAACACAAAAACAGAACTACCCCTACAATATACATCCACCAAATACAAATGAAAAACATTCTTTAACCCAGCCCACAATGGCCTATCCATCATTCCCCAAACTCAATAGGTTGCATGAAAATTGAAACAAACAAATATTTTGAAATCCATAAAAGCAATCCATGATCTCCTTTTTGGACCCTTCCTGAACAGAATGCTTTACGTGTGACTCAACTCCTCTACTTCCCACCAGTAGATCTATCAACCGGGTTGGGTTGGGTCAAAATGGGTTGGGTCGACTTTGACCCAACCCATTTATGACCCAACCCATTTATGACTCGACCCATTTATGACTCGACCCATATAATAAGCGGGTTCCTATTTAACCCATTTAAAGATATAAATTTGATTTGAAAATAAAAAAAAATAAGTATAAAATAAATTCTATTCTAATTCTATTTTTTACGTTTTGAATTTCGATAAAAATCAAAAATTAAAATTAAAATTTTAATTCTATTTTTCATCAAAAATTCAAATATAAGGATGTGGTAGCCTGTTATTTTCTAAGTACAACTATCAATCTCCATGGAGAACTACAGTGTGGGTTAATAATATGAAGTATTTGAGTGTTCCATATTGTCCGTAATTTCGGTGGGACTTAATCGGTCGATGTCCCTCCTGATTCCGAGTTAGTATGAAGAAGTTATTGTAGTCTAAACAAAAAAATAGCGCCATCTGCACTATGCGAAGTTCCAATATAGGGATGTGGTAGCCTGTTACTTTCTACGTACAACTGTCAGTCCTCATGGAGAACTACAGTGTGCGTTCACAAGATGAAGTTTCTGAACTTTTCATATTGTCTGTAATTTAGGTGGGAGTTAATCGGTCAAAGTCTTGACTGATTCTAAGTTTATGAAGAAGTTATTACAGTTTGAACAAAAAAAACGGCTTCTACACTAGACGGAGTTCAAATATGAGAATATGATAGCATATTATTTTCTAAGTACAACTGTCAATCTCTATGGAGAACTAGTGTGCATTCACAAAATGAAATATCCGAGTGTTTCATATTGTTCGTAATTAGGTAGGAATTTGTCGGTCGAGGTATCGCCAGATTCTGAGTTAGTATGAAGAAGTTGTTATAGTCTGAACAAAAAAATAGCGGCTTCTGCACTAGGTGAAGTTCAAATATGAGGATGTGGTAGCCTTTTATTTTCTAAATGCAACTGTCAGTCTCTATGAAAAACTACAATGTGTGTTCAAGATTCTTATTTTCAAATTTAAGCTTTTAATAAATAGGTAAATGAGTTACCCATTTATAACCCTTTTAAAATGGGTCAATTCAACCCATAACTCATTTAATAAAACTCATAAATAGGTTGAACCAACCTTTTATAAGTAGGATAAATGGATTGGATAAATAGGTTGGATCTATGTTTTGATTAGTCACACTCGAGACATCATCATTCTTCGTACCATATTTTTACCTACTTTCCTTTATTGTTTTGGTGATACTTTAATGGTGAAAAATTCGTTCCCTCAAACTTTGTCAAAATTTATTTTTTCTTCCAGATTTGTGCTCCCCTCCACCAATCTAACAGATCAACTACTAATTGACAACTTCTAGATGAAAGCAGGAAAAATCTACTGGTTGCCCGCAAAAACCGTTCTGTTTTCAGAAATATAAATCTGAAGCTATGCGACTTCTTTCCTTTCTATCTTGTCAAATTTTAAAATATACATATAACACAGAGATTTTAATATATGTCCTTTGTGTGCACGAGCCATCATAACAACTCCTCGTTCCCCTAGAGATATCTGCTTTAAATTTAGTTTTAAATTTGTTTGCAATTTCCCGTATGTAATTTCTGTAATAATAAAAAAAATGTAACTTAAAACTGGTTCAGCTTCATGCCTCGCCATTGAAGAGATGCCTACAAAATGGTAGTTCACTGAAATTTAGCCATTTATGCACTTGGTTGGTAAACTTTTTAACCCCATTCTCTGCTAAGTTCTACATCTATGATGTTGTTGGTCTATGTTTTAATTTCTTGATTCCAATAGCCACAAGATCCTTGATGTGCTTATAGATGTATTGTTCATTGTTTTGTTTCTGGCTAGAAATTCTTAAGTTATGTTTACGCCAGATGTACCATATAGAAGTCGATAAAACCAAATTGACTATGTCATAGCTTTTCCTTGAGGAGTTTTTCTTATTCTACCGATTTCTGTAAGAAGATCTAGTTATACATTGTAGGAAAGTAGAGATCCAAGTTAGCATGACACCATTTCCATACTGATGTCGTGTACTTCCAACTAAAAAAGAGACTTCGAGGTCATCGATCATCTCTTGACATGAAATACGTACTGGGTCTATTGCTATGTGCCTATTAATCAATCTTAGCTTTGTAGGAAGGTAGTTGTTTGGTGCTCTGAATAAAATATATAATCATTTTAGGGATGTGGATTTTATTTCAAATACACTTTGCCCATGTTTTATGAACGTAGGACAACATAGCCATTTCCCAAATACGTTCAAATATATATTGGTCATTCTTCATATAAGACCATACCTAGCAGTCCTTGTCGTCCTTTTTGAAAATATTTTCCTTTTCTATTTCCACCCTTATGATTGATAAAAAGCCATGGTTGCTACTCTTCCACTATCCCTTTCTATAGTCTCCTCTATCATCAGATGCTCTGTTCTAGTCCATAACAATGTATGAACTCCCAACCTACTTATCAGTCTTTCCATTTGTAGCCATGGGTCATACAATACAGAAGTTGTTCCTCCTTCCACGATTCTATTTTTCATACAAAATGTGGCTTTTGGTCTGAGCTTAAGAATGAATTTCTGAGGTCCTAATGTATCATTCCCTACTTCCATTTCCCAAAAAGATCTATTTTTTGTACGCTTCATTTGCATTAAGTTCACCCATAGGCCTTCTTAATTAATCGCTTTCCACACTGGTTTAATTACAAGCACGCTATTCATCTCACTTAGGTTCCTAAGACCTAATCCATATCCTCTTTTTGTTTCAATCAGCCTTCCAACGAGTCTTGCAGCTTCTACCCTTCTGTGAAAAACTTAAAATGATGCTTTTAATTTTGTTTGGCGTCTCTACTAGTATCTAAAAACATTGCATCCAGTAGTTGATTATAGGACAGATTGTGCTTTTAGTTTGTTCCAATCGACATGCAACACTTAACAAGTTTGTTTCCCAACCCTTAATTATTTTCTTGATTTTATCTATAAGCTCCACGTAGTACTTATCTCTCAAATTTACACACGATAAAGGAATGCTAAGGTATTTAGCTGGTAACTTTCCATGCTCAGTCTTTAGAATCTCTTCAATCTCTTCCCTACACCACAATGCTTCACCTAAAAATATAATCGATTTTTCACAGTTCATCTGTAATCCTGTACATTCATATATAGATTTAAAGACTTCTTTGATCGCCTCTGCACCCCTCTTATCTGCTTTTGCAAATATTAGAATATCATCTGTGAAAATAACATGAGTTAACTTGTTCGAACCATCTTATACCACTTTTAACTGCCGATTCTTAACTTTTTCTATTATAGTCAACTAGAGGGATAACAATGGAGATAGGGGATCTCCTTAACGTAATCCATTTGTGCTTTCAAAAAACCATGGTACTGCAATGATTAATGATAGAAAAGATTGGAGAATTGATTAGTTCTGCTATTACCTTCATCCATTTATCTGAAAACTTCATTGTTTGCATCATATATGTTACAAAAAGCCTATTCACTGAGTCATAAGCCTGTCGCATGTCAATTTTAATACATAGGGTATGACTATCCTTTCTTCCAAGCCCTCTAATCATTTCATGTGCATAAAGAATAACATTCCCTATGTAGCTATTGAGTATGAATGCGCATTGATTTTCTGATATTAGAGAAACCAAGCATAGTTTGAATCTGTTGCATAGAATCTTAGCTAAAATTTTATATATCATGTTGCAGCACGTTTTCGGCCTAAATCGCTAATTAGTTGTTGCCCTTTTCACTTTAGGAATCATGTGCAAAAACATTTGGTTTATCTCTTTCAAAATCCTCCCGCTAGAAAATGAATCATTCACAACCTCCTATAATAGATCTTCGTCTATGTCCCAATGGGTCTTGAAATTTTTGAGTTGAATTCTTCTAGGCTGGGAGCTGTGTCATCTTTCAAGCTGAAAGTGGTGTTCTTAATTTCGTAATAATGAATTTGTCATTTATAAAGCCTTTACCATAGTCTGATAGAATTGTCTCACAAATCACCTTTGGTAGTGCTAGTTTTTGGTTTTGGTTATATAGTCCCACAAAAAATCTACCACTTTATTGGCAAACATGTATGCATCCGGACTGATCGTTCCATTACTATCCAAGTCAGGAAACCAACTGACACCTCCTATTAGATATTTTAGCGTAGAAAAAAGTCGTAACGTCATCCCCCAGTAGTAAGGGATCGCATTTCGGCTTTTGCCTTGTGTTTAGAACTTCTGTTGTGTGGCGCTCTCGTGTTTCACTTTCATGCATTGTAGTTCATACTCAATGTTTTCGCTATTATCCAATTCCACTAGTACTCAAAGTCTCACACGCTAACTCCTAGTCATCTTCACTTCCTTCCTCGTGTCATTTTTGTCCTTAGACCATTGCACTAGCATCCTCTTTATAGCTTTAAGTTTACGAATGATTGATACACTGGTCGCCCTCCTACTTCAGATTGCCATCCCTCCTTCACTTTTTCCACATAGTCTTCATGTAAAGTCCAGTGATTCATTTATTTAAAAGGTTTTAGTCATTTCTTCTTTTGTTCCACAAAAGAGGCCAAAATAGGAGAATGGCCACTCACTTCTGACAAAAGGTAATTTGCAGTCGTGTTCGGGAAAAATAATGCATCCACCGTATATTTATAAAAATTCTATCAATTCTAGTAAGAACATTTCTCTTAAGGTCCGACCAACACAAAAATTGGAATCCATGTATCGTAACTTGAGTTACCCCGTTTTTCAGCATCCATGCCTCTAATTCTAACGAATTATTGAAAGACGTCGGTTTCCCTCCTAATTTTCCTTTGAGAATCTGATGCAATTAAAATCTACTAAAATAGACCATGACCTAAAATTTGTAAAGGCGTCATCTTTAGAGTTCAACCATAGTTTGCTCTTCGAGAAATCAAAGTTCAGACCGTACACAAAAGTGTAGTTACATTTGACTCCTTCTTTATTCATCATATCTAATGTGATGCGTTGATCACTCACGCTAAAAATGTTGCTCTCCACTTTTCTATGTCCAACAAAATGAAATTCATACATTTATAATAGCATGCTACATTACTTATTATCTCCCATCTACTCCCATCTTTCGACTTTCCTCTTGAATTTCATTGGCTCTTAGCTTATTCTCTAATATTCCAAAGCACCCATTCTTATATTTATTAATTATTTTGTGAAACTCACTCATTATGTTAGGCTTATGAAAGCCTCCAACATTTCAACATGCAATATACATTACTTACTTGTTGAAGAACTTCTAAGTACACTGCCATATTTAGCACCCTACCTCTTCGCTCCTTTGCTTTTCTCTTTCACTTCCTATTTTGGGTTTGTAATAACCATTTTGTATTTGTTAATATTTTCAAACTTATTCTCCAGTATAATGCTAATTCAATCCTCTTTCATTGGTTTAGTACTCTTTTTCTCATTTTTATCTGAGTCATCACCATTACTATTTCCCTTACTGATAACCTTTTGGAGTTTAGCCTAAGTTTATGGGTTTTCTGTATCATGTGAACTACAATATAAGCAAAGTCACTCTTCTTCTAAGGCAGAGGTATTTGATTCGTCCCCCGTAAAACATTCACATTGTTAATATCACATACACTATCATCAGATTTTGGCCCCCGAACTAAATCTAAATTCAAAGGATATGAATTGAAAATTAGGTTAGAGGAGGCATTGATGTCCAATGATGAGTTTCTATGTTTTAAAATTATTATAGGAGTGCATCGTGACTCCTCTTTGTGTTGTATAACTTATATGGCTCCCTTACTATTCCAAGATGTAGAAACATGTGCCAATGTAGTAGGATGGCTAGTTGCCCCTCTAAACACTTCGCTAAGGATAGTACTATGATCTCCTCTTCCTCTTTTGCTTCTTGTTCCCCTTTCTTTCCTTCCTTTTCTGATTTGGAGACTCCTTGGCAGCCTTATTCTCAGTTTTGTTGCTTTTTCCCTACATAATCCTGTCTAAAATAGCTTTTTTGGCCTTTCTTAGCTCCTTGATTGTTCCTTCATTTATTTTTCAATTTTAACATCTTCTACTGAAGTGGAACAAGACCCAACCCCCCATTTTTACTATCGTTTTGACATTCTCCCTGTTCCGACTTCTCCATTGATTCCTCCTTTTCACACTTCTGGTCCTCCTTTGGTGTTTCCTTATCCTCTTTAACATTATGTTCAACCTTCACTTCCTCTATCATCTACTTGTTTTTGGGAACCCAAATCTTCATTATTGGATATTGGGTAATCAGGCCCCGAAACAACATCAGTTCTCGCATCTAGGTGGAGAGTTTTCATAAACTACCTGTAACACCCCATTATTTTTAACGCTAATTAATTTAAAGGAAATTAATTAACAAATAATGACATTGAAAAATAGAAGTTACATAAACGACAGAAGACTACAAAACTTATGCATTGGATTTGTGGGGATTTTCTTGATCGATTTTCATATATAAAGTTTTCTGGTTGGAGTCCAAACAAAATGATTATTAATGTTTGAAATGTTTGAATTGAAAATAATTATATACACAATTATGATAATAAAAAGTAACTAACGTTAATTGCTAACAATAACATACTTAGACGTTAAGAAAAAATAATGTTAAAATAAAATCTTAGAAAAATGATAACATAAGAAACAAATGATAACAATCATTTAAATAAAGCAATTAATCGAACAAATCAACCCATGCTAATTAACTTCCATTAAACAAGGCTACAGATCAACACGTAGGTCACCAAGGTCGATCAGAAGCAGTTGATCCTAGGGCATAAATGGTCGACCGTTGCCTGTGTTGATTGCATAATAAATAGTGGCCTAAACGTCTAGATTTCAAACAATTTAATCACACAGCTTGCATTGATTTGAACCCCTATAAATATAGATCTAAACCCCCACTTCCAAACTCATATTGTCTAAAGAACATGGATGCTCGCCATTTTTTGTTCTCCTCCAAAATTTTGTACTCTTAAATTAGCTCTAGTTCAGATGTATACATAATTAAGGAATTGTAAAAGATGATAGAGAAAAGTGAATAGGGTCAAATAAAATCACAAAAGCCGAGGTAAACTGCAAACCTTGATTTAATTTATAAATCAATCCAAATCTCTCTTCTAATCTAGAATTATATTACACCTATATACGTTTGTGATATATATCAGAATAAGATGAAAAAGGAAGTAAACAGGAATAAAAGGGATTAGATCCAAAGATTGAGAATGCTAAGAAGAGGTGATTGGGAAAATTACATGTTTTATAGTAAAATTAGATTTATATCATTATGATCTATTTCACTTATGCCTATTTATAATCGATTTGAATATTTAATTGGGAGTACCAAATGATTAGGTATAAATGTCGATTTGGATAATGTATTATATACACAAATTGAAATTATGTAAGTAATGAATTGGACAATGAATTATATATGCGCAATGACTATGGAAAACATTTGATTTAACTATTTTGGATTTGTTGTAATTAGGTTGGGATTTGATGTGTTTTAATCTGTTGGAATGAAAACGGGTAACAATATAAGTCACTATGTATCATCCAAGTTACAAATAAAGGTGTATTGTTTGAAATAATAAGGAATGCAAATGTAAAAAAAGTGATGTAAAAAATAAAAGGAAATCCTGTATTTTGCATTATCTGTTTCAATAAAGAAATAAAATATAATTCCTTATAATTTCACAAAAAAACACAAATCCTCTTTTAAGTAATAAATAAAGGATTATAGCATTAACAACTCCTTTTGAAGGGGAAAGTAGTTCCAATGCATTAAAATATAAGGCCATTAAGTATAATAAAAAGTGAAATAAAAAGGAATAAGAACAGTAGTTAAAAAGGGAATTTCAAAATATGCCACCTTGCTAAAGTAATTGGAAAGTAAAACTATTTAAGATTCATTGAACACTAATGACACTAAAGCCAATAAATAAGAAATGGATAGCAAATGATAGCAAATAAGAAAATATATTTAAAAGGAAGTGGTAAATGATCTTAAATTAAATAGGGTGTAAACACATAGAAAAGTGAAGAAATGTTGTCAACGGTAAATGGTAGAGGCATAGTAATTAAACAAGAATGAATATATACACACACATGTATTTATATATATTATATGTGTGTGTGTGTTTGGACCAAAAATGGCACAAACACCCAGAAGTTATATGTGGTAGAGATTAAATGGAGAAATAGCAAATGAAAATAAGGAAACAAATGAAACACAATCATTTATAGTGATTTGGCAAAGCGAGGCCTACTCCACTTTAAATTTTTATTACTTGTTTCTATATTGGAGGAAGAAGTTCCTGGGGGTCGGTACAACTCCAGCACTTGGAATTTTAGAGTTACAAGAATACAAGAAATAATTGAACTAGACCCTAAAAGATCCCCAAAAATGAGCCATACCCCATATTTTTAGAGATAAGGGTCCTAAAATCTCACATCTGAAATCTCTTAGCTGTTGTGCCTGAAATTGACTCGTTCTCCCAAAAAGTAGATGCCAGCTCAAAAATACTAGGGACTCGGTACCAATCCCTAGGTGGGTGTCGTACGATCCCCAAATTTGAGGATTCTTTAGTTTTTGGCACTTAGCATGGATCATCTTGTGGTAGGCTTCGCAAATCCGTAGTTATTTGCATATATCTTAGCAACTTTCTAAGCCTAAATGATGGAGTTGCGGGAAAACAAAATTGCAGATTTAAGAGTTCATGGAGGTTGATAGAGAATTGCACATATTCAACAAACCAACTTTGGAAATAGACTTCCAACATCGAAATTAGCTTGTAGGTAGAAGATGGGGTCCACCTAAGTTGTATTTGGGAGTCGGTATCGATCCGCAGGTGGGAGTCGGTACCAATCCCCAACTTGGGGCATCATATTACTTTGTTGCCTTAGATAATCTTGGCTTTGACTTCTTGGCTCTGCCTATTCTTGGTTTCTGGACTCTTCGGCTATCTCTTCGGGCTTTCCGCCCTTATAATGCCAAGTTCTATCTATCCATTTTGTCCGGATTTTGGCTGATCAAAAGGTACGATAATACTTGCCCCCAAAGTACATCTTGTTTCCAACATGATGTGCTTTGAATCGAGACAAGTTCGGGTTACGTGAAGGATTCCACTATGTACTTTGAATGGTCGCGATCCTTTCGTGAATCGATTCTGTAGATTGTCATATCCATAATAATCCGCCGTGATGTTCTACTAACATCCAGGACTAACTATGAATTTGGAATGTGATCCCATAGTTTGTTATTCCACTTATGATGGTTTTAAACTAATCATGTCCATGAGTTCCCTAGGTATAAGTTTAACTTTCCTTCAACGTTAGTCGTCAAGCATTGGATATATACACATGGTTCATCACATGTGCATAGCCATATGCACACATACACATATACCATATATATATATATATATATATGTGTGTGTGTGTGTGTGTGTGTGTGTGTGTGTGTATGTATATTTCGCTTATTTTAAATTTGGGACTCATTACCGATCCCCAATTTGGGAGTCGGTACCGACTCCTCACTTAGAGAAATTTCCTCAAGTTTTTCTCTCTTTGAGAATTCGGGCCTGGGAGGTTATAAAAGTCTTCTTTTATCTTTTCTTCCTCTCAATTTCTCATTCATATCCTGCCATAAACTTGAGTTTTCATGCTCGTCATTCAAGATTTCGAGTTCGCTAATCAACCTCGCCTCCTTTCATGCTCGAAAGAACCATCGCTGCATCATCCCATGCAATCGAAATCGCCTATACCACCCCATCCTTACCTTTGTCAAACCTACCTCCGCTAACCCAAACGCTAACTCTAGAACCCATATCAACTTGAATCAATCTCAGTAGGTGTACGGTATACTCGTCGATGAAGAAGAACCAACATGGCCACGAATACAACGGAATGAGGATATTATAGGTCATGGTTTTAGAGGCAAGGATGAATGTGGAAGGTGGACATTTCTTGAGTAGTAGGGGTTGGTGAAACTCCCATACTTAGGCGAATTTTTTCCTATTCCAAACTTTGTAATCAAACATTGCCTTGCGAAACCATGTTGGAGCCTCCTCTCATCCCTATGCATTTCAAAACTATGGTTGACAATGTAAAGCATGCTCGGATGGTCGGCGATGACGGTCACGTTAAGTGACATTTAGAATTTAAAATGAACTGCTAACATAAGCAATTAAATAATAACTAAAATCTGAACTGCAATACACTGCACTGGAATCCACTTTAGCACAAGAGGAACGGTTTTTAATTAATCTTCTAATGCTTATTATTTGTCGAGTTTTTATAGAAATGGGTAAAAGACATTTCGAGTGTCTAGCTGCCCAGACCAGGGTACATCTGCTTCAAGATACGTTGAGTCTGATGTAGAATCACGCTCAACAACAACTCTACATGTGCAGCAAATCCTATCCATCAAGAATAGCGACCATAAGTTTCACAACAAAATGTTGAGAATCTTAAAGTAAAGCAACAAAACCCTGAAGTAAAGCAACAAAATCCCGTAAATATGGTTGAACTAGTAAAGGAACCTCAAGTAGATCCAACACTCTAAATCTTGAGGATGCTGTAATGTTGAATAACCAGATCGACTTTAATCCTTCTCGAATCGATGAAGGATCTCTTTGAAAGATATGCTGTAAGCATGGCATTCCATTTGATGATGTCTAGGCATCATCTCACAACTAGAAAGCCCATGACCGACCAAAAGGACGCATAGCTTGCAACAGATACGTGTGCTTGGCGAATTGCGTACTACTGTTTAATCAATTCATTCGTCCAGTCCTGAACTTTACGAAACTAGCTCCTACGCAGCTGGATCAGAATAGCTACACATTTCTTCTGAGCGCCTTTTTAGTTTTCTTTGTGTATTTGAACCAAATGCCTATGATGAAGAAATATGATACATTTATAGCTTTAAAATCCACAAATAAACCCATCTATTATTTACCTAGATCTAGTGAGAATTTGCAGAATCATCTTTAGGGCTTGGAATAAGTTGAGTTATTTCAAGGTTGAATGGTTATATATGTGTTATCCACTCGGGTTTGCTCATAAATGGCTATTTGGATGTAAGTGTTATTTCAAAGGTCATCCATGTATTTGCCTTATACTCTACATGCTTAATTTGTCTTTTACTATTGTACAGATGTTCTGGTGACGCCCAATGATGGATCACTTTCAAATATCGTTAATACTCTCATGGCAGTCCAAAACGAGGTTACGTATATAATAACCCAATTAAAAAACGAGAATCTTCTCGCTTATGGCTTATTAGAGGAAGGTTGCAGCATCTGTATTGTTCCAATTGTTGACATTAAGGATGATGATGATGATAGCGATCCCCCTGTAGGAGGCGAGTCGATCCTGAATTGCCCCCATCTTCGAATCCTGGGGTCGAAGTCGTAAAAAAACATGGAACTAGAACACAAGGGGCGAGGAAGGCGAAATTATTGGAGAAGGCAGTAAGGTCGGCCAAAACAACATTGAAGTGGGCCACAGATTCTATACTGAACAACCCAGAGATGACCCACTGCATGCTCCCAAAAGGAAACTGATTATGAGAATTTTAAAGGCGTAGGCTTCCACTCAATTTCCACCAACCGTAAGTGCAGAGAAGACTCCATCTATGCCCGTTTGCCGGTCTATGGCTTACGCCTATGGAGTTTTTCTCTTTTGACATTGGTAACGTAGCATTGGCGACATCGGTTATCCGATATACTTTGAGGAGGGCATCATTCCAACTGATGCGCGAGAGGTTACCTTCATGGGTAAAGCGCTAGTACATAATCCATTAGAGGGACACTAAGACACACACATACATATATGCACTATTCGACACTCGCTCTTGACCTATGTCCTTACCCGTTTGACGTAACTCATCCTTGTTTTCTTTGCTGGCTCGATGGATAGGAGAAAGCACTCATTTTGAGCCCTATAAGGGAAAGCATATCATGTTCAATGCCCTCGGTCGACCTCATACCATTAAAGGCCAAGACTATGATTCTTGTTATCGCTTCAACCATGATAGAGACGACCGTGACAGGAGTAGTTACAATAAGGACTGCTCTTCTCATGACTTTGCTTCTAAGCACTAAACTAGATTTAGATTGCCTGCTTCTAGAGTCCCAAATAAGCAGCCTAACTGCCTTGATGATATTCCATTGGCTGACTCTTCTCGAGCTCCATCACTTGCCTTTGTCCCTTTACAATTTGCGACACTATCTCACTCTAATCGATCTTCTGAGCGCAAATATCGTAAGAGTGGTCCCGATACTTTTCATCAGAGGATAGGCAAAAGAAGCGCTGTCACTTCAATCACTACAGAGAAGCAGCAGGTAGATACTCGGGGCAGATTGCTAAAGTTAAGAATGGATTCCCTAACGTTTTCATCAAACGAATTATATTCTTGCCAAACATAAAGAGAATTCTTACTAAACTCCAACAAAGAACCATCGATTGCACGATCGATGTCTGTAATCAGTATAATGAATGGGTGAAGCTAGCTGGAAAGATTTCAAAGTCCACAGAAGACAGCCTGTAAGATATTAAGAATTAGAAACTCATTGAGGCTGAGAACAACAAAACCATAGCCACTCTCAACATTGAGCTCAAAAATTCGAGAAAAATTCCAAGCCAAAGTAGAGAAGAAGGCCGAGGAGGCCGTTAAAGCACTCGAAGAAGAGAAATTTAGACATCTGAATGAAATCAAGCAAGTGCATCACCATAACCACTAGCTTGTAATGGAAAGGAATGCTTCCAAGAGGAATGCAACTGAATTGAAAACCAAACTCGAGCAGGAGATCATGGAGAAAGATGAAGCGTAGAAAATTTCTCAGAATGTATTCGACGAGCTAGTCCCCATCAAGATTACTACACTTGAAATGGTCGGGGACATCGATGCTCTCGTTAAGAGAAAAGTTGAAGCTGCGGTAAAACAGACTGAGAAAAGGATAGTGGAGCAAATGATGAAGAAGTTTGAGCCACTGATCACCAAGTATAATGCCAATGTTCTCAAATTTCAAAATCTAGAGTTGTTTAGGGAATATTACCCTTTTATGCCCACCCATGCCTAAGAACGGGTCGTCGAGGAAGAGAAAGAATTTCTTGACAATGATAATTTTGTTATGAAGTAGTTAGAAAAAGAGATTCTGAAGGGATGAGCCCAAGATCCTTCATGATAGTCAACATCTTATTCATCCGAAACTTGATACAACTGCTCAAAAAGGGGTAGGCAAAGTTTTTGGCTCTGCACATCATGATGATATAGCTGGTCAAGCTCTTCGGACTCAAGTTTCTCCTACTTCCACCATTGATTCTTCTACCAACGTTGATTTCGACCCAAAGAAGCCACATCTCTAGAAATTTAATGCTCTCTCTTCTATTTCTGATGGAACTCCTGGCAACACTCTAGCTCATGAGGAAGTTCAAATTGCAGAAGGTATCTCATTGACTTCTCCTATTTTCCAAAGAGTTGGTGTGTCGCCGATCAACATGACTAAGCTTCCTCTTTGTTTTTCTTTAATTACAGTTCAACCTAAAATCACTCTACTCCCTTCTAAGGATTCTCAACTGGGGCCACAAATATCGACGACGGAGTCTGTTACTGTCGAGATGTCAATGAAAATTACTAGCATCCCAGTTGAGGAGACCCTGAACCTTGACGAGCGCACGACTCTTTGTTGGAAGATGAAAACGATGAAAATAATGGGACTCAAGTAGATGAGGATGTTATTATTACTGGGGTCTCAATGTCCCTGGTAGGTCTCTCCATGCATAAACTTAAGAAAAAACTTAGGGCAGATATCCTCCTTGCTAGTCAAATCAAGCAGGAGTAAATAGAAGTTTTTCCTCCTCCATCGTCGATTGCATTGCCTGGGCAAACCATTTTTACCCCAGTTTACATTCCTCCACCCAGGGGTGCTCGAAGTACGTCAACAGCATTTTCACAAAATATATCAGTTCCTATTTCTCTGCCTGGAAGCGACCAGAGTGTGCCTTTTGGGTCTTCACAAAGCACTCCCTCTAAAGGCCAAGGCAAAAGAGGATGAGGTGGAATGACGTAAGGGAAGAGCTCGAATGAAGTCTCCCTTGGTTCTAAGAAGAAAAAGAAATCCATGAAGAAATAATCGCTAGTTTGTTTTTTCTTATACGGACTCTCTTTGTTTATTGGCCAACTTTTTTCAAGTTTGGCCCCTCGTTATTACTTTTTTGCTTTTGGTGTGAAATATTTGTACTTAGCTTTCCTAGTTGGACGTTAATAATAAAGACTTTTTGTTTTGTACAAATCTTTGCTTAAACTTGTCTAAGTACTTAAGACATACGTTTTCCATTCAATGTACTTGCGAATTATCTCCATTGTTGACTGTTTTCTAATCAGGTCCATAACTCTTTTCGTAATTTGCCGACTTGCATCGTTCTAGCAAGTGTAAGGAAATCTTACGGTAAACCGCTTAAATTGGTGATTGGAATATATTTTTTCTGGATAATAAGTCCCAACATACCAAACTCCGGGAAAGAGTTTAAATTTACTGCTTAGAATCGTAGTCTGCACACCTCGTCCAGAATGTTAGCATTTGATCATGCCTAACTCTGGGCATTAACTGAAGGCTTATAATTTGGATCATGTTTTACTCCAAGCATGGAATCATCATTCTGCCTACTCCAAGCAACATGTTAAGGATCAGATGAACTATTCACGCTCATTTTTATTTATACTCCTGCCCCTGGTCCAGGGATGAGAGTTGAGTAAGTGATTAATAACATCATGCTCTTGTTGATTTGGACTCCTATACTCCCTCAGAGGGTAATATTTAGCATATGAACGATTTTTTCATGTCAAGTTTAAAGCTTATGCTCTTTCCTCCAGTCCAAAGACAAGAGCCGGTTTGCAGATGGTTATGCTTTAAGGCCTAAGTTTATATATTGGATCCTCCTTCGAGAATGAAAGTGTGAGTACGGATGCTCATATTGCATTCTGTATGTGTTTATAATTCTGCTTTTAATCCAAAGCCAAGAATCGAGATGCAGACAGTCATATCATGTCCGGCTTATGTTTATACTCTGGCTTCTACTTTGGGAGCGAGACTTAGGATGTAGAAAATTATGTCATGTCTGGCTTATATTTATACCCTTGCTACTACTCTGGGAGTGAGAGTTAGGATGCAGACAATAATGTCATGTCCCACTTATGTTCATACTCTAACTCCTACTTTGGAAGTGAGAGTTAGGATGCAAACAATTATGCCATGTCCGGGTTATACTCTTTCCCCCAATCCGAAGTCAAAAGTTAGCCGATTTCAATCTTTGGACATCAAAAAAGGGACTTCATGGGCATGGGCATGGTCATGGGCCATAGAAGTTTGACCGGCACCTATCTCTGGGTACCTGCACACCTTTGTGGAAAGACTGATTCATTCAGATCGACATAAGGGTCCAACTCCATTGCATTGCCAAAATCCATTTTGTATATTTGAAGTAGTTGACCCCTTGCTTCGCTCATGGTACAACCCCTTTCCCGCTGAGCCACCTTTCTTAATCATTTGCAGATTCATTTGAGTTGATAATGTCACAACTCTTTAAAAATGAAGAGACATAATTTTTGGCTTGAAAGCAATTTTATTTGATTAAAGACGAAAAATGAAAAAGGTATTTGTTATTACATAGCTGTAGCTAGTTATTTACAAATTTATTCTCTAAGTGAAATAGCATCGTAGATGCTTCGCTATTCCACATCCTTGGAAGTGAGATCTCGTTCGTAGTTGCTACTTGAAAGTACTATCTCCAAACTTTTCCTCTATTGTGCACGAACCTTTCCAAATCAGGCTCAGTTTCTTAGGGCTAGGGAAGATTCATTTGAGGACCAAGTCACTGATTTCAAAGGTCCGACTTCTAAATTTAGTGCTATAATATCGTGTGACTTGGTATCTGTATGCAGCTTCCCTCAATTTAGTTTCGATCCGCTTCTCATCGATCATATCAAGAGACTCCAAAAGGAATTGCTCGTTCATCCGTGAATGGTAGTGGGTTAACCGATGAGAAGGTACTTCCAGTTCAATCGGGATCATGACCTCTGATCTATATGACAAGGCGAATGAAGAATGGCCAATCGCTGACTTGTAGGTGGTTCGTTAAGCCCAGAGTGTGAATGAGAGTTCGTCACCCACTTGCCTTTGGTTTTCTCCAGTCATTTCTTAAGAATGGACTTGATAATCTAGTTCACATCTTCAACCTATCCATTCGCTTGAGTATGTGCTACCATTGCAAATCTCATCTCTATGCAGTGTCGGTGACAAAAATCCTTAAACTTTATGCTATTAAATTGGTTCCATTATCGATAACGATTGTTTATGGAACTCCAAAGCAACAGATGTATTCCAAACAATAAATTTGATTGCTTTCTTCGTAGTAATCATTGCAAAAGGCTTCGCCTCGGCCCATTTTGTATGATTACTGCCATGATAGCGTACCTTATACCACCTTTAGATATTGGAAATACAACGATGATATCAATATCCCAAACTGCAAATGGCTAAAGACTAACCATTTAGGTAATTTTTGTCGGTGGGGCCCTCGAAATTTTAGCGATCTCTAGAACTTGTCACATCTTTGGGCGTAATCAGTTGCATCGCATTTAAAGTTGGCTAGAAATACCTGTAATGAAGGATCTTCTTTGCAAGGGTATTCCTCCCAGTAGGGTCCCCATAGGCCCCTTCATGAACTTCTCTCAAAACTCATTTGGCATCATCATGAGCAACACACTGTAACATAGGGACATAGAAACCCTTCCTATATAGTATTACTTCTTGCATGGTATATCTCGAAGCTTGTTGAAGGATTTTGCATTGCTCATTTCTTCTTTCTGGAAGGATTCCTATCCGCAAATAATCCTGAATCGAAGTCATCCACGACTCTCGTTCAGGCTCACTCTCTAAGATCCAATCGACATCCATCCGATCGATGCTCGGAGCTGAAAGCACTTCCATTGGAACTAGGTCCTCGAGCTGTGCATCTTCGAAACTGGCCATCTTAGCAACTAAGTTTGCTTTTTCATTTTCCTCTCTGGGAATATGAGTGATCGTGTAATATTCAAAATCGTTAAAAAACTCAAGAACATGGTTTAGATAGAGAGCTAACCTTGCTCCCTTCATTTAATATTCTCTCCGAACTTTGTATACCACTAGCTAGGAGTTACAGAGAATGTGCAAAGTCTTTATTCCCAGTTCCCTGGCAATCTTGAGTCTTGCAATCAAGGCCTCGTATTCAGCTTCATTGTTTGTTGCTGGAAAGTTGAGTTTCAAGGTGTATCAAATTGGGTATTCTTCGGAAGTGACAAGCACGACTCAGCACTAGATCACCGATCGTTAGATGCACCATCTATGTACATCTTCCATCCAACTTTCTTTTCTCCATTTCTCTCTTGTATGTCATCTTGTGTAGTGAATTCAGCTATGAAATCCACCAAAGCCTAACGATGGATTGCTCTCCAAGGGTGATAAGTGATATCATACTAGATCAATTTGATTTTCCATTTTAACAACCTTCTGGAAGTCTGACGTTGTTGCAAGACTTGTCATACAGGCTGGTTAGTAAGGACATTAATGGGAGAGCCTGGAAATTGGGGCGGAGCCTTTTTCAAAGCGATCAATAGATAGTACGGGAGCTTTTCCAGCATCAGATAGTTTCTTTCTGCTCCTTCTAACCGCTTGCTAATATAGCAGACCGGTTGTTGGATGCACGACTTGTCACGTAGAAGTGCGGCGCTCAGAGCTTGCACCAACACCATCAGATATTAAAACCAATCCTTATCATCCATCAGTTCTGAAAGAAGGGAAGGTCTCTCCAAGTAATCTACCAGAGCCTGGAATGTGTATTTGCAGTCTTAATTCCACTCGAAATTTCTCTTTCCCATCTTGATTACCTCAAAGAAAGGGATTTGTTTGTTAGTTGCTCTAGAGATGAATCGACTCAGGGAAGCAACCTTCCGTTTATGCTTTGGACCACCTCGATCATCTTTAGGGCTTTGATCTCCCTCAAAGCCTTAATTTTCTCTAGGTTGGCTTTAATTTCTTGAGAGTTGAAGATGAAACCCAAGAATTTTCCTGAAGCAATACCGAAGAGCATTTTAAGGGATTGAGCTTTATCTCGTATTGCCCAAGGACGTCAAACATTTCTACCAGAACACCCATGTGATTTCTCAAATGTCGTGACCTTACGAGCATATCATCCATGTAAACTTCCATTGTTCGTCCAATCTGGTTCTTAAACATTCGGTTCACAAGTCTCTAGTAGGTCGCTCTTGCGTTCATTGATACGAAGGGCATGACCAGATAGCAAAAGAGTTTGTGGTCAGTGATGAAGCTAGTGTGTTCTTAATCTAGGACGTGCATCGAGAATTGAATGTATCCAGAGTACGAGTCTATAAATGAAAGTAACTCGTGGCCAGCATTTGAGTCTACCAACTAATCTATTCTTGGAAGTGGCAAGCTGTTCTACGGGCATGCTTTATTTAAGTCGAATAATCGATGTATGTCCTCCACTTTTCGTTTTCTTTCTTCACCAATATAGGGTTTGATACCCAATCTGGGTGTAAGGCATCATGTATGAAGGTCATATCCCTGAGCTTATCCACTTCTTCCTTAAGCGTAGCGAATATCCCTGGACCCAGGCTGCAACATTTCTATTTCACAGGAATGCATTTAGGATTTATGATTAATGTATGGCTAGCTACCCTAAGCAAGATCCCATACATAACCGGGTATGTCCAGACAAACACATCTAGGTTTTTCCGAAGAAAACTAACCAACTACCCCATCACCCCAGTGCCGGACTGAGATCCAACCATCAGGACTCTACATGGGTTATTCCTACAGACTACAACAGTGATTATCAACTCGACGGGAGTTTCTCGTCCACCCTCTGGCTCTTTTCGTCGTTATAGAGCCGACTAGTTTGCCTGAGCCAAGACTCAGGCGATAGTTGCTATGCATTCAAAGCCTTCGTGCAGAGGACTCTCTCTACACTCTTTCCTTTCTCCTTGTGCTTGCTTCCTTCAATTCACTGACATAGCATTGGTGGCCAGCCACTTGATCTTCACGCACAATCCCCACTTCATTGTTAGTAGCGAATTTCATAGTTAAACACCAAGCAGCGATGGCCACTCTAAATTTAGCTAGGGCCGATCGACCCAAGAATACGTTATAAGCACAATACATATGCAGTGCTAATAATGGCACAACTTGCACTCGCTTGTGGTCGCCCTCATCAAGTTCCACCAGTTATTCGACAAATCCTATGTCTTCAATAGCCATCCCATTAAACCCTTGTATACGAGACCAGTAGGGCTTCAAATCTCTCTCCTCTAACATCATTTGGTCGAAGGCTTTTTTGAACAAAATATTGAACGAACTCCCACAGTCAAAAAGCACATTTCGTACAACAGCAAGACCAATCATTACTGAAATCACAAGTGGGTCAATTTTTGGAGCCTCAACTCCATCAGCATCCCATTTCTAGAAAACAATGTCATCTATTATAGTTTGAGATTGATTTATCGGAGCTCCATCCTCAACAACATAGCAACTTTCATTCTTAGCATGCTTCAAAGCTCCAATATATCTATCCATCTCCGCTAAGCTCTTACCAGTAGGATATGCCCGTATATGATTATGTTTATCATTAACTATTTTTCTGGTCGCCAGAATTCATCAACACCAGGTCCAGCTTAGCCTCGCTGGAAAGACGGCCCAGGGGTGCTAGTATTTCCTTGCTCATCACCCTGTAGAGCTTTCATGTATTACTGAATTTTTTTTCCTCATCAATTCTTCAATCATGCCATGAAAGTGCATACATTCATTAGTATTATGACCGCAAGTCTCATAGAATCTTCAGAACTTGCCCAACTTCCTCTCCTTGTCAATCGACTGCTTAGGAGCCAGCTTCCTATAGTCTTGGTATTCTAAGTAACCAGATAGATGTTCTCTATTGACTTGTTCAACTCAGGTTAATTGTCATATTTGGGACCTCTAAAACGACTCCCATTATTAGACTTTCCCTTCTTTGCATCATTATTTTGTTTTCCTCCTTTGTTATTATTACCAACTTTCACATCAATGTTTCCAAAGCTTCTTCTAGATTTCTTTACAACAATATTACTCTAAATTGGTTCATCTGAACTTCCAATGTCAGTTCTTCGTGGACACTTATGTGCATCCTCCCAGTGTAGATACTTATTGCTTTAAAATAGAAAGCTTCCATTATCGATGGCTCCTTTCTTTCTATCCAATCCCCAAAATCCAAGTCGGGATGAACTCCTTTACAAAGCGCCATTAACACCATATCTTCTTTCGACCCGTTATTCCCATTACAACTATGTGGAATTGGTTTAGATACCTACAGCGACTCTCCTTTGGCTTAATATACATTAGACAACGACGTAATGTGCTTTGTACATGAGGCATGCAAATGGAATTTCTCACTGAATTTCCATTATGATTCATAAAAAATGGTATGGGCCTCAATGAAAGCCGAGTGAACCACATCGTAGCCACTTCTTTTAAGAAAATTGAGAAACAACGACACTTCATAGCATCTGAAGCCCTTGCTGAATCCATATGTCATTCATATCACAATAAATGTTGCCTAGGATTCATCATTCCTCTTTGCAATGGTATCGTTGGCATGTTGAATCTATTGGGATATTTTGCATGAAGGATGCCCTCAGTGAACGGGCGTTGACTTTCATAAGTTTCCCAATCGTCATTAGTTCAGAGCCTATTTTCACTAACCAACCTCCTAAAAATATCTTCCAAATAATCCGAATCAATAGGTTCGACTGAATGGCACAGATCGGGTCCTGCCCAAAGTGTTCGACTGGGTGAACACTCTTGAAAGGCGCTTGATACCTAGCTCCCCAAACTCCAAGGGACCCAATCATCCAGCATTCCCCTGTTTGATTCTCGTGAGCAGCATAATTAGCAATATTGTCATGTTCTAGATTCAGACCTTCAATAGCACGTCCAGGGACGATAACCACTCCGCCTCCCAAAGGATGGGCCCTGGGCCTACCATTTTGGGGACTTGGACCGAGTCCCAAATGCGGGTCGGTACTTATCCCTGAATTAAAGCCTAGGATTCGTCCTCTTTCTTGTATAGAAGTTACATAACATACTTAGTTTTCTTCAGCCTTTCTTTCCTCCATCTTTGCTTTGATGAAGAACTCTCCAACTCCGAGCTAGAATACTTTCTACTCCGTCTGGGGCTATTTTGAGTTACCTCGTTCAATAGCCTCTAGCTCTATTGCATCATGTTGTTCATCTCTTATTGGCTAGCTTATAACCTATCTTCCATATACTTCACCATCATATCCATCTTCACTCTGGTTACAATGCCAGTAGGAGCTTGGACCTTAGGTTGAGTTGGCTAAATGAATTCATCTCCTTGCTAAGGATTCTGATTCTTTATTTCAGTGGTAGCTCTGGAATTGGTAGAATGATCTCTCCTTGATGGGCCCATGGCAGAAAACTTTTGGTAGACCTTTGCAAGTCTGAGTTACAGAATTAAAAGATAAAGAGATTGGATCTATCTCTTGGATATAGAAAATCCAATAGTAGATGATGGATTAAATGGTCTAAGTTCAACCTTCTTATTGAAAGCACCAAAATATATGACCCAAAAATGGCACAAACACCCAGAACTTATATGCAGTAGAGATTAATTGAAGAAATAGTAATTGAAAATGAGTACATAAATGAGACACAATCATTCATAGTGGTTCGACAAAGCAAGGCCTACATTTACTTTAATATTTTATTGCTTGTTTCTAACTTAGAGGAAGAAGTTCTTGGGGTCGGTACAACTCCAACACTTAGAATTTCAGAGTTACAAGAATAAAAAAATAATAGAACTAGAGCCCAAAAGATCCACATACACGAGCCATACCTTTTATTTATAGAGGTGAGGGTCCTAAAATTTCACATGTGATATCTCTTTGCCGTTGTGCCTAAAATTGACTCGTTCTCCCAAAAAGATAGGTGTTAGTTCAAAATTACCTGGGACTGGGTATCGATCCCCATGTGGGAGTCAGTACCGATCCCCAAGTTTGAAAATTCTTGAGTCTTCAACCCCTTAGCTTGGATCATCTTATGGTAAGATTCACAAATCCATAGTTGTTTGCACCAATCTTAGCATGTTTTCTAAGCCCAAATGATAGTATTGTAGGAGAACAAAGTTGCAAATTCAAGAGTTTATGGAGGTCGATAGAAAATTGCACTTATTCAACAAACTAACTTTGGAAATAGACTTTCGACATTGAAATAAGCTTGTAGGCAGAAGAGCCAAGTTGTTTTTGGGAATCGGTATGGATCCCGGGGTGGAAGTCAGCGTCGATCCCCATCTTGGGGGATCTCATCACTTTGTTGCCTTGGATAATCTTGGCTTTGACTTCTTAATTTGTGCTTGGTTTATAGACTCCTAGGCTATCTCTCTGGGCTTTCCACCTTGATAACATTAATTTCTATGTGGGATAACAATAAGGTATACATACATTGCCTCAAGTATGCGTTTATACAATGTGAATTGCATAAGTATGTAACTTAAATGAACAAGAACGACGTTACTCGCTAGTTTGGGTTGGAAAGCAAGGTCATTATTATTATACGATAGAAGTCTACCCACCGCAAGGGGCAATTAGCAGTCGTGTAACATTATACTGATGTAAGACATATCCGATCATAGGACCTGTGGAGAGTATACGTTTATGTATAAATGTGGGAATACCCCTAATAGATAAAGGAGTCTTCTTCAAAATAAAAACAAGAGGCGGTATTGACTTTATTGCATTAAACAATCTAAATAGGTTAGCAAGCAGCTCGATACTATGTTAGTAGGTGTAGGCACTATATCATGACTAGGAGCTACATAGGTTGGATGCATCATCAATCCAAAGCGGTCAACGAGAAAGATAGGGTTTCACCTAATGGGCTACACCTCCTACTAGGGTAGGCCATGTTGGGTAATGCATGGCTATAGTTATTTGATAGTTTTTTGTTAGGGTGTAGCTAGTTAACCCATGATGGAGTTCTTTCCAAAATGAATAGGGTAGTCCAGGAGCTGAGTCCACAATAGAAAGCAGACAAGTTAGTAAATCCCTAAAGTGAAACGAGATAGAATACAGCTAAATTATAATGACACTATTACTAGGTACTAATAGGAGGTTCTACTTTGTGCATGGGCAATTTGGCTTAAACATTGATGATGATGCCCGGTAGATGGATACTTAGCAGGGATAATATCTTGGTCAAATAGGGACTGTGGTACTTACATATATATGGGTACATAGCTATAGTCTACTATGGGTAGATGGGATGTATCATATGTATACGTGAAGTCGAGATTACTAATTAAATAATAAAAGACATAACATGTAATGGAAGGCAATTAGCATAAACTAATGTTATTACAAAGCGTATAATTTACCAATCACTAGAACGTTTTTCCTACCTCCTCCTTTTACAACCCGCAGGATGGCTTTAGAGGGATAGGTACAGGTACAAGGTGGGAGCAATAGAATGTCGGGTTTTCTGATGCATGCTCGGCACTAACAAGTACACTTGATATTGGAAGTGTCACCTTAGTCAATAACTATATATTTTATTATATTTTACTATTTCACTATGAGTTATATCAATAGTGCTCTAGTATGCATTTTTCTATTCGTAAGATACCAAACGAACGATCCATACTTTGGTGGACTTGGTATTTCGATTTAGTGAAAATCTAAGCCTATAGGGGTGTCATTTTTTGCATAAACTCCTAAGAAAATACCGTTCCATTATCAGCAATAGCTTTTTTGACACTTGGAAATCCCGACTTTGCCTTCACATCTACCAAAACTCTGGTTTGTTTTTTGTTGCCTCATCCATCGACCCCTATAGTGTTTACTGGTGCACTAATAGCAATACTTCCCCATAGTTGAAAACTCAGGCATGAAAGTCTAATCAAAACTAGCATAGTAGTTAGTAAATCATGTTTAAATCTCATAGATGGGTCAATTTTTTCCTGATGATTAGATTCTCATCAAAACACCAAGGCCCTCCTTCTAGAACTTTGTTACAATCTACCTCATCGCCAAACCTAACAATAGAAAAACCATTCCCTTCCATTCGAACTTCAAATAGTTTCTCTATTTCCCTTAAACGAGTTAGCATTGCCTTAAAGGTTATAAAGAAAGGTTTTTGTCCCACTATGTACTAGAGTATGTGATGTGCACGTAAATGTGCATATTTTCACCATCATATTTATTTTATTTAAATTAAATAAATGATCATATTGGGTATTTTAAATTATTTTAACCAAAATCCATATTAATTTCAAATTGTCACATATTCATCTTCATATAGAGGAAACACGGCCGTTTGTGTGCATATATTTCTTTGAGAAAAATTAATTAGAAATTTCCATACTATTTTGTAGGAATTTGATTTCAATTACAAGTTGTTTCATGAAGAAAATATGCATGCACAAAAAAAGAACACAAATGAATGAAGATGGAAATAATTCAAAGTGAAGATCATGGAGGACCCTACTTACCCACCACCTTAACATACAAACTAGAGGCTAATGCACATGCTTATGGAATTAATGGCTTCATGTACACTTAAATGGAGATTATGACATGCTAATGATTACTTGGTGGCTACACTACCTCAAGGGCATTTTGGGCATTCCCTAAAAATATGAATTAGGGTTTCATACATGTATAAATACCCATATGTTTCATGTAATATCTCCTCTTTCCATAGTTACTCTTAGTTTTAGTTTAGGCTTAAAATAAAAAGCTCTTCTCTCTTTTTTTCCATGGCTACTTGGCCATTTTATTTCATGTAATTTTTCTTTCTTTTATGCAATGTTAATTCTCTTTTATTTACATGCTTCTTCTCTTCTTATGTTTGTAGTGTAGATTTACTTTCACGCAAGTAGAATAGTTCTAATTCTTGTTATTAGCTCTCTTTTTCATTAAGCTTTTATTTTCCTTTCATTTTGCTTTCATGTTGTTAGCTACATTTGTTGATCAAATGACAAATATGAGAGGCTAAAACCCTTTCAATTTAGTTAGTGAAGCTCTCTAATTATGTAGCTTCAACTATGTGTTAATTCATGCTCTCTTTTTGTGCTTAATGATGATCAATGAAGTGTTTTATTTGTTGTCTTTGCTTTGAATTTGATAGTCTATATTTCTGACATCAAATAAGCTGTGCTTAAACAATCACTAACGCAAATGCCTCTTCATCTTGATTATGACATAAGAAAGTGATTCGAAATTAAAATTTGATGGTCTATATTTCTAATCAATAGTTAATAGGCCATACTTCAAATAGATTTCATTTTCATTTTCTTTGTCAAGTATCATGAAAGTTAGTAAGTACTTTAAGGGATGTGTTATAGTTTGATGGCTTATGTTGGCTAATCAATAGCACAAATATGTCATACTTATGATAGACACATCAATTAAAGCACTAATGACCATAAAAAAGAGATCATGATTTCAGATATGTTGAACTATGTGATCTAGAGAGTGGATTTATTCTCTAAATTGTCATTTAACTCTTATATTTGCATCTCTTTTGTTTTAGTTAGTTAGCTAATTTTCTATTTCTCTAGCTCAACTTTCACTTGACTTTGGTATAATTTGATTGAATAGAATTTTTAAAATCATCAATTCCCTGTGGATCGGCCCGTGTTCGCCACGTACTACGATAGTGCGTCGTGCGCTTGCGGTAAAATTTAATTCGAAATTTTTCAACGGTTTTCTAATTCGATAGAAATTCCATCGATTAACAGTATGCAGCACTCCCAACCTCCCTCCATTTCTTTTATGGCTCATTATAAAGTCACCCTTTCGTCCTACCTTTTTCTACCACTAGTTTTACGGATTCCAAGTCTAGGACACTGCCATGCCTTCTTACTCCAGCCTTGATCGCATCCATGTATAATGATATTTTCGCATTACGGAACAAAAAATGTGACTTTGTACGGTCTAGGGACATATGGTCTTCTGTTGTCCTTCATCATACAGTTTACTGCACCCATACCAGCTTCCATAGTCTTCACATTGCCTTTAGAACCACCTATTCCCAAACCCTTATCATCTCCCACTCCAGATCCATTTCCAGATCAACTCGTTCTCATCCCCTTCACTCATAAACTCTTTCTGCCTACCCCTAATCCATCTCCCTAAGTCGAATTCGTCCATGTTGAAAGCTACCTCTTTCTTCTCCTCACTTGTTGCCATGCCTCCTCATCCGATAACATGATTTCTCAAAATTAATATAGGAACAAAAAAATTTGGTTTTATAGATTAGATTGAGAGAAATTGAAAAGGGGGAAAATTCAACCGGTGGCTAAACTAAGGTTTATTGCCATTAAATGGTCTCATTTCTAGGAAAGTCGTCTTTACATCCATTCGCTATATTTTGAATGTCTTTACATCCATTTGACATATTTCATAGTCATAGAATTTTGTGATGGTTAGAATAATCCAAATGGACATAAGCATGGCTACGGGCGAAAAGGTCTCATCATTAGCAACACCTTGAATTTGACGAAATCCTTCCACAACTATCCTTGCCTTATAAGTATTTACTTCTCCATCTACATTTAGCATTTTCTTACAAATCCATTTGCAGCCGATGGGTTCTTACCTCTTTGGCTATATCCAGCAAAGTCTAAACTTTTTTTCATACATGGAATCCATCTTGGATTTCATAGTTCCAAGCTAGAGTGCAAATTCTTCGCTCTGCGGCTCTTGTTGGAAGGATAAATGAGTGTGGTCATCTAAGACACAGTCCTCCTTCTCGCCATTTATGAGAAAACTACAGTATCTCTCAGGTGCATGACCTTCTAATAGGTTGCATTTTTTCATACACATGTGAACTTGGTTCTCCTATTAGTTATACCTCATGTTAACTTCTTGGATCTCATCCAAGTCTACAACCTCACTGTTAATTCCCTTTGACAGAAATTCCTTCTGTAAAAAGACGGCGTGTTGAGAAACAATGACCTTTTTTCCCCGATATTGTAGAATATATATCCAATCGAGTTTTTAGGATATCCCATAAATTTCCACAGTACGGATCTTGCCTTTAGTTTATTCAGACCAACGTTATTAATTATGTTAGATAACATGATACCTTCAAATATTAAGTTGGGGTTTCTTACCATACCACATCTCATATGATGTTTTAGGCACAGATTTAGTGCCTAACAAGTTCAACATATGCATTGCGGTTTCTAGTGCATATCCCTAATAGAACAGAGGTAACTCGGTGTTACTTATAATGGAATGAACCATATCTAATAAGGTTAGATTCTTATGCTCCGACACACTATTGTGCTGTTGAATTTAGGATGGAGTAACTTGAGAGATAACCATTATCGTTTAAGTATTGTTGGAAATCCAGTCCAATAAGCCCACCTCCTTGATCTGATCGAAGTATATTAATCATATAGCATGTTTGGTCTTCTACTGCAATTTTATGTTCTACAAATTTCTTATAAACACAAATTTATTCGCCATAAGATGCACAATCATAGTCTCGAGAAATTGTTGGTGAAGGTAACAAAGAAAAACTAATATCTTTGGTAATTATAGGCATCGGGCCACAAACATCGCTATGTACTAATCCTAAGAGTTCGTCAACTCTTTCATTGCTCCAATGAATAGGTGCTAGGTCATTTTACCTTTGAAATGCGACTCATACGTGTTAAATGACTCAAAACCAATTGGCGGTAGAAAACCTTCGATTTCCAGTTTTGTAGCTGTTTCTCACTAATATGACCTAGCCTATGATTCCAAAAATAATTGTCATTTATATTGTTAGAAGCATAATCCACATAACACACATTATTATTATTAATCATATAAACGTCATTTTCAATAATACCATCGTAGACTTTTTTTCCATCCAAATTAACGTTTATAACATTATTTGCACACTGAAATATATGTTAATCTCAAACAATCTATAGACAAAAATAATCCCATAAATAAAATCTTTAAAAAATAGCAATTTTTTTATACTAATACTACTCCACTAGGCAGAACTAAATGATAATCTCCTATTGTCATTGCATCTGTAATAGATCCACCAGCAACTTGGAGCCTCTTCTCTCCTTTTTCCACGCTATACCAGTTCCAAGGCCCTTGTAACGAATTATATATATGAGTATTAGACCCAGTGCTAAGGCCTAAGATATTTTATTGACTAAAAAATAATTTTGATTCATAAATGTACCTGATGGAGCCATAAAAACATTCAACTACAATCTTCAAGTAATAAAGACAATTCCTTTTCTAGTGATCTTTTATGTGGCAATGGTGACATTCACCCTTGTCATCGTTCTTCTTACTTTTCTTATTTGACCATCTCTTTTCTGCTCTGTTAAACTCTTCGAAGATTATATGCTACTGTTTACCGTAAATATTGTCCCTTGATCCTTAGATCGTAACTCGGTTAACCTCAACATATTAAGGAGCTTCCAAGAGATTTACATTAACTAGTTCATGTTATAATTTAGCATGAACGGTTCATACTAAAGAGCAAGGGAACAAAGGATCGAATCCACTTGTAATTTGTCGCTTATCTGTACGTCCAGCCGCGAAAGCCTATCATTATAGATCTTCATCATCAGCATGTAATCGTACCATTTTTGCCTTTTTTTCATTTTGGTATTGAATAGCTTCTTCGTAAGTTCATACTTCACGGAATGTGACGATTCACCAAATAGTACCTTGAGACTATCAAATATCTCATGGATGGACATATTTGTATGCTACCTCTACAACGACTTATCTAACATAAACAGCACAAAAACTTGGATGATATCTTGGTTGGACACCATTCTTCATAAGCAATTCGTACTTCGGGGTTAGCATCATCAATAGGTGGTTCTTTTGGTTCGCATGTAATAGCAGTCATAAGGCGCTCGCAAATCAATGCTATTTTAATTGCTCTTAGCCACTCGGTATAGTTAGGTTCAACAAGTTTGTCATTTTCAAAAATTAGTTTTGGAGTTGACATTTTCTACAAGTTTTACTGGTAGATTATTAGGATAAATCATAGTCGAATTTCTTATAATATTAGTAAAGTTAAACTTTATGTTTTGTTTTACTAATAAGCTCCTACCAGTCTTTTATGCTTTTCCAAACCCTAAGTTGAAATATAAGTCTTTCGACTTCACTGGTAGGTGTTTGGACTTGTCCATCTTGGAATTTTGACCTTGAGTTTACTTAACAAATCATAGCTCCATAGATAATGGATAACTCCATATCGGTTATATCATACACAACTCTTATTCGTTAGTAACTTGTCCTAATTTCACTTCGACCTTGAGTTTGCTCAACAAATCGAAATGAAATTATTCACTCGTGCCTACCATATCGTGGTGGCCTAATCATAGTATATGTACCTTTAGTTTTCTCAATAAATACACATAGTATCTTACCTCATATATTTAATATATTTAATAATACTATACATAATATCATATGCTTATATTTGCTTAACAAGTAAGGAGTATGCATGTAATCTATTAATATATATGGTAGTGGACAACGTTAAATTGAAGAAGCATTATCCACTAAACACACATAATAAGTATTAATCGCATAAATGTAATTTTCAAGAATACCGTCGTAAACTTTTTTTTCCATCCAAACTAATGTTCATAATATTATTTGCACAATGAAATATATATACAGTCTGAAACAATCCAAAAACAAGAATAATCCTACAAATAAAGTCTTTTAAAAGATAGCAATTTTTTAATACAAATACTACTCCACTAGGCAAAACTAAATGATAATCTCCAACTACCATTGCATCTACAATAGATCCACTAACAACTTGGAGCCTCTTCTCTCATTTTGCCATGTGATACCAGTTCCAAAGCCCCTCTAACAAATTATATATATGACTATCAAACACAGTAGCTAAGGCTTAAGATATTTTATTGACTAAAAAATAATGTTGAATCATAAATGTACCTGATGGAGCCAAAAAAAACATTTAACTTCTTTTCTTTAACAATCTTCAAGTAGTCAAGAAGTTTCCTTTTCCAGTGATTTTTTTTTATGGTGGTGGTGACATTCACCCTTGCCATTGGTCTTCTTACCTTCTCTTTTCTGCTTTGTCAAACTCTTCGAAGATGATGCACTACCATTTACCATAAATATTTTCCCTTGATTCTTAGCTCATGACTCCGTTAACCCCAACATATTAAGGAGCTCCATGGGATTCAAATTAACAGTTCATGTTATAATTTAGCATGAATGGTTCATACTAAAGAGTAAAGGAACAAACGATCGAATCCACTTGCAATTAATCACTTATCGGTGCGTCCAACTACGAAAGTCGGTCATAGTAGCCCTTCATCATCAGCATGTAATCGTCTTATTTCTGCCTTTTGTAATTTCGGTAATGAATAGCTTCTTCGTAAGTTAGAACCTTGCAGAATGTGACTGTTCACAATAGTGCCTTGAGACTATCAAATATCTCATGAATGGACATATTCAATGTTGCCTCTACGACGACTTATCTAACATAAACAGCACGAAAGCATGGATGATATCTTGGTCTGAAACCTTTTTTCATAAGCAAGTCCTACTTTGGGGTCCACATCAGCAGTGGGTGGTTCTTTTGGTTCGCATGTATTAGTAGTCATAAGTCGCTCGTAAATCAACGCTAATTTAATTGCTCTTAGCCAGTTGGTATAGTAAGGTTCAGTAAGTTTTCATTTTCATAAATTAGTTTTTGAATTGACATTTTCTGCAAGTGTTAATGGTAGATTATTAGGATAAATCATAGTAGATGTTCTTATAATATTAGTAAAGTTCAATGTTTATTTTTTACTAATAAGCACCCACTAGCCTTTTATGTTTTGCCAAATCCTAAGTCGAAACATAAAAGACTTTTGACTTCACTAGTAAGTGTTTGGACTCATCCATCTTGGAATTTTGACCTTGAGTTTACTCAAAAAATCATAGCTCCACGGATGACGGATAACTCCATATCAATTATATCATATACAACTCTTATCCCTTGGTAACTTCTCCTAATTTCACTTCGACCTTGAGTTTGCTCAATAAATCTAAATAAAATTATTCACTCATACCTACCATATCTTGATGGCCTAAGTATAGTACATGTATCTTGAGTTTTCTCAACAAACACATATAGTTATCTTACCTCATCTATTCAATATATTAATAATAATTCACATAACATCCTACGCTTATATTTGTTCAACAACTAAGGAGTATGCATGCAATCTATTAATATATATGATAGCGGACAATATTATGTTGAAGATTTACAATCTTCAATATATTCTATTGAGTTATATCGGCTTATGGAACAATTTAATTCTTATGAATTACTCTCGTGATTCAAGTATCAAACAAACTGGAAATCATGGTATACTTATGTTTACTTACATATATTTATTCCTTAATCTATTTAGGTTTCTTTAATGTTCCACCTTTAATTTTTACATTCATATTATATAAGTTTTATTTTTATTTAAATATCGTATTTCATATTACTTATATAATAGTCTTATGTATAATATTATAACTATTAAATCTTATTTAGCAAATTTTAATTAATTAACATTTTAATTAATTTTTTATTATCTTAAGATAACATTTATGTTGGATATCTATTATATATTATAACCTTTACAGTATCATACACATGTCATTTACATGTGTATATCATTTAAGTAATTAACCTTTTAGTTAATTTATTTAATTAAACTATTATTAATTAAATTATGTTACATTTCATATATGTACATGCATATTTATGTTATTTTAGACATTTCAAAATAACATAACATATACATTTATTAATTAATTGACTTACTTAATTAATTTATTTTATTAATCGTATTAATAAATTTAAAATTTCAAAATCAATATATATTTTCAAACAGTTTAAAACTTTTTATTATATTGTAACTTTTATAATGTATTTATATATTACTTTAAATTTAACTTTTAAATTTAAATTCTAATATTTTCAATTTTTAAATAATTTTGAAAATTAACCCAAGGTCTAATTCAAATTTAAGCATTTTCTATTAGGGACAACCTTTGGGCTGTGGGATTTACAGTTAACCCTAAAATGAGTAAGTTAAGCTGCATAGCCTATTAGGGTATAATATCATTACTGGAACTATCTAAGCATTTATAACTATATTTTGATCAGAAATATACCTCACTTCCAATGCCTTAAAATCACCTTAAAATGATGGTCTATGCCCTTGAAACAATTTTTGATCCAAAATAGTGTTATTCCTTGAACCGTTAACCATAAGCTATCAAATAGCAGTTGAATTGACTTGATTTGAACTAAAGAAAAATGGGTGGGAGTTCATCTAGTAAGTCAAGGGATGGAGGCTCCTAAAAGATTAAAATCAAAATTAGGAAGATATACTTAAATAGAGGAAGGAAATGAGAGAATTTAAGATCTCATCTTCTACTCAATCTTCTTCAATCTTACCCATCTATTAGCAAGCCCCTCTAGCCCATATTCTAGCCTCCTATAGCCCCATGTTTCAACAATAATAATCAACCCCTATCGTGGGCCTTAAATCCATTTAAAGCCCTAATAAATATTTTGCATTTGAATCCAGTTTAAATGTGTATCAATATCATATATCAATTAGTATATTTATAACTATTATAAATACATTTATTAATATTTATTCATCAAGTCAAAATCAAAATTTATAATTAGCATTTCGTAAATATTAATTAGTCTAGTTTAGAACAATTACAAACTAATTAAATCATTCGGTCAATGGAGTATACATCGTTTCGGTTGTGTGTTCTCCTGGTGTAAATTTAGTCAGCCATTAATATCAAACTATTCGAGTATTAACGCTCATACGTCACTTAGCATATGGTGTGATATTTTAGCCAAATTTATCGCTTACTTTGTTTCTCAAAATCCAATTTTACATTTTTTAAGCACTACCCGATTATGACTTTTATTTACACCAAATCTCTTTGTCAAAATTATATCACTTTCGACTTATGGAAGTTGGTAATGGTCAAAATTTCAATATCATCCATATTCAACTCTATAGTCTAAACACAAAGTTCTTGTTCAATAATAACAATAACTAGTAATCGAACTACACTAGCTAGAGGTTTTGACTTTGAGTTGACCATGACACCAACCCCATATAACTAAAGAGATGAACCCTCTCTTGAATAGGACTTCAGTTCCAATACTTCCACACAATCCAGCTAGTCACTGGATGGACATTGTTCTTTGATTTTACCCAAATCAAAGCCGAACTTTCATATTGACAATAGACAGATTCTTAAGCCTAGAGAGCTATGTAAATCATTCGCACCATTTCTATTTGACCTTAGTTATATAACCAACAGGAAATTGTCGAGTGAGTCACTCTATAGTTATCCAATAACTATCGGTACATAACCCCTAAGTGCCTCAGGAGCAATACGCTATTCAACATTTGGAGGGCATCACGTAATCCAATCTCAACGAATATATCAATATCAAGTCTCGATGTATCTTGACTAGAAACATTTAAAATGATGTGTTTTATAATGTTGTGATGCGGTAATCATGATTACAACTATTTATAATTACTAACACAAACACACAATTTATGGAATTTCTATTAAATATATTTTAATTAAACATTTAATTATTTATAACACATTATAACAAATATAAAAAAGAAAGAAAAACATCTTTATTATGAAAGAGAATTGATTATAGAGTTAATTAATTTAAAATATGTTACATAATTACCCCAAAGACATACCCCTAACTCTATCATAGTTGCTGCAGGACTTTGCTGATTTACCGTCCGTATCGCATTTATATTTACCATTCTGCGTTATATGCGCTAAAAATATACTTCAATTTTTCATTATTGTATTTGCTCTAATATATCTATTATTATATATTATTTTATATTTAATACCGTTTAGCTTACTTATGTTAATATAGTTTATTAAAATGTAATTGTGATAACAATAATTAATACAACCCAACTTTCATAGAAATACCCATCTTAAATTCTCCTTTCAAAACTGAAAAATACATTACCTTTTATGAATTTATCTCATTCAGTATACCCCTTTGCCTAAGAAACACACATTCTAACAATTAGATTCCATATGCCAACCGACATTCCATAAAGGACCCAATACAACAGTGATCATAAAATGAGAGAAAATTTTTTAGATTCATAATAGAACTACAACAGTATCTCCATAAAATCATATTCGATGCATAGTCCACAAAATAATTCATCGTCCTAATGTTAAACAATCTAAAAGTTGTGTGGTCAAAATATAGCGTTTGAAAGTAATTGACAATGATAGTGGCAATAGGTGGCATATTAAAATGTGCAATGCATTACTAATTTTTTGACAACATACTCATTTTATGCTCCTACTTTTCAAACACTTGATGAATTTGAATATTTGGTATACCAAATTAACAGCTCTGATAGTTAACAATAAATATATTAAAAAAATCCAATTTTGAAATCCTACTTATCAAGTTACCTAAAACCTTTATTATATATATACATATGTATATGTTTACGTATGTGTGTGTATGTATACGTATATGTGTGTGAATGTATATATATGTGTGTGTATGTAAATAAGTCATCCCAGCTTTCTTAAATGTCTTGAAATAGAACCTATAACAATGTATAGAATTCTAATTACTATATAAAATAAAGAAAAAAACTGACCTAATAAAACCAAAATAGTAAGTTATGAAATTAAAATAAAAAATTTCAAGCAAAAAGAAGTAATGTTAACTATCAACCCATATTTTGGAGTGCAATTACATGGAATTAATTAATAAAAGGTTTAAATAATAATAAGATTGATTAAGTAATAAATTAAAAGATAATAATTTCAACCATAAAAGAACCAGAAGAGTGAAAGTAATTTATAACACAGGGTTAAAGGATTAATAAATGAAGCTACAATTAAATTTTAGACCAATCCTTAATTGTCAACCCTTATAGCCCTAAACATATTATTCCCTTCATTCACTCACATTCATTTAAAATATAAAAACTTACAGACTAGGGTCACCATTATCTAAGGTAGAACGAAAGGAAAAAAACTATAGGGAGATTCAAGCTTACATTTTTAAAGAGGGGAAGAGAATTTTGATTAAGTTTCCAACTTATATGTGTAATATGAACTCTATTTCATGTTCAAATCGAATCTGACTCAAAATTTATATGTTTTTGTTGTTTCAAATGATAGTGACGATCATATTTGATGACATGACATTAACCTTATATAAGTTTGGTTGTTAAATGGCACAATTTAAGATATGTTTAAGAGTATAACATGAATCAGTCATCTTTAGATGGATTGAAATTTTAATATGATATACAAACATTACACGACAGATAGTTTTTAATTTTCATAATTTTCGTCTAATTAAATAATTCAAAACAAATTTTTAGGATGAAATGGGCAGTTTTAGATATAAACTAATATTTAAAAATATTAAAAATTATCATTCCAATTTGAATTTTTTACATGAGGTGAAGAATAATGTTTTAATTTTTTTGTGAATTTTTTAGAATTTTCCCATGATTTTTCAAACTAATATGAAATAAATAGTAAGGCAAAAAGTATTTTTAATTAACAAAGTAGACAAAGAAAGGAATTAATTAAGGGGAGTAAATCATGACCAATTGCAAAGATTTCTGCTATAATATGAAACTAACAAATAGGAAAATGACAAGCGTAAAGAATTAGGCAAAAAATATTATTTTATTAAAGAGCTATCGGTTTTTTACTCGATTATAGATTTTCCATCATTGATATGTGATTACCCTATTTAGAAGTTCGATAGCTTCACCTTCAATAACATACTGTATATCTTTGATAGCTTAGATATTCGATAGCTATTTTAGAGGAAAGATAACTTTTGGTGTATGGTAGTATCTAAGATGTGCAATAGCATCTTAGACATACGGTAGTTTAGGCATGCGATAACACCTTAGACATGCAATACCTTTTAGATGTGCGATGACGCATCAAACATGCGATGGTTTTTGGATGTGCGATGACGCATCAGACATGCGACGATTTATAGATGTGCATTGGCATCTTAGAAATGGGATACCTTTAGTTCTGCGAAAACATTTAAGACATGCGATAGTTTTTCGATGTATGGTATCTATTCGTAGAGGTGTGACAACTAGATATGCGATAATATACCCTTAGATGTTCGATAATTATACTTTCGATAACAATTGGTAATAAATACAAATAAAAAAAATATGAATTTGGAGAAACATTTTGGTAGTCAGTTCCAAATTATTAATTGGAATTTTCATAATATATGAAATAATAAGGAGAACTAATAAGTTTAAGTGAAATAACTTATGTCATGGACACTAGTAGATAGAGTATGAAAGAGTAAGTATAAGTGATAAAAATATATTGTTTTGACCAATGAAGGTGTAAGGCATCATTGACAACATAGAATGTTAAAATGCGACATTATTAGGAGCAAAGGTGTAAGGCCAGATTATTAACCTACAATGTTAAAACATGAAAATATTTTAGAGCACTGGTGTAAGGCTTGAGTGGAAATTTATAATGTTAAATCATGACATTATTTAGGAGCGATGATACAAGACCTGAGTGATAATCAATAATGGTAAAACGTGACATTATTTAACAGCAAGGTGTATGGCCTAAGTGGAAACCTATAGTGTTAAAACATGACATTATTTAGGGACGATGGTGTAAGACCTGAGTGACAACCTATAATGTGAAAACAAGACATTATTTGGAACGAGGGTGTAAGGCTTGACGGAAAATCTAGAGGAGATGACTATAGTACATAGTTTGTGATTTGATGCAAAGTATGGCATATTTATAACTGAAATATTGTTTACATGATTACAGCTTATATTACGATGTTCATTTTACATGATATGATGGAATGGGGAATGATGAATTAGTGAGGGAAAAACCTATTTCACTGGGTGGTGAGGTCCAACTACATTTTTTATTTATGATAAACTATTACTCATACTAGGCTTTATGTTTAATCCATATTTTTATTATTTTTCCTATAAAATCACAGTAACTTATTTGAGTAGGTAGAATTAATGAATCAGACAAATAGCATTTTGGTAGATGAATAAAAGGCATCGAAGAACAAGCGGAAGGCTTAATAAATAACAAAAGTTTATTTTTAATTCAACTTTTGTAAAATCAAAATATATAACTAGTCAATTGCTCATGTCGACATCTACATATGTCATACATGACACTATTATTTATTTTATTATTATATTTACCTATACATGAGCAAGATTTGATCAATGAAAAATGTAAAGACAATTCCTATAATGAAAAATTTATATAGCTATTTTATTTACTTAATGTTGTTGAAAAAAACTGACCTGAAAAAAGAATTGACCTCTGTTGGCCATTTGAAAATAATTTTGGTGATGACTGTTATATCATCGATATTCATTATTGAGTCTTGAAATAATGGATGTCACATATAGTAACAACATGATTAACGTGTAGTTAATTACATCGTAATTGTTATGTAACTAATTTCTACATCACAACAATCCAATTAGTACATATATAGTTAACTATATCACGATATTGTTCTTGAAACTACAACAAATAATGTATAATATATTGATAACATTGATCATAGGAAGTGTAAAATGAATATATAAAGTACCTAAGATTAAAACTAGGGTGAAAACGAACAAAATATACTAACTATATAATTGTAATCCAGTTAACAAATATAGATGTAGTTAGTGCTAAATTCGGTAGATGTAGTTACTACATTACGATAATGCACTTAAAATTACATCTGATTAATGTAGTTAAGACGACATCAAAACAATGCAGTAAAATACTAGATCATAAGGATGTGAGTAATTAACTATTGATTTATATTGTTGCATTTAAAATAGAATATTGTGGATGGATGTAGTTAGAACTCACCATAATTTTGAAATAATAATTGAACTAGATGAAATAATGCATTTAAATATGAACATTTACATCAAATAACATTATAAGACAACGAAATATATATTTATTTTTCAAAATATACCAAATCATGAAGTTCATCATTACATGGTGCATGATCTACTAATGTACCATGGTAAAAAATTGGATATTCATGTCTTTTGGAATCAGATTCAGTAGGAGAAGGAGGATGAAGTTGATCTAAATTTATGTAAGACACTAATGAATCAGATTCATGAGAATGTGATTTAATATATACACTGAACGAAGTGAAATGAAGTTGTAGTTACTTTAAAAAAGTGAAACTAAAAGATTACTTTATAGACACGTTGTTTGTAAACGCTTGATTACAAAATCGATCTAATCAAAGAATCAATTTTAATCTATAGTAATGCAATAGATTTTAACTAATAGTGGTGTAACGTATTTATCTGACGTTAATTAAGGGCTCTACCTATCTTAATATTTAGATTTTCGAAGATGTGATATTTATGGCCAAAAAAAATGATGGAGGGTAATTTGGAATTTTATAAGGAGCAAATGGGTAACATATTTATAGTATAGGTCTAATTTTTGTAAAATGGATAATAAGGTCATTTTTTATCCATTTTAATTATGAAAAGGGATTTGTCATCGAAAACCCCTTTAAAATATGTGCATCCAAACTCAATCCAATCAAGCGAGAACACCTAACATACATCTATAGCTCCTCTCCTCATCGCATAAAATTATTTGGACGTCCGAAAATGTCCACTGTTTTTCTTATGAATCCTATAATTTTTAAGGGAAAAAGATTTATGATTCCAAAAATCATACAACATCAATAGTATGTATACATATATACACAATATAAGTAATGTATGTAAGAAAAGATGGTACATATGGCTAAAAACCTAGCCGCACAATGGAATAGCCAACTTGCCTGAATAAAAAGGATACATGAATGACAATTAACTTACCTGATTAAACCTTAAAAATGACAACATATATGACCATGAATTTGATCATCTCCATAAGATATATAGTTCAAGGCGACTAAAATGGATTAGGCGAATCCACTATAGCTTAGAGCATCAACGAAACGAACCATTGAAGTCAATATTAAGGTGTGTTAGGGAAGAAAGTAAATTTCTTGTCCTAGTCCACAATGGCCAAAATATCTTCGTTATTAATCACCGAAATCACCATTAGTGCATTTAATTATACCATAGCCCAAAAGCCCTAATACAGCCCTTTGGTCATTTTGTCATTCGAAACCCATTTGGAAAAAATGTCCTATTTTTACCCACAATAGGTTAATGGAATTCCCTTTGAATGTTTAGTTGCAATCTATGTAGTTAATATTGGATAATATCGTGATATATCGCTACTGTATCTCATATCGCTCCTAATCCGGCATTATTTCAAAATATCACATAAAATATCATTAACGAAATATCGTCAGATATTTGTCGATATATCACTCTGATATTTGTTTAAAACACCCGATATTTTTAAGAATACCGTTCATTATGGTACATGTCGAAGAAAATATCTTCACAAATATGTATCTTTACATTCCCAATATTTTTTTTTATATTGTGAATAACAATTTGTTGACCATATTAGAAATCTCATTGCATTTATTTTTTGGTTCTAACCATATAGTTTTAGGCTTCTTCATTAGTCTTTATATTTTTTATTTTTCTTGAAGATTTTGCCACTGAAGAAAATATTATGAAAAAGTTACTTCTCTTTTTAGTTATTTTTTATTCATCATTTCTAATTGGTAAGTTAGCATACAAAATTCATTTTATTAGTTGTTGTCATGCAACCAAAACTAAAAGTTAAAGAGCGATAAAGTTATATATTTGACATATCAATTAGGAATGAACTAAAGTAGTAAGTGGTATCAAATCAACATTAACTATTTGATAATTAAGTGAATACAGAACAATGGAACTATAAATTTGGAAAATTTTGGAAGGTAGTATAGATAATGACACGACTAAAGAAACAATAATATAGTATAAAAATGAAGAGTATAATAAAGCTATATATTATACGAATTTCTCGGCTCTTATAAGCCTGGATTATGATTTGTATTGAATAGAATGTCTGAGTAACTGCATTATAATATACAAACTATATGCAATCAGTTATTGATAGTAATTTGGAGTTATTTATCCGAATATTTGATTACTACATCAATAAAACATTATAACATAGTACAATATCATTTGTATCATGTTCAACACATATTCGATATTTTACTGAGATTATCGTGATATTTTAAAATATCTGTAACATCCTGTATCTAGAGGCCAAAAGCTACATGCTACAGATGTTGCAATCATTCATAGTTTTAACTTTCAGTGATAAAATATGAAAATGCTAATGGTATTCATAATATCAGAAGCACTTAAGTACAAACAAAATCATAGATTTCAAAAAATAACATTTTACTGATTACATTTCAAACAAATTCATATCCAAATTACATAATCCCATAATCGTTTCCCAAGTAAAGATCAATTATAATTACAATAATACGCCAAGAGTAACATATGATGATGCCCCTTTAGTTGATTAGAGAAATATAGTCACATTTGACTTAGTATACACAGTGGAAAATAAACAGAATAATCTGTACTGCTAATTAGTTATCCTCAGCCACTTGCTCGTCTCTAGAAGCTTTATTCGCCAAAATTTCACAATCCTAAAAAACTTAACCCTCAGCCTACTCAAATTAATTTTGAGCACCCGAGAGCTTAAGGAGAAACAAAAAATTCGACATAAAGTATGGTGTGAGTAATTCTGTTACATCTTCGTGTACTGATATTAAGTAAGGCCATGCTGCTTAGCGGAATGGGTTTCGCCTCACTGATATCCTTTCAAAACATATTTTTTGCAAATCCTTTCCTGCAACCAAACCGGTTAGTCAAACTGATATAATAATGATAATAATAGCTAAGTTTGTTAAGCTATAATCAGATAACTAATGGATTATCTGTCCAATAGCAGTAAATAGACTATTTGTCTGAAATATAATAGCGAGGTCCGTTATGCTAAAAAATGGACTATCTGTCCATAAAACTGGGTTGACTGCCTACAAACTGGACTAACTTTTTGGATCAAAATGGAGTAACTGTCTGAATCATATTTTTAGGGTTAACTACCCTTCATCTTTTTCCTTGGAAACTTTTTCAAAATGATTTAACCTTTTAAATCATACGTTTAAAAGGAAAATATATCCTTAGCTTTACTCTAAGTTACTTTGCCATGTTATATATGCCTTGCTCAAAATAATGTTGATGAATTTTAATGAGGATTGACTATGCTTCCAAAACAAGTTAAAACCCATTTTAACTTGAAAATATGTAGGCTATATTGCCTATTCAATAACTTCGAAACCTTTGTTTAAAACCTTTAACAGCCCTTTCGAAACCCTTGAAGGTAACCCCTTCGAAATTATTGAAAGTAACTCTTTCGAAACCATTGAAAGCCTTTCCTTTGAAAGCTTCAAAACAATTGACATCCCTCTTTAAAACCTTTAAATATTGCCTCTCAAAAACACAGGAAAATCCTTCCTTTCAATCCTTTCGAAACCCTAGGGAACCACCCCTTTCGAAACCATTCATTAAAATCTTTTGAAACGGTCAAAACTCAATTCTTTCGAAAGCACATTAGGTCTAATTTAAAACATGCTGAAACCTTTCAAAACCATTCGAAAATTTACTTCTTTGAAACCTTTGAAAATTGTCTCGGTCGAAACCATTTGGATTATGCCTACAAGTAGAGAAAAAGGATCGGAAACCCATTAAAGTCGAAAGCATCTATTTCGAAACCATTTAAAATTATATCTTTTGAAACCATTTTGGGTTTTACTTCAATCATAGAAAAAGGGTTTTTAAAGCATTTAAGTCGAAAGCATCTGTTTTGAAACCATTTCCTAAGTAATGAAGTGATGGTTTCGAAACCATCCCTTCGAAAACATTGGAGTGGTGGCCAGGTTTTTAGAAAACAAAACAACCCTTTCGAAACCATCCGGACCGAAAGGTAGGAAGCGGCAGCTAAAGGCTCTAACTCAGTTGAAAGCAGTCATTTAAAACAAAAGTGCAACCCAATCGAAACCATTCCTTTTAAAACCATTTGACCAAGTCGAAAGCATCTTAGTCGAAAGAAAGTAAGCGCATTTTCCTTTAAAAGCAAAGAATGCCTCAACCCTTTCGGAACCCCTGGTTTCGACTCTATACCTTCTGCCTACATCCAATTCACTACGTACCAGTTTACTGATACACGTGCACTAGTTTCGACAGTGTCGGAGGCGAAGGTAAGGAGGCGGAACTTCGTGCCGAAGGTGTCGAAACAGTGAAAAATATGTTTATTTGTACTTTTGAACTATTTCTTTTGTACCTAACCTGCCTTGTTTGTCTAAATCTGATTGGCTGCCAATATACTTTTCCAAAATTGTTGCCGACTTTCCAGATTTAACAATTTAAATTAATTTACAAAAGTCCCCTTCTCCTTCCTTAATTATATAAAACATTTAAGTCTCATACCTTAAATCATTTTACATAACATTAAAACACTTAAGAAAATTCTACAAAAATTCAAGAAAATCTCTTTTAATATTTTTTCCAACATATAAAAATTTTAGACCCAATTCTTTTATTATTTAAACGTAAATAATTTATGATTCAAATTAACATTTTCTTTACTAGAAAATTCATATAAATTCCACATAAATTAAGAAAATTCTAAAAATTGAAACCCATTTTCAAAATAATATTTATGATCTTCATAAAAATTCACAAGGTATTTGGATGTCATTCAATAGGGTTTCCACCTTAAAACATATCATAAATTCAATATGAACAACCATAGTTCATCAACAAGTATATATAATCATTCCATCGTTCAAAAACATAGCAAACAAATGCAAAATATTTGGAGTTCATCTTAAAACCGAAAACAATATAAAAATTAGATGTAAACATTATTCAGCTTAGCTTTAGAGGTTATAGAGATTTAGATGTGAATTAAATTGATTTGATTGAATTTTCTTTTTCCTTAGCTTTCTTCCTCTTACCCTTGTTAATGGTGGTCGGCCTTGAGTTTTAAAAAATTTCAAACGAAATGAACATGTAAGGATACATGGCTTAAGGGAATAGATGTAGGAATGGCCTCTTTCCTATTTTACTCCTCCTCTATTTCATTTTAACTCTTCCTTAACTCATTGTTAAATTGCATGGCTATACCAAAATTAAATATTAAATCTCAATCCCCTAATCAATACATTATTTTATTTATTTTAGCTAATTAAATATTCTAAATAATGTTACCAAAAATTTTGGGTGTTACATATTCCTCTCCTTATAGAATTTTGTCCTCGAAATTATGATAAGGTGAACAATAAATCAAACAATGAGGTAAAACATACCATCAAATAAGTTAGGATAAGTATCTCTAATCCTGCTCTCAAACTCCTAAGTACAGTCCTTGTTATCGTCGCTCCACTGGACTTTGACTAATCTGACTATCTTGGTTCTAAGCCTTTTCTCATCTCTCGCAACAATATGAATAGGCTTCCACGGTAAAGTCAAGTCCGGTTCTATTACTAAGTCCTCTAGCACACTCGGTGCAATAGTAGTCTCAGGGTCTCTAACACACTTTTTGAGATGAGAAATATGAAAAACATAGTGGACTCTTGCCAAACTTCTTGGTAACTGACATCTATATGAAAATTTCCCGATCCTTTCAAAAATAGGAAAGGTCCAAAGAATCTTGGTGATGACTTTCTTGATCTTCCAAATCTGATCACACCCTTCATTAGTGACACTTTGATGAAAACCTGATCTCCAACTGAGAACTCTAAATCTTTCTGTCTCTTATATGCATAACTTTTTTGCCTGGACTAAGCCTCCTTCATTCTAGCCCGAATGACCTCAATCTTTTCTGCTGTCTGGACCAAGAACCAACCTATTGCCAGTCTCTAACCAACATATATGAGATTTGCATTGCCTTCCATAAAAACTTCAAACGGAGCCATCTCAATAATATTCTGATAATTGTTGTTATACGAAAACTTGACTAAATGCATGTTCCTCTCATGATCCCTTGAAGTCTAATACACAAGCTCTCAACAAATCTTCCAAGGTTTTGTTAACTCTTTCCGTTTACCCCTTTATCTACGGATGGTAAGCATTACTCATCTTGGGCTTGGTTCCCAAAACTTCCTGTAGACTCTTCCAGAACTTGCTAGTGAATAAGGAATCTCTATCACTAACTATGCTACTAGAAAATCCATGTAGTCAAACCACTTTATTTATAAACAACTTTGCCAACAAAGGTACCGTCTTGGTTCACTTAACTAGGATGGGATGGGCACTCTTGGTCAGTCTATCCATTATAACCCATATACTTTCATTTCCTCCGTTCGACCTTGGCGGCCTGTCATTAAAATCCATGGAAACAGAATCCCACTTCCATACCGGAATATCCAATGGGTAAAGTAATCCATTTGGCTCTTGGTGTTCGATCTTTGCCTGTTGGAAAATCAATCACTTCTTTACACACAAGCCAATATCACTTCATACCTTCCCAGAAGAAATTCCTTTTTATATCCTGATACACTTTAGTACGTCCTGGATGAATAGAGAACTTCGAACGATGGAATTCCTCCGAGACTTCTTTCCTTATGTTTACTACACTTGGAACACATAATCTTCTTTTCTTTCTCAGCCACCCATTTTGGTCAAGACTGAAATCTTTCAAATCATTGCTCTTGGTTACATCTCTTAACTTCCTCATCCGTTTAGCTAATACCAGATCTTCCTCCTTTTTAGAAGCAATCCTCTCGATCAACACTAGTCGAACTTCCAAACAGGATAATACAATTGTATCTTCACTTGACTCGGCCTCGGATCTCTACTGCACTCTACAATCTGCTAATGCTTCTAAATCTTTCCACTCATCAATCATTGCCGAAAATGCATTCTGATGTTTCCTGCTACGTACATCCGCAACCTTGTTTCCTTTCCTCTGTGTACTCAATCCTAAAATCATAAGCGGCAATAAACTTTAATTACCTCTGCTGTCTCATGTTCATCTCTTTCAGAGATAACAAATACTTCAGCGACTTATGATCCATGTATAACTCAAACCTCTCTCCCAAAAGGTAATGTCTCCACGCCTTCAAAGCAAAAATAACTGCAGCCAATTCTAAATCATGCATCGGATATCTGACCTCATTTGGTCTAAGCTAGCTAGAAGCATAGTCAATCACTTTACCTCTCTGCATCAGCACAACACCTAATCGTGTTCTACATGCATTGGTATAAACCACCAAATCCTAATTCCTTCCCGAAACAACCAACATAGGTGCATGGGTCAGTAAGTGTTTCAAACTCTAGAATATTCCTCATACTTATCGGTCCACACAAACTTTACACCCTTTCCAATTAGCCTGGTCATCGGTGCCGCTATCCGCGAAAAATTCTTAATGAACCTCTGTTAATAACCAACCGACCCAAGGAAATTCTTATCTCTGTCACTGTCTCCAGTTTCTTTCAACTATTCACCGCTTCAATCTTAGTTGAATCTACTGACAACCCTTCCCTAAGACTACATGACCAAGAAACTTCACTTCCTTCTTCCAAAAGTGACATTTTAAAACTTCACTTTTTGGCTAATGTTGCCTCAGTGTCTCAAGCGCCACTCTAAGATGAACTTCATGCTCACTTTCATCCTTAGAGTATATCCTCCGCTACTCTGAGCTGATGGAAACCTATCGCCAAATCCAACTGCGAAAATACCTGGGTTCCATTCAACTGGTCGAACAAATCATCAATCCACAGCAATGGATATCGATTCTTTATCGTTCTCTCATTCAACTTTCGTTAATCGATACATAGCCTCAACGATCCATCCGGTTTCTTAGTAAACAATGCAGTTGCTTCCTAGGGAGAACTACTTGACCTGATATAATTCTTGCCTTCCAAATCCACCAATTTCAACTCCTTCATCTCTAAAGGGGTCATCCTGCTTGGCGGCCTACTCACTGCTTATGCTTCAGGTACCAAATCTATCCAAAACTCAATGGCTCGTTTCGTTGGCAATCCAACTACAGCTCAAACATATCTATGAATTCTCTAACCACGAAAACTCTACTTAACTCATCTTCTGATTCAATAGCACCTAATAAGGCATACATCTCACCGTAAGAACCTTCTACGATATAAACAATCATGTCACTACAATCTGGGTGCCTAAGCGATATTTTCCTATCCTGGAAAAATATCTGTGCATCATACTCACTTAACCAATCCATATCAAGAATGATTCTGAACCCCACAAAATCAAACATATGCAAACTGCCAATAAAAGTATGACCTAACATATCAAACTCTAACTGGTCACATCTCAACCCTGGAGTTGCATAACCTCCTATTGGATCGCAACCCATAAGGAAGTAACTAAATATGTGCGTTCTAGGTTAAGCTTATCTATCAAACATCTAGATATAAGTTAAAGTGATGCAAAAATATCAAATAGAATGCTAACAGACATACCATGAATTTGAAACGTACCTCCCAAAACTACCTTTCCCTTATCTTGAGCTGTTAGCTTTGAAGTAGCAAGCTTTAACGCATACACTTTGCCTTTTCCATCCTCAAAGGGCTCCTTGCATTGGCTTTTATAGTAGCCAATCTATTCACAGTTGAAACACCAGACATTCTTCTTCCCTGCCACCTCCTTTGCCTTTCAAGCACGTCACTCATTAGAAAGGTGCCCCTTCTTTTCGCACTTGAAACAGACTTCCCTTTCTTAGTTGCTCCACCCTTCGGAGCATCTTTCTTAGGAAAGAAATTCCTCTTATGGCTCTGCCCAACTTGGACTTCCTTAGCCTTACTCTTCTCTAGAGAATCAAGCAACTCCTCATGTCTTAAGGCCATCTCCACTACAAAATCATAAGGATCTCCAATATGAGGCAATGTAGCCCTGGCTAACTTATGCTTCAAACTCCTGGTAAACTTCTCATTCCTCTTTATTACTGTATCCACTGGAGCATACTTATATCTGGCCAACTCCTCGAACCTTCTAGCATACTCCAAAATAGACATCTCCTCCTGTGCTAATTCTGTAAACTTTTTGATCAGAGCTGACTGCGCCATTGCAGAAATGAACCTCTCCTGGAACTCCCCTTGAAATCTTCCTAGGACATAGTCTCCTCATCCACTGCTACAATCACATTATTCTACCAAAACAGAGCTGCTTGCTAAAGCTGTCTAGATGCCAACCTCCTCTTCTAGTCATCATTGAGCCCCAAATCTGCAAAGATCCTCTCACAATGCCGCAACCAATTCTCAACCTCAATGGCATCTTCCATTCCAATAAATGACTTCCCTCAGAGCTTGGTATAATCTCCACTCAGCTTAGCATAATGGTTAACTACCAAAACTTCCGGAACCCCTTCTCCTACAGCATTTCCTCATAATACTCCAGCTGCAACCCCCGCCTGCACCATACTCCTGAAAAACTGATACATAAACCATTCCAACTTGCGGGACTCCAGCACCCACATTCTCTGCTTGTGCCTGACCTTGACCTCTTCTTACATTAGGCCTAGCATTCCCATCAGTGCCTTCCCCTCCTGGGTTAACTCTTCCTCTTCTACTTTCCACACCTGTGTTCAAATCTCATGAGATACGGAAAAATACCCTAACAAAGATAGGAGACTAGAGATAAAGCATATATTTATATATAGCAAATACATTTACGTTACTGTAGCCTTATTTCATATCCCAACCTTACTCTAATTCTTTAGGATTATGTTTTAAAACCCCATTTTTTAATTTAAGTTTTCCATAAACCTATGCTCTGATACCAAGTTGTAACATTCCGTATCTAAAAGCCAAAAGCTAAGCGCTAAAGATGCTGAAGTCATCCATAGTTTAACTTCTGGTGACAAAATACGTCAATGCTTATGATATTCATAATATCAGAAGCACTTAAGCATGAAAAAAAATCATAGATTTCTAAAAATGACATTTTACTAATTACATTTCAAACAAATTCATATCCAAATTACATAATCCCATAATCATCTCCCAGGTAAAGATCAATTATAACTACAATAATACGCCAAGAGCGACATACAATGATACCCCCTAAGTTGATCAAGGAAATATAGTCATATATGACTTAATATAAATAGTGAAAAATAAATAGAATAATCTGTACTCCTAATTAGCAATCGGCAGCCACCTATTCATTTCTAGAAGCTTTATTCGCTAAAATTTCAAAAACCTGAAAACCTTAATCCTCAGCCTACTGAAATCAATTTTGAGCACCCAAGAGTTTAAGGGGAAACAAAAACTTCGATTTGGATATAAAGCTTGGTGTGAATAATTCCGTTGCATCTCAGTTTACTGATATTAAGTGAGACCACACCGCTTAACGGAACGGGTTTTCCTACATTAATATCCTTTTTAAAACATATATTTTGAAAATCCTTTCCTACAACCAAACTGGTTAATCAAACTGATATAATAATGGTAATAATAGCTAAGTCCGTTAAGCTATAATTAGATAACTAATGGACTATCAGTCCAATAGTAGTAAATGGACTATCTATGTGAAATGTAATAGCAAGGTCCGTTATGCTAATGATTGGACTATTTGTCCATAAAAATGGGTTGACTATCTACAAACTGGACTAACTGTCCGGATCAAAATATACTAACTGTTCGAATCATTTTCTTAGGGTTAACCGCCCTTCATCTTTTTCCTTTAAAACATTTTCAAAAATGATTTAACCTTTTAAATCATACCTTTACAAGGAAAATATATTCTTAGCTTTACTCAAAGCTATTTTTCCACGGTATATATACTTTGCTCAAAATAATATTGATGAATTTTAATGAAGATTGACTTTCCTTCCAAAACAAGTTAAAACCCTTTTAAAGTTAAAAATACTTAGGCTATATTGCCTATTTAATACATTCGAAATCTTTGTTTAAAACCTTTGAACAACCCTTTCGAAACCCTAAAAGGTAACACCTTCGAAACCACTGAAAGTAACCCTTTAGAAAACATTAAAAGCCTTTCCTTCCAAATCTTCAAACAATGGACATTCCTCTTTAAATATTGCCTTTCAAAAACATAGGAAAACCTTTCCTTTCAATCCTTTCGAAACCCTAGGGAACCACCCGTTTCGAAACCATTCACTAAAACCTTTCAAAACGGTCAAAACTCAATCCTTTCGAAAGCACTTTGGGTTCAATTTAAACCATATGGCAACCTTTCGAAACCATTCAAAAATTTACTTCTTTAAAACCTTTGAAAATCTTCTCGATCAAAACCATTTGGATTATACCTCCAAGTAGAGAAAAAGGATCAAAAACCCATTAAAATCGAAAGCATCTGTTTTGAAACCATTTAAAACTATCTCTTTCAAAACCATTTTGGGTTCAACTCAATCATAGAAAAAGGATCTTTAAAACATTTAAGTCGAAAGCATCTGTGTCAAAACCATTTCCAAAGTAATGAATTGATGGTGTCGAAACCATCCCTTCGAAAACATTGGAAAGGTGGCCAGGTTTTTAGAAAACAAAACAACCCTTTCAAAACCATCTGGATCAAAAGGTAGGAAGCAATAGCTGAAGGCTGCGATTCAGTCGAAAGCAATCATTTAAAACAAAAGTGCAACCCAATCAAAACCATTCCTTTTAAAACCATTTGATCCAATCGAAAGCCAACCAAGTCGAAAGTATCTTAGTCGAAAACAAGCAGGTGAATTTTTCTTTAAGTAATGCCTCAACCTCTTCAGAACCCCTGGTTTCGACTCTATATCTTCCACCTACATCCAATTCATCACGTACCACTTAACTAATACCATGTGTATTTTTTTCGATAATGTCGGAGGCAAAGGTAAGGAGGCTGAACCTGGTGTCGGAGGTGTCGAAATAGTGAAAAACATGTTTATTTGTACTTTTGAACTAATTTTTTGTACCTAACCTGCCTTGTTTGTCTAAATTTGATTGGTTGCTAATGTACTTTTCTAAAGTGCTGCCAACTTTTCAGATTTGACAATTTAAATTAATTTACAAAAAGCTCATTCTCCTTTCATAGTTATACAAAACATTTAAGTCTCATACCTTAAATAATTTTATATAACCATTAAAACACATAGAAAAATTCTACAAAAATTCTAGAAAATCTCTTTTGACATGGTTTCCAACATGAAAAAATTTCGGATCCAATTCTTTTATTATTAAGTGTAAATAATTCATAATCCAAACTAACATTTTCTTTACTAGAAAATTCATATAAATTCCACATAAATTAAGAAAATTTTAAAATTGAAACCTATTTCCAAAATAATATTTATGATCTTTATAAAAATTTCCAAGGCATTTAGATATTATTTAATAGGGTTTCATCTTAAAACATGTCATAAATTCAATACGAACAACCATAATTCATCAAAAAGTATATAATCATTCCGTCATTCAAAAACATGGCAAATCAATGCAAAATATTCGAAATTCATCTTAAAATCGTAAACAAAACAAAAATGAGATGTAAAATTTATTCTCCTTAGCTTTAGAGATTGAAATGTGAATGGATTTGATTTGAATTAGCTTTTTCCTTAGCTTTCTTCATCGTACTCTTGTTAATGGTGGCCAACCTTGATTTTTAGAATTTTTAAATGAAATGAACGTGTTTGGATACATGGCCTAAGGGAATAGATATAGGAATCACTTATTTTCTATTTTACCTCTCCTCTAATCATTTTAACTCTTCCTTAATTCATTGTTAAATGGCACGGCTACACCTTAATTAAATAACAAATCTTAATTCTATAATCAACACATTATTTTATTTAATTTAGCTAATTAAATATTCTAAATAATGTTACGAAAAATATAAGGTGTTACAATAACTCATATCGGTAGTTGACTGTTACATACCCAATTTCGATATTAACGAATTAAGATTGCAAGCTCTTCAACTACTCATTCGACATCTGATCAATCACTCTATAAGGCAATAAGGAGGTGTTTCATGACATGGAAAATCGAGGAATCCAAGTCAGAGTCGAGAGTAGGGTCGATGGAGGGTGATTGACGTTGGTGGATGTCCTTTTTTATGGAGGCATGGCGTCTGTGGGAGACAGAAGCAGGAGGAGTTATCGAGGTGGAGAAGATGGGTAGAAGGAACAAGATCCCTCAAGGTGTAGCGTGGGAGGTTGGGGCGTCATGGGATAAGTGGTGAGAAATGTTGCAACTGATAAGGTAGGTTTCATCCTTGGGGTGGCTTTACTTGCTACTAGCATACATGACTTTGGAAGAGGTATTTTGAGGGCAAGACATCAAGAGGAATATTAGATTGGGGACACAATGTAGAGGTATGATAAAAGGAGTGGAAATTGCCACATATAGCCAATTTGTATTGATACGCTACGTCTACATAAGCGATCCTTTTATCTAAAAGGGAAATAGGAATTCAGGTAGGAAGCTATATAGTAGGAGTGACGTAAATAAGAGCTTTAGCATATTTTAGTCGATGTTGATGCTCGGTGGAAATTATAAAGCATATCAACTACCCTATATAGTTAATTAGCCAATTTATACAATCCAAAAGTTGGAAGACCAGATCGTATGTTAAAGAGGTAGAACCAAACAGGGATAGAAAGAACTTGCCCCTAGTAAGATTAATGGAATGGTTGCTCCAAGTAATAATAAATATATGGCATAGTTTGATCCTTCAGAATAGTTTTAGTTACCCACATATAGAATACACACATACCTGTTAGTTCCTGAGATGATGGTTTTGATGACAACAACCTTATGACTTGTTATAAATATAAATACTAATATTCTTGTCTAGATATATATATATATATATATATATATATATATATATATATATGTATATGTATATATATATATGCAAGTACTGAGAATGAAGATTGTACAGTATAGAGATTCAAGACTGACAAATTCAGGATTGAAGAAACCAAGACTGAAGACTCATGAGTATCGAGAGTTCAAGATTTCAAGAGTTCAAGAGTTCAAGATACCAAGATAAGTGATAGTGTCTATATTTATGTTAAAACTTCATAATAGCACTAAAATCTTTGTTCGGATTTTAATTGTGAAATAGAATCCACCTTCTCGCTTTAATAGTGGGATAGAACTCATGACCTCTTTAGTGGGATGGAACCCATGACCTTCTCTAGTGGAATGGAATCCATGTAATTTTCAAAATGATTTATTTTAAATATTTTTCAAAAACTTTTTAAAATCAATCCCTCTCGGTTTAAATGTTTTAGTCTTAAACTATTCTTATCATCTTTTATATTTTTATTTCAAAATCATCTCTTGTTTTTAAACTATCTCCTAATTTTAATATTATAAGCTTTAAATCTCAAAAAATATATTCTATACTTAGTTATTAATATTACTTTCATATTGTAGATTATGTATTTTTAAGATTACTTTTTAAATCACTTTTATAAGTTTAAACTATATTCAAAATGGTTTATAAAGTTTAGAAATTGTTTTGACAAGTTTTAGAATAAAAATCATTTTAAAGCAAAAAAAAATTTCAAAATTCAAAGAGGCATGTCGACATACCCATCCCCACATGTCAACATGGTGAACATAGAAATTCAAATTTCAAATTTTCAAAAGAAGTGTCTATCCATCATAAACTTTCATGAATGGACATGACTATTGTTCTTCTATAAATACTAGTTGTTTTCAATGAACTCTAAGTTAGTTTTTCTTCGTTTCTTCACTTCTTCTTCTCCACTCAAACATTATCTTATATTTTAATAAAACTCTACCAAAATCCTAAGTGAATCAAACTCGATTATCTCTAGTTTGATTCTCTTTCACTCTCTCTTAAAGATCTTAGTGCTATTAGAGTTATATGATCACTTGTAATCAAAGAGGAGTATCAAGTCTGTCTATCTATCAAAATGATATTGGAAACGGTATGACTGTGGCATGTAAATCAATTGGGTGTGATTGCATCCCATAAATCAATTAGGTGATTTTGTAGCCTGGTTAAATCAAGAGTGTTTTCTCTGGACTCGAAGATAGGAGGGTGTACCTCGTGGCCTTGATATCAAGGTTGTAATATTGATATTATATTTGAAAAGAAATATACATAAGAAATTATGTTGGACTGGATGTAGGGTAACTCCGAACCAGTACAAAATTCCGATATGTTCTTTCCTTTACTACTTTTGTTTACTATTTGCATCTGTGTCTGATTCTGTGATTGCCTCTGTGTTTGTGAATTGCATCTGTCTGTGTTTAATTTCAAAGGATTTCAAAAATTCCATAAAATCCATTAAACACTATTTACACCCCCCTTTAGTGTTAATCCAGCCTTAAGATCCGTAATCCGCAATTCCAACATTTGGTATCAAAGCCAGTTTTCAAAGTTATCATAATATGAATTTTGAAAAAGATTAAAATGGTAATTTTTGGAGATTTTTTTAACACCATTTCAAAACTGTCAAAATCATCATTGTTTCATAAGTCTGCATATTGTTATTATAGAAAATCAAGCTATCTATCGAATTGATGTGTTGTGCAGGATCAGATGTGCTATATGGCTTTTGATGAATCAACACAATGGACAAATGGTGCAAATCAAGAAAAATTAATGGATACTTGATAGTGGATGTTCGAGACACATGATCGACAATCCGGAGATACTTAATGACATAATTTATGAAGATGAAGGACTGGTCAACTTTGGAGACAACTTAAAAGGATATGTGATTGGCATCGGCAATGTCGGTAAATCTAAAATTTCTACTATTTTTGATGTTTTGTTGGTTAGGAATCTAAAACATGATTTACTTAGCCTAAGTCAACTATGTGATAAAGGCTATAAAATTAAATTTGAAAAGGATAAGTGTCACATCGAAGATAATAAATCAAATATTATCTTGAAGGAATTAGGAAGACAAATATTTATGTTCTTAGTATGAAAATCTCAAATGATAACCTATGTCTTTTGGCTAATACAAGTGACCCTTGGATTTGACATAAAAGATTTGGGCATTTGAATATCAAACTCTTAACTAGACTTTCAAAACTTTATTTAGTAAGCAGTCTCCCTAAAATGGATTTTAAAGTAGATAGTATATGTGATGCTTGTCAATTTTGAAACCTTAGAAAGAGTTCATTTAAATAGAAAGATAAGATTTCAACTTCAAAACCCCTTGAGTTACTTTATTTAGATCTATTTGGTCCATCTCAAATTCAATCAATAAATCATTGTAAATATGTTTTTGTAATTGTATATGATTATTCTAGATTTACATGGATTTTTTCTAAAACCTAAAAGCGATGCTTTTGATTTATGTAAAACTTTTGCAAAACGAATTCAAAATGAACTTTCTTTAAAAAGCAAAACTATTCATAGTGATCATGATGGAGAATTTAAAAATGAAAATTTTGAGAATTTCTGTAATAAAAAAGGAATAAATTCATAATTTTTCTTTTTCAAGAACTCCACAACAAAATGGAATGGTGGAGCGTATAGGATGATTCAAGAGTGTGCAAGAACTATGCTTTCAGATAGTAAATTACCAAGAAATTTTTAGGCTGAAACAGTCGCAACAACTTGTTACATTTTGAATAGGATTTTAATTAGACCTTTAACCAATAAAACATCATATGAATTTCTTTTCAATGAGAAACCAAAGGTATCTTATTTTATAGTTTTTGGAAGTAAATGTTTCATTTTAAATACAAAAGGACAATTTGGATAAATTTGATCCCAAATCCGACAAAGGAATCTTATCAGATTTTCTAATAGAAGTAAAGCATACAAAGTTTTCAATTTAAAAACTAAAACCATTGAAGAAACAATGCATGTGTATTTTGATGAAAATTTCAAAGATTTTGTTCAAACAAATGATGAAGATGATTTTGTTACTTTAAATAATGAAACAAATTGTGAAATTGTCCATCCTAATAATAGGATCGGGCTTTTAAAAGATCATCCTATAGAAAATATACTAGGAAATAGTGAATCTTTTGTTAGAACTAGAAATCAATTAAACAAGATGAGTAACGTAGCTTTTATATCGACTATTGAACCTAAAAATTCAAAGAAAGCATCATCTGATGATAAATGGATTCTTGCCATGCAAGAAGAACTGAATCAATTCACCCGAAATGATGTATGGGAACTTCTTCCTAGACCCGAGGACAAAACTATAATATGAACTAAATAGGTTTATAAAAATAAAATGAATGAACAAGGTGGGGTCGTTAAAAATAAAGCTCGGTTAGTCGTGCAAGTTTATTGTCAAGAAAAAGAAATAGAGTATGATGAAACCTTTGCACTGTAGTAAGATTAGAAGCCATTGAATTCTACTTGCTTTCGCAAACCATAACAATTTCAAATTATTTCAAATGGATGTCAAAAGTGCATTTTTAAATGGTTTTGTAAAAGAAGATGTTTATGTTGAACAACCCCCGCCTTTTGAAGATGAAAAGTTTTCAGATAATGTTTACAAATTAAAAAAGGCTTTATATGGTCTGAAACAAACACCTAGAGCCTGGTATAACAGACTAATATCTTACATATTACAACCAAATTTTGAAATTGGTAAAGTAGGTAATACTTTTTTGTCAAAAGAAACAAAAATGATATCCAATCAGTACAGATTTCTGTGGATGATATAATTTTTGGATCAACAAACAATGAAATGAACAAAGAGTTCTCTGAAATAATGACAAAAGAGTTTGAGATAAGTCATATAGGTGAACTTACTTTCTTTTCAGGATTGAAAATAAAACAATTAGATAGTGGTATTTTCATTAGTCAAGAAAAGTATGCTCGAGATCTAATTAATAAGTTTGGTTTGACCACTGCGAGTGGAAAACCCACTCCTGTGGCAACCAATGAAGCCTTGAATAAAGAAGACATGTCAAAAGATGTTGATTAAAAAATATACATGGGAATGATTGGATTGTTACTCTATATAACTATGAGTAGGCCTGATATCATGCATAGCGTCTTTCTTTGTGCAAGATACCAACCTCAACCTAAAGAGACCCATTTAAAAGCTGTTAAATGTATCCTAAGATATGTTAAACACACTTTAGACTAGGCTTATTTTACCCTAAAAATGATTCATTTGATTTAATCTCATATTGTGATGCTGACTATGCTAGTCGTAAATCAGACCGAAAAATTATAAGTAGAGCTTGTCGCTTTTAGGACATTCTCTGGTTTCCTGCTTTAGTAAAAAGAAAAATACTGTCTCACTATCAACAACTAAAGCAGAATATATCTCCGCTACTCTGGCTTGTTCTCAAGTTATCCATATGCAACAAACCCAAGATTTTGGATTAAATATTTCAAAATCACCAATTTATTATGACAATACAAGTGCAATAAATTTATCCAAAACTCGTACTCATCGTGCCAGAACCAAACATAGTGATGTCAAAGATGATATAAGAAAAGAGATTATTTCTCTTGAATTCATCAACATTGAGAATCAAATAGCTGATATTCTGACCAAATCCTTGAATCAATCAACCTTTACTAAATTTAGAAGAGAACTAAGTATTTGCTTATAACTGAGATAGAGAATATAGATATAGTAACATATATTTAAACAAATAAAGAAAAATAAAACGGTCAAAATTTCCAAAAGGATATTGACATCCCCTACCCACCATGTCGACATACAACGGTAAAATTTGAAATTTTGATTTGGTAGTTATATATTCTCTATATTTCAAATTCTTTTTTCTTCCACTTCATTTCTCTTTGTAATAAACTTCTAATAATATAAAATATAGCCCCATCTCCTAAATCAAACCAAAATGCGACCTTTTCTTTCCCAACTCTTAATACCGATCCAAACGAACTATACTGGCGGAGTCATGAAGATAGAGGAAATTTTGAAGGACTCTCTGCAAATGGTGACTGAATTGCAAGTCATGCAAATAAAGATGGCTAAGGAACAAGAGAAACAGTGCAAAAACCTCAGAAATTTACAAAAACTTCTAATGGATAATTATGCGGACCCGATCCTGATTGAAGATGACTCCTCTAACATTCATATTCATAATCCATTAGGGGAAGACAGCGATGAAGAAAAATAAGCACAAATGGACGAAGACGATAAAGTTATTTGCGTTTGAGAAGTCTGTTTTGATAAAGATGGTAATTTGGTCGAACAACGTGGAAATATTTATCTCTATTACCCAAATTGTTCGATTCGCAAGTCGTCAACTATAAGACTCTCATTAGGATGTTTTTATGTTAAAGTTTTTGTATTATGTGTATTTGTATATATTTGTGTTTATATGTGTAATATAACACTATATATATAATAAAATTATATTTACGTTTCGCTTAATTATACTTCGTTATTAGTTCCACAGTATTAGTTTAAGGGGGAGTTATATAGTTTAGGATTAGATTTTGTTGATGACAAAGGGAGAGAATTATAAAATAGGTTAGATAAGCTTAAATTAAAGGGGAGTTAGTAGATTAAGGGGGAGTTGCTGGAATAAGGTGGAGTTGGAGTAGAATCTGAGTTTGGTGGAGTAGATTTTATAAACAAATGTCATCATCAAAAAGGGGGAGGTTGTTAATTCCTGAGATGACGGTTTTGATGACAACAACTTTAGGAATTGTTATAAAATATAAATACTAATATTCTTGTCTATATATATACGCAGGATATACATGTAGGTACTGAGAATGAAGATTGTACAGTATAGAGATTCAAGACTGACGTATTCAAGATTGAAGAAACCAAGATTGAAAACTCATGAGTATCAAGAGTTGAAAATTTCAAGAGTTCAAGATATCAAGATAAGCAATAGTGTTTTGATTTATGTTAAACTTCATAATAGCACTAAAATCTTTGTTCGGATTTTAATTGTAGGATGGAATCCAATTTCTCGCTCTAAAGTAGGATGGAACCCATGACCTCTTTAGTCGGATGGAACCCATGACATTGTCTAGTGGAATGGAATCCACGAAATTTTCAAAATGATTTATTCTAAATATTTTTACAAAACTTTTTAAAGTCATCTCTCTCTTTTTAAATATTTTAGTCTTAAACTATTCTTATCATCTTTTATATTTTGATTTCAAAATCATCTTTTATTTTTAACTATCTCCTGGTTTTAATATTATAAGCTTTAAATCACAAAAAATACATTCTATGCTTAGTTTTTAATATTACTTTTATATTATATATTATATACTTTTAAGATTACTTTTTAAATCTCTTTTATAAGTTTAAACTATATTAAGATGGTTTTTAAAGTTTAGAAATTGTTTTCACAAGTTTTAGAATAAAAATAATTTTAAAGCAAAATTAATTTTCAAAATTCAAAGAGGCATGTCCACATACCCCATCCCTCGACGTCGACATGGTGACCGAATATTTCAAATTTTCGAAAGAAGCGACTGTTTGTCATAACTTTTTACGAATGTACATGATTGTTTTTCTTCTATAAATACTACTGTTTTCAACGAATTTTAAGTTAGTTTTTCTTCAATTCTTCACTCGTTCTTCTTCACTCAAATATTCTCTTATATTTTAACAAAACTTTGCCAAAATTCTAATTGAATCAAACTCGATCATATCTAGTTTGATTCTCCGCCACTCTCTCTCAAAGATCTCAGTGCTATTCACAGTCATATGATCATTTGTAATCAAAGAAGAGTATCGAGTCTCTCTATCGATCAAAATGATATGGGAAATGGTGTGTTGTGGCCTATAAATCAATCGGGTATGATTGTAACCCGTAAATAGATTAGGTGATCTTGTAGCCTGGTTAAATCAAGAGAGTTTGCCCTGGACTCGAAGACAACATGTTGTACCTCGTGGCCTTGAAATGAGGTTGTAATATCGACATTATATTTGAAAAGAAAACTGCACAAAAAACTATGTGGGACTGGACATAGGGTAATTTCGAACCTGTATAATATTCCGGTATGCCCTTTCTTTTACTGCTTTTATTTACTATTTGCATTTGTGTCTGATTCTGAGATTGTCTCTGTGTTTGTTAATTGCATATGTCTATGTTTAATTTCAAAAGATTTCAAAAATTACATAAAATCCATTAAACGCTATTAACCCCCTTCTAGTGTTAATCCAGTCTTAAGATCCGTAATCCGCATTTCCAACAATATCTAGTTGTTTAAAAATTCCAACTACCAAATATCATACAGAACACCATGCATATATTGTCCAATGTATAGTTGTATGGATGTCTTTGTACCGTAGTTATTCTAACTGGATCATGGGCAAAGTATGGCGACTAAAAGTTTAAGATTTCGATGGTCCGACGGGTTAAAAGTTCGAAATTATCATTATTTTATTTTTTTAAATTTACAGATTTAAATACAAGTTACACGTAAAGATATCAAGAGAAAATTAAGGGTAGGTGAATCGTCACAATATGTGCAACTGTCGTTGCACAAGTGAAGTTATGTACTACAACAGTTATGCATTGCTGCAACGCACAACTGTGGTAGTTATGCAAAGCTGCAGCAGCATAAATATTGTTGAAAACATTGTTGTAGTACTCCTACAATTCACATTAACGGTGCAGTTGCGAATGCTTGCTGCTTCGTTTGGTCTGGCAACAAACTCACACTTGATGAAGCTTAATGGTTGCGAACTTGATGAAGGTTGCAATAGTCTTGGAGGTTCTTACATCGGCTGTAACGACGCGGAATATATCACATTGATTTTTGGAATATTTAATTAGTTTTAGATATTAGATTTGGGGGCTGTTTAAATTGTAATATAATCTATGTTCCAAATAACTGTTCGACTTTGGTAACGTATTTTTATTTTAATTTATTTTATTTTTCCATAATTTTTAATTTGAAAAATAAATAAATTTTCATTTGACATATTTTACGTCGAACATTGGCACTTTTGAAATTAAGCAAAATAAGTTAACATGTCTATTTTATTGTAGTTTTATGATCATGTCATATTGCTGTATGCAATCGCATTTTTATTTTTGTTGTTCATGGCTCATACGTAGATGTGATGTTGTGTGAACGGGTACCAAAATTTATTAAAAATCAACACATAGATACAAAGTACGCATAGTATAGCCTTCCTTTTTGATTTCCTGTATCAACATAGCCGTACAGCCAATCTTTTGTCTTTCTTTTTCCCTGCTTGCTGACGTTGTCCCCTCTGCTTTGTGTCTTCCCTGGTTCACCTAAGTTTGACCTTGATTCGAGGTTGATGTTTAAAAGAGTAGGCATGTATATGCTATAAGTACCAGAAAGGAAGCATGTCTATTTTGGTTTTGTTCATCTATGTTCATCTAAATACAAAAAGAAAATATAACCATTCAATCTTCAAAAGTGAAATTCCTCAAATCTTTTCAGCAATAACCAAACCGATCAACAAGAAAGTTGTTCGTGTCGTTCCATAGGAAAAAAATTAATGCGCTCCATTCGTCGAGTGACGATCGAGGTATAATTGATTTTCCGGAAGAGGGAAATATTGTTCAAAAATTGTAACAATTAAATTCCATCAATCAACGTAGAATCGATTGACACCGTATATGCCGTTGGGATCGTGTAGAGATGTAAGATTTTTGGGGAAGTTTCGACACGATTTCGTGATGAAAATTGATGTTCGTCAATAACTAGGGTTTGAGTTAGTTCTGGATTTTGGCAGAGATTCATGATTTGAAGCATAAGGTAGTGATCGAGATGGAGAGGCGGTCGAGTGGTGAAATTTTGGTAGGATTTGGTGATATAATTTTTTCACGCATTTTGGGTAATATGGGGGTAGTACGGTCGAAAATGCCTAGAGGGCGTCAGAGCGGACTGTGATAGGTGGAGTGTGATGGGGAGGTGAAGAGGAGTTCATGAGTGGGGTTTGTTCGTTGTTTCGGACGACGGAGTGGTTGTGCATGTGCGCAATGGAGCATGTTTATGTGTTGGGTTATACTGAAAACGAGAGAGAGACTGGATGAAGAAGTAGTGTTTGGATGCGGATTTGAATTGTTGGGCTCAGCCCATTGGCTTGTGTTGGTGAGAAAACATTTTATAATTGTTGATTATATGATATTATTAAATGTTGTAAACTTGGAAACTTGATAACTTTCTCGTTTGAAATCTGATTAACCTCTGGATTTTTGCATTGTACTCGTATAGAGAGTACAACATTTTAGTGCAACTTGTTGGTAGCTTTGGCCATGCAAAAATTTATGATTTTTTAAACATAATGAATTGAAATTATGATATTTCAATTAATAATATCGTTTAAATTTATATACCTTAATTATTGATGTTTATTTGGTCAAATAAAAAACCGTTGAGTTAAATTGGACATAATATGGTAATTGGAAATCTATTTAGCGGAATAAAACACCATACCACTACTTAAGTTAAATGGACACTAGTTTAGCAGAATAAATCACAGTTCTGCTGTTATTAACTGGATAGCTTAAATTTAGATGTTTATTTAGCAGAAATTAACCCTGTTCTGCTATTACATTAGTGTGGACACTTAATTACATTCCAATTGGTTAATTTTGGATATTGGTGCATTCATAATCAACTATTAATTATGAGTTGAATTTAATATGTGATATTATGTACATGGATAATGACTTAGATAGGTAAAGGAAATTAATGGTGACCTGATTAAGTACCGTTGGAGTTGCTAAGCCTCTCTCTAATTTGAAAAGTTAATTATTTACTAAATTTGTTATAAAGATAATTATTAATTGTTTTTAAGTTATTTTCTACATTCGTATGAATCCTAAAAGTTATTTTTTAAAGTCATTTAAGAATATTTAATTATTATTTTAAAATTATTTAATTATTATTTTAAAATGTTTTTAACTATATTTTAATTTAAAAGTGATTTAACTATACTTTAATTTTTTAATTAAAATTATTTGATCATATTGATTTAAGTTATTTAATTATATTTATAGATTGATTAATTTTCATATTAATATTAATTTACAGTTCATGGATTTTTTTTTGACTTTCACATGCAAATTACATATTAATGGCGTCTTCTTGCTCTCAGCATCCAACTTCTTCAACTAGTTCGATTAATCCTTATCCACGCTTGCTACAACCCTATTCTTTTTCTCAATCTTTCTTCCAAAAGAATCTGCTCAACAGTAATTTTTCCCTATTCAGATCGTACGCTGATGTTGTGAAATCTCCTTCATACAGTCAGAGGGAGATTCGTATTAAACCAAGAAAATTATGGATTGAAGGCAAAAGAGGGAAATCATTTTGTTTTAGATGCGGCGATGTTAATCACTTTGCGAAATCTTGTAGAGATCATATTCGTTGTTTTTCTTGTGGGCATTTTGGTCATAAAAAATTCGACTGTTCGGTTAATTCGAAGAATTCCTTATCTGCTCCTTGTGATCTGGTCAATCATGGGTTCCAATTCGTGTTGAATTATCTTCTTTTAAGAGGGATTTTACTCGATAATCTTGGGCTTAAAAGACAAGAATGTATTTTCTATCTGGAGGAGATGTTTAAGCATTTTGACGTTATTAATTCGCCACACATCGGTAAGGGTTATCGTGATCGTTTTGGTGATCCCGAAATTTATTTTGGTAAATCTGAGTCGGTGGCTACATCTTGTAACTCCAAACATTCTTTGATTGATCATGGGTTCCAATTTGTACTGAAATATCTGTTTTTAAGAGGTCTTCTTTTGGATTATCTATGGGAAATGAGAGATGTGGCCTTTAGATATCTGGAGGAATTATTCAGGCATTTCGAAGTTATTAATTCATCGACTACTGGTAATTGTTATCTAGATAATTCTGGCTCATGTTGACCATTCTGGCAATCTTGAATCTTGTTCTACATATTTCGGTTCGAATGTTGACAGTGATTGGGAGAGTAATTTCAATAATATGGTTGTTAATGACAGTGTTATGTCGGATTGCTTTCGTTCATTCGACTCTATGCTTCTAGACCCTGGTGTCACTGCTTTGTATGCGAGCTCTAATTTGGTTTTGGACGATGTCTCGTTCGCTTCTGAAATTAAATCTGGTTTGTTGGATGATGGGTTTTCTAAGGTTTTAAAAAGGAAAGTTAGAGTTTCACCTAAGGACAATCGCTCATTTGAAATATCTACTAAGAATTATTTTGATTGTCTTGGGTAACTTTCTTTATCAGAGGAAAGGCTGGGTTCAATTCAACAATTAGATAGTTTTGAAGATTCATATCGAAAGTCTCCAAGCTTAGCTTCTGACAATGTTTCTGTATTGGATTGTTTCGGGTTGCTGAATGCTAACGACAATATGGTGTTAGTTCCTGATGCTATTGAACTTGAAAATTGTTTTTCAGTGTCTTCTGATGTTAAATTGGATAGCTCTGCGGATTTCTTTATTGATGGGATTAATGGTAGATGTGCTTTTGGTGACTCAGATTGTATTAGAAAATTAGACTTACTTGTTCCTAATTCTTCAATTGTCGTTGATCCAAGAGATAGTTGTGATAATTCAGAGGTTAACATAAGTTGTAATGGTGCCATAACTGACATTAGAATAGAATATATTGGTTCAAAAGGTGATTCTTTTATAAGAAAAGAAGAGGATTCGGCTGTCCCTTTATTAACTTGTTCTGATCTTGTATTTAATGATGGAAATAAAATTGATGCTAATATAAACTGTAAAGAGATTATCTCTGGTGATGAGTCTGTATGTCTAGAAGACTACAATGGTGGGCCAGTTTGTGTTGTGCATGGTGACGCTGTGATGAGTGAAAATGAAGAAGTGTTTTCTGAAGTCGTTCGCTTGCTTTATTTAGTTGATTTTCGAGACTGGATTTTATTCTTTGAACAGCAGAAGGTTGAGGCTTTTTCTGTTGTCCTTGAATCCAGTTTTTCTAGTTTTTTTTTCTTCTTTATCCTTGGTTCCTCTTGGAGTTGAGCATGTTGTAGATGGTGTGCATGTTTTTCAGAGTTCACTTTCAGTTGAGGAAGTTTTAGAGGATTTATCAGTTGCAGATATTTGTGTTGTTTCTTTTCCTATAGTAGAAGACTTTAATGTTTCTGATGCACTGGTTCGTGAATGGTTATTGACCTTCGAACATCAAGATGATGCTATTGCTGCTGAGCTTGAGCCTCGATTTCCTGATGTGTTATCATTTGCTGCTTCTTTTGATGTGTTGCATGATGCATCAATGAAAGCCAAGACAAATCAATTGGCTTTGGGCAGTTTATCAGTTAGGTCATTTCATGTGGATCCAGACTCGGCATCAGTTACAAAGCTTGTAATAGTGGTGAAGTCATAGCAGTTCCATTGGTGGTTCATTTGGGTGAGAGTGGTAAGCAGATTGAGGCAAGTCAGGGTTCTGTTGATTCTCTTGCATATGGAGCTTTGGATAGGTGTTCTGGTAGCCAGTTGTCAGATCAGTTGGGTGAGGCTAGTGGTGTTGTTGTGCCTTCTATTTCTTCTTCGAAGAGAGGTAGACGTACAAAGTTTTCAGCTTCTAGCGGGTTGGTTCGTCGTAATGTCAGGATTCGAGGCTGTCGCTCTCAGTCGTTGGGTGAGTTTCCTGGTTCGGGCACCGCGAGCGGTGCTACGGAATCAGGCTCAGGTACGCTTTTAGATTTGGGTAGCACTTATTCGTCCTATGCTTTGGGTGACTTATCAGCTTCTGATTTTAGTCAGTTAGCTAGTAGGTCTGCTTTTATTTTTTTTCTGATATTGAGTTAGATCGTGAGTTTATTAGAAGTAAAGAACTTGATCGGGCTAGATCTATGGGTTTATGAGAGTCATTAGTTGGAACATTAGAAGTTTGAATGACCTCAATAAATGTGATAAATTTAGAATCTTTTTTAAAGACTTTTCTATTGACATTGCTCTTTTACAAGAAACTAAAATCGAGTGTTCTGATTTTCGTTTTTTTAGAAGATTAGGAGGCTTTCATTTTAGTAAATGGGCTTTCCTTCCTTCTGTGGGCTCTTCTGGAGGTCTGATGATTGGTTGGAGAGATAATCTCTTTAAACTACTCCAGTGTATTCTTAAGCAGCACCCTTTACATATTATTTTACTTAATTTAACCGACAATTCTATTTTGAATATTTCTAATGTTTATGGGCCTAATTCTAAAATTGATAAGCGAATCCTTTGGAATGAATGCCTCGAGTTTAGATTTTTGGCCCCCGGATCTTGGATATTGGGGGGCGATTTTAATGTTACCCATTTTATTGGGGAGCGTTCTCCCCGAGAAGGTGATTATTCTGCCATGGAAGAATTCGATCAATTTATTATTCTCTCTAATTTGATTGAAATTCCTCTATCCAATAGAGATTTTACTTGGAGTAATAATAGGGATTATCCCTCCTTGGCTCTTTTAGATAGGTTTTTCGTTAGCGATGAAATAGAAGATAAATATCCAATCTGTAAACTGTCTGGTCTTCCTTACACCCTTTCAGATCATTGTCCCATTATTCTGTCTTGCGATCATCATATAATTATTATTCGTTCCTTTAAATTTGAAAAAATGTGGCTTCTTGAGCCATATTTTTCAAATTTAATAGTTAATAAATGGTCATCTATGAGTTTTTATAGTTTTAAGTATAGTGATAATTTAGCTAAAGCTTTTGTGCTCAAACTTAGAAATCTTAGGATTTTTCTTAAAAACTGGAATAACAACATTTTTGGTAATATTAAAATTAAAAAAGAAAATATTCTTAATGAGTTGCTTAAGCTTAATAAGATTGAAGAATCTAGACATTTAAGTTTAGGAGAGAAAAATGTTCTTAATAACTTAAAAGAGGAACTTAATTTTATTCTTGAAAAAGAGAAAGTTATGTGGAAACAAAGATAAAAAATTCAATGGATTAATGAAGGTGATAACAATACCAAAAATTTTCATAATATAGCTAACAGTAGAAAACGTAGTAACACAATTAATTCCATTTTAGTTAATAATGTAGAATTAGTTGAACAACGTAATCTCAATAATGCTTTCACTGATTATTATAAAGATATCTTTGGCAATAATAATAAGCATAGAGTTAATGTTAGATGGAATGATCTTTACCCGTCCGTCTCTAATATTAATCTTTCTGGTTTAGATGTTCCTTTTACTGAAGAGGAAATCCGTAAAGCCATTTTTGATTTACCGGGAGATAAATCTCCGGGTCCGGATGGATTTCCTATTGTCTTTTATAAAACTTTTTGGGAGGTTTTAAAATTAGACTTAATTAATATGTTTAATGAATTTTATAATGGAAATCTCCAATTAGGTAGATTTAATTTTGCTAATGTTATTTTATTACATAAAAAAGTTGGTGCTAATACTTTAAAAGATTTTAGACCCATTTCATTGTAACTGCTCTGTAAAAATTATTTCTAAAGTTTTAGCTAATAGACTTAGTTTAAAAATGAATGATTTAATTGACTGTTCTCAATCAGCTTTCATTAAAGGAAGAAATATCACTGATGGTGTGTAGCAGTTGTTCAAGAATACATTAATCTTTGTTGTAAAAATAATATTTCTTGTGCTATTTTAAAATTAGATTTTGCTAAGGCTTTTGACTTGGTTGATTGGGATTTCCTTATTGATATTTTCCTTGCCAGAGGCTTTAGTAATAGATGGATTAACTGGATCATTAACTTGCTTAAAACTGGTAACTCAATTATTATGGTTAATGGAATTTTGGGTAATAAAATTCAATCCAAGAGAGGATTGAGGCAAGGGGATCCTTTATCGCCCCTTCTGTTTAATTTAGCGGCTGATGTTTTTTCTAAGTTATTAAGAATGCAGTTAATAATAATCTCTTAGGTTTTTTTGGTAACGATATTTCGAGTTTTGGTTTGTCTGTCCTTCAATTTGCTGATGATACTTTGCCTTTTTTTTCCTCTCATCTTCCTAGGCACATCATTGCACTAAAGTTTATTCTTTATAGTTTTGAACTTTTATCAGGTTTAAAAATAAACTTTGATAAAAGTTCGGTTTTAGTTTTAAATGATTTTGACAAAGTTGAAAATTTAGTTGCAAATACTTTAAATTGTAAAACTATGAGTTTTCCTTTTAATTATCTTGGTTTTGTTATTAGACCTTCAAAACTTAAGCATGAAGATTGGTTATTAATCATTGATAAAATTAAAAATAGGATTACTAATTGGAATGGGAGATTCTTATCTAGAGCTGGTAGACTAGTTTTGATTAACTCTGTTTTATCAGCTCTCCCTATCTATTGGATGTCTATGCACCTCTTTCCTGATTGGGTGATAGACAAAATAGGTAAAATTAGAAGAGACTTCCTTTGGAGTGGTGATAATCCAAACAGTAGCATTAAATGTTTAGTTAATTGGGATACTGACTGTAAGTCTAAAAAAGAGGGTGGTTTAGGTGTCATTAATTTACGTAATATGAACTTGTCTCTTCTTAGTAAATGGTTATGGAAATTCAGAGATACGAGTGATAATGCCATTTGGAAGGAGATTATATCTAAATATTACTACAATGGTAGTTATAATCTCTATCAAATTAGTCCTTCGATTTATTGTAAACTTTCATATTTTTGGAAATCCATCTTAAAATGTAATGATATTTTCAACTTAGGTGTAAATATTATTGTTCATTCTGGTAATAACACATCTTTTTGGCACAATAGTTGGATTTCTGCTACTCCTCTTAAGATTGAGTTTAAAGATTTATATGATATTTGTAACTTTAAATTTGCATTTATTTCTGATGTTTTTAACTCTGATAGTGACCCTCCTTGGATTTTCAATTTTAATAGTATTTTAGTAGGCTCAACCCTTAGACAGCTTTATTTGCTTTATGCTAAGCTAAATCTCTACAATATTGACAATGATAATGATTATATTAGTTGGGAGTGGGATAAGAGTAAGAAATATTCTTCGAATTCCTTTTACAAATTTATTAACTTTTCAGGTGTTTCTGACAATTGTTTTAAATTTATTTGGAAATCTAACGCTCCTTCAAAATCTAAGATCCACATGTGGCTCATTATTCATGGTAAATTGAATACTATTGAACTTTTAAAAAAGAAAAATATTATTATTGATAATAAATGTTATTTTTGTAATACATACTCTGAAGATATTAATCATATTTATTACGAATGCATGGATACTCGTTTTATTCTTATTAAGACCCTTAATATTTTTGAGTTTAATATTAGTTCTAGAGTTACTGATTGTTTTTTCTATTGGAACTCTTTTAGATTTAAGTTCAATAAGGATATTAGATACTTGCTTGATACTATATTTACAATTTCTTGTTGGTACATTTGGTTTGAGAGAAATCAAAGGATTTTTAATAATAAAAATAATCACTATAATAATTTGATAATTTTAATTTCATCTTTCTACTTAAATTGATTTCAAATCCCAAATATAAATTAGCCAAAAATAATTGCTTTAAGGAATATCTTAACAAGGTTAGAAATAATATTAACATATTCAAACTTAACTTTAATAATTTTGTCCCTAATAATATTTTTATTAATTCCTATACTAATTTAAATAATATTCACATGATGCAGTATAATTTTCTTCCTATTATAGGCCCTTAAAGTAGTTTCTTGTATTGTTTTTATCTCTGTTTTTATTTCTTACTTTTTAGTCCTTTAGTATTGTTAGCTTTTGATTCTAGCTTTTCCTTGCTTTAATTTTCATTTTGGTTTTTATTCTCACGTATATGTATATAAAATCTATTCGAATACATATATGTGATTCATTCTAACTTGGTTTCCTAGTTTTGTTTCAGGTTTGGTTTAGATAGGTTGCTAGTTTTCTCTTGACTGGTTTTCAGGATAGCTTGCAGCTTTGTACTGGTTGGTAGGATTGCTTTTCACAGGGATTTCGACCGCGTCTTGCACTCCTTGGTGGCTACTCAGTGTCTTCAGAGTGGAGTTCTTCTTTTTAGTTCGCCCCTTGGTGTTCTTCTTTATGGATCTTCTCTTATTTTGTGGGTGTTGTATTTTAGTTTCTCTGGTTTTAGATGCCTCTAACACTATTATCAGGCGGTGGCCTTGCCGGAGCTCGGTATTAGGGTTTAATGGGCGGTGGCTTTGCCGGAGCTCATTTGAGGGGTATCTACTTCTTTATTTTTTCTAGTTGATAGTCTTGCCACCTGCTAGGCATGTTGGCAGTTCCTTTCAACAAACCAAAATGGATGAGCTCATTTCAACGTACATGGTTATTTTTCAGATGCATTCATTATTGTATTTATCAGCAATTGTGAGGATAGATTGTTATAATTATCCAAGCTAAAATACGTTAGTATACTCAGATTGGTATATGTATATACTTATATTTCAACTTGTTTTCGTGTAAAGATTTTTTTATATTATAGATTATTTGTTCCGCCGTGAGATTCTATGTTGTTTAGTTCTTATTGTCTTCTTCCTTCTTTCTTTTCCCCTAACTATCCGGAATGGGTCATGTGTGTTATTTATTGGCCGCTTAAACTGTACGGAAAAGTGGATCGTTACAACGTGGTGTCAAAGCTTAGGTTCAACGAACACCTAGGCTTTGGTATCAGAGCGTGTGTTTGTTGGTGATATAAAAATGTTTTATATTGTGTTGTTTGATATGTTGAGTGGCTTAAGAATTTTGGTCGATGCGTTTGGTCAACGTTATCGATAGGAATTTCCTAAACACTTAAACAACACCAAAATGACACAATACTAATTTAAAAAATGGGTAAATGAAATAATTTTAGCTAGAAATATATTTTACATATATAAAAGAATAATTTTTCAAAACTTAATATAGTTATTCTTGGTTGTACTTGGTTGTTAGAAAGGATAACATTCCATTATTATCATCAAGAATTTTGATTAGTCATGCTCCCCCAGTTCTGAGCATTGACTATTATCTGTTAATCTATCTTGAATCTTCCTTTTGGAACCTGGGTTGGGTACATGGGAATTTGGAAACATTGAAACAAACACCTTGTGAACTAAGTTTCACAATTTGACTTAAAAGTGTTCGTCGATAGAGTGGATTAAAATTTGGTTTTCATAAGAGTTGATTATTAGAAGAAATTTAGAATATTTTGAAATAAGTATTTTGGAAATGATTTCATACAAAAAATTGGTTGTATTAAATTGGAATTTCAGTAAAAGAAGTTTATTAAAGAAAGCTAGAATATGTCTAAGATAAATACTTGAAAAATTGTATATATAAAGAAGTTGATTTTATAATAATTGATTTATAAAAAAGGTTTTCGAGGTTTAATAATTAATAATAGTATTTGAAAATATTTTGGGTATAAACATTGTTCTTAGGATTTCAAAGCATTGAACTCGCTTCGGTCGCTAAATAATAATTTCGGCAATGATTGCCACATCGTCGGTGTTCATTTTCGAGTTTCTAAGTGGAAAATTACTACCACTAGGATCTCGCTATATATTTGTTTTGATAAAAACAAATTTTGATCTGATTGCAAACGTATGATTTGATCACTATAGAGTAAATATGTATATTATAATTTTAAATGGTTTGTGGAAAAAGAAATTGTTGTTCTCTTAAAGGGATTATAGATGTACTAATATTTTGGAAATAATTTGCTTAGAAATATATTTCGGTATAAATATATTTGCAAAGGAATTTTATAGAATGGTTTTCTTTGGTTGGTTTGGCAATGAGTCCCAATTTGTTTTGTGGTGATCAAAAAATCTTCTAAGTGACAATCGGATGTTTCCTTAGGCAAATGGTATTGTGCACTCAGTAAATCATTCTCTTTGACATTTTATGGCCAGAACAAGTTCGAATCCAAGTGAATCCAAAGCAAATTGGAATTGGATATTTCGTTGAAATATTTAGCAGAAGATATATTTATGATATTGTTTCAAAGAGGGTTTGAAAAACGGAAAGGGGTTTTTAAATTAACTAGTTCGAATGGCTTGAAAATAACTAAAAATAGGCAAGAGATGTGTCCAGATGGAAGACAATTCTCTTAAGTATTACCCTTCTTGGTAAGGGAATATATGATACTATTTGGTAAAACCAGTTCCTTATTTCATTTTGGGGTTACTTAAGCAATATATATATATATATATATATATATATTTGTTGTGGATTAAAATACATATGTTATCATTTCAAAGGTTTTGAAAATAAATATCTAGGTATTTGACTCTTAAATTTTCAATATATAAAGGTATCTTGATTTGAAATGGGTTAATAAATGAAGTTTTAATTGGGTCAAATTTATTGCGAAGGTTTAACAAACTTTTCTTTATTAAACCGTGTCTTTTAATTTTAACATTTAGAAAGTTAAAATCACTTGATGTTATTGAGCCGGCTACTAAACATTTTTACCTCTGAGTGTCTAAAGAAAAGTAGGTTCTAGGATGGAGTTTGAATACCAGCATCCTGAAAGTGCGGTGTGTATACAATTATATGTGCTAATATAGCACACACGGATCGTGTAATATGGATTACAATATAAATGCGGAAATAGATGATAATAGCATAGTAAATAAAAAATAGAAAAATCACACCAGAGATTTTTATACTGGTTCGGAGCACCGTCCTACGTCCAGTCCCAGACTTCTATCTGGATTTTCACTATTAACTACCTCGCTTCACCCGGAGGAACAGGTTTACAACACCCGAACAACCGAACGGGATTTCACGCCTCTAATACACTGAGGACTTCAACACTTGCCTCTTACAACACAGAGGACTTCAACAAAAGAACAAATACAATTGTTGTTGACAACTTGTGTTCTTGAAAACACGGATTTGTCACTAGCAGTACACCCTTCCTATAATCTTATCCTCAAAGTATGCGAATGATGTTTTGAAAAGATTAAGGAAAGTATATTACTTATTGAATCAAAAGATATGAAATAGTTTCAATGATTCAATAAATAATCGAGAGCTTTTAGAATGCAGGAGTATGTAGAAAGTAAGATCAGAGATTAGATTAAAAAGCATATAAAATCATGTTGTTTTAATCAACGATTAAATGAGTTTATATAGATAAGAATGGTTATAACTCTTTGTGAGTAGTTGCCATTAAGAGATATGATCTTTGGTGAAAGGTAAGAGATGCAACCTTTGGAGAAGAGAAGTGTCTTTTGAAAAAATTGCTTTCTGTTTAAAAACGGTCGACAGGTTAAAAAGTGATCAGTAAACAGGAATTCAAATATATATACGTTATGTGCATGTGTGCACGTTCAGTGTGCAAATTATGCAGGAACGGTCGACCGCATATATTGTGACCGGTCGACCGGTCCCTGTAAAGTTGCACACTGAATGTGCAACTACATTCTAATCATATATATATTAATTTTCTTGAAAATGCATGATTATTTGAGGATAGATTTTAACAAGTTTATCACTAATATAATATCAAATAATCAATCTACAATCTAGAGTACCATATGTAGCTCTAATGACCTTGTTTTGTCGATCGCCTTTAGTTATTTGTCAGAAATCAAAACTTTCATAAAACTTGTGACTCAACATTCTCCCCCTTTTTGATTGATGACAATATATATCTGCAAATCTGAATCTCCCCCTGAGTATGTGATCTCTCTCTTTGAATTCTTATATATGTATGTTCCTGCAAACAATTGTTAGCCCTTTCTCCCCCTTTGTCATCGACAAAAAGGAGTAACAGATACTAGAATAGTAGAATGAATATGATATGCATAGCAAAATAAATCATTAACACATCCAAAACATAACAGAGTATACTACAGATCATAATGTCAAACGAAAAATAAGAATAACGACACTATTTAGTACAAGTGTCGATGAATGTTTTTAAAGTGCTAAACCATAATAGAATCTAAGACGAAGCAGATCGTATCTCCTCTTCATCATCATCATCGTCGTCGTCATCATCATCATCATCTTCTTCTTCTTCCTCATCATTGTTCCCTCTAGATGATTCTCCATGTCCATGACCACTCATACCAGTAGACTCGTCAGATGATGTCCAGGTGAAAACAGGAGCAGCAGGACGTTTTCCTGGATCTTGTGCTTGAACAGAGGTGGATGTGGAACATGATATAGCTTCCCATAGCATACCAAAGAATGACTTGACCTTATTGAAGCGCTTATCAATTTTAGAGTCCATTCTCTTGAGACGTGATTCAAGCAAAAATTGGTTACGCGCAATGGTTTCAAGTGATTCTTTTGTGGATGATTTTGATTTTAATAGTTTTACTTCATCGGAACGAGGACGAGAGGAAGTTGCTCTTTGTTTCCTTGGTCCTCTTTGTTGCCATTCTTCAAAAGGCATAATCTCAAGATAAGGTGGAGGAAGCTTCATTCGTTTGATGGTTATGGAATCAATGCATTTTGGTTTTGAGGTTGCAGAATCAGGAGGATTTACCCCACAAGCTAACAAAAGTCGCATGATATATTCATTGTAGAAGAAATGAGGCCGTGTAGAGTTATTTACCTTGATAATTTCGTCAAAAAGCATGTGTACCCAATTGATTTGGATTTCACCATAAATAGCATAGAGTGCTTTGAAGTTTTCTTTATATACTGCATCATAATTTCCAAGTCTAGGAAAAAGAGAATGCATCAAAACACGATGAAGTAGTCTGGCTGTCGGTCGAAGTCCAATAGACTTTGTGCCATCACTATTGTCTTCTATGAACTGATGACTGGTACTATTTCGAGTGAAGACTTCGCAGAAGGTAGATGAAAACTCATCGCCTCGATTTGGTATACCAAGTATAGAGGCAATTCTAGCATGAGTAAGAAAAATTTGCTTGCTACAGACCACAGACCAGATGACTCCGTTTGGATTATCAGGTTGATACTCATCGAGATTCATGTTGGCGTAAAACAATTTGATCATCAAATGATTTATCTCCACATTATTTTCTGAAAAATCTATCAATGGAGTAATGTTGGAATTATTGGCTAACCTCCGAACTCCATAAGCCGTGAAATCATCAAATTTGATGAAAGAGCCTGGATGAAACTTGTAATTTGTCATCTGATTCCATCTTGTTACAGCAATTGGACTTTGAAGCCACTTTTTGACAGAGATGCTCAGAGATGAAGTTTCAGAGGTTGTTCCTTTCTTAGATTTCTTTTGAGGAGGAGCCATTGTTGGAAGATTTGAGATTTGGGAATTGAAAATAGGAAACTAGGGTTTGTGATTTTGGGAAAAAGAACAGCTTGAGTCAAAAGAGAAAGAGGGTAGAAGGAAAAATGACGCATAGGTACATATAAAAACTGAAAATACGTCAACCGGTCGACCTATGAAATATGGCCGGTCGACCGTTTTCAACCAGAGAGCAAACGGTCGACCGGCTATAACCGGGGCGGTCGACCGGTTTTGGTCTGCTGGGTAATAACATGTTATTATGCAATTTTTTATAATATATCAACCTATATATATTATATTTCATTCTTAATACAAAATATAACCGTTATTACACAAGTGATAGATAAAGATATAATAACTATATATAAATCTAATGAGAAGGTTCGTCATTAGAATTATCGTTGTTTCCTTCAATACGTTTTGACCATGGACTCCATTGTTTCTGAGCTCCTTCATTCTTCTCATAGTTCTGATCCCACGAGTTAGGACTTTTAGATGTTGATGGCCTAGACGGCATTGGTTCATGCACGTCATGCTTGTTGGAACCGCAGAAAAATGTTGCCAACTTTTCTAAAACGGATAATCGTGCCGATGTCCGTTGTTGCTCGTGATAAAGTTGACTTTGCCCATAATGGAGCTGTCTCTGAAGGTCTATCTGATGTTTCTGGTAGTGGTGTATTTCATCGATTTGTGCTTTGGTACGAGGAGAATAGAACAGTGTCCTCTTCACTCGTTTTGAATTTGGAGTTTTATCAGACATACAAGAGCATTGATGATGACAACTTGGTTTTTGTTTTGGCGTTGTAGGAGAATAATATTCCTCCGACTCAGAACTCGTAATAGAAATGTATGATTCTTGAGCACATTTATCACAAATGTGAGCCATAGGGAATGTTGTATAGAATATTATGGTTAGAAAAAAAGATGAACAAAATATGAAATTTTTGCAAGCTTATATACAAGTTTCTTATGTATAAACCTATGGATGTGAGTTAATGGAAAATTTTAACCAAGAAAACATAAGCAGAAATTTTATTTTAACTCTAAAAATAGATCTCCTTTTAAAACTGAAATTATAAAAAAAGGAAAGGACGATCACTAAAAGAAAAGAATGAAAAAATGAGTAAAGAGAATTAACCATTAAATCAAGCAGTGGCTTATATTTAATGTAAAAAAAAAAAAAATAGTTTATGCAAAAGTTATGGTTAAAGAATAACTAAAAAGAAGACGTTCTTTAGAAATTACTTAGTCAAGATTTTTTCTTGAAATTAAACCAAGCTCTCTTCGTAATCTAATAAAATTAGATTCGAGCAGAGGCTTAGTAAAAATGTCCGCTAATTGATTGTCAGTATGGACATATTCTAGACATATATTTCCTTTGTCAATATTATCTCGAAGGAAATGATGACGGATATCAATGTGTTTGGTTCTAGAGTGATTTACTGGATTTTTAGAGAGATTTATAGCACTGGTGTTATCACAGTATATAAAAGAATTTGATAAATGAATATCAAAATCTTGAAGTGTTTGTTGCATATATAGTACTTGAGTACAAGCGAGAGCTGCTGATATATATTCAGCTTCACATGTTGATAGTGAAACACAATTCTGTTTCTTACTGAACCAGGAGACAAGTGATTTTCCAATAAAATGGCACGTACCACTTGTACTTTTTCTATCCGTTCGTGAGCCACCGAAATCAGCATCACTATATGATACTAATTCAAATGGACATTCTTTTGGATAAAAAAGACCGAAATATTTGGTATTATTAAGATAACGAATTATACGTTTCACTGCTCGTAGATGTGATTCCTTTGGATCGGCTTGAAAACGAGCACATAAACAAACACTCGTTATTATATCCGAACGACTAACTGTAAGATAAAGAAGAGAACCAATCATGCTTCGATATAATTTCTGGTCAACATTCTTACCACTTTCATCTTTTTCAAGATGTGTAGTTGTACTCATAGGAGTTGGTTTACCAGATGTGTTTTCTAATCCGAAGCGTTTGATAAGGTTTTCACAGTATTTTTCTTGATTGATAAAAATACCGTTTGAAAGTTGCTTTATTTGAAGTCCAAGAAAATAAGATAGTTCTCCCATATGAGACATTTCAAATTCTTTGGTCATAATACCTGCAAATTCTTTGCAAAGTTTATCGTTTGTTGAACCAAAAATGATATCGTCTACATATATCTGGATAACTAGAATATCTTTTCGAGAATGTTTAATAAACAAAGTTTGATCGACTTTGCCTATTTGAAATCCTGAGTTAATAAGATAGCTACATAGTCGTTCATACCAAGCACGAGGTGCTTGTTTTAAACCATACAAAGCTTTCTTAAGTTTGAACACATGGTCAGGATATTTTTCATGTACGAACAAAGGAGGTTGTTCGACATAGACATTCTCTTTGATAAATCCATTGAGAAAAGCACTTTTGACATCCATCTGATAAAGTTTGAAATTATGGTGACAAGCAAAAGATAATAGGATTCTAATAGCTTCTAGTCGAGCAACTGGTGCAAAAGTTTCTTCATAATCGATACCTTCTTCCTGATTATATCCTTGTGCTACTAATCTTGCTTTATTTTTGGTGATATTTCCTTGTTCGTCGGCCTTATTTTTATAGACCCATTTAGTACCAATGACTGACTGATCAGTTGGTCTTGGAACAAGTTCCCAAACGTCATTGCGCTCAAACTGATTTAGTTCTTCCTGCATGGCAATGATCCAGTAATCATCTGTGGCAGCTTCTTTTGGATTCTTAGGTTCGATATTTGAGAGAAAAGCGACATGACCCATTTGATTGAGTTGACTCCTTGTTCTGACATGTGATGTTATTTCACCGATTATATTTTGAGCCGGATGGTCCCTTAATATTCTTGGTGGTGATTGTAACTCACATATTTAAGGAATATTCTCAATAATTATTTCCGAGTCAGAATCAATATTTGTGATGATTTGATTGTCAGTGACTATTGATTCGTCATCATCTGATATAGTGTGAGGGTGCTGATAGATTTCATCAAAAGAGACATGAAGTGATTCTTCAATAGTTTTGGTTCGTTTATTAAATATCTGATAGGCCTTACTTCATTCCGAATAACCGACAAATATTCCTTCATCGGCTTTTGGATCGAATTTTCCAAGCTGGTCTTTCATATTTAAAATAAAGCACTTGGAACCAAAAGCTTTGAAGTATGAGATTTTAGGCTTCCTCTTGTTAAATAATTCATAAGGAGTATTCTTGGTAAGAGGTCTTATGGATACACGATTTAAAACATAACAGGCAGTTGCCACAGCTTCCGCCCAAAAATGTTTTGGTAAGGTGGTTTCATTCAATAATGTTCTTGCACATTCTTGTAAAGTTCGGTTCTTCTGTTCTACAACTCCGTTCTGTTGTGGAGTTCTGGGAAACGAAAAATTATGATATATACCTTTCTTTGTACAAAAATGTTCAAATTCATTATTTTCAAACTCTCCGCCATGATCACTTCTTATATATTTAACTTTAATCCCTTTTGATTTTTGAATTCTTTTGACGAAAGATTTGAAATGATCGAAAGTGTCACTTTTATTTTTTAAGAAAATTGTCCATGTATGACGAGAGAAATCATCAACAATTACAAGCACATATTGACTGTGATTTATTGATTGAACCCTAGTAGGTCTAAATAAATCCATGTGTAGTAACTCAAGTGGTTGTAATGTTGATATGACTTTCTTGGATTTAAAAGATGATTTGGTCAATTTTCCTAATTGACATGCATCACAAATGTTGTTAACTTTAAAACTCATTTTGGGTAGTCCTCTAACTAGATTGTTTTTGGCTAGCTTGTCAATAGTTCTGAAGTTTATATGACAGAAGTGTTTGTGCCATAGCCATGGATCATTGTCATTAGTTACAAGACACATATCTGAATTATGATTAATATTCGTATTCAGAATATATATATTTCTGTCTCTATAACCTTCGAAAACCAAATTATGGTCTTTATCTAAAATACTACACTTATTATTTGAAAATGAAATTATAAATCCCTTGTCACATAACTGACTAATACTAAGCAAATTGTGTTTTAAATTTCTAACTAGCATGACATTAGTAATAAGAGGTAAGTTAGATGTACCGCAATTGCTCACATCGCCTTTGCCGATGATATAGCCTTTTGAATTGTCTCCAAAAGTGACGGAGCCACCATCTGAATATGTAATATTTGTTAATAAACTCTTGTCTCCCGTCATGTGCTTTGAGCAATCACTGTCCAATATCCACTTTCCTCTTTTCTTAAGTGGGACCTCCAAAAAATAGAATTAAGTCCATGGTACCCACTTTTTATAGGGTCCTAAGAGTTAGGTCTTAGGAGTCAAACCCATATGGGTCCGGTATCCCCTTTATATATATAATTTTTATTAAAATGCACAGTATTCATGAATTGCTGAATGTATTTTTTCCTAATTAAATTGTTATTTGTTTTAGGAACCCATATTTTGATAGTCTTGACATTTTTCTTTTGAAATTTCACAACTGGTTTTGGTTTGGAATATAATAAACTAAGATTTTTCTTAACTTCAGTTTTTTGTACTTTCTTCTTCCTTTTATTTCCAAGATGTTTCTTGGTTTCTTGTTTGTTATATCCCAATCCTTGTTTGTCTGAAATAGATTGTGAACTTTCAATGATTTTTGTCAAATTTTCTCGACCTTTATTAAAGTTAGAAACATTTTGAGTAATGTCATCAAACTTTGTTTGTAAGCTAGCTTTTTCTAGGTCTAGAATTTTGACTTTTGCTTTAAGCTCATGATTTTCAGTAGTGAGAGCATTATTTTTCTCTTTTTGAGCTTCTATTTCTTGACTCAAAAGAGATATTTGAGAGTCAACATTAGATGATGATTCTTGAATATTTTCAAGTTCCTCTTCTAATATTTTCTTCTCATCTTTTAACATATCTCGTTCAAACTCTGCTCTACTTAAATCTGCTTTGACTATTTTTAATTGACGTTTTATGTCTTTATATTTGACTATCAATTCAGCATTAATATCAAGTAATTCATCAAATGTAGGAATTTGTACCTCATCTTCTGTTGTCATAAAACAAACATTAGCTTGTTCATTCTCTGAATCACTTTCACTTTCTGATGAAGATGACTCTGAATCATCCCATGTTACTGAGAAAGCTCGTTTCTTAGATTTGTCCTTCTTATATTTGAATTTGTCATTTTCTGACTTCTTCTTTTGTTCTGGACAATCCTTCTGCATGTGTCCCTTTTTGTGGCAGTTGAAACATTCTATAGCAGATGAAGATGGTTTGTTTGATCCAGGTTTCCTTTTATTGTAACGACTGGCTTTTCGATACTTTAGGAATTTTTTGAATCCTTTCGCAATGAATGCCAAATCTTCGTCTTCAGAATCTGATTCATTTTCATCTTTCTCAACATGAAATGCTACATTTTTCTTTTCTTCTTTCTGTTCTTTTCTAGCCTGCAAATTTGCTTCATAGGACATTAAATTTCCTATCAATTCATCTGGCTTCATGACGGAAAGGTCATTAGCTTCTTCAATTGCTAATACTTTTCCTTCCCATTCACTAGTCAGAGAATGTAGGACTGTTGAAACAACATCGAAATCAGAATACTTTTGTCCTAAGCCAATAAGTGCATGGTGAATAGTTTGAAACCGTGAATACATGTCATTTATTGTCTCATTTGGTTTCATTTTGAAATTTTGAAATTGACTTTTCAGCATGGCTATTTTGGCTTGTTTAACCTTGTTGGTACCTTCATGAGTGATTTTTAGTGTTTGCCAAATTTGATATGCAGTAGTGCAAATACTAACACGGTTATATTCATTTTGGTCTAATGCACAGAATAACATATTTATTGCTCTTGCATTTACGGCTGCTGCCGTTTTCTCAGCTGCAGTCCATTCTGAATAATCAGTTGTTGGATTCACTATTTCTCTTTGAGTGGCATTCCAAGCTTCATAGCTATTTGATTGCATAAAGAATGACATACGTGTTGCCCAATAACTATAGTTAAGACCATTGAAAAATGGAGGTCTTTGTGTCGATTGACCCTCCGTGTAAGTGGTGTTTTGAGTGCTAGTACTTATGTTATTTGCCATATTACTATAATATATTAACTGCGTTACGGTTATATGATGACCGTGCTCTGATACCAAATGAAAGTGCGGTGTGTATACAATTATATGTGCTAATATAGTACACACGGATCGTGTAATATGGATCACAATATAAATGCGGAAATAGATGATAATAGCATAGTAAATAAAAACTAGAAAAATCACACCAGAGATTTTTATACTGGTTCGGAGCACCGTCCTACGTCCAGTCCCAGACTTCTATCTGGATTTTCACTATTAACTACCTCGCTTCACCCGGAGGAACAGGTTTACAACACCCGAACAACCGAACGGGATTTCACGCCTCTAATACACTGAGGACTTCAACACTTGCCTCTTACAACACAGAGGACTTCAACAAAAGAACAAATACAATTGTTGTTGACAACTTGTGTTCTTGAAAACACGGATTTGTCACTAGCAGTACACCCTTCCTATAATCTTATCCTCAAAGTATGCGAATGATGTTTTGAAAAGATTAAGGAAAGTATATTACTTATTGAATCAAAAGATATGAAATAGTTTCAATGATTCAATAAATAATCGAGAGCTTTTAGAATGCAGGAGTATGTAGAAAGTAAGATCAGAGATTAGATTAAAAAGCATATAAAATCATGTTGTTTTAATCAACGAATTAAATGAGTTTATATAGATAAGAATGGTTATAACTCTTTGTGAGTAGTTTCCATTAAGAGATATGATCTTTGGTGAAAGGTAAGAGATGCAACCTTTGGAGAAGAGAAGTGTCTTTTGGAAAAATTGCTTTCTGTTTAAAAACGGTCGACAGGTTAAAAAGTGACCAGTAGACAGGAATTCAAATATATATACGTTATGTGCATGTGTGCACGTTCAGTGTGCAAATTATGCAGGAACGGTCGACCGCATATATTGTGACCGGTCGACCGGTCCCTGTAAAGTTGCACACTGAATGTGCAACTACATTCTAATCATATATATATTAATTTTCTTGAAAATGCATGATTATTTGAGGATAGATTTTAACAAGTTTATCACTAATATAATATCAAATAATCAATCTACAATCTAGAGTACCATATGTAGCTCTAATGACCTTGTTTTGTCGATCGCCTTTAGTTATTTGTCAGAAATCAAAACTTTCATAAAACTTGTGACTCAACGCATCCTCCTCTTCTTAGCTACTTACCGGACCAGACGAGTAAAGAATTTGTATTGGTCAACTCGGTTTTAAAACCCAAATTATTTTGGGCCTACATCTGAATAGTTAAAAATGAATAGGATTAAAAATATGGTGTTTTGTATATACTCTTAGGTGTAGGAGAGTATTAAGCAAATCAATAAATTGAAATGATTTTATGAAACGGATTTCATAACTAAGGTTGCATTATTTTAAAATGTTGAATCTACATTGGAATTTTGTGAAACATACATTTGAGAGAGTTAAAAGATATTGGGTTAGTAAGAACCTTTAGATGAGTGTGTAAGTTGTACGTAGATCATTTCACCTTCTTATATAGTTTTCGATCTAAGATTCGAGTACATGACTTGAGGTGTTTCACACCATTCCGAATAAGGATTTATCATTTGATTTTTGACGACGAACAGTCGGTAAAGGTTCTTAATGTGGAACCAAAAATATTCTATCATAGTCTATGGCTATGTAAGGAGAATGGAGGTTTTTAATTAAGAGGCCCGATCAGAGTCTGCACTAGAAAGTTGGATGAGTGATACTAGTTTGAAAGTGAAGTTATGTATTCGAGCAGTGATTAAATCAGATTTATTATATGAATGATCTACGAACATTTTGCGGTTTATGAATAATATTGGATGTCGACGTAGTGAAATTTTGGGGATGAAATTCGTTTTAAGGGGGTGGAGTGTAACCACTCGGAATTTTATCACATTGATTTTTGGAATATTTAATTAGCTTTAAATATTCAATTTGGGATTCTGTTTAAAATGTAGTAAAATCTATGATCCAAATTACTATCCGAATTTTGGTGATGTATTTTTTATTTTTATTTATTGGATATTTCCATAATTTTTAATTTTGGAAATAAATATATTTTCGTTTGATGTATTTTACGTGGAATATTGGCATTTTTGAAATCAAACAAAATAAGTTAATATGTCTATTTTATTGTTGTTTTGTGATCGGGTCACATTGTTGTGTGTGATCATTTTTTTGTTGACGTTCACTACTCATACACAGATGCGATATTGTGCAGCGGGGTATCGGAATTTATTAACAATAAACACACGTATACAAAGTACACATAGTATAGCCTTCCTTTTTGATTTCCTATACCAACATAGCAGCACAACCAACCTTTTTTCTTTCTTTTTCCCTACTTGCGAACGTTGTCCCCTCTACTTTGTGGCTTCCCTGGTTCCCTTATGCTTGACCTTGATTTGAGATTAATGTTTAAAAGAGTAGGCATGCATATGCTATAAGTATCAGGAAGGGAGTAGGCTTATTTCGGTCTTGTACATCTATGTTCATCTAAATACAAAAAGAAAATATAATCATTCAAACTTCAAAAATCAAATTACTCAAATTTGTTCAGCATTAGCCAAATCGATCAACGCGAACCACGATCGATTTGTTCAGCATAGGATTTTAAAAATTGATCGCGCTCGATTTCGTCGATCCACGATCGAGATATCATTAATTTTCTTGAAGAGGGAAATATTATTTAAAAACTTTAAAAATTCAATACCATCAATCCGCTTAAAATTGATCGACGCCATATATATAGTTGGGATCGAATGGCGATGTAGGATTTTTGGTGAAGTTTTGGTGCGATTTTGTGACTACAATTAGCATTCGTCGATAACTAGGGTTTGAGTTAGTTCTGGATTTTGGCAGCAATTCATGAATTGAAGCATAGGTGGTGATCGAGATGGAGATGTGGTCGAGTGGTGAAAATTTGGTTGGATTTGGTGATATTAGTTGTCATGCGTTTTAGGTAATATATAGGAGGTAGTACGATTGGAAATGCCTAGAGGGCGTCAGAGCGAAATGTGACAGGTGGAGCATGACGGGGAGGCAAAGAGGAGTACACGAGTAGGATTTGTTTGTTATTTCTGGTGGAGTGGTTGTGCATGTGCACAATGGAGCACGTTTATGTGTTGGGTAATACTGGAAACGAGAGAGAGATTGGGGGAAGAAGGAGGGGTGTAATGTTTGGATGCGGATTGAATTGTTGGGCTCGACCCATTGGCTTCTGTTAGTGAGAGAACAATTTATAATTTTTGATTATTTAATATTATTAAATGTTGTAAACTTTGAATCTTAATAACTTGCTCGTTTGAAATCCGATCAACCTTCGAATTTTTGCTTGTACTTGTATGGACGAGTATAACTTTTTAGTGTAACTTGTTGGTAGCTTGGACATGTAAAAGTTTATGACTTGTTTAAACGAACTGAATATAAATTATGATATTTTAATTAATAACATTATTTAAATTTATATACCTTAATTATTGATGATTATTTGGTCAAATAAAATATTGTTCAGTTAAATTGGACATAATATGGTAATTGGACATCTATTTAGCGGAACAAAACACAATTCCGCTAATTAATTTATATAGACACTTGTTTGGCAGAATAAATTACCGTTCTGCTATTATTAACGGGAAAGGTTAAATTTAGATGTTTATTTGGCAAAAGTTAACCCTTTTTTGCTATTACATTATTGTGGACACTTAATTACTTTCGAATTGGTTAATTTTTGATATGTGTATATTCAATGTTAATTGTTAATTATGAGTTGAATTTACATATGTGATGTTATATACATGGATAATGACTTGGATATGTAAAGGAAATTAATGGTGACTTGATTAAGTAGCGTTGGAGTTGCTAAGCCCCTTTCTAATTTGAAAAGTTAATTATTTACTAAAGTTGTTTTAAAGATAATTAATAATTGTTTCTAATAAATTTTTTGAGTTATTTTCTTTATTAATACGACTCTTAAAAGTTATTTCTTAAAGTTATTTAAGAATATTTAATTATTATTTTAAAGTCATTTAATTATTGTTTTAAAATATTTTTAGTTACTTATTTAAAATTTATTTAACCATACTTTAACTTTTAATTAAAATTATTTGATTATATTTATTTAAGTTATTTAATTATATTTATAGTTTAATTAATTTTCATATTAATATTAGTTTAAAGTTAATGGATTTTTGTATTAAGAATGTTTTAAAGTTAATTAATCATTATATTAATATTAACTTAACTTATTAATACAATAATAGTGCTTAAAATTTATTTAATAATATTAATGAGATTCTAAAGTTATTAATTTGGATGATATTTAATTAAAATGATATAAAAGGATGTTTAAATAATAGCTTATTATTTAAAATTATTTTAAATAATTTATGGTTTATCAAGGGAACCTTACCAACGTAATGAGTTTATTAAATAAGTTTTGTTTACATACGGGAAGAGTTATTTAAATGGCTTTGGATATGTATAAAGAATTTATAAATGAGTTTTAAAGATCTGAAAAGGAGAAGTTTTATGGGGTTTTGTGATTTATAAAGAGTGATTTGTAAATAGATTGGAGATTTATTAATAAACTTTATAAATAGATTTGGAGATATTTATAAAATAAGAGATTATGGAAAGAACAGTTGATTTTCATGGTATAATTCGCGGATCAGGGATTGCCTACATTTTACTATGGATTCGCTGGGATAGCGATGTAACCATTGAGTTAATTGCAATCCATGTTTCATGTCGAAGGGTGTTGTCCATATCTATTTTTAAACATTTTCAAGTATTTTTGAAAGAAAGGGTTTGTGAATATACTTATATCGGTGAGATAAGTATATGAATATTTTAATAAATATTTGAAATATGATTTTAAATTAATGAAAGATTAATCTAAGAGGCTCAGTGATTTCCATGGAAAATGTAATCTTTGTTTGAATGTTTGTTTATTTGATAGATAAATAACCGACTATTAAATATTGGCATTAATATGTGATCCTTTTCAGTTTTGGTGGTACAGAAATATTCCTTACTTAACACGGAAGGATTTTAACCTTAGAAATATCTAGGTGAAGCACGGGGATTATATGATATAATTACCGTCGGTGGTGCTGTACTGTACATATAAACTTGTTTTGTTCTTATAGGACAAATGATAAAAAGATCCATCCAAATAAACGGTTAGGAAGTGATCCTCATTCTTATGTATTGTCTGTTTATTTCCTAGTGAACCGGTATTGAGCATTTTGGGAAATTGACGATTGATTTTTAGAGAGCCAAGGAAGCGAAAGAGTGTACTCGTAAGAGATGACTTGAAAACTGTAATATCTAAAACCATATATGGTTCTATGGAGGAGTTTCATGATATATTGAGATGTTGGAATCCATGTGTGGTTTCGAAACCCGTTGGCGTAAGGAAATCCGTGTGAGATTCCAAGATCTATTTGAGATGCGGGAATTCATATGCGATTCTGAGACCCATTGGGGTATGGGAATTCATGTAGGATTCCAGGATCTAGTTGATGGAAGTGCGCGAGCTGGAATGTTGGACGTAGCCTCCTCAGCGGTAATGATCAAAATCGAAGATAGGAGGCATGGCATGTAGGGTTGGCAAACCCATAGGGTGTAGTCGGCCCCTCTTACACGTTACTTATATTTGTTATGCATGTATAGGTCGATGCACTCGATCTTAGCGAGAACAACCATGTTTTTCCTATGGTACATTACTAGGAATGTGTGCTGGTTCGGAATCTCTGATCCTTGTATAGGAGGACCGTTCTCAAAGTTCTAAGGGCACCTCCATGGAAATCCTATGCAATTAGCGAACGTACCTTATTGGTTTTGGATTATACACCTAGTATTATTGTGATGTACACTCACGAGCTTCAAAACTATTTGAATATTATTATTTTCACTCTTAGACTTTATCATAATATTACTGGATCTTCTATAAAAAGGTTTTAGTTATCGTAAGGTAAAAACACATCAGTGTTTATATGCGGCGTGGCCTTACGAGATACCTTTGATTTTAAAGGAGTTTACAAGCTAGAATAAATGAAATTCCTTGTAATTTGAGTTTCTCATGCTGGTTTTACTAGACTGGCCCGGACATTGTTTTTCTAAAATGCTAGGACCAGAATGAGCATATTACAGATTTAGTTGGAGGCTTTGGAGTTTTAGAAGACGAGTTGGAAGCCTTGAGACGTATTGACGTACATGGTTATTTTTCCATTGCATTCATTATTATATTTATCAACAATTGTAAGAACATGTTGTTATAACCATCTGGGCTGACATTTCTTAGTATACTCTAATTGATGTCTGTAAATACTTATATTACAGCTTTTGTGTAAAAATTGGTTTTATGTCATAGATTATTCATTCCACTGTGAGATTCCATGTTGTTTAGTTCTTCTTGTCTTCTTCCTTCTTTCTTTTCCTCTAACCATTCGTCTTTCTGTTTAATTTGAGTGGCTCATATGTGGTTTATTGGCCGCTTCAACTATGAAAAAGTGGATAGTTACATAGGCCAAATACAAATGCGTCTCAACCAACAACCAACAAAATGGACGCTTGGTTCGACCATTGACTCATACGTAGCTGAGGATCAACAATTGGTAATGACTTATTTTTAAACCACTCAAAAGGAGTTTGAATAGTAACTTCCAAGTAAATTTAAATAGTGATTTGTACGCAAAAATTTTTGAATGTGATTTGACTTTTAAGTTAAAATAAGTAAAATAATTTTTTAAATTGTTGCTTCTCATATTTCTATTTATTAGTAATTTGACTTGAATCCGACGATACCGACGATAGCAAGTTAAAATAAGTAAAATAATTTTTAAAATTGTTGCTTCTCATATTTCTATTATTAGTAATTTAACGTGAATCCGACGATACCGACGATAACAAGTTAAAATAAGTAAAATAATTTTTTTAATTGTTGCTTCTCATATTTCTATTTATTAGTAATTTGACGTGAATCAGACGATACCGACGATAACTCTCTTCATATATCTCTACTACTAATAAAGAAAATTCGTTGAACTAATTTACTCGGTGTCTTTTTGAAATTCCAAAAACGCCCTCGATTTCCGTCTAAAGGTCTATGCTCATGCAGCTACTACCACATCCGTTACTCTATAAGGTGGATTTTATATCACTCCGTTCCACTTTGTCGGATAAAAGAAACCTCAAAGTAACTTTTAACATACGTCAAGAATTTGATTATCTTTTACTACACACTGCTATTACAGTATCATCTTCTAAAGTAGCAATAAAATGTTCCGCTGGATACAGTTAAACAAAAGCACGCAAAAGGCATGAAATCGATGAACTTTCCCAAAAATTAACAAATTAGGGTTTCCTTGCTTAATAAAATCCAAATATCGTGGTGGAATGATTTTAATTATGATCTAATTCGAGTTTCAACGCAATGGCCAACGTGATCCCGGCGGCTGTTCAGCGTAGATTGGCAGATAAGCTATATGAGAAGCGCAAGATCACTGCTTTAGAGGTTTATTTGATTTATTATGGTTTTTTGTTGACGGTTTTAGTGGTTTGTTTGACTTCGCTTAGGCGGAGGTCTTAATTTCCAAGCTTAATTTATCAACGTTTGAGGCCTTAATTGAATATTTAGTTATGCAGGATGGTGCTCTGATCGTGTGTTTATAATATGAACTTCTTGATTTTCGAGTTTACCGGCTTTTTATTCATGTTTTATCAATTTTTGTGGATATAATACTGTCCTTGGTTGCAATAGTAGGAACTCTCCTATTTCAATATCTTCGCTTTGGTGGTTATTAGAATAAAATAGGGATCTATTCTAATAGGTTCTTAAATTTTGCTTGAATGTGGTTTGTGAATATGGATGTTTAACCATTTTCCTCAATTATACTCCTGCCAGTTTGCTTTAATTTTGCAGATATAACCTTTTTTATTTCTTTTTGATTTTTATGAAGTTCATATTTACATTTCTTCTGCATGTTTGTTAGATACTGTATTGTTTGAGTTAGATTATTCAATGTAGATTGAAGGAATAGTGAAACAACTTGCCATTTCGAATGAGCATGAGAAGATAAGCATGATAATTAAATTGTTGATTTCGGAGTTTACTTATTCTCCCCAGTTGAACCATCGCAAGGTATTTTCTAATTGAAAAGCCTCTATTTGGTTAAATTTAGGTGTGGTGTGAATTTTGAGAATTTTTGGATATTTCAAGGTGGTTTGATAGGGCTTGCTACAGTTACTGTTTAACTAGCAGCTGGAGCTCATCAGCATCTTGAAATAATACTTCGTGTTCTGGGTTTTTTTTTTAAATCTGATCGGTTAAATACGCAACTACCTTATGATTCAATAACATATGTGATTTCATTATATTTGTATTGGAGAGCGCCTTCTTTAGTATATGCACTGATAATAATAGTAACTAAACATTGCCAACTTAAACTGTTATTGGTTGGGAGTGTCTTTGATCTGTTTGTTTTTTCCTTTTATTTTCAACAAGTGATCATCATCAACATATAGTACATGTTCATACGGAGTTCTTTAGTATTGAGTGGACTCAAAATTTAAGTCTGTTCAATAAAAGAACATCTGTTTTGCTAGATGGAGGAGACATCCATTTTGCTAGATGGAGGAGACCACTTGGAGGAGCAAATCCAAGAATCTCTACTAGCAGATTACTTCAGAATGCAGCAATAATTCTTCCACTATTTCAGATCTCGGTCATCTAGCAACATCTCGGGGAGAAGTTCCAGCGAAACAAAATGCCTATACCAGCTAATCCAGTTTTGTTGTTCCTCACAATGTTATGACACTTTGATAGGATAGAATAGAAAATTGAATTACAGTGTCATAAATAGTACTTACTGCATGAAATGCTAAGAATACGTTTTAATTCATCAAATGGTTAATAAAAGATTGATAATATTTTTTCACCTTTTACATGTTAAGATATATATTTCGGTTTTTTTTAAATCTGGGACTAAAGGCAGCCCATAAAATCAACTATTTGTTTATAGTGAATTTTCAAATGTATTGCAGACTGCAGCTTTGGCACAGAAGAACTTGGAGGTTACTACAATACTTGCTTTGCATGAAGATGTTCTTGAGAAGGAGCTTGATGAAGTTCAAAATTTATTGTTGTCAATGCAGTTGTATTCGTCTCTTTTTGTTAACGCTGTATAGCTGCCTCCAAGTTTTAAAGATTTATGGTCGTTGTGAGTAGATTTGCATTTGTGCCTATCAAATATGTTTCTGATTTATTGCTGTCTTTTTGATGTTGCATGAAACATTTTTTTAATTTGAAAATGTTGTATATGGTTTGCGAAATATCGGAGAACAAATACTTGGTATTTGGACAATTTTTATCTACAGTGTGGTCCAAAAATGGTGTCATGTGGCTTCTGTCCAACAAAATCAAATGGGTATTATCAAAGTCCACAAATATATATGCTGCAATAGCGGAAATTGAATCAATAATTTCAAAATTTTGATGACTTGGATTTTAATTAATACACACACATATATGAAGAAGAATTTCTAGGGTCCATGTAGTAGAGATTCGGTTGCCCATAGAAATGAGAAGTATATCGTTACCTAAATGTTTCCGATTAAGTGGGCTCCAGTTTTAAATGCGTTTCAATTTTCTCCCAATGCAATTCCTTTTATTGCTTCCCGTTACTATTATTATTATATAAAAGCTAATTGCATTTTTCAAATTTTAGAACTACATGTAAAATACATAAACTAAAATGAGCTATGACAATGAAGTGATTTCATAATCTATTACGTAATTATGTAAGCATTAGAAATTAGAATAAAAGCAGTAAGTTTTATCACACTAAGCATTGCTAATAGATTCATATTTGTTATTTATTTTCAAAATCAGAATAAAGGCAACCATTGACTGTGTAGTATGCTTTAACTAATCCAAATGCATACAAGAGTATTAAATATTTGCACTAAAGCTATACTTTAATTTATTAGATGAAGTATGAGAATGTATAAGCACCAAAGTCAACAAAGAGAATCAAATAATCATGAATTTGCTTATGTAATGTTTAAACTGGGATTTTCATCTGATGTGAATGTTGCGTAAATTAACCTATGACTTTTATTATTGTTATTGTTATTATTGATAGAATTCTGCCATGTTATTTTCCCTTTTGTGATTCATTCCATACCAAATTTTGCTTTGGGATAGAGTGAACTTTCTTTCTTAAATGAACAGTTAAGCTCGGTAGTTGAATTCTTTTACAATGGTACTTTTCATTAATCCAACATTTTTTCTCCTAAGCTTTCCGGATTATTAAGGGTTCAACTTTTGTTCAGTTTTTTTCCTTATTTCACTGAAATTCTTTGCAAATACAAACACCTTGATGACACTAAAATTGAACCATAACTAAATGGTTCATCGCGGTGGAATTGGTTCTTTTACTTCCTACGTATCCACATCTTTTTCCTTTTGGAGAAACAAAAAAAGGTCCTTGAAGTATAGATGCAACTACATATTTTTAATCATACGTGGTCTCTAATGTATAGGATAGTAATGATATATGCACATAATATGTGCCTCTGAAATAGTGAAAATGATCACTACACTTATTAACAATAAATAAACTATTTTTTCTGAAATGAACAAGGCATTGATGTCCTGATTGAGCATGCACTGTTTTTGATTTTGCCGTGTGAACTTTATTTTAAGGTCGATGATTTATTAGTTCATGATGGAAAACTAAAACCGAAAGACATATGCAACATAGGAATTTTTTGTAGGGTAATAGTATGTAACCGGATACTTTCGAAGGTGGATAGTTTCATAACCGCATCCGAAATCATTTTCGGATATCAAATATTTATGGATACGAACGGATTAGCATATTTGCTGAAAATCGATAAATTAAGGAACATAAATAAAAAAATTTGATTTAATATTTATTTTCTAATCGCATTGATTATTAAAGTATTCAAAATCAACACATACAATGATAATAAACAGTTTGAATAGTCAATATGCGTTAAATGCATAATAATATATTTAATATAATTTTGTTTGCATGCACAACTCAGTTGAACATGGCTGCCTAGCGATCATGGAACAAAGTTCCTTAAGGTCGCAAGTTCGAGTCCAAGAAACTTGCACTGTATAACCCTTAAAACGTGAAGCGGTTATCTCCAAATACCTACCAATGGAGTTTTGCTACCAATTTGTCACTGCACTGCTAACAAAACAACTTAGAATAAAAGTTGTGACTACCAAAACATTTACACTTACAACATACGTCTGTTCACTCTATTTTTAATTAAATAAAATATAAATATTTCTAACTATTAGATGCACCTACGTACAACTTATTCTAAATATTTCTAACTATTAAATAAAATAGTAATTTGTAAGCATAAAAAATAGAAATGTACAAAAAAGGGTAAAGAAACAATTAATCACTGATGTATTTAGATACAATTTTTCTCACAGCCCCATTAACTAAAAAGCATGTGCATATAAAAGTACAAGTATTATTTCCATTTCCAATAGTATAAAATAAACTAAAACAAAAGAAACTAGTGATAAAACTATAAATGCTTTCAAGTTACTGGTTTCATGAATATTCTTCAATCATTTCCGTCTTTTCGAGCGTTGCTTGAAGTTTAGTTTATGCTTACAACGGCACTGCCAAATCTACTTTCATGAATACAACTATAAACGCATGACATTGTGATTATATCCAGGTCCATCTGGACGTGCATATATACTCCTAGTATATAATAAACACTGTTATCTTTGCAACCAAAATGCTTCAAGCCTGAACAGAAAGGGAAGTTGTCCAGCTGATGAATAATATCCTGTTACCCAAACTCTTCAACACAGCCAATCCCACACCCACCGACCCATCTTCTGTTTCTAATATCAGAAATACTACCTATTCACTTTCTTCGTAAAAACGTTTTAGAATGAGAACAAACAGAAGATCTCCATGTAGTTACTAAAAAAAAAAAAAAAGAAAGAAAGAAAAGATCGGAATTTTTCCATGAGATGAAATGCTAGTAAATCTGGGGTTAGAATCAAGTTTACAAACATAACCTTCACTACCATTTGCAAGGTAAGTTAGTCAAGCACAAAGAAGAAAAATGATTTTATCTAGCATGTTATCCTAGAAGCAACGCAGTCTTACTAGCGAAAGAATAACTAAAATTATGGTTCGATTTATCAAATGTAGACCCAAATAATTTTCAGAAGCCAAGTACTGCAAACTGCAAGACAAACAAAAATGGGACATGTTTTGATAACACTATGCAAACCTACACTAATAATGGTTCAATGTATCATATACATGCAACGACTATACAAATACTTGCATGGCAACTAAAAAAGAAGATAACCTGAAATTTCTAATGAAGAAAACATACTTGCTTGCGTGACAAGAAAGATTCTTGATGCAAAAGTATCAACACAGAAGACTTGGTGTAAACCATGAATACATTCTCCAAAATATTTCCGAAGGAGACGCTTCAAGTAATTCATTTTCTACAAGCTCATGGCTTTCTCCATCAAGATTAAACACCCGAACCTTATAACCCCAAGGATAATAGATGCTATTCTCTTTGCAACCAGGAATGTTGCAAGCAGGAGGAGAAAGGCAAGTCGTTCTGCTCATGAACAATACCCTGTTACCCAAACTCTTCACCGTAACCAAATCCACCATCTCATCTTCGGTTTCCACAACCAGATACACTTTTAATTCATATTCTTGTTGAAAACGTTGTGGAATGATAAGAAGCAAAAGGTCTCCATTCGACTCAACCAAGTGTAACTCATCGAAAAGGACAACATCTAAACCGTTGCGTTCGGTGGCAATAGCAATACTGGGGTCAGAACCAAGTTTGCAAACGTAAAGATCACTACCATGTGCGAGGTACAGCTTTTCTTTGTAGAAGCAACAGTGAATGTGCATGCCACCAGAAATACCTTTACCTAAGGTTTCCCCAATTTCCAAGCGACTCCAACAAACATCCCCAATTGTACAATATGAAAGAGTGTGATGGTAGTAACAGATTATCACGGCTAAACATGGAGATCCGTAATCACCTGGATCCGAGGACAGCGTAAAATTTCGATAGAAGGGATGCGGTAAAATCACATCATCGGAGTCCTCACATGGTACCCACAGAATATTTGGTTCTCGAATACAGTCGTCTTCAGCACAGAAAGGAATTGGAGGAAGAGGGATAGTTGATAGAGTTATCGGATTGGTTAGTGACATTTCTTAGGTCGATGGATTCATTAGAGCCAACCATACACGGGATGAATCCAGTGCCGGCCCAAGGGTATCCAATGCCCTAGTCGAACAAGCATTTTTATTTGTTTTGTTGCCCCTTAACTCAATCAAAAAAAAACATAACAAAATTTAAAATTGCACATAACAAATTGTAAATTTTTTATAAAATTTAACATCCATCACAAAATATTGATCATATAAGTCGTTTTGATTACATGCCAAAAAATCAAAATGTAAACATAATATCATGACACATTAATACATATTAACGAAAACAACTTCTTCTTGCATTTTTTGAAGCAAACTCCTCTATTACATCTTCATAGGTAAGTTTGTCTAAATACCCATTTTCAATTGAAATCATTGCTAGCCCACTTAGTCTCTCTTGCGACATAGTAGTCCGGAGATATGTTTTAATCAATTTCAATTTTGAAAAACTTCTTTCCGCCGAAGCAACCGTAACCGGAATAGTCAATAGAATTCGATAAGCAAGCCAAACATTTAGAAATCCACTTACATCCCTATAAGATCTCAAGAAATTGAGTATATCAATTGATGAAGTTACTTTTGATGATAAAATTCCTTTTAGTTGTCGAAGTTCAAAAAATAACTCTTTACCACAAATATCTTGCTCTTCATTGTGCTTCAAAAAACCTTCTAGATTCATGCATTTATCCTTCAATTCATCATTGTCAATAATTTTAAATCTTAGATTCAACAAAAATCCAAAAGTTTCTTCATAAAGTTTAAATTGGTCAAATCGATCTCTAAGTGAAGTTAAAGCTTGATCAACTATTAGAAGAAAATAAGTAACTTTAAAAGTATTCTCGGGAGATCGCTTATCATTATCCTCCATAATTTCTTCGTCAAACTGTTTTTTTCTTCGCACAACTCTCTTTTCAATAAATTTTGGATCAATGCCAACATCATTTGCAAGCATTTTAGCCTCCTCCATCATGTTTTCAAATCCATCTTCTCTGAATTTTTCAAAAAATGCGACAAGATCTTTAATTTTTGTAATTGCATCTTCGATATCCATATCCTCCCGTTGAAATATTTTACTTACTCGATTAATATTATCTAATATTGTGTACCAAATACACAAACTAATTAAGAACTCAAAATTTTCTAAAGCATTTTGACATAATCCTTTGGCCTCCATCATCACAACATCATCTTTAGAATTATTTGCAATATCTATCAAAGCATCTCTTAACTCCGATGTTTGAGTTCTTATTGCTTTAACACTTTCAATGTGACTTTCCCACCTAGTTGCCGATAATGGTTTTGGAGTCAAACCCTTCACATAACTTCGAAGTATTTCCCAACGATGAGTTGAGCCGGAAAATAAAGTATAAATTTTTTGCACAAATGCAAAAAAAATTCTAGCTTTCATACATGATTTTGCCATATCACATAAAGCAAGGTTTAAACTATGACATCCACATGAAATATAGAAAGCTCTAGGATTTACATTAAGTAGCCTTTTTTGTACACCTTGGTGTTTACCTTTCATGTTTGAACCATTATCATACCCTTGTCCTCTCACATCATTGATATCAAGTTTAAGATCAATTAAAATATTTTCAAGCTCCTTAAAAAGACCAAGCCCGGATGTATCATCAACCGTTATGAATCCAAGGAAATACTCTTCTACTTTTATATCATTTGCATCATGAACATTCAAACATCTTATTATAATGGACATTTGCTCCTTGTGACTCAAATCCGGAGTACAATCTAGAATAATTGAGAAGTACTTTGCTTTCTTTATTTGTGTAAGCATTGTAATTTTGATCTTGTTAGCCAACAACCCTATCAACTCATTTTGAATTTTATGGCTAAGATAATGATTATTGATTTCATTATTTACAGCACGTCGTAGATGATCTTCCATAATTGGATCAAACTCGGCAACAAATTCAATAATTTGACAAAAAAGTCCATTATTTTTTTCATATATCTTCTCATTTGATCCACGAAATGGTAGATTATTTCGCGCAAGTATCTTGACAACACCAATTATACGCGTAAGTATTTTTTTCCAACGTTGTTTCTCTTGGTCAATTTGAGATTCCATTGCTTTATCAATTGTTGCCTTTTGTTGAAGTCCTATATGCAAATCAACCCATTTAATAACATTTGCGTTGTGTAATGGATTACTTTCGTGCTCTCTTAGCTTTCTAGGTAAATTATGCCAATCGTTGATTCCTTCTCCGGCCAATTGAGATGGTCTTTGGCTATGGTCAAATAACTTACAACAAAAACAAAAAACTTTATCACGTTCATTTGAATAAACAAGCCATTTTCTTTCATGTTCTTCTCCACGTGGATAACCACCAATATAATGTCTAGAAGAAAAGTGTCTACCGTCAATCTTATTTTTTGGAAACGCATCATTATCGTTCAATATTTTTATTGGACCGCGTTGCACTAACATTATTCTTTTGGTACTAGTAATTCTTCCCCACAATCCCGGATCATAATTAACATCAACATCCTTTTCAAGATCAATAGTAGTTACATGGTCATTGCAACGATCATTACTATCTTCATCACGCCCCTCTATGACTTCTACATGGTCATCAATTTCTACTTCAACAATTTCATTTATAGGCTCCTCATGGACATCAATGCTAGGACCGATATTTTCCTCCCAATCTGTTTCATCAATTTGACTTGAATTTGAACTTTGAGATTTTTTATTTCTCGCTTGAAATAAATTTGAAATTGAACCAATCATTGATTTTGCTTCGTCACATCTACGTTGCTTTTTCATTCTATTTTGATATCCCGAATTCTGTTTCCGATTCCTACGTCAATTTAAGATACAACATAAAACTTCCAATAGATAATTATTAAGCTTACCACTTCCAATGCTTAAGAAACTGAAACTGCACTTGTCAAAATAAATATTGCACCCACCCAGTTTATAAAAAACTGAGTTTAAGCTCAATTTTATAAAACCGAACACTTTTAGAAACCGAGCGTTGCTCCTGTTTTTATGAATTGGGTTTATTTTTTGATGGTTAATTTTTTCCTTTTTTTTTCCATTTTGTTTTATAAATTGGGGATTGTTTAAGCACTAAAGATCGATTACAGAGACTGCCCAGACTGAGTAGAAACATTGATACAAGATGCGTACTATGTCTATGTGATATGTGATGAAGACTATGAAACCAAAAATCATCTATTCTTTAATTATTCTTACAGAAATTCAATACTCACATTGTTTTAGGCTTTGAGCTCGGCTGAGACTTATCTAAATTCTTCTATCTTCTTTGCCTGAAACTGAAATTAGATTTAGGGATTGCAATTCGAGATGATGGAAGCTTGAAGGAAATCGCAGGTGGCTGCGCCTGCGAGCTTGCGACTTGCGAAGATGGAGTCGACACGGGTGGCTGCGACTTGCGAGCGTGGTGGCGTTGTTTCGCAGCAGGCGATTGATCTAAGGAAACCGCGTTTTCTTTTTTTCTGAATTTTTTTGTTGCCCTTCCCGCTTCTGTTGCCCTAGTCTTATGTCTCTCCCGACTCTGTTGTGGGCCGGGCCTGGATGAACCGATGCATTTATTTCCACAACAGACTTTGACTTTAAGTAATCGGTCGATTTCACGGTTTTCAAATGAGGGTTTAAAGAAGAGGATATGATGAAATTTGAAGTCGTCTACGCCAAATATCCAAGGGAGAGGGGGACGCTTGCAGACCGAACGGAATCGAACGTAATCGGGATCAAAAGTTAGTTTCTTGGATATCAGATTTAAGATGCCACATGGTAAGTCATCGATTGTCCGAATGTTTTTCATTGGAACTGCATCCGCCATTACAATTTGTTCTTTATCTTGGGTTCAAGAGAGGAAGAAGATGTTTAAAACTGAATGGCAAGCTCCTGGCTAGCCCCTCAATTGAGAAACGGGATTTAAAAATAAAATGAAATTTGAACATAAATACTTTTTAATCCTCTCACGAATGGTACTTTATTACTTTAGTCGGGTAAATCAATATTATGACTTCGTACCGTTATCGGTTATTGTTATCAGGAAGGATAGTGATAGTCATAATTAAATATTTGCTTATACCGTACTGCTTTCTATTAGAGTTGATTTTGTCATTTTTTTTCCTTTTCTTATTGACACAACGATAAAATTCATAATGATGGGACGTTTTTGATTCATGTAGTAACGGAGGTCCTTTATTATGTTTGTATAAGAACGATCAAATTTTAGTTGCAAATTAATATTTACTATGCTAGTCTTATATGAATTACGAATTTTACAAAACAAAAAATGAAAATCTAGGTATAATTAAAGTCAAGAATGTCATTGCACAACCAAATTAGTTGGATTCATATGTATTGATAAAATAATAGACGAAAAATGCTTGGTTGTGGAAGATGAAGAAATTTTGGTGGGAGGACATGCATTATGATTAAGAGAAATTTAAAGTATTAAGAAAATATGGGTGTTGGTGGATGAATGAAGTATTTGATTTGATGAGAGAATCAATGTGGAGAGAAAAGTGTTTAAGTGGGTGTAAATAGTATCACTCTTGAGAAAAGCACTTGAACCCATCTTTTTATTGATTATACATAAATTATTTTAGACTTTTTCCGTCATGCCCTCGGCTAACAAAATAACCCGCGCAAATAATTTCTCTAGCTTTCACTAGCAAAAACCTAGCTTTATTATTTGTTGACCGACACTAGAATGACAATGAGCATTACGTAATGATTGGAATCCCAAATCTGGTAAGTCTAACCCTAATCATGTCGTACCTTAACCCTAACCCTAATCCGGTCGTTAAAGTCTTGATAACACCAATCATAGTCGAGTAGTAAGTAATTATGATTTATCAAGCAAAGTCGGTGAACGGGAAAAATCACACTGATCGCGTTTAGACTTTGATTATGTGATTTTTACCACTCACTGACAATATGTGGGAAAATCACAACCATGCATTAAAGCCGCGTGGTTGTGATTTTTCTCATGTGTTCATTTTTGATGAAACATCACAACCACGCAGCTTTAATTCGTGGTTGTGTTTTCCTCCGCAGTGGAGTTGCGTAGTAAAATTCATGTTTTATATACATTCCTAGCACTATTTATACTCATTGAAAAAACTAAACTTTCAAATGTGAAGTAACGTTTTTAATATTTTTGTATTTTAGATGGCTCAAACTCGAATGACTGCTTAAGAAAGAGGTAGAAGAGCGAAGAGAAGACAAGGAGAAGGAAGTAATTTGCATGAAAATAAGGAGACAAATGGAGAAGAGATATTGACGATAATGAAAAGGAGATAGAAGAAGATGAAAGGGATAAGAGGGGAAGATGCAAATGATGATGAGGAGGGAAATGATGATAATGAGTATGAGGAACATGGTGATGACATAGAGTCAAATGGTGACACTGAGATAGAAATTGATGCTGAGACAAATGGTGATGCCGAGCTATATGATGATGCCGAAGAAGTAGCCAACGAAGATAAAGGTCCAAGATATAATGATGTGATCAAAGATTATGAGACCCATATTGCTTCGGTAATATGGAGTGGCAGAGTATTTTACTTTCAATTTTTTTACTTTCAATTCTTTTTTTATTTGTGTACCAATGCATTAAAGTGATTATATTTATCCTTTTACGAACAATCACCTCATACATGTGCCAATAATGCATGTAAGGTTGTACAGTGGAAGATCCAAAAAATACTAGTATTTTTGGAAATATCATTGAATCGTCTGTCTTATTCTCCATTGCTAACAAGTGCCATAAGAGTTTGAACAAAAATTTTATATAAGCTTTTACAGAACGTTGGTGTCTAGAGACTAATACGTTCCATGTATCATTTAGTGAGATTACTATTATACTTGATGATGTTAACTTCTTGATTACATATTCTAGTAGAAGATAAGCCTACACAAAGTCTTCCATTTAATATGGAACAAGAAGGTAGGATTACTTCTAAATATCTAGGCCTTAGTTAAGAAGAAGCGAGGATGGAAATAAACGATAAAGTGTGGTATAAATTACATTTGTCCATGTTATTCGAGAAGTTCAAAGATATTAGTGGTGTTGGACTGGTAGAGCAATTAGACGTGTTATCCATCAAGGGTTGACGCGGGTCGGTTTAGTTCGATTTATAGCCTAAAGTGTTTCTATACCACATCAAACGATTAGTAAAAATCAATAACCGTGATACATTTTTTATTGCTATGCGGTTCATGTTCGGTTTAGTAATATTAGGGCCCAGTTTCGACTCTGTCCGGTTTGTACCCATATTACATTTGTTTGAACAACTTGGATAATCATCAAACGAATAGTAAGAAAACTGATTAAAAATTCTGATAAATTCAAGTGAAAGATACACATATTCATAATCAAATTTGTACTTATGGGTATCTTTATACATATAGGCGAACTAAAATGTTCATTACCTAATCATATGAAGTTCAGATACTCATACACATAATACTTCAGTAGTTTTGAGAAGTAAAATGCAAAAATCATCAAAATCTTTATATTCTACCAAGCGGCCCAGTCTGGTTCGATATGTTTAGTCCAATCATTCAAACCGCAACCACACAGTATTAAACCGGATTGGTTCAATATTAGATATTTGATTTGATTAAAAAATATGATGTGATTTTCTAGACTATATCAGTGGTTTAGTATGGTTTGGTTTCATATGTCGATGCAGTTTATGTCCACCCTATTACCCGTGCTTATCTTTTAGTTTTTCTAAGCAATACTTTGTTTTCTGATGAAAGAAAGTTTCATATGCATCTGACAATTTTAGATCCATTAAAAGATTGAAATGTCATTAATATGTACTCATGTGTTTCGGTAGCACTTGTATTTATCTATAGGCAGCTTGGAGTAGCTAGTCATATTGTTGTTGAGCAGATTGCAAGTTATCTTTTTTTATTGGAGACATGGATATTTGAGCATTGTCCATGCTTTCATCCTTCTACAAAAGTTTACTCCGAAAATTTATCCCATGCTGCTCGATGGGATCCATCTTCAAACAGTAATTTATTAATCAAGGAGGTATGTATATTTCTCGATAATATTCAGATTGATTAAGTAATTATCTTCATTTAACCCTCATACTAGTAAATTAATAAAGTTCCACCCTATTGCTAATTGTTCTCCATTTTTTTTCCAAATTTATTTTTGATCCATATATTTATGCACTTGACTATAATCCATTTTATGATATTTCTTGGTAAAATGGTTGCATTCTTTATCCTAACATTGTGAAACCATATCATCCTAATAGAGTATTGAGATATTTGGGATAAGTGTAGAATATTTCCATATCCCATGTTCATATGGTGATAACTAGTGCTCGACGAGAAGCAACTTCTATGACATACATTCGTGTGCATTATCAGCTTCTAAAAAGTATATGGAAGGTAGAAAGTCATCGACCTATACCGTCTAATCAATCTGATTTTAGTTTCATGAATGATTATATTGAGTGGTATAGATATCATAGTGTAGTGATGGTTCAAAATCCAGAATTGCTACCCAATAATATCATGCAAGTAGTACCACATTTTCGACTAACCTATGAGCAATTATACACAGTAAAACTTCTCGTATTCCATTTAATTTTAACTAGTAATCCAAAGTTAATTAATTTGTTCTGTTCATTGTAAGCTTTGAGTGATGTGCATGGCTAATTAAACAAAACAAACATCCAAACCAACCCAAATGCATTTTGTAACTCCATTTGTAATGCTAGAATTGCTAGTGGCCACAACATCTATAGGCACAACTGGTTTTTACATAATTTGTATTAGGAGGTGGTATTATTATATAATGTATTTTATTATTATATTATGGTTGTATTAAGCGAAAGTGATACTATATTTGTATGATGTATTGACAATTTTCTACTATGTTTGTTATATTGATGAGATGGTACTATCTTTGTCACCATTTGTGTTTAAGATCTTATTTATGGTATATGTTTTGTTTTGTAATCGCGTCATTTTCTGGTTCTGTATTTTCTATAATAAAAAAGTATTTAATATGTACCTCGTAGAGGAACTACATGGATCGGTATAAACAAGGCAGGGCTTATACAAGATTAAGACATGAAACATGTAGGGCCTACTTGAACTGGAATATGATTCACATATAGGAATTATATAAGCACCCAAAAAATAGGAATTGTTCAACATGTAGGGACTATATATGGGAAAACTAGAAATCATGCATTATCCAGTTGCTTAACTAAGCGACTTTCAAACGAATCTAGACTTTAGAATAAAGCGAAATAATTTACGGACTTGGAAACATACTTGAAAGGATAATACAAGAAGCTTGAATAAATTGAAGGGAAGTTTGGAGGTAAGTAAGGGCTCAGTACCAACAAGTTTATGGTCAGTACCATTCACTTCTTGTACCTCCTACAAGACTATGAAGCTATGAATTGAAGATAGTTGGCCTAAATGATTGTCTCGGGGTACAATTCCCAAGGAGTAGATGGCAAACTCCTAGAAAGTACTGAAAGAAATAAGACAAGTACTAGAGATATGAGAAATTCTAAAAAACAATGCAATCCCTAAGAAAAAGTGCTCGAAACTCGATGGATCAAAGATAGAAGATCCAAGAGGGAAGATGGGATAAACCCCATCAAAAAATCAAGTCGGTACCAACTAGAAGTGATCGGTGCCGAGATGAATTTATCGAACTGGGGAATCCATCTTCCTCTCCTGCTTTTTTTAGATTTGAAGTTTGACTTGATATATTAATATTTAACGATTCTACTGGATGATTTCTCTATAAATACAACACCTATGTCATTGTGAAATGACTTTTGGGAACTTTCTTTCTTCATCCTCTATCTCTGTTCATCTCTAGCCATGAAGAAAGTAACTATTTATTGTTCTAGGCTATTAGAACTTAAATCTCTTTGTATTTGCGACTATAATCTATAACCAATAACAATACAGTGGACGTATGTCTTGGATTTGCTGAACCACTTTAAAACTTCTCTGTCCTACTTACTGTTTTTGCTAGATCTCTATATTTCTCCTCATTTTTAGGTGTTGTGCTATTTCTAGGCTCAACATCACCTAACACACTACAACCTAAAACATATATCACGTATAAAATTTGCATGGATGTAGAAGTAACCACTTGGTGCTTGAAGAAATTGCATACAAGAATCAATGGCACCATTAAGAAAATCTAGTAGGTCTAGAGCAATAGATGATGTAGAGGAAGGAGATTCTCACCATACGAAAGTTAGCAACCTACCAACAGGAACCTTGTCAGGACCATCTACTCCTCAGAAGATGGCTACCAAAGTGGAATCTGATAAGACAATGTAGGATTTATATCATAAGTTGACTGATAGTCAGAAGGCTCTATTGGATGGGATGGATGCTAACATAGCTTTATTGACCCAATAGTCGCATATGGTAAGAAAAGCAGAACGGTGACTTCGCATGTAGGATCTAAGAGGAAAATTCCTCTGATTCTGGTCAAAGTAGAAGAGATGGAAAACAAAATCAGAAGGAAAATGCTATTGAAGCAGTAGGTGGAGTTGCTGGAGGAAGTAGGGGAGATCCCATTAAAGGGATACAGATCAGTACCTACTAGAACTATGTCGGTACCGACATAAATCTAAGATCCTTAGAGGAGCAGGGAATTGAGGCCTTTGACTATTCAGATTCTTATAATGATCTGAATTATAATGGTGCTCATTGTGAGCTTGTTGTTGGAGTTCAGGATGCTGAACTATATAAATTGCTATGGAAGCTGCTAGATGTCAAAGAAACATTATGGGAGTGGTTCTCTCAAAGACTGGAGAACTTAGACATCAACGGGAAAACCAAGACCATTTGCAGAGTCAAGCACTCGGTGTAGCTCTTGACAATCGACCTTTGGAATATCATGTTAGTGAGGAATACATAACGGATATGGTTAAGCAATTGGTGGACGGAAATAAATAGAGAAAGAACGAGGATCAGGGTTGTGTGTCGAGCAGAACTCCATTCACGAAGAATATTCAAAGGAAGGAGTATCCAGGAGGGTTACAATGTCAACAATTCCATCGTATAACGGGACTACTGATCCCAAACAATACTTGTTTAAATACATAAATGACATATGGATGGTGCCAGAGCGATGGATGTAATTTAATGTAGATGTTTTTTGTATTTTTCTAGAAGGTGTCATAATGATGTAGTTTATTAGACTCATGCATAATCATATCAACTTTCGATGAGTTTGCAAAGAAATTTTTGGAGCATTTTAGGCTCTACAGTGCATGTCCTTAGGACGTAATGTCCATGTCGAGCCTTTTCCAAGGACCTCAGGACTCGTTGAAGGGGTTCTTGAACAAGTTTAACATTGTAGTTATGGAGATTAATAATCTAAAGGAAGATTTGGTTTTTTTTTGGTATTGCTCTGGGTCATACATCCAAACATGGACTTTGGAAAATGACCGAAGATGAAGGAGTCGGCGACTATAGAGGAACTCCACCGGAAAGTTAATTGCTTCTTGCATTTGGAAGAAGCAAGTCAAGCTGTTGGAAAGATTAATGGTGGATAGTCAGAGGGAATGATTTAAAATAATGCACCAATTTAGTAAACTGGTGAAGTTCCAGTAACATGGATGCAAATGATGGGAATTCTTATGGTAAGAAAAAGAAAAACCAGGACTCTATAGTAGGATGAATAAAGCCAAGAAGCACTCGAGGAATATAAGGCCTGATGAATATATGCCTCTGAATGATATGTTGGAAAATAATATATCTTGCTACACAAAGCATGAAAAGGTATAAAACCGCATACGAGGGGAGCGATTGAGGAAGAGTGTCGCTCAACCAAAGTCCATCTTTTCCATGAAACTCAAAGACACAACACGAATGATTGTCGGCATCTTAGGGATTTTATCGAGGAATTGATAAGAATGAAAAATTACAACAATATGTGAAATAACCATAAGATGACAGACAAAATGGAAGACCTCAAGGGCCAAATTTCCTAGGAAACCAACTTGGACCCAGTGGAGAGGGGGTAGGCATACCGATGGAAGAATAGTCGTATATACTATAACAGATGGACCTCATCCGGTAGAGAAAAATGGAGGAAAATGGAGTGGTATGCGAGCTTGTTGAAGCACACACCATAGGAGAGATGCTTTACCATTGAGGATGAAGCTCTAGCTATGTAGAAAATGATGGTAATTGATGATATTGGGTTAAAGAATAGGGATTTTGACCTAGTTGAAGCACCACCCTTCGACCCTATGGTGATTACGGCTGTTGTTGATCCGACAACAATAGGTCAGGTTGATCCGACAACTATAGTTCGGATCTTGGTAGACAGCAGAAGTTTTATAAATATCCTATTTAATGTTAAGTTAAATGAAGATCGGTATGAAGGATGTTAAGCATTGTAAAACCAAGATTCAATGATTTAAGGACTAGGCAAAACAACTAATTGGGACGACTGGCTTGTCCATGGAGTTAGGAGATGGAAACCGCAAGGTAGTGCAAATTGAAAAGTTTGGTGTAGTAGATGAATAATCAACGCGCAATGCCTTTTTGGGCTGACTGGCTGTGGCTAATTTAAGATAACATAGGCTCCTTGGTGTTTAATGATGAAGTTCCACATGGAAAATGGGGTCAGATCAGTTAGAGAAAACCAGAGCATAGGGTGAGGGTGCTATGTCACTGAGCTAAGAGAAGCAAAGCCTTGGGAGAAAGGCAAGAATGTGAAGAAGACTTTCTACATTGAAAATTTGAATGCATAGCATTAAAGCCCAAACCCTGGCTCATGAATGAGTCTATGGATCCCAGGAAGAACTCATAGAAGTGCGGGCAGCATCGGTTGAGCAGACAGTCAATGTTTTTATTGATATGGATGATCCTACTCTGGCTCTTAAAATCAGATCTTAACTCAGTGCTGTATTAAGGAAGGCGTTGGTCAATTTTCTACGAGCAAACTTGGATGTGTTTACTTGGACGCATTCGGATAAGTGCAGGGTATCGTTAGAGATAGTGTGATATGCATTGAATGTGGATCCGAATTTTCCACCCATAAAGCAAAAAAGGCCACGGTCTGGGTTCAAATGATCAATGCATTGAAGAAGGAGGTGGAAAAACTAAAAGAAAATGGTTTTATTGTCGACACTTTATATCTAGAATGGGTATCGAGCCCTTTGTCATTCAAGAAGTCAAATGAAAAGTGACATACGTGTATTGACTACTCTGACTTAAATAAAGCATGCCTAAGGGATAGCATTCCTTTAGCTAGGACTAAGAAGTTGGTAAACGGTGATAGAGTTAGGGGTATGCCCTAAGAGTAATTATGTAATTTGTTAAATATATATAACTCAATAACCAATCTTGTTCGGAAAAAAAAGTGTTTTCTTTGTATCATATACTTGATATAACATATTATATTAATTAGATAATTAATTAATTAATTTAATCAATGGTATATTTAATAGAAAATTTATAAATGGTATGTTTTATGAAGTAGTTATAAAGCGTTGTAATCGTGAATAATTTATCTTAATGAAAAAATGCCATTTTAAATATTTCTAGTCAAGATGCATTAAGATTGGATATCGATATATCCGTTGAGACAAGAGTATGTAACTCTCTCCAAATGTTTGGCAGTGTATTTATTCATGACTGTTGGAGGCACCTAGGGGTTATGTATAGTTATTGGATAACTAAGGAATTACTCACTTGATAGTTTTCTATTGGTTAATATAACTAAGGTCAAACAAAAAATATCAATGTGACTGATTTACAAAGTTCTCTCAACTTGAGAATACTATCGATCTTTAATGTGAAAGAGCCGCTTTGATTATAGTCAAATCATGGCACGACATCCATCGAGTGACTATAGTTAGATGAGTGGAAGTATTGGAAGTGAAGCATATTCAATAGAAGATTCATCTCCTCAGTTATATGGGGTAAGTACCATGGTCATCTCAAGTTAACTCAAAATCAATGTCTCTGGCCAGAACATTTCAGTTAACAATACTTACTATTATTGAATCAAGGACTTTGTGTTCGGACTAAGAGTTGAATATGAATGATATTGGAATCTTGACCACTATTAAGTTCGATAAGTTCAAAGTGATACGTTTTGATGAAGAGAATCGTTGTAAATAATATTCATAATCGGGTAATGCTTAACAAAGTAAAACTGGATTTTAACGAATCCAAGTAAGCGATAAATTTGGCTTAAATGTTAAACCACCTGCTAATTGCCATGTGAACATTAATATTCGAGTAGTTCAATATTAATCGTTGATCAAATTTACACTTGACGAATTACACAACCGAAACGATGAATTCTCCTTGAACCAAACAATTTAATTAATTTATAATTGTTATATATTAATTAAATTAATAAATATTTATGACGTAGTAGTTATAAAATTTGATTATGATTTTATGAATAAATATAATTGGATATATTTACTATAGTTATAAATATGTCAATTAATATATGATATCGATAAACGATTAAATTGGATTAAATTATACAATATTTTATTTAGGCTTAATTAATGGGTTTGAAGGCCCATCATATGGGTAGAGTTAAGAAGCAAACATGTGTAGGGGGACGCTTATTTTAGGTTATAAATGCTTGATTTTGGATAGCTTGGATTAAAGGAGAACATGTATGAGATCAAATCCACTTTTTTTTTTCTTGTCACCATATAAGCATCTCTAACCTAATTAGATTTCATCTTTTGGCCGCCTCCTCCTCTATCACTTGCTAGCCAAAAGTAAATCTTAGTCCCTCCATCACTTCAAGCTCAAATCAAATTTGATCGTTATCCGACAGTTGAAGGTCAATGGTCCAAGGACTAGCTATCTATTTAATGGAAAATAGTTTCAGGGGGCAGAAATCATCATTTCAAGGTTCACTTCAAGGCATTAGGATTAATGTATGTTCCTAATCAAAATACAGTTCTTAATTCTCAATTATAATGTTTTTTATGTATGTATACATCATGTACATTTTTAGTTAGGTGATGATTTTGATATGCAAGTAATGTTTGTCACAAAGTTGTTTGGTTGTATGCACACACACACATATATATAATAAATAAAAAAATTAACAGATATACATTAGGTTGGTAGAGCTTTGAATAAAAAATGTATAAACTTTATATTTTATTTAATTATAATATATTTTTTAATTACATATATAGAGTTTATAATTAATTACAGCATCGTACATCAATCATAAATAGTCAAATAATTTTATATGTGAACGATTAAAGCTTCCACAATTTTTGGCAGTGGGAAAATATATTTTATTAATATTTTATTATTATAATATTATTTACATCGGTTTATTAATTAAATAAATTATATTGATTCCTATATATTATGAGTATTATACTTTATATTATATAAAATAATATTAGAAGTAAAGAAGCTCTTGGTGGGAAAATAATAAAACAATATTTTTATTTTTAAATTATTGTAAACCAAAAAAACTGTGGAAAAAATGACAAAGCATAAAATATCATTTATGATTTTCTAGAAATTTAAAACTAAATAATGTTTTGGAATTAATTTTAAATTAGCATGCTATTAATTTTAAAATCGATATTTAATTAAATATATTTTAAATTTTACAAATAAATAAATTATTTACTAAGCTATAGTGTACATGACCCAGATTTTTTATTTTAAAATATAAAAAAAATCATTTTTATGCATTTTATTAATATATATATATATATATATTATACATATATTTGAGTGTGTGTGTATATACATATATTTGAACATATAAAAAAATTAATATATTTATGTATGTATGTGCATATGTATTACGCACTGTTTAAAATAAAATTAATTTAATATGTATAAATAATTTATTTTTATTTAAATAAATATAAAATTGAAAAATTAATTTTATTCATATGATAAACATAAATATATTTATATACTTATTTAAAAATATTCAAATTAAACTTAAAATATATGTGTGTCTATAATAATTATATAAATAATAGTGTATATATAAGTATATATATATTTGGATAATGTATACTTGCATCTTAGATGAGCTAACAAGTCCATTGTGATATAAATTCTAATATCTATAAATGGACATGTTATACCTTTTACGGGTTGTTATGTTATACATGCACATATAGATACACGCACACACATATCTGTGTGTATACGATTCACATATATATACACATTAAGACGTAAATTAAATAAAACTATATAATTTATAAATTTAAATCTAATAAAAGGGTACATTTAAATAATATTTAGGATTTTCTGAATAAATTAGACTTAACATAGGTTCAATAAAGATCGAAAAAGGGAGAAAAAGTTTGAATCCACCAATTACTTTCATTGAGGGTTTGCTCAGCTCCAATAGACATAATCATCGGACACAAGCTTCTCTGTTTCATGAACGCTTATTTATGTATTTATGATTTTCTAGAAATTTAAAACTAAATAATGTTTTGGAATTAATTTTAAATTAGCATGCTATTAATTTTAAAATCGATATTTAATTAAATATATTTTAAATTTTACAAATAAATAAATTATTTACTAAGCTATAGTGTACATGACCCAGATTTTTTATTTTAAAATATAAAAAAAATCATTTTTATGCATTTTATTAATATATATATATATATATATTATACATATATTTGAGTGTGTGTGTATATACATATATTTGAACATATAAAAAAATTAATATATTTATGTATGTATGTGCATATGTATTACGCACTGTTTAAATTAAAATTAATTTAATATGTATAAATAATTTATTTTTATTTAAATAAATATAAATTTGAAAAATTAATTTTATTCATATGATAAACATAAATATATTTATATACTTATTTAAAAATATTCAAATTAAACTTAAAATATGTGCGTGCATATAATACTTATATAAATAATAGTGTATATATAAGTATATATATATATTTGGATAATGTATACTTGCATCTTAGATGAGCTAACAAGTCCATTGTGATATAAATTCTAATATCTATAAACGGACATGTTATACCTTTTACGGGTTGTTATGTTATACATGCACATATACATACACGCACACACATATCTGTGTGTATACGATTCACATATATATACACATTAAGACGTAAATTAAATAAAACTATATAATTTATAAATTCAAATCAAATAAAAGGGTATATTTAAATAATATTTAGGATTTTCTGAATAAATTAGACTTAACATAGGTCCAATAAAGATCGAAAAAGGGAGAAAAAGTTTGAATCCACCAATTACTTTCATTGAGGGTTTGCTCAGCTCCAATAGACATAATCATCGGACACAAGCTTCTCTGTTTCATGAATGCTTATTTAGGCTATAAACAGCTATCAATGCACATACTAGATTAGGAACATGCCAATTTTTTTTAGTTGATTTGGGATTGTATCGATATCAGGTGATGATGTTCGGTTTGAAGAACACATGAGTTACATATAAAAGATTGGTGAATTCTATGCTCAGTAATCAAATTGGACTGCAATGGAAGTATAAACGATATGCTCGTGGAGTCACGACTATTAAGGAACCACTTGGATGATCTTTTAGAGATGTTCAAGTACTACGGAAATATAGACGAAGTTAAACCATTGAAATGTTCTTTTTGGGTTACATCAAGGAAGTTTCTTGGATTTATCTTAAACACGAGGGCCACTGAGGCCAATTTAGAGCAGACTACTGCCTTGAGAAATGTAAGTGCCTCGACTACGAAGAAGGAATCACAAAGCTTCACATTGAGTTAGTTCATCTCAAAAGCAACGAATAAGTGCATACCATAATTTGATGCCCTCAAAAGGGAAATAAGAATTTTGAATGGACAATGGAGTGTCAAAATGCCTTCAAGGAGTTATTAAGGCATATGGAGATGCCACTGATTCTATCCAAACCATTGGATGGGGAGGATTTGTTTATTTATTTAGCAGTGTCTACTCACGCACTGACCACAGCTTTGGTGCGTGGGGAGGCAAGGATTCAAAGTCTAGTTTATTACATTAGTAAGCAGATTTCTAGAGTTGAGAAGAATTACCCGATATTAGAGAAACTTGCTTATTTCTTGCTGATAGCGTCGAGGAAGCTGCGACCATTTTTTTAGGCTGATCAGATCAAGGTGTTAACGGACAAACCTTTGAAGCAAGTGTTGTACCAACCCGAAGGACATACATCATCGAGGTTACTACATGAAATGGTGAAGAGGAAGATGATTTGGTCATATTTTCTCATTGGAAAATATTTACAGACAGAGCTTCAAATGAATATAGTTCTAGTGTAGGAGCAGTGCTTGTAACTCCAAAAGGACGATTGATTTGTTATGCGCTTAATTGGAATTTCCTGTAACTAATAATGAGGCGAAGTACGAGGCATTGATGGTGGGACTTGTGATTGCAAAGGAAATAAGGATAAGGACACTTCATATATTTGTTGATTCATAGTAAGTAGTTTATCAAGTAAGAAAGAGATATCAGGATAAGGGTGCAAACTTTCTCCCTACCTGACAAAGGCACTAAAACTATTAGATGATATAAAGCATAACATAATTATGTACGTATACTCCTAGAGAGGAGAATACAAAGGCTGATTCGTTGGCCAAGTAAGCTAGTTCAATAGAACACTAATGATGATTTTTGTTCCAGTGGAAGTTTTAACGGCTCTAAGTATTGGCCAGATGGATGTCAAATAGATTTTAGAGGCCATAGAGGAAGAGGAGTCATAGATGACTTTGATTAAGTATTATTTACTCAAGGGATTCTCTCGAGAGAAAGGAATGAACGGAATAAAATCCTTCAGAAAGCACCATGGTTCATGATGCAAGGAGTACTTTACCGGAGAGGATTCTATAACCTCTTGCTTAGGTTTGTAACTAAAGATGGACCTTGGAACTTCTTCATGAAAATCCATGAGGGTAGTTATGGCGATCACATAGGAGATAGATGTTAGTGAAAAAAGCACTTTGCTATGGATATTTTTAGCCAATGATAAATCAAGATGCACCTTGTTACACTAAACAATGCAATCATTACCATAGATTTGCGTAGATTTCAAGAGCCCTATTGACAGAGCTTACACAAATGGTTACCCCATAAGAATTAATATAATCACTATTGTAACGACCTAGAATTTCAATCATTTGAAATTGGAATATTTAATTGGTTTTAAATATCTAGAAGTTAATTTTATTAGTTGAATAACTTATATTTCGAATATAACGATTTAATTGGATAATTAAATCGATAATTTAATACTTGAAATTGTGGAAATAATTGAAAATTGAACTTAATATGAATGAAAATGATTTATAAAGTTGAATAAAATTTTATTTGAATTAGAATGATGTTAGAGGACTTTTAAAATTGACTAAAAGTTAATTTGCAGAAATTCAATATTTTAATATTTAATTAACGTGTAAAATAGTCATTTTTCATACAGTCTCAGATTTCGACGAAACTAGTTTCATAGGATCCATTATGTTATATTATTGTAGGATTTTAAATTTCGTGTCAATTGGATTTACAGTTTGTCCGGGGCAAGCTAAAATGCGTAGAAATTTGTTTAAGTGAATTTTAAATTTAAATAATTCGATTCGAAAACCTATCTTCCAAGTACATTCGAATTGGCTCTCGATATATATTCCATTGTCTTTGAAATAGGGGTAAAACATTATAATCACCAGGAGGCACGCTTCGTTTCGAGTTCGGAAATTTTTTGGGTGAATAGTGTCGCGAAATTTTCTATATAAAGCCATAAATTTTCACTATTTTCATCAAAACCCTAACTAGGATTTTACAGCCGCCATTATATTTCGAAGGCCAAAATTTGGCCAAATTTTTTCAATTCTTTTCCCTTTAATCTCTTCCTATCCATCAACCAATTACGAAAAACTTTCAACACGAAAATTGTAGAGCATCGAGAGAACTATAAATCTAACCGCTGTGTTCGAGAATGGAGCTACGGATTGACGACAAACTTAGCTTGAACGCGGTATGTTCATGCACGATTTTCCACATATATAGGTGACCGAGTTCATCTTCACTCTAGGTGGTGATGCATGGTGGAAGAAGCTTCGAAGTGATGAGGTCCGATCGCCTTCAAGCGGCCTGTCATGGTCGTGAAAATTGGATGAAAGTGGCGGCTCCATGGTTTACTTGCATGCATGATAACCTGGAGGGGGGAGAAGAAAAGAGGCATCGGCCGACATCTACGGCCTTGATTTGTTTAAGGTTAAAAATATAAAAAAGAAATTGAAATTAATTTATATTAAAATCGTAGAAACTTTAAAATAGCTATAACTTCTTCATACGAGGTCCGTTTTTAACGAAACAAGTTGTTTGGATCCGTATTGATGAGCATTACATTTTAGAGCTAGTTTGGAGTTGATTGGAGCTAGTGTAAATTTTGGATAAAATTAAACCATTTTTGTAGACCTTATTTCAGATTAGTCATTTTTGGAAAATTTGATTTTATAATTATCTTTGGATTTGACCTTAAATGATTACATTAACTAATCTAACTCCCTAATAATTATCGAAAAGACAAATAGTGATTGAAAAAGTGATGAGTGTTGATATAAGTCATATATTATAACTTGAGACAGTATATTTAGTAAATTTCTTTAGAAATTTAAACAAGAGTTAAAAAACTTTTTGTAGGTAAAAATTGCATGACCATTTCTATTTCTATCATATTTCTATCGACCATCACTCCTCAAAATCCAATATAGTATGTCAATATATGGTATTTTAAACAGGAAATCATTCATTTTTCATTTTATTATTTCTTTAGCAACAAAAACATCCAAAGTATTCACTCTCATTAGAAAGTCCTCACGGTCATGCATGGGTGAATTACTTGGAATTTTTGATTATGTGCTTCCATGCTCATTTAAAAGTCCTCACGGTTATGCATGTATGAAATGCATATCAAAATTGATTGATTAAATAGACAAGTTGATTCTAATCCTGTTTAAAAGTCCTCATGGTTATGCGTGGTTACAAGATACTTGAAATTCATATTTTTTTTAAAAAGGGAATACTACAAATATCATTAAAAAGTCCTAATAGTTATGCATGATTAGTAGATATTCAAATTCCTGACATAAATAAACCAAAAATAAACATAAATACATGGTTTTATATGATGACATCATTCCTATCATTCTAAAGTAGAATATGCGCCAAACGGAGTATTTATGATTTTTGTTTGATTTTTTATTGAAATTTAATATTTATGCTCAATTGGGAATTAATGTTGTATTAATGTCTATCACTTTATCTCTATTTTTCTAACACTATTACTCTTTTGCTGATAACAAAAGGGGGAGAGAAAGGTTAAGATTTTGACAAATAAAAGTCAAATATTTTAACCCTATATGAATCTAGGTTCATTTATCCATTTACATATTTTTATGCATATATGAAGGCGGGAGCTTTTCTGTAAAGAAGGAGCATTCAAATAGGGGGAGCAAATTGAATGATCAAATACATTTACTAAATTCAAAACCTTAAATATATGTTTGTTCTGATTGTTGAATATGCAAGTATATTATTTTTGTTTGATGATAATAAACATATATATATATATATATTCACTTAAATGTATTTGTTAATGTACTATTTTATTTTTCACATAATTAAATAAATATTTGTTGAATAAAATAAATAACACAAAATTTAAATTCAAACGGATATTTTATTCAAACAAATATGTATTACAATTTTAAATAGTACAATTTGAGCTCTCACTATATATTCACAATTTCAATTAAAATACAAATTTTATTACATCACAATTTTTCAATTTACATTTGCACCTCACTACATTTCACTCGTATTTGATCTTCAACTCTATTCAAGATTGAATCCAGCATATGAGCAATCTGTAAAATAAACACTAATGCAGTAAAATTGAAAAGAAAATATTTTTGAAGTGTGAAATAAAATATATTTTTGAAAATATTATTTGCCTCAGTTATTTGGTTGTTCGTCATCATTTGATTCATCAGACACGAACAACTTGTGACATGCATAGTGTATCATTGTACATGCCACAAGGTCGTGCGCACCAATGTGCACTTGATAAAATTACAAGGACAGGTGAGCACAAGGTCAAACCCAATTAAAAGCCGGGTTCAACTCAAGTGTAATGCAAATAAAGTCTCGACACGAGCACAAGGTCAAACCCGAGCTATAAGCTGGATTCAACATAGGTGAAATTCGAAAAGCAAATAAATCTCGAGTGAAACCAAGCCCATAATTTCATCATGAATGCAACCACCAAGAAGCTATCAGTAAACATTTTTTTGATGAATGCATATAAATCAATGGTGAACTCAATTGAACAAGAATTTTATGGCAAATACAAACCAAAACTACAACCATACATGAATCTCCAAGTATTGCAGACTACACAATCAACATGTATCATGTACATGAAGCCACCAGACAATATGAATACATGGAGCAAGGCTGCAAACATACATCATGAAATCAGAGTGCACACCAACCATCCAGAGCAATCTCAAATTGAATCATTTACAAGTGTAACCTCAACAATGAATGCCACAGTGACTTCAACAAGTTGATATGTAGATGGTACAATACAAATGCTTTCAAACATCAAGCAACAGACTACACAATGAACACATGAGTCAATGCTATGGAGATCAGACCCAAATGTACATGAACATAATGAAATGGTCAATGGTAAAGCAACTCAAGCTAGCATATCATATATACAACAATCTCCATATGGTACGCAAGTGTATGGTAAAAAATTCAAAATTCAGTGGCAACCAAACATGAATGCAAACTACAAAACTACAGCAACACAAACAACAATGTCTGGGCTAAATGCGTATGAACTCATGTGGACAGTGCAACTCAAGGAACAAACAACATGTATACATATAGGCAGTGTGTAAATTCAAGTGCATCGAACCACAATGCATCAGATGTCCAAACCATGTACATACATAAACAACTCGAAGTGAACAGAGCAAGAGCAAGTGACAGGATGGACTTTGGTCAAAGCAGTGTGAACATAACCAGAACCAAGGCAACATGTAGACATGTACTCGATGCATAACAAAACAGCAAAGACCAGTGAACAACAAGTGGCATAAGACCGAACCAGACACAATGCAACAAAGATGATCTACCTCGAAGCATGTGACTCATGCAAACACAATGAAACCAGAAGTAACCACATCGGGAAAAATACCCACTAGTTCAACAAACACATATAATCAGACAACTACAAGCATCAGATCGAGTATGCTACAGGCTTGAACACACATGCCGAAGTCAAAGGGAATATCGAACAAGTCAGTGTCGAAGCAAACAAAAAATAATAATATATTATCACCATTTCAAAAATAACCAAGTCAAGTTAAGAGCCATGGTGGCTAAGAAAACGAAAGTCAGAATCACACAAGCCATGACGATCAAGTAACAAAGAATCATACGAATTGAACAAGTCAGAGAAATCTCAAGCATTCAATCAAAATCAAATGGCCGAGCAAAATTATTGACGAATTCATATGAATTTATGCGAACGAAAATATAGGAATTCGAATCCTATAAAACCCAATCATCATCGACACGTAAAAACTATTTGAGTTCAAGCTATATTAGAGAGCGAATAATTAAATCAATAACTCAAATCAGATCGAGTTTAAGCAAGCTAATCAAAAAAGCGAAGAGAATAAATCACATACCACTTTAGTCGAACTCGATCAAAATTGGAGCAGCCGTGTGCAAAGCAAAGAGTCCATCGATCGAAAATGCAAGGGACGCTATATCATCATTTGATCGAGCAATTGAAATCGGCTTCTTCAATTACAAAATCCCTAATTTCAGAATGAATAAGCAAAGCAGCCATTATCACAAAAAAAAAGACACAGGCCAAATAATTGAAAAGAAAACGAGGGATACTCCTTTATTCAATTTGGCTGGTTTCTTTACATTAATATTTGGGCTTTACTTTATTTAAGTTAATGTCTTTATTTTTAAAAAAAATTTAAATTTAAAATTTTCATTTAAACCATTGTAAATTCTAGTCATATGGCTAGGGGACGAACTACGGTGGTGTAGTTCGAGAATTCGCAACTCAATAGCTGAGTTGTGGCAGTGATTTGAGCATAGAGTTTGGTTAGTCGATAACAGGAGTCGCGAGTTTATGTGTGTAAGTGTCTGACTATTTAATTTCTAGTAGAAACCTTGAGGGAAACACGTAGGCAGGGTTTTGCCGAAGTTGGGTATTATTATATGTGCTGCTATAATTATTCTATATCTGTGTTGCAATTATTTTTATAAACTTTCACAATAATTTTTATAATTGATAGTATCACCCTATTCGTCCCCCCTCTTGGGTGATATCGATCCTATAGAAGTCACAAGGTAGAAAACACCTAAAGCAAGAAAAAAATGCCTGACAGTTGAAGAAAACTTAGTACAATAAAGGGATATTTTGAGTGAATAATAGCTCAATTGAAAGTATCATTTATTTAAGTTGATGTCTATTAACCAGGTGATATTGCTTCACGTCTCCAATATTAGTATTATTCAGAGTGCTTTATCGAAGAAATATTATCAAATAGAATCTTGAATATTCGCTTCGTAGGATTGAAGTCATGAGTCGAAGCCTTATAACAAATGATGATCCTAATAAAGATTATTATCTATTTTGCAGAAAACAAAGAGGGAAATTTTTTGGAACTTTTGTCCTAAAGAACAAAAGCTTCTTTCATGCTAGGAGGGGGCTAATTGTTATCCGTAAAATATTCATAAGATAAAAGGTATGAAAGAAGGAGAAAAAGTATTGACAAAGATTAGAGGGCATTGGGATGGTCCATCTAAATGAAAGGTAAAGCTTTCGACGAGAAGAAGATAACGCCGATAGCACCCTTCAAAGATGTCAAAAATGTTTCAATAGAGTAAGCAGAGAGCTTTCGACGAGGTCGAAAACTACCTTCTGAAGCCAACAAGTAGCATACTTTCTACACATGCACCATATCATTCGTAACGGATGGTTTCATCTTCGTCTATGTTCACTTGAAGAATATCAGGCGAGAGCAACCCTTTCAAAAGCATTTAACAGCCTTTTGAATTGGTTAAGGTCGTATCTTCTATAAAGGAAAGACTAGGCATACACCAACACCAAAGAATGAGGTTCCGCACTAGCGAAGGGAGACACTTATAGCAAAAGGTGTTTCAACTCATTCAAAACAATAGGAGGACATGTTTCGACAGCATCAAAGGATAGCACACCTAGGCCAACTTACACGGCCCATCAATATCCAAATGAAGAGCGATTCAATGGACCTTTCGATGAGGTCGAAGACTATCAGGCAATACCTATTGATGAAGTAGAAAGAAAATAAAGAAAGAAAGAAAAGAATTTCATCATCGACAGCAACAGAAAGGCGGTCATATAACCCTTTCTACTAGGTCAAAAGCTGTAATCCAAGAGAAGCGCACAAAAGCAAGAAAGTTGAACTTTCGACTGTGTCGGAAGTATTAGGTTAAAAGGTTCCAACCCACACCTATAAATAAGACCCTAGGGGTCTGGTTTAGGAAGCTGATTTCTTTCATTTCTAAATTATAATTCCTAAAAGCTTGTAAACCTTAATTCCTAAATCAAACTAGGGATTTGGTCAATTTGTACAATTGAGTTCAATAAAAAGAGGGTTGTTGACAATCTTGATTACTTAGCAACTCTAATTTTCCTATTTTTCATAGATTTGCCAAACCTGAGTGTCAAACTGATCGAAAGAAACCCTTCGGCCGGATCGAAACCTTTAGTTCTCATATTTCCTAATACACTTAGCTAAAATCTACAAGATAGCAAGTGCTACCCCTTTTGATAGAGTCGAAACTCTTCAAGCTCCGCTATTTCCAGAAAACATTAAGTCCCTAACCTAAGCTACCTTGTCTGTGCCGAAAGGTGGTTCCAACATAGATCCAACCTATTCGAAAGTATTTTCCAAAAGAGAAGTCATCCTTTTGGCCGTTTCAAAGGGTACCAAGGATGTGTTCTTGATCGTCTTTACCAGCTTGAAAAGTGTTAGCAACTTCCACTCGTTTGAAAGGAGGTTTAGAAAGCATCACTCATACACCAAGCTTCGATTTGAGGTGGTGACAAGTTTTATTATCTACAAAATGTTTTTAAAAGATTTTCAAATGAGGTTATATCTATTTTGATCCATATTGGAATTTATTTTATATAATATATAGTTAAGTTATATTATATTCTTAACTTATATCTTATTTCAAAATTTCTACCCGAAGCTTTTAAAGATGAGTAATATTTATTCACAAAACCTTTTTAAATTTACTATTATAAGTATATTAAAATTTTAGAAATGTTTTAGAGGAAAATGGTAAAATATAGTATTATACTACAAAAGCTGTTATGAAAGTAATAATTTCACTTCAAATGATTTTAGTTATAAAAGAGGTTAAACGATTTTGAAAGTGTTCGAAAGCCTTTGTAAATAAACAACTCTTCCATAAAATGAATTTAAGGATTTAAAAGTGATTTGGGGAAATTGTATCCTTGTATGTATAAAATTAATTTGAAACTTCTTTAATTATTTGTTATGGATTTGGATTTTATTGAGATTTTGAGTTTTTTATGAAATGAGAAATTTTAATAAACGGTCGAATCATATAGAATCCTATGTACCACTTTATCAGTTAATTATTTGAATCTTATGAATGAAAATTTTATAAAGTAAAGATTATGACCTTTTGGTAAACATTCGAATATTGTCTAGGGCGAAGCTAATTTGATTAGTAATTGAAAGTATTTAACACTAAATATTTTAGCTGAGTGGAATTTACAATCCCTTAGTAAAATTCGAGTATCACCAAGTGGTTATGAACATTAGAGGATATTCGAGTATTTGATATTGGAAAGTATATAATACTTTAGATCATAAATGAACTTTGAGATAACACCATTTAGGCATATACGACAAGTATCGACTTGTCCTATTATGTCGTGCATCCAAGCGTGACCATTGGGTATCGGCTCATCTTCTAAACAACACGTCTTCTGATGTGTTTAGCAAGTATCGGCTTGTCTTATCATGGCATGCATTAAGGCACCTACGATAAGTATAGGCTTGTCTTATTTTTCCATGCATCCAAATGTGATCGGCGAGTATCGGCTCGTCTTTTGATGACTTGCTTTCACGCGTGTCCTTTGATATATGAATTTATTTATGAGATTTTGATTTGACTTGCTTTCATGCATGTTTTTAGTTTCGACTCGCTTTCATGCTTAACTTTGGTTTCGACTTGCTTTCATGCATGTTTTTAGTATTAACTCATTTTAATGCTTATCTTTGGTTATGACTTGCTTTCTTGTTCGTCTTTTGAGTTCGATGTGCTTTTATGCTTGTTTAATGGTTTTACTTGCTTTCATGCAAATTTATGATTTATAATATGAGATATTTCAATTCAGCATATTTTGAGATGAGTTCTTATGAAAGAATGATATGATTTTATGACAGGGTGAATTATTGTGATCATTTTGCTTATTAATTAGAGGTTGGCATATTATATATGGTTATAACTATATTATCATTGTCACGATCTCATTTTTGTTAAATTAGAAATAGTCTGACCCGTTTATTATTTATTAATACTCAAGTTAGGCCAAGGTATTTTAGGTATTGGGACTCGTTGACGGTAGATATTAGGCTAGCTTATGGATATATATATGTATATATATATATATATGTATGTATGTATGATGTTCAGCTCTAGAACTTGATGTCGGTGTACATTTTGTATGAGTGGCTGAATTTTATGTTATGTATATTTTGGGACATGTTGTAGTCGATATTTATACTTGTATTATGTGAGTCTAGTATTTTGTTTTATAGACTCACTTACGTTGTCAATATTATATATATTCTGCTGTATTCTGTGATTCTTTGTTTTCTGTAATATAATATATAATGTTCACATCTTATTAGCTAACATGTTTATTGCTTTGTGTCAAGACTGTACACATCAGTTATCTAGTTCAGATCTTCAAATTTTTAGGAATGACATGTTAGTGTTAGCCCATTGGAATATTCACGTCTGGTTACTGCTAACCAGCCTTATTCTTCGTATTAGTAGACAATATTACTATATAATTGTGACGATTCGAAATTTCTAGATATTTGAAATTAAATATTTAATTGATTTAAATATTTAAAAGTTAGTTTCTAAGTTGAGTTTCAAATATCGTTATTTATTGAATAATTTAAATATTGAATAAATAACTGGAAATTGGGAAAAATTATTGAATCTTGAATTTCAGGCTTGTTAAAAATAAATTGAAAGCTTATAAAATTTATAATAGTGATAATAGAAATAACAGATGTGTTAAAACTAAATTTGAAAGTAATTTGTTCGGTTTTAAAAATATATTGTTTAAATTGAATTTAAAAATAGCCCTCCGAGGTATAGTCTCGGAATTCGACGAAACCAGTCCCGCTAGATCCGAAGTAGTGTATTATTATCGGATTTTAATTTTCATAGTGTTTGGAGTGATCGTTTGATTGTACGATAAATAAATGCACTGAAATCTATATCGAAATTTTAATATAATAATATGGTCCAGAAAGCTATCTTTTCCATACGATCGAATTTGGACTCGAAACCTTTTCCATTATGTTCGAAATAGGGGTTTAACATTATAAACGCCTAGTAACATGCCTTGATAGGAGTTCGGAATTTCAGGTTGCATTTATCGGGACGATTTAAAATTTGAATTTGAAATTTGATATATATATATATATATATTATAAACTGAATAATGTTTTTACAATTCACTACACGTGTTCACATTATAAACATGTGTTCCTTTTTTTCACTCTACCTTTTGAACGTGTTGTTTTCTCTCTGAAATATGGCAGAAGCAAATTAAAAATCGAATTCAACTACAGAGAGAAAAAAACCCTCTCTCCGTTCGAACCAAATGAACGATATCCTCCTCCATTCAATTCTTTTCAAATCAATCGAATTCTCATCAGACTTGAATTTTTGGCCGATCCTTAGTTTAAAAATATAATAAGCAAGCAGAAAATCAAAATTCAAATCCACATATGAGGAATCAACTTTGGCCGAGGCTCCTTCTTTAGTATCGAATCGATTCTCAGGAAAACCGATGAGTATTGTGTTCGAAGGGGAGCACAATCGAGTTCAGCTCTTGTTCGATGGGGTTTTAGGGCCTTGATTTGGGCGAGTGGGAGGCGCAATAATTGCTTGGACATTGCGATGTCGTGGAGGGATCGTAGCGGTGATGTGCAGCGCGTGTGGCCGAGGGCATCTAGCGACGTTGATCTAGGGTTCGGCAGTGTGGTTTTCTGGTGAGGGTATCGCGATGATGAGGTTTTGTACATGAAGATGGTGACTTGGTGATTAATGCACGGAGATGTCGAGGGGGATGTAGTTGAGGTAGATCTAGTGCGGTGATAGGTGAGTGTTGGGGTTGCAGGTTCAGATCTGGCTGCTTCTGTTTGATAGTGTGTTTGGGTATGGGTTGTGAAGGTAGTTTTTTTTATTCTGTTAAATTATATATATATATATATATATATATATATACTTACATGAGATTTTAAAATCTACAGTAAGATATGCTACAATTTATTATATTCAATTTAAAGATTTATATATGTAAACAGTAAAGAAAGGTATAATATGAATATAGTAATATGCATGCACATGCCTATTTTTAATCGTAGGACAGGGAAATTTTTTATGTATATATATAATAAGGATTTTGGAAAAAAGAATATATATAGGAGTTTTAAATGTTGAAGAGTTTATATCAGATTAGATTTTTAAATCTATATGGATTATTTTGTAAAAAATTATATTTGTGGCTTCGATTTGAGAATATATATGTATGTATGTATGTATGTATGTATATAACAGCAATTTTTAAGGGCTTGAAGTTATATAAAATTAGATTTTTAGATTTATAAATTATTTATATATATATATGTAGTTTTAATTAACTTATTTAATTTAAATTATTTTAGTAACTAAAATATTATTTTAGGGAAATCGGTTTAAAAATTTAATTAGTAGTTAATTAAATAAACAAATGGTAATTGATGTCCGATCATTCAAATGTTAATAAATTTATAAAATGTTATATAAGGTCTGAAATCCTGAAAAATCAAGTCGGGTTGGATGGATTGCAAAACAAAAATCAAAGGTGAGTTGATCTCACACATCTTTGTATTATTTAAATTTAAATAATTAAATTTGAATATTTGGTTGAATGATTGAATTGATTAGATGTGGTATATTACATAGTAGTATATATATATATATATATATATATATATATATTGGAGTGATTGATTCCCGTATTATATAGCAGATGAGATCCTATGCGCCGCATAATTGCGGATGTGATGATATAACCCCATATATTGCGATATTCCACCTCGAAGTGGAATTGGTATTATTATATTATGCTAACATCAGTGGATGCAAGGAAATAGGTTGGAGGGATCCAACTAGATTCCTTAAAATATTTAGATTTGTTTAAATATTCCGTGTTATGATTTATTGAATAATTTGTGATAAATGACATAGGTAATTGGAAATAATAGATGTTATCGTTTGATTGAATATATCTGGGTATACTGAGTTAGCAAAAATATATAGGTTGTATTTTTGATGAGAAAATAAAAGAGAGAATTTTTAAGTAAAATAATTATAGAGAATTTGGATAAATTAGAGAATGAATTGGAAAAGAATAAAAGTTGATTTTTAAATTCTGATTAGATAAATTCCAAATTATGGAAAGGAGTTTTTTGAATAAATGAGGATAAATGAATTTCTAAACTTAAGTGATATTATTTAAAGGAATAAAAGATTTATTCAATTCAGGATTTATATGTTTAAAATAAAAAGAAGAATTTTAAAATTAATATGGAATTGGTAGTTTCAGTTAAAATAAGATTTTAAATCTTAATAAAGAAGTTAAATCTGGAACTAATGGGTTTTAAAATAAAATTTAGAAAGTAGAGGAGTTTTTTCTTAGTGGAGTAAGTTCGAAAAATCGATTAGGAAATTGATTTAGTGTTGAAATTATGTTTTAAAAGAGGATGAGACCATGAAATTTATAAACTAGGTTTATAAATTGGAATCAGATATCAGTGGATATTTGGAAGGATAAATTCACGGTGGGAATTTATAAAGGAATGGGTAAATTTGTTTTAAAAATAAATAGTGGTTTATTTTTAAAAGGTGTGAAAGAGAAGTGGATTTCCTTGAAAAGCCAAGTACGTTTTCAAAGCAGATTTTTAAGTACAAGTTGAAAGTTTTAAAGTTGTTTAAAGAAATGTTTTTAAGAAGTTATTGTCTAAGTTGTTAAAAATTTTAAAGGTAAATTTTTATTTAATTAATTATGGTAGTAATTATTTTAAAAGGTTAATTGGTATTATGTTTAAAAAGATAATTATTAATATTTAAATTTTATAAAGTAGTTTTATTTTAAAGATAGTTTGGTTAAAGTTTTATTTAAAAACTCGTATAGAATTTCATAACTCTTATTTTAAAATTTAGTTTGACTTCACTTTTATTTTAAAATTAGTATTATATTTTATAAAATAATTTTATTTTAAATATTTTTTAAAAAGAAATTATATATTTTTGAATAAAGTGTTTAAGTAAATTTAACTTAAATGTTTTAAAGTATATTTTAGAGTAAAGTGTTTTAAATTATTTTAAATTTTAAGTATTTGGACTTGGTGATTTTTAGTGGAAACAGAAAATATTTGCGGAATTTATTCCATGTGAGAAAGATGGTTTGAAACTTTTCTCAAAAGGGTTGAAGTATGGAAAATAGATTGCAAAGTTATTTGAATAAATAATTTGGAAAATTATTTGATCTGATGGTTGTTTGTGAATGTTATTTGATAGTTAAATAATCGACTATCAATATTGGCCAATGCGCTGAACGTTTCGAAGATACCGGGATAGGCATTTATTCCCCGAAAATCACTTCGATCCGGTTTGAACATTTTCATGAGGAAGAAAAGAGCTTGGAGCTGAAGATGGAGCAGTGAAGTGCATGGGCTAATCGCTACTAATCTTGAGGGTGATTCCAAAATGGATGTAGTAGGATAGTGCCTTCTGTTCCGTTCGAACCCGGAACGGACCTGTATGGACGAATGCTTTCAAAACATCGTCAGGAGGACGATGAGCATTCTATGTGAAAGTGTGCCAAAAAGGTAAAGCATAGCCTTGAGCCTCATTAACCGAGAATGGCTAAAATAGGGGAGGTGCACACAAGGCTAAGTGGCTAACAATCAATTAGGGTAAGGTCACCCTGTCTAGATGTCCCTTTTATTTCGGTTGTGAGGCGGTTGCTGATCCCAATCGCGAGGTGAACTTATTCGGACTATCCGGTAAGGGATAGCTCCGGTCTAGTGATGTAAGGGATCAGGGTGGATCCTCGGTATGGTGATCCAGACCACGTACTGTGACGGACGGTACCCCAGCAGCCCTGCCATTGATGGAAATCCATTCTCCCTACATGCCTTTACGGTTTTAGTTTATAGAACCCACTTTGTGGCTAGTAGCTAGAATTTAATAATGTAACAATTTTGGCTATTCGAATAAGTATTTGTATATATACACTATTACAATATCAGAGGATTTTATAAGAAATATTTTGGTTATCGTAAGGTAAAAACCCGGCATGTTTATTTGTGGCATAGTCTTACGAGATACCTTTGATTTCAAAGGATTTTGAAAACTTTAATAATCCAATTGAGTGTGTTTTCTCACGTTGGTTTTCCAGATTGACTCGGGTGTTATTTAACTATGATGCTCGGGTCAGACCGAGTATTATAGAGTACAGATTTGGATGGACAACTATGGAGCTCAGAAGACGAGATGGATGGCGAGACGTACTTCCATACTTGATTATTATTCCGCTGTGTAAGGACATGTTACTGAACAGTCCAGATTTGATGAAATGTTTGTTGTACTCCTAGAATGTATGTATAAATGATGATACAGATTCTTTGTGTTTAAAGTCGATGTTACATATCATATTTTATTTCGCTGCGTTGGTAAGATTCTGATATTGTTTCTATTTCTTCTTCTTCCTCCTTCTTCTTTAACCCTAATGGTTCGGTTTTCCGACATTCGATTGTTCGGCAATTGATACAGATGATGTATTGATGTCGATTTTTCAGGCGTCAAAAAATCGGGTCGTTACATTTAGGTATCAGAGCTGAAGATTAAGCGAGAACCTTGGCTCTGGTAGGGATTACTCATTTGAATAGACTTCGTAGTACTCTAGAATGAGTTTGACTGTATTAGTAGATATGAGCGCGTATTTGTTGGTGAACATAAAATTTGTTTTATATTGTGTTGACTTACCGGTTGATTGTTTATGGATTCTAGTCGATGTGTGCGACGTTATGTCATCGATAGGGATTTCCAAACTCTTAAACAAGATAAACCGGCATAATATTGTTTTAAAATAGGGTAAATGAAATAACTTTAGCCAAATTATTTTTGTATGTAAAAGAAATAATTTTTTATATATGGTTGCTTTGTTGTTAGGAAGTGATAATATTAAATTATTATCATTGTTGTGTATAATTTGTATAAGAAATTGAAATCATAACTAAAGCCAGGAAATAAATTCATATACAAATGGAATTTGTAAATGTAAACTGTAAGAGTGATTTATAAATTGAAATAAAAAAATAAAAAAAATTCTAGAGCAATGTTTCAATATGAATTGGCAGGATTGAAATTTGGAATTTTCGGGAAGGGATTTAAAATTCCTTCAGGTTTGAAATGATTCACAAAGGTTTTGGAGGAGTAATGGTGATATTATTTGAGAAATATTTAGAATTGGATTTGAAATCTGGTGAGATTTGGAATTTAAAAATATTTGAAGGGTTTTGAAGAGATAAAAGCATTTAACTCACTTCGGTTGCTGGAAAATAACTTCGATGATGACTATAACATCATCGATGTTTATTTTCGAGTTTCCAGGAGAGGAATTGCTGCCTGAAGATTTTGAATTAGAGTTTTTGCAAAAAGCTGGGTTTGGTTTAGAAATTTCAAGAGATAATTGAATTTACTGGAGGATTTTAGAAGGTGATTTTGAAATATTGAGTAATTGTTCAAAAAAAGGGACCCTGGAATCTCATTAAAAATGTATTTGGAATATAAATAAGCAGGAAAACTTATAGAAGTTAAAAATTCAAATTAAAATGGAATGTAATTAAATCTAGTAAATAAAAGTAAAAATTTATTTTATTGGAAGTAAATTTGTGGGAGAACAAATTTGTTTAAATTTGTATGTAATAGAACTAGAATTAAAGTTGAATAATGGAATCAATTTAAATTGTGTCAAGAAAAGTGAATTGTAAATTTGTTCGAAGAAACTAAAAGAAGTAAAAGTTTAGAAATAAACTTTTTTATTGAAATTTGTAATCTGTGGAATAAGATTCAATTTGAAAGGGTCAAATAAAGGTAAGTGTGACTAGAGAATAAAGTTAGAAAAATAAGCCAATTAAAGCAGGTTGGTAAATGGAATGGAAATGAAATTGTGGATAAACAAAATGAATTTGCATTTATAAGCAAATAGGATTTAAACTAAATATTGGGAATTAATTTGAATTGTGTGTAATGGGAGTTAGTCAAGATTTGGCTAAATAAAATAAAGGACTGAAATACAATTTGCGAGTAAACAAATTGATTTAAGTAGGTAAGAGAATGATTTGGAATGAGATTTGATTTGAATCTTGTTGTATAAAATGAAGTATTAAATTTGTTTGGGAATAAATGGGTGGAAGGAAGGAAAATTTAGTTCAAGTGGAATTGAAAATGGAAATTTGAATAAAAGAATTGAGATTTGGAAATTTATTTGGTTGTAACTGAATGAAATTGAGGGCTGAATATTAAAATTTAAATTTAATCGAGTAAAGTGAAGTTGTGGAACTAGTTCTAAGTGAACTAAAATAATAAAAGTTTGGAAGTAAAAATGGTTTAAGATAGGAATAAATCAGTAAGTTGAACTAATTAGAGAAATGATTAAATAAGTTGGGGTTGGGATAATGTAAATATAATTCAATATTTAAAATGAAAGGGAAATTGAATTCAAATGAATTTGAAAATGAAAATTTGAGTAAAAGTATAGATAAACAAAAGAGGCGAAGTAAAAATAGTTATAAGAGGTATATAAAACATTTATATTATACTTAAGAAGGAATGGTGAAATTCTTAAGTAAATTTGGTATTGGGAAAATTATTCTAAGTGAATAATTGAATGAAGATTAAAACTGATAGTTGTAAAATGGAAAATTGTGAATAAGTAGATGGAAATTAAATGAATGTGAATAAAAGAGAATTGATATAGTTAATAATCAATGGATATAAATACGTGAGATGTACGTATATTAGTTTATTCGCATAGTGATTTGATCCAGATTCGAGCACAAAATTTCAAGGTAATTTTACTATTCCGAGTTGGTATTTTTCACTCAATTTTCGACGGCGAACTCTGGATATGAATTTTTGATTGATTCTGAAAATTCCCTATCATAGTTTGTGGCTATGCAAGAAGAATGACGGTTTTTGATCAAGAAACCGGATATGAGTTCGCACAAGGAAGTCGGGTGGACGATACTACTTCGAAAGTGAAATTGCGTGGTCGAGTGTGCAATCGGATTGGTATTGCGTACGAATGATATATATGCATCATACAGGCTTGAATAAAATAGATATTGAAAATGTTGTAAAGAAATGTATAAAATGAGTTTGAAAACTATGATTGGATGTTATTGCTAAGTAGGATATACAAGTGTTTAAAAAGCAAAAGGAAATTGGGATTTTTGATTTCAAAAGATAAATTGAAATTTTCTCGGCAAAGATATGTATTTAAATTTCTATATGAAATTTGATAATTTTCTGATCTAGCCACTTGGCGTTTTTGTTTTCTTTTGAGATTTGGGGCCTGTAGAGGCATTTTGTAGTTGTATCGAGCTAGCCGCGCAAAGGAGACGCTGGCGAAATTTTTCAAAAATTTAGGTATTTAGAAAATTTTGATAATTTAAAATTGGGTTTTAAATTTAAATTTGAATGGTTGGGTAAGAGATATTGGTTAAAACTAATGGAAGAAGTTTGGAAAGTTAGTAAGGTTGATGATGTCTATATTAAAAAGATGGTTGGGTATTGTTAAAACTGTTTGGTTTTGGGTAGTTGTTGAGGACCAGTTGCTTGGGAAAATAGAGAACGGGTTGTGGACCATTCCTCTTAACTAGTATTTTCGAGGACGAAATTCTTTTAAGGGGGGAGGAATGTGACGACCCGGAATTTCTGGATATTTGAAACTGAATATTTAATTTATTTTAAATATTTAAAAGTTAGTTTCTAACTTGAATTTCAAATATCGCTATTTATTGAATAATTTAAATATTGAACAAATAACTGGAAATCGGGAAAAATTATTGAATCTGGAATTTCAGGCTTGTTAAAATAAATTGAAAGCTTATAAAATTTATAATAGTGATACTAGAAATAACAGATGCGTTGAAACTGAATTTGAAAGTAATTTGTTCAGTTTTAAAAATATATTGTTTAAATTGAATCTAAATAGCCTTCCGAGGTACATTCTCGGAATTAGACGAAACTAGTTCCATTGGATCCATAATAGTGTATTATTATCGGATTTCAATTTTCATAATGTTTGGAGTGATCGTTTGACTGTATGGTAAATAAAAGCGCTGAAATCTATATCGAAATTTTTGATATAATAATATGGTCCAAAAAGCTATCTTTTCCATACGATCGAATTTGGACCCGAAACCTTTTTCATTGTGTTCGAAATAGGGGTTTAACATTATAAACGCCTAGCGGCATGCCTCGATAGAAGTTCGGAATTTTGGGTTGCATTTATCGGGACGATTAAAAATTTGAATTTAAAATTGGATATATATATATATATATAATAAACTAAATAATGTTTTTACAATTCACTACACGTGTTCACATGATAAAACATGTTCCTTTTTTTCACTTTCCGTTTTGAATGTGTTGTTTTCTTTTTGAAATATGGCAGAAGCAAATTAAATCGATTTCAACTACAGAGAAAAGAAAACCCTCGCTCCGTTCAAACTAAATGAGCGATATCCTCCCCGATTCAATTCTTTTCAAATCGATCGAATACTCATCAGACTTGAATTTTTGGCCGATCCTTAGTTTAAATATATAATAAGCAAGCAACAAATCAAAATTCAAATCGACGTATGGGGAATCAACTTTGGCCGAGGCTCCTTCTTTAGCATCGAATAGATTTTCAGAAGAACCGATGAGGCTCGTATTCGAAGGGGAGCACAATCGAGTTCAACTCTTGTTCGATGGGGTTTTAGGGCCTCGATTTGGGCCAGTGGGAAGCACGATAGTTGCTTGCACATCGCGATGTCGTGGAGAGATCGTAGCGGTGATGTGAAGCGCGCGTGTGGCCGAGGGCATCTAGCGACGTTATTCTAGGGTTCAGCAGTGTGGTTTTCTGGTGAGGGTATCGTGATAATGTGGTTTTGTGCATGAAGATGGTGACTTGGTGATTGATGGATGGAGATGTCGAGGGGGATGTATTAGATGTAGATCCAGTGCGGTGATTGGTGAATGTTGGGGTTTCAAGTTCAGGTGCAGATCTGGCTATGAAGGTAGTTTCCTTTTATTTTATCTTGTTAAATTTTATATATATATATATATATATATATATATTTCTAGATAAGATTTTAAAATCTACAATAAGATATGCTACAATTTATTATTTTCAATATAAAGATTTATATATGTAAACAATAAAGAACGGTATAATATAAATATAGTAATATGCATGCACATGCCTATTTTTAATTGAAGGAACGGGGAAATTTTTTATGTGTATATATATATAATGGGGATTTTGGGAAAAAGAATATATATAGGAGTTTTGAATGTTGAAGAGTTTATATCAAATTAGACTTTTAAATCTACATGGATTATTTTATAAAAAAATATATTTGTGGTTTTGATTTGAGAAATAGGTATATATATATATAACAGTAATTTTTAAGGGTTTGAAGTTATATAAAATTAGATTTTTAGATCTATAAATTATATGTATATATATATGTAGTTTTAGTTAACTTATTTAATTTAAATTATTTTAGTTACTAAGAGATTATTATAGGGAAATTGGTTTAAAAATTTAATTATTAGTTAATTAAATAAACACATGGTATTGATTGTCCGATCATTCAAATGTTAATAAATTTATATAATGTTATACAAGGTCTGAAATCATGGAAAATCAAGTCGGGTTGGATGGATTGCAAAACAAAAATCAAAGTGTGTTAATCTTACTCATCTGGGTATTATTTAAATTTAAATTGAAGAAAGAAGTAGCTTCTAGTGGATCCGTTCGCCGAAGTGTTAGGATTCGTAACTGTCAGTTACAGTCTATGGGTGAGTTACCTGGTTCGAGTGCCACGTTTGGCACTTCGAATCCAAGCTCAGATATGAGTTATTTTTTGGGTAGTACGTACTCTACTTATGCATTAGGTAGTCTTTCGTCTGCTGAGTTTAATCAGCTAGCATGCGATGCTTCTTTTATTTTTTCTGATGTAGAGATTGATAGGGAATATATTAGATGCAAGGAATTAGAGAGGGCTAGTATAGTTAGTTTATGAGGATCAGTTGGAATATTAGAGGTTTGAGTGATTCGAATAAATGTGATAAGGTTAGAGTTTTCTTTAAAGACTATTCTATTGACATTGCTTTACATCAGGAAACTAAAATTAATCGCCCCGACATTCGTTTTTATAGAAGATTAGGTGGTTTTCACTTTATAAAATGGTTTTTTACCTTCCGTGGGTTCTTCAGGGGGATTAATGATAGGACTGCGAGATAATTATTTTAAATTACTTCAATGTGTCATTAAACAGCATTCTCTTCATGTCATACTCATTAATCTTTCTGATAACTCTTTTTTAAATATTTCTAATGTTTAAGGGCCTAATTCTAAAATTAATAAGAGAATTTTATGGAATGAATGCCTAGAATTTAGATCCTTTGCCCCGGGTTCTTAGATTTTTTTAGGGTGATTTTAATGTTACACGTTTCATATGTAAGCGATATCCTACGGAAGGGGTTTACTCTGCTATGGAGGAATTCGATCAATTTATTATTAATTATAATTTGATTGAAATTCCCCTTTCTAATAGAGAGTTTACTTGGAGTAACGCTAAAGAGTCTCCATCCATGGCTCTTCACGATAGATTTTTGTTAGTGATGAAAATGAAGACAAATTTCCCATCTGTAGAGTCACTGGTTTACCTTATACCTACTTTGATCATTGTCCTATTATACTTACTTGTGAATATCATAGAGTTATTACAAAAAAATTTAAATTTGAAAAGATGTGGCTTTTGGAATCTAACTTCGTGAACCTAGTTAAAGGTAAATGGTTTTCTTTGAATTTCCATAATATCATAAATAAGGAAAATTCTACAAAAGCTTTTGTTTCTAAACTTAGGAATCTTAGGATTTTTCTTAAAAATTGGAGCAAAAATGTTTTTAGCAATTTAAAAATCAAAAAAGATAATACTCTTAATGAAATGCTTAAAATTAATAAGATAGAAGAATCTAGACAATTAAATTTAGGTGAACGTAATGTTCTCGCCAATTTAAAAGATGAACTAAATTCTATTTTAGAAAAGGAGGAGGTTATGTGGAAGCAGAGATCCAGAATCCAATGGATATATGAAAGTGATAATAACACTAAATTCTTTCACAACATAGCTAATGGTAGAAAATGTAGTAACACGATTAACTTCATTATTGTTAATAATGAAGAGTTATTTGATCAAAGAGATCTTAATAAAGCTTTTACAGATTATTGTAAGAGTATTTTTGGTTCTAAAATCAAACATAGAATCAATGTTAGATGGAAAGATCTATATCCATCTGATTCTATTGTTGATTTATCTGAACTAGATCATCCTTTTACTATAGAGGAAATTAGAAAAGCTATTAATGAAATGCCAGGTGATAAATCCCCGGGCCCTGATGGGTTTCCTATTCTATTTTATAAAGCTTTTTGGGACGTTTTAAAATTTGACTTAGTTAATGTTTAATGATTTTTATAATGGTAAATTGAAATTAGGGAGATTTAATTTTGCAAATGTTATTTTGTTACATAAAAAAGTCGAAGCTAAAAACTTAAAAGATTTTGGACCTAGTTCTTTGATTAACTGTTCAGTTAAAATCATTTCTAAAGTTCTAGCTAATAGACTTAGTACAAGAATGAATGATTTAATTGATTGTTCACAATCGGCTTTTATTAAAGGGAGACGGTGTGGCAGTTGTTCAAGAATATATTAATTTCTGTTGTAAGAATAACATAACCTGTGCGATTTTAAAACTTGATTTTGCTAAAGCTTTTGATTCGGTGGATTGGAATTTTCTTGTAAATATTTTTAATGCTAGAGGTTTTGGTCATAGATGGATCACTTGGATTATGACTTTGCATAGAATTGGAAACTCTAGTATTATGGTTAACGGTATATTAGGTAATAGAATTCAATCTAAGAGAGGTTTAAGGCAGGGGGATCCCTTATCGCCTTTATTATTTAACTTAGTTGCCGATGTTTTTGCTAAAATTATTAAAAGAGCAGTGGATAATGGATCTTTAGGATGTATAGGCAATGACATATCGCGTAGTGGTAATCGGTTCTTCAATTTGCCGATGATGCCTTACTTTTTTCTTCCCATCTTCCTAGACACATTATAACCCACAAGTTAATCATATACGGTTTTGAACTTTTATCTGGTTTAAAAATAAATTTTGACAAAAGTTCCGTGTTAGTTTTAAATGATTTTAAAAATGTTGAAAACTTAGTTACTAATACTTTAAATTGCAAAACTATTAATTTTTCTTTTGACTACCTTGGTTTTGTGATTGACCTACTAAACTCAAACATGACGATTGGATTATTATCATTGACAAAATAAAAAATAAGATTTCTAACTGAAATGGGAGATTTTTATCTAGAGTAGGTAGACTAGTTTTAATAAATTCAGTTTTATCAGCCCTTTCGATTTATTGGATGTCCATGCATCTGTTTCCAGATTGGGTTATTGATAAAATTGATAAAATTAGAAGAGATTTCTTATGGAGTGCGGAAAATCCTAATAATAATAATATAAAATGTCTAGTAAATTGGGAAGCCGTTTGTAAAGCTAAAAAGAAAGGTGGTTTAAGAGTTATTAATTTTCGTAATATGAATTTGTCCTTGCTAGGTAAATGGTTATGGAATTTTAAGGATATCAATGATAACGCTAGTTGGAAAGAGATCATTTCTAAATATTACTATAGCAATATATATCAAATTGCTTCTCCGACAACTAAAAATATATCTAATTTTTGGAAAAACATTTTAAAATGTTATGAGATTTTTAACTTAGGAATAAATACAATAGTTCGTTCTGGTAATTCTACTTCTTTTTGGCATGATAGATGGATTTTGGTCTTACCTCTTAAAGTGGAATTTAAAGAGCTTTATGAAATCTGTAATTTTAAGTTTGCTTTAATTGATGAAGTTTATTCTCTTAATAATGATCCTCTTTGGAATTTTAGTTTTAATAGAATTTTAGTAGGTTCAACTCTTAGGCAACTTTATTTTCTTTATGCAAAATTAAATCTTTGTAATATTGATAATGATAATGATATTATTTGTTGGGAATGGGATAAGTGTAAGAAATACACTTCTAATTCTTTTTACAGATTTATTAATTTTTCGGGTACAATAAACAACTCATTTAAATTTATTTCAAAATCTAATGCTCCTCCTAAATCTAAAATTCATATGTGGTTAATACTGCATGGAAAATTAAATATAGTAGAATTATTAAAAAGAAAAAACATTCAAAATAATAATAAATGCTATTTTTCTAATTTGCATCTTAAAGATATAAAACATATATACCATGTTCATGGATTCTTATTACATTCTATATAACATTCTTAAATTTTTTAATTTTAATATAACAACTAAAATTTCGGATTATGACTTCTACTGGAATAATTTTAGATTTATAGTATATATCGTTTGATAGAAATCAAATTTTTTTTAATAATAATAATAATAGTCATTTTAACAAATCGATTTTTACAATTTCTTTATTTTGTTTTAATTGGATTTCTAATCCCAAATATAAATTAGTTAAAAATAATCTTTTTAAAGGGTATCTTAATAAGGTTAGTTATAATATTAACTTATTCAAACATGACAATTATATTTTTAATATTAACAGTATTAATATTAATAATTTTTTAAATTTTTATGATGATTTAAATGTTAATCATAACTTACTTATGATTAAAGATTCTTAAGTATTTCGTAATTTTTGTTTTCAATTATTTGTTCTTGTCTTTGGTGGTTTTAGTTTATAGGTATTTTAATTCTATTTTTTTTGTCCAGTTTTTTCTTCTTTAGGTTATTATTTCCCATCTCATCTATACATATATATGTATATTAATTATATAAATATACATATATATGTATAATTCTTACTTTTTCCTTAGTCATCCTTCAGATACAGGTATGGGTGATAGGGTGGCAGGCTCTTTTTACAGGTCCTCGTATCTTTAGATTGTAGGATTACGATTGCAAAGATGCTATCATAGTAGAGTTCTCTATTCAAGTTTACTTGCAGTTCCACCACTGATGCAGGATACGTTCATCCCTATTATGAAATTTTATTTTCAGGAGGATCCATTCTTCTGCTTGGCACTTCTTTCTTTGTACAGAGTCTCCAGAGCAGATTCTTCATTCAACATCATATCCAGTTCCACTTCAGAGTAGATGCGTCCTCACTCCTTCTGATCCAGATGCATGGAGCTTTCTTCTTTGTTTGTGTTGCATAGAGCTCCCGATTCAGATGCATGGAGTTTCATTTTCTTTTGCTTCTAGGTACTCCTAACACCCTAGTATTAGGTGGTGGCCATGCCGGAACTCGATATCGGGGTGTGATGGGTGGTGGCCTTGCCGAAACTCATCTTAGGGGTACCTGTTTTGTCTTTGATACTAGAATTTAGCTTTGTTACCTTCCAGGCATGTTGGCAGCACCTTATTATTGTGATATATATAGTTGCATGTGTGCTCTCCTCTATCTACATAGGATCACACAATTTTCTCAAAAAAATAGTTAAATTTAAATATTTGGTTAAATGATTGAATTGATTGGATGTGGTGTATTATATAGTAGTGTGTGTGTATATATATATATATATATATATATTGGAGTGATTGATTCCCGCATTATATAGAGGATGAGATCCTATGCGCCATGTAATAGCAGATGAGATGATATAACCCTATATACCGCGATATTCCATCTCGAAGTGGAATTGGTATTATTATATTATGCTAACATCTATGGATGCAGAGAAACAGGTTGGAGGGATCCAACTAGATTCCTTAAAATATTTAGATTTTTTTAAATATTCCATGTTATGATTTATTGAATAATCTGTGGTAGATGACATTGGTAATTGGAAATAATGGATGTTATGGTTTGATTGAATATATTTGGGCATACTGAGTTACCTAAAATATATAGGTTGGATTTGTGATGAGAAAATAAAAGAGAGAATTTTTATGTAAAATAATTATAGAGAATTTGGATAAATTAGAGAATGAACTGAAAAAGAATGAAAGTTGATTTTTAAATTCTAATTAAATAAATTCCAAATTATAGAAAGGAGATTTTTGAATAAATAGGGATAAATGAATTTTTAAACATAAATGATATTATTTAAAGGAATAAAAGATTTATTCGATTCAGGGTTTAAATATTTAAAATTAAAAGAAGAATTTTAAAATAAATATGGAATTGGTAGTTTCAGTTAAAACAAGATTTTAAATCTTAATAAAGAAGTTAAATATGGAATTAATGGGTTTTAAAATTAAATTTAGAAAGTAGAGGAATTTTTTTTAATGGAGTAAATTCGGAAAATCGGTTTGGAAATTGATTTAGTTTGAAATTGTGTTTTAAAAGAGGATGAGACTATGGAATTTATAAACTGGGTTTATAAAGTGGAATCGAATAACGGTGGATATTTGGAAGGATAAATTCACGGTGGGAATTTGTAAAGGAATGAATCAATTTGTTTTAACAATAAATAGTGGTTTATTTTTACAAGGTGTGAAAGAGAAGTGGATTTCCTTAAAAAGCCATGTACGTTTTCAAAGCAGATTTTTAAGTACAAGTTGAAAGTTTTAAAGTTGTTTAAAGAAATGCTTTTAAGAAATTATTGTTTAAGTTGTTAAAAATTTTAAAGGTAAATTTTTATTTAATTAATTATGGTAGTAATTATTTTAAAGGGTCAATTGGTATTATGTTTAAAAAGATAATTATTAACATTTGAATTTTATAAAGTAGTTTTATTTTAAAGATAGTTTGGTTAAAGTTTTATTTACGAGCTTGTATAGAATTTCATAACTCTTATTTTAAAATTTAGTTTGACTTAACTTTTATTTTAAGATTAGTATTATATTTTATAAAGTAATTTTATTTTGAATACTTTTAAAAAAAAAAGTATATATTAATGAATAAAGTGTTTAAGTAGATGTAACTTAAATGTTTTAAAGTATATTTTAGAGTAAAGTGATTTAAATTATTTTAAATCTGAAGTATTTGGACTTGGTGATTTTCAATGGAAATAGAAAATATTTGGGGAAATTTATTCCATGAGAGAAAGTTGGTTTGGAACTGTTTTCAAAAGGGTTGAAGTATGGAAAATAGCTTGCTAAGTTATTTGAATAAATTATTTGGAAAATTATTTGATCTAATGGTTGTTTGTGAATGTTATTTGATAGTTAAATAACCGACTATCAATATTGGCCAATGCGCCGATCATTTCGAAGAGACCGGGATCGGGATTTATTTCCCGAAAACCACTTCGAACCGGTTTGAACGTTTTCGTGAGGAAGACAAGATCTTGGAGTTGAAGATGGAGCAGTGAAGTGCAGGGGCTAATTGCTACTAATCCTGAGGGTGATTCCAAATTGGATGTAGTAGGAGTAGTGCCTTCGGTTCCGTTCGAACCCGAAATGGACTTGTATGGACAAATGCTTTCAGAACATCGTCAGGAGGACGATGAGCATTCTAAGTGAAAGTGTGCTAAAAAGATAACGCATAGCCTCAAGCCTCATCAACCGGGAATGGCTAAAACAGGGAAGGTGCACACAAAACTAAGTGGCTAGCAAACAATTAGGGTAAGATCACCCCTGTTTAGATGTCCCTTTTATTTCGGCTGTTGGCGGTTGCTGATCCCAATCGTGGGGTGAACTTATTTGGACTATCCAGTAAGGGCTAGCTCCGGTCTTGTGCTGCAGGGGATCAGGGTGGATCCTCGGTACGGTGATCTAGACCATGTATTGTGACGGACGGTACCCAGTAGCCCTGCCATTGATGGAAATCCATTCTCCCTACGTGCCTTTATGGTTTTAGTTTGTAGAAACCACTTTGTGGCTAGTAGCTGGAATTTAATAATGTAACAATTTCGGCTATTTGAATAAGTATTTGTATATAGACACTATTATAATATCAGAGGATTTTATAATAAATGTTTTGTTTATCGTAAGGTAGAAATCCAGCATGTTTATTTGTGGTGTGGTCTTATGAGATACCTTTGATTTCAAAGGATTTTGAAAACTTTAATAATCCAATTGAGTGTGTTTGCTCACGCTGGTTTTCCAGACTGACTCGGGTGTTATTTAACTATAATGCTCGGGTCAGCCCGAGTATTATAGAGTACAGATTTGGATGGACAGCTATAGAGCTCAGGAGACAAGATGGATGGCGAGACATACTTCCGTACTTGATTATTATTCCGCTGTGTAAGGACATGTTACTGAACAGTCCAGATTTAATGAAATGTTTGTTGTACTCTGAGAATGTATGTATAAATGATGATACAGATTCTTTATATTTAAAGTCGATGTTATATATCATATTTTATTTCGCTGCGTTGGTAAGATTCTGATATTGTTTCTAATTCTTCTTCTACCTCATTCTTTTTTAACCCTAATGGTTCGGTTTTTCGGCATTCGATTGTTCGGCAATTGATACAGTGGATGTATTGATGTCGACTTTTCGGGCGTCGAAAAATCAGGTCGTCACAATAATATTCTTATTAGTATTGGTCTAGAGATGTGGCATTAAATTTGAGGTAGAGGATCTCATTCTGAAACAAGTTCTCCTGGACATGGATGCTCTTGGTCCGAACTAGGAAAGACCCAACACGATCAATCCAAAGCTTTAAGATGGAACTTTCAAGCTGACAACTGTTATGGAATCCTTTTCCTACGACCATGGAATAACGACCTGCTATGGCACTACTACATTTAGTCTTTCTCAATTTGTTTTCGCGAATAAGCCACCCATGGACACATAGAGCAATGTAATACGGTAGGACTTGCCGCTTCTCCCATTTACGAACAAATTCGGATTCGAGATCCAATAGAGCCGTGTTTTGTTAAGAAAAATCCTCTGTACTATGTTATCAATAGTACAACAGGGAACGTATTCCCTATCCTCGGATAATGGACGAGGATCTTTTAGGCCAATCGGATATTCGACCCCAACCTATTAGAATTCGCCATCGCTTAGAGAGTGGCAACGACGAGAAGGTTTGAAAACCTCGACCCATCGGGAGTCTAGCACTACCCGGAGATTGGCAACATTAGTAAGGTAAAACACTATCCTTTAGGAATTTGGCATTGCCTGAAGATAGTTGACGCTAAGAAGGAAAATTATGGCCTTCAGGAATCTAGCATTGCTCAGAGATTGGTTGCATTAGGATGGTAAAAACCTATCTTTTAGGAATCTAGCATTGCCAAAAGATTGGCGACGCTAGGAAGGAAAACCCTGTGCTTTAGGAATCTGGTGTTTGTCGAAGTTAGGCGACCCAAGGAAGAAAAATTCAAATCTTCATGAATCTGGCGTTGCCCAAAGATTAGCGACATCAAGAAGGTAAAACTCTATCCTTAAGGAATCTGGCATTGCCTGGAGATTGGCAATGTCGAAAGGGATGCTGCTTAAGGTCGATCGAAAAATTCAATAATAGCCTACTGAAATTCCTCGTTGATCGGAGATAGTGACGACGAAAAGGTATAGACACCCACTTAGGGATTGATAGGATCGCTCTATCCTAACCTTGAGAAATTTATCGTTGTCCAGAGATACATAACTAGATTTTCAACTCCAATCATAAACATTTGATTGATGCCTGGAGTAGGCAGCTTCAAGAAAGGATCCTTGAAGTGGATAGTTCGTATGCTAGTTTTCAAAGATTGAAACTAATGTCTGATTCAATTTCAATGACCGTGCTAACGACCAAGTAGAACACGCTCCATCGGGGATAAGCGAGGATGGTCATGAAGGCTCAAAATCAAGTATTATCCAACTTTCTCGACCTAGGATAAGGATAGGGATGGCGCGTAGAGTAGGGGCAATCGGATAGTTTGCCCCATGATATATCTAACCCATTAATGCAAGCATCCTAACAATGGAAGTGATAAGTCCTATGAACAAGGGCAAGCACGTGGTAAAATTGTATGGGAAAGAGAATTAAAATTCTAATAGTTTCTCCATGATTATAGGAGTAGCGCGGAGCATGGAACATTTAGGATTAGTGACCGATCAAGAGATAATTGACCAAACACAAGCATTGATAACCATGGGATTAGTTAAGTGTTAGTCCTTTTTTCCCAAGTGAGATGCACTTGCGATTACATATAGAACTAATAGTGGAATACAACCAAAGCAACTGTAGGAATATTATTTATATGCATAGAGTTGTGGTAAATAAGCATGTTCCACAAGAACATGCATATATTATATAAGAAAATTGCAATACACGCGGTTATATTATACACATAGGAAGTCATAAAAACATGTATAACATATAAAAGTGTAGAAGAGTAAACGGAACAAAGATTATAAAACAAAAGTGATATTTTCATTACTATAGATTTTATATATACAAGATACAACGGGGGCCCATCCCATAAAAACACGGCCTGTTTAGCAGCAAACGAAGATAAAATAGTACGGATTATACAACAAATGAAAAGAAACTACCACATAAACAAGCCCCAAGTACCCTCTACTCGGTCTTCCCTTTCTTTCTGTCTGTGCTATTGGAACGTCATTTGTTCTTCTTTTCATCTTTAATCTCCCTTCCATAAGGGTGTTGCCCTCGGATTCAGTAGATTCTTCCATATTTCTGGTACGAAGCTAATTGGCCTTCTCGATAGAATTCTTAGAAGCTTTCATCATGAACTTTTTAGATCTTAACTTTATTAAGGGAAACTTGGATTTGGGGCTTATAGGATGGAAGACGTGGGCTTTATGGTGCCAGGCTCAGCACTCGCCTCGATTTTTTTTAAATCAGCCTTCAACCAATGCGCCATGGTACATTGATTAATGAGGTCTACAACATTACTTACGACTACTTCTTCCTCCTAGGGCACAAAAATATCATCCAATTGTTCTAAGGCAACTATTTTCTCAGAATCAGGTCTCGAGCCGGAATCGCAGAGAGGGGTGGAGATGGAAAGCCCCGTAAAGACAATGGCTAATGTGGTGAAGAAAGTTATAGATCCCAAACCCTGAGTAGCTAGCGGTGGAGAAGGAAGATGTGTTTTACCTACAAGTTGGCAAACAAAATAGTAGAGGTTAGAAATGGACCTAGTTGAGAACTGAATGTATCAACATAGGTGAAACAAGAGATATACCATTGCCCGGGATTGATTGCAAAGTGTGAGATCTAGAAAATTCGCCCTTTTAGGAGAATATTGAATTGGCTGGTCAATAGAAGAAGGAATGTATGACTCGTTGAGAGCAGCCATTGCAGGAGTGGAGATGATCTGGGTGGCCACGGAGTTGGCCCTTTTAGTCTTAAGAGTGGCTATCCCAAGCTCCTAGAATTTTGGAATGGATGAATCTTCTAGACATGATGCACCTGGCTAGCAAGAGACTTGTCAACAACGGTAGTGGTATCGTGGCATTTCCCTCCTCAATTTTGACGATGTCTTCAGCATTGAGGTACTCGTCCATCAATTCTTCTTCAAAACGATTATCGCCAGCCACCATGGCCTAGCATAGAAACATCTTTCAATGCATCAACCAGTGTCTCGGCATATGAACTCCCCAACTACTTAAAGTATTTGCATAGAATCATGCTAGCATAGAAGTGTTAAAGAGTTTCATTTAGCTCCTTTGTTTCTTTAGCCTTGTACCTTTGAGTTCCTTTAACTCAACTGCAATAGATGTGAGCTAACCTCGACGCCTACCTTGCCAAGCCTTAATGAAACAAACTCATTGGCGAGTTTTTCTTTTTTCTATCATCCTTTGCAATTCGGATGCCTTCATATTGATAGTCTAGTCCCGGGCTTGAATGGTCTTATCATCTTCAATGAAGGCTAGATCCTTCTCTACAACTTGCTTTTTCAAAATTGCGCCCTCTTCATTGTTGACTTTCAACTCATTCTGCATCATAATCACTGCATTTGTGTGACTTGTCTTTATTTCCTCAATTGAGCTTTTCTGTGCTAACCTTTGATTTGAGAGTAACGTCTCTCTCAATGGTTACTTCTCCCTGTCAGTCTCACGATTCTTTATAATTCTTTCATACATTTGCTTATCGAAATCAAAAGACCGTATGTTGTCATAATCGATCTTATTGACGTCGAATAGGGCATAGCTCAACCACGTTCCCTCATAGCCTTCGTCAATGTGTTTTTCAATGCAGCCGACATCCCTTTCTGCTTCCTCCTTAGAAACATTTTTATTGTCTTGATCAAACCTCATGCTATGTTGGAAATGGTAAGGAAATGCAACCTGTAGGCCTGGTAAAGTAAAAGGAAGAGAAGCCAAGGTAGTAGAAATCCCTTTAGGTTGGGGATAATAGTCAACGATTGAGAGGAAGGAGCCTATTGGTCAGAAGAGATTTGAGGTTCATAACATGGTAGACGAATGTTAGAAGAGGGATCATGGTGATTGTGCGATTCCTTGTGTTGCTTGGTTTGATCATGCGACAACCCCTCTTCGGCATTCCTTTTCTTCTTTCCATCTTAGCTCGATGGTAGTCTTCTGCCTTACTCTCCGTCCTCCCATGCCTTTTCTCATTAGTCTCGTAATGACCCCAATAGTTGGAATCTGGAGAATTAAGGTCAAGAGTTTGTCCTCTAAGCTTACCAGCATTGTATGAGATATTTCTATACTTGTCCCCATTCATGGAACCTGAAATGAGAAGATAAACAGAATAGTGTTGAGATTACTATGTAAAGTGAATGCATGGGTGCATGTAAGTGATCCTAGTGAAATGCAGAATGCCAATGACCCTATAAGTATCCTATAGACCATGTTGGCAAGGAATTATAGATGGAGTCTGGCCACCTTCATTCAAAATTCCTCCAAGTAAGAAGCTGAAGTGCGGGGAACCATAATCGAGAAGATGGGTACTCAAATATCGTAATGGCTTAGATCGGCGAATATGTCACCTAGAATGCAACATCGAGGAGTTATTTCACCTCAGGGCAATATGGTTGGCCCTTCGGGCATCCTAAAAGTTTCAACGATGATTTTCACTGGATCGGGTGAGCTTGGTAGTTCATGGCTCTCAAGGGTGTCTCTTCGAACGATTCACCATCCTTCGCGCTAGTATGATAGTCACTCTCGCTATTGTCCATTCTCTCTTCTTCCTCTTCCACCATTGGATCCTTCCCTTCTCTCCTTCCCACACCGTCACCCTCCTATGAGATTTCCTGCATCCCAACTCCTTCGTTCCCTTCTCTTGGACATTACCGACAGTTGGTTCTTCAGTTCCCCTTCTAACATGCTCTTTAGTGCGTGTTGTACCCAACGGGCCATCGACTCCCCCTCGAAGATTCTCGTTGAAGCTAAGAGTAGCGATCGAAGATTGGGTAGGTACTCTAGAGTTGCTAGATAGAGGCGATTCAGTAATAGCATATCTATTCGGGAGCAGCATGCCACGTCGTTTGACATTTTCATTCGTCATGAGATGTATAGTCGTGCGGTGATGGAAGCTGACCTTCCTTAGATCCTTTAGCACGTCAGCGTTCTCATCGCTAGCATCTCGAACCAGAATCATATGAAGAACCAAGCAATATGTTAAGTACTTGAACTAAAGGAATTCAAGAATGAAAAGGAAAAAAGGAAAGAAACTCACTTTCGGTTAGACAACGCCCGTTAAAGCCAAACGAGCGCTGAATGTGGCACTTGTTTTCCAAATATGAGCATTTACTGTGAACACCCTCGATGAGTTTACACTTACACCACACCTCGATTATCACGTAACAAGGTGAGTCATGCTTTTCTTAAAGTCCAAGAGATATGTAAGCTCCAAGAATATGGGAGCAGGTTGAAGCGGTTCATGAAAAGCACATATAAAGTGATCAAGAGGGCATAACCATTCAGATGTATGTGAGCCAGAGCTAACCCAAGCTCTTGGAGAACTATTTGAAGAAATAAATTAAAGAGTGGCATGGCACCACCCAGAAACATGTAACTATCACAAGCTATATACCTTGTTGGGGGAAGGTGCGTAGTTCATCCTTGGTCGGATTAAGAAAATTGCCCTTAGGGATTGCACGCTAATGGCATATGTTTAAAAGCATTTTCTTAGATAGGATAGTTAGCATTTTTTCAAGTATTTATCCAAAACCCAAAGACTAATATACTCATACGCTGGTGGAGGCACCTCTTGAAGCAGAACAACCATCCTCCAAAGGTATGTGGTTATCATCGACCAGGATGAAGGGAGTGTAGAGGTAGAAGTTTGCACCGTGGTAGACCCAGCTTCGGGAGGAGTAGATGCACCTTCACCGGACTTGAAGAGTGGGAATCGACGAGTCGTTCTAGATAGGAAGACTTTGTGTTAAACAAGGACAATGTATGTTATATTTCAAATATCAAACCTGTATGACCAGCGTCAAGGATCCAAAGGATGTCGATATGTGTTGACAAGTCAGATTTCAAGCATTGACCAAGGCAAGTGAAAGTGTTAATCTATATAGTGTGAATCATGTGTCCCATACATGATAACTGGAACATCCTATGTAGATAGCTTGCTCATTCTAGAAAAATGAGCTGCACCACACAACGAAACTATGCATCAGATATTGCCCTTATCGATGGATAATCGATAACATTAATGCTATCTGGAGTGACGCGGAAGCTTTTCATTTACATAAACACCAGGAATGAAGCAATGAAGAATGTTATGCAGTAAGAAAACCTAAACGATAAAGAGGTTGAGCGATGGAATCGTCCGAACCTTGAAACCCAACCAATATGACCGTTCTCAAACAAGAACCATCTTATTGGAATGAGAACAATGAAGCATGATCAAATAGACTTTGATAGGGTTAAGATATTGAATGTCATTTAGGTTTCGCTCAAAATAGCAACTTGCCCAAACTTCAACTAATTCCAACTTCCACCAACACCTTCCGAATTATCTTGGAACTTTACCATCTCAGCCCAAAAAAATCGCCAACCTTTCATAAATCTGGGTTCAAGTTGAATCAGTGGTAAGAGTTTATGAGTTGTGCATGGACTGTAGTTAGTGCTAAGTGATTTAGGAAGAAGTCAGTGATGCCTCGAGTGAATGGTAGCGATCTCTGGTAGGCAGTAATGGCTGTTCAAGGTCAATGTTGGAGGCAAGATGGTCGAAGTAGGGATCGCTCACGATTTGAAGGAATCGACAATGGTAGCAAGAGCTCTTAGTGGAGGAAGGAATGAATGAAAAGCAGAAGAAGTAAAAAAATTATAAACGTTTAATTTATAAACAATCGGGGTGGATGAAAGCTCTCACTACCACGAGAACCTCCTGATGGTTAGTGGAAATTTGGAGCCAAAAGTTAGAAAAAGCATAGTAAGAGCAAGGGCATGTTCAACCAAGGCATGACACGACCTCCGGAGCATTGATCTTTTCCGTAGCCCACAAAATTGAAATTTAACTATGCAAAGAAGTTAAAGGAATATCTACAAGGTGAAGGCAGTGCTTCGAAGCAATTCCTAAATGACCAACTGAAATTCAGAACTTGTCTTGATTCAGAGCATACTTTGTTTACAGCGAAACCATACATTGAAGGAAAGTGGTAATACTTCACCTTTATATCCATACTACCAAAGAGTATTACTGTGTAATACTGTTTGATAATATGAAGAATGAGGCGATATTGGACTTCACATGAATATTCTTTTGGGCTAACACCGATACATATTTCAAAAATCATAAACAACTCATCTATATGTACATAGTATCAGCATAAAGCAATAAACATTTGCATATTCAGGGTAGAACAATGCAGAATGTAAAATAAATCATGGAGAATACAGAGTCAATAATGCAGTGATAACATATATAATACGAATATATATAAATCTGAGTGGGGTATAGAATAGGTCAATCTCCCACTATCCCAAAACTATACAATATATGTATAATACAACATGATGTTATACGATCATGAGGTAATATAATAACAATGACATGCTATAATATCATATCCTCCGTCTATGCTCAACGTCCACATACCGATCATTTATCCCTAACCTAAAATGTCTTGAAATGACCCGAGTATTATATAAAAAACAAACGATTCAGACTATATCTAGAATGTAGGTGTTAAAAGATAGCAATAGCTATAAATCCCATTGTGTCATGCATACAAATCAACATATGTATGACACCATACCACTGTTCACATATCATTACCCAACTACCAAATAATCAAATAACACATCAAGAAATATATATAAAAATGGGTGAAATAACAAACACATCCAACTATCAACATCCATAAGAGGTCATCAAACATCATGTGGCATGCTAACAACAACACCAAGATTATCTCTCAAATAATCGTATAGTAGACATACTAGGGGTCTGTCTTGCTTAACATACATAAAAAAGCATAACAGTCATCCAAATCAAACATACATAAAATATAGCAAGGCATACCCTTCGTAGCTAGGGCCATCTCACTCCGATATAGGAGATCTCAAACCATAATGTTTGCCAAGTATTGGCCATCTTAAATAATTCCAATAAATAGGAATGATAAAAATCAAAATATGCCATAAAATGGCAAAACATCTCAGAATCAATAATCTCAAATAGCTTCGATCGTACAAGTCCGGAATTAACCGAAATAGTAAACGCACATGTCCCATACCACGTGTTTTACTAAATCGTTTAATTCTCTTTCTCGTACGTTCGAATAGTGTAAAAGTGTATGTTCTATACCTAAAATAGTATACTAGAGAAAACAAGCTTCTAAAACATTTTCCCAAAAAGATTAATAAAACCAATATTTGAAATTCCTTTATTAGGGAATAAATATATTTTATTTTATTTTTATTAGAAAAATAATTATAAAATACAATGTAATAAAAATTTGAAATGTCCATTTACTTCAAAAATCACTTCAAAAAAAAATGGTTTAGTAAAAACCGTACTCGAAAACAATGGAAAACAAGAAAGATAACTCAAGACCGATAACTTGAGTTCAATATGAATGCAATTCAAATTTAAGTAGAATTTGAATATAGCAAGGCATACCCTTTGTAGCTAGGGCCATCTTTCAGATAACCATATAAAAGATAATTACAGGGTCCAACTCCATGCTTTCAACACCTCTAGTTATCCTCGATAGCAGTATAGTCGATATGTATGGGGTTACCGAACTTATAGACTCACAATCTAATGAATAATCCAAGCGATATATAATTACATGATAATCATCAAGATTTTCAACCACATAGCAATCGAATTGGTTCACAGCCGATGAGATAAACATACGGTCTCTCAGACCTCTACTAATCCACCCAACTCTTAGTTTAACGGGTAGTCGTCTAGACTCTCAGTCCTATGTGCTCTCAGCGTCATAAATAGATTTTTGGGCATTGGTCTCAACAAATAACTTAATCAACTCTCAACTGTAAACACAAGGATCTCATATAGGTGAATAAGTTCGTGTCTATAGCATCCCATCAATAACAACCAGACGGGAAACTGATAGCTCTCAGCCTGCTTCAAAAGGCTTCCTCACCAGTATCATCACTACTCTTACAGTCTTAGTTACCACGACAGCCATTGTGACCCAATATCCATCAAGTGCATGACTGCGCTATGCATTGGTCACGACCTTGTAAGTGTCCCTAATGTCAATAGAATGCTAGCCTGTGTGACATAGGAAAGGTGGATCTCATCCATATACAACAAAAAGGTGTCATGGATTTAGAAAGCAACTCCACAATCAGGCTGTTTGGGTAGATGCTAGCCAATATGGTTTACTCTAGGTCATATGATAGGAGTATTCACACAATAGATAGACATAGTTATAGCTCTCAGCCTACTCACTCTTAGTGCGCATCACCATAAACATAATACTGCATATACTCGACCCAGTTAGAGTGATGTCTACTCATAGAAAGTAATCTAACATATATCAGCTCTATCATTCCATACCACCTGGTGTTATTCGATCGTATACTCAATGCTTGTAAATTACACTCCTTATCACATAATTATTCTATATAACAAATCCAGAGAATGACCGAATAAATATTATCGAACGCCATATCCCAAATGGTTCCGTAACTCCATTTATTCTAATTCCCCATTACACTGAATCCTTACAAACACGACACACATTTTGTTAGAAAGAAATACAATTTTATTTATTATAAAAACATATCTATAATTGACAAATGCATTTAAATTTTTTACATAGATAATATAATTAATTTTTAACCTATTATTAGTTAAAACTGAATTTTAATATTTACAAATTACTTTTGTAAATCCCATTTCTATATCCTAAATGTTTAGCGATAGCTCGCAAAAATCAATAATTATTCATGACCATTATTTCAAAATCTTCGATAATCAAATACTATTCTTAACTAAAATTTTATACTATCCAAATCAATTTCTTTTATTCCAAATCTATAAAATATATTTTTCAAAACATAAGATTCTATTCCAAACCTCATGGAATATACATTGAAAGTTATAAAATAATGATTAGAAACCATTTCGTATTTTAAAATCTTAAAATTATCTTATAAAAATAATTATTAATCTTTAAATCATTTATTAATTTTCTGTAATAAAATATGATTTTTAAACAAATTTATACATAAAAATATAAAGGGCATATATTCCAAAATTCTTATATTTTTACAATTATAAATCCCTTTTTTAAATTTACCTTTATATTCTTTTTCTTAAATATTTGTATGACGAAGGAAATTCCCTCTCGAAAATATTATCAAAACCATTTATTTATACTGGTAAAAATCCTTATATTCAAATATTGTTGAAAATTGGTTATTGTCAAAATAATTACCAATAAATTATTTTATTTTCTAATCACCTTTATTTATTTATAAATATACTTCAATCTAACTTTAAAACCGATAAATAATTTTTTACAGCTTTCAAAAATCTTTTAAAACTAGAAAATCAATAAAACATCTAAATATAAATCATAGTGGAATTCTCTAAAACTAATATAAATTTTTATCATGTGGCCCGAGTCAATTTACATCGAATTCCGACTATGCATAAAATAAACACACAACGTAGAAATAAACTGCACAAATCGAAATTCAATCGGACGGCATCTCCTTTGCATTTTGATGATCCAATATACATAAATCTCAACATCAACCAATTCCAAATCCAGCATACCCAACAATCGAAACAACACAAACAATCCCAAATAATCAATCAAACCAATAATAAGACCATAACAAATTCATTCATTAACTTAAAACCAAATTCAAGAAAATAAGACATATATTGGAGCACAGATACGAGTAAGAAATTTTACTTACATAATCGATGTCCGCAGTTACCAATAATGTAGCCCTAGCTCCCATCACTAGCTCTGCCATCATTTGCACAGCCACCAGCCCCAAATTCCTAACTTCGTCGCCATCATTTGTACTTGCTACAACCTTGTCAATTCCAGTCGCACACCCTCTGGCATCGCTATCCTCCACCTTCGCATACCATGACACATCGCTACCATCACCTAAAATTGCGCCTCCCGTGTCGCGACTGCACTAGGCCACAAGAACGCAGCAAATCCTCTCTCCCCTTGACGTTGATGATCGACAACGAGATTGAGCACCTTGTGATTCTTCTCTTTTATATTTTATTTGGTGGTCAGGATTTTGAAATTTGGAAAATTAGGCAGAAAATTAAGGAGTGGGTTGGGGTTTTAGGCTTGGAGCAAGGAGTAATCTAAAACAAGCAGAAAAGGAAGAATGAGCTTTCGCTCTAATTTCAATTAATCAATTTTCTTTTCTTCTTAAATGACTATTTTGTTTTATTTGTAAATGAAATTTCACTCTAATATAAATAGATTAATACTTCATTCCAAAAAATATAATTTGATAACAACATGAATTCCATTAATATAAAACTTGTTTATTTTATTTTATATTTATTAAAATGTTTTATTCAATTGTAATATACTATCTAAAAAAATTTATTCATTTAGTTCAATTATTAAAACAAATTTTTTATTAATTTTATTTAATTAAACAAATATTTACTTTCAAAAATAATAGTTATCAAATATCGAGTTTAAACAATTTTGTTTTAATCTTAATTTATTAGGTGTAGAAAGCATGGTTGTCACAAAGTGCAAACCAACTTTTTAACTATGCAGATTTGCCGTGGAAATTAGAATGTCCAGATAAAGATGAAATGATTTACGAACTTGGAAATACGCTCAGAAGGGTAAGTATGTAGCATTCAACCAGTCTCTAGAAAAAATGACCAAAGTGGACCTCTCAGTGCCAAGAGGTATTTTCTCTACTTATGCCTCCCAAACTCCTTACGTCCCAAGGACTAACTCAAATGAATATCCCAAGTACTTTTCTTATAGAATAGATGAGCAACTCTAAAGATTTATAAGAAGAAAGCAAGGAAAGCAGGATAAAACAAGCAGTGTCAAGGAAATCGTTAGGAACAATTAACCTTTATGGAAAAGAGTTTGGAACACAACAAATCGAAGATAGGAAGATAAGATAAGTAAAAGAAAAAGCATTTCATTGAAAATAAACCACTCGGTACCGAATGGTTTGATTTGGACCTTGGACTACCATGCTCTCTCCTCAACCCGTGGGCTTGCACCTAGACCTTATACAACACGAGCCTACGGATTTGTAGAGCAGTTTCCCCATAAATATCAACCCTATAGTAACTAAAGGGGGATAATTTCTTTCGTGCTCCTTTTCTGTACCTTATACATTTCTCCATCTTCATCTCATATCTCTCTACATAATGTCTCCTAGGCAGATGCTTTTAGTAGTACAAGGCCTAAGAACCAGTCAATAGCTTGTACTTGAAACTTCAATCTTTCTCAAATCTCTAATAAATAAAATATAAAATGGATGTAGACCAGAGATTACTGAACCAATATAAAAACTCTTGTGTTTCTTTACTTTATACATATACTTTGCAAGATCTGATCCTACAACAGGTTATCTTTGGGTGTTGTGCAATTTGGCATCAACAAATAAATAATACACACACACACATATACAAAATTTAAAACCAACAGAAATACATGCCTATGCAAATGAAATTATCTTATTTTTTTAATACATATGTATTATATTAGTTACTTATTTATAAAAGTATAATAATATATTAAAAAAGATTAATAGTGATAAATACTTTAAAAATGTGTGAAATAAAAATATTAAGTACCTTGTCTTGAGCATGGCTTTTTATTTTTTATTTCTAAATTATAAATATCATTTAATTCAACTTTTATACTATTTTAATTTAAATAATTAGAAATAAAATAATTTCGAAATCTAGTTTTGAAACTTAAATTTCCAGCAAATTTATGAGTCATATTTTGTACTTAGAAAATTTATTTCATAATTTTATAATTAATTATTGATTTCAAGTTTGTACTTAAAATATTTTAAATAATAAAAAAAATATTTTTTGTATTTTTCTATCGGAGATGTGTTTTTTGATAATAATATTTTATAAAATGTGAAACATAATTTTTATATAATATATATTAATTTATTTAATTTATGTAATTAAATGATTTAAATGTTATTTAAATTATATATATACCACCGAATATAAATTATGTAACATATAGTATATAAAAAAATTATATGACATAATTATATAAAGTATGAAGGAGTAATTAAATTACGAACTATATATATGAATATATATATATAATTAAATAATCATAATGTTTTTTTTACTAAGTCGTGCCATTATAGATATCAGCATAACAATTTTTTTATAACTATTTTCATACATACAACAAAAAAAAATTTGTGACAATATCACTTACGTATTAGAATCGTCGCCTAATTAGCAATAATATATATATATATATATAACAAAATATTATATCTAAGCTTTTATAATTATATTTTGATCATAAATATACCTCACTTCCAATGCCTTGAAGTGCACCTTTAAATGATGATGTGTTCTCATTAAAACAATTTTCAATCCAAAAGAGTGCTAGTCCTTGAACCGTTAACCACAAGCTATCAAATAGCAGCTGAATTGACTTGATTTAAATTTGAGAAAATGGGGAGTTCATAGAGGGAGTTTGTATAAAAAATTTGGGATGGAGGCTCCTAAAAGATAAAAATATCAAATTTCGGAAGAGAAGCTTAAATAGAGGAAGGAAATAAAAGAATTTAGGATCACATCGTTTACTCAATCTCCTTTAATCTTAGCCATCCATTATCAAGCCCCTTAGCACATTTTCTAACTGCCCATAGCCCTATGTTTCAACCATAATAATCAACCCCTATCATGTGCCTTCAACCCGTTTAAAGCCCGAATAAATATTTTGCATTTAATCTAATTTAAATGTATATCAATATAGTATATCAATTAATATACTTATAACTATTACAAATACATTTAACAATATTTATTCATCAAATCAAAATCAAACTTTATAATTGATATTTTATAAAAAATAATTAATTTAATTAACTTATAACAATTACAAATTAGTTAAAGGAGAATTCGTCTATTAGGTTGTATGACTCGTCAGGTGTAAATTTAGTAAGCGATTAATATTGAACTATTTGAATATTAACATTCACGGGTCATATATTAGGTGGTTGACATTTTGGCCAAATTAATTGCTTATTTGTTTTCCGTTGAATCCAATTTTACTTTATTAAGCATTACCTCATTTCGACTTTTATTTACACCAATTCTCTTCGTAAAAAATATATTAACATGGACTTATGGTATTCGGTAATGGTTAAAATGTCAATATCGTCCATACTCATTTCTTTAGTCCAAACAAAAACCTTTTGCATAAATAATAATAATAATAATAATAATAATTAACTAATTTACCATGGATAGAGTTTATGACTTTGAGGTTACTTGAGTAGACGGTGATACTAACCTCATATAACTGAGGAGACGAATCCTCTCTTGAATAGTACTTCACTAATACTTCCGCTCGACCCAACTATGGTCACTCAATGGGCATCGTGCAATGATTAGACTATAATAAAAGTGGAGCTTCATAATAAAGGTCAATGGTATTATCAAGTCGAGAGAACTGTGTAATCAGTCACATCAATATTTTTTGTTCAACCTTAGTTATATTGACCAATAGAAAACTACAGAGTGAGTCGTTTGATAGTTATCCTATAACTATTAGTAGTAACTCCTTGGTGCCCTAGTAGTCATGAGTAACACACTAATCAACATTCGAAAAGAGTTACATACTCTAATCTCAATGAATACATGATATTCAGTCTGGTATATCTTGACTAGGAATATTTAAAAAGGATGTGTTTTGTGATATTGTGCTACAATGCTCATGATTGAAACTATTTGCAATTACTATTGTAAACACACTATTTAAGGATTTTCTATCCAATATATTTTAATTCAACATTTAATTATTTATGACACGTTATAGCAACTATATAATAGAAAGAAAAACACCTTTATTATGAACGAAAATTGATTACAGAGTTAATTAGTTTACAATGAACTACAGAATTGCCTCTAAGGCTTACCCCTAACTTTATAAATCTCCCTCTTGCACTTGAGGCCAATTAGAGAATCTCAATCCCATCTCTTCATTTAATTTCTAGAGAGCCGATCGAGCTAGACCCTTAGTGAATGGATCTGCTATATTGTCCTTGGTATCCACCATTTGCATCATGACTTCTTTCTTCTCAACGTATTCTCTAATCATATGGAACTTTCAAAGAGTATGTCATGACTTCTGATGTACAATAAGCTCCTTTGCGATCTGCTTTGCCATATTGATATTACATAATAAAGCCAAGGATTCTCGGTAACGAGAATGCTCGCACCTCCGGACACACCGATCCTAAGCCTGGAGTAGCATTAGGATTTGCGTCAGTATTGAGAAGCATGAGCTCTCGGGGTTTTTAAAACATCGCAAAGACTAGAAATATATAGATATGATCTAAGATATTCTACACTTTTAGGTCTCATAACGGAAGGAAATAAAATATAATATCTTAAATAACCATCTTAGAAAATTGTATGTAGTCAAACCTAGAGTAAATAGAAATACGATACATGTTTGATAAATACTAAGTATTGAATAAGATAGATAGTTACATGGATAGTAATATAAAATAACAAGTAACTCCAATGATGAGCTCGCCTGTCCACATATTAATCACGAGACTCTCACCTGCTGCTCTATCCTCTGGTGGTAGGGAAGAAGAAAGGAAAGGAATGGGTTAGAAAAAAGTCTAGTAAATGAGTACACCATCAATATATGACGATCATGTGCAGTTGGCTTTACTAATACTCTATGTGACCTAGGCAGTTTAACAGATGTTTAGGAATTACTAGATTTCTTTAATTAAAAGGTTTAGCTAAAGACATACCTACACTAGTTACTTGTGTAGGCTCATACTTAGGATCGAACAACCGAACCTATAGACAATATTGATTGGCTAATAGCTATTGGAACTATTTTACATAAGATTTCCTTACCATTTCTACCATAGGACTAAGTTTCCCATAACTACGGCTACCTGTAATCCAATTATGCACTGAGGGAGAGCCCGCAATGTTGGCTTATTGAAGTGTCTCATCGTTTGCATCATGTTCCACCTCTAAATGGTAATATAATCACCTCTTATTGCACGTGTCAGGATCCAACAACAACATGGAATCACTTCATGTTAGAATCCATGAATACTATGGAACCCCCATTGAGCCAGGCCCACATACTTCATCAGGCATCAGTCAGTATTGTGTGTCCACTGTAGAACCTCTTATGAGTGCCATTTGCGTCAGAGTTTCCCTCGGTCAAATATCGACCTTTGCTAGATAAATAGCATTTAACCAGCTCCACAATGTCCTATTGTAGCCTCATTGGGAATCAGCTTCTCTACCCTAACATCTACACATATGTATGTATGTATGTATATACACATACACACACTTTATATATACATTGACACTTAGCATAGTTTTATTTATTACATGGGCCTCAAGCCAAGGTTTAGATTGCGCTTCTGGAACGCTCATCGATCGACCGCTATATACTAGGGCATCAGTTGCTTGTTGTCAACCGCTCTGGAAAGTGCGGTCAACCGGTCATCATCAATTAGTATTTTAAACTTTTGATTTCATTTATGGGTTCGTTAATTATTTATTTATTTTTATTTTTATAAATAGTCATTATATCATTTATAGAGTAAGTTAGCAATTAAAGCGAACCAATTTCTACAATTTCCCAAATTTCTTATTTAAACTCAAATTTCATATTTATAGGAACAATTCAAATCAAAGGTTTACTGCTAACGTCAATAAAAAATTATATTAATAGATTATTAGGATTAAAAGGATTAGAGAAAGGGTTTTAATATAAATCAATTCCTATTTAATAGGTTTGCATTAACTAACTTATTATTCAATCTTAAATCCAAACAATATAATTAAAAATTTAGTTTCTACCAACATAAATCAGATAGGATATATCCAAATTAACTACATGTAATCATCTTAAAAGCATACCAACTAATATTAAATCCAAGCTTTCCTTCAAATTTTCGTCTAGAAACGTTTTCTATTCATTATTTGTTTGCCTGATTTGATCTTCTTAGATTCCTCGAATTTATTCTTGTTTGTTTTAAAGAATTTAAGTAGAGGAGAACTGAGTTTGGCAGAGGTTTGGTACATTGATAAATTTCTAATGAATTAGGGTTTAGGTTAGCTGTGAATTTTTTGAGGTTTAAGACTAGTACTGGTCGTTGTTCAACCCTAGAAGAATATTTTCTAACATCATGTATGCTAACTATTTACTTCGCACCTAAGTAAGTTTTTATTATTAAATCGGTCGTTGACTGCTCAGGTTCCTCGATGAGACCAACCGATCGACAACTACATATAGAGGCGATCGACGGTCCCCATAAGGATGTCGATCGATGGAGCTATTTATTTAAGAAAATCTTACTTTCCATATTTGTTTGTTTATTTAATTTCATCGTCAAATTTTAAAACATTTGTAACTTCTCCATACTAGCTCCGATTTCAAGGTGTTATATATGAAAATTAGCCAGAAAATCACTACAAACATAAAGGTGTATGTTTCGTAGCCAAATTCAAACGTCTGTAAAAATTATTTTTTACCCTTGTTATTCTTAAATTTATTTCTTTTTTAAATTTATCCTTAAATTCTTTAGGTGTTATAGAGAATCGCTCTGAGATCACTCAAAAGCTTGAGCATCCACACTACCTCTTTTGTTGCTTCATTGAGGGGGATGTACTCGGCCTCCATTGTGAAATCAACAACTGTTTCTTGCTTGAAATTTTTCCTACTAATGGCTTTGCCATTAAGCGAAAAGACATAACTAGACACCGATATACTATCATCTACATCACATTGAAAGAACAAATCTATATACTTCTTCATAAGGAGGTCTTAATTCCTATATATAAGGAAAAAGTCCTAAGTACTTCTTAAATATATCCGCATACATTTTGTGGCTGTCCAATATTTTTCTTCAGGATTAGACTGTTATTGACTTACGCATCTACTGCATATGCTGCGTCTGATCTAGTACATAGCATAATGTAGATTATGGACCTTATAGCTGAGGCATAGAGGATCCCATTTATTCGTTCTTTCTCCTCATCGATATAAGGAGCATCCTTCTTAGAAAGGATGATTCTAGACTGTATTGGAATGTTTGCACGCTTGGAATTTTCCATACAAAACCTTTTCGGTATGGTATATATGTATAAGGATTGGGACAATCCCATCAACCTCATAATTATTTCTCTACAGATCTTTATACCATGTATACAAGCTATTTCTTTCAAATCCTTGATGGAGAAATTGTTGAAAAGCCAAGCTTTCGCTGATTGCGACAACGAAGTCTTATTGCTAATCAGTAATAGATCATCGACATAGAGAACTAAGAATACGATAGCATCTAGCATCACCTCGTTCCTTTCTATATACATACGCTTCTTGTATGCTCTGATAAAAACTAAACTATTTGATTACCTTATCAAAACACCTGTTCCAATTCCTTGAAGCTTGTTTAAGTCCATAAATGGACTTTAACAACTTGCAAGCATTGCCTTCACTCCCACTGACCACAAAACCCTCAGGATACGACATGTAAATGGTTTCTTTTAAATCACCATTTAGAAAAAGCCGTCTTTTTGAACCATATTTAAGCTTTCTTTATACGTGTAAACCAATTCATTGTACAAAAATGAAAAACATTCTTTAACCCAGCCCACAATGGCCTATCCATCTTTCCCCAAACTCAATAGGTTGCATGAAAATTGAAACAAACAAATATTTTGAAATCCACAAAAGCAATCCATGATCTCCTCTTTGGATCCTTTCTGAACAGAATGCTTTACGTGTGACTCAACTCCTCTACTTCCCACCAGTAGATCTATCAACCGGGTTGGGTTGGGTCAAAATGGGTTGGGTCGACTTTGACCCAACCCATTTATGACCCATTCTTTTTGACCCATTTATGACCCAACCCTTTTATGACTCGACCCATTTAATAAGCGGGTTCCTATTTAACCCATTTAAAGATATAAATTTGATTTGAAAATAAAACAAATAAGTATAAAATAATTCTAATTCTATTTCTAATTTTTACGTTTTGAATTCGATAAAAATCAAAATTTAAAATTAAAATTTTAATTCTATTTTTCATCAAAAATTCAAATATAAGGATGTGGTAGTCTGTTATTTTCTAAGTACCACTATCAATCTCCATGGAGAACTACAGTGTGGGTTAATAATATGAAGTATTTGAGTGTTCCATGTTGTCCGTAATTTCGGTGGGACTTAATCGATCGATGTCCCGCCTGATTCCGAGTTAGTGTGAAGAAGTTATTGTAGTCTAAACAAAAAAATAGCGCCATCTGCACTATGCGGAGTTCCAATATAGGGATGTGGTATCCTGTTACTTTCTACGTACAATTGTCAGTCCTCATGGAGAACTACAGTGTGCGTTCACAAGATGATGTTTCCGAGCTTTTCATATTGTCTGTAATTTAGGTGGGAGTTAATCGGTCAAAGTCTTGACTGATTCTAAGTTAGTATGAAGAAGTTATTACAGTTTGAACAACAAAAGCGGCTTCTACGCTAGACGGAGTTCAAATATGGGAATATGATAGCATATTATTTTCTAAGTACAACTGTCAATCTCCATGGAGAACTAGTGTGCATTCACAAAATGAAGTATCCGAGTGTTCCATATTGTTCGTAATTAGGTAGGAATTTGTCGGTCGAGGTCTCGCCAGATTCTGAGCTAGTATGAAGAAGTTGTTGTGTCTGAACAAAAAAATAGCGGCTTCTGCACTAGGTGGAGTTCGAATATGAGGATGTGGTAGTCCGTTATTTTCTAAGTACAAATGTCAATCTCCATGGAAAACTACAATGTGTGTTCAAGATTCTTATTTTCAAATTTATATTTTCAAATTTTAAGTTTTTAATAAATAGGTAAATGGGTTACCCATTTATAACCCTTTTAAAATGGGTCAATCCAACCCATAACTCACTTAATAAAACTCATAAATAGGTTGAACCAACGTATTTATAAGTAGGATAAATGAATTGGATAAATAGGTTGGATCATGTTTTGATTGGTCACACTCGAGACATCATCATTCTTCGTACCATATTTTTGCCTACTTTCCTTTATTGTTTTGGAGATACTTTAATGGTGAAAAACTCGTTCCCTCAAACTTTGTCAAAAATTATTTTTTCTTCCAGATTTGTGCTCCCCTCCCCCAATCTAACAGATCTACTACTAATTGACAACTTCTAGATGAAAGCAGGAAAATCTACTGGTCGCCCACAAAAACTATTCTGTTTTCAGAAATATAAATCTGAAGCTATGCGACTTCTTTCCTTTCTATCTTGACAAATTTTCAAATATACATATAACACAGAGATTTAATATATGTCCTTTGTGTGCACGAGCTATCATAGAAACTCCTCGTTCCCCTAGAGATATCTGCTTTAAATTTAGTTTTAAATTTGTTTGCAATTTCCTTGTATGTAATTTCTGTAATAATTAAAAAATATGTAACTTAAAACTGGTTCAGCTTCATGCCTTGCCATTGAGGGGAAGCCTACAAAATGGTAGTTCTACATCTATGATGTTGTTGATCTATGTTCTAATTTCTTGATTCAAATAGCCACAAGATCCTTGATGTGCTTATAGATGCATTGTTCATTGTTTTGTTTATGTTTACGCCAGATGTACCATATAGAAGTCGACAAAACTAAATTGACTTTGTCATAGCTTTTCCTTGAGGAGTTTTTCTTATTCTACCGATTTCTGTACTGATGCCGTGTACTTCCAACTAAAAAAGAGACTTCGAGGTCATCGATCATCTCTTGACATGAAATACGTACTGGGTCTATTGCTATGTGCCTATTAATAAATCTTAGCTTTGTAGGAAGGTAGTTGTTTGGTGCTCTGAATAAAACATATAATCATTTTAGGAATGTGGATTTTATTTCAAATACACTTTGCCCATGTTTTATGAACGCAGGACGACATAGCCATTTCCCAAATACGTTCGAATATATATTGGTCATTCTTCATATAAGACCATACCTAGCAGTCCTTGTCGTCCTTTTTGAAAATATTTTCCTTTTCTATTTCCACCCTTATGATTGATAAAAAGCCGTGGTTGCTACTCTTCCACTATCCCTTTCTATTGTCTCCTCTATCATCAGATGCCCTGTTCTAGTCCATAACAATGTATGAACTCCCAACCTACTTATCAATCTTTCCATTTGTAGCCATGGGTCATACAATAGAGAAGTTGTTCCTCCATCCACTATTCTATTTTTCATACAAAATGTGGCTTTTGGTCTGAGCTTAAGAATGAATTTCCAAGGTCCTAATGTATCATTCCCTACTTCCATTTCCCAAAAAGATTTATTTTTTGTACGCTTCATTTGCATTAAGTTCACCCATAGCCCTTCTTAATTAATCGGTTTCACACTGGTTTAATTACAAGCACGCTATTCTTCTCATTTAGGTTCCTAAGACCTAATCCATATCCTCTTTTTGTTTCAATCAGCCTTCCAACGAGTCTTGCTGCTTCTACCCTTCTATGAAAAACTTAAAATGATGCTTTTAATTTTGTTTAGCGTCTCTACTAGTATCTAAAAACATTGCATCCAGTAGTTGACTATAGGACAGATTGTGCTTTTAGTTTGTTCCAATAGACATGCAACACTTAACAAGTTAGTTTCCCAACCCTTAATTATTTTCTTGATTTTATCTATAAGCTCCACGTAGTACTTATCTCTCAAATTTACACACGATAAAGGAATGCTAAGGTATTTAGCTGGTAACTTTCCATGCTCAGTCTTTAGAATCTCTTCAATCTCTTCCCTACACCACAATGCTTCACCTAAAAATATAATCGATTTTTCACAGTTCATCTGTAATCATGTACATTCATATATAGATTTAAAGACTACTTTGATCGCCTCTGCACCCCTCTTATCTGCTTTTGCAAATATTAGAATATCATCTGTGAAAATAACATGAGTTAACTTGTTCGAACCATCTTATACCACTTTTAACTGCCGATTCTTAACTTTTTCTATTATAGTCAACTAGAGTGAATAACAATGGAGATAGGGGATCTCCTCAACGTAATCCATTTGGGCTTTCAAAAAACCATGGTACTGCAATGATTAATGAGAGAAAAGATTGGAGAATTGATTAGTTCTGCTATTACCTTCATCCATTTATCTGAAAACTTCATTGTTTGCATCATATATGTTACAAAAAGCCTATTCACCGAGTAAGCCTATCGCATGTCAATTTTAATACATAGGGTATGACTATCCTTTCTCCCAAGCCCTCTAATCATTTCATGTGCATAAAGAATAACATTCCCTATGTTGCTATAGAGTATGAATGCGCATTGATTTTCTGATATTAGAGAAACCAAGCATAGTTTGAATCTGTTGCATAGAATCTTAGCCAAAATTTTATATATCATGTTGCAGCACGTTTTCGGCCTAAATCGCTAATTAGTTGTTGCCCTTTTCACTTTAGGAATCATGTGCAAAAACATTTGGTTTATCTCTTTCAAAATCCTCCCGCTAGAAAATGAATCATTCACAACTTCCTATAATAGATCTTCATCTATGTCCCAATGGGTCTTGTAATTTTTGAGTTGAATTCTTCTAGGCTAGGAGCTGTGCCATCTTTCAAGCTGAAAGTGGTATTCTTAATTTCGTAATAATGAATTTGTCATTCAGAAAGCCTTTACCATAGTCCGATAGAATTGTCTTACAAATCACCTTTGGTAGTGCTAGTTTTTGGTTTTGGTTATATAGTCCCACGAAAAATCTACCACTTTATTGGAAAACATGAAAGCATCCGAACTGATCGTTCCATTACTATCCAAGTCGGGAAACCAATTGTTAGCACACCTCCTATTAGACAATTTAGCGTAGAAAAAAGTCGTAATGTCAACCCACAGTAGTAAGGGATTGCATTTCGGCTTTTGCCTTGTGTTTAGAACTTCTGTAATGTGGCGCTGTCATGTTTCACTTTCATGCATTGTAGTTCATACTCAATGTTTTCACTATTATCCAATTCCACTAGTCCTCAAAGTCTCACACGCTCACTCCTAGTCATCTTCACTTCCTTCCTCGTGTCATTTTTGTCCTTAGACCATTGCACTAACATCCTCTTTATAGCTTTAAGTTTACGAATGATTGATACACTGGTCGCCCTCCTACTTCAGATTGCCATCCCTCCTTCACTTTTTCCACATGGTCTTCATGTAAAGTCCAGTGATTCATTTATTTAAAAGGTTTTAGTCATTTCTTCTTTTGTTCCACAAAAGAGGCCAAAATAGGAGAATGGCCACTCACTTCTGACAAAAGGTAATTTGCAGTCGTGTTCGGGAAAAATAATGCATCCACCGTATATTTATAAAACTTCTATCAATTCTAGTAAGAACATTTCTCTTAAGGTCCTACCAACACAAAAATTGGAATCCATGTATCGTAACTTGAGTTACCCCGTTTTTCAGCATCCAGCCTCTAATTCTAACAAATTATTGAAAGACGTCGATTTCCCTCCTAATTTTCCTTTGAGAATCTGATGCAATTAAAATCTACTAAAATAGACCATGACCTAAAATTTGTAAAGGCGTCATCTTTAGAGTTCAACCATAGTTTGCTCTTCGAGAAATCAAAGTTCAGACCATACACAAAAGTGTAGTTACATTTGACTCCTTCTTTATTCATCATATCTAATGTGATGCGTTGATCACTCATGCTAAAAATGTTGCTCTCCACTTTTCTATGTCCAACAAAATGAAATTCATACATTTATAATAGCATGCTACATTACTTATTATCTCCCATCTACTCCCATCTTTCGACTTTCCTCTTGAATTTCATTGGCTCTTAGCTTATTCTCTAATATTCCAAAGCACCCATTCTTATATTTATTAATTATTTTGTGAAACTCACTCATTATGTTAGGCTTATGAAAGCCTCCAACATTTCAACATGCAATATACATTACTTACTTGTTGAAGAACTTCTAAGTACACTGCCATATTTAGCACCCTACCTCTTCGCTCCTTTGCTTTTCTCTTTCACTTCCTATTTTGGGTTTGTAATAACCATTTTGTATTTGTTAATATTTTCAAACTTATTCTCCAGTATAATGCTAATTCAATCCTCTTTCATTGGTTTAGTACTCTTTTTCTCATTTTTATCCGAGTCATCACCATTACTATTTCCCTTACTGATAACCTTTTGGAGTTTATCCTAAGTTTATGGGTTTTCTGTATCATGTGAACTACAATATAAGCAAAGTCACTCTTCTTCTAAGGTAGAGGTATTTGATTCGTCCCCCGTAAAACATTCACATTGTTAATATCACATACACTATCATCAGATTTTGGCCCCCGAACTAAATCTAAATTCAAAGGATATGAATTGAAAATTAGGTTAGAGGAGGCATTGATGTCCAATGATGAGTTTCTATGTTTTAGAATTATTATAGGAGTGCATCGTGACTCCTCTTTGTGTTGTATAACTTATATGGCTCCCTTACTATTCCAAGATGTAGAAACATGTGCCAATGTAGTAGGATGGCTAGTTGCCCCTCTAAACACTTCGCTAAGGATAGTACTATGATCTCCTCTTCCTCTTTTGCTTCTTGTTCTCCTTTCTTTCCTTCCTTTTCTGATTTGGAGACTCCTTGGCAGCCTTATTCTCAGTTTTGTTGCTTTTTCCCTACATAATCCTGTCTAAAATAGCTTTTTTGGCCTTTCTTAGCTCCTTGATTGTTCCTTCATTTATTTTTCAATTTTAACATCTTCTACTGAAGTGGAACAAGACCCAACCCCCCATTTTTACTATCGTTTTGACATTCTCCCTGTTCCGACTTCTCCATTGATTCCTCCTTTTCACACTTCTGGTCCTCCTTTGGTGTTTCCTTATCCTCTTTAACATTATGTTCAACCTTCACTTCCTCTATCATCTACTTGTTTTTGGGAACCCAAATCTTCATTATTGGATATTGGGTAATCAGGCCCCGAAACAACATCAGTTCTCGCATCTAGGTGGAGAGTTTTCATAAACTACCAGTAACACCCCATTATTTTTACTAATTAATTTAAAGGAAATTAATTAACAAATAATGACATTGAAAAATAGAAGTTACATAGACGACAGGAGACTACAAAACTTATGCATTGGATTTGTGGGGATTTTCTTGATCGATTTTCATATATAAAGTTTTCTGGTTGGAGTCCAAACAAAATGATTATTAATGTTTGAAATGTTTGAATTGAAACTAATTATATACACAATTATGATAATAAAAAGTAACTAACGTTAATTGCTAACAATAACATACTTAGACGTTAAGAAAAAATAATGTTAAAACAAAATCTTAGAAAAATTATAACATAGGAAAAAAATGATAACAATCATTTAAATAAAGCAATTAATCGAACAAATCAACCCATGCTAATTAACTTCCATTAAACAAGGCTACAGATCAACACGTAGGTCACCAAGGTCTATCAGAAGCAGTTGATCCTAGGGCATGAATGGTCGACCGTTGCCTGTGTTGATTGCATAATAAATAGTAGCCTAAACTCCTAGATTTAAAACAATTTAATCACACGGCTTGCATTGATTTGAACCCCTATAAATATAGATCTAAACCCCCACTTCCATACTCATATTGCCTAAAGAACATGGATGCTCGCCATTTTCTGTTCTCCTCCAAAATTTTGTACTCTTAAATTAGCTCTAGTTCAGATGTATACATAATTAAGGAATTGTAAAAGATGATAGAGAAAAGTGAATAGGGTCAAATAAAATCACAAAAGCCGAGGTAAACTATAAACCTTGATTTAATTTATAAATCAATCCAAATCTCTCTTCTAATCTAGAATTATATTACACCTATATACATTTGTGATATATATCAGAATAAGATAAAAAAGGAAGTAAACAGGAATAAAAGGGATTAGATCCAAAGATTGAGAATGCTAAGAAGAGGTGATTGGGAAAATTGCATGTTTTATAGTAAAATTAGATGTATATCATTATGATCTATTTCACTTATGCCTATTTATAATCGATTTGGATATTTAATTGGGAGTACCAAATGATTAGGTATAAATGTCGATTTGGATAATTTATCATATACACAAATTGAAATTATGTAAGTAATGAATTGGACAATGAATTATATATGCGCGATGACTATGGAAAACATTTGATTTAACTATTTTGGATTTGTTGTAATTAGGTTGGGATTTGATGTTTTTTAATCTGTTGGAATGAAAACGGGTAACAATATAAGTCACTATGTATCATCCAAGTTACAAATAAAGGTGTATTGTTTGAAATAACAAGGAATGCAAATGTAAAAAAAAGTGATGTAAAAAATAAAAAGAAATCCTGTATTTTGCATTATCTGTTTCAATAAAGAAATAAAATATAATTCCTTATAATTTCACAAAAAACACAAATCCTCTTTTAAGTAATAAATAAAGGATTATAGAATTAACAACTCCTTTTGAAGGGGAAAGTAGTTCCAATGCATTAAAATATAAGGCCATTAAGTATAATAAAAAGTGAAATAAAAAGGAATAAGAACAGTAGTTAAAAAGGGAATTTCAAAATATGCAACCTTGCTAAAGTAATTGGAAAGTAAAACTATTTAAGATTCATTGAACACTAATGACACTAAAGCCAATAAATAAGAAATGGACAGCAAATGATAGCGAATAAGAAAATATATTTAAAAGGAAGTGGTAAATGATCTTAAATTAAATAGGGTGTAAACACATAGAAAAGTGAAGAAATGTTGTCAACGGTAAATGGTAGAGGCATAGTAATTAAACAAGAATGAATATATACATACACACATGTATTTATATATATTATATGTGTGTGTGTTTTTGGACCAAAAATGGCACAAACACCCAGAAGTTATATGTGGTAGAGATTAAATGGAGAAATAGCAAATGAAAATAAGGAAACAAATGAAACACAATCATTTATAGTGATTTGGCAAAGCGAGGCCTACTCCACTTTAAATTTTTATTACTTGTTTCTATATTGGAGGAAGAAGTTCCTAGGGGTCGGTACAACTCCAGCACTTGGAATTTTAGAGTTACAAGAATACAAGAAATAATTGAACTAGACCCTAAAAGATCCCCAAAAATGAGCCATACCCCATATTTTTAGAGATAAGGGTCCTAAAATCTCACATGTGAAATCTCTTAGCTGTTGTGCCTGAAATTGACTCGTTCTCCCAAAAAGTAGATGCCAGCTCAAAAATACTAGGGACTCGGTACCAATCCCTAGGTGGGTGTCGTACGATCCCCAAATTTGAGGATTCTTTAGTTTTTGGCACTTAGCATGGATCATCTTGTGGCAGGCTTCGCAAATCCGTAGTTATTTGCGTATATCTTAGCAACTTTCTAAGCCTAAATGATGGAGTTGCGGGAAAACAAAATTGCAGATTTAAGAGTTCATGGAGGTCGATAGAGAATTGCACATATTCAACAAACCAACTTTGGAAACAGACTTCCAACATCGAAATAAGCTTGTAGGTAGAAGATGGGGTCCACCTAAGTTGTATTTGGGCTCTGCCTATTCTTGGTTTCTGGACTCTTCGGCTATCTCTTTGGGCTTTCCGCCCTTATAATGCCAAGTTCTATCTATCCATTTTGTCTGGATTTTGGCTTATCAAAAGGTACGATAATACTTGCCCCCAAAGTACATCTTGTTTCCAACATGATGTGCTTTGAATCGAGACAAGTTCGGGTTTACGTGAAGGATTCCACTATGTACTTTGAATGGTCGCGATCCTTTCGTGAATCGATTCTGTAGATTGTCATATCCATAATGATCCACCGTGATGTTCTACTAACATCCAGGACTAACTATGAATTTGGAATGTGATCCCATAGTTTGTTATTCCACTTATGATGGTTTTAAACTAATCATGTCCATGAGTTCCCTAGGTATAAGTTTAACTTTCCTTCAACGTTAGTCGTCAAGCATTGGATATATACACATGGTTCATCACATGTGCATAGCTATATGCACACATAAACATATACCATATATGTATATGTATATGTATATTTCGCTTATTTTAAATTTGGGACTCATTACCGATCCCCAATTTGGGAGTCGGTACAGACTCCTCACTTAGAGAAATTTCCTCAAGTTTTTCTCTCTTTGAGAATTCGGGCCTGGGAGGTTATAAAAGTCTTCTTTTATCCTTTCTTCCTCTCACTTTCTCATTCATATCCTGCCATAAACTTGAGTTCTCATGCTCGTCATTCAAGATTTCGAGTTCGCTAATCAACCTCGCCTCCTTCCATGCTCGAAAGAACCATCGCTGCATCATCCCTAGCAATCGAAATCGCCTATACCACCCCATCCTTACCTTTGTCAAACCTACCTCCGCTAACCCAAACCCTAACTCTAGAACCCATATCAACTTGAATCGATCTCAGTAGGTGTACGGTATACTCGTCGATGAAGAAGAACCAACATGGCCACGAATACAACGGAATGAGGATATTATAGGTCATGGTTTTAGAGGCAAGGATGAATGTGGAAGGTGGACATTTCTTGAGTAGTAGGGGTTGGTGAAACTCCCATACTTAGGTGAATTTTTTCCTATTCCAAACTTTATAATCAAACATTGCCTTGCGAAACCATGTTGGATCCTCCTCTCATCCCTATGCATTTCAAAACTATGGTTGACAATGTAAAGCATGCTCGGATGGTCGGCGATGATGGTCACGTTAAGTGACATTTAGAATTTAAAATGAATTACTAACATAAGCAATTAAATAATAACTGAAATCTGAACTGCAACACACTGCACTGGAATCCACTTTAGCACAAGAGGAACGGTTTTTAATTAATCTTCTAATGCTTATTATTTGTCGAGTTTTTATAGAAATGGGTAAAAGACATTTCAAGTGTCTAGCTGCCCAGACCAGGGTACATCTGTTCAAGATACGTTGAGTCTGATGTAGAATCACGCTCAACTACAACTCTATATGTGCAGCAAATCCTATCCATCAAGAATAGCGACCATAAGTTTCACAACAAAATGTTGAGAATCTTAAAGTAAAGCAACAAAACACTGAAGTAAAGCAACAAAATCCCGTAAATATGGTTGAACTAGTAAAGGAACCTCAAGTAGATCCAACACTCTAAAATCTTGAGGATGCTGTAATGTTGAATAACACGATCGACTTTGATCCTTCTAGAATCGATGAAGGATCTCTTTGAAAGATATGTTGTAAGCATGGCATTCCATTTGATGATGTCTAGGCATCATCTCACAACTAGAAAGCCCATGACCCACTAAAAGGACGCATAGTTTGCAACAGATACGTGTGCTTGGCGAATTGCGTCCTGCTATTTAATCAATTCATTCGTCCAGTCCTGAACTTAACGAAACTATCTCCTACGCAGCTGGATCAGAATAGCTACACATTTCTTCTGAGCGCCTTTTTAGTTTTCTTTGTGTATTTGAACCAAATGCCTATGATGAAGAAATATTATACATTTATAGCTTTAAAATCCACAAATAAACCCATCTATTATTTACCTAGATCTAGTGAGAATTTGCAGAATCATCTTTAGGGCTTGGAATAAGTTGAGTTATTTCAAGGTTGAATGGTTATATATGTGCTATCCACTCGGGTTTGCTCATAAATGGCTATTTGGATTAAGTGTTATTTCAAAGGCCATCCATGTATTTGCCTTATACTCTACATGCTTAATTTGTCTTTTACTATTGTACAGATGTTCTAGTGACGCCCAATGATGGATCGCTTTCAAATATCGTTAATACTCTCATGGCAGTCCAAAAGAGGTTAGGTATATAATAACCCAATTAAAAAATGAGAATCTTCTCGCTTATGGCTTATTAGAGGAAGGTTGCAGCATCTGTATTGTTCCAATTGTTGACATTAAGGATGATGATGATGATGATGATGATGATAGCGATCCCCCTGTAGGAGGCGAGTCGATCCTGAATTGCCCCCATCTTCGAATCCTGGGGTCGAAGTCGTAAAAAAACATGGAACTAGAACACAAGGGGCGAGGAAGGCGAAATTATTGGAGAAGGCAGTAAGGTCGGCCAAAACAACATTGAAGTGGGCCACAGATTCTAGACTGAACAACCCAGAGATGACCCATTGCATGCTCCCAAAAAGAAACTGATTATGAGAATTTTAAAGGCATAGGCTTCCACTCAATTTCCACCGACCGTAGGTGCAGAGAAGACTCCATCTATACCCGTTTGCCGGTCAATGGCTTATACCTATGGAGTTTTTCTCTTTTGACATTGGTAACGTAGCATTGGCGACATCGGTTATCCGATCTACTTTGAGGAGGGCATCATTCCAATTGATGCGCGAGAGGTTACCTTCACGGGTAAAGCGCTAGAACATAATCCATTAGAGGGACACTAAGACACACACATACATATATGCACTATTCGACACTCGCTCTTGACCTATGTCCTTACCCGTTTGACGTAACTCATCCTTGTTTTCTTTGCTCGCTCGATGGATAGGAGAAAGCACTCATTTTGAGCCCTATAAGAGAAAGCATATCATGTTCAATGCCCTCGGTCGACCTCATACCATTAAAGTCCAAGACTATGATTCTTGTTATCGCTTCAACCACGATAGAGACGACCGTGACAGGAGTAGTTATAATAAGGACTGCTCTTCTCATGACTTTGCTTCTAAGCACTAAACTAGATTTAGATTACCTGCTTCTAGAGTCCCAAATAAGCAGCCTAACTGCCTTGATGATATTCCATTGGCTGACTCTTCTCAAGCTCCATCACTTGCCTTTGTCCCTTTACAATTTGCGACACTATCTCACTCTAATCGATCTTCTGAGCGCAAATATCGTAAGAGTGGCCCCGATACTTTTCATCAGAGGCTAGGCAAAAGAAGCGATGTCACTTCAATCACTACAGAGAAGCAGCAGGTAGATACTCGGGGCAGATTGCTAAAGTTAAGAATGGATTCCCTAACGTTTTCATCGAACGAATTATATTCTTGCCAAACATAAAGAGAATTCTTACTAAACTCCAACAAAGAACCATCGATTGCACGATCGATGTCTGTAATCAGTATAATGAATGGGTGAAGCTAGCTGGAAAGATTTCAAAGTCCACAGAAGATAGCCTGTAAGATATTAAGAATTAGAAACTCATTGAGGCCGAGAATAACAAAACCATAGCCACTCTCAACATTGAGCTCAAAAATTCGAGAAAAATTCCAAGCCAAAGTAAAGAAGAAGGCCAAGGAGGCCGTTAAAGCACTCGAAGAAGAGAAATTTAGACATCTGAATGAAATCAAGCAAGTGCATCACCATAACCACTGGCTTGTAATGGAAAGGAATGCTGCCAAGAGGAATGCAACTGAATTGAAAACCAAGCTCGAGCAGGAGATCATGGAGAAAGATGAAGCGTAGAAAATTTCTCAGAATGTATTCGACGAGCTAGTCCCCATCAAGATTACTACATTTGAAATGGTCGGGGACATCGATGCTCTCGTTAAGAGAAAAGTTGAAGTTGCGGTAAAACAGACTGAGAAAAGGATAGTGGAGCAAATGATGAAGAAGTTTGAGCCACTGATCACTAAGTATAATGCCAATGTTCTCAAATTTCAAAATCTAGAGTTGTTTAGGGAATATTACCCTTTTATGCCCACCCATGCCTAAGAACGGGTCGTCGAGGAAGAGAAAGAATTTCTTGACAATGATAGTTTTGTTATGAAGTAGTTAGAAAAAGAGATTCTGAAGGGATGAGCCCAAGATCCTTCATGATAGTCAACATCTTATTCATCCGAAACTTGATACAACTGCTCAAAAAGGGGTAGGCAAATTTTTTGGCTCTGCACATCATGATGATATAGCTGGTCAAGCGCTTCGGACTCAAGTTTCTCCTGCTTCCACCATTGATTCTTCTACCAGCGTTGATTTCGACCCAAAGAAGCCGCATCTCTAGAAATTCAATGCTCTCTCTTCTATTTCTGATGGAACTCCTGGCAGCACTCTAGCTCATGAGGAAGTTCAAATTGCAGAAGGTATCTCGTTGACTTCTCCTATTTTCCAAAGAGTTGGTGTGTCGCCGATCAACATGACTAAGCTTCCTCTTTGTTTCTCTCTAATTACGGTTCAACCTAAAATCACTCTACTCCCTTCTAAGGATTCTCAACTGGGGCCACAAATATCGACGACAGAGTCTTTTACTGTCAAGATATCAATGAAAATTACTAACATCCCGGTTGAGGAGACCCTGAACCTTGACGAGCGCACGACAGACGCTTTGTTGGAAGATGAAAACGATGAAAATAATGGGACTCAAGTAGATGAGGATGTTATTATTACTGAGTTCTCAAAGTCCCTGGTAGGTCTCTCCATGCATAAACTTAAGAAAAAACTTAGGGCAGATATCCTCCTTGCTAGTCAAATCAAGCAGGAGTAAATAGAAGTTTTCCTTCCTCCATCGTCGATTGCATTGCCTGGGCAAACCATTTTTACCCCAGTTTACATTCCTCCACCCAGGGGTGCTTGAAGTACGTCAACGGCATTTTCACAAAATATATCAGTTCCTATTTCTCTGCCTGGAAGCGACCAGAGTGTGCCTTTTGGGTCTTCACAAAGCACTCCCTCTAAAGGCCAAGGCGAAAGAGGATGAGGTGGAATGACGTAAGGGAAGAGCTCGAATGAAGTCTCCCTTGGTTCTAAGAAGAAAAAGAAATCCACGAAGAAATAGTCGCTAGTTTGTTTTTTCTTATACGGACTCTCTTTGTTTATTGGCCAACTTTTTTCAAGTTTGGCCCCTCGTTATTACTTTTTTGTTTTTGGTGTGAAATATTTGTACTTAGCTTTCCTAGTTGGACGTTAATAATAAAGAATTTTTGTTTTGTACAAATCTTTGCTTAAACTTGTCTAAGTACTTAAGACGTACGTTTTCCATTCAATGTACTTGCGAATTATCTCCATTGTTGACTGTTTTCTAATCAGGTCCATAACTCTTTTCGTAATTTGCCGACTTGCACCGTTCTAGCAAGTGTAAGGCAATCTTATGGTAAACCGCTTAAATTGGTGATTGGAATATATTTTTTTTGGATAATATGTCCCAACCATACCAAACTCCGGGAAAGAGTTTAAATTTACTGCTTAGAATCGTAGTTTGCACACCTCGTCCAGAATGTTAGCATTTGATCATGCCTAACTCTAGGCATTAACTGAAGGCTTATATTTTGGATCATGTTTTACTCCAAGCATGGAATCATCATTCTGCCTACTCCAAGCAACATCTTAAGGATCAGACGAACTATTCACGCTCATTTTTATTTATACTCCTGCCCCTGGTCCAGGGATGAGAGTTGAGTAAGTGATTAATAACATCATGCTCTTGTTGATTTGGACTCCTATACTCCCTCAGAGGGTAATATTTAGCATATGAACGATTTTTTCATGTCAAGTTTAAAGCTTATGCTCTTTCCTCCAGTCCAAAGACAAGAGCCAGTTTGCAGATGGTTATGCTTTAAGGCCTAAGTTTATACTTTGAATCCTCCTTCGAGAATGAAAGTGTGAGTACGGATGCTCATATTGCATTCTGTATGTGTTTATAATTCTGCTTTTAATCCAAAGCCAAGAATCGAGATGCAGACAGTCATATCATGTCCGGCTTATGTTTATACTCTAGCTTCTACTTTGGGAGCGAGACTTAGGATGTAGAAAATTATGTCATGTATGGCTTATATTTATACCCTTGCTACTACTCTGGGAGTGAGAGTTAGGATGCAGACAATAATGTCATGTCCCACTTATGTTCATACTCTAACTCCTACTTTGGAAGTGAGAGTTAGGATGCAAAAAATTATGCCATGTCCGGGTTATACTCTTGCCCCCAATCCGAAGTCAAGAGTAAGCCGATTTCAATCTTTGGACATCAAAAAAGGGACTTCATGGGCTTGGTCATGGGCCATAGAAGTTTGACCGGCACCTATCTCTAGGTATCTACACACCTTTGTGGAAAGACTGATTCATTCAGATCGACATAAGGGTCCAAGTCCATTGCATTGCCAAAATCCATTTCGTATATTTGAAGTAGTTGACCCCTTGCTTCGCTCATGGTACAACCCCTTTCCCGCTAAGCCACCTTTCTTAATCATTTGCAGATTCATTTGAGTTGATAATGTCACAACTCTTTAAAAATGAAGAGACATAATTTTTGGCTTGAAAGCAATTTTATTTGATTAAAGACAAAAAATGAAAAAGTTATTTGTTATTACATAGCTGTAGCTAGTTATTTACAAATTTATTCTCTAAGTGAAATAGCGTCGTAGATGCTTCGCTATTCCACATCCTTGGAAGTGAGATCTCGTTCGTAGTTGCTACTTGAAAGTACTATCTCCAAACTTTTCCTCTATTGTGCACGAACCTTTCCAAATCAGGCTCAGTTTCTTAGGGCTAGGGAAGATTCATTTGAGGACCAAGTCACTGATTTCAAAGGTCTGACTTCTAAATTTAGTGCTATAATATCGTGTGACTTGGTATCTGTGTGCAGCTTCACTCAATTTAGTTTCGATCCGCTTCTCATCGATCATATCAAGAGACTCCAAAAGGAATTGCTCGTTCATCCGTGAATGGTAGTGGGTTAACCGATGAGAAGGTACTTCCAGTTCAATCGGGATCATGACCTCTGATCCATATGACAAGGCGAATGAAGAATGGCCAATCGCTGACTTGTAGGTGGTTCGTTAAGCCCAGAGTGTGAATGAGAGTTCGTCGACCCACTTGCCTTTGGTTTTCTCCAGTCATTTCTTAAGAATGGACTTGATAATCTAGTTCACATCTTCAACCTATCCATTCGCTTGAGTATGTGCTACCATTGCAAATCTCATCTCTATGCAATGTCGGTGACAAAAATCCTTAAACTTTATGCCATTAAATTGGTTCCATTATCGATAACGATTGTTTATGGAACTCCAAAGCAACAGATGTATTCCAAACAATAAATTTGATTGCTTTCTTCGTAGTAATCATTGCAAAAGGCTTCGCCTCGGCCCATTTTGTATGATTACTGCCATGATGGCGTACCTTATACCACCTTTAGATATTGGAAATACAACGATGATATCAATATCCCAAACTGCAAATGGCTAAAGACTAACCATTTAGGTAATTTTTGTCAGTGGGGCCCTTGAAATTTTAGCGATCTTTAGAACTTGTCACATCTTTGGGCGTAATCAGTTGCATCGCATTTAAAGTTGGCTAGAAATACCCGTAATGCAGGATCTTCTTTGCAAGGGTATTCCTCCCAGTAGGGTCCCCATAGGCCCCTTCATGAACTTCTCTCAAAACTCATTTGGCATCATCGTGAGCAACACACTGTAACATAGGGACATAGAAACCCTTCCTATATAGTATTCCTTCTTGCATGGTATATCTCGAAGCTTGTTGAAGGATTTTGCATTGCCCATTTCTTCTTTCTGGAAGGATTCCTATCCGCAAATAATCCTGAATCGAAGTCATCCATGACTCTTGTTCAGGCTCACTCTCTAAGATCCAATCGACATCCGTCCGATCGATGCTCGGAGCTGAAAGCACTTCCATTGGAACTAGGTCCCCGAGCTGTGCATCTTCGAAACTGGCCATCTTAGCAACTAAGTTTGATTTTTCATTTTCCTCTCTGGGAATATGAGTGATCGTGTAATATTCAAAATCGTTAAAAAACTCAAGAACATGGTTTAGATAGAGAGCTAACCTTGCTCCCTTCATTTAATATTCTCTCCGAACTTTGTATACCACTAGCTAGGAGTTACAGAGAACGTGCAAAGTCTTTATTCCCAGTTCCCTGGCAATCTTGAGTCTTGTAATCAAGGCCTCGTATTCAGCTTCATTGTTTGTTGTTGGAAAGTTGAGTTTCAAGGTGTATCAAATTGGGTATTCTTCGGAAGTGACAAGCACGACTCAGCACTAGATCACCGATCCTTAGATGCACCATCTATGTACATCTTCCATCCAACTTTCTTTTCTCCATTTCTCTCTTGTATGTCATCTTGTGTAGTGAATTCAGCTATGAAATCCACCAAAGCCTGACAATGGATTGCTCTCCAAGGGTGATAAGTGATATCATACTAGCTCAATTTGATTTTCCAATTTAACAATCTTCTGGAAGTCTGATGTTGTTGCAAGACTTGTCATACAGGCTGGTTAGTAAGGACATTAATGGGAGAGCTGGGAAATTGGGGCAGAGCCTTTTTCAAAGCGATCAATAGATAGTACGGGAGCTTTTCCAGTATCAGATACTTTCTTTCTGCTCCTTCTAACCGCTTGCTAATATAGTAGACCGGTTGTTGGATGCGCGACTTGTCACGTAGAAGTGCGGCGCTCATAGCTTGCGCCAACACCGTCAGATATTAAAACTAATCCTTATCATCCATCAGTTCTGAAAAAAGGGAAGGTCTCTCCAAGTAATCTACCAGAGCCTGGAATGCGTATTTGCAGTCTTAATTCCACTCGAAATTTCTCTTTCCCTTCTTGATTACCTCAAAGAAAGGGATTTGTTTGTTAGTTGCTCTAGAGATGAATCGACTCAGGGAAGCAACCTCCCGTTTATGCTTTGGACCACCTCGATCATCTTTAGGGCTTTGATCTCCCTCAAAGCCTTAATTTTCTCTAGGTTGGCTTTAATTTCTTAAGAGTTGAAGATGAAACCCAAGAATTTTCCTGAAGCAATACCGAAGAGCATTTTAGGGATTGAGCTTTATCTCGTATTGCCCAAGGACGTCAAACATTTCTACTAGAACACCCATGTGATTTCTCAAATGTCGTGACCTTACGAGCATATCATCCATGTAAACTTCCATTGTTCGTCCAATCTGGTTCTTAAACATTTGGTTCACAAGTCTCTAGTAAGTCGCTCTTGCGTTCATTGATACGAAGGGCATGACCAGATAGCAAAAGAGTTTATGGTCAGTGATGAAGCTAGTGTGTTCTTAATCTGGGACGTGCATCGAGAATTGAATGTATCCATAGTACGAGTCTATAAATGAAAGTAACTCGTGGCCAGCATTTGAGTCTACCAACTAATCTATTCTTGGAAGTGGCAAGCTGTTCTACGGGCATGCTTTATTCAAGTCGAATAATCGATGTATGTCCTCCACTTTTCGTTTTCTTTCTTCACCAATATAAGGTTTGATACCCAATCTGGGTGTAAGGCATCATGTATGAAGGTCATATCCCTGAGCTTATCCACTTCTTCCTTAAGCGTAGCGAATCTCTCTGGACCCAGGCTGCAACATTTCTGTTTCACAGGAATGCATTTAGGATTTATGATTAATGTATGGCTAGCTACCCTAAGCAAGATCCCATACATATCCGGGTATGTCTAGACAAACACATCTAGGTTTTTCCGAAGAAAACTAACCAACTACCCCATCACCCCAGTGCCGGACTGAGATCCAACCATCAGGACTCTACATGGGTTATTCCTACAGACTAGAACAGTGATTATCAACTCGACGGGAGTTTCTCGTCCACCCTCTGGCTCTTTTCGTCGTTATAGAGCCGACTAGTTTGCCTGAGCCAAGACTCAGGCGGTAGTTGCTATGCATTCAAAGCTTTCGTGCAGAGGGCCCTCTCTACACTCTTTCCGTTCTCCTTGTGCTTGCTTCCTTCAATTCACTGACATAGCATTGGTGGCCAGCCACTTGATCTTCACTCACAATCCCCACTCCATTGTTAGTAAGGAATTTCATAGTTAAACACCAAGCAGCGATGGCCACTCTAAATTTAGCTAGGGCCGATCGACCCAAGAATACGTTATAAGCACAATACATATGCAGTGCTAATAATGGCACAACTTGCACTCGCTTGCGGTCGCCCTCATCAAGTTCCACCAGTTATTCGACAAATCCTATAGCTTCAATAGCCATCCCATTAAACCCCTGTATACGAGACCAGCAGGGCTTCAAATCTCTCCTCTAACATCATTTGGTCGAAGGCTTTTTTGAACAAAATATTGACCGAACTCCCACAGTCAAAAAGCACATTTCGTACAACATCAAGACCAATCATTACTGAAATCACAAGTGGGTCAATTTTTGGAGCCTCAACTCCATCAGCATCCCAATTCTAGAAAACAATGTCATCTATTATAGTTTGAGATTGATTTATCGGAGCTCCATCCTCGACAACATAGCAACTTTCACTCTTAACATGCTTCAAAGCTCCAATATATCTATCCATCTCCGCAAAGCTCTTACCAGTAGGATATGCCCCGTCTATGATTATGTTTATCATTAACTATTTTTCTGGTCGCCGGAATTCATCAACACCAGGTCCAGCTTAGCCTCACTAGAAAGACGGCCCAGGGGTGCTAGTATTTCCTTGCTCATCACCCTGTAGGGCTTTCATGTATTACTGAATTTTTTTTCCTCATCAATTCTTCAATCATGCCATGAAAGTGCATACATTCATTAGTATTATGACCGCAAGTCTCATAGAATCTTCAGAACTTGCCCGACTTCCTCTCCTTGTCAATCGACTGCTTAGGAGCCAGCTTCCTATAGTCTTGGTATTCTGAGTAACCAGATAGATGTTCTCTATTGACTTGTTCAACTCAAGTTAATTGTCATATTTGGGACCTCTAAAACGACTCCCATTATTAGACTTTCCCTTCTTTGCGTCATTATTTTGTTTTCCTCCTTTGTTATTATTACCAACTTTCACATCAATGTTTCCAAAGCTTCTTTTAGATTTCTTTACAACAATATTACTCTAAATTGGTTCATCTGAACTTCCAATGTCAGTTCTTCATGGACACTTATGTGCATCCTCCCAGTGTAGATACTTATTGCTTTAAAATAGAAAGCTTCCATTATCGATGGCTCCTTTCTTTCTATCCAATCCCCAAAATCCAAGTCGGGATGAACTCCTCTACAAAACGCCATCAACACCATATCTTCTTTCGACCCGTTATTCCCATTACAACTATGTGGAATTGATTTAGATACCTGCAGCGACTCTCCTTCGGCTTGATATACATTAGACAACGACGTAATGTGCTTTGTACATGAGGCATGCAAATGGAATTTCTCAATGAATTTCCATTATGATTCATAAAAAATGGTATGGGCCTCAATGAAAGCCGAGTGAACCACATCGTAGCCACTTCTTTTAAGAAAATTGGGAAACAACGACACTTCATAGCATCTGAAGCCCTTCCTGAATCCATATGTCATTCATATCACAATAAATGTTGCCTAGGATTCATCATTCCTCTTTGTAATGGTATCGTTGGCATGTTGAATCTATTGGGATATTTTGCATGAAGGATGCCCTCAGTGAACGGGTGTTGACTTTCATAAGTTTCCCAATCGTCATTAGTTCAGTGCCTATTTTCACTAACCAACCTTCTAAAAATATCTTCCAAATAATCTGAATCAATAGGTTCGACTGAAGGGCACAGATCGGGTCCTGCCCAAAGTGTTCGACTGGGTGAACACTCTTGAAAGGCGCTTGATACCTAGCTCCCTAAACTCCAAGGGACCCAATCATCCAGCATTCCCCTGTTTGATTCTCGTGAGCAGCATAATTAGCAATATTGTCATGTTCTAGATTCAGACCTTCAATAGCACGTCCAGGGACGATAACCACTCCGCCTCCCAAAGGATGGGCCCTGGGCCTACCATTTTGGGGACTTGGACCGAGTCCCAAATGCGGGTCGGTACTTATCCCTGAATTAAAGCCTAGGATTCGTCCTCTTCCTTGTATAGAAGTTATATATCGTACTTAGTTTTCTTCAGCCTTTCTTTCCTCCATCTTTGCTTTGATGAAGAACTCTCCAACTCCGAGCTAGAATCCTTTCTACTCCGTCTAGGGCTATTTTGAGTTACCTCGTTCAATAGCCTCTAGCTCTATTGCATCATGTTGTTCATCTCTTGTTGGCTAGCTTATAACCTATCTTCCATATGCTTCACCATCATATCCATCTTCACTCTGGTTACAATGCCAGTAGGAGCTTGGATCTTAGGTTGAGTTGGCTAAATGAATTCATCTCCTTGCTAAGGATTCTGATTCTTGATTTCAGTGGTAGCTCTGGAATTGGCAGAATGATCTCTTCTTGATGGGGCCATGGCAGAAAACTTTTGGTAGACCTTTGCAAGTCTGAGTTACAGAATTAAAAGATAAAGAGATTGGATCTGTCTCTTGGATATAGAAAATCCAATAGTAGATGATGGATTAAATGGTCTAAGTTCAACCTTCTTATTGAAAGCACCAAAATACATGACCCAAAAATGGCCCAAACACCCAGAACTTATATGCAGTAGAGATTAATTGAAGAAATAGTAATTGAAAATGAGTATATAAATGAGACACAGTCATTTATAGTGGTTCGACAAAGCAAGGCCTACATTTACTTTAATATTTTATTGCTTGTTTCTAACTTAGAGGAAGAAGTTCTTGGGATCGGTACAACTCCAACACTTAGAATTTCAGAGTTACAAGAATATAAAAATAATAGAACTAGAGCCCAAAAGATCCACATAAATGAGCCATACCTTTTATTTATAGAGGTGAGGGTCCTAAAATTTCACATGTGATATCTCTTTGCCGTTGTTCCTAAAATTGACTCGTTCTCCTAAAAAGATAGGTGTTAGTTCAAAATTACCTGGGACTGGGTATCGATCCCCATGTGGGAGTCAGTACCGATCCCCAAGTTTGAAAATTCTTTAGTCTTCAACCCCTTAGCTTGGATCATCTTATGGTAAGATTCACAAATCCATAGTTGTTTGCACCAATCTTAGCATGTTTTCTAAGCCCAAATGATAGTATTGTGGGAGAACAAAGTTGCAAATTCAAGAGTTTATGGAGGTCGATAGAAAATTGCACTTATTCAACAAACTAACTTTGGAAATAGACTTTCGACATTGAAATAAGCTTGTAGGCAGAAGAGCCAAGTTGTTTTTGGGAATCGGTATGGATCCCCGGGTGGAAGTCAGCGTCGATCCCCATCTTGGGGGATCTCATCACTTTGTTGCCTTGGATAATCTTGGCTTTGACTTTTTAATTTGTGCTTGGTTTATAGACTCATAGGCTATCTCTCTGGGCTTTCCACCTTGATAACATTAATTTCTATGTGGGATAACAATAAGGTATACATACATTGCCTCAAGTATGTGTTTATTCGATGTGAATTACATAAGTATGTAACTTAAATGAACAAGAACGACGTTACTCGCTAGTTTGGGTTGGAAAGCAAGGTCATTATTATTATACGATAGAAGTCTACCCACCGCAAGGGGCTATTAGCAGTCGTGTAACATTATACTGATGTAAGACATATCCGATCATAGGACCTGTGGAGAGTATACGTTTATGTATAAATGTGGGAATACCCCTAATAGATAAAGGAGTCTTCTTCAAAATAAAAACAAGAGGCAGTATTGACTTTATTGCATTAAACAGTCTAAATAGGTTGGCAAGAAGCTCGATGCTATGTTAGTAGGTGTAGGCACTATATCATGACTAGGAGCTACATAGGTTGGATGCATCATCAATCCAAAGCGGTCAACGAGAAAGATAGGGTTTCACCTAATGGGCTACACCTCCTACTGGTAGGCAATGTTGGGTAATGCATGGCTATAGTTATTTGATAGTTTTTTGTTAGGGTGTAGCTAGTTAACCCATGATGGAGTTCTTTCCAAAATGAATAGGGTAGTCCAGGAGCTGAGTCCACAATAGAAAGCAGACAAGTTAGTAAATCCCTAAATTGAAACGAGATAGAATACAGCTAAATTATAATGACACTATTACTAGGTACTAATAGGAGGTTCTACTTTGTACATGGGAACTTTGGCTTAAACATTGATGATGATGCCCGGTAGATGGATACTTAGCAGGGATAATATCTTGGCCAAATAGGGACTGTGGTACTTACATATATATGGGTACGTAGCTATAGTCTACTATGGGTAGATGGGATGTATCATATGTATACGTGAAGTCGAGATTACTAATTAAATAATAAAAGACATAACATGTAATGGAAGGCAATTAGCATAAACTAATGTTATTACAAAGTGTATAATTTACCAATCACTAGAACGTTTTCCCTACCTCCTCCTTTTACAACCCGCAGGATGGCTTTAGAGGGATAGGTACAGGTACAAGGTGGGAGCAATAGAATGTCGGGTTTTCTGATGCATGCTCGACACTAACAAGTACACTTGATATTGGAAGTGTCACCTTAGTCAATAACTATATATTTTATTATATTTTACTATTTTACTATGAGTTATATCAATAGTGCTCTAGTATGCATTTTTTTATTCGTAAGATACCAAACGAACGATCCATACTTTGGCGGACTTGGTATTTCGATTTAGTGAAAATCTAAGCCTATAGGGGTGTCAGTTTTTGCATAAACTCCTAAGAAAATACCGTTCCATTATCAGCAATAGCTTTTTTGACACTTGGAAATCCCGACTTTGCCTTCACATCTACCAAAACTCTGGTTTGTTTTTTGTTGCCTCATCCATCGACCCCTATAGTGTTTACTGGTGCACTAATAGCAATATTTCCCCACAGTTGAAAACTCAGGCATGAAAGTCTAATCAAAACTAGCATAGTAGTTAGTAAATCATGTTTAAATCTCATAGATGGGTCAATTTTTTCCCGATGATTATATTCTCATCAAAACACCAAGGCCCTCCTTCTAGAACTTTGTTACAATCTACCTCATCGCCAAACCTAACAATAGAAAAACCATTCCCTTCCGTTCGAACTTCAAATAGTTTCTCTATTTCCCTTAAACGAGTTAGCATTGCCTTAAAGGTTATAAAGAAAGGTTTTTGTCCCACTATGTACTAGAGTATGTGATGTGCACGTAAATGTGCATATTTTCACCACCATATTTATTCTATTTAAATTAAATAAATGATCATATTGGGTATTTTAAATTATTTTAACCAAAATCCATATTTATTTCAAATTGTCACATATTCATCTTCATATAGAGGAAACACGGTCGTTTGTGTGCATATATTTCTTTGAGAAAAATTAATTAGAAATTTCCATACTATTTTGTAGGAATTTGATTTCAATTACAAGTTGTTTGATGAAGAAAATATGCATGCACAAAAAAAGAACACAAATGAATGAAGATGGAAATAATTCAAAGTGAAGATCATGGAGGACCCTACTTACCCACCACCTTAACGTACAAATTAGAGGCTAATGCACATGCTTATGGAATTAATGCCTTCATGTACACTTAAATGGAGATTATGACATGCTAATGATTACTTGGTGGCCACACTACCTCAAGGGCATTTTGGGCATTCCCTAAAAATATGAATTAGGGTTTCATACATGTATAAATACCCATATGTTTCATGTAATATCTCCTCTTTCCATAGTTCCTCTTAGTTTTAGTTTAGGCTTAAAATAAAAAGCTCTTCTCTCTTTTTTTCCATGGCTACTTTGCCATTTTATTTCATGTAATTTTTCTTTCTTTTATGCAATGTTAATTCTCTTTTATTTACATGCTTCTTCTCTTCTTATGTTTGTAGTGTAGATTTACTTTCACGCAAGTAAAATAGTTCTAATTCTTGTTATTAGCTCTCTTTTTCATTAAGCTTTTATTTTCCTTTCATTTTGCTTTCATGTTGTTAGCTACATTTGTTGATCAAATGGCAAATATGAGAGGCTAAAACCCTTTCAATTTAGTGGTAATGAAGCTCTCTAATTATGTAGCTTCAACTATGTGTTAATTCATGCTCTCTTTTTGTGTTTAATGATGATCAATGAAGTGTTTTATTTGTTGTCTTTGCTTTGAATTTGATAGTCTATATTTTTGACATCAAATAAGCTGTGCTTAAACAATCACTAACGCAAATGCCTCTTCATCTTGATTATGACATAAGAAAGTGATTCGAAATTAAAATTTGATGGTCTATATTTCTAATCAATAGTTAATAGGCCATACTTCAAATAGATTTCATTTTCATTTTCTTTGTCAAGTATCATGAAAGTTAGTAAGTACTTTAAGGGATGTGTTATAGTTTGATGGCTTATCTTGGCTAATCAATAGCACAAATATGCCATACTTATGATAGACACATCAATTAAAGCACTAATGACCATAAAAGAGAGATCGTGATTTCAGATATGTTGAACTATGTGATCTAGAGAGTGGATTTATTCTCTAAATTGTCATTCAACTCTTATATTTGCATCTCTTTTGTTTTAGTTAGTTAGCTGATTTTCTATTTCTCTAGCTCAACTTTCACTTGACTTTGGTATAATTTGATTGAATAGAATTTTTAAAATCATCAATTCCCTATGGATCGGCCCGTGTTCGCCACGTACTACGATAGTGCGTCGTGCGCTTGCGGTAAAATTTAATTCAAAATTTTTCAACGGTTTTCTAATTCGATAGAAATTCCATCGATTAACAGTATGCAGCACTTCCAACCTCCCTCCATTTCTTTTATGGCTCATTATAAAGTCACCCTTTCGTCCTACCTTTTTCTACCACTTGTTTTACGGATTCCAAGTCTAGGACAGTGCCATGCCTTCTTACTTCAGCCTTGATCGCATCCATGTATAATGATATTTTCGCATTACGGAACTAAAAATGTGACTTTGTTCGGTCTAGGGACATATGGTCTTCTGTTGTCCTTCGTCATACAGTTTACTGCACCCATACCAGCTTCCATAGTCTTCACATTGCCTTTAGAACCACCTATTCCCAAACCCTTATCATCTCCCACTCCAGATCCATTTCCAGATCCACTCGTTCTCATCCCCTTCACTCATAAACTCTTTCTGCCTACCCCTAATCCATCTCCCTAAGTCGAATTCGTCCATGTTGAAAGCTACCTCTTTCTTCTCCTCACTTGTTGCCATGCCTCCTCATCCGGTAACATGATTTCTCAAAATTAATATAGGAACAAAAAATTTGGTTTTATAGATTAGATTGAGAGAAACTGAAAAAGGGGAAAATTCAACCGGTGGCTAAACTAAGGTTTATTGCCATTAAATGGTCTCATTTCTAGGAAAGTCGTCTTTACATCCATTCGCTATATTTTGAATGTCTTTACATCCATTTGACATATTTCATAGTCATAGAATGTTGTGATGGTTAGAATAATCCAAATGGACATAAGCATGGCTACGGGCGAAAAGGTCTCATCATTAGCAACACCTTGAATTTGACGAAATCCTTCCATAACTATCCTTGCCTTATAAGTCTTTACTTCTCCGTCTACATTTAGCATTTTCTTACAAATCCACTTGCAGCCGATGGGTTCTTACCTCTTTGGCTATATCCAGCAAAGTCTAAACTTTTTTTCATACATGGAATCCATCTTGGATTTCATAGCTCCAAGCTAGAGTGCAAATTCTTCGCTCTGCGGCTCTTGTTGGAAGGATAAAGGAGTGTGGTCATCTAAGACACAGTCCTCCTTCTCGCCATTTATGAGAAAACTACAGTATCTCTCAGGAGCATGACCTTCTAATAGGTCGCATTTTTTCATACACATGTGAACTTGGCTCTCCTATTAGTTTGGCCTCATGTTAACTTCTTGGATCTCATCCAAGTCTACAACCTCGCTGTTAATTCCCTTTGACAGAAATTCCTTCTGTAAAAAGACGGCGTGTTGAGAAACAATGACCTTTTTTCCCCGATATTGTAGAATATATATCCAATCGAGTTTTTAGGATATCCTATAAATTTCCACAGTACGGATCTTGCCTTTAGTTTATTCAGACCAACGTTCTTAATTATGTTAGATAACCTGATACCTTCAAATATTAAGTTGGGGTTTCTTACCATACCACATCTCATATGATGTTTTAGGCACAGATTTAGTGCCTAACAAGTTCAACATACGCATTGCGGTTTCTAGTGCATATCCCTAATAGAACAGAGGTAACTCGGTGTTACTTATAATGGAATGAACCATATCTAATAAGGTTAGATTCTTATGCTCCGACACACTATTGTGCTGCTGAATTTAGGATGGAGTAACTTGAGAGATAATCATTATCGTTTAAGTATTGTTGGAAATCTAGTCCAATAAGCCCACCTCCTTGATCTGATCGAAGTATATTAATCATATAGCCTGTTTGGTCTTCTACTGCAATTTTATGTTCTACAAATTTCTTATAAACACAAATTTATTCGCCATAAGATACACAATCATAGTCTCGAGAAATCATTGGTGAAGGTAACAAAGTAAAAACTAATATCTTTGGTAATTATAGGCATCGGGCCACAAACATCGCTATGTACTAATCCTAAGAGTTCGTCAACTCTTTCATTGCTCCAATGAATAGGTGCTAGGTCATTTTACCTTTGAAATGCGACTCATACGTGTTAAATGACTCAAAACCAATTGGCGGTAGAAAACCTTCGATTTCCAATTTTGTAGCTGTTTCTCACTAATATGACCTAGCCTATGATTCTAAAAATAATTGTCATTTATATTGTTAGAAGCATAATCCACATAACACACATTATTATTATTAATCATATAAACGTCATTTTCAATAATACCGTCGTAGACTTTTTTTTCCATCCAAATTAATGTTTATAACATTATTTGCACACTGAAATATATGTCAATCTCAAACAATCTATAAACAAAAATAATCCCATAAATAAAATCTTTAAAAAATAGCAATTTTTTAATACTAATACTACTCCACTAGGCAGAACTAAATGATAATCTCCTATTGTCATTGCATCTGTAATAGATCCACCAGCAACTTGGAGCCTCTTCTCTCCTTTTTCCACGCTATACCGGTTCCAAGGCCCCTGTAACGAATTATATATATGAGTATTAGACCCAGTGGCTAAGGCCTAGGATATTTTATTGACTAAAAAATAATTTTGATTCATAAATGTACCTGATGGAGCCATAAAAACATTCAACTACAATCTTCAAGTAATAAAGACAATTCCTTTTCTAGTGATCTTTTATGTGGCAATGGTGACATTCACCCTTGTCATCGGTCTTCTTACTTTTCTTATTTGACCATCTCTTTTCTGCTCTGTTAAACTCTTCGAAGATTATATGCTACTGTTTACCGTAAATATTATCCCTTGATCCTTAGATCGTAACTCGGTTAACCTCAACATATTAAGGAGCTTCCAAGAGATTTACATTAACTAGTTCATGTTATAATTTAGCATGAACGGTTCATACTAAAGAGCAAGGGAACAAAGGATCGAATCCACTTGTAATTTGTCGCTTATCTGTACGTCCAGCTGCGAAAGCCTATCATTATAGATCTTCATCATCAGCATGTAATCGTATCATTTTTGCCTTTTTTTCATTTTGGTATTGAATAGCTTCTTCGTAAGTTCATACTTCACGGAATGTGACGATTCACCAAATAGTACCTTGAGACTATCAAATATCTCATGGATGGACATATTTGTATGCTACCTCTACAACGACTTATCTAACATAAACAGCACAAAAACTTGGATGATATCTTGGTTGGACACCATTCTTCATAAGCAAGTCGTACTTCGGGGTTAGCATCATCAATAGGTGGTTCTTTCGGTTCGCATGTAATAGAAGTCATAAGGCGCTCGTAAATCAATGCTATTTTAATTGCTCTTAGCCACTCGGTATAGTTAGGTTCAACAAGTTTTTCATTTTCAAAAATTAGTTTTGGAGTTGACATTTTCTACAAGTTTTACTGGTAGATTATTAGGATAAATCATAGTCAATTTTCTTATAATATTAGTAAAGTTAAACTTTATGTTTTGTTTTACTAATAAGCTCCTACCAGTCTCTTATGTTTTTCCAAACCCTAATTTGAAATATAAGTCTTTCGACTTCACTGGTAGGTGTTTGGACTTGTCCATCTTGGAATTTTGACCTTGAGTTTACTCAACAAATCATAGCTCCATGGATAATGGATTACTCCATATCGGTTATATCATACACAACTCTTATTCGTTAGTAACTTGTCCTAATTTCACTTCGACCTTGAGTTTTCTCAACAAATCGAAATGAAATTATTCACTCGTGCCTACCATATCGTGGTGGCCCAATCATAGTATATGTACCTTTAGTTTTCTCAATAAATACACGTAGTATCTTACCTCATATATTTAATATATTTAATAATACTACACATAATATCATATGCTTATATTTGCTTAACAAGTAAGGAGTATGCATGTAATCTATTAATATGTATGGTAGTGGACAACGTTAAATTGAAGAAGCATTATCCACTAAACACACATAATAAGTATTAATCACATAAATGTAATTTTCAAGAATACCGCCGTAAACTTTTTTTCCATCCAAACTAATGTTCATAACATTATTTGCACAATGAAATATATATCCAGTCTGAAACAATCCAAAAACAAGAATAATCCTACAAATAAAGTCTTTTAAAAGATAGCAATTTTTTAATACAAATACTACTCCACTAGGCAAAACTAAATGATAATCTCCAACTACCATTGCATCTACAATAGATCCACTAACAACTTGGAGCCTCTTCTCTCATTTTGCCATGTGATAACAGTTCCAAAGCCCCTCTAACAAATTATATATATGACTGTCAAACACAGTAGCTAAGGCTTAAGATATTTTATTGACTAAAAATAATGTTGAATCATAAAGGTACCTGATGGAGCCAAAAAAAACATTCAACTTCTTTTCTCTAACAATCTTCAAGTAGACAAGACATTTCCTTTTCCAGTGATTTTTTTTTTTTGTGGTGGTGGTGACATTCACCCTTGCCATTGGTCTTCTTACCTTCTCTTTTCTACTTTGTCAAACTCTTCGAAGATGATGCGCTACCATTTACCATAAATATTTTCCCTTGATTCTTAGCTCATGACTCCGTTAACCCCAACATATTAAGGAGCTCCATAGGATTCAAATTAACAGTTCATGTTATAATTTAGCATGAATGGTTCATACTTAAGAGTAAAGGAACAAACGATCGAATCCACTTGCAATTAATCGCTTATCGGTGCGTCCAACTATGAAAGTCGGTCATAGTAGCCCTTCATCATCAGCATGTAATCGTCTTATTTCTGCCTTTTGTCATTTCGGTAATGAATAGCTTCTTCGTAAGTTAGAACCTTGCAGAATGTGACTGTTCACAATAGTGCCTTGAGACTATCAAATATCTCATGAATGGACATATTCAATGCCGCCTCTACGACGACTTATCTAACATAAATAGCACGAAAGCATGGATGATATCTTGGTCTGAAACCTTTTTTCATAAGCAAGTCCTACTTTGGGGTCCACATCAGCAGTGGGTGGTTCTTTTGGTTCGCATGTAGTAGTAGTCATAAGTCGCTCGTAAATCAACGCTAATTTAATTGCTCTTAGCCAGTTGGTATAGTAAGGTTCAGTAAGTTTTCATTTTCATAAATTAGTTTTTGAATTGACATTTTCTGCAAGTGTTAATGGTAGATTATTAGGATAAATCATAGTAGATGTTCTTATAATATTAGTAAAGTTCAATGTTTATTTTTTACTAATAAGCTCCCACTAGCCTTTTATGTTTTGCCAAATCCTAAGTCAAAACATAAAAGTCTTTCGACTTTACTAGTAAGTGTTTGGACTCATCCATCTTGGAATTTTGACCTTGAGTTTACTCAAAAAATCATAGCTCCATGGATGACGGATAACTCCATATCAATTATATCATATACAACTCTTATCCCTTGGTAACTTCTCCTAATTTCACTTCGACCTTGAGTTTGCTCAATAAATCTAAACAAAATTATTCACTCATACCTACCATATCTTGATGGCCTAAGTATAGTACATGTACCTTGAGTTTTCTCAACAAATACATATAGTTATCTTACCTCATCTATTCAATATATTAATAATAATACACATAACATCCTACGCTTATATTTGTTCAACAACTAAGGAGTATGCATGCAATCTATTAATATATATGATAGCAGACAATATTATGTTGAAGATTTATAATCTTCAATATATTCTATTGAGTTATATCGGCTTATGGAACAATTTAATTCTTATGAATTACTCTCGTGATTCAAGTATCAAACAAACTGGAAAACATGGTATACATACGTTTACTTACATATATTTATTCCTTAATCTATTTAGGTTTCTTTAATGTTCCACCTTTAATTTTTACATTCATGTTATATAAGTTTTATTTTTATTTAAATATCGTATTTCATATTACTTATATAATAGTCTTATGTATAATATTATAACTATTAAATCTTATTTAGAAAATTTTAATTAATTAACATTTTAATTAATTTTTTATTATCTTAAGATAACATTTATGTTGGATATCTATTATATATTATAACCTTTACAGTATCATACACATGTCATTTACATGTGTATATCATTTAAGTAATTAACCTTTTAGTTAATTTATTTAATTAAACAATTATTAATTAAATTATGTTACATTTCATATATGTACATGCATATTTATGTTATTTTAGACATTTCAAAATAACATAACATATACATTTATTAATTAATTAACTTACTTAATTAATTTATTTTATTAATCGTATTAATAAATTTAAAATTTCAAAATCAATATATATTTTCAAACAGTTTAAAACTTTTTATTATATTGTAACTTTTATAATGTATTTATATCTTACTTTAAATTTAACTTTTAAATTTAAATTCTAATATTTTCAATTTTTAAATAATTTTGAAAATTAATCCAAGGTCTAATTCAAATTTAAGCATTTTCTATTAGGGACAACCTTTGGGCTGTGGGATTTACAGTTAACCCTAAAATGAGTAATTTAAGCTGCATAGCCTATTAGGGTATAATATCATTACTGGAACTATCTAAGCATTTATAACTATATTTTGATCAGAAATATACCTCACTTCCAATGCCTTAAAATCACCTTAAAATGATGGTCTATGCCCTTGAAACAATTTTCGATCCAAAATAGTGTTATTCCTTGAACCGTTAACCATAAGCTATCAAATAGCAGTTGAATTGACTTGATTTGAACTAAAGAAAAATGGGTGGGAGTTCATCTAGTAAGTCAAGGGATGGAGGCTCCTAAAAGATTAAAATCAAAATTAGGAAGAGATACTTAAATAGAGGAAGGAAATGAGAGAATTTAAGATCTCATCTTCTACTCAATCTTATTCAATCTTACCCATCTATTAGCAAGCCCCTCTAGCCCATATTCTAGCCTCATATAGCCCCATGTTTCAACAATAATAATCAACCCTATCGTGGGCCTTAAATCCATTTAAAGCCCTAATAAATATTTTGCATTTGAATCCAATTTAAATGTGTATCAATATCTTATATCAATTAGTATATTTATAACTATTATAAATACATTTATTAATATTTATTCATCAAGTCAAAATCAAAATTTATAATTAGCATTTCGTAAATATTAATTAGTCTAATTTAGAACAATTAGAAACTAATTAAATAATTCGGTCAATGGAGTATACATCGTTTCGGTTGTGTGGTCTCCCGGTGTAAATTTAGTCAGCCATTAATATCAAACTATTCGAGTATTAACGCTCATACGTCACTTAGCATATGGTGTGATATTTTAGCCAAATTTATCGCTTACTTTGTTTCTCAAAATCCAATTTTACATTTTTTAAGCACTACCCGATTATGACTTTTATTTACACTAAATCTCTTTGTCAAAATTATATCACTTTCGACTTATGGAAGTTGGTAATGGTCAAAATTTCAATATCATCCATATTCAACTCTATAGTCTAAACATAAAGTTCTTGTTCAATAATAACAATAACTAGTAATCGAACTACACTAGCTAGAGGTTTTGACTTTGAGTTGACCATGACACTAACCCCATATAACTAAAGAGATGAACCCTCTCTTGAATAGGACTTCAGTTCCAATACTTCCACACAATCCAACTAGTCACTGGATGGACATTGTGCTTTGATTTTACCCAAATCAAAGCCGAACTTTCATATTGACAATAGACAGATTCTTAAGCCTAGAGAGCTATGTAAATCATTCGCACCATTTCTATTTGACCTTAGTTATATAACCAACAGGAAATTTTCGAGTGAGTCACTCTATAGTTATCCAGTAACTATCGGTACATAACCCCTAAGTGCCTCAGGAGCAATACGCTATTCAACATTTGGTGGGCATCACGTAATCCAATCTCAACGAATATATCAATATCAAGTCTCGATGTATCTTGACTAGTAACATTTAAAATGATGTGTTTTATAATATTGTGATGTAGTAATCATGATTACAACTATTTATAATTACTAACACAAACACACAATTTATGGAATTTCTATTAAATATATTTTAATTAAACATTTAATTATTTATAACACATTATAACAAATATAAAAAAGAAAGAAAAACATCTTTATTATGAAAGAGAATTGATTATAGAGTTAATTAATTTAAAATATGTTACATAATTACCCCAAAGACATACCCCTAACTCTATCATAGTTGCTGCAGGACTTTGCTGATTTACCGTCCGTATCGCATTTATATTTACCATTCTGCGTTATATGCGCTAAAAATATACTTCAATTTTTCATTATTGTATTTGCTCTAATATATCTATTATTATATATTGTTTTATATTTAATACTGTTTAGCTTACTTATGTTAATATAGTTTATTAAAATGTAATTGTGATAACAATAATTAATACAACCCAACTTTCATAGAAATACCCATCTTAAATTCTCCTTTCAAAACCGAAAAATACATTACCTTTTATGAACTTATCTCATTCAGTATACCCCTTTGCCTAAGAAACACACATTCTAACAATTAGATTCCATATGCCAACCGACATTCCATAAAGGACCCAATACAACAGTGATCATAAAATGAGAGAATTTTTTTTAGATTCATAATAGAACTACAACAGTATCTCCATAAAATCATATTCGATGCATAGTCCACAAAATAATTCATCGTCCTAATGTTAAACAATCTAAAAGTTGTGTGGTCAAAATATAGCGTTTGAAAATAATTGACAATGATAGTGGCAATAGGTGGCATATTAAAATGTGCAATGCATTACTATTTTTTTGACAACATACTCATTTTATGCTCCTACTTTTCAAACACTTGATGAATTTGAATATTTGGTATACCAAATTAACAGCTCTGATAGTTAACAATAAATATATTAAAAAAAAATCCAATTTTGAAATCCTACTTATCAAGTTACCTAAAAACTTTATTTTGCATATATATATATATATATATATATATATATATATATATATACGTATGTATATGTTTACGTATGTGTGTGTATGTATACGTATATGTGTGTGAATGTATATATATGTGTGTGTATGTGTATAAGTCATCCCAGCTTTCTTAAATGTCTTGAAATAGAACCTATAACAATGTATAGAATTCTAATTACTATATGCAATAAAGAAAAAAACTGACCTAATAAAACCAAAATAGTAAGTTATGAAATTAAAATAAAAAATTTCAAGCAAAAAGAAGTAATGTTAACTATCAACCCATATTTTGGAGTGCAATTACATGGAATTAATTAATAAAAGGTTTAAATAATAATAAGATTGATTAAGCGATAAATTAAAAGATAATAATTTCAACCATAAAAGAACTAGAAGAGTGAAAGTAATTTATAACACATGGTTAAAGGATTAATAAATGAAGCTACAATTAAATTTTAGACCAATCCTTAATTGTCAACCCTTATAGCCCTAAACATATTATTCCCTTCATTCACTCACATTCATTTAAAATATAAAAACTTACAAACTAGGGTCACCATTATCTAAGGTAGAACGAAAGGAAAAAAACTATAGGGAGATTCAAGCTTACATTTTTAAAGAGGAGAAGAGAATTTTGATTAAGTTTCAAACTTATATGAGTAATATGAACTCTATTTCATGTTCAAATCGAATCTGACTCAAAATTTATATGTTTTTGTTGTTTCAAATGATAGTGACGATCACATTTGATGACATAACATTAACCTTATATAAGTTTGGTTGTTAAATGGCACAATTTAAGATATGTTTAAGAGTATAACATGAATCAGTCATCTTCAGATGGATTGAAATTTTAATATGATATACAAACATTACACGACAGATAGTTTTTAATTTTCATAATTTTCGTCTAATTAAATAATTCAAAACAAATTTTTAGGATGAAATGGGCAGTTTTAGATATAAACTAATATTTAAAAATATTAAAAATTATCATTCCAATTTGAATTTTTTACATGAGGTGAAGAATAATGTTTTAAATTTTTTGTGAATTTTTTAGAATTTTCCCATGATTTTTCAAACTAATATGAAATAAATAGTAAGGCAAAAAGTATTTTTAATTAACAAAGTAGACAAAGAAAGGAATTAATTAAGGGGAGTAAATCATGACCAATTGCAAAGATTTCTGCTATAATATGAAACTAACAAATAGGAAAATGACAAGTGTAAAAATTAGGCAAAAAATATTATTTTATTGAAGAACTATCGGTTTTTTACTCGATTATAGATTTTCCATCATTGATATGTGATTACCCTATTTAGAAGTTCGATAGCTTCACCTTCAATAACATACTGTATATCTTTGATAGCTTAGATATTCGATAGCTATTTTAGAGGAAAGATAGCTTTTGGTGTATGGTAGAATCTAAGATGTGCAATAGCATCTTAGACATACGGTAGTTTAGGCATGCGATAACACCTTAGAGATGCAATACCTTTTAGATGTGCGATGACGCATCAAACATGCGATGGTTTTTGGATGTGCGATGACGCATCAGACATGCGACGATTTATAGATGTGCGTTGGCATCTTAGAAATGGGATAGCTTTAGTTATGCGAAAACATTTAGGACATGCGATAGTTTTTCGATGTATGATATCTATTCGTAGAGATGTGACAACTAGATATGCGATAATATACCCTTAGATGTTCGATAGTTATACTTTCGATAACAATTGGTAATAAATACAAATAAAAAAATATGAATTTGGAGAAACATTTTGGTAGTCAGTTCCAAATTATTAATTGGAATTTTCATAATATATGAAATAATAAGGAGAACTAATAAGTTTAAGTGAAATAACTTATGTCATGGACACTAGTAGATAGAGTTTGAAAGAGTAAGTATAAGTGATAAAAATATATTGTTTTGACCAATGAAGGTGTAAGGCATCATTGACAACATAGAATGTTAAAATGTGACATTATTAGGAGCAAAGGTGTAAGGCCTGATTAGTAACCTACAATGTTAAACATGAAAATATTTTGGAGCACTGGTGTAAGGCATGAGTGGAAATTTATAATGTTAAATCACGACATTATTTAGGAGCGATGATACAAGACCTGAGTGATAATCAATAATGGTAAAACGTGACATTATTTAACAGCAAGGTGTATGGCCTAAGTGGAAACGTATAGTGTTAAAACATGGCATTATTTAGGGACGATGGTGTAAGACCTGAGTGACAACCTATAATGTGAAAACAAGACATTATTTGGAACGAGGGTGTAAGGCTTGACGGAAAATCTAGAGGAGATGACTATAGTACATAGTTTGTGATTTTATGCAAAGTATGGCATATTTATAACTGAAATATTGTTTACATGATTACAGCTTATATTACGATGTTCATTTTACATGATATGATGGAATGGGGAATGATGAATTAGTGAGGGAAAAACCTATTTCACTGGGTGGTGAGGTCCAACTACATTTTTTATTTATGATAAACTATTACTCATACTAGGCTTTATGTTTAATCCATATTTTTATTATTTTTCCTATAAAATCACAGTAACTTATTTGAGTAGGTAGAATTAATGAATTAGACAAATAGCATTTTGGTAGATGAATAAAAGGCATCGAAGAACAAGTGGAAGGCTTAATAAATAACAAAAGTTTATTTTTAATTCAACTTTTGTAAAATCAAAATATATAACTAGTCAATTGCTCATGTCGACATCTACATATGTCATACATGACACTATTATTTATTTTATTATTATATTTACCCATACATGAGCAAGATTTGATCAATGAAAAATGTAAAGACAATTCCTATAATGAAAAATTTATATAGCTATTTTATTTACTTAATGTTGTTGAAAAAAACTGACCTGAAAAAAGAATTGACCTCTGTTGGCCATTTGAAAATAATTTTGGTGATGACTGTTATATCATCGATATTCATTATTGAGTCTTGAAATAATGGATGTCACATATAGTAACAACATGATTAACGTGTAGTTAATTACATCGTAATTGTTATGTAACTAATTACTACATCACAACAATCCAATTAGTACATATATAATTAACTATATCACGATATTGTTCTTGAAACTACAACAAATAATGTATAATATATTGATAACATTGATCATAGGAAGTGTAAAATGAATATATAAAGTATCTAAGACTAAAACTAGGGTGAAAGCGAACAAAATATACTAACTATATAATTGTAATCCAGTTAACAAATATAGATGTAGTTAGTGCTAAATTCGGTAGATGTAGTTACTACATTACGATAATGCACTTAAAATTACATCTGATTAATGTAGTTAAGACAACATCAAAACAATGCAGTAAAATACTAGATCATAAGGATGTGAGTAATTAACTATTTATTTATATTGTTGCATTTAAAATAGAATATTGTGGATGGATGTAGTTAGAACTCACCATAATTTTAAAATAATAATTGAACTAGATGAAATAATGCATTTAAATATGAACATTTACATCAAATAACATTATAATACAACGAAATATATATTTATTTTTCAAAATATACCAAATCATGAAGTTCATCATTACATGGTGCATGATCTACTAATGTACCATGGTAAAAAATTGAATATTCATGTCTTTTGGAATCAGATTCAGTAGGAGAAGGAGGATGAAGTTGATCTAAATTTATGTAAGACACTAATGAATTAGATTCATGAGAATGTGATTTAATATATACACTGAACGAAGTGAAATGAAGTTTTAGTTACTTTAAAAAAGTGAAACTAAAAGATTACTTTATAGACACGTTGTTTGTAAACGCTTGATTACAAAATCGATCTAATCAAAGAATCAATTTTAATCTATAGTAATGCAATAGATTTTAACTAATAGTGGTGTAACGTATTTATCTGACGTTAATTAAGGGCTCTACCTATCTTAATATTTAGATTTTCGAAGATGTGATATTTATGGCCAAAAAAAATGATGGAGGGTAATTTGGAATTTTATAAGGAGCAAATGGGTAACATATTTATAATATAGGTCTAATTTTTGTAAAATGGATAATAAGGTCATTTTTTATCCATTTTAATTATGAAAAGGGATTTGTCATCGAAAACCCCTTTAAAATATGTGCATCCAAACTCAATCCAATCAAGCGAGAACACCTAACATTCATCTATAGCTCCTCTCCTCATCGCATAAAATTATTTGGACGTCCGAAAATGTCCAATGTTTTTCTTATGAATCCTATAATTTTTGAGGTAAAAAGATTTATGATTCCAAAAATCATACAACATCAATAGTGTGTATACATATATACACAATATAAGTAATGTATGTAAGAAAAGATGGTACATATGGCTAAAAACCTAGCCGCACAATGGAATAGCCAACTTGCCTGAATAAAAAGGATACATGAATGACAATTAACTTACCTGATTAAACCTTAAAAATGACAACATATATGACCATGAATTTGATCATCTCCATAAGATATATAGTTCAAGGCGACTAAAATGGATTAGGCGAATCCACTATAGCTTAGAGCATCAACGAAACGAACCATTGAAGTCAATATTAAGGTGTGTTAGGGAAGAAAGTAAATTTCTTGTCCTACTCCACAATGGCCAAAATATCTTCGTTATTACTCACCGAAATCACCATTAGTGCATTTAATTATACCATAGCCCAAAAGCCCTAATACAGCCCTTTGGTCATTTTGTCATTCGAAACCCATTTGGAAAAAATGTCCTATTTTTACCGACAATAGGTTAATGGAATTCCCTTTGAATGTTTAGTTGCAATCTATGTAGTTAATATTGGATAATATCGTGATATATCGCTAATGTATCTCATATCGCTCCTAATCCGGTATTATTTCAAAATATCACATAAAATATCATTAACGAAATATCGTCAGATATTTGTCGATATATCACTCTGATATTTGTTTAAAACACCCGATATTTTTTAAGAATACCGTTCATTATGGTACATGTTGAAGAAAATATCTTCACAAATATGTATCTTTACATTCTCAATATTTGTTTTTTTATATTGTGAATAACAATTTGTTGACCATATTAGAAATCTCAATGCATTTATTTTTTGGTTCTAACCATATAGTTTTAGGCTTCTTCATTAGTCTTTATATTTTTTATTTTTCTTGAAGATTTTGCCACTGAAGAAAATATTATGAAAAAGTTACTTCTCTTTTTAGTTATTTTTTATTCATCATTTCTAATTGGTAAGTTAGCATACAAAATTCATTTTATTAGTTGTTGTCATGCAACCAAAACTAAAAGTTAAAGAGCGATAAAGTTATATATTTGACATATCGATTAGGAATGTACTAAAGTAGTAAGTGGTATCAAATCAACATTAACTATTTGATAATTATGTGAATACAGAACAATGGAACTATAAATTTGGAAAATTTTGGAAGGTAGTATAGATAATGACACGACTAAAGAAACAATAATATAGTATAAAAATGATGAGTATAATAAAGCTATATATTATACGAATTTCTCGGTTTTTATAAGCCTGGATTATGATTTGTATTGAATAGAATGTCTGAGTAACTGCATTATAATATACAAACTATATGCAATCAGTTATTGATAGTAATTTGGAGTTATTTATCCGAATATTTGATTACTACATCAATAAAACATTATAACATAGTACAATATCATTTGTATCATGTTCTGCACATATTCGATATTTTACTGAGATTATCGTGATATTTTAAAATATCTGTAACATCCTGTGTAAAGACCCGTAAGTCCGTACTCCTTGAATAGACACTAATCTCCTTTGTTTAATTCAAGATGAACGAAAATACGAACCCTTAGGGGTTTTAAAAAAGAATTTAAGAAAAGAAGAAGAGAGAAAAAGAAGAAAGAAGAAGAAATAGATAATAGTGGGAAGAGAAAACATAAGATAGAAAATTTAGATAGGGAAAAGAAGATAGAATATTTTAAAATTGAAAGAAAAGAGAATAGAAGAAAAAGAGAATAGAAAATAGGAAAACAGAAGAAAAGAAGACGGGACAGAAAACAACAGAACAATATCAGAATCTCACAATTCGCAGCGGAACAACATATAATAATAAATGAATAATCTTTAAACAAAGAACTATATCAGTTATTACATTACATCACATTACATCATCAGAGTGTACAACAACAACAACAAACAGTGCAGCGGAAAAGAAATACTATATAAATAATATGCCATGCCATCTAGCTTGCCTCCAGCAACTCCAGAATATCCTGATAAACCTAACTCTTGACTGCCCGTGTGGAAATTGGTGGGCACCCAGAGTTTAGGAAGGAAAACAATAAACTCCAAGTCAGTCATGTGACTGGTGTGAGAACTCAAAACAGTTTATTTATCTTTAAAATCAAAATAGAGGAATATTTTTATTTCAATTCGCAATGCTTTTAAAAATGAGACTACCATAAGGCCTCCCGCACACACACACAATGCAAACGCAGAATCGGAGGAGATTTCTCCTTATGATAGTCAAAGATGCTTGATACGCATTTAAAATAACATTTCATATTATTATTAGTGCATAGTGTAGGAAAATTTTATTTCGAAAGTAGAATATAAATCTTAGCCAGCATAGACATTCCGAACTATGCCTACTATAGCTAACTATGTTCAATAGCAGGTTACCGCCACATTCCATAGCAGGTTATACAACTAAAACCATACAAGTCACGTATTGTTTCTTTGGATTTCCAACAAATGGTCAGGCCAAGGAACTTCCCATTGCCACATGAGAATGCCTCTGGAAAGACATCCCCGAGAACCAAACCGGAACTCTGCCAACACAAGGCCGGGTTACCCCTAACTGGGTAACTACTGACACGAGCATGCCATTCCCCGATCGTAAACGACCTTTCTCACGGGATCCCGAAAACCAACAACCACAAAGTAATAAATTCGTAGTAACCACATAGGTTAAATATCTGGGCTCCATACCATGATACAACCTCTATCCAGAAGGAAATGTACATACCCTAAAGGGTGCTACCCCTCATAACCTTGCCGCATCTTTCCTGTTTTGACCATTTCCGGGGTGTGAGGTTCGACGAAGTCACGTCCACAAAAACATACTTTATACAAAAGCCATGCTTTGGGTCAACAAATGATCAACACAATGATCACTAAGATAGACGATCAAATAAACGATCCTATCACAATAATCAACACAATGATCATTTTAGCATCACTCAGCATATCACATTACCAAATTGGGAATATATCGCTGATAACTTCAACTATATAACCTCTGAGCTTGTACGTCTCAGAGAAGGGTGTTAAGCTAAAAGAATAAATTCTCCGCCACCAACAGAAATATATTTGAAAGAAATCGGCTTTATATCTCAACTTGTAATGTCAGACACACAATCCATACAAGTCTGTTCCGGGCTCGAACAAAACCGAAGGCACTTACAAAGAAGTCCTTGCAATCCGGGTATTCACAATCCCGATCGAATTTCCCATCACTTAGGAGATCTCTATACCAGGAGCTACCCAGTGCAGAGACAATCGATAGGTCATCCTATCGCTTTCGCAAAAACTCGGTCTTCAACACCGATCTTCAAATGCAATTTACAACGACGTATCACATATTCGGAATGGGTTATACGACCCCATGGTCCTTTCCCGGTTAACCCGAATAGTGAGCGCTTATTCAAAAATAAGTGTGCATTCAAATTCAAACAAATCACATCAAATACCCATTCAAAGGGAAATATTGATAGTCGGTTATTGAACTATCAATGGACATGCACACATCACCAGTTTCCAAATAATTTTCCAAATTATTTATTTCACAAAATATCTTTACAAGATATATAATTTCAATACTTCAAAAATAAATCAATATTTATTTTTAAACCAATTCCACTTTCTTTTATAAATTCCTTAGTGAATTTATAATCCAAAATATCAATGAATATTCGATTCCCATTATTCATTTCAATATTCCTTTTCAATTTATCTTCAAAAAGATAAATTCTAAATATCACTTCATATTGGAAAACAATTCCATACTTATTTAATAAGTAATTCACAAATTTTATTTATTTTCAACACTTAGAAAATATTCAATATACCTAAATCAAAATTTAGTATATATTTCATTCTATTAAGGAAATCATTCTCTTCAACATATTTATTTGGGCCAAAACGAATGTTGCGTAGAACATCGTTACGACAACCCAAAATCACTAGTATAGGGATTCAAAATTAAAATAGATATATAAATCCCAATACTATACAAAACATTTCCTTTCGGAAATCATTTACTATAACAACAGTGTTATAGTCCATCATCTCCTTTTATTTCTCGAAAACGTCTATTTCAACAATTAATGTTGAAATCTATGGTTTCGGATCTCAACACAATTAAAACTTCGTTAGATCGTTTTAATTCGATTTAAAACACTCACATTCAAACAATTTTCTTTAACGTGTTATTCACTATTCAAAAATGTGAGTAAACTTCATTAACAATTTCATCCTTTTATTCATTTTAATTCAAAGGATTATTCACTATTCAAAAATGTGAATATAACTCCATTTATAGGTTTCAACAATTAACTTATCAAAATAAGTTGTTTGCGAATTTATAAAACAACGTTTATAAATTCCATTTCTATTTATTTATAAAAACTTCTTTTTTTATAATTCCCATATTAACCTATTCCAGTTTATAACTCAATTATAAACTAAAAGTTCATATTATAAGTTAAATACTTATAAAACGATTATTTTACAAAGATCGTTCTTTTAAACTTCCCAAATTATAAATCTTATAACTTATAAGATTCATTTATTTAACCAAATCTATTCTTCAATTAACTTCACAAATTTATAAATCTACTGTTTATAAAATTCCATTTATAACTTCACCGTTTATAATTCTATTAATTTCATTCTTATAACTTCACCATTTAAATTCTATAAATTTCATTCTTTAATGAAATTCATTTTCACTTCATTCAAACACTTATAAAAACTCGTTTTATAATGTCTATATCTCAATTTATAAATATCCATTTATAAATCTCTTAATATAAATCAATTTATATTATTCTTTTAAAACATCTTTAAATTCCTTTATAATTTCACCATTCTATTGATTTATAAAATAATTAAATTTCATAAATCCTATATTTAAACTTTTCACAATAAATCCTAAAATATCTCGATTAAACTATTTTATAACTCAATAGCATCATATTCTCAAAAATCAGTTTTTAACTATATTTCTCAAAAATCATAATTTTTATAACTTTAAAAATTATAACGTTTATTTATTTAAAATGGATCAATTCCAAAATTATTTTATAAAACGTATACTTTCTAAAATCACTTTAAAAATCATTTTTAAAATTCCAAATTTGGTCCAATGATGCTACACACCAAATAGTCAATCACGACTACACGATCCATCATATATCGATATGATAATCCATCAAATATCAAAATATCTGAAATCAAATAAAAACTGTTGAGGAATCCAGTTGGATCCCTCCAACCTGTTTTCCTGCATCCAAAAAAACATTAGCACAATACCAATTTCGCTCTAGTACGAAATTATCGCGGTATATGTTCTTATTAAATATTACCCGCTTAATAACGGCGTAATAGGGTCTCATCCGCTAAAAAATGCGGGGAATCAACAACTCCAATATATACATATGCCAATATATATTTATATATTGATATTATATATAATACCAATTTCACTGTTTATGAAATATTCGCGGTATATGTTTTTAATAAATAACATCCGCTTACTAACGGCGTATAATGTCTATTTTAACAATCAATAGATATTAATCAACATTCAAACATGCATTCAAATATTTTAAATCTAACTATTTAAAATAAACTCGAAACTGATTCGATTGAGTGAGAAGTTCTCACCTTGGTTTTAAATTCCGTTTTAGCGATTTATTCCGAATAAAATTAAACGGACGTTTAATTTTACCCAAAATTCTCACTAACTCCAAACGACTCCAAACCAACTCCATCGCGTAGTGCTCGTCCATACGATTCCAACGCAACTGAGTTTGCATTTTTTCGACCTCGTATGAAAAAGTTATTGATTTTACAAGATTGTACACGATTTAAACTATAATTTACAACATTAATTTATAATAATTTAACCTACAACTCATCTCAGCCGCATGATCCCTTAACTTTGCAATCTCCACCGTAGAACGCATCTCCCCCATCTTCCTTTTTCACGCGACAAGCTCCAGGTCGTGTAAAAAAAAACGAACCCATCTCATACCCATTTAGGGTTAATTATTGCAACTTCATCCTTTATCTATACTTCGATCAGGTAGCTCCATTCTCTTCGCCTCCCCACAAGCTACTCACGGCTACAAGCACCTTGAACTCGGTCGCCTCGTCTTCACGTGGTTCGAGAACGAACGTGGCCTCTTCCCGATTGATTTCTGGCCACCACGCTCCACTATATACGATCATGACCGTTGATATCGTAGATCTCACTATGCTCTTCAATACTCTAGTTGGAAGTTTTTGCGATTGCTTTGTGGATTCGAAGAAAATGAGGGAGGAAGACGAGATGATTTCGGCCGTTGATAATGAGGGAGGCGGCTCTGTTATAAAACCCTAGCCATTTCTTTTTTTTTTATTTTGAAGGGGTAGGGGCCTATTTATAGAGAAACGATCGAAACACTATTCATCCCGGAAATTCCGAACTCCGATTTACGCGCCGAAACTGACGTACCTAGGGTTTATCCCGCGTTCCGGACACAATGGAACAGGTTTCGGAAGCTAATTCGGACGTATGTGCGAGTTATGGCTATAAACGCTCAATTTGAATTAAACTGATTTAAGCGATTTTCTAGGCGTTTTAATTTGTACCGGACAAACGGTAAATCCAATTGACTTGAAATTTGAAACCTTACAATAATATCACATTACGGATCCGATGAAACTAGTTTCGTCGAAATCCGAGACTTTTTGAAAAATGGCTATTTTCACTCGCCAAATTTAAATTAAAAAATAAATCGATGCGTTTCGAGCTGCCACGATCAAACGATAGCTCCGATTGACACGAAATTTGAAATCCGGTAATAACTAACTATTACGGATCCAATGGAACTGGTTTCGTTCAATTCTGAGACTGTTCAAAAATTGACTATTTTTACTAGTCGATTTTAATATTAAAATATTCAATTTTCACAAATTAACTTTTAATTCGATTTTAAAAGTTCTAAAATATCGTTCTAACTCCCATATGATAAAATAAAATTTTACAAATCATTTTCAATCATATTTAACTCAATTTTCAATTATTTCCATAATTTAGCGTATTAAATTATCGATTTAATTATCCAATTAAATCCAATAATTCAAATAAAAATTTCTTCGACTTATAAATTCACTTATTAATGTTTAAAATTAATTAAATATTCAATTTTTAATTTCTAAAAATTCTGGGTCGTTACAATCTTCCCCACTTAAAAGAATTTCGTCCTCGAAATTACAAGTAAGAAAAGTTATGGAATTTATTAATTTTCCAAAATTCATAATTAAATTTCTTACAAAATATTTACTAAGTTTTCAAATCATACTTAGTTATCTTTTCAAAAACAACTACTATTGTTTAACTTTCAATTCCAAAACAAAGTTAAAGTTTTCAAAATTTTCCAGATTTTCTCAAATTTTTCTAACGCCTTAAATTTTCGGAAAAATTCGCCATAGTCTCCTTTGCGCGGCTCGATCCGAAAAAAAAATGACAGTATATATATCACAAATATACATCTCATCAAGTAATGAGGCATCCCGAAGGGAAAAAAGTGTAAAAGTACGATATTTAATCCGAGATATGTACCTTATATTTTATTAGCAAACATATACGGCTAATATAGCGCAAAAGCGAGCTCCAAATGCGAAGCAAACGCGATCCGCACCTACTAATTACTCAACAAACAACATGAGAATCATGCATATAGATAATAGTATCGACATACAACATATAGCAACATAATAACTATATATGCCAACATAGCAACTGCAACTAAAGCAACAAATGCAAACATCAACCAACTATCATCCAACAAATTCATAATCAATATATATTCATTCATATTCTCATTCATATTCAATGAAATAGGTTTTCAATTTAATCACATTTGATTCATATACAATGGATGTTCTTTACTAACATTCATTCTCAATTAGTTTATATTCACTAATTCATATTCAAGTTGGTCCACTTCCAAATCAAATTCAATTCTATTCAAATTTACTTACTTCTAATTTGAATTCAATTACATAGCTTTAAATTTCATTAACACTTAATGAATTATATACAATCAACTAACAACCAATGTATATTAATTACAACCAAATTCTTTTGCTTACAATTGGTTTAATTTAATTGATTTTCATTCAACTATTCAACTTTCAATAACTTTAGATTTTAAATGAATCAACACTTACATTCATTATTCCATATCAATTTAATTCACATTCAATTGATTAACATTTAATCCATTAACTCAATTCAATTACTAAAGTTGAATTCCACTTATATAACTTAAGTTCACATTTATCACTTCACTTTACTAATTTACTTTGATACTAATATCAACTTAATCCCATATCACTTAAGTTATACTTCCATTTAACTTTAAATTCATTTTTATTTACTACTCATATTCATAAATATATTCATATAGTTTCACTTCTTATATATAAGTTTATTTCACAATTGTAAATCACTTTAATTATAATTCAATTCTCATAATTATTTTTACTTATACAATTTTTCTTTTATTTAGATTATTCAAACAACTAAACAATCAACTTATATACACTTTAATAATTCTGAAAAATTATTTCTTTATATATAAAAATATACTCGAGTAAAATTATTTCATTTACCCAATTTTAAAACAATATTGTGTCGAATTGTTCTATTCAAGTGTTTAGAAACTCCTTCGGCATAGTCTTGCGGACCACGCTGACGAAAGTTCATATACCACTAAATAAACCAATCATCACAATATAAAACAATTTTATATTCACTAACAAATACGCTCTCATAGCTATTATTACACTCAAGCTCAATCTAGAGTACTGCTGACTCTATCTCTAATGAGTAATACCCAACAGAACCATGGTTGTCGCTTAACCATAAGCTCTGATACCAACTGTAAAGACCCGCAAGTCCGTACTCCTTGAATAGACACTAATCTCCTTTGTTTAATTCAAGATGAACGAAAATACGAACCCTTAGGGGTTTTAAAAAAGAATTTAAGAAAAGAAGAAGAGAGAAAAAGAAGAAAGAAGAAGAAAATAGATAATAGTGGGAAGAGAAAACATAAGATAGAAAATTTAGATAGGGAAAAGAAGATAGAATATTTTAAAATTGAAAGAAAAGAGAATAGAAGAAAAAGAGAATAGAAAATAGGAAAACAGAAGAAAAGAAGACGGGACAGAAAACAACAGAACAATATCAGAATCTCACAATTCGCAGCGGAACAACATATAATAATAAATGAATAATCTTTAAACAAAGAACTATATCAGTTATTACATTACATCACATTACATCATCAGAGTGTACAACAACAACAACAAACAGTGCAGCGGAAAAGAAATACTATATAAATAATATGCCATGCCATCCAGCTTGCCTCCAGCAACTCCAGAATATCCAGAATATCCTGATAAACCTAACTATTGACTGCCCGTGTGGAAATTGGTGGGCACCCAGAGTTTAGGAAGGAAAACAATAAACTCCAAGTCAGTCATGTGACTGGTGTGAGAACTCAAAACAGTTTATTTATCTTTAAAATCAAAATAGAGGAATATTTTTATTTCAATTCGCAATGCTTTTAAAAATGAGACTACCATAAGGCCTCCCGCACACACACACAATGCAAACGCAGAATCGGAGGAGATTTCTCCTTATGATAGTCAAAGATGCTTGATACGCATTTAAAATAACATTTCATATTATTATTAGTGCATAGTGTAGGAAAAATTTATTTCGAAAGTAGAATATAAATCTTAGCCAGCATAGACATTCCGAACTATGCCTACTATAGCTAACTATGTTCAATAGCAGGTTACCGCCACATTCCATAGCAGGTTATACAACTAAAACCGTACAAGTCACGTATTGTTTCTTTGGATTTCCAACAAATGGTCAGGCCAAGGAACTTCCCATTGCCACATGAGAATGCCTCTGGAAAGACATCCCCGAGAACCAAACCGGAACTCTGCCAACACAAGGCCGGGTTACCCCTAACTGGGTAACTACTGACACGAGCACGCCATTCCCCGATCGTAAACGACCTTTCTCACGGGATCCCGAAAACCAACAACCACAAAGTAATAAATTCGTAGTAACCACATAGGTTAAATATCTGGGCTCCATACCATGATACAACCTCTATCCAGAAGGAAATGTACATACCCTAAAGGGTGCTACCCCTCATAACCTTGCCGCATCTTTCCTGTTTTGACCATTTCCGGGGTGTGAGGTTCGACGAAGTCACGTCCACAAAAACATACTTTATACAAAAGCCATGCTTTGGGTCAACAAATGATCAACACAATGATCACTAAGATAGACGATCAAATAAACGATCCTATCACAATAATCAACACAATGATCATTTCAGCATCACTCAGCATATCACATTACCAAATTGGGAATATATCGCTGATAACTTCAACTATATAACCTCTGAGCTTGTACGTCTCAGAGAAGGGTGTTAAGCTAAAAGAATAAATTCTCCGCCACCAACAGAAATATATTCGAAAGAAATCGGCTTTATATCTCAACTTGTAATGTCAGACACACAATCCATAAAAGTCTGTTCCGGGCTCGAACAAAACCGAAGGCACTTACAAAGAAGTCCTTGCAATCCGGGTATTCACAATCCCGATCGAATTTCCCATCACTTAGGAGATCTCTATACCAGGAGCTACCCAGTGCAGAGACAATCGATAGGTCATCCTATCGCTTTCGCAAAAACTCGGTCTTCAACACCGATCTTCAAATGCAATTTACAACGACGTATCACATATTCGGAATGGGTTATACGACCCCATGGTCCTTTCCCGGTTAACCCGAATAGTGAGCGCTTATTCAAAAATAAGTGTGCATTCAAATTCAAACAAATCACATCAAATACCCATTCAAAAGGAAATATTGATAGTCGGTTATTGAACTATCAATGGACATGCACACATCACCAGTTTCCAAATAATTTTCCAGATTATTTATTTCACAAAATATCTTTACAAGATATATAATTTCAATACTTCAAAAATAAATCAATATTTATTTTTAAACCAATTCCACTTTCTTTTATAAATTCCTTAGTGAATTTATAATCCAAAATATCAATGAATATTCGATTCCCATTATTCATTTCAATATTCCTTTTCAATTTATCTTCAAAAAGATAAATTCTAAATATCACTTCATATTGGAAAACAATTCCATACTTATTTAATAAGTAATTCACAAATTTTATTTATTTTCAACACTTAGAAAATATTCAATATACCTAAATCGAAATTTAGTATATATTTCATTCTATTAAGGAAATCATTCTCTTCAACATATTTATTTGGGCCAAAACGAATGTTGCGTAGAACATCGTTACGACAACCCAAAATCACTAGTATAGGGATTCGAAATTAAAATAGATATATAAATCCCAATACTATACAAAACATTTCCTTTCGGAAATCATTTACTATAACAACAGTGTTATAGTCCATCATCTCCTTTTATTTCTCAAAAACGTCTATTTCAACAATTAATGTTGAAATCTATGGTTTCGAATCTCAACACAATTAAAACTTCGTTAGATCGTTTTAATTCGATTTAAAACACTCACATTCAAACAATTTTCTTTAACGTGTTATTCACTATTCAAAAATGTGAGTAAACTTCATTAACAATTTCATCCTTTTATTCATTTTAATTCAAAGGATTATTCACTATTCAAAAATGTGAATATAACTCCATTTATAGGTTTCAACAATTAACTTATCAAAATAAGTTGTTTGCGAATTTATAAAACAACGTTTATAAATTCCATTTCTATTTATTTATAAAAACTTCTTTTTTTATAATTCCCATATTAACCTATTCCAGTTTATAACTCAATTATAAACTAAAAGTTCATATTATAAGTTAAATACTTATAAAACGATTATTTTACAAAGATCGTTCTTTTAAACTTCCCAAATTATAAATCTTATAACTTATAAGATTCATTTATTTAACCAAATCTATTCTTCAATTAACTTCACAAATTTATAAATCTACTGTTTATAAAATTCCATTTATAACTTCACCGTTTATAATTCTATTAATTTCATTCTTATAACTTCACCATTTAAATTCTATAAATTTCATTCTTTAATGAAATTCATTTTCACTTCATTCAAACACTTATAAAAACTCGTTTTATAATGTCTATATCTCAATTTATAAATATCCATTTATAAATCTCTTAATATAAATCAATTTATATTATTCTTTTAAAACATCTTTAAATTCCTTTATAATTTCACCATTCTATTGATTTATAAAATAATTAAATTTCATAAATCCTATATTTAAACTTTTCACAATAAATCCTAAAATATCTCGATTAAACTATTTTATAACTCAATAGCATCATATTCTCAAAAATCAGTTTTTAACTATATTTCTCAAAAATCATAATTTTTATAACTTTAAAAATTATAACGTTTATTTATTTAAAATGGATCAATTCCAAAATTATTTTATAAAACGTATACTTTCTAAAATCACTTTAAAAATCATTTTTAAAATTCCAAATTTGGTCCAATGATGCTACACACCAAATAGTCAATCACGACTACACGATCCATCATATATCGATATGATAATCCATCAAATATCAAAATATCTGAAATCAAATAAAAACTGTTGAGGAATCCAGTTGGATCCCTCCAACCTGTTTTCCTGCATCCAAAAAAACATTAGCACAATACCAATTTCGCTCCAGTACGAAATTATCGCGGTATATGTTCTTATTAAATATTATCCGCTTAATAACGGCGTAATAGGGTCTCATCCGCTAAAAAATGCAGGGAATCAACAACTGCAATATATACATATGCCAATATATATATATTGATATTATATATAATACCAATTTCACTGTTTATGAAATATTCGCGGTATATGTTTTTAATAAATAACATCCGCTTACTAACGGCGTATAATGTCTATTTTAACAAACAATAGATATTAATCAACATTCAAACATGCATTCAAATATTTTAAATCTAACTATTTAAAATAAAATCGAAATTGATTCGATTGAGTGAGAAGTTCTCACCTTGGTTTTAAATTCCGTTTTAGCGATTTATTTCGAATAAAATTAAACGGACGTTTAATTTTACCCAAAATTCTCACTAACTCCAAACGACTCCAAACCAACTCCATCGCGTAGTGCTCGTCCATACGATTCCAACGCAACTGAGTTTGCATTTTTTCGACCTCGTATGAAAAAGTTATTGATTTTACAAGATTGTACACGATTTAAACTATAATTTACAACATTAATTTATAATAATTTAACCTACAACTCATCTCAGCCGCATGATCCCTTAACTTTGCAATCTCCACCGTAGAACGCATCTCCCCCATCTTCCTTGTTCACGCGACAAGCTCCAGGTCGTGTAAAAAAAAAACGAACCCATCTCATACCCATTTAGGGTTAATTATTGCAACTTCATCCTTTATCTATACTTCGATCAGGTAGCTCCATTCTCTTCGCCTCCCCACAAGCTACTCACGGCTACAAGCACCTTGAACTCGGTCGCCTCGTCTTCACGTGGTTCGAGAACGAACGTGGCCTCTTCCCGATTGATTTCTGGCCACCACGCTCCACTATATACGATCATGACCGTTGATATCGTAGATCTCACTATGCTCTTCAATACTCTAGTTGGAAGTTTTTGCGATTGCTTTGTGGATTCGAAGAAAATGAGGGAGGAAGACGAGATGATTTCGGCCGTTGATAATGAGGGAGGCGGCTCTGTTATAAAACCCTAGCCATTTCTTTTTTTTTTTTGAAGGGGTAGGGGCCTATTTATAGAGAAACGATCGAAACACTATTCATCCCGGAAATCCCGAACTCCGATTTACGCGCCGAAACTGACGTACCTAGGGTTTATCCCGCGTTCCGGACACAATGGAATAGGTTTCGGAAGCTAATTCGGACGTATGTGCGAGTTATGGCTATAAACGCTCAATTTGAATTAAACCGATTTAAGCGATTTTCTAGGCGTTTTAATTTGTACCGGACAAACGGTAAATCCAATTGACTTGAAATTTGAAACCTTACAATAATATCACATTACGGATCCGATGAAACTGGTTTCGTCGAAATCCGAGACTTTTTGAAAAATGGCTATTTTCACTCGCCAAATTTAAATTAAAAAATAAATCGATGCGTTTCGAGCTGCCACGATCAAACGATAGCTCCGATTGACACGAAATTTGAAATCCGGTAATAACTAACTATTACGGATCCAATGGAACTAGTTTCGTTCAATTCTGAGACTGTTCAAAATTGACTATTTTTACTAGTCGATTTTAATATTAAAATATTCAATTTTCACAAATTAACTTTTAATTCGATTTTAAAAGTTCTAAAATATCGTTCTAACTCTCATATGATAAAATAAAATTTTACAAATCATCTTCAATCATATTTAACTCAATTTTCAATTATTTCCATAATTTAGCGTATTAAATTATCGATTTAATTATCCAATTAAATCCAATAATTCAAATAAAAATTTATTCGACTTATAAATTCACTTATTAATGTTTAAAATTAATTAAATATTCAATTTTTAATTTCTAAAAATTCTGGGTCGTTACATCCTGTATCTAGAGGCCAAAAGCTACATGCTACAGATGTTGCAATCATTCATAGTTTTAACTTTCGGTGACAAAATATGAAAATGCTAATGGAATTCATAATATCAGAAGCACTTAAGTACAAACAAAGTCATAGATTTCAAAAAATAACATTTTACTGATTACATTTCAAACAAATTGATATCCAAGTTACATAATCCCATAATCGTTTCCCAAGTAAAGATCAATTATAATTACAATAATACGCCAAGAGCAACATATGATGATGCCCTTTTGGTTGATTAGAGAAATATAGTCACATTTGACTTAATATACACAGTGGAAAATAAACAGAATAATCTGTACTGCTAATTAGTTATCCGTCAGCCACTTGCTCGTCTTTAGAAGCTTTATTCGCCAAAATTTCACAAACCTAAAAAACTTAACCCTCAGCCTACTCAAATTAATTTTGAGCACCCGAGAGCTTAAGGAGAAACAAAAAATTCGGCATAAAGTATGGTGTGAGTAATTCTGTTACATCTTCGTGTACTGATATTAAGTAAGGCCATGCTGCTTAGCGGAATGGGTTTCGCCTCACTGATATCCTTTCAAAACATATTTTTTTGCAAATCCTTTCCTGCAACCAAACCGGTTAGTCAAACTGATATAATAATGATAATGATAGCTAAGTTTGTTAAGCTATAATCAGATAACTAATGGATTATCTGTCCAATAGTAGTAAATAGACTATTTGTCTGAAATATAATAGCAAGGTCCGTTATGCTAAAAAATGGACTATCTATCCATAAAACTGGGTTGACTGCCTACAAACTAGACTAACTTTTTGGATCAAAATGGACTAACTGTCTGAATCATATTTTTAGGGTTAACTACCCTTCATCTTTTTCCTTGGAAACTTTTTCAAAATGATTTAACCTTTTAAATCATACGTTTAAAAGGAAAATATATCCTTAGCTTTACTCTAAGTTACTTTGCCATGTTATATACGCCTTGCTCAAAATAATGTTGATGAATTTTAATGAGGATTGACTATCCTTCCAAAACAATTTAAAACCCATTTTAACTTGAAAATATGTAGGCTATATTGCTTATTCAATAACTTCGAAACCTTTGTTTAAAACCTTTAACAGCCCTTTCGAAACCCTTGAAGGTAACCCCTTCGAAATCATTGAAAGTAACTCTTTCGAAACCATTGAAAGCCTTTCCTTTGAAAGCTTCAAAATAATTGACATCCCTCTTTAAAACCTTTAAATATTGCCTCTCGAAAACACAGGAAAATCTTTCCTTTCAATACTTTCGAAACTCTGGGGAACCACCCCTTTCGAAACCATTCATTAAAATCTTTTGAAACGGTCAAAACTCAATTTTTTCGAAAGCACATTGGGTCTAATTTAAAACATGCTGAAACCTTTCAAAACCATTCGAAAATTTACTTCTTTGAAACCTTTGAAAATTGTCTCGGTCGAAACCATTTGGATTATGCCTACAAGTAGAGAAAAAGGATCGGAAACCCATTAAAGTCGAAAGCATCTATTTCGAAACCATTTAAAATTATCTCTTTTGAAATCATTTTGGGTTTTACTTCAATCATAAAAAAAGGGTTTTTAAAGCATTTAAGTCGAAAGCATCTGTTTTGAAACCATTTCATAAGTAATGAAGTGATGGTTTCGAAACCATCCCTTGGAAAACATTGGAGTGGTGGCCAGGTTTTTAGAAAACAAAACAACCCTTTCGAAACCATCCGGACCGAAAGGTAGGAAGCGGCAGCTAAAGGCTCTAACTCAATCGAAAGCAGTCATTTAAAACAAAAGCGCAACCCAATCGAAGCCATTCCTTTTAAAACCATTTGACCAAGTCGAAAGCATCTTAGTCGAAAGCAAGTAAGCGCATTTTCCTTTAAAAGCAAAGTAATGCCTCAACCCTTTCGGCGCCCCTGGTTTCGACTCTATACCTTCTGCCTACATCCAATTCACTACGTACCAGTTTACTGATACACGTGCACTAGTTTCGATAGTGTCGGAGGCGAAGGTAAGGAGGCAGAACCTCGTGCCGAAGGTGTCGAAACAGTGAAAAATATGTTTATTTGTACTTTTGAACTATTTCTTTTGTACCTAACCTGCCTTGTTTGTCTAAATCTGATTGGCTGCCAATATACTTTTCCAAAAGTGCTGCCGACTTTCCAGATTTAACAATTTAAATTAATTTACAAAAGTCCCCTTCTCCTTCCTTAATTATATAAAACATTTAAGTCTCATACCTTAAATCATTTTACATAACATTAAAACACTTAAGAAAATTCTACAAAAATTCCAGAAAATCTCTTTTAATATTTTTTCCAACATATAAAAATTTTAGACCCAACTCTTTTATTATTTAAACGTAAATAATTTATGATTCAAATTAACATTTTCTTTAATAGAAAATTCATATAAATTCCACATAAATTAAGAAAATTCTAAAAATTGAAACCCATTTTCAAAATAATATTTATGATCTTCATGAAAATTCGCAAGGTATTTGGATGTCATTCAATAGGGTTTCCACCTTAAAACATATCATAAATTCAATATGAACAACCATAGTTCATCAACAAGTATATATAATCATTCCATCATTCAAAAACATAGCAAACAAATGCAAAATATTTGGAGTTCATCTTAAAACCGAAAACAATATAAAAATTAGATGTAAACATTATTCAGCTTAGCTTTAGAGGTTATAGAGATTTAGATGTGAATTGATTTGATTGAATTTTCTTTTTCCTTAGCTTTCTTCCTCTTACCCTTGTTAATGGTGGTCGGCCTTGAGTTTTAAAAATTTCAAACGAAATGAACATGTAAGGATACATGGCCTAAGGGAATAGATGTAGGAATGGCCTCTTTCCTATTTTACTCCTCCTCTATTTCATTTTAACTCTTCCTTAACTCATTGTTAAATTGCATGGCTATACCAAAATTAAATACTAAATCTCAATCCCCTAATCAATACATTATTTTATTTATTTTAGCTAATTAAATATTCTAAATAATGTTACCGAAAATTTGGGGTGTTACATATTCCTCTCCTTATAGAATTTTGTCCTCGAAATTATGATAAGGTGCACAATAAATCAAACAATGAGGTAAAACATACCATCAAATAAGTTAGGATAAGTATCTCTATTCCTGCTCTCAAACTCCTAAGTACGGTCCTTGTTACCGTCGCTCCACTGGACTTTGACTAATCTGACTATCTTGGTTCTAAGCCTTTTCTCATCTCTCGCAACAATATGAATAGGCTTCCACGGTAAAGTCAAGTCCGGTTCTATTACTAAGTCCTCTAGCACACTCGGTGCAATAGTAGTCTCAGGGTCTCTAACACACTTTTTGAGTTGAGAAATATGAAAAACATAGTGGACTCTTGCCAAACTTCTTGGTAACTGACATCTATATGCAAATTTCCCGATCCTTTCAAAAATAGGAAAGGTCCAACGAATCTTGGTGATGACTTTCTTGATCTTCCAAATCTGATCACATCCTTCATTGGTGACACTTTGATGAAAACCTTATCTCCAACTAAGAACTCTAAATCTTTCTATCTCTTATATGCATAACTTTTTTGCCTGGACTAAGCCTCCTTCATTCTAGCCCGAATGACCTCAATCTTTTCTGCTGTCTGGACCAAGAACCAACCTATTGCCAGTCTCTAACCAACATATATGAGATTTGCATGGCCTTCCATAAAAACTTCAAACGGAACCATCTCAATAATATTCTGATAACTGTTGTTATACGAAAACTTGACTAAATGCATGTTCCTCTCATGATCCCTTGAAGTCTAATACACAAGCTCTCAACAAATCTTCCAAGGTTTTGTTAACTCTTTCCGTTTGCCCCTTTATCTACGGATGGTAAGCATTACTCATCTTGAGCTTGGTTCCCAAAACTTCCTGTAGACTCTTCCAGAACTTGCTAGTGAATAAGGAATCTCTATCACTAACTATGCTACTAGAAAATCCATGCAGTCGAACCACTTTATTTATAAACAACTTTGCCAACAAAGGTACCGTCTTGGTTGACTTAACTGGGATGAGATGGGCACTCTTGGTCAGTCTATCCACTATAACCCATATACTTTCATTTCCTCCGTTCGACCTTGGCGGCCAGTCATTAAAATCCATGGAAATAGAATCCCACTTCCATACCGGAATATCCAATGGGTAAAGCAATCCATTTGGCTCTTGGTGTTCGATCTTTGCCTGTTGGCAAATCAATCACTTCTTTACACACAAGCCAATATCACTTCATACCTTCCCAGAAGAAATTCCTCTTTATATCCTGATACACTTTAGTACGTCCTGGATGAACAGAGAACTTCGAACGATGGAATTCCTCCGAGACTTCTTTCCTTATGTTTACTACACTTGGAACACATAATCTTCTTTTCTTTCTCAGCCACCCATTTTGGTCAAGACTGAAATCTTTCAAATCATTGCTCTTGGTTACATCTCTTAACTTCCTGATCCATTTAGCTAATACCAGATCTTCCTCCTTTTTAGAAGCAATCCTCTCGATCAACACTAGTCGAACTTCCAAACAGGATAATACAATTGTATCTTCACTTGACTCGGCCTCGGATCTCTACTGCACTCTACAATCTGCTAATGCTTCTAAATCTTTCCACTCATCAATCATTGCCGAAAATGCATTCAGATGTTTCCTGCTACGTACATCCGCAACCTTGTTTCCTTTCCTCTGTGTACTCAATCTTAAAATCATAAGCGGCAATAAACTTTAATTACCTCTGCTGTCTCATGTTCATCTCTTTCAGAGATAACAAATACTTCAGCGAATTATGATCCATGTATAACTCAAACCTCTCTCCCAAAAGTAATGTCTCCACGCCTTCAAAGCAAAAATAACTGCAGCCAATTCTAAATCATGCATCGGATATCTGACCTCATTTGGTCTAAGCTATCTAGAAGCATAGTCAATCACTTTACCTCTCTGCATCAGCACAGCACCTAATCGTGTTCTACATGCATTGGTATAAACCACCAAATCCTAATTCCTTTCCGAAACAACCAACATAGGTGCATGGGTCAGTAAGTGTTTCAAATTCTAAAATATTCCTCATACTTATCGGTTCACACAAACTTTACACCCTTTCCAATTAGCCTGGTCATCGGTGCCGCTATCCGCGAAAAATTCTGAATGAACCTCTGTTAATAACCAACCGACCCAAGGAAATTCTTATCTCTGTCACTGTCTCCGGTTTCTTTCAACTATTCACCGCTTCAATCTTAGTCGAATCTACTGACAACCCTTCCCTAAGACCACATGACCAAGAAACTTCACTTCCTTCTTCCAAAAGTGACATTTTGAAACTTCACTTTTAGCTAATGCTGCCTCAGTGTCTCAAGCGCCACTCTAAGATGAACTTCATGCTCACTTTCATCCTTAGAGTATATCCTCCGCTACTCTGAGCTGATGGAAACCTATCGCCAAATCCAACTGCGAAAATACCTGGGTTCCATTCAACTGGTCGAACAAATCATCAATCCACAGCAATGGATATCGATTCTTTATCGTTCTCTCATTCAACTTTCGTTAATCGATACATAGCCTCAACGATCCATCCGGTTTCTTAGTAAACAGTGCAGTTGCTTCCTAGGGAGAACTACTTGACCTGATATAATTCTTGCCTTCCAAATCCACCAATTTCAACTCCTTCATCTCTAAAGGGGTCATCCTGCTTAGCGGCCTACTTACTGCTTATGCTTCCGATACCAAATCTATCCAAAACTCAATGGCTCGTTTCGTTGGCAATCCCACTACAGCTCAAACATATCTATGAATTATCTAACCACGAAAACTCTACTTAACTCATCTTCCGATTCAATAGCACCTAATAAGGCATACATCTCACCGTAAGAACCTTCTACGATATAAACAACCATGTCACTACAATCTGGGTGCCTAAGCGATATTTTCCTATCCTGGAAAAATATATGTGCATCATACTCACTTAACCAATCCATATCAAGAATGATTCTGAACCCCACAAAATCAAACACACGCAAACTGCCAATAAAAGTATGACCTAACATATCAAACTCTAATTGGTCACATCTCAACCCTGGAGTTGCATAACCTCCTATTGGATCGCAACCCATAATGAAGTAACTAAATATGTGCGTTCTAGGTTAAGATTATCTATCAAACATCTAGATATAAATTAAAGTGATGCAAAAATATCAAATAGAATGCTAACAGACATACCATGAATTTGAAAAGTACCTCCCAAAACTACCTTTCCCTTATCTTGAGCTGTTAGCTTTGAAGTAGCAAGCTTTAACGCATACACTTTGCCTTTTCCATCCTCAAAGGGCTCCTTGCATTGGCTTTTATAGTAGCCAATCTATTCACAGTTGAAACACCACACATTCTTCTTCCCTGCCACCTCCTTTGCCTTTCAAGCACGTCACTCATTAGAAAGGCGCCCCTTCTTTTCGCACTTGAAACAGACAATCTCAGACTTCCCTTTCTTAGTTGCTCCACCCTTCGGAGCATCTTTCTTAGGAAAGAAATTCCTCTTATGGCTCTGCCCAACCTGGACTTCCTTAGCCTTACTCTTCTCTAGAGAATCAAGCAACTCCTCATGTCTTAAGACCATCTCCACTACAAAATCATAAGGATCTCCAATATGAGGCAATGTAGCCCTGGCTAGCTTATGCTTCAAACCCCTGGTAAACTTCTCATTCCTCTTTATTACTGTATCCACTGGAGCATACCTATATCTGGCCAACTCCTCGAACCTTCTAGCATACTCCAAAACAGACATCTCCCCCTATGCTAATTCTGTAAACTTTTTGATCAGAGCTGACTGTGCCATTGCAGAAATGAACCTCTCCTGGAACTCCCCTTGAAATCTTCCTAGGACATAGTCTCCTCATCCACTGCTACAATCACATTATTCTACCAAAACAGAGCTGCTCCCTAAAGCTGTCTAGATGCCAACCTCCTCTTCTAGTCATCATTGAGCCCCAAATCTGCAAAGATCCTCTCACAATGCCGCAACCAATTCTCAACCTCAATGGCATCTTCCATTCCAATAAATGACTTCCCTCAGAGCTTGGTATAATCTCCACTCAGCTTAGCATAATGGTTAACTACCAAAACTTCCGGAACCCCTTCTCCTACAACATTTCCTCATAATACTCCAGCTGCAACCCCCGCCTGCACCATATTCCTGAAAAACTGATACATAAACCATTCAAACTTGCGGGACTCCAGCACCCACATTCTCTGCTTGTGCCTGACCTTGACCTCTTCTTACATTAGGCCTAGCATTCCCATCAGTGCCTTCCCCTCCTGGGTTGACTCTTCCTCTTCTACTTTCCATACCTGTGTTCAAATCTCATGAGATACAGAAAAATACCCTAACAAAGATAGGAGACTAGAGATAAAGCACATATTTATATATAGCAAATACATTTACGTTACTGTAGCCTTATCTCATACCCCAACCTTACTCTAATTCTTTAGGATTATGTTTTAAAAACCCATTTTTTAATTTAAGTTTTCCATAAAGCTATGCTCTGATACCAAGTTGTAACATTCCGTATCTAAAAGCCAAAAGCTAAGCGCTAAAGATGCTGAAGTCATCCATAGTATTAACTTCTGGTGACAAAATACGTCAATGCTTATGATATTCATAATATCAGAAGCACTTAAGCATGAAAAAAATCATAGATTTCTAAAAATGACATTTTACTAATTACATTTCAAACAAATTCATATCCAAATTACATAATCCCATAATCATCTCCAAGGTAAAGATTAATTATAACTACAATAATACGCCAAGAGCGACATACGATGATACCCCCTAAGTTGATCAAGGAAATATAGTCATATCTGACTTAATATAAATAGTGAAAAATAAACAGAATAATCTGTACTCCTAATTAGCAATCGGCAGCCACCTATTCATTTCTATAAGCTTTATTCGCTAAAATTTCAAAAACCTGAAAACCTTAATCCTCAGTCTACTGAAATCAATTTTGAGCACCCAAGAGTTTAAGGGGAAACAAAAACTTCGATTTGGATATAAAGCTTGGTGTGAATAATTCCGTTACATCTCAGTTTACTGATATTAAGTGAGACCACATCGCTTAACGGAACGGGTTTTCCTACATTAATATCATTTTTAAAACATATATTTTGAAAATCCTTTCCTACAACCAAACTGGTTAACCAAACTGATATAATAATGGTAATAATAGCTAAGTCCGTTAAGCTATAATTAGATAACTAATGGACTATCAGTCCAATAGTGGTAAATGGACTATCTATGTGAAATGTAATAGCAAGGTCCGTTATGCTAATAATTGGACTATTTGTCCATAAAAATGGGTTGACTATCTACAAACTGGATTAACTGTCCGGATCAAAATATACTAACTATTCGAATCATTTTCTTAGGGTTAACCGCCCTTCATCTTTTTCCTTTAAAACATTTTCAAAAATGATTTAACCTTTTAAATCATACCTTTACAAGGAAAATATATTCTTAGCTTTACTCAAAGCTATTTTTCCACGGTATATATACTTTGCTCAAAATAATATTGATGAATTTTAATGAAGATTGACTTTCCTTCCAAAACAAGTTAAAACCCTTTTAAAGTTAAAAATACTTAGGCTATATTGCCTATTTAATACATTCAAAATCTTTGTTTAAAACCTTTGAACAACCCTTTCGAAACCCTAAAAGGTAACACCTTCGAAACCACTGAAAGTAACCCTTTCGAAAACATTAAAAGCCTTTCCTTCCAAAGCTTCAAACAATGGACATTCCTCTTTAAATATTGCCTTTCAAAAACATAGGAAAACCTTTCCTTTCAATCCTTTCGAAACCCTAGGGAACCACCCGTTTCGAAACCATTCATTAAAACCTTTCAAAACGGTCAAAACTCAATCCTTTCGAAAGCACTTTGGGTTCAATTTAAACCATATGGCAACCTTTCGAAACCATTCAAAAATTTACTTCTTTAAAACCTTTGAAAATCTTCTCGATCAAAACCATTTGGATTATACCTCCAAGTAGAGAAAAAGGATCGAAAACCCATTAAAATCGAAAGCATCTGTTTTGAAACCATTTAAAACTATCTCTTTCAAAACCATTTTGGGTTCAACTCAATCATAGAAAAAGGATCTTTAAAACATTTAAGTCGAAAGCATCTGTGTCAAAACCATTTCCTAAGTAATGAAGTGATGGTGTCGAAACCATCCCTTCGAAAACATTGGAAAGGTGGCCAGGTTTTTAGAAAACAAAACAACCCTTTCAAAACCATCTGGATCAAAAGGTAGGAAGCAATAGCTGAAGGCTGCGATTCAGTCGAAAGCAATCATTTAAAACAAAAGTGCAACCCAATCAAAACCATTCCTTTTAAAACCATTTGATCCAATCGAAAGCCAACCAAGTCGAAAGTATCTTAGTCGAAAACAAGCAGGTGAATTTTCCTTTAAAATCAAAGTAATGCCTCAACCTCTTCAGAACCCCTGGTTTCGACTCTATATCTTCCACCTACATCCAATTCATCACGTACCTTTTAACTAATACCATGTGTATTTTTTTCGATAATGTCGGAGGCAAAGGTAAGGAGGTTGAACCTGGTGTCGGAGGTGTCGAAATAGTGAAAAACATGTTTATTTGTACTTTTGAACTAATTTTTTGTACCTAACCTGCCTCGTTTGTCTAAATTTGATTGGTTGCAAATGTACTTTTCTAAAGTGCTGCCGACTTTTCAGATTTGACAATTTAAATTAATTTACAAAAAGCTCATTCTCCTTTCATAGTTATACAAAACATTTAAGTCTCATACCTTAAATAATTTTATATAACCATTAAAACACGTAGAAAAATTCTACAAAAATTCTAGAAAATCTCTTTTGACATGGTTTCCAACATGAAAAAATTTCGGATCCAATTCTTTTATTATTTAAGTGTAAATAATTCATAATCCAAACTAACATTTTCTTTACTAGAAAATTCATATAAATTCCACATAAATTAAGAAAATTTTAAAATTGAAACCTATTTCCAAAATAATATTTATGATCTTTATAAAAATTTCAAAGGCATTTAGATATTATTTAATAGGATTTCATCTTATAACATGTCATAAATTCAATACGAACAACCATAATTTATCAAAAAGTATATAATCATTCCGTCATTCAAAAACATGGAAAATCAATGCAAAATATTCGAAATTCATCTTAAAATCATAAACAAAAAAAAAATGAGATGTAAAGTTTATTCTCCTTAGCTTTAGAGATTGAAATGTGAATGGATTTGATTTGAATTAGCTTTTTCCTTAGCTTTCTTCATCTTACTCTTGTTAATGGTGGCCAACCTTGATTTTTAGAATTTTTAAATGAAATGAACGTGTTGGGATACACGGCCTAAGGGAATAGATATAGGAATCACTTATTTCCTATTTTACCTCTCCTCTAATCATTTTAACTCTTCCTTAATTCATTGTTAAATGGCACGGCTACGCCTTAATTAAATAAAAAATCTTAATTCTATAATCAACACATTATTTTATTTAATTTAGCTAATTAAATATTGTAAATAATGTTACGAAAAATATAAGGTGTTACAATAACTCATATCGGTAGTTGACTGATACATACCCAATTTCGATATTAACTAATTAAGATTGCAAGCTCTTCAACTACTCATTCGACATCTGATCAATCACTTTATAAGGCAATAAGGAGGTGTTTCATGACATGGAAAATCGAGGAATCCAAGTCAGAGTCGAGAGTAGGGTCGATGGAGGGTGATTGACGTTGGTGGATGTCCTTTTTATGGAGGCATGGCGTCTGTGGGAGACAGAAGCAGGAGGAGTTATCAAGGTGGAGAAGATGGGTAGAAGGAACAAGATCCCTCAAGGTGTAGCGTGGGAGGTTGGGGCGTCATGGGATAAGTGGTGAGAAATGTTGCAACTGATAAGGTAGGTTGCATACTTGGGGTGGCTTTACTTGCTACTAGCATACATGACTTTGGAAGAGGTATTTTGAGGGCAAGACATCAAGAGGAATATTAGATTGGGGACACAATGTAGAGGTATGATAAAAGGAGTGGCGATTGCCACATATAGCCAATTTGTATTGATACGCTACGTCTACATAAGCGATCCTTTTATCTAAAAGGGAAATAGGAATTCAGGTAGGAAGCTATATAGTAGAAGTGACGTAAATAAGAGCTTTAGCATATTTTAGTCGATGTTGATGCTCGGTGGAAATTATAAAGCATATCAACTACCCTATATAGTTAATTAGCCAATTTATACAATCCAAAAGTTGGAAGACCAGATCGTATGTTAAAGAGGTAGAACCAAACAGGGATAGAAAGAACTTGCCCCTAGTAAGATTAATGGAATGGTTGCTCCAAGTAATAATAAATATATGCCATAGTTTGATCCTTCGGAATAGTTTTAGTTACCCACATATAGAATACACACATACCTGTTAGTTCCTGAGATGATGGTTTTGATGACAACAACCTTATGACTTGTTATAAATATAAATACTAATATTCTTGTCTAGATATATATATATATATATATCTATGTATATATATATATATATGCAAGTACTGAGAATGAAGACTGTACAGTATAGAGATTCAAGATTGACAAATTCAGGATTGAAGAAACCAAAACTGAAGACTCATGAGTATCAAGAGTTCAAGATTTCAAGAGTTCAAGAGTTCAAGATACCAAGATAAGTAATAGTGTCTATATTTATGTTAAAACTTCATAATAGCACTAAAATCTTTGTTCGGATTTTAATTGTGAAATAGAATCCACCTTCTCGCTTTAATAGTGGGATGGAACTCATGACCTCTTTAGTGGGATGGAACCCATGACCTTCTCTAGTGGAATGGAATCCATGTAATTTTCAAAATGATTCATTTTAAATATTTTTCAAAAACTTTTTAAAATCAATCCCTCTCGGTTTAAATGTTTTAGTCTTAAACTATTCTTATCATCTTTTATATTTTGATTTCAAAATCATCTCTTGTTTTTAAACTATCTCCTAATTTTAATATTATAAGCTTTAAATCTCAAAAAATATATTCTATACTTAGTCATTAATATTACTTTCATATTGTAGATTATGTATTTTTAAGATTACTTTTTAAATCACTTTTATAAGTTTAAACTATATTCAAAATGGTTTATAAAGTTTAGAAATTCTTTTGACAAGTTTTAGAATAAAAATCATTTTAAAGCAAAAAAAAATTCAAAATTCAAAGAGGCATGTCGACATACCCATCCCCATATGTCAACATGGTGAACATAGAAATTCAAATTTCAAATTTTCAAAAGAAGTGTCTATCCATCATAAACTTTCATGAATGGACATGACTATTGTTCTTTTATAAATACTAGTTGTTTTCAATGAACTCTAAGTTAGTTTTTCTTCGTTTCTTCACTTCTTCTTCTCCACTCAAATATTATCTTATATTTTAATAAAACTCTACCAAAATCCTAAGTGAATCAAACTCAATTATCTCTAGTTTGATTCTCTTTCACTCTCTCTTAAAGATCTTAGTGCTATTAGAGTTATATGATCACTTGTAATCAAAGAAGAGTATCAAGTCTGTCTGTCTATCAAACTGATATTGGAAACGACGACTATGGCATGTAAATCAATTGGGTGTGATTGCAGCCCATAAATCAATTAGGTGATTTTGTAGTCTGGTTAAATCAAGAGTGTTTTCTCTGCACTCGAAGATAGGAGGGTGTACCTCGTGGCCTTGATATCAAGGTTGTAATATTGATATTATATTTGAAAAGAAATATACATAAGAAATTATGTTGGACTGGATGTAGGGTAACTCCGAACCAGTACAAAATTCTGATATGTTCTTTCCTTTACTACTTTTGTTTACTATTTGCATCTGTGTCTGATTCTGTGATTGCCTCTGTGTTTGTGAATTGCATCTGTCTGTGTTTAATTTCAAACGATTTCAAAAATTCCATAAAATCCATTAAACACTATTTACACCCCCCTTTAGTGTTAATCCAAGCTTAAGATCCGTAATCCGCAATTCCAACATTTGGTATCAAAGCCAGTTTTCAAAGTTATCATAATATGAATTTTGAAAAAGATTAAAATGGTAATTTTTGGAGATTTTGTTAACACCATTTCAAAACTGTCAAAATCATCATTGTTTCATAAGTCTGCATATTGTTATTATAGAAAATCAAGCTATCTATCGAATTGATGTGTTGTGCAGGATCAGATGTGCTATATGGCTTTTGATGAATCAACACAATGGACAAATGGTGCAAATCAATAAAAATTAATGGATACTTGATAGTGGATGTTCGAGACACATGATCGACAATCCGGAGATACTTAATGACATAATTTATGAAGATGGAGGACTGGTCAACTTTGGAGACAACTTAAAAGGATATGTGACTGGCATCGGCAATGTCGGTAAATCTAAAATTTCTACTATTTTTGATGTTTTGTTGGTTAGGAATCTAAAACATGATTTACTTAGCCTAAGTCAACTATGTGATAAAGGCTATAAAATTAAATTTGAAAAGGATAAGTGTCACATCGAAGATAATAAATCAAATATTATCTTGAAGGAATTAGGAAGACAAATATTTATGTTCTTAGTATGAAAATCTCAAATGATAACCTATGTCTTTTGGCTAATACAAGTGACCCTTGGATTTGACATAAAAGATTTAGGCATTTGAATATCAAACTCTTAACTAGACTTTCAAAACTTTATTTAGTAAGCAGTCTCCCTAAAATGGATTTTAAAGTAGATAGTATATGTGATGCTTGTCAATTTGGAAACCTTAGAAAGAGTTCATTTAAATAGAAAGATATGATTTCAACTTCAACACCCCTTGAGTTACTTTATTTAGATCTGTTTGGTCCATCTCAAATTCAATCAATAAATCATTGTAAATATGTTTTTGTAATTGTATATGATTATTCTAGATTTACATGGATTTTTTCTAAAACTTAAAAGCGATGCTTTTGATTTATGTAAAACTTTTGCAAAACGAATTCAAAATGAACTTTCTTTAAAAAGCAAAACTATTCATAGTGATCATGATGGAGAATTTAAAAATGAAAATTTTGAGAATTTCTGTAATAAAAAAGGAATAAACTCATAATTTTTCTTTTTCAAGAACTCCATAACAAAATGGAATGGTGGAGCGTAATAATAGGATGATTCAAGAGTGTGCAAGAACTATGCTTTCAGATAGTAAATTACCAAGAAATTTTTAGGCTGAAACAGTCGCAACAACTTGTTATATTTTGAATAGGATTTTAATTAGACCTTTAACCAATAAAACACCATATGAATTTCTTTTCAATGAGAAACCAAAGGTATCTTATTTTATAGTTTTTGGAGTAAATTTTTCATTTTAAATACAAAAGGACAATTTGGATAAATTTGATCCCAAATCCGACAAAGGAATCTTATCGGATTTTCTAATAGAAGTAAAGCATACAAAGTTTTCAATTTAAAAACTAAAACCATTGAAGAAACAATGCATGTGTATTTTGATGAAAATTTCAAAGATTTTGTTCAAACAAATGATGAAGATGATTTTGTTACTTTAAATAATGAAACAAATTGTGAAATTGTCCATCCTAATAATAGGATCGGGCTTTTAAAAGATCATCCTATAGAAAATATACTAGGAAATAGTGAATCTGTTGTTAGAACTAGAAATCAATTAAACAAGATGAGTAATGTAGCTTTTATATCAACTATTGAACCTAAAAATTCAAAGAAAGCATCATCTGATGATAAATGGATTCTTGCCATGCAAGAAGAACTGAATCAATTCACCCAAAATGATGTATGGGAACTTCTTCCTAGACCCGAGGACAAAACTATAATATGAACTAAATAGGTTTATAAAAATAAAATGAATGAACAAGGTGGGGTCGTTAAAAATAAAGCTCGGTTATTCGTGCAAGTTTATTGTCAAGAAAAAGAAATAGAGTATGATGAAACCTTTGCACTGTAGTAAGATTAGAAGCCATTGAATTCTACTTGCTTTCGCAAACCATAACAATTTCAAATTATTTCAAATGGATTTCAAAAGTGCATTTTTAAATGGTTTTGTAAAAGAAGATGTTTATGTTGAACAACCCCCGCCTTTTGAAGATGAAAAGTTTTCAGATAATGTTTACAAATTAAAAAAGGCTTTATATGGTCTAAAACAAACTCCTAGAGCCTGGTATAACAGACTAATATCTTACATATTACAACCAAATTTTGAAATTGGTAAAGTAGGTAATACTTTTTTATCAAAAGAAACAAAAATGATATCCAATCAGTACATATTTCTGTGGATGATATAATTTTTGGATCAACAAACAATGAAATGAACAAAGAGTTCTCTGAAATAATGACAAAAGAGTTTGAGATAAGTCATATAGGTGAACTTACTTTCTTTTCAGGATTGAAAATAAAACAATTAGATAGTGTTATTTTCATTAGTCAAGAAAAGTATGCTCGAGATCTAATTAATAAGTTTGGTTTGACCACTGCGAGTGGAAAACCCACTCCTGTGGCAACCAATGAAGCCTTGAATAAAGAAGACATGTCAAAAGATGTTGATTAAAAAATATACATGGGAATGATTGGATTGGTACTCTATATAACTATGAGTAGGCCTGATATCATGCATAGCGTCTTTCTTTGTGCAAGACACCAACCTCAACCTAAAGAGACCCATTTAAAAGCTGTTAAATGTATCCTAAGATATGTCAAACACACTTTAGACTAGGCTTATTTTACCCTAAAAATGATTCATTTGATTTAATCTCATATTGTGATGCTGACTATGCTAGTCGTAAATCAGACCGAAAAATTACAAGTAGAACTTGTCGCTTTTAGGACATTCTCTGGTTTCCTGCTTTAGTAAAAAGCAAAATACTGTCTCACTATCAACAACTAAAGCAGAATATATCTCCGCTACTCTGGCTTGTTCTCAAGTTATCCATATGCAACAGACCCTAGATTTTAGATTAAATATTTCAAAATCACCAATTTATTATGACAATACAAGTGCAATAAATTTATCCAAAACTCGTACTCATCGTGCCAGAACCAAACATAGTGATGTCAAAGATAATATAAGAAAAGAGATTATTTCTCTTGAATTCATCAACATTGAGAATCAAATAGCTGATATTCTGACCAAATCCTTGAATCAATCAACCTTTACTAAATTTAGAAGAGAACTAAGTATTTGCTTATAACTGAGATAGAGAATATAGATATAGTAACATATATTTAAACAAATAAAGAAAAATAAAACGGTTAAAATTTCCAAAAGGATATTGACATCCCCTACCCACCATGTCGACATACAATGGTAAAATTTGAAATTTTGATTTGGTAGTTATATATTCTCTATATTTCAAATTCTTTTTTCTTCCACTTCATTTCTCTTTGTAATAAATTTCTAATAATATAAAATATAGCCCCATCTCCTAAATCAAACCAAAATGCGACCTTTTCTTTCCCTACTCTTAATACCGATCCAAACGAACTATACTGGCGGAGTCATGAAGATAGAGGAAATTTTGAAGGACTCTCTGCAAATGGTGACTGAATTGCAAGTCATGCAAATAAAGATGGCCAAGGAACAAGAGAAACAGTGCAAAAACCTCAGAAATTTACAAAAACTTCTAATGGATAATTATGCGGACCCGATCCTGATTGAAGATGACTCCTCTAACATTCATATTCATAATCCATTAGGGGAAGACAGCGATGAAGAAAAAGAAGCACAAATGGACGAAGACGATAAAGTTATTTGCGTTGGAGAAGTCTGTTTTGATAAAGATGGTAATTTGGTCGAACAACGTGGAAATATTTATCTCTATTACCCAAATTGTTCGATTCGCAAGTCGTCAACTATAAGACTCTCATTAGGATGTTTTTATGTTAACGTTTTTGTATTATGTGTATTTGTATATATTTGTGTTTCTATGTGTAATATAACACTATATATATAATAAAATTATATTTACGTTTCGCTTAATTATACTTCGTTATTAGTTCCACAGTATTAGTTTAAGGGGGAGTTATATAGTTTAGGATTAGATTTTGTTGATGACAAAGGGAGAGAATTATAAAATAGGTTAGATAAGCTTAAATTAAAGGGGAGTTAGTAGATTAAGGGGGAGTTGTTGGAATAAGGTGGAGTTGGAGTAGAATCTGAGTTTGGTGGAGTAGATTTTATGAACAAATGTCATCATCAAAAAGGGGGAGGTTGTTAATTCCTGAGATGACGGTTTTGATGACAAAAACTTTAGGAATTGTTATAAAATATAAATACTAATATTCTTGTCTATATATATATATATATATGCAGGATATACATGTAGGTACCGAGAATGAAGATTGTACAGTATAGAGATTCAAGACTGACGTATTCAAGATTGAAGAAACCAAGATTGAAAACTCATGAGTATCAAGAGTTGAAAATTTCAAGAGTTCAAGATATCAAGGTAAGCAATAGTGTCTAGATTTATGTTAAACTTCATAATAGCACTAAAATCTTTGTTCGGATTTTAATTGTAGGATGGAATCCAATTTCTCGCTCTAAAGTAGGATGGAACCCATGACCTCTTTAGTCGGATGGAACCCATGACATAGTCTAGTGGAATGGAATCCACGAAATTTTCAAAATGATTTATTCTAAATATTTTTACAAAACTTTTTAAAGTCATCTCTCTCTTTTTAAATATTTTAGTCTTAAACTATTCTTGTCATCTTTTATATTTTGATTTCAAAATCATCTTTTATTTTTAACTATCTCCTGGTTTTAATATTATAAGCTTTAAATCACAAAAAATACATTCTATGCTTAGTTTTTAATATTACTTTTATATTATATATTATATACTTTTAAGATTACTTTTTAAATCTCTTTTATAAGTTTAAACTATATTAAGATGGTTTTTAAAGTTTAGAAATTGTTTTCACAAGTTTTAGAATAAAAATAACTTTAAAGCAAAATTAATTTTCAAAATTCAAAGAGGCATGTCCACATACCCCATCCCCCGACGTCGACATGGTGACCGAATATTTCAAATTTTCGAAAGAAGTGACTGTTTGTCATAACTTTTTACGAATGGACATGACTGTTTTTCTTCTATAAATACTACTGTTTTCAACGAATTTTAAGTTAGTTTTTCTTCAATTCTTCACTCGTTCTTCTTCACTCAAATATTCTCTTATATTTTAACAAAAATTTGCCAAAATTCTAAGTGAATCAAACTCGATCATATCTAGTTTGATTCTCCGCCACTCTCTCTCAAAGATCTCAGTGCTATTCACAGTCATATGATCATTTGTAATCAAAGAAGAGTATCGAGTCTCTCTATCGATCAAAATGATATGGGAAACGGTGTGTTGTGGCCTATAAATCAATCGGGTATGATTGTAACCCGTAAATCAATTAGGTGATCTTGTAGCCTGGTTAAATCAAGAGAGTTTGCCCTGGACTCGAAGACAACAGGTTGTACCTGGTGGCCTTGAAATGAGGTTGTAATATCGACATTATATTTGAAAAGAAAACTGCACAAAAAATTATGTGGGACTGGACATAGGGTAATTTCGAACCTGTATAATATTCCGGTATGCCCTTTCTTTTACTGGTTTTATTTACTATTTGCATTTGTGTCTGATTCTGAGATTGTCTCTATGTTTGTTAATTGCATCTGTCTATGTTTAATTTCAAAAGATTTCAAAAATTACATAAAATCCATTAAACGCTATTAAACCCCTTCTAGTGTTAATCCAGTCTTAAGATCCGTAATCCGCATTTCCAACAATATCTAGTTGTTTAAAGATTCCAACTACCAAATATCATACAGAACACCATGCATATATTTTCCAATGTAATGTGGTATGGATGTCTTTGTACCATAGTTATTCTAACTGGATCACAGGCAAACTACGGCGACTAAAAGTTTAAGATTTCGATGGTCCTTCGGGTTAAAAGTTCGAAATTATCATTATTTTATTTTTTAAAATTTACAGATTTGAATACAAGTTACACGTAAAGATATCAAGAGAAAATTAAGGGTAGGTGAATCGTCACAACATGTGCAACTGTCGTTGCACAAGTGAAGTTATGTACTACAACAGCTGTGCATTGCTGCAACTGTGGTAGTTATGAAAACCTGCAGCAGCATAATATTGTTGAAAACACTATTGTAGTACTCCTACAATTCACTTTAATGGTGCAGTTGCGAATGCTTGCTGCTTCGTTTGGTCTGGCAACAAACTCACACTTGATGAAGCTTAATGGTAGCGAACTTGATGAAGGTTGTAATAGTCTTGGAGGAGTTTACATCGGCTGTAACGACCCGGAATATATCACATTGATTTTTGGAATATTTAATTAGTTTAAGATATTAGATTTGGGGGCTGTTTAAAATGTAATAAAATCTATGTTTCAAATAACTGTTCGACTTTTGATAACGTATTATTATTTTAATTTATTTGATTTTTCCATAATTTTTATTTTGAAAAATAAATAAATTTTCATTTTATGTATTTTACATCGAACATTGGCATTTCTGAAATTAAGCATAATATGTTAACCTGTCTATTTTATTCTAGTTTTATGATCATGTCATATTGTTGTGTGCGATCGCATTTTTATTTTTGTTGTTCTTGGCTCATATGTAGATGTGATGTTGTGTGAACGGGTACCGAAATTTATTAAAACTCAACACATAGATACGAAGTACGCATAGTATAGCCTTCCCTTTTGATTTCCTGTATCAACATAGCCGTACAGCCAATCTTGTCTTTCTTTTTCCCTGCTTGCTGATGTTGTCCCCTCTGCTTTGTGTCTTCCCTGGTTCACCTAAGTTTGACCTTGATTCGAGGTTGATGTTTAAAAGAGTAGGCATGTATATGATATAAGTACCAGAAAGGAAGCATGTCTGTTTTGGTTTTGTTCATCTATGTTTATCTAAATACAAAAAGAAAATATAACCATTCAACCTTCAAAAGTGAAATTCCTCAAATCTGTTCAGCAATAACCAAACCGATCAACAAGAAAGTTGTTCGTGTCGTTCCATAGGAAAAAAATTATTGTGCTCGATTCGTCGAGTGACGATCGGGATATAATTGATTTTCTAGATGAGGGTAATGTTGTTCAGAAATTGTAACAATTAAATTCCATCAATCCGCGTAGAATCGATTGACGCTGTATATGTCGTTGGGATCGTATAGAGATGTAAGATTTTTAGGGAAGTTTCGGCATGATTTCGTGATGACGATTGATGTTCTCAATAACTAAGGTTTGAGTTAGTTTTGGATTTTGGCAGCGATTCATGAATTTAAGCATAAGGTAGTGATCGAGATGGAGAGGCGGTCAAGTGGTGAAATTTTGGTAGGATTTGGTGATATAATTTGTCGCGCGCTTTGGGTAATTTTGGGGTAGTACGGTCGAAAATTCCTAGAGGGCGTCAGAGCGGACTGTGATGGGTGGACTGTGACGGGGAGGTGAAAAGGAGTTCACGAGTGGGGTTTGTTCGTTGTTTCGGATGACGGAGTGGTTGTGCATGTACGCAATGGAGCACGTTGTGTTGGGTTATACTAAAAACGAGAGAGAGACTGGAGGAAGAAGTAGTGTTTGGATGCGGATTTGAATTGTTGGGCTCAGCCCATTGGCTTGTGTTGGTGAGAAACATTTTATTATTGTTGATTATATGATATTATTAAATGTTGTAAACATTGAAACTTGATAACTTTCTCGTTTGAAATTTGATTAACCTCTTGATTTTTGCATTGTACTCGTATAGACGAGTACAACATTTTAGTGCAACTTGTTGGTAGCTTTGGCCATGCAAAAATTTATGATTTTTAATGGATTGAATTTAAATTATGATATTTCAATTAATAATATCGTTTAAATTTATATACCTTAATTATTGATGTTTATTTGGTCAAATAAAAAACCGTTGAGTTTAATTGGACATAATATGGTAATTGGACATCTATTTAGCGGAATAAAACACCATACCACTACTTAAATTAAATGGACACTAGTTTAGCAGAATAAATCACAGTTCTGCTGTTATTAACTGGATAGCTTAAATTTAGACGTTTATTTAGCAGAAATTAACCCCGTTCTGCTACTACATTAGTGTGGACACTTAATTACGTTCCAATTAGTTAAATTTGGATATGTGTGTATTCATAATCAATTGTTAATTATGAGTTGAATCTAATATGTGATATTATGTACATGGATAATGGCTTAGATAGGTAAAGGGAATTAATGGTGACCTGAATAAGTACCGTTGGAGTTGCTAAGCCTCTCTCTAATTTGAAAAGTTTATTATTTACTAAAGTTGTTATAAAGATAATTAATAATTGTTTTTAATAATGATTTTAAGTTATTTTCTACATTAGTATGAATCCTAAAAGTTATTATTTAAAGTCATTTAAGAATATTTAATTATTATTTTAAAATTATTTAATTATTATTTTAAAACGTTTTTAACTATATTTTAATTTGAAGTTATTTAACTATACTTTAATTTTTTAATTAAAATTATTTGCTTATATCGATTTAAGTTATTTAATTATATTTATAGATTAATTAATTTTCGTATTAATATCAATTTAAAGTTCGTGGATTTTTGTATTAATAACTTTTTAGAGTTAATTAATCACTATATTAATATTGTTTTAAACTTAACTTATTAATACAGTAATAGTGCTTAAATTAATTTATTATCATTAATGAGATTCTAAAGTTATTAATTGGATGGATTTGATTAAAATGAAATATGTTTAAATAATAACTTGTTATTTAATATATTTTTTTAAATAATTTATGATTTATCAAGGAAACCTTACCGACTTAAAGAGTTGATTAAATAATTTTTGTTTGAATATGGGAAGAGTTCTATAAATGGCTTTTGATATTTATAAAAGAATTTATAAATGAGCTTTAAAGATCTATAAAGGAGGAGTTTTTTGTGGGGTTTTTTATAAAGAATGTTTTATAAATACATTGGAGACTTATAAAGAAACTTTATAGATAGATTTGGAGATATTTATAAAATAAGAGATTTTATGGAATGAACGGTTGATTTTCATGGCATAATTTGAGAGGTAGGGATTGTCTACATTTTACTATGGATTCACTGGGATAGTGACGTAACCATTGAGTAAACTGCGATCCATGTTTTATACGGAAGGGTACTTTTCATATCTATTTTTAAACGTTTTCAAGTATTTTTGAAAGAAAGGGTTTGTGATTACTTATACTGGTGAGATAAGTATATGAATATTTAATAATTATTTGAAATATGATTTTAAATTAATGAAAGATTAATCTAAGAGATTTAGTGATTTCCATAGAAAATGTAATCTTCGTTTGAATGTTTTTTTATTTGATAGTTAAATAACCGACTATCAAATCTTAGCCTAAATATGTAATCCTTCTTAATTTTGATGGTGCAGAAATATTCCCTACTTAACATCGAAGGATTTTAACTCTGAAAATATCTAGGAGAAACACGAGGATTATATGGTACAGTTACCGTCGGTGGTGCTATACTGTACGTATAAACTTGTTTTGATTTTAAGGACAAATGATAAGGAGAACCTTCCACTTAAATGGTTAGGAGGTGATCCCCACTCTTATGTATTGTCTATTATTTCCTAAAGAACCAACATTGAGCATTCTGGGAAATCGATGATTGGTTTTTGGAGCGCCAGGGAAGTGGAAAGTGTACACGTAACTCAAAAACTATAACCACTCCAAAACCAAATACAGTTCTATGGAGTAGTTTCGTAATATATAGAGATGTTGGAATCCACGTGTGGTTTTGGAACCCATTGGGGTATGAGAATCCGTGTGAGATTCCAAGACCTATTTAAGATGTGGTAATCCATATGTGATTCCGAGACCCGTTGGGGTATGAGAATCCATGTACTATTCCCTGATCTAGTTAACGGCGGTGCATGAGCTCGAACACCAGACGTAGCCTCATTAGTGGTAATGACTAAAATCAAAGATAGGAGGCATATCCAGTAGGGTTGGCAAACACAAAGGGTGTAGTCGGCTCCTCCTAGACGTTACTTACAATTATTATGCATGCATGGGGTGATGTACCCGGTCTTAGCAAGACCAGCCATGTTCTTCCTATGGTACATCACTAGGGATGTATGCTGCTTCGGAATGATATCTCTGATCTTTGTGCAGGAGGACCGTTCTCGTAGTATTGAGGGAACCTCCATGGAAATCCTACATAATTAGCGAACGTGTCTTATCAGCTTTCGATTATATACCTAGTATTGTTGTGATGTACACTTACGAGAAACACAACTACTTGATTGTTAATATTTTCACCCTTAGACATTATCATAATATCACTGGATTCTTTATAAAAAGGTTTTAGTTATCATAAGGTAAAAACTCATCTGTGTTTATGTGCGGCATGGTTCTACGAGATACCTTTCATTTAAAGGGATTTTACAAGCTATAATAAATAAAATTCCTTATGATTTGAGTTTCTCGTGCTGGTTTTACCAGACTGACCCGGGCGTTGTTTTCCTGTAAAGCTCGGGTCTGACTGAACATATTATAGATTTAGTTGGAGACTTTTGAGCTTCAAGAGATGAGTTGGAGGCCTAGAGGCATATTCACGTACATGGTTAATTTTCCTTTGCATTCATTGTTGTATTTATCAGCAATTGTGAGGATAGATTGTTATAACTGTCCGAGCTAAAATACGTTAGTATACTCTGATTGATGTATGTATATACTTATATTACAGCTTGTTTTTGTGTAAAGATTTTTTTTATATTATAGATAATTCGTTCCGTCGTGGGATTCTATGTTGTTTAGTTCTTCTTGTCTTCTTCCTTCTTTCTTTTCTCCTAACTATCCAGAGTGGGTCATGTGTGTGATTTATTGGCCGCTTAAACTGTACGGAAAAGTGGATCGTTACAACGTGGTATCAGAGCTTAGGTTCAACGAACACCTAAGCTTTGGCATCAGAGTGCGTGTTTGTTAGTGATATAAAAATGTTTTATATTGTGTTGTTTGATATGTTGAGTGGCTTAAGAATTTTGGTCGATGCGTTTGGTCAACGTTATCGATAGGAATTTCCTAAACACTTAAACAAGACCAAAATGACACAATACTAATTTAAAAAATGTGTAAATGAAATAATTTTAGCTAGAAATATATTTTATATATATAAAAGAATAATTTTTCAAAACTTAATATAGTTATTCTTAGTTGTGCTTGGTTGTTAGAAAGGATAACATTCCATTATTATCATCTAGAATTTTGATTAGTCATGCTCCCCCAGTTCTGAGCATTGACTATTATCTGTCAATCTATCTTGAATCTTCCCTTTTGGAACCTAGGTTGGGTACACGGGAATTTGGAAACATTGAAACAAACACTTTGTGAACTAAGTTTCACAATTTGACTATAAAGTGTTCGCCGATAGAGTGGATTAAAATTTGGTTTTCATAAGAGTTGATTATTAGAAGAAATTTAGAATATTTTGAAATAAGTATTTTGGAAATGATTTCATATAAAAATTTGTTGTATTAAATTGGAATTTCAATAAAAGAAGTTTATTTAAGAAAGCTAGAATATGTCTAAGATAAATACATGAAAAATTGTATATATAAAGAAGTTGATTTTATAATAATTGATTTATAAAAATGGTTTTCGAGGTTTAATAGTTAATAATAGTATTTGAAAAAAAAATTGGGTATAAAAATTATTCTTAGGATTTCAAAGCACTGAACTCGCTTCAGTCGCTAGATAATAATTCCGGCAACGATTGCCACATCGTCGGTGTTCATTTTCGAGTTTTTAAGTGGAAAATTACTACCACTAGGATCTCGATATATATTTGTTTTGATAAAAAAAATTTTTGATCTGATTGTAGAAGTATGATTTGATCACTATAGAGTAAATATGTATATTATAATTTTAAATGACTTATGGAAAAAGAAATAGTTGTTCTCTTAAAGGGATTATTGATGTACTAGTATTTTGGAAATAATTTGCTTAGAAGTATATTTAATTATAAATATATTTGCAAAGGAATTTTATAGAATGGTTTTCTTTGGTTGGTTTGGGAATGAGTCCCAATTTGTTTTGTGGTAATCAAAAAATCTTCTAAGTGATAATCATATGTTTCCTTAAGCGAATGGTATTGTGCACTCAGTAAATCATTCTCTTTGACATTGTATGGCCGAAACGAGTTCGAATCCAAGTGAATCCAAAGCAAATTGGAATTGGATATTTCGTTGAAATATTTAGCTGAAGACATATTTGTGATATTGTTTCAAAGAGGGTTTGAAAAATAGAAAGGGGTTTTTAAATTAACTAGTTCGAATGGCTCAAAAATAACTAAAAATAGGCAAGAGATGTGTCTAGATGGAAGACAATTCTCTTAAGTATTACCCTTCTTGGTAAGGGATTATATGATATTATTTGGTAAAACCAGTTCCTTATTTCATTTTGGGGTTACTTGAGCAATATATATATTTGTTATGGATTAAATTACGTATATTATCATTTCAAAAATTTTGAAAATAAATATCCAGGTATTTGACTCTTAAATTTTCAATATATAAAGGTATCTTGATTTGAAATGGGTTAGTTAATGAAGTTTTAATTGGGTCAAATTTATTGTGAAGGTTAAATCGTGTCTTTTAATTTTACATCTAGAAAGTTAAAAATCACTTGATGTTATTGAGCCGGCTACTAAACATTTTTACCTTTGAGTGTCTAAAGAAAAGTAGGTTCTAGGATGGAGTTTGGATACTAGCATCCTCCTCCTCTTAGCTACTTACCGGACCAGACGAATAAAGAATTTGTATTAGTCAACTCGGTTTTAAGACCCAAATTATTTTGGGCCTGCATCTCAATAGTTAAAAGTGAATAGGATTAAAAATATGGTGTTTTGTATATACTCTTAGGTGTAGGAGAGTATTATGCAAATCAATAAATTGAAATGATTTTATGAAACGGATTTCATAACTAAGGTTGCATTATTTTAAATATTGAATCTACATTGGAATTTTGTGAAACATACATTTGAGAGAGTTAAAAGATATTGGGTTAGTAAGAACCTTTAGATGAGTGTGTAAGTAGTACGTAGATCATTTCACCTTCTTATATAGTTTTCGATCTAAGATTCGAGTACATGACTTGAGGTGTTTCACACCATTCCGAATAAGGATTTATCATTTGATTTTTGACGACGAACAGTCGGTAAGGGTTCTTAATGTGGAACCAAAAATATTCTATCATAGTCTATGGCTATGTAAGGAGAATGGAGGTTTCTAATTAAGAGGCCTGATCAGAGTCTGCACTAGAAAGTTGGATGAGCGATACTAGTTTGGAAGTGAAGTTATGTATTCGAGCAGTGATTAAATCAGATTTATTATATGAATGATCTATGAACATCTTGCGGTTTATGAATAATATTGGATGTTGATGTAGTGAAATTTTGGGGATGAAATTCGTTTTAAGGGGGTAGAGTGTTACGACTCGGAATTTTATCACATTGATTTTTGGAATATTTAATTAGCTTTAAATATTCGATTTGGATTCTGTTTAAAATGTAGTAAAATCTATGATCCAAATTACTGTCCGACTTTTGGTGATGTATTTTTATTTTAATTTATTAGATATTTCCACAATTTTTAATTTTGGAAAATAAATATATTTTCGTCTGACGTATTTTACGTGGAATATTGGCATTTTTGAAATCAAACAAAATAAGTTAATATGTTTATTTTATTGTTGTTTTGTGATCGGGTCACATTGTTGTGCGTGATCGTTTTTTTGTTGACGTTCGCTACTCATACGCAGATGCGATATTGTGCAGCGGGGTACCGGAATTTATTAACAATAAACACATGTATACAAAGTACACATAGTATAGCCTTCCCTTTTGATCTCCTGTACCAACATAGTAGCACAACCAACCTTTTGTTTTTTCTTTTTCCCTACTTGCTAACATTGTCCCCTCCACTTTGTGGCTTCCCTGGTTCCCTTATGCTTGACCTTGATTTGAGATTAATGTTTAAAAGAGTAGGCATGCATATGCTATAAGTACCAGGAAGGGAGCAGGCTTATTTCGGTTTTGTACATCTATGTTCATATAAATACAAAAAGAAAATATAATCATTCAATCTTCAAAAATAAAATTACTCAAATCTGTTCAGCATTAGCCAAATCGATCAACACGAAAGTTGTTCGTGTCAATCCATAGGATTTTAAAAATTGATCGCGCTCGATTTCGTCGATCGACGATCGAGATATCATTAATTTTCTTGAAGAGGGAAATATTATTAAAAAACTTTAAAAAATTAATACCATTAATCCGTGTAAAATCGATCGACGTCGTATATATAGTTGGGATCGAATGGCGATGTAGGATTTTTGGTGAAGTTTTGGTGCGATTTTGTGACTACAATTAATGTTCGTCGCTAACTAGGGTTTGAGTTAGTTCTGGATTTTGGCAGCGATTCATGAATTGAAGCATAGGTGGTGATCGAGATGGAGATGCGGTCGAGTGGTGAAATTTTGGTGGGATTTGGTGATATTAGTTGTCATGCGTTTTAGGTAATATATAGGAGGTAGTACGGTTGGAAATGCCTAGATGGCATCGGAGCTAAATGTGACAGGTGGAGCATGACGGGGAGGCAAAGAGGAGTTCACGAGTAGGGTTTGTTTCTTATTTCCGGTGGAGTGGTTGTGCATGTGCCCAATGGAGCACGTTTATGTGTTGGGTAATACTGGAAACGAGAGAGAGATTGGGGGAAGCAGGAGGAAAGTAATGTTTGGATGCGGATTGAATTGTTACGCTCGGCCCATTGGCATCTGTTGGTGAGAGAAAAATTTATAATTTTTGATTATTTAATATTATTAAATGTTGTAAACTTTGATCTTAATAACTTGCTCGTTTGAAATCCGATCAACCTCCGAATTTTTGCTTGTACTCGTATGGACGAGTATAACATTTTAGTTTAACTTGTCGATAGCTTTGGATATGTAAAAATTTATGACTTATTTAAACGAACTGAATATAAATTATGATATTTTAATTAATAACATTATTTAAGTTTATATACCTTAATTATTGATGATTATTTGGTCAAATAAAATATTGTTCAGATAAATTGGACATAATATGTTAATTGGACATCTATTTAGCGAAACGAAACATAATTTCGCTAACTAAATTATATGGACACTTGTTTGGCAGAATAAATTACCGTTCTGCTATTATTAATGGGATAGATTAAATTTAGACGTTTATTTAGAAAAAATTAACCCCTTTCTGCTATTATATTAGTGTGGATACTTAATTACTTTCCAATTGGTTAATTTTGGATATGTGTATATTCAATGTTAATTGTTAATTATGAGTTGAATTTACATATGTGATGTTATGTACATGGATAATGACTTGGATATGTAAAGGAAATTAATGGTGACTTGATTAAGTAGCGTTGGAGTTGCTAAGCCCCTTTCTAATTTGAAAAGTTAATTATTTACTAAAGTTGTTTTAAAGATAATTAATAATTGTTTCTAATAATTTTTTAAGTTATTTTCTTTATTAATATGACTCTTAAAAGTTATTTATTAAAGTTATTTAAGAATATTTAATTATTATTTTAAAGTTATTTAATTATGGTTTTAAAATATTTTTAGTTACTTATTTAAAATTTATTTAACCATACTTCAATTTTTAATTAAAATTATTTGATTATATTTATTTAAGTTATTTAATTATATTTGTAGTTTGATTAATTTTCATATTAATATTAGTTTAAAGTTAATGGATTTTTGTATTAATAATGTTTTAAAGTTAATTAATCATTATATTCATATTAACTTAACCTATTAATACAATAATAATGCTTAAAATTAATTTAATATCATTAATGAGATTCTAAAGTTATTAATTTGGATGGTATTTAATTAAAATGATATAAAAGGATGTTTAAATAATAGCTTGTTATTTAAAATTATTTTAAATAATTTATGGTTTATCAAGGGAACCTTACCAACGCAATGTGTTTATTAAATAAGTTTTGTTTAAATATGGAAAGAGTTATTTAAATGGCTTTCGATATGTATAAAAGAATTTATAAATGAGTTTTAAAGATTTGAAAAGGAGAAGTTTTATGGGGTTTTGTGATTTATAAAGAGTAATTTATAAATAGATTGGAGATTTATTAATAAACTTTATAAATAGATTTGGAGATATTTATAAAATAAGAGATTATGGAAAGAACAGTTGATTTTCATGGTGCAGTTCGCGGATCAGGAATTGCCTACATTTTACTACGGATTCGTTGGGATAGCAATGTAACCATTGAGTTAATTGCAATCCTTATTTCATGCGGAAGGGTGCTTTCCATATCTATTTTTAAATATTTCAACTATTTTTGAAAGAAAGGGTTCGTGAATATACTTATATCAGTGAGATAAGTACATGAATATTTTAATAAATATTTCAAATATGATTTTAAATTAATGAAAGATTAATCTAAGAGGCTCAGTGATTTCCATGGAAAAAGTAATCTTTGTTTGAATGTTTGTTTATTTGATAGATAAATAATCGACTATCAAACGTTGGCATAAATATGTGATCCTTTTCAGTTTTGGTGGTACAGAAATATTCCTTACTTAACACGGAAGGATTTTAAATTTAGAAATATCTATGTGAAACATGGGGATTATATGATATAATTATCGTCGGTGGTGCTGTACTATACATATAAACTTGTTTTGTTCTTCTAGGACAAATGATAAAAAGATCCGTCCAAATAAACGGTTAGGAAGTGATCCTCATTCTTATGTATTGTCTTTTTATTTCCTAGTGAACCGGTATTGAGCATTTCGAGAAATCGACGATTGATTTTTGGAGCACCAAGGAAGCGAAAGAGTGTACTCGTAAGGGATAACTCGAAAACTGTAACCACTCTAAAACCATATACGGTTCTATGGAGGAGTTCCATGATATATTGAGATGTTGGAATCCATGTATGGTTTCGAAACCCATTGGGGTATGGAAATCCGTGTGAGATTCCAAGATCTATTAGAGATGTGGGAATTTATATGTGATTCTGAGACCCGTTGGGTGATGGGAATCCATGTAGGATTCCAGGATCTAGTTGATGGCAGTGCGCGAGCTGGAACGCTGGACGTAGCCTCATCAGCGGTAATGATCAAAATCGAATATAGGAGGCATGGCATGTAGGGTTGGCAAACCCATAGGGTGTAGTCGGCCCCTCCTACACGTTACTTTATGCATGTATAGGTCGATGCACTCGATCTTAGTGAGACCAGCCATGTTTTTCCTATGGCACATTACTAGGAACGTGTGCTAGTTCGGAAGGATATCTCTGATCCTTGTATAGGAGGACCGTTCTCAAAGTTCTAAGGGCACCTCCATGGAAATCCTACACAATTAGTGAACATACCTTATCGGTTTTGGATTATACACCTAGTATTATTGTGATGTACATTCACGAGCTTCAAAACTATTTGAATATTATTATTTTCACTCTTAGACATTATCATAATATTACTGGATCTTCTATAAAAAGGTTTTAGTTATCGTAAAGTAAAAACACATTCGTGTTTATGTGCGGCGTGGTCTTACGAGATACCTTTGATTTTAAAGGATTTTACATGCTAAAATAAATGAAATTCCTTGTAATTTGAGTTTCTCATGCTGATTTTACTAGATTGGCCCGGACATTGTTTTTCTAAAATGCTCGGGCCAGAATGAGCATATTACAGATTTAGTTGGAGGCTTTGGAGTTTCAGAAGATGAGTTGGAGGCCTTGAGACGTATTGACGTACATGGTTATTTTTCCGTTGCATTCATTATTATATTTATCAGCAATTTTGAGAACATGTTGTTATAACCATCCGGGCTGACATTGCTTAGTATACTCTAATTGATGTTTGTATATACTTATATTACATCTTTTTTTGTGTAAAAATTGGTTTTATATCATAGATTATTCATTCCGCTGTGAGATTCCGTGTTGTTTAGTTCTTCTTGTCTTCTTCCTTCTTTCTTTTCCTCTAACCATTCGTCTTCCCGTTCAATTTGAGTGGCTCATATGTGGTTTATTGACCGCTTAAACTATGAAAAAGTGGATTGTTACATCGGCCTAATAAAAATGCGTCTCAACCAATAACCAACAAAATGGACGCTTGGTTCGACCATTAACTTGTACGTAGTTGAGGATCAACAATTGGTAATGACTTATTTTTAAACTACTCAAAAGGAGTTTGAATAATAACTTCCAAGTAAATTTAAGTAGTGATTTGTACGCAAAAATGTTTGAATGTGATTTGACTTTTAAGTTAAAATAAGTAAAATAATTTTTTAAATTGTTGCTTCTCATATTTCTATTTATTAGTAATTTGACTTGAATTCGACGATACCGATGATAACAAGTTAAAATAAGTAAAATAATATTTTAAATTGTTGCTACTCATATTTCTATTATTAGTAATTTGACGTGAATCCGACGATACCGACGATAACAAGTTAAAATAAGTAAAATAATTTTTTAAATTGTTGCTTCTCATATTTCTATTTATTAGTAATTTGACGTGAATTAGACATTACCGACGATAACGCTCTTCATATATCTCTACTACTAATAAAGAAAATTCGTTGAACTAATTTACTCAGTGTCGTTTTGAAATTTCAAAAACGCCCTCGATTTTTGTCTAAAGGTCTATGCTCATGCAGTTACCACCACATCCGTTACTCTATAGGGTGGATTTTATATCACTCTGTTCCACTTGATCGGATAAAAGAAACCTCAAAGTAACTTTTAACATACGTCAAGTTCTTGATTATCTTTTACTACACACTGCTATTACAGTATCATCTTCTAAAGTAGCAATAAAATGTTCCGATGGATGCAGTTAAACAAAAGCACGCGAAAGGCATGAAATCGATGAACTTTCCCAAAAATTAACAAATTAGGGTTTCCATTGCTTAATAAAATCCAAATATCATTGTGGAATGATTTTAATTGTGATCTAATTCGAGTTTCAATGCAATGGCCAACGTGATCCCGGCGGCTATTCAGCGTAGATTGGCAGATAAGCTATATGAGAAGCGAAGATCGCTGCTTTAGAGGTTTATTTGATTTATTATGGTTTTTTGTTGATGGTTTTAGTGGTTTGTTTGACGTCGCTTACGCGGAGGTCTTAATTTCCAAGCTTAATTTATCAACATTTGAGCCCTTAATTGAATATTTAATGATGCATGATTTGTTGAATATGCGAGTATATGATTTTTGTTTGATGATAACAAACATATTTTTAAGATTTTAAATATGTTAAATGTATTTGATCGTTGATATACTCTATTTGCTCCCCCTATTTAAATTCTCTCTCTACACAAAGCTCCCCCTTCATATATGCACACAATTAAAAATATGCAAATGAGCCTAGATGCAAATAGAAAATATTTGACCTTTATTTGTCAAAATCTTAACTTTTCTCTCCCCCTTTTGTTATCAGCAAAAGAGTAATAGTGTTAGAAAAATAGAGATAAAGTGATCGATATTAATACAACATTAAGAACCCAATCGAATATAAATATTAAATTTCAATAAAAAATCAAACAATAATCATAAATACTCTGTTAGACGCATATTCCACTTTTAGAATTATGGGAATGATATCATCATATAAAACCATACAGTTGTGTCTATTTGTGTTATATTTATATCAGGAATTTGAATATCTACCAAACATGCATAATCGTTAGGACTTTTAAATGAGATTAGTAGTATTCCAATTTTATTTTAAAAAAAATGAATTCAAGTATCTTCTAACCACGCATAACCGTGAGGACTTTTAAATAGGATTAGAATCAACTTGTTCATTTAAAAAAATCAATTTTGATATGCGTTCCATACATGCATAACCGTGAGGACTTTCAAATGAGCATGGAAGCACATAACAAATTCCAAGTAATTCATCCATGCATAACCGTGAAGACTTTTAAATGAGAGTGAATACTCTGGATTTTATTTTATTATTATTATTATTGTTATTATTATTTATTAAAAAAATATAAAATGAAAAATGAATGATTCCTGTTTAAAGTACCACATATCGACAAACTATATTGAATTTTGATGAGTGATGGTCGTTAGAAATATGATAGAAATAGAGATGGTCATGGAATTTTTACCAACAAAAAGTTTTATAACTCTTGTTTAAATTTCTAAAGAAATTTACTAATTATACCGTCTCGAGTCATAATATATGATAAATATCAACACTCATCACTTTTCCAATCACTATTTATCTTTTTGATAATTAGTAGGGAGTCAGATTAGTCAATGTTATAATTTAAAAATTAAATTCAAAAATAATTATAAAATCAATTTTTCTAATAACGACCAATCTGAAATAAGGTCAAAAATGATTTTCTAGAAGGGGTTTTATGAGAAAATTTTCTGCTATTTGAAAATTATTTGAAATGAAAAATATGCAAATATTTTCTTTCAGAAACGATGCAGTTACTAAATGTCTCAACATAAATCACGTTTCACTAGTAATTTCTCTATCAACTAGATTACCAATGTAATCTACATCTGAATTTTTCTTTCACTCAAAATTATCATTAATTGAAGTTGATAGACCAGACCATGAAGTGTGCATCAAAATATCTTAAATCCAATTTTAACAGCTTTGTAAATGACATTCTCTTGAATTTGAATTGAAATCGTGTAAATAATCAAAAACCGTGAATATAGAGTCAGCCGTAAAATAACCAAATGTATTATCATCGAATAAAACACTATTACTAATTCAAACTAATATATATGAAGTAGTTCAAAGACTCTAGAGATTTTTATAATGTTCTTGGCATAAGAATATAATTGGCCAACAATTTTGAATAAGTCAGAATCAAAATCATCATTTATTTCTTCATCACATTATTGGCTGATTTAATTCAGACTACGGTGCAGATTATCACATTTAATATATCGTTCAAAATATACCATTACCTGTTTTACCTTTACGATAATTTTTCGTTGTTGCCCATTGTGATTCTGTCACCTTTGTACTAGGCTAAGAAACTTTGCTTTGACGCTCATTGTGTCCTTGGAAAAGCCATAATCCAAGTAACACTATTGTTGTTACTTAGCCTGCCACCACACCTACACGATGAAAGATTTTTGTGACCTGTTTGTTTTTATAGGTCCATGATTGTTAGTGGCGGAATATTTTGAAAAATAATTTTGTGGAACCCAAAACTATTTATATATGTTCCTTTCGGCACCCAGATTTGTTTAACTTTGAGAGATTTTATATTTGTGCCTTTTGTAACCCAAATTGGTATAGTTTTCACGTGTTTGGGTCTATACCAACAATTGTTTTGATTGTGTCCAAATTTTCTACAAATTGTGCACGTTGAATTGACTTGATTAATTTTTCTTTTAACAGGTTCAGATTGATTATATACAAGTCCTTGTCTGACTGTATTAACAGTTTGTTTCCCTAAGAGCATATTCAACGATTTTTCACTTTTGAAAAATTTATCTAAAGTCATTGACACTTGTTGGACTTGTGTTTTGAGAGATTCATTTCGTTTAGTAATTGTGTGCACTTTTTAATAGAATTTTCTCTTCTAGTATTTTCACTCTCTTTCAAAATCAGAATTTCATTTTCAAGCAGTTTAATTTTAATTTCTGATTTTTTAATTTCTTCTTCGAATGTTGGACACTTATCACACTTAGGGATCCTACTTTGATAGGTTTTAACTAATTGTTCAAGCTGGTCATTTACTTCTATCAAACTATCTCTTTGTGATTCAATTTTAGCATATTTCTCCCTAAGTCTTTCAAAACAGTCATTTACTTCGTGGAAATGTATAAGTAGTTGTGAGTGAGTGAGTTTTGATACCTCGCTTGGCTCGTCATCGTCGCTATCAGTTATATTACCTCGAAGGCACATATCTGCTTTCTCACTCTCATCGCTAGTACTTTGATTATTTCATCACTTGTATTCCACGTGGCTACAAAATTTCTCCTTTTTGATTTCTTTTCAAAGTCGCGTCGATTTTGAGGACAATTAGGCTTGATGTGTCTGGGTTGGTTGCACTTATGACAGATGATTTTTCGTTGTTCTGTGTTATATAAAACTTTGATTATTCTGCTTTTTAATTTTTTATTTAGATCTAGATTTCCGTAATTGCGGTTCCACCTTTTTAATCTCTTTATTACCATTTCCAACTCTGCTGCTCCATCATCATCGTCGTCGTCATCACTTTCAGTTGTTCCTTTGAGAGCTATTGATTTCTTTTGAGTATCTCCTCCTTCACGCTCTTCCTTGAATTTCATTTCTAGCTCATAAGTGGTGAAATTTCCGATGAGTTCTTCAACTTTGATTTGTTTTAAATCTTTTGATTCTTGGATGGCAGTCACTTTTTCTCAAAACTTCGTGGAAGGACTCTGTGGATTTTTCGGACTATTTCCAATTCCGTGTATGATTTTCCGAGAGCTTTTGATTTGTATACGATGTTGGAATGCCGTCCATACATCTCTTTAACATTTTCTTCCTTGGCCATTGTAAAATTCTCGTATTCGCTACTCAGCATGGCAAGGCGAGATTCCTTGACTTGAGATGTTCCTTCGTGAGTCACTTCTAGTGTGTCTCATATTTCCTGCGCAGTTAGACAATGTGAGACACGATTAAATTCAAACTGATCTAATGAACAAATAATCGAATTCATAGCTTTGGCATTAGTATTCTGTAACTTATTTTCTAGATCTGTCCGTTGATCCTTCGGTTTATTTATTTCCTGATTATTTGCAATTATAGTTGGTGCTCTATACCCTGTCTCAACAATATCCCAAGTCAATGGTTTTCAGAAAAATTTCGATCCTATTTTTCCAGTAAGCATATTGACCATTGAACATTGGTGGTCTAACTATGGACTGACCCTCCGCAAAAGCATTATTAAAAGAAGCCGTTTTAATAATTCAAATTTTTAAAACAAAAATTGCTTTTTGAAAAATCAATTTTTTTCTAAAACAAAAATGGTTTTTGAACAAAAATCGAATTTTCAAAAACAAAAGTTGACTTCTATTCCTAGTTCTGATACCACTTGTAGGATCGATTTCACCCTAGAGGGTGGGGGGGTGAATAGGGTGATGTCATTAATTATAAAAATTATTGCGGAAGTTTATAAAATATTTTCAACACAGATATATCAAAATAGCAGCACAGATAATAGCATAATAATAAATGCAAAAATAGAACGACACAGAATTTACCCAGCTTCAGCAAAACCCTGCCTACGTGCTGCCCCCAAGGTATCTACTAGAAATTAAGTATTCAGACGCTTACACACATAAACTCGCGACACCCGCTATCGACTAGCCTTAACTCTACGCTCAAAACCCTGCCACAACTCAGCCATTGAGTTGCGAATTATCAAACTGCACCATGTAGTTTGTCCCCTAGTCACACGACTAGAAATTACAATGTTTAAAAGAAGAATTTAAATTTAAAAACAAATTTAAATAATAAAGCTCTAATTTTAAATTATAATTCCTAATTTGGCCCAAATTAGTAAGTGTTAAAATATCTCCTCTTTGTTTATGCTGGCTCGCTTTTCTTCTATCTCTAATTGGCCCGTCCTTATTTGGTGAAAATGGCGGCTCTTGTTCTGTTCGTTCGTTCGTTCCTCAATCTGGAATTAGGGCTTGTGAAATTTTGTGAAGCTGTCGACTTTGTTGATCGATTAAGTGGGTATTCGCATGTAGCTTTGATCGATCGTTTCCTCGTTGCTCACTTCGGCTGCTTCGACGAGTTCAATTCATAAATTTGGTATGTGATCTTTGCTTTTGCTTCTTCTGATTTGCTTGCTTGAACTCGATCGATGATTCCAGTTATGATTACTGTTCTCTGTTTTTCTCCAGGTCGAATGATGAAATTTGCCGATGGTGTTAATGTTTATATAGGGTTCGAACCCCTATGTTTTCATTCGTATATAATCGTTTGAATTCGTCATATCTTGCTTGGCCGGTCAATGTAGCTTGGATGCTTGAGATTGATTTCGACTTATCAATTTCGTCTATTTATGATTTCTTGATTGACATGATGTTGATTTCGATTTCTTGTCTACCACGGTGTTGACTTGCTTTGACGATGTTGATTTCGTTCTTTAGGCCGTTCATTTTCTTGGCTATCACAGTTTCGAATTCTTTTTGCATTTGACTTTGGTATTTTGACCCACGGCTTCTTCTGATGCTTGTAGATTGACTTCGGTCATTTTTTAACCTTCCTGACTTTGCTTTGTTGACATCGGCTTTGACTTTGTTTGACAGTGTTTATTTCCTTTGTGCTCGACTCTGGCCATTTGTGTTTACCGCCTCTGGTCATTTGCGTCCTGTAGCATACTTGACTTGTTTGAAACATATATCTTGATTTTGCTTTGACTTAGCTGGTGTGTTTGCTGTGTATATGCATTCATCCACTCACTCCATCTTCATTTTGTTTCACTTGAGTCTGATTTGCTTTATAAGACTGCACCTGATTTCATTGCGGCCTTGACTCTGCATATACTCTCTGATGTTGTCACTGCATACATATTCATCATACAGTTCACTGTATTAGTTCGTGTATATATGCAGTTTCATACTTTGTGTCATCTGGACTTGAGAGCTCATTCAATTAGCTAGCTCGAGTTGCTTTGGGTCTAGTTTCTTGACATCTGATTATCTGGTTTATATGATACACTTGTTTGCTTCCCTGACCTGTTGCACTATAAGCTTCATGTGTACTTGATGTGTGCTATGCATTTGTAGTTTAATTGAGTACATTTGTGTTGTGTTCATTGTGTATCATACGAGCTGATGCTTGAGATTATTTTGAAACTGCTAATGTTGTTGCATGAATGTTGATTTGGGTCTGGTCTTTGATTTTGATGCTGCTGCACTATTGCTTTGGTTAGATGCACATGTATATTTTGTTCAGTTTGGTTTTGTTGTCACTACATGTATGTATACATGTGTATATATATGTTTGTGCATTGACTTCATGTAGTTTGTACCACTGCCTTTATGCACTTGTGTTGTTCGTCAATTCATATACTCTGGTTGTCATGTATGTGAAGCAGTGTTGCATTCCTGGTTTGAACCATGACTTGATTCACAGTTTGAATTCAAGTGTACAACCGAATTTTTGGTCGAGACTGTGTTGTATGGGCTGTATTTGAATCCTTATGCTCGACAGTTTTGTGATATTTTGTAGTGCACCTGAGTTGAATCCAGCTTGGAGCTTGGGTTTGATCTTGTGCTGATATCGTGACTTTATTTGTGTTTCACTTGAGTTGAACCCTGCCTTTTATTTGGGTTTGACCTTGTGCTCACCCGTCCCTGTAATTTTATCAAATATATATCGGTGTGCATGGCCTTGTGGCATGTACAGTGGTACACTGTGCATGTCAGAAGCTGTTCGTACACGATGGATTCAAATTTAAATGATGATGAACAACCCAAATAACTAAGGCAAATATTTCATCATCATTTAAATTTGAATTCATCATGTACGAACAGCTTGTGACATGCATAGTGTATCACTGTACATGCCACAAGGCCATGCACACCGATATATACTTGATAAACTTACAGGGACGGGTGAGCGCAAGGTAAAACCCAAATAAAAAGTCGGGTTCAACTCAAGTGATACGAGTAAAGTCGCGATATCAGCACAAGGTCACACCTGAGCTCCAAGCTGGATTCAACTCAGGTGCACTATAAAATATCACAAAACTGTCGAGCATAAGGATTCAAATACAGCCCATACAACACAGTCTCGACCAAAAATTTGGTTGTACACTTGAATTCAAACTGTGAATCAAGTCATGGTTCAAACCAGGAATGCAACACTGCTTCACATACATGACAACTAGAGTACATGAATTGACAAACAACACAAGTGCATAAAGGCAGAGGTACAAACTACATGAAGTCAATGCACAAACATATATATACATATGTATATACACGTGTATACATACATGTAGTGACAACAAAACCAAATTGAACAAAATATACATGTGCATCTAACCAAAGCAATAGTGCAGCATCCTCAAAATCAAAGACCAGACCCAAATCAACATTCATGCAACAACAGTAGCAGTTTCAAAATAATCTCAAGCATCAGGTCGCATATGCTACACAATGAACACAACACAAATGTACTCAATTCAACTACAAATGCATAGCACACATCAAGTACACATGAAGCTTATAGTGCAACAGGTCAGGGAAGCAAACAAGTGTATCATATAAACCAGATAATCAGATGTCCAGAGACTAGACCTAAAGCAACTCGAGCTAGCTAATTGAACCAGCTCTTAAGTCCCGATGACACAAAGTATGAAACTGCACATATAAACGAACCAATATAGTGAACTACATGATGAACATGTATGCAGTGACAACATCAGAGAGTATATGCAGAGTCAAGGCCGCAATGAAATCAGGTGTAGTCTTATAAAGCAAATCAGACTCAAGTGAAACAAAATGAAGATGGAGTGAGTGGATGAATGCATATACACAGCAAACACACCAGCTAAATCAAAGCAAAATCAAGATATTTGTTTCAAACAAGTCAAGTATGCTACAGGACGCAAATGACCAGAGGCAGTAAACACAAATGACCAGAGTCGAGCATAAAGGAAATAAACACTGTCAAACAAAGTCAAAGCTAATGTCAACAGAGCAAAGTCAGGAAGGTTCAAAAATGACCGAAGTCAATGTACAAGCATCAGAAGAAGCCGTGGGTAAAAAATCATAATTCCAAAGTCAAATGCAAAAAAAACTCAAAACCGTGATAGCCAAGAAAATGAATGCCTAAAGAACGAAATCAACATCGTCAAAGCAAATCAACACCGTGGTAGCCAAGAAATCGAAATCAACATCGTGTCAATCAAGAAATCATAAATATACGAAATTGATAAAGTCGGAATCAATCTCAAGCATCCAAGCAACATTGACCTGCCGAGCAAGATAAATTGATGAATTCAAATGATTATATACGAACGAAAACATAGGGGTCCGAACCCTATATAAACATTAACATCATCGGAAAATTTCATCATTCGAGTTCGAGAAAAACAGAGAACAGTAATCATTCAATTCGAATCATCGATAGAGTTCAAGCAAGCAAATCAGAAGAAGCAAAAGCAAAGATCACATACTAGATTTACAAATTGAACTCGTCGAAGCAGCCGAAGTGAGCAACGAGGAAACGATCGATCAAAGCTACACGTGAATATCCACTTAATCGATCAACAAAGTCGGCGGCTTCACAAAATTTCACAAGCCCTAATTCCAGATTGAGGAACGAACGAACGAACGAAACAAGAGCCGCCATTTTCACCAAATAAGGACGGGCGGATCAGAGATAGAAGAAAAGCGGACCGGCATAAACAAAGAGGAGATATTTTAACACTTAATAATTTGGGCCAAATTAGGAATTATAATTTAAAATTAGGGCTTTATTATTTAAATTTGTTTTTAAATTTAAATTCTTCTTTAAAAAATTGTAATTTCTAATCATGTGACTAGAGGACAAACTACGTGGCGTAGTTTGAGAATTCGCAACTCAGTGGCTGAGTTGTAGTAGGGTTTTGAGGGTAGAGTTAAGGCTAGTCGATAGCGGGTGTCGCGAGTTTACATGTGTAAGCGTCTGACTGCTTAATTTCTAGTAGAAACCTTGGGGGCAGCACGTAGGCAGGGCTTTGCCGAAGCTGGGTAAATTTTATGTCGCTCTATTTCTGCATTTATTATTCTGCTATTATCTGTGCTGCTATTTTGATATATCTATGTTGAAAATATTTTATAAACTTCCACAATAATTTTTATAATTAATAGCACTACCCTATTCATCCCCCTCTAGGGTGAAATCGATCCTACAGGATTGTGCTCTAATCGTGTGTTTGTAATATAAACTTCTTGATTTTCGAGTTTGCAGGATTTTTATTCATGTTTTATCAATTTTTGTGGATATAATACTGTCCTTGGTTGCAATAGTAGGAACTCTCCTGTTTCAATGTCTTTGCTTTGGTGGTTATTAGAATAAAATAGGGTTCTATTCTAATAGGGTTCTTAAATTTTGCTTGAATGTGGATTGTAATATGGATGTTTAACCGTTTTCCTCAATTATACTCCTGCCTGTTTGCTTTAATTTTGCAGATATAACTTTTTTATTTCTTTTTGATTTTTATGAAGTTCATATTTACATTTTTTTGCGTGTTTGTTAGATACTGTATTGTTTGAGTTAGATTATTCAATGTAGATTGAAGGAATAGTGAAACAACTTGCCATTTCGAATGAGCATGAGAAGATAAGCATGATAATTAAATTGTTGACTTCGGAGTTTACTTATTCTCCCCAGTCGAACCATCGCAAGGTATTTTCTAATTGAAATGCCTTTATTTGGTTAAATTTAGATGTGGTGTGAATTTTGAGAATTTTTGGATATTTCAAGGTGGTTTGATAGGGCTTGCTGCAGTTACTGTTTGATTAGCAGCTAGAGCTCATCAGCATCTTGAAGTAATACTTTGTGTTCTGAGTTTTTGTTTAAATCTGATCGGATAAATATGAAACTACCTTATGATTCAATAACATATGTGATTTCACTATATTTGTACTGGAGAGCGCCTTATTTAGTTTATGCACTGATAATAATAGTAACTAAACATTGCCAACTTAAACTCTTATTGGTAGGGAGTGTCTTTGATCTGTTTGTTTTTTCCTCTTATTTTCAACAAGTGATCATCATCAACATATAGTACATGTTCATATGGAGTTCTTCAGCATTGAGTGGACTCAAAATTTAAGTCTGTTTAGTAAAAGAACATTCATTTTGCTAGATGGAGGAGACCACTTGGAGGAGCAAATCCAAGAATCTCTACCAGAAGATTACTTCAGAATGCAGCAATAATTCTTCCACTATTTCAGATCTCGATCATCTAGCCGATATCACGGGAAGAAGTTTCAGCGAAACAAAATGCATTTACTAGCTAATCCAGTTTTGTTGTTCCTCACAATGTACATTGACACTTTGATGGGATAGAATAGAAATTTAAATTCCAGTGTCGTAAATAGTACTTACTACATGAAATGTTAAGAATACGTTTTAATTCATCAAATGGTTGATAAAAGATTGATAATATTTTTTCACCTTTTACATGTTAAGATATATATTTCAGTTTTTTTTTTAAATCTGGGACTAAAGGAAGCCCATAAAATCAACCATTTGTTTATAGTGAATTTTCAAATGTATTGCAGACTGCAGCTTTGGCACATAAGAACTCGGAGGTTACGAGAATACTTGCTTTGCATGAAGATGTTTTTGAGAAGGAGCTTGATGAAGTTCAAAATTTACTGTTGTCAATGCAGTTGTATTCGTCTCTTTTTGTTAACAATGTATAGCTGCCTCTATGTTTTAAAGATTGATGGTCGTTGTGAGTAGATTTGCATTTTTTCCTATCAAATATGTTTTTGATTTATTGCTGTCTTTTTGATGTCGCATGAAACATTTGTTTAATTTGAAAATGTTGTATATGGTTTGCGAAATATCTGAGAACAAATACTTGGTATTTGGACTATTTTTATCTGCAGTATGGTCCAAAAATGGTGTCATGTGGCTTCTGTCCAACAAAATCAAATGGGTATTATCAAAGTCCACAAGTATATATGCTGCAATAGTAGAAATTGAATCAATAATTTCGAAATTTTGATGACTTGGATTTTAATTAATACACACATATATGAAGAAGAATTTCTGAAGTCCATGTAGTAGAGATTCGGTTGCCGATAGAAATGGGAAGTATATCGTTACCTAAATGTTTCTGATTAAGTGGGCTCTAGTTTTAAATGCTTTTCAATTTTCTCCCAATACAATTCCTTTTATTACTTCCTGTTACAATTATTATATAAAAGCTAATTGCATTTTCAAATTTTAGAACTACATGTAAAATACATAAACTAAAATGAGCTATGACATTGACGTGATTTCATAATCTATTACGCAATTATGTAAGCATTAGAAATTAGAATAAAAGCAGTAAGTTTTATCACACTAAGCATTGCTAATAGATTCATATTTGTTATTTATTTTCAAAATCAGAATAAAGACAACCATTGACTGTGTAGTATGCTTTAACTAATCCAAATGCATACAAGTATTAAATATTTCCATTATAGTTATCCTTTAAATTATTAGATAAAGTATGAGAATGTATAAGCACCAAAGTCAACAAAGAGAATCAATCAACCATGAACTTGCTTCTATAATGTTTAAACTGGGATTTTCATCTGATGTGCATGTTGCGTAAATTAACCTATGACTTTTATTATTATTGTTGTTGTTGTTGATAGAATTCTGCCATGTTATTTTTCCTTTTGTGATTCATTCCGTACCAAATTTTGCTTTAGGATAGAGTTACTTTCTTTCTTAAATGAACAGTTAAGCTCAGTAGTTGACTTCTTTTACAATGGTACTTCTCATTAATCCAACATTTTTTCTACTAAGCTTTCCGGATTGATTAAGGGTTCAACTTTTGTTCAAGTTTTTATTTTATTTTTTCACTGAAATTCTTTGCAAATACAAATACCTTGATGACACCAAAATTGAACCATAACTAAATGGTTCATCGTGGTGGAATTGATTCTTTTGCTTCTTACGTATCCACATCTTTTCCCTTTTGGAGAAACAAAAAAATGTGCCTTGAAGTATAGACGCAACTACATATTTTTAATCATACGTGGTCTCTAATGTATAGGACAGTGATGATATATGCACATATTATGTGCCTCTGAAATAGTGAAAATGATCACTACACTTATTAACAATAAATAAACCGTTTTTTCTGAAATGAACAAGGCATTGATGTTCTGATTGAGCATGCACTGTTTCTGATTTTGCCATGTGAACTTTATTTTAAGGTCGATGATTTATTAGTTCATGACGGGAAACTAAAACCGAAAGACATAAGCAACATAAGAATTTTTTTGTGGGGTAATAGTATGTGACCGGATACTTTCTGAGGTGGATAGTTTCATAACCGCATCCGAAATCATTTTCGGATATCAAATATTCGTGGATACGAACGGATTAGGATATTTGCTAAAAATTGATCAATCAAGAAACATAAAAAAAAATTGATTTAATATTTATTTTCTAATCGCATTGATTATAATTAAAGTATTCAAAATCAACACATACAATGATAATAAACAGTTTGAATAGTCAATATGCGTTAAATGCATAATAATATATTTAATATAATTTTGTTTGCATGCACAACTCAGTTGAACATGGCTGCCTAGCGATCATGGAACAAAGTTCTTTAAGTCGCAGGTTCGAGTCCTAGAAACCCGCACTGTATAACCCTTAAAACGTGAAGCGGTTATCCCCAAATACCTATCAATGGAATTTTGCTACCAATTTGTCACTGCACTGCTAACAAAACAACTTAGGATAAAAGTTTTGTGACTACCAAAACATTTACACTTACAACATACGTCCGTTCACTCTATTTTTAATTAAATAAAATGTAAATATTTCTAACTATTAGATGCACGTACGTGTAACTTATTTTAAATATTTCTAACTATTAAATAAAATAGTAATTTATAAGCATAAGAAATAGAAATGTACAAAAAATGGTAAAGAAACAATTAATCACTGATGTATTTAGATATATTTTGCTCACAGCCCCATTAACTAAAAAGCATGTGCATGTAAAAGTACAAGTATTATTTTCATTTCCAATAATATAAAATAAACTAAAACAAAAGAAACTAATGATAAAACCATGAATAATTTCAAATTACTGGTTCCATGAATATTCTTCAATTAATTCCGTCTTTTCGAGCGTTGCTTGAAGTTTAGTTTATGCTTACAACGGTAGTGACAACTCTACTTCCATGGATACAACTATAAATGCACGACAATGTAATTATATACAGGCACATCTGCACGTGCATATATACTCGTATTATATAATAAACATTGTTATCTTCGCAATTAAGATGCTTCAAGCCTGAACAGAAAGGGAAGTTGTCCAGCTGATGAGTAATATCCCGTCACCCAAACTCTTCAACACAGCCAATCCCACACCCACCGACCCATCTTCTGTTTCTAATATCAGAAACACTACCTATTCACTTTCTTCGTAAAAACGTTTTAGAATGAGAACAAACAGAAGATCTCCATGTAGTTACTAAAAAAAGGAAATAAAAAAGAAAGAAAAGATCGGAATTTTTCCATGAGATGAAATGCTAGTAAATCTGGAGTTAGAATCAAGTTTACAAACATGCCCTTCACTACCATTTGCAAAGTAAGTTAGTCAAGCACAAAGAAGAAAAATGATTTTATCTAGCATGTTATCCTTGAAGCAACGCAGTCTTACTAGCGAAAGAATAACTAAAATGAAATAGCCACACTAAAATTATGGTTCGATTTATCAAATGTAGACCCAAATAATTTTCAGAAGCCAAGTATCCCTAACTGCAAGACAAACAAAAATGGGACATGTTTTGATAACACTATGCAAACCTACACTAATAATGGTTCAATGTATCATATACATGCAACGACTATACAAATACTTGCATGGCAACTAAAAAAGAAGATAACCTGAAATTTCTAATGAAGAAAACATACTTGCTTGCGTGACAAGAAAGATTCTTGATGCAAAAATATCAACACAGAAGACTTGGTGTAAACCATGAATACATTCTCCAATATATTTCCGAAGGAGACGCTTCAAGTAATTCATTTTCTACAAGCTCATGGCTTTCTCCATCAAGATTAAACACCCGAACCTTATAACCCCAAGGATAATAGATGCTATTCTCTTTGCAACCAGGAATGCTGCAAGCAGGAAGAGAAAGGCAAGTCGTTCTGCTCATGAACAATACCCTGTTACCCAAACTCTTCACCGTAACCAAATCCACCATCTCATCTTCGGTTTCCACAACCAGATAAACTTCTAATTCATATTCTTGTTGAAAACGTTGTGGAATGATAAGAAGCAAAAGGTCTCCATTCGACTCAACCAAGTGTAACTCATCGAAAAGGACAACATCTAAACCGCTGCCTTCGGTGGCAATAGCGACACTGGGGTCAGAATCAAGTTTGCAAACGTAAAGATCACTACCATGTGCGAGGTACAGCTTTTCTTTGTAGAAGCAACCGTGAATGTGCATGCCACCAGAAATACCATTACCTAAGGTTTCCCAAATTTCCAAGCGACTCCAACAAACATCCCCAATTGTACAATATGAAAGAGTGTGATGGTAGTAACAGATTATCACGGCTAAACATGGAGATCCGTAATCACCTGGATCCGAGGACAGCATAAAATTTCGATAGAAGGGATGCGGTAAAATCACATCATCGGAGTCCTCACATGGTACCCACAGAATATTTGGTTCTCGAATACAGTTGTCTTCAGCACAGAAAGGAATTGGAGGAAGAGGGATAGTTGATAGAGTTATCGGATTGGTTAGTGACATTTCTAAGGTCGATGGATTCATTAGAGCCAACCATCCACGGGATGAACCGATGCATTTATTTCCACAACAGACTTTGACTTTAAGTAACCGGTCGATTTCACGGTTTTCAAATGAGGGTTTAAAGAAGAGGATATGATGGAATTTGAAGTCGTCTACGCCGAATATCCAAGGAAGAGGGGGACGCTTTGGAGCAGCGAGTCGCCACGATTTGCAGACGGAACGGAATCGAACGTAATCGGGATCAAAAGTTAGTTTCTTGGATATCAGATTTAAGATGTCACATGGTAAGTCATTGATTGTCCGAATGTCCTTCATTGGAACTGCATCCGCCATTACAATTTGTTCTCTATCTAGGGTTCAAGAGAGGAAGAAGTAGTTTAAAACTGAATGGCGAGCTCCTGGCTAGCCCCTCAATTGAGAAAAGGGATTTAAAAGTAAAATGAAATTTGAACATAAATACTTTTTAATCCTCTCACGGATGGTACTTTGTTACTTTAGTCGGGTAAATCAATATTACGACTTTGTACTGTTATCGGTTATTGTTATCAGAAAGGATAGCGATAGTGATAATTAGGCCTGTCAATGAATATCCGAAATATCCGAAATTCGTCTGCATCCTTATCCGAAAACATGAATAATATCCGATATTCGAAAAGCGGATAATATTTCGGATACGGATACGGATACGGATATGGCTGTATCCGTATCCAATAAATATCCGTCCGTTTGAAATTAAATATTTACATATTAATATGTTATTTTATATCCATAAATTTAATACAAATACACTAATTTATTGTACGGATTTTGTGTGATTGGATTACCTATTGTTAATTTGATGTAATTCATGTATTACAAGGTTTTTTAATCTTTTTTTCAATAAAAAAAATGAAATATGCATTATACTGATTAATTTTCGATACATTTTGAGGTTCGGATATAGATATTTTCGAATATCCAAAAATATCCATATTCGCTAAGCCGGATACGGATATTTTCGGATATCCGAAAATATTAGCGGATATGGATAATATTCAACGGGTATTCGCGGATATCGAATACGGATTCGGATACGGATTTACATTTTCGGATACGGATACAGCACTATCCGTATCCGACTGCATCCGTTTACAGGCCTAGTGATAATTAAATATTTGCGTATACCGTACTGCTTTCGATTATAGTTGATTTTGTCATTTTTTTTCTTTTCTTATTAAAACAAACAAAGATAAAATTCATAATGATTGGACGTTTTTGATTCATGTGGTAATGGAGGTCCTTCATTATGTTTATATAATAATATCAAATTTGAGTTGCAAATTAATTTTTACTATGCTAGTCTTATTTGAATTACGAATTTTACAAACAAAAAATGAAAATCTAGGTATAATTAAAGTCAAGAATGTCATTGCACAACCAAATTAGTTGGATTCATATGTATTGATAAAATATTAGATGGAAAATGATTGACCGTGGAAGATGAAGAAATTTTGATTTCATTCTTTAAAAAGAGAGAGGGGAGGACATGCATTATGATTAAAGGAAATTTAAAGTATTAAGAAAAGATGAGTGTGGGTGGATGAATGGAGTATTTGATTTGATGAGAGAATAAATGGGTGAGAAAAGTGTTTAAGTGTGTGTAAATAGTATCACTCTTGAGAAAAGCACTTGAACCCATCTTTTTATTGATTATACATAAATTATTTTTAGCCTTTTTCCGTTATACCCTCAGCTAACAAAATACCCACAAATAATTTCTCCAGCTTTCACCAGCAGAAACCCAGCTTCATTATTTATTGATTGACACTAGAACGACACTAAGTACGTAATGATTGGAATCCCAAATCTGGTAAGTTTAACCCTAATCATGTCGTACCTTAACCCTAACCCTAACCATGTCGTTGAAGTCTTGATAACACCAATCATAGTCGAGTAGTAAGTAATTATAATTTATCACGCAAAGTCGGTGAACGGGAAAAATCACACTGATCGCATTTAGACTGTGATTATGTGATTTTTACCACTCACCGACAATATGTGGGAAAATCACAACCATGCATTAAAGCCGCGTGGTTGTGATTTTTCTCATGTGTTCAGTTTTGATGAAACATCACAACCACGCAGCTTTAATTCGTGGTTATGTTTTCCTCCGCAGTGGAGTTGCATGGTAAAATTCATATTTTATATACATTCCTAGCACTATTTATACTCATTGAAAAATCTAAACTTTCAAATGTGAAGTAACGTTTTTAATATTTTTTATTTTAGATGGCTCAAACTCGAATGACTGCTTAAGAAAGACGTAAAAGAGGGGAGAGAAGACAAGGAGAAGGGAGTAATTGAGAGAAGCTATACGGTAGGATTGTATAATATGGCATAGTGGATGGTATAGGTAAATAACAATAAGCAATAAGTAAAGTAGACACCAGGATTTTATACTGGCTCAGACCTCTAGTCCTACGACCAGTCCCTAAGCTTCACTTAGAAATTCTACTATCTAAAACCCTCTCTTAACCCGGAGGAATAGGTTTACAACTTACCCGAACAAGCGAATGAGATTTCTTGCCTCAACTACCGAAGAGGACTTCAACTCAATTACTAAAAACAATTATTCGACTTGTTGTGTTCTTGTCAACACTAATGAGTCCAATGTAGTATAATATTCCTATAATCTTATCCTCGAGAGTATACAATGTGTTTGTGAAGATTTAGGAAATGTGAATTGCTATGAATCAAACGAATGTTATAAACAAAGCAGAGATTCAAGCAATAGATTGGTGATTGCTTTGAAAACTTTTAGAGAATATAAAATATGTTCAAGAAATTAGTGAGATTAAAGCATAAGAAAATTGGTGAATTGAAGATGTTAGAGCCATGTATATATAGGCGTAGAAGAGATGCATTTGTTGGCTAGAGATGCAGACAAGAAATGCTTCCATTTCCATTGGAGAATGGTTGCAACTCTTGGGAGGAAGAAGATGTCCTTTCAGTAAAAATTCGCAGGTTTAAATTCAGTCGACTGAGCAGGGTTTCAGTCGACTGGAAATGTAAAGTAAAATTTTCAGGAACAAATTCAGTCGACTGAGCAGGGTGTTTCAGTCGACTGGAACTGTGCATGTTTGTGTATGTGTAACAGGTTCAGTCGACTGGGCATACCTGTTCAGTCGACTGAACTTTTGATTTTTGCACAGTGAATTTTTAGTCTAGAAAATGAAATTTATGAAACGTGTTCTAGTGTTTGTGCAAGCCTCTTGAGGATAGATTTTAACAATAAATCTAAACTAAGACCTATATTTAAATCATACTCATGCTATCCTCGGTCTTCATCATTCTTCCTTTAGCTTTGCACATATCTCTTCCTTTTTGTTGAAGCACATTGTCATTGATCAAAATATATCGTATCAACATTCTCCTCCTTTTTGATTGATGACAATACTGATGTGTGCAGAGATGTAATTATTTCCTCCCCCTGAATATATGCACTGTCTTTTCTACAAAACAAGGTTAGTAACATAGATTTCTCCCCCTTTGTCATCGACAAAAAGGAAGTAATAATCGCAGAAGTATATTGTCAAAACAATCACTGATATTCATAACTACAGTTTCAAAAACTTAGAATATAGCATAAAATGTAGCATAAATAAATAAAACATAGAATGTAGCATGAATGAAACATAGAAGGCTATTTATATTAACCTTTTGATTAGTGTTTTTTGAAATAAAAAATCAAACAATAAGAGAGTTATTCATCTCTATCCCAATCATATGAGCCTTCTTTCCCTCCTTCCGGTTCACGAATAACGGGTCCACCGGTAGGTGGTCTATAAGCTCTTCCACCTTGACCACCGCTACTCCCACTTGTGCTACTGCTTGGATTTTCTTCGGATGACGTCCATGTGAAAGTTGGTGTCGGACGCTTGCCACGGGAGGTTGAAGCAGTAGTGGAGCTCGTGCATGAGATGGCATCCCATAATTTATTGAAGAACCCTTTAATTCTATCAAGTTTGTGGTCTACATTCTTGAGGCGATTATCAAAAATTTGTTGATTTCTTGATAAAATTCCTAACGGTTGATTGGTAGTAAAACTTGATTCAATGATACGAATTTCATCATCTTGGTCGAAAGGTTCTTCATGTTGAGCTTGAGGAGGTTGTTGCGGTTCTTGATGTCTAGCTTCCCATTCGGCAAGAGATATGATGCGAGGAGGTCTAGCCGGGAGTTGCATAAGGCTTATAGTTCGTTGGTTAATTTGATGAACCATTGTATTTTCGGACTCTGGTAATGGCGTATCAACGTTGAGGAGTAGTCGCATGATATACTCGCCAAAATATATTGTTCGCATTTTGCCATCATTGAAAGTAAGAAATTCATCAAAAATTAGTTGGACCCAATTAACTTGAATATTACCCCAAATAGCATATAGTGCTCTATAATTGTTTGGGTATACAAGTTCATATGAGCCCGTTCGAGGAGTGATGGTTCGAATAAGAGCTTTGTGGAGAAGCCTTGCTCTTGGTCGTAAGGAAGTTGATTTAATATTCCGGATGTTGATGTTATCATCCAAAAATTGATGATTTATGTTATCTCGAATATTTGGATTAAATTCGATTTCTTCAAGCTTCCTTCCCATGTTAGGAGATCCTAAAATGTGTACAATTCGGTCTAGGGAAAACCATACCTTTTTGCCGCACACTATACTCCAAACACTATCGTTTGGATTTCTTGGAGTTTGGTGTCCAAGGTTAAGATTTGCATAGAACAATTTGACCATAATATGATTGATTGCGTGGTCATTCCTTTTTAGGTCTAAGAGAGATGTTAAACCCGCTTGATCCGTCAAAGCTTGTCTGTTGTATGTTTGGAGACTCTGAAAATCAACGAAGGAATGTTCAAAGATCCGAGAATTCTTCATTTTGTTCCACCTTGTGACGCCACTCCATCATAAAGCCATTGAGCAATTTGAGCGTCAATTGGCTCGGAGGAGGTTGAAGTTGAAGCCCTTGATCTTGATGGAGCCATTTTTGTGAGAGTTTTGAGAGGAATTTTGAAAAAATATGAAGACTGGGGGCTAGGGTTTTGAAGAATAATGGTGAAGAAGGAGCTTTTGGAATGGTAAAAGCGAAAAGTAAAGGTAGGAATTGGTGGTAAAAAGGGAAAAAGTAGCCTGGGAAATGACGTTCAGTCGACTGAATTGTCTGTTCAGTCGACTGAATTTATAGCTAAAAATTTTCTGTGTTAAATTCAGTCGACTGATCAGTGTTTTTAGTCGACTGAACTATTGTCTAAAAGTTTCTGTGGAAAATTTAGTCGACTGTGCAGAGCAATTAGTCGACTGAACTATTGTATAATTGTTTTCTGCCTTACGTTCAGTCGACTGAGCAGTAAGGTTCAGTTGACTGAACCTTGACTTTTTGGTGTTCTAAATTTTTAAAGAAAATATTTATTGAAAGAAATGATTACTATTGTATAGACATATTACAATATAACAACATGATTTGACCACAAAAATAATCATTTCTTTGGAGATGGACTTTTTTTCTTTTGCGTTTTATTTCCTTCATTCGCCATATAGTTTTTGCCCCATGAATTTGGACTATATTGAGGAGTTTTTGGCGACATCCAAGGATTCACGGGATCGACTGGTGTACGGTATGACGAAGATGGATCATACGAACTAACTGGTCGAGGTAGGGGCTCATTCACATCGTTTTTCTTCGAGCTACAAAAACGTAAACTGATTTGCTCAAGAAAGCTTAATCGTCTAGCCGTTACTTTTGTTCAAAATATAATTCTCGTTGAAGATCAATTTGTTGTTGTTGAAAGTGATGAATCTCATCAATCTTTCTTTTCGTATCAGGTGAGATAAAAAGTCCACGTTTTGCCTTCTTCGATTCTGATGTGTAGCCAGTTCGATAATTTTCCCATTTATAAACCGGTTCATGCTTTGGTGTTGGCGTAGGAAGTTTTGGTGGTGTAGGTGAGTTATCGACTGAGGAGGTGATGTTGATTGGAGAGTATGAGTTGTTGGAAGACATTTTCGTATAGAATTTTCAAACTTTTTAATTTTTGAAAATAACATATGTATAAACGTATATATATGGTATAAAAATGCTAAGAAAAATGTGGTGGTAAATTAATAAGGTTTTAGAACCAATCATTGTTTCATTGGTTTAAAAAAATTGGTTAGAAATGGATGGATTAGAGACATCCTTTAGTATATTATGTATTATGTAGCTGAATTGAAACATATACATTGAATAATTTTGTTTTTGTTATTCAGTCGACTGGGCAGAGTTGTTTAGTCGACTGAGTTTTATAATTTTTATAATATTTGCTGTAAAACATCTTTAAAAGAAATTATTCCTAACTCTCGTCGTAATTTTATAAATGAGTTTTCTAATAAAGGTTTAGTAAATATATCGACAATCTGATTTTCGGTAGAAATATGTTCTAAATTTATGATTCCTTTTTCGATATTGTCACGTAGAAAATGGTGACGAATATCAATATGTTTTGTATGAGAATGATTTACCGGATTTTTAGATAAATTTATTGTTCTTGTATTATCACAATATATTGTAGAATTTGTTAAATTTATATTAAATCGTTAAGTGTTTGTTGCATATAGATGACTTGGGTACATGCTAAGGCAGCTGATATATATTCCGCTTCACACGTGGAAAGCGAAACACAATTTTGTTTCTTACTAAACCAAGATACAAGTGATTTTCTAATGAAATGGCACGTACCACTTGTACTTTTTCTATCTGTTCGAGATCCACCAAAATCAGCAGCACTAAACGATACTAACTCGAATGGACACTCTTTTGGATAGAAAAGACCAAAATCTTTAGTATAGTTAAGATATCGCATAATTCGTTTTACAGATCTTAAATGTGATTCTTTAGGGTTAGATTGAAAACATACACATAGACATACACTCATCATTATGTCTGGTCTACTAGCGGTTAAGTAAAGTAAGGAGCCTATCATACTTCTAAACAATTTTTGGTCTATACTTTTGCCATTTTCATCTCGATCGAGATGAGTAGTGCTACCCATAGGAGTAGGTTTAGCAGAAGCGTTTTCCATTGCGAAACGTTTAATTAGATTAGCACAATATTTTTCTTGGTTTATGAAAATTCCATTTGTTAATTGTTTAATTTGAAGTCCGAGAAAATAGGATAATTCTCCCATATGAGACATTTCGAACTTCTTAGTCATTATATTTGAAAATTCTTTACATAAGTTTTCATTTGTTGAATCAAATATAATATCATCTACATATATTTGAATTATTAGAATAGCTTTAGTAGTATTTTTTTATGAAAAGAGTTTGATCTACTTTTCCAATTTGAAATCTCGAATTTAGTAAATAACTTTTAAGCCTTTCATACCACGCACGAGGTGCTTGTTTAAGACCATATACTGCTTTCTTTAATTTATATACATGATCTGGATATTTTTCATGTATAAAGAGGTTGTTCTACGTATACATTTTCTTTTATAAAACCATTTAAAAATGCACTTTTAACATCCATTTGGTAAAGTTTAAAATTGTGAAAACATGCAAAGGCTAATATAATACGTATTGCTTCAAGTCTTGCAACTGGAGCAAAAGTTTCTTCAAAATCAATACCTTCTTCTTGATTATACCCTTGTGCTACTAGTCTAGCTTTATTCCTAGTTATATTATCTTGTTCGTCTACTTTATTTTTGTAAACCCATTTTGTTCCTATAACTGATTGATTATTCGGACGGGCAACTAACTCCCAAACATCGTTACGTTCAAATTGATTTAATTCTTCTTGCATAACAACAATCCAGTAATCGTCTGTTGATGCTTCTTTAGGATTTTTAGGTTCTATTGTTGAAATAAAAGCAACATGTCCCATTTGATTTAGTTGACTTATTGTCTTAACTTGAGAATTCATTTCACCTATTATATTTTGCGCTGAGTGATCTCATAATATTCTTGGTGGAGATTTTAGTTCATTATCACAATTTTCAAGGTTTGTATTTTCTATACTTATAAATTCTTCATCATCTTTCATACTCAAATTATTATTAAAATTTTCATCAAAAGGTATATGTAAAGTTTCTTCAATTATGTTTGTTCGTTTATTAAATACTCGATATGCTTTACTTCGTTCTGAGTATCCTACGAAAATTCCTTCGTCAGCTTTTGGATCGAATTTTCCTAGTTGATCTTTTGTATTTAAAATAAAACATTTTGATCCAAATACTTTAAAATAAGATATATTTGGCTTGTTGTTATTAAATAGTTCATATGAAATATTTTTAGTTAATGGTCTAATTGATATACGATTTAATACATAACATGCAGTGACTACGGCTTCTGCCCAAAAATGTTTTGGTAGAAAACTTCCATTTAATAATGTTCTTTCACATTCTTGTAATGTTCTATTCTTTCTTTCTACAAATCCATTTTATTGAGGAGTTCTAGGAAATGAAAAATTATGATTTATTCCTTCTTTTTATTAAAAGATTCAAAAGTTTCATTTTCGAATTCGCCTCCATGATCGCTTCGTATATTTTTAATCTTCAAATCTTTAGAGTTTTGAATTCTTTTGACAAATTTTTTAAAATGCTTAAAATTATCACTTTTATTTTTCATAAAAATAGTCCATGTATATCTTGAGAAATCATCAACTATTACAAACACATATCGATTAAGATTAATGGATGGAACTTGTGTTGGTCCAAATAAATCCATATGTAGTAATTCTAGTGGCTGTAAGGTCGAAATATTTTTCTTAGATTTTAAAGATGACTTTGTTAATTTTCCTTTTTGACAATCATCACAAATATTTTTTATTTTAAATTTTATTTTAGGTAAACCTCTTACTAATTCATTTTTAGAAAGATTTCTAATAGTTTTAAAATTAATATGACAAAATCGTTTGTGCCATAACCAAGGATCATTATCTTTGGCTAGTAAACACATACTTGTATTATGATTAATTTTCATATTTAGAACGTAAATATTCCTATCTCTATTTCCCTCAAAAACAATATTTTGGTTTTGATCAAAAATACTACATTTATTTTCCGAAAAAGTTATTTTAAAACCTTTGTCACGAAGTTGACTTATGCTAAGTAAATTATTTTTTAGATTTTCAACTAATGAAACATTTGTAATAAAAGGTAAATTTGATGTACCATAATTGCTCACATCTCCTTTACCAATGATATAGCCTTTTGAATTGTCTCCGAAGGTAACCGAGCCACCATCAAAGTATGTGATGTTTGTAAGCATATCTTTGTCTCCGGTCATGTGTTTTGAGCAACCACTGTCTAGTATCCATTTCTTCTTTTTGAGTGGGATCTCAGATTCTTGAGCCATAAAGCATACATTCGCCTGTTCATTGTCACTATCATTTTCACTTTCAGATGAAGAAGAATCTGAATCGTCCCATATTACAGAGAATCCTTCTTTTTGAATTTCTCTCTCTTGTTTTTATTATTGAGAGCTTTCTGATTCTCCTTATTTTGCTCTGGACAATCCTTGTGCATATGACCTTTCTTGTGACAGTTGAAACATTCTATATTCGAGGATGTAGGTTTGTTCAAGAAATTCTTATTTAATCTGTTTCTATTTCTTTTTCTATATCTTAAGAATTTCTTGAAATTTTTGGCTATAAATGCTAAATCCTCATCTTCAGACTCTGATTCTTCCTTTTACGCACTAAAAGCTACATTCTTTCTTTCTTGAGCTTGATCTTTCTTAGCTTGCATATTTACTTCATACGACATAAGATTTCCAATTAATTCCTCTGGTTTCATTGTAGATAGATCATTTGCTTCCTCGATTGCTAGTACTTTTCTCTCACATTCATCAGTGAGTGAATTTAGAACTTTAGACACAATGTCAAAGTCCATGTATTTTTCTCCTAGTCCTATTAAGGCATGATGAATGTCTTGAAATCTCGAGTACATGTCATTGATGGATTCATTTTATCGCATTCTAAAGTTTTGGAATTGGTTCTTTAGCATGGATATCTTTGTTTGTTTGACCTTGTTTGTGCCTTCATGTATGACTCTAAGTGTTTCCCATATTTGATATGCAGTAGTACATATGCTAACACGGTTGAATTCATTTCTATCCAGGGCGCAAAATAGCATATTCATAGCTTTGGCATTTACACTAGCTTCATTCTTCTGAGTTTGTGTCCATGTAGGATAATCGGTCGTGGGTACAATGAACTCTACTTGAGTGGCATTTCAGGCTTCGAAACTTGTTGCTTGCATATAAATCCCCATCCTTGTGGTCTAATAGTTATAGTTTAGTCCATTGAATGGGGGGGGGGGTCTTTGGGTAGATTGTCCTTCCGCAAATGTAGAACTATAGGAAGATGTTGTGCTTGTACTTGCATTATTTTCCATATTATCAATGTGTCTAATAACGGTGTTATGGTTATTGGACGGCCTTGCTCTGATACCAATTGAGAGAAGCTATGCGGTAGGATCGTATAATATGGAATAGTGGATGGTATAGGTAAATAACAATAAGCAATAAGTAAAGTAGACACCAGGATTTTATACTGGTTCGGACCTCTAGTCCTACGTCCAGTCCTTAAGCTTCACTTAGGAATTCTACTATCTAAAACCCTCTCTTAACCCGGAGGAATAGGTTTACAACTTACCCGAACAACCGAACATGATTTCTTGCCTCAACTACTGAAGATGACTTCAACTCAATTACTAAAAACAATTATTCGACTTGTTGTGTTCTTGTCAACACTAATGAGTCCAATGTAGTACAATATTCCTATAATCTTATCCTCGAGAGTATGCAATGTGTTTGTGAAGATTTAGGAAATGTGAATTGCTATGAATCAAACGAATGTTATAAACAAAGCAGAGATTCAAGCAATAGATTGGTGATTACTTTGAAAAACTTTTAGAGAATATAAAATATGTTCAAGAAATTAGTGAAATTAAAGCATAAGAAAATTGGTGAACTGAAGATGTTAGAACCATGTATATATAGGTGTAGAAGAGATGCATTTGTTGGCTAGAGATGCAGACAAGAGATGCTTCCATTTCCATTGGAGAATGGTTGCAACTCTTGGGAGGAAGAATGTGTCCTTTCAGAAAAAATTCGCAGGTTTAAATTCAGTCGACTGAACAAGGATTTCAGTCAACTGGAAATGTAAAGTAAAATTTTCAGGAACAAATTCAGTCGACTGAGTAGGGTGTTTCAGTCGACTGGAACTGTGCATGTTTGTGTATGTGTTGTAGGTTCAGTCGACTGGGCATACCTGTTCAGTCGACTGAACTTTTGATTTTTGCACAGTGAATTTTTATTCTAGAAAATGAAATTTATGAAACGTGTTCTATTGTTTGTGCAAGCCTCTTGAGGATAGATTTTAACAATAAATCTAAACTAAGACCTATATTTAAATCATACTCATGCTATCCTCGGTCTTCATCATTCTTCCTTTAGCTTTGCACATATCTCTTCCTTTTTGTTGAAGCACATTGTCATTGATCAAAATATAGCGTATCAATAGTAATTTGCATGAATATAAGGAGACAAATGGAGAAGAGATATTGACAACAATGAAAAGGAGATAGAAGAAGATGAAAGGGATAAGATGGGAAGATGCAAATGATGATGAGGAGGGAAATGATGATAATGAGTATGAGGAACATGGTGATGACACGGAGTCAAATGATGACACTGAGAAAGAAATTGATGCCGAGACAAATGGTGATGCCGAGGTATATGATGATGCCAAAGAAGTAGCCAACGAAGATAAAAGTCCAAGATATAATGATGTGATCAAAGATTGTGCGATCCATATTGCTTCGGTAATATGGAGCGGCAAAGTATTTTACTTTAAAGTTTTTTACTTTTAATTCTTTTTTTATTTGTATACTAATGCATAAAAGTGATTATATTTATCCTTTTATGAACAATCACCTCATACATGTGCCAATAATGCATGCAAGGTTGTACAGTGGAAGATCCAAAAAATGCTAGTATTTTTTGGAAATATCATTGAATCGCCTGTCTTATTCTCCATTGCCAACAAGTGTCATAAGAGCATGAAACAAAAATTTTATATAAGCTTTTGCGGAACGTTGGTGTCTAGAGACTAAAACGTTCTATGTATCATTCAGTGAGATTACTATTACACTTGATGATGTTAACTTCTTTATTACATATTCTAGTAGAAGGTAAGCCTATACAAAGTCTTTCATTTAATATGGAACAAGAAGGCAGGATTGCTTCTAAATATCTAGGCCTTAGTTAAGAAGAAGCGAGGATGGAAATTAATGATAAAGTGTGTTAGAAATTACATTTGTCCATGTTATTCGAGAAGTTCAAAGATATTAGTGATGTTGGACTGGTAGAGCAATTAGACGTGCTATCTGTCAGGGGTAGGCGCAAGTCGGTTTAGTCCGGTTTAAAGCCTAAAGTGTTTCTATACCACATCATACGATTAGTAAAAATCAATAACCATGATACATTTTTTATTGCTATGCGGTTCATGTTCGGTTTGGTAACATTACGGCCCAGTTTTGACTCTGTCCAATTTGAACCCATATCACATTTGTTTGAACAATTTGGATAATCATCAAATGAATAGTAAGAAAATTGATTAAAAATTCTGATAAATTCAAGTGAAAGACACACATATTCATAAACAAATTTGTACTTGGGTATCTTTATACATATAGGAGTACTAAAATTTTCATTACTTAATCATATGAAGTTCAGATACTCATACACATAATACTTTAGTAGTTTGGAGGAGTAAAATGCAAAATATCATCAAAATCTTTATATTCTACCAAGCGGCCCAGTCGGGTTTGATATGTTTAGTTCAATCATTCAAACCGCAACCATACCGTATTAAACCGGATTGGTTCGATATTAGATATTTGATTTGATTAAAAGATATGATGTGATTTGCTAGACTATATCAATGGTTTAGTATGGTTTGGTTTATGTCGATGCAGTTTATGTCCATCCTATTACCCGTGTTTAGCTTTTAGTTTTTCTTAGCAATACTTCGTTTTCTGATGAAAGAAATTTTCATGTGCATCTGACAATTTTAGATCCATTAAAAGATTGAAATGCCATTAATATGTACTCATGTGTTTCGGCAACACTTGCATTTATGTATAGGCGGCTTGGAGTAGCTAGTCGTATTGTTGTTAAGCAGATTGCAGGTTATCTTTTTTAATTGAAGACATGGATATTTGAGCACTGTCCATGCTTTCATCCTTCTACAAAAGTTTACTCCGAAAATTTATCTCATGCTGCTCGATGGGATCCATCTTCAAACTGTAATTTATTAGTGAAGGAGATATGTATATTTCTTGATAATATTCAGATTGATTGAGTAATTTTCTTCATTTAGTCCTCATACTAGTAAATTAATAAAGTTTCACCCTATTGCTAACTATTCTCCAATCTTTTTTCCTAAATTATTTCCGATCCATATATTTATGCACTTGACTACAATCAATTTTATGACATTTCTTGGTAAAATGGTTGCATTCTTTATCCTAACATTGTGAAACCATATCATCCTAATAGAGTATTGAGATATTTTGGATAAGTGTAGAATATTTCCATATCCCATTTTCCTATGGTGATAACTAGTGCCGACGAGAAGAAACTTCTATGACATACACTCGTTTGCATTATCAGCTTCTGAAGAGTCTATGGAAGGTAGAAAGTCATCGACCTATACCGTCTAATTGATCTTATTTTAGTTGTACGGATGATTATATTGAGTAGTACAGACATCATAGTGTAGTGATGGTTCAAAATCCAGCATTGCTACCCAATAATATCATGTAAGTAGTACCGCATTTTCGGCTAACCTATGAGCAATTATATACGATAAAACCTCTCGTGTTCCATTAATTTTGACTAGTAATCCAAAGTTAATTAATTTGTTCTGTTCATTGTAAGCTTTGAGTGATGTGCACGACTAATTAAAGAAAACTAACATTCAAACCAACCCAGATGCATTTGGTAACTCCATTCGTAATGCTAGAATTGCTAGTGGTCGGTACATCTATAGGCACTACTAGTTTTTACATAATTTGTATTAAGAGGTGGTATTATTATATAATGTATTTTACTATTGTAGTATGGTTGTATAAGCGAAAGTGATACTATATTTGTATGTTGTATTACAATTTTCTACTATGTTTGTTATATCGATGAGATGGTACTATCTTTGTCAGCATTTGTGTTTAAGATCTTATTTATGGTATATGTTTTGTTTTGTAATCGTGTCAGTTTTTGGTTCTGTAGTTTCTATAAAAAAAAAGTATTTAATATCTACCTCGTAGAGGAACTACATGGATAGGTATAAACAACACAGGGATCATACAAGATTAAGACATGAAACATGTTGGGCCTACTCGAACTGGAATATGATTCACATATAGGAACTATATAAGCACCAAAAAATAGGAATTTTTCAACATGTATGGACTATATATGGGAAAATTAGAAATCATGCGTTATCCAGTTGCTTAACCAAGCGACTTTCAAACGAATCTAGACGTCAGAATAAAGCGAAATGATTTACAGACTTGGAAACATACTTGAAAGGATAATACAAGAAGCTTGAATAAATTGAAGAAAAGTTTGGAGGTAAGTAAGGGCTCAGTACCAACAACTTTATGGTCGGTACCATTCACTTCTTGTACCTCCTACAAGACTATGAAGCTATGAATTGTAGACAGTTGGCCTAAATGATTGTCTTGGGCTACAATTCCGAAGAGTAGATGGAAAACTCCTAGAAAGTATTGAAAGAAATAAGACAAGTACAGGGGATATCAAAACTTCTAAAAAACAATGCAATTCCCAAGAAAAGGTGCTCGAAACTCGATGGATCAAAGATAGAAGATCCAAGAGGGAAGATGGGATAAACCCCATCAAAAAATCAAGTCGGTACCAACCAGAGATGATTGATACCAAGATGAATTTATTGAACTGGGGACTCCATCTTCCTCTCCTGCTTTTTTTAGATCTGAAATTTGACTTGGTATATTAATATTTGACAATTCTACTGTTCCCTATAAATATAGCACCTATGTCATTAGGAAATGACTTTTGGGAACTTTCTTTCTTCATCCTCTATCTCTGCTCATCTCTAGCCATGAAGAAAGTAAATATTTACTGTTTTAGGCTATTAGAACTCAAACCTCTATGTACTTGCGACTATAATCTATAACCAATAACAATACAGTGGACGTATGTCTTGGATTTGCTAAACCACTTTAAAACTTCTCTGTCATATTTACTGTTTTTGCTAGATCTCTATATTTCTCCTCATTTTTAGGTGTTATGCTATTTCTAGGCTCAACATCACCTCACAGACTACAACCTAAAACATATATCATGTATAAAATTTGCATGGATGTAGAACTAACCACTTGGTGCTTAAAGAAATTGCATACAAGAATCAATGGCACCATCAAGAAAATATAGTAGATCTGGAGCAATAGATGATGCAGAGGAAGGAGATTCTCACCATATGAAAGTTAGCAACCTACCAACAGGAACCTTGCCAGGACCGTCTACTCCTCATAAAATGGCTACCAGAGTGGAATCTGATAAGATAGCGTAGGATCTATATCAGATGTTGATTGATAGTCAGAAGGCACTACTGGATGGAATGGATGCTAACATAGCTTTATTGACTCAACAGTCGCATATGGTAGGAAAAGCAGAAGGGTGACTTCACATGTAGGATCTGAAGAGGAAAATCCCTCTGATTCCGGTCAAAGTAGACGAGATGGAAAAAAGAAGAAGGAAAATGCTATTGAAGTAGTAGGTGGAGTTGCTGAAGGAAGTAGAGGAGCTCCCATTAAGGGGATTCAGATCAGTACCTACCAGAACTACGTCGATACCGACATAAATCTGAGACCCTTAGAGGGGTAGGGAATTGAGGCCGTTGACTATTATGATTCTTAGGATGATTTGCAATATAATGGTGATCATTGTGAGCTTGTTGTTGGAGTTCAGGATGCTGGAGTATAAAAATTTCTATAGAAGATGCTAGACGTCAAAGAAACATTAGGGGAGTGGTTCTCTCATAGACTGGAGAACCTAGACATCAATAGGAAAACCGAGACCATTTGCAGAGTCAAGAACTCGGTGTAGCTCTGGATAATCGACCTTTGGAATATCATGTTAGTGAGGAATACATAATGGATATAGTTAAGGAATTGGTGGAAGGAAATAAATAGAGAAAGAACGAGGATCGGGGTTATGTGTCGAGTGGAACTCCATTCACGGAGAATATTCAAAGGATGGAGTATCCCAGGAGGGTTACGATGTCAATAATTCCATCGTATAACCGGACTACTGATCCCGAACAATACTTGTTTAAATATATGAATGGTATATGGATGGTTCCAGAGCGATGGATGTAATCTAGTGTAGATGTTTTTTAGTTTTCTAGAAGGTGTTGTAATGATGTAGTTTATTAGACTCATGCATAATCATATTAACTTTCGATGAGTTGACAAGGAAATTTTCGAAGCAGTTTAGGCTCCACAGTGCATGGCCTTAGGACGTAATGTCCTTGTCGAGCCTTTTCCAAGGACCTCGGGACTCGTTGAAAGGGTTCTTGAACAAGTTTAACATTGCAGTTATGGAGATTACTAATCTAAAGGAAAATTTGGCTTTTTTGGGTATTGATCCGGGACATATATCCAAACATGGACTTTGGAAAATGACCGAAGATGAAGGAGCCGGCGACTATAGAGGAACTCCACTGGAAAGTTGATCACTTCTTGCATTTGGAAGAAGCAAGTCAAGCTGTTGGAAAGATTAATAGTGGATAGCCATAGGGGATGATTTCAAATATTGCGACAATTAAGTAAACCGGTGAAGTTCCAGTAACATGGAAGCAAGTGTTGGGAATTCTTATAATAAGAAAAAGAAACCATGGCTCAATAGTAGGATAAATAAAGCCAAGAAGCACTCAAGGAATATAAGGCCTGATGAATATATGCCTCTGAATGATAGGTTGGAAAATAATATATCTTGCTACACAAAGCACGAAAAGGTATAAAAAGTCGCATACGAGGGGAGCGACTGAGGAAGAGAGATGCTCAACCAAAGTCCATCTTTTCCATGAAACTTAAAGACACAACACGAATGGTTGTCACCATCTTAGGGATTTTATCGAGGAATTGATAAGAATGAAAAATTACAACAATATGCGAAATAACCGTAAGATGATAGACAAAATGTAAGACCTCCAGGGCCAAATTTCCTACAAAACTAACTTGGACCTAGTGGAGAGGGGCCAGGCATATCGATGGAAGAATAGTCATATATACTATAACAGATGGACCTCATCCGGTAGAGAAAAGATGGAGGGAAATGGAGCGGACGTGAGCTTGTTGAAGCACATACCATAGGAGAGATGCTTTACCATCGAGGATGAAGCTCTAACTTTGCAGAAAAGGATGGTAACTGATGACATTGGGTTCAAGAATAAGGATTTTGACCTAGTCGAAGCACCAACCTTTGACCCTATGGTGATTACGGCTGTTGTTGATCCGACAACAATAGGTCGGGTTGATCCAACAACTATAGTTCGAATCTTGGTAGATAGCAAAAGTTTTATAAATATCTTATTTAACGTTAAATTAAATGAAGATCAATATGAAGGATGTTAAGCGTTGTAAAACCAAGATTCAATGATTTAAGGACTGGGAAAAACAACTAATTAGGACGACTGACTTGTCCGTGGAGTTAGGAGATGGAAACCGCAAGGTAGTGCATATTCAAAAGTTTGGTATAGTAGATGAATAATCAACGCATAATGGCTTTTTGGGCTGACTGGCTGTGACTAATTTAAGATAGCATAGGCTCCTTGGTGCTTAATTATGAAGTTCTACATGGAAAATGGGGTCATATCAGTTAGAGGAAACCAGAGCATATGATGAAGGTGCTATGTCACCGAGCTAAGAGAAGCAAAGCCTTGGGAGAAAGGCAAGAATGTCGAGAAGACTTTCTACATTAAAAATTTGAAAGCATAGATTAAAGCCCAAACCCTGGCTCAGGAACGAGTCTATGGATCCCAGGAAGAACTCGTAGAAGTGCGGGTAGCACCTGTTAAGCAGACAGTCAATGTTTAAATGGATATGGATGATCCCACTTCGGCTCTTAAAATTGGATCTCTACTCAATGCCGTATTGAGGAAGGAGTTGGTCAATTTTCTACGGGCAAACTTGGATGTGTTTACTTGGGCACATTCGGATAAGTGCAGGATATCATTAGAGATAGTGTGCTATGCATTGAATGTGGATCCGAATTTTCCACCCATGAAGCAAAAAAGGCACGGTCTGGGTTCAAAATGTTCAGTCCATTGAAGGAGGAGGTGGATAAATTAAAAGAAAATGGTTTTATTTGTGATACTTTATATCTAGAATGGGTATCGAGCCCCCTGGCAGTCAAGAAGTCAAATGAAAAGTGAAAGACGTGTATTGACTATTCTGACTTGAATAAAGCATGCCTAAAGAATAGCTATCCTTTAGCTAGGTCTAAGCAGTTGGTAGACGATGATAGTTATGCCTTGGGAGTAATTATGTAATTTGTTAAATATATCTAACTCAATAACCAATCTTGTTCGAAAAAAGGTGTTTTCTTTCTATCATATATTGATATTATATATTATACTAATTAACTAATTAATTAATCAATTTAATCAATCGTATATTTAATAGAAAATCTATAAATGATATGTTTTATGAAGTAGTTATTAAGCGTTGTAATAATGAATAATTTATCTAAATGAAAACAAATATCATTTTAAATATTCCTAGTTAAGATGCATCGAAATTGGATATCGATGTAACCGTTGAGACTAGAGTACGTAACTCTCTCCAAATGTTGGGTAGTGTATTTACTCATGACTGTTGGAGGCAGCTAGGGGTTATGTATAGTTATTAGATAACTATGGAATTGCTCACTTGATAGTTTTCTATTGGTTAATATAACTAAGGTCAAACAAAAAATATCAATGTGAGTGATTTACAAACTTTTCTCAACTTGAGAATTCTATCGATCTTTAATGTGAAAGAGCCACTTAAATTATAGTCAAATCATGGCACGACATCCATCGGTGACTATAGTTAGATGAGTGGAAGTATTGGAAGTGAAGCACTATTCAATAGAGGATTCGTCTCCTCAGTTATATGGGGTTAGTACCATGGTCACCTTAAGTCAACCCAAAATCAAAGTCTCTAGGCAAAACATTTCAGTTAACAATAATTGCTATTACTGAATCAAGGACTTTGTGTTTGGATTATAAAGTTGAATATGAATGATATTGGAATATTGACCACTATTAAGTTCCATAAGTTCAAATGATACATTTTGATAAAGAGAATTGTTGTAAATAATAGTCATAATCGGGTAACGCTTAACAAAGTAAAAATGGATTTTAACGAATCCAAGTAAGTGATAAATTTGGCTAAAATTTCACAGCACCTGCTAACTGACATGTGAACATTAATTTTCGAGTAGTTCGATATTAATCGTTGATCAAATTTACACTTGACGAATTACACAACCGAAACGATGAACTCTCCTTGGACCAAACAATTTAATTTATTTATAACTGTTATATATTAATTAAATTAATACATATTGATGAAATAGTAGTTATAAAATTTGATTATAATTTTATGAATAAATATAATTGGATATATTTACTAAAGTTATAAATATATCAATTAATATATGATATTGATAAATGATTAAATTGGATTAAGTTGTATAATATTTTATTTAGGCTTAATTAATGCGGTTAAAGGCCCATGATAGGGGTAGAGTTCAGAAGCAAACATGTGTAAGGGGATGCTTATTTTAGGTTATAAAGGCTTGATTTTGGATGGCTTGGATTAAAGGAGAATGTGTGTGAGATCAAATCCACTTATATCTTCTTTTCACTATATAAGCATCTTTAAACTAATTAGATTTGATCTTTTGGCCGCCTCCTCCTCTATCACTCGCTAGACAAAAATAAACCTTAGTCCCTCCATCACTTCAAGTTCAAATCAAATTTGATCGCTATCCGATAGTTGAAGGTCAATGGTTGAAGGACTCGCTATCTGTTGAATCGAGGATAGTTTCAAGGGGCAGAAATCATCATTTCAATGTTCACTTCAAGGCATTAGAATTAAGGTATGTTCCTAATCAAAATATAGTTCTTAATTCTCAATTATAGTGTTTTTTTATATATGTATACATCGTATATATTTTTAGTTAGGTGATAATTCTGATATACAAGTAATGTTTGTCACAAAGTTGCTATGTTGTATGCACATAAACATACATACATATATATATATATATCTATATATAATAAATAAATAATTTAACAGATATACATTAGGTTGGTATAGCTTTGAATAAAAAATATGTAAACTTCATATTATATTTAATTAATATATTATATTCAATTACATATATAGAGTTTATAATTAATTACAACATCATACTTCAATAAAAATTAGTCAAATAATTTTATATGTGAATAATTAAAGCTACCATAATTTTTGGCAGTGGGAAAATATTTTTATTAATATTTAATATTATTTAGATTGGTTTATTAATCAAATAAATTATATTAATTCCTATATATTAAGAAAATTATACTTTATATTATATAAAATAATATTAAAAGTAAAGAAGCTCTTGGTGGGAAAATAGTAAAATAATTTTTTTATTTTTAAATTATTTTAAACCAAAAAATTATGGAAAAAATGACAAAGCATAAAATATCATTTATGATTTTCTAGAAATCTAAAATTAAATAATGTTTTGAAATTAATTTTAAATTAGTATGCTATTAATTTTAAAATGGATATTTAATTAAATATATTTTAAATTTTAAAAATAAATAAATTATTTGCTAAGCTATAGTGTACACGACCCAGAATTTTTTATTTTAAAATAAGTAAACAAATTATTTTTATGCCTTTTATTAATATATATATTGTACATATATTTAAGTGTGTACATATATACATATATTTAAACATATAAAAAATTAATATATTTACGTATGTATGTACATATGTATTACTCAAGATTTAAAATAAAATTAATTTAATATTTATAAATAATTTATTTTTATTTAAATAAATATAAATGTAATGTTCATATTTTATTCATATGAAAAACATAAATATATTTTTATACTTATTTAAAAATATTTAAATTAAACTTAAATTATATATGTATATATAATACTTATATAAATAATAGTGTATATATAAGTATATATATTTGGATAATGTATACTTGCATATTGGATGAGCTAACAAATCCATTGTGATATAAATTCTAGTATCTATATACGGACATGTTATGCCTTTTACGGGTTGTTATGTTTTACAACCACGTATAGATGCACGCACACACATATCTGTGTGTATATGATTCATGTATATATATATACACAAAGACATAAATTAAATAAAACTGTATAATTTATAAATTTAAATAAAATAAAAGGGTATATTTAAATAATATTTAGGATTTTTGAATAAACTAGACTTAACATAGGTCCAATAAAGATCCAATAAGGGAAAAAAATTGAATCCACTAATTACTTTCGTTAAGGGATGGCTCAGCTCCAATAGACATAATCATCGGACATAAGCTTCTCTATTTCATGAACGCTTATTTAGGCTATAACCAACTACCAATGCACATACTAGATCAGGAACATGCCAGTTTTTTAGTTGATTTGGGATTGTACCGATATCAGGTGATGCTGTTTGATTTAAAGAACACAGGAGTTATATACAAAAGGTTGGCGAATTCTATGCTCATTAATCAAATTGGACTGCAATGGTAGTATAAATGATATGCTCGTGGAGTCACGACTATTAAGGAACCACTTGGATGATCTTTTAGAGATGTTCAAGTACTGCGGAAATATAGACGAAGTTAAACCTATTGAAATTTTCTTTTGGGGTTACATCAAGGAAGTTTCTTGGATTTATCTTAAACGCGAGGGGCACTAAGGCCAATCTCGACTAGACTACTGCCTTGAGAATGTAAGTGCCTCGACTACGAAGAAGGAATTACAAAGCTTGAACGGAAAGGTTGCCACATTGAGTTAGTTCATCTCAAAAGCAATGAATAAGTGCATACCATATTTTGATGCCCTCAAAAAGGGAAATAAGAATTTTGAATGGACAATGGAGTGTCAAAATTCCTTCGAGGAGTTATTAAGGCATATGGAGATGCCATCGATTCTATCCAAACCATTGGATGGGGAGGATTTATTTATTTATTTAGTAATGTCTACTCACGCATCGACCGCAGTTTTTATGCGTGAGGAGGCAAGGATTCAAAGTCTAGTTTATTACATTAGTAAGCGGATTTCTAGAGTTGAGAAGAATTACCCGACATTAGAGAAACTTGCTTATTTCTTGCTGATAGCGTCGAGGAAGCCGTAACCATTTTTTTAGGCTCATCAAATCAAGGTGCTAAGGACAAACTTTTGAAGCAAGTGTTGTACCAACCCGAGACGTCAGGAAGGTTACTAAAATGGAATTTTGAATTAATTCAGTATGATATTACTTACCATCCAAGGAGAATGATAAATGGGCAGACATTGGAGGACTTACATCATCGAGTTTACTGCATGAAATGGTGAAGAGGAAGATGATTTGGTCATATTTTCTCATTGGAAAATATTTACAGACGAAGCTTCAAATGAACGTAGTTCTAGTGCAGGAGCAGTGCTTGTAACTCCAAAAGGACAATTGATTTGTTTTGCGCTTAAATTGGAATTTCCTGTAACTAATAATGAGGCCAAGTACGAGGCATTGATGGTGGGACTTGGGATTGCAAAGGAAATAGCGATAAGGACACTTCATATATTTGGTGATCCATAGTAAGTAGTTTATCAAGTAAGAAAGAGATATCAGGATAAGGGTGCAAACTTTCTCCCTACCCGACAAAGGCACTAGAACTGTTAGATGATATAGAGCATGACATAATTACATAGGTATACTCCTAGAGAGGAGAATGCAAAGGCTGATTCATTGGCCAAGTAAGCTAGGTCAGCGGAAACACTAATGATGATTTTTGTTCCAGTGGAAGTTTTAACGGCTCTAAGTATTGACCAGATGGATGCCAAATAGATTTTTGAAGACCATAGAGGAAGAGGAGTCATAGATGACTTTGATTAAGGATTATTTACTCAAGGGGATTTTCTCAAGAGAAAGGAATGAACGGAATAAAATCCTTCAAAAAGCACCATGGTTTATGATGCAAGAAGGAGTACTTTACGGGAGAGGATTCTATAACCTCTTGCCTAGGTTTGTAACTAAAGATGGACCTTGGAAATTCTTAATGAAAATCCATGAAGGTAGTTATGGTGATCACATAAGGGATAAATGTTAGTGAAAAAAGCACTTCACTATGGATAATTTTGGCCAATGATAAATCAAGATGCACCTTCTTACACTAAACAATGCAACCATTACCAAAGATTTGCGAAGATTTCAAGAGCCCAATTGACAGAGTTTACACAAATGGTTACCCCATAGCCAATTGTGCTTTTAAGAATTAATATAATCAGTATTGTAACGACCCAGAATTTCAGCAATTTGAAATTGGGATATTTAATTGATTTTAAATATCCAAAAGTTAATTATATAAGTTGAGTAACTTATATTTCGAATATAAGGATTTAATTGGATAATTAAATCGATAATTTAATATTTGAAATTGTGGAAATAATTGAAAACTGAATTTAATGTGAATGAAAATGATTTATTAAGTTGAATTAAATTTTATTTGAATTAGAATGATGGTAGAGGACTTTTAAAATTGAATTAAAGTTAATTTGCAGAAATTAAATATTTTAATATTTAATTAACGTGTAAAAATAGTCATTTTTCATACAGTCTTGGATTTCAATAGAACTGGTTTCATTGGATTCGTAATGTAATATTATTGTAAGATTTTAAATTTCGTATCAATCAAATTTACGGTTTGTCCGGGGCAAGCTAAAACGCGTAGTAATTTGTTTAAGTGAATTTCAAATTTAAATAATTCAATTCGAAAACCTATCTTTCAAATATGATCGAATTGACTCTCGATATATATTCTATTGTGTTTGGAATAGGGGTAAAATATTATAAATGCTAGGTGGCATGCTTCGTTTCGAGTTCAAAAAAATTTCGGGCGAATAATGTCGCGAAATTTTCTATATAAGGCCACATATTTTCACTATTTCCATCAAAAACCTAATTAGGGTTTCACAGCCGCCATTATATTTCGAAGGCCGAAATTGTTCGATTCTTTTCCCTTTAATCTCTTCCAATCCATCAACCAAGTACGAAAAACTTTCAACATGAAAATTATAGAGCATCGAGAGAACTATAAATCTAACGGCTGTGATCGAGAATAGAGCTACGGATTGATGACAAACTTAGCTTGAACACGGTATGTTCATGCACGATTTTCCATGTATATAGGTGATCGAGTTCGTCTCCACTCTAGGCAGTGGTACGTGGTGGAAGAAGCTTCGAAGTGATGTGGTCCGATCGCCTTCAAGCGGCCTGTCATGGTCGCAAAAATTGGATGAAAGTGGCGGCTCCATGGCTTTACTTGCGTGCGTGATAACCTGGAGGAGGGAGAAGAAAAGAGGCCTCAGCTGAGATCTCTTCAAATCAAAATTGACGGCCTTGATTTGTTTAAGGTTAAAAATATAAAAAAGAAATTGAAATTAATTCATATTAAAATCGTAGAAACTTTAAAAAAGCTATAACTTCTTCATACGAGGTCCGTTTTTGACGAAACAAGTTGCATTAGGTCCGTATTGACGAGCACTACATTTTTGAGCTGGTTTGGAGTTGATTGGAGCTAGTGTAAATTTGAGGTAAAATTAAACTGCGGTTTAATTTTTATTCGAAATAAAATGCTGCAACTGCTATTGGAATCAATGTGAGTATAACTCACTCTTTCTGACTTATTTATGATGATTATTTGGATAATATATGATATATTATCTATGTATTGGTTGGTATTTGGATATATTCCTGCCTATTGGAGCAGATGAGACTCTATACATTCCCGTGTATGAGCGGATGAGCCTTTGTACATGTGTCTGCCTCGAAACGGACATTGTACACATATTCTAATATGTATATTTATTGTAGGTGACAGATTGGAGGGATCCAACTAGATTCCTTACCAACATTGATTTATTTACATATATTGTGATATATGCTGTTATCATATGATATATGATGTTTTGGATGCCGTGATTGATGTATTTAGTGTTGTTGCAGCATTGGGCCTATTTTTGGTAAATTAAAAATGTTAAAATGTCAAAAATGGTCAGATTTCTGATGACCACGCTTACGGCCTAGCAGGATATGCTAGGCAAAGGATAAACAAGGACAGTTATCGTATGCTCTTTGTCGACACAAGGTAATATGTGTAGCTAAGAGCAGATGCCGAGAGACTGGCATCAGACCGACTAGTTCTCGGCAGTAAGAACTGATAAATGGATAAGACTTTCATGGCAATATTTACGGTCGAGCGAGATGTGCTCGATCGAGGATAAGCGAGTATAACTGTTGAAAGTTGAAAATAGGTATTACCCGACTCCTCTAGTCTAAAAGTAGGGGCAGAAGAGTATAATCATACCGAGGGCAATCAGATAATTTTTCCTACATGGTTAATCATTGACCAACGCCCATAAATAAGCAAGGTAAAAGGACGATGCTCGTATTTTGGCATTTGCACAAGTCTCGAAGTTAGGACTCTATATATTATGGAGTTACAATGAAGGCATGGTTTCACTTGCAGCTTAGCAAGATTTGCTTTGCATAATTTAATTAGTAATTTTTTTGGATAATATCGATCATGCCCAGTTATCTCGAGATCTTAGTGTTAGGAAATGGATTCCTAGAGATAGGAAATCACGTTGAACTTGAATTATTTGTAACTCATTAGTGGTCAAAGGAAACTTGACCTAAAATAAATAAGAATAACCACCGTGTTGGTTAAAGTATAGTTTTATTTAGCAAAAAGGAACACTTTTGCAGCTTTATACAGGACTACATAATAGAATATAACTAAAGCAATTACATGAATTATATATATATGCACAAAGCTACAGTAAATAAAAGCATTACATAGAAACAAAATATGTATAATATGAATAAATTATAGTACAAGAAATTATATTATTTAAGCAGGTAGTTGTGTATAGGCAGGTATGGTGCCAAAAAATGCAAAAACCTGAATGGAAGAAAAAGATTGCAAAGAAAAAGTAGTCTTTCGTTAGATCACTTTTTACATACATTAATGTTTGGATCGGCCGCTCTCTTACAAACACAGCTTATGTACAACAAAAGGAGAAACAAAATGATATAACTTAAAAATCGACATATAGAAAGTGTCTTGCAATCACCAAGAGATTGCTAAGGAGCTTATTTCTTCTAACCCTTCCTTTTTTACTTCTCAGTCTTGCTGCCTAGGCCATTATGAGGGCTCTTTTGGGCCTTCTCATCTTTGGATGTGCTACCTTCGAAAGGGGTAGTGTTGTCTATGATGGTAATGGTAGTAGGATCTTCAAGACGATCGATAGAGGCTCGAAAGTCTCAATAATAGCATCAGTGCTACTGCTTTTTGGAGAAGGATAATGATAGGAATGATACAAGAAGAGGATTTTTGCTCTTTAGTGCATGTAGGTTGCTTAAGGCCAGGTTTTGTTTTAATCTTGACCTTGGTCATGTAGATTTTCCACTTCTCCACCGTGGAGATGGACTTGGTCGGGACCAAGAGTCTGGTTATAGTAATGTCTTCCCCTAAGGACTGGGAAATGTCATCCAATCCCTCTAAAGCTACGATCCTCTTTGTATCAAGACCTTAAGTAAAGTAGGAGGGTAGGCTTAGAATGACTAGTGCCACGGTCACAGGAGTTAACTTGGTAGTGATAGCAATAATGCATATGCCTAGGGAAATCGACAGTAGAGGAGGTAGAAAAGAAGTATAACCTATATCCTCACAAAAGAAAAAGTAAAGGTTAGTCATATTCTCAGTCGAAAATTGAAGCACTTTGAATATTGTAGAAACAAGCGATATAACTTCACTGGAGTTAACTGTTGGATGGGTGACTTAGACATTTCTTCCTCTTCGAGTAAACACTGAGCTGGTGGATCAATAAGGGGGGAATATAGGAATCAACAAGAATTATCACAGTGAAATTTGGGATAACTCGGGTGGCCTCGAAACTAGCCTCCTCAGTTGTTGGTATTTTTGTTGTAAGCTCTTCGGATTTGGGAGTGGATGATTCTACCTGACCTGATGCACTTGGGTTAATAAAAGCTTCAGTGGTAGCTTTAGTAGCAGCATCTTCCGTTACTAGGATAGCCTATCCCTTTAAATTTTCAAGATATCTTTTGCATCGAGGTACTTGGCTTTCAGCTCATCTACATAAGGTCTTCACCGAACGCCTACGAACGGTGTAATACCTCCTCCTAAGTATCGAGAGTGTAATGGCATATGTACTTCCCTACCACTTCAGCTATTTTATTTGATGACATCAGCAAAGAACTTCTGAGGGGTGGTGTTCAATTCTTCCCTCTCTTTGGCCTTCTTCTCCTCCAACTCATTTAGATCATGCATGGCGATTGTATATTCGACTTGAGTTTCCAATCTTTCCATTTTTACAATTAGCGGTTCAGATTCAAGTTTCACTTTTTCAACATGGAGCTTTTGGATTTCAATTGCCTAGTCCTCCGTAGTTTTATCCTTGGCTAGCATAATTTCATCCTTCATAGCGACAGCCAAGTCCTTATTAGTAAGCTGTATCTTGAGGGCCATGTTTCCTTCATGAGTAGCCTTTAACAAATCCTTTATTGTGATCTCGGCTTAGTTATGCTCTCTCTTCATCTCCTCCATCAAGATTGTGGCCTTTGCCTTCGATTTTAGACCCGCATCTCTCTCTCCCCCTCTATCTTCTCTAAATCCACTTTTGTACCTTTTATAAGGCTATCATAAGTTTTCTTTTCAGATCCAAATGATTAAATGTTCATTTGGTTGATTCAGTTAACATATGAATGGGCATAACATAACTTCTTCCACTCGTATCGTTGATCAGCAAGCTTTTAGACCCATCCAACCTTCTAGTCTACCTCCTCCTTAGAAATATGTTTAATATAATGGTCAAATATGGAACCATTAAGAGGAGATCGGTAAAGACGGGCCTGCATGCGGTTGGACGTGGTTAGTGGAAGATTGGAGGAGTAGTGATTCCTTTGGATAGAGGAGGAATGTTAGTAGCTGGCGAAAAGGAACAATAGTATGTTATTATGGAGGAAAATGGGGTCAAGGTCGAGGCGGAGGAACGCTGGAAGATGAACTATGCAATCTGCAGATTCTTTATGCCTTTTCTAGTGATAAAAAAGGAGCCTTTATTTGATCGATCTTTGTGTTTTATCGTTTGTTGCCTTGTGATATTTTCTAACAGGCGTTTTCTTCTTTAATCTCCCGCTCTCTGCGATAGCTGGGATGAGGTGGATATGGATCGAGAGTGTGCTTCTTCTCCTCAAGAATATGGAACTGGAGATTGTTGATTCAATCTCTTCCCATTATACCTGAAATGGCATAAAGGATCGAATCAGTTTAGAGTATTAGAGTGCGTGTGAGTGCAGGGAATATGTGTTCATAATCCTAGAGTATGTAGAGTGCCGGTGTCCCCCTAATTACTCTTTGGACCATGTTCAAAAGGAATTATGGTTGGATTTACCAACCTTATCCCTCCTCTTGTAGGAAGGCATGAACCCTCTCCTAAGCTTCGTCGGTATTCTCTTTAACTTGAACTTCCTCAAGGACATAGTTATAGCAAGCCAAATCTATATGAGATCTCAGCTTCGCTGCCATGTTAATATAGTCATATGTGGGAAACCTAGTCTCCCTGAAATAAACTCATAAGCCCAAATTAATATATTGGCAAGTGAACTAGGCTCCCCTTCTCTTCATCAGCCATATCCTAGGTATTAAAATCTTTTGCCTCCTTTGTTAAGATACCCCCGAATGAAAGGCTAAAGTCTATAGAACTATCCTTGAGAAGATCCATGGTTGGAATATCGAAATCGCTCAACTAGCCAAAGATGTCTTCTGAAGAACTTGCCAAAGAAGTCGCCTCGGTTAATGGTGCCCTGCTTTATTCTGTGGTTTTCTTTGATGTTTTGACCATTGTACATTTTGGTCATAGCTAGTCTAGGAGTTTGGTACCTTCGGGAGATGTTTCTCCATACGATTCTTTTTCCTCTTGAATGACGTCATAGTCATCATCGTCTCTTTCGTCATTTTTATTCTTCCTCCTTCTCTTCATCATCTTCCTCTCTTCTTTCTCGCTTATCTTCTTCTTCTCGAATCATTTCCAACTTGATTCTCTCTTCTCCTTATGCTTGAACTTGAACAGCAATGTGCCTTTCTACTACTTTGTCAACTGACCCGTCAACATTTATGGTGCCGGATGGGCCTTCAACGCTCCCTTAGATGTCATCGTCGAATATAAGAGTGAGGGCAGAAGACGTAATTCACATTTTGGAGCTACTTGGTGGAGTCTAGCTAGGAATGGCATAACAACCAGGGTGTAAAAGATATATCAATGAAGTTCTCATTCATTAAGAGGTAGATGGTGGAGCAATATCGAATATGGATGTACACAAGGGTCTTCGGAGTGTCAGAATGCTCTACACTCACGTCTTGAGCTGGAATATCTACAAAGGAATTGAATGATAGGTTGAACACTTAGATGTCAGGAATTCAAGTATAGGAAGAATTTGAAAGAAAAGAAGTCTTACTTTTGAAAATCCAAATCCAGTTGAATCCATCTCGAACGAAGAAATATTCATTCTTGAAGTATGATAATTTATTATGGAGCACTTCAATAACCTTGCATCAACACCGGGCTTCGATTATCGCATAGGACGACGATTCATGTTATTTCTTGAAACTTAAGATGTGTCTAAGCTCTCTAAAGTTTGGAGGTCTTTGGACTTGGTTTGTAAATATATATTTGAGGAGCTCAATAAGGCATATCCATTAGGATAAACTTAGGTTAAAGCAAGCTCGAGCTTTTGGAAGAATGTATGAAGGAAAGGATTGAAAGGTGGTACAACGTCGCCTAAGAACATCTATCAATTGCATACCGTATTGCATATTATAGGATTGTGCGCCTAATAGACTTGTGTTGGAAATAGGACATCATCCTTAGGAATCCCATGCTACAAACATATGGTTAGGAGCATCTTAATGGTCATAATTGTTGGCATTTGCTTTGGGGGATCATCTAGAACTCTTAAGTCGGCTTGTACATTTAAGGGAGAAGGCTGTTCTTGAATCGGTTTTGCTGGAACAATCATTATTCGTAACTCAACAGTGATTGAATGCTTGGGTGTAAAAGGCGTAGAAGTCGAAGCCTAGGTAGTTTTAGACCCATCTTCAACGGGAAATGACGGCCCAACACTAAGGTTGAATATGAGGGAGTGATGAGTCATTCTTGGCAAGAAAACTTATTGTTCAATATAGTCGGGTGTGTTTATTTCAAAATTCTATTTTTGGTATGAACCTATGTGACTAACATTCAAAACCAGTGGATGTAGATATTTGTGGACCAATCAGATTCTAGATGTTGAATGGGGCAAGTGAAAGTGTTAATCCGTGTGAGTCCTATATCCTGTACATGACGAATAGACCATCCTGTGTAGATAGCTCGCTCATGCTGCAAAAAACGAGTAATCTCAAGTGAGGGTACATTGTCCAAAGCAAGGCAGAAGTTTTGCTTCTATAGGAGTACATGAGTGTGTGGTTATTTAAAGTGTCGTGACATGGAATTATTCAAAATCCAAAGCACGTTTGGCATAACCATTTTTAGAAAGAATCATCTAATCAAACATAAAGTGGTAACTTATGATTGATAGTGCCTTGAAAAATTCATGAGCGCGTTCCAAGTAGTAAAGTTCCCATGACCATTTCAAAATGGGGTGAACTCGAAAAAGGGCTACTGGAAACTCAAAGTTAAACAAGAGGGACAAAGAACCATCATTCGGATGATTGCAGTGCTAGCTTCAGGTTAGACTCCGGTTCCCCTTAAGAAAGTTGGCATGTCTACAATGTCTAAGGCAAAGCGCATAACTGAATCACAATTTCCATGCTTTGGATGTGTATCGGCTACAAGCGACCCCCTACATGTTCAATAGTACTCAATGTTCACCATCTATAGTTCGTGCTCACCTTTGGATTATAAGTCTAGATCTTGATTCATTGAGATCAAGGACGAGATCTTTTATTGTTTGCAGTGGTCATCGAAGTGGAAATTTGATGCTGGAGGTGGCTAGATGACAATCGGACTTGGTTGATTGATGGTGAGTGGTGGTTGCTAAGGAGATTAGATAGTTAGAATTCAGGATTGATCTAGAAATGCAATGGCGGATGAAATGAAAATGTAGAGAAATTTTTCTAAAGCTTGGTTTCTGTACTCACCGAATTGAAGCGGAAAATCTACTCGGTACCAAATAATACTATTCAGTATCGAGATGAATTTTTGACCCGAGCATGAAAGAAAGAAAGAAAGAGGAAAAGCAATGGGAAAGTATTAAATATAGGACTAAGGTGAGGAACAATATGCAGAGTGAGGATCTTATCCTTAACATGGAGAATGGAACTTCTACTATATAAAATAGTTGAATGAATATCCATGGAATAGAAGCAATGCTCGAAAGTAATTGGGATAGCTAATCGATGTACGTGGATAATGGTAAAAATGCTAGTCTCGATCCAGAGCATGCCTTGTTTCCAATTGAGGCGTTCTCTAAAGGGGCAAGTGTTATCTGGTTTCTTAACCAAGCAGCTTTTGAATGAATCTGGATGTTGGGATAAAGAAAAACAGCTCGCGGTCTTTCGAATCATAACTGGAAGGATAATACAAGAAGCTTGAATAAGTTGAATGAAGGTTTGAAGCTAAGTAAAGAGCTTGGTAGCAACCACTTTACGACCGATACCGATCACTTTTGTACCTCCTACAAGTCTATGGAGCTATAAATTATAGATAGCTGACCTCAATGATTGTCTTGGGGTACAAATTTGAAGGATTAGATGGATAACTCCAAGGAGGTACTGGAGGAAATAAAACAAATATTGAAGATATCAAAATTTCTCAGAAACAATGTGATCTCTAAGAAAAGTATTCGTAGCTCGACGGATCAATGATAGAAGACCTATGGAGGGAAGATGGGTTAACCCCTATCAAAAAATCAGATCAGATCGATAAAAAATGATCGGTACTGATATGAATTTATTCCATCTTCCTCTTCTGTTTTTTCGAATCTAAAGCTAGACTTGGTATATTGATATTTAACAATTCTGCTAGATGTTTTCCTTATAAATGCAACAACTATGGCATTGGAGAAAGGACTTTTGGTCCCTTGCTTTCTTCGTCCTCTATTTCTACTCATCCCTAGTCACAAAAAACGGTTACTATTTGCTGTCTAGGCTTTTAAAACTCAAAACTCTTTTTACTTGTGACCATAATCCATAAACAATAACAATACAATGGACGTAAGCTTTGGATTTTCCGAACCACTTTAAAATTCTTTGTCCTATTTTCTGTTTTTGCTAGATCTTTATATTTCTACTTGTTTTTGCATGTTGTGCCATTTCTAGGCTCAACGTCATGTACACACACAACAACCTAGAACATATATCACATATAAACTTTATGTAAACTAACCATGTGATTCTTTTGTATGGACAAAGTACATGCCTCGTATTTCCCATACATGGTGTTGTGGGCATTTCCGCCCACTACATGGTGAATATGAAGAGTCAGGAGTAAAATTTTCTTTGTCTTAAATGGACCTATACTTGTTTAAAATATTCTCGAGATCAAGATATGGATATAGGTCGAAACCGTGTCTCAATCCGAGTAACAGTTTGAAAGATATGAATATCTTAACATTAGCCCGTTGTCTAAGTTATATGGGTCGCACTTTGAAGAACCACTAATTTTCTCTCTCACATGGAACATTAAGGGGCATTTGGATACTCTACTTAGCGATACGCAGCTACTAGTTCAAGTCTCATTCAATTCTGACCTAGATTAAACGGGTTATGACATAATAACATGTGTAGCACAATGGTAAAGACTTGCGCCTTTTAGCCAACCCACCTGGGTTCAAGTCCTAGCAAAGCACTTATTTTCATGAAGCACGAGCAATGGTCCAATAAGGAATCAAACTACCAAACATCTAACCATTTCCAATGGAAGGAAGGTTGAACCAAATCCCAGAAGAAGGAATGTTGAACTAAATCGTAGGGGAAGGAAGGTTGAACCAAATCTCACATGAATGAAGGTTGAACCAAATCCCAAACCAAATCCCAAAGGAAAGAAGGTTGAATCAAATCTCAGAGGCTATGTACTCAGCTGCCACTTCTATCATAACCTCACTCTACAAATACTAGGCACATGGCATTATAAGAAATGAGGTTGGAAAAGAGTGAAGCTCTCATCAACAACGGTAAACAACTTTGAGAGGGAAAACTCTTAGTTCCAATAGCATGTTTACTCATATTCAAAGCTTGTACTTGTAATCAGAAATGAAAGAGATAACAAGAGAGGAACAGTGGACGCAGGCACATTCAGGCCGAACCACGATAAAATTTATGTCTTTTTATATTTTAGTCCTTTACTTATTCTTTATTGCACATTCTTGATTTTATATCTCAATCATCCGCAACTAAAATTCATCAAACAATAGCTCTATACTGAAAACAATATTTGCAGCTCTACTACTATGACTTGGATGTGTTTGCCCATTTTTGTGTAAATATTTTTAGTGCTTTCACTGAGAAATGAACTTCCTTTTTTAAAGGAAAATTCTCTCTTTCTTATTTCTCTTTTTTACTTTGAAACTTTAAACCACTCTCTTTTGGAGTTTGAAGTTCATTTTTTTAGCCTTAAACTACTATTTCATTTAAATTAGAAATGCTATTGTTTCTAATCTTCATACTAGAGATTATCATTTCTTGTCATGCGAAACTCTCTTCCCAATCTTTGTAGATCTGAAATCTGTTTCCCTTTTCAGATTTACCATCACTGTTTTCATAAAAAACATTCTTTTCCTTCTTCAGCTCTAAATCATCTTTTATTTAAAAAAAAGAATATAGTATCAATCTTTCAAATTTTCAAATCTACAATCGTTGTTCTAAAAAGGAAAAAATTATCTCTTTATTGTTCAAGATGTGAAATAATTGTTTCAATGAGAAGAAGAAACAATCTCTCTCTTTTTGGATCAAAATCATTTAAAAGAACTATTTTTTCTATTCAAGATCTGAAATAATTGTTTCAATGAGAAAAAAAAACAATATCCTTTTCTTTTCCAGATCAAATTCATTATTTTAAAAAAATCTATTTATTGTTCAAGATCTGAATTAATTATTTATATGAGAAAAGGAAACAATCTCTCTTTTCATATCAAGAAAGAAACCGTCCTTCTCCTTTCATACCTTCCTAACACCATTCTATACACCAACCCTAATGCTCTGACATCATATTACTAGAATATATCCTTCCAAGTTGATAAATATAGTGACACTGATGCGTAGAAAAACTCTAACATTAGATTATTGTAATTTATCCTTCCAAGCTGATAAATCCAATGACATTGATGGATAGAAACATCAAGATTAGAAATAGAAATGGTGAAATATTTCTTACTTTTCAATACCTTTCTATACGCCAACCCTGATTCATTGGCATCTGATTGCTAGGATATATCCTTCCAAGTTGATAAATCTAGCGACACTGATGCATAGAAAAACTGTGACATCAAATTGTTGAAATGTATCCTTTCAAGCTGATAAATCCAACAACACTGATGGACAGAAACATCAAGATTGGTAATAGAAATGGTACAACCAACCAAAAGAATAATTAGATTATTGGAATTTATCCTTCCAAGTCAAAAATCCAACTACACCAATTAATCACAATGAAAGGAAGCACACAATTCATATTACATAACCTACTTTATATACATGCCTTGGAGCAAGGGTTTGAAGTTATTTCACAATGTGGGACTAAACAACCCAATGTTGTATCATTTTTTTCTAGTAGTTCAGATCTACACTAACAAGTTCATTCAAAAAGAAATTTTTATTTATTTCATAGATCCAAAATCATTATCTTTTTCTTCTTTTTTTGGCAAAGCCAGCCGACTTTGTAGTGGGTCATGCTACTATATATAATGTAGAAAATGTGTTCTGTACATGCATAGAAACAACTATATATGGTTTATAATGGCCATTCCACTTAAATACATAACAGGAGAGAAACTATGGTGCTTCTGCAGCTATGAAAGAGAACTAAGGAAATAATGGTTCCTCCTTCCAAGAGGAGGAAGAATGACTACCAACAGGGCCTAACATATGAAATAATCTTCAAAGTGAGACACAATATCCAAGTCATAACTTGGGAGATCCCTAGAGTATATATAACTCATACCCCTGCTATCATCAAGAAGAAGAGATCTATTCAGCTTACCACGAGCTCCATCCACCGTAAGTATAAGTTCACCACCAACTATAGTGTAATTTAAATGCCTAGATTCACCATCATCATCGCTAACAAAGGAATGGAAATTGTATCTAGCTGGGTCGTATGTCATGTTGTACTGAATATGGATCCAGGCCATCTCAGTAGGATGCAACACTACATCCGATGCCCGGGTAGTATCAGGATTAGATATGTCAGGAGGAACAGAAGAATCTACATCAATGATAGGGAGGGGTGGAACTATAGGAAGCACCAAAGCTTAACTAGAGGGGAAGGTGCCACAGGAGGAATATTGTGCTCTTTCGGGGATCCATTTCATGTTTAGAGGCCTAGGTAGAGGGGTCCAAACTAAAAAAGGACCAACATAAGTCATATGAGAACAAGCTAATGATATATGACCGAATGACTGATAGGACATACATATGTCTGGCTTCCAACCATAACGAACTAGAATCTCCATTACCTGATCCTCAGTCACTCTAACTTTGATAGTATCCAGTAAAGGCTTATCTAGGGATATCTCAATCAAAGCTTTTGCACAGACTAGTTTTTCCCTAGCTTTGGTGTTAGCATCAAAACATCTTACTTTATCTATCACACTAGCTAGCCAGTTAAGACCTACCAATGGTTGTAGAACAGAGGGAATATGAGAGAAATAAGTCCAAACAGAGAAAGATGGTACCTGCTCTCTAGCACAGTCAACAGAAGGATTCCATGGCATGACTATGAAAGGCTTTCCCCTAATAAATATAGGATCTTTACTAAGAATTCAAAGCCGCTCCTCAGACCTTGAGAATATGAAGAGAAACATAGATTTGTTCGTGTGGACTAGGAGGCTATCCTTCGGTTTCCAAGCTTTGTAACAATGATCCTCAACCACAAGATATGGTGGGCTAGAGTCCAAAAAGAAACCAACAAGATATTCCGATCAGTAATCAATACCAGCTTGAATTACCTCCGAAGGAGGACTCAAAACCCTGTCCTTGCTAACCATATTAAAGGAACGAGGAAAAACACCCGCATTGTTTGGAAATGAAGAGAATAACAAGTACCATTTTATACCTAAATTAAGCTCATTAGGTAGGGAGTTATTGATGGTGGTATACTTCCTTGTGAAATAGCATCAGCTGCACGAACTTCATGGGAGAGCTGATGTTGATTGGTAGAAGAAGGATCAGTACAAGTTCTGGCAACAAGATGATTACTGGTTCGCATGACATTCTTTACCAATCGCGTACTGATAATACTAATGATTGGTAAAACAACATAACCATTAATACAAATTGGAACAGTGGCTACATTCCCTCTAATACAACAAGTCTCAGTAGTGCCATTATAATCAGCCACAATACATATATCACCATTACGGTCTTTCTCAATTGAATGTATAAACAAATGAGCAGCAATATTTCCACTATTAGCAATACTCTGTGCAACTGCTGCTTCAAGGTTATCATTTTCAATGGAATTTATATTCAAAGCAGCAATGTTTTTATCACTAATTTCAAGACCTTGTACATCGACCAGTGATAATTCCAAGCTTTAATAGTTGCCGAAGAATAGGTATAATAATGGTGGAAGAAGTAGGATTCGAGATACCTAACAAGGGATCAATAGCCAGAGATAGCAAACAACAGTTAGAAGCAATATCATTCAACAATTTCGACTCTCCAACAGAGACTGAAAGGCCATCCTGAGGAGATACCGGCGAAGAAATTGCACCAATTCCAGAAGCGGAATCAAAAGGAACAGCATACACTCTGCCAGATCTGGTATGCGAACGATTAGCACTGAAGTTAAAACGCATTTTAGCTTTTCGGTTGTTGGCCATAGTCGTGCAATTTAAAGGAGAAGAAGCGTTTAAGAAATTGGGCAAAAGGGTAGAATGATGCTCAGGAGAATCACAACGAAACGAAAAAAAGGTCGCCATTTTGTAAATTTATATCTGATTTTTTCCTTTTATTGTAGATCTACAAACACTGTTTCTTAACAAAAAAGAAACATTTACTTATTTCTTAAGATCTTCATTCCAACTTTTTTCTCGTATTTCAGATCTACAAACATTATTTCTTAAGAAAAAAGAAACATTTATTTATTTCTTAAGATCCGAAATCATTCTATTTTTTACTCTTATTTCATATCTATAAACATTGTTTATTAAGAAAAAAGAAACATTTATTTATTTCTTATGATCTGAAATCATTCTATCTTTTTTCTCCTATTTAGATCTACAAATATGGTTTCTTAATAAAAAAGAAACATTAATTTATTTCATAGATCTGAAATCATTTTATTTTTTTTCCTCTTATTTTAGATGTGCAACCCCAATTTCTTTACCAGAAAAGTAATGATTTACATTTCTTAGATCTGAAAACATCACATCTCCTTTTTTTCACTTCAAAATTTTTTTTTTTACCAAAAGAAACTTTCATTCACTTTTCAAAATCATTGTATATCTTATTCTCTTTACGTATTATTCCATTAACTTAAGAAACTCTGATTCCTCTTTAGATCCGGATCCTTATTTCTCTAACATAAGAAAATCCTCTTCTCTTTTCTAATCTACAACCAATATTCCTTGAAATAAGGAGATCCATTTCCCTTCTCTTATCTAAGAAAAGTCACTTTGAGAAAATTCATTTCTATTGTCCAGATCCACAATCACCATGTCTTGGAAATAAGAAACCGTATCTCTTTTCCCCCTTCAAATTTAAAAACATCCTTTCTAGGCCAAAAGAAACTTGTGTTCACTTTTCAAGTTTGAAGTTCTTCAAACTCACTTTCCCATTATTGATCAGATCATTATCTCCATCACCCAAGGAAACCTTAGCCACATTCCAGATCCAAGATCATTGTTTTAAGAAACTCTATTTTCCTTTTTAGAGATTCTCTCTTTCTTTTAAGATTTGGGCCATAATCCTTCGAACCTACAAAACCTCCTCTTCTTTTCAGAAACTTGAATTATTGTCCCATGAAAATTATAAGCTCTTTAGGAAGGCACAGGAGAACAACTTTCCAACATGCCTCTTGAGCCAAAGAACTCTGCTACAAAGAATACAATTGTTGCCAGTATACCCAATCCAGATGTGGAAGGACGGAAGATTAGTGTAACAACCCTCCTGTGCTAAAAATTATCGGATATAACTTTGAAATAGTTGTGGTTTAAATAATTAAACACTTTGCTGCTTAATATAAAGCTTTGGTGGATAAACTCTAGACACGCTTAAGGCAGATGAAAGTATCCAACCTTAACATTGTAGTACAAGGGAAGCCCTAGTCTGGGGAACATAGGGGTCATTCCGCCTAACCATATGAAACCCAAGCACAACCCTTATCCACCCAGTATCTAATCAAAATACTGCAACCAGGATCCCATTCATGGATTGAAATATCACAAATTGAAGATCGAAGTCATGGTGATTGATGCTCAAAGTCTAGATATGACAAGCTCGGCACTTCGTCACTCTTATCATTGCCCAAAGGCATCACCAATCCAACACATAGTAGACATAACCCAAATAATATAGCTCTTCTTATTTAGGGATATGTTCAACAAATATGAAAAGAGAAGAAGATAAGACCAAGAGTTACTAGTCCATCCTCCAGAAAAGCAAAAACTTTTGAGCGCCCACAACAAACCTTTATAAGGGGATAACTGGCCCCCCAAGACACTTGCCAAGATCTCTACGCTTGCTGATAAGCGAGGAGCACAAAGAAGGTACTGTATAATTACTTTTCTTTCATTCTAATCAATATTAAGTTATTGCAGGCCTCTACCATCTACTCTTGGATCTCCATCCTTGGAGAAAGGTGAAGGAAGGATTCGTAAATCCATTGAATGTGCTGATTGACCCAAGGGTGCTTGCACGCTACAGGAAGTATAGGCAAAAAAAATCAAACTAGCTCCTACAACTATGCGTGACCTCTTTATTGGGTCAGCAAGGCACATAAATATGAGAAAACATCACTGTCAGGAGTTCAGATAGATGGTCACCCAGATAAGCTAGCATAGCTTGTAGTACAAATGCTATACAAAAATGGAAGAGATACAAAACTCTGCCTCCGAAGCTCGAATGATCAATGATCATAGAGAAGCCATCCATTTGAGTATGGTGTTACCTCAAAGGGTAAGGAAGAGGATGCGATGGAAACAACATCTGCTGAGAAATTGGATAACATAATAGTTTGTACAGAAAGGCTTTGAAAGACCAAGCTCCAGCAATTCCAACATATTTGGCCCGTAGTAGAAAGGCGAGAGATATCTAGAACCACCACCACTACTCCTCGTATCACAATTCAACCCGAATCAGCAATATATATAGTGGACCGTTAGGACATGGCAGTAAAGAATTAAGATACTAGCTTCATCACTCCATCATGATCCAATATTGAAAAACATAATCCAAAATGATTAAGAACTAAGGATAGCAGGACGCATACTGGGGACATCCACTATAAGTCCAGCAAACTATCCGGAGTCAACCTGACAAAATGACTGGACCAATGATTGCTAGGAGGCGGCACTAAAATGCCAAACAAGAACCTTGGCAATCTTGGCCCAATAAAACCCCAGTTATCAAATAGAGTACTTGTAGAAAATCCTTATGAGGAACTCTTCGATCACACAATATGCTCGGATAAACATGTCTTATGCATGACAACAGATGGTCCTACAAAGGAGGTACCATGACAAACCTTTTCTTTTGTTTTTATCCAACTCGGTTGTTGTCATTTTAGGACAATACCTCTATAGAGTCTTACAAAAATACCAAGCGAGAATTCCTATCTAAGAGAACATCTTAAACCAGGCATGCTACACGACCTGGTACTTTGCGCCTCCTTTGAAGCGGCAGGTTTGGTCTAAACTGCTCTGTTCCTTTTGACCGAGACAAGAGACTAATGCATTCACTTAACACATATGCAGTTATATTCACTTAACACATATGCAGTTATATTCATTTAACACTTATGTTGTTATAACCACTACTTTTTTGTGATTAGCAATCCAGATCACAAGCATGTGTTGGCAGCAGCGAAAATAAGATAGCCAAGACTAAGAGCACTAGCCTGGGAAGTTCACTATTGGCGACTGCCCTTTCCTTGGCAATGACATACCAGTCAGGCATCCAGGCACCAATCTAGCTTGAGTAACTCAAAAAATAAATGCATTCGAAGCCTAGCATGGATTGACTGATAACAAAAGATTCCCCATGCCAATGAGAAGATTGAAGTTGTCAACAAAGTCTTGAAAATGCTAATTAACAAAAAATTAGATAAATCCAAAGGAGCATGGGTTGACGAACTACCCACGACACAACGGGATTATCATGCCTCCTACAAAAACAGCAACGGGATACATTCTATTTTCTCTAAGAATACGGGGCTGGACATGTTAAGGAGGGAAGGAATCACACAGCTCTCAAGACCGCCACACATAGACAAAAAGTGGCAAAAAATACAAATCTAAGGTAAATCGCAAGAGTTACAGTAGGGAAATATTGTTTTTAAGCAAGTCATTCCCTGTCCAGATGCACTAGATCTAGTTTGGGAAGGATCATTTGTTATTCGTAAGGATCTCCACAATGGAGCTTACATTCCATCGATAGTTAACAAAAAAGGTGTTTAGGAAAGGAAGGAATCTCCAACATCTCCACCATTACTTCTCTCAGCTTGTGAAAGCATGTATCACTTGAAATAATAAAAGAAAGGCAGTGGACGTAGGCATATTCTGTCCAAACCATCGTAAAAATCAATGTTTTGCTCGATTGTTTGTTCGATATTTTTCCTATTGCGATCCATCGCAAGCTCTCACTGGCAGTAGTGAAAGCATGATAACCTTGACTAAGGGCACGAAAATAGCCTTGGTAGTTCACTGTTGACGTTCGGCCCCCTAACCAGCCATGATAAACCGACTATAACATGGATTAGGCACGATATAGCCTAGGCAGTTTGTCATTGGCGTACGGCTCACCGACAACTACGAACCGATAATAAATCCCATGATTAAGGCATGGCTGCAACTAGGGATAGTTCGTAGTCGGCGATCGACACCCATGCTAACTGGGCCATAGTAAATCGAATAATACTCACGATACAGGCCATAATGGCCGGGGTAGTTACTGTGTGCGAATCCTGGCTCTAAATCTTAAGTATGACAGTCGCAAAAGTTACACTCCCTTGGAACATAAGTTGGGCTGACAAACCATATGACACCAAAATCCATAATCAGGGCAAGTAACTTACATGCCACGAATCGTAAGTTCAGAAGGACTCTCTTGACGGAGAATATAGTTCGTTGTACTTAAACTAGAAGCTTCTAACAATTTCTTTTAGTCTTGTGGCATTACATACAGATAGTAGGAATATGAATTCCACTCTACCAACCATAGTAGGATATTCCTTCGCTTCCACTCCACCAGAGGAAACAAAGCATCGACTTAACTCCATTAGATATAGAAGAACATCAACATTGCCAAAAGAATTGGAATATCCCTTCCAGCTAGCTTCGCTCAAGAAACAGTAAGGATTCTCCAAAAGCTGAGCACACTTATGGAACCTGAGAAAAAATCAGTGCAAAGCTTGGTAATAGCAAAAGGAATCATGACCTCAAGTTCTCAAGTTTAAAACCTATTCATGATACATGGCAACATGTTGTGAGAAGCAACTGAGTGCACTATACTGGGGCTAAACCCAAACAAATAATGAGCGCTCTCGGCCGACTTTTGACAACATCGCTAGAGGGTGCTTTTGAGGATGTGATGAGTATTTGTGGACTGCCACATCCCCCAAATTACTCTCTAAACCTTAGTAATAGGGAATCACTTCGAATGATAAGGACCTCTTAAACAGAAGTGATTCAATCTCTAACCTTTCGAATGTATTTACTTCATGTCAAAGTCTATTTTAACACAAATAACTTGATACCTTTACCTAATAAATAAATGCCGAGGACACATGGGATTACTCTAACAAATATCTATGGTAAAATTCCAAATAAAAATGTAATAATAGTCTGTAACTAATTATAAGGCAAGGATGAAAGTCCTTGACCACAGTAGGCTCAAAAGGACCCTAAACTTGTAGGTAAAGACAACAGAATAGGACGATCCTCTACTGCCAAAGCCGACGAGACATTTTGAGTTAAAAGGTTGATTCTGCCTAACCAATGGCCGATATCACCAATAATCACCCCACGCCAGAGGCATCTGACTGCGATAATTGGCATAAATCGGACCGGCAATAGGACTCCTAATTCACAATTTCGATAAATTTCCTTGAGCTCCGCTCAAAAGAGTTAGGTCCACTCGCTTAGACCCGACATCTACCCTATTATCGCTTGCCGGTAGTCGAACTCAAATAGATGCATGAGATATCAGCAGGAAAACTGCCAAGGAAATTGGCTAAACTAATCTTGTACAAATGTGCTTGGGGGTAAGTCCTGGAAAAGCTAATAGAAGAACAAGGAATTGCTCCAAACATCATCACCTTACCAGACTAGATGCAACACAAACCTAATGTAATTAGTTAAGCCTAATCAGATATAATGACCCCAATTAAAGCCCCTACAAAATGTACATGTCTTTGTACAAACGTCCATATAGAAGATACAAAGCATAGGTTAGGGAAGAAATTGTCAGCCTTCACTCAAAGGCACCACATTACATATCCTACATACGAGTACCCCTCAATGGAGTTTCTTACCGAATCCATCAATAATTAATCCCGTACATGCATGCACGGAAGTGGAGAAAAGTTCACTAATAAATATGTAAATTCAGCAATCACATGGGATGGATAAGTCGTGATCACTAAACTTACCCATACAACGAACGTAAATAAAATGCCACGTCAATAGATCCGAGAACAATACCACAAAGTATACATCGGCTGGTTCACATACTGTAGAACCTCAAAGTAGGAAGCAAGAAAACCAAACCTAGGAAAACAAAATCCCACCAGGTGAAGACTAATCAAAAAAGGCTAGAGACGGTCATCACACCATCCTTAAGTAGAGCCGAGCCTCACATTGAACTAGCAAAGGAAAACACTTTAAGGAAAGAACTAATATGTGGATAGTCAGACGTCAGGATGATGGCTGCAAGACAAGAAAGGCAACGCCTGATCAGACAAAGCACACTTTGCATTCACAAAAGTATGCTTTGGGGGGGGCAAATGTTGTGGGCATTTCTGCCCACTACTTAGTGAATATGAAGAGTCAGGGTTGAAATTGTCATTATCTATGAATGTACCTAAACTAGTTTATAAGTATTCTCGAGATCAAGAAACAGACCTAGGTTGAAATCGTGTCTCAATCCGAGTAACGGTTTGAAAGATATGACATTATTATTCAAATAATTGATTTAATCAAACTAAAAAAGCAAGTAAGAGAATTTATCATATTTTATTACTCAAAATGATTGATTTAGACAATAGAAAACATTATTTATGATTATATAAACTATTTTGAATGTTTATTTTAAGTTTATAAGAAAAAGTAACCTATTTTTAATGTATAAGTTTTGTTTTTTATTACTAAACCAATTGTTAAGAGTATTACAATGTCATGAATTTGGATATTATATTAAAAGTTCGGTTAATTTGGTTAAACCGATAACCAGAATAAAATAATTTTACAAACCGAATTTAAACCGGTATAATTTTGTAGCCGAACCGAACCAACCAAAATGAACCGGTTTGGCCGTTAATTCGGTTCTAACCGAAAATTTCTCACCCCTAGTCCAAGATGATCGGGTGACTGGACGTGTTTGTTCAGTCGTTGAGTTAAGGGATGCTCAACGCAAAGAGAAAGATAAGGGTGTGGACAAGACAGTCCACATCCAAGCTATCGAAGATTGAAAACTAGCGCCTGAGCCTTAGCTCATGCGCTACAGTTGGTTCTATAGAGATATTGATCCTAGTGACAGGAGGAGCCCAAAGAGACAAAGGCTACACCTGTGTAGCTGACGATTGACACCATAGTTAGTCGTGATAGCCTATCACGGGTCTTAAAGATTGGATCATTGCCCAGCCCCCCGATGATAAAAGAACTTGCTGAATTTCCTCAAGCGAATCTAGACATGTTCGCTTGCACTCACTCTGACATGTATGGAATCTTGTCTGCCATTGCGATCAATGCATTGAATATCAACCCGAGACACGTCCTAGTGAAAAAAAGACATGGCATGGATTCGAAGAGATATGCCGCTCTCAAAGAGGAGGTGGATAGAGTCAAAGAAAACGGGTTTATTCGCAACGCCCTCTACCCTAAATGGGTATCTAATCCTATGCTTGTGAAAAGGGTGAATGGGAAATGGAGGACACGCATTGATTACTCAAACTTGAACAAGGCTTGTCTGGATGACAATTTTCTCCTTCCAAGGATTGACCAGCTGGTAGACTCAACTACAGGACATGAATTTCTAATCTTTCATAGATGCGTACTTAGGATATAACTAAATCTCGACGCAAATTCCTGATCAAGAGTACCTTTTTCATTACCGATGTTGGATTACATTGCTATGTGGTAAGGCCATTTGGACTAAAGAATGCAGGAGTGACTTATCAATGCTTAGTCGATTGGATGTTTAAAGATCATATTAGAAAAACACTGGAAGTATATATGGATAATATGCTTGTAAAGTCACGACCGTCAAGCGACCACATTAGAGACCTAGCGGAAATGTTCAGCATCCTCTGACATTACAAGATGAAAATTAATTCTTTGAGATGTTCTTCTCGTGTAGCATTAGGGAAATTCTTCGGTTTTATTATTAACTCCCGCGGAATCGAAGCTAATCACAAAAAAGATTCAAGCTCTCTACGATATCCAAGCGCCAAAGACTATCAAACAAGAACAGAATCTTAATAGGAAGGTTGCTGCCTTAATCTGATTGATTTCAAGAGGTACTGATAAGTGCATTCCTTTCTTTAACTTTATTAGGAAAGGAAAAAGAAACTTTGAATGGATAAAGGATTGTAAAGATATATTTCAAGCTTTGGTGAACAGCTTGGAGAGACCTCCATCTTGTCAAAGCCGATGGATCATGAGGATTTATACATTTACTTGGCTGTGTTGATACATGCTATAAGTGCCATACTGCTTTGCGAGGAGAACCATATCCAGAGGCCGGTTTGTTACGCCAGCAAGCGATTGATGGGAGTTGAAAGGAACTATCATGAAATTGAGATCCTAGCATACTTCTTGCTGATTGCATCACGAAAGCTTCGCATGTACTTTCAGGCGCAACTGATTACTATTTATACCGACCAACCGTTAGGATAGATCCTGTAGTGATCTAAGATGTTTGAAAGGTTACTCAGGTGGAATATCAAGCTTAGTCAATTTGATATCAGTTATCTCCCTTGAATGGCTATTCAGGGTGAGGCACTTGCAAATTTTATAGTAGAATTTACTGTGCATGATGATTCTTCATGAGCAGTGAAATCTCTACCAAACGATGGAAACTGTATACTGATGGAGCATCAATGATCATTATTCTAGAGGTGGAATAGTGCTTGTAACTACCAAAGATCAGTCAATCTATTATGCTTTAAAGCTTGATTTCCCATCGACAAACAACAAAGCTGAGTACGAGGCTCTGATTGCTGTACTTATCACTGGAGAACTGGGAATAAAGTCTCTTAAAATCTTTTGTGATTCATACTTGATAGTATACCAAGTTAGGGGAGATCACCAAGCTAAGGGACAACGGCTCGCTCCATACCTTACCTAAGTTCAAAATTTGTTGACTTATTTGAGTACTGTGACATTACGCATATTGCAAGGATCAAAATAGAGAAGCTGATTCATTGGTAAAGTTTGTTAGCACTGGGAATGCACAACAGATGGGCTTGGTTCCGGTCCAGGTATTAAATTCCTCGAGTATATACTTGATAGAAAGCGACTGAGTACTAGAGACGGAGCCTAAAAAGGAATCATGGATGACTCCGTTTAAAAATCAATTGCTACAGGGAGTTATACCCAAACAAAGGAATGAAAAGCGACAAGTCCTCCGTAAAGCTTCTCGATATATGTGTAGGAAGAAGTTATGTACAGAAAGGGTTTTTATGTTCCCTTACCTCGGTTTATCGCTCATGATGAGATAAAATAGGTCCTAAAGGAAGTTCATGAAGTGGAATGTGACAATCACACTAGAGGGCAAACTCTAGCAAAATATACTCCGTTATAGGTATTATTAGCCACCCATCAATCGACATGCTGCTGACTATGTAAGGTGATGTGACAAGTGCCAGATATATGCAAATGTTCCAAGAGCTCCACCGACAAAAATCAGCCAAATGGTCAACCCATAGCCATTTTCCATGTGGTGTATAGAAATTATCGGTTCCTTATTGATCTTTAGAAGTGGCTCAAAGTAGGTTATCGTCGTAGTTGATTACTTCACCATATAGGCTGAAGCAGAACCTTTAGCCGTGATCACAACTAAGAAAGTAATTAACTTCATTGTCTGAAACATAATATGTCATTCTACACTTCCACGAACTATTGTAATTGATAATGGGACTCAATTCAACAATGCTATTCAAAGACTTCTGTCGGGATATCATATTGAAAAGAGGTTTGCAGTTTTCGCTCACCTCCAAGCGAATGGGTAAATTGAAGCTAAGAACAAAATTATAATGTCCATTCTAAAGAAGCGTTTGTAAAATGCTAGAGGCAAGTGGGAGATGAACTCCCAATAGTACTAGGGGCTTATAGGAATAACCATAGGTCCACGACTGGCTATACTCCATTCGCCCTTGCTTAGGGTTCCAAAGCCATTATTCCTATTGAGCTCGAAGTTCCTTCTCATAGAGTGACTTACTACGATCCGAAAGTGAATAAAGCTCTCCTCTTGGAATCTCTAGACTTTATAGACGAGAAGCACAAGGAAGCCGATTTGAGAGTAGCTGCATACCAACAACGAGTCGCCTTATACTACAACATTAAAGTCCGACCTAGAACCTTTGGAATTGGCGACCTTGTCTTGAAATGGGTTTTTCCTACTCCGTTCCACATGAATCCAACCTAGGAAGGACCGTATGTCATTGAATAGAGGCATGGAGAAGGAACTTTTAAGCTGGTTACTTTTGATGGCATCACACTCCCAAGGGCGTGGAATAGCGAGCGTTTGCGACACTATTTCACTTAGTTTATCTCTTTTTCATTCAGTTGTATTTGCTTTAGCATTTGACTTTCCAGATATGTAATAAGACAGATTATGACATTCCTTTCCATTTACCAAATAAAATTTTGAACTTCATTTATATTTATGTTTGCTTTAGCATTATGTATTGCTAACATTATGAAACTGATTGATGTTGATATGTCCAAACAGGTTCCCATGGTTTGGGACTAACCAATTACGCTAGCTCCTTTGGAACTAAACAAGATGAGTGTAGTCCAATCATTCATTTGATAACTCTTGTTTATAACCCAATGGACGAGATAAGTAGTGACGAGTAGATATGACTAGACCATCTGATGATCAATTAAATCTCGCCAAACGATGAGACTGAAAGAAAACAAGAGCGATCTATACGACTGAGCTTACCAAATCAAACCTCGGACCTTGGGGGCATATCAATCAATCAAGGAAAGTACGACCCGACTGCTCTTAGAAATAACTTTAGGTCTCCAGAGTGTGGATTGTAGTATAAACATAAATTGGGTGTTAGTCGACCACCCATCAAATAACTCTAAGTCCGCAGAGTGCAGTCTAGAGTATAAACATAAATCAGGTGTGAATTGACCACCTTTGGACTAACTCCGTGTCCCAGAGTGCATACTAGAGTATGAACATAAATTTGGTGTGAATCGACCACCCACTAACTAACTCTTATCCCCAGAGAGTGGATATGTATATAGATAAATAGATGGGTGCAGTTCGACCATCCACTTTCCATAAACTTCAACCTGAAACCTATAAGAGGCGTATAGGAGTATAAACTCACTAAGGATGGAGTTCGACCACCCATTATCTAATTTCCTTAACTTGAGACCAGGGGCAGGAGTATAACTATCAACCTGCTGAATTTGACGGCATGACATTAAGGCTCGAGCCTAGTATTTGATGTGACTCAAGGCCACTACCATATGGAGATCTTAGGATAGAGTTAGTGGACTGTTATCAGAATTAACAAACAACGAATTACAAGTATATTGAATGGAATGTAATAGTTCAACTACGTAAATAACAGTTCACATAAGAGCTCAACATAAAACAAAAACTTTTATTCACATGTTAAGCTTCAAAACTATGGTACATGTTTATTAAAAAAATTGGGGGTCGTACCTTTACAACTACGACTAACGAAAAAATAGCTATGCAAACTAGGTACATGCCGAGTAGAATCAACGACTATTTCTATTTCCATCTCTCCTTTTTGGATTTCTCGGGAGTGGCACTATCTAAACTTCCACTTGTTCTCTCCCTTGAGCCTTTACCGCCCTTGGTGGGAGAGCGTTCGAAGCTTAGAGGAAGTTCTCTTGGAATCGACCCACCGGGCATAATGACTTGTAGTGGGATGAGATTTGGATCATCAATGTCTGCCTCGATGGGCTCAGCTTTAGCTTTTCTCTTTAGCAACTCTTCCTTCTTAATGGGCTCCTTCAAGTTGATCTCATCAGTGCGCTTGGAGGTATCGTTAATCACAACATCATCAGATTCATCTACTAGTAGCGGGTCTTCAGCCTTATCATCGTCGAGTGTTCCGATGACTTGAGAAACAAGCCCTGAAACATTGGTTGCCCTTGAAATCTTTATTGATATCGCTTGTTGCTCCAATGCTGCGTCACTTTTAAGAGTTTGGCTGGGACTCGAAAGACCTACAGATTTTTAAAAATAAGGAGATAAGCCTAAAACCATTGGGTATGAGGACGAAACCTCTCGAAAAGTGCCCCCTTCAGGAATAGGGTCGGCACTTTAGATTGGTAACCGAATTTATCTGTATCTTGGCTCAAATCTTGCCTCAGGCCAAAAGAAACCGACGCTCTAGCCATTTGGAAAGAACAGGGCCCTTTAGGACCAGATTCTGAGGATTCGGAAATATTTTTCCCTTTACTGAAGATGCCAAAATGTCAAAATAACGAAGTCTTACGGTGGTAAGATTTAGGGGTTCATTTCTGCAAAGGATCTCCTACACTAAATTTCTCCTTCTCTAACTCGGCTTCGGCCAGCTTGCCCTTTTTTATCTCAAAAATATACTCCCCAACTTTAGCAAGTAACTCAAGATAACCTTCTCCAAGAAAGCTCAAGTCACGGTGGATAAGAACTTTAGCATTGAATTTGATGCTCATTGGATCAAATAAGTCCTTAAACTCATTTTGACCAGACTTTTTAACATCCTCCACCTGGGCTTCAATTTGTTCTATCATCTCCATGCGACCCGCCTCTCTCGTCTTTTCTTTGAGGGATTCTATTTTAGCATGTTGCTTATCGAGTTTGATTTTTAGACTCCTGGTTTCAACAGCCTCTTCACAATAATTCTATGATTCTTCTTGAGCCTCGATATTTTTTCACATTCTTTCCTAAGAAGCTCTTTAAGCTCCTCAACACGGTGGGCCAAGGTATCTTTCTCTTTTTGCAAGGAAACCTTTTGCAGAGCAAGTGCACCACTGCGATTGAGGGCAGCATCAAGTTCCTTCTTATGGGCAACTTCCAAATGACTCACTACCTCAGACGTTTCCTTGGTACTCTTTTCTACCTCAGTTAGTTTTGCTGTAAACTCCGATATCTTACTATCTTAGGGCTTGAATATATCTTTATTATGGATCGCCTCCACCTTGAGATAATCTATTTCATGTTGTCGCTGATTGACACGTGAGAGATTTTTTAGGCCAAGGACTGGAACTATTCATGCTGCATGAAATCGTCGTTCGCACATGCCAGCGAGCTTGCTTTGGCTTGCCTTATTATCATATGAATAAAGGGAAGGCACTTAAGCCCATCAAAACATATTTTTGGTAAAATGGCCTTAAGTTTGCCATATCTCTGCTGTGGAAGTATCAGGAGCAGTGATCAGCAAAGATGGATCGAAATTGGCAATTGGATGCTTGCTCAATCTACGGTCGCGAGATTTCTTGGAGATGGATGAACCAAAGTACTGCTCGTATGATATGGCAATTTGAGATCCTTGAAAAGAAGTTTGATCTTCACTATAAACAGGAAAATTGGACTGATCTTTTCGGTGGAATGACTGAAACTGGACTTACGCTTAGAAGAAGAAGATTCTCTTGAACGACAACTTTTCCTTAACCGTCGTCTCTTTTCTTACACATGCCTGATTTTAAGCCATGAAACTAGATCCATAATGCGTCAAAGAACCCCTTAGGCGATCAAAAGCTTGAGACTAAGTCATTGCACCTGCAAAGACAAAAAAAATGTATAAGTAACCATTATACAAAAGATAGATGAAGAGCGTGTAGTGGAGTGCACGTTGTTGTAAGTGTCCTAGTATTTCCCTCCCCCATCGATAGGCCAGTAGTTGAAACCTTGCTAATAGGCATTTTCTATCCTCTGTTAGTAGGAAGAATGCCTTCGCTACTCCTGGCTGGAGGAACGAGCCTCTTGATATTAATGTTTGGGAAGTAATAAGTCATAAAGTCATCAGAGATTTGGGGATCTGAAAATCCTGTCATTCAACTTTCTTAATGTTGGGAAGACGACTCTTCGTCAACAGAAATGATAATAAATTATGGATCCTTAACCGCTGTCCTTCAATGAAGTTTATATGCCAGTTTCTTTCTTCTCTTAGTTGGAGGTTGGGGTTATGCACTAGTGACGGTTTGACCACGGGCGCCTTGCCGGTGCCTACATCAACATCGCTGGGATTATTGATCTTGGCACCCCTTATTTCATCCTCTTCAACATCATCTTGAACCCCCTTGTCTGGAGGCATGAATGGGTTGTCAATATCCACTTTTTTTCTAAGATGTTTCTTGGCACTATAGGACTTCCCGGAAGCCCAATGCCGCGACCCTCTTCCAACAAACCGAATAGAGATAACAACTCATCAGTCACGAGAAGTCAAATATCCTTGTCATCGACGGGGATGGCACAAATTGTGAAGATGGCTCTTGAAGAATTAAAGCCCATAAGACATGGGAGGACACTTGTAGAAGTTCAGGATGCTAGTTGATTCAAAAGCATGACTTGTATTAATGGATTTAAGAGTGAACCAAAGACAACACTCACGTCCTTCCAACCATTGCCTTGCAAAGCCAGGTGGAAACCGAACGTAGAACCACTCATGTTATAATAGAGAAAGTTTATTCCAAGCACCCATTAAGACTTGGCCATCGAGTGGAGGCTCAAGGAAAACATAAGAAGGATTTTCTGCCGTCGTTTGAAGCTAAAACGAACCTTATGTCCTCAGGAGTTGGCAGGCGAAATAGAATGCTCATGAACAGTAGAAAAGTTCCATGAAGGAAGGTGTAGCTTTTCGAGTGAAGTTGAGTGGGAGCCGTTTCAAGATATCTTAACATTTCTTGATTAAAAGAATTGAAGGGCAGAACTCATCTGGTCCAACACATGAATTTGTTGCACGTTACATACCCTTTGGCGGCAAGTGAACCTTGTCATTTATCAAAGCAACTAGGACATCTTCGAATGAAATTCCATGTATGGAACATATCGTGCGAAGTGGAGCCTCAGCAATTTGAGAAGCTTGAGAATCTATTAGGTTATCTAAGAAAATGATGCCTTCCACTGCGTCGGACGCATGACTTACATCATCCATCGAGAGGATGGAAACATCTGAAAAAGGTTGACCGATGGGCCAGAAACATCCATTTGTCCGGTTTGATGACTAGGAAAAAGCTTACCAGATATAATTGTGGAGCTCGACTTTGCTTCAGGATTGCTATGCTGCAAGGCTGGTCCAAAAGACATTGCAGATGAACGCTCTTAACATCCGATGTCCATGTTAACTGTAACATCCCAAATTTCATCAATTTAAAATTGGTAATTTGTTTGAACCTTTGGAACAAAATTTGAAAATAATTTGAAAAAAAATTAAATCAAATAAACAAGTGTTAGATGGTATGAATAAGATTTCAATTTCATTTGAGTTTAAAATCTGAAACAACAGATGTTTTTAAAATCATTTGAATTTAAATTATATACATAATATATATATATATATGTGTGTGTGTGTGTGTGTGAATAGATTTGAACTTAATTTTGAATTTGAATTTAAATTTTAAATAAATGCTTTAGTCAAATATTTTGGGTTTAAAACAATATATATATATATATATATATATATATATATATGTGCGTGTGTGTGTGCGTAATTTATTTAATGAATAATTGGTTTAAATATTTTTCTTTTAAATTTTATATTTTTAAATAAAAGAGAGATGCATTTATAACAAAAAAAATAGATTTTTTTTATAAATATATACATGTTTCAATTTTTCTCATGCAAATGACATATGGAGGGTTAATAACATATTAATGAACAAGTGTTAAAAAAAATTTAAATAAGTGGATTGACAAGTGTTTAACATGCAGGAAGGAATTTAGAAGTGTAATTCATGGGAAGATAGATTTAACAAGTGTCATCACATTTTCTTCATTTTAAGAAAATTTATAAAAAAAAATAGAAACTATATAGTATCTTAAACCCTCTTTCTCATCTCTTTTGTTCACTTTCAAAACTGAAGAAAATCTAAGAAAAACAAATCAGAAAAAAAATCAAAGCATAACCTCCTCAACAGTTTAAATCAAAAGAAAAAAAATTCAAGAAAAAAAGTCTGTAACCAGTTTTCTTCCAAATCTGAAGCCAGAGAATGAATTTCAAGGACAATTTCAAGTCTTCAACAAATAGCTCAAAATCAAGCAGGAGTCAACTTCAACAATTAAGCAAGAATCGGGATCAACTCAAATAATTTGCAAATTCAAGTTTTTCAAGCTGCTGACCAAAGTTTCTCTGTTTTATTTAAACACAAAACTTTAAGTAAATTGAATTTTAGTTTGTTATTGAGAAATTAAGTGAGTAAAATCCATTAAAGATTTAAAAAAGTTGACATAATTAGTTGCAGATAACAAAATTCAAGATCAGGCTAAGAAAAGAAAAACAGTTCCAGGTTTTCAATTTTTTTTAAAAGAAACCAGACAGAAAGCTCTCTGCTCAACTCCAGAGGTGAGTGAACTTTGAAAATTATGGAATTCAAATCTGTGTTGAATCATGCTTGAAGTCAAGATTGGTTGCATGTATAAAAATGTATGTGTATGTGTTCATAATCCCTGTGCATGTTGATATACATGGATCTTTCACCCTGTTTCTGGTTCCAGGTTTTTACGAAACTTGTAAAAATGCCCATAATATCTATTTTATTGATTGTTAGGGTGAATTGTTGAAACAAGGTGTGCAAATTGATCAAAACAAAAATTTAAAAATATTTGTAAGTATTAAAAATAAATGGTTTTGTTGGAAAAAAAAAATCAAAACACAGTAAAACATAAAATTTGTGAAAATTCAATTGATTTAAATTTAGAATTTGATGTCATAATCCTGTTTGTCTTCAAGAAACATGATTTTTAGTAAAAGAATCTGAATTTTTAATTTGCAAATTTCATGCAAATTTAAGTTGAACGCAAAGCGAACTCGAGGCAATTCACGGCGATCAAAGAGGAATTGGACCTCGGGGTGGTGATTGGGGATAGCTGGAGGTTGGTCGAACTCAAGAAAAATACAAGGCGAATTTATAAGTCATCATGGTGATCGAAAATTGTTGAACTAGGGTTTAAACCCATACTTGAACGAGATCGACAAAATTTATTGCTGCGAGTTCATCAGAGAACCGGAATCGATCGCGTGTGCGCAATCGATGCGTTGATCATCATTGAAGCTTCAGGCACGATCGCACGACCTCTAATGATCGGAGGAGGGAGGATGTGGCATTTTTGGTGATTAGTGTTTTGTTCCAGTTTGGGTTCTGTGTCGAAAATTTCGATTTCGTCGCTGATGTGGTTTTCTGGCTTTTTGGGTGGTTCGTGGAGATTATCGTTGATACGTCGACGACCGTAGCTTCGGCCGAAGGTGGCTGCTTCAACTGTGCATGTGCACGAGGCTGAGGTTGTATCAGTGCAGATGGTTTGGAAGGAGAGTGGATGACTCGGAGTTGCATTCGTGAAATTCGTGTTCTAGCTCGGGTCCTGGCTCGAGTAGGTTCTGTGTGTACCGGGAGGGTTAAAACACTTAGACAAATTTAAGTAAAAAAAATTTGCACACGGGTCGATTTTTGAAAGAACTCGAAGCAGCGAGGCCTTTTTCTCGGGTAATACTCGATTGCGTCTCGAGTTAGTAAATATAAATTAGTTTTTACTTTGAAATAAATTCAAATTTTTAATCATTTTAAAAACTATGTTTTAAAAGATGATTTTGAGTTGAGTTTAAACTAATTAAGGTTTTAAGTAAAATACTTTTTAATTAAATTTAGGTTAGATTCTGTCACATTATTTTATAAAATTATTCATATTAATTAAATAATGTAATTAAGAGGGGTGATTAAGATAAAAATGTTATTTAAAACTAATCTTAAATCTTTTAAGTTAAAAATGTGATAAGGTAATTAAGATTTAATTAATTTATAATTAAGGATAATTAATCATTGACTAAAGATAATTAATGAAAGTAATTATATGGTTAATTTGTTTTAAATCACATGACTAATTTATCTTAATTGAAGATGATTGATTATTATCGAATGTTGTGTACTGGATTGATATTTTGATATGTGATTATTATGCTATGTAACGTGAATTGCCTTGTGCTTAGTTGTGATATCTGTGATTTGTTTCTGTGAATGTGCAAAACCCATTGGCCTGTAAAACGACATTTAAATTTCGATGCGACAGAGAGTCGGATTCCAATTGGTTATCCGAAACCGACATCGAACCTTGATAGTAAATCTTTGTGAATGACGTATCTACATGTTTGAAAATTAAGCGCTCGCTATTCGGATTAGTCGGGAGAGGACTTTATGCCATATAACCCATTCCGTATAGTGATACGATGAAATGGATAGCGTTTGAAGATGATGGTGAAGACCGGGTGTCTTCGAGAACGATATGATAACCTATCGAATGTCTCTGCACTGAGTTGCTCCGGTATAGAGATCTCCACATGTGATGGGGAGTCCGATCGGGATTGTGGATACCCGAATTGCAAGGGCTTCTTCCTTTATTGGACGAAGTGCCTTCGGTTCTGCTCGAACCCGAAACAGACTTCTATGATTGTATGTCTGAAACTACACTTTGAGATATAAAGCAGATTTCTTTCAAATACATTTCTGTTGTGGCGAAGAATCTGTTCTCTTAGCTTAACACCCTTCTTTGAGACGTACGAGCTCAGAGTTATGTAGTTGAAGGTTATCAGTGATATATTCCCAATTTGGTTGTATGGCATGCTAAGTGCTGCTGTGTGTTGATGATCATTTGTTGATCAAAGCATGGCTTTCGTGTAAAGCGTAGCTTTGTGGACGAGACCTTATCGGACCTCACACCTCGTAAATGATCGAAACAGAAAAGATGCGGCAAGGTTATGAGGGTCGCACCCTTTAGGGTATGTAATTTCCTTCTGGAAAAAGGTGGTATCATGGTATGGACCCCAGATACTTAACCTATGTTGTTGCTGCAATCTCATTGCTATGTGGTTGTTGCTTTGTGGTTGAGGGCCCTTGGATAAAGGTCGCAAGCGACCGAGGAATGGCATAGTCGTGTAGTAGTTACCTAGTTATAGAGGTAACCTGGCCCTGTATTGGCAGAGGGCTGGTTAAGTTCTTGGGACGTCCCTCCAGAGGCGTACCCATGTGGCATAGGAAGTTCCTTAGCCTGACCATTTGTAGGAAATCCAAAGAAACAATATGTGCCCTTTACGATTGCAATTTGTATAATCTGCCACCTCAGGTGGTAGCTATAGTAGGCATAGTATAATGGTACCTATGCTGGCTAAGATTAATATTATACTTTCGAAATGTTTTCACACTATGCACTAATAATAATATCAAAAGATTTTTTCTCGTATCAAGCATATTTGACTATCATAAGGAGAGATCTCCTCCAATTGTGCAGTGGCATTGTGTGTGTGCGGGGAGGCCTTATGGTATTTTCATTTTTTTCAAAAAGCATATTTAGTTTCTTTGATAAACCGTTTTATACAAACAACTGTTTTTGTTTACTCATAACAGTCCCATGACTGACCCAGAGTTTATTGTTCCTTTCTTAAACTCTGGGTGCCTATAATTTCCACACGGGCAGCCTAGTAGCAGGTTTTCCGTGTTTTGGTGCTAGTTGGATTTTGAAGTCTTTTGGTTTGGAAGCTATCGGATTTTGAAAGTTTTGGCTCTGATACCCTTTTGAAGTGTTGAAGTTTTGAAGACCTTTTCAAAGAAGATGTATGTGGGATCCATTTGAATACTCTATTGCTGTTCTGTTGTGAAGTTATCATTATGTTGTTGTTATATCAATATGTAGCACTCTGATATTGATGTTAAATGTTGTAATGGATATTATGATGATGTTATATTTGTGATCAATGATATTCATTTTGTTTCCGCTGTTTATTTTCATCTAATGTTGTTATAAGCTCCATCCGAACTGGAGTTCGATGTATGAATCTTTGGCAGTCGAATACAAGTCAGGTATTTGATGTCGATTTTCAAATACTGAATTTCAGGTCATGACAAGTGGTATTGGAGCTAAAGGTTGAGTAAGAACTTTAGCTACAGAGTATAACACATTAGATGGCTCATTAGAGATAGGGTGAAGTATACCCTAAAATGAGTATAACCCAAGACCAAAACCCTAAATTTTCTTAGTCTATTTCTTTTACTACGGATGTTCCTTAAGATATATCGTCCGTATATCTAAATCAAGTTTTCTTACTAATTATAGATAGTAAGAATGAGCGGGAAAAGAGGAAGAGCTAGAGGCCAGGGAAATGCTACTACAACTGGTCAAGTTCCCCCAACAGTAGAAGCATCTTTATCTACTCAACATCAGTCGAATCTGGCTGATCTATATAAGAGCTTCTCAAGACTTAGTGGTAATCCATTCACCGGCAAGGAGTTGATTGTCGAGGCCCAAGCATGGTCAGATCATGTGAAAGAAGTTTTAAAGGGCTAAAGCTGGAAGACGATCGAATGAGACTCATAGCTTCTTGGCAGCTTCAAGAAGAAGCCTTAGCATGGTGGGAGACGGTTACAGTAGATGAGCCAGAAGATGAGTTTACGTCTAAATGATTTAAAGAAGTATTTGAGAAGTGCTATGCCATCGGCTGGTATTTCACGAATGTATCAGGAATTTATGGACTTAAAGCAATGGAGTTTGTCATTTGAGGAGTACCTAAACAAATTCAACGAATTGTCTCGTTTCGGTCCAAAATTGGTAAACACACCTCTAAAGAAAAATGAAAGGTTCATTCGTGGGATGAATAAGAAGTTCCACGAAAGGATGACTGGCCATGTCAAATAATCTTTTTCAGATCTGATTGATATGGGGTACAGATATTCTACCCTGAATATGCAAGAAGCCCCAGTGGAGAAAGGACATACGAGCAATCAAAATTGGAAGAAAACGAAATTTGGAGGCAAGAAACCATGGCAGGGTAAGAAGAAGAAGAAGAAGAACAATCAGGAAAACCCGACAGAGAATGTTACTTGTTTTAATTTCTTAGAAAAGGGCCATTACTCGAGCAGATGTACAAAGCCTAAGAAACAAATGAATCAGCCTGTACAAGCAAAACCCAGGAAACGCTATTACTGTCAGAAACTGGGACACGAAGTCAAAGACTACCCAACAATGAAGCAAGCTCAGACAGCCAAGGTGTACGCAGTCAAAGATAAACCTTCAACTTCTAAAGCAAAAAAGGGAAAATGAGTTCTGGAAGGTAACCTTACTATTTATGATAGAATCGTTAGAGTTTTGTTTGACACGGGCGCTACGCATAGTTTTATCTCTCAACAAGCTGTAAATGAATTAAATCTTGAACCCAATTTTTTCGGCGAGCCTATTTGCGTAAAGAATCCAGTCGGTGGCCCCGCAAACCTTTGTCTTCGATGTAAAGACGTTCCCATCTCATACTCTTGTTATCTCTATCGGTCTCTTTGTCCTTGATTTTAATGAGTTTGAAATCTTACTCGGAATGGATTGGCTAATGATATACGAAGCCAAATTGGATTGTAACAATCGATTGATTTTGATCAAAACCAAATTTGGAGATTTCATTGAGATTTTTTGTGAGGACCTAAGTCCTAAAAGAGATGGGTTGATGTATAACTTGGGTTATCCCGAACCTAGTCTGGAGTCCATACCCATTGTCCGGGATTTTCCAGACGTGTTTGAAGAAGTAAAATCCTTACCTCCACAAAGAGAAATAGAATTCAGAATTGACCTAGTACCCAATGCTCGTCCTGTCGTTCATGCAAGTCGTAGGATGGCACCCAGGGAAAGAATTGAATTAGTCAATCAAATTCGAGATTTGCTAAATAAAGGATTAATTCATCCTAGCATTTTTGAATGGGGTTTAGCAGTGGTGTTTGTTGCTAAATCTAACGGATCTTTGAGATTGTGTGTAGATTACCGCGATCTCAATAAGCTGACTCTCATGAACAAATTTCCTCTACCTAGAATTGATGATCTGTTTGATCAATTGCACGGTGCTCGTTTCTTTTCTAGGTTGGATCTAGCCCAGGGATTCCATCAGCTACGAATTGCCGAAGACTGTGTTCATTTGACTGCCTTCAGGGATCCTAACATGTTCTACAAATGGTTAGTCTTGCCTTTCAGACTAACCAATGCTCCAGCATACTTCGTAGATCTAATGACCCATGTGTTCCGGGAAGTATTGAATAAATTTGAGCTTGTGTTTATTGACGATATTTTGGTCTATTCCAAGACCGAAGAGGAGCACGTTGAACATCTTAGAATTGTTTTGGAGATATTGAGGAGAAATATTCTGTTCGCCAAATTCTCCAAATGCCATTTTTGGGTCAAAGAAGTTAAATTTATCGGCCACATTGTTAATAAAGAAGGAATTTCTGTTGATCCTAACAAAGTTTCCGCTATTCTTGACTGGAGGAAACCCACTACCCCAAAAGAAGTTCGAAGCTTTCTGGGTTTAGCGGGTTATTAGCAGAAGTTTGTTCAGGACTTTTCTAAGATAGCTAGTCCGTTGATTAAACTAACAATGAAGAATGCAAAATTCAATTGGACTCCAAAATTTGACGAAACATTAAGGAGTTGAAGAAGAGATTAACCACCGCTCCTATTCTCGCTATTATCAACGGGAACTAGGGTTTATCTGTCTATACTGATGCTTGTGGTGATGGTTTGGGTGCGGTACTAATGTAGAATGGGAAGGTAATTGCCTACGCGAGTAGACAATTACGTCCGCATGAGAGAAACTACCCAAACTATGATTTGGAGCTTCTAGCTGTTATCTTCGCTTTGAAAATATGGCAACACTATCTTATGGATGAAAATTTTGAGTTATTCACCGACCACAAATCCTTGAAGTATCTCTTCACCTAGAAAGATTTGAATCTGCGGCAACAACGTTGGTTGGAATTTCTAGCATCATATGACCTAGATATTTTGTATACTCCTGGAAAAGCCAACATGGTGGCCGATGCCTTGAGCAGAAAGCATGCTATTCTTGACCATCTTATTATCACTCCTACTCTCCTCGAAAAGACTGCTACTAAAAAGAAAGAAGATGAGTTTCTTCATCAAATTTATGAGAGAATACGTTGTGGTGAAAATACTAGTTTTAAAGTCGATGATAATAAAGTTATAAGACTGAAAGGCAGAATGTGTGTTCCAGATATCCCGAAATTGAAACGTGAAGTTTTAGATGAGTGCCACAAGTCTAAACTCAGTATCCATCCAGGGGTTAATAAGATATATAGAGATATCAAAAGAACTTTCTGGTGGAAGATAATGAAAAGGGATATATCTATATACGTGAGTCGCTGTGCTACTTGTCAACAAATTAGAAGCGATCAGAAGAAGATGGCAGGTTTACTTCAGCCATTAGAAGTACCAAAATGGAAGTGGAATCAAGTGTCTATGGATTTCATAGATGGTTTGCCGAGAACTCAGAAAGGAAATGTGGCGATTTGGGTTATCGTGGATTGTCTAACCAAGACTGCCCACTTCATTCCAGTAAAATCTAATCGATCAGCAGCAAGTCTGGCAAATTTGTATATAAAAGAGATTGTTCGTCTCCATGGTATACCTAGCAGTATAGTGAGTGATCATGATCCGATCTTCACTAGTAGGTTTTGGGAGGCATTTCAAGCCGCATTGGGAACAAAACTAAACTTCAGCATTGTTTATCACCCACAGTCTGAAGCGTAGACTGAAAGGATAAATCGAATATTAGAAGACCTATTGCGTGCTTGTGTAGTCGATTTTGGTGGTTCTTGGAAGGACCATTTGCATCTGGTCGAATTGTCATATAACGATAGTTATCAGGCCAGTACCGAGATGGCTCCTTTTGAAGCTTTATGTGGTCGTCCGTGTCGATCACCTGCACGCTGGATCGAGTCAGGTGATAGACTCGTCCTTGGACCGGATATGATTAAGGAAGCCACAGGAAAAGTTGATTTTATACGAAAGAAGTTGAAAACGGCTCAAGGTCGTCAAAAGTGTTATGCTGATCACAGAAGAAGAGATTTGGAATTCTAGATTGGAGACTCTTTTTTTCTCAAAGTATCTCCAATGCGTGGTGTGTTAAGATTTGGGAAGACTGGTAAGCTGGCACCACGGTATATTGGTCCTTTTCCTATTCTGGAGAGGATCGGTCCTTTAGCCTATCGAGTGCAGCTACCCAGCTGGTTATCTGGCGTGCATGATGTGTTTCACATTTCTAACCTCCGGAAATATGTGCACGATCTAGATAGTATCATTGAAGAAGCTGCTCAACATGATCTCGAAATCACTCCCAACCTAGCAGTTAAAAGAGAACCAACAAAGATTGTGGATTGTGATGAGAAGCAATTAAGGAATAAAGTTTTGAAATTAGTTAAAGTTCAGTGGAGCGGTGATCCAAAGGACTGCACTTGGGAAACTAAAGATAGCATGCAAAAATCGTATCCCAATTGCAAAGTGGATATTCCGGCTTAAAATTGGTAAGCCCTTCTCTATCTTTTTCTATATTCTTATATCCTTTGTTTGCTTTTCTCTCTCTTTCAAATTACGAGGACGAAATTTTCTTTAGGAGGGAAATCTGTAACATCCCAAATTTCATTAATTAAAAATTGGTAATTTGTTTGAACCTTTAGAATTTAATATGAAGATAATTTGAAAAAAAAATCAAATAAATAAGTGTTAGATGGTATGAATAAGATTTCGATTTCATTTGAGTTTAAAATTTTAAATAATAAATGTTTTTAAAATCATTTGAATTTAAATTATATATATATATATATTATATATGATTAGATTTGAATTTAATTTTGAATTTGAATTTAAATTTTAAATAAATGCTTTTGTCAAATATTTTGGGTTTAAAACAATATACATATATATGTGCGTAATTTATTTAATGTATAATTGGTTTAAATATTTTTCTTTTAAATTTTATGTTTTTAAATAAAAGAGAGATGCATTTATAACAAAAAAATAGATTTTTTTTATAAATATATACATGTTTCAATTTTTCTCATGCAAATGACATATGGAGGGTTAATAACATATTAATGAACAAGTGTTAAAAAATATTAAATAAGTGGATTGACAAGTGTTTAACGTGCAGGAAGGAATTTACAAGTATAATTCATGGGAAGAGAGGTTTAACAAGTGTCATCATATTGTATTCATTTTAAGAAAATTTATAAAAAAAATAGAAACTATATAGTATCTTAAACCCTCTTTATCATCTCTTTTGTTCACTTTCAAAACTTAAGAAAATCTAAGAAAAACAAATCAGAAAAAAAAATCAAAGCATAACCTCCTCAACACTTTAAATCAAGAGAGAAAAACTTCCAGAAAAAAAGTCTGTAACTAGTTTTCTTCCGATTCTTAAGCTAGAGAAGGAATTTCAAGTATTCAACAAATAACTCCAAATCAAGCAGGAGTCAACTTCAACAATTAAGCAAGAATCAGGATCAACTCAAATAATTTTCAAATTCAAGTTTTTCAAGCTGCTGACCAAAGTTTCTTTATTTCATTTTAAAAAAAACTGTAAGTAAATTGAATTTTAGTTTGTTGTTGAGAAATTAAGTAGGTAAAATCCATTAAAGATTTAAACAAGTCAACATAATTAGTTGCAGATAACAAAATTCAAGATCAGGCTAAGAAAAGAAAAATAGTTCCAGGTTTCCAATTTTTTTAAAAAGAAACCAGACTGAAAGCTCTCAGCTCAACTCCAAAGATGAGTAAACTTTGAAAATTACGGAATTCAAATCTGTGTTGAATCATGCTTGAAGTCAAGATTGGTTGCATGTATAATAATGTATGTGTATGTGTTCATATTCCCTGTGCATGTTGATGTACAGGGATCTTTCACCCTGTTTCTGGTTCCAGGTTTTTACGAAACCTGTAAAAATGCCCATAATCTCTGTTTTAGTGATTGTTGGGGTGAATTGTTAAAACAAAAAGTGCACAAATTGATCAAAACATTAATTTAAAAAAAATTGTAAGTACTAAAAATAAATGGTTTTGCTGGAAAAAATCAAAACACAGTAAAACGTAAAATTTGTGAAAATTCAATTGATTTAAATTTAGAATTTGATGTCATAATCCTGTTCGTCCTCAAGAAATATTATTTTTAGTAAAAGAATCTGGATTTTTAAGTTGCAAAATTTCATCCAAATTAAAGTTGAACGTAAAATGAACTCGGGGCAACTCACGGCAATCGAAGAGGAATTGGACCTCGGGGTGGTGACTGGGGATAGCTGGAGGTTGGTCGAACTCAAGAAAAATACAGGAGAATTTATAAGTCATCATGGTGGTCGAAAATTATTGAACTTGGGTTTAAACCCATACTTGAACGAGGTCGACAAAATTTATTGCCGCGAGTTCATCAGAGAACCATAATCGATCGCGTGTGCCCCAATCGATGCGTTGATCATCATTGAAGCTTCAGCCACGATCGCACGACCTCTAATGATCGGAGGAGGGAGGATGTGGCCTTTTTGGTGATCAGTATTTTGTTCCAATTTGGGTTCAGTGTCCAAAATTTTGATTTCGTCGATGATGTGGTTTTCTGGGTGCTTGGGTGGTTCGTGGAGATCATCGTTGATATGTCGACGGCCGTAGCTTCGACCGGAGGTGGCTGCTTCAACTGTGCATGTGCACGAGGCGGAGCTTCTATCAGTGCAGATGGTTTGTGAGGAGAGTGGATGATTCGGAGTTGCATTCGTGAAATTCGCGATCTAGCTCGGGTCCGGGCTCGAGTAGATTCTGTGTGTACAGGGAGGATTAAACACTTAGACAAGTTTAACTAAATTTTTTTTGCACACGGGTCGATTTTTGAAAGAACGAGAAGCAGTGAGGTCTTTTTCTTAGGTAATACTCGAGTGCGTCTCGAGTTAGTAAATATAAATCAGTTTTTACTTTGAAATAAATTCAAATTTTTAATCATTTTAAAAACCATGTTTTAAAAGATTATTTTGAGTTGAGTTTAAACTAATTATGGTTTTAAGTAAAATAATTTGTAATTAAATTTAGGTTAGATTCTGTCACATTATTTTATAAAATTATTCATATTAATTAAATAATGTAATTAAGTGGGGTAATTAAGATAAAAATGTTATTTAAAACTAATCTTAAATCTTTTAAGTTAAAAATGTGATAAGGATGATTTATTAAACAAAGATTATCTTTTAATTTATTAAACAATTAATGATTTGCTAATACAATTACTTAAAAAGCAATTATTTAATTAATTACTTAATATTAAAAGATTAATTAACTAAATCATTAAAGTTAATTGATTTGTAATTAATAATTGATTTATTAATAAGTAATTAATTGATAAAGGTAATTAAGATTTAATTAATTTATAATCAAGGATTAATTAATTAATAAAAGTAATTAAGATTTAATTAATTAATAATTTAGGATTAATTAATTAAGGTAATTAATTAAGGAATAATTAATTAATAAAAGTAATTAAGATTTAATTAATTAATAATTAAGGATTAATTAATTAAGATAATTAATTGAGGAATAATTAATTAATAAATGTAATTAAGATTTAATTATTTTATAATTAAGGATAATTAATTGAGGAATAATTAATTAATAAATGTAATTAAGATTTAATTATTTTATAATTAAGGATAATTAATCATCGATTAAAGATAATTAATGAAAGTAATTATATGGTTAATTTGTTTTAAATCACACAATTAATTTATCTTAATTGAAGGTGATTGATTATTATCGAATGCTGTGTACTGGATTGATATTCTGATATGTGATTATTATGCTATGTAATGTGAATTACCTTGTGCTTGGCTGTGATATCTTTGATTTGTTTGTGTGAATGTGGAAAACCCATTGGCCTGTAAAATGGCATTTAAATTTCGATGCGACAGGGAGTCGGATTCCAATTGGTTATCCGAAACCCACATCAAACCTTGATAGTAAATCTTTGTGAATGATGTATCCACGTGTTTTAAAATTAAGCGCTCACTATTCGGATTAGCCGGGAGAGGATACCCATTCCGAATTGTGATACGACAAAATGGATAACATTTGAAGACGGCGGTGAAGAACGGGTGTCTTCGAGACGAAAGGATAATCTATCGAATGTCCCTGCACTGAGTTGCTCCGGTATAGAGATCTCCACATGTGATGGGGAGTCCGATCGGGATTGTGGTTACTCGGATTGCAAGGGCTGCTTCCTTTATTAGACGAAGTGCCTTCGGTTCTGTTCGAACCTGGAACAAACATGTATGGTTGTATGTCTGACACTATACTTTAAGATATAAAGCAGATTTCTTTCAAATACGTTTCTGTTGGTAGCGGAGAATTTATTCTCTTAGCTTAACAACCTTCTCTGAGACGTACGAGCTCAGAGGTTATGTAGTTGAAGGTTATCAGTGATATACACCCAATTTGGTAGTGTGGCATGCTAAGTGCTATTGTGTGTCGATGATCATTTGTTGATCAAAGCATGGCTTTCGTGTAAAGCGTAGCTTTGTGGACGAGACCTCATTGGAACTCGCACCCCGAAAATGGTCGAAACAGGAAAGATGCGGCAAGGTTATGAGGGTCGTGCCCATTAGGGTATGTCATTTTCTTCTAGAAAAAGGTGGCACCATGGTATGGAGACCAGATACTTAACATTTGTTGTTGCTGCAATCTCATTACTGTGTGGTAGTTGCTTTGTGGTTTAGGGCCCTCGGATAAAGGTCGCAAACGACCAGGGAATGGCATAGTCGTGTAGTAGTTATGTGATGACCCGGAATTTTAAGCAATATCAATTTAATAATCTGAATTAAAAGTTCAATTGATTTGATAATCTTTGTTAATAAGATTGGAATTAATTTAATAATCCAATTAAATAAATATTTAATTGATAGATTTTATCTTTTAAAAGCTAATAAATTGTTTTCTATTTATAATGTATATAGAAAATGTATATATTGTAAATAGATAAGCCTTGTTTTAAATTTAATAAATAAATAAATCTTGTTTTCTAATATATATATCTTTGGTAAATTGGGAATTATATTTATTTAAAGTCAAACTTTTAAAAACTATTTTATAAATAACTATATGGTTTTAAATACTTAAGGTAAGTATTTATTTTAAAAAAAATCTTTAATCTAGATTTTTAAATAAGATTTACAAAATGATTTGTTTAGCATTCTTTTTAAAAATATTGTTTAATAAATATGATTTGTAAATTAGCTATGAAAGTTTAAAACTAATATATGAAACATCAATTTATTTAAATAATAAGTAATTTATAATCTCTTTTATAAATTATATAAAATTGTCAAGTGTGTTATTTTCAAATAATAAATATATGTATTGTATTTATATATATAAATATAATTGGTTTTATTTTTTAAAGTTATATATATATATAATTAAGTATTAAAAATTAATTAATTAAGTTAAAAGCTTTTATTAACACTTAATTATAAATACAAATTACTTACAAGACGAGCGTAAACATCCTAGAGATTAATTTAACATGTGATAAGTAATAAACAATTAAAGTGACAAATGTATAGTTTTCTACAAGTGTCATGCTTGATTTTGTATTTTTCTTTAAAAAAACATTTCAGCCTATTTGTATCTATTGTTCTTTCCTTCATTTTTTTTTTCTATCTTTCTACAATCAAAAGCTAAGTGAAACTCAGACTAAATTTATCAAACAAAAATCTGTAAAATAATTTCCTCAAAACCAGATCAAACTAAAATCCTGTATTTCATTTTCAAAAGCAAGACTGCAAATCAATTCCCTGTAAATCTATACCTTGTAAAAGCATTTTCAAACATGCATGCCTGTACATTTTTCAAATGCAATCTGAAATCTGTACAAGCCTATATTTTCTTCAATCTGGAAATTTTCTACTGCGTGCAAATCTTTCCAGCAACTCAAGATTTTAAAGTTCAAAGATTAAAGCTTTTCAAGTTCAAAAACTGTTTCCAAAAATCTGAGGCATTTCAGCATTCAAGTTTTAAAGCAAAACCACTTTTCAAAGCTTTTCAAAATGGAAGCCCTGTCTTCATACTAAAATCTGGTGAGTAACTTTATTTTTTTAAAAATTAAGTATAAAATCCGGTTGCATGTTAGTGTTGTTGAAATAAATATGATTGTTGTGTATATATAAAAGTATGATGTATGCATGTTTTTGTATATCTGTAACTACTCTGTTTATAGTTCCAGATATCTGCTTTTGATTTAAATTCATTTTCTCTGGAACCAATGGTTGTTAGGACTTGGTTTACAAACAAAAGATGTTTGATTTAACATAGATTAAGGTTTAAAAACTTAATTTAGTTAAATTAAAACCTGGGTATCTCTGTAAAACAAAAAATATCAGTGCATGTTAAATAATGTGAAAATTCAAACTGGGTAATTTATAAATCTAGAATTATAAATTGAATATATAAACAATAACATGATTTTCAACACTAAAATCATAATTTTTAAATTGGGAACGGAGGTGAAGTTGGGTTTGAACTGAAATAGGAATATTGGGGTTTTCTGGTGATCCAAAGGTCTGGACGGGTTGGGGTTCTTCCTGATGATGGAGGAGTGATCAGTGTTTAAGGAAAAATTGGCTGGTGGTGTTGCACTTCATCGAGGAAGCAGCGGGTGTGATTTCTTTTCTGTAACCCTAGTTTTTAACTAGGCTAATTGAATTAGTCGGCACGGCCTATAGGAGTGATCGAGTTCAACGAGTTTTTGGGGGATGATAGCATGGTAGTTGACGAACATGTGGCCGAGGTCGCTGCTATTCCGGTGGTTGGAAGGTCGGGACGAGGCATGTTCCAGGTTTGGTGGCGATTCCTGTTTTTCTGTTCCAGGTTTGGCGGTTTTGAACTTGAATTCAATTTCGAGCTTTGGAAAGATGAATCTGTTGATCGTGTTTGGATGTGCGGTTGGTCGCCGATGAGGGAAGACCATCGGAGATGGTAGGAGGTGATTAAAGTCACCGTGCATGTGCACGGTACACTGCAAATTTCTGGTGAGGTTTGTATTGTTTAGGGTTGTGGCCTCGAGTTTGACTCAAAGTAGTGGTGAGTTTTACTCGGGAATAGGATGGGTTGGACTCGAAGCAAAATAATTTGCCTCGGGTTAATAATTTGTGACAGGTTTTAAAGGAAACCTGTTTTGGTTTTAAAATTTAAAACGAAGTTTGAATTGTAAAGCAATGTTTTATAACAATTTTAAATCAAAGTTTTTAAATCTGATTCAAGTTTAAATCTCAGTTTTTTTTCAAATATAATAATATGGTATAAATTTAAATTGTTTTAACTAATTTAAATTGGTTAAGTAGTCGAATTTTAAAAATGAAGTTTTAAAATGTAAATGGTTTTAAAATCTAAGTTAAATCTGGAATCAAGATTTAATCTGTATTCCAGTTTTGAAATAAATAAAAGTTTTGAAATTTAAATTGATTTAAACAACTTTGAATGTTAAAATGTATTTTTAAATATGGTTTGAACTTAAAATAAATTTGGATTAAAATTCTTTTAAGCTTCTTTTATAAGGTGTGTATTTCTAACATGTGAAATAAAAAGGGTTTTTTGAATTGTTTTAAACTTTGTTTAAGATAAATTTGTTTTCATTTTAAATCTTAAATTTAAAATGAAATTTGAAAGTAAAATGAAATTTGAAAGTAAATTGTTTTTAAATACTTTGTAAATGATAACCTAATCATTAATAAGAACAAAGTTTTATCTTAAAGTAAATTAGAATTAATGATTTGTAATTCATTAAATTATTGAGGTAATTTAAATGGATAATTAATTAATTTAATTAATGAAATGGATAATTAATTAAAGTAATTGATGGTTTTAAATTGATTGATCAAAGTTTAAGATTAATTATTCTTAGAATAATTAATTTGTAATTAAGAAATTATTAATGGGATAAGATTAGATTTTAAACTAATGATTAAAGATTAAATAATGAAGTAATTAAAAATTAATTAAGTTACAGTTCACACTTAATTAATTAAATAATTAGGATTAATTAATGGATTATTAAAAATTTATTAATTTGTAATTAATAATGATTAATGTAAGTTAATTACTTTAGGAAGTAATTAAGTATTTGTTAATGATGGTGATTAACTTAAGATTATTTAATAATTAATTAATGTGATTAATTTTAATAATTAATTAGATTAATTAATGATAATCATTTGTGAAATTGTTTAAGTTTAATTACTTAATGGAAGTAATTAAGGAATTAATTACTTAACGTAATTAATTAAGTTTTAATGTAATTTGTTTAAGTTAATTAATTAAGTTTAATTAAGTTAAACACTAGATGCTTTGATAAATAATTACTTAATGTAATTAATGGATTGAAATTACTCAGTGAAGTACTTAATTGATAATTACTGGATGTAAATGGTTTAAGATGGAAGTACTTTGGATTAAATTACTTTATAATTAATCAAGGGATTAATTAAGATAATTAATTAAGGAGTAATTAATTTATTTAATGGAGTAATTAAGGGTAGTTAATTACTGAATGTGATTAATCAAAAGTGATTAATAATTGTGGTTTAATTTAAGATTAATTACTTATTGTAATTAATTTTAATAAAGTAATTAATTAAAATGTTATTAGGGATTATTAATTAATATAATTGATGGTGTAATTAAGGATTGATTAATTAAGATTAATTAATCAATAATAAGTGATTAAAGGTAGTTAATTAATGTAATTAATTAAGGATCAATGTAATTAATTATAGTTAATTAATTAATGAAGTAATTAAAGGTTAATTACTGTTTTTGGTTAAGAGTAATTAATTTGTGAAATTAATTAAAGGATAATTACTTGAATGCAATTAAAGAATAATTAATCAAGGGTGATTAGTTAAGTTAGATAATTAGAGAATAATTAATTAATTAATGATTAAGTAAGCAAGATTTGTATTGATGTAAGTAATTAATTTAATTTTCTTTAAATTAATTAGAGATGGAGGTAATTATTTAATTCATTTTAAATTAATTATAGATGATGTGATTATAGATCATTGCTTATGTATGGATGGATGATATTGGTTGCCTTGAATGGTTTGAGATCTCAGATATTAGATAAGTAATATTGTGTGATATGGATGCTTTGGATTGCATTATGATAATATGGATCATCTACTTTTGATGATAATATGGATTATCTTTTGATAATGCTAATATGGATTATCTGTTGTGATGATAATGATGATTATCTATTGTGGTATGTGAATTATCTTTCTGTGTGTATATAGATAATGAAATTGAATTGTTTTAAACTTTAAAACAACTTGGCCTTAAAAGATACGTTTTGGATTTCGATGAGACCGGGATCGGGTTTCTAGATTTGGATATCCGAAAACCACTTCGATCCAAATTAACGATAGGTCGTGAATCTCAAGTGAAGAGTGAAGACTCGTGGTGTAAGGACTATTCGTCATTAAAACTCTGAGGGTGATTCCAATACGAGTTTAACGGGGTAGTACTTTCAGATCCAAGATGAAGATTCAGAGTGCAAGGGTTCTCGTCGTTAACTATGAGGGTGATTCCAAAATGAGTGTAACGAGATAATGCCTTCGGTTTCGTTCGAACCCGGAACGAACTTGTATGGATTGAATGCTTTCAGAACATCGTCAGGTGGACGATGAGCATTCTAAGAGATGTGTTCTTTAAAGGTAGTCGTAGCCTCAAGCCTCATCAACGGGAAATGGCTAAACAAGGGAGGTGCAGCAAGGCTAAGTGGGTCATGCCCAAGTAGGACGAGATTTCCCCCTATCTAGAGGTCCCTTTTTATTCGGCTGTGTGGGCAGTTGGAATGCGCACCAACTACGGGGTTGTCTTTTTCGAGACTGTCCAGTAAGGGATGGTTCCGGCCTTGTGTTGCAGGGGATTTAGGGTGGATCCTCGGTACGGTGATCTAGGCCACGTACTATGACGGACGGTACCCCAGTAGCCCTGCCATTGTATGGAATCCAAAATCCAATAAGTGCCATCGGTTTTGATTGTATTACCCACTTTTGTGGCTAGTAGCTGGAATTTAATCATGTAACAATTTCAGCTATTTCTTATTTATTTGAAAACCCTAAACCTACTATAATATCACTGGATTTACTATCAAACGTTTTGGTTAGAGTAAGGTAAAAACTTTTCCATTTATGTGTGGAAAGTCTTACGTAGTACCTTTTCTTTTCAAATGTTTTTGAAAGTTAAACACCTTAACCTGTTACTCACACCAGACCCATGTCTGACCCGGAGTTTATTTTTGTTTTTCTTAAACTCTTGGGTACTCAAATTATTACGAGTAGCCAACGGATTCAGGTTAGCTTTGACGAATTGTGGAGGAGCAATGGAGAAGGAGGCTTTAGCGTGTAGATATATAGTGTTCCACTGTGTTTGGTATCTCCGTATTGATTTGAGTTGTAATAACTAGACAGGTGTTTATAACTATCTAGTATGTGATGTATAATCTGTGTAACTCTGATAGAAGTTGTATGTGATACTATGTAATATTTATGTGATTAATATAATTTATTCGTTCCGCTGTTGAGATTCTGATGTTTTTTCTTTCTTCTTCTCTTTCTTTCTTTTTTCTATCCCTTTCTTTCTTATTAATGATGTGTCATTCTATGGAGAGAACGACGGGTTGTTACAAGTTACCTAGTTACAGAGGTAACCCGGCCTTGTGTTGGCAGAGAGCTAGTTAAGTTCTCGGGACGTCCCTCCAGAGGCGTACCCATGTTGCATAGGAAGTTCCTTAGCCTGACCATTTGTTGGAAATCCAAAGAAACAATACGAGCCCTTTACTATTGCAATTTGCATAACCTGCCACATCATGTGGTAGCTATAGTAGGCATAGTATAATGGTACCTATGCTGGCTAAGATTAACATTATACTTTCAAAATGTTTTCACAATATGCACTAATAATAATATCAAAAGATTTTTTCTCGTATCAAGCATATTTGACTATCATAAGGAGAGATCTCCTCCAATTTTGCGATTGCATTGTGTGTGTGCGGGGAGGCCGTATGGTAGTTTCATTTATCAAAAAGCATATCGAATTTCTTTTATAAACTGTTTTATACAAACATCTGTTTTTGTTTACTCATACCAGTCCCATGACTGACCCAGAGTTTATTGTTCCTTTCCTAAACTCTGGGTGCCCATAATTTCCTCACGGGCATCCTAGTCGCAGGTTTTCCGTGTTTTGGTGCTAGCTGGATTTTGAAGTCTTTTGGTTTGGAAGCTATCAAATTTTGGAAGTTTTGTCTTTGATATCCTTTTAAAGTGTTGAAGTTTTGAAGACCTTTTCAAAGATGATGTATGTGGGATCCTTTTGTAGACTCTATTGTCGTTCTGTTGTGAAGTTATCATTATGTTGTTGTCATATCAATATGTAGCACTCTGATATTGATGTTAAATGTTGTAATGGATATTATGATGATGTTGTATCTGTGATCAATAATATTCATTTTGTTTCCGCTGTTTATTTTCATCTAATGTTGTTATAAGCTCCATCCGAACTGGAGTTCGATGTTTGAATCTTCGGCAGTCGAATATAAGTGAGGTATTTGATGCCGATTTTCGAACACTGAATTTTAGGTCATGACATTAACTATACTCAGTAGACAATTGATATTAAAAAAATTACATGTCCCACTGTGCTAAGTGTGAGAAAGTGCATTGAAGTGTAGTGTATAACAAAAATAAACAACTTTAAGTAATAAAACGAAGTTAGATGACGGGACTTCGGGACGTGATTGACCGTCATCGTTAACCGTCTTAACTGGTGAAGAGATTGAGTAGTTATGAAAGCTTTGGGATTGACCATCGTCATATCAAAGTGTAAAATCTGTCATTCGAGTACATAAGCTAAGTATTAGTTCATGTTGAAAGTTCTAGGGATTTGATTGTTCAATCTCAAGTTCAATAGTGAATATGCAAGTTCTATTATTCATCGTCATATGTTCAAGATCATTAAGGTAGATTAGTAGTAATTTCTTAAAAGAGTAAGTTTGGATTAGATTTTAAATTCAAAGTGCACATATGCCGATCCCAAAATATGGAACCCTACATGCTGATCCATTTTTTCGATCCCTATCCTAAAGCAGTGTAATCGATCCTTTTCTCCTAACAAAGGCTACCAACCCCTTCACTTTAGCAATGGACGTCGATCCGCTTTTCTTCTACAATCCTACCAATCCCTCTACTGTACCATCTTCCATCAAACTGACAACATCAGACCTCCAACGTAAGTCCACTCTACCAATCCTTCAAACTTCACAGTTTTAACCATCCTCCTAAGAAGCTTTCTTACTGATCCCACGACATCAAACGAGGGATCATCATGTCCATTCTGTACATCACATCCCAATCGATCCCTCATCTACTCTCCCTTCTTCTTCCTCCATACTTATTCGACCAAGCCCTATCATACACCATGACTCACCTCCTCTATGCCACTTCGACTACCAGTCTATCATTCCATCAAGCACCGTCGTGATTGCCGATGGCATGAAATCCTTTATCCTGTCATAAAATTGAAAAGCATAACTTTAAAGCTTACCTATGAGGGTATATGGGTTAGAGATGCAGGTGAGTGTTTAGAAATGTTCGAAGTGGAAAGAGAATAGTTTGTAGGACAGATTAGATAGCAGTGGGATTTCAAGCTTAGAATAGGAGGTTTCGATTTGTGAATGGAACAAAAGGGTTCAGTGCAAAGAAGGATGTTAGAAAAATAAGGCAAGTGAAGTTAGGAAGGTGGAATAGTATCTTATATAAGGAAAGAGGGTTCGACACACAAAACAATGGAAGATGGTTCGGCATAAAAGGCACCGAGCCTTAAAGCATAAAGATAAAATGAGGGATTGGCTGGCAAATAGGAGGGATCAACATGGAATAAATGAAAAAGGGTTCAGCATGAGTTTTCTGTTTGAAGAAGATTAAGAAGATGGTCAGCTAAGCCTATGCCGATCCCTAAAAATACATGTAAAAAAGGAAAATGTGAGAATAGAGGGTAGGGGATCAGCCATGAACATGCACGCAAATGAATATAGGCTTGAAAATTATATATAAAAAAAACATAGGAAACGCAAATAAAGTTGGCAAAGACCCATGAATGTACGGACATGTCTGAAAGCCAACGACAAGGACGTGTACATGAACATGCACATGTATAACCAAAAAACTCAATTTTTGAAATCGATGGAAATTGGAATCAAACCTGAAGCTTTCAAGTTTAGAAATGGACCTTAACCAAAACTAGTTAGACTTGCAGAACCGGACTTACATATATTAATTTGAGAATATGGCCCTGGATTTATCCATTAGGAATTGACCAAGCATTATGACGATCAATGAGGAATACAACATCTTGGAAATATAATTCGGCATATGGATAGCAACTAATTCAGAAAACTGGACGGATTTCGTGCCAACTACTCTAAATTGTTTGATTCAAAGCACGTCATGTTCATCATAAGATGTACATTAAGAGGCAAGTGTTATCCGGTATTTTAACTCGGCTATATTAAACTGATTGCACAAGTCAAGTTTGACTGCCATCAAAATCGATGACTCTAGAATGAAGATTGTGGGGTCCAAAAATTCAAGTACATATGGTAATATGAAGTCAAGACTGAGAGGAATTGATTGATATATGATGTAGAGTGTTTGAAGTATGAAATATGGATCAACATATAGTAGGGATCGACATTGTTTGGTTCCAACTAGAGGGATTAACATGTTTTAAAGTACAAAAGCATTCTTGTGGAAAACAATCAATATCTCAAGATCTACAAGTCCAATGCCTATGAAATTTAAAGAGCAAGACATAAGGACCCAGAGAGCCTACCCTAAGGATTGCACATCAAAAGGACAAGGTTTGAGGCATCGGTATATATCCCTTGGGAGGGTTCGGTAGAAAGTAGCATTAAAGCCATGTTGATTCAAAAATAAAGCAATAACTCGAGCTCCAATGATCCGCATGACATGAAATTTGGAGCCCAAACATATTTTTTCATGAGAAAGCCACCAAAGAGATCGCTTCCTAAAATTCAACCAAAGAAGGGATCAGTACTGATCCCTCCACTTTGGAAATTAGGCCTAGCGATCCCTCTAGTAGGCTATATGGTATGGATGGTCCTTTAGTCGGGATTTTAGAGAGATATTTGGCCACCTTCATCTATAAATACTGACTTGATGGGTCATTCTGAAGATCTTCATGCTTCTTATTACTCTAGACTCCACTGTAATCAAGTGCTAACTTATTTCTACTATTGTAATCATATTCAAAAGTGATTAATAAATGATAGTCTTCAAAGTGGACATAGGCATACGATGCTGAACCACTATAAACTTCAGTGTCTTTGATTACTGCTTAATCTCTATTGCTTACTTATTCATTTAATCAGTTTCGTTTTTATTTTCTTCACTTACTTCTCTACAAAACTATTTTTGGGTGTTTGCGATCATTTTAGATGTAAACAGCAAGAATCATCAAACAACAAATGCAACAAACATCAAATAAAACATGCAAAATAATACATCAAATAACAACACGTATTCATAGCTAATTCAAAGTACATTATTTTAAAGTATATAGTTAGTTCAAAGTACATTTCAGTTCCACTCCATAAAATGAGTTCTTTCATCCCAAGCTTTCCTACGATCATTAAACATAAATTCTCAAGTACTTGCATTCATCGGGTGATCGACCATTTTGCATAAATTGGTGGTACCGAATTTTTAGTTTCTAATTTTATCAACATTTCAAAAAAAAATTATTACATGGCACATAATGACTAAATGGCAATGGAAAAGAGATTGTGTACTTAGATAAAATGATCATCGTTAACAAATGTTATTGCTATTTTTGAACATTGTATGGGTGGCGATGCTTTTCCTTTTAGTAGTGGTAATGTTAAAGCGACTCTTTCACTTATTCTAAATATGACTATGTTATATAATTTGTCATGGTAACATAACCAATTTCCTAAATTGTCATCTATTTTTCTCGTGGTGCCAAACCATCAACTTCGTGTTGTAGTTGCATGAGTAAATAATTCCATCTACCATGTTCTATGAACATTTGCTTACAAAGTTCTTGATTCTTATGCAACACCTTGTACAAATTATGATGAACTTGAGGCTAATAAGATTCCCTCAACCCAAATAATGTAGTGATATAACAAAGTCCATAATTGCTGCTTGAAGTGAACATCAATAATATTGTTTGCAAATGGTTAATCTCTGGAGGGATTTGATTTACATACATTCTCACATCACAACTACATTATTCCAACCACAAAAGTAAAAAAGCATTAATATGGTAATAATATAAGAAAATAATTGTATGAAACAAGTTCTATATCAACCTATATTGGTTTTTGAATTTGAAGATTTTCCTTCTTCAGTTTGTTCACACTTAGCCAACTTGATGGATTTTGTAACGAAAGATTTCTACTAACTCAAACAAGAAGGCGTTCTTTTTGTTAAAATATTAAATCATTTTTCTACTTTTCCTTCCTTTAGTTTTTATTTTACTTTTATATGAACCAAGAATTGAATGTTGTGGTTTCACAACATTTGTCCGCTACACCAAAAAGTACTTTTGGTGGCGCACAAAAAACGCAACCATAACTTATGATGGCGTTTTAGAGAACACCGTCATACGACTTGCAACTAAAAAACTAATATTTTTGGTTTCATTTTTTGTAAACGCCGTTATAATGTGCCTTATTGCGGCGGCAAAAAAAGGCCACCGTAAATCTTTTTTTGTAGCATGTTGAAACGCCACCAAAAGTGATATTTTTTCAACATAATTTTTCCATAGCGTTTTCTAAATGTCACTAAATAGACACTGTTATAGATTGATCATTTTAAAGGCTGTATATTTCACCGCAGAAATATTTTTGTTGTGTTTTTTCATGCCATTGTATTTTTTCCGTAGCGTTTGATAAATGCCACTAAATATTTTTGCTTTTCTTTGTCTATTTCTCACATTCTGCTAGCTCGTTCACTCTCCACTTCACTTTATTCATAATTTATATTAAACAGTAATAATAAATAATTCAATAAAAAAAAATACATGAAGAAATGAACTACTATAAACACAAGTAGTACGTTACCATACATTGATACAGAAGTAGTACATAACCGTACATAGTCACACAACCGGTGCTAATAAAATGCTTGTTTACCCATAATTCTTTGTTGCATGCACAAGTGAAAGCTAGCGCCATAAAACTCCAACCTTGCTCTATTCGAAAACCCGATGCCTGTACAAGTGAAATTACAACATATAGTCAAACAATTATGTTAATTCGTAAGACTTCAAATCTAATATCAAACAACTACAACATTGTACAACTATATCATGCTATTATTTATAAAATTTAGTTAACTTAAACTTAGTTAATTTTATAAAACTTCTTTAATTTTAACAAAACTTAGTTAATTTTTATTTACTTGGTTAACTTAGTTAATTTATTATTATTATTATTATTATTATTATTATTATTATTATTAGAACTTGGTTAATTATATTATTATTATAAACTTAGTTAATTTTTAAAATAAATTGGTTAATTCATCATCATTATTATTTATAAAATTGTTAAATTAGTTATATTATTATTATTTATAAAATTTAGTTAACTTAAATTTAGTTAACTTTATAAAATTTGTTAATTTTAACCTGTGCAGTTAAAGCGCTCGGCAGATTCGAAGCGGTGGAGGTGCAAAAAGTCATAGCGGGGATATAGCGAGGATATAGCGGGATATAGCGGATGGCTCTAAAATAGCATATAAAACTCGTACTTAATGTTTTTACAAATATATAAATGGTAATTAAATGAAAAATTAACATTCAATTGAATTATAATTAATACATAAATAATTCAAAACTAAAAACATGTGTGAGTATACTTTAAATAAATGTAAAACTATTATATAACATAACTGAATTTAGTAGAATATTAGAGTATTTTCATTTCTAAAAATATACTAAAAATTAAATCAAATAAATTAATTTCATAATTTTTGTAATGTATAGATGCAATTTTTTAATTCATTTTATTAAAGAAGATATAGCGGAAATAGCAAAATATAGCGGGAATAACGGGATATAGCAGAAATAACGGGTATTAAAAGGGAAAGGCTATATTTTGGGGCTATATGGAAAAATCATAGCGGTAGAAATCCGCTATGAGATATAGCGGGGTTATAGCGGGGCATTAACTACATAGATTTTAACAAAAATTAGTTATTTTTTATTAACTCAATTAACTTGGTTAATTTATTATTATTATTGTTATTATTATTTTTATTAAAACTTAGTTAACTTAATTGTATTATTATTATTAATATTATAAACCTAGTTAATTTTTATAAACTTAGTTAATTCTTCATCATCGCAATTATTATTACTTATTTTTTTAAAATTAGTTATTATTATTATTTATAAAATTTAGTTATCCTAAACTTAGTTAATTTTATAAAACTTATTTAATTTTAACAAAACTTAGTTAATTTTTATTACCTTGGTTAACTTAGTTAATTTATTATTATTATTATGAACTTAGTTAATTCGTTATCGTCATCTTTATTTATAAAACTTTGTTAAACTAGTTATATTATTACTATTTATAAAATTTAGTTAACTTAAACTTAGTTAATTTTATAAAACTTGTTTAATTTAATAATTAATTTTTATTAACTTAGTTAACTTAATTGACTTATTATTACTATTATTATTGCTAAAACTCAGTTAACTTAATTATATTATTATTATTGATTAACTTAGTGGAGTGATCAAATTATTTCCACTAGTTGCGCATGTTAGGTTCCTTAATTTACATGCACAACTAAGTTAATAATTATTAATTAATCCCAGCAAGTAAATCATTAACCAAGTGAAACAACCCGCAAATCCGTACCCCTTGAGTCAACACTATTCTACGTCAATCAACTCAAGCTGCACAGAAATACGAACCATTTGGTTATAGAAGAAGAGCTAGAAGAAGAGAATAGAAAAACAACATCAGAATCTAACCATCGCAGCGGAATAAAATATAATAGATAATAATGATCTTTACTCAAAAATCAAATATATACATTTATACATTACATCATCAGAGTACATCAATCACAGCTCAACATCAATATCATACAAATGGATACACAACTCAACACAGCGGAAAATATATATATAAACAAGTACGAAATACGCATCATCATCCAGCTCGGCTCCTGAGCTCCACAGCATCAAATCCTGTATCCTATAATACTCGGTCTGACCCGAGCATTACATTTAAATAACACCTGAGTCAGTCTGAAATACGAGAGTGAGAAAATCACACTCAATTGATTATTAAAGTTTCAAAAATCCTTTGAAAACAAAAGCATCTCGTAAGACAACGCCACAAATAAACATGTTGGGTTTTTACCTTACGATAGCTAAAACAATTTTTATAGAAATCCTCTGATATTATAATAGGGTCTATATACAAATACTTATAAAATAGCCGAAATTGTTACATTATTAAATTCCATCTACTAGCCATAGAGTGGGTAATACAAACAAAACTCGTACAAGGCTCGTAGGGAGAATGGATTTCCAACTAATGACTAGGCACTGGGGTACCACCTGTCACAGTACGGAGGAGTGCGCCCGCTCCCCTGCAACACAAGACCGGGACTACCCCTTACTAGATAATCCCGGGTGAGATCACCCTGCGGTTGGGATCAGCAACCGCCCACTAAGCCGAAATAAAAAGAGACATCTAGACAGCGATGACCTCAGCCTGCTTGGGTGCTACCCACCTAGCCTTGCTGCATAACCCCTGATTTTCATTCATTCCCATTTGATGAGGCTTGAGGCTAAGCGTTACCTTTTTAGAACATATCCCTTAGAATGCCCATCGTCCACCTGACGATGTTTCGCAAGCATTCATCCATACAAGTCCGTCCCGGGTCCGAACGGAATCGAAGGCACTATTCCTACTACATCCATTTTGGAAATATCCTCAGGATTAGTAGCGACTAGCCCTTGCACTTCACTTCTCCAGCTTCGAATCCAAAATCGTTTTCCACGAAACATACAAACCGGATCGAAGTGGTTTTCGAGAAATAAATCTCGATCCTGGTCTCTTTGAAACGATCAACGCATTTGGCCAATATTGATAGCCGGTGATTTAACTATCAATTAATGTTCACAACATCCATCACACAATAAATAATTTTCCAAAATATTTATTTATCTCAAAAATATCTTCACAAGATATAATTTCACTTTTCAAACTCCTTGAAAACAGTTTTCAATACTATCTGCCTTTCTCAGAATAAATTCCAAATATATTTATTTCCACTGGAATCACTAAGCACAAAACTTTTGATTTTTTAAAAATAATTTAAAAACACTTTATTGAAATATACCTTAAAACCCTTAAGTTAAAAACTATTTCAAAAATTTGTTAAAAATACATACTATATGAATATTTGAAAATAATGTTTACTTTATAAATATAAAACTAGTTTTACTTTTTAAAACAAAATACTAAGTCACCTTTAAATAATTATTACAATAATAGATTTGAAAAATATTTACTTAAGAATTTTAAACTTTCAGAAATAATAAATTTTCTAAAACATGCTTTTTAAAACAACCTTAAACTTTTATCTTATGTTTAAAAATTTACTTAAAACGTACTTGGCTATCCAGAGAAATATACTTCTCTTCACAACTTTTTTTAAAAATAAATCACTATTTATTCTTAAACAATTTTTCTCATTCCTTTAATAAATTCCCACATTGAATTTATTCTTCCAAATATTCAATTTCAAACACTTAAATCAATTTCCAAATTAATTTCCAATTTACTTCATTTATTCAAAAATCTTTTAATTTCATATTTTATTCCTTAATTATGATTTAAAATACTTTTAATTAGAATATCAATTTAGATTTCTCAATTTACTTCTTATTCCTTTAGATAAATTTAAAATTTTAAGTTTTTTTAAATAATTCTTTATTCATTTAAATTAATATCACAAAATTTTACAATTCATTAATTACTGTTTATTCAAACCCTTTTCTTTTCATACTCGAGGTTATTTATTAGTATTTAACATACTTCCATTCCTTATTCAATTCATTCTTAATTTATTAAAATTTCTAAAATTATTTCGTTTACAACTTTACTTCCTTTATTTTCTTCCCAATACCCAATTTTTTTTTTGTAATTCATTATACCCAAATATATCCAATCAAATCATAACATTCAATATTTCCAATATATTCATCATAGAATATCAAGTAATAACAACAGAGAATTATTAAATAATAAATGTTGAGGGGTCCAGTTGGATCCCTCCAACCTGTTTTCCCTGCATGCACAGATGTTAGCACAATATAATATACCAATTTCAAATATATAATATACTATACAGCACATCAATCAATTCAACCATTTAAACATTTATTTAAATTTAATCATTTAAATTTAAATTTAACTGAGTGAGATTAACTCACCTTTGCGTTTCATTTGCAATCCACTTCAATATGGCTTTGGTTTTCCTGATTTGACCTTGAATAAACAATTTATATGATTTATAAATATTTGAAATAATTGAACCGTAAATTTTCATTTTAATTAATTAACTAGTAATTTAAATCTAAACAAATTTTCTTTTAATAAATTGTCCGTAGTAACTAAAATAGTTTAGATTTAATTAAACAAATAAATCTTCACTATAAGTAAATGAAATATGAATAGGTATATTTACTTTATTTTACGTTTTCAAACTGTTTACAAAAATAATCAATATCCTTATAAATAAAAATATATTCTTGTTTATATTTTTAAACGGAAACATATATATCTATACTTATATTAACCTTTTCCTTCACTGTGTATATATACTTATATATATATATATATATATATATATATATATATATCTCCATCCTAAAACATATTCACTGTAAACTAAATCTGAAGCAGAATGTGTGTATATATACTTATTTTGTTAAATTTCGAAATATGAACTGGGTGTGTATATATTTTGCTACAGTAAGAATTTTTTATTATTATATAAATTTGAAAAGAAGAATTACCTCACTCCTCGTTGAACAACCCAGCAACACTCGCCTCGACTATTGCCTAGCTACCACGCATCGCCGACTTTCCTTTTCGACTTCACTGATCGCGAAACCCTGGCTCGAATCCCCCAATCGGACACGCACCAATGTTGCCTCCCAAAAGCACGAAGTCGAGCAGCCCCGCGATCCACGTGTCGATTTGCGAGCTTCACCCTAGCGTCGTCATTCCCCCTTCGACAAAACGCCTCGTCTTGCCCAAACTTGCGACCGCAACCTCCCCTCAGCATCACGTGCCCCTAAAACTCCAACGAGCTCGAAATCATGCCGCCGTCGCTTGCGAATTCGAACTCGAGCTGCACGAGTTCGATTGGCCGCCCTCCTTTTGTTCTCCAGATTTGATTTCGAGATCGCAAAAGAAAGGAGTGCCGCGATTTTGAACGAGTTATAATTCGTTTTCACTTTAAACAGAAGAGAATGGATTTGAACTGGAAGCAAGGAAAAAGAAGGGTTTGCGACAATTGTTTCAGCCATTATTCCTTCTGATAAATCGATTCGTAAATGAAGAAGGGGAACGAGATATTTAACAAAGGAACAATGTGATTTATAGAAGCAAACGTAATTTCGAAAAGAAAGTTGCGTGCTGATAGGAAAAAGGGATAGGATGTCGGCTTCAACAGAGATAACAGAGATATGTAAGCTAAATGAATTACAGGGTAGCAGCTGATTAAAACTTTATATTTTTATATCCAAAAATATCTTGTTTAGGTACCCAGTTATCAAATTGGATTCAATATAGATTTCAACGCGTTTATATAACATACGCTCACATAACAACTCCAATCAATACGAAATTTGATATCCGATAATAATTCAATACTACGGACCCAATGGAACTGTTTTCGTAGAATTCCGAGACTGCGCCTCGGAAGGCTATTTTTAAATTCAATTTAAACAATAAAAATTTTAAAACTGAACAAACCACTGCTAATTTCAATTTTTTACAACTTCTATCATTTCCAGTGTTATCAATATAAATTTTACAAGCCTTCAAATTATTTTTAACAGGCTTAAAATCCCATATTTCATATTTTTACCCGATTTTAAATTATTTAATTCAATAATTTAATTATCAAATATTAGTGATATTTGAATTCAAGTTAAAAAAATTTACTTTTGATTATTTCAAATCAATTAAATATTCCAATTTAATTTGCTTAAAAATTCCGGGTCATCACACCAAGCTAAGTTAAGGATATGAATGTTCACTTATTACCTGGAAAAGCTTTATAGATCTCTTTGGAAAATTTTCCATTAACCCCAACCACCTCGACCGAAGACTTGACACCTTCAAAATGATTAGCGACTCTTCCATAATGACTTTAGCAACTGCGTTATAATCAACTTCCAGACCCGTCTGCAAAAATACAGTTGTGACCAAAACCATGCATATAAAAAACTAATAGCTAAATAAATAGAATTCAACAATTAATAAACATTGCCTCATTATCCCAAACTACAAATGAAAATGAAAATGAAAATTCGATAGTGTGATCCATACATATGAAAATGAAACTATAATAACAGTACAGTAACGTCCTCATTATCCCAAACTACCTCTATGCTAACATGTCAAAAGAAAAGGCTTTTTATATTTTCAAATCTCCTGTATATTCCACCAAAGGAAGAAAATCATCATCAGTACATGTAAACTAAATATATCAACAATCAGTATGCTATAGTATAGACAACAAGAAAGAATGGATTACTTTCACAGATGAGCATCACAGGAAGCCCAGCCTTCCTCGACATAATTAGTAATTTGAAAACTTGAAATATCATGGTCATTGCCAAAAAGAAAGGTGCATTAAGTAAGATGTTTGTACCCTTTTTTGTGTTTTGGTCTCTATTACGACTACAACGATTCCTTCGGTATTACATAATTTTGCAATTTTGCTCCTCATCTATTCATGTTTAGTTTCATTTAGTAACGTCTGAATAGGGATATATATATATATATATATATATATGGTATATCTAGTTAGTGATGTATAATGAAATAACTAACCTGAAAGCAGCCACCACATTGAATTCCATCTCTGTAATGGATGGAGCCGCTGAAGCAATAAAAACTTTGTTAATTCCTGATGCCAATGATCCAAGTCCAGCAGCGAAGCCTTAATTACAGATTTTCATACATAACTTCAGTGCTAACAAGAAGGAGTTCATAGGCTCAAGTGATCACAAACATAAATTAGCTGCAGATATATAAGAGTCATTTCAGAAATCATGAAATCAAAATACCCACATACTTAGAACTGCCTTCACTAGAAACAGAAGTCATATAATTGGAAGCTCATATATACATATATGATCCATCCTCTCCATATGTATGTACTGCGGTGAACATGCATATTTGTGTTTAAATGCAATAGTAAATTATTCTCTAAAGATATGATACTTACTCAACTACACTTGCATTTACTTGCTCTATTCGCAATCCTCTTTTCCTATTAAGGCTCATATCATTTTAGTGCCTATCTACCCAATTAAGATCCAGTCAATATCAATTTCAGTGTGTAGTTAAGGATTCCCCACAGTGCAGTGCTTGTCCACCCTCTTCAAACCAGATCACAATGCAGTGCTTGTCCTCCCATTTTAGCCTCGTGTAACTTGACCATTTCTCTACAGTGTTGCCCACACCTTCATAGCATATGCAGTGCAGGGCTTTGCTTTTCCACACAAGCACCGTTTCTCTCTACTTTAGTTTTCAATCTTGCACCTGCATATCAGCTTAGTCACTTGAACCATTTCTTACACATTGCATTTGAGCGCTCAGTGCTTGCGAGCTTTCACTATCAAGATGTTTAGAACCCACCTGGTAGCTGCCACTGATTTAGGTCTGTCAATCCCCATACACGAAATGTTAACCTTGCATTTCTTTTTTCTATTACAATGCCCACTACATTGGAGATCCCTCAGCCTATTGTCGCATCGCATCGTCCATCGGTTTCCCTTTTTCCTGAAATTTATAATTAGCCATATGCTTATAAATATTTGGTTTTTTGTTTGTTTTCTTTTTGCTGATCGTCATATGATGATCCCCCATTTTTGTACTTTCTACCATCCTACAAATAATTGTACATGTATTTACTCTAATTGGCAATAAAATAAAGAGTGCTCTCCTTATAAAAGGACCACTCTTTCATTAAAGAAAATTCCAATGGCAAAGCCAACCCAAAATTTGTGGTAGGGCATATTTTTCCTATATTAAAAACCATATAAATTTATAAATAAATGTACACCAAAAAATCACAAAATTTTCTAATGTACCATGAAAATTGAGCTATGCTAAGAAGACATTTCAACTAATAGCTATTCAAATCTGTAGTATTTGGTCGACTTTAAACGATATGAAGGTTGAAATATTACCCCTCCTCCTCTGCTTGGGATAAAAAGAAGATGATAACCGCAAACACTTTGCAATGAAACAGAATGAATCCTTACATGCTTCTTCACCTGCTTTGAAGTTCAAGTTAGTAAGACATTTATTAAATTCCTCTGTTCTGAGATAAATATATGATGACTGACTTATTGCTGCAATTATGTATCAAATCCTCCAAAATCATATTTATGGAGAGATTATTTGAGTTAAACTCCAACCCTCATGAACTGAAACTATTACACTGAATCCAAATTAGATAGATCTGTATGCTTGAAGTAAACTAAATGAGTCGTTGATTGTTTAATTTTATCATTGTAGTATGAGTTAAGGTGCAATGGGACATATAACCAAATTCATAATTTAATGTGCCTACTCATATTATGTAATGCTTAATCTCTAAATGTTATTAACTGAAAAATTATCGAGTGAGAATAGAATACAAATTTTGAACATATGACAATTGTATGTCACAGTTTCATTACCTTGTTCTCATCAAATCTATTATAGTAAGAATGTAAATGTTACCTAAAAACCTAACATTGAAGATAAACTAAACAAGCAGTTCAGATCCCGATGATGGGTATTAAAGGTGCTATGTAATATGGTGATAACTAAAATGATTACCTAAATTAACAATAAACAACCCATCTTTTGAAACGAAATATAAGACAACCTGAAAAATATTATGAAAACTATCCAAATAATATGTAGACAAATCCCAGACAAAAGAATGAATAAATATGCGTACCCTCCATCAATAGTTTCATCTATGCAAACAAGAATTAGGTTCATGAACAGTTTTATCCACTTCATGCTTGAATTGTATAAAAAGCGGATAAGGACATGCCAATATCCACATCTTAAATCAGTTGAGGACATGCCAATATCCACATCTAAAATTAGTTAACCAATTCAAGCAACCAGCTCTAACAACATAATCTAAGAATTAACCAATTTATATATTGGATAAACATAAATCAATTCAAGCAACAAATTCAAACAACTTAACAAATTTTGAACTCAATTCAAACAACAATCTCAAACAAAATTAATCTAATCCGGTTCAAAATGGAAATAGAAAAGAAAATTGGTTTTTAAATTACCTCATAAGAGTTGAATTGTGCTAGGTAGAGGACGAATTTTTTAGCTATATTTTAGGTTCTAGGGCTTAGGGAGGAATCGACATGAAGATTAATTGTGCAAGCGAGAAGATGAGGAATTATGTGATCGATGTATATATCACTTGGTAAAATATGACAAGAGAGATTTAGTGTTGAATCAGTTTCGAACAAACTACAAGTTTTTTTGAGTTTTTCACTATTCATTTATGAGGCTAAAGAAAATTAAATGTTAAAAAAATACATAAGCAGTCACGTAAAAGTTTAGCAAAATTTTAGTGAAATGTTGGCGGGAATCAATCAGTAGCGTTTCTTTATTCTTTTTTATATTTTGAAATGATCATCGGTTGCACTTACAATTAAACGCCATGAATTTCTACAACCAAAGGCTGATTTTCTTGTAGTGATCTTTTTATTATAAATTCAAGTTGATAAGGAGTATCCATTTTCTTAACATCTCTAAAAAATTTCCATTTTTTCTACTACAATAAGACCTGAAAGGGGAGTCAGGACCAGAGTGCAAGGTGCAAGCCCCCTTGCCGAAGGGCAAGTGGATGGACTTCTACAATACTGGTTGTTTTAAGTCCTGTTAGGAGAGATGGAACTGGAGTGTAGGGTGCAGGTTCCCTTGCCGAAAAGCATGTGTGTAGACTTGTACGATGTATATTGAAACCCTAGTTCGGGCGATAAGCAATCAGAAGAGATCAAAACACTAGTTTAGGCGATAAACAATATGGCAAGACCATACCCTAGAGCAGATGTAGTTTGATAAAAGGATTTGAATGCCTTACGACCAGAGAGAGAAACAATATACTGGGCAAACACAAGATGGTTTGGATGTGAAATGGCACCCATAGATAAAGATATCTTGATCATGATTCATTATAGACACTTAAGCACATGATGGAGTCCTTTGCTAAACTAGGTCCGGAACAACCTCTAATTTTGCTAGAGAATCTGAAGGAACTGGACAATTCACCATGATTGAAATAGTCGAAGAGCTCAGCCATCGAAGACTAATTACTGAAAATTATTCTTGAGTAAATCACATCTTACATTTAAAAGGTGTACTTTTGGAGGCAAATGTTAACCTGCCTTTAGCCTTGTGTAGCTAAAATGCTTAGTGATTCTATACTAGTGGAGGCGCAAAAAGTTATAGTAGGGGTAAAGCAAGGGTATAGCGGAAAATAGCGAAGGTGCAAAACACTACGTTAGATATAAAACCAAATATTTATAGTTAATTTATTCCCTTTCTTAGAACATTTGTGTAGGAAAAAGAAATACTATTTAATCTAATATAACCAGATTGAAGAATATAGTGATTTATATAGTCCAGGTTTGGTGACTACAAATAGATTTGTATTTTATATCGAGCACCTATGCCTTAAAATTAGGTCTTTACCAAAAAATTTTGGGTTTGGTTTAAAAGAGAATCGGCCAAATCAATCTATTTATATCAGTATTACGAAAGAGAGCGCCAAACAACCTTGAATTAGCTAGTGTAGCGGAAAAGTGGGGCTTAAAGTAGATATACTATTTAATAGCGCTAAATTGAAAAAGTGTAGCGGTCGGAGAGCATTATGCACTATAATGGGGATTTCAAAGGGCTTAACGGGGCTTCAACTACACAGCTTTAGCCAAAATAGATTTCAATCGGATTTAGCAGACCCAAACAAGGTTGAAATGATTTACGAGCTTGAAAACACGATTAGAAAGACAAAAAGGTTAAACTCCAGAAAATTGAGTGGAAAAATAACTAAGGCAATAACTCATGTCGAGTTATTTAAGTCGACATTGACATATTTCATCTCTCGTTTCCACCTTCCAAACACCATACACCTTTTACACTATTCCAATAACACACGATCAAGTGGTTTCTCTAAAATTCGAAAGAGCAATCCTAAGGATTGATGAAAAGAAAGCGAAGAAAGCAGCTAGAAAAAAGATCATTAGAATCAATTCAAAGTAGAACAAAAAGAGCTTGGAACAACTCAAGAAGGACATGAAAAGCTAGTAAATGGATGAATTTCAACATGGACAAGTAAAAATAACTCGACATTGAGTTATTTGACTTGGAACTAAGTTATTCCATTAACTCGTGGGTCTTCTGTTTCACTTGTGCAACTTTAGGCCGCCTTCTGGACATCTGCACAAGTGAGCTTCTGACTCCATATCTCTATTTCTATATAAATACCATCCTACCTACAACCAAAGAGGGACTTTCTGCCCGATCTTTTGGCTCTTCACTCTAGATCTACTTCGCAGACTCTAGAACCTACGAGCTGCCATTTTCTTTACTTATATTCTCTTATAAAACATTCTAAAACTTCATTGTAAATTTGAGATCCACAAGCTTGTGGTCAGATCTGATACATCTACTTGTAATTTAGAGAGAGAACAATTAATAAAAGAGATTACAGTGGATGTATGTCGAAGAACATGTTGAACCATTATAAAATTTCTTGTGTATTCTTGTCTTCCTTCTTGCTATCACTTTAATTTTGATTGAACTGGAGCTTTCAACTGATTTCTGGGTATCGACGCATTTTCTAGGTTATCATTTTGGTGTTTTCACTAAGAAGAAATTAGATCTGAAGACTTGAATCTTGAATCTTGAATCCAAGATTTAAAGAAGATGAAAAGGCCTAACACTAGATCAAAAGTTGGAGGAAGCCAATCAAAACATGGGGTAGATATAAGGTACCCTTAAATTCTTATCAATCCATCTAAGGAGAAGAGACGGAGAAAATGGTGAAGAAGTTGCAAGATAGATTAACTACTTGGCATAGGAAATGCTTAAAGGATTTTTTTTCAAAGGATGGAACAATAAAGAATAGCTAGAGTTGCTGGAATTCAAAACCAAGTGCCAGGAACCAATGTAGAAGCATTTGGAGTTAGAGTGGATAAAATTGGGACAATGATTCTACAAATAGAACAACTTGGTACCAACTCAAATCTACTCGGTACCGAGAGAACTGTACTAAGGGGAAATATTAGTGTAGCTGTTGGGATATCGGGAATGTATGATGTTGGAGCTAGAGACACAAACCAGAATGCGAATGGTCAAAAATTGAAGGAATAGGAGCTTGAGTTTTCCCATAGGAACGAAGTATAAAATGAAACCAGTAGAGGAGGGTAGAATGATAATGTGTAGCCAAGGAGTACATGCTAGAGTATGAGTCGGAGGCACATGAGCATAATATCGCTTTTTCTCAAAGACCATCATTGAATGGTGAAATATGAATTGCTAAGTTGGTAAGGGGGATAGTTAGTGGTGGACCCCAAGATCAGAGTTGGAGGATATGAACAAGTATCCATTCACTTCTAAAATCTTAAGTCTAATATCTGAAATTCAAGAAATCCTTCCGATTTCAAGATTTCGATATTGGAAATGTACGACGAAAAGTCAGACCCGATGGCTCATCTGATGAGACATATCTAACATATGGAGGCGTTGGTTGCTTTTGAGGAGGTAATGTGGCCATGCTTCCCACTATACTTGATAAACATAGGGGTAATGTGAACTAATTTGGTGAATAAGTTCTTAAGATAGTTTAGAGTTCATGTCTCACGACAGAAGATTTTTTTGATGCTATCAAGCATGAATTAAAAGCCTAGAGAGACCTTGGGAAGCAATTTGATAAGATTCAATGCAGTAGCTGCAGCCTGAAAGTGACTACACTAAAGGATCGTATAATATGGAAAAACTACTTGTGCGGAATAATAAATGAGTAAGTAAAAATTAAAGCAGTGAAGTAAATGACACCGGAGATTTTTATACTGGTTTGAACTCCCGTTCTATGTCCAGTCCCAGACTCCTTCTAGAATTATAGCTAGCAATCCTCACTTAACCTAGAGGAACAAGTATTACACCACCTGGGCAACCGAACAGGACTTTGACTGCCTGAGCTACAGAACGGGACTTTGACCGCCTGAGCAACCGAACAGGAGTTTGACCGCTTGAGCAACCGAACATGACTTTCTTACAAAATGAATTTAATTTGACTTTATGTGTTCTGAATAACAGGGATTTGTCATTTGTAGTACACCCTTCCTATAATCTTATCCTCAAAGCAGATGTGTATATTTATGTGTGCATGAAGAATAGGAAGTATAATATTGCTTTGAAGAGAATGGAAATGAATACGTAAGCAATGATTGTATGAAAGCTTTTATATATTGAACTCAAGAATGCTAAGTGCTACAAATCAAAAGAGAATAGAAAATTAGTTTTTGGATCTATGAATCTTGAGTGTATATATAGTGTGTAATGAGATATGACTTCTGGAAATCGACATCTATTAGGATCTAAGAGTTGTGACCTCCAGGAAGAAGGAACCCTTTGATCAAAAGATGTGTCTTTTGGAGAAAAACGACAGTTGTAGATTCAGTCGAATGAACTTGCTTGGGCAGTCGACTGAATTTCAAACGTGCATAAAAACATGTACAGTGTCAGTCGACTGACCCAAGCAATTTAGTCGACTAAATGCTGTATATTTAAAAAAATTCCACACAGTATAAGTCGACTGAAATACAGTACTCAATCGACTGAATACTGTTTTTCAGCGCATACATAAAGAATTTTATAAAAACATATGGTAAAATGAATTTGTGAGTGATGAGTTTTGAGGATAGATTTTAACAAAATTCTATACTAGACTGTTTACATATAGACTCAACCAATAAGAACCGTATTTGAGTTGATGAGCTCGGATTTGCCATAGTCATAGATTTGTGAAGACAATTCGCCTCTTGTCAGCATTCAAAACCTTATGATCCAATATTCTACCTCCTTTTGATGATGACAACTCCATTTGATAGGAGTGAATCTGTGACATGATTTTGTTAAAAAATATATGTCCCTCTTAGTGATGCTTGCAACTTTTATATTGTAATCTCCTTCTGAATCTATTCCTGTAAACAAGTTATATGTTTTTCTCCTCCTATGTCATTGACAAAAAGGAGAGCACTCAAGGTATAGGATAATGAAAGCATGTGTAATATGATATACAGACACACATACAAATAGAAACAGAGAAGTCATATGTACAAAAATTAATAATACAACGTGACATACGTATAGAAAACATAGAGTTTTTAGATAGTTATACAATACCTAAGGAACTTTAAAAAAACTGAAAACAAAGTCCAACAATAATAAAAAAATCAGAAAAACAGTAATACTTATTCATCATCTTGACTTCCGCTATATGAACCTTGTTCATCGCCTTCAGTTTCTTCATCATTCGATTCGTCACCTACCTCTTTAGCTGCTTCCTCCTGCTCCTCATTTGATGTAGACCAAGTAAAATGTTCTACCGATCGTTTCCCGTGAGATTTTGGGATATGGGCAGAAGTAGAAGATTGTTGGGAGCATGTGATAACATCCCAAATATTGTTGAGGAAGGACTTAATGAAATTAAGCGTCTTATTGAATTTTGAGATATTTTTATCAACTCTAGAGATGGTTAATTCTATTCGAGATAGAAGATTATCGAGAATTTTTTGATTATGAGCAATTGTAGTCACGGCTTTGTGAGGCCGAGCTTAAGGATCTATTTCTTGAATCTCGTAGATTTCTCGAGTAGATCGAGGAGGTTGGGATGAAGAAGAGGCTTGCATACGAGGAGTTTGTTGACAAGCTTGTTGGGAGGAAGGTTGAGCTTAACCCGCGACTTGGTTTTCTAGCCAATGTTCATAAGTAATTATGGTGTGGTCAAGATATTGCTTTGGTAGGTTCATAAGACTAGGGGTTTAAGTATTCAAGAAACCTATGTTTGAACAATCAGAATCAACAAAAGGAACATCAAAGTGTTTGAGAATGCGCGTGATTTAAGCGCCATAGTAGATCATCCTCATTCGTCCTTGATAAAAAGTGTGAAACTCATCTAGAATGACCTTTTCTTAGTTTACTTGTCTATTACCCCAAATGGTGTATAGTGATTGAAAATCACACCGATAGACTTTCTCATAGCTTCCAATGCTAGGATTTATGGTGTGCGTAAGCACTCGATGAATAATACTAGCTTTTGGCCTATGTCCTACCGCTTTTAACTCCGTTAAGTCATCCGAAAGGAACAAATGACTAACTCGATCACGAGTATCCATGTTTACGGTAATCTCAGATAACTCGTCGCCCTCATCGAGACATTGCAAAATCCATGCAAGATGCTATAGTGGAAGAAAAATCTTTTTATCACATACAACCATCCAAATGCAGTCATCCAGATTTGTAATTATATGGTGATGTAGATTTATGTTGGCATAGAAAAGTTTAATAGGAAGATGATTAATCTTATTATTATTTTCCGCAACATCAATGAGGTGCTCCAATCCGCTATGGCGAGCTAAGTGTTGAATAACATAAGAAGAAAAATCAGGGAATTTTATGAAAGAACCTTCGAAAATCCTAGAGTTTTGCATCTTTTCAAAGCATTGCACCATCTTGCCATTATAAAGCCATGCTCTTATTTGTGAATCCGAAGAAGTTGCTGTAGATTGAGAATGTCGTGGTCATTTCGGAGCCATTTGAATAGCTTGGGTTTTGGCGATGAAGTGGGAGTTTCAAATGAAAAGAATTGGACAAAATTTATGAGAAATTTGATGAAATTCTAGGTGATTTTGAAGTTGAAAAAGAGTTTCATGGCAGAAAGTTGAAAAGATTGAAGGTGAAAAGTGAGTTTTGTAAAGGTAAAAAGTAAATTTATAAAGTCTGAAAGAGGGTTGAAAAGTTGGGTACCCAGTATCAGTTGAATGAATATTCATTGGCAGTCGACTGGTACTGTATTAAAAAACATAATTTCTGAGTTTAGTCGATTGGACCTCTATGGTTAGTCGACTTGTTCGATCTTGAGATTTTATAACTGGAAAATGCCGAATTCAGTCGACTGTTTTGGAGATCCAGTCGACTGAGTGCAGAGGGGAATATGAAAGACAAGTTCAGTCGACTGATTATTTTATTTAGTCGGCTAACGCTGTTGAATTTTATTGGTGAACCCTCAGTTTATTATTTAATTTACTTTTTAAAAAAATGATATAGAACATCATATAACTGAAAAATTTATAATAACATGAATCAATGCACATAATTTATATACCGGTACAATATAAAAAATTAAGGTGATTTGGATGAAGATGAAGGAATGTGATAATCTTCCGGTTCCACTTTCGTATTCTCTTGCAGAGGCTGTAATGGTGACCATCCACCTCCACGTTCCCAAGAATTCGGAGATAACAATGGACATTTAAGAGCCAATTGTTCAAGGAAGCTTAAACGCTTCACATTCACCTTCTGCTCATAGTATAGTTCCCGTTGTAACTCGAGAGTCTCCCGTTGATAGTGATGAATGTCATCTATTTTTTCTTTGGTAGATGACGAACCAAAAAATAGAGAGCGCTTAGCTCTTTTGACGGGAGGGGTATAACCAGTGTAAATGTTAGATGGTGGAACAATAGGAACAGGTTCATATATAAGAGTTGGCATTGGAAGATTCACTCTAATGGATGTATATGAAAGAGTGGATGAGACATAGTTGTTTTCTGAAGACATTAATTTAGAAAAAACTTTCAATCCTTTGTATTTAAAATTATGGTGATAAACGGTAAAATAATAGTCTTTTATAAGAGAAAGATTTAAAAAAATAGACAGAACAAAGAGTGGATTGAAACAATATTGAATATAAACCACTAATTATCTAGAAATAAATGGTTTAGAGTTATTGAGAAGGAAAACTATAAAACAAATCCTATTTTAGGTAAACAGGTAGGATATTTTAAGATTAAAATAACAGTCTTTAAAATGAATGAGTTGAACAGTATTAGTAAATATAAAAAAACTAAAAAAATTTAAATCTTTTAAAGACACTATTCCTAATCTCTTCCAAGTTTAATAAAAGTATTTTCATTTAAAGGTTTGGTAAATATATAAGCCAGTTGATTTTCGGAGGATACAAATTCCAGTCTGACAAAATCCTTTTCAATATTATCACGAAGAAAATGATGACGTATGTTAATATGTTTAGTCCATGAGTGATTGACAGAATTTTTGGATAAATTTATGGCACTAGTATTATCTCAAAAAATTGTTGATTAAGATAGATTAACACCAAAACCTTGAAGTGTTTGTTGCATATAAATGACTTGAGCACAAACTAAAACAGTAAAGATATACTCTGCCACACAGGTTGAGAGTGAAACACAATTTTGTTTCTTGCTAAACCAAGGGACTAAGGATTGTCCAATGAAATGACAAATCCCACCAGTACTTTTCCGATTCATCCGATATCCTTCAAAGTAAGCGTCGCTATATGAAACTAATTCGAAAGGACGTTCTTTCGGATAGAAAAGTCCAAAATCTTTGGTTTTGCTTAGATAACGCAATATGCATTTTACCGTTCGTACATGTGATTCTTTAGGATTTGCTTGAAATCTAGCACATAAACAAATACACATCATTATGTCAGGTCTATTAGCAATAAGATAAAGTAATGATCCAATTATGCTTCGATATAACTTTTGGTCAACATTTTTGCCCTCTTCATCTCTATCGAGATGAACTGTTGCACTTATTGGAGTTGGTTTAACAGAAGTATTTTCCGTATTAAAGCATTTTTATAGATTATTGCAATATTTTTCTTGATTAATGAAAATTCCATTTTCTATTTGTTTAATCTGTAATCCAATAAAATAAGATAATTCGCCCATATGTGACATTTTAAATTCTTTGGTCGTTATTTTTGAGAAATCATGACATAATTTTTTATTTGTAGAACCAAAATAATATATCTACATAAATTTGGATAATTAAAATATCCTTTTTAGATCTTTTGATAAATCCCAATTTCAAAACCAGAATCTATTAGATAGCTCTTAAGACGTTCATACCAAGCACGGAGTGCTTGTTTTGGACCGTATAGGGCTTTCTTAAGTTATAGACATGGTCAGGAAATTTTTCATGTGTGAATAGAGGAGGTTGTTCAACATAAACATTTTCTTTTATATAACCATTTAAAAAGGGACTTTTAACATCCATTTGATATAGTTTGAAATTATGAAAATATGAAAAGGCCAATAAGATTCGTATTGCTTCAAGTCGTGCAACTGGAGCAAATATTTCTTCGTAATCAATTCCTTCTTCTTGATTATATCCTTGTGTAACTAATCTAGCTTTATTCCTAGTTATATTACCATGTTCACCTACTTTATTTTTGAAGACCTTTTTAGTACCGATAACTGTTTGATCACTTGGTCTAGGAACTAGTTCTCAAACTTCATTTCGTTCGAATTGGTTTAGCTCTTCTTGCATAGCTATAATCCAATAGTCATTTGTAGAGGCTTCTTTTATATTTTTAGTTCAATATTCAAAAGAAATGCTATATGGCCCATTTGATTAAGTTGATTTCTAGTTCTAACATGTGAGTCAATTTCTCCTATGACATTTTCTACTGCATGATCTCGCAAAATTCTAGAAGGAGATCTTAATTCATTTTCATTATGAACAATGTTTTCATTTTCTTCAAAATTATAAACAATGTTTTCATGTTCTTCAAAATTATTTTGAGTAACCGTATTTGTGACCATCTTAGGTATATCTCCATCATCCTCAAAAAAATTATTAAATTTGAAATTTTCGTCGAATGAAACATGAAGTGTTTCTTCGATCGGTTTTGTTCTTTTATAGAAAATTCGATAAGCTTTGCTTTATTCTGAATATCCTACGAAGATTCTTTCATCGGATTTTGGATCGAATTTTCCAAGCCGATCTTTTGTGTTTAAGATAAACATTTTGAACCAAAAGTTTTAAAATATGAAATGTTTGGTTTTCTTTGATGAAAAAGTTCATATGCAGTGTGTTTTGTTAAAGGTCGGATGGAAATACGATTTAGAACATAGCAAGCAGTTGCTGCAGCTTCTGCCCAGAAATGTTTTGGTAACGTGCTTCCATTTAATAAAGTTCTTGTACATTCTTGTAATGTTCTATTTTTTCTTTCTACAACTACATTTTGTTGTGGTGTTCTAGAAAAAGAAAAATTATGATATATTCCCTTTTTATTACAAAACTGTTCAAAAGCTTCATTTTCAAATTCACCTCCATGATCACTTTTAATATTTTTTATTTTTAAATATTTCAAATTTTGAATTTTCTTTCCAAAATTCTTGAAAATTTCAAAAGTATCACTTTTGTTTTTAAGAAAATAGTCCAAGTATATCTTGAAAATTCATCTACTTTAACAAACACATATTTACTATGATTTATAGATTGAATTTGAGTTGGACCCAAAAGATCTAAATGCAATAGTTCTAATGGTTGTACAGTAGAAATACTATTCTTTGATTTGAAGGATGATTTTGATAATTTTTCTAATTGACATGCATTACAAATATTGTTTACTTTAAAGTTCATTTTTGGTAAACCTTTTACTAAATTATTTTTAGATGATTTATTTATAGTTTTGAAATAATATGACAAAATCTTTTGTACCATAACTGAGGATCTTTTTCATTGGCTATTAGACACATATTTGTATTATAATTTATATTCATATTTAAAAGATAAATATTTTTATCTCTAAAACCTTCAAAAATAAGATTTTTATTCTGATCAAAAAGGCTACATTTATTTTTAGAAAAAGAAATATAGAATCCTTTGTCACACAATTGGCTGATACTAAGTAAATTATGCTTTAAATTTTTAACTAATAAGACATTTGTTATAAAAGGTAAATTAGATATACTGTTATTGCTCACATCGCCTTTGCCGATGACATATCCTTTGGAATTATTTCCAAAAGTAACAGAACCTACAACTGAGTAATTAATGTTAGTTAGCATCCTTTTATTTCCTGTCATGTGTTTTGAGCAACCACTGTCTAGTATCCATTTTTCTCTCTTTGTGGATGGTACCTATAAAATATAGAGATAACATTGGTACCAAACCTTTTATTTTTGGTCCTAAAAGTTAGGTCTTAGGAAGCCAAACCCAAAAGGGTTCAGAATTCCTTTTGAAAACAAAATCTTTGTTTTTATGAACAATTTTTATAAAGATTATATATACTTATTTCTAATTAAAGAATTATTTGTCTTAGGAACCCAAATTTTAATTACTTTAGAAAATTTTGAAACTTTTGAACTAGGTTTTTCAACTTTAATATTATTCTTTTTACATGAAAAATTCTTTTTGTTTGGAATAGCTTTAGACGATTGCTTATATCCTAGTCCTCTTTTATTTGAAGTATTTTGATAATTTTCTATGATTATGGAAATATTTTCCCCACCTTTATTAAAATTAGAGACATTTTTAGTAATATCATCAAACTTTGTATTAAGGCTAGAGTTATCTAATTCTAAAATCTTGATATTAGCTTTAAGATCATGATTCTTAGTTAGTAGAGCATCATTTTTTTCTTTTAAGTTTCTATTTCTTGACTTAACATAAAGAGTTGAGATGTCATATTAGAACAAAATTCTTTAGTAACTTCAAGTTCTTCTTCTAAGATTTGTTTCTCATCTCTTAGCATATCTGTTTCAATTTCAATTCTATTCAGTTTTTCAAGAGATTCTTTTTATTTTCTTTTGATGTCTTTAAGCATGTCAAGTAATTCTGAGTTTATTTCTAATAGATCATCAAAAGTCAGATCACTCACCTCATCTTTTGTGGCCATAAAACATACGTTCGCTTATTCTGCATCATTATCTGAGTCACTATCTGATGATGAAAATGATTCTGTATCGTCCCATGTGACAGAGAAAGCTTTCTTCTTGAATTTTCCTTTTCGTACTTAAATTTATCTTTCTTTTCAGGACAATCTTTCTTGATGTGACCTTTCTTGTGACATTCATAACATTCCGGAGCAGATGATGATGATTTGTTGACGTTGTTATTGTTGCTGGAGCTGTTCTTGTTATTCCTAAATTTGTTGCTCTTTTTAAATTTCAAAAACTTTTTGAAATTTCTAGTAATGAATGCCATATCTTCTTTATCTGAATCTAATTCATCTTTTTCTGCCTGGAATTCTATGTTGTTCTTATCTTGAGCCTGTACTCATTTTGTCTGGAGATTAACTTCATAAGATATTAGATTTCCAATCAACTCTTCTAGTTTTATGGTCGAAATGTCATTAGGTTCTTCGATTTCTAAGACTTTTCATTCCCACTCATCCATAAGTGAGTTGAGGATTTTTGAAACAATATCAAAATACGTATAAGTTTCTCCTAATGCTATCAAAGAATGGTATATATCTTGAAATCTAGAGTACATTTCATTTATAGTCTCATCTTGCTTCATTTTAAAATTCTGGAACTGATTTTTGAGCATAGAAATTTTACTTTGTTTGACTTTGTTAGTACCTTCATATGTAACTTTAAGTGTACGCCAACTTTCATGAGTAGTTTTACAAATGCTTATTCTATTAAGCTCATTTTTGTCTAATGCACAATATAGCACATTCATAGCTTTAGCATTTGCAGCAGCATCTAATTTTTGTGTGTTAGACTATGTTGAATATTTAGTAGTAGGAATAATATATTCAGATTGCATAATGTTCCAGGTTTCATAACTACTTGCTTGTATATAGATTCTCATTCTTGCAGCCCAATAGTTATAGTTCATTCCATTAAATGGAGGTGGTCATGCAGTAGAATGACCTTCAAGAAAAGTAATGTTAGTTATAGTTCTTGTTTTGTTTTCCATATTAAAAAAAGTAACTATGTTACAGTTAAATGATGGCCTTTCTTTGATACTAAATGAAAGTGACTACACTAAAGGATCGTATAATATGGAAAAATTACTTGTATGGAATAATAAACGAGTAAGTAAAATTAAAGCAGTAAAGTAAACGACACCAGAGATTTTTATACTGGTTCGAACTCTCATTCTACGTCCAGTCTCAGACTCCTTCTGGAATTATAGCTAGCAACCCTCACTTAACCCGGAGGAACAGGTATTACACCACTTGAACAACCGAATAGGACTTTGACCGCCTGAGCAACAGAATAGGACTTTGACCACCTGAGCAACCGAAGGGGACTTTGACCGCCTGAGCAACCGAACAAGACTTTCTTACAAACTAAATTTAACTTGACTTTATGTGTTCTGAATAATACGGATTTGTCACTTGTAGTACACCTTTCCTATAATCTTATCCTCAAAGTAGATGTGTATATTTGTGTGTGTATGAAGAATAGGAAGTATAATATTGCTTTGAAGAGAATGGAAATGAATACGTAAGCAATGATTGTATTAAAGCTTGTATATATTGAACTCAAGAATGCTAAGTGCTATAGAACAAAAGAGAATAGAAAATTAGTTTTTTGGATCTATGAATCTTGAGTGTATATAAAGTTTGTAATGAGATACGATTTCTGGAAATTGACATCTATTAGGATCTAAGAGTTGTGACCTTCCAGGAAGAAGGAACCCTTTGATCGAAAGAAATGTCTTTTGGAAAAAAATGACAGTTGTAGATTCAGTCGACTGAACTTGCTTGGGTAGCCGACTGAATTTCAAATGTACACAAAAAACATGTACAATGTCGGTCGACTGATCTAAGCAATTCAGTTGACCGAATGCTGTATATTTAAAAAATTTCTACATAATACCAGTTGACTGAGATAGAGTATTCAGTCGACTGAATACTGTTTTTCAGTGCATACATAAAGAAATTTATAAAAAAGTATGGTAAAATGAATTTGCGAGTGATGAGCATTGAGCATAGATTTTAACAAAATTATATACTAGATTGCTTACATATAGATTCAATCAATTCGAAACATATTTGAGTTGATGAGCTCGGATTTTCCATAGTCATTGATTTGTGAAGATCATTCGCCTCTTGTCGCCTCTTGTCAGCATTCAAAACCTTATGATCCAACACGGCCTTCAATATGCCAGATCCATCTATAATCTTAATGGCGGAAGTATCCAGAGTCGCGGGCAAAACCAACTTCAAAATCACTTTGGAAAACGATCCACCGATAAATCTTATGGAATTCTATCATGAGGCTAAGCCTCGCTTTTCTTTTTCTTTCTTTGAATAATTAGGATAGTAATAACCTCGGACCTCTTACACATGTATGAGGCCTAGATTAGTCTCTAGGAACGATCTGAGTCACATGTGTAGGAAGATAATTTAGGACAACAATAACCATGGACCACTTACACATGTACAAAACCTAGATTGATCTCTAGAAACGCTCTGAATCAGATGTTTATGATGGATAATTATGGTCTCTGCTTATTTCATTTGATTCGAATACTTGACTCTTGAAAAATACACTTGATTGTGATTATTTTTATTGATTGCTTTAAGTCCCGTCCGGAGAGATGGAGCCACAGTGCAGGGAGCAAGTCCTTGCGTCGAAGAGCAAGCAGATGAGCTTGTATGATATTGATCGCTTTATGTACCAACCTGAGAGTCAGGATCGGAATGCGTGGTGCAAGTCCCCTTTCTAAAAAGTGCAAGTGTATGAACTTTTATGATTGATTGCTTAAGTCCCATTCGAAGAGACGGGACCATAGTGCAGAGTGTAAGTTCCCTTGCTAGAGAGCAATTGGATGGACTTGTATGATATTATATTGTTAAGTCCCGACCGAAGAGTCAAAATTGATGTGTAAGGTGCAAGTTCCCTTATCGGAGGGCGATGGGATGGAATTTTATGAAAAGTAAGTCCCCTCACTGAAGAGTGAGTGGATGTGCCTGCTTGGCCATTTGGTCCCCTCATCGAAGAGCGAGTGGACTGGGTTTAGCGGGGTTTCGAAAAGATTAAACTTGTAGATTGGGCGATTAGCGATCTAAAGAGTTCGAAACCCTAGTTTGGGCAATAAGCGATCCAGAGAGATTGAAATCCACAGTTTGGGCAATAAATGGTATGGCGAGACCATGCCTTAGAGCGGATGCTGATTTGATAAAAGGATTCGAACACCATGTGACCGAAAATAGAAAGATAAATCCTGGGCGACCATAGGATGGCTTGGATGTGGAATAACACCCCGAACGAAGACATCTTGATAATGATTCATGGACACTTAAGTACATGATGGAGTCCTTAGCCAAATGGGGTTCAAAACAACCTCTGATTTGGCAGGGAATCTGAAGAACTGAATGATTCACCAGGATTGAAACAACTGGAGGGCTCAACTATTGAAGATTGATTACTAAAACTTTTTCTTGATTAAAGCACACCTTACATTCAAAAAGCGTACTTTGGGGAAAAGTGTTAACCCACCTTTAGCCAAAGAAGATTACAATCAGATTTAGCAAATAAAACAATGATGAAATAATTCATGAACTTGGAAACACGATCAGAAGGACTAGAAAATTGAACTCCTGAAAGTTATATGGAAATGATTATGGCATTAACTCGTTGCCCGAGTTATTTAGATCGGCATTGACCCATTTCATCTCTCATTTCTACCTCCTAAACACCAAACACCTCATATACTACTCCAACAGCTCATGGTCAAGTGGTTTTCCCAAGATTCAAACGAGTAATTCCATGAATTAAAGTGGAGAAAATAAAGAAAGCAACTAATAAAATTTTTGTTTCAAATAAAAGTTTAAGGAAAAGAGCTTAAAACAACTCAAGAAGGAGAAAGAAAGATAGGGAATGGTTGAAGTTCAACTCGGATGAGTAAAAATAACTTGGAACTGAGTTATTTGACTCGGTACCGAGTTATTCCATTGACTATTAGCCTTCTGTTTGACTTATGCTACTTCGAGCCACCTTCTAGACTTCAATACAAGCAGGCTTCTACTCCATGCTTTTGGTTCCATATAAACACCGACCTACCTACAACTAAAGAGGGATCTTCTTCCTGATCTTTTGGATTTTTACTCTAGATCTACTTCAAAAATTCTGGAACCTAAGAGCTGGCATCTTCCTCACTTCTATTCTCCTCAATAAACATTCTAAAACTCCATTGTAAATCTCATATCCACAAACTGTTCGGTCAGATCTAATAAAACTAGTGGTAATCTAGAGAGAGAACGACTAATAAAAGTATTAAAGTGAAAGTAGGTCGGAGATTACACCGAACTACTATAAAAATTCTTATGCGTTCTTGTCTTACTCCTTGCTTTCACTTAGATTTTGAGTGAATTATTGCTTTCATTTAATTTTTCGGTGTCGATCCATTTTCTAGTTTAATATTTACCAACGTGCAATAAAATGGAATTCACAGAATAAAGTATGAAAAAGGACTCTTATAAGCAAAACTAGAAAATGGCAACCTCGTAAAGTGATTGGCTTGAAATGATGTTTCATATTTATACCACAAAAAACAGCTTATATAATACAGATAGATTATGATATCCCAGTTGACTAAAAGTTGCAACTGTGGATCGGGATGAATACATCCGTGACACGTTTGTTAAAACCATTTTGGTAAATTAAGGGTGAGATTTGGTATGATGTAAGTGACATTTGTGTATTTGAAAATGTCACCTTTAAACCTGACACCACATAATTCTTTTTATAATTCTTTTATACTCATAGCTAGATTTCTTATCTAACTCAAGGTTTGTCTATATATAACAATGTAGATCAGACTGTGGTGTTATGTTTTGAGGATAATTGTCTATAAACGCTAGTTAGTCTTGTTTCTTAGTAGTCCATAGGGGAGATCTGTGCAGTTAATGCACTCGGTAGATTCAAAGCGGTGGAGGTGCAAAAAGTCATAGCAGAGATACAACGAGGATATAGCAGGATATAGCGGATGGCTCTAAAATAGCATATAAAAATCGTACTTAATGTTTTTACAAATATATAAATGGCAATTAAATGAAAAATTATCATTCGATTGAATTATAAGTAATACATAAATAATTTTAAATAAAAACATGTGCGAATATACTTTAAATAAACAGAAAACTGTTATATAACATAATTGAATTTGGTAGAATATTGGAGTATTTTCATTTCTGAAAATATATTAAAAATTAAATCAAATAAATTAGTTTCATAACGGGATATAGCCCCAATTCATTTTATTAAAAAAGATATAGCGGGAATAGCGGAAATAACGGGATATAGCGTATATAGCGGGGATTAAAGCGGAAAGGCTATATTTTGGGGCTATATGGAAAAATCATAGCGGTAGAAATCCGCTATGAGATATAGCGGGGTTGTAGCGGGGTAATAGCGAGGCATTAACTACATAGGGGGAGATTATACATAGCATATATTATGCTTTAGAGTACCAATATCTTTGAGTTTAGCAATCATTGCTTTAAAGTCATGATCCATAACATGACATGATTTATTCAAAGAGATGATGGATTTGAGATGAATCTAAAAGCTGTGGAGGTATTTTAAGATCAGCTATAGGAAATGGACATTTTAAGAAGATAGTTTTGGATTATACAAAGTTTAAAGTGATTTCTTTTGAGTGGTCCATGTATCAGATACGCACACATACCTATATATTTTCGCCATGATATGGATACTTATGTCGTCATTTACTTACATATGTTATTGATATGTGAGTTATTCAATCCTAGAGGTCATGTACATTGCTCTACGTCGAGATGTGATATACATTATTTCAAATGCATTCAAGTATTGAAATGTATCGATGTTGACCTAAAGTAGTGTATACCATAGATTTCTCCTGTCGTGCCATTTGATTCGAGCTATTGGTGGCAACTTTCTCTGATAATTCGATTACTGAAGCCGTGGCATTACATCAAATGAATGTATTGACAATATTTTATTTCAACTTCTAAATTATTTTATAGATTTCGGAAGATCTCAAACTTTGATGTATACTCTAATATTTATTAAATGTAAATGAAAATAATAAATTACAATAAAATAGACACAATATCTAGACTAATTCAACTCTTGGAGATCGACGTACATTGTACCAATTTTTGGCACACACGAAATTCCAAATTTTTGATTATATCTAAAAGATATTGGTGTCCAATATCATTTTTATTTTTTATAAATATGTGACTATTAAAAGAATAGAATTCAAATAGTTAATAAATAAATTAAAGATCGTAGAATAAAATATAAAAGAAAAAAATAGAAGCGCAAAAAAATATTATAGTCGTGGGATTTACAGCGGTTCAAATTGATTTTGAACTCATCCACTATTTTTTTGGGTAACTGTTGCACTATACCTTAGTATATGGACATAAAAGAGATTTCTAATGAAGAAGATGAATATATTTTAATAGTTAAGGAGAAAAAGGGTAGAGCTTTGGCATCGCTTTAGTGGAGAATCACTCATTATTTCTTCATCCCACATCTATAATTGATATAGCTAAATATTTCCTTAATATGTGGTTATATAATTATAAGAAGTTTCATCTAATGGAGTTTAGGATGTTCGATTGGGACAATTATTAATTAGATTATGTAAGTAAACTCTTGGAAACAGTCTTATTAGAAATAAAGTAAGTTTTTGGTTTTTTTTTCCATTCATGTATTTATTATACTTAAAAGTTTCTAATACATTAGTTTCATTATTTAAAAAACGTAGGTCAAGTGTTTAATCAATGAAAGTTAAAATAGTTTATAAACATGAGTTTTTAATCAATAGTAAAATAAACACATAATCTTAAATATTTCTAATCACTTGGTAATTCAAGAATGTGATACCGATACACTTGATAGACTAGTATATGCAATGCTTGATAGAGTTAACGGTGCTCCCTAGGGAAATTTATGTAATAAGATTATGTGACTTGATCTCATAGGAATTTTGATCAAAATAAAGTAAGAATTTTTTATTTTTTATTACATATATATTGTTATACTAAGTAATATCCTTCATTTTGAGACCCAAAAATAGACACTAATGATGTTGCAGTCGTCCTTAGTATTATTTTCCACTAACATAATGACATCAGTTATTGTATCATTAGCACTCAGAGCACAAGAATTCAAAAAATTCAAAAGAAAATTCATTTCTTCATTTAAAATTCATTACATGTCTATTACATAACCTCACAATTACATAGTTCAGACCAAATAAAATAAATACAAATATAACTCCAAGAGCGACATACGTAAATGCCCCCTTGGAACACCAAATTCATAACTGCTAAAGTTTATACAACCCATCTTTACAATCAAATAAAGAAGTTATACTTCACAGTGGAAATAAACATAAACTACTACTAGTTTACCTCATGCATGTATCTGAAAGCTTTATTCCTTTTAGACCTGAAAAATCCCATCTCTTGACCTACTTAAATGAGTACTCGAGAGTTTTGGAGAAATTAATTTTTTTTGGGTTAGACAAAAGGTCAGTGTGATAACATTAGTCCATCCAAATAATAAAAGATACATAATGACACTATGGCATTAAGCGTAATATGTTTCCCCTTACTAGTATCTTAAGAACAAAATGCAAAACATATCATCTGTTGGATAGGACATGACAAGCCTAACACACTGTACTCACCTCATCCACCTGCAACTCAATGATTAGAACATAACATAAACATCATAAAAATAGGTTGAATATAAATAATTTAGTATTCAATAGGGTTATGGTTAATGTATTCCAAAATCTGCATCCCTTTAAGTCTATATATTGATATAGTTTTTCTAGGATCATTATAAACATATTAGTTTTCATAGGTTAACTGAAAGCCTGTTAGACTAACTTATGCCAAAAGCTAGATAATTCATATAATCTTCCAATCCCATAAGAGAAACAAGATATTCCTATATTAGAATAAAATTAATACCGGTCTTCCATTCCCACAAGAATATCAAGATACCCCCATAGGAAAAAAGAATTATGAGTGTCCGCACTTGACACCCAAAATTTTAACCTTGATTTTTATAATGTCTTACGCATTAGATTCATTGACCTTAATAGCCAAGGGGATTAGTTAGTTATAGTGTAAGGCGCTACCCTAACATCGGTCTACATAACTCAAATCTAGCTTTATAAACATTGAACAAGTCATTGCTCTTAATCAATTCTTGGCATCTCGGCACAATTTTATCTTTCTAATACCCTGAATGTGATTCTACTGACATATGAGTTTAGTCTTACCCTACCCATTAATGAAAAAACTATACTCGGATATCAATACCCAATTCCCCAATGTCATAAATTTTTTGTAATATCATATAAGTATGCATATCAAAAATTTTCATACACAACATAACTGATCGAGGTGCACAATATAACATATAAATTCATCATCAACAATGCAAATATGTTATCATGATAGGTGTTACACCATGAAATATCCCAAAAAAATTCAAAATGTGTTATCAAATGTCAAGGATAAGCAAGCTATCTCACAAAGCTATCAAGTGTATAGAATAAATGAGTTATTGCATGAAGCTTTCAAATATCAAAGGTAAATTAGCTATCACATGAAGCTATCGAGTGTCAAGAACAAAGTAGCTATCGAGTGTCAAAGGTAAATATGTTATCTCATGATGCTATCGAGTATCAAGGGTAAATAAGCTTGCATTAAGCTATTGAGGGTCAAGAATAAATAAGCTATCACGTGAAGCTATCAAGCATCAAGAAAAATAAGCTATTGTATAAAGCTATCGACCATTGAAGATCATCAAAATTATCGAGTGAAAAAGCATAAACGCTGCCACATACAAGAGAAACAAAGCCATTGACTGCCAAGGCATGGAGCGATCATATGTTAAGATGCTAAGTTATCGTAAGTAAAAAGATGAGTCTATCGAAGCATAGAGCCATAACCTATCGGAAAGAACTGTAAGGAAAGGACTACTGTTGATGCAAAGAACTATCATCCATACAAGGAGCTATCGATGATAGAAAAGACCTATCAAATATATAGGAAAAGATGTTATTGACAAGAGAAAACTACTAAAAGAAATGGAGACATTATTGATACTTTAATGAGATATACTTACCAAAGAATAGTGGCAATTCCTTATCAAGTAAAGTAATTCAATAATGAGCAAAAAAAGGAGATATGAGCTATATTCTACATAAAGGATAGAGGCTAGTAAACTATACGAAGAGCTAGTGCATTAGTATAAGAACGTCTTATATAGCCAGCGATGAAAACTTTAAAGCAATCCTATGCAACTATATAACCTTTTCCAATGCCGCACCTAAGTAAGCAATCTATTTGAACTATTTAACTCTTAGGATTATGGCAAATGCTACCATCAGGATCATCTATCTTGCCAAGTCATCAATCTACGTCGACTTCAATCAACTAATATGAGCAAGTCGTGACCTCTCCTACTACTATATATGGGGACATACCCTCATATAAGAAGGGGATCCTCTCCTCTTTCTCTTTCTTGGAACAAATTATTTTTGAATTTGACATTTCTAAGCCCACTTAAGAGCTTGAGGACTATTTTAACGGCTGAAGAAGAAGATATGAACTATTGGACATAAGGACCTATATAATTCAGAAATTGCCTATAGGTCCTAACTTTAACATTTTGGACTATGAAGAAGAAGATGGCTTGTAATTTTGAACTATTGACTAATGTATGAGGAATATTGCATGTATACTTGAACTTTATACTTGCATATGAATGGAACAAGATTTAAATTTTGGACATTTTGACAAATTTTTTTTGACTTTAGGCATAGTTGGAATATCTTTTGAATGATATATCTTTTAAATGTATTTTTAATGTTGGACCAATAAATGGTTTGATATTTTGGTGTTTACATTGAGAATTGAACTCAAGGATTTTTTGAAAAATCACCAAAATGCATATAATTTCAAAAAAAATGGAAAATAGGGAACATTTTTTTTGATAATGATATCCGAAGAATTTTTCAAATTGCATCAAATGTTATGAACTTTGGTTTATTTGAAAATTTTAAATTAAAGGACAAGCTATTGAGCCCTTCAACATTTACATCGGAGATAGCTTTTCATATTGAGAATTATATCGTTCATTGCCAAAAACATTTTTGGACCTTGATGGAATTTAGACCATTGATTCTAAGTCCATTAACTATAGAACCACGATAGCTTTTCCTAAAAATCGATGGCTTTTCCAATCGTAGACTTGAAGTTATTCTTCATAATGCTCAATTGTAGTTATTCCTCTTAAAGATCAATAGCTCTTCTCGATAGCTTTTCCTAGACATGTTGCTCGATCGTAACTATTCCTTTTGAAGCTAGATAGCTCTTCTTGGTAGCTTTTGCTAGACTTAAAGCTCAATAACATTTTCTTACACTCGATAGATCTGAGGTGGAAAAAGAAATGAAGGTAGAGGCTAGATGGTTCTAAGGTGATGATGCAATGACCATTGATAGCATGTAGGTTCAACACCTTTAAAAAATTGTAATAATCACCGTTAATGATCTTTTCGAATGTCCAATATCTAGCAAAATATGGTGATATAAGTGCCAGAAAATTCTTAGAAGAAGTAGTAGGCGTTGATGAACTAGTCTACCAACTTCCACCTAGTCATAGTTATCTGAGAAGACCACTAAAAGGAAACCCCATTAGGGTTTTTGTTTGAGAATAGAGTGTTAGATGGAGACCAAATTCGTTGAAACCATGGCCTTATAATATTAACGACCAACACCAAACTAGGCCCAACCTTCCCTCTTCCAGGCACAGGCGGCAATGCAATTTATACGGCGACGACGGCGGTAGAAAAAAATAAAGAGGCCAGGTTAATTTGATATATTAGGAAGATCAATCTATATGGATCGAGATCTGCTCACATAGATGCATAGGCATATATAATTAATTTGAAGAACATAATTACGGATTGAAAGTTATAAAAAGACGACCATGATTGACCATATCTATTAGCAAAAATCCAAGTAAGGGTAGCATTTGATGAAATTAACACTATTAGAAAACTCTCGGATAAATATGAACATCGTGAAGACTATTCGCTTGTAGCTATCTATATACGGGAGAAATTGCAAATTAAAGTTTGAAAAACTGAATAATGACCAGTTTCAAAATTCAAAATTTTGAAGGTTTAAAAATCTGAAAAATCAAATTTGAGATGAAATTAAAATAAAGTTAGGCGCACAAATAAACTTAAAAAAAGATGTATATTAATTAATGAAGCTGATTCGTCGTATCGAATCATAATGCTACACCTTCGAATGAAGTGAATAAGATTGAATGATTTTAACAGAAGGTAATGGCTTATCAAATCCATAAAACTTTTAGGTTATAGATTACATACATTTACCACAAATATACCAGGTAGATATTTGTTATCAAATTTTGATCTTAGTTCCTTTTGAAAAATAAAATAAAAATGTATAAAAGTCATTTGTGTAAATTTTTGTAATTCACTAACATGGGATTCAAGTTATCTTTATAGGTAAAGGATCATAGACTAACTATTAAATTTTACAAATTCTATCATCGGAGTATGACAGCTCACCTCTTATAAATGATACTAAGATTTCTAGTTAAATGTGTAACTTAGAATTATCTATGAGATTTGCATGCTTTATTGATGTGAAAGAGGACCTCAAAACTCCTAGATTCCTTTGTCAGAAATAAATTACTATACAGTAATGAAGTTCAAAGCATTTCTTATTTAGATTATAATAGTATTCTTGAAGAAAGGAATTTCCATCTTGGCATCATCAATATGATATCAAAGAATGAAGTTTTTCCCTTCTATTTCAAGACTTGATTAAAACTTATTATTATGTGATACTAGGCTATAGGGTTTTGAACTTCTTGTTATTATCTGAATTTCCTTATCAAGTTAAATTCTTATCTAATGATGAAGTTTAGAATATCCTCCTTCAATTTAGTGATTAGTTGCCAACAAAGTGCCATATTGGTGATCCAATCTTATATTTCGAAACCCAGATTTGAATTATCTATTACATAATATTGGACTTTTTTGAATGGATTTCTAATTTTCTTATTATTACCTTGATAGTAAATTCTTTGTATCAAAATATGTCATCATCATTATGTATATCAACATGATTCATTGAATATAATGTAATTTTGGATCTTTCCTTCAGATGGTTAACAAGCAAAAACTTTATATTTCTTGGTGCTAAAGATTTCATCTATCAAAAGAACAAATTTATGAAAAGTTGAATTTCCTTTTTAAATATGAATTAGAAACTAGTGGAATAATGCCCCAATTTTCAATCTTGAAACCTACACCTAAAGTATGTATTATGTGATTATGAATTTCTCTATTATATGAGTTTCTAGGCATCCTTTTATTCATCTGGGCGATAGACTCCCAATGTTGCAATTTGCTTCTTTTAGAATGATTGTGATGAAAAATTTATTTTGGTCTCCTGCTTTAGATACACTTCAATGAAGTTATGGCTTAGGGATATTTCGATGTAGGATATTTTGGAAAGGTGAATGGTAATAATGTAGCTTATGAATGATTAAGGAGAAGTAACCATGAATCTCCACATACATGTAGTTGGATAAACATTGGTAATTGAATACTTAAAAAAAGGGAACATTATTGTGAGATGGAACTGAGTCAAAAGATGTAAATGCCTTCCTATACTTTAATCAATGGAACGCTTATGGAGGCTTTATTTAGTCCCATACCTTAATTGAGAACGTCCAAAAAAAGTGGATATGACTATTAAGAAGTTGATATAACTATTAATTAGAACTAAACAAAGGTCATATAGATTATTCCAATAATATAAAGTTGGCGAAGAAAGCCATGAGGTGGGCATATTAGTTACCTTGAATGATTTAACTTCCATCATTAATCATTGAACTTTTTGATTGATGAATAGTCGGTTTAATAAGAACTTTGCCTACCCCAAAAATAGATGAAAAGTTCTAAGTAGTGACAATTGACTACTTTACCAAATAGGTGTAACCCAACACATCACCTAAAATAACTACGGGAAAATTCTTGAAGCTTGTGATCAAGAGCATAGCGGATCACTTTAAACTGCTGAACAAAAATTATTTCTAATGATAAGGATCTAATTTGAGAATAAAGAAATTCACTCAGTTTTGTGAAAGGAAAGGAATAAAAAAGATTTTTTTTCCTTCAATATCCCATCCGAGAACCAATAGTACAAGAAAGTTGCAAGTAACACCCACAAGAATATCCCGAAAAGTTGATTCTACTAGGAAATTAGATGAACAAATTACCACTTATTTTATGTTCATATAAGACTTAAGAAAAGACATCTACTAGACATAACACTTCTATTTCCACCAACATATGTATTTCAAGAGATGTTAATAGTCGGAGTTAAGGTTCCATCAAAAGAAGAATCGTAAATGCTAGACCAAACCAGGAACAAATAAAGGAATCCTTGGATTTAGTCAGTAAATTGAAATATTAGGCCATTTTATAGACGATGGGATATTAGTAAAGAACCGCTAAATACTACAATTTTAAAGAAAAAGAGAAAACATTTCAAAAATATTATTAACTTAAAGGAGTGATAGAAAATAAAAGAACCCAACAGACTATCTATTTAAATAAAATTAGGAAAACTCTTTGATCATTTACGAAGTAACACCTTCAGGAATCTATCAGTTAAGTTGAATCATGGAAATATAATAGGAAGAGCCTAAAATTCCAAACATTTGAGACCTTAATTCACATTTTTGGATAAATAAAGAGATAAAGGATTATTAAAGATCTATCAAAATAAATTTCCCCTGATTTGAGATGCATTTTGTTCGACTTATCTCCTAACTTGACAAGGTAAAAATGATTCATTGAGTAGAGGCACATTTCATGTGCAAAAGAGGATATAATTAAGCCTTTAGTCCTACTTCTATGCCTGACTAAAGCAGCTATCCAAAGAGTGATGGTCAATTTAAGCCTTTGGTCCACTTCTATCCTAACCAAAGCACCCATCCAAAAAGTAATGGTCAAATTATGCCTTTTGTCTCGCTTCTACACCTGGCCAAAGAACCCATTTAAAAGTGGTGGTCAAATTAAACCCTTGGTCCCACTTCTACTATTTCCTAAAGCAACCGTCCAATGAGTGATGGCCAATAAAGCTTTTGATCCCACTTCTATGCCCAGTCAAATTACTCATCTAAAGAGTGATGGTCAGATTAAGCCTTTGATCCCACTTCTAAGCTTGGCCAAATCACCTATCGAAAGATTAAAGATCAATAAAGCCTTTGGTCCTGCTTTTAAACCTAGCCACAATAACCATCCAAAGAGTAATGGAAAAAGAAGCCTTTGGTATTGCTTCTACGCCTGGCCATAATAACTGGAGTGACGGATAATAAAGCCTTTGGTCCCGCCTCTATGTCCAGCCAAAAGAACCATCCAAGAAAGGATGACCAGCTAAGCTCTAATGGAAAATATACATCTTAAGAAAGACTATTTAGTTAGACAATTGGATGAATCAATATCCATTATCTGGATTTTTAATCCAGTAGGATCCCACAGAACACATAATAATTCCATGCCATCGGGATGGCTTAGAACTTAACCAGAAAGACTAAGGTAAAGAGTTAACAAGAGCCAAGCTATAATATGAAGGCAATGACTGAGATCAACTAAACCAAGAGACCAGCATTCTTTCAGCCCAGTCAGTAGTCAAAGGACAACCAGCCAGTGGATCTTCATCAAGACGAAGCAAAGTGCAACGGGACTACGTAAACAAACAACAATGCAAGGTCATGAAAGTGTTCCAAACTCCAAATTCCAAAAATAGTCTAAGTGCTTGGATTGCCAGTGATCCATACCCAATGGGTCACTAGCGATCCATGCAAGATAGTGGATAGTTATGCATAAAGGAAGCAGAGGAGACCTGAAAGATAGAGCACAAAAATGCTAAGTGTATGGATCATTGGCGATCCTTGCACGATGGATCGCTAGCGATCCATGTTGAACGACATTTTTGGTGACCTAGCATGACAAAGAAATTGAGGGAGAGCAACCAAGTAATTAGCTCATTAATGATCCCAATCGATGGATCGATGCAACCCATCAATTTGGCTCGGATCACGAGCCAAGCCCCCTAAGTCGTTATATACCTTCCTACATGCAATTGATGAAGTTGCCTGGCCCAAAAGCTCTGTGATCTCTATAAATACTGTCCTACCTGCACATTAACGGGATCTTCTCCAAAGTGGTTGCTAAAGCTCTACTGGAAACATTCTTCACTCTCTATCTCCCCCACAACAATCTCCAAAAGGATTAACTGTGATTCTCTAGTGGATTCTAACTCTGGGAATTCAATCTAGCTAAGGATAACCAAAAGCATTATAATCAAACACTACTTGTAACAGCAATTAGTTATAATAAAACTATAAAGTGGATGTAGCTTCATTAACAGCTAAACCACTATAAAAATCTTCGCTCTACTTTCTTTTACTGTCTTATTCTATACCTATTATTTGTAATATTGCTCTGTAAGAACAGAGCTGGTGTTTTGGCTCTCAAACTAGGATGTTGACCTATTTTTTGGGTTAACATTTTGGTGCTTTCATTGAGAATTGAACTTAGGATCCAGATCTAGCTATCTACTTTGGATCCCATAGGTCCAGAAGTTAGATCCCCAATCTTTGCCTAAAAATCCACTATTTGGAATCAATGGCTCCTAGAAGAAGAAGAACTGCCTCTGGAAAATCCAAAAGGGCAGTAGTAGCTGGAAAAGATATCAATCCACAACAAATCGAATTAAATGGTGCTAACTTAGGGAATCAGGTGCAAGCATCCTCTAGTCGGCATGAAGTTGTCACCGAGGATGAGCTGAATAAGATGGTTGATGAGATCAACCAAAAAATGGAAAGTTGCCAAAAGGCTCTAACGGACAAGCTTAATGCCCTCTTAACCTTATATTTAAATCCTACTCCAAGGAGTGTGTTTGAACCCATGACTACTATAGGATAAGAGAATTCCTTATTTCTGGTATGCATAGGAGAAACAGATAACAACCATAAAAAAGGGTAACAACAGGATATAACGTGGAAGAGAATGAGAATACTCCACCCACCGTAAGGCAACCAATCCTAAATTTGGATCAGGGGGCCAAGTCCCCACTGGAAGATATAATGTGTACCTCTCTAATTCAAAGGAGGAAGAGTAAGAAAATCAAATGAAAGAGAATGCAAATGCATTTGATGATGCTAGAAACATCCAAACTTCCCCAATCAGGCTAATTACAGCCAACAAGGTTTTGCGGGAGTGGCTCTTTCGAAGACAGGAGAGCCTAGGCTTCAACCTACACACCAAGATTGTTTGCAGTGCCAAACACTTGGCATAGTGTATGATTTTCGTCCCTGGGACTAATGGACATTAGACGCATGCATAGCAGACGTGGTCAAACGTTTGATGGATGAGAGCAAAAATCGAAAAGATGATGAATGGGGATCTGCTCCAAGTCGGACCCCCTTTATTGATGAAATCTTGAATGAAAAGTACCCGAAAAATTCCCTATGCCAACTATCCCCTCCTATGACGGGATGAAGGACCCAAAACCCCATTTGTATAAGTATAGTTGGTATATAGATGGAGCCAATGCTTTAGAGGCTGTTCGCTGACGGTGTTTCCCTATCTTTCTAGAAGGAGTTACATCTATGTGGTTTGCCAGACTACACCCGAGATCTATTTCTACCTTTGACCAACTTGCAATGAAATTCCTTGACAAGTTTAGGCTCCATACTATGCAACCAAAGGATGTCAAGTCCCTATCCGAATTGTTCCAGGGGCCCAATGAGTCGCTGAAATCTTTCATGTACTGATTCAATACCGTAGTGTTGGAAGTAAGCGATCCTAATGAGGATATGGTTTTTATGGCGTTAGTCCATGCCATTCACCCGGAAACTGAATTCGAGAAATGGATTAAGATGAAGCAACCCACCACTAGGAATGACTTCATTCGTAAAGCAAGCCTGTACTTAAGACTAGAGGAAGCACAGAAGCTGGAAAGAAAGTCTGCTTGTGTATAATAGATGAACATCGAACAGAGTGATGTGGCAACGAATCACGTAATACCGGAACTACTCATGGAGCCATAAGAAAAAGTGGGAATCAAAAGTGAAGAAATCAGAATTCTGATAAAAGAAATAACAGTGGTAGAAACAAAAGATTTAAAGAGTTTAGACAGAAAGATTATACCCCTCTAAATGACACCGTGGAGAATATTTATCTCACAACACAAGAAACGGAAGAATAAAAGAAAACTAGCATAAAAGAGGCCACTAAATAGCAGAAGCACTCATGGAAATTCTGTCGTTTCCACGAGATGCACGACTACAATACAAATGATTGCTGCTACCTAACGGACCTCATTGAAGGGTTGATCTGAGACAATAAGCTTCCGCAATACTTAAAAAAGCCACAAAAATCCAATCAACCTGCAGCCCCTCAGCCTCCTAAAGAAAAAAGAAATCAAGCTAGAGCTAGTGACGAAGGGTCAATTTGAACTGACTAAAGGTTTATTATTGGAACGATATCTGAGGGACCATATCCCGTGCAAAGAAGTTGGGGAGAAGTGGAGTGGTACGGAAGTTCGTTGAAGTATGCTCCAAAAACGGAATCATGTTTAACTATAGAAGATGAAACTTCGGCCTAGCTGCAAAGGGTTTTAAATGATGACGTAGTGTTTCGAAATCGAGATACTAGAGGGATCGAAGCTCCGACTCTTGATTGGATGGTGGGGACGATACGGATCAGGCATGTTATGGTTCAACGGGTGTTGGTTGATAGTGGAAGTTCCGTAAATATACTTTTCAAACGAACTTTCGACCAGATGAAGATTGGCATGAAAAGTGTATCCATGTACCAAACCAAGATTCAAGGGTTTACCGTTAAGCCCAAAAAACCGATGGGATCAATCGACCTACTTGTGGAGCTTGGAGAGGGTGAATGAAGGATTACGCTCATTCAGACTTTTGTGATCGTAGATGAAATGTCATCATACAATGCCTTCTTAAGACGACCCGCACTATCCGATTTCAAAATAGCATTGGCCTAGTGATGCCTTACAATGAAGTTCCCTACAGAGCACGGAGTCAGAATTATGAAGGGAGACCAATGCGCCGCTCGGGAATGCTATATCGCACAAACGCGTGAGTCAAGAAGGAAAGAAGAATGGAAGGACGTGGGGAGAACTCTCCACATCCGTGAACCCCCCGAATAGCAACTACAGAGCCGCCCTTAGCTTAGGGACCATAGACGATGCGATAAAGCTTGGGACCCTAGGAAGAAGGGCTCAAGGGAGGAATGAACGGCACCGACAGTACTAACGGTGTCTCTTCCAGTCTATATGGACGACCCAACATGGGTCTTGAAAATCGGATCGCACCTTGAAACAAGATGCAGTCAGAACTAACTAAATTCCTCCATACCAATTTGGACATATTTGCTTGGATACATTCTGATATGTAAGGTGCATCGCCCGAAATCGCCTGCCACACGCTCAATATTGACCGTAAATTTATACCTGTGAATCAAAAAAGGCGCAGCTTCGGCAGTGAACAGTTCAAGGCATTGAGAGAGAAGGTAGATAAACAGATGACTAATGGCTTCATCCGAGATGCAACTTACCCTGAATGGGTGTCGAACCCAGTCTTAGTCGTAAAGTCTAATGGAAAATGGAAAACTTGTATTGATTTCTCGAATTTAGACAAAGCTAGCCCAAAGGATCGCTTCCCAGTCATTAGAATTGATCAACTCGTGGATGGAACGACATGACACGAATTGCTGTCATTTATGGATGCATGCTGGGGCTACAACCAGATCCTAGTGCATGAGCCGGATCAAGAGAACATCGGGTTCATCATCGATTTAGGACTGTACTACTACATGCTAATGCCATTTGGTTAAAAAATGCCAGAGCAACATACCAAAGGCTAGTGAATACTAAGTTCAAATACCAAATCGGAAAGACTATGGAAGCATACGTGGATGACATGTTGGTCAAATCTCGAGTAGCTGCTAACCATCTAGAAAATCTTGTTGAAATGTTTGAAATACTTCAAAAGTATGGATTGAAGCTAAACCCACTCAAATGCCACTACGGAGTAGTCTCTGGGAAATTCTTGGGGTTCAAAGTAAATGCCCGAGGCATCAAAGCAAATCATGAGAAAATAACGACACCACGAGAAGTCCAAGCCCGGAGAAATAAGAAGGAACTTCAAAGTTTGAATGGAAAGGTCATAACACCGAGTCGATTTACCTCAAAAGCTACAGACAAGTGCATACCATTCTTCAATGCGCTGAAGAAAGGAAAGAAAAACTTTGAATGGACTGAAGCTTTCCAAACGGCCTTCGAAGAACTGCTACAACACATGGACGTTCCACTAATCTTGTCCGAGCCGATGGATGGAGTAGACCCATTCGTTTACTTGGCAGTCTTGCTATATGCAATGAGCGCCGCTCTCATGCGAGAAGAAGCGAAAAACCAGCGACCCATATATTACATTAGCAAATGGTTCACTGGAGCCAAGAAGAATTACCCAAAACTAGAAAAGCTAGCATATTGCATCTGGATCGCGTCCCGAAAGCTACGACCATACTTTCAGGCCATCCAATCGAAGTATTAACTGACCATCCCCTGAAGCAGGTGTTAAGCCGACTGGAAACTTCTGGATGACTACTCAATTGGAATATATAGTTAAGTAATATCACCTAAGGAATGCCATCAATGGGCAAGCGTTAGCCGACTTCATTGCTGAATTTACTATATAGGATGACCAGGAAGGAGTTCAGTTAGAAATAGACATGCAATAGGAGTTTTTTGTCGATGGTGCATCTAACAACCTCTGTTCAAGAGTAGGAGTAGTGTTCGAAACCCTTAAGGGGCGATCCATTAGTTATGCTTTGCGCTTGGAATTCCCTGCAACAAATAACGAAGCGGAATACGAAGCACTGATTACCATACTAAAAGTGGTGAAGGAACTCAAGATTACAGCGACTCCCAACTGGTTGTCTGTTAAGTAAAAGTTGAGTACCGTGCACATGGGAAGAATCTTGCCCCATACATGTCCAAAGTAAAAGAACTGTTAAGCGACTTCGAACACTACACTATAACTACCATCCCATAGGAGTAGAACATCAAGGCAGACTATTTTGCGAAGCTGGCAAGTTCAGGAGAAGCATAATCATTGGGATCGATCCCAGTTGAAACTCTAACCAACCCAAGCATAGACGAAATGGACGTCGATTGGATTCTCAAAACCACCATCGAACCAGATACATGGATGACACAAATAAAGGAGTATTTACTTGCAATAACCCTTCCAACTGACCGGAATCAACGAAGAAGCTCCTCCAAAAGACGTCACGGTTCATGATGTAAGATGGTTACTCTATCAAAGGAGATTCCCAACCTCCCTTCTTAGATGTGTGACAGATGATGAAGCACAAAAAAATCCTAAAGGAGATACATGAAGGAGAATGTAGAGACCACACTGGAGGGTAGACCCTTGCAAAGAAAGTCCTTCGATACGGGTATTTCTATCCATAAATAAATTGCTATGCAGCAAATCATGCCAGAAGATGCGATAACTGTCGAAGATTCAGTAAAATTAAGAGAACTCCTTCAAAGGAGCTAACACAGATAGTCAGTCCATGTCCATTCGCAATATGGGGGATCGACATGATTGGCGTCCTACCAATAGAAAAAGCAGGGTCCAAATATGATATAGTTGCCGTAGATTATTTGGCAAAATGGGCCAAAGCAGAACCGCTAGCCACCATAACCACAAAAAAAAGTTTTTAACTTTGTTACTAAATACATCATTTACGGGTTTGGTGTGCCGCAAAAGATCATCACTAATAATGGAACCCAATTCGAAAATGCCAAGTTCAAATACTTCTGCAAGTGCTTCCAAATTGAAAAGAGCTTTTCCACAGCGGCCCATCCACAAGCAAACAGGCAGGTGGAAGCAATAAACAAGATCATCAAGTCCACTATCCAAAAGCGACTAGCAAAAGTAAAAGGAAACCTATTTGATGAACTTCCACTCGCGCTATGGACTTACAGAATTACCCACGAAGCGAAAACCGGCTACACTCCGTTCGCTTTAGAATATGGTTTAAAAGCAATGGTTCCTTGTTAATTAGAAGTGTCCTTGCACCAAAGACATAATTTCAATCAAAAACAAAATGAGCAGCTCCTACTCGAATTGCTAGATATGGTTGATGAAAAAAGAGAAGAAGCATAGTTGAGAACTACCGCCCACCAAAAAGGGCCGCAAGTACTTCAACTCAATGGTTCAAAATCAAACCTTCGAATCGGGAGATTTTGTGCTCAAGCGAGTTTACCTCGTTCTGTGGGCCTCCAGACCAAACTGGGAGGGACATATGTCATCAATCAAAAGATAAGAGATGGGGCTTTCAAGCTAACAACAATTGACGGAACTGAAGTTCCCAGGGCATGAAATAGTGAATCGCTCCACCGTTACTTTTTTTGAAAGCGACCTTAGGTACTTTTTAGTTTTTAGCATATAAGATATCCTAGGATGTCGGGGAATTGTACATATGCAAAAATTGCCTTTCTTTCCTTAATAAAGTTTGCTTCTTGACCAATTAAACCGCGTTCATAACAACCACCCGCCGGGTCGATGGAAGCAAATCGACTCAAACTGTTAGATTGGCGGAACTCGATCCTGGCCTTCTAAAACCATTGTTTCTTGAGCAACATCGGGAAGTCTAAAACTTACACTCCTTGCGTAGCCCAGAGATTCGTAACATCAAGCAGCACGAAAAGCTACACACTTTATTAGCCGTGCACTAATTTCCAAAACTTACGCTCCTTGCGTTGCCTGGAGATAGCAACGCCAAGGAGCACCAAAAGCCGCGCATTTCATAAGACGTGCACTAACTTCCAATACTTAAGTTCCTCGCGCTGCTCGGAGATAAGAAATGCTAAGGTGCACCAAAAGCTACGCACTTCATAAGCCATGCATTAACTGAAAGTTTGTGTGGAACGGTTGTATGGATAAATATACTAATTTAAAAACTTGTGTGATATAGCAGTGGAAAATAGTTGATAATTAAAATAAATGTAAAGCGGTAAGTAAATGACACCAGATATTTTTATACTTGTTCGAACTTCCCATTCTACGGCCAGTTCCAGACTCCTTCTGGATTTACTAACACCCTCGCTTCACCCGGAGGAATAGGAACTTGAGCAACCAAATAGGATTCAATACACTTGACTAAGCAGTGGAACATGACTTCCAATATAAAGTATTTAGTTTCTTGACTTGATGTGTTCTTGAATAACACTGATTAGTCGATATAGTACACTCTTCCTATAATCTTCTCCTTTGTGGTATGTACTGCTTGTACGTGATGAGAATGGAAGATTTAAATAGAATTCTCAATAGAATGCTTGTATGAACGTTTTAGAAAGCAAAGACTATAAAGAGTAGAATCAAAATAAGATAGAAAGAATAGTAATGATTGTTGTTAAAAAGAATTTGATTTTTGGCTATATGTATAATGAATCAAGAGATGTTTTCTTTCACGAAAAGTAGTGCTGAAAAGAACCGAAAACAACCCTTGAAGTTGAGATGTTTCTCTTCATTGAAGGGACGCATCTCTTCATTAAATACTAGCCATTATATGAATTCAGCAGGCTGAATGCAAAACATTCAGCCGTCTGATTCTAACCCGAAAATAAATAGTGCAAAAGATAATACATTCAACCGACTGACTCAGTGGATTCAGTGGATGAATATTGTGGTAAATTTAAATTTACCCAGTATTCATCCGGATGAATAGCTGTAGTCAGCCGGCTGAAATCTGTGTCTTGCGGATGTGCATACTTCTAAGATACGTTTCAATTTTGTTTTGCAACACACCACTTTGGAGAGATTTTAACATATTTCTGACTAGACTTAGAAATAATAAAACATCTAATCTATCTTCGTGTATTTTTGAATCCATCCTTTAAATATTTATATTCTCCTGCAAATTTGGTTAGTGTACAATAATAATATAGCTTGTACAGTTGTCACACTCAAAATCGAAGTTTTCCGGATTCTAACATTCTCTCCCTTTTTATGATGAAAACTATGCAAGTATAATGCAATATAATTCAGAATATACTCTCACTGATATTTTTCTCCCCTTATCGATATGATTTACCTTCTCTCCTTTGTCATCGACAAAAAGGAGTAGTCGATAGAAGGTAAGCATAGATATGATAAATAGAAATATCTTATGCACATAGCATATCACAATATTCAGCACTTATAAATGGCATTTTTACCATAGTTATGTAATTTAGCATAGTTATATATATATATTTAACTATGTAGTAAAACATCACATAACTAACGATATATCAACATCATAGAAACATCACAAAACATTATAAAACAAGCATAAACATATGCCTTTTAAAAAAATAATTTAACGATTGCCACAAACTAAATATATACATACAGCATAGTAATGTTATACCACAGAAGTTTATAGCTAAGTTATCGCAAACATTTTAATCAGAAGTTTAGGAAAGAAATACTAAAAAAGTTGAAAAGAAATAAGATTCATACCAAAGTGTTTCGTTCTTCATCCGTAATATCCCATTCAAGAGTAGTCAAATCTTCAACCACTCCGATAGAGGTTGACGAAGAACAAGATACCTTTTTCCATATTTTGTTCAAGAAATCCTTTATAGAGTCAAATTTCTTATTTGTGGATTTTTTTGAAATTTTCTATGCATTGATTAAGCTTTACTTGATTTTTAGCTATTGTTTTTAGTGCACTCTTGGGGGTAGAATTGGGGTCGATCTCATGAATGTCATCGTTTCTTTTCTCTTCTTCTACTTCCTCTTCTTCTTTGGGTTGATGAGAAGAAGATGCAATTTCCGTGTTTCGGAATTGACGAGTACCTTGATTATGGTTTTCAACCCATTCTTGAAATGAGATGATATCATGATGAGGCAAAACTCAAGGAAGACCCATTATACTTATAGTTTAGCTCCAATTTCACTTATAGTTGAATAGTTGGATTCGGGAGTCGATACACCAAAATTCCAAAGTATCCTCATGATATATTCACCGTAGTGAATTGTCTTATATCTTCTTCAAATGTTGACATTTGAAAATTCGTCCATTATTATTTTCCCCCCAAATTCACTTGTTGCTGTGAATATAATGCATATAGGGCTTGAAAATCATGTTTATAAATCTTCTCATAGCTACCAGTTCTACGTTGGAATGACCTTATCAAGGCTCCATGAATTAATCTTGCCTTTGGCCGCAAAGCGCTAGTTCAAAGATCGCGCACATCGTCGGATAAGAATAGATGAGAGACTTCGTCTCTTCGAACCATATCGACATTAACATCATGAATGTCAATGCCTTGGGATGGACAATGAAATATGTGTTCTAATCATTGCAAAGAAAGAAAAAAATTCATATTTAAAACATATATATTACATTCTCTTATTCCTTCAAGTATAAGATTTTTTTTGATCATAAATATTGCTTTATTTTCTAAAAAAGATATACTAAATGCCTTATTGCAAAATTGACTTATACTAAGCCGATTTTGTTTTAAGTTTTTAACTAATAAAACATTTATGATAAGAGGTAAGTTAGATGTATCGTCATTGCTCACATCGCCTTTGCCGAAGACATATCCTTTCGAGTTATGTCAAAAAGTGACAAAACCTCCATCTGAGTAGATAATATTTGTCAGCATTTCTTTATTTCCTGTCATGTGTTTTGAGCAACCACTGTCTAGTATCCACTTTTCTTATTTGGTACCTACAAAAAAATATCAAATTGACGTTGGTACCCACTTCCTCCATTAAAGTCTTAAGAGTTAGGTCTTAGGAAGCAAAACCCAAGAGGGTTCAGAGTTCCCTTTAAAAGTATAACTAATATTCTTATGAATGTTGAAAATAAATGACTCTACATACTTACTTCTTATGAAACTATTGTTTGTTTTTGGTACCCATTTTTGATAGTTTTCTGATTAGTAGTGTTAACTGTAGTGGTTTTTTGTATTATTCTTTTTAAACGTATCGTATAACAAATCATATAATTTTTCAAAACTAATAGCTTTTCCATAACCCAGACCTCTCCTACTTGAAGTATGTTGGGAATTTCCAATAATTTTAGAGAGATACTCTCTTCCTTTGCTAAAATTCAAAACATTCTTTGTAATACTTTGTAGTTTGTTCTTTAGACTCTCTATTTCTAATTTTAAGGTTTTATTACTGCTTTTCAAATGATGATTTTCTATAGCTACTTAATCATTCTTGTTTTTTAATGATTCTGATTCTTTTTCAATCATTATGAGTTGAGAAGATAATTTTTTTTCTGATTCTTGAATTTTTACCTATTCTTCTTCAAGAATTTTCTTCTCATCTAGTAAGATATCTACTTCTAGTTCACTGCTATTTAATTTTGCTAATGTATCTTTATTTGATCGTTTCTGATTCTTAATTGTTTTTAACAATTCAAAGTTTACTTATATTAAATCATCAAAAAAGAATTCACTTACATCGTTTTTAGATGCCATGAAGCACACATTAGCTTGTTCGGTGTCGCTATCACTATCAGATGACGAAGAGTCGGAATCATCCCAAGTAAAGAAAAAGCTTGCTTTTTCTTTTTTGAACCATTTCTCATTTTTGTTTTTCTTGAGTTCCGGATAGTTCTTTTTGATGTGACATGATTGATTCCACTCGTAGCATTTCAGAGATGAGTTTGAAGGAAAGTTGTTTTGACCTTTATTGCTTCCAAAGTTTTTCTTCTTTTAGAATTTCAGGAAGTTTCTGAAATTTTTGGCCATGAATGCCATATCGTCAACATCTTCATCGTCTGATTCTTCTTTCTTGGCTTGAAATGTTATTGTTTTACAGTCTTGTGCTTGTACTTTTCTTGCCTGCAAATTTACTTCATATGCCATTAGATTTCCTATCAACTCCTCTGGTTTTATGGTAGAAAAATCGTTAGCTTCTTCGATAGCTAATACTTTTCTTTCCCATTCATCCATGAGTGAGTTGAGTATTTTTGACACAAGATCAAAATCTGTATATTTTTCTCCTAATGCTAAAAGTGAATGATATATGTCCTAAAATCTAATGTACATATCATTTATGGTCTCATCTTGCTTCATTCTAAAGTTTTGAAATTGATTCTTAAGCATAGATATCTTACTCTGTTTAACTTTGTTAGTACCTTCATGTGTAACTTTAAGTGTGCTCCATATTTCATATCCAATAGTACATATACTAATTCTATTGAATTCATTCTTATCTAGTGCACAAAAGAACATGTTCATTGCTTTCGCATTTGCAGAAGCATCTAATTTTGAGTGTTAGACCATTCTGCAAAATCATTAGTATGAACATGATATTCTTGTTGAATAATGTTCCATGCATCAAACCTGTTTGATTGTATATAAACTCTTATCCTTATTGACCAGTAAGCATAGTTTAGACTATTAAATAGTGTTGGTCGTGCAGTGGATTTTCCTTCGGTGAAATTAGAGTGACTATTGTTATCCATATTAACGAATATCAGATAACTTTGTTATGGTTATGTGATGACTTGCTCCGATACCAAATGAAAGTTTGTGTGGATCGCTTGTATGGATAAATATACTAATTTAAAAACATGTGTGATATAGCAGCGGAAAATAGTCGATAAATAAAAGAAATGTAAAGCAGTAAGTAAATGACACCAGATATTTTTATACTGGTTCAAACTTCCCGTTCTACGTCCAGTCCCAGACTCCTTCTAGATTTACTAACACCCTCACTTCACCCAAAGGAATAGGCACCTGAGCAACCGAATAGGATTTCAATACACTTGCCCAAGCAGCCGAATAGGACTTCCAATACACAGTATCTAGTTTCTTGACTTGTGAATAACACTGATTAGTCGATATAGTACACCCTTCCTATAATCTTCTCATTTGTGGTATGTAGTGTTTGTATGTGAAGAGAATGGAAGATTTAAATAGAATTCTCAATACGTTTTAGGAAGCATAGACTATAGAGAGTAGAATCAAAATAGGGTAGAAAGAATAATAATAATTGTTGTTAAAAAGAATTTGATTCTTGGCTCTATTTATAATGAATCAAGAGTTGTTTTCTTTCATGAATAATAGTGCTGAAAAGAAATTGAAACAACCCTTGAAGTTGAGATGTTTCTCTTCACTGAAGAGGCGCGTCTCTTCGTTAAAACTAGCCGTTATATGAATTTAGCATGCGGAATGCAAAAGATTCAGCCGTTTGATTCAAACCCGAAAATAAATAGTGCAAAATGTAGTACATTCAGCCGGCTGACTCAGTGGATTCAACCGGCTGAATATTGTGGTAAATTTAAAATACCCAATATTCAGCCGGTTGAACAGCTGTAGTCAGCCGGCTGAAATTTGTATCTTGTGCATGTGCACACTTCTAAGATACATGTTAATTTTGTTTTGCAACATACCATTTTGGAGAGATTTTAACATATTTCTAACTAGAATCAGAAATAATAAAACATCTAATCTATCTTCATGTATTTCTGAATCCATCCTTCAAAGATTTATCTTCTCCTGCAAATTTAGTTAGTATACAACAATAATATAGCTTATATAGTTGTCACATTCAAAAACAGATATTTCTGGAACTTAACATTAACTTTCATAATTACTCTCCTTGCATTGCCCGGAGATGGGCAACACCGAGGAGCACAAAAAGCCACGCACTTCACATGCTGTTCATGAACTTCCAAAACTTACGCTCCTTGCATTGCTCGGAGATAGGCAACTCCAAGAAGCACTAAAAGCTGCATATTTCATAACCATGGATCAACTTTCAAAATTTACGCTCCTCGCGCTTCCCGAAGATAGGCGATGATAAGGAGCACCAAAACCCATACATTTCGTAAGCCGCGCCGATACAAACGCTCTTGGCATTGCCCAGAGACAGGCAACACCGAGGAGCACGAAAAGCCGCACACTTCATTGAAAGTGCTGCTATAGATCGTAATATGGAATATAATCTAAGTTAACTACTAGTGCGGAATATGAATATAAAAAGTAAATAGTAAAGTAAATAAAGCCAGATATTTTTATAGAAGATTAAACTCCCATTCTATGTCCAGTTTAAGACTTCTTCTGGAGCTTAACTAGCAACCCTCACTTAACCCGGAGGAATAATATTACACCACTTGAGCAACCGAGCAGGACTTCAACCGCCTAGACAACCGTATAAGACTTCTACCGCTAGAGCAACCGAATAGGACTTCGATAATACAATAAGTTTTCTTGACTAATTATGCTCTGTAGATAGCACGGATAAGTCTTTTAGAGTACACCCTTCTTATAATCTTCTCCTTTATAGTATAGTGTAGTACATAAAGACTGGAAGTAATTTTAATCATCAATAAATCTGCGATTGAATGTGCAAGTGATTTGAATGCGTTTACGAAAGCAAATGGCAGAATTTAGATAGCAAGACTATAAAATAGAATTATAGAATTAAATTCTTGAAACAAATGAATTCAAGGCTATATATAGAGTTAAAAAGATGTAATCATTCATGAAAAGATTCAGCAAAGAGATACAGAAACAACAACTGGATTAAAAGTTGTTTCTGTTCGTTGAAAGAAGGTGACCGTTTAGAAAATAGCCGTTATGAATATTCAGTTGACCGAGGAAAAAATTCAGTCATCTGAACATTAAAAAAAATTCAAAATTCAATTTTTTTTTGGAAAGACACCTGGTTCAGTCGACTGAATGGGGGTATTTAGTCTATTAATCCTTCATAGTATTTTGTGCACCTGTGCATGTTTCAATCGACTGTGCATCCATGTTCATTCAACGGAAATAGATGTTTTCTTCCTCGTAAACTTCTTGTAGAAAAGTTTTTTCACAGTAATTTTTTATAATTAATTTCTAAGTTGTGTATACGATTTTAAAAGTAATTTTAAACCATATGTGTGTGAATATACCATGAGAATATGGATGAATATGAATATTATGTGGCATGGTAAACATTGGTAACTTGAAAGAAGAACAAAAGAAATGCCATATTACTTAACAAAACATAAATAAAACAAACAAACTTCATAACAATGTTCATAATACATCATAACAAACAAAAAACTTGAAAAACATACATAAGCATAAGAAAAAAATAGACTAAACTTCCCCGCTATTAGATTGCTCCTCTTCCTCTTCTTCCTCCTCAGATGTTATCCAAGAGAAAGGAGCGGGAGGATTTCCGGCTACACTTGCGGAAGTAGAGTCGGTGCAAGAGATTTTTCCAAATTTTATTTAAGTAGCCCTTGATGAAGTTGAGTTTCTTGTTGGTCTTGACGACGATTTTCTCGATGTTGACCAAATGTCGATTTAACTTGCGTTGATTCCTTGAGACGGTGGTTAAATCTTGCTTTGGAGTAAAATCACCATGAAGCTCTACAATGTCGTCTTCTTTTTCCTCGACTTTGCGAGAAGGTTGGAAGGAGGAGGAGCCGATAAGCGTCTCTTGGGGTCACGGAATCTCTTGAGCCTGATTAGCTACCCATTGTTGGAAGCTAATTATATCTTGAGGCGGTGAGCGTTTTGGTAATCCTATAAAGTCTTAGTGTTGACCTCACCGACGGTAATGAAATCGACATTGGGGATGGTGACGACGAAGTTCATGAGAATCCGCATAATGTAAGCTCCATAGAAGATAGTTTTGAAGCTTCTCTTGTGGTTGACCATGAGAAATTCATCACTAATAACTTTGGTCGAATTGATGTGTTGGGAGGAGTAGATTGCATAGAGCGCTTGGAAGTCATGCTTGTAATTTGTCGTAGCTTCAAGTATGAGGTTGGATTTAGCGGATGAGGGCATGATAAAGGATGCACGCCTTTGGTCGCAAGGCAACAAATTTGAAAACGGTCATAACATCGAAAAGAAATCAATGAGAGACCTCATCTCTATTGTCCATATCCACTTCAATGTTATTGATGTCGATGCTTTTATAGGGACATTAAAGAATATTGTCAAGGCATTGGAGAGGAAGGTAGATTTGAATGTCACAAACTAGTGTCCAAATGCACTTGCCCTTATTTCTTGGATCTTGGTGATCCAAGTTTATATTGGCAAAGAATAGTTTGATTAAGAGTGGTAGATTTTGACGATGTTGGAGTCAAAATTAAGCAAACTTTCAAGACCTCTTGCCTCCCCAGTTTCACATATCATGTAGGCACTGAAATCCGGATACTTGAAAAAAAACCTTCGAAGATTCTAGAGTTGTGCATGGCATTGAAATAGGAAACGATAGTTTCATTCTAGAGCCAAGACCTAATTTGGCTTTCAGATGGTTCGACGATTGATTGGAAGGTCTTTTTGTTCTTGGAGCCATTTGACTTGAGTGGATCTGAAGAAGAAAATTTTGATTGAAAATAACAGGGGCTAGGGTTTTTTTTCTGAAAATGAAGTAGGGTTTTGGTATGAAGGAGATGTATTTATATGGTTTGTGAAAATGTGTATGGGGAGTTGTGTAATATTACTATGAAAAATGTAGTACACTAATTCAGTCGACTGATCGGACGTGGGCATTCGACTGAAATACTCAAGTTTTCAACCCGAAATATTTTTCCTAAAAAATTCCTAATTTAGTTGACTTAAAATATAGGATCAATCGACTGAAATCTAGAAATTTTCAAGTACTTAAGAATGTTCAGTCAACTGAAATTAAAATTCAGATGCAGAGAAAATTTTCCTACATCAAATAGTCTAAAAAAGTTCAAATTAAGTCGACTAAATTGCCTTATATAAAAAAAATTGCATTGAAGTTTCAATCGGTTGGGTTTGTACGCTGAGTCGACTGAAACTGTGCTTATATGCTTTTTCAGCCTATGTAGTAAAGACTTTCTAATAAAAACAAACTAACATTAAAACTTTGGAAATTTTATAATTATTATATATGAAAAACATTATTTTAAAATATATAAATATACTACACTCATTCATAAACAATATGCATAAAAATCTAATTTCCTGAAGAGTGAGAGTCGCCAGAGTGTGGTTCAATCTACGTTATTTCTTGTAATGGCGGGATTGGTGGCCAAACTTTACTGCGTTTCTAGGAGTTTGGTGACTCCTGAGGACGTTTTGGGCTTCATTCCCAAGAATTTGGTGGAGCTTGAGAACGGTTTGGCGAAGGTTGATGTATGCTCTCTTTCGATGAAAGCCCATAGACTTTAACGCGACGTGCTCTAAAAAAGGTAAACACTTGTCTTTTAGTTTCTGTTTGTAGTATAGTTCATGTTGCAGTTCTAGAGTCTCTTTAGCAATGATGAATATCATCAATTTCCTCCTTTGTTGACGGAGAACCAAAAACGTAGAGTATGTTTAGTTCTTTTTCCTTAAGAAGTATATCAAGTATGATGGGTCGAAGATAGTGTGATCTTTACTGGATTATAAACCGGTGGGGATTTGTTGGAGTATTTTGACGCTTCTAAGGAAGGTGAGCTAAAAATGATAGATGATTGATTGGGTCCATCCTAGGAAGACATGTTGAAGTTTGAAGAAAGAAACAATAACAAGGACTTAAGCTTAGACTTTTTTATTGAGGAATGTTGTTGAGAAAAAAAATGATGACATATAAGCCTTTATATACAAGAGTAAAGGCTATTTTCAGGTAAATAAAGTTGAGAATGAAAATTACTAAACGATTATGGATTAAAACATATATGAGGCAGGAAAAGGTCAAGAGATAAGAACCATTCAGGTGATATAAGGAAGATAATAGTTAGTGTAATAAGAAATATAATAGCATAACGGAAAAACATGTAGCTCCCTTACCAGTGACTCGAATTCGAGGGCTAGAAGCAATAATTTTTTTTATTTTTTTATTTTTCTCAAAAATTAAAAAATAAATAAATTATAAATCATGTAAAGATATAATACCCAACTTTCGATGTAATTTTATAAACCTACTTTCATTTAAAGGTTTTGTAAATATGTTGGCTGTATGATTTTCTGAAGATACAAATTCTAATGAAATATTTCCTTTTTCTATATTATCTCTGAGAAATTGATGTCTTATATCGATGTGCTTAGTTTTATAATGGTTTATTTGATTTTTTTGGATAAATTTATTCTACTTGTATTATCACGGTAAATTGTTGAATTTGAATGATTTACTCCAAAATCTTGTAGTGTATGCAGCATGTAGAATACTTGACACATGCCAAAGAAATAGAGATATATTCTGCTTCATAAGTCGAAAGTAGAACACAATTTTGTTTCTTACTAAACCAAGGTACTAAAGATTGTCCAATAAAGTGACAAGTACTACTAGTACTCTTTCGATCTGTTTGACATCCACTAAAATCAGCATCGCTATAGGATACTAACTCAAAAGGACATTCTTTCGGATAAAGGAGACCGTAGTCTTCAGTATTGCTTAAGTATCACAAAATTCGCATCATTGTCCACAATTCTTTAGGATTTGCTTGAAATCGTGCATACAAGCAGAAACTCATCATTATGTCAAGTCTACTAGTAGTTAAATATAGTAATGAACCAATCATACTACGATATAGTTTTTGGTCAACGCTTTGACATTTTTATCTCTATCGAGATGTAATGTAGTGCTCATAGGAGTAGATTTAGCAGAAGTATTTTCCATACTAAATCTTTTTATGAGATTATTACAATATTTTTCTTGATTAATAAAAATTCCATTTGTTAATTGTTTATTTTGTAATCCAAGAAAATATAAAATTTCTCCCGTGTAAGACATTTCAAATACTCTTGTCATAATTTCTAAAAGTTCTTGACATAAATTTTCATTTATGGAACCAAAAATAATGTCATCTACATAAACTTGAATTATAAAAATACCATTTTTATCTTGTTTTATAAATAAAGCTTGACCTACTCTACCAATTTTAAATCTTGAATTAATTAAATAACTTTTAGGACAGTTACACCAAGCACGAGATTTCTGTTTTAAACCGTACAAAGTCTTTTTAATTTGTAAGCATGATCTGGATATTTTTCATATGTGAATAAAGGAAGTTCTTCTATATATACATTTTCTTTTACGAAACCATTTAAGAAAGCACTTTTTACATCCATTTGATAAAGTTTAAAATTATTAAAACAAGCATATGCTAATAAAATACGTATAGCTTTTAGACGAGCCACAGATGCAAATGTGTCATCATAGTCTACTCCTTCTTCATGATTATAATCTTGAGCAACTAGTCTAGCTTTATTTCTAATAATATTTCCTTGCTCATCAGCTTTATTTCTATAAACCCATTTTGTATGGTTAACTGCTTGACTATTAGGTCTAGGAACTAAGTCTCAAACGTCATTATGTTAAAATTGATTTAATTCTTCTTGCATAGCTATTATCCAATAGTCAGCAGTCATCAGTTGAAGCTTCTTTAGGATTTTTAGGTTCGATATTTCAAAGAAAAGCAACATGACCCATTTGATTTAGTTGATTTCGTGTTCTTACATTGGTATGAATTTCTCAAGTACATTTTCAGCAGGGTGATTTCTCAAAAGTTTTGGTGGGGATCGTATTTCACCATTATTTTGTAAATTGTTGTCTGTATTATTTTCCGTATTATCAAAATCATCATCCGAGTCATTTGATTTTGAAATAGTTTCTTTATTTTCGATTTTATGATTAACTTTAAAATTTTCATCGAATGACACATGAAGTGTTTCTTCAATTACTTTAGTTCTTTTATTATAAATTCCGTAAGCTTGGCTTCGTCCTGAATAACCAATGAAAATTCCTTCATCAGATTTTGGATCGAATTTGCCAAGCTTGTCTTTTGTATTTAATATAAAACATATTGAACCAAAAACTTTAAAATATGATACGTTAGGTTTTCTTCCAATAAAATGTTCATATGGTGTATGTTTATTTAATGGTCTAATGGAAACTCGATAACAAGCAGTTGTTATAGCTTCTGCCCAAAATGTTTTAGTAGAGTACTTCCATTCAATAATGTTCTAGCACATTCTTGAAGAGTTCTATTTTTTCTTTCTATAGCTCCAATGGAGTTTTAGGAAATGAAAATTTATAAACAATTCCTTTCTTATTACAGTAATTTCAAAAGATTCATTTAGGAATTCACCACCATGATCGCTCCAGATATTTTTTTTATTTTTAAATTCTTAATATTTTGAATTCGTGTAGCAAATATTTTAATTTTTTCAAAAGTCTCACTTTTATTTTTCAAAAATATTGTCCAGGTATACCTTGAAATATCATCTACTATTACAAAGACATATATATTATGGTTTATAAATTGAGTTTGAGTTGGTCCAAAGAGGTCCAAATGTAATAACTCAAGTGGTTGTAATGTAGAAATCATTTTCTCTGATTTAAAAGTTGATTTCGTTAATTTTCATGACTAACAAGCATCACAAATATTTTTTTACTTCAAAATGCATTTTTGGTAAACCTCTAACTAAATTGTTCTTAGATAATTTGTTAAAAGCCTTAAAATTCATGTGACAAAATCTTTTGTGCCATAACCAAGGATAACTATCTTTGGCTACTAGACATATATTTGTGTTATGATTGACTTTTGTATTTAATATATATATATATATATATATATATATATAATTCTCTTGTTTCTTAAAATATAAGGTTATTATTTTGATCAAAATATTGCATTCATATTCTAAAAAAGTTATATTAAAACCTTTATCACATAGGTGACTTATACTTAATAAATTATGTCTTAAATTCTTAACTAATAAAACATTTGTAATAAAAGGTAAGTTAGATGTACCGTCATTGCTAACATTGCCTTTGCCAATGATAAATCCTTTGTAATTATCTCCAAATGTGATAGATTCTCCATCCGATTAGATAATATTGGTTAGCGTATCTTTATTTCCTGTCGAGCAACCACAATCTAGTATCCACTTTCCTCTTTTCTTAGTTGGTACCTGCAAAAGATATATAAGTGACGTTAGTACCCACATATTATTAGGGTCCTAAAAGCAGATTTAGGAAGCCAAACCCAAGAGAGTTTAGAATTCCCTTTATAAATAAAATATTAATTTTTATGAACTGTAGATATGAAAGATTTTATATACTTGTTTCTGATTAGCTTATTGTTGGTTACGGGTGGCCAAGTTTTATAGTATTTGTTTTACTAACTTCTTCTTTTAGGTAACAACCTTTGGCTTTGATTTTTCTTTCACAAAATTATTATGCAATTTGAAATTTTTAGAAGATATATTATACTTCTTTGAAATTGTTTTTGAAGAATTTTTATATCCTAATCCATTCTTACTAGTGGTAGATTGAGAATTGCTAATAATTTCAGAAAGATTTTCTCTTCCTTTATTAAAATTAGTCACATTTTTAGTAATATTCTCTAACTCAGTTTTGAGACTAGTATTTTTCAATTTAAGGATTTTGACGTTTGATTTTAAAATATGATTTTCTACAGCTCATGCCATATTCTTTTCTTTTTGCACTTCTACTTCATTTAACAGCATGGTGAGTTGAGAAGAAACATTGGACAAAGATTCTTGTGTTTTAACAAGTTCTTCTTCTAAAATTTTCTTTTCATCTCTTAGCACATCAACTTCTACTTCAATTTTGTTTAGTTTTTCTAGTGCATCTTTATACTTTCTTTTAACTTCCTTGAGTTTATATCAATTAAATCATTAAAAGTTAAACCACTTACACCGTCAGTTGAATTCATAAAGCAGATATTAGCTTGTTTAGAATCACTGTCCGTGTAACTGTCTGATGATGACGATGATTCTGAATCATCCCATGTGACTGAGAAGTCTTGCTTCTTGTTGTACTTTTCCCTATTTTTGAATCTGTCTTTCTTTCTATTAGGACAGTCTTTCTTTATGTGGTCCTTCTTATGACACAGATTTAAGACTGGCAGTTTGCTGGTGTTGTCTTTTTTATTGTTTCCAAACTTCTTGTTCCTTCTGAATTTTAAAACCTGTTTGAAATTCTTTACAATCAATGCCATGTCATCTGAGTCCGAGTCGTCTTTTTCAAATTTGAATGCAGTATTTCTATTATCTTGTGCTTGGTCTTGCTTAGCCTGCAAATTTACTTCATATTACATGAGATTTTCAACTACTCTTCAGGTTTGATGGTAGAAATATCATTAGCTTCTTCAGTAGCTAAGACTTTTCGTTCCAATTCATCCGTTAAAGAGTTTAGAATTTTGGAGACAATCAAAATGTAAAAAAATTTCTCCTAGTGCCAATAGTGAATGATGTATGTCTTGAAATCTAGAATACATTTCATTTATAGTTTCATCTAGTCTCATTCTAAAATTTTGGAACTGATATTTAAGCAAAGAAATCTTGCTATGTTTAACTTTATTAGTTCCTTCATGTGTGACTTTAAGAGTTCTTTAAATTTCATAAGCGGTTGTACATATGCTAACTCTATTAAATTCATTCTTCTTTAATGCACAAAATAACATATTCATAGCTTTTGCATTTGACGTATCTTTTGTGCATTTGACCATTCTGCAAATGGTGTAGTGGGTATAATGTATTCATTTTGAGCAATATTCCAAGTATCATATCCATTTTCTTGCATAAAAATTCTCATTCTAGTTGACCAGTAATTATAGTTCAAACCATTTAATATTGGTGCTTGTGCAGTGGATTGATCTTCAACAAAACTTGTGTTAGTGTTATTTTACATATTAACTGTGTATCAAATAACTGTGTTACGGTTATAAGATGGCCTTGCTCGGATACCAAATGAAAGTGCTGCTATGGATTGTAATATGGAATATAATCTAGGTTAACTACTAGTGCGGAATATGAATATTAAAAAAATAAATAGCAAAGTAAACGGCACCAGGGATTTTTATACTGGTTCGAACTTCCGTTCTACATCCAGTCTCAGACACCTTCTGAAATTTAACTGTCAATCCTCATTTAACCCGGAGGAACATGTATTAAACTGCCTAAGCAACTGAACATGACTTCTACCGCCTAGACAACTGAAAAGGACTTCTAGCACCAGAGCACCGATCAGGACTTCAACAATACAATGAGTTTTCTTGACTGGTTGTGCTCTGTAGATAGCACAGAAAAGTCTTTTAGAGTATACCCTTCCTATAATCTTCTCCTTTGTGGCATATAGTGTAGTATGTGAAGACTGAACGTAATTTTAATCACGAATAAATTTTTGCTTGAATGTTCAAGTGATTTGAATACGTTTATGAAAGCAAATGGTAGTATTTAGATAGCAAGAATATAGAACAGAACTAGAGAATTAGTTCTTGAAACAACTGAATCCAAGGCTATACATAGAGTTAAAAAGATATAATCATTCTTGTAAAGATTTGACCAAGAGATACAGAAACAACTGTTGGATTAAAAATTGTTTCTGTTCGTTGAAAGAAGGTGACCATTTAGAAAATAGTCTTATGAATATTCAGTCGACTGAGGAAAGAAATTCAGTCGTCTAAACATTCAAAAAAATTCAAAATTTATATTTATTTTGAAAAGACACCCAGTTCAGTAGACTGAATCGGGGAATTTAGTAGATTGAACCTTCGAAATATTTTATGCATCTGTGCATGTTTCAATCGACTGCACATCCCTATTCAGTCGACTAAAATAGGTGTTTTCTGCCTTGTAAACTTCTTGTAGAAAGGTTTTTGCTTAGTAATTTTTTATTATTAATTTCTAAGTTGTGTATATGATTTGGAAAGTAATTTTAAACCATTTATGTGTGCATATAACACATAGGAGAGATTTTAACAATTATTAACTACTAACTAGACTATAGACAAACCAATTATAAATTTTGAAACTTCTCTTTAAATTCTTTGGTCGTCGGTCTATCGTCGAGTAGATTAGTATGTTCTCCTGCAAATTTGGTTAGTCCATATAATATATACTTATATAGTTATCCTGATCAAAACATCAAAATACAAGGTTCTAACATTTATAAACCGTGCAATAAACTCCAAAATGCTAACTCCTCACATTGCTCAAAGATAGGAAATACCGAGGAGCATAAGAAACCGCACATATCATAACCAATGCTAACTACTCCTATAATCGGGAATAGTGAGCACAACTTAAACAAAATTAGCGCTAGAAGGGGGGCACTCAATGAGTAAACTTAACTTATCCATGCAGTGTGGACCCCTCAAACACGCATAAATTGTATACTTACCAGAATATCACCAGAAACTTGAATTACATGCTAAAATTGCAACAATTCTAAAAGAAGGAAAATAAAGGTTTGACTTAGCTAAATTTCATGTTTGATATGAGAATTGTCTAAACCCTAAGTTACTAGACATTCGAAAAATTGTTTAAAGTAAACAGCCCTGTGAACTAGGGAGCCTACACCGATAATACAATAAAAACACGTGACAACAATAAGTTCACAAGTTCTATGACTCCAAACAAAGAATTAAAACAAAGAATTTTTAAGTTTCGTTAATTTTTAAGTTCAGTTACTTCAAACGAAGGACTTTGGAAGAAATCACGCAACTAGATAAGTATAAAACAAAACAAGCACAAGTGCACAGAACACGTATGAACGGACAGATAAGAGTACAACCAAAATATCGGTATATTGCTTATAATTTTCTATACACAGGGTCAAAACATGAGGGCCATACCCACACTACACCGGCCAAAAAAATACAGGTTCTATAGCAAGAATACTAAGTGCAGACTCTGCATTTGAATAAGATGACTCCAAAGGAAGCAAAAAATTAGTGTTCATGCAAGCTTTTCAAAAAAACCAGTCAGTCTTCATGCAAGCTGCTCAATGCTTCCTTCAACCGCTCCCCTATCCACCCCTGGTTGGCAGCTTCTGCTTCATCTCATAAGTGGTGTCACTGCCGGTAATGCCAAAGAACACCTCAATGGCAATGTCCTCTTCTTGCTCCAAAGTCTTCTCAAAAGTTTCTCCCTTTTCTTTTTATTTCCGTAATATGTGGCAGCTCTTTGAGGCTTTGATCACTTCAACCTTTTCCTTCTTGATAGTGACTAGTTCGTCCCGAGTCTTGTGGGGCTGCGTCGTTTGAACTTCCCGCTCCTTGGTCTCTGCCACTATTACGTCGCCTTCCAAAGACACAGAAGGGTCATTCAAGCCGTGAAGTGCGGGTATCTTTTCAGACTCTGGCCTCGGCTATGAGCCAGGTGCGGACGTAGAAACAGGGATGGGAATAGAGATGAACACTGAGCCTGTAGAGATAGCAGCAGACCATGGTGCCGAAGAAACTGGCATATCAATAGGAAAGGTAGACGAACCTATAGGATCGAAAATGAAAGCTTTCTGCTCTTGCAGCATAAGCTGCAAGCTTTCGAATTTGGAGGAAGCAAGGACATTACCTGCACCGGAGGAATGATCCAGAATAGCGACTTCAAATTCAACACCTTTACCTTCTTTCGATGGCTCTACTACCTGAGGAAGAATCTTAAGTTCTAAACTCACTGGAAGGTCATGGAGCTGCCCTAATGATTTTCCCGCGTCAGAAAAAAGAGGCTTAGAGGGTGCTTTGGCGGCAGTCGTCAAGGCAGCAACGGTAGACTCTTTCTCTCTCTCTCCGCTTGTAAAATTTCTCGGCCCTCGAGCAACACTTTCTATGGCTCCTCATTAAGATAAGTATCCTCCAACTCCCACTCAGTGTATACATCACCGCTATTAGAAAAGAAGGACAAGACTTCTTCCCATACCAATGTAAGAGTGCAAGGGAACTTCGGGACAAGGTAACTGAGACTCCTTAGGTGTACAAGGAGTGAACATAAAAATTCATAATGGTCGCATCTAGCTTCTCAATTTTTCTTTCTTAGGCTTTTTGGAGTTCCAAGTAATCCATTCTCATGGCGACTTTCCTAAATTCAACGACCGACTTATCGGCACTAAGCTGCACGACCTGAGCCTGTAGGCTGGCAATCATCTCGACTTGGTCAGAAATTGTTGTGTCCCTCAACGATGAGGTTGGGTCAGCAACAGTTTTTCGTTAAGCCTCACTCGTTGCATTGCAGGTAGTCACTTCTTGTTTTAATGTCTCTTCTTCTGCATGGGCCTTTTTTTACCTCGTATCTATAAACGATCTCTGTTCGAGCATAAGCCTCTTTCACCTCTTTTAACAATTCAACGCTCCTCTTGCTCTCTTTCAATGCCGCTGCTTTCTCTTCCTCTATCAGTTTGATCTTAGCATCGCGGTCTGACAACGCTTTCTCGAAATCATCCTTCTTCGACTCGAAAGAGAGGATTTCCTGGTAGTTTTTATGGTTGGTGTCCGCCAGCTTCTTGCACAACTTTTCCCATCCTTCAGCTTGGTCTTAATCATGTTGAATAGCCTAGAGGTACGACATATATGAACCTTTATGAATTGAGTGCATATCTCGGTCGAACTTAACCCCTTTCAAGAACCATCCGGGGAGCACTGCCTTAAGTTAAAGGGGGGCCCGAGGAAAGGATATAAGAAGGTCTTCGATGGGGGAGAGAAGCATCGAGGGCAGTAATAATAGAAGATGACAAGATATGAGTTGAGGGCCGAATTGGGGCAAAAGTTATAGGAATTTCTTAGCCCACTGAAGAATGCGTTGGAGTAAACTCTGAAGAATGGGGATGATGTTCAAACTTTGACCTTTTCAATGGTTCCTCTCTTTCCTCAAATGTTCTCATTTTCTCGTACCCGCCTTTATATGACCGGCCTCTGTCTCTTTCATCTTGGTGGCGGGTTTCAGCTTCTTGCTTTTTTATCCTTCTATATTCTTCCACTGTTTCTCGGGGTTGGTGATGGTTGGAGGTACGCTTGGAATACTTCCGTGAGTCAGTAAATTCATTGAAGTCGTCATAGAAACCCACCCTCTCGTCATACTTGGCACAATGCATAAATACAAACTTTGGAAACAAAAGTCATGCATGAAAAGAGTATAAGAAATGAGTATAATTCTGATGAGATGTGTAGTGTGTTTTAGGGGAAGGCCTAAAACATTGTCACGAATCGGATCGAGCAACCATCATAGGCGGGAATAGACTAACTTTGTCCGTGGAAGGTAGAATTGGGCTAACTTCGAGCTTACTCAAGTGGGGAGGCATCTCCTAAAAATTAAAATATTCCCTCATAAGCGCATCAAAATCGATGTAAACATCGCTCAAATCTCCTAACTCTATGTCGAAATTTTTATCCAAGGTATCCTGATGCTCTCTGCTCTCTGGAGCATTGTCTTCATTGCCTGCATCTAGAAGGGGTGAGCTCAGAGGAACATGGATCATACCTGGAGTTTCGTTACACGATTCCACGTCCTCGTCACCGGATTCTGCATAAAGGTCATCATTTGTAGTAGACTCGTCATTGGTATTCTAAAACTCCCCCTCTCCCCGTTTTGAGTCCAATGCGGCTTTGCCTTCCCTTTGCTTGAACTCTTCTTCTCCTTCCTCCAAGATTGACGGCATTCTAACCGGGCCGCTAAATCCATTCGCAATAGTGTCTACTCCTTCACGGCCTCCTCGGTTGATCCTTCGGACAAGCTCTCTCTCTTAAGAGGTGCCTTCTTCGGAATCATGGGTAGAAGATAGATCACGTATCAACCATGGATCGGGCAGGAGAGGGAACTTCTACTTGAACAGCGGATCTACTTGGAGCTAGTAATCCATATCGATGCAAGTTCTCATCGGTCAGTAACACTTTAACAGACCACTCCTCGGCATCAATGGCCTTTAGGGTCTGGGAGACTTCATCAAGAGTTACATCCCTGTTCGGCTTTAAAATAAGTGCAAGAAATATATGGCTCATTAGAAATTCCATAACAACACGTCGAAGTTCGATAAGTACAGAAAGGAGCTTAACCCGGTCGTCAATAAACAATCGAATCCCTCAGGGAATCTAACCAAAAAATATTGCAATTTGAATTGCGACAAGTTGCTCTGCTAACAAAGAATGATTTTTCGATTTCTTTGGGCTTTAATTATGATCAAGGAGGCGCAGTCGTCTCTCCTTTTAAACGATAGGAAATACCGCAATTCATTCAAGTTCAGAGCGTGATTGAACATCCGCATAAAGAGTACATGTAAGCAGGTCAAGATAGCATAGCCACTGGGATGGATTTGGAAGGAGGCAATACCCAAGTTGGAAAGAGTCTTACGTAGAAAATCATTAAAAGGAGGCATGGCTCCATTCAGGCACATATATCAATGACAAGCGGTATACCCTAAAGGAGGCATGTGGGCGAACTCATCTTTCTTTGATAAATGTACGTCCTCTTCTAAAATACCATGCTGCATGCAAATATCATGTATAACTGTGGCAGAGACCACCGAAGAAAATCTTTCAGGCAGGTTGAGTAGAACTCTAAAGTTGGAAGGCGTGTGATCCACGACTGGCTCGAATGGGACCAACTGACTGCATTTCACCAGTGAAATGGTAGTAGAAAGAGTGATGGATGATGATTCGGGTACTGAAAGTCTCGGGCTTCCTCCGCTTAACTTGTGACGCAAGGATGGCTGCTTCATTCTAAACAACAAAACTCGCATCCAAAATGGTCAGGTAATTCTACCCTAAATTAATTATTTCCCCTACCACACTTGAATTCGAAAGAAACATTAATTTTTGATTAGCATATCAGATTTCAAGTGTGAACCAGGGCAAGTGCGGTGTGCTGTCTATATGGGATAAACTTGGTGCCCAAAACATTACAAACGCTCTATCCCATGTAGATAATTCGCTCGTAGTGGAAGAAGAATAGAAATTCCCGCATCACTTTATTTTTTCTTTATTTTTTACTTCCTCTTAATTTACCCATTATCGACCAATGATCAATAATGAATATGTTGTATGAAGCAACATGGAAGATTCTTCTCATTATAGGGACACCGAACATGCAACAAGTGAGCAAGATAAGTCCAAATCCTCAGAAAGGATTGGAGACAAGTAATGATGTATCATGCAATATCAGCTATGTGACTTCGCATAAGTCAAGTCTGGCCTAATGGACAAAGGTAGCAAAATGTGTCAAGCATTAGGCCAGGGCCCGAATGTCGTTCTGGGAGAAACCCAAGACTCGATTTACTATTTTCCTCCATTAGAACGCAATCAACTCAAACTTCTTGTGACCAACATTGCAAATGCAAACTCAACATTAAATCATTACACGAATGATGTAATTAGCCGACTAATTAATAGACCCACCTTGGATTAAACTTTGAACACGAAACTAGTCAAAGACTTGAATCAACAATCCAAAGGCAAGCTAGTAACAAGCAATTAGGTTGGCAGCGAGTAGTGATGGGTCGGGGGCGATTCGAGGAACGAGCTAGGTTTCAAATCAAGTGTATGGATCGGCTACAAAAGGATGGACCATCTAAGGTTTCACGAGAAATGATCTAAGAATCACGACCAGTCATTTTAGGGAATCATGGCGTAGAACTTGGATAGGATGGATATAAAGAGGCGATGGATTGGGTCGAACAAGCTGTTGAATCGCCTGGAATTGTATTGCAAAAATATTAGATCACGTGAAGGAACAAGAATGGCTCATGTCAAATGAGCTATTGGGTCGTTTCAAACACATATATAGGCAGATAAAAAATGAAACAAAAATTTTGCTAAGGCATTGGGTCACCTGCGATCCATCTTTTCGAAAGCTAATTTTATCAAGATCGGGTCACTGGCGACCCATCATACATGGAAGGCTAACGACCCACTAGGTGGGGGCGAATTTTTCTCCAACTCATCCTTTTACATTTATCCATCATTTCGAGGCACACCGAGAAGCTATAAGAAGAAATTTGATCTGCTGTGACAAGCAACAGCAGTCGAGACCAAAGCTAGTATGATCAACAACATGACCTACCACGTATTCGTAAAAATATAATGTGATCATTTGGAGTTCGAAAAACAAATATTGGAAACGATACCTTCCAGAGTATGCTTTGTTTACAATGAAGATGTACTATGGGGGCAAATGTAAACTTGGATTTTGACCCAATAGGATCCAGTAGAAAATAAAAGAATTCTGTAACATCAGGATGGCTTAGAACTTATCCAGAAAGACTAAGGCAAGGAGTTAATGAGAGCCAAACAATATATAATTAAGGCAACGACTGAGACCGACTAAACCAAGAGACCAGCATTCTTTCAGCCCAGTCAGCAGTCAAAGCACAATCAGTCAGTAGATCGTCATCAAGTCAGAGCAACATGCAAAGAGATTACGCAAGCAACAATGATACAAGGTCATGAAAGCGTCCCAAACTCCAAACTCCAAAAATAGCCTAAGTTCTTAGATCGCCAGCGATCCATACCCTATGGATCGCTAGTGATCCATGCAAGATAGTGGATAGCTATAGCACAAAGGAAGTAAAGGAACCCTGAAAGGCAGAGCACACAAACGCTAAGTTTATGGATCTCTAGCGATTCATACACAATGGATCGCTAGCGATCCATCTTGAATGACGTTTTTGGCGACCTTGCATGATGATGTTGAATATGCTAGTATATGGTTTTTGTTTGATGATAATAAACATATATATATTCATTTAAATGTATTTGTTAATGAACTATTTTATTTTTCACATAATTAAATAAATACTTGCTGAATAAAACAAATGACGCAGAATTTAAATTAAAAGAGGTATTTTATTCAAACTAATATTTTATTACAATTTTGAATAGTACAAAGTTGAGCCCTCACTATATATATACAATTTCAATTACAATACAATTTTGATTATATAACAGTTTTCCATTTACATTTGCACCTCACTACATTTCACTCATACACTCATATTTGATCTTCAACTGTATTCCAGATTGAATCCAGCATCTGAGTTATTTGCAAAATACACACTGACACAGTAAAATTGAAAAAGAAAGGTTTGTGCAGTATAAAATAAAATGTGTATTTTGAAAATGTAATTTGCCTCAATTATTTAAGTTCTTCGTCATCATTTAATTTTGAATTCATCATACACGAACAACTTGTGACATGCACAGTGTATCACTGTACATGCTACAAGGTCGTGCACATCGATATACGCTTGATAAAACTGCAGGGATAGGTGAGCACAAGGTCAAACCCAATCAAAAGCCGGGTTCAACTCAAGTGCAATACAAATAAAGTCACGACATGATCATAAGGTCAAACCCGAGCTATAAGCTGGATTCAACACAGTTGCGATACAAAAACAAAGATAGAATGGTCAAGGTCTTAATGACGGGAACAAGTCCCGACCAAAATTCAATATGTACACATGAAAACAGAGGCTAGACAAGTCAAATGATTTCAAATGAACAAGAATAAAACAGAAAATAAAATGGCATATGTATACACACATGCAATGGTGAAAACTATTCTAGGATGAACCAGATTACAAGATAACAAGTAAACCAAGTCCAACAAAATGCTCCAAGACAAGACTCAAGATCACAAGAACTAAATACACATAGCTACACGACTCGAGAAAAAATCATATTCAAGTTTCAAATACAATAGACCATGCTAACAAGTACATATACTCAGACATGTACAAATATGTAAGACCAAATGCCACCAGACATATACATGACACTTGACTGGAAAGATCAACAGAAAATGAACCAGATCAAAAGGAAAAAGCGAAGACTACATAAGGCACACTTGCCTAGACTCAAAGATACAAATACAATATGAACTCATGTGGAACAACTGAAGTGCATACCAATAGAAAATGTGCAAATATACATAGGCAGTGCACATATAAACAGTGATGAACCAAAAGACTTATAGGGGAAATATGGGATACAATGGAAGCAGCTAAATATGCTAATAAGGAAAAATGCATACAACACAGATTTAAGTAAAACAGAGGCGACCTCAATATAACATGTTCATTGAACTGGTTAGAGCAACCACATACCAGAACTGGAAACAAGTCGAGGCAAACAAAATGAATGGTCAAAGCATTGTGAACATCACCAGTGAAAAAAAGAATATCCAAATAAATGGAGCAGAGCTCAAACACACCAACATACATACACACACACACACATACACACACACACACGCACACACATATATATATATATGAGCACACACGTATGGATATATATGTAGTGATAGGATGAATAACTACAAGCATCAGGTTGAAAATACTATAGAAAATTAACCAAAGTCAAAGTCAGAAGAATACGATGAACAAGTCAAAGTCAAACCATAAATTCATGAAGTAAATTGCAGCTATAAAAATAAAAATAGTAGCAAGTTCAACCAAACCAAGTCAAGACAACTGCAGTTCAATATCAAAGCAAAACCAAAGTCAATAGAGAATCAAAGCCGTGGTGACCAAGAATCGCAGCCATGATAATCAAGTAACAAAGATATACGAATTGAACAGGTCAGTACAAATCGTATACACTCAAGCAAAATTAAACGACCAAGCTACAATATCAGACGATTTCAACCGAATGAAATTATAGGAATTGGAATCCTATTTAACCCTATCATCATCGACATTCAAAAATCATCGAGTTCAAGTAAATTAACCAGTAAAGCAAAGAGCTTAAAACACATACCAAATTCAGTTCAAACTCGATCAAATGGAATCCACCGAAATCATCACAGCTAAAGGATCAATTGTCTACGCCAAACAATGGAGACCGCGATTGATCATATACAGGCGGCGATTCAAGTTATAAGAAGCCTAAATATCATATCAAAGAAGGAACGAGAAGCAGCCATTTTTATCAAAGAAAAAAGATATAGGCGATGGTATGAGAGAAAGAGGGGATTATTTTTATCTCTGAGTTTTATGTTTGGGCCGGTTCTTTATCAATTTGGGCTTTAATTTATTTAAGTTAGGGTTTTTGTTTTTAAAATGTTTTACTTTGTATTTTCTTTATAAATTTTTTTAATTTACTAGTCGTGTGACTAGGTGATGAACTATGGTGGTGTAGTTCGAGAATTCACAGCTCAATATCTAAGTTATGGCAGAGTTTTGAGCGTAGAGTTAGGTTAGTCGATAGCAGGTGTTGCGAGTTTACGTGTGTAAGTGTCTGACTACTTAATTTCTAATAGAAACCGGGGGCAGCACGTAGGTAGGGTTTTGCCGAAGCTGGGTAAACTCTATGTTGTTCTATTTCTACTTTTTATATTCTGCTATTATCTGTGCTACTATTATTTGGCTATTATCATTGCTACGATTATTTTATACACTTTCGTATTAAATTTATATAATTGATATTATCACCCTATTCACCCCCCTCTAGGGTGAAATCGATCCTACACGTGGTATTAGAGCTAGGAACACAAGCTTAACTTTTATTTTAAAATTTTGATTTGTTTCCAAAAGCCAATTTTTGTTTCAAAAATTTTAATTTTTCAAAAACCAATTTTTGAAAATTTGATGGCTTCTTTTAATAATGTTTTTACTGAGGGCTGGTCCATAGTTAGACTACCAATGTTCAATGGTGAATATGCTTACTGGAAAAATAGAATGAAATTTTTTCTGAAAACCATTGATGCTTGGAATATTGTTGAGATAGGTTATAGAGCACCAACTATAGTTGTAGATAATCAAGAAATTAAAAAACCGATGGATCAATGGACAGATCTAGAAAATAAATTGCAGAATGCTAATGATAGAGCCATGAATTCTATTGTATGTTACTTGGATAAAATTGAATTTAATCGTGACTCACATTGTCTAGCCGCGCAAGAAATCTAGCGCACACTCGAAGTGACTCACGAATGAACATCTCAAGTCAAGGAATCTCGCCTTGTAATGCTTAGTAGCGAATACGAGAACTTTACAATGGCCAATGATGAGAATGTTAAAGAGATGTATGGACGACTATCCAATCTCATATACAAATCAAAAGCTCTCTGAAAATCATATAAAGAGTTGGAAATAGTTCGAAAAATCTTTAGAGTTCTTCCACGAAATTTTGAAGCGAAAATTACTGCCGTTCAAGAATCAAAGGATACAAAAAAAATTAAAGTCAAAGAACTCATAGGAAATCTTACCACTTATGAGCTAGAAATGAAATTAAAGGAAGAGCATGAACGATGTGATACTCGAAAGAAATCGATAGCTCTCAAAGAAACAACAGAAAGTGATGGTGATGATGATGGAGCAGCTGAGCTGGCATTATTAATGAAGAAATTCAAAAAGTGGAATCACAGATACGGAAATCTAGCTCTAAATCAACAATTGAAAAGCATAATAGTTAAAGCTCTAGACAATCCAGAAGAGCGAGTGAACATCTATCACACGTGCAATAAACCTGGCCACATCAAGCCCAATTGTCCCCATAATCGATTCGGCCAAGAAAAGAAATCAAAAAGGAGAAGTTTTGTAGCCACGTGGAATAAAAGTGACGATGATAATAAAAGCACTATCAGTGAGAGTGAGAAAGATGATCTGTGCCTTCGAGGTGATATAATTGATAGCGATGACGACGAACCAAGCAAGGTATCAAAACTTACTCATTCAGAATTACTTATATATTTCCATGAAGTAATGGCTATTTCGAATGACTTAGGGAGAAATACACTAAAATTGAATCACAAAGAGATGCCTTGATAGATTTAAATAAACAACTTGATCAATTGGTTAAAAACTGTCAAAGCAAGAGCCCTAAGTGTGATAAGTGTCCAACATTCAAAGAAGAGATTAAAAAATCAGAAATTAAACCTAAATCACTTGAAAATGAAATTCTGATTTTGAAAGAAAGCGAAAATACTAGAAGAGAAAATTCTATTAAAATGTACACTCAATTATTGAACGAAAATGAATCACTCAAAATACAAGTCCAACAACTGTCAACGACTTTAGGAAAATTCTCCAGAGGAGAAAAATCACTAAATATGCTAATAGGAAAACAAACATTCAATATTGATAGACAAGGACTTGGGTATACTCAATTTAAACATGTTAGAAGCGAAATTAATCAAGTCAAATTTGAGTTCACTATTTGTAGAAAAATTGGACACAGTCAAAACAATTGCTGGTATAGACCAAAACATGTGAAAACTATATCAATTTGGGTTCCCAAAGGTATAAATGTAAATTTCCTTAAAGTCAAACAAATCTGGGTGCCAAAAGGAACAAATATAAATAGTTTTTGATCTCCATAAACATATTTTTCAAAGTCTTTTGCCACAAACAACCATGGACCTATAAAATCAAGTAGGACACAAAAATCTTCTCATGTGTAGGTATGGTGGCAGTCTAAGGAACAACAACAGTGCTATCTGGATTCTGGCTGTTCTAGGTACACGAAGGGCGACAAATTAGAGTTCCTTACCCTAGTATAAAGATGACATAATCACAGTGGGCAACAATGAAATATTATTGGTAAAGATAAATTAGGTAATTGTATAGTCATCTTGAATAATGTATTAAATATGAAAATCTGCACGATAATTTGATTTAAATCAACTAGTTATGTGATAATGAATATTGATTATGATTCTGACTTTTCAAAAAAATTGGCCAATTATTCTTTTATGCCTAGAATTCTAGAGATTTTGAATTAGTGTGTATATATATATATATATCTGTGTGTGTGTGTTTGGACCAATGATGGTGTTTTATTGATTGCTGATTACTCATGATACAAGTGAATATATTTGCTTGTCTTACTGCTTCTGGATCTGATACTATGGTCACTGTTTTTTTATTTGCACGGTTTCAATTAAAATTCAAAATAATTTCATTTAAAAGCTGTTTTATTAAGATATTTTTTCCATGCATAACGGTCTGGTCTATGACGTCAAATTAATGATAATCTTGAGTCAAAAGGAAATTCAGATGCGGATTACACGGGTAATCTAGTTGATAGATAAATTACTAGTGGAACGTGATTTATGTTGAGACATTCAGTAATTACATCACATTTTTAGAGAAAATATCTGCGCATTTTTCATTTCAATTGATTTTCATATTAGCGGACATTTTTCATATTAAACCTCTTCAAAGAATTTTTTTTGTTGACCTATTTTTCAGATTAGTCATCTTAGAAAAATTAAATTTTATAATTATTTTTGGATTTGATCTTAAATGACTACATTAACTTATCTGACTCCCTATTGATTATCGAAAAGATAAATAGTGATTGAAAAAGTGACGAGTGTTGATATTAATCATATATTATAACTTGAGACAACATATTTGTGAGGTCCCGATTTTTCGACGTCCAAAATCGACATCAATACGTCCACTGTATTAAATGCCGAACAATCGAATGCCGAAAAACCAGTCAATAAAGGAAAGAAGAAAGAGGTAGAAGAAGAGGAAGCAAAACAACATTATAATCTCACAATCACAGCGGAACAATATATAATAGATAAATGACTGATCTTTATACAAAAGAACTATATTTGTTTAATACATTACATCATCAGAGTACAAAACAATCAATAGCAAAAATATTGGACAGTATTTTAACTTCTCACAAAAGCTGACTATATAGCTTATACTGCACAACGAAAGATACATCAAGTACGTGTAATACGTCTTGCCATCCAGCTCGTCTCCTGAGCTCCACAACATCCCATCCTGTACTTATAATACTCGGTCTGATCCGAGCATTATGGTGAAATAACACTCGAGTCAGTCGAGAAAACTAGAGTGAGAAAACACACTCAATTGGATTATTAAAGTTTTCAAAAATCCTTTGAGATCAAAGGTATCGCGTAAGACCACGCTACAAATAAAAATGTCAGGTTTTTACCTTATGATAACCAAAACATTTTTATCAAATCCGTTTGATATTATAATAATGTCTATAGAAAGTAAAATAGAATCTAGCTAAAATGCTTGCATCTCACGTTTCAGCAATAATTAGACACAATCAAAACCGTGCAGGCACTTATTGGAGATTGGATTCCATATAATGGCAGGGCTACTGGGGTACCGCCCGTCACAGTACCTAGTCTAGATCAGAGTATCGAGGATCCACCCTGATCCCCTGCAACCCAAGACCGAAGCTACCCCTTACTGGATAGTCCGAATAAGATCACCCCACAGTTGGGATTAGCAACTTCCCACTCAGCCGAAAAAGGGACATCTAGACAGGGATGACCTTATACTAATTGGTTGCTAGCCACTTAGTCTTGCTGCACCTCCCCTGTTTTAGCCATTCCCGGTTGATGAGGCTCGAGGATATGCGTTACCTTTTTAGAACACATCTCACTTAGAATTCTCATTGTCCTCCTGACGATGTTCTGAAAGCATTCATCCATACAAGTCCGTTCCGGGTCCGAACGAAACCGAAGGCACTACTCCTACTACATCCATTTTGGAATCACCCTTAGGATTAGTAGCGATTAGCCCTTGCACTTCACTGCTCCATCTTCGACTCCAAGCTCTTGTCTTCTTCACGAAAATGTTCAAACTGGATCGAAGTGGTATTCATGAAATTAATCCCGATCTCGGTTTCTTCGAAACGATCAGCACATTGGTCAATATTGATAGTCGGTTATTTAACTTTCATATAACATCCACAAACAACCATCAGTCCTTAATAATTTTTCCAAATTATTTATTTCAAAATATCTTCACAAGATATTTTTCCACACTTCAACCTTTTGAAAATAGTTTCAAATCACTTTTTCTCTCACGGAATAAGTTTACACCCAATTATTTTATTTCTACTAAAAAGCACCAAGTCTTAATACTTTAGATTTTTAAACAATTTAAATCGCTTTATCCAAAAACATGTACTTTAAAGCACTTAAAATAAAAACTACTTAAAACATTTATTTAAAATACTAGTTATGAAATTTTATAATAATTTCTCATGTAAAACTAAAGCTAAAATAAATTTTAAAATGAAAGTTATTCTGTAAGGTATAAATATTAAATAATTATAAATATTAAATAATTATCTTTTAAATCATAATACTAGTTAAACCTTTAAAATAATTACTTATATGATTAAATTGAAAAATATTTACTTAAAAAATAATATTAAAACCACTAAATAATAATTTGTTATAAAACATTCTTTTAAAACCACTTTAAAACCTCTAACTTATATTTGAAAATCTTTCATTGAAAATATACTTGGCTTTTTCGGAAAATATTTATCACAATTTAATTTATGTCCCCATTCCGTAAATTTCTTTTCCACGCTTTTTAAAAATAAAACCACCTTTTATTTTTGAAACAAATTAACATCTCCTTATAAATTCCCACCGTGAATTTATACTTTCAAATTCATCTAATGATGAATATTTCACTTTATTATAAACCCATATTATAATTTCCATACCCTCATTTTCCTTTAAATCACGGTTTTCAAAACACTTAATCAATTCCCCAACATTACTTCCATTCAAAATTTACTTTGATTTACCCAATTTAATCAAAAATTCATTTATTCCATATTCACTCCTTATTATGATTTTAAATCTCATTTAAATTTCGAATATTAATTTCATACTTAATTTCAAAATTCTCCCATTTATTTCTCCCATGCCAGTTTAAATCCTGAATTTAAAATAAATTCTTCAATTTTTAAAAAATAAAACTTAATTTCTCAAAATTCATTTATTCCCATTTATTCAAAAATCCTTTTTCTTTTACTCCAAATTTATTTGATATGATTTAAAAAAACAACTTTTATTCTTTTAATTTATCCAATTCCCTAAAATTACTTTACTTAAAATTCTCTCTTTTATTTTCCTTCAAAAATCAAATCTTTATATTTTTGATATTTCAATATACCCAAACATATTCAATCCAACCATAGCTTTCAATATTTCAGTTCCCAGTAATATCAGCCTAATCAATCACATATTATCAAATAGAACATATCACCGATCATGAAAAATAAATTATAACATTTTGAGGAATCCAGTTGGATCCCTCCAAACTATTTTCCTGCATCCTCAGATGTTAATATAAAAATACCAATCCCACTTCGAGGGGGATATCGCGGTATATAGGGTCGTCCGCTATTATGCGAGACACATGGGGTCTCATCCGCTATATAATGCGGGAAACCAATCACTCCAATATATATATATATATATATATATATATATATATATATATATATATAATATCACAACCAACTAGTAATAAATTATCAATTCAAGCAATTGATCCAATAATTTAAATTTTAACTATTTGAATTAATAGTAATCCAAATGAGTGAGATTAACTTCCCTTTGTTTTGTTTGCAACCCATTTCCATCTCGACTTCTTTTCTTCATGATTTTTGACCTTGTAACAAGCACTATATAGTTTATTAATATTTGAACTAATCAGACAATTAATTCCCATAGATTTAATTAACAAATCATTTAATTTAAAACCAAATTTCTTTAATAAATTATCTTTAGTATCTAAAATAACCAAATAAGTTAATTTAACAATTTATTCACCAAATCCATTATTTAAAAACAAACTAGCAAATTAAAATATGTAAGTGTATATTTATTTACTTTTGAGACTACACATATACTCATAAAAATAGATTTCAAAGATCTAACTTTTACAAAATCTCCACAACATCTTAAAATTTCTATATTTTCCCATAATTATATATATATATATATATATATATATTCTGTTTTAAATTAGAACATGCATGTGGATATACATATATTTATTAAATAAAAACAAAATTATTTTATACCTTACTGAAATAAAAATTATTTCTAACTTATATATATTAAATACTAATAGAATAAAATTCCCTTTAACCCAGTGTGTATATATATATATATATATATATTAGAGTAGAAATAGAACAGAGTTGATTTACGTACCTTACTATAAAATATATACTTTTTTCGGCCATTTGTTTATATATATAATGTTAAATAAAATGAACTGGAAATACCTTACTGTAATTTTTTTCTTTTAATATATCATATATAATATAATAAATTAAAATAAAATAAAAATAAGATAAAAATACCTCACGGCCACCACCAAGCCAAACCCTAAAACCGACGTACGTAGCTACCCTCCATCGAGTTGCCAACGCGGCCCATTGCCCCTTTTAAGCATCGCGACCAACTACCGCCTCACTGACGCGCATGAGTTCGAGCGGAGCAAATCACGAATGCCACCATCCCCTTTGCACGCGACCACTTCCCATCGATTTTGATTCAATTCGAAAGCCCTCTTTTCTTGATTATTTGAATATGAAAAGAGAGATTCGATTTGAATTCATAACAGAGGAGCGAGAGATTGGGAAGAAGCAGCTTCGACATAGGCAGAATGAAGCTCGTGCTCGATTTTCTCGTTCTGTCGTTATTTTTTTGTTCTATGTTCTGTATTTTTTTATTTTTTATATGTAGCGTGCTTTAAACAGAAAAAGGGAAACACGTGTTACAAGGGAGGACACGTGCTTCTGAGGTGAAAGAAAAAAACGATGTGAAGTATTTCAACTGAAGATTGCCTGGTCAAAACACCTTATATACTTTATATTAAATTTAAATTTAAATCATCTCGATTTTCGCAATTCACAATCTCGATCTCCTATAGAGGCATGACGCCAGGCGTTTATAATGTTATACCCCTATTACGAACATGATGGAAAAGGATTCGAAGCCTAACTCGATCGTATGAAGAAGATAGCCTTTTGGACTCAGTTATTATATTGAATTTCTGATATAATTTCAACGCATTTATCTACCGTACGATCATTTGACAACGCCAAGTATTATGAAGTTTTAAATCCTATAATAATACACTATTACGGATCAAATGGAATTAGTTTCGTGTAATTCTGATACGGTGCCTCGGAAGGTTATTTTAAATATCAATTTAAATGATATATTTTCAAAACTGAACAAACCACCTTAAAATTCAATTTTAAAACTTTTATTACCTTCGTTATTATCAGTGTAGATTTTATAAGCCATTAAATATGCTTCAAAAAAACCAAGATTCAATATTTTATTCAATTTCAAATTATTATATTCAATATTTAAATTATCCAATAACCCGTGATATTTAAATTTAAAGTTAGAATTTAACTTTAAATATTTAAAATTAATTAAATATTCCAATTTCAAATATCCAAAAATTCTGGGTTGTCACATTCCTCCCCCTTAAAAGGATTTCATCCCCACAATTACTAGTTAAGAAGAATGGTCCAATACCCGTTTACTATTTTCCCCAAAACCAAACAGTTTTCAACAACACCCAAAACAATCTTTTTATTAAAGACATTATCACCCTTACTAACTTCCTAAACTCATCCATAGGTTCCAACCAATATTATTTACTCAACAATTCAAATTTAAAACCAAATTTCAAATTATCAAAATTTTCTCAAAAATTTCTAACTCCCTAAATTTTCGAAAAATTTCGACAGCGTCTTCTTTGAGTGGCAAGATCGGTACAACTACAAAATGCCTCTACGAGCCTCCAAATTCCAAAAGAAAACAAAAAGGCAAGTGGCTAGATCAGAAAATCATCAAATTTCGTATACCAATTGAAATACATACCTTTTTTGTCGGGTAATTCAAATTTATCTTCTGAAATCAAAACACCAATTTCCTTTTTGCTTTTATATACCTGTATATCCCACTTAGCAATAATATCCAATTACAAAATCCAAAATCATTTTATTCATTCTTTTACAAGACTTCATTATTATCTTTACTTAAGCCATACGATGTCCATATATCATTCGTACGCAATACCAAATTCGATCGCTCACTCGATCACACAATTTCACTTTCGAACTATTCGCTTGACTACCTAGTGCGGACTCAGATCTAGCTTCTTGACCAGAAACTGTCATTCTCCTTGCATAGCCATACACTATGATAGAGAACATTCAGATTCAATCAAAAATCCATATTCAGGGTTCGCCGTCGAAAATCGAGTGAAAAATCCCAATTCGGACGGTATAACTACCTCGAAATTCTATACTCGAATCTGGATCAAATTGCTATGTGAATAAAATAATATACGTACACCTTACATATTTATCTCAATTGATTATTAGCTATATCAATTCTCTTTTATTCATGTTTGATTTCCATACTCCTATTCTCAATTATCCCATTTCACTCTTTGCTTAATCTTCATTCGAATATTAACTTGGAATATTTTTCCAATACCAATTTTTACTTAAGGATTCCACCCTAATTTCTTTAAGTTTATAAATATTTTATATAACTTCTTATTTTGATTCCCTCTTTATCACTTAATCTTTATATCCATTTTTATTAAATTTACAATTTCAATTCTATTTGAATTCGGTTTATCTTAAAATTCTGAATACTGAATTTTTTCATCACCTATCTTTCCTTCATACCTAATCCATATCATTATTTTAAATTATTTTCATTTACTAATTTATTACAAATTCCATGAATTTTAATTCCTAGAACTTTTGTTCTTTTAGTCCAACCTAAACTAATTCTTCTTCTTCACCTTATTTAACACAATTCAAATTCAATTCCAATGTTCAGCTTGAATTCCATGTACTTATTCCTTTAAACTAACTTGTTCATTTACAAATTATTTCCAACTTGATGAATTTTATTTCAGTGGCCATTTTACTTAACTTACTTAGACTTTTTCTTTAAAATTTGCTTTATTTAACTTAATTCAATTACATTCCATTTCCATTCAAAATTTTAAACTTATATAAGTTTTCCAACTTAGTTACATTTCACTTACTAATCTCTTTAATTTATTTCATCTAATTGGTTTACTTTCCTAGCTTAATTCGTTTTCATACCTACTTTAAATTTGAACTCTTCTCAAGTTGAATTTTATTCTGACCAATTTCTGTGACGACCCGCCTTTCTCTCCATAGAAAGACGCATCATCATTAAGAAAGAAAAGGATAGAAAAGAGAAAAGATAGAGAAGAAAGAATGAAACAACATTAGAATCTCAACAGCGGAACGAATAAATTATATCAATCACATAAGTATTACATAGTATACAACATCTATCAAAGTTACATAGCTTATACAACATATACTAGATAGTGATAAACACCTGTCTAGTCATTACAACACAATACAACACAGAGATACCAATACAGCGGAAACACTATATCTCTACAAACGTTGAAGCCTCCTGCTCCATATCTCCTCCAGAATGTCAAGCTAACCTGAATCCCTTGGCTACTCATAGAAATTTGAGTACCCAAGAGTTTAATAAAACAGAAAACAAACTCCGGGTCAAACATGGGTCTGGTGTGAGTAACAGGTTAAAGTTGCTTAATTTTGAAAAGCTTTTGAAAACAAAAGGTATCTCGTAAGATTTTCCGCACATAAACACGGAAAAGTTTTTACCTTACGATAATCAAAACATTTGATAGGAAATCCAGTGATATTATAATAGGGTCTAGGGTTTTCAAGTAAATATAAAATAGCCGAAATTGTTACATTCATTAAATTCCAGCTACTAGCCACAAAGTGGGTTATACAATTAAAACCGTAAATGGCACGTAGAAAAAATGGTTTTCCATCAATGGCAGGGCTACTGGGGTACCGCACGGGCCAGTACGTGGCCTGGATCACTGTACCGAGGATCCACCCTAAATCCCCTACAACATAAGGCCGGAACCATCCCTTACTGGATAGTTCCGAACAAGACACCCCCGTAGTTGTTTGCAACCAGCTGCCCACACAACCGAATAAAAAGGGACTTCTAGACAGGGGAAGATCTTGTCCTACTTGAGCGCGACTCACTTAGCCTTGCTACACCTCCCTTGTTTTAGCCATTCCCGGTTGATGAGGCTTGAGGCTGCGATTACCTTTATAGAACACATCTATCTTAGAATGCTCATCGTCCACCTAACAGTGTTTTGAAAGCATTCAATCCATTAAAGTTCGTTCCGGGTTCGAACGAAACCGAAGGCATTATCTCGTTACATTCATTTTGGAATCACCCTCAGAGTTAACGACAATAACCCTTGCACTCTGAATCTTCATCTTCACTTGAGATTCACGACCTATCGTTATATTTAGATCGATGTGGTTTTCGCATATCCAAATCTGGAAACCCGATCCTGGTCTCATCGAAATCCGAAATGCCGTCTTTTAAAGCCAAGTTGTTTTAAAGTTAAATGTATATTCACACAGATAGATGATTCACAATCTCACAAATAGATAATCCATATCATCACGATTCAACCAAAGCATCCACTGTCACAGATCAACACATATCTCATATCAGAGATAAACAATTTAAGGCATTCAATAACATTCAGCCATTCATAAGCAAAGATCTATTGATCACACCTTCTATAATTAATTTAAAATGAATCAAATTAATTACTTCATCTCTAATTAATTAAAAATAAATTAAATTAATCACTTCCATTTTTATAAATCCTCCTTACTTAACCATTAATTAATTACAAACCAATTAATTTATCATCCTAAAATTAGCCATCTTAATTAATCATCATTAATTAATTATTCTCCAATTAAATTAAGTAATTAGCCTTTAATTAATTGCACAAATTAATTATCCTTAACCATTCACGGTAATTACCCTTTAATTACTTTCATTAATTAATTAACTATAATTAATTGCATTAATCCTTAATTAATTACAATAGTTATTTATTCTATAATCACTTATCTTGATTAATTATCTCTTAATTAATCAACCCTTAATTACTTTATTAATTATATTAATTAATGATTCCTAATTACTTCTTCAATTAATTATTCTTCTAGTTAATCACATTTAATAATTAATCTTTAATTAATCACATTCATTAATCATACTTGATTAATCACATTCAATAATTAACTATTCTTAATTACTTACAATACTTAATTAAATTTTTAAATAAATATTATTAATTAATTCTTAAATTAATTACACTAAGTAATTAATTCTTAATTACTTTCACTAAGTAATTATCCTTCTTATTAATTACACAAAGTAATTAAACCCAAAACTACTTCCATTCTACAATTAATTACATCCAGTAATTACCCTCCAATTACTTCACTAAGTAATTACACTTTATAAATTACATAAAGTAATCTGTTCTTATCAAATCATCAAGTGATTATCTTAAATTAATTAAACTAACTAATTAACTTAAACTAGTCACATTAATTTAATTAATTACATTGAGTATCCTTTAATTGCTTTCATTAAGTACTTATACTTATCCAATTCCACAAATGATTATCCTCAATTAATTAATCTAATTAATTATCTTAAATTATATTAATTAATCATTCATAATCCCTAGTTAATGACCTTTATACATTAACTATTAGCAATTCTTTAATTACTTCCCTAAGTAATTAAACTTTAATTAACTCTTATTAATTACAAGGTAATTAATTCTTAATTACCAATTAATTCACCTCTAATTACTTAATTAATTATATGCTTAACTGTAACTTAATTAATCTTTAATTACTTGATTAATTAATTTCTAATCATTAATTAATAATCTTCAATTATCCAATTAATGATCTTTAATTACAAATTAATTAATCCTAATTATTTAACTTGAATCCTTAATTACATAATTTATTAATCCATAACCATTAATTAATTACATAAATTAATTACTCTTTAATTAAATTATTAATTTAATCAATTTCAGAACATTAAATCTTAATTAACTTTAAGATAAAGTATTATCCTTATCAATGACATAATTATCATTTATAAAAGCCTTAGAAGCTTTACCTTTAAATTTACTTTTAAATTTCATTTTCAAATTAAAGATTTAAAAATGATTAACACATTTAACTTTAACAAAATTTGAAAAAATTTAAAAACCTTTTAAATCAAATGTTCAAAAACACTTATTTTATATAAAAGAGATTTATAAAAGTTTCTAAACCAAAATTTATTTAAATTTGAAATCTTTTTTGATTTTTAAAAACTTTTAAAAAAACTGTTTTAACAAGCTGCTTCGGGTTCAACCCGAAGCCTACGAGTACATATCCGTGAAACTCCATATTCTTCATTTTTTTCTCGAAATTTTGTTTAAATTTTAAAATTTTGAATATGAGAACAAATATTCACGAAATTACCCGAGAACTCACTCGCGAAATCAACCACATAACCCAAGCTACCCTTCGAGACAACACCCCCAGACTAAAACAATGACACCAAATCATCGTTGTGCACATGCATCAGAGATGCCACCACCTCTGACCATCCACGATGACTTCCTCACATCGGCGATCACCCTCGAACCCTATTTGGATCATCAAAAATCCCATAACAACTCGAAATCAAAATCGATCCTCCAAGCCCAAACCTGGAACATGAACACAACCTGGAAAATCCCTCGACCTCATGCCTCTGATCACCAGAACATCTGAGCCTTCGGCCATGACCTCACCAACATCCCCTCTTCCATTTCCTAGACTTCTGTGGAACTCGATCGACTAGGGGTGCCGTGATGAACACTTTCCCTACCAAGCCTAAAACTAGGGTTAAAAACAATATCAACCCCCTGCCATCGCCACAGTGGCTAGCACATCTATCTGACATTTTTGCCGACCTCCCTCACCATTCCACTACCTCCAGTGAGAACCATGACCTCGCCGATCACTACGATCATCAAAAACCACCCAAAATGCAAAATCCTAACAAACTCGAACCGCTTCCTCAATTCAATGCTAAACATTATGATTTCATTTTTAAAAATCATGTTTCTAGATAGGGTTTCAGATTATATGCCTGAAACATTGAATTAGTATGTTTGAATTTTCACTTATCCTAAGTTACCTCTGTTCTTTTTGGTTTCCAGAGACATTCAAGTTTTATTTTAACTTAATTATAATTTTAAACATTAATATATGATTAAACAAACAATTTTTTGTTTGAAACTTAAACCGAACATAGATTAGATCGAGAGATAAAGAATTTTGAATGAATATTGAGCCTGGAACTAATACAGTAGTAACAGAGACAACAGCATGCACACAATCATTCACCCATGTATACGCAGAAAAGTACATATATACATAATATACTTTGCTTCAGAGATTCACATGCAACCAGAATTCATGCTTAAGTTTTTCAAAAAAAAGTTACTCACTTGTCACAAAGATGAATAGAAGCTTCTTTATTTTGAAATAGTTTTTGATTTTGAAAACTTGAGTTGTTAGAATATGCCTTTGATTTAAAAACTGCAATTGCTTATTATTGAAACTGTTGTGGAAATGAGACTGCCTTGGTTTTGAACTTGCTTTGATTAAATCTCAGGTTCGCTTGCTTCATTTCTCTCAGGTTTGAAGAGAATGATGTTTGCAGGCTTTTGTTTCCAGGTTGAAGAATGAATCTGCAGATTATTGATTTGAAGACGATTAACAGGTTTATTGGATTGATTCCAGATTGAAGAAAGTTTTACAGGCTATTGAATTTATTCTGGTTCTAGAGGTGTTTGATCACTGATTTTGTTTTTGAGTAATTTGTTACAGCTGAAATTTCTTAGCTTTGAATTGAAGAATAGAAAAAGAATTGAAGAGAAGAAAGAATATTTTTAAATAGGCTAAAATGGTTAATTTAAAAATAAAATTAAAAAAATTAAAAATGACACCTGTGCAATATCTTAACATTTGTTATAAAATATTGTTAATTAGTTAACACTTGTTATTAAGGTGTCTTAATGTATTAACACTTGTCATTTAAGTAATTTATATTTATTTTTAAATGTTAATAAAAGCTTTTACTTAATTTATTAATTTACAAATACTTATATATATATATAGATATATATATATATATATGTAAATTTCTTTAAAGAAAATAAAACCAATTATATATATATATATATATAAAAGCTTATACTCATAGTCTTAAATCTAAAATATTTTAAAATATCTATCTTTTGATTTTCAATTTTAAATCCAAATTTAAATTAAAATTAAATTCAAATTCAAATTAAATTTAAAAAATCCAATTTAAAGTCAACTTTCTTATACATATATATCAACACATTCAATTTAAAAATAACAATTCTATTTTTATTAAAATCTATTTATATCTATATATAAAAGCAATACATTATTAACATTTGAAAATAACAATCGTGCCAATTTAAAATAATTTATACAAGAGATTATCTTATTATTTATAAATTACTTATATTACTTAAATAAATTAATGTATCAAATGTAAATTGTATTTTAAACTTATATATATATATAATTTCAAATCATATTTATCAAGAAATATTTTTAAAAAGAAAATAAAACGAACCTTTTTATTAATTTTATTTAAATTTAAACTTAAGCTAAAATATAATTTAAATAATTTAAACAATTAAACATTTTTCTTAAATATTTTAAAACTATAAAATTAACTTTTTAAATAGCTTTGAAAAGTTTTATATTAAATTAACCATAATTTCCGAATCACCAAAATATATTAGAATTTGAAATCATGATTTTATTTGTTTATTAAATACAAACCAATGCTTTTCTATTTACAATATATACAAATAAATATATACGTTATAAATAGAAAACATTTTATTAGCTTCAAAAGATAAAATTTACCAATTAAATATTTGTTTGCTTTTAAAAGAATAAACTTTCCAATTTAAATTACAATTATGAAAGAAAATTATCTAATCAATTTAATTATTAATACAAATTATTAAATTGATATTGCCTAAAATTCCGGGTCATCACAATTTCTACACTATTTTATTTAGCATGTTTAGGCTTAAATTTCCCATTTCCTTTATTTCTCCTAGTTCATGTTAATTCCCATTCCAATTAATCTTTCTCAAACTCTTATAAGTTTTAAACTTATTAATATTCCATCACCATTTTTAAATAAGATTCCAGAGTTTAAATAATCACTTAAGTATTTCAAAATCAGTTTTGAAATCAATTACATCCAAAATCAAACTATTTCAAAATCAAACTCAATTTTGCAAACAATCCCAATTCAAAACATTCAGTAGCAATTCTTCCCTTGAAAACTCGAAAATGAACATCAATGATGCTGTAGTCATAACCGAAATTATTTTCCTGCGATCGAAGAGAGTTCAATGCTTTTACTCTTTTAAAAACCATTTTCAAATATTTAAATTCAAAAATATTTACCAAATAATATCACCATTATTTCTCCAAAACCTTTGAAAAATCATTTTCAAACCCAAAGGAAATTAAATTTCCTAAATTTTCAAATTTCAAATCCTTTCAATCTATAATCAAATATTAAATTGGAGTTTTGTACCGTTTAAATATTTAAATCTCATTTATAAACTCACATTACAAATTCCATTTTGCTATATAAATTAATTTCTTAACTTTGGTTATAATTTCAATTCTTTATTTCAATTTCCACACAACAATGATAATAATTTAATATTATCATTCCCTAACAACCAAGCAACCATATATAACTATAATAATTTATGAAGATTATTCTTTTAATATACAAAAATAATTTTGGGCAAAATTATTAATTTACCCTATTTAAAACAATAAAGTGTCGAATTGTTCTGTACAAGTGTTTAGAGATCCCTGTCAATAACGTTAATTACTCGTATTGACCAGAATCCATAAGCCACTCAACAAACCAATCAACATAATATAAAAACATTTTTTATATTCACTAACAAATATGCGCTCATATCTATTAATACACTCAAACTCATTCTAGAGTACTACGGACTCTATTTCTAATGAGTAATCCCCATCAAAGCCAAGGTTCTCGCTTAACATTCAACTCCGATACCTCTAAGACGTCCCGATTTTTCAATGCTCGAAAATCAACATCAATATGTCCACTGTATTAAATGACGAACAGTCGAATGCCCGAAAACCAATCCGTAAGGGAAAGAAGAAGGAGATAGAAGAAGAGGAAACAAAACAACGTTAGAATCTCACAATCACAGAAACAATATATAATAGATAAATGACTGATCTTTATACAAAAAGAACTATATCTGTTTAATACATTACATCATCAGAGTACAACACAATCAATAGCAAAAATATTAGACAGTATTTTAACTTGTCCTTACGAAAGCTGACTATATAGTTTATACTGCACAACGGAATATACATCAAGTATGTGTAATACATCTCGCCATCCAGCTCGTCTCCTGATCTCCATAGCATCCCATCCTCTATGCTATAATGCTCGGTTTGACCTGAGCATTATGGTGAAATAACACCCGAGTCAGTCTGGAAAACCAGAGTGAGAAAACACACTCAATTGGATTATTAAAGTTTTCAAAAATCCTTTGAAATCAAAGGTATCTCGTAAGACCATGCCACAAATAAACATATCGGGTTTTTACCTTACGATAACCAATTTTTTTTATCAAACTCGTCTGATATTATAATTGTTTCTATAGAAAGTAAAATAGAATCTAGCTGAAATGCTTGCATCTCACGTTTTAGCAATAGTTGGTCATAATCAAAACCGTACAGGCGCTTATTGGAGATTGCATTCCATACAAATGCAGGGCTACTGGGGTACAGCCCGTCACAGTACTTGGTCTAGATTAGAGTACCAAGGATCCACCCTGATCCCCTACAACACAAGATCGGAGCTACCCATTACTGGATAGTCCAAACAAGATCACCCCGTGGTTGGGATCAACAACCGCCCACACAGCCGAAAAAAGGGACATCTACACAGCGATGACCTTATCCTAATTGGTTGCTAGCCACTTAGCCTTGCTGCACCTCCCTTATTTTAGCCATTCTCGGTTGATGATGCTCGAGGATATGCGTTACCTTTTTAGAAAACATGTCACTTAGAATGCTCATCGTCCTCCCGACGATGTTCTTAAAGCATCCATCCATACAAGTCCGTTCCGGATCCGAATGGAACCGAAGGCACTACTCCTACTACATCCATTTTAAAATCACCCTCAGGATTAGTAACGATTAGCCATTGCACTGCTCTGCTCCATCTTCGACTCCAAGCTCTTGTCTTCCTCATGAAAACGTTTAAACCGGATCGAAGTGGTTTACGAAAATCCTGATCCCGGTCTTTTCGAAACGATCAACGCTTGGTCAATATTGATAGTCGGTTATTTAACTATCATATAACATCCACAAACAACCATCAGTCCTTAATAATTTTCCCAAATTATTTATTTCAAAATATCTTTGCAAGATATTTTTCCACACTTTAACCATTTGAAAATAGTTCCAATTCACTTTTTCTCTCGTGGAATAAGTTTCCACCCAATTGTTTTATTTCTACTAAAAACCACCAAGTCTTAATACTTTAGATTTTTAAATAATTTAAATCGCTTTATCCAAAAATATATACTTTAAAACACTTAGAATAAAAACTACCTAAAAACTTTATTCAAAATACTAGTTATGAAATTTTACAATAATTTCTTATGTAAAACTTAAGCCAAAACAAATTTTAAAATAAAAGTTATTCAATAAGGTATAAATATTAAATAATTATCTTTTAAATCATAATACTAGTTAAACCTTTAAAATAATTACTTATATAATTAACTTAATAAATATTTACTTTAAAAAAAATGTTAGAACCACTAAATAATAATTTGTTCTAAAACATTCTTTTAAAACCACTTTAAAACCTCTAACTTATACTTGGAAATCTTTCTTTGAAAATATACTTGGCTTTTTTGGGGATCAAACTTTCCCTTTAAAATAGGGCCATCAAAACATTTATAAATCCTGCTCGATTTATCACAATTTAATTTGCATCCCCATTCCGCAAATTTCTTTTCAACATTTTTTAAAAATAAAGTCACCTTTTATTTGAAAAAAAAATTAACATCTCCTTATAAATTCCCACCGTGAATTTATACATTCAAATTCATCCAATGATAAATATTTCACTTTATTATAAACCCAGTTTATAATTTCCATACCCTCATTTCCCTTTAAATCACAGTTTTCAAAACACTTAATCGATTCCCTGCATTACTTGCATTTTAAAATTTACTTTGATTTACCCAATTTAATCGAAAATTCATTTATTCTATATTCACTCCCTATTATGATTTTAAATCCCATTTAAATCTAGAATATTAATTTCATACTTAATTTCAAAATTTCCCTTTTATTTCTCCCAAACCATTTTAAATCCTGAATTTAAAATAAATTCTTCAATTTTTAAACATAAAACTTAAGTTCTCAAAATTTATTTATTCCCATTTATTCAAAAATCCTTTTTCCCATACTCGGAATTTATTCGATAAGATTTTAAAAAAAACAACTTTTATTCTTTTAATTTATCCAATTCCCTAAAATTACTTTACTTAAAATTCTCTCTTTTATTTTCCTTCAAAAATCAAATCTTTATATTTTTGATATTTCAAATACCCAAATATATTCAATCCGACCATAGCATCCAATATTTCAATTCCCAATAAAATCAACCTAATCAATCACAGATTATCAAATAGAACATATCACCGATCATGAAAAATAAATTACAACATTTTGAGAAATCTAGTTGGATCCCTCTAACATGTTTCCCTTCATCCTCAGATGTTAGCACAATATAAAAATACCAATTCCACTTCGAGGGGGATTTCACAGTATATAGGGTCATCCGCTATCATACGGGGCGCATAGGGTCCCATCCGCAATATAATGCGGGAAATCAATCACTCCAATATATATGAATATATATATATATACACATACTATATGTAATATCACAACTAACTGATAATAAATTATCAATTCAAGCAATCAATCCAATAATTTAAATTTTTACTATTTGAATTAACGGTAATCCAAATGAGTGGGATTAACTCACCTTTGTTTTGTTTGCAAACCATTTCCATCTCGACTTGTTTTGTAACGACTCGGTTTTTGCCCGCTCGAAAATCGACATCCATACTTTACATCGTACTCGAATGCCGTAGATTCGACCGTTTAAATCCGATTCGCCGGAGCTTATAACAACATTAAGTAAACAACACAGCGGAATAAAAGAATAATACATTGATATACAGCTTTGATACAATATCTGATACAACAGATGATCCAATAGATATCAGTATACATCAGAGATATGATACAATAAATAGCAGCGGAAAAGAAAAATAGATAACATCTAGCAGCGGAACAATATAACTCTAAGATAGTCTTCAAAAGAGAACTCCGAGAACTGCAACTCCATTTCCAAGAATCAATCCGGCAATAGCTCGAACTCCCAATAACGATGCACAAAGATAAGCAAGTATAGTCCATATCCAAAGATTGAACTAGCTCCAAATAATCTACTAAGCCTGACTATCTGAAAAACCCAACTCTAGACTGCTCGTGTAGAAAATAATGAGCACCCAGAGTTTAGGAAAGAAACAATAAACTCCGGATCAGTCGTGGGACTGGTGTGGGCAACAAAAAAACAGTTTATCTTGTAAAACATTCAACAAAAGATTTTCAAAGTCAATTCGCAATGCTTTTTAAAAATGAGACTACCATAAGGCCTCCCGCACACACACACAATGCAAACGCAGAATCGGAGGAGATTTCTCCTTACGATAGTCAAAGATGCTTGATACGAATTAAAAAGAACATTTGATATTATTACTAGTGCATAGTGTAGGAGAAATTCATTTCGAAAATAAAGATATAAATGTTAGCCAGCATAGGCATTCCGCACTTATGCCTACTGTAGCTACCATGTTCAATAGCAGGTTACCCCACATTCCATGGCAGGTTATACAACTAAAACCGTACAAGATCGTATTGTTTCTTTAGATTTCCAACGAATGGTCAGGCCAAGGAACTTCCCATTGCCACATGAGAACGCCTCTGGAAGGACGTCCCCGAGAACCAAACCGGATCTCTGCTAACACAAGGTCGGGTTACCCCTAACTGGGTAACAACTGACACGAGTATGCCATCCCCCGGTCCTTTGGGACCTTTAACCGAGCGCTCGTAATCAACATCACACCATAATAATAAGTGTTTCAACATGAGTAAGTATCTGGGCTCCATACCATGATACCACCCTTTTCCAGAAGGAAATGCACATACCCTAAAGGGAGCTACCCCTCATAACCTTGCCGCATCTTTCCTGTTTTGACCATTTCCGGGGTGTGAGGTTCGACGAAGTCACGTCCACAAAAACACGCTTTATACAAAAGCTGTGCTTTGGGTCAACAAATGATCATAGAAATGATCACAAAGATAAACGATCAAACAAATGATCATATCACAAATGATCAACACAATGATCATTTCACAGCAACACTCAGCATGTCACATTACCAAATTGGGAATATATTGCTAATAACCTTCAACTACATAACCTCTGAGCTCGTACGTCTCAGAGAAGGGTGTTAAGCTAAGAGAATAAATTATCCGCCACCAACAGAAATATATTTGAAAGAAATCAGCTTTATATCTCAATTTGTAATGTCAGACATACTATCCATACAAGTCTGTTCCGGGATCGAACAGCACCGAAGGCACTTACAAAGAAGTCCTTGCAATCCGGATATTCACAATCCCGATCGGATTTCCCATCACTTAGGGAGTCTCTATACCGGCGCGACTCAGTGCAGAAACAATCGATAGGTCATCCTATCGCTTTCGCAAATACCCGGTCTTCATCACCGGTCTTCAAATGCTATCCATAACGTAGAATCACATATTCAGAATGGGTTATACGACACAAACGTCCATTCGCGGCTAAACCGAATAGTGAGCACGATATTTCAAAAACAAATGGATAATGGGATTTCAATTAAGTCACAACTTATTACCCAAAACTTTTCTTCAAATGGCTTAACAAATTACCATTTTCAATCTTTAAACAAAAAGATTCATTTTCACAACCTTCAACGGTTTAAACAATTTCCACATTTTTATCTTTTAAACAAAAGATTCATTCACAGATTTTCCAAATCAATTTCCATTTCAATTTAACTCATTAAATCTTTAAATCAAAGATTTAACTTATAGCTTTCAAAACAATTTCATTTCAAATTGATTTAAACAAATCATCAATTTAAATCTGTTAAAAATAAACAAATTTAATTCATAGCTTTCAAAAAGAATTCATTCATAACTTAGGAAAATCATTTCTCTATTCAATCTTGAAATTCCCCTAATTAACTAGAATCTCAGTTCTTATCTAAAAGTGTATATCATTTGACAACAACAGTTTTCATTTTGGAAATCTGATTCATTTATACGAGTTGAAATCCTTGGGTTAAATTCAAATTCCCAAAACCATACCTTTTAAAATGGTTTAAATTCATACAAACATGTTTATAATATCTTTAACCATAATTTCCAATCATCAAATTCAATTCCAAATATCGAATTTAAATTCAAATTGAATTATTTAAATTGGAGATTTTACCGAGTTATTCAAAATAGCTTTTATCTGTGAAAACCTTTTTCAAAAGCTTTACCGTTTAACCCAAATCCATTTTCAAAATCAATTTGAAATTAAAACTTTAATTTCAAAAACATTAAATTTAAATTATCTGTGACTTAACCGATTTCCTCGTGAAATCCATCTTTGTGTGTATAAGTGTGGTCCAGGGTTTAACACACAATAGTGCAACATTATTCAATCATCACAGATCAAAACGCAGAAATATAGTTGATAAGCGATATAACTATAATGCTTATCTTACCGATCTTATCTTACCGATCACAGATATATATATATCCATGTAAATAAATGGATAAATCATACACAGCTCAATCCAAAAAATAAAAGATCACAGATCAGATAGGTCAGTAAACTCAAGGCATCACATATCAGGGATATTAACAATTCAACATCCAATAAAATCCAAACATCCATAAGTAGGATCAATTTAATCATCTGATAAATTTAAATCAGATTAAATTTCTATGAATAATTCTTTTCACATTTATTATCAAAATAAATTTCAAGTAAATGATCCTCATTAACTATTCATAATTATTTAATTACTATTCTTAAGTAATTAAACTCAATTTAACTATTGTTAATTATCATTTAATTAACCTTTAAAATCATATATTTAATCACTGATTATTTAATTAATTAAGTTCTAAACTGTAACTTAATAAATCTTAATTACTTGATTAAATAACCTTAATCATTTGTTTAAAATACAACTCTTTATTAATTTAATGAATCTTATTTACAAATTAATTTACCTTAATTAATTTAACTCAAATCTTAATTTCTTGATTAAATAAATTAATCAATTATTCACTTGAACTAATTTAATGAGTGCATATCATTTTATCTTTACTAATTCAAATTTAAAACATTTTCTAACTAATGTTTTAATTATCATCACAAAGCAAATTTAAACAATTTAAATATTAAAACTTCTTTGATTTCAGAACTAGGATTCAAATTATCTTTAATTCAGATTTAAATTTAGATTTAAACTTGTTTTAACTTTGCTTAATAATTTAAATTCAGTTTTAAATTTCAAAACTTTACATTGACAGGTTTCAAAAATCTGAAACCTGTAACCTAAGTTTACTCGAGACAGGCTAACTTTGCCCCGAGTCCAAAACCATATTTTTCGAGAGAAACCTGAAGTAACTCGAGTAAAACTCGAGAGAATCACGCGAACAAATCCCACCTTTCTTCCTAAACTAACGAAATTCCAGGCCACCAGAAACTCGTGCACGGAGCACATGCACGTCGCCGATGGCTATCTCTAATCGCCACCACTTCATCGAGCATGTCGGCAATCTCACCCACAAACTCCACGAGCTCCCCGATTGGCCAAACCCACCAGAGAACAAAATCGAGCAAATCAGTTCATCCTGGAACCGAAGTCCAAGCCTGTAACCACCTCGCACTGCCGCTACACAGTGCCGGAACGCACGCGCCTTCGCCATGAGCTTCCCCTATCGACCACTCACCGCCACCCATCAACCCTATCTGGACCGATGCGACATAGATTGCACCATTGCCACATGAATCGATCGGCAAAAACACAGGGATAAAACCCTAAATCGTTTTCGCCCCCAACCTCCTTGCATTAGAAATTTTTTTCAGTATTTTTCCTAGATTCGAAAGTGATCAAACTAACTCCTCAACAAATTTCAACAGTTAAAATTTGTTAGACTAACAGAGATTGGTAAAAGTGAATTTTTAGTTCATCCACAGTTTGCTATTGACATACTCAATGAAAAAATTACAATTTTTGGTTTAAAAATCTTATTTTTCAGTAAGGATTCAAGATAGGTATTCGAATTTGCAAATCGTTAGGTTCAAATTTTATTAAATTTTGAAATTTTCTCTGTAGAACTTTGAGTTGTTCATCCTGTATATGTTTACCCTTCATGAAACTATTTTTATACTACAATTCATACTTAAACACATTTATTTTGTTTTGAAACTAAAGCCTAATATTGCTTAGAAAAGAAGAATTTGAATTTTTCTTTTCTTAGTTGGGTTGTGCTCTGTAGAATAAACAGAGAAGAACTGCTATGTTACTCACAGATATACCTATATATATAAGCAACAGTTTTATATTTTAAAAGTATCTAAAAAGAATAAGTTACTCACATATTTATTCTTCAAATTGTTTTAATTGAAATGTTACTCACTTCTAAACATATACAGGCTTTCACAAGTATATGTGTATGTATTCTTTTACCATACATTTAAGAAATCATCTTCATAATATCACTTCATAGATTTTCACAGGAATCAAAAAAAAGTTTATCCAGATTTAAAGCTTTTTAGAGGAGAATTAAAATTACTCACAGGATATTGAAACAGAGAAGCCTGTTAACATGCAAACCTATATATAAACAGATTAAGTTTAAAGATGGAAGTTTGCTCACCTTGATATTTGGAAGCAGAGATCAAAAACAAGAACAGGATTGAATTTAAAGCTTGAAATGATATCCAAGTTTGAAAACTGATCTGACTTGCATACTTTCCAGGCTTGTATTGATTTGATTTCTAAGATGATTCTTGCATCTTGAATCAGGTTGCAGTTGAACCAAGTATTGATTTAGTTTGCTGTTGTTTTAACTTGATTTTTTTGTTTGTTTTAGGTTGAGATAATGGTCGAACTAAAATGAATATATTGATGTGTATAAAAAGAAACATGCAGTATATTATTTGTACAATAAGCATGTTAAAGATGCTTGCATTAAATGCATAAGGTATGTTGCATTAATTACCTTGTCTTACCTCCCTTTTTCTTTTGCTTACAGCCCATGCTTGTATTAATTGATGATACCTTCCCTTGTATGATAGCATTATAGCTGAGATGTTTTGTTTGTACTTGCTTTTATGTACATAACATAATTTACTTGCCTTTGCTTTATTTTCTAAGCTACAGCCTTATCCTTTTGTTTACTTCATACTTATCTTTTCTTTACTTTGCCTACATCTGTTTCTATTTCTTGTTTGACTGTATTTCTTCTTTTGTTTTATTACTTGTCATATGAATAAATTCCTATTGTCAATATATTGTTTAAATTTTTTAACTAATTTGTTTCATGTGTATATTTTACATTTTATAGTTTACATAACCAATTTTATTTTCTGAAATGACTTTTTAACTTGCCTAATTTATCTCTATTTATAACTCAAATATTTATTTTACTTCAATTTTTAGTTTAAATATTTATCATAAATTTTACTTTAAAAATTATTGTTTTATATTTCTCTATATATACATATATTTTCACATATATACAAATATTCAAATCCATATGACTTTATATATATTTTCTATTTGAATCGAGGAAACTCGCTTCCATCTATAATTAACAATTATAAATTTTTATTCAGAATTTCATTTAATTATCAATTTAAATTAAATTAAAATCTAGGGTCGTTACATGTTTTCTTCATGATTTTTGACCTTGTAACAAGCATTATATGGTTTATTAATATTTGAACTAATCAAACAATTAATTCATATAATATAATTAACAAATCATTTAATTTAAAACCAAATTCCTTTAATAAATTATCTTTAGTGTCTAAAATAAACAAGTAAGTCAATTTAACAATTTATTCACCAAATCCATTATTTGAAAACAAACTAGCAAATTAAAATATGTAAGTGTATATTTATTTACTTTGGAGACTACACATATACTCATAAAAATAGATTTCGAAGATCTAACTTTTATAAAATCTTTACAACATCTTAAAATTTCTATATTTTCCTAAAATCGTATATATGTATATATATATATTTATATACATATTCTGTTTTAAATTAGAACATGCATGTGGATATACATATATATATTAATTTATTTTAAATCAAATCTGTTCTATTTCTACTCTATTATATATATATATATATATATATTAGAGTAGAAATAGAACAGATTTGATTTATGTACCTTACTCTAGAATATATACTTTCTTTTTTTTCTTGCATTTGTTCATATATATAAAGTTAAATGAATAAACTAGAAATACCTTACTGTAATTATTTTTTTCTAATATATCATTTATAATTTAATAAGTTAAAATAAAATAAAAATAAGACAAAAAATACCTCACAGCCACCACCCAAGCCAAACCCTAAAACCCACGTACACAGCTACCCTCCATCGGTCGCCATCGCGGCCCATTGCCCCTTTTGAACACCGCGACCACCTACCGCCTCACTGTCGTGCACAAGCTCGAGCGGAGCAAATCGTGAATGCCACCATCCCCTTCGCACGCGACCGCTGCCCATCGATTTCGATTCAATTCAATGGCCCTTTTTTCTTGATTATTTAAATATGAACCGAGAATCAGAAAGAGAGACAAGATTTGAATTCCTAACAGAGGAGCGAGAGATTGGGAAGAAGCAGCTTTGACTTAGGCAGAAAGAAGCTCATGCTCAATTTTCTCGTTCCGCCATTATTATTTTCTTCTGAGTTTTGTATTTTTTATTTTTTATCTCTAGCGTGCTTTGAACAGAAAAGGTGAAACACGTGTTAATAGGGAGGACACGTTCTTCTCAGGTGAAAGAAAACAACGATGTGAATTGTTTTAACTGAAGGTTGCTTGGTCAAAACACCCTATATACTTTATATTAAATTTAAATTTAAATCGTTTCGATTTCTGCAACTCACAATCTCGATCTCTTATTGAGGCGTGCTGCCAGGCGTTTATAATGTTATACCCCTATTACAAACACGATGGAAAAGGTTTCGAAGCCTAACTCGATCATAAGGAGAAAATAGCCTTTTGGACTCAGCTATTATATTGAATTTCCGACATAATTTCAACGCGTTTATCTACCGTACGATCACACGACAACTCCAAATACTATGAAATTTGAAATCCGAAAATAATACACTATTACGAATTCAATGGAACTGACGTCGAATTCCAAGACCGTTCCCCGGAAGGCTACTTTAAATATCAATTTAAATGATATATTTTCAAAACATAATAAATCACCTTAAAATACAATTTTGAAACTTTTATTACATTCAGTATTATCGATATAGATTTTATAAGCCTTTGAAATATGCTTAAAATCCAAGATTCAATGTTTTATCCAATTTCAAGTTATTAAATTCAATATTTAAATTATCCAATAACCCGTGATATTTGAAATTCAAGTTAGAATTTAACTTTTAAATATTTAAAATTAATTAAATATTCCAATTTCAGATATCCCAAAATTCTGGGTTGTCACAATATTTAGTAAATTTCTTTAGAAATTTAAACAAGAGTTATAAAAACTTTTTGTTGGTTAAAATTCGATGACCATTTCTATTTCTTTCATATTTCTATCGACCATCACTCATCACAACCCAATATAGTTTGTCAATATGTGGTATTTTAAATGGGAAAATATTCGTCTTTCATTTGATTATATTTTTAGCAAACAAAAACATCCAAAGTATTCACTCTCATTTAAAAGTCCTCACGGTTATGCATGGGTGAATTACTTCGAATTTTTGATTATGTGCTTTCATGCTCATTTTAAAGTCCTCACGGTTATGCATGTATGGAATGCATATTAAAATTGATTGATTAAATAGACAAGTTGATATTAATCCCATTTAAAATTCCTCACGGTTATGCGTGGTTAGAAGATACTTGAATTCATTTTTTTCTAAAATTTGTAATACTACAAATCTCATTTAAAAGTCCTAATGGTTATGCATGGTTAGTAGATATTCAAATTCCCAATATTAATATATCACAAATAGACATAACTATAAGGTTTTGTATACCGACATCATCCCTATCATTCTAAAATGGAATGTGCGTCACATAGTGTATTTATGATTTTTGTTTGAATTTTTTATTGAAAGTTAATATTTATACCCGATTGAGTATTAATGTGTATTATGTTTATCGCTTCATCTCTATTTTTCTTATATTATTACTCTTCTGCCGATAACAAAAGGGGGAGAGAAAAGTTAAGATTTTGGAAAATAAAGGTCAAATATTTTATTTTCAATTTTCATCTAGGTTCATTTGCATATTTTTATGCATATATGAAGGGAAGCTTTGTGTAAAGAGGGAGCATTCAAATACGGGAGCAAATAAAAACTATCAATAATCAAATACATTTAATAAATTCAAAATCTTAAATATATGTTTGTTATCATCAAAAGAGGGAGATTGTTGAATATGCTAATATATGATTTTTGTTTGATGATAATAAACATATATATATATATATATATTCATTTAAATGTATTTGTTAATGTACTATTTTATTTTTTACATAATTAAATAAATATTTGTCGAATAAAATAAATAACACAGAATTTAAATTCAAACGGATATTTTATTCAAACACATAATTTATAACAATTTTGAATAGTATAAAGTTGAGCTCTCACTATATATACACAATTTCAATTACAATACAATTTTGATTACATTATAATTTTCCATTGACATTTGCACCTCACTACATTTCACTCATACACTCGTATTTGATCTTCAACTGTATTCCAGATTGAATCCAGCATCTGAGTTATCTGCAAAATACACACTGACGCGGTAAAATTGAAAAAGAAATATTTGTGCAGTATAAAATAAAATGTGTATTTTGAAAATGTTATTTGCCTCAGTTATTTGGGTTGTTCGTCACCATTTAATTTTGAATTCATCAAACATGAACAACTTGTGACATGCACTGTGTATCGCTGTACATGCCACAAGGCCGTGCACACCGATATATAGTTGATAAAACTACAGGGACAGGTGAGCACAAGGTCAAACCCAATCAAAAGCCGGTTTCAAATCAAGTGCCATATAAATAAAGTCATGACATGAACACATGGTCAAACCTAAGCTATAACCTGGATTCAACACAGGTGCAATAAAAAAACAAAGATAGAATGGTCAAGGTCTTAATGACTGGAACAAGTCTCGACCAAAATTCAATATGTACATATGAAAATCGAGGCTAGACAAGTCAAATGCTTTCAAATGAACAAGACCAAAACATGTATATAAAATGGCATATGTATATACACATGCAATGGTCAAAACTATTCTAGGATGAACCAGATTACAAGATAACAAGTAAACCCAGTCCAACAAAATGCTCCAAGACAGACTCAAGATCAGAAGAACTAAGTACACATGAACTACATGACTCGAGAACAAAATCATGTTCAAGTTTCAAATACAACAGACCATGCTAACAAGTACATTTACAAAAATGCTTCAGACATGTACAAATATGCAAGAACAAATGCCACCAGACATATACGTGATACTTGACTGGAAAGAACAACAGAAAATGAACCAGATCAAAAGGCAAAAGCAAAGACTACATGAGGCACACTTTCGTAGAGTCAAAGACACAAATACAATATGAACTCATGTGGAACAACCGAAGTGCAGAACAATAGAAAATGTGCAAATATACATAGTCAGTGCACATATAAACAATGACGAACCAAAAGACTTATAGGGGAAATATGGGATACAATAGATCAACTAAATATGCTAAAAAGGACAAAATGGATACAACACAGATTCAAGTAAAACATAGGTCACATCAATATAACATGTTCATTGAATTGGTCAGAGCAACCACATACCAGAACTGGAAACAAGTCGAGGCAAACAAAATGAATGGTCAAAGCAATGTGAACATCAATAGTGAAACAAAAATTCCAAACAAATGGAGAAAAGCTCAAACACACATACATACATGCACACACACAGATATATACATATACATATAATATACATATGAACACATACGTATGGATATATATATATATATATATATATATATATATGCAGTGATAGGATGAACAACTACAAACATCAACTTGAAAATACTACAGAGAAATTAACAGTTTTACCAAAGTCAAAGTCAGAAGAATACGATGAACAAGTCAGAGTCAACCCAGAAATTCATGAAGCAGATTAAAAGGAAAAAGTGAAGACTACATGAAGCACACATGCCTAGACTCAAAGACACAAATACAATATGAACTCATGTGGAACAAATGAAGTACATACCAACACAAAATATGCAAATATACATAGGCAGTGTACATATAAACAGTGACGAACCAACAGACTTATAGTGGAAATATGGGATACAATGGAGGAAGCTAAATATGCTAACAAGGACAAAATGCATACAACAGAGATTAAATTAAAACAGAGGTGACATCAGTATAACATGTTCATTGAACTGGTCAGAGCAAGCACATACCAGAACTAGAAACAAGTCGAGGCAAACAACATGAATAATCAAAGCAGTGTGAACACCAGTGAAACAAAAATTCCAAACAAATGGAGGCAAAGCTCGAACACACACATATACACACACACACACACACACACACACACATATATATATATATATATATATATATATGAACACACACGTATTCTAACGACCCTGACTCGACCTTCGAAAACCGGCACCGAATACGACACTCGTATTCAAAATGCCGCGGATCCAAACGTCGAATCTGGTTCGCCGGAGCTTATAACACATCAAGTATAGCAACACAGTGGAAGAAAAGAAATGAATGTCATTGATATACAACATTCGATACAACAATGATACAATATGAATCAATATCAGAGATACATGATAACAATGCTACAGCTGAATAACAATATGAAATAGCAGCGGAAAACAACTAGAACTTGAAACTCCAGAAGAAACACCAATATCGGCAATCTCCAAAGATAGCTCGAACCCCTATCAAGTTGCACCAAGCTCAGAAAATCTCGTCCATGAATCCGAAGACTCCAAACATTACTAAAGAGGAAGCTGAAAGCTACCGAATTGATATCTATATCTACTATCTGAAAAACCCAACTATAGACTTCCCGTGTGGAAAATTTTGGGCACCCAGAGTTTAGGAAGGGAACAATAAACTCCGGGCCAGTCATGGGACTGGTATGAGCAAACAAAAACAGTTTTATCTTTAAAACAAACAACAGAAGAAGTAGAAGAAATTCGCTATGCTTTTTTGAAAAATGAAACTACCATAAGCCCTCCCGCCACACACACGATGCAAGCGCAAACTTGGAGGAGATTTCTCCTTATGATAGTCAAAAATGCTTGATACGCGAAAACCATTTGATATTATCATTATAAGTGCACAGTGTAGAAAAACCTTTTCGAAAGTATAATATTAACCTTAGCCAGCATACGTACCATTATAGTATGCCTACTATAGCTACAATGTTAGACGACAGGTTCTACAACTAAAACCGTACAAGGCGTGTATTGGATGATTGGATTTCCAACAAATGGTCGGTCAAAGGAACTTCCTAAATAATATGGAACGCCTCTGGAGGGACATCCTCGGACCCTAACCGGATCTCTGCTACACAAGGCCGGATTACCTCTGTACTTAGGTAACTACTGACACGAGTATGCCACCTCCCGGTCGTTATCAACCTTTATCCGAAGCGCTTCTCAACCGACAACCACAAAGCAATAAGTTTGCAGCAACCACAAAGTAAGTATCTGGGATCCATACCATGACACCACTTATAATCCAGAAGGAAATGGACATACCCTCAGGGGGAGCTACCCCCAAATAACCTTACTGCCACGATTCATGTTTCGACCATAACCGAGTTGTGAGGTTCGACGAAGTCTCGTCCACAAAGCTACGCTTTTCCACAAAAGCCATGCTTTGATCAACAAATGATCAGCAATACTTCGTATGCCAAATTACCAAATTGGGAATGTATCACTAGTAACCATCAACTATATACCTTTGAGCTCGTACGTCTAAGAGAAGGGTGTTAAGCTAAGAGAATAAATCTCCTCCACCAAACAGAAATGTATTTGACAAAAACCAGCTTTACATCTCAAAGTGTAACGTTAGACATACATCCTTACAAGTCTGTCCCTGGTTCGAACAGAACCGAAGGCACTTCCGAAGAAGCCCATGCAAATCCGGATAATCCCTAATCATGTCCAGACTCCCCATCACAAAGGGTGATCAAATCTCTATATCGGGGACCAGTCGGTGCAGAGACATTCGACGGGTTATCCTTTCATTTTCGAAAATATACGGTCTTTACCACCGTTCTTCAAATGCTATCCATATCGTTGTATCATTATTCGGAATGAGTTATATGACACAAAGGTCCTCTTCCAGCTAAACCAAATAATGAGCGCAATATTTAAAATCATATGGATATTGGACCTCGGTTAAGTCACAACTTATTTTCCAAAACTTTTCTTTCAAATGGTTAAACAAATTACCATTTACAAATATTTTTGGACAAAAGATTCACTTCACAAAATTTACAAAGTTCATAAAGTTTACCAATCTTTCACAAAGATTCATTAATATCTTTCCAATTCAAATCCTTTATACAAAAGATACGCTTTTCAGATCCCTTTCCAATTTGAAAATAAACTTCACCAATCTTTAACAAAGATTCATCATAGCTTTTCAAAATGATTTCCCTTTTCAAATTGGATTAACTCATCCAATCAAAGATTTAATTCATAGCTTTAAAAAAAATCATTTTCAAAGATTCATTCATAACTTTCAAAGCCATTCTATTTCAAATTTGAAATCTTTTCATCATAATTTGGAAAATCTTTCCTTATATAAAAGCTATTATTATTTAAAACCACTTGTTTCCGCTTCGAAAAACCCAATTTTATTTGCATGAGTTAAGGCCTTCCAAATATAAACTTGGGTTAAGTTCAAATTCTCAAAACCATACTTTTAAAATGGTTTAAAAACCCATATAAACACATTTATAGCTTGTATAACCTTTTTACCTCATAAATACCAAATATAAAATTCATTTTCAGATATTAAATTCCAATTTAAATCAAATTATTCAAATTTCAAATCTTTATTAAGTTATTCAAAATAACTTTTATTTTTAAAACACCTTTTCAAAAGTTTTTCACCTTAAACTCAATCCTTTTCCAAAACCATTTGGATTTAAAATTCAAAACTATTTTAAAAATCTGTGACTTAACCAATTTCCACGTGCAATCCATATTTGTGTGTGTATAAGTGCGGTCCAGGGGTTTACACACAATAGTGCGACAACATCAACCATTACAGATTCAAATACAGAAATATTGATAAGCGATATAATCTATAACGCTTATCTTTATTTACAGATCATGGATGAATGATATAAGTTCATCGTAGATAATAAATTACATCACAGATAAATAAATTACATCACAGATCACAACACAAATCAGGATAATTCATAACACAAAGCATCATATATTAGGCATATCAAACAATTAAATCATCCAATCCAAACATCCATAAGTAATATCAGTTAATTATCTAATTAATTCAAATCAAATTAGTCACTAATCTTGGTTAATTAATTTTAATTAATTACAAACCATTTAATTAATTATTCTTAACTAATTACAATAATTAATTAAACCTTAATCAGTAATCATCCCTTAATCACCTTTATTAATTAATTAAACTTCAATTAATTTATCACATTAATTAATTACCCTTAATTAATTAAAATAAGTGATTATTCTTAATCACTTATCATCGTTAACCATAAATTAACTAGCAATTAATTTATCTTAATTAATTAGCTTAATAAATTAGAAATTAATCCACCTTCAATTATTAATTTATTAATTAGCCTTTAATTAAATTCTTTAATTAATTAACCTTTAATTAATTAATTATTCTCAAATTAATTACCTTAATTAACTAATCACATAAACTAATTATTCTTTAATTAAAAATTCTTAATTAATTTCATTCATAAATCAATCCTTAATTAATCAACATTTAATTAATTACAATAAGTGATCATTCTTAATCACTTAATTGATTTAACCATTAATTAATTACTTTTACTTAAGTAATTATTTTTAAGCAATTAATCTTCTTTAATTACCGATTTATAAATTAGTCATTCTTTAATTAAAATAATCAACCTTTAAGAAGTCACGTTAATTAATACTTCGAAATAAATTATCATTATCATATAATTTAACTTAAAAACTTTTAAGTTAACTAGTGATTTAAAATATTATTTTAAGATAAACCCTTTATCTATTAAATCAACTATTTAATTAAGCTATTAAAAATTATTTCAGAACAACTTAAGAAAATAAAACTTGCTTAATTTTAAGTTAAAAATAACACAACTTTTATCAACCAATAATTAATTAAACTTTTATCATATAAAAGAAATTGTTTTTAAGAGTATGATTTTAAAACTTGTTTTATATTTAAATTTCAAAACTCTTTCAATATCCACCCGAGTCAACGTTTAGAAATTCCTGAGTGCAACCCGAGCCAGATGTACACAATCCCGAGCTCGAACCCGAGTCATTTCTCATTTTTTTTACTTTGTTTTATTAAAACTAGGCCTATCAATGAATACCCGAAATATCCGAAATCCGTCCGCATCCGTATCCGAAAACATGAAAAATATCCGATATCCGAAAAGCGGTTGCAGATATCCGATATCCGAAACATATTTTGGATACGGATACGGATATGGTTGTATCCGTATCCGATAAATATCCGTCCGGTTTGAAATTAAATATTTGTATATTAATATATTATTTTATATCCATAAATTTAATACAAATACACTAATTTATTGTACGGATTTTGTGTGATTGGATTACCTATTGTTAATTTGATGTAATTTATGTATTACAAGTTTTTTCACCTTTTTTCAGTCAAAAAAATGAAATATGCATTATATTGATTAATTTTCGGATATTTTCGGATACGGACATTTTCGGATATCCAAAAATATCCGTATTCGCTAAGCCGGATACGGATATTTTCGGATATCCGAAAATATTAGCGGATACGGGTACGGATAATATTCAACGGATATTCGCGGATATCGGATACGGATTCGGATACGGATTTTCATTTTCGGATACGGATACGGATACAGCACTATCCGTATCCGACTGCATCCGTTTACAGGCCTAATTAAAACATACCACTGTTATATTTGCACGAATGAACCTGACAACCTACTCGAGCCATGATCCTATTTACCTGATATTTTCTTCGAGACCACCCAACACCAAAGCCATCTGACACAAATGGGAACTCGTGCACGTGTACGCCTAAACTGGCGATCTCTGATCAAGATGCTGATCATCAACAAGTCAATGACCATCTAAATGAACACCCCAAACCCTCAGTTCCCACGAATTCGTGAGGAAACGAAATCGAGCAAGTTGAAGCGAACCTGGAACAAAACCCAAATTGACAAACCGCCTCACCGCTGACGAACCACGCCACCAGAACCTCTGCAATTCCATACAGAGCAACATCACACCCCTAAGCCTCTATCCTCTAGGTCCGATCCCACTCGATGCCGCGATGACGTCGCAGTTCCCTTGCAAACCTGATCGACCACAACCCCAGATCAAACCCTAAATTGATCTCTTCTGACCACTACGATCCACAAAAAAATTTGCGAATATTTTTCCCATGATCGAGGATGCTTGTTCCACCTTCTGACCAGAACTCGAACAACATAACCATGCCGATCATCGTAATTTGACGAAATTGTCATCTCAATTCAACTCACAAATTCTCGACATTCCCAATTCTAAAAATTTTGATTTAACCTTTAAAAATCAAGGTTTTTGATGGTGATCACATTTATATAAGTGAAACAAATAATTAAGGAAATCAAATTTTTGATTATATATTGAACTTTACCGTATATTCCTTTCCAGATTAAAATTTCTTGTTAACCATACTAAAAATTATTTTTAAGATTAAGATTTAATGAATTTGAACACATTTTATTTTAACATCTCAATCTAACGATGATTAGATATAGAGATTTTGGTTTTCCTTTTTTTCTTTTGAATTTGTTTTACCCACTATAACCTGGAACAGAATAATTGTTCATGATTCCAGACATACATACCCTACTTCCTATATACACATACAAATATACTTGCAGATATATATACTCATTCAACAACATTCTCATCACAGACATAAGAATCAGGAGGTTTTAAAAATAAAGTTTGCTCACCTTTGACTTGAAAGCAGAGAACCAGACAGAGGACAGGGTTTTTTTTTCCTTTTAAAATCTGGATCTTTGAATTGTTCTTTGAACTTGCATTTGATTTTTAGCCTGTTGAAGTTGTTTGAATCTGATCTTGATTTTAGTTTTAAATCTGCATCTTTGAAGCTTGTTGAATTTGTAAATCTTAAACTACATGCTGCTTTGGTTTCCAGGCTGATGAAACTTGAATATTTGAAGTTATTTGATCTTCTGGTTGAACTTGATGCTTACATACTTCAGATTTAAGCCTGAACTTGATTGAATCTACTCTGGTCACAAGCTTCAGATCTTTGAATTGAAGTCTTGTCTCCAGATTGATGAACTTGAATTTATTTTCTTTTTGATCTAAGTTTGTTTGCTTTCTGATTTTCTTTGAATTACATTCTGGGTTATAGCTTGCTGTTTAAACCTTCTTCGTTCCCAGGTTTGAAGACTTTGAACTTACTGTTTTGATTCCTAGATTGAAAGCTTATGAGAGTTAAATTGCTTTCAGGTCTGCACTTGATTTTGATTTAGTTGCACAAAGTTTTTATTTCTTTGTTTTGATATGGTGACTTATTTGTGATATTGAATCTGAAATCTTTGGTTTCAAGTTGAAGATGAGAAAAAAAGACATGCATTAGCCTGAATTTTCTCTTTTGATATTTATTTGTTTATAAAAATAAGGATGCCACTTGTATCACCATACTACACTAGTTAACTAATATGGTTACTTATCAAAAACATTTGTCTTATTTCCTTGTTAAGATGACTACACATGTTAAAACAAATTCAGATTATGTTTTAAACCCTTACTCTAATTTATTTACAAATTCATGTATGTATATTATTTATTAACTATATTTATTTTCAAATATATATGAAAGAAAAGTAATTTAAATCTTTTATCACATCTTATTAAATCCCAAAATATTTGTATATATTAAAATTTAACCTCTAAATAGTTTTTTTTAAGATTATTTATACTAACATAAAAATTTAACTTTCAAAATATATTACATATGTCTCTTAAAATTTAGAAAACAAATTTCTATAAAATTATGTAGTTTTCAAATCAATTTTTTAGTTAAACCATTATATCTTATTGAATATTCATATTATCTTATAAAAATCCATTTATATAAATAGATAAACATACATCTAATTGAATTTGGAAATTCAAACACAATTTAAATCTTTTTATCTACAATTTACTTTCAAAAATTAATTCAATATCATCAAATTAGACTGAGCGAAAATCTGGGGATGTTACAGATTCCCCCTTAAGAAAATTCGTCCTCGAAATTTGTAAGGGAGACGACAAAAGAATATAGAGAGATAGAGAGATGAATCACCAGATCAAATTGAATATCTATTCTGCATTTGGCTTACCAAATCAGAACACCAATAATAGATACAAGAACAAATCTATTTAACACTTTACGAATTACTCAGGTCATCCAGATCTACGAAGTATGTAGGGCATTGGTTAGTTCGAAGGGTAAACTAACTGTTCGTAGAATTTATCTGGACCCAACAGAATAAACAGATATATGGATGCAATCCAAAACTTTTAGTTTAAACAACCAAAATATACCTATAAATCATAGCAACCAAAGCAAACAATTCATCCAAACAAACAATTCTGACCCATCTGGAGTTTGTGTCCCATGCAAATATATCAAAGCTTCTTCCTGGATCTACTAGGAATCATCAAAGAATTGAAAAGACGAATCAAAGGAGATTGATAGAGAAAGTTGTTTCCACCGTTGTAGGGTATCGACTATTTGTAGTCATACTCCCCTGTCCCCTATCTCGTCCTCTTCTTGCACTCATACTCACTATCAGTGGATAGTAAGAGAATTTACTCAGGCATTCGAACGGATATCTTAGGGATATACTCATTCTAGGGTATACTTCACCCCATCTCTAATGAGTTACTTAATGTGTTATATTCTTGAGCTAAAGTTTCAACCTTCAGCTCTGATACCAATTCTGAAAATTTTGATTTAACCTTTAAAAATCATGGTTTTTGATGGTGATTACATTTATATAAGTGAATCAAATAATTAAGGAAATCAAATTTTTGATTATATATTGAACTTTACTGTATATTCTTTTCCAGATTAAATTTTCTTGTTAACCATACTAAAAATTATTTTTAAGATTAAGATTTAATGAATTTGAACACATTTTATTTTAACATCTCAATCTAACGATGTTAGATATAGAGATTTGGGGTTTTCCTTTTTTTTCTTTTGAATTTGTTTTACCCACTGTAACCTAGAACAGAACAATTGTTCATGATTCCAGACATACATACCCTACTTCCTATATAGACATACAAATATACTTGCAGATATATATACTCATTCAACAACATTCTCATCACAGACATAAGAATCAGGAGAAAAAAATGGTTTTAAAAATAAAGTTTGCTCACCTTTGACTTGAAAGCAGAGAAACAGACAGAAGACAGGTTTTTTTTCTTTCTTTTAAAAATCTGGATCTTTGAATTGTTCTTTGAACTTACATTTGATTTTTAGCCTGTTGAAGTTGTTTGAATCTGATCTTGATTTTAGTTTTAAATCTGCATCTTTGAAGCTTGTTGAAGTTGTAAATCTTAAACTGCATGCTGCTTTGATTTTCAGACTGATGAAACTTGAACATTTGAAGTTATTTGATCTTTTAGTTGAACTTGATGCTTACATACTTCAGATTTAAGCCCGAACTTGATTAAATCTACTCTGGTCAGAAGCTTCAGATCTTTGAATTGAAGTCTTGTTTCCAGATTGATGAACTTGAATTTACTTTCCTTTTGATCTAAGTTTGTTTGCTTTCTGATTTTCTTTGAATTGCATTTTAGGTTATAGCTTGCTGTTTAAACCATCTTCTTTCCCAAGTTTGAAGACTTTGAACTTACTATTTTGATTCCCAGATTGAAAGCTTATGAGAATTAAATTGCTTTCAAGTCTGCACTTGATTTTGATTTAGTTGCACAAAGTTTTTATTTCTTTGTTTTGATCTGGTGACTTATTTGTGATATTGAATCTGAAATCTTTGGTTTCAGGTTGAAGATGAGAAAAAAAAGACATGCATTAGCCTGAATTTTCTCTTTTGATATTTGTTTGTTTATAAAAATAAGGATGCCACTTGTATCACCATGTTACACTTATTAACTAATATGGTTACTTATCAAACATTTGTCTTATTTCCTTGTTAAGATGACTACACATGTTAAAACAAATTCAGATTATGTTTTAAATCCTTACTCTAATTTTTTTACAAATTCATGTATGTATATTATTTACTAACTATATTTATTTTCGAATATATATGAAAGAAAAGTAATTTAAATCTTTTATCACATCTTATTAAATCTCAAAAGATTTTTATATATTAAAATTTAACCTCTAAATAGTTTTTTTTAAGATTATTTATATTAACATAAAAATTTAACTTTCAAAATATATTACATGTGTCTCTTAAAATTTATAAAACAAATTTCTATAAAATTATGTAGTTTTCAAATCAATTTTTTTAGTTAAACCTTATATCTTATTAAATATTCATATTATCTTATAAAAATCCATTTATATAAATAGATAAACATACATCTAATTGAATTTGGAAATTCATACATAGTTTAAATCTTTTTATCTACAATTTACTTTCAAAAATTAATTCAATATCATCAAATTAGACTGAGCTAAAATCCGAGGATGTTACACGTATGGATATATATGCAATGACAGAATGAACAACTACAAGCATCAAGTTGAAAATACTACAGAGAAATTAACAGTTTTACCAAAGTCAAAGTCGAAAGCATATGATTCACAAGTCAGAGTCAAACCAAAAATTCACGAAGTAAATTTGCAGCTATAAAAATCAAGATAGTAGCAAGTTGAACCAAACCAAGTCAAGACAACTGCAGTTCAATATCAAAGCAAAACCAAAATCAACAGAGAATCAAAGTCATGATGACCAAGAATCAAAGCCATGATAATCAAGTAACAAAGATATATGAAATGAACAAGTCGGTACAAATCGTATACAGTCCAGCAAAATCAAACAGCCAAGCTACAATATCAGACAATGTCAATGAATGAAATTATTGGAATTGGAATCATATTTAACCCTATCATCATCGACATTCAAAAATCATCGAGTTCAAGTAAATTAACCAGTAAAGCAAAGAGCTTAAAACACATACCAAATTCAGTTCAAACTCAATCAAATTGAATCGATCGAAATCATCACAGCTAGAGGATTAATTGTCCAATCCAAATAGAGGAGATAATCACTACAATTGATCATATACACGCGATGATTCAATTTATCGGAAGCCCTAATCTCAGATCGAAGAAGGAACGAGAAGTGGCCATTTTTTCAAAGAAAAAGGATACGGCCGATAGTATAAGAGAAAGGGAGGATTATTTTTATCTCTGTGTTTTTTGTTTGGGCCAGTTCTTTATCAATTTGGGATTTAGTTTATTCAAATTAGGGTTTTTATTTTAAATTGTTTTACTTTGTATTTCTTTAAATTTTGTAATTCACTAGTCGTGTGACTAGGGGACGAACTGCGGTGGTGTAGTTCGAGAATTTGCAACTCAGTGGCTTAGTTGTGGTAGAGTTTTGAGCATAGAGTTAGGTTAGTTGATAGCGGCGCGATTTTATGTGTGTAAGTGTCTAACTACTTAATTTCTAGTAGAAACCTTGGGGGCAGCACGTAGGCAGAGTTTTGCCGATGCGGGGTAAATTTTGTGTTGTTCTATTTCTACTTTTTGTATTCTATTATTATCTATGCTGCTATTATTTGACTATTATCAGTGCTACGATTATTTTATATACTTCCGCATTAAATTTATATAATTTATAGTATAACTTTATTCATCCTCTCTAGGATGAAATTGATCCTACGTATGAAGCAATTGAGGGAGAGAAACCAAGTAATTTACTCACGAACGATCCAAATCTATGGATCGCTGGCGATCCATAGACCATGGATCAGAGACAAACCCCCCTAGGTCATTCTGTACCTTCCTATAAGCAGTTGATGAAGCGACCTACCCAAAATCTCTCCCATCTCTATAAATACCATCCTACTTGCAACATAAACGGGATCTTCTCCAGACTTGTTGCTAAAGCTCTACTGGAAACATTCTTCACTCTCTATCTCCCCCACAACAATCTCTATAGGGATTCACTATGATTCTCCAGTGGATTCCAACTCTAGGGATTCAATCCAGCGAAGGATAATCAAAAGTCTTGTAATCAAACACTACTTGTAACAGCAATCATTCATAATAAAATTATAAAGTGGGTGTAGGCTTCATTAACAACCGAACTACTATAAATATCTTCTGTCTACTTTCTTTTATTTCTTTTTCTATACATGTTATCTATAATATTGCTCTAGAAGAATAGGGCTGGTGCTTTTAGACTCAAACCAGGGTGTTGATCCATTTTTTCGGTTAACAATATCCATTAATGAAACAAGACCATTGGAATGGAGGAAGATACGTTAAGAGGAAAGTTCAAAATTCAAGAAAAAGAATAAGGCTTAAAGTAAAAATTCACCTAAGCCAAGTCATAAGCAAACTTCTTATGGGGCAGTGGACAAGTGTTGCACATGAAATTTCAAAAGAAATTGAATGGGAATGTACCATTGTATATTAACGAAAATCAAGCTATCACATGAAGCTATCGAGTATTGTGATAAATAAGCAATTACATGAAGCTTACGAGTTTCAAAGATATATAAGCTATCACATGAAGTATCAAGTGTCAAGAATAAATAAGCTATAACATAAAGCTATGGAGTGTCAATGGTAAATAAGCATGCGCATGAAGTTATTCATGTAAATAATAAATAAGTCATCACATGAAGCTATCGAGTGTCAAGTAAACAAGCTACCGCATGATGTTGTCAAGCGTTAAAAATCTATACGGTTATCTAATGACAAAGAATAAATGTTGTCTCATACCAGAAACAAAGTTATCGACAAGGCGCATAGCAATCACAAATCAAGGTGCCGAGCCATCAAAATTCAAGGATGAGGTTATCAAATGGAAAGGACATAAGCCATCGAAAAGATGGGTAAGCAAAGAACTATTGGTGATGCAAAGAACAATCTTCAGTATAAGGAGCTATTAACGATGCAACAGAGCTATCAAATATATGAGAAAAGATGCTATTAGATTGGATAAAATTGTAACAACCTAGGTTTTGGAGGTACTCATTAATAAATATTTAATTAATTAAAAATATATCTGAGATTTTTGGAACTTAAAATAAGTAATTAGAATATTATTTTAGAATACTGAGAATTTTATAATAAGGTTATCAAGGACGAAATTAAATAATATGAGAATAAACGTGAGTTTAATCGTTATGTAGATAATTAATTCAAAAAGTATTTAAAAATTAAATTAAAAAATGAGAATAGCGAATATTCGATTTTAAATAATTTAAAATATGGGAAAACAATACTAGAAATTTTATTGTAATGAATAAATAATTACATATTCGAATATATATTTTGTTTGAAAATTATTGAAATTTGTTTTAAAAAGAGAAATTAGTATAAAAAGAGAAATTAGTAATATGTCAAAGAGGAAGAGAAGGAAAAGAAAAGGTAAGAAAATAAATAAACAAAAAGCCTAATAATCCAAAGCCCATATAATCAAACTCTAAGCCATGTTCCCTGAATTTTCCAATTCCCACATAATATATTTCTCTTGATTATTCTCCTTATTCTATAAATAAAACTGTTTTGTTCACATTCAGGCGGGAGTGGGGATAAATTCCAACACTAAAACCCTCCGATTTAATAATTAAAGTTAAGTCATAAAGAAATTATAATAAATTACCAAATTCAATTTCAACCTCCGCTACGCTGATATGTACCTATGTGTGGAAGTGCGATGGCTTCTTTAGTGCATGCGTCACCAAGAAAGAAGAAGAAAAGCTATTTCAAGGTAGGTATTTCACTCCCGAATCCTATGTCTAATATTTTAGTTCTACATACATATATGAATTGAAAGTTATTTGGGTGTATAATGTGGTTATGCTGGGGGAGTGCAAGCATTTGCATCTACGTGTGCATGTGATCGGTGTGAGTATGTTATGATATCTTGCACCGTGTTTTTGGATGTAGATATTGTATACGTGTACAAAGTTTTATATATGTGTTCTTGTGAGTAAATGGCTCACAACTATGTTTTATTCCAAGTGCAAATTTCCTATAAAGCTTCAGTATCTCCCTGAACTATACACAGAGGCAACAAAAAACTTTCCTTGATTAGCATTGATAAATTGGTTGACGTTTGGACTTAGTCATGTCACCATATGATGGAGAAAGTTGTATGTTATTAGTAAAGGGAGAGGTAGGCAGAAATAAGCAATGAAGGGGGATGATCAATGTACCGATTGGAGCCAAAATGGCCCTAGCCATGCTGCAACTGGTTCACAGGTCAAGTGCAAACGGTGCAGCGATGGAGGAGGGTTGCGTGAGCCACCTAGGACCTGTTTTTGGGTATGTTTATTAGTTTGTATGTGTGTGAGAGATTTACCTTTAGTGTGTAACCATGTGTTCTTACGTGAGTACCTTCATGTGCATATGTTGATGCATGTATTGGAAGAGTGTGTGTGTGTGTAATCTTGTACCTTTGTATATATATGTGAGTCTTTGTGTGTGTTTTCCAGATCTAGAGATGTGAGAAGGAAACCCTATGCATGAGTGAATAAAATAATTAGTAATACATATCTAAACTAGAGTCTACATCTACATAAATAAAAAATATAATATATGAAATTAGACATCTACAATAAATATATTTAAATTTAATATATATATTTATATTTTGTGCTTAAATGCAAATTATTAGAAAATGAGATGGTGATTATTGAATTTGAACATTTTGCAAAAGGAGAAAGTATATTATGTGAATTAAATGATACAGCTGACTATAAGCCGCTATTTATAAAGATTTTGCTATATTAATAAACTATGGGTTATTGGGCTTAGTCGTATACAACCCGATCCCACATTATAGAGATAAGTATCATATAAGTTTTACTACTCTCTTCTCATTTTATTCTGCTACGTTCATTTCTTTCTTTACTTCTAATATCTTCCCACAATTTAAGCTAGGGTATTTGTATCCTCCCAATTTAATCTTCGATTCTGTAAATTTTCCAGATCTTTTAGAAAAGGCTTGAGCTTTAGATCTGCTGAACTTTTCTTGAGCTTCGATAAGTTAATTTGAGCGAGGGTTTCAATGAACTTTCTGGCATAAAATTTCTATGAATCTTTAATCTTCAATCTCTTGCAATGATTGCTCGGTAAATCATCAATGTTCAAGCGATGACTTAATATTGAGCTTCTCCAGTCAGATCTAACCCTAGATTTGAATCTAAGGTTTTGACAGTTTGACTATTGAAGTCTTTGACACTCGATTCTTGCTTCAGACGCAAAAAATTCTTGGCAGTTAGTGAGTGTGTCCGTAATGATTTGATCCATGTTATCTCTACTGTTGCATTTGCAACACTCTATTTGGCTTTAATACTAGATCTTAAGATGGTTGTTTGCTTTTTAGAACACCTTGACGCTTGATTCTTTCTTATGTAAATGCAATAACCAGATGTTGATCTACGATCATCTGGGTCAGTTTCCCAATCTGCATCTGAAAAACCAAATAAATTCAAATTATTATAATTTCTTAAAGTCAAACCATGATATATTATACCCTTGAAATATCTCAAATTCCTTTTTACTACTCTACGGTGCTCATCTAGAGGATTTTGCATGAATTGGCTACTTTATTTACACTATATGCAATTTCTGGCCTTGTAATTGTTGCATATTGTAATGCTCCAACTATACTTCTATATTGTTTAGCATTAGTGATTAGTTTACCTATATTCTTTGATAAATGTAGATTTTTTTTCATTGGTGTAGGTAAACTGTTTGCCTGATCCATTTTAGTTTTGATCAGAATTTCAGATATATATCTCTTCTAACTTAGTTGAATAACTTAGTTTGGTAACATTTTCACTTCAATCCTCAGAAAATAATGTAGGTCTCTAAGGGTTTTGATGGAGAACTCTTTATTCAATTGTTGAATGAGGTTGCTAATTTCACTATTGCTATTTCCTATAATAATAAAATCATCTACATATGATAGTACATATATGACTGTATTTCTTGCAAATTTGGTAAATAAAGAGTTATCTAATTTTGTATGATTGAAGCTAAGTTTGATCAATGTTGTCTTTAATTTCTCAAACCACACTCTTTGTGCTTGTTTGAGTCTATAAATTCTTTGTTGAGTTTGCAAACTAGTTTGTTTTCATCTTGTTTGAACCATCAGTCTGCTCCATATATACTTCTTGAAGGCTTCCATTTAAAAATGCATTGTTAACATCCTATTGATTTATGTTCCAGTTCTATGTATGACAATTGTGGAAATGATCCTAATTGATGTTGTTTAACAACTAGTGAGAAAGTTTCATTGAAATCAAATCTTGTTATTGAGAGTAACCTTTTGCTACAAGTCTGGCTTTGTACTTCGATATTAATCCATCTGCATTACTTTTCAACCTATAGGTCCACTTACAACCAATGACATTTTTATGATTTGGTATGGTTACTAGGCTCCATGTATTGTTTTTCATGAGTACTATATACTCTTCATCCATATTTGCTTTCCATTTTTCACTTTGCATAGTTTGCTGTAAGTATATAGTTCTTCAGTATCTAGATTTACAGTTTATATTTTTGGTTTGAAAATTCCACTCTTTGCTCTAGTGATCATATAATGACCAATTGTTGCAGGTGCAGGAGGTCGATGATTGGATCTATCCTCAGATTCAAATTGTAAACCTGATACCTGTGCTTGATCACTCATTTGTTGACCCACTGACTTATAACTGATATCCTGATGGGTTGCATATTGAAAAATTATTGGTGATTTTCCTGACTCACGACCTGATCCAGTATTGGGTATTGTTTGTTATGGTCCAGAATCACTTGGTTGTTCTTCCACATACATTTTTTGATTATGTAGTAAGGGAGGTATTGAGAACTTTTAATTATAAATTTTCTAAGTTTCTTAATCTCCTTTTTATTAAATGGAAATACATCTTCATTTAAGACAACATGTTTTGAAATTAAGATTCTTCTTTTGTTGTCCAGACGTTTGTATCCTTTTACATTATTGGCATATCCTAGAAAGGCACAGGGAGAAGATTTGAAACTTAGCTTGTTCTTATTATATGGTCTTAGACATGGAAAACATAAGCATCCAAATACTATTAGAATTCCGTATTAGGTACTACATTGAACAACATCTCAGTTGGCTTTTTCCTTGAAGTACCTTGGTTGGTAATTTGTTAATCGGGTATACTGCTGTACCAAAAGCATATAGCCATAATTTCAAAGGCAGAGATGCTTGAGCTAACATGGTAAGTCCTATCTCAACTATATGTTTGTGCTTTCTCTCTATTAAGCCATTCTGCTCAAAATTGTAAGGGCAAGTAGTTCTCTGTATTAACCCTCTCTTTTGAAATACTCCTTAAGTGATTTGAATTCTGTACCACCATCAGTTTGCATGACTTTGATTTCACTGTTATTTTGTTTTTCCTACCTGTACTATGAATTGGAAAACTGGAAGGTATGTTTCATATTTTTCTTTCAAAAAATATATCCAAACATATTTTGAACATGCATCTATGAATGATGTATATTATTTAAAACCATAATCAGTATCAATGGGAGCTGGTCGCTACAAATATGTAGCAACAAGTTCTAGTGGTTTATTATATTTGGTTTTAGAATCTTGAAATGGCATTTTATGAATTTTTTTCCTAGTTGACAGTATGTAAAGACATATGGGATGGATACATTGTCAAATTTAATTGCTATTCAATATTCTTTTTACAACATATACACTTGAATGACCTAGCTTACAAAGCCATACATCAAATATACTCATATTCCTTTTATTTTGAGATGACTGACAAAGGTTATAGCATAGATTTTTGTTTCCAGTATTTCTTGAATCAGCTAGAGTAAAATTGTAAATTCCCTTTACTGTTTTACCCTACAAAAGAATTTTATTTGTTAGTATATCTCGAATTAAGCAATGTCTTAGATAAAATTCAAAATACACATTGTTATCACAAGCAAATTGAGATACACTAAGAAAATTATTCTTATGTGGAACCCTTAAAAGATTATAAGAGTACCCTTTCACCTTATATATAACCATTACCAGTATGAGTAATTTTAGTTGACTCGCCATTTCCCGTGTATATACACTGTTTACCTTTGCACTCTTTATTTCCTAGATTTAGATTGCTCATACTATTGTTAACATGATTTGTAGCTCTTGAATCTGGATATTAAGAATCATCTTGAATATCTTCTATTTTGGTTGTATCATTGTAACTACCTTTAGTGAAATTTGTTTGATTTTTGGTTTCTTGATGTATGTTAGCCAAATTTGCACTTGGTTTTTGACTGCTTTGTCGTCTAGGTATATTGTTAATATCCAATCTAAAATAGCACTTATTTGCTTTATGTCCAAACCTCTCACAAATCTGACATCTAGGTTACCACCATTGTTGTTACTCCATCTACCATCTCTGCCACTGTATCTGTATGATTGATTGCCTCGTTGATTGCTAATGTTTGACTTATTTCTTGATTGATTTCTTTCTTGATTTCTACCTTTGTTTGCAACATAATTGACTAATAGATCAGAAAGAGTCGGTTTTCTTTGCTCTAATTTGCCTTCAAGAGCTAGGAGAATGGAGTGCACATATGATAAAGATAGTGTACTATCCTTTGATGATATCATAGCTACAATGGCTTCATTTTCTTCATCTAATCCACCCAAGTTTGAATAATTTTTTTCAGTGCCAGACACCTCATGTCCTGCTGCTCCAAGTTAGTCACATAGTGTTTAATTTTTGATAGATACTCTCGGATAGACATGCCACTCTTCTTTAAATTTGAAACTGTCACTTATAATGCATGACCCTTGCCGCCGATTGAGAACTGAACAGTTGCTCTATAGTTGACCAGATTTCATGAGAATTCTTGTAACCTATTAGTTGTGATAATAAATTTGCACTTATTATAGAAAGATTCATGAACATAATAGATTGTCTTGCCTTTGATGAATTGTGTATTATCTTTTTAAAATTGAATTTACTTCAGTATTCGAAATATATTGCTCTGGTTCTTGTTTTCTTCCAAGAATGTATTCTTCTAAGCCATATCCTTTTGCTGCTATTTGAACTTGAAACTTTGATAAAAGATAATTTGTTTCATCTAACTGCATTTGTGGACTTAATGTAATTTTTGATATATTATATTCAGTATTTGATGGTGCAAGATTTGATCTTGAGCTTGGTGATGAATTGTTGTTTATATCTCTTTCAGCCATGATTAAGATTCAATAATGAGAGACAAGTTATTCAAATAAGGGAAAGAATCAACAACCTGATTTTTTTGGTAAGAATCTAGGGAAATGCTAATTATTCAGGTGAATTTAGATCAACATCTTGAATGAGATCAGAGAGAAGCCAGTGATCTTGATTGTCGGCACAGCTTAATGATGATCCTTGTTTCAGTTTCTTGAATTTTTTTAAACTAAAAACTGCCAAAGAGTTGAATGATGAATGTTTTGTGGCATCTCTTCTTGGCACAACTTAATGATAATCTTGATGAATTAAGGATTTCAAAAACTAAAACTTTAGTAGTTTAGATGAAGAGAGTCATCTCTGATGATCTACAACAAATGCAGCCAATTCAGGTGATGAAGAGAATTCTGATGAATATTGGCAAGGCACTATTCTGTTGGTTAAACAATTTTGAAGTGCTCTAATACCATATTAGAAAATAAGATGATGATAATGGAATTTTAATATTTGAAAAAAGAGAAAGTATATTATGTGAATTAAATAATACAGTTGCCTATGCACAGCTATTTATAAAGATTTTACTGTGTTAATAAACCACGGGTTACTGGGCTTATTCATATACAACCCGAGCCCATATTACAAAGATAAGTATTCTATATGTTTTACTGCTCTCTGCTCATTTTGTTCTGTTGCGTTCATTTCTTCCTTTACTTCTAATACAAATATAAATTATAGTTCAATAAATAAAGTAAAAGAAGCTAGTAGTAGTATTTAAATGGAAGTGTATATATATACAACTGTGTGTGTGAGTGAGAATGGCCAAGTTTTAGAGTAGATGGCTGTGTTTATAGAGGGAGCATGCGTGCAAAGCTGGACGATGCGAGCTATGTATTACTTGCATGGCTGTGAATGGTGTTGTGTGTAAAATTTTGTGTGTGCATGCATACATTGCAATGCGCTCTTTTCTGTTTTGCGTGTGTTCTTTTTTGTGTTATTTGAGTTAAGTGGATATAAATTACATCCATCATACACTAATACCATTTATAAATCCATATTTACATACACACATACACACATACATAATACATACATATATATAAGTAATTAAATAATCCATCCCAAATGTTGAATTAAATAATGTATTTGATCGCTTAACTATATGAATATCAGGCTGACTACATAAATATTGGCATGCATTTCATTAGGTTTCTTTTATTACCATATTCCCTCTATGCAGACAAAAGAAAAAGCATATATGTGTGTGTATAAACATGAAACTTGAAAACACGTGTTGACCAAAGGGAAGATATGTAAATGTATATATGTAACGAATTCAAAGTGAAGCAAGGTATTTTTACTTGAAAGCATGCTTGTAAGTGGATCAATAAAGTGGACACGAAATTTTATTAACATAATTAAGGAAAAATAATAATAATAATAGTACATATTGGAATAAAAGAATAATAAATAGGCAAAGAAAGTTTAAATATACTATTGAATGTTATTTTAATACCAACTAATATTATAATATATTTTGTTATGAATAATTTTAATTATAATTTTGAGCATAAATTATATTTTTACTTTAGGTTCTACATATTGTTTTTATTTTTATATGGTGAGAAATTTGAATAAACGATTTAGTGACACCGTCTGGTACGAGACATTTCGTAACACTTTTCTGGTTATTCATTGGACTTGTCATATAGAGATATCTAGTATGGATTGATTGTAGTTTATGAGTATTAAATAATTATCCGAATAACATGTAGTGGTATGAGATGTCGTTATGTTGTTTGTTTGATTATTCATTGTAAGTAAATGTCACTCATATGGGGATTACTTATGTGTATGTGTTGATACTTGATGTGATGAGTATATTATATCCATGTGTTAGCTAATAAGTAGAGCCAAGTGTCGGTAAAGGATTAGAGCTCTAGCATATCTTTGTCATGTGTTGTTTTACATAGAGCCGTATGTCGGCCTATGTCTGGAGCTATGTGTAGATATTGGGTATGAGTACAATATGTCATCCACTTGTGTCTAGCTCCTTTTATAATTTAGGATTGTACCAGATTGGCCAGTATACATCTTGGCGGCCCGATCGTGGCGTCGCACCCTAGATCCACGACACAATTATTGGTTTTCACATTTGATGCGCATCACAAGATTGGTAGTTGGTAGGGTAAGTGCCCTACCATCCCTTGTGTCGCATAGGCCTGCAATCTATTGCCTATAAAGGCAAAGTAGGGTCATGACTAAGGCGACTGTAGATGAACCACAGGTAGATGGGATTACGATGTCCGTTAAGGTAATTGAAGACTGTAGGAATACACGGTACTCTACGGTTGGCGATAGTCTGGGGTTCCTGGACCATGTTGTGTGTTATTAGCTTCCTATTCTTGTTCAAGTTTTTAAGTATGTAGTGGATTGGCATATCTGTCTCATTCCTATAATGAGTTGACTAGACTAGAGATAGGTTGGGATTAAAGTGTAGCCAGTCCCCTTTATATCCATACTACTTGATGATTTGATATTTTTAAATAGCCTTTATTATTGATTGTGATTTGGATTTTGTTGGATTATCTTTGTGATTTGTATAATACTAGATATCGTTTGGATGATCCAATGAGCTATCTCACAATATCCATTGATTATATGATTATATGGTATTGTATTAGAGCATTGCTATACGTTTGCTCGATTCACTTTATGATTTCATTTTCTATGATGACGTTTTTATTGTATGGATGATTCACCCACTGAATAAAATATTTCGATTTTTTCTAAAAAAAATTAGATGGGTGATGACATTTTCATACATGGTTTTAGTGATATATATGTTATGAAATACCTCAATGATCTTTTAGGTTTTTGTAAATATGTACCATGCATATGTCAGCCCAAGACATTTCAAGTACAGGGTTGACATGATCGACATTTGTTTTAGTGAGCTTAGAGGAGTAATATATTATAATTGTTTTAAGATATATGTATGACATTGATTCACTGTATATATAATTGATTTTTGAGTTATGTTATATTCTTATAACATTATTTTATTATATATTATCATTGTGTTTGACTTTTTGTTCTTTGTATATGTTGTATATTATGGATTGTTCTGTCCTAGAGGCAAACGTGTTTATTGGTTTTACCGATACTATGTATATTTGGAATGAGTTACATATTTGATGTTTTAATACTTACCAGCGTTATTCCAAAGAAATATTCATGTATGTACCCTATATAACCTTATTCTCCATTTTATCTGATAGTACCACTCCATAGTACTCTTGAATAGTATGAGTATAGAGGTAGGATGTTTCAAAAATTACCAAATCAAATGGAGATGTTAATGATACTATAATGAGATATGCTTATTAAAGTATAGTGGTGATTTCTCATCAAGCAAAGTAATTGAATAATTAGTAAGAAAAGGAGATATAAGTGATAATCTACACAATTGAAAAAGACAAGTCAACCATACAAAGAGCTAGTGCATCAATCTAAGAAGGGTCTTATATATAACTAGTAATGAGAACATTAAAGCATCCTTATGGAACCATGTCACATTTGCCAATGCTATAGTTAAGATAGCAATACACATTAGCTACTCAGTTCCTAAAATTATGACATATGGCACTATCAAGACCATCTATCATGACAAGTCATCAATCTATTTCAACTTCAATCAACCAATATAAGCAAGTCTTGACTCTCTTCAACTACTATAAATAGAAACCTTACCCTTTATTAGAATGGGGTGCCTCTTTCTCTTTCTTAACATGAATCATTTTGGACTTGACATTTCTAAGCTTACTTGAGAGGTTGAGGACTATTTTAATGGTCGAAGAAGAAAAAGATGACTTGAACTATTGGACATATAAATAGGAAATTGCGTACAGACCATGTTTTTAACATTTTTGATTATGAAGAAGGAGATAACTCGTAATTCTAGGAAATTTTTATTTTAACTATGGGAATATTTGGAATATTATTTGAATGAATCCTTGGAAAGTATATTGCATGTTTGACCAAAAAATGGCTTAGCAATAGGAATTTTCACATAAATCCAATACGAAAAGCAGTCTATTTCAAATAAATTTAGGATAAATCCTCCTTTTTACTTCTTCTATAATCTTATTATTCATAAGTTCAGAAAATCCCTGCTCAAAATGGCAATATTCGATCGAAAATGCAAAATAAAAGTGATACAAAAATAATGCCATCGCATGTGTAAGGCTATAGCATATCTTGCACGCCATCAAAAGTATTAGGTTATTGCATGTATAACCATCGCAAGTATAATATATTACAAGCATATCCATCATAGGTGTAAATCTATCGAATGTATAGCTATCACACTTCCAAAAGCATAACTATCACATACTTTAATCATGTCCCATTGCATCTTTAGATTATATGCTATCACACATCTAAACTATAGTTATCTCAAGTATAGCTTTAGTGCAATCACATATTTAAAACAAATAGCAATCGTAAGCATCATACTTGTAAACCCATTGCTGTCACAAATATAAAATAGTACCATCGTACATGAAAATCATATTGCTTTTACACTGTTAAAACACTTGTATTATCGCATTTGTAAAGTAGAGTGCTATCCCACCTGTAAAACACTTAGGCTATCACAAATAGTGTTGTCGCACTTATAAAATAACTATCATGAGTATAAAAACATACTGCTATTGCACTTATAAAATAGCTAAGATGCATAAAATAGCATTCCTATAATTACCATTATTATTGATCTATTTCCTAGCATTACTTTTCACCAATTCTTTCTATATGTCAAATTTATATTAGTTACCAAAATATTTACGGAATTCTTTTCAAGAATTTTCAAAGATAATTTCTTTCTCACATTAAACATTAACTAATACCATAATTAATTAATTGCCGTTTAAAATCCATTTTTCTTTCAATAAATAAACCATGTCAATAAAAAAATACATGGCAAAAATCCCTAAACTTTCCCAAAAACCAAATTTTCTCCCTTTGACATATATAAATATTTCAAGGTAAAATAAATATTTTTCCAATTTTGAATAATTAAAATCCAACATTAAATATTTTCTCTACTTAGAAAATTTATGGAAAATTAAACAAATTCAAAATATTATGATATTAAATACTCATCTCAAAATTAATGTTATAAATAATATATCAAAATTTCAAAACATTTGGAGATCATTAATATAGTTTATGAATCCAAAATCTCTTTGGTTAATTCCATAGTTTCATAATGCAATATTTAGAAATTCAAATTAATGAATACATCAATTGGAATCATGTTCTAGCATCGTAACCAATTCGCATGTTGTCAAAAGCCAAAAATAAAGATATAACAAAAGTTTGGAATGTCAATATTATTCATCTTGATTAGTTTTATGTCGACATATTTACTTTAGCTTCCTTTCTGAAGAATTATTCTCTTCCTATTCTTGGCGGAGAGAGTTAGCGGTAATTTTTCTTTTCTTTTTATATTTCTTTGCTTAGCCCGAACTTGTAAGTGAGATGGGGGAGTGTTAACGGGATTATATTGGGCCATGCCTTTTCTTCTTTGTTCCTTCCTAATAATTATAATCTAAATTTTAGTTTCTTTCCACATGTAAATCATTACTTCGTTATACATTCAAATTTTAATTCAAAATCTATTAATATGGCAAACTAATTATGTAACACCCCGCATTTTTATATAATTAAATAAAATCAATTGAATTAACATAATTGAAAAACAAAATATAAATGTCAAATAAATGCATTTAAGAATTAAGAGATTACATAGATTTATGCAAGCAATGAATGTGTGATTAACTGACGCGACAATCGATTAAAAGGGCAATTAATTAAGAGACATAGAGGCGTCAGTTAGTCAGAGAATATGTTACTTTTATAACATTAATTAATCAAGGGATCTGCTAATAAAGGAAAATGTATATGGGGAATAAATTAAATGATAACATAAATTTATTAATTTATAATTGATGCAATCAATTAATTTAGAAATCAATAAAAAAATATTAAGTAAGCGTCAGTTAATAAAAGAGGGAAACTTATATGTTAATTGATTGGGTAATGAATTGACGGCTTAAATATATATAACTAATAAATCTATGATTGAGTGATGCACAGGAATTAATTTGGATATCGATTAAAATGGGAAAACGCGTCAATTAATTAATTGAAAATCAGTTGAGCTTTTTAAAAAAGGGTACCAATTAATTAAAGAATATGTCTTTGTTATAACAGCTAATAATGTAAATTAATTAGCTAAAAAAAAAGGCCAGTTGTAGGATTATCTGTTTCCAAGTTAAAAAGAAAAAAAAATCGGAATGGATATAAAAATCAAACTGAGTAATTAAGTTTATGATGAAGGTAAGTTAATAAGAGTAAATAAAAAATATAACTATTATATACAATCAATTAATAGAGATATTAATTGATGTGTTCAAATAGGTAAGAAATTATAACGTATAAGAATCAATTAATATTGGATATACATACATACATATATGTGTGTGTATGATCTAATTAATTGTTTAATTAATGAAAGAATCTTATTGTCTTATAACAAAGGAATAAATGAATAACATTGGAGAATTATACGTTATAAGTTAACATAAAAAAATCAATAAATGACGGCGAGGATTGTTTTTATGGATAATTAGATGGTTCATAGCTGTTCACTACACCTATAAATTGAACGTAACTTAACCCTAGCCCACACTGTTTTCTCTGAATCAGTTGCTGTCATTTACAGCAAACTCCTCTTCTCTTCTCCCTCTTCCTTTCTCCTCTATCAGTTAAAACTTTCCCCAAACAAAAATTAAATTAATCAAGGACATACATACGAGCAAATCAGAGAATTGTGTAAACAAATTAGGGAATTTACATCGAATAAAAAGGAGGAAAAGCGAAGAAAAGTGTACAAATTAAAAGGGATAGAGATTGAAGCTAAGGACGACATGCGAGTGGATCTAATTATTTTATTTTATGTTTGTAATATATATTATCGTTGAATTTCTATTAGATAATTTATTTCAGTAATTAATTCTACTGGTTATGCAAACACTGTAAATTTTATTTATATTTATTTAGGCTTGACAGTTAAAAAAGGCATAGGCCTAAAAGTAAGAAATTTACAGTTATTTATGTCAATTTTAAAAGTCATAATTTATCCTTAATATCGGTTCCTTTTATTCCCTTTTTACAGGAATAATATAGTTAGAAAGAGAATTCACGGTTATGGATTCAAATACTAGACTTTATAGAAGTAGATGTAAAATAAGAAAATTGGAATAAAATTAGAAAAGTGGAATTCTACAACAAATTTCGCTGAACGGAAACAATAAATTTATCTGATAATTTAATTTGGAGAGTAGGTAATAAATTAATTGGTTGGTTTAGAAACTAGAATACATTTCTATAATTTAATAATTAAAAGATAACGATAAATGTAACTGTAAGAATAAAAGAAAGAAAAAAGAAACTAGTTTAAAATAGAGGGACCATTGTACTTTACACTAGCAAAAATAATAAAAAAAATCTTGCAGTTATGAATTATTGTTTATAGCATTATTTAGTATTAAATTATGGAAATAGATTTTAGTATAGCTTTCACAACCAACCACATAAAATAGAATTACCTCCTAGAATAAAATAAAATAAAGTAGAGTACGAAATGAATCAAATAAATTATTAGATAGGAAATTAAGGTTGTGAACAATAAACGAACCTAGGTCTGCATTTACCATGCAGACTATATAAAAAGACAGTTTTATGATAAGTTAATTATATAATATAAGAGAATTAAAAATAATTCTATGTCATAATAAAAGAAGACAGACTGGAACAAAAAGAAACACTTGCGATTATATATAGATTTTAAAAGAAATAATAGTAATAATTACAAGTATAATTATAACATAAGTTATGATTAAGTAAAAGAATAGAAAATCTTATTTAGGAACTTAGAATAAATAAGCAATGATAGCAAAGATAAATAGTTAAACCTTATTTTAGATTTCTATTAAATTAATAAGCAAATAGAACAAAAGATGGTTATTTAATAAACTCAAGACTTAAATTAAGTTAATAAGCATGAAGTGGCAATACCAATAGCATTTCTTATTAGATCAATGGTGGTCTCACAATAGCCAGAAGCGAGATGAGGGCAAGAATATGCTAATTAGGGTAAATAAGTAGCCTACAGAATAAGAAAAGTAAACTAAACACAAATTAAAAGATTAGACTTAGGGTCTAATAAAAAAATTAAGATGCGTTCGGAGCAGCCCAAAGGATGAAGCGCCCAACGAAGTAGTTCATCATGGATTTCAGAAATAGAGAAGCACGTCTAACTTAGTATTTTTGAGCATCAAGGAAGTACGAGACTTCAACGAGACGTGTGGATACTTTAGGATGGCCCTCTAGGTAGGCCTAATGAAGCTGCACCCCCAGAGGCAGGTCTGTAGGTGTTCCATAGACACAATGAGAAAAGAGACAGACTAACTAGAATATTTGTATTGCAGGTCTAACGAAGCAGCTCTTTACAGATACAGAAAATCCTCGACTTAATTCTATACAAGGTAGACCTTGTTGGCAAGATTCAAATAGTAGACCGAATGATTACGTAGTCCTCAATGTACGCACTGGGTGGTATTGTGGATGTCCAAGCACTGACATAGACTAGTGTAGACATGATTTACGTTTTCATAGTAAGCAGTGGAGTATCTGTATTGTAGGCCTTATGAACCAGTCCTTTATAGATATAACTATGGAGCATGACGATCGAGCCCTTTTCGAGAAGGATACAGAAGGTACCATGGGCGGTACCTAGGACCAATATGGTCACTGGGCATATAACTACATATATGTATACATTAGTTATTAAGTTTTAATTTACTATGGAGTAGATGGGCATGGTTCACGAATAGAAGTGAGAGTATTGTAAACCTAAAAAACTTAATATAACAGTAAATGGAAATAAAACGGTATATGTAAAATTAAGCGTAGAAATGTATAATTCATCCATTCATCAGAGCTTTGGTTCTGACCCTTTACCTCATAACACCCTACAGGTTAAGTAGATGGCAGAGACTTCCCAGCTATAAGACACTTGTTTAGAGACTGTTATTATATCGGTGAGTATTTACTTACTATTATATTTTAGTCAATCCCGCCGTGAGATAAATTATTGAGCTCTGATATATTTGTCTTGCCTATTTGTAGGATACCAAATACCCAACTTGTGCTTCAGTGGGCTTGGGTTTAGCATTTTTGTGAAAAATCTAAACCACCGGAATTCGGGTTGTTACAAATTATTTCTTTTTTCATAAAATTTTTAGAATTGGAAATTCTATTAGCATACCTTATTTTGCCTTTCTCACCCTGGTGTTTTACAACAAAAACGCACCCACTTCCTTCTTTTCTCACCTCGTTTTATTCTTAAAGTACCCTTATTTATGAAAGAACTTTTCCGTTGCAAAGTGGGTGAAATAGGTAAACTAGCAAAAAATTCCTAAATTTAGATCTTAATGGGCTCATCAACTCTATTAACCAAGTCTATCTATTAAAACAAAATCATATTTTATTTAAGATATTTTATATTCAACTAACTAATTTTATTAATTAATTATATTCAATGACCATTCTGGATATATCTCATATATTAGCATAACGATATATATGTTAAACCCCATAGTTTGGCGCTATTTAATTAGTTAGTTAATTAATAAGGCTCCAAAAATAGAATTTGTGCGAACAATGGAATTTGACCATGAAACTTTCACTATTGTATTTGTGATGAAATTCTGAGCAACTTTCATATATGGAGTTTTGCGATCGGTGTCCAAACAAAGAAGTTATGGATGAAAAATGAATTCAGAATGAAAATAATTAAATAAGAAAAATTAATGTTTATTAATTAATCCCTCGATCCCACAAGCCGACTAATCATTGAGATCGGTCTACCCCTAATATTCAACCCGTGCTCCATGGGCGATAGACCGGTCGCCTTCAGGCGACTAGGGTTAGGGTAGGGTTAGCCTAAGCCACAATGGCCCGGATCTACTATTTTTAAATTATACCGTTCTTATTGATTCTAAACCTACAAATTCAAGCCTACCCCTCTTTTCTCTTTTCAATTTTTATAGAGGCAGTAGCAAAGCTTTGCCAGTTCTTCTTTTCCACGTTCTTTCCAAATTATAAAGATAAGATATTTTGTATCTATATTCACACAAATCAGAGAAGAGTAGAGATCTAATATGAATGGGAAGAGAAGAGAATCAACCATATGCGTATGTAAGCTAATTTGTGTGTGTGTATACATATTTGTATCTATTTTCTCTCCTTATCCTAAATCTTTTCTCAAATCTTTAATTCTAATGTATGTATATACTATTTTATACATATCTCTTGGATTAAATAGGATTTAGAGATGAATCAAAGGTTCTATTTCAGATCTGGAGATTTGGATCGCTTTTAAAAGGTAAGTGAGAAATTTTATAAATTGTTATAATATGAAAATTATCCCACTAGTGTTTATTTGATTTTCATGCCTAATTGGATAATTGTATATGAATTGTAGGAAACAAATTGAATGTGATCTAAATATAATAAATATCACATATACATATTATTGTTTATGAATTGATTTAGAATTGTTTACAACCTGATCTGGAAATCAGTCTCAAAAGTATGAATTTAGAATATTGATTTGAATGAAATTTATTCTAGATCTTAAATAGGCTGTATAATAATGTTATTGGATTATTACATTAATCTTGTTGGAATATAAAATTTTCTATGTTTGGAATTGTTGGAATCTAGGTCAGCTTAATATTTTTAAATTAGTTTGATTTCTTTCCCTTTTAGAAAATTATAGCTTTTCATCTAACAAGAAATAGTTGCAAATAGAAAGAGAAAGAGAAAGAGATGTGTAAAGTATGAATTCATTGTAATTTGCACTGTCTATTTCGACATTAATCTTTCAAAGTTAAATCTTCTGTTTTGGGCTAATTTATGAAAATTATAGCAGATAATCCTTTTAGATATGATTCCAATAATTTAACATGGTAAAGAATATTATAGTGAAGATATATAATAAGAACATATTTGATAAAAGTAAATATTTGTATGTAATTTACCGCCCTTATAATAATTAAATAAAAGGCTAACAACGACGCTTGCATAAATATTCACATTTAGAATAATTGACTAATGGGAAAGGAATTTAAAAGGTTGTAACTCCAATAAATGATAATAAATATAGGAGTTGCAATAATCTGATAGGGTATATGGATTAATGGGGCTGATAACAATGGAATAGATATAAAAGGTTACTAATTTGAAATTTCATACATAAATCTCTTGGGAAATGTCCATTAGGATTTTATGGACAAATTAACATTTATGAGCACTAAACGGGGATTTATGGATAGATAAATATTTATGGTAAATCTTATAGCCTTAAATAAAATGGGAATTAGTAAGCTAAGTCCAATGTCTACCTAAGATAATATAAGTAAACACTTAGGATGATTAATTAGACTTAGTAGGTTAGTGATGCGAGGTCTGTAAAGTCACTCGATGGAAGACTGCCGTTCACTTTGACGCTACCAACAGTCAGGTGTACATACGATTGATGTGAGATATCACTAATCCTACGACCGTGACGACGTAAGAGATTGGGTCTGCATTCTTAATTGGAAAGTATTAAATGATCCAAATTTGAAATTAGAAGCAGTATGGGATAACTCCATATGGGTTTGCTTTTGGTTTGAGGTCTTAGTTGGCTAAAGGGTCTGTCTCTCTTCTAAATGGAAGTATTAAGTAACCTAGTGAGATTCCAAATAAATAAATAAGGGTGTCTTTAAAAAGGGTTTACTTCAGTGTTGAGGTCTTAAGTGGATGTAGGGCTTGCCTCCCTATCAAAAGTAGTAACCAAATGAGATTCTATATTTATAATTAAAGAGTGATAGTGGATATCTTAGGAAGGGTTCGCTTTAGGTTCGTGGTCTTAAGTGATTGAAAAGTTTACCTCTATCCTATAAAAGAAGTATTAAGTAACCCAATGAGATTTCCAAGCAATATCAACTGGATTGTACCAGTGAGGAGTCCGTCTTGGAGTTAGGTATTAAATGACAATGACTTGCCTATAAATAGGTGTTAAATGGTCAGAGGTCTACCTAGTCCTTATTAATGAGGTATTAAGTGGTTTGGGTACAGTTTCTCAGATTGCTAAGGCCGTAAGAACATTAGTACCATTAAGAAGCACACCTTGGGAATAGGTCCTAAATGATGGAGTCTGCCTTAATTAAGGTCTTAAATGACCAGTGTCTGCATATTTTTCAATAAAAGGTATCAAGTGGTTAGGGCATTGTTTATTGCATGGCTACGATTTTATCGACGATAGATGCGGTAATAGTTGGACATTAAATGTCGTAAGCCTTAAAAAGTGATTAAAGGTCTTTTAGCTTGGATCCACCGACCATTGACAAAATTGTTAGGAAACTACCTCGGGAATAGGTCTAAACGATGTGGTCTGCCTTGATTAAGGTGTTAAATGGCATAGTCTGCCTGTTTCTATTTTTAAATGTATTGTAGAAGCTCACATCATATTTAGAAGTATTAAGTGGCAGATGACTTTGGAAATATTGGGTGGTTGATAAGGCTTCATTCGTATTTTGTACCTTGGGAAGGGGTAGGTAAGTAATCTTATGTGTAATGTAAGGTTAGACTAGGATTTCTTACCTTAATGGACATAACAATTAAATGAAAACCAGTCAGTATAAATTTATATTATTCACATTTTATATTTTTTCAATTACCGGTACGTTGTTCTGATCCCCTCCTCATTACAACCCAAAGGATAAAATTTAGAGGGATATGTCACTGGAGCTAGATGTGCTTTGTTGTTGGAGGAATCTTCTTTCTCTCATGCTCGATGCTGATATGACAATCTGCTATCCAAGGAATACCATTAATTCAAAGGTAATGGTCATAGTCAGTATTCTTATCTTACAATTGTTTCCACTGTGAATTTTGATTTCTATCAATCTTTGATAATGCTCATGCTTATTTAAAGGTACCAAATCCAACGATTTATGCTTTGATGGAATTGGCTTTCGATTTTTGTTGAAATTTAGGCTCATTGAGGCCTAGATTGTTAAAATATAGGTATAGGTGTGCATAATTATTTGAGAGATTAGTTTTCTATTAATTAGATAGGAGACAAATCATATTTTATTTATAAGGCTTAAATTAAGAGGTCATAAATGTGATAGAAATGTAATTAATTAAGAGTTTCATTTTATCTTCATTGGGTATGTATAAGGGCAGATGGATATATATGGTGTACTTTGCAATAAGAACATGTGTATGACATGATTGTATGATTATAAATAAGTATATATATATATATATGATATATATTGCCATATGATTATAAGCTTAAGTTTATATATAGATACACATATACATTCATTTCTTTGCTAAGTAAACATCAAAATATCTTAATTTGAAAGGTTAACTTGGTAAAATATTTAAATCAAATAACATCTTGTTATATCAAACTATATAAAGATATTTATAAAATTCAAACTAAATAATTCAACATTAACTATACCAAACATTTTAAATTTAAAAAAATTGATATATCCAATTTAATTTCAGCTTAAAATAATTTAGTAGACCAGGCATGTGCTTTTAATCTACTTTTATTATAAATAATTTTGGATGCATGAAATTGCATAGTTTGAATCATAAACAAATTGAATAAATTATTATTATATGATATGTGTATAATTTCCAATATATATATATATATAATAAAAATAATTTTTATAATTTGACCAATATCATTAATGTAGATTAACACAAATGCATAAACTAAATTATGTTACATGCATATATTTCACCTTGAATTTAGTTTATAAAACAACACTTATAACAACATTAAATTATGTTGAATTCAAAATTAATTATAATGTATTGCATAAGTCAACATGGGTCATATGTGAGCATATATGAACATGTAATATAAAATAAGACTTTTACCTAACTAGGTCCAGCCCTATGTGACATATTGTTTAGAACATACTCCTAGATTCCTTGAATCATCACTTGATGTTGCAGTAGTCTAATGAACTGCTTTTGTTTTTATTTGTTTCATGATATTTAGTGAAGTTTTTTGGCATGAGGAGGTAAGGCATGAAAGTGGTGGCTATATATTGAGAGGTGCAAAAGAAGAAATGGGTTATAAAAATTAATGTAAAAGCTTAGGTATTTAAGGAGAGAAGAGAAACCTTTTACCTCCCTCAATTTAAAACCTTATTTCTTTTGTTTAATTCATGCTTAGATCTAAATCCAAACAATCTTTCCTCCTAGCATGTCTAGCCATTGACGGTCCCTTTTATGGACCAAAGATTCCAAAGCCCGTTAAGCCCATTTAAATATATATATATATATATATATATATATACCGTGTATTGATGCATGCATATACAAATTTTATATACACATCCAAATAATGAAAAATGACACCAAAACATTTCTAGAAGCTAGTTATCTGCTAATAACACCCCAAACATCAAATACACTAATAATTAATATTTCTTGAATAACATTTATCACTTTACATAACAATTAAATTATGTAGCCTTTTTAAGAATTTAAAATATGGTTGCATTATTCAAATTTGTGAATTGAGTCGACTATTAACACTGAAAAATTAAAATATTGACATTCAAATGTTACCATTGCTAATGGTGTGATTATTTTGGCCAAATTCATCGTATACATGTCTTTTTGGTTAAATCATATTCTATCTTACTTTAAGTGGTACTGATAATGATAATAATTCACACATGGTCTCTTTGCCATTTTGTATTGTTCAAAACTCTGGTATTATCCGCAATCAACTTGGCTAGTCTACAAACAAAGTCCTTGCTTCAATAATAGCATTTATTATTAAATATACTACTATGGCAAGAGATTTTTGTTTTATGCAGTCTATAATTGACCATGATACTAATCTCATACAATTGAGGAGAAAAATTCTCTATTGAACCGTGCTTCACATCCAATGCTTTAATTTTGACCAAACTATTATCGCTCAACGGATTTTCATGCCATGATTTAACTATAATTAAAGTAGAGTATTCACATTGAAACTCCAAAGTATTCTCAAGTTAAGAGAACTATATACAATCATCAAAAGGAGATTTCTTGATATAGTTATCAACCAAAAAGGAAACTCTCAAATCAGACATTTTATAGTTAACTAATAAATGTAAGTACATAATCCTTTGGTGCACCCCAGAAATAATGAGTAATAAACTTCATTTATAGAGCATTATGCACTCTTGTCTCAACGGATGTGTCAATATCATTTCATAAAACTTCTTGATCAAGAATATTTAAAAATAAAATGTCATTTTATTTTGTGATTAATTACTCGCAATTTCAATTATTTGCAATTACAATCGCATATAACTTAAGGATTTTAATATTCTTTAATTAAATTGCTTATTTAATTATGTCACAATATAACAAAGTATATAAAAGAAAACAAACACTATACTGTAAAAATGATTGACTAGATAGTTAGATATATAACAAATTACATTGCCCATAGGGCATACTGCTCACTCTTTTAATCTCCCACTTGCACTTGGGAGTCAATTATGGAATCTTAATCTCATTCTTCCAATCGGTTCAAAAAAATTAAGTTATTCCTTTACTGAATGGATCTTCTATATTGTATTACTATCTACTTTGTTTGCTAACATTTCTCCATTGTTGATAAATTGTCTTTATCATGTAGAATTTTTGGTTATGTATCTAGACATCTTGTGAACCCTGGTTTCTTTTAAGATTTATATTGTGGCACTATTTTCACAAAACAGTGTCATGAAATTTTCAACATTTGGAATTACTGTAACACACCTTAATTAATTGAAGAATTAATTCTTGAGATGAGAAATTAAATGCATGAAGTTATAGAAGTAAATAGGAAATTTGGTGAAGCGTTTGGGTGTATACTTGCTAGGCTGACCATGTTTGATAAATAATAAGAAACGACAATGAATAAATTAATGGGGAAAAGGTTAAGAGGCCATATCCTATATCACTATATCACTATGGGACAATAAACAAAACTCTTTCCTCATTTCTTCATTTCATTTTGCACAGAAGTAAACTAAAAGCTTGAAAAACACATTAGTGGTGGTGTCCTAAAAAGAGAAAATAAGAAGACGGGGGAGGAAACGTAAGTTAAAGTGATTAAGAAGTTAAAATAAGATTATTCAAAGATCTTAGTGAGTAATACTAAAATCATTTACCATTTTCATTGTTTTTGAATTTGGGTTTGATTTAATATGGAAGTGTTCATATGAGTTAGTGTTTAAATGAGTTAAATGATGTTTTAATGAATGTTTTAGGGACATGGGATGTTTAGCTATGTTTCCCTACTATAATGATTTTGAAATGTAATGAAAATTTAATATTATATTATCACGATTTAGAAATGAATGTTCAATTAAAGAATTTTCCTATGTTGAAATAATTAATTATGGAATTCTGCATGAAAATACATAAGAGAAAATGGTTTAAAATGGGAATGTGAGTGAAATGTGTTAAGATAATTATTCAAAAAAAATCAAAAAATTTATAAATATTTTTTTAGCTAAAATTTATCATCACCATAGTTAAAACTACGCAGTCTAAAGGCAACTATGTAAAGGTCCGAAACCTATTATGTACATAAACAAATTGAAATTAATGTTAAATGACTAGGGGACAAGATCCATATAAATACTGAAAAATATAAATAAATGACACCATCTCTAATAAAGTGGAGTTTGAATGTACCCTTTAAGGTTAGAACAAATGAGTCAGACTTTATTTTTTGTGGAGTTAAGATAGCGACCTGACGTAATAAAATAAATTAGGGTTCTTATAGTTGATGGTAGTAATTGCCTATAGGAGTCTATCGACTTTTAGGGAAAGTCAATACTACATATAAAAGCACTAAATAAATGAAGAAATATTAGTAAAAGCTAGAAGTCGAAATGCATACGATGAAACCATGTCAAAAGCCAAAATTGGAGCGAGGATGTACTACATCGAGGGAGGTAAACCTGCAAAAGACCGATAGTCGGAAGCCAAAAAGTACTAGAAGGACTGGGCCGAAGAAATTATGGAATTTTAGCAAAAAATCGATAACGTAGCTAGATACACTATGCTCCAGATGAAAAAGGGTAGGGAGTACTATGCCACTAAATGCGCAAGGGTAGTGGGAAATTGTACTGATACCAAAAGAGACATACTGCACTGCGATACAGGTGAGTGCAGGGAGGTACTATGCTGAAACCGAAAGAGACATGCATCACAATACGAGTAAAGGTAGGAAGGTACTACGTGGGTAGCGAAAGATACATACTACCTACAATGCGGGTGAGGGTATAGAGGTACATCGTCGAAATCGAAAGAGACATACTACACTGCAATACAAGAAAGACAGGGTTGTATTGTGCCAAAATATGTATATAAAACTGAAGCTAATAAATTAATAATTAGGTAAAGCTTAAGAAGCTAAAGATATATAAGAGAAAGAAGTAAGAACCTACAAAAGATTGTGAGTCGGAAGGATTATTGACATTGAGTTGGGACACTTACTCAAATGCATTGCTTTCGAAGGTTTGAAGAGGCATTCGTCTTCCAATAGGACGTGGGACATCCAGGAGGGTTGCCTGCTTTCACCAGAGTGATGTTACTCTCTTATAGGGGTTAAACTTTTAAAAAAAGGAATGAAACAGCTCAAGATTATATTTTTAGTATAAACTATAGAACCAAAACTTCTTAGGGTTGTACTTTGTAGTATAAGCAAAAGAAAAATAACTGCTTAAGGTCATACTTTGTAATATAACCTAAAGAAAACAAGGATGCTTAAGGTTATACTTTGATGTATAAAGAAAAAAAATAGAAATGCTTATGGATTACTACATAACATGAAAAGTCACGCAAAAAACGTATGGGATAATGTTTAGGGGAAAATGATACAAGTCAAAAATGCACACAATGGAACTATAAAATGGACATGATCAAAGGATACATAATTCATTAGATTACCAAGCACAATCCATGGGAGTTTAGGGATAAAAAAGACATGATTTATAACATGTAGTTTGTCACTGTGTGATTTTGTTGAATAGCAAAAGGAAGAAACCCATCCCATACTTTAGTGGCATGATCTCACTATATGGTGTGTTTAGGGTAATATATTACTCATAACAAGCTTTACGTTCGACTCGTGTTTTTATTATTGTCATCCCTATAAATTCATTGTACCATGTTGAGTAGGTTGACTTTATGGACTTAGGAAGGAAGCATCAGAAAGGACGAATAAAGCAAACCAAAGACAGAAGTAGGAGGTTTGCTTCCGTATAATTATTGTTTAGATTTTCACAGCTTAAGTGTCCATGTCGCATCTTCATATGTCAAGCATGGCACTCTATTTATGTTCTATTGTATTTGGCCCCTACATGGGCACATTTTTGGGATGTATTTAAAATGTAAAAACTCTTAAGACTATTTTTGCATTTAAAATTTTTAGTTTCTCGATTAACTTAGACTATCATACACGTATATATTGAACTCACTTTTGTCTCTTGAAAATAATTCTATTGATGACTAGAGCATCATTTGCGTTCATTTTTAGATCTCAAAGTAGGGATGCTATTAGAGCTTAGAATAAAGGATGTCTTAGTAAAATAAAGCTAGAAAATAAGAACAGAATAAAACAAACAACTTGGGGAAGGTATGCATTAATATACATATTATATACTTGTGTTTTACTTATATATATATTGGAAGATATATCTACCTTTATGTTATTAATTCACACTCTTTCTTATTGTCTCTAATGAAGATTTTCTTAACATAAAAGGCAAGATGGAAATAAGAAGTGGACGAGTTATGATAGGAGGTACAAATGCAAGGAGGGAGATTGAAAGTACTTACATCAAACAAGAGAAATAAAGGTGAAAGGCCAAGAGTAGTTGAGGCTAAATTTGCACCACTAGCTAATGTTGTGGGCATGGATGTAAATGCCTTATTTAGGCAATCTATGGTGCAAATAATAAGGTAAAATATGCCAGAGGTTATTGAACCAAGTCCTGGAGTAGTAAGAGAAGGCTTCTTCAAGATGAACCAAGATTATCGAAACTTAGGAGGGAAGATGTTCATAGCAAAGAAGCTCGAAGTTTAAGTATTAAATTGGCTAAGGGTTTGGAAGAATATATTTGGAGATATAGAGTTGAATAATGCCAAAAGATAAGGATGGCATCGAGGCAGTTTCATGAAGATGCTTTAGATTGGTGGGAGACAGTGATTGTTTAGATCCTAGAGGAGGTGATTACTTGATCATAGTGCAAGGAGAGGTTCGTTACATAGTTCATATCCAAGTCCCAATAGAGTGTGCTAATGTGGGAATTTGTAGATTTGAAGTAGAGGACCTTACACTTGAAGGGTACATTAAAAATTCAAATCTTTACCTAAGTATGGATGGGAGATCATTAATATCCCATTGAAGAAGAACGAGAAGTTAATTAGGATTTTTAAGTAGGGTCTTGATCATAAGGTAATGGCGCATTTGGCATCTCCATTTGAATTCATTATGGATATGGCCTAAAGGTACAACGGGATGTATTAGGAATAGAGAAGAGCAGAGGGAGGCTCAAAGCATTACCAAAGAAGAAGTATACTCTGTATGCCAATCGCAAGAAGGCTGCAAAGGAAGGGGTGAAGATATTGCTATTGCGGAGGTTACTTGTTTTAATTATGAGCATAAGCGACACTTTGCATCTAAGTGTCTAATAACAAAGAATCTTGGAAGGACGAAGTGTTCAAGTTTGACAAATTAGGACATCAAAAGTGGGACAAAGGGAAGGACCATCCGCCAAAGAGAAAGGCATGGAAACTTTTTAGAAGGTACAACTTTGGTTTTTGATATTGCAATTAGAGTACTATTTGACGTCAAAGCTACATATTCTTTTATACCTAAATCTTGGTAAATAGACTAGGATTAGAAGTTAAATATTTACTCACTTCCATATGTGTAGTAAATCCAATAGGGGGATATACCACTCTTGGATTGAGGTGCACTGAATTGGACATTGATTTAGGTGAGTGTAAGCTTTTGAGTGAGCCCTCGTGTTTGACCTCATAGGCTTCAAAGTTCTTTTACGGATGAATTGATTGATGCATTACTGTCTTAGAATATACCATGTTTAATGGAAAATAACCTTGAGTACCCAGGTAGAGATAGAAGAGTATTCATAGTTACTGAAGAGCTTAAACCTACGTGCAAAGGTGTTTTCTTTGCTTTAGCTTTGGAGGAGGAAGATTTCAATCTAGTATATGTGTTGGGAATTTTTTTATGTGTTTGAATCGATTTCGAGTTTGCCATCCTAAGAGAGTAGCAATGTATATAGAGTTGACACTGGGAGTCGAGTAATTTAGTCGACCCTTAGTAGAATTCCACCGAAAGAGGTAGAGGAACTGAAGAAGTGAATGGTGGAGGTGGAAGGTAAGAGCTTCGTTAGGTCGAGTAGGTCATCTTGGTTAGCTACAATACTATTTTTGAAGAAGCCCAATAGGTCTTTAAAGTTGTTCATTTGACTATTGGAAGCTGAATTAAAGGACGATGAAGAACCATTACCAAGAATTGATGACTTGTTTGGTCTATTAAATGAAGCTAATGTATTTTTGCAGTTAGATTTGGCTTCGTATTCCATCAACCGAGGGTTGTGGAGGAAAGTATTCGATTGATTGTATTTCAGATGAGGTATGGTTCGTGTGAATAGTTAGTAATTTCTTTTGGACTAACCAATGCACATGCATTGTTTGTCAATTTGATGAAAAGAGTTTTCGAGGCCATCTAGAAGATACGTGTTAGTGTTTATTAATGACATCTCGGCATAATTAAAAGATGAGGAGGAGCATGCAATTCTCCTAAGGCTTGTGCTGAAGACCCTAAGACAACATAAGTTAAAGGAAAAACTTTCTAAGTATCATTTCTAGAGAAGAGAACCGAAGTTCCCACACTGGAAAGGGTTTGGCAATAGACCCTTTGAAGCTTGACATGGTAAACGGGTGAAAGGACATGAGACTATGAGTGCACTGCGTAATTTCTTAGGTTTGGCTAGATACTATCAGAGATTCATTAATTTCTCTCGTATAATAGCACCGATGATGAAACTTACTTGGAAGAATGAGAAATATGTCTAGAAAAGGAGTGTGAGGCATCATTTCAAGATTTGATGCTTTGGTTGATGAATGCTCCCACACCAGTGATGCCCGATGGGAACGATGATATAACTGTATATATAGATGCCTTAGGTTTGGGGTTAGGATCAGTGTTAATTTAGAGGGGCAAAGTTTCTAGACAATTGCGACCTCATGAGGTTCAATATCCTATCTTTTTCGCATTGAAGATTTGGAAGTATTATCTTCTAGGAGAAAGGTAATGGCTATTTACGGACATAAATTGTTGAGATGTTTGTTCTTTTGGAAGGGGTTGAACATGAGACAATAGAGGTGGTTATAGTTTTTAGCATCTTATGATTTTAGGATAGAGTGCACCCTATGGAAGGGAAATAAAATAGCTAACGCCTTAAGCCAAAAGCAACAGAGTTATGTTTTGGCTATGATCAATGAATGGAATATCTTAGAGACACCATCATCTTATAATGTGAAGTTTTGATCATGCGTAGGTCCATGTAGTACTACTGGAATGCGATCATGCTTGGAAGTTTGGCCGGCGTTGGTGGAAAAGATATCTAAGCTATAGAAAAAAGATCAGATCTATGCCGAAAGAGTAAGAGGCCTAGTGATTGAAATTGAGGTAGTTGAAATGAAGGGATTCACTGTTTTCGGGGGAGGCATATTATGGAAGAATGGAAGGTTTTATATTCTAGGTATGAGAGGCCTTCGAATAGAAGTGTCGGACGAATGTCATTTTTTAAAAGTTCACCATTCATCCTGATGGTACTAAAATGTACCACGATACGAAGAAGTTTCTTACGGGGAGGAATGAAGAAGGATGTGGGAGAATATGTAGGGAGATGTCTCACATGCTAACAAGTGAAGATAGAATATCAAAAGTCAAGTGGGCTCTTGTTGCCTTTGGAGATCTTGGTTTGAAATGGGATTTAGTGCCAATGGATTTCATTAACAGATTAACAAGCTCTAGAGATAGGAATCAATGTATATGGGTCAAATTGATAGAAAAACCTAGTGTGCACATTTCATTCTGGAAAAGACAAAAAGAATTGTGTCGAAGTAAGACGAGATATATATTAAGACGATGATGATACTACATTGCCAAGCACTATTATCAATGACCGAGACCCATTACTCACTAGTGAGTTTTGGCGAAGTTTACAGAATACTTTGGGTTCAGAGTTGTGCATGAGTACTGTGTACCATCTGCATACCGAGAGGATAATCCAGTCCTTAAAGACTTGAGGAGAGCCTACCTTATAGATTTCAAAAGATATCGGGAAGATAACTTACATTTGGTAGTGTTTTTGTAGCTACCGAAGAAGTATCAAAATAACACACTTTAAGGCATTGCATGAAGGACCGTGTAAGCCATCAATATGATGTATGGAAACAGGGGGTAGGCTGTTAGAATCGGATGTGGTGAAGGATGCTATCGAGAAAGTAGTGTTGATGCACACTAAATGAAGGCAGCATTGTCTAAGAAAAATATTTATGCCAATGCAAGAAGAAAAGAACCAAAGTTTGAAGTGGTTGATCATGTGTTTGTAATGGTATCACAGATGAGAGATATGCTAAGTTTTGGAAAGACTGGGAAGTTAGCGCCAAGATATATAGGACCATTTTCGATTACAAAGAAGGCCAGAAAAGTGGTATACCAAGTGGAGCTGTTGAGAACTTTTGCAGGGATCCATAATGTGTTTCATATATCACATTTAAGGAAATACATTAGGGATCTGAAATCAATAGCAATACAATAAGCCACAACTTAATGGGCCCAAATTTCAACTAAATCGAAACCCAAGTCTATTATTGGGCAGATTGTTGGTTTTGGTAACCTGTATTAAGCACAAGCATATAAGAGAGAAATTGATATAAACTCATAGCGAAATTAAGAAATATAATAGAACATACATACTGACTAAGGCTACTACTTTGGAATAAATATTATTCCTTGGATGTCTAATTGCCTCGTCAACGCCGAGCATGAATAAGATGACTTCTCCATCCACTTTCCCATCTTTCTCCAATATTATATCTCTCTACATCAATCTTGTGTGTCATAATAGGGAGGTTAGAACAATGTTTTGGTAACTGAAAATTTACGTACTTCACCCACACCATTAATCGTGTCGATTGATTTCCATTTAAATGTTATGTACAAGTACGATATGCCTAATCTTCTCCGAAGTATAACTACATATGTATATGCCTATCCATAAATATATAACCGTTTGACCATTCAAAAACCCCCAGCAACTTAATCATTCTTACATAGGGAGAAGGCAAACCTAATGACCATTTAATACATCAATCGTCAACGCAGACCCTCCGCAACATAAATGCTACACTACAAGAAAAACCATTTATAGTTGCAAAAATCGGTGTCGTTTTATTGTAAATGCAACAAAAAATAGATTACCAAATAATATAAACGTGGCAAAAAATAATTCACGTTTCCCGCTTCTAAAAAAAAGAGTCCGCGCGAACTAAATAAACGTAACCTATCATTTTACTCTCGTACTTAACAAAATTCTCGTCCCTAATTTGCTTTCTTCTTCAGAAAAAAATTTCCCCTTTTAATCGTGTTAAATTTTCATCGCACTCAAGTATCATCCTCAACTCCGTCGTTTCCCCCTTACTCAACATCGAGTCGCGGCAGCCAGCAGATCTAGGTATATTTAGGTATGAATCTTTTAAATCGATTAGGTATATTTAGGTATGAATCTTTTAAATCGACTTTGTGATTCTATTTGGATTTTATATGAATTTGAATGCATCTTATTTTCGTATTTTTTCCTAAACTATTAATGAAATGGTTTATTTAACCCTAATTGCAATGATCTGTTGGGATATCTGCTTTGATTTCTTTGAGTATATGAATGTTCTGTTGAAGTGGTTCAGTGAATCAATGGTTGCTTGCTGAGAGGAGGTTAAGGTTGCGTGTTTCGGGAATTTGGTGGGTTCAAGTATGATGGAGGTCGCGGGTTTGTTTGCGATTGGGTATTGACTGGCTCGATGGTTGAGAGTGGTAAATGTTGGAGCATAAATAGTCTTTTGTGGAGTGGCAGGCACTGGAAATGTGTCAGTTGTGTGGATGTGAGGTAGTGAAGAGGAGGCGGTGAAGTTGACTATTTGTTTGGTAAGAGGAAACTGTTGGTTTGTACATTCTGAGGCTTTGAATTTATATGCAGTAATTCTATAATTTGCTAGACTTAGGCTTTGAATTCATGCATGGATTAATTATAAATACATGTAAATCTGAGGTTAAATGCAAAATATAAGTGTAAATTTATATTTTTGGAAAGGTATTCTTTGCCTTTGTCTACTAAACCACCATGGTTATATGCAGTAGTGCTACAAGTATTTGTACTTCAAAGTCTAGTTATTTTTTTGATTACAACAGATAACCAATTTATACGTCAAAGATTGGAAACTTATTTGCCTTCAAAAGTCGATAATGGAAAAAGACTGGGTTTTTTTAAACAGGTGATAAAACCATGATTAACTTAATATGTATTTTGAGAATTAGAACATATAATCTAATACTAAAGCTCACTTTTTTTTTACTTTTTTCATAGAACTAGTATAGAATACCGACAAGGTGCAATGAATTTCGTGCATGCTGCAAAGAGGAATGTAAGAAGTGTAGAAAAATTTTTATGCCCTTGCAAGGATTGTCGGAATCTTAGTCATCATGATGACCAAATCATCGTTGAACATTTAATTATAAAAGGAATGGATCCTAAATACATTGACGGTGTATGGTTTAACCATGGTGAAGAGATAAATGTAGAGAATAAAACAAATACGTTTGACGTATATGAACTATTCAAGATGATTCACTATGAAAATGAAGATTTTTTGAATCAAGATTTTTTTGATGATGATAAAGACGATGTTGATTCTCGAAGAAAAGAGGATGAGTTAGTCAAGAACTTGGAAGATGCAGAAACTCCATTATATCCTGGTTGCACAGATCACACAAAATTATCTGCCATCACCGTCTTGTATAATCTTAAATGCGAGACTGGCTTATCCGATAGTGGTTTTGATAAGCTTTTAGCTGTGCAACATCTACTTCTGCCGAAGGATAATGTGCTTCCCAAAACCTTATATGAAGTCAAGAAATTTCTTAAAGCATTCGACATGGGTTTTGAAAAGATACATGCTTGTGAGAATGATTGTTGCCTTTTCAGAAAAGAATACAAAAATTTAGAAAGTTGTCCAAAATGTGGTTCCTCGAGATGGAAGAAAAATCAAGATATTGAAGAGGTTATACAAGGTGTTCCAGTTAAAGTATTGAGATATTTCCCAATCATTCCGAGGTTTAGACGAATGTATAGATCTCAAAAGATGGCTGAAGAATTAAGATGGAATTTTAATAATAAAAGTAACGATGGAAAAATGTGTCATCCCGTGGATTCTATGACATGGAAAATGGTGGATGAAAAGTATAAATCTTTTTCATCTGATCCACGCAATCTTAGGCTTGGTCTTGCTATAGATGGATTCAATCCATTTTCCATGTTGAGTTCGAAATATAGTTGCTGGCCGGTAATGCTTGTGACATACAATCTCTTGCCTATGTTGTGTATGAAAAAAGAAAATATTATGTTAACTTTACTTATTCCAGGCCCGAAGCAACCCGGGAATGATATTGATGTATATTTGGCGCCTTTGGTGGAAGACTTGCATCACTTGTGGTCTAATGAAGTTACTGCTTATGATGCATTTAGTAAAACTTTATTTAAACTGAATGCAATTTTGTTATGGACGATTAATGATTTTTCGGCTTATGGATATCTTGCTGGATGTCGTGTGAAAGGGCAAAAAGCTTGCCCATTATGTGGTGTCAATACCCATTCTCGTTGGTTGAAACATAGTCGAAAGTTGGCCTACATGGGTCATAGAAGATTTCTACCTCCTTCAAATTCACGGAGGAAACAAAAGGCATTGTTTGATAATACCATAGAAACAGATGATGCTCCTAGAATGCTTTCTGGGAGAAACATCTATGCATTATTGAAGGATTATCCAAATGTTTTTGGAAAAGGAATAGAGGAGAAAAGTAAGAAGAGAAAGCATGTATATGATAAAGAAGATGAATATGATGATACTAACAGTTCTACAGAAGTAGAGCTATCATGGTGGAAAAAATAATCAATTTTCTTTGATTTGCCTTATTGGGAGGTTAGTGGTTAATTTATTTATTTTTCATTGTTTTAATACAAGAAAAACCCAATAATGCATTATTGTTTTGGTTTTCATAGGAACTTCCATTACGTCACAATTTAGATGTGATGCATGTGGAGAAGAACATTGGTGAAAGCCTATTGGGCACAATGTTGCATGGAAATAAATCCAAAGATGGAACCAACTATAGAAAGGATTTAGAGGATTGGGGAATTCGAAGTGAGCTTCATACACAACCTCGTGGAAATAAAACATATCTTCCACCAGCTCCATATATGTTGTTAAAATCCGAGAGAAAAATATTTTGCAAAAGACTGTATGATTTCAAAGGACCGGATGGCTGCTGTTCAAATTTAAAAAATCAGATTTCGTTGTCGGATTGCAAAATTAGTGGATTGAAGTCACATGATTACCATGTATTAATGCAACATTTATTGCCAGTAGCATCGAGAGGGTTCATGGCAAAGAAGGCAAGAAAAGCGATAATTCGCTTATGTTCTTTTTTCAACAAATTATGTCAACGTGTTCTTGATAGAGAGAAGGTAGTACAAATCAATGTTGAAATTATTGACGTTTTATGTGAGCTTGAATTTTTTTTCCACCATCTTTCTTTGATATAATGATACATTTATCCATTCATCTTGGAAAAGAAGCACAAATGTGTGGGCCTATTCATTATCGAATGATGTACCCATTCGAAAGATATATAAAGACACTCAAAGATTATGTCAGAAACTATGCACGACCAGAGAGATGTATTGCAGAACCGTATCTTGCAACAGAATGCATGTTTTTTTTCGATGAATTTTTGAAGAAATCAGGACATATAGAGGAGAAAGGAGCTCGAAATGAAGATTATGTAAGTAGTAGAATATTAGAGGGACGTCCAATTTCAGTATCGAAGACAATTAAATGGCCAGTTAATGAGAAAGAAAGTGCTCATTTAGCTGTGTTAATGAATATGGCCGCGGTGGAACCGTTTATAGAGTAAGTTTATGTTATATTGTTTTAAATATTTTGATGTGTTTGCAATGATATATATAACTTATAATCAATTGTTCAATACTTGTTTGCATTTGGAGGAATTAGAAAATTCAGACCAACGCATGACAAAAAATGCGACCTTACTTTGGGAAACACATACAAAAAGTTTTGTCGATTGGATTAAAAGGAAGGTTAGTTAGATTTCAAATATATTCTCATTCAACTATCAATATTACTATATAAATTTACATGCTAAATGAAATTTGTATTAGATACCTATTACCTCCAAGGATCATAATGACATGTTAAAATGGATTGCTTATGGTCCGAAGGATGATGCCATGTCTTTCAAAGGATATATCATCAACGAGCAACGTTTTCATGTAAAAGATTTAGGGAGAGAAACTCAAAATTGTGGGGTGACTTTTGATGCAACTACTATTTGTAGAGCAAGTGCTAAAGATATGTCCCACGTGGTTGATGTGGTCACTTATTATGGAATATTGACAGATATAATTTTATTAGATTATCATTTGTTTTATATTCCAGTTTTCAAGTGTCGATGGACGTATAAAGGAAATGGAGTAAAAGTTGATGATGATGGGTTCACTCTTGTTAATTTACATCAAGCATCATTTTCACGAGACCCATACATACTTGCATCTCAAGCAAAACAAGTATTTTATTCAAGAGAGAACGATGTTTCTAATTGGTACGTTGTAATGAAAGCACCATCAAGAAGTTTTAATGATATAGAGGAGCACGATTGCATCGAGGAAGATATTCAAGTGGTGGAAGATGAAATAACTGAAGAGGATGATGAAGATGTTTGCTATGTTAGAGAGGATTGCGAGGGCATAATTGAGTAGATTATATGTTTACTTGAGCATAGTTGTTCATTTGCTTTAGTGATGGTTGAACTTATATATTAAATCCGGGCTATTTGGAAATTTCTTTGAACTTGTATTGATTTTCTTTAGTGATTGTTGTTCATTTGCTGCACTAATGCTTTGTTTTTTTTAATGTTGCGAATGGCTGTTAGTTTGCACCATTTAATTTTCTAATCCATTGCAAATGCATGTACCATTCAATTTTTGTTCTTTGTGTTTTGATCTTTGTATACTTCCATAGACAAAGCATTATATGTTCTTATCAATTCTGTTTGCATATATTGCTTGATAATGAGTAGTGTTCTTATCAATTCTGTTTGCATTACATGTACATTTTCTCATAAAATTACAAATCTGTTCATCATCTCAAGGCTTTTAGGCCTGCTTGTTTGGTTTGCAAACTGCCACATCTCTTTTTAGCTACATGTTGATGATATTTAAGTGTTGTTTGTTAATATTTATCGCTGCTTATTGCTTACATGTGCTTATTGGTTTACACTGTGTTTTCTGTCACTTGCAGAAAAATATGTCTACAACATCTGTACGTACCCGCTTGCAGAGAAAGGCTGAAGAACAAACAGTCAAAGCTAAGAACAAACATACAAAGCGAAAACGTAAAGTTCCAGCTAGTATAAATGAAATAGAAGAACAACCAGACAATGCTAAGAAGCAAGCCACTATTCACAATGAAGAAGACGAACAACCACTAGATGACATCCCCTCTGACCCAAATGAAGGACTCCGCTCAGAAAATGAAACCCGTCCTGAACAAACTGCTGACGCCGAGCTGGAAATTGGGAAACAAAGTGAAGCTGAAATCGGAAGTACATCTCAAAAAAGAGGCGGTAGAGGTCCAGCAAAAGCAAAAAGACTCCCGTCATGCAGTCAGGATCGAATTGAAGTTGAATTCAATGATCTAGGTATACCAGTAGGGCAAGGGTCGGTATATTTATCCTCTTTTCTTGGACCGCTTGTGCGGGAGCAGGTTCCATACACCATTGATGATTGGAGGAATATTAGTGATGACTTAAAAGAAGTTTTGTGGAAGTGGGTTTTGGTATGAAGCAGGCATCTATTATTTAACATTCTGACTCTAATATGTTTTGAAAATGACTTCTAATATTGCATGGTCTTGCCAATTATAAATTGAAATTGCCATCTAATAACTTCTGGATAAATTGAAAAATAGTTCTTGCCAATTATAAATTGAAATTGCCCTCTAATAACTTCAGAAAACCTTTCAGATTTAATTAAATCTGTCGTATTTAAATTAAATAAATTTTACTAATATCATGTTTTGATGTATTGTTGCAGATTAGATTTAAATTGGAAGAGGAATGGCAAAGAAAAGCTATATTTCAACAAATGGGAGTACTTTGGAGATCGTCAAAAAGAAAATTGGTTCGAAATTTGCAAAAAGCGGAGAACGATGAGGAAAGACTTAAACTGAAACCTACGAACATAAAAAGCATAACCGATTGGAGGAAGTTTGTGAAGGCGAAAACAAGTCCGGAGTTTAAGGTAAATCATTCCTACAGAACTCGTCTGGCATGTTTCTGCAAATCCATCTACATATTTAGCAACCGATAAATTTCTTTAGAAGTGAAGTCCAAGTGTTGGTGGATGCTGAGGGTTCCTGTTTAGGTATTAGCTGCAGGAACCCATGACAGTACAAAATACAAATGCGTTATGACAAGCACAGGAACATTTTAAATGAAGTAAAAAAAACACTTTGCAAGTTAGTTCAATCTATAAATATTATTAGTAGATATGGAATGCTGTATATGTCACTGAGTTATCCAACATTAATAATACCAAATAAGTATATGACCATGATGAATTGATTTTCAAATAAATTGCAATCCTCACCATACATATTTACCCTGCATTATAAATATTAGATAGTTTTACTTTTTATGATTTTGGTTGTTAAATTCTAGCATCTTTCAATATTTTCAGCAAAAAAGTGAGAAATATTCAGCCCTTAGGTACACACAAATTCCGCATACAACCGGTCGTAGGGGAATGGCTAGAAAGACCGAAGACATGGTAAGTTAATTAACTATAGCATTATTTAACATTATTTTATACCTGTCAGTTTATTAATTTAATGTTATTCTATTTTTAGAAAAAAGAAAGTGTAGATCCATCGTCCATAAGTAGAGCTGATGTGTGGATGAGATCTCACATTAAAAAAAATGGTGAACCAGTGAACATGGAAGCTAAGAATACTATTGTAAAATTGTTTTTAATTTTATTGGTATATTTGTTTTGAAACTATGATATTTTTACCATTGTACATTATCTATGTGTATTTATTTATATAGGAGGAGATCAAAAAATATGTTAGCCTATCCCAATCCGGCTCGACACAGACTGATATTGGAAAAGATGCTCTTGTACATGTACTGGGACAAGATAAACTGGGACGGTTAAGGGCATTGGGTAGGGGTTGCACTTTAACCAAGCTAGCTTTGGCCCAGTCCAAAGATAAACAAGTGTCTCGGTGTCGAGAGGAAATAGCAGAATTGGAGGGAATGACATAGACTCTGATGGACCAGAAGGTAAATTTTTGGAAATTAATTTATATTCGTAAAATATTAATTTATATTCGTGCTTCGCTGCAGGGTAAAGATAGTTCGAGAAGGAACTCACCTGATTCGGTAAAAATAATATTTATATTACTCAATAAATGAAATTTATATTTTAATTTTTTAATCCAGTAATTGATTTAATTTTCGGTTGATTAATTGTAGAGCGACGACGAAGTATGTTTGCTGTTGAATTGGGATGGAACCTCTGGAGTTGTTTCCCATGGGAGGCTGTTGTCCACGGACCCAGATGACGTTGTCAATGGCATTCGTCTTGGACCAAATGCTGGGAGCGTTGTTACAGATTCAGTGGATAAAGCAGATACTTATTTATGGAGGCCTACACCTGAAATGGCAGTCTTAGAAGACGCTAAGAATAAGGTAGTTGCTTGGCCATCAGTTTGCATCAAGGTCCCGCTGCGAACACGGTTGAACTGTAGTGCAGCCAGTACGGTAATTTTTTTCACGTTAAGTATATTAGTGTAATATGCTGCGAGCTTATTGATGTCTAAAATGCAGCGAGCACACCCCCCATCTGAATAAAAATTTAACACATATTCGTTGTTTTTGTATAGCATACTAAAGTCTTGAATTTCACTTCTCATTTTTAGAGTACCAGCATCATCGAAGACACTTGCAAGATTTACGGTTGGACTGAGGGTGAAGGTGTAGTTGCCGAAGGAAGAATCCACGCCATTGATCCAAAATATACTGTTAATGGTATTCCACTCGGTCCGTCTGCTGTTGTGATTTGGGTGGACAAAGTAGTAAATAAAGATGCTTATTTGTGGCGACCCACATCTAATATGTCGTGCATTGGAGATGCAGTTGGTAGGAAAGTAGCATGGCCAAGGTCAAAAGTAGAAGCTGATCAAGAAAAACTAGATGAGAGTCGTGATGATACTGAAAATGTTGTGAATTCTCCCATGAAATCCGCACTTATGGTCATGAATAAATCGAAAAATTTAAGTATTAATTTTCAAATTTGAAGAAGTTAACTGTGTATGAAAGTTTATTTAATGTGCATGTATACATTGTGCATAATAATCTCTTTTCTTTCAGCCGATTGCAACCATGCAAAAGGATGCCAAATGCCAGTTGATCGATTTGGGTGGAGCAGACGTAGTGGCTGAAGGAAGTATTGCATCAACTGATCCGATAACAATGGTCCATTGTTGTTCATTGGGACGTAATGCTGTAAAAGTTTGGATTGAACTGGTGATAGTTCCAGATGCAGAGATATGGAGACCAGCATCGGGTCTGACGTGCATGGATGATTGCTTTGGCGTTCCCATAGCTTGGCCAATGAAAAAAATCATTATTAAGTCAAAATGAAAGGTATATAATTTTTTTATATATATACATTAGGAATGCTAGCAGCTAAAGTGCGGATAGATTTTTGGTAAATGAAAAAAGTACATAAGTAGGGGTGTTATATTCGAATTGTGATTGAATGATTGTGATTGGTGGTTCAGGTTCAGGGGAGGGAAAATAATTGATGGTGAGGAGTTATGTATGGATTGTGGTGGAATGTTAGTGATGCAGTTTTAAGTTCAGGTTTTATTTTCTCACTCTTTTGTTCTGTTCTTTGTTGACAGGTAGTTCAGGTTTTGAAGACATCAGCAATGACAGGTAGTTCAGGTTTTTATGGTGGTTCAGGTTTTGCTCGGTACTTTGGTTATTTCAAACGTTTATTTCAGATGTATATGTACGGTTATGACACTTATGGTAGTTTGGTTATAACACTTATGGTAGTTTGGTTGTGTATGTGTACGGGTAGCTTTTTGTCGACACCTATGTATGTGGATGTATGAATGTCTATGTATCTTGTGGATCTTCAATGCGTATACGTATTTTGTGTTGTTTAATATATTGTGTTCGAAAGTGTATGTGCTTGCGTATTCTGTTATTATATAATTGGATGCTAGATCAGGGGTAAATCTGGAGTAGCAGGTGGAGGGAAACGAACGCTACTGGATATTATTTATTTTGGTAGCGTTGAAATGTCGCTACAAAAGAGTGATTAAAAACTCAAGTACACTTATGCTGGCGTTTATTAAGCACTACAAAAAATGTATATAACGCCATGAAAAGGTAACGTGGAGGAGAAAACCCTTTCGGTGGCGTTAAACAGGCGCTACAAAAAATTTAGATAACGCCATAAAAAGTATCATGGAGGAGAAAACCTTTTCGGTGGCGGTAAATAGGCGCTACAAAAAAGGTTTGCTATGGCGTTATAAAAACGCTATCAAAAAAACAAATTTGGTGGTGTTTAAAAAAGTGCAACTAATACTCGAGGATTTTTAGTGGCATGTTTTTTCGTAACGATTATCGGAATGGCGGTTTTTGGGCGCTACAAAAAATCAGTTTTCTTGTAGTGCTAGTCAATTAGTCCTAGTTATAGAAACCGATGAACCTTATATGATCCGAACTGTATTATTGATAATAATAGGAACTGAACATTATGGAAAGAAAATGTTTTGTTCGGAGGGAGAAGAAACAACAGAAATTGGAACAGAAATATCATTTGATTCGTCCGTCCTTAAAAAAAGAAATAAGCAAGGTTCCGTCGTTGAGTGAAAAACGGGAGCCTTTATAATTTATAATTAGTTTTCATTCTACTAACGCATCTCAAAGACTTATCTAAGGATTAACTAGTCCACTTTCAACAAATTTAATCTAACCATCTACTTTGAGGTCTTTGCGTCTCCTATACAGGTTTTACACTAGTAAGAAGTAAAAACTATCAAAGCATAATCAAGTTTTGCTACCGCTTGGTCGGGACCTTTAGTGGTCATAGCCCATATGCTAGACCTACTATTAAAGACCAGTCTAAAAATATTAACATAGCTCGCCGACCTTCCATAGTTGACATTTCGTTTAGAGTAACCTAAGTAAGTCAAGGAAGATACCCCTTTCAGTTACTTAATACCTCTTATTGGAAGTGCAGCATACTCCATTTCCTTAAAAGTACTGGATCATTTAATACTTCAAATCCAAGGTGAATCCTCGATATATTTTCTCCCACCTACCGCAATGCATAACCCTCCCAAGGGTCCTACAATTAAAGATGTCTCACATCACTAGTTAGTATACACAATTTCTAGTAGCCTCTAGTAAAAGGGTAGACTTTTGTTCTATTACTCTACTTACCTCCCATCCCAACCTACTAAACCAATCCAAACACCCAAGCCTAAGTTTTTAGCTAGACCCACTAATTCACACTCATTCTAGACTTATAATTGAACCAATACAATTTTCAACTATGAAAATTATATTGCCTTCTATGTATATTTAATAGTAATAATGCTTGTTCACTACATAATTATTCCTATTTTATATGCTTAGACTTTGGTTTCCTCGTTCCCATCTTATATCTCAAATGTCCATAACAATTGGTCATTAATGTCAAAACTGGACAATCTCTAATGATGTTTATTTACCCATTTCAAAATCCACCTATTATGCTTTTTCAGTTTATGCCATGTTAAATTCTCTAATCAATCCTCATTTAATTCTTTCAACTCTTCATTAACTACAAATTTATTACCCATTAAATTTGTAGTTATTATCCATAAAATTTTGAATTACTATTCCTTCCTTTTTCTACCTTCTAGTCCTATAATTTTTACGCTATTAATTACTAATATGAATGCCATCGTAAATTACGCTGCACACACACACACACACATATATATATTTAAATGATAAGTGCGGTTATAAGTATATATAAATATTTTTCTGTTTCTAACTATTAATTTCTAAACTAGAACATTCCTTTCCACGTTTTAAGTTATTAGAGATCTCCTTCTGAAAAGTATTAACTAAAAAATGAAACTTTTGCTTTGTTTGAAATTCACAAGGAATTATTCATTTTCTTTTAGTGAAATATACAGTGTAAACTAGGATAAGAATATTAAGTTTTTCTGTTCTTACTTACATAAAAATTACATAAAAAAAGAAAATAATAATAAATAAATATCATTCGTACTCATAACTCAAGTTGGGTAATTCTGAAAAATTCCAAAGGTAAATACTTAGTCCATACTTTACACGTTTTTTCCTTTTTGTAAATTCCTTATTAAGTCAAACAACACACTTTTTGTACATATTTTTGGAATTGGATAATATCGAAACACATGGAACTAGATACAATTAAATTATATCCCGCTTCTAATAAACTAAAACATAGAAATTCACATTCCAAATTAACTAGAGCAACCAAATTTACAACCCAATTATAAATCTAGAAATAAACTTTACAGCTTTGCAAACATTCTTCAAAGGTAAATATTTAGGACCGGAGATAATCTTATACATTTGTTTTAATCCTACAACACATTAGACCTTACACATGCATAATAATTAAATAAAATTCAACGGTATAAATTTTAATGTTATAAATAAATTATATTATTTCTCACTTACTTTTCTAACTTACCAAATCTTCCAAATCTGAATCGATTTCTTTACTTAACTCCTTTTCTATTCTAACCCAAAAGAATATGTATAACAAGGCATACACATAGTACTTGAATTATAGATCTAGAAGAGATTTGGGGTTAAGGAGAATATAAATTTGTAACTATAGAAATTTACCTTTTTCCACAGTATTGATTTGCTTCTTCTTTCTTCTCTTTTATTTTCTTCCCTTATCCAATTATATATACACACACACACTAATGTGAACCCGTGCTACGTATATGGACCGCACTCAACCTCTTATCATCATAACATGTTTAAATGATTTATATGGTTCATTGATTTAAAAATAGTAATCTTTTTATCAAATTTCAAATAAGTTTGCATTTTGTCTAAAACTTGTGTATAAATCTTTGAAAATAGTAATGTAGATGGTAATGGTGCTTGATAAACAATTGCAAAATATCGAGCACAAATGATTTCAAAGATAAAATTTCCACACAATACACATAAATTATACACATATAAATTTATTGCGTGCATCAGTTGTTGCTCCATGCATCAGCTGTATTATATGTAACTTCATTTGGTGAGATACCTTTATCGATCATTTCCTTTAATACTTGATGTCGTTGATTCCATTTGCCGCTTCGAAAATAACTATCTATAAGAGCAGTGCAGTTAACAATATTTGATTTACACTTGACCATTGATCCAAAAATGTCAAAAGCAACATTGACATGATTCATGAGAACGCAAGTGTTGATGATGATCCCATAACTGACTATGTCTAGGAACACATTATGCAGCATCATATAATTGTAGAATGGTAAGATTAGAGGATAAAGAGATTTATTTCTGTTTTGAACAATTCTTGTGAAAAATATGCTAAATCTAAAGCATGCATATTTTATATCTGAAGTGTTGGAACTAACAACCATTATTCAATAATATTTATTTTGATGTGAAGAATATCATTGTATTTCTTTTACAGTCAAAGCAAATTCAATATAATAAGAAGCATATAATTGTATTTAATACTTTTGAGCTTTCTGGTTCCATTTCTAATTCCATCTAACATCATTGTTGTATTTGGTAATGTTGGATTTCATCAGACTTGACTGCAATTTGTGAAAGTAGAGTAAGAGGCAGGGAATTTTCAAAACAATCAACGACATAGATTAGTTAAAAGAAATAAAGTCAAACAAATTTAATAACTTTAATAAATATGAATAATACGAAAAATTATGATTTTAAAAAATTTCTTTTTAGCTATCAACAATGGATATCGTAGGAAAGCATATTAAATTTGAGATTTAATAGTGAAATCGATTCTTAAATCCAATTAATGTAGAAAAAGTTATCACATTTCAAAGTTTGGAATAGAAAGAAATTAAAAATGTGATTGTTCATTTTCCAAAATATGAAGGAGGCCTTTGTACTCTTGAAATCTAACTCAATAATAATATTATAGTATATAGATATATAATATTTTAGAATTTTTAGAAATAGAGGAGAACGGAAAATTGTATAGCTTCACTGCTTCAATCATAAAATATGAGAAGAGAAGTGCAGGGATAGGCTTGTATTTATAGGCGCTCAAATCAAATGTAACCATTAGATTAAAATATTTAAATCCGGATCGTTGGCAAAGGTTCAAACCCTAGCTGCCGCCTAAAGATCGGTTGACCGCTCCCCTATAGTGGTTCACCACTAGCGGTTAGCTAGCCCAAGAAGTGGTCGACCGGTAGGGTCCACAATATTTTCTTTTTTGTTTTTAATTACTTTCGATCCAAAATTTAATAACGTTGATAAATTTTTCGTTTGAGCCCCGATCGTGAAACTTCAAATTTGAAATTTGTTTAGAAAATCGCCATGAACGTAATGGTGCAAGTTTCATGGCCATATTCCCTTGTTTTCTCAAATTCCATTTTGGAGTCTTATTAGTTATTTATTAATTATTGTAAATTTTACGGGATGTTACATTCACCCCATTAAAAGAATTTTGTTCTTGAAATTCCCCAAGGGTTGAATCATGTAACATAATGTTCAACCAATAAAAGCTATCCAACTAATTAATATACACCCAACTTGCAGCCAAATGTGTACAAGTGCATGATATATCACAACATATAAAGTCACTCATGCAAAATGCCTCTAAATTGATGCCTCCTATATGAACGCATTCGTTTAGAAATATTTTGAAAATATGATGCAAACAACCTGTATATACTAGCAGTTCTATATGTATGCAAGTTTTCAAAAATTAAAAATCATTTCCAACGCAACAGTTTCCACATTCCCATGAGAGAAGTATGGGTCAATCAATTTTACACCCAATCTCTACCATCCAAAACTTAGCATACAACTTCTAACATCCAAAAATTTTGAAAATCCAGTTTTTCTGAATCTAAACTCTATGCCGGAGAAGGAATTTAGATGAAATTTTTTACAATGTACTTTCTTTTGGATACTTATTTGATCATACCTTGGTAATTGGACCGAATATGACCTTTGTGACGAAACCAGTTTGGATAATAGAATGGGGTGCGAAGAAGATTCAGAATAATGATGGGAAGCTAGTATGTGTCTAATGGAGTGAGGATCGAGAGGATTGTACATGGGAAACAGAGTATAAGATGAATATGACATATTCGGATTTGGTTGTTTTGATTTAGCATATATGTTAGCCATGTACTATTGTTAATCATGTGTGTGAGTGTGTGTGTATATAAGAATCATGGTTGATTATTCTTGTACTAGTATGTGCATGAATATATTTTGTTGTGATAGATGGGTGGGGAACTTATGTAAGCATGTTAAGGTAGGTATGGGAAATTAAGTAAAATGTGTTAAAATATTATTCAAAAAATTAAAAATTTATAAATACTTTTTGACCAAAATTTATCATCATCAAAGTTAAAACTGCCTAGGCCGAGTATGTAAAGGATAAAACCTATTATGTGAAAGTGTACGTGCAGTACTAAGGATCGTGTAATATAATATATAAATGCGAAAACTAATAATAGCAGTAAAATAAAAATTAAAGTAAGCACACCAGGAATTTTTATACTGGTTCGAACTTCCCGTTCTACGTCCAGTCCCAGACTATCCTCTGCATTTAAACTAAACCCCTCACTTAACCCGGAGGAATAGGTATATCACACCTGAGCAGCCGAACAGGAATTTTTCCGCCTCAACAGCCGAAGAGGACTTCAACTTAATACAAATACTTTGTTGACGAGTGTGTTCTGAATAACATGGATTGTCTTTTGATAGTACAATTTTCCTATAATCAAATCCTCAAGAGTATATATGTGTGTGAAGATTTAGAAGGAAGATAATCACGTAGAATCTAAGTTTATGAATTAAATCAAGGATTCTAGTGATATTAAATAAGAATGAATGCTTTTATTTGCAGAAATAAATAGAGAATAGATTTCAGAATTATAAACAAGAATCGGTGATTGTAGAAGTGATTTGAACATGTTTATATAGTTGTAGAATAGTTACAATCTTTCATGAAGAGTTTCCATCAAAAGTTGTGTCCGTATCTCTTGGATTAAGGGACATTCCTCTTCATGAAACAATCGCAACTCTTCAGAAAACTAGCCGTTATGTTCAGGTCGGTCGACCGGAAAAACTGGCCGGTCAGCTGAGTTTGACATTGTGTACAAAACAGAGAGTATCTGTGCACTGACTACAGGGTCGGTCGACCGAAGATACTGGACGGTCGGCCGACCTGTTATTAAACAAAAACAGTAGTAGCTCATTTGGTTAGAGTACTTGCCTTCCAAACTAGTGACCCGGGTACGATCCCCGCTCCATGCATTTTTTGTAAACTTGATTTTGATTAAAATATGCAAGCAAGTTTATTTGAATGTGAATGATGATTCTTGAGGAATGATTTTAACAATATTGTAAGACTCAATATAATAAAATATTAATACTAATCTCTGGATTGTAGTCTTGTCTCCTTTGTAGTGCACAATTTACTTTTATTCTCTTTTTGTCGCCTTTGTATAGTATTCTCTCTGTAGTTCGTCTTATGATCTCTGAATCTTGTGTCATGAATCAAAACCCATGAATCAACATTCTCCCCCTTTTTGATTGATGACAATACTTATGTGACGAAGTAGTATATATTGTAATTCTCCCCCTGAATATATGGCGACTTTTCTGCAAAAACTTGTTAGCTTTTATATATTTCTCCCCCTTTGTCATCGACAAAAAGGAGAGTTTAACTGATGATATAAATTATATTTCACATAAGTGTTAACATAGAACAATATAAAACAAAATAACTACTACTTATAATGTAAGGTATCAGAAAAATGAACATTTAAAGCATGCGATACCCAGGCTTCTTATAATTTCCTAATTTTAGGAAACCATACCCATTTGGGTGTGGTTGAACCATTATAAATATAATTTTCATTATTAACTACCATATCAAAATAATCATCAATGTATTTTTCTCTATTTTTCCAATTAACAGGAACCCATATACTTAGATAATTTTTATTCATATTTCCTGTTAATGATTTTGTACTTCTAAAGAAATTATCAACATTATAGGTCATAGTAGTATTTGAATTTCTATAAAAATTGGATTTAGGCTTTACTCGAAATTTAGTACTAGCACTATCATTTTTACTATACATGAAAGCATATCTAGTGCTATTTCTATGATCGATTTTATTATATCCTAAACCACTTTTATCATTGTGAGCTTTTGAATTCTTAACATAATCTAATCCCTTCTTATTTGAAGCAGGTTGAGAATTTTCAATAATCCTGGATAAATTTTCTCTCCCTTTATTAAAATTAGATACATTTTTAGATATATCATCAAACTTTATTTTAAGACTAGATTTTTCTAACTCTAAATCCTTAATCTTAGAGTTTAAACTATTATTTTTGAAAAGTAAATCATCATTTTTATACTTTTGAATTTCTAGTTCTTCAGATATTGACGAAATTTGAGAGGATAAGTTAGAATTTGATTGTTGAGAACTTTCAAGTTCTTCTTCTAATATTTTCTTCTCATCTTTCAGCATATCTACTTCTAAGACTGTTCTATCTAATTTTCTTTGCAACTCCTTATTTTTCTTTTTAAGTTGCTTTGTTACATTTACTAATTCAGAATTTATTTCAATTAAATCTTCAAAAGTAAAATCACTTACATCGTCTGATGTAGCCATGAAGCACACATTTGCTTGTTCATTATCACTTTCACTCTCTGAAGAGGATGATGAGTCAGTGTCGTCCCAAGTGACAGAAAAAGCTCTTCGTTTGGTTTTGTCCTTCTTAAAATTGCTCTTTTTGCGTTCTGAACAATCCTTCTTCATGTGACCTTTCTTGTGACATTCATAACATTCCATTGCTGAAGATGATGGTTTGCTGCTATTAGAAATGTTATTGGAATTATTTTTGTTTCCCTTGAATTTATTTCTGTTGAATTTCAAAAACTTTTTGAAATTTTTAGCGATCATTGCTATATCTTCGTTATCTGAGTCGGAATCATCTTTTTCAGTTTGAAAAGCCACATTTTTATTTTCTTGTGCTCCATTTCTTTTTGCCTGCAAATTTACTTCGTAGGACATTAAATTACCTATTAATTCTTCTGGTTTTAATGTTGACAAATCACTAGCTTCTTCAATGGATAAGACTTTTCTTTCCCATTCGTCCATTAAAGAATTTAAGATTTTTGTAACAACATCAAAATCAGTAAACTTTTGTTCTAGTGATAGTAAAGCATGATAAATATCCTGAAATCTAGAGTACATATCATTTATAGATTCATTTGGCCTCATTTTGAAATTTTCAAATTGATTTTTCAACATAGAGATTTTTCTTAATTTAACTTTGTATGTACCTTCATGTGTTATCTTAAGTGTTCTCCAAATTTCATAACCTGAAGTGCACATGCTAACTCTATTGAATTCATTTCTATCTAATGCACAAAATAAAATATTCATAGCCTTTGCATTTGATGTAGCATCTAGTTTTTGTGTGTTACTCCAAGTTGAGTATTCTCCGGTAGGAGTTATGTACTCTCTTTGTATAATATTCCAAATATTAAATCCACTAGATTGTATATAGATTCTCATTCTAGTTGACCAATAATTATAATTTATACCATTAAAAAATGGAGGTCGTGAAGTTGATTGACCCTCTGTGAAATTAGTATTAGTGTTAGTGCCAAAATTGTTAGTTTGTGTCGTTGCCATATTACTAGAAATAAATATCAAATAACTTTGTGATGGTTATAGGATGACCTTGCTCCGATACCAAATGAAAGTGTACGTGCAGTACTAAGGATCGTGTAATATAATATATAAATGCGGAAACTAATAATAACAGTAAAATAAAAATTAAAGTAAGCACACCAGGAATTTTTATACTGGTTCGAACTTCCCGTTCTACGTCCAGTCCCAGACTATCCTCTGGATTTAAACTAAACCCCTCACTTAACCCGGAGGAATAGGTATATCACACCTGAGCAGCCGAACAGGAATTTTTCTGCCTCAACAGCCGAAGAGGAAACTTAATACAAATACTTTGTTGACGAGTGTGTTCTGAATAACACGGATTGTCTTTTGATAGTACAATTTTCCTATAATCAAATCCTCAAGAGTATATATGTGTGTGAAGATTTAGAAGGAAGATAATCACGTAGAATCTAAGTTTATGAATTAAATCAAGGATTCTAGTGATATTAAATAAGAATGAATGCTTTTATTTGCAGAAATAAATAGAGAATAGATTTCAGAATTATGAACAAGAATCGGTGATTGTAGAAGTGATTTGAACATGTATATATAGTTGTAGAATAGTTACAATCTTTCATGAAGATTTTCCATCAAAAGTTGTGTCCGTATCTCTTGGATTAAGGGACATTCCTCTTCATGAAACAATCGCAACTCTTCAGAAAACTAGTCGTTATGTTCAGGTCGGTCGACCGGAAAAACTGGCCGGTCAGCTGAGTTTGAAATTGTGTACAAAACAGAGAGTATCTGTGCACTGACTACAGGGTCGGTCGACCGAAGATACTGGACGGTCGGCCGACCTGTTGTTAAACAAAAACAGTAGTAGCTCATTTGGTTAGAGTACTTGCCTTCCAAACTAGTGACCCGGGTAAGATCCCCGCTCCATGCATTTTTTGTAAACATGATTTTGATTAAAATATGCAAGCAAGTTTATTTGAATGTGAATGATGATTCTTGAGGAATGATTTTAACAATATTCTAAGACTCAATATAATAAAATACTAATACTAATCTCTGGATTGTAGTCTTGTCTCCTTTGTAGTGCACAATTTACTTTTATTCTCTTTTTGTCGCCTTTATATAGTATTCTCTTTGTAGTTCGTCTTATGATCTCTGAAGCTTGTGTCATGAATCAAAACCCATGAATCAACATTATGTACATAAACATTTTGAAATTAATGTCAAATGATTAGGGAACAAGATCCCACGTAAATGCTAAAAAAGATTAAGAAATGATACAATCACTAAAAGCAGAGTTTGAATGTACCGAATGACCACACATGTAAAAGTTGGAATAGACGAGTTAGATGTCTATTCCAAAGTTGAGATGATGGCCTAACATTAAGAAAATAAACTAAGTTCCCTGGGTAAGAAGATAGTGAATTTCCTTTAAGAGATATCGACTTTCAAAGAGTGTCAACACTGCATATAAGAGTACTACGCTAAAAGATAAAATGTTGGCAAAACCTAGAACTTGATAGGCATAGGATGAAACTACACCAAAAGCCGAAATAGGAGCAGGGGTGTACTGGTCAAAAGATGTAATGGTGTAAAAGGCTAAAAGCTGAAAGGTACTACAAGAATTACACCAAAAACGTTATGGCATTTTAGCCAAAATTCAAAAGCACGGCTAGATACATTGGGCTCAAGCTGAAAGAGAGGGGGATGTATTGTGTTGCATTACGAGTTAGGATATGGAGGTATTGCCATGATACCAAAAGAGATATACCTCATCGTAATATGAGTAAAAAAAAAAAAGAGGCAATCCATTGAACCGAAAGAGGCATACTATGCTGCAATACGAGTAAAGGTAGGTAGGTACCGTTTCGATATCAAAAGAGACATTCTACGTTTTAATATGAGTGAAGGCAGGGAGGAACTACGTCGAAACCAAAAGAGACATATTGTGTTGTAATACAAATAAGGAGGAGCGGTACTCCATAGAGATATGTGTATAAGCCAAATAAGTTAATAATTAAGTAAAGTTCGGGGTGCTAAATATATATAAGAGAAATAAGTAAGAACCTACAGAAGAATGCGGATTTGGAAGGGCTATGGATGCTGAGTTGGGATGTTTACTTGAATGCACTGCCTCTAAAAGGTAGGGAGAGGCATCTCCGAAGGGACATGCAACTCCAGTATGGTTGTTCACTTTCGTGAGAGTGCATGTAACTCTCCTACAGGTTTTAAAATTAAATTAAAAAGGAAGCTGCTAAGGGTTGTGCTTCACAGTATAAATTAAATAAACAAAATTGCTTAGTGTCGTACTTTGAATATTAACTAAAGAAAAGAAACTGCTTAGGTTCGTACTTTGTAGTATAAACCAAACAAATCAAGACTTCTTAAGGTTGTACTTTTCAGTATAAATAAAAATTTGAACTGAATATTAACATACTATGCAACATGAAAAGTTATGCCGGCACTACGCAGTTTTGGGGAAAATGATATGAGTCGAAGCTACGCATGATTTAACTGCATATTGGTTGAGACCGAAGGAAACATAATTCATTAGGTTATCATATGTAGAACCATAGGGGGTTAAGGGATCAACTAGACATGATTTATAACTTGCAAAATGCAGTTTGTTGTTGTGTGATTCTGTTGAATAGTGAGGGGAAAATCTATCTCGTATTTTAGAAGTATGGTCTCACTATATTGTGTGTTTAGGATAACATATTCCTCATACTAGGATTTATGTCTGACCCACATTTTTAATATTGTTTTACCCATGAATTCTTGGGTACTCGATTGAGTACGCCGACTTTATGGACTTAAGAATGAAGCTTTAGAAAGGATAAATAAAGCAAACCTAAGTCAGAAGCATGAGGCTTTCTTGCATATAATGATTGTTTTGATTTCAGTTGCTTAAGAATCCATATCGCCATCCTCATATATCGAGCATGGCATTCTATTTATATTCTATTATATTTGACCTCTACATGTGCACGTTTTTAGGATGTATTAAAAATGTAAAAGCTCTTAAGACTATTATGTGCAATGAAAATTTGTAGTTGCCATGTTTACTTAGGCTATATACATATATATTGAACTCGATTTTGTTGCTTGAAACTAATTCTAGTGATGACTGCAGCATCATGAGCGTTTATTTTTGGGTCTCGAAGCGGAGGATGTTATGGTCATCCCTAGCTCAGGTTATAAATTTGTGCATTTATATTTATTCTGTGTTTATTGCATCATTATTCAAGGCAATATACCTGGCCTTTTGGTTGAATCAGGAACCACTTTTTGTTTTGAACAATTCCAACTTAAAGCTCCTAAACTAAAGTTGAACATGAATTTGAGATTGACATGTTATATTTGATATCTCTTATGAGGTATACTAAGGAATACTCCCTTCTTTGCTGGAACTTGATGCATCACTGTGTGTTATAGTGTTATTATTTCATAAATCTACTGTTCATTAGTGCAATATGGCTGGGAAACCTTTTATTATCAGTAGGGGTAGTGGATACAATGATTGATAATTTTGCCCTATACATGAAGACGCGACCAATGAAGGCAATTTTATTGGTGGTATGTCATTTTCTAACTCGAAAAAACTCCAAAAATAATTATCATAATTTATTATTTGTGAGAATAATATAAACTCATACTTTCGACATATGAATAATGGTTCATCACTTGGCCCTTGTACGTTTCCAAGCGTATATTCCGTACAGATGATTAAGACATTTGAAAGAGTTTGTGCTAAAGTTAGCTCCTTCAAATTCATTTTTTGCCCATGCAAATTCTGCTTAAAATTTCCAAAACTATGGAATCTTTTTAGTTCATATGATTTCTCTATTCGTAGTTTTGTAAACAAGGAGGCATTTGATTATGCATATGACAACAATTATGTAATAAGTAAATTTACTTTCAATTTTCTTTGTACATGTAGACGTGTCTAACGTACTGGTTCTTGGAGACCAAAGAATATAAATTTGAGATTTAGCGAATATATTTATATATGTATGTGTATGTGTACGTATATTTATATACATATTTGGTATATAAATAAATAAATGTAAAGACGGCTTTGGAGTTGAACTTTGAGAAACGCAAGTGCATAAAACATCCAATTCGATAGGTTAAACTATATAAATGTTTAAAAAAGGATTTCCACAAGCATGTTTATATATTTTAGAGAATATAGAATAAAATGTATTTAATATGATTTATTTTGGGATATTTGAAGATATCTTCAAAAACTATGTTTTTGTATTAAGAAATGAATTATATTGATATATGTGTATATAATGTATATATAAATCATACAAAAATATTTTAATTGTCAAATGATATTTTCAGGTTACAATATGATTTTATCAAATTTACTGTGACTTTAAAGTATGTTTTGATTTACATATACAAAATATTTGTGTGTGTAATAACCTGGTGTCAAGAAGCAATTCATCATGAATAAATAACAAAAATAATTTAAATAAGTTGGATTAAAAGGATAATTGGTGGGAATAAATTGAATGGTTCTAGGTGGAATAATTGTTATAGTCCAAAGAATTAAATTTTAGTTTGTATTTGGTGTTTATAAATTAATGCGAACATTTTATTGGTATTAAAAGTAATTTTAAGAGTTTGGAAATGAAAACAAATAAAATAATTGAATATTACGTAAATAATGTGTAAAATTAGAAGATTATGGAATTTAGTTACAGAGAGGAATTGGAATTTACATTTAAAAGTGATTTAAAAAGAAAAGAAAATGAGTACTAAAAGCTAAAAGAGAATGAAAACGACAAGCACCATTATCCCAGTGGTTAAGTGATTTTGCTTTAGTACGAGATGTCACAAGTTCGAAACTTGCGTTGCGTGATTCAAACATATATTGACATGTGATTTGTGTTATGTTGTCCCAGTGTCATGTTGTATTTAAATACCATTTCAAAAAAAAAAAGAATGAAAACAATAACTAAATTTAGATAAGTTGCTATTGCAGCTTAATTAACCTAAACAAACCATCAAAAGTTATAATTCTGTAATTTTCTAAATCTTGATATTTCGTCGGTGCTTATAAATATAAGTACACACTTGTTAACTTTTCAATCATATGATAACTCTCCTGTAGAATCAATTCTCATATTCTATCTTGCAGCATGGCTGCTTACACAAACTTATTGGATAACCTTATCTTCGACCATGATCAGATAGAGGGGGTCTTCTCTTTCCTCTCTATGTCATTCCCCTCCTCCAAAGAGTCCAATTCTGCATTCACAATCGCTTTTTACAAGGAAAAGTATCGAAATAGATCAAGATGGCTTTTAGATTGTTCAGAATCGTCGCTCAAAACTATTGAATAATGGATCTGTATCTCATAATCATTGAAATGATATTGGATCAAACCAGTTGAGTCTGAATCATAGAAATGTAAATCATTCAAAACAGTATTTCAGAAATGCAAATCAAGAAATTCTTAGTTCAAGAAACACTGAGAATGCAAGAAATCGAGCAAATAATATTGCAAGAACCAACCATTCAGTCTTGAATTCAGAAAACCAATCTAGAAATACAAGAAAAAATTTAAGAAATATAATCAATCCTTTGGAAACACATATTTACAATTCAAAACCAACCTGAAAAAAACCTCTTCATGGGCAGAAATGATCAAGAAAGGAGGATCAAACTTTGAGTTTGACCTCAAATATGCTGCACCTCTCTCTATCAATGAGAAAACAAGAGTGGTGGTGAATGCAGAGGTCAGTAGAAGGGTAGAGAGCAAATGGAGCTTTACAGTCATTGGCTATGTTTTTGGCAGTAGACCCGCTTATCATCACTTTAAGGCGGTTATTGCTAAATAGTGCAATCCCACTAGTAATTTTTACATTTTTACTCATGATAATGGATTCTTTATTATTATATTTTCAAATGCTATTGATTGTGAAAATTCCATTAATAGGGGTCTATACTTTATAAATGGAAATTTATAATTGTGAAGAAATGGAGTAATAAAATTAATCTTGATAGAGATTTGCTTTCTACTAGGCCAATATGGATTAGACTACCAGGATTAAATCTTAGATTATGGGATAAAGAAATTTTAAGTGCTATAGCCAGTGTGGTAGGCATCCCTCTCAAATTAGATAACCATACAGCTAAGGAAACTAGGCTTTCTTTTACAAGAATTCTAGTGGAAATTAAAGCAAATGCAGATTTGCCAAATGAAGCATTTATTTCTATGCATGATGGAGAAAATTTAGTAAAAAACATAGATATGAATGGATTCCCCCTGGATGTGAAACATGTTCTTGTTTTGGTCATACTACAGACAACTGTGTGTCCAAAATGGTTTTGAAGGGAAAACATTATATGTAAGGAAATTAGTTGTTAATAGCAGTAATTTTCAAGTGAAAGGGAATGCAAACACTGATAAAGCCTTATTTGAATTTAATAACGTGATTGGTTCACATTCTTTAAATGACATTTTTAAAAAGAGTACGAACATTGAATCATTAGTTCTAGAATCTATGCATGAAAGGGAAATTCAAGAAGGCAATAATGTTCAGAATTTTGTTGAAAATGTGGTTGAAATCTCTCTGAAAATATTGCAACAATAGAGAAAAACATAAATATCTTTTCTGAACCGCAAATAAAAAGAAAAGATATAGAATTCAAGGAAAAGGGCTCATCTTTGAAGCTGAAGACATGAATCTGGATGATGGCTCTTATATTAATAATATTATTAGTAAAGAGTCATTTGAAAACTCCCAGTCATCTTGCAACTCATCTTTCTCTAAATATCAAAAATCCAACTTTAGAATTCAATATACAAAAGGAAGTTAGTTTGGTTTCAAATTCCTCTTCAATTTTAATAAAAAGCAGAAAGGATAGAAAGGAAAGGCAGAATGAAAAGCATAAAAGATATCTTTGCTAATAATAGCACTGAAGATACTGAAGAAAGTGAATTCAAAAGAAAATACATTATTAAAAACTCCAAATGGGAAGAACGGCTAAAAGCATTAAACAAAACATCATACAAGAAAAAAGGAAAGAGGCCGGAGACATTGGAATAAGAGAGTAGTCATAGTGCTTAACTACCACTGTTATTTGTATCCTTTAGTGTATCCTTTATAAATAAATTTTTATTCATTATGTATTGCTTGGAATGTCAAAGGTTTTAACTCGCCTGAAAGAAGGTTGAATTTATCAAATCTTCTTATGTCTATAAAACCTAGTATTGTTGGTTTGCTTGAGCATAAGTTAGATAATTCTAAAATTATGGATTATCATATCAAAAGTTCGAATAACTGGAATATTATAAATAATAATCAGATGGGTGGGAATGGTGGAATTATGGTTATTTGGGATCCTAATATATGGGATATTTTTCAACACTTTGTTAATTTTCAGTTTATTCATTGTAAATGTGTGAATAAAGGTGGGTTTCACTTAGAAATTGCCTTTGTTTATCTAACACTGAAATTGAAAGACAATCACTTTGGAATAATCTTGAACAAATTAACTCAAATATGAGTTACCCTTGGATTGTAATTGGAGATTTTAATACTGTCATGCATGCTCATGAGAAAAGGGGTAGGATTTCAATTCCTTCTAAAAAATTAGAAAATTTAAATAATTTTATGCTCAAAACTAGTTTATATGAACCAACTATTTTTAGTAATAGGTTTGGTTGGAAATCAGAAAACTCAGAAACATTCATTGTAAATTAGGCAGAATTTTATTAAATCAAAGTTTTACTAATTTTTTTAAGGATTTCTAATTTTACACATTAACCCAGGCTACTAGTGATCACAATCCAATTCAAATTTTCTCTTAAAACAATGATTCTAAGAAAAATATCCCTTTTAAATTTGTTAATAACTAGGTGTAGAGGATAATTACAGAGATATTATCAATAATAGTTTGTCTAAAAAGGTACATGGAACTACCCAGTAAAATTTAGTAAATTTTTTCAAATCGCTAAAGATAAAGTGAAAAATTGGAATAAAAACAGAACTAAAAATGAAATAAAACACATCAGAGAAGAATGTGAGGTAAGGCGAAATGACTTAGATAATGATTGCTCAGACATTGGTAAGGTCAACAAATTTTTTGAAGCCCAAAATAATCTGACTAAGTCTCTTCAGGCATCATCTATTAATTTGAGGCAGAAAGCTAAAGTAGATTGGTTAAATCATGGTTATGAAGCAAGTAATTTTTTATGCAAAGATGTCTCGCAAAAAATATAAGAATGATGTAGGGAAAATTATTGATGTAAAGGGTAGTGTTAGTAGTGAAAAGTATAGTACTGAAAGAGAAGCTATAAGTTATTTTACAAATCTATATAATACTAATCTTCATTTAAATATTTTCCGAAATATTTAAATTAAGTTTAAATTGAATGAATGCATTCAGGATATTCTTCTTGCTCCTATTAGGCTTGATGAAATTAAAAATATAATTTTTCATTTTAATACTGATAAAAGCCCAAGACCAGATGGCTTTGGGGCAAAATTTTGTAAAACACACTAGAAAGAAGTTGAGCTATTTTTATTTGATTCTGTCTCTGAATTTTGTAGAACTGTGAAATTATTGAAAATTCTAAATCATACCTTTATTACTTTGGTTCTAAAAATTCAAATCCCCAATAGCTTAGAAGATTTTAGGCCTATAGCTTGCTGTAACTTCATTTACAAAATTATTTCTAATATTTGTGTAATAGAATTAAAATATTTTTAAAGTATTTAATTTTTGAAAACTAGAGTGCTTTCGTTCCTGGTAGATAATAGTTGAGAACACTCTGCCCATGAATTGATAAGAAACTTTAACAGTAAAAATAGAAATCTCATGTGTGTCAAAATTGATTTATATAAATCCTTTGACAAAATTAATAGGCATTTTAAACAAATGGGATTTAATAAATTTTGTTCTCTAATTCATGAATGTATCAACAATGTCTCTTACTCAATATTGGTTAGTGGTTCTCCTAATGGGTTTATACATAGCAATAGAAGCGTTAAGCAAGGAGACCCACTTTCTCCTTCCTTATTTACTATTGCTATAAAATATTTCTCAATTCTTATGGAAACTGAAAAAATAAAAGGAAATATTAATCCATTAATAAAATCAAACCATATATTACTCACTTCTTGTATGCTGATGATCTACTTTTATTCTTACATGCAGACTCTCAAAGTGCAAAAACCATTGCTAATATTTTTGAGAAATTAGAGGACCATGATGGGATGATCAGTTAATGAATTCAAAAGTAAAATTTATTTCGATAAAGGCTGCTCTAGGAAAATGGAGATTCTTAACATATTACAGTTTAAAGAAGGTAGTATGTCGGTTAAATATTTGGGTCTGCCTCTTAGTGTTAACCAAATTAATGACAGAGACTGCACTAGACTATTAGACATAATTTAGAATAGATTTTAAGGATGGGCTAATAAACTTCTGTCACTAGCTTGTAGAATTGAGCTAACTCACACTATCATCATTGCAATCATTATGTATTGGATTCAAGCCCATAATATTTCAGTAAAAGCAATTCACAAGTTAGAAAAAGCTTGTGTTAACTTCATTTGGAAAGACAAACATCATAAAATTGCTTGGGAAAAGATACGTAAAGCAAAAAATCAGGTGGCTTTGGTCTTAGTAATATTGAAGATTTGAGAGAAGTTTGTAAACTTAAACTATTTGGAAGTTTGTGAATGGGAATTCATTATGGGCAAGATGGATGAAAGCAAAAATATCTTAAAAACAAAATTTTTTAGACTGCAAGTATTGAAAATCATCATTCTTTTTTATGGAAAAATATTCTAAGTCGCAAAGAAATTGGTATCAAACTACTGGAAAGAAAATTCAAGGATGGTAATTAGACCAGTTTATGGTTTGATCCATGGATTCATGGTAAAACTTTGGTCAGTCTTTTGGGTTGGAACAGCTTATATTGCTTTGGATAGGCTGCTAAAATGTAAATATCATATTTCTAAATAATGGTTGGAATACTTTTGTCATCCTGCTACATCAATTTTTAATGCAGCCATTAAAATGACATAATAGACCCAAATCTTCAAAAAGATACATGGGATTGGAAGCTTTCTACAAAAGGTGTCTTCTCATTCAAAAAACATGGGAGTATATAAGAGGATATGAAACATATGTAGATTGGCACAATGTAATTTGAAATAAATCAAATTGCCTAATAATGTCCCATTGTGTTATCTTTGCTATTATTAATAGATTACCAACAAGGGACGGATGCTTAAAATTGAAAAAAAAATGGGAAACAATCTGTCTCTATTGTAAACAAGAAGCAGAAAATATTAATTATCTATTTTTTGATTGTGTTTTCTTAAAACATATTTGGTTTATTGCCAAAATAAAGCTCAGGATAAATCAACATCAGGCTGCACAAAACATTAGGGAAAGCATCAAATACATTCAACAAAACTATAAGGCAAAATCAAAAGAATTTAGAAAAGTAAGCACAATCCTAACAACAGTTATCTTTCACATTTGGAAAGAGAGAAATAAAAGACTTCAAACCAAAAGGAAATACAAAGTATTCTGTTATTGAAGATAATTGAAATGGAAAGTCAGATACTCCTCAACAAATTTGAAAATCAATGCAAGTATTCAGACAATACATAGCAAGATATCTAGCAATTTGATAGTTACGAAGATGGTTAGAAACATTCTTACAGAATGGGAAATTCAATGATGATTTCCTGGAGGCATACTCCTTTACCATAGTGGCTATCAATAGATGAAAGAGCCTAAAGGCCATATGAGTTCAAACTACGATATCGCATCTACTAGTGGCGACTACCTCTACCATCAAATCGGGATTAATTCCTGTCAAAGAAAGGGAAGTATACAACATTATTATAAAAATGATTTTAATATATGTTAAATATGAATATATCTATCTCTCACTTTACCTGATAGGGGAAGAAGCTAACGTACCCATAAGCAGCTTGATTTCAAGGCTAATCTCCTGCAAAAGGATAAAATTTTGCAACTAGAAATGAATAACCGGGGAAGATTTGACGATTTATACGGAAACAACATCAACAACCAAGTTTATCACTTATATGTTTGGGATAGAAGTGAAAGAGTCAACCCTCACGTTCATGAAACGCTCATTACTGCATACAGTAACATTCCAAACAAATTGGGAAAGAAGTTCATCAGATCATAACTGCTTTTTTCAAAAGCAGAAGGAGCTCTTTTAATCGATAAGCATGCCATATATGACTAAGATACTTCAAATAGCATATACCTCTACCTTTCAGATCTTAACAAAAAATTTCAAAAGAAAAAGGAGCTTACTTTTGACCAAAGCTGTTACGCAACTTAACCCTAAAGATTCTTCAAGTGAATCTCATGTCAACATGGATGGAGATAGCAAGGAGGATGCTTTTCTTTGGAAACTTCCTTGATTTAATTGGTTTTCATCGAAATCACCTCAAACCCTAATATAGTTTTAGGGTTTTCATTTCTTTTATTTTCGTAGTTGAGAATGTATAGGCTAGGTTTATGTTATGGTATATGAGGTTTGTAATCGGGTTGGTTGTTTTAACCGATCTTGCCCTGTATGTTTTTAGGCTTTGGGCCTTATTTACCATTTTCAAAAAAAAAATAAGTACGTACTTATTTATTGAGGGTAATCTTCTTCAAAACTTCAACCCTACCATCTCTTAACATTAAAAATCTTAAATAAATAAAATCTATTGTTAAAAATCCTCAAACTCAAAAGCCAGCCTCCTGACATGCTTTTAGACTATCTAGCAATGATAAATCTTAGTTTTATGCATTGATATTAAGGATGAGGAACTTATAGTAAGTTCAAATTCAAGGAGAAGAAGGAGCTTGGGCAAGTAATTAGAGTTTTGCACTTTTAGGTGAGTTATACTCTCACTTTTATGTCTAATCAAATTACAATTTCTGTATGTAACTTCAAGAATGTTTTACGATGGTGAATTAAGGGTTGTAATTAGTAAACCCTATCAAAACATTGAGTAAATTAGATTTAAATTTGACTTTGATGTTTTGATGTGTAAATAGTTGTGCAAAGGACGGCTGCTGTATGTGATAGGAATATTGCAAAGAAATATATGCAGTTGGTCGAGATAAGTCCAAAGTTCACCGTTATCACATGAGTTAACAAAAATTGCCTGTTTTCATTTATCAGGCATTGGTCGACCAGAGACCACAGGCGGTTGACCTTGATCGATCGACCGAAGGTGTCTGACCGATTGACCTATGACCTAGTATTGCTCTTTATGTTGAGTGATTTTGTGCATGTGATCTTTGGGTAATTTTGTGCATGCACTTGTGTGTGCAAGTGTGTTTTTATGCTTCGTATGAGTGCATGTGTGTATGTGTGTCTTTCAAGTAACGTGTGAGTGAGTGTTCTGTCTTTGTATTTGTGTGTTGAGTAAGTGCATTTCTATGTGTATTTTTTGTCTGTGTATTTTTGTATGTGTGTGCATTCATGTATAGGTGTGTGTTGTTGTTGGTTTGTGTGTGAGGATTTATAGGGTGTGTTAATGTGTGCATTTGTGTGCGGTTGTATGTTTAGTTTACTGATGTTATGCATGAGTATAAGTGGTTGTGTGTATAAGTGTAGGTGTGTGTATATGACTGTGAATGTGCATGTATGAATGTGTGTGTGTGTTCTATATGTGTGTGCAGCATGTCATGTTGTGTGCATGTGTATTGTGTATTGAGTTTGTACATATGCATGTAGGTGTGTCTGCATATCATTACGCTTCATATCTTGTTGCTATTCATGTTTTGGGTACTGTGTATTTTTCATGTTTTAACCTTAATATATTAACAATTTTGTTATTTAAAATTACCGTTATTTTATTTCCGTTTAACCCTGAAGCATTGTCATCTACGGTAATTTCATTCTAGCGTGTGTGTACAATACTATAGGTATGTAGTATTAAGAATTTATAATTCATACATATATTTACAATTAAAAACCAAATCAGATATATCCTAACTCTAATATATACTTATCAAATAATATATATGCATATAAATGTAAATCAAGTTTGGTAAATTAATAATGTAAATTTAGTTCTATTATTTCAATGGTCTTTAATAATCATTTTATATAAATGTGAAATTAGATATATATAATTCAAGTTTAGAACATGTATTTATTTGAATATGAGTATATTAATTTAATTTGAATATTTATAAAATTGTTTTAAAATGGTATTTAGTTATAGAAAATTATGAGTTAATTCTTATGTGTAATATTTAGTTTCCAAATAATTTTGGATTATCAAATGAAAGAGAATGTTTTTTCTAATGCTATTTGTGAATACTAAATTATTATTTAATTTTATAAAAGATTGAGAAACTAGTTATACACTATATATAATATCTTGTATTTGAGCTCAGTTAATTATCTAATTATTCTAATTGATATGTTTATTATTTATAATCTAGTTCTACGTATTAATTTTTTAATTTTGTTGTATAAAATTATATGTTATGAATGTTTCATTATTCTCTATTGATTTTTTTTACTTGTATTTATTTAAATAATTTATTTTTATATTAGTTCCGAGTTACTAATTTCTCACCTTCTCTATTCTAATATTGATGACAAGAGTGATTCAGGGTTAGTATAGATTTGATCGATGATTTGCAATGATACAGTGATGACATCCTTTGATATGATTTTGTCTTATATAATCCTATGCGATGAGAAATCTGAATAAACGGAGTTATAGTACCATCCGGTACCGGACTTTCGATAATATTTCTCTGACTATTTTTTGGACATATTATATAGAAAAATGGATAGTTTGAGTGTGGTTTATAAGCAGTGAATAAACATTTGAGTATCATTAGTAGCATGGGAAGTTGTTGTAATATTTAATCGGTTTTTCATTGTAGGTGGGTAACGCTTATGTGATGCGAATAGAGTGGGTAGCGTGAGGTCATACACATGGTGAGATATTGCTTTGTTCCTATATTTAGAAAGTATGGCTTTATGCCTAACGATGATCATGACTTCGTGTCTATATGTATTGGTTCTATATACCACTATTACTTTGCAATCCTGTTACGTTTATTGGAGAGTAGCAGATGTGCGGTAACCATTCTAGTGGCCTGATCGTGGGGTCGCACCCTAAATCTGTGACACCTTATACATAGCTTAGTGTTTTTAGCTTAATGCTTCAGTTTTGTGCTACCGTTATGTGCGCATTAGCTCGACATGTCACATAGGCCACAAGTCTGTTACTTATAGGGACATTTGTAGTATCATGACTTTAGAGTCCTCGTGTTAACGAACACACCGGTGGATACGTGTCACGATATACCGGTGAGGTAACTAAAAACTGTATAGACTTAGTGCCTCTAGAGCTTGCTTAGTTCCCTTCTGATACTAACGGAGTGGTAGGTTTGCACATACGATTGATACAAGTCACTATTGCCTTGATATGGGCTTGGTGCCACATATTGTTATATCGATGGCTCTACTTGGGACTACGGGTCTGTCATACAGCCATTTCCTACCATAGTATTTACAAATAGATGTTATATGAGGAGATGAGATTATACATGTGATACATATCCAATATACAATGGATGTTCGGTATTTGATATGCAGCCTACCCTGTTTTATATGTATTGATGATTTTTATAGAGATTGAGAGATAAATTTGGAGAATGCCTTATGCTAGCCTAATTATACTTGGTGATACCTCATTTATTGATATTTCAGGATTTGATGATGTTTTCTAGGTATATATAATTCACCTATCTGTGTTGATTTCGTGATTTCTGATTTGATATGTTACTATATAGGTGATGACATCTTTTGATATAAGAGTTGATTGTTTTATATGGATTTGAGTTTATTTGGGTAATGTGATGCATTGATGATTAGTTATAGTGTGTGTGTGTGTCTATATATATATATATATATATATATATATATATATATATATATATATATATATATATATATATTAGGCATACATTACCATATTTATATGCACCCTTTGTCATGTTGTCTTATGGTTTGATTATCGATATTAATGTTACCATATTATTATTTCTTGTTTATACCGAGTTACCATTTTTACATACCCCTGATTAGATATAGTATGACTTTGTTTTATTTTATAATACTTGGATCACTCTGAGAAATTTTGTAACATCTCAAAATTTTACCGTTTTGATTTTAAATATTTAATTAATTTTGAATATTTAAATAATTAGTGCTTAAAAATATAAATAGCTCAAATATAGGGATTATTTAAAAATTTGAATTATGAATTGAATATTTAAATTGTGAATTAAATATTTGAATGGTGAATTAAATATTAATTAAATGGATTTAATAGCCTTGTTTAACACCTTCTAATCAATAAATAATAATGGTGAACTCATTTTGTGAATTTATTTAAGATAATAAATAGTTTAAATAAATATGTAACGATCCAAGAATTTTAACGATTTTTATAATGCAATTAACTAAAATTTTCTTGAAAATAAACAATAAAGATTTTGAATTGAAAATTTGATGTTTGGAATATACATTTTCATCAGAAAATATGAAAGTTTATTCAGTTGTGAAATTTTCAATTTTAAATTTAAATCAGTTAATATTTAATTTTTAATAAAATATTCTTGAAATCTGAATATTTTTATATAATAAAAATGTATATCATTTTTTGAGTGAGACGTCGCAATTCTTTTGTCAAATTTGGACAGCTTTAGCTCCGTTTATCTTATTTCGACGTTCTAGCAGCATTTTCGATAGCGAAAAATCATGTTTCGATAGAAAGGTCGTGACTTTGATATCTCTATACCATTATGTTCGTCTCATCGTGCTGATCTCTCGCAGTATGTTCATTTGTGTGTTTCGACATCCGGTACACAGCGAAATTGGTTTCGCATTTTGGGCCTTTTGGGTTGTGTGTCAGCTTTTATTATTCCTCCATGGTTGATTTATAATATGTTAGTTCGTACTTTCACTCTCCCCTTCTATTCATATTCGTTCAGCTTTTAAGAAAAATATACAATATAAGTTATATATTTACGTCTGCTTATTTCTTAAACCCTGCCTTTTGTATCGTTTGCAACTTTCCTTATCTTCCTTTCGTATTTTTGCTCTGATCATTTTATAAATATATTTATAACCAATGTTGTGCTCGTCATCTTTTACGCTTGCATTTGTGAAACCTATCACCTCGCAGAGAAAATCCATCATCTTGCAGCCTTCGACGCCCCTCTCACCCTAGCCTTCACCTGACTAGCAGCCACATCACCACCTACGCCAGCTCCAACCCACATCACATCCCCATCTTCACACAGCAGTGCGACCTGACCCATCACCTCCCCACACTTGAACATCCCACCACCTATCACCTAGCAGCCGATCAACCCTGTAGCCTCTTCCCACTTGCCCACGCATGCAGCTCACACCCTCATAACCAAACCCCTGTGTCGCAACACCCTCCACCGTAGCAACTTCCTCAATGGCCTCCCAAATCCCGCAAACTCAGATGACTTCTCCAACTCGATCGAGTCCGATGATTCACAAAACAAGAACAATGGTCAGGAATCGGAGGACGAGGAAGAACTCGAAGCAGTGGCACAACCGGCGGATCTCGACGAGGATGATGACAAGTCACAGTCGACAAAAAATGTAGTCATGAGGGAGGCTGAGAGTGATGATGATTTTGCTGATAGCAACGAGGCTAATGGTAACTTTAAAACTAGAAATTGAAAAGCGAGAACGGGCCAAGCTGAGAGAAATGAAGAAGCGCAAAAAGCAGAAGATCTAGGTGATTCATGATGCATTGAATGCTGCCATTGAAGCTGATATGAACAATAAAGGCAACGGACGGCAGAAGTATTTGTTTCAACAAATCGAGATATTTTCTTACTTTACAAATGGTGCACAATCCATTCCTAAACCAAAGGGAAAGTAACATTTTTCCAACTCCAGCAGACTATCAATACCCACTCAACCATGACTAACAACCAGAACGGAGCAAGGTTCCTAATATTGTTTCATTATCACTCGGTAAAAGGCAAGAAAGAGTTATTTGCCTCGTGCTCGCTATTCGGAACTTGTTACAGCGATCTTTTGTTTGCCCTGATTTGTGTACAGCAGTTTCTTGCTTTGTTTCGCTGCATATCCGTGTCTGTTTGCTTTCATTTTCCATTGTTCTCTAGCCTTGAAAGGTGAGCAATCACTCACGATTGACATTCTTGTGTTTAATGAATTGATTTCACATGAAATGACGATTGAAATATGTTTTTAAATTTAAATTGTTAAATTGTTAGGTATGATATATTATTATCTGTAATTGTTATCTATATTAATTGACACATGACACCATAACCTATTACCATAACCTGTTATATATATTTTATTTAAATTGTTAATCATGATCTTATATACTTGTCATTGATATGTATGTCATTTTATGCTATTTATATTCTCACAGTGTAAGTTCCCTGTTAGTTAGAAATTCCCTATGGGTTGAAATGATACATACCCGAATGATATTATAGATTGGGGAAAGTCGTTATGGGTTGAAATGATAAACCCAAGCGATTTTGTTGACTTTGAAAATTTGGGATTATGATTTGAAATGATATATACTCGTAAATTTAAATTACCATGGATTGAAATGATAAATATCTATATCACTTGATCATATGATAGAAAACTATATACGGACACCGTTGGTCTATTTTTGAAAATGGTTTCCAAGGTTTTCAAAGGAAATATATGGATTTTAATAAACATCGATTTTTAAAATATAATATATAAATTTTATTTTTATATATGTGTATAATTTAGATTTGTAAAAATTATATATTTGGAAATTTTACATTTATAAGTTAGTTTTGAAAATATAGATTTTACTTATAATTTTATTATTTTTAAATATATAAAATACGATTTAATATAAAATAAATTTAATAGTCAGATTTAACTTAATAAAATTTTATTTAATTAGTATACATGTAATATGTTTAAGTATTTATTTAATTTTTTTTTTTGGATATCATGGGGAACCTTAAGATCATGGTATTCATTGATACTCACTTAAGTAAACCCCACGCCGTGTGTGTACCCCGCTTTTATTTAGTCGTCGCACATGGATGCTTAACGTTGAAACTGTCACTGATGGTTAGGCGCTAGGATTCGAACCTGCCCGGGCACAGTTCTTTAGTCCCCATCTCCCAGCTCCCTAACCAACCGTGCTACGAACGACGGGTATTTAAAATTTTATTTGAAATTTACAATACGAACGGAGCTACGAACGGGGGGTATCTAATTTTAAATAAATTAAGGTTGGGAAGATAAATTGAAACTGATTTGAAATTTTATTTATTTAAGAATTGTATTTAAATAGGAATTAATACGAAACTTATTAAATTTGAGATTTAAAGATACGATTTTTATAACTTGATAACTAAATTTTGATTTAAAGGTGATTAACTGAATATTTTCAAATTTAAATAAAATTGAAATGGAATATTTAATTTTGATTTATATTTGTAATTTGAGATTTTATTAAATGTTATTAAAAATGACTAAATGAATATTTTCAAAGTTAAATTAAAATTAAAGTTGAATTTAGAAATATAGATGAAATTTATCAAATTGAGTTATTGTAAATCGTTTGAATATTTAAACTTTCAAACCTATTGAATTAGAAGTGGTTTAAATTTATAGTTCAAACCTGGATTTGAAATCGATATAAATTAAAAATGGTTTTAACGAGAATTTGAAATGAACCTTTAACCTTTTAATTTAAATTGTCGAACTGAGATTGATTTAAATTGAATTTTGGAACTAAAGTTGATCTGAATTGACCAGTGGAATTGGAAGAAACAAGTCTGCATTGAAACTAATTTCGATATAAACTCCTTTAAATATATATACTATTTTAATATATATTATTTTAAATTTATAAACAATTTTAAATAAATGTATTTTAATATATAAATTATTTTTAATATATAAACTATTTTAATCTATAACCTATTTTTGATATAAACTCTTTTAATATATAAACTATTTTTAATATATAAAGTATTCAATCTATAACCTATATTTGATATAAATATATAAACTATTTTAATTTATAACCTATTTTTGATATAAACTCTTTTTGTAACGACCCGATATTTTCAACCATTCGCATCCATTATAAGTGTATAGGTAGTCACTCATGCCGGAATTGAATTTCTCAAAATACCGCGTTGTAAATAAAAATTTGGCAAATCTCAGAATATACAGTAAATAAAATCATAGATCACAGACACAAAGTAATAATAATGCAGCGGAAGTAAAAGAGATAGTGGTTCATGAAGCTACTATATAAATATATCAGAGTTACATAAGATACAACAGAAGAAATAAAGTACAAAAGAAGTCTCAATATATAGAAATCTACTAATATAATAGCTGGAAAGGACCAACAGACTGCAAAAGATAAAACTTGACAAGTAGATAATCTCCAGCGATTCCAATCTCCAGAAAGTGGAAATCCAAATCTGTGACTACTCAGGTTGACCCGAGCGTAAATAAAAATACAAACACTCGAGTCAGGACATACATACTTATACAATGTAAACCAACTCAAGTGAACTGTAGTAAAGGTACAAGTAACTTAGAAGATGCTTGGGACTGCCCATCCTCTAAGGATCCGTTAAACTATTTTCTATATGGTATATTACGTTATGTACAGTAGTGTCTAATCAGTAAAGTATAATCATATAGAAAATAGCGTTAAGGGGATGGTGAACCTTAACGCGGTCGGATCTTTAAAACTAAAATCATAGTGGGCTCGATATAAGGATATGACACGGCACGCGAGGCAATGCTAGGGTGGATACACCGTTTGCACTCCCAAACCGGTGGTGACGGCAAGCCAGCAGCTTTCGCCCACCTCGAACAATACCCCCGAAGCAAAGTGACACCACGTATCGAATCACAAAAGTAATAGAATGGTTTCCGATGGAGCATGCTCGATGAAAGGGTGCGACCCTTTGTGTAGCCCGGTATAGCTCCTGTTTTAGTCATATATGCCAACTCACGAGAGTTGGGTCCACGTAATATACCTCGAGAACGTCTCCACCATCCTACTTCATTCTGGAATCTCCACCGCGTACACAGTTGTTAAAGTGGTTTTCGGTATTGGCCGGCTATAAGACAATATCCGATCCCGGTCTCTTTAACAACCAATCGTTATTATAACCCGTAGTTATAACTTTAAAACAATATTATATACTTCAAAATTAAATATCATTTCAACCCAAATCTTTATCAAAATAAAGATTAAATCATTTCCAAACCATTTCAATATATCATCATACCATATCTTTCAATTCAAATATTTATCAAAATAAATATCAAGTCATTTCTAACCATTTCAATATATTAAATTATCATATCCTTTCAAAACTTCCTTTCAAATCATTTTAATATATCAAAAGATCATAACCTTTCAAAGCTTCATTTCCAAAATACCATATCTTTCAGAACTTCTTTTCAAATCATTTTCATATCAAAATGTCATATCTTTCAAAACTCCATTTTTCAAATCATTTAGTATCAAAATATCATATTTTTCAAAACTTCGTTTCAAATCATTTTAATATATCAAAATATCATATCTTTTCAAAATCACATTTCAAATCATTTTACTATATCAAAATAGTTATATTTTTTCAAAATCACATTTCAAATCATTTCAATATACCAAAATATCATATCTTTCAGTACCATATTTCAATCAGTTTAATATATCAAAATATCATATCTTTTCGAAACCACATTTCAATCATTTTAATATATCAAATGGTTATATTTCAAACAAATTACTTCATTTTAAATCATAAAAATGAAGTTATTATATTTAATAATTAAATTATTAAATTCCAAAAATTTAAACTTTTCAATGTTCATTTATGCACTTAAATTTATTAAAACAATGAAAATTCAAGTTTCGCAGCATTTGGAAAATGCAACATAAAGTTACATTCAAAACACAATTAAATTAAACAAAAGACAATATTAAAAATGCTGTTAATTAACTTCAAATATTCAATAGAATTTCACAAACACTTATATTTTTATTTAAATCATTTTTAACTTACAAAATCATACATTTTCACATTTATAAGCATCATTTAATTTTCCTTAAATTCATGATTTTATGAAGTTAAGTTTCCTTCCAAAAATTAATATTTATTAATAATTCACTTATTAAATTTCAACATTCAAATTTAAATTCATTACATTAAATTTCAACTTAACACTTAAGTTTAAAATTTCAACTATAAATTAATTCCATTTTATTTAACTTAACTTAAAATTTCACTTTTAAACCAAATTCATAAATTCAAATTTAAGTTATATTTCCAAATTCAACTCAATATTCACTCATTAACATTTTAACTTTATTCAAAAATCATTAATATGTTATACAAATCATTTTAAATTAATTTAAAATTCAAAATATCATAAATTTATCATATTTTCAAAGTTAATTTAAATTCCATTAAAAATTAAATCAAAATTTCTAAAATAACTTACATTCAGATTTTGTAACTTTTCCATAATTTATTTAACTTATAGATTTCCAGAAAATCAATAATACTTTACAAAAATTATATTTTTATTTAATTTTAAATCAAAATATTATAATAATTAAATTTCTAAAATATTTTAAAATTTTTAGAAAACGTATTTTAACTACGGGCCTATATATAATTTTCTACGCTAGGTAAAGTGATACGGGTAATATATCATTTCAACCCGTAATTTACAAAGAAAAATCTGGGTTTTATCATTTCAAACCCGCAGTCCCAAGTAAATAAAATAAGTTGAAAATCGTTCAGGCCTATCATTTCAGCCCATAACGATTTTCCCCTATTCTAAAGTCCGTTCGGGTATGTATTATTTCAACCAATAGTGATTCAAATCAAAAGGGAACTTGCAGTGTGATAAACTGATAAAAGTAGCAGAACAACATAATATAACAGTAACAGATGTTATAACAGGTGTTTAAGCATGAGTGAACATCATAAAATCATAATATAGTAGGTGTAACATGATAATGTATTTTACAGATTCAAAAGTTGTCAATTTACTAGTTACATATGTACATATTGTCTGGTGAGAATAACTCACATGTTCAACGCTGGAGATATCCACCAAAGCAACAATACTGACATAACGAAGGCACGACAACACGGATATGACAAGGGAGTGGAGAGCCAAATCTAATAGCCTTGTTCAAACATTTACACAAAACAATAGAATAAATATAAGTTTTCGACACAAATTATCACTAAACAATGCTAGAATTGGATGTACAAAACAAAGCCAAAGTGTTTGCACTTGCTTTCTACCTCTTACGCTTCAGCTATGATCTGAAATGGCACGGCTACAGCGTGGTTTTAAATCAGGCTTGGGTTCCTAAAGGTCGGCCATAGCATGGGAAATGATGGAGCAAAGGTTTGTGACACATGAATTACAAGTCAATGCAAACTACATAGTTTTCTAAGCAATAAAAAGGCTCGGCCACAAGCTAGCATGGCCTGTCCAGGTCTAGGTGGGGTGGAGGATGACATGGCAGAGGTGTCTCAGGTCAGCTAGGGTGGTGGTGGTGGTGTATGTGGCGGCCAAAGTGGAGTTTTGAGGTGGTGGTGCTAAGGTAGGCTCAGCTAGGTGCATATATGTGGTGTATGTTCATATTTTAGTGGATCTAGTCAACACAAAGGCACGGCCATGGCTTGGCAATGGGCTGGAGGAAGATGGTGGCCTGATGTGGTGGTGGTGGAGGTGGCTATGGTGGTGGAGGAGCAAGGGCTGAGCTACGAAGGCGAAGGCAAGTGCAATAATCAAAGCAAAACAAGAAGAAATCAAGTAGAAAGAAGATGAATGTTCCAAAACCTCTTTGCTTCAGAAATGGTGGCCGTGTGTTTTAGGTTGAGAATCTTTTGGTAATTCATGAAAACATAGAAAAGAAGTCAGCTGAAGATAGTATAAGGAACAGCCAAAATAATTGACGTATTGATTGAAAAAGAAACGGTGGAATTCAGAAAGGCAAAAGGCAATCCAAAAGTCAAAATCCTTTCATATTTCTTTATTTTATTTATATAACTTTATATTTCTGGAAATAATAATAATCCCAGATAAAATTTCGAAAATTTATCAAAATATAAAAATATATATATTATATTTATTAATTATATAAAGTTAAATTAAGAAAAATAGCTAAAAATAGTGAACTAGACTAGAAAATTCGAAATTAAAGGAAATAAATTTTAGAAAATTCATATGAGCTTGTAATATATCTTTAAACACAAATAATAATATAAAATAAAAGTACATTCACAAAATAAATATATAAAATTAAATTTAAATATAATTTTAATGAAGAAAATAGCAGAAAATAATAAAACAGCCTTTAAAAAAGAAATCAACACAGTAAACTTTGAAAAATTATAACATCACTTAAAAAATTATTTGAAAGACAAAATATACTTAAAATAAAATATTAACACAGGAAAAAAAATTAAATTTAAAGAAAATAGAAAAATATTTAAAGAAATTGCTTAAAAATCCAAAACGGTGTCCAGAAATTACAAATAAATCACCATTGACTTTGGAAAATTGTTTACTTAATTTTAAAATTATTATAATACAAAAATATGCATACAATAACATATTTACACATATTAATATGACAAGGAAAATATAATTTATATAATTTAATATAGACAAAATTGCAAAATAAAACAAATTATACTCAAAATTGAGATGTACATAACTTTCACAGTTTAAGTCCGTTTCCAACGAAACGAAAAGAAGTGTTCAAGTTATTTTATCTATTTTCATAATAAATGATAAAATTTAAGATCTAAAAAAAAATTGAAGTTTAAAAAGTCACAATTTGACCAGGAATTCACTTTACACTAAAATATTCAAATTATACTAATTTGAACTATAAATCACTTAATAATCATCATTTATATTTAAAATGAAATGTTTGAAATAAAACAAGTTTAAAATAATTTAAAATAAAATAAAGTCAAATTTAAATTATACGCGAAAAAATCCAGGTTTGCTACACTCTCCCCCATTCAAAAACTTTTCGTCCCCGAAAAGGAATGAGGTATGGGAAAGCACAGAAAAAGATAAAGTGAAATAAGATTGAGAGAAGATGACAAGGAGATTGAAATTATACCTGATAACTATTGTTATAGGTAAGTTTAATAAGGTGCAGATTTATCAAAGACTATAGAAAGATTTCTAAACAGAAAGATTATAGAAAGATGCCTATACCAGTCTATAGCAAGATAAGGATGATAAGGACAACCAAAAGATAGTTTGAAAAAAAATCAAATTAACGAAATAAATTTGAAAGCATGGAAATTTCAACTTAAATAGAGAATAAATCTTTACACAAGTTAAATAAATCTTAACTATCTCAAATTTCATTATCTTATTATCCAATCATCTTAAATTAACAATTTTTAAAACCATGGGTTTCAAAAATAATCATTTTTTACACTCACAATGGACTTAATTAATTTTATTCTTCTTTATTCCTAATTAAAATTAAAATTATTCCTCTCAATATATTCATCACTTATGTTAAATATACTTAAACTTATTATAACTGCTTTATTTTATTCTTAGTTCTTTTAAAATTATTTTATTGTAGGTTATTCAATTACCCTTTATTCTATTTACCTCTGTTAATCATTTTATAATTAAAACAAAAGTGTATAACGTTTATTATAACCACTCAAAAAAAATCCTATAAAAACTTTTTATATTGTATATTATCCAATTACATTGTTAACTTCTAAAATTTAAGTAAGTTATATTGGAATGCAATTGAATATTATACAAATAAAACTTTCCAATTCAATTATTCAAGTTTGAATTATTTATCCAAAATTTTTGATTTTCTTTTTATAATTGAAATTATTCTTTAAAAATAAAATTTAAGAACTAAATTTCTGATTTCTTCAAACCATTTAGAGATAACTAAAGGTATGTACATAGTTTATCAAATCAAATTTAAATCATATGTCTATATATATTATAGATCAAGTTATATTTTAGAAATTCAAATCAAATCAATTTGATTTACCAAAACAAAGCTGTAGTAAATCTACAGAGCGGTCTCTTCACTTGAAACTCGAAAATGAACGTTGATGATGTCGCAATCATCGCCGAAGTTATTTTCCAGCAACAAAGAGAAGAGCACTAATTTTTAAACTTTCAAGTTCTTTGAAAACAAATTCCTATTCGAAAATACTTTAAATAATATAACCCTTTAATACTTTAAACACAAGGTTTGAAACCATCGGAAATTAAATTCTCAAATTTCTTGTTTAAATTCATTTCAGTTCCCAAATCAATTTATAACTATCTATAAATTCATTTATGGAACAATAAATGATAAATCAAGTATTATCACTTCAAATAATCAATTTAAATCAGTTTATTAAGTTCCATAAATTTACTTATATATCAAAATTTATTTCATTAACCAAATTTTAAAATAATATTGTGTCAGTTCGTTCTGTCAAAGTGTTTTAGAAATCCTATCGATAGCGTTGATCAGACGAATCGATCTGAAACTCTAATCAACATCAACAACCCAAACCACAATATATAAAACAAAACATAGATATACAAGTACAATTCAAAATGTTTGGAAGAATAGATTGGAAACAAAAGACAAGATGATTAAATAACAGAGTAGGGAGGTGGATAAACTTAAATAAATTACGGGCAACCTTAACCGGGTCAACCGTGACTTAAAGAATAAGATCAATGTGGATTTTTCTGGGGTAAATCTACAATCGATCTCAAGAGTTAGAGTTTGGAATAACAAAAGATATTAGCATCTAAACCAAGGATAGATACAAATCTCTGGTGAATCGATGCTAATTGTAAAGGAGTTTCCCCTTTTTTTCAATTCAATTTTAGAGATTGGCGGGATTGCCAACTCAATTTAAAGATCATTCGAAGCGGAGTTATGAGATACTCCAGAATCAAAAGAAGATGAATAGTGAGGGACACGAATGGGTTTTGGAACCGTAGGGAACGTTCCAAAATTCAAAGGAATTGAGTCAAAAAGGAAGAGGTTCAAACTCGAATGAAAGTGACTGTGTAAATACATTCACTCCATATGCTGAGTTTTGCCTAGAGCTACCAAAGCTCTGATACCAACTGTAACGACCCGATATTTTCAACCATTCACATCCATTATAAGTGTATAGGTAGACACTCATGTCGAAATTGAATTGCTCAAAATACCGCGTTGTAAATAAAAATTTGGTAAATCTCAGAATATACAGTAAATAAAATCACAGATCACAGACACAGAGTAATAATAATGCAGCGGAAGTAAAAGAGATAGTAGTTCGTGAAGCTACTATATAAATATATCAGAGTTACATAAGTTACAACAGAAGAAACAAAGTACAAAAGAAGTCTCAATATATAGAAATCTACTAATACAATAGCTGGAAAGGACCAACGGACTGCAAAAGATAAAACTTGACAAGTAGATAATCTCCAGCGATTCCAATCTCCAAAAAGTGGAAATCCAAATCTGTGAATACTCAGGCTAACCCGAGCGTAAATAAAAATACAAACACTCGAGTCAGGACATACATACTTATACAATGTAAACCAACTCAAGTGAACTGTAGTAAAGGTACAAGTAACTTAGAAGATGCTTGGGACCGCCCATCCTCTAAGGATCCGTTAAACTATTTACTATGTAGTATATTGCGCTATATACAGTAGTGTCTAATCAGTAAAATATAATCATATAGAAAATAGCGTTAAGGCGATGGTGAACCTTAACTCGGTCGGATCTTTAAAACCAAAATCGTAGTGGGCTCGATATAAGGATATGACACGGCACGCAAGGCAATGCCAGGGTTGATACACCGTTTGCACTCCCGGACCGGTGGTGACGGCAAGTCAGCAGCTTCCGCCCACCTCGAACAATACCCCCGAATCAAAGCGGCGCCACGTATCGAATCACAAAAGTAATAGAATGGTTTCTGACGGAGCATGCTCGATGAAAGGGTGCGACCCTTTGTGTAGCCCGGTATAGCTCCTGTTTTAGTCATATATGCCAACTCACGGGAGTTGGGTCCACGTAATATACCTCGACAACGTCGCCACCATCCTACTTCATTCTGGAATCTCCACCGCGTACGCAGTTGTTAAAGTGGTTTTCGGTATTGGCCGGCTATAAGACAATATCCGATCCCGGTCTCTTTAACAACCAATTGTTATTATAACCCGTATTTATAACTTTAAATCAATATTATGTACTTCAAAATAAAATATCATTTCAACCCAAATCTTTATCAAAATAAAGATTAAATCATTTCCAAACCATTTCAATATATCATCATACCATATCTTTCAATTCAAATATTTATCAAAATAAATATCAAGTCATTTCTAACCATTTCAATATATTAAATTATCATATCCTTTCAAAACTTCCTTTCAAATCATTTTAATATATCAAAAGATCATAACCTTTCAAAGCTTCATTTCCAAAATATCATATCTTTCAGAACTTCTTTTCAAATCATTTTAATATCAAAATGTCATATCTTTCAAAACACCATTTTTCAAATCATTTAATATCAAAATATCATATCTTTCAAAACTTCGTTTCAAATCATATTAATATATCAAAATATCATATCGTTTCAAAACCACATTTCAAATCATTTTACTATATCAAAATAGTTATATTTTTTAAAAACCACATTTCAAATCATTTCAATATACCAAAATATCATATCTTTCAGTACCACATTTCAATCAGTTTAATATATCAAAATATCATATCTTTTCGAAACCACATTTCAATCATTTTAATATATCAAATAGTTATATTTCAAACAAATTACATCATTTTAAATCACAAAAATGAAGTTATTACATTTAATTATTAAATTATTAAATTCCAAAAATTTAAACTTTTCAATGTTCATTTATGCACTTAAATTGATTAAAACAATGAAAATTCAAGTTTCGCAGCATTTGGAAAATGCTACAGAAAGTTACACTCAAAACACAATTAAATTTAACAAAAGACAGTATTAAAAATGCTGGTAATTAACTTCAAATATTCAATAGAATTTCACAAACACTTATATTTTTATTTAAATCATTTTCAACTTATAAAATCATACATTTTCACATTTATAAGCATCATTTAATTTTCCTTAAATTCATGATTTTATAAATTTAAGTTTCCTTCCAAAAATCAATATCTATTCGTAATTCACTTATTAAATTTCAACAATCACATTTAAAATCATTACATTAAATTTCAACTTAACACTTAAGTTTAAAATTTCAACTATAACTTAATTCCATTTTATTTAACTTAACTTAAAATTTCACTTTTAAACCAAATTCATAAATTCCAATTTAAGTTATATTTCCAAATTCAACTCAATATTCACTCATTAACATTTTAACTTTATTCAAAAATCATTAATATGTTATACAAATCATTTTAAATTAATTTAAAATTCGAAATATCATAAACTTATCATATTTTAAAAGTTAATTAAATTCCATTAAAAATTAAATCAAAATTTCCAAAATAACTTACATTCAGATTTTCTAACTTTTCCATAATTTATTTAACTTATAGATTTCCAAAAAATCAATAATACTTTAGAAAAATTATATTTTTATTTAATTTTAAATCAAAATATTATAATAATTAAATTTCTAAAATATTTCAAAATTTTTAGAAAATATATTTTAACTACAGGCCTGTATATAATTTTCTACGTTAGGTAAAATGATACGGGTAATATATCATTTCAACCCATAATTTACAAAGAAAAATCCGGGTTTTATCATTTCAAACCCGCAGTCCCAAGTAAATAAAATAAGTTGAAAATCATTCAGGTCTATCATTTCAGCCCATAACGATTTTTCCCTATTCTAAAGTCCGTTCGGGTATGTATCATTTCAACCCACAGTGATTCTAATCAAAAGGGAACTTGCAGTGTGATAAACTGATAAAAATAGCAGAAAAACATAGTATAACAGTAACAGATGTTATAACAGGTGTCATGGGTGAACATCATAAAATCATAATATAGCAGGTGTAACATGATATTGCATTTTACAGATTCAAAAGTGGTCAATTTACTAGTTATATATGTACATATTGTCTGGTGAGAATAACTCACATGTTCAAAGCTGGAGATATCCACCAAAACAACAATACTGACATTACGAAGGCACGACAACACGGATACGACAAGAGAGTGGAGAGCCAAAGCTAATAGCCTTGTTCAAACATTTACACAAAATAATAGAATAGATATAAGTTTTCGACACAAATTATCACTAAACAATGCTAGAATTGGATGTACAACACAAAGCCAAAGTGTTTGCACTTGCTTTCTACCTCTTACGCTTTAGCTATGATATTAAATGGCACGGCTACTGCGTGGTTTTAGATCAGGTTTGGGTTCCTAAAGGTCGGCCATAGCATGGGAAATGATGGAGCAAATGTTTGTGACACATGAATTACAAGTCAATGCAAACTACATGGTTTTCTAAGCAATAAAAAGGCTCGGCCACAAGCTAGCATGGCCTGTCCAGTTCTGCGTGGGGTGGAGGATGATGTGTTAGAGGTGTCTCAGGTCAGCTAGGGTGGTGGTGGTGGTGTATGTGGCGGCCAAAGTGGAGTTTTGAGGTGGTGGTGCTAAGGTAGGCTCGGCTAGGTGCATATATGTGGTGTATGTTCATATTTTAGTGGATCTAGTCAACACAAAGGCACGGCCATGGCTTGGCTGTGGGCTGGAGGAAGATGGTGGCCTGATGTGGTGGTGATGGAGGTGGCTATGGTGGTGGAGGAGCAAGGGCTGAGCTACGAAGGTGAAGGCAAGTACAATAATCAAAGCAAAACAAGAAGAAATCAAGTAGAAAGAAGAAGAAAGTTCCCAAACCTCTTTGCTTCAGAAATGGTGGCCGTGTGTTTTAGGTTGAGAAACTTTTGGTAATTCGTGAAAATGTAGAAAAGAAGTTAGCTGAAGATAGTATAAGGAACAGCCAAAATAATTGATGTATTGATTGAAAAAGAAACGGTGGAATTCAGAAAGGCAAAAGGCAATATAAAAGTCAAAACCCTTTCATATTTCTTTATTTTATTTATATAACTTTATATTTCTGGAAATAATAATAATCATAGATAAAATTTCGAAAATTTATCAAAATATAAAAATATATATAATATTTATTAATTATATAAAGTTAAATTAAGAAAAATAGCTAAAAATAGTGAACTAGACTAGAAAATTTGAAATTAAATGAAATAAATTTTAGAAAATTCATATGAGCTTGTAATATATTTTTAAACATAAATAATAATATAAAATAAAAGTACATTCACAAAATAAATATATAAAATTAAATTTAAATATAATTTTAATGAAGAAAATAGCAGAAAATAAGAAAACAGCCTTTAAAAAAGAAATCAATACAGTAAACTTTGGAAAAAAATTTAACATCACTTAAAAAAATATTTGAAAGACAAAATATACTTAAAATAACATATTAACACAGAAAAAAATTAAATTTAAAGAAAATAGAAAAATATTTAAAGAAATTGCTTAAAAATCCAAAATGGTGTCCAGAAATTACAAATAAATCACCAGACTTTGGAAAATTGTTTACTTCATTTTAAAATTATTATAATACAAAAATATGCATACATTAACATATTTACACATATTAATATGACAAGGAAAATATAATTTATATAATTTAAAATAGACAAAATTGCAAAATAAAACAAATTATACTCAAAATTGAGATGTACATAACTTTCACAGTTTAAGTCCGTTTCCAACGAAACGAAAAGCAGTGTTCAAGTTATTTCATCTATTTTCATAATAAAAGATAAAATTTAAGATTTAAAAAAAATTTAAATTTGAAGTTTAGAAAGTCACAGTTTGAACAGTTTGACTAGGAATTCACTTACAGTAAAATATTCAAATTATACTAATTTGAACTATAAATCACTTAATAATCATAATTTATATTTAAAATGAAATGTTTGAAATAAAACAAGTTTAAAATAATTTAAAATAAAATAAAGTCAAATTTAAATTATATGCAAAAAAATCCAGCTTTGCTACACTTTTACTATATGAACTCTTTTTTGAATAGCAAGCAGGGTTGAATGGACCCTTACCATCTTTATTAACCACAAACACACAAACAAAAAGAGAGCAATAACAATCTAGAGCTCACAAAAGAGAACACAGGGAAGACTAAGAAGAAGAGAAAGAAAGACTGAAAAACAACTAAACAAAACGAACACAAGTAAACAAAACAAAAACCCTAACCTAGAGAGCCATACACAATATGATGAGAAGACTTTTCCTTGACCCTAGAAATTATAATGTTTATCAAGGCACTTTCAAGCTTCATATTATTGTCAAAGACACGTGAATTTCTCTTAGCCCATATCATATGCACATACACTTTCAGAATCAGTAAACGCCTATATGAAGTAGCATTCTTCCATCTAGTTTTTCTGAACACTCTGTTCCATTCTACATTACCATATAGTATAGGCTCAGAAAAACCACCACTAAAGAGACTAGCTTTCCAGATTCTTTTTGTAACCAAGCAGTCAAAGAAGAGGTAAGATCCATCTTCAATAAAGTTATTGCAGAAGGCACACATCAAGTCAACACTATAACCTCTCCTACATAATTTATCCTTGGTCATAAGTGCATTTCTTAGGACTTTCCAAAGAAGGAAGTTCAGTTTTTGTGAAGTTATTGGATTCCAGACTCTTGCATGCCATCTAAATATAGGGCTACCGTCATCTATTATCAAGGCTTGATAAACTCTAGCAATGGAATGTTGTCCATGAATAGCTGCCCAGACATACCCATCATCACCAATGGGGAGCTTCTTGCATTGCACTTCATCCCATAGCTGCTTGATGATAGGGTTAGAGGAGTAAGGCAGAGTTATTTCACCATTATAAAAATAATCAATAGCCCTAGCATTCAAGGGGATGCCAGTTTTATTCCTCTGATCATAGGAGAGCAGATCATACAAAATAATTCCTCTTCCCACCCATAGTTCAAACCAGAATTTAGCAGTACTGTCAGGGCCAAGCACAAGCTGAACATGAGGGAGTAAAATGCCCCTGAGCTTAAGAATTGATCTCCACGCCCAACCACACAGAGGAGAGGGTTCCATTTTCCAGAAGTTTTTATTGCCAAGATGATATTGCCTTGCCCACTTAACCCGCAAATTTGGTTTTCATTTATCAAATTGTCAAAATGCTTAGAAAAGGCAGCTTGATTCCAAGTCCTCATACATTTTATTCCCAATCCACCATATTTTTGTGAATTCTCCAATTTAGCAAAGGCAATTGGAATTAGCTTTTTAGAATACATACTCCCAGTCCATAAAAAATGATTCATAGCTTTCGTAATGGTAGTAAGAAGAGCAGAAGGTAAAATGAAGCATCTGCACCAATATACAGTCATATCTTGAATTATTGATTTGATGATGGTGGTTCTGCCTACCTGAGATAATTTATTGCTAGCCCATCTATTCATTGCTTCAGTGATTCTTTCAAACAGTGGCAGACAAGCAGTTGCTCCAATTCTTCTAGAGCACAAAGGGATACCAAGGTGCACTGTTCCCTCAGGAAGATTAGGCACAGTTGACTTTCATGGTGGATGTGCTGGTTATCACTGTCATTGAGACCTTCCACCAAAAGGAAAGACTTTCTTCTGTTGACTTGCAGGCCAGTGCACTTCTCAAAAGTGTGTAGGATGCTTTTGACACAATCCATAGTAGACACAGTAGGCTTAACAAAAAGTAAAACTTCATTAGCAAAAAGAAGAGAGGTAATGAGGGGATTCCTGCATTTGGGATGTAACTCATAGTTGTTGTTCACAACCTGCTTATTAACAAGCTGAGTAAAAAATTCCATCGCTATTATGAACAAATATGAAGACATCGGGTCTCCTTTCCTTATTCCTCTCTGGCTTCTAAAATAACCAACAGTAGCACCATTGTAACATAAAGAGTAGGAAACAGTAGATATACAAGTATGTATCCAACTAACAAAGTGACCAGGAAACCCCATTAATCCCATAATTCCAGTCAGAGCTTCCCAGCTAACAGTATCATACGCTCTTCTTATATCAAGCTTCATCATTGCTCTAGGGGAGACATGAGCTCTACCATAACCATTAAGAAGCTCATGAGTAACCAGAACATTATCAAGGATACTTCTATTATTCAAAAAAGCAGCTTGGTTGTCAGAAATAACAGTGGGAAGCACATGTCTGAGCCTAGCAGCAATAACTTTAGAAATGCATTTGTAGATTATGTTGCAGCAAGCAATAGGACGATATGCATGCAGAGTAGTAGCATGCTTACCTTTTGGCACCAAACATAAGTTGGTAGCATTAATGGAAGTAGGTAATTTATTGTGCTCAAAAAAATTATGCATGGCATTCTTGAGGTCATTAGCAATGACATCCCAACAATGAATAAAGAAAACTGTATTAAAGCCATCAGGTCCACCACAGGAATCCCTCTTCATTCCAAACATAGCATTATATATTTCTTCATCAGTAACTCTAGAAGACAAAAGTTGGATATCAGATTCATTCAGCATAGGCAAAGGAGTTGACATGATCTCATGAGAGTTAGGGTTCCATGAATCATTAGGGGAGTAAAGATGGTATAAAGATTAATGAAAGCTTTGTCAATTTCTTCTGGCTTGTTTAAAATCCTTCCTTCATCATCAAGTAACTGGTGGATGTATCTTTTAGCATTTTTAACCTGAAGGGTACTATGATACAGTTTAGAATTTCTATCACCATACAAATCCCACTCTTTCCTTAATTTTTGTTTCTTCATACTTAACTCAGAGACCATAGCTTCAGATAGTTGCTGTGTTAGCTTATGTTCTTGCTCAGAAAGGCTGATATTACCAGGGTCATCAAGCATACTTAATTGAATAGCTGATAGTTGATTCTGCAGATTATTTGAGTTCTTGTCACCATCACCATACTTGTTCTTAGCCCATATCTTTAATGCCTCCTTGGTTGCTTTCAATTTTTGCTGCAAAATAGACATTTTATTACCAAATTTAGGTTGTTTCCAAACATTAACAACTAAAGGCATAAATTATGGATAATTGATCCATGAGTTAAAATTTTTAAAACTTGAGTTCCTTTTAATGGCTTTGCAATCAGTGGCTATAAAGACAGGAGAATGGTTAGAGAGTAGAGGAGGGAGGATATGGTTCAGTGAATTGGGGAATTGAGTAAGAGCTTTGGTGTTGAGAAAGGTTAAGTCAAGTCTACTGATGGTTCTCACTCCAGATCTACTCTTATTATTCCATGTGTATTTTGGACCAACAAAAGTAGCTTCATGTAAATTGGAGGAAGAGATAGATTGGTTGAGAGGAGTGATGTCAGAAATTGTAAGGGGAGAGCCACCACAATGATCATCAGCAGCTGACATACAATTAAAATCACCTAACACAAACCACGGATGTGTTTCCTGCCGGAAATGTGGTAAATAGTTCAGCATTTCTTGTCTAGCTACAACATGGTTATCACCATAAATAATGGTTAGATAAAAGGTGGTAGTGGATGGAATATGCATGGCATGGAATTGGATGAATTATTTGTGGGATAATATAGGTGTGAGGGTGTAGATGGTAGGATCAGAAATAACCATTATTCTTCCATATGATGCCTCAACCAAATTATGATGAACACTCCATAATGGATTAATAAGCTTAACTGCTTTGAGGGTAAGGTCATGGTTGAGTTTGGTTTCCAGTATGCCAAAAATGCCAAGTTTATTATCAGAGATAATACGTTTTTCTTGCACAAGCTTTATTTCCATATGAGCACCCCTAATATTCCAAAACCCAAATTTATGTAACATGGATTAACTTATAGGAGAGAAGTTTGTAGTCTCATAGACCTTCTGAGGCCTGAATTTGGGGTTGTATCCTTTTCAGCTAATGTTTCAAAATAGTCAACATTCTTGCCTTTGTCAAAATATGACAGGTTACATTCCTTTTTCCTCTTAAAATTGCTGTGATTCTTATGTATAGGGATTGGAGTTTTGGATTGAGAGGGAAGTGGGTGTTCCTGATTAGACAAATATCCAGGAGGGGGAGTTATATGAGAATAAGGAAGTTTTGTTTGATAGCCAGGGGATATGTGTTCTTCTGATACATGCACATTGACATTGTGTGCATGTGAATTTTCAGTTTGCTCAAGATGACTGTGCAAAATGTTGGACTGAGTTGCTTTGGATATTGAATTATGAGTCATATTACTGGGTAATGGGGAAAGCACACGCTTCCCATCCAAGTTGACTTTGTTTCCATTATTTTCTGATTACAAATTTGCTTCAGCTTGCTTATGAACTTTTTGTTTTCCTTTAGTCATTTCATGCTCTCTTGCCAATCTGACCCCAACCAATTCCTTAACTAGCATCCCATAATTTTTAGCAATTTGAGTATTACCTTCTACATCTGCCACAACACTTGGCACTTCTGAGTTCTTCTCCTTACATGCTTCCAAACTTTCTATATCCACTATTGCTTCCTCAACAATCAGATTAGAAACACCATTAGACTGTTCAAAGTTATTTTTATCTCCACTTCCTTCAATACTTAAATCTCCATTTACCTCATTCAAATTTTGTAGCACTTGAAATTTATTTCCAATATTCATCTCTAATTCCTCAACTACTTCTCCTTCTTCAACTAAGTCAAAAACAATATCCTTGTTATTATCTGTTACAATTCCTTCTTTTCTTGTTTCATTTTCTCTGTCACTTCCATTCTTATCACTCCCACTATCTTCTTTAGACTTCAATAATACACTCTTTCCTTTTCTCCCATGTTCAACTCTCTTCCAAGCTCTTGAGGACTTATTACGCATTATTTTGTCATTTTGATCTTTCACCATGGTATCTATTTTTGGAATTTGTTTAGGCACGGTATTTGAATTCTTCTTTATTACTTCATCTGACTTAACACTATTTTTGCAACTAGAAATATCATGCCCAAACACCTTACAAGTTTTACACGCTTGTGGCCTCCAATGATAATCCACAAAAACAGTTTGTTTTGTTCCATCCTTACATAGAACTTGAAAGCTATCAACTAGGTCGGTGATGGGTGTCACTTCCACTAAGGCTTTAGCATAGGTCAACCTTTCCATCCTTTCAGTACTTTCATCCAAACATTTAACACACCCAATTCTACTAGCAAGCCAATTGATTCCAAGTGGGGACCACGCTGCTAGAGGTATGTTGTAGATATGTATCCAAATAGGAACTGAAGTGACTGAGCCACAAATGTTGCTTACTGTGGGGTCCCATTGTTTAACTATAAATAATTTATTCCTCATGATTATCGGGTCAGCCTGTATAATCCTCCTCCGATCATCCTCACATGAAAATAGGAACATAAAGACAACTCCATCTGATTTAACCTTGATACTACCCTTCAGCCTCCACACTCGCTTGAGGTGTTGCACCACTGCTGTAAATGATAGGGGTTCATCAAGGAAGAAACCAACTACATAATCGTGCCATATACTTCGGCCAGCTTCCTGAACAGAGTCAGGTAGAACCAATGCATCCTCAACAAATTCATTGATGAAGTTAACATGCATGTACTTTCCCGCATTGCGCGGTTTGTTCTTGAAAAGAGAAGTCCATGGTTGTTGACTCGAGTTGCTAATGGGAGGGTCAGGCAAGGGAGAAGGGGAGTAAGGAATGGTTAAAGAGGACGAGCCTAAGGGATGGCCTAGGAGTAATGGTGGAGGATCAGGTTCAGGCGCTGGAGGGACAGGGAAAGGCAAAAGTGGGGATGGATGGGAGTGGGGGAGGATATGCTCTTTCTAATATATAATCTATTTTCAATATTTAAACCGTTTAAGTTGGAACCATTATAATTTAGATTTAATGGATTTAAATGCGAATATTTTAATATGATGGTTCAAACTATTTTGTGGTTATGATTTTGGAAGTGAATATGATTTCGAAAGTGGTATGATTCTAAAAGTGAATATGATTTCGAAAGTGATATGAATTTAAAATGAATATGATATTTTGATATAAAGTATGAACTGTTTGAAATGAAAATGACCACGTGTGAAATAAGCATTTGGTTGTTAAAGAGACTGGGATCAGATATTGTCATACTTCCTGCCAACACCGAAAACCACTTTAACAACGTGTACGTGGTGGAGATTCTAGAACAAAGTAGGATGGTTTGGCGGACGCCTATTTGAGGTATGAACGCCGCCTTGACTCCCACGAGTTAGCTTGATGTGACTAAAACAGAGGCCACGCTGGGCCAAGTGAGGTCGCACCTCTGATCGAGCATGCTTCTTCGATACCATTCTATTACTTTGTGATTTGATTGGTTGCACCTTTGATTTGGGAGTGTATCTCGAGGTGGACGGTAGTAGCTGCTATGCGTTACCACCAGCCCAGATCTGCAAAACGTTAGTATGCCACCCTAGGCATTGCCTCGCGTGCCTTGTCACATGCCTTATCGAGCCCATTACGAGTTTGGTTTGTGTCGAACCTACGGAGTGTTCCCTGATATCTCACCGTTTTTCTAGAGTTCACAGTATTGTATAGACTGCGGCATTTATATAAAAATGTGTCAAGGGGAATATGGGTAACACCTTAATGCTATTTTGATATTTTACTTTACTGTAGACATTACCTATATAACATATTATACTATGTATCCAGACAGTTTAACGGATCCTTAAGGGATGGAATCCCAAACATCTTTTAAGTTATATTGCATTTCACTTGGACATTTCACTTGAGTTGAATATACTGGCATAAGAATGTCAAGCCTGACTCGAGTGTTTTGTGTTTTGCTTTACGCTCGGGTCAGACTGAGTGTCACAGCATCTGAGACTCACCTTTGGAGCTTTGCCTGGAGATCTATCTTTTATTCAGTTATTTCCAGTTATTTATGATTCAGACTTGTCAGTTGCTTTTGTATGTAAGACTACTTTGTATTTGAGATTTATGTTGTATCTTGTTTTAAAACTTTGATGTTTATATAGTAGTTTCATGAACTACTATTTATCTATTCCGCTGCTTATTGTTATATTACTCTTTGTCTGTGTTTTTGTGATTGATTTATTTACGTTATATGCTAAGTTTTGCCAAATATAAAATAACAATATGTTATTTTGGGCAATTCAAGTCTGACGTGAGTGGATGATTGTTGATTTGAATGGTTCAAAATAGTGGTTCTTTATAAGTCGTATCAGAGCTCTGGTTTAGGAAAAACTTAGCCTATGGAGTGAAAAAACATTAGAGATAGGGTGGTAATACGCTAAAATGAGTAAAATTAATTATAGAATCATATTTTCTCGAGCTTGAAATTCTTTGATTAGGATCTTCTTTGATTTGGATTTCTTTTGAATTTTGGAACTTTATCTTTGTAATAAAATTCATTCTTATCTTTTCCTGTTCGTGTTCTTCTTGATACTGGAGCATCCCGTTGCTTCATTCCTATTAATCTCTGTATTAAATTTGAGTTCATCATGCTACCTCTGTTGGAAACTTTATCCTCGTGTGTGATTGATCCCAACGGCAGTCCTGCCAACCTTAGTATTATTTTATAGAGGGGTGAAACTCCTTTATCACAGGTGTCTATTCACCAGAAATTTCTGTCCTCGGTTTTGATTCTCTTATATCTTGCAAAGCCCGAATCGTTTCTTTACTAGGCAACTAGGGTAATTCTCTGTGATCGAATGTCGAATGCCTCACGATTACTTGATTCTCAACCTAATGATGTTGACTCCACCCTTGTTGTCCAACTATTTTCGGATGTCTTTGGTGAAGTCACTTCTCTTTCTCCAATGTGGGAACTTGAATTCCGCATCGATTTTATTCCCGGAGCTCGATCTTGCTACCAGTTTCCACCAGCTTCGTGTAGCTGAGGAGAGCATTCACAAGACAGCTTTCCGAACAAAGAATGGTTTCTGTGAATGGTCAGTCATGTGTTTTGATTAACCAATGCTCCTGCCTTCTTTGTTGATATCATGAAACACATTTTTCACGATGTTCTAAACAAGTTTGTGCACGTTTTCATTGATGATATTCTTGTTTTCTAAATCTCGGTTGACCTAGTTAAAGTCGCCGCAATTAATATAAGTCTATCCATCTTTTCCCTTTGTATTTTAGTTATCTTATCTTCCTTTCGAACCTATCTTCTTAGTTATAATTCTCTTTGATTAGGGTCCCTCTAAATTGGAATCTCTATCCTTGTTCTAGAATCCATTCTTTACTCATTCGATGAAGGAGTGTATTTTTAATTGATATAAAATGTTTTATATTGTGTTGTTTAAGTTGTTAACTTTGAATTTTGGGTTTCGATCGATTCGTCTGGCCAACACTATCAATAGAAATTCCAAAATGCTTGAACAGAGTAAACTGACACAATATTGTTTTCAAAATTGGTAAATGAAATTTTTTATGTATGATTATATTATATATATATATATAAGTATAATTTTATGAAATTAGATGGTTAAATGAATTGGTTATTAGAAATGATAATACTATATTATCATTTATTATTTTGTCAACATTCCTAAACGATTAACTATTGATGTATATTAAGATGAAATTTTTAAAACAAAGTTTATAAATCTGATTTGCAAATGAAATGAATTTACATTAAAGAATTGACAATTAAATTTTCGGTGCTATTCAAATTTGGTTTTCAAAGTTTTGAGAAAATATATTATTTGAAAATATTTTCGAATGGAAATTATTTCCAAAGAATTTTAAAAGAAGCAAGTTAGTACTCTCCTCTTATTTTGCTGGAGAATAATTTTGATGATGACTGTAGCATCATCGACATTCATTTTCGAGTCTCAAAGCGAGGAGACCACTTAGTAGCTTTACTACACATTGTTTTGGAAAATGGATTTGTTTTGAATGTCTTGAGTATGATTGATGTACAAAAATATATATGTATTTATTTATTTCAAAATGGCTTGAAGTGAAACCGAAAATTTAACTCTTAAGTTTTAGGTCAAGTGATGGTTTTCAATGATTAAAATGAAGTAAAGTTTTTGAAAAATTGGAGTGTCTAAAATGTGAAATGGAATTGAAACTACTTGAAATAGTTGAACTAGGATAAAATTTATTTGTATAATACTCAATTGCATTCTATAACATATATAACTTACCTGAAGTATTCAGAAGTTAAAATGTTAATGTGAATGGGTAAATGAAGGTGATACAAGAGAGACTTAAGTAATAAAATGTTCAAACTAAATTTTGCTTAATAGAAATGTTGTAAATAAAAGGTAAATTTGTATAGTGCTCAATTGCATTTGAAAACATTAATAAAACTTACCTAGAAAGGTTTGAATGTAACTAAATAATACGCAATATAAAATATAGGTAATAAGATGTTCAAAAATGAAATTTATATGGTTTTAAATTAGTTGCTGTATTTGTTACTTTGTATTTTGAATCAATCTTATTCTTCTATTGTTCTAATCTCCTACCTCGTTCCTTTTCGGAGACGAAAAGTTTTGAGTGGTGGAGAGTGTAACGACCTAAGAATTTTAATAATTTTTATAATGTATTTAGCTAAAATTTTATTGAAAATAAACAATAAAAATTTTGAAATGAAAATTTGATATTTGGAATACATCTATTTAAACGTAGCAAGTGTTAGATTTTCATCAGAAAATATGAAAATTTATTCCGTTATGAAATTTTCAATTTTAAATTAAAATTAGTTGATATTTGGTTGGTAAACATTTACCATTTTCTGATTGAGATGTCGTAATTCGTTTCGTCAAATTTGGACTGCTATAGCTCCGTTTATCGCCGATTTAGCAGCATTTTCGACAGCGAAAAATTGCATTTTGATAAAAACGTCATGTCCTTGATATCTGCATGACATTTTGTTCATCACGTTGTGCTGATCTCCACAGCATATTAATTTGTGTGTTTCGGTGTCCGATACGTTGTGAAATCTATGAAACGATTAGCCGTATCGGCTCCGCATTTTGAGACTTTTAGGTTGCGTGTCCCTTCGTTGTTCTCTGAGACAACTAATAGCCATCAACTTTTATTATTCCTGAATTCAATCTTTGGCTATTGCTTTTCCCCTAGTTGATTTATAATATGTTAGTTCATCCTTTTACTCTACCCTTCTGTTCATATTCGTTCTGTTTTAAGAAAAATATATAATATAAGTTATATATTTACGTCTGCTTATTTCTAAAACCCTGCCTTCTGTCTTGTTTGAAACTTTCCTTCTCTTCCTTTCATATTTTTGCTCTAATCATTTTATAAATACCTTTAATAATAGTTGTAATAGCTTTGGTGTCACACATTTTTGGTATCAACGTGAACTACCAAAAATGCCCCTCTATATATTATCTAATCATAATTATTTAAAAATAGGATCTAATACTAAATTTCTTTTACAAATTCAAATGTCCATAAAAGTAGGATCTAATAACTAAACAAGCTTTAAAATTCAGAACGCTTCTAAAAATATGATCTAAAATTAAACCTCCTTTACAGATTCAAAATACTTCTTTACAAAATATCACTTGAAAATAAAAAATTAATTTTTTAACTGATTTAAACATATACAATTTATAGGAAAAACAATTCACGCGCAAAGCGCGTGCCATTACATATTTATAACCAAAGTTGTGCTCATCCTCTTTTATGCTTGCATTTGTGAAACCCATCACCTCGCAAAGCAAATCCATCATCATGCAGCCTACGATGCCCCTCTCACCCTAGCCTTCACTTGACTAGCAGCCGCATCACCACCTACACCGGCTCTAACCCATAGCACGTCCCCCATCTCCACACAACAGTGCGACCTGACCCATCACCTCCCCATACTCGAATAGCCCATCACTTATCACTTGGCAGCGGATCAGCCCTACAGCCACTTCCCACTCGCCCATGCATGCAGCTCACAGACTCATGACCAAATCCCTATGCTGCAACACCCTCCATTGTAGCAACTTCCTCCATGGCCTCCCAAATCCCGCGAACTCAGATGACTTCTCTGACTCAACCGAGTTCAATGATTCACAAAACGAGAAGAATGGTCAAGAATCAAAGGACGAGGAAGAACTCGAAGCAGTGGCACGACCGGAAGATCTTGACGAGGATGATGACATGTCACAGTCGGCAGAAGACGAAGTCATGATGGAGGCTGAGAGCGATGACGATTGTGCTAGCAGCAACTAGGCTACTAGGAACTTTTAAACTTCTGAAATCGAAAAGCGAGAATGGGCCAGGCTGAGAGAAATGGAGAAGCGCACAAAGCAGAAGATCTAGGTGATTCATGATGCACTAAATGGAGCGATTGAAGTTGATATGAACAATAAAGGCAAAGGACGGCTGAAGTATTTGTTTCAACAAACCGAGATATTTGCTCACTTTGCAAATGGTGCATAATCTATTCCTAAAAAACAAGGGCAAAGTAAAATTTTGCCAACTCTAGCAGACTATCAATACCCACTAAACCATGACTAACAACCAGAATGGAGCAAGGTTCCTAATGTTGTTTCATTACCACTCGGTAAAAGGCAAGAAAGATTATTTGCCTCATACTCGCTGTCCGAAACTTATCGCATCCATCTTTAGTTTATCGCTTTCCCGATTTGTGTACAACAGTTTCCTGCTTTGTTTCGCTACATTTCCGTTTGCTTTCATTTCCCATTGTTCTCTAGCCTTGAAATGTGAGCAATCACTCACGATTGACATTCTTATGTTTAGTGAATTAATTTCACATGAAATGATGATTGAAATATGTTGTTAAATTTAAATTGTTAAATTGTTAGGTATGAGATTTCATTATCTACATTTATTACCTATATTAATTAACATATGACACCATAACCTGTTATTTACATATTATTTAAATTTTTAATCATGATCATATATGCTTGTCATTGATATATATGTCATTTTATGCTATTTCTATTCTCACATTACAAGTTTCATGTTAGTTAGAAATTCCCTTTGGGTTGAAATGATATATACCCAAACGATATTACAGATTAGGAAAAATCATTATGGGTTGAAATGATGAACCCGAGCGATTTTATTGATTTTAAAAATTTAGGATTGCATGTTGAAATGATATATACCCATAAATTTAAATTATTGCGGATTGAAATGATAAATATCCATATCACTTGACCATGGAAAAGAAAACTATATACGGACACCATTGGACTATTTTTGAAAATCGTTTCTAAGGTTTTAAAGGAAATTAATAAATATCGATTTTTAAAATACAATATACAAATATATTTCTACATATGTGCAAAATTTATATTTGTAAAATTTATATTTGGAAATTTTAAATTTATAAGTTATTTTTGAAAATATAAATTTTAAGATTTTACTCACAATTTTATTATTTTAAAATATATAAAATAAGATTTAACATAAAATAAATTTAATAATAAGATTTAAATTTGTAATTTGAGATTTTATTTAAATGTTATTAAAAATGATTAAGTGAATATTTTCAAAGTTAAATTAAAATTAAAGTTGAATTTTAAAATATAAATGAAATTTATCAAATTGAGTTATTGTAAATCATTTGAATATTTAAACTTTGAAACCTATTGAATGAGAAGTGGTTTAAATTTGTAGTTCAAACCTAGATTTGAAATCGATATAAATTAAAAATGGTTTTGAAGAGAATTTGAAATGAACCTTTAACATTTTAATTGAAATTGTCGAACAAAGATTGATTTAAATTGAATTTTGGAACTAAAGTTGATTTAAATTGATTCGTGGAATTGGAAGAAACAATTTGGCATTGAAACTATTTTCGATATAAACCCCTTTAAATATATATACTAATTTAGTATATATTATTTTAAATTTATAAACAATTTTAAATATATATATTTTAAAATATAAATTATTTTTAATATGTAAACTATTTTAATATATGACCTATTTTTTATATAAACTCTTTTAATATGTGAACTCTTTCTAATATATAAACTATTTTCAATTTTTAGCCGTTTAAGTTGGAACTGTTATAACTTAGATTTAATAGATTTAAATGTGAATATTTTGATATCGTGGTTCATAGTATTTTTTGGTTATGATTTTGGAAGTGAATATGATTTCAAAAGTGATATGATTTTAAAATGAATTTGATATTTTGATATGAAGTATGAGCTGTTTGAAATGGAAATAACTAGGGTGTGAAATAAGCGTTTGGTTGTTAAGGAGACCGGGATCGGATATTGTCATACTCTCTACCAATACCGAAAACCATTTTAACAACTGTATATGTGATGGAGATTCCATAACGAAGTAGGATGGTTTGGCGGACGCCTATTTGAGGTATGAACACAGTCCTGACTCCCATGAGTTAGCTTGATGTGACTAAAATAAGAGCCACGCCGGGCCAAGTGAGGTCGCACCTCTGATCAAGCATGCTTCTTCGATACCATTCTATTACTTTGTGATTTGAATGGGTGCACCTTTGATTTGGCAGTGTGTCTCAAGATGGGCAGTAGTAGCTGATATGCATTACCACTAGTTCGGATCTGCAAAACGATAGCTGATGTGCACGTAAATGTGCATATTTTTACCACCATATTTAATCTATTTAAATTAAATAAATGATCATATCGGGTATTTTAACTTGTTTAAACCAAAAATTCAAATTAATCCAAATTGTCACATATATGGGCAAAACGGTCATTTGTGTGCATATATTTCTTTGAGAAAAATTAATTGAAAATTTGTGTATACTTTTGTAGGATTTTGATCTCAAATAGAAGTGGTTTCATGAAGATATGCATGCACAAAATTAATACAAAGGAATGAAGATGGAAATAATTCAAAGTGAAGAACATGGAGGGCCCCACCTACCCACCTACCTTAATGTACAAATTAAAGGCTAATGCACATGCTTATGGAGCTAATGGTTTCATGTACATTTAATGGGGGATTAAGACATGTTAATGTTTACTTGGCCTCCACACTTCCTAAGGGGCATTTTGGGTACTCCCCAAAAATATGCATTAAGGTTTCTAACTTGTATAAATACCCCTTATGTTTCATGTAGTCATCTCCCTCTTAGTTAGTTAGTTTTAGTTGAGAAAATAAAAGAAAGCTCTCTTTCTCTTTTCATGGCTACTTAGCCATTTTTCTTCATGTATTTTTTTTTATGCAATGTTATTTAGTGTTTCCTTTTAATTACATGTTCATTTTCTTTTCTTGTTTTTTTTCTTTCATGTTATAGTATAGATCTCTTTTATTTTATGCAAGTAGAATAATTTTTCTTTTCATTTTGCTCTCTTTCTCTCTTCTTGTTTAATGTTGTTTTCTACATTTGTTCGTATGATAACAAATATGAGAGCTTAATCCCTTCAATTTAGGGGTAATGAAGCTCTCTAGTATGTAGATTCAACATTTTGATGTTTATGCTCTCTTTTTGTGCTTAATGAGAATGATTGAAGTGGTTTAATGATGTTGTTTAGCTTTGAATTTGATAGTCTATGTTGTTCATAGCAAATAGGCTATGCTTAAACAAACAAAACAAAAATTTCCTCTTCATCTACATATGATTATGGCAAAGAAGTGATTGTTAAAATTAAAATTTGATGGCTTATATTTCTATTTAATAGTTAATAGGCCATGCTTAAAATAGTTTTTGCTTTCAACTTTGTTGTCATATTTTATGAGATTTAAAAGTGTATTAGTGGTTGTGTTATAGTTTGATGGTTTATATTGAGCTAATTAATAGCACAAATTTACCATACTTATGATAAGCACATCAATTAATTCACTAAGGACAAGAAAAGAGAGATCATAACTTCATTTTGTTGATTTATGTGATCTAGAGAGTGGAATTGCCTCTAAATTGTCTTAACATTCTCATATTGTTATCTATTTTCTTTTGTCATTTTTTTAGTTAATCACTCTTTCAACTTTGGTTAATTTGATTGAATAGAATTTTAAAATCATCAATTCCCTGCGGATCGACCCGTATTCATCGTGTGCTACATTCGTACACCGTGCGCTTGCGGTATAAATTTCATTATAAATTCGTTCGACGGTTTTCTAAACCGATAGAATTTCCGTCAACGAACAAGTTTTTGGCGTCGTTGCCGGGGATCCTACCCTAGGCATTGCCTCGCTTGCCTTGTTACATGCCTTATCGAGCCCATTACGAGTTTGGTTTGTGTCGTACCTATGGAGCTCTTTGATAGCCCACTGGTTTGGTGGAGTTTAGAGTATTGTGTAGACTACCACATTTATATAAAAATGTGTTAAGGGGGATAAGGGTAACGCCTTAATGCTATTTTAAAATTTTACTTTACTGTAGACATTATCCATATAGCGTATTATACTATTTACGTAGATAGTTTAATGGATCCTTAAGGGATGGAATCCCAAACATCATTTAAGTTATATTGTATTTCACTTGAGTTGAATTTACTGGCATAAGAATGTGTGACGACTCAAAATTTCTGGATATTTGAAGTTCAAATATTAAATTGATATTAAATATTTGAAAGTTAGTTTAACTTGAATTTCAAATATCACTGTTTATTTGGCAATTAAATTTATTGAATTTAATAATTTAAAACTGGGTAAATAATCCTTCTTCAGTTTTAAGCTTGTTAAAAATAATTTGAAGACTTATAAAATTTACATTGATAATAGTGAAGAGAGTAAAAGTGTTAAAATTGAATCTAATGGTGGTTTGTTAAGTTTTGAAATTTTATCGTTTAAATTGACATTTAAAAATAGCTTTCCAAGGAACAGTCTCAGAATTCGACGATACCAGTTCCATTGGATCCGTAATAGTGTATTATTATCGGATTTCAATTTTCGCAGTGTTTGGAGTGATCGTTTGGTCATACGATAGATAAACGCGCTAAAATTTATATCGAAATTCAATATATAATAAATGGTCCAAAAAGCTATCTTCTCCATACGATCGAGTTAGGCCTCGAAACCTTTTCCATCGCATTCAAAATAGCGGCATAACTTTATGAACGCCTAGCAACATGCCTCAATTGGATGTAAAAATTTGAAGTTATGATTTCTAGACAATTTAAAATTTGAATTTAAATTCAGATATATAAATAATATTAATGCATCATAGCCTTGTAACATCAGACGTAGAGAAATTTTCAAACACGTGTTCACAGATCTAACACGCATCTTCTTTCTCCTGAATATCTTAGCCGAGCTCTTTTATGAAATAATAAAATAAAGTCTTTCCTCTTCATTTAATAGTGCTGAGCAAATCAAACGCTCAAAGAAAATATATGGCTGAAATACTACTGAGAGATTTATATCTTTTCTATCTCTCGTTCTATCGAAGGCCAAGTTTCCCTTTTCAAAATTCTTCAATTTGTTCATTCATTCGAAAATCATCTCGAAAATGATTTCGCGGCTTCGATTTGAGGCGGCGACTAGGGTTTGGCTCGCGATGGCATTCGAGGATGCAGTGATTCTCGGGAATCAAAGTGAAGATAATGGCCTCAACTCCAACAGACGTGAAGGAGTTGCGAAAGTCTTATGTGTTCGTGATTGACATGCCAAGAATGAAATTGGGCGATCTCGTACGTACGTGACGCACGTGCAATATCCTACCCGAGCATCTTGTTCGATCGACTGGTGTTACTCCTGCTCAGAACTCCACCGCGATTTGATAATGCTCGAGATCTGGGAAGGAACGGCTTGTCGATGAGGGTGCGGCGGCATGCTAGGGACGGTGGCAGTAGCTCGCGATTTGTTTCCTGTGTATATTAGGTAATTTAATTTTCAAAACAACTTTAATTTCATTGTTACTCAAGTTTTACTCTTCAAATTAAATCGGTTATATATATCTGTATATGTATATGTAAACGACAAGGTATATTTTACAGTAAGTTATAAAATTTCTGTTTTAAATTTGAATGAAACAAATGGTTATATAAACAGAAATATATATAGTTGGATTTTTGATTTACAGTAAAGTAGAAGAATGTGCGTGTGTGTGTGTATATGTACGCATGCTTATTTTATTATATACTTCTAGATATAGATGAATAAAAATATATTTATAATTAAGATCTTGAAAGGAAAAGTTGAAATTTTAAGGGTTGAAAGAATTTATATAATTTAAATTTTTATGGAATCTATATAATTATATATATATAATTTAAAAGTGAAAAGAAATAAAATAATATTTTTTTAGATCTTCTAGTTTATTTTAAAAATTGTATTTTAGTGATTAACTTGTGTAATAAACTTATTTTAATTTGTTATAGTTACAAAAAGGTTTCAAAAAGGAAATTTTTGGTTAAAATAAAATTATTAGCCAATTTATTTTAACTACTGAAAGATTCTTTAAAAAAAGAGGGAGATAATTATTTAGTAAAATTGAATTGTTAACTAATTAATTTATTAAAGGAATTTAGTTCTAAACTAAATAATTAGTTAATTAAATCTATGGAGATTAATTGTTCGATCAATTAAAATATTAATAACCGTATAAATGTTTATACGAGGGCAAAATCTGAAGGGAAGCAAGCCGGATTGAAAGTGGATTGCAAAAAATAAAATCAAAGGTTAGTTAATTTCGCTCATTTGAGATAACCATTTAAATATAATAGTTAAATTTGAATTGTTGGTTGTTTGATTGCATTGGTAATTAATACCAGTCTGGATGCGATAGTATATATATAGTATATATAGTATATATTGGAGTGATTGATTTCCTGCATTATATAGCGGATGAGACCCTATGAGCCCCACATAATAGCGGATGACCCTTTTTACTGCGATGTCCTGCCTTGAAGCGGGATTGGTATTTTAAATTATGTGCTAACATCTGTGGATGTAGGCAAACAGGTTGGAGGGATCCAACTGGATTACTCAAAATATTTAGATTGTTTTAATATTACGTGATATGATTTAGTTGATAATCCGAGTTAGATTATATTGGTGATTGAAAATATTGAATGCTGGTTTGATTGAATATATTTGGGTATACTGAGTTATCAAAGATCAAGATTGAATTTTTAAAGGAAAATAAAATAGGGAATTTGAAGTGAAATAATTATAGAGAATTTGGATAAATTAAAGAATGAATTGGAATAGGATAAAAGTTGATTTTTAAATACTAATAAGTAAATTCCAAGTGTGGGAAAGGAGTTTTTTGAATAAATAGGAATAAATGAATTCTTAAACTTAAGTGATAATATTTAAAGGAATAAAAGATTTATTTTTATTCAGAATTTAAATGGCTAAAAAAGGAATAAAAGAAGAATTTTGAAATAAATATGAAATTGGTATTTTTGGTTTTATTAATATTTTAATATCATAATAAGGAAGTTAAATCTGAAATTAATGGGTTTTGAAATAAATCCGAGTATGTAAAGGAATTTATTTTAAAATGGAGTAAAATCTGAAAATCGATTTGGAAATTGATTTAGTGTTTGAAATTGCGTTTTTTTAAAAGAAGATGAGACTATGGAATTTATAAACAGGGTTTATAAACTGAAATAAAATATCAGTGTATATTTGGAAGTATAAATTCACGATGGGAATTTATAAAGGAATGGGTAATATGTTTTAAAAAATAAATAGTGGTTTATTTCAAAAAAAAAGGTGTGAAAGAAAAGTGTATTTCCCTGAAAAGCCAAGTACGTTTTCAAATCAGATTTTTAAGTATAAGTCAAAAGTTTTAAAGTTGTTTAAAGGAATGTTTTTAAGAAATTATTATTTACGTTGTAAAAATTTAAAGGTAAATATTTATTAGATTGGTTATAGTGGTAATTATTTTAAAAGGTTAATTGATTATGTTTTAAAAGATAATTATTAATATTTATATTTTATAAAGTAGTTTTATTTTAAAGATAGTTGTTTGAAGCTTTATTTAAAAACTTGTATAGAATTTCATAACTCTTATTTTTAAAATTTAGTTTGGCTTAACTTTTATTTCAAAAATTAGTTTTATATTTTATAAAGTAGTTTTATTTTAAATATTTTTAAAGTATATATTTTTTGGAATAAAGTGTTTAAGTATTTTTAATCTAAATGTTTCAAAGTATATTTTAGAATAAAATGATTTAAATTATTTTAAAATCTAAAGTATTTGGACTTGGTGATTTTTAGTGGAAATAACAAAAATTTGGGTAATTTATTCCGCGAGAGGAAGGTGGCTTGAAACTGTTTTCAAAGGGTTGAAGTATGGAAAAATAGCTTGCGAAGTTATTTTTAAATAAATAATTTGGGAAAATTATTTAAAGTCTAATGGTTGTTTGTGAATGTTATTTGATAGTTAAATAACCGACTATTAATATTAGACAATGCGCTGGTTGTTTCGAAGAGATTGGGATAGGGATTTATTTCCCAAAAACCACTTCGATTCGGTTTTAACGTTTTCGTGAAGAAGACAAAAGTTGAAGTCGAAGATGGAGCAGTGAAGTACAAGGCTAATCGCTATTAATCCTGAGGGTGATTCTAAAATGGATGTAGTAGGAGTAGTGTCTTCGTTTCTGTTCGAACCCAGAACGAACTTGTATGGATGAATGCTTTCAGAATATCGTCAGGGGGACGATGAGCATTCAATGTGAATGTGTGCTAAAAAGGTAATGCATAGCCTCGAGCCTCATAAATCGAGAATGGTTAAAATAGGGAAGTGCACACAAGGCTAAGTGGCTAGCAACCAATTAGGGTAAGGTCACCCCTATCCAGAGGTCCCTTTATTTCGGCTGTGTGGGCGTTTGCTGATCCCAACCATGGGGTGAACTTATCGGACTATCTAGTAAGGGGTAGCTCCAGTCTTGTGATGTAGGGGATCAAGGTGGATCCTCGGTACAGTGATCTAGACCATGTACTGTGATGGGCGGTACCCTGGTAGCCCTGCCATTGTATGAAATCCAATCTCCAATAAGCGCCTGTACGGTTTTGATTGTGCCCAACTATGCTGAAACGTGAGATGCAAGCATTTCAGCTAGATTCTATTTTATTTTCTATAGACACTATTATAATATCAGACAGATTTGATAAAATGTTTTGGTTATCGTAAGGTAAAAACCCGACATGTTTATTTGTAGCATGGTCTTACGAGATACTTTGATTTTCAAATGGTTTTGAAACTTTAATAATCCAATTGAGTGTGTTTTCTCACACTGGTTTTATAGACTGACTTGAGTGTTATTTAACTATAATGCTCGAGTCGGACCGAGTATTATAGAGTACAGATTCTGAATGGACTGCTGTGGAGCTCAGGAGACAAGTTGGATGGCAAGACGTACTTCCGTACTTGATTATTATTCCGCTGTGTAAGGACATGTTACTGAACTGTCAGGATTTGATGAAATATTGTTGTACTATGAGAAATGTATGTATATATGACGTTATAGATTCTTTGTATGTAAAGTCGATGTTATATATCATATTTTATTCCGTTGCATTTGTGAGATTCTGATATTGTTTTCTATTTCTTCTTCTACCTCCATCTTCTTTAGCCCCTAATGATTCGGATTTCCAGCATTTGTTTTTTTGGCATTTGATACAGTGGCCATATAAATGTCGATTGTCGGGTGTCGAAAAATTGGGTCATTGCAGATTGGTATCAAAGCTGAAGGTTAAGCAAGAACCTTGGCTCTAGTGGGGATTACTCATTAGAAATATAGTCCGTAATACTCTAGAATGAGTTTGAGTGTATTAATAGATATGAGCGCGTATTTGTTAGTGAATATAAAAATTGTTTTATACTGTGTTGACTTATCAGTTGAGTGTTTATGGACTCTGGTCGATGTGTGGGATAGCCATGTCATCGATAGGGGTTTCTAAACTCTTGAACAAGATAAACCGGCACAATACTAATTTAATATAGGGTAAATGAAATAAATTTACCCAAATTATTTTTATATATAAAAGAAATAATTTTTCATAAATTATTATAGTTATATATGATTGCTTGGTTATTAGAAAGTGATGATACTAAATTATTATCATTGCTGTGTAAAAATTGAAAAAGAAATTGAAATCATAACTCAAAGAGAAAAAATAAATTCATATACAAATGGGATTTGTAAATATAAATTGTAAATGTGATTTATAATTTGAAATAGAATTGCAGAGAAATATTTGAAAATAAATTGAAGGCATCTGAAATTTGAAAATTTAGGAAAATTAAATTCCTTTGAATTTGAAAATGGTTTTCAAAGGTTGTGGAGAAATAATAGTGATATTATTTCGAAAATATTTTCTAATTGGATTTGGAATCTGATAAGATTTGGAGTTTAAAAATATTTGAAATGTTTGAAAAGAGTAAAAGCATTGAACTCTCTTTGGTCGCTGGAAAATAATTTCGGTGATGACTGCGGCATCATCGAGATTCATTTTCGAGTTTCTAGGAGAGGAATTGCTGCCAAATTATTTTAGAATTGAGGTTGTTTGCAAAAACTGGGCTTGGATTTGAAATTCAAAGAGATAAGTGAATTTACCGAAGGATTTTGGATATAATTAATTTCAAAAATTATTTTGAAATGTTGAGTAATTGTTTAAAAGATTCTGGAATCTTATTTTAAATGTTTATGGAATAATAAATAAGTTGGAAAACTTATAAAAATTTGAAATTTGTTTAGAATAAAATTTAACTTAAGAAGAGTTAAATTGAAATAAGAATGAAACAAAATGAGCTAGTAAAGTAAATAAAAGTAAGTGTGAAAACAAAATAAGCTGAGAGGTAAGCTAATTAAATGAAGTAAATTAAAAGAAGTAGCAATGGAAAGTAAATAAGTTGGGAAACATAAAGAAGTTAAAAATTTGAATTAATTGAAATGTAACTGAGTCAAGTAAAATAAAAGTGAATTTAAAGAAGAATCTAAGAAGACTAAGTAAGGTGGCCACTGAAATAAGTGCGGGAATGAAACAAACTAATTTAAATTATAAGTAAATGGAATTTAAACTGAATATTTGAAATTCAATTTGTGTTATGTTAAGTAAAGTAAAATTGAAAAATATAGTTTAGTTGGACTAAGTAAAACAAAAGATTGAAAATAAAAAACTAGCAAGTAAACTAATGGATTAAGTGGGTGAGCAAATGAATAGGAATTGAACATTGGAATGATATTGTGCAAAGTAAAGTAAAGTTGTAAAATTAGTTCAAAGTGGACCAAAAATAATTCCAGATTGGAAGTAAATCCATTGGGATTTAAAATAAATTAGTAAGTGGAGGTAATTAAAGAAGTGATTAGTTAATTATGGTTTGAAATATGGTGAATAGAATTCAATATTTAAATTTGGAGGGTAAATTGAGTTCAAATGGAATTGGAAATGCCAAGTTGAATGGAAATGGATATATAACTTCAGTAATGAAGTGGAAATAAATATTAAAGTGTAAAATATTTATATTGGACTTAAGAAATTAATAATGAAATTCTGAAGTAAAATTGGAATTGAGAAATATACCAAGTAAAAATTTGGTATGGGAAAATATTCTAAGCTAACATTAATAAGGGTTAATGTAAAGTTGTGAAATTGGATAATTGTGAATAAGTATGGAAATCAAAATAATTGTGAACAACAAGAAAATTTATTTATCTAATAATCAATTGGAATAAATACGTAGGATGTACATATATTATTTTATTCGCATAGCGATTTTAGCGATTTGATCTAGATTCGAGAACAGAATTTTGAGGTAGTTATACTGATCTAAGTTGGATTTTTTCACCTGATTTTTGACGGCGAACCCAGGATATGGAATTTTGATTGATTCTGGAAATTCTCTATCATAGTATGTGGCTATGCAAGGAGAGGGACGGTTTCTGATGAAGGAACTAGATCTGAATCCGCACTAGGAAGTCGGGTGGACGATACTAGTTCGGAAGTGAAATTGTGTGATCGAGCGATCGGATTTGGTATTGCCTACGGATGATATATGTGCATCGTACGGGCCTTAATGGAGTAAATATTGAAAATTTTGTAAAGAAATATGCAAAATGATATTGAATGTTGTAATTGGATATTGTTGCTAAGAAGGATATATAGGTATCTAAAGGCAAAGGATAAATAGATGTTTTGATTTTCGAAGATAAATTTGAACTGTCCAACAAAAAGGTATGTATTTAAATTTCCGTATGAAATTTGATGATTTTTCGGTCTAGCCACTTGGCCTTTTATTTCTTTTTGAAATCTAAGGGACCGTAGTGGCATTTTGTAGTTGTGCCGAGCTAGCCGCACAAAGAAGACGCTGGCGAAATTTTTCGAAAATTTAGGGAGTTAGAGTTTTTTTAAGAAAATTGGATAATTTAAAGTTTTGATTTAAATTTAAATTCTAATTGTGGAGTAAATAATATTGTTTAAAACCTATGGATGAGATGGGAAAGTTAGTAGAGTGATAATGTATCTTAAATGAAAGATTGTTTTGTGTATTGCTAAAAACTATTGGGTTTTGGGAAAGTGGACGGGTTACGGACCATTCTTCTTAATTAGTAATTTCGGGGACGAAATTCTTTTAAGGGGGGAGGAATGTGACGACCGAAATTTTTGGATATTTGAAATTCAAATATTTAATTGATTTTAAATATTTGAAAGTTAGTTTAACTTGAATTTCAAATATCATTGTTTATTTGGTAATTAAATTTATTGAACTTAATAATTTGAAACTGGGTAAAATATTTCATCTTCAATTTTAAGCTTGTTAAAAATAATTTGAAGACTTGTAAAATTTATATTGATAGCGCTGAAGATAATAAAGTGTTAAAACTGAATCTAAAGGTGGTTTGTTTAGTTTTGAAATTTTATCGTTTAAATTGACATTTAGCTTTCCAAGGCATAATCTCGGAGTTCGGCGAAGCCAATTCCATTAAATCCGTAATAGTGTATTGTTATCGAATTTCAGTTTTGGTAGTGTTTGGAGTGATTGTTTGGCCGTACGATAGATAAACGCACTAAAATTTATATCGACATTCAATATTTAATAAATGGTCCAAAAAACTATCTTCTCCATACGATCGAGTTAGGTCTCGAAACCTTTTTGATCGCGTTCGGAATAGGGGTATAACCTTTTGAACGCCTAGCGGCACGCCTCGATAGGATGTAAAAATTTGAAGTTACAATTTATAGACAATTTGAAATTTGAAATTTAAATTTAGATATATAAATAATATTAATGCATCATAGCCTTGTAACATCAGACGTAGAGAAATTTTCAAACACGTGTCCACAGATCTAACACGCGTCTTCTTCCTCCTAAATATCTTAGCCGAGCTCTTTTATAAAAAATAAAATAAAGTCTCTCCTCTTCATTTAATTATGTCGAGCAAATCAAACGCTCAGAGAAAATATATGGCCGAATACTACTGAGAGATGTAAATCTTTTCCACCTCTCGTTCTATCAAAGGCCAAGTTTCCCTTTTTAAAATTCTTCAATTTGTTCGCTCGTTCAAAAATCATCTCGGAAATGATTTCACGGCTTTGATTTGAGGCGGCGACTAGGGTTTGGCTCGTGATGGCGTTCAAGGATGCAGTGGTTCTCGGAAATCGAAGCGAAAACAATGGCCTCAACTCCAGCGGACGTGAAGGAGCTGCCAAAGTCTTATGTGTTCGTGATTGACATGCCAGGAGAGAATAGGGCGATCTCGTACGTGCGCGACGCACGTGCAATGGCCTACTCGAACATCTCGTTCGATCGACTGGCGTTACTCCAGCCCAGATCTCTGCCGTGATTTGATAATTCACGAGATCTTGGAAGGCGCGACTTGTCATTGAGGGTGCGGCGACATGCTGGGGACGGTGGCATTAGCTTGCGATTCGTTTCCTGTGTATATTAGGTAATTTAAGTTTCGAAACAACTTTAAATTCATTGTTACCCAAGTTTTACACTTCAAATTGAATCAGTTGTCTGTGTATATGTATGTATGTATGTATGTATGTATGTATGTATGTATGTATGTATGTATGTATATAGATGTGTAAACAGCAAGGTATATTTTACAATAAGTTATTAAATTTCTGTTTTAAATTTGAATGAAATAAATGGGTATATAACAGTCCAGGATGAAATTTTTGTTTTAGCTCTGATAACCATGTATTTTTCAGCGACGGTTGTTATTGTATTTGTTATATTATATATTGTCTTTCCACTATGAGATTCTGTTTCTCTTGTTCTTTTTCTCTTTCTTTTTCTTTTTATGCTAACAAGTTGTCTTCCCACCGATCAGATGTATGGCATTGGAATACTGTGAATGTATTTAGTGCTGACTTTCGATGATCGAAAAGGTGGGTTGTTACAGCTGGTATCATAGCTGAAGGTTAAGCGAGAACCTTGGCTTTGGTAGGGTAAGACTCATTAGAGATAGGGTGCGTGATACCCTAGAATGAGTTGAGAGTATTATATATACGAGAACGTATTTGTTATTATTATAAAAAATATATTACAATAATAGGTCTATTGAGTTGTTTATGAATTCTGGTCGAATGTTGGACGCCACAGTATTGATTGGGATTTCTAGACTATCGAACAAGCAAACATGCATGATATTGCTTTTTGAAAATTTGGTAAATGAAATATTATACCTAGGGTTATATTGTTTGTTTGTTGATGATAATATTTATTTATTATTATTGTTTGATTTTTCATGCTCGAGTAGTTAAGAGCATTGACTATCGTTTGTTGGTTCTTAATCCATGCTCAACCAGTTTATAAACATCTACTATTTTGATAATTATGAATACATCAAAATTAACCTCTTATGAATTGACTTACATAGTTTGACTATATGTTGTTTGGTGATAATGTTATGTTAAAATTAATCTTTTAATAAAAGTTGTTTAATATAATCTAAGTGGGAAGATAAGACATTTAAAGGATAGATATTTGAGAAAATTATTATAATAAAGGAAAATTTGTGACGGATCGGATTCTTGACGCTCGAAATTTGACATCAATACGTTCACTATATTACATGTCGAGCAATCGAAAGTCGAACATAGTAGATTGTTAGAGGAAAAGAAGAAAGAGGTAGAAGAAGAAACATAAACAACGTCACATAATCTCACAATCGCAACGGGACAATATATAATAGATAATAACATGTCTTTATGCAAAAAGAGCTACAACTGTTATTTACATATTGTTATCCCGCCTTTTGGCAAGGCAGTGACACCAAAAGATTAACTGGAAACCAAAGACAGTTCTCCTCCATTGCCAGTTATGTACAGGTTAGCTATGGATGTCGATGAATTTCGACCGAATCCGGATTAGGCTAAAATTGATATGGCATGACATGCAAAGCTATGGAAGATAACGACTCAAATTTCAAATCAATCGGAGTTCGTATGCTCAAGATATGATCGATGCAAACCAAAGAAATTAACTCTTCGCATCCATAAATTCACACCGATCGGCTTGCATCCATCAATTCGCATCGATCGACTCGCATATGTTGTTTCGCATTGATTGGTCCATGTCCATCAACCACTACAGCTCTTCGTGTCCATCAAAGCCAAAATACTTCGTATCCATGAGGAGTCGTAATTTCGTATCGATCATATTTTCTACATTTTGTATCCATCAGCAAACAAAACTTCACATCGAACTCGAAAACGATCGATACAAAGTGGAGTGCAAAAAATGTGAAATACAATCAATCAATATGAACAGTGCAACGATGATCGATACAAACAGTGCAACGATTATTGATACGAACAGTGCAACGATGATCGATGCGAACAAGGAAGAGGTGATCGATGTGAAAAAGATACACTCCAATGAAAGACTCGATCATTCTGCATGAAATGTGGATCGATCCAGAAAGCAAGCGCCACGTCAACTTTCAGGCAGCATGAAAGAGTCAGCACGAAAGGAGTCAGGAGGCTTCCTCGGGAGCAAATCAGGCGTCGATCTTCATCACTAGAGACGAGATGGAAATGATGCTTAAGGGACAAGAGGAGATGAAGCAGAACCTACTTCGTCAAGTTGGACAAGTTGGAGTGCATAGTCAAGTTAATGCAACTATAGGAGGTGTTAGATATAGGGATTGGGAGCATGGAGCGACCAGAATTCAAAACGGAGCAGGACCATCCGACGCAGCACCAGAACTAAAGGCACTCACCCAGAGCATGATCCAATCCCGGGCAGAACACCAGGTGGAACCGATCAACATAGCACTGATAGAGGAATGATATTGGCAGAATTGCCACATATGAAATTGAGCACAATTTTGCAAAGAAATACCCCACTGCTCGTCCTGGAGAGCAGATTCTAGGATTCCCTCGTGAACTCGAGGGGAAGATTGGAGGCAGCAGACGAGGACTGCATCTTCGTGACAGTGATAGATTGGCAGAGATGGTTAGGAGAGCCATGAGAGGCAGATTTGTAAATAGAGACTTGGAGGATGTTAATAGGAATCCTTTTTCTCCAATGATCAGGCAAGCTAGGAACCCACCAGATTTCAAATTGCCAACACTTGGGATGTATAACAGAAGAACGGATCCTATTGTTCACCTGACGAGATATATAAGGCATATTGAAGTGCTGGGAGCATCGAAGGAGGTCATGGCACGACGCTTTCCTTTGTATTTGATAGATATTGCAGCATTATGGTTCAGATAGCTGGAGAGTGGATCTATTGGCACATGGACGGAGCTGATTGAAAGGTTTATAAGGCAGTTTCAAGTCCACATAGTCCGAACTAAGAATGTGATGACTCTGACATCGATGAAACAGTGGAAAGGAGAATCGCTCAGGGATTTCTTAACCAGATTTAGGCAGTGGCTTTGGTGGATCGACCTGATCCATCGTTGGTTTTGATGGCAGCAGTTTGGAAATTATAGATAATTTAGATTTCAAGATATCGTTGGAACGGGACCCGCCGAGGGATCTTGGGGAGTTCTACCATGAGGCGGAAAGGTTTCTTAGGCAAGAAGATGTGCAGGCTGAGAGAGAAGGGAGAGAGGCTGAAGCTTATGCAGTAAGGGGTGGAGGTCCACCAAGGGAGGACCCAGTCAAAGATGATAAAGGAAAAAGGAAAATGAATGACAACGGTAGCACTTTGAAAAGGCCACGGAGGAAGTCAAAGTTTTCTTCTTACATGGATCTAACTGAAACTCTAGAATGGATTTACTTGGATACTCGAGGGCGCCTCCAGTATCGAAAGTAGGAAAGAAGGGAACCTTCGGAATACGAGCGGGCATCGGGAAAGTATTGCATATTCCATGAGCTGAATGGGCACAACACGAACGAATGTAGGCATTTGAAGGATATTATTGAAGAGCGTGCGAGGGATGGTCATTTGCAACAGAATATGAGGAATCGAGCCATGGCGGTAAGATAGGAGAGACGCCGCCCACCTCGAGTGAAGAAGGAACTGGATCCAGGCAACGTCGTCAGCTTATCGTCAACTAAATAAATTTATGGCATTGAATAAGTAATAGTGCTAAAAGTAATATGGCTAAGTCGCTTACACATGTATGGGATCGAGGAAGGTCCCTAGGCATGCTCTGACGTGATGACAAACCATATTGCTCGAGTCCATGAAATCCTGTTTTCTTTCTATTTTCCTACAAACTTTGGTTCTTTCTTTGGTTGCGCAGACATTTGTTTAGTTTTCCCCGTTTGTTTGGACATTCAATTTGTTAACTGGATTCTGTAACAAGTGGATTTGGAGTAATGTAATAAACAATACAGGTCTCGCGGTTACAGTCCCGACCGAAGAGATGGGGCAGTAATTGCAAATAACGAGTCCCTTCGCCGAAGAGAGATGGAATGGACTAAAACTCAACATAAAAGTCCTTGGCCGGAGAGTCGAGGTCGAAGAACATAAAAGTCCTTGGCCCAAGAGCTGAGGCCGAAGAAAAAAAATTCCTTGGCCAAAGAGCCGAGGCCAGAGAATATAAATGTCCTTGGCCGGAGAGCCGAGGACGGAGAATACATAAAAGTCCTTGGACGGAGAACCGAAGCCGGAGAATACATAAAATTCCTTGGCCAAAGAGCCGAGGCCGGAGAATACATTAAGCGTCCTTAGCCAGAGAGCCAAGGCCGGAGAACATAAAACCCTTGACTGGAGAGGCGGGGTCAACAAGATAAAGCGACCCGGTGAGGTCTGTGGATTTGAAGTTAACCCAAAGAGGTCATGGACTCAGATTTCGGCTTGGGATAAATGAGCCCGGTGAGTCTTGGATTCGGCAAAGGGCCCGGTGCGGTCTCGAGTTTGGATAGCAACCAAGAAAGGACTTCGAATTGGACATCGACTCGGAGCAGCCATATACTTGGCTATGGCTATGGACTTGGATAGGATGGCTTAGCAATGGATGGAATATGGATTTTGGATATCAGATTCAGAGCTATTCAAAACAAGCCTTCTTACCACAAAGCATGTTTTGGGGGGGGGGCAAGTGTTATCCCATCTTTTGGCAAGGCCATGACTCCAAAAGATTAACTAGAAAGCATAGACAGTTCTCCTAGATTGCCAGTTATGTACAGGCTAGCTATGGATGTCGGTGAATTTTGACTGAGTCCGGATTAGGCAACGATTGATATGGCACGACATGCAAAGCTATGGAAGACAGTGGTTCAAATTTCAAATCAATTGGAGTTCGTATGCTCAGAACATGATCGATGCAAACCAAAGAAATTAATTCTTCGCATCCATAAATTCACATCGATCAGCTCGCATCCGTTATTTCGCATCGATTGGTTCGTATCCATCAGCCACTTCATCTCTTCATGTCCATCAAAGCCAAAATACTTCATATCCATGGAGAGTTGTCATTTCGTATCGATCATATTTTCTACATTTCATATCCATCAGCAAACAACACTTCGCATCGATCTTGAAAACAATCGATACAAAGAGTAGTGCACAAAATGTGAAATACAATCAATCGATATGAACAGTGCAATAATGATCGATATGAATACAAATAGTGCAACGATGATCGATACGAACAATACAATGATGATCGATACGAATAGTGCAACCATGATCGATGCGAACAAGGAAGAGGTGATCGATGTGAACATGATACACTCCAATGAAAGACTCGATCGTTCGGCATGAAATGTGGATCGATCCTAAAAGCAAGTGCCACGTCAATTTTCAGGCACATGCCTGGATCGATAAGTACAGATCGACACGAAGAGGATCGATACGTAGAGAACAGCAGTTGAAAAACCAAAACTTGCATCGATCGTGACTCACAATCTACAAGTCCAAATGCCATCAAATTTTCATAGGAGCTTACGTACAATCTAAAGAATGTTCATGACTAATGTCAACTCGATTTGACAAGATCTTGATCGATATGAAATTCGTTCGTACCGATCATGGATCGAGTCAAAATCACCTGGGATCTATTGCGTGGGCCCACGCACATGCAAGAAGAGGTCTTCCGAGGTCTGAGCGAGATATTTGCAGCCTACGCCTATAAATAGCGCCCCAAGAGCTTCTGAAAAGGGGATCTTCTGGTTCTTCTGTGCTGGAACTCTGCCGAACTCTATTGTAACTCGATCATTATCAACTACATTCTTGTAACCAGCGAGTGATTATCAATAAAATATCAACTCTTCAAAGTAGATGTAGGCCGAAAATAGCCGAACCACTATAAACCTTGTGTGTTTACCGCATTCCCTTGAAATTTTGAGTGTTCTTCATATTTATTTTCTTTACATATTTGCTATCTATGATCTGTAAATGGGTGTTTTCATCGGCATTTGGGTGTTTGTGACCTATTTTGGCGCAAACACATATTACATCATCAAAGTACAACACATAATTAACACAATACCAGACAGTTATAATAACTTGTCACAAATGCTAAATATACAGCCTACAATACATGGTAGAATATAAATCAGATACGTGTAATATGTCTTGGCCTTCCAGCTCGTCTCTTGAGCTCTGTAGCATCTTATTCTGTATCTGTAATACTCGGTCTGACCCGAGCATTATTATAAGATAACACCCGAGTCAGTTTAGAAAAACAGCATGAGAAAACACTCTCAATTTGAATTATTAAAGTTGTCAAAATCCTTTGAAAATCAAAGGTATCTCGTAAGATCATGCCACACATAAACACGACGGGTTTTTACCTAACGATAACCAAAACATTTCATATCAAATCCTCTGATATTATAATAGCGTCTAAGTACAAATACTTATTCATATAGCTGAAATTGTTACATTAATTAAATTCCAGCATAGCAGGCTCTACTATCATAATCGTAAAGGCACATATTGGAGAATGGATTCCATACGAATGACTAGGCACTGCAGTATCACCTGTTACAGTACATGTCTAGAAAAATGTACCGAGGACCACGCCGGGATCTCCTGCAACACAAGACCGGAATACCCCTAACCTGGATAGACCTAATATGCTATCACCCAAGGTGTTCCCACCCTTTCCGAGCTCCTTCCATGTATCGTAGTAATAATATCCGAGGATATCTAGAAAGGTGACAAACATACACTAATTGGATATGACCCACTTAGCCTGGCTGCATCTCCCCTTCTTTTCATTCATTCCTGGTTGATGACGCTAGAGGCTACGATTACCTTTTAAAGGAATTTTCACTTATAATACTCATTGTCCTCCAATGACAATGTACTGATAGCATTTATTCATACAAGTCCATTCTAGGTCCGAACGGAACCGAAGGCACTATTCCTACTACATCCATTTTGGAATCATCCTCACGATTAGTAGCGATTAGCCCTTGCACTTCACTGCTCCATTTTCGACTCCATGCTCTTGTTTTCAGTTCCAGATCGTACTCTTTGGATCGAAGTGGCATTCGAATAACTTATCTGATCCCGGTCTCTTTGAAAACAATGTTCGATATTTTTCGGTAAACTCAACCCCGGTTCTTTAGGAAACAAACAGACGAAAGTAAGATCGAAGATCACCTCATAACCGATAGTGGATGGATTTCCTTATAAACATCCTAGAAAAATGAAACGAGTTTATGCGTGCGGTATAGCATCTCGAACGATAACCGTACCATATAATCCCAGTGTTTCTTCTAGATATTCCCAAAGTTATATTTTAGGTCTAGATTTTGTAGTCGGTTATTTAACTATCAAACAAACAATCATTCAACCAAATATTTTCTTTCTAGTTAAACATTAAATCTTTTTTAATTTAATTTTAATAAATTAAATCCCTTACCGAATTTAGTATATTCACAAACTACCCTTTTCAAAAGAAAATTGAAAACCTTTTTAAAATAATATGGAAAGTACTGATGCGGTATCAACCATGGATTCATGGCTCAATGGTTACGTCTCTATCCCAGAGAAATCCAAAATTTAACTACAGGCACTTATTACCTCCAATTTTGCCATGAAAGCTTACCATTACTTCTCGAAAACTTTATTTAACAATTTCCTTGAAAATAACACTTATGAAATTCATATATAAATTTCCAAGTTTTAATTTAGGTAAATACTTTTCAAATAAAAGTTATTATATAAAATATTAATAGTGAATAATTTATCCTTTTAAAATAATAATAGCATCGATTAATTCTTAAATAATAATTGACTTAATACAAACTAACTTAATTAATAATTAAATATACCTAAAATAATTTTTAAACAACTAAATAATTAATTTACTGAAATTCTTAAACCCCCTTTTAAATTACCCAATTAATAATTAAAAATCCTTCTTTTTTAAAACAAACTTAACTTCTTAGAAAAATATATCTTTCAATTCCAATATAACCCATCTAATATTTATAAATCCCTCCCGATTTGTCACCAATTTTGATTTATGTACCAATTCCGTTAATCCATTTTCACATTTTTCCAAAAATAAATCTACCATTTATTTTTAAGTCGATTTACCCATCTTCATAAATCCTCACCATGAATTTATAACTTCAATTTATCCATTGATAATCACTTTACTTTATCTATATACCTTGTTTATAGACCCCATAATCTCATTTCCCCTTTGTAACGGTTTCAATACTTAATTGATTTTTAAATCGATTTCTAAAGTGAATTCAATTTTTAAATCTATTTCCCAAATAACCCAACTATATTTCAAAACTCAACTAAATTCAGATTTCACTTCCATTTCATAATTTAAAATCTTATTCAAACTCTAGTATATCAATTTCATATTTTATTTTTAAATTTCCTTTTTATTTTCCCAAACTGTTTTAAATATCGCTTTTAAAATAAATCCTTTTACACTTAAAAAATATTTCTTAAGTTTTCTTATTTAAAAACCTTTTATTTAAATTGTTCCAAAATCTATATTTTTTTCATATTCCGAAAATAATTATATACAAATTTTAGAATTAAACTAATTATTTTACCAAAAACTCATTTTTGTAATTAATCCAAATTCCACTACAAATATTTTTACTTCAAATTTTCTTTTTAATTTCTTTTTAAATCCAATTTACATATTTATGGTATTTTAAAATACCAAAATCTAAACCAGTAATACCATAGCACCAAATAAATTCAAATCACGCTATAATCCATCACAGATTATTTAACATATCATATCACTAAATATGAAAATAATTTTAACATTTTTGAGGAATCCAGTTGGATCCCTCCAACCTGTTTTCCCTACATCCATAGATGTTAATACAATATAAAAATACCAATCCCACTTCGAGAGGGATATTGCGGTATACAGGGTCATCCGCTATTATGCGTGGCGCATAGGGTCCCATCCGCTATATATATGTGGGAATATCAATCACTCCAATATATAATATCACATTCGACTAATAAAAATATATCAATTCAACCAATCAATCAGTAATTAATTTTAACTATTTAAAATTAATTGTTGTGATCCAAAATTGAGTGGGATTATCTCACCTAGAGCTTTCATATTAAATCAAATCGAATGGCGTTCGATTTGACCTAAAATTTTAACTAGCTTTAAACGACTCCAAATCAGTGCCATGATGTAATGCTCATCGCCATGATTCTAATGCCACTTGTTTCGTCCAATTCTGACAACCTATGCAAAAGTTATGCATTTTATAAGTTTTGAAGATAATTATATAGATAAATTCTTTTTTTTAAACCTGGTTAACCTGAGCCGCACGATCTGGCATCAAAGAATCAAGGCCACAAGTCCATCTTCTTCATCATGTCTTTGTCCAGGCTTATTCGCGTATGAATTAACCCATGGCCGCCCATCCTCATTAATTCTCGTGACCACTATGCTCGTTGATAAATCGATCAGAGACTGTCACAATGAAGCCCATCATCGACTCCACCTCCTCCCAGAAACCGGTCAAGCTCGGCAGTACCGCTACCTTGGAAACCATGCACGAACGAACAACCTTCTCGAGCCTATTCTGACAAAACGAGGCCACAAAAATCGATCGCCACCGTACAACTCGTAGAGCTTGATGAACTCTTTGATTTTTATTTAGAAAGTTTAGTCCAAAAACACATGGATTGAGAGATAAATGAGGGAGAAGGAAGGAATATTTCGGCCATTAATTCTTGAATTGGCGGCCGCATTAAAATTGGCTAGGGTTTACTTTTGCGAATATATATACGTGCATATATATTATTTTTATATTATTTTATTATTATTTTCACAATTCATGTGCTTTTCCGGATGATGTGACGTCCCAGAAATTTGGGCAATATTTATTTGATAATTTCCGTTAATAATTATTTTAAAACATAGAATATTGTTTTAATAATTTAATTCAAACAGAAATGATCTTTTGAAAACTAATAATAATTTGGTTTGACAAATGTTATCTTTTCAAAATTTATAATAATGATAATGATAATTTAATTTGGGAATCTTATTCTTTTCAAAGTTAAAAATATTTAAATGATAAAATTATCTTTCTAAGCTAATTTAAAAGATATTTGATTTATAATGTATATATGTGTATACATTGTTAATAGGGGATTTGATTTTAATTTAAATTTAATAAGAATGTTTTCAAATTTATATATATACATGTATATATTGTGAATTGCAAAATTTGATTTAAATTAGTATAGAAACTTTTCAAAAGTTTGTTTTAAAATCTATCTGATATTTTCAAAAGAAATTAAGGTAAAAATTTATTTTGTTTAGAAAAAATATAATAGTTTAAATTGTATATTATAATAAAATTTATTTTGTTTTCTTTTAAAAATTGTTATTTTGAAATAAACTTAGTTCATTTACATTAAAGTACAATGTTTTTAAAATTTTTGGAAATAAGTTTTAATTCAATATCTTTTTCTTTTTAAATTTTCTTTCTTGAAAATTTAGCCTTAAAAATATTATTTTAAAAAGTTACAAATAAACATTAAAATATGTAATTTTATAAAGGTAATTTTTATGTAAACAATTAAAGGGTAAATGTAAATAAACATTTAAAAATATGATAACATAAATAAGAATGAATTTAAAAACATTTTTAAATTTAAGAAATTATTTTAATATTAAAATGAACATGTGTAAGGTTATTATACATGAGGAAGACACTTGTAAATTACTCTACATCATAATGTAACAAGTGGCAACATTAATTTATTTTGAAAATAATTATTTATAAATATAGATAAGAAATTTGGCAATTCATTTTAGTTCAATCTTTCTTCTCTTCAAAAGAAAATCTGAAATCAGATTTAAAGAGGAATTCAAAACCAAATACAATTCATGTTCAAAAATCTGCAAAGCAAATCTACAATTTTATTTTTTTCAAGTTTCAACTTCAAAATGAAGATCAACTCAAGATCATCTGCATGCATTTAAGACTAGGATCATCTTCATCAAAATGCAGTTTTAAAATCAACTACAACAGCAAGCAAATGCAAAACATCAGATTCAACTAACAAATCAGCAAGTTCAAAGGGAAATCCAATTCTACAGGAAATTCAAATATACAATACCAGGAAAATAAATTTGCATCAGAGTTTGTCCTCTGCTTCTTCAATTATTAGTGAGTAAACTTCTATTTTTAAAAACAGTTCTTTCCTTTTAAATCAAAGATAAAGTAAATTCCAGAACATAAGTTTCAATTCAAACTGTTTTTTTTCAAAAATCAAGAACTGCTATGAAATAAACTGCTTTGTCTTCATTTTTTAGTGAATAACTTCACAATTTAAAAAGCTTAAATTTATCGGTTGCATGTGGATAAATAGGAATAAGTATGCTTTGTATGATTGTATTGTGATGGATATTCTGTGTGTATAATAAAGTAAACATATGCATGTGTTTACAGGTATCTGTATATCTGTTCATGTTTTTTTTAAAACTAAAATTTTAAATAGAATCCATTACCTCTTGATTTGATCTCTGTTAGGATTTTATATGTAAACAAAAAGTGTTTGTGTAGTATGGATTTATGTTTATAAATCATAATTAAGATTAATTAAGAAACTGGTTGTCTCTGTAACGATATGAACAGTTATTGTTTTAAATAAGCAAATATCAAACATCTTAAATTATTAAATCAGGTTTATAACTTGAATGCACATATGAAATCATGATTTTTAAAACTAAAATCACATTTTTTAGTTAAGTGTGGAATGAGTGTTTCTGGGTTGAACAGATATTGAGTTTTGGGGTTTATCTGATGATCTAGTGGGTTTGGGATGTTGTAGTTCTTCCTGTAGGTGGAGGAATGGTTGGTGAGTGGAGGAAAAATGTCAGGTGGATGGTCAGAGATTGGTGGCGACAGTGGTTGCTTAATTCAGTTTCTAAACCTAGTTTTCTGGTGGTAGAAATTTTGATGCTCCTCGATTTCTCTGGTGCATCGAGTGTTGTAGGGCTTTGGGAATTTGAAGAGGGAATGTAGGTGAAGGAATTGCCGGAGTCGCAGGTGATCTGATGGTCGGAGATGGGTTGTCGAGGTGTTGACAGGTTTGGGGCATTTTTGCAGTGTAATGTTCCAAGTTGGTCCGACTATCTTGATTTTGATTTCGAGCTACGGTGGGAATTCTGGTGGTCGTGATCAGGTGTTGAGTTGGTCGGCGACGTGATGAAGGTGGTGAGGATGGCTGGAGGTTGCCAGAGCGCCGGTGCATATGCATCGTGCATATTTTACTTCTGGTGAATTTTTCTGGGTTTGTGCAGAAGATTTTACTCGAGTTTTACTTGGGTAGTTCGAGTATTTGTCTCGAAGTATTTAGGGTTATGACTCGAAGTATTTGTGAGTGATCTCGGGTATTGTTATTTTCAGGTTTTTATAACCTGACGGTGTGCAGTTTTTAAAATTTGAATGAAATTTAAAAATTAAGGCAGGAATTTAAAATAGAGGTTTTAAATTCTAAGTTTGGATTCAAATAAACTTTTGAATCCTAAGTATTAAAATGAAAATTTTAAATTTTTAAGCAAGGTTTAAATTAAGTTTTTAAAATCAAGTCTAAATATAGTTTCAAGTTTACTATGGATTCAAACCTTGAATTTAAATCAGTTTTGTAAATTTAAATGTTGAACAAGTTTAAATGTTTTAAAGTAGATTTTAAAAGTGAATTTGTTTTCAAATAAATGTTTAAACTTGATAAAATTCTTTTCCTTTAATATTTGAAATGAAAACTTATGATGTGTTTAATCTTAAATTTGGAAGTTAAATAATCAATTTATTTTAAAGCTTGTTTTCTTTTAATAAAATTAAGTAATTTAGTTTAAAAAAATTCTTATATAAGTATCTTATATAAGTAATGAATGTTCTTTACATTTATTTTAAGGTTTATAAATTTATTTAAATTTGGACAAATGTTTAAATGGTTAAACATTTGAATCTTAAATTCAAAATGGAATTTGAATTTAAATTTAGAGGTGTAATGTTTTAAATACACTTGAATGTAATGAAGTCATTAATAAAGTAAATGAATTATCTTAAAAATAATTAAGATAATAAAAGAATTTAATTTATAAAAGGATTAAGGAATGATTTATTTATTTGTTTTTAAATTAATGATTTATAATTAGAGATGATTAATAATGATTAATCTAAGATAAATTTCTTTAGAAAGTAATTTAAGAAAATGTTATTAGTTAATAAAGATGACTATCTAAGGATTTTTAAGTAATTAATTAATGCGATTAATTTTGATAATTAATTAGATTAATTATTGAAGATAATCAATTTTAAATTGTTAAGCATAATTGCTTGATAAAAGTAATTAAGAGATTAATTACTTATTGTAATTAATTATGATAATGTGATTAGTTTAAGTTAATTAATTTAGTTTAATTAATTTAAGAAATCATTTGATGATTTAATAAGAGTAATTACTTAATGTAATTAATGGAGCATAATTACTCAGGGAAGTAATAAATGATAATTACTAGAATGTAATTTGTGAAAGATGATTTATAATGAAGTAATTTGGGTAATTACCTTTTTAATTAATTAAGGGATTAATCAATGAAGATAATTAATTATGGAATAATTAATTTGTTAATGACTAATTAATGGTAGTTAATTACTGGCTTGATATTAATCAAGGATGATTAATAATTGTATTTTAAATTTTAGATTAATTACTAAATGTAATTAATTTAAATAAAGTAATTAATTTAAATATAAATTTGAGATCACTAATTAATATAATTAATGATGTAATTAAGAATTGTTTAATTAACGAATAATTAATAATAAAGTGATTAATTAATGTAATTAATTTAGAATAAATGTAATTAATTATAGTTAATTAATAAATGAAGTAATTAAATGTTAATTACTAATGATTAAGGTTAATTAATTTGTGAAATTAATTAAAGACTAATTACTTATTGTAATTAGAGAATGATTAATCAAAGGTGTTTAATCAAGATGAATACTTAGAATGATAAATTAATTAGATTATAATTAATTAATGGATATATAAGCAGGATTTATAGATGTAGTAATTAATTTAATTTAATTTAAATTAATTAGAGATAGAAGTAATTAATTTAATTCATTTTAAATTAATTATAGATGGTGGTTAATAAATCTTTGCTTATGGATGATATTGATATTTCATTGAATGGTTGTGATCTCAGTAATGAGATGAGTAATATCTATATGATATGGATGCTTAGTTAAAGTATGATAATATGGATTATCTGTTTATGATGATTATCTGTTTGTGATGATAATACGGATTATCTGTTTATGATGAAAATGTGATTATATATTGTGATATGTGAATTATATATCTGTGTGTATATAGATAATGATGAATTGAATTAATTATTCAAACTAAAATCACTTGGACATTAAGATGGAGTTTGGATTTCGATTAGACCGGGACCGGGTTTCCAAATTTGGAATTCCGAAAACCACATCGATCCAAATTAAACGTTAGGTCGTGAATCTCAGGTAAAGAGTGAAGACTCGAGGTGTAAGGACTATTCGTGTTAATACTCTTTGGGTGATTCCAATACTAGTTTAACGGGAGTAGTACTTTCATGTTCGAGATGAAGATTCAGAGTGCAAGGGCTATTGTCGTTAACTCTGAGTGTGATTCCAAAACGAGTGTAGTGAAATAGTGCCTTCGGTTTCGTACGAACCCGGAACGAACTTGTATGGATTGAATGCTTTCAGAACTTCGTTAGGTGGACGATGAGCATTCTAAGATTAATGTGTCCTATAAAGGTAATCGTAGCCTCAAGCCTCATCAACCGGGAATGGCTAAAACAGGGGAGGTGCTGCAAGGCTAAGTGGTCATGCCCAAGTAGGACGAGATTTACCCCTGTCTAGAGGTCCCTTTTTATTTCGGCTGTGTGGGCAGTTGGCGACGGCCATCTGCGGGGTTGTCTTGTTCGGGACTGTCCAGTAAGGGATGGTTCCGGCTTTGTGTTGCAGGGGGTTGGGAGTGATCCTTGGTACGGTGATTTAGGCCACGTATTGTGACGGGCGGTACCCGAGTAGCCCTGCCATTGTATGGAATCCAAACTCCAATAAATGCCTGTACGGTTTTGATTGTGTCCAACTATGTTGGAACGTGAGAAGCAAGCATTCCAGCTATTTCTGTATTTTATTTTGAAAACCCTAGACCTTATTATAATATCACTCGATTTCCTATCAAATGTTTTGGTTAGCGTAAGGTAAAATTTTTCCATGTTTATTTGTGGGAAGTCTTACGTGATACCTTTTGTTTCCAAAGGATTTTCTAAAGTTAAGCAACTTTAACCCGTTTATTCACACCAGACCCCTGTCTGACCCGAGTTTTTATTTTCTGTTTTATTAAACTCTTGGGTACTCATATTATGTATGAGTAGTCAAGGGATTCATGATTTCTTTGACGAGTTCTGGAGGAGAAATGGAGCAGGAGGCTTCAGCGTATAGATATATATAGTGGTTCCGCTGTGTTAGTATTGTATCTATTTTTCTGTGATGTACTTGAATTGTAATAACTAGACAGGTGTTTATAACTGTCTAGTTTGTGTTGTATTAGCTGTATAACTCTAATGTATATGATACTATGTAATATTTTATGTGATATAATATAATTTATTCGTTCCGCAGTGAGATTCTGATGTTTGTTTCTTTCTTTCCTATCTTTTCTCTTTTCTATCCCTTTCTTTCTTCTTAATGATGCGTTTTTCTATGGAATGAAAGGCGGGTCGTTACATATGAACTCCAAACAAAGCTTGTCACCTTGCATTTATAATGTTTTACCCCTATTCCAAACATAATGGAACATGTTTCATGGCCTAATTCGATCGCATATGGAAGATAGCTTTTCGAATCGAATTATAATATTAAATTTTCCATATTTAATTTCAGTGCGTTTCTACCTTGCACGACCAAACGATAACTCCAAACGTTCCGTAATTTGAAACCCAATAATAATACACTATTATGAATCCAATGGAACTAGTTTCGTCGAAATATAAGACTGTCCCCCGAAAAGCTATTTTTATACGTTAATTTGAACGATATATTTTTAAAATTGAACAAATCACTTTTAAATTCAATTTAAAAAGCTTTATTATCTTCATTATTATAAATATAAATTTGATAAGCCTTTTAATTTTTTTTATCAAGCTTAAAACTCAAGATTCAATATTTTAATCAATTTCCAATTATAAAATCCAATAATTAAATTATCCAATAAATCTTTATATTTGAAATTCAAGTTAAAAATTAAATTTTACATATTTAAAACCAATTAAATATTCCAATTTCAAATAACGAAATTCTAGGTCATTATAGTATTATTACAATGTAAAATGATTTAAATGGAACATTTGTTGGAGTACGGTATATAAAATGATTTATATAACTTATAAATGTTGTTTTTAACTAAAAAACTTTTTTTAGAATTTTAAATCCTGGTATTTCTTAAATAATTTCAAAAGGATTTTGAGAAAATTAATGGTGGAATTTCTCGGATGTTTTTATAAGTATAAAATTTCAAGGAGAATTTTTGATAAAGATACATTTTCTTTGGATATTTCGAAAAACATCTTGATTAGTTTTGTGGTAATCCGAATAATCTTGTAAGTGACGATCGAATATTTTCTTGGGCGAACGTTGTAGTGTAAATTATTCTCTTTATGAATGTGCAATCGAAATGAGTTGGAATTCAAACGAACCCAAAGCAGGTGTTAGTGAATAAATTGTTAAAATTATTTATATATAGCAATATATGTAGCATGATTTCTAGAAGGTGTTTTGAAAATAAAACCAAGTCTTTTGATTTTAAGAGTCCTTAAAGGAAATTGATTTAAAATAAAAAGGTATATTGATAAATAATTTGGTAAATGAAAATTTTAACTCCTAAATCGTAAAGAGATAATTTAACTCAACTTTTTTATGGGTTAATCTGGATAGAAAGGTTTTGATAAATTTTATTTTATTAAAACCATAGTTTTTGTTTAAACATCTAAGTTGTGTAAAATATTTGATGGTATTAGGTTACCTGGTAAATATCTTTCCCCAGAACACTCTAAGGTAAAGAAGCCGAAAGGTTGACTCAGTTTTAAGACCCATATTTTGTTTGACCCTCCATTTAGTTCTGAAAATAACAAAAATAAATAACAAATAAATAAAATAAAATTGATATTTTGTATGTAATTTTAGGATGTGGAGGAGTATTATACAAATAAGAAAGAGTGGAGTAAGCTATTAATTTTGTGTTTGGTGAAGACGAGACTCTATAAAATATCTATTAACTTATGTGAAAAGTTATGAAGTAATTCATAAATAATTTTAATACTGAATGAAATATTATAAATAAAATTGAAATTGATTTATAAAACGATTAATGTAATTAAGAAACCAATCGATTAAGTATGTATGTTGTATGTTGAGCATTTTATTCGCACGGTTCGTGATTTGGGATTCGAGTGCATAACTTCAGGGTGATTCACACCAATCTAAAAAAGGATTTCTCACTTGATTCTTGTCAGCAAACACTTGATTCGAATTTTTGGAGTGATATTGAGGTTATTTAACATAGTACATGGCTATGTAAGGAGAACAAATGTTTCTAATCAAGGAACCTATATAGAGTCTGCACTCGGGAGGTCAAGTGAGCGATACTAGTTCAGAAGTGAAGTTTATGTATCCGAGTAAGTGATCAGATTAGATATTGTGTATAGATGATTTATGAACATCATATGAGCTTAAGTGTAGTAGTATAAATTGTTGTGTGGTTGAGGAAATTATCTGTATCCTTGGACAATCGAGAAAGTTGTGAACCGAAGCAAAATTTCTAAAAAAATTGTTAGTCATTTGACATATTAAAAAATGTTAAGTGTTAGTTTACCTCTTACGGAATTTGATATGAATTGATAGGGTTATTTTATAAACTATAGTTTATAAAGTCATTAGTTCTTCGAACTTAAATCACGATGCTTTTGAAAATGGTAGTTTTGAAGGAATTTGTATAAGAAATAATAATATTATTATTTTGAAAATAATGGTGAAGTATTATTATTTTCTGGTTATCTGAAAGGAGTTTTTGTGAGGCATTTGTTGGAATATTTTGTTATGACTAATGTTGGGTTTTAGAAGTTTTTTCAATTTCGAAGACTCGTCGGGTATATTTGTTTACTTTAGTTGTTGTTTTTGGAGGAACTGGAATACCACTGGATGGTCCTGTTGATACGCTAAGATTTTGATCAATGACAATGTGCTTCAACAAAAAGGAAGAGATGTGCAAAGCTAAAGAAAGAACGATGAAGACCAAGGATAAACATAAGTATGATTTTTATATAGGTCTTAGTTTAGATTTATTGTTAAAATCTATCCTCAAGAGGCTTGCACAAACACTAGAACACATTTTATAAATTTCATTTCTTAATACACATTCACTGTGCACAGTTTAGTAGTTCAGTCGACTGAACAGGGATGACCAGTCGACTGAACCTGTTACACATATACAAACATGTACAGTTTCAGTCGACTGAAACACCCTGCTCAGTCGACTGAATTTGTTACTGAAAATTTTACTTCATATTTTCAGTTGACTGAATTCTCTGTTCAGTCGACTGAATTTGAACCTGCGAATTTTCTCTGAATGGACACCTTCTTCCTCCCAAGAGTTGCAACCATTCACCAATGGAAATGGAAGCATCTCTTGTCTGCAACCTTGGCCAACAGATGCACCTCTTCCAGAAGTATAAATACATAATTTTAACATCTGCAATTTACCAAATTCTCTTGCTTTAATCTTACTATTTTCTTGAACTTATTATCTAGAAATTCTAAAAGCAATCACAAATCTATTGCTTGAATCACTGCTTTGTTTTTAACATTCTTTTGATTCATAGCAATTCACATTTCCTATATCTTCACAAACACTTGCATACTCTCGAGGATAAGATTATAAGAATATCGTACTACATTAGACTCATTAGTGTTGATAAGAACACAACTAGTCGAATATTGTTTTTTAATAATTGAGTTGAAGTCCTCTTTGGTAGTTGAGGCAAGAAATCTCGTTCGGTTGTTCGGGTAAGTTGCAAACCTATCCCTCTGGGTTAAGTGAGGGTGATAGTTAGTGAAATTCATAAGTGAAGCTTAGGGACTGGACGTAGGACTAGAAGTCCGAACCAGTATAAAATCCTGGTGTCTTCCTTGCTTTTACTTACTTTATCTACCTAGATTATTTCGTTATTCCATATTACACAATCCTACCGCATAGCATCTTTCAATTGGTATCAGAGCAAGGCCGTCCTATAACCATAACACCGTTATTAGACATATTGATAATATGGAAAATAACGCAAGTACAAGCACAACATCTGCCTATAGTTCTACATTTGCGGAAGGACAATCTACCCAAAGACCTCCTCTATTCAATGGACTAAACTATAACTATAGGGCTACAAGGATGAGGATTTGTATGCAAGCAATAAGTTTCAAAGCCTGGAATGCTACTCAAGCAGAGTTCGTTGTACCCGCAACCGATTATCCTACATGGACACAAATTCAAAAGAATGAAGCTAGTGCAAATGCCAAAGCTATGAATATGCTATTTTGCGCCCTGGATAGAAATGAATTCAACCGTGTTAGCATATGTACCACTACATATCAAATTTGGGAAACACTTAAAGTCATACACGAAGGCACAAACAAGGTTAAACAAACAAAGATATCCATGCTGAAGAATCAATTCCAAAACTTTAGAACGCGACAAAATGAATCCATCAATGACATGTACTCGAGATTTCATGACATTCATCATGCTTTAATCGGACTAGGAGAAAAATACACGGATTTTGACATTGTATCTAAAGTTCTAAATTCACTCACTGATGAAAGGAAGAGAAAAGTACTAGCAATCGAGGAAGCAAATGATCTATCTACAATGAAACCAGAGGAATTGATTGGAAATCTTGTGTCGTATGAAGTAAATATGCAAGCTAAGAAAGATCAAGCTCAAGAAAGAAAGAATGTAGCTTTTCATGCAGAAAAGGAAGAATCAGAGTCTGAAGATGAGGGTTTAACATTTATAGCCAAAAATTTCAAGAAATTCTTAAGATATAGAAAAGGAAATAAAAACGGATTTAATAAGAATTTCTTGAACAAACCTACATCCTTGAATATAGAATGTTTCATCTGTCACAAGAAAGGTCACATGCACAAGAATTGCCCAGAGCAAAAGAAGGAGAATCAAAAGCTCTCAATAACAAAAACAAGAGAGAGAAATTCAAAAAGAAGGCATTCTCTGTAACATGGGATGATTCGGATTCATCTTCATCCAAAAGTGAAAATGATAGCGACAATGAACAGGCAAATGTATGCTTCATGGCTCAAGAATCTGAAGTAAGTAATTTAACTTTCGATGACTTAATTGAAGTAAACACTGAACTTTTGAACACAATAAAAACTCTTAAAAAGAAACTCGTGAAAATCAAAACAAAGCTGAATTTGAAAGGGATATGTTAAAAGATGAAAAGAAAATTTTAGAAGAAGAACTTGAAAAAGTTCAAGAATCTCATTCAAATTCGGAAAATCAATTATCACTTTTAAGTCAAGAAATTGAAACTCAAAAGACAAAGAATGATATAATTGTTTCTGAAAATCATGAGTTAAAAACTAAGATTAGACAAGTTGAGTTAGAAAATAATAGTCTTCAAGCTAGATTAGATAATATCACTAGAAATGTTTCTAACTTTAACAAAGGAAGAGAAAATTTATCAAAGATTTTAGAAAATTCTCAATCTTCTTCAAATAAACATGGATTAGGATACAAAAAGAAGTAAAAAATTTCTAAAAGAAAAGTACGAATTTTAAGAGGAATATTGATTTGAAACAACAAATGTTATTAAGAGAACCTATTAAAACAAAAGTAAACCAATGTAGTCAAAATTTGGGTTCCAAAGACTAACAATATTTTAAGTAGGAATAAATATATTAAAACATTTATGAATAGTGTTCATCATAATAAAAACTATATTTATAAAAAGGATACTAAACCAAAATTGGGTTTGGCTTCCTAAGCTCTAACTTTTTAGGACCCTATTAAAAGGTGGGTACCAATAATTTTGTATTTATTTTCAGGTCCCACTTAAAAAGAAGAAATGGATACTAGACAGTGGTTGCTCAAAACACATGACCAGAGACAAAGATATGCTTACAAACATCACATAGTTGATGGTGGCTCGGTAACCTTCGGAGATAATTCAAAAGGCTATATCATTGGCAAAGGAGATGTGAGCAATTTCGGTACATCAAATTTACCTTTTATAACAAATGTTTCATTAGTTGAAAATCTAAAACATTATCTACTTAGCATAAGTCAACTTTGTGACAAAGGCTTTAAAACAACTTTTTGGAAAATAAATGTAGTATTTTTGATCAAAACCAAAATCTTGTTTTTGAAGGAAATAGAGATAGGAATATTTTCGTTCTAAATATGAATATTAATCATAATACAAGTATGTGTTTACTAGCCAAAGATAATGATCCTTGGTTATGGCACAAAAGATTTTGTCATATAAATTTTAAAACTATTAGAAAACTTTCCAAAAATGAATTAGTAAGAGGTTTACCCAAAAAAAACTTTAAAATAAAAAATCTTTGTGATGATTTTCAAAAAGGAAAATTAATGAAATCATCTTTCAAATCTAAGAAAAATATTTCGACTTTACAACCATTAGAATTACTACACATGGATTTATTCGGACCAACACAAGTTCAATCCATTAATCATAATTGATACGTGTTTGTAATAGTTAATGATTTCTCAAGATATACATGGACTATTTTTATGAAAAATAAAAGTGATACTTTTGAGCATTTTAAAACGTTTGTCAAAAGAATTCAAAACACTAAAGATTTGAAGATTAAAAATATACGAAGTGATCATGGAGGCGAATTTGAAAATGAAGCTTTTGAAACTTTCTGTAAAAAGAAAGGAATAAATTATAATTTTTCATTTCCTAGAACTCCTCAACAAAATGGAGTTGTAGAAAGAAAGAATAGAACATTACAAGAATGCGCTAGGACATTATTAAATGGAAGTTTTCTACTAAAACATTTTTTGGAAGAAGCCGTAGCTACTGCATGCTATGTATTAAATAGAATATCAGTTAGACCGTTAACTAAAAATACTTCATATGAACTATTCAATAACAAAAGGCCAAATATATCTTATTCAAAATATTTGGGTCAAAATGTTTTATTTTAAATACAAAAGATCAACTAAGTAAATTTGATCCAAAAGCCGACGAAGGAATTTTTGTAGGATATTCAGAATGAAGTAAGGCATATCGAGTATTTAATAAACGAACAAATGTAATCGAAGAAACCTTACATGTATCTTTTGATGAAAATTTCAAAAAAGAATTAAGTATAAAAGATGATGAAGAATTTATAAATATAGAAAATACAAATCTTGAAAATTGTAATAATGAACTAAGATTGTCACCAAGAATGTTACGAGATCACCATACTCAAAACATAATAGGTGAAATCAATTCTCAAGTTAAGACAAGAAATCAATTAAATCAAATAGGACATGTAGCTTTCATTTCTACAATAGAACCTAAAAATCCTAAAGAAGTATCAACAGACGATTACTGGATTATTGCAATGCAAGAAGAATTAAATCAATTTGAACGTAACGATGTTTGAGAATTAGTTCCCCGTCCGAATAATCAATCTGTTATAGGAACAAAATGGGTTTACAAAAATAAAATAGATGAACAAGGTAATATAACTAGGAATAAAGCTAGACTAGTAGCACAAGGATATAATCAAGAAGAAGGTATTGATTTTGAAGAAACTTTTGCTCCCGTTGCAAGACTTGAAGCAATGCGTATTCTATTAGCTTTTGCATGTTTTCACAATTTTAAACTTTATCAAATGGATGTTAAAAGTGCATTTTTAAATGGTTTTATAAAAGAAAATGTATACATAGAACAACTTCCTTTATTTATACATGAAAAATATCCAAATCATGTATATAAATTAAAGAAAGCACTATATGGTCTTAAACAAGCACCTTGTGCTTGGTATGAAAGACTTAAAAGTTACTTACTAAATTCGGGATTTCAAATTGGAAAAGTTGATCAAACGCTTTTCATTAAAAATACTGCTAAAGATATTTTAATAATTCAAGTATACGTAGATGATATTATATTTGGTTCGACAAATGAAAATTTATGTAAAGAATTTCAAATATAATGACTAAGGAGTTTGAAATGTCTCATATGGGAGAATTATCATATTTTCTCGGACTTCAAATTAAACAATTAACAAATGGAATTTTCATAAACCAAGAAAAATATTGTGCTAATCTAATTAAACGTTTCGGAATGGAGAATACTTCTACTAAAACTACTCCTATGAGTTCCACTACTCATCTCGATCGAGATGAAAATGGCAAAAGTATAGATCAAAAATCATTTAGAAGTATGATAGGTTCCTTACTTTACTTAACCGCTAGTAGACCAGACATAATGATGAGTGTATGTTTATGTGCACGTTTTCAATGTGATCCTAAAGGATCACATTTAAGAGCGGTAAAACGAATTATGCGATATCTTAATGATACTAAAGATTTTGGTCTTTTCTATCCAAAAGAGTGTCCATTTGAGTTAGTATCATTCAGTGATGCTGATTTTGGTGGATCTCGAACAGATACAAAAGGTACAAGTGGTACATGCCATTTCATCGAAAAATCACTTGTATCTTGGTTTAGTAAGAAACAAAATTGTGTTTCACTTTCCACGTGTGAAGCGGAATATATATCAGCCGCCTTAGCATGTATTCAAGTTATCTACATGCAACAAACACTTAAGGATTTTAATATAAATTTAACTAATTCTACAATATATTGCGATAATACAAGTACAATAAATTTATCTAAAAATCCAGTTAGTCATTCTCGTACAAAACATATAGATATTTGTCACCATTTTCTACGTGACAATATCGAAAAAGGAATCATAAATTTAGAACATATTTCTACCGAAAATCAAATTGCCGATATATTTACTAAACCTTTATTAGAAAACTCCTTTATAAAATTACGACGAGAATTGGGAATAATCTCTTTTAAAGATAATTTATAAAAAAAGTTATCAATTTTTTTTTACAATTCAGTCGACTAAATCTATATGTTCAGTCGACTGAATGAAGAAAACTATGACTTTCAATTTGCATTTTCAAAATAATGATACATTATAAATAATAATATAAGGGTTATCTCTAATCCATACAATTCTAACTGATTTATTTTAACTATTAAATCTTTGTTTGGTTAAAAAACTTTGATAAATTATCACCACTGTATTTTTAGAATATTCATCCTATAAATACACGTTTAACTTATTTTCATTTTCACAACTCATTTTCACTTACAAAAGATTGAAAAGTTGATATAAAAATGTCCTCGGACAACTCATACTCCCAATCAACATCACCTCTTCGGTCGATAACTCACCAACATCACCAAAACTTCCTACTCCAACACCAAAGCATGAGCCAATCTATAAATGGGACAACTATCGAACTGGATACACACCGAAATCGAAGAAGGCTAAACGTGGTCTTTTTATCTCAAAAGATACGAAAAGAAAAATTGACGAGATTCATCACTTTCAACAACAACAAATAAATCTTCAACGAGAATTATATTTCGAACAAAAAGTAACTGCTAGACGATTAAGCTTCCTAGAGCAAATCGGTTTACGTTTTTGTGGCTTAAAGAAAAGCGAAGTGACTGAGCCTCTACCTCGGCTAGTTAGTTCGTATGATCCATCTTCGTCATACCGTACACTAGCCGATCCTGTGAATCCTTTGATGTCACCAAAGACTCTTCAGTATAGTCCAAATTCATGGGATATAAACTATATGGAGAATGAAGGACGTAAAAAGAAAAATTGCCCATCTCCAAAGAAATGATTAATTCGGTGGCCAAATCATGTTATTATATCGTATTTTATCTATATTATTGTAATCATTTATTGAAATTTATTTTAAAAATTTTAGAATTCCAAAAACTCAAGGTTTAGTCGACTGAACCTTCCTGCTCAGTCGACTGAACACTAGGCAGAAAACAAATATACAATAGTTCAGTCGACTAAAACCTCTGTTCAGTCGACTGAATTTAACATAGAAAATTTCGGCCAAAATTTCAGTCGACTGAACAGACTTTTTCAGTCGTATGAACGCCAATTCCCAGGCAACTTTTCCGCTTTTATCAACTATTTTTTACCCTTTTACCTTCACTTTTTACCTTCCAAAAGTTCTCTCTTCCCCATTGTTTTCCAAAACCCTAGCCCCCAATTCACAAATTACTCTCAAATCTCACGACAAACGGCCCCAAAAAGATCAAGAGCTTCTTCTTCATCCTCCGAGCCAATTGATGCTCAAATTGCACGATGGCTCTATGATGGCGTAGCCGTAACAAGGTGGAATAAAATGAAGAATTCTCGCATTTTTAAGCACTCCTTCATTGATTTTCAAAGCCTTCAGACATACAACATTCAAGCATTAACGGATCGGGCAGGTTTAACTTCTCTTTTGGATTTGAAAAAAAATGATCATGCAATAAACCATATCATGGTCAAATTATTTAATGCAAATCTTAATCTTGGACACCAAACTCCAAGAAATCGAAATGATAGTGTTTGGAGTATGGTGTGTGGGAAGAAAGTTTGGTTCTCCTTAGATCGAATGGCACACATCTTAGGATCACCTAACGTAGGGAGAAAGCTTGATGAGGTAGAATTCAATCCACAAATTCGAGATAACATAAATCATCAATTTCTGGATGATAATGTTAACACTCGAGATTTTAAGTCCACTTCCCTACGACCTAGAGCTAGAATCCTTCACAAAGCTCTTATGAGAACAATTACTCCACGAACGGGTTCATATGAACTTGTCTACCCAATCAATTATCGAGCTCTATACGCTATTTGGGGGCAATATTCAAGTCAATTGGCTCCAACTAATCCTTGATGAGTTTCTCACATTTAATAATGGCAAAATGCGAACTATATATTTAGAGAATATATCATGAGACTTCTCCTCAATGTTGATACGCCATTAACCGAGTTCGAAAATACAATGGTCCATCAAATTAACCAACGGACAATAAGCCTTATGCAAGTCCCGGATAGACCTCCCCGCATTATATCTCTTGCCGAATGGGAAGCTAGGCATCAAGAACAACAACAACCTCCACAGGCGCAACAACCTCCACAAGCTTCACATGAAGAACCTTTCGACCGAGAAGATGAAATTCGTATCATTGAGCCAAGTTTTACTACCAATCAATCGTTGGGGATTTTATCAAGAAATCAACAAATTCTTGATAATCGCCTCAAGAAGGTAGATCACAAACTTGATAAAATTAAAGGATTCTTCAATAAATTATGGGATGCCATCTCATGCTCAACTTCCACTACTGCTTCAACATCACGCGGTAAGCGTCTTGCACCTACTTTCACATGGACATCTTCCGAAGAACATACAAGCAGCAGCACGAGTGGCACTAGTGGTGGTCAAGGAGGAAGTTATAGACCTCCCACAGGAGGACCCGTTATCCGAGAACCAAGGGGAGGGAGAGAAGCCTCATATGATTAGGACAAGGATGAATAAACTCTAATCACAAGGCTTGTATAAATAGCCTTTTATGTTTCTTTCATGCTACATTTTATGTTTTATTCATTCATGCGACATTCTATATTTTATTTCTCATGCTACATTTTTATGCTATATTCTATGCTACATTCTTAGACGATAGACATGCATATCAGTGATTGTTTTGACAATATACTTCTGTGATTATTACTTCCTTTTTGTCGATGACAAAGGGGGATAAATATGTGTTATTAACCATGTTTTTTTTGTAGAAAAGATAGTGCATATATTCAGGGGGAGGAAATAATCTCTACACACATGAGTATTTTCATCAATCAAAAAGGGGGAGAATGTTGATACGCTAAGATTTTGATCAATGACAATGTGCTTCAACAAAAAGGAAGAGATATGAAAAGCTAAAGAAAGAACGATGAAGACCAAGGATAAACATAAGTATGATTTTTATATAGGTCTTAGTTTAGATTTATTGTTAAAATCTATCCTCAAGAGGCTTGCACAAACACTAGAACACATTTTATAAATTTCATTTCTTAATACACATTCACTGTGCACAGTTTAGTAGTTCAGTCGACTGAACAGGGATGACCAGTCGACTGAACCTGTTACACATATACAAACATGTACAGTTTCAGTCGACTGAAACACCCTGCTCAGTCGACTGAATTTGTTACTGAAAATTTTACTTCATATTTTCAGTTGACTGAATTCTCTGTTCAGTCGACTGAATTTGAACCTGCGAATTTTCTCTGAATGGACACCTTCTTCCTCCCAAGAGTTGCAACCATTCACCAATGGAAATGGAAGCATCTCTTGTCTGCAACCTTGGCCAACAGATGCACCTCTTCTATAAGTATAAATACATAATTTTAACATCTGCAATTTACCAAATTCTCTTGCTTTAATCTTACTATTTTCTTGAACTTATTATCTAGAAATTCTAAAAGCAATCACAAATCTATTGCTTGAATCACTGCTTTGTTTTTAACATTCTTTTGATTCATAGCAATTCACATTTCCTAAATCTTCACAAACACATTGCATACTCTCGAGGATAAGATTATAGGAATATTGTACTACATTGGACTCATTAGTGTTGATAAGAACACAGCAAGTCGAATATTGTTTTTTAGTAATTGAGTTGAAATCCTCTTCGGTAGTTGAGGCAAGAAATCCCGTTCGGTTGTTCGGTAAGTTGTAAACCTATTCCTCCGGGTTAAGTGAGGGTGATAGTTAGTGGAATTCCTAAGTGAAGCTTAGGGACTGGACGTAGGACTAGAGGTCCGAACCAGTATAAAATCCTGGTGTCTACCTTGCTTTTACTAACTTTATCTGCCTAGATTATTTCGTTATTCCATATTACACGATCCTACCGCGTAGCATCTTTCGGGTCCATGTTGTTTTGATGTTAGATTTACACCATGATGTGGTCGAAGGAGTTATCTCCTTATCATAATTGATTTTGGCTTTTATTCATTTATCTTTGGAGGAATTTGAAAATATATTTTGAACATTAAAACTCGGGCATTAGTTCTAAAATTACCTTTCGAAAAGATTGAATGCTTAATATTTTATTATGAAGTATTCTCTGTACTTTTGTAGCATATGGTTGTTATATTTTTATATTGCTATTGCTTATGATTAAAATAGCTTGTTTGTTGCTTCTGTTAGCTTAGTTTTCTTTTGGATTATGATAATAAGATAGGTACAGAGAAGCAAGAGATTGCTATTTGATTTCATGCGCACTTGCATTCATATCAAAATAGCGAGTTGCTTGTAAAATTAAAAATCAAACGAAAAAGAGGTACATAATAGATTTAGAATTGGCGATTGACTAAAGGTTTTATGCCCTAGATATAGAAGACCACTTGACTTTTGTTTACTTTTAGTTGATTTGGACCAGTTGTGGCGAGTTGTAGTTTTTCAAATTTAGCCACACAAAGGAGGTGCTATTGAAATTTTCCATAATATAGAGGACTTTAAGAGTTTAATAACTCAATTTAATAAATAGTTTTTGAACCTTAAGGATTAAGGAAATTTTCTTCCTTGGATAATGTCAAGGATGAAATTCTTTTAAAGGGGAGAATGTAACATCCCAGAATTTTACTATTTTGATTTCAGAAATTTTTAACATACCAAAATTTATAAATTTTATATTGGGTAATTGTTGAACTTTTGTAATAAATTTGAAAAGTTTCAAAATAAATAATAATAAGTGATAATTTAAATGAATATAAAATTTCAAATTTCTTTTGAGTTTAAAATTTGAAATACTAAAAGTTTTTAAAATCATTTGAATTTGAATTTTATTCATATATGCAAATATATATGTATGGGGGCATATGGGTAAATTCGAATTTATATATTGAATTTGATTTTTAATTTGAACTTAAATTTTCTTTTAAATAAATGTTTTAGTAAAATAATTTGCATTTTATATATATATATATATATATATATATATATATATATATATATATATATATATCTATGTGATTGATTTAATATATATTTAAATTCAAAACCATTCTCTTTTTAATAATGTATTAATATAAAGCTAATGTCTTTAATAAGAAATCGAAGTTTATATACAAATTAAATAGTGTAAAATATTTTTGTTAATAAAAATTAATTACAAGTGTTAAACAAATAATGAATAAGGTGACAAGTGTAAATCATGAGAGAAAAAAATTACAAGTGGCATTGTATCAATTTCTTTTTTCTTAAGAACATTCATAGAAAAGGTAAAAAATCATTTATCTTCTTCCCCTTACTTTTTATTCATTTCAAAGAAAAAAATTCTGTGCAATCTACACATCAGAAAAAAAGAAGAAAAAAATCATCAAGAACAAACATAATTTCCTCAAATGATAAATCAGGAAACAAATTTCAGAAGAAAATAAATCTATAGCAAGCTTTGCATTCAATATCTTATAACTAAAGAAGGAATTCAAGGATAATACAACTCTTCAACTAATACCACAGAATCAAGTAGGGAAATTTCAAGGATAAAAAAAACGAATCAGCAATCAACATATAAAACAAAATTTAGCAGACTCAAATTAGAGTGCAGGCCACAAATTTTCTTTCCCCTGTTCAGAAAAAAAAGTTACGGTAAGTAATTTAAATTTTAAACTGTTGTTAAAAGATTGAGTGAGTAAATTCCATCAGAACTTAAGCAAGTTCACACAAAATTTGCTGCAGATAACAATTCAAAAGAAATCAAGCTAAGAAGAAGAAAAAAGGAAAGAAGTTCCAGATTTTTAATTTTAAACAGGGAATTGTCTCTGCTAAAAAGCACAGGTGAGTAAACATCCCTAAGATCTGATGTCTGACGTATTGTTTGAATGTAGAATTTAAACAAGTTTGAATATGGGTTTGCATGCAACAAAATTTGAATGAGTTATGTATTTTTTCCTGTGCATGTTGATGTACAGGATTGTAAATCCTGTTCTAGCTACAGTTTTTAGGGAAAACTGTCTAAAACCCAAATTCATCAATTCTAGTTTGGTTAGATTGAAGTATCAAAAACCAAAAAATGTTTAAATTCATTTAAGATTGAATTAAAAAAAACAATTAAAAGACTAATACCTAGGATATAGAGTCTGTAAGATGAAAACAAAGTTAAAATGCACAATATGTTAAATTTCAAACCTCGTAAATTTTAATTTCAAATATATTATCTGGAAGCTTATCAAAATCTATGATTTTTGAAAGAAAAATAAAAAATTTTAAACAAGTAAATTTTGAGAAAAACGAAGATGATCAGAATTGTTCTTTTTACCAAATTTCGGTGAACGGGGCAAGGATGGGTCTCGCGATCAAGAGTGGAGCATGTTCGAAGTTCAGAGATTATGGGAAAATTGCTAAATGATTTTTAAATTTGTTGTGATGGGCCGATGAAATAAAAATAGGGTTTTAATCCACATTTTTTATTGTAGCGGAAATAGGTTCACCTTAGTCTCGTTAGGCCACCGGAGTTAATCGCTCTGGTAGGGATAGCAGCGTTTGGTCGAGACAAAGATTCAGTTAAGCTTTCATGGCCTCCGATGGCCAGAGGTGGAAGGACAATGTGTTTTTGTGGTAGCTTGGTGTCATTGCAGTTTGGGTCAATAGCAAAATTTTCGATTTTGTTGACGAGATAGGTTTCTGGATGCTCGTGTGGTTCAAGTGGATGGTCATTGACTTGGGGGTGGCTGGAGATTCAACAAACGGAGCGAACTTAGTTGTGCATGTGCATGGCACCCATGGTTGTATCAGTAGTGTGTTTGGGAAGAAGGATATGGGATCGAAGTAAGCACGGGGAAGACTCGAAGGAAGCTTCGGGGGATTTGAAATCAAGTTTTGACTCGAAGTGAATTTGGAGTCGCTTGAGTTTGTACTTAGAAAAAAAATTGAAGAAAAAAGTAACAGCACGAGTCAATTTTTAAAAATATCGAAGCAAACAGTAAAATCTTCCGGGGAAGACTCGAAGTGGCCTCGGATTTTATATACAAAACTCTTTTGCTTTAAAATGAAAATTCAATTTTTTGAACGATTTTAAATGCCTTTTATTAAATGATGATTTTTATTTGAGCTTTAGCTAATTAAGGTTTAAAACAAGACATTTGAAAGTAACTAAACTCAATTTAATTTTTGTTACATTAATTCAATAATTTATTTATATAAATTAATAATGAAATTAAGGAAGTTAATTAAAATAAATGTTATTTAAGCAAAACTTAATCTTTTAACTAACTGATGTAATAGAGATAATTTATAAAACAAGCTCTAAAGAAAAATCAAAGTAATTAATTTATCTTTTGATTTATTAAATAATTGAAGATTTGATAATAAAATTACTTGAGAAGTAATTACTTAAATTTAAGGTTTAACTAATAAATAAAAGCAATTAGGGTTTCATTAATTAACAATTAAGGATTTATTAATTAGGGTAATTAATTAAGGAATGCTTAATTAATGAAGATAATTTAAGATTTAATTAATTTTTATTAGGGATAACGAATCATTGATTAAAATCATTAATGAATTAATTTTGTGATTAATTAGTTTAATTCACACAATTTATTCATCGTAGTTGTATATGATTGATAACTATTGTATGATGGGTATTGATTGATGTCTCTGATTGTAATTGTGATGCCATGTGATATGAATTGTTTATGCTAAGCTGCGATCCTGTATTTTCTATGTGAACGTGAAACCCTTTGGCCCGTAGAAACGGCACTTGAATTTCGATGCGACAGGGGGTCAGATTCCAGTTGGTTATCCCAAACCCACATCAAACCTATGAATCTTTGTGAATGACATATCCACATGTTTTAAAAATTTACGCTCACTATTCGAATTAGCGGAGAGAGGACCTTTATGTCATATAACCCATTCTGAATATGTGATACGACACAATGGATAGCAATTGAAGACCGGTGGTGTAGACCGGGCATCTTGGAGAACGATAGGATAACCTATCAAATGACTCTGCACTGAGTTGCTCCGGTATAGAGATCTCCATATATGATGGGGAGTCCGATCGGGATTGTGGATGCCCAGATTGCAAGGACTTCTTCGGAAGTACCTTTGGTTCTGTTCGAACCCGGAACAGACTTGTATGGATTGTATGTCAGACATTACAAACTGAGATACAAAGCTGATTTCTTTCAAATACATATCTATTGGTGGCGGAGAATTCATCCTCTTAGCTTAACACCCTTCTCTGAGACGTACGAGCTCAGAGGTTATGTAATTGAAGGTTATGAGTGATATACTCCCAATTTGGTAGTGTGGCATGCAAACTGCTGCTGATCATTTGTTGATCCAAGCATGCTTTGTGGAAAAGCGTAGCTTTCTGGACGAGACTTCATCGAACCTCACAACCCGGTTATGGTCGAAACAGAAATCGTGGCAGCAAGGTTATTTGGGGGTAGCACCCCCTGAGGGTATGTCCATTTCCTTCTGGATTATAATTGGTATCATGGTATGGAGCCCAGATACTTACTTTGTGGTTGCTGCAAACTTATTGCTTGTGGTTGTAGGTTGAGAAGCGCTTCGGATAAAGGTTGGTAATGACCGAGAGGTGGCATACTCATGTCAGTTGTTACCTAGTTACAGAGGTAACCCAACCTTGTGTAGCAGAGATCCGGTTAGGGTCCGGGGACGTCCCTCCAGAGGCGTTCCGTTTTTCTTATATGGGAAGTTCCTTTGCCCGACCATTTGTTGGAAATCCAAACAAATCAATACGAGCCTTGTACGGTTTTAGTTGTATAACCTACCATGCAGCATGGCGGTAACCTGCTACAAAACATGGTAGCTATTGTAGGCATACGACGAAATGTGGTATGCTGGCTAAGATTAATATTATACTTTCGAAATTGTTTTCCACACTATGCACTAATAATAATATCTAAAAGTGTTTTCTCATATTAAGCATTTTTGACTATCATAAGAAGAAATCTCCTCCAAGTCTGCGTTTGCATTGTGTGTGTGATGGGTGGTCTTATGGTAGTTTCATTTTCCAAAAAGCATTGCGGATTTCAATTTAAATTCTTTTGTTGTTCTTAAAAGATAAAATGTTTTTGTTTACTCATACCAGTCCCATGACTGACCCGGAGTTTATTGTTCCTTTCCTAAACTCTGAGTGCCCATAATTTTTCCACACGGGCGGCCTAGAAGAAGGTTATCCATGTTTTGGAGATAGCTTGGATTTTGAAGTCTTTTGGAAGTTTTGGATTCTGGAAGATTTGGATTTGGAAACCTTTTGAAGTATTGGAGTTTTGAAGACCTTGTCGAAGTTGAAGTATGTTGGAAACTCGTTGAAGTTCTGGTTGTATCATATTTGTATCACTCTGATATTTGGGATTGATGTTATATTGGATATTGCACCATGTTGTACCTATGTTGATGTATGATATTCATTTTGTTTCCGCTGTTATATTCATCTAATATTGTTATAAGCTCCATCCGAACTGAAGTTTGACGTTTGAATCTTCGGCATTCGAATACAAGTGAGGTATTTGATGTCGATTTTTGAACGCTGGATTTCGGGTCGCGACAAAGTGGTATAAAAGCTAAAGGTTGAGTAAGAACTTTAGCTGCGGAGTATAACATATTAGATGGCTCATTAGAGATAGGGTGAAGTATACCCTAGAATGAGTATAAACCGAAGGACCGAAACCCTAAAATTTCTTGGTCTATTCCTTTTGAACTATTGATGTTTCCTTAGATATCTTGTCCGTATGTGTAAATAAAGTTTTCTTGCTATTTACAGATAGTAAGAATGAAGGGAAGAAGAGGACAAGGTAGGGAACGGGGAAATACCATCGCAACTGGTCAAGTCCCTGCAATTGCAACTGTGCCTACTCAATCTTGGTCGAATCTAGCTGATCTGTATAAAAGTTTCTCGAGACTTGATCGAAAGCCGTTTACCGGCATGGAATCGGTTGTTGAAGCCTAAGCCTGGATCCGATCGTGTGGAATAATTTTTAAAGGATTGAAGTTGGAAGACGATCAAAAGCGACTAATAGCTTCTTGGCAACTCCAATAAGAAGCGTCAGCTTGGTGGGAGACAGTTACTATGAATGAGTTAGAAGATAAGTTTACTTGGAGACGATTTAAAGAAGTGTTTGAGCAGCGATACGTTCCATCTGCTGGTATCTCTCGAATGTACCGGGAGTTCCTAGATTTGAAGCAAGGAAGTCTATCATTTGAAGAATACTTGAATAAATTCAATGAATTGTCTCGATTTGGTCCGGAGCTAGTGAGTTCATCCCTGAAGAAAAATGAAAGATTCATTCGGGGAATGAATAAAGAGTATCACGAGAGGATGACAGCCCACATTAAAGAATCTTTTTCGAACTTGACTGATATGGGTTATCGATATTCTACTCTCGATATGCAGAAAGTTCCGGAAGAGAAGCGGAGTTCAAGTAGTTCGAATTGGAAGAAAAGAAAATTCAAAGGAAAGAGGCCAGTTCAAGGCAAGGAGATGAAGAGGAGTAATCAAGTGAATTCAATCAGAAATGTTGCTTGTTATAACTATCAGGAGAAAGGCCGTTTAGTAAATGATTGTGAGAAGCCAAAGAAACAAATTAAGAAAAATCAACTTATAAAGACAAGTCAAAGATCCAAGGAATGCTATTGTTGTCACCAGCCAGGGCATGGAGTTAAGAATTGCCCAAAAAAGAAACAAGCACAAATAGAAAAAGTGTGCACAATAAAAGGCAACACCTCAACTTCTAAGGCGAATGAAGGAAAGGGAGTTTTAGAGGGTAACCTTATTATTGGTGAAAGAGTTGTTAGTTTTATTCGGCACGGGAGCTTCACATAGCTTTATCTCCCAACAGATCGTGGACGAATTAAAACTTAAACTCAAGTTTGTTGATGAGCCTATTTGTGTGAAGAATCCAGTGGGTGGTCCTGCAAATCTTTTTCTATATTGTAGGAGGGTGCCTATCTCTTATTCTGGCCATAAATTTCCTATTAACCTTTATGTTCTCGACTTCAATGAATTTGAAATCCTACTCGAGATGAATTGGTTATCGAGATACGAAGCCAAATTAGATTGCAGCAATCGAACGATTCTAGTCAAAAATAAACGTGGAGATTCTGTTGAAATATCTTGTGAAGACCCTAGTTCGAAAAGGGATAAACTGATGTATACATTGGGATATCCATAACCTAGTTTGGAGTCCATTCCTATTGTCCAGCATTTTCCCGATGTATTCAAAGAAGTAGAATCTCTACCCCCACATAGAGAGATTGAATTCAGAATTGACTTAATTCCGAATGTTCGCCTTGTCGTTCATGCTAGTCGCAGGATGGCACCGCGGAAAAGAATTGAATTAGTCAATCAAACTTGAGATTTACTAAAGAAAGGATTGATTGTCCTAGTGTTTCTGAATGGGGTTCAGCGGTAGTATTTGTGGCTAAATCTGATGGGTCTTTGAGATTATGTGTCGACTATCGCAACCTCAATAAGCAAACTCTCAAGAATAAGTTTCCTTTACCCAGGATCGACGATTTATTCGATCAACTTCATGGTGCACGATTCTTTTCTAAGATGGATCTAGCCTAGGGATTCCATATGTTGCGAATTGCCGAAGTTTGTGTTCACCTAACTGCTTTTAGGGGTCCAGATATGTTCTACGAGTGGTTAGTCATGCCTTTCGGACTAACCAATGCTCCCGCGTACTTCGTAGATTTGATGACCCGAGTGTTTCGAGAAGTATTGAACAAATTTGTCCTCGTATTTATCGATGATATCCTAATCTACTCCAAAACCGAAGAAGAGCATATTGAACATCTCAGAATTGTTTTGGAAATTTTGAGAAGGAACATATTATTCGCTAAATTTTCTAAATGTCACTTTTGGGTCAAAGAAGTCAGATTTCTTGGCCATATTATCAATAAAGAAGGGATTTCTGTTGATCCGAGCAAAATTTCCGCTATTCTTGACTGGAAGCGACCCACGACTCCGAAAGAAGTTTGAATTTTTTTGGGTGTAGCACACTATTACTGGAAGTTTGTTCAGGATTTTTCTAAGATTGCTAGCCCATTAATTAAGCTAACAATGAAGAATGCCAAGTTCAATTGGACTCAAAAGTGCGATGAAGCTTTTCAGAAATTGAAAAAGAGATTAACTACTGCTCCTGTTCTCGCTATCATTAACGGGAACCAAAGCTTATCTTTCTATACTGACGCGTGTGGTGATGGGATTGGTGTAGTACTAATGCAAAATGGAAAGGTAATTTCCTACGCGAGTAGACAATTACGTCCGCACGAGAGAAATTACCCAACACACAATTTCGAGCTTTTGGCTGTTGTCTTCGCCTTAAAAATATGGCGACATTATCTTCTGGGTAAGAATTTCCTTCAGCTTTTCTAAAAGAAATTTCAAAATTCAACTTAATTTAATATATACTAAATAAATCTTTCTTGTTTAGGTGAAAATTTTGAATTATTCACCGACCACAAATCTTTAAAGTATTTATTCACCCAGAAAGATTTGAATCTACGGCAACAATGATGGTTAGAATTTCTAGCGTCATATGACCTAAATATTCAATATACGTCGGGAAAGGCCAGTGTAGTTGCCGATGCTTTAAGTAGGAGGCATGTTGTTCTTGCATATCTTTTAGTTACTCCTACTCTCCTTGAAAACATCGCTAACAAGCAAAAAGAAGACCAGTTCCTTCGTGGAATTTGTAAAAGAATACATCAAGGTGAGGATTCCAGTTTTGGAATCGATAATGATGGAGTTGTAAGATTGAAAGGAAGAATTTGTGTTCCTGATATTCCAGAGCTGAAACGTGAAGTTTTAGATGAAGGCCACAAGTCAAAACTTTGTATCCATCCAGGAGTCAACAAAATGTATCGTGATATTAAAAGAACCTTCTAGTGGAAGACAATGAAAAGGGACATATCCATTTATGTGAGTCGCTGTGCTACTTGTCAACAAATTAAGAGTGATCAGAAGAAAGTGGTCGGTTTACTTCAACCTTTGGAAGTACCAAAGTGGAAATGGGATCTGTATCGATGGATTTCATCGACAGATTGCCACGAACTTAGAAGGGAAATGAAGCAATTTGGGTTATAGTGGACCATCTAACCAAAACTGCTCACTTCATTCCAGTGAAATCCACTCGGAAAGCAGCAAGTTTAGCTGAGCTATATATCAAAGAGATTGTTCGTCTCCACAGTATACCAAGCAGTATAGTGAGTGATCGTGACCCGATCTTCACTAGTAAATTTTGGGAGGCGTTTCAAGCCACATTGGGAACAAAGCTGAACTTCAGTACTGCTTATCATCCACAATCAGATGGGCAGACAGAAAGGATAAATCGAATATTAGAAGACCTTTTGCGAGCTTGTATCCTTGACTTTGGGGGTTCTTGGGAGGACTATTTATATTTGGTCGAATTTTCATATAATAATAGCTATCAAGCCAGTATCGAAATGGCTCCTTTTGAAGCTTTATATGGTCGTCCGTGTCGATCACCGGCATGCTGGATTGAATCCGGTGATAGACTCGTTCTTGGACCAGATATGATTAAAGAAGCCACTGAAAAGGTTGATTTTATTCGAAGAAGTTAATAACTGCTTAGAGTCGCCAGAAGAGCTATTATGACCGCCGAAGAAGAGATTTGGAATTTCAAGTTGGGGATTCTGTATTTCTCAAAGTATCTCCAATGCGGAGTGTTAAGATTTGGAAAAACTAGAAAGCTAGCACCGCGATATATTGGTCCTTTTCCTATTCTAGAAAGTATTGGTCCTCTAGCATATCGAGTACAACTACCTAACTGGTTATCCGTCGTACACGATGTATTTCACGTTTCACATCTTCGAAAGTACGTGCACGATCCAAATAGTATTATCGAAGAGGCAACTCAGGAGGATCTAGAGATCACACCAAATCTAATAGTTAAAAGAGAACCAATTAAGATTATGGATCAGGACGAAAAGCAATTACGGAACAAAATTGTGAAACTGGTTAAAGTGAAGTGGAGCGGTGATCCAAAGGACTATACTTGGCAGACGGAAGATAGTATGCAAAAATCTTATCCCAATTGCAGAGTGGATATCTCGGCTTAAACTGGAAAGCCGTTTCTCTATCCTTTTCTAAATTCGTAAATTCTTTGTTTGCTTTTCTCTCTCTTTCAAATTTCGAGGACGAAATTTTCTTAAAGGGGGGGGGGAGGGAATCTGTAACATACCAAAATTTATAAATTTTAAATTGGGTAATTGTTGAACTTTTGTAATAAATTTGAAAAGTTTCAAAATAATTAATAATAAGTGATAATTTAAATGAATATAGAATTTCAAATTTATTTTGAGTTTAAAATTTGAAATACTAAAAGTTTTTAAAATCATTTGAATTTAAATTTTATTCATATATGCAAATATATATGTATGGGGGCATATGGGTAAATTTGATTTATATATTGAATTTGATTTTTAATTTGAATTTAAATTTTCTTTTAAATAAATGTTTTAGTAAAATAATTTGCATTTTATATATATCTATGTGATTGATTCAATATATGTTTAAATTCAAAACCATTCTCTTTTTAATAATGTATTAATATAAAGCTAATGTCTTTAATAAGAAATGGAAGTTTAAATACAAATTAAATAGTGTAAAATATTTTTGTTAATAAAAATTAAATACAAGTGTTAAACTAATAATGAATAAGGTGACAAGTGTAAATCATGAAAGAAAAAAATTACAAGTGGCACTATATCAATTTCTTTTTTCTTAAGAACATTTATAGAAAAGGAAAAAAATCATTTATCTTCTTCCCCTTACTTTTTATTCATTTCGAAGAAAAAAATTCTGTGCAATCTTCACATCAGAAAAAAGAAGAAGAAAAAAATCATCAAGAACAAACATAATTTCCTCAAATGATAAATCAGGAAACAAATTTCAGAAGAAAATAAATCTGCAGCAAGCTTTGCACGTAATATCTTATAACCAAAGAAGGAATTCAAGGATAATACAACTCTTCAACTAATACTACAAAATCAAGCAAGGAAATTTCAAGGATAAAAAAAGGGAATCAGGAATCAACATATAAAAAAAATTTAGCAGACTCAAGATTAGAGTGCAGGCCACAAATTTTCTTTCCCCTGTTCAGAAAAAAAAGTTACTGTAAGTAATTTAAAATTTAAACTGTTGTTAAAAGATTGAGTGAGTAAGTTCCATCAGAACTTAAGCAAGTTCACACAAAATTTGTTGCAGATAACAATTCAAAATAAATCAAGCTAAGAAGAAGAAAAAAAAGGGAAAGGAGTTCCAGATTTTTAATTTTAAACAGGGAATTGTCTCTGCTAAAAAGCACATGTGAGTAAACATCCCTAAGATCTGATGTTTGACGTATTGTTTGAATATAGAATTTAAACAAGTTTGAATATGGGTTTGCATGCAACAAAATTTGAATGAGTTACGTATTTTTGCCTGTGCATGTTGATGTACAGGATTGTAAATCATGTTCTAGCTACAGGTTTTTGGGGAAAACTGTCTAAAACCCAAATTCATCAATTTTAGTTTGGTTAGATTGAAGTATCAAAAACCAAAAAATGTTTAAATTCATTTAAGATTGAATTTTAAAAAAAAAATTGAAAGACTAATACCCAGGATATAGAGTCTGGAAGATGAAAACAAAGTTAAAATGCAAAATATGTTAAATTTCAAACCTCGTAAATTTTAATTTCAAATATATTATCTGGAAGCTTATCAAAATCTATGATTTTTGAAGGAAAAATCAAAAAATTTAAACAAGTAAATTTTGAGAAAAACGAGGATGATCAGAATTGTTCTTTTTACCGAATTTCGGTGATCGGGGCAAGGATGGGTCTCACGATCAAGAGTGGAGCATGTTCGAAGTTCAGAGATTATGGGAAAATTGCTGAATGATTTTTAAATTTGTTGTGATGGGTGATGAAATCAATAGGGTTTTAACCCATATTTTTGATTGTAGCAGAAATAGGTTCACCATAGTCTCGTCAGGCCACCGGAGTTAAACGCTCCGGTGGGGATAGCAGCATTTGGTCGAGACGAAGCTCCAATTAAGCTTTCATGGCCTCCGATGGCCAGAGGTGGAAGGACGATGTGTTTTTCTGGTAGCTTGATTTCATTACAGTTTGGGTCGATAGCAAAATTTTCGATTTTGTTGACGAGATAGGTTTCTGGATGCTCGTGTGGTTCAGGTGGATGGTCGTTGACTAGGGGGTGGCTGGAGATTCAACAAACGGCGGCGAACTTAGTTGTGCATGTGCACGGCACCCATGGTTGTATCAGTAGTGTGTTTGGGGAAAAAGGATATGGGATCGAAGTAAGCACGGGGAAGACTCAAAGGAAGCTTCGGGGGATGGGGATTTGAACTCGAGTTTTGACTCGAAGTGAATTTGGAGTCGCTTGAGTTTGTACTTAGAAAAAAATTTGAAGAAAAAAGTAACAGCACGAGTCAATTTTTAAAAATCTTGAAGCAAACAGCAAAATCTTCCGGGGAAGACTCGAAGTGGCCTCGGATTTTATATACAAAACAGTTTTGCTTTAAAATGAAAATTCAATTTTTTGAACGATTTTAAATGCCTTTTATTAAATGATGATTTTTATTTGAGCTTTAGCTAATTAAGGTTTAAAACAAGACATTTTAATGTAATTAAACTCATTCTAAATTTTGTTACATTAATTCAAGAATTTATTTATATAAATTAATAATGAAATTAAGGAAGGTAATTAAAATAAATATTATTTAAGCAAAACTTAATCTTTTAACTAACTGATGTAATAGAGATAATTTATAAACAAGCTTTAAATAAAAATCAAAGTAATTAATTTATCTTTTGATTTATTGAATAATTGAAGATTTGATAATATAATTACTTGAGAAGTAATTACTTAAATTTAAAGTTTAATTAATAAATAAAAGTAATTAGGGTTTCATTAATTAACAATTAAGGATTTATTAATTAGGGTAATTAATTAAGGAATGCTTAATTAGTGAAGAAAATTTAAGATTTAATTAATTTTTATTAGGGATAACGAATCATTGATTAAAATTATTAATGAATTAATTTTGTGATTAATTGGTTTAATTCACACAATTTATTCATCGTAGTTGTATATGATTGATAACTATTGTATGATGAGTATTGATTGATATCTCTGATTGTAATTGTGATGCTATGTGATATGAATTGTTTGTGCTGAGTTATGATCCTGTATTTTCTATGTGAATGTGAAACCCTTTGGCCCATAGAAACGGCACTCGAATTTTGATGCGACAGGGGGTCGGATTCCAGTTGGTTATCCGAAACCCACATCGAACCTGTGAATCTTTGTGAATGACATATCCACATGTTTTAAAATTTACGCTTACTATTTGGATTAGCCGGGAGAGGACCTTTGTGTCATATAACCCATTCTGAATATGTGATACGACGAAATGGATAGCAATTGAAGACCGGTAGTGAAGACCGGGCGTCTTCAATAACGATAGGATAACCTATCGAATGACTCTGCACTGAGTTGCTCTGGTATAGAGATCTCCATATGTGATGGGGAGTCCGATCGGGATTGTGGATGCCCTGAATGCAAGGACTTCTTCGGAAGTGCCTTTGGTTCTGTTCGAACCCGGAACAGACTTGTATAAATTGTATGTCTGACATTACAAACTGAGATATAAAGTTTATTTCTTCCAAATACATATCTGTTGGTGGCGGATAATTTATCCACTTAACTTAACACCTTTCTCTGAGACGTACGAGCTCAGAGGTTATGTAGTTGAAGGTTATTAGTGATATACTCCCAATTTGGTAGTGTGGCATGCTGAGTGCTGCTGATCATTTGTTGATCGAAGCCTGGCTTTGTGGAAAAGCGTAGCTTTGTGGACGAGACTTCGTCGAACCTCACAACCCGGTTATGGTCGAAACAGGAATCGTGGAGGCAAGGTAATTTGGGGGTAGCGCCTCTTGAGGGTATGTCCATTTCCTTCTGGATTATAAGTGGTATCATGGTATGGAGCCCAGATACTTACTTTTTGGTTGCTGCAAACTTATTGCTTGTGGTTGTAGGTTGAGAAGCGCTTCAGATAAAGGTTGGTAACGACCGGGAGGTGGCATACTCGTGTCAGTTGTTACCTAGTTACAGAGGTAACCCAGCCTTGTGTAGCAGAGATCCGGTTAGGGTCCGGGGACGTCCCTCCAGAGGCGTTCCATTTTTCTTATATGGGAAGTTCCTTTGCCAGAGCATTTGTTTGAAATCCAAATACAGTTTTAGTTGTATAACCTGCCATGCAGCATGGCGGTAACCCGCTACAAAACATGGTAGCAATAGTAGGCATACGACGAAATGTGGTATGCTGGCTAAGATTAATATTATACTTTCGAAATCGTTTTCCACACTATGAACTAATAATAATATCTAAAAGTGTTTTCTCGTATTAAGCATTTTTGACTATCATAAGAAGAAATCTCCTCCAAGTCTGCGTTTGCATTGTGTGTGTGGTGGAAGGTCTTATGGTAGTTTCATTTTCCAAAAAGCATTGCAGATTTCAATTTAAATTCTTATGTTGTTCTTAAAAGATAAAATGTTTTTGTTTACGCATACTAGTCCCATGACTGACCCGGAGTTTATTGTTCCTTTCCTAAACTCTGGGTGTCCATAATTTTTCCACACGGGCAGCCTAGAAGCAGGTTATCCGTGTTTTGGAGCTAGCTTGGATTTTGAAGTCTTTTGGAAGTTTTGGATTCTGGAAGTTTTGGATTTGGGAACCTTTTGAAGTATTGGAGTTTTGAAGACCTTGTCGAAGTTGAAGTATGTTGGAAACTCGTTGAAGTTCTGTTGTCTTATTATGGTTGTATCATATTTGTATCACTCTGATATTTGGGATTGATGTTATAGTGGATATTGTACCATGTTGTACCTGTGTTGATGTATGATATTCATTTTGTTTCCACTGTTACATTCATCTAATGTTGTTATAAGCTCCATCCGAACTGAAGTTTGACGTTCGAATCTCCGGCAATCGAATACAAGTGAGGTATTTGATGTCGATTTTTGGACGCTGAATTTCGAGTCGTGACAATATTTAAGTAATCGGTATTTAAAATTATAAATAACTTATATTCAAATATAGGGATTATTTGAGTATTTTAATTATGAATTAAAAATTTGAATGGTGAATTAAATGTCAATTAAATGGATTTAATAGACTTATTTAAGTCTTTTTAATTAATAAATAATAATTATAAACTCATTTAGTGAATCTATTTTCGATAATAAATAGTTCGAATAAATAACAAGGAAATCAATTGTTAATAAAAAGCTTCATTTTTATTATAGTATTCTTAATTTAATTTATGGAATTTTTCCACAATTTAATTTGGGAAATATTTAAATTGTCGTTTGAATGATTTTCGAGAACGATGGAATTTTTGTGATTTTACAGAATAAGATAATCAGTGTATTTCATTTTTGTTTGGAGACCATTACGTTGTTTTAGGTGCAGTTTTATTTTTGTTTTGTTGCTTGGGGGCCGTACGCGAAAGAAATTCTATGCAGCGAGATGCCAAAAATCAAATAATATACCAAACATCACCTTAGATCATTCAACACATTCTAACTCATTCTCTCTTTCATTCTATTTTTTTTTCAACTACAATAAAAGAAAACAGAATTTCTCCTTCAAAAAAGTTACAATGAAAGATTTATAGATTGAAAAAATATAAAGTTTAGGTCTTCGAACTTGTATAACCAAGATCTACAAGTCTATGGTTGTTTGGAGTTTTCGATGATGTTTTAGGTTGATCAACATGTTCTTCACGGTAATTAGGAAGCTAAGGCTTGAGTTTTCTTGAGATTGATGAGCATTAGTCAAAATAAAGAGTGGATTTGAGTTCATGGAGGCGAGAGAGACTTGGGGGTGCGATCTTGTGGTGTGCATCTCATCTTTGGGATACACAACATGTAAGGTTGTTAGTCACGACGGTTCCAGGTCATAGCTAAGGGGAATATGTCGAGCTTCAGCTTGGTGTGTCGAGAAGGCAGCATTCGTGTAGAGGAGATGGATGGTGGTGACGGTGTGTTGTTACAGTAATCGGACCATGTACAATTGGAGGTGGAAGTGATAAGATATTGGACTTTTGTGTGCACATTTTCGAACATATACAAGCGGTAATTTAAGGGAAAGAACGATTAAATTATTAGGTGTTTTAGTAATTAATTATATAAATAATAAATTTATTTAATCCATTAACTTATAAAATTAATATTTTGCTACGAGGTTGGATTTGGATGCGATTTATTGCATTGGATTCATAGGAATGTTAGCTACGCATTGGAACTGGTTTTGACGAATGTGAAACAAGTTGAATTTTGGGGAAAAACCAAAAGTCGTTTGATTTTAGACTAAACTGAAATGCGAAAGCGTCAACTGGAATTGTAGTGAGTTTAGATGCCTTTAAATAAACTATATGATATCTATATTGCTATAGGTTATTATTAAATGCCTAGACAGTTATTTTTGTTGTTGTTTGATTGTCTTTTTGGATTTAAATTCCTGTTGGAAAAAGAGGATAGCATAGATAACCATTCTATTACAAGGGACAAAATCAAGAGGAAGTCAAAGTGTACATAACGAATAGGTCATTAGGAAACACTTTGAAATACACATTCATATGTGTGATTTATAGGGGACTTTTGTAGAGAGACTCCAAGGGGTTGCCTGCAAATATTAACTTACTTAGATTCTTATGTCGCTTATATTGCTGTTTGGTTGAAAATGTTTGAGATACAATTTGATTGTGTAATTGTCGTTACAGCGATTATCGATGTACCATCACTTATGAAATATCAACCTCATAATCTTTTTGTGTATGGAAAGTGAGCTGTATTATCGCAAAATAAATGTTTGGTCCTATTTTGCGCCATGAAAATTGTCTAAAGCATATTTTCAAATATTTTAAGAATTTTTAAATAAAGAATAAATGTTGATTAAAATTTATAAAAGGAGTTATAAATTTAATTAGTTATCTTTTGGGATAATTAACGATGTTTAAAATGTATAAAGATACTATAAATTTGATTAATTATCTTTTGAGATAATTAATGTCATTTAAATTTATGAAAGATTATGAATTCGATCTTCGGGATAATAGGTGGTTTTAACATTATCCAAAACTCATAATGGTTATTTACCTTGAATATTTCGTAAATTCTTTTCAAATGGGTTTGTAAATATTGTATAAGTATTTGAAAAGAACTTGAGGTTTAATTATATTATAATTATTATTTAATTACGATAAAGTTAATAAATTTATTTATGATGTTTAAAATTATTTAACTGACTTAATAAAAGTTTTTTACAGTTAATTAACTAATTTCATAAAAGCGATTAAAGTTAATCAACTACTTTAATAAAGGTGTTCAAAGTTAATTAATTATTTTAATTAAGGAGAATTTGATTAATTGTCTCTTGGGCTAATTAATGTGGATTTAAATTTACAAAAAAATTATATCAACTATCTTTTAGGATGATTAACACCGTTTTAAATTAATAAAAGCATTTTAGCTAATTTATTATCTTATGGGGAATTAAATGTTGTTTGAAATTCATAAATGATATTTTATAAACGAGAAAGTATTTTAAAGAAATTATTTGAAAATAAAGCCAAGCGTAATTCGTCTTGGGTTTATCGTAAACAATGTTCTAATGACATTGTTTTGACCCTTTTTTTTAATAGACTTGGAATTGTAATTTTCTCTTTAAAGAGAATGATTTCAAGTGTTTTTAAAGTGTTTTACAAATATTTATGATGTGAAAACCAAGCATAACTTCTGGTTTAAAAAGTTTAAAATTTGGTTCGATTTCGGAAAGGATAATAAATTTAATTTTTTAAATGATACCGCTTATATGGAAAGGATTTAGTCATACTTTTAGCACTAAACATCGAGGGATGGAAACATGTTTCTATCGCAATGATTAAAATTGTTGTAAAGGCAATGCCTAAAGTTAACACTAACTTTACACGCCCAGCTTCATTTTTAACCTTGGGAGATTACAAGTTGGAAATCAATGAGTAATGGAAAGGGTATTAGATTTAGTTTCAATATACGATCATTTTGATTATTCATGATAGTTGATTTATTGACTATCAATCCAACTTTTATCTTTGGGTATCATTAATATAAGATGTTTTGTTGCCTATTTGAACGTTGATATCTTTTGTCGGAAATGACTAAAACCAAAAAGCGAGTAGGGACGAAGTTATTTGTGGTTGCTCTGTAACAGTACGGATTTTCGTTCTTCGGAAATCCGACATCGACACTCACTTTATCGACTGCCGAGAAATCGAAGGCCGAAAACACGGAATGTTATGGGTTTTAAAAAGAAAAGAAAAAGAAAGAAGAGAGAAGAGATAGGAAATAGAGAGAGAAGAAGATAGAGAATTTTTAGAAAACAGAGAATTTGAAAAACAGAAGATAGAAAATTTTGAAAATAGGACGGACAGAAAGGAAACAAAAGAACAACAACAGAATCTCACAATTCGCAGCGGAACAACATATAATAATAAATGAATAATCTTTAAACAAAGAACTATATCAGTTATTACATTACATTTCATTACTTCACATCATATCATCAGAGTATACAACAACATACAACAATTAACAGTGCAGCGGAAAAAGAAATACTATATAAACTAGTAATACGCCATGCCATCCAGCTTGCCTCCAGCAACTCCTGAATACCCAGAATATCCTGATAAACCTAACTCTTAACTGCCCGTGTGGAAAATTGGTGGGCACCCAGAGTTTAGGAAGGAAAACAATAAACTCCAAGTCAGTCATGTGACTGGTGTGAGAACTCAAAACAGTTTATTTATCTTTAAAATCAAAATAGAGGAATATTTTTAATCAATTCGCAATGCTTTTAAAAAAATGAGACTACCATAAGGCCTCCCACACACACACACAATGCAAACGCAGAATCGGAGGAGATTTCTCCTTATGATAGTCAAAGATGCTTGATACGCATTTAAAATAACATTTGATATTATTATTAGTGCATAATGTATAACAAATCATTTCTAAAATAAAGATATAAATCTTAGCCGACATAGACATTTCGAACTATGCCTACTATAGCTACTATCCAAACAGTGGTGACCACCATAAGTGAATAGCAGGTTCTACAACTAATACCGTACAAGTTTCGTATTGGGAATTGGATTTCCAACAAATGGTCAGGCCAAGGAACTTCCCATTGCCACTGAGAATGCCTCTGGATGGACATCCCCGAGAACCAAACCGGATCTCTGCCAACACAAGGCCGGGTTACTCCTAACTGAGCAACAACTGACCGAATATGCCATCCCCCGGTCCTTTGGGACCTTTACCGAGCGCTCGTAATCAATTCACACAATCATAAAGTGTTTTCAACATGAGTAAGTATCTGGGCTCCATACCATGATACCACCCTTTTCCAGAAGGAAATGGACACATCCTAAAGGGTGCTACCCCTCATAACCTTGCTGCTTCTTTCCTGTTTTGACCATTCACGGGGTGTGAGGCTCGACGAAGTCACGTCCACAAAAACATACTTTATACAAAAGCCATGCTTTGGGTCAACAAATGATCAACACAATGATCACTAAGATAGACGATCAAATAAATGATCCTATCACAATAATCAACACAATGATCATTTCAGCATCACTCAGCATGTCACATTACCAAACTGGGAATATATCGCTGATAACTTCAACTATATAACCTTTGAGCACATACGTCTCAAAGAAGGGTGTTAAGCAAAGAATAAATTCTCCGCCACCAACAGAAATATATTTGAAAGAAATCGGCTTTATATCTCAAATTGTAATGTCAGACATACAATCCATACAAGTTTGTTCCGGGATCGAACAAAACCGAAGGCACTTACAAAGAAGTCCTTGCAATCCGGATATTCACAATCCTGATCGGATTTCCCATCACTTATGGAATCTCTATACCAGGAGCGACCCAGTGCAGAGACAATCGATAGGTCATCCTATCGCTCTCGCAAATACCGGTCTTCAACACCGATCTTCAAATGCAATTCACATCGTATCACATATTCGGAATGGGTTATACGACCCCATGGTCCTTTCCCGGTTAACCCGAATAGTGAGCGCTTATTCAAAAATAAGTGTGCATTCAAATTCAAACAATTCACATCAAATACCCATTCAAAGGGAAATACTGATAGTCGGCTATTGAACTATCACTGGATATGCACACATCACCAGATTCCAAATAATTTTCCAAATTATTTATTTTCCAAAATATCTTTACAAGATATAAAATTCCAACACTTCAAAAATAAATCAATATTTATTTTCAAACAAATTTCACTTTCACATATAAATTCCATAATGAATTTATATTTCAAAATATCATGCATATACAATTTCAACTATCCATTTCAAATTATCTTCAAAAGATAAATTCTAAATATTCACTTCATATTGGAAAACATTTCCATACTTATTAAAAATAAGTAATCGACAAATCTTTTTTTTATTTTCAACCTTTGAAAATATTCAATATACTTAAATCGAATTAAGTATATATTTCATTATTTAAGGAAATCATTCACTTAAACATATTTACTTGGGCCAAAACGAATGTTACGTAAAACATCGTTACGACAACCCAAAATCACTAGTATAGGGCTTCGGAATTAAAATAGATATATAAATCCCAATACTAATCAAAAACATTTCCTTTCGGAAATCATTTACTATAACAACAGTGTTATAGTCCACCATTTCCTTTCATTTCTCGAAACATCTATTTCAACAATAAATGTTAAAATCTATGGTTTCGAATCTCAACACCTTTAAAACATCGTTAGATCGTTTTAATTCTGTTTAAAATATCACATTCTAAAACATTTTCTTTAACATGTTATTCACTATTCAAAAACGTGAATATACTATGTTCACAAATTCCATTATTTCTATTCTTTTTAACTTAAAGGATTATTCACTGTTTACAACGTGAATATAACTCCATTAATAGGTTATAACAATTAACTTATCAAAATAAGTCGTTTGCGGATTTATAAAACAACGTTTATAAATTCCATTTCTATTTATTTATAAAAACTTCTTTTTTTTTATAAATTCCTTTATTAACATATTTCAGTTTATAACTCAATTATAAACTAAATGTTTATATTATAAGTTAAATACTTATAAAACGATTATTTTATAAAATCGTTCTTTAAACTTCATAATTATAAATCTTATAACTTATAAGATTCATTTATTTAACCAAATCTATTCTTCAATTAACTTCACAATTTATAAATCTTACTATTTATAAATTTCATTTATAACTTCACAGTTTATAATTCTATAAATTTCATTCATTTATGAAATTCACTTTCACTACATTCAAACACTTATAAAAACTCGTTTTATAATGTCTATATTTCAATTTATAAATATCCATTTATAAATCTCTAAATATAAATCAGTTTATATTATTATTCTAAAACGTCTTTAAATTCCTTTATAATTTCCTCATTTCGATTTATAAAATAATCAAATTTTATAAATCCTATATTTAAACTTTTATCATATATTCAAAAATCCAATCTAAATTATTTTATAAAATCATTAGTTCATATTTCTCAAAAATCGACTTTTAATCGTATTTCTAAAAATCAGCTTTTTAACTATATTTCACAAAAACCATAATTTTTATAACTTTAAAAATTATAACGTTTATTTATTTATAATGGATCAATTCCAAAAATATAGTATATTTTCAAAATCACTTTTAAAATCATTTTAAAATCCCAAAATCTGGGTCCAATGATGCTACACACCAAATAGTCAATCACGACTAACAACGATATCATATATCGATATGATAATCCATCAAATATCAAAATATCTGAAATAAAATAAATACTGTTGAGGAATCCAGTTGGATCCCTCCAACCTGTTTTCCTGCATCCAAAAACATTAGCACAATACCAATTTCGCTCCAGTACGAAATTATCGCGGTACATGTTCTTATTAAATATTATCCGCTTAATAACGGCGTAATAGGGTCTCATCCGCTAAACAAAAAATGCGGGAAATCAATCAACTGCAATATATACATATGCCAATATATATATATTGATATTATATATATAATACCAATTTCACTGTTTATGAAATATTCGCGGTATATGTTTTTATAAATAACATCCGCTTACTAACGGCGCATAATGTCTATTTTAACAATCAATAATTTACAGTCATCATTCAAACATGCATTCAAATATTTTAAATCTAACTATTTAAAATAAAATCGAAATCTATTCGATTGAGTGAGAAATTCTCACCTTGGTTTTAAATTCCGTTTTAGCTTTTATTTCGAATAAAATTAAACGCGCGTTTAATTTTACCCGAAATTCTCACTAACTCCAAACGACTCCAAACCAACTCCATCGCGTAGTGCTCGTCCATACGATTCCAACGCAACTGAGTTTGCATTTTTTCGACCTCGTATGAAAAAGATATGCAATTTTAAAGTTTGAACACGTTTTAAATAAACAAATACAACATAACTTAAATATTTTATACCCCACAACTAACATGAGCCATTGGATCCCAAACCCCCCCTCATCCAGGCCGCACGCATCTTCACCTTCTCCCTCTCGTTTGTTTCTACAGGTAGCACACGTTCATGAAACCCATAAGCTCACAATTAGGTTTTAACTTCACCATCTCCTCGCTCAACGAAAACTCGATCGGGAAGTGCCAAATCGAAGCCACAACCCACCTCCACCTTCGGCCAAGATAGCCTGCAACTCGGCCTGCACAATCCCCTCGAATTGCGTGCGTTTGCTGATGAGAACGGCCTCACTTATCTCCCCCATCGTTGCACCATTTCCGATCAACCCCGTATGAAATCAAAGCTCTCTTCGTGCTCTCCAATCTTCGTGTTAAACACATCGGCTAAATCTTGATGGATTGGAAGAGATTAAGGAATGAAATTGGAAAAAATCTGGCCTTTGGTTTAATATGTGGCGGCTAGGGTTTTAAAATTAGGGTTTTAGTATTTTTATTTTATTTTTTAGAGTGAGGTTGTATTTATAGAAAAAGCTAGCGTAAACACTATTCATCCCGGGAATTCCGAACTCCGATTTAGGCGCCGTAACCAGCGTACCTAGGGTTTATCCCGCGTTCCGGACACAATGGAACAGGTTTCGGAAGCTAATTCGGAAGTATGTGCGAGTTATGGCTGAAAACGTTCAATTTAAATTAAACCGATTTAAGTCGATTTCTAGGCGTTTTAATTTGTACCGGACAAACGGTAAATCCAAACGACTTGAAATTTGAAACCTTACAATAATATCACATTACGGATCCGATGAAACTGGTTTCGTCGAAATCCGAGACTTTTTGAAAAATGGCTATTTTGACTCGCCAAATTTAAATTAAAAACGATTCGATGCGTTTCGAGCTGCCACGATCAAACGATAACTCCGATTGACACGAAAATTGAAATCCGGTAATAACTAACTATTACGGATCCAATGAAACTGGTTTCGTTCAATTCTGAGACTGTCCAAAAATTGGCTATTTTACAGTCGATTATTAAATATTAAAATATTCAATTTTCACAAATTAACTTTTAATTCGATTTTAAAAGTTCTAAAATATTTCTATAACTCCAGTATGATTAAATAAAATTTTCCAAATTATTTTCAATCATATTTAACTCAATTTTTAATTATTTCCATAATTTAACATATTAAATTATCGATTTAATTATCCAATTAAATCCAATAATTCAAATTAAAATTTATTTGACTTATAAATTCACTTATTAATATTTAAAATTAATTAAATATTCAAATTTAAATTATTTAAAAATTCTGGGTCGTTACAATCTTTCCCCCCTTAAAAGAATTTCGTCCTCGAAATTATAAGTAAGAAAATTACAGAATCTATTAATTTTCCCAAAATTTATAATTAAACTTATTACCATACAAATCTTTACTAAGTTTTCCAATCATACTTAGTTATCTTTTCAAAAACAAGTATATCATTTAACTTTCAATTCCAAAATAAAGTTTAAAGTTTTCAAAATTTTCCCAATTTTCTCAAATTTTTCTAACGCCTTAAATTTCCGGAAAAATTCGCCATAGTCTCCTTTGCGCGGCTCGATCCGAAAAAAAAAATGACAGTTTATATATCACAAATATACATCTCATCAAGTAATGAGGCATCCCGAAGGGAAAAAAGTGTAAAAGTACGATATTTAATCCGAGATATGTACCTTATACTTTATTAGCGAGCATATACGGCTAATATAGCGCTAAAGCGAACTCCAAATGCGAAGCAAACGCAATCCGCACCTACTAAACTCAACAAACAACATGAGAACATGCACATATGCAAATAATCTCAATATACAACATATAGCAACATAATAACTATATATGTCAACATAGCAATGTAGTAAAACAACAAATGCAATATATATTCAACCATCAACCAACTAACATCCATATCCAATAAACATTCCTTCATATTCTCATTCATATTTAATGAATTGGTTTTCACTCTAAATCATATTTGATTTATTAACATTGGATTTACTAACATTCATTCTCAATTCAATTAGTTTACATTACTAATTAAATCCAATTCACTTTCAATTCTATTCAAATTTATTTACTTCTAATTTGAATTCAATTACATAGCTTCCAATTTCATTAACACTTAATGAATTATTACAACCAATCAACAATCAAATAACAACCAAAGTTTATTAATTTCAACCAAATTCCTTTGTTTATATTCATTCAATTTGGTTTAACACCATCACTTTCAATTTGTTTAATTAAATTGATTTTTATTCAACCATTCAACTTCTAATAAAATTAGATTTTAATGAATTAACATTTATATTCATTATTTTTTTATCAATTATTTTCATTCAATCGATTAACATTCAATTCATTTATTCAATTCAATTACAAAGTTGAATTTCATTTATATAACTTAAGTGTTGTTATTTTAACTCAATTTTAAATTATTTTCATAATTTAACGTATTAAATTATCGATTTAATTATCCAATTAAATCCAAAAATTCAAATAAAAATTTATTTGACTTATAAATTCACTTATAAATATTTAAAATTAATTAAATATTCAAATTTAAATTATTAAAAATTCTGGGTCGTTACAAATCCGACATCGACACTCACTTTATCGACTGCCGAGAAATCGAAGGCCGAAAACACGGAATGTTATGGGTTTTAAAAAGAAAAGAAAAAGAAAGAAGAGAGAAGAGATAGGAAATAGAGAGAGAAGAAGATAGAGAATTTTTAGAAAACAGAGAATTTGAAAAACAGAAGATAGAAAATTTTGAAAATAGGACGGACAGAAAGGAAACAAAAGAACAACAACAGAATCTCACAATTCGCAGCGGAACAACATATAATAATAAATGAATAATCTTTAAACAAAGAACTATATCAGTTATTACATTACATTTCATTACTTCACATCATATCATCAGAGTATACAACAACATACAACAATTAACAGTGCAGCGGAAAAAGAAATACTATATAAACTAGTAATACGCCATGCCATCCAGCTTGCCTCCAGCAACTCCTGAATACCCAGAATATCCTGATAAACCTAACTCTTAACTGCCCGTGTGGAAAATTGGTGGGCACCCAGAGTTTAGGAAGGAAAACAATAAACTCCAAGTCAGTCATGTGACTGGTGTGAGAACTCAAAACAGTTTATTTATCTTTAAAATCAAAATAGAGGAATATTTTTAATCAATTCGCAATGCTTTTAAAAAAATGAGACTACCATAAGGCCTCCCGCACACACACACAATGCAAACGCAGAATCGGAGGAGATTTCTCCTTATGATAGTCAAAGATGCTTGATACGCATTTAAAATAACATTTGATATTATTATTAGTGCATAATGTATAACAAATCATTTCTAAAATAAAGATATAAATCTTAGCCGACATAGACATTTCGAACTATGCCTACTATAGCTACTATCCAAACAGTGGTGACCACCATAAGTGAATAGCAGGTTCTACAACTAATACCGTACAAGTTTCGTATTGGGAATTGGATTTCCAACAAATGGTCAGGCCAAGGAACTTCCCATTGCCACTGAGAATGCCTCTGGATGGACATCCCCGAGAACCAAACCGGATCTCTGCCAACACAAGGCCGGGTTACTCCTAACTGAGCAACAACTGACCGAATATGCCATCCCCCGGTCCTTTGGGACCTTTACCGAGCGCTCGTAATCAATTCACACAATCATAAAGTGTTTTCAACATGAGTAAGTATCTGGGCTCCATACCATGATACCACCCTTTTCCAGAAGGAAATGGACACATCCTAAAGGGTGCTACCCCTCATAACCTTGCTGCTTCTTTCCTGTTTTGACCATTCACGGGGTGTGAGGCTCGACGAAGTCACGTCCACAAAAACATACTTTATACAAAAGCCATGCTTTGGGTCAACAAATGATCAACACAATGATCACTAAGATAGACGATCAAATAAATGATCCTATCACAATAATCAACACAATGATCATTTCAGCATCACTCAGCATGTCACATTACCAAACTGGGAATATATCGCTGATAACTTCAACTATATAACCTTTGAGCACATACGTCTCAAAGAAGGGTGTTAAGCAAAGAATAAATTCTCCGCCACCAACAGAAATATATTTGAAAGAAATCGGCTTTATATCTCAAATTGTAATGTCAGACATACAATCCATACAAGTTTGTTCCGGGATCGAACAAAACCGAAGGCACTTACAAAGAAGTCCTTGCAATCCGGATATTCACAATCCTGATCGGATTTCCCATCACTTATGGAATCTCTATACCAGGAGCGACCCAGTGCAGAGACAATCGATAGGTCATCCTATCGCTCTCGCAAATACCGGTCTTCAACACCGATCTTCAAATGCAATTCACATCGTATCACATATTCGGAATGGGTTATACGACCCCATGGTCCTTTCCCGGTTAACCCGAATAGTGAGCGCTTATTCAAAAATAAGTGTGCATTCAAATTCAAACAATTCACATCAAATACCCATTCAAAGGGAAATACTGATAGTCGGCTATTGAACTATCACTGGATATGCACACATCACCAGATTCCAAATAATTTTCCAAATTATTTATTTTCCAAAATATCTTTACAAGATATAAAATTCCAACACTTCAAAAATAAATCAATATTTATTTTCAAACAAATTTCACTTTCACATATAAATTCCATAATGAATTTATATTTCAAAATATCATGCATATACAATTTCAACTATCCATTTCAAATTATCTTCAAAAGATAAATTCTAAATATTCACTTCATATTGGAAAACATTTCCATACTTATTAAAAATAAGTAATCGACAAATCTTTTTTTTATTTTCAACCTTTGAAAATATTCAATATACTTAAATCGAATTAAGTATATATTTCATTATTTAAGGAAATCATTCACTTAAACATATTTACTTGGGCCAAAACGAATGTTACGTAAAACATCGTTACGACAACCCAAAATCACTAGTATAGGGCTTCGGAATTAAAATAGATATATAAATCCCAATACTAATCAAAAACATTTCCTTTCGGAAATCATTTACTATAACAACAGTGTTATAGTCCACCATTTCCTTTCATTTCTCGAAACATCTATTTCAACAATAAATGTTAAAATCTATGGTTTCGAATCTCAACACCTTTAAAACATCGTTAGATCGTTTTAATTCTGTTTAAAATATCACATTCTAAAACATTTTCTTTAACATGTTATTCACTATTCAAAAACGTGAATATACTATGTTCACAAATTCCATTATTTCTATTCTTTTTAACTTAAAGGATTATTCACTGTTTACAACGTGAATATAACTCCATTAATAGGTTATAACAATTAACTTATCAAAATAAGTCGTTTGCGGATTTATAAAACAACGTTTATAAATTCCATTTCTATTTATTTATAAAAACTTCTTTTTTTTTATAAATTCCTTTATTAACATATTTCAGTTTATAACTCAATTATAAACTAAATGTTTATATTATAAGTTAAATACTTATAAAACGATTATTTTATAAAATCGTTCTTTAAACTTCATAATTATAAATCTTATAACTTATAAGATTCATTTATTTAACCAAATCTATTCTTCAATTAACTTCACAATTTATAAATCTTACTATTTATAAATTTCATTTATAACTTCACAGTTTATAATTCTATAAATTTCATTCATTTATGAAATTCACTTTCACTACATTCAAACACTTATAAAAACTCGTTTTATAATGTCTATATTTCAATTTATAAATATCCATTTATAAATCTCTAAATATAAATCAGTTTATATTATTATTCTAAAACGTCTTTAAATTCCTTTATAATTTCCTCATTTCGATTTATAAAATAATCAAATTTTATAAATCCTATATTTAAACTTTTATCATATATTCAAAAATCCAATCTAAATTATTTTATAAAATCATTAGTTCATATTTCTCAAAAATCGACTTTTAATCGTATTTCTAAAAATCAGCTTTTTAACTATATTTCACAAAAACCATAATTTTTATAACTTTAAAAATTATAACGTTTATTTATTTATAATGGATCAATTCCAAAAATATAGTATATTTTCAAAATCACTTTTAAAATCATTTTAAAATCCCAAAATCTGGGTCCAATGATGCTACACACCAAATAGTCAATCACGACTAACAACGATATCATATATCGATATGATAATCCATCAAATATCAAAATATCTGAAATAAAATAAATACTGTTGAGGAATCCAGTTGGATCCCTCCAACCTGTTTTCCTGCATCCAAAAACATTAGCACAATACCAATTTCGCTCCAGTACGAAATTATCGCGGTACATGTTCTTATTAAATATTATCCGCTTAATAACGGCGTAATAGGGTCTCATCCGCTAAACAAAAAATGCGGGAAATCAATCAACTGCAATATATACATATGCCAATATATATATATTGATATTATATATATAATACCAATTTCACTGTTTATGAAATATTCGCGGTATATGTTTTTATAAATAACATCCGCTTACTAACGGCGCATAATGTCTATTTTAACAATCAATAATTTACAGTCATCATTCAAACATGCATTCAAATATTTTAAATCTAACTATTTAAAATAAAATCGAAATCTATTCGATTGAGTGAGAAATTCTCACCTTGGTTTTAAATTCCGTTTTAGCTTTTATTTCGAATAAAATTAAACGCGCGTTTAATTTTACCCGAAATTCTCACTAACTCCAAACGACTCCAAACCAACTCCATCGCGTAGTGCTCGTCCATACGATTCCAACGCAACTGAGTTTGCATTTTTTCGACCTCGTATGAAAAAGATATGCAATTTTAAAGTTTGAACACGTTTTAAATAAACAAATACAACATAACTTAAATATTTTATACCCCACAACTAACATGAGCCATTGGATCCCAAACCCCCCCTCATCCAGGCCGCACGCATCTTCACCTTCTCCCTCTCGTTTGTTTCTACAGGTAGCACACGTTCATGAAACCCATAAGCTCACAATTAGGTTTTAACTTCACCATCTCCTCGCTCAACGAAAACTCGATCGGGAAGTGCCAAATCGAAGCCACAACCCACCTCCACCTTCGGCCAAGATAGCCTGCAACTCGGCCTGCACAATCCCCTCGAATTGCGTGCGTTTGCTGATGAGAACGGCCTCACTTATCTCCCCCATCGTTGCACCATTTCCGATCAACCCCGTATGAAATCAAAGCTCTCTTCGTGCTCTCCAATCTTCGTGTTAAACACATCGGCTAAATCTTGATGGATTGGAAGAGATTAAGGAATGAAATTGGAAAAAATCTGGCCTTTGGTTTAATATGTGGCGGCTAGGGTTTTAAAATTAGGGTTTTAGTATTTTTTTTTTATTTTTTAGAGTGAGGTTGTATTTATAGAAAAAGCTAGCGTAAACACTATTCATCCCGGGAATTCCGAACTCCGATTTAGGCGCCGTAACCAGCGTACCTAGGGTTTATCCCGCGTTCCGGACACAATGGAACAGGTTTCGGAAGCTAATTCGGAAGTATGTGCGAGTTATGGCTGAAAACGTTCAATTTAAATTAAACCGATTTAAGTCGATTTCTAGGCGTTTTAATTTGTACCGGACAAACGGTAAATCCAAACGACTTGAAATTTGAAACCTTACAATAATATCACATTACGGATCCGATGAAACTGGTTTCGTCGAAATCCGAGACTTTTTGAAAAATGGCTATTTTGACTCGCCAAATTTAAATTAAAAACGATTCGATGCGTTTCGAGCTGCCACGATCAAACGATAACTCCGATTGACACGAAAATTGAAATCCGGTAATAACTAACTATTACGGATCCAATGAAACTGGTTTCGTTCAATTCTGAGACTGTCCAAAAATTGGCTATTTTACAGTCGATTATTAAATATTAAAATATTCAATTTTCACAAATTAACTTTTAATTCGATTTTAAAAGTTCTAAAATATTTCTATAACTCCAGTATGATTAAATAAAATTTTCCAAATTATTTTCAATCATATTTAACTCAATTTTTAATTATTTCCATAATTTAACATATTAAATTATCGATTTAATTATCCAATTAAATCCAATAATTCAAATTAAAATTTATTTGACTTATAAATTCACTTATTAATATTTAAAATTAATTAAATATTCAAATTTAAATTATTTAAAAATTCTGGGTCGTTACATGCTCCCATTAGGATATTATCACATCTACTCCAGATTGGTTTCGGTGGTATGCATGGAGATGTGAAATACCTAAATTCTCGGTATGGTTGGTAGGGTTCGGCTAGGAGTCCTGAAAGGAGTCAAAGGAGAAAATGACCCTCTTAACTATATTTTTAGAAGTATACTTTCGGTAAGGGGGCGCACTCTCCTAGTCTTTGTTGGAAAATTTTGTTCTTTGTTGTTGACCCAAATCATTGAATGGTTTTCTTAATTGCATCGAGAAGCGACTGGAGCTCTTCTCAATGTTTAATTATTTGTGTCCATTCATTAAGTTCTGATTTTGACCTTGTTTATAACCATCCTTTCAAGTTTGGGTTTTTTTTTGAACTTGTTTCCATTCATTCATGTGTGGAAGTTTCTCTTATGAGGTAAATCTCGTTCTGCATTTAGTTGCAATGTCTCATAAAATAATTATATGTTCGCCACATTACTTAAGTTTTCTCACGCTAGTTTTCCAGACTGATCCGGGTATTATTTTGTTATACTGCTCTGGTTAGACCAAGTATCTTTTTAGGTTGTCGATAATTGGACATGGAGTTCGTGATGTTGAGTTGGATGTTCACCTACCATAGTACTTCAGTTGTATTATTTTTTCCCATAAAAAATTGTAAGGTTGGGAGGCTATAACTGTCCAAGCCGATAAGGTTTGTTTTTAACTCTGATATAACATGTGTTTTAGAGCGAAAGTTTTTACTATCATTGTTATATTATATGTCATTTCACTGTGGGATTCTATTTCTCTTGTTCTTTTATCTTTATTTTCTTTTTACTCTAACAATCTTCCTTCACTGCGAATGGATGCTCGGCATTGGAATACCGTGGATGTATTTAGTGCCGATTTTTGATGGTCGAAAAGGTAGATCGTTGCATATTTTAGGTACGAGGACGACATGACCAGCATTTGTTTTATTGGGTTTAGAGGAATCACATGTTAGGATGATTGTATGATATTTATATGACATTGATTCTTTGTATATCTTGACATTGAGTTGTATATTGATAATTCATCATCTTATACTGAGGTACATTCTAGATAAAAAGTTTTATGTCATTGCAGTATTATATATTACATATAATATATTATCCTTATGACCGACATGATGTTCTTTGTAATTTATCATGCATTATGTATTGTTCTATCCTTGAGGTGCACGTATTTATTGCTTTGTATTGATATTGTGTACGTCAAGATCTATTATTTATTTTATGTTTAAATACATATCAGGCTTTGTCCAAGAAAATATTCACACGTGTATCTCATATAGCTTCATTTTCCTTATTATCTGGCAGCATAACTCTATAAAACTCTTCGATGTTATGGGTATAGAGGTGTGATGTTTCAATACACACACACTCTGTGTGTATTTGATAAAGTGTATTTATAAAAATCGAAAAACTAGTTTTACAAATGCAAAATTTTGGAGTGGTTTCGTAAAATAATTTTTACTTGTACTCCTAATTATTTTAAAGTAGATGGATAGTTGAGAATTTAACTCAAATATAAAAGAAAACGGTTTCAAAATCAAGCAAAAAATGAAGAATTTATGATCACTATAAAAACTAAAAATAAATATATAACTTTTGGAAATTGACGGGATTTCGAAATTTTAATGTACACCGGTGCATCATTTGAAGAAAAACCACACAAAGAACTTAGACCAATAAGGCTAAGTTTAATAACTAAAATCAATATAGGGTTTTCCTATGGGTTTTGGACATCGACTAGGTCTTTTGAAGTGAACTTTTGACCTTATTTAATTAGATTGTTTTGGACATATATATGGATGAGTGCATTGATATATAATAAACAAATATATATGATATATATGAATATATACAATGAATAATCGACCATTATTGAACTTTTTGTTTGACTGTTAATTTTGAGACCTCTATTGGTAATCATGGCAACACGATCGATCAATATGTGTAAAAAAATGTGAGGTACATGTTGTTTTATGAGAATGGGTTCGTAAGCTATATATGGAACTACGTTCATTCGGTGATTCAGCTATGCATAATGTAATTGGCAGGGTATGCTTTGAGTATGAGTTAGACCATACCATCGACCATTGTAATGTACTGGATTTGAATATGGATTAAACCATACCACTGACCATTGTATATGTATTTGATTAAGGTCTTGTTTCACGAAATTATCCATGTATCTTATATCGATTGATTAAATTTTTGGATGCATGTGAAATGGGATCAAGGTATGATTGATTACCATGACTATCTTGTTATTATTTGGGAATTTATAAAATATGTAGTATAATAGACATACAACACTCACATCACTATAGTTTAACCCTCTCAATATGTTTTACTCTTTTTTCATCATTAGATTGATGGAAACTGGAGTGTTGTACCGAGTGACACTGTATGGTGTATTTGACGAAGGCGTTACTAATGCATATAAATTTGTATATAAATAATCACTTGAAATTATTTATATGAGTATGTACGAATTTGGACTTGGGTTTAGCTATATTTGGCTATGTATATACATTAGATCTATTGTTTGAATTAAAATCATATTTAATTTATATTGTATGTTATTCCTTCCATTGTGAGTTTCGAAAGAGATAGACGAATTTGGTTATCTTTTTTTATCTTTACCTAACGATATGTCGTCTTTGGCTTCCATGGTTTACACATCGTGAGTTGTGTTAAATTGTAAGGTCAAAAATGGCGAGTTGTTACATTTGATATCGGAGCAAAGTATTCCTTAAATTGAGAATTAGATACATATTAAAAGAGCGTATTTGTATTTAATAGACTTATTAATATATATATATGTGTGTGTGTGTGTGTGTGTAATATTTCATACATACGCATACACTGTTTCTGTTCTAACTGAGTTAACTATCAATTTAGGGAGTTGGTAATGAATCCCAGTTTAGGATAGTAAAGAGCGAGCAAGTTAACAGAAGTAGAAATTGTAACAGAAATAGATATTGATGGGATGAAGTTAAAACTGGAAATGGACCTAAAAATTGAGACTAGGGATATTTTTGTTTGAGCATTACCGTTTGGTTCCATCGATATTTATAAGTGATAAGCCAAACTAGTGCAAACTCATATAACCTGCAATTACTGTGTAAGGAGTGATTCCCATATAAACACCTCGACTATTGATTTGTCGATGATGTGTGAGGATTTCTCAATTTCAACTGAAAAAACTATATTGGGACCGGTCTATATTTAGTGTTGTGGGCGTGGCCAGGTGTAACGACTCGTAATTTTATCACTTAAATCTGGAATATTTGATTAATTTAAATATTCAAATAATTGATTTTAAATGTTAATATTATGTTTTTATTAATTATATAGTGATAATAATTGATTTTAAAAGGTTTTATAAATATATGAACTCATTTTAGAAAGAATTTAATTTTGCTATGCTTTTGTAGTTCGACGTTGCTTTTTTGTATTTTGAAAATATAAGTTGCTAGAAATTTATTAAATGTTATAAATATAATTTAATAGCTTTAATAAACTTCATTTAATTATCATAGAATGATAGAAAATCTATTAATAAGTTTTGTATACACAAATAATTAGTTTGATGAAAAAGTGAAAAAATGATCGAAATCCATTTTTTTTTCCGACTTTTTACCGAACGAAGGTGTATGCAAGGTCGTTACAACCTTATTTACATTTTCTAACATAGTAACTTACACATTTTCATACTATAATTCATTTAGCATATAAGAGCATATGTAGTTTACTTTTGTTTAACAATTTTTAAATAAAAGATACTTTCGAAACATAATGATTACCTTAAGTACCTTAGGTACAAAATGATATCACAACATCTACTCTTCATTTAATACTATGTACTAAGGGGTCTTATCATACACATGGGTATGATGGGTTTGATGGGATGAGAGGGGTAAAAATGCCCATGTATATAAGTCAAATTAACCACTTTTCATGATGTTATAAATAGAAGCTCTATCCTCTGCATTTCCATCTTTTGCTCTGAATTTTTCCTCCCTTTAACAAACCATAAATTTCTCAAAGAATATCATAAAGAAATTTCTTTTCTTCAAATGACGGAAAATTCCAGTGGCTAAAGCTTTTATGTGTACCACTTCTTCAAATTTGAGTTTAGCTATGTCAAAATCTCAATTCTTTGCAATGTGTTTCCGGATTCGGATTTTCAAGTTTGATAATATCTCTCCTTCTTTTGACCATATATCCCTAAAGTAAATCAGAATTGAGTGTTTCTGTTTCGAAATTATAAAGGAGAAATTTTCCAAGAACTTTCTCTCATACCATTCTGCAAATTAAGAGCGTAGGGAAGGCAAAATTTTGAGTAAAGATGACCGATTTTCAAGTCTAATTTTTGTGAACTCAAGGCCTCTTCTTTTCCAATGTCAAGATCTTTGACCCTAGACCCTTGGACCGTGAACTTTCCCTCATAGGCCAAACCTACATAGAGCAAAGTGAATGTAGTGGTTGGTGCTTTGGAGCTTATCTTGATTGGGAGCATTTTTAGTTTGGTTTGGAGAAGTTATAGCACTAATTGCGAGAATATGACTTCACTTCTATTTATGATAATATAATTTTTTTAATCAGGATTATATTGTTATCATGTGATGATATTGACACTATAGTTATATAATTTTTGCTTGGTCATGTTATTTTGACATATGCATGTTTGAACGTTGTATGAGGTGAATAACCACTTATCGTCATCGAAAATTATTAATGGTAGATACTTTAAATGGTTTAAAGTTCAAATTTTAAAGTCAAATATTTATAAGTTTATGTTTTGAAGTCTTAATCAATAAATGGTTTAAATTGGTTAATGTTAAAGTTGAACCTTAAGTTATTTAACTTGAAATAATTTAAAGGTCGAACTATTTTAAGGTTTAAAGTTTAAAGGTTTGAATTTTTAAATGATTAAATTATGGTTTTATTAAATCATGCTTGTATGATCATTTTAGTGACATGATGTTATGATTGGATGCTTCTTGGATATATGCTTGGGACATGTACATGTATATATGTTATGTAAATGATCATATGCTTATATAAATTAATGCGTCTACTTTTTAGTTGTGAATCCTTATGTTGTGAACATTACACCTTATATACCACCTTGATGAAAATGGATATATGTGTATAAAGGATTATTATGCCTCTTTTCTTGAAGTTTAGGAATAAATCGCCTTGAAAAGGCATGGACTTGTTTGGAAAAATTAAAAGTTGGATTTTAAATAGTTTAAAAGTAAAAATTTGAAGGTTGGATTTTAAGGTGAATAATTTAGGGATGCACTTGAAAATATTAAATTGTTTTAAATTTGGATTTTAAAAAGTGTTTTTCAAAGATTAATTATTTTAAAATGATATTATACTGTTTTAACGATGAATTATTTTAAAGTGGTATTAAAGTATCTTAAAGTTGAATTATTTTAAAGATGAAATAATTTAAAGTTATAATAAATTATTTTAATTTGTTTTAAGTATTCTAAAAGAATTTCGAAAGGAAAGTCTGGATGCTCTGAAAAACATTTACAAAGTGAAAAGTTAATCAAATGTTGTTAAAAAGGTTAGAGTCGATCAAATAACTTGACCGTTTTATGGGTGACAAAGAGATAGTCTCTAGGTTTGGTCTTGGAAAACCAGTTTTCTACTCTCCCTAGCTATCCGAACTAGCCCGTCGTAGGGGATAGTTAAATTGATTTACTCAGATCGTATTTTCCTAAGATAAAAGAAAAGAGATTTGGAGTTTTCCAAAGCTAAACAAGATTAAAAATTGGATTTTCTTGTTAAAGAAAACATTCTAGTTAAACTCTATATTAAATTCTGAGAAGGGAACTTGTACTATCCATATGAATTTAAAAGTTGGTTTCACCGTTATTCGATGAGTAGTATAGGTTGAATACGAAAATTAATATTGAGTATAACTAGTCTAAAATTTATGGACACCTTTTATTCAGTATTAACTAATTTAGGTTTATAGTAAGCGATGTCTTAAATAATATTATTTTTAACCCATTAAAGATATGTTTGGGAAATATGAAATCTCCGTTAAGATTGGAGTTATACTAATATTACAAGTTGGAAATATTTTCCTAAGTAATTTAAAAGAAACGATTTGGTATTTCTAAAGTTAAAAAGAGGCTTGATAATCCCATATATACTGAAAGAAATAGAAATGGTTTAAAGCTTATATCCTTTAAGAGATATTCATTTGGATGAAATTTTTTGTAAAATGGATGATGTTTGATAATCACTTACATACTTGACATCTTTTTATTGATAATTGGTTCAGAGAGATTAGGATTTGATTTGGGTGATTCGTATCCGAAAACCACTTCGAACCAATACATGCATTCGAAAGTGAAGATATGTTGGAGATAATAATCTTTGAAGAAAAAAATCTTCATAATGTAAGGGCTGCTTGACACCAACCTCTGGAGTGGTCCCATATTGTTATATATGGTGGCAGTAGTGCCTTTGTTCTAAAAATCTTCGATTTATAAGGACTACTTGCTACTAATCATAAGGTTGATTCCCAAGCATGATGTAGTAGAAGGACTGCCTATGGTTTGTCCTTCACCTGCACAACTTGTATGGATGAGTGTCTTACATTGCATTTCTAAGACCATGTATAATTGGTCTCTACAAACCTATATATGTTTGGTAGTGTAGGAGGTAATCCTCTTATACTTAACACCCTTCTCTGAGGTGTATGAACTCGAAGATCGTACTTTTTTGGAAATCAATTAATGATTGTCAAAAATGGAAAATATGGCATTCTATGTGGAATTTGCTTTGTGGAAAGTAAAGAGTGGACTCATGAGCCTCCCATCTCAATGATGATATGGAAAACTATATGATCCGAAGGAAATATTACAATATTACAGACTATCGAACAATCGGGGATAAAAAGGTATCATGGTCTTAGATTTTAAATAAACAAGTATAGTGGTGCATGAGTCCTTGTAGGAAAAGCCATCAGATACGCTGATTCATAGTAAGGTAGCAATATAGTATAGTGATGTATGAGTCCCTGCACGAGAAGCCACCGAGTACTCGATTTCTATACGTAGAGCCCGCAAAGGAAGGAAAAGGCCACTAGTTCCCTATCATGTTGGAAATTCAATTCCAACGAGCTTTACGATTTTGATTGTATTACCAAAATAGCTATAATGTCCTGCAAACATTTCAGCTACCTCTTGGTACCATGTACTATGTCGAGTTATCTAGGTATTGGTACATTCTTTGCATATAGGTTTATTTGAAAAATGTTTTCACACCATTGTCATTAAAGATAATAGAAAAATATTTCTATATAAAGTATTTTGGTTATCATAATGTAAAAATCCGTTTGTATTTGTGTGCGGCATGTCTTACGAGATACCCTTTCTTTTCAAAAAGGTTTTACTTTGGCATCAATTTGATCTATGGCACTCATACACACACACACACACATATATATATATATATATATATATATATATATATATAATTTGTGTTTTTCATGCTGGTTTGCCAAGCCTGATCCGGGCATACTTAATACTTGGGTCAGATCCGAGTAGTTTTAGGATTAGCTAAAGACGCTTGAAGGTTCTAAAGGAGGACTGAAGACCTTCATCAATGTATGGACCTATTTTACTTTTCCACTGTATTTTTTATTTTTCAGCATTTGCATGGACGTGTTTTTATAATTGTCCAGGCTGAGCTTAGTTAGACTTTGATATATGTACTTTAAATTTTTCAGTATAAAGATTATTGATATTATAAATTATTCTATTCGTGTGAGATTCTGTTCTTTCTTTATTTGGCTTACCCTTAACAATCAATTTTTCGGGCATTAGAATGATCGGCACGCGATACAGTGGGTGTATTAGTGTCGAATTTCAAGGATCGAAATCCTCTTCATTACACCAGGCACATGTGAGTATATATAGTCTTTTGAATTTCTTGATAAATACACCTATTAGGAAGGTCATGAGTTTCTCGGATAATTTAACCTTGAAATTATTTTCAAAACTGAAATTATTATATTTGTCTTATAAAGGGATTTGTAAACAGATGTTATATTTATCAAGGAGAATAAAAGTACTTGGAGGATTTATACAATGAGATTTAAAATTTCTATTCAAAAGTAAGCGAAATCATTATACTTTAAATATTTGTAATTCTAGACAAAAATTGAATGGTTTATGGCATAAGATTTTGAATATGCATATATGATAATATATGATAAATAGATATAAATTATTGCATTGGTGTTTTAAAGATGAATAAGTAATTAAGAAAATACCATGGTCATTTCATATTTGAAAGGTTTTTTGAGGAATTAATATCAAATTATTAACGTTGAAAGAAGTAAATTGATTTCGAAGTTAAATATAAAAATATAAAACTAAGTGTAATGACCCATATTGTTAACTATTTAAAAATATTTAATTGAATAAAATTTTGAATAAAATGTTAGTAATAGAAGTTTAATGATTTTATTGATGTAAAATCTAGTAATATATAAATTATGATCTAAATTAAATTCTTAAATGACACGGATTTTAATAAGATATAGATGATAACATGTATTAGAATATAATTTAATGATATTGGTTTATATATAAATTAATAATGGGGATTGGAATAAGAAATGTAAAATTTAATATTGAAATTAATTATAGTTGAATTTATTGGAATCTTTTAATTAAAAAGAAAGAGAAGTGAATTGTAATTAATATAAGAAACATATGATTTGTATTAAACTAAATGAGCATATTATTAAAGATAAAAGAGTGTTTTGAGAAAAATAAAACTAACATTTCATTTTGAAGATAAGTATAATTTTATAAAAAGAAATTAAATAAAATTTTAAACAAAATATTTTACAGTTGTTAAATAGCAGTAGTAGGATGTAGGGAATTTTATTGCAATGCTAAGCTTTAAAAAAAAAATTAAGCTGTATGTTAATAACGTGATTTGATAAGTTAAAATGAAAAGAAATTAATTAGTTGTGAAATTTGTGAAAATCTATTATATTTCAAAATTGAATTCTCTTGTTAATAATTTAATGAAAAATATTATAGTTTTGAAATTTGAATATTTTTACATAATAATGTTCGAGAAAATTTTCTGAGTAAGATGTCAAAGTTCGTTTCATCAAATTCTGATCTTCCTAGTTCCATTTACTGGAGTTTGAAGTTTGCTATACGTTTTAAGTCGGTGTAATTAGTGAAAATAGTGAATTTCAATGGGAGCGTTAAAATTTAAAATTCTATTTGCTATTATGTCTGTATCCGAGCATGAGGAATCAATAATTTTATTTTCGTGTTTGGACATCCCATGTGTACAATAAAGCCTTTTGAAGTTAGATTTAGGGTACAATATAATTTGAAATAAGACTCGTAGAAAATATCAATGCACCTTTGGTTGATGGGAATTGGTAATAGCATGTTCACCTATTATTTTTTTTATATTCACATCATACCTCTCGTATTAAAATAACATACGGATTTCCACTTTCATAACTATTCATAATCATAAAACAAAACCACTCCATCACTATTCATATTCTTCACCTTCTCCTTCATTTATTTATCTCGCCAATCTGCATTAAACCCATTCAATTCCTTTTTATAAAGAAAAAATAAAATTCCAAAGCCTGCAAACCTTTTACTAGTCCTCCGTCTGCTTCCTCCATCCTCCACCTGCCTTCTCTACCACCACCCATCAAATCAGATCGCTCTACCATCTTTCACCGAAAGTTCACCCTCCCTCATCACCAGCAGCCTGTCAACACCCATCCTCCAGCTCTATCACCTTGCAACTCGGGTGCCTCCAAATTCTAGCCTACCACCATCTAGCTGCTCACCTCGGCCACCTCCCTTTCCATAACAGCCAACAAACACCTCCATTCTTATATAAAAAGGTTAATTCAAAAACTCAAAAGATTGCCACCCTATACTGCCACCACCTACTCGATTACAACCTCCAAACGCAGCAACCACTACTTTGTATGCATGTCCGTTTTGTTGATCATGTCAATTAGTGTCCTTTTGTTGATATTCGTAGCTGTATTTATTATTTGTATCGAGCGGTTTCGGATTTGCATAAAAATGTGAGTATTTTAACTCATGAAATACTATAAATTCGATTGCAATTTAAATCAATGTCGTGATGTGATAAATTATTTAGTTTTGTTGTTTGTGTATTTAAATTGACATTAAAATTGAATTATGTTACTAGTCGAGCTCCTCGACATTCTATAGTTGAGGATTGTTGTGATATATGTTTAATTAGGTTGATTGGAATTTTGATTTTATGTATAGACATATAAGTTGAAAATAATTGACGATATGGTTATCATATATATATATATATATATATATATATATATATATATATATATGCTTAACCATTGATTATATCTGTTACCATCTTGTTGAATTATTAGAGTTGTATTGATTGTTATATAGATCATTTGAACGTTGAATGGTGATATACAACCCCTTGGACATCTTATATCGATATTTGGAAAAAGGTTAGAATGGATAATTTTATTGTTTTAGCCCAAAATGTGGTTTTTGATGAATTTTGTCGTTTTATCCTTATTTGTAAAAATTTCATGCATGTATATGTATATTTATAAAATTTTAATTATTTTGACTATGCCTAAAATTGGATCGTACATTTACATGTTGATTTTTCAGAATAATTTTTTACATTTAAATATGAATAAATAGGCATTTAGAAAATAGTGTTATTTTAACATGAAAGTTTTTTGTAACTTCTACTTAGCAAAAGAAAAATATTTCGTAAAGAAACCTATATATTTCGGCGATCTATGTATTTTTATAATTAGGTTTAAGAAAATAGCTTTATGGTAAAATTGTAATTTTATAAAATTAATTATTTTGACCTAAAACTTTTCTGTAGCTGTTAAATATTATTTGGAGAATATTTAATAAACAACTTATATTTATTTTAGCAATATAATAATAATAGTAATTTAATCTTGGAATTATTAGGTTGAAAAAGTTGGAAAATTATTAAATCGATTTGGAAAACTATGAAATCTACTGAAAATTCAATAAAGTTGTTTTTAGAACTCTAAAATTTAATTTGAAATTTTCGGCAAATTTTTAGGCTTTCATAAATCACTTAGTGTAAAATATGATGTATTTTGAGTATTGAAAAATAGTAAATATGTCTGAAAATTTCTGAAACTTTTTCTTTATATTCCTAAAGTGAAATGAAGAACTTTTTATGTTGAACACATTTTGAGAATCTTTACAAATTTTTCTACAAAAATTAAAATGGGCAAAATGACATATTTTCATATATAAACGATTTGTTATTGAAGAGGCCAGGGCCTAACATTGACGTACTGTCGGTCGATACCGGCACTTTAACACTTATGTACGTAGTGCATGTTATCCAGAATGTAGAGGCTGAATTGGCGTCGTTACTAAAATGATGAGAATGATGATGGATGACCACAACACTTGTGTCAATTTGAAATGACTAAAACAGGAGCTTGTGTCTAGCCAAGGGTTAGCTACCTTTAGATTCCATCACCGCTTCATATTACTATACTGATTTTGACTTGATAGGTGCACCTTGATTTGATTTTGGGGGTGATGGTCTCGGTCGGCAGTCGCTGCAGCGATGTGTTAGGACCAGTTGGAAATGGTAAACTTATGGAATCCTACCTTGGACTTTGTCTCACGTGCCTTGTCATCGATTTACACTTTATTAGTAACTTTATGAACTACTAATGTATCTATTTTAATTCCGCTAATTTGTTCTGTTAAATGTATAACTCTGACTTTAAAAGAAAATCATTTGTATATTGTAAAACAACTATATTATCGTTTTACGTAATTATTGTACTTTGTCAATTCCACTGTAAGAGTTTGTACATTGTCCTCTTCTATGTTTTGTTCCCTTCTCTTCTCATTTTCTTATTATAAACCCCATTAATAGCTTGTCTTTTGGATTGTTTGAGTAAGACATGTGTGGTTTATTGTCGACTTGACTCGCTCAAAATGGCGACTCGTCACATTTGGTATCAGAGCTTTGGTTGAGCGAACACCTAAGCTTGTTGGATAAACTTATTAAGAGATAGGGTAATGGAATGTCCTATTATGAGTTGAGAGTATATTATGAGAGAGAATATTTGCATTTTTATATAAATATATTCTTTAACAATCTTAACAGAAGTATTTCAAATGATTTGAAAATAAATATTTAAATAGATATTTCATATATTATTTATCAAATATATGAAAATTTTATACTTTTGATTTAAAGTAGAGTAATTATTGTAAAAGTTGAGTATATTATAAGTCTTAATTTTATGATTAAAATCAATTAAATATGTTTATAACCGCTTTAAGAGTTTAAACCTATTTAAAATAATGAATTTAATAAAATCCTTGGATTTTAAAGAAATTTATTTTAAAGCTTGTTTAAAAAAGTTTTAAACGCATTTGTTTTCCTAATAACGTTACTATAAGATATTATTTTAAACCTTTTTGAAATATTTCTAAGTTAAGAAATCTTTGAAAATATTGTAGGAATATTTGAACAATATATAAGTTTATCTTGATAACAAATTTGAAAAAAAAGGATAAAAATTATAATTAAGTATTTAAAGATTTGTATAATAATGCTTTAATAGTATTTATTTTGAAACTCCTCATATTTCGAATTTAGGAAACTTAGTTTAATTAAATACATATATTTTGAATTGGAATATTTTTTCATTTGAATTTGTAACCTGGAATAAATTTGAAGAATTATACCGTAACATGTGTTTTTATATACATTTGTTAATCTATTTTAATCATATCTTTGAGTAAATAATATTATTTATGAATAAACTTATATTTTAATAAGAAGCATTTGGAAGTTAAAAAGAAACTAAAAAAAGTATTTGAGAATAAACGAAAAAGAAATTTAGAGATAAGAATGATCATTGGTAATATCACCTTTCTTTTATTAACTATTGATTATAAATGGGATATTTTGGATATATACTTATATCTTAAAAAAATTGGTAGTTATAATGATATTTAAGTGCATAGAATAAATTTTGAAAATGCTTTTTAAATAAATGAATATTTATGAAATAGTTTTCATAAAGGATATTTTATAGTGTTTAATAAATAATTTACAAAGGATTCATAAAGTATACATCTATGAAGTTTAATGATATTATATCAAGGAAATTACATAAATATGATTAATAAAACAAAAATTTATAAATAAAAGAATTTTATTTAAAGGAAGAAGAAATTTGGAACAAAGATTTAAAAAACTTTGTTTTGTATGAAATTCAGATAATGGATATTTTAAATAAAGGAAGTTTATAAGATTTTAAGAAAGTATATTTAACTTTGAAGAAAATTAAATATTTTGTTTATGAATTCTAGAAAGGAAGTACTCCTAAATTAACAAAGTTTCTCAAAAATTTGAAATATAAAAATATATACAAAAATAGTTGTTTCACTTGATAAGTATAATATTAATTTTATTTCATAGATATGATATTTATGATATGTTAATTATGTTTTGAAAGGATATGTAGTTATTTATCTATAAAAGATAAAGGATTTTAGGAAATATTTTGTAACATCCTAATATTTTCAACCATTCGCATCCACACATGCCGGATTTTAATTGCTCAAAATACCAGATTGTTAATTTATATTTGGCAAAACTCAGCATATACAGTAAAATAAATAAATCACAGAATCACAGACACAGAGTAATATAAAATATGCAGCGGAAACAAAAGAATAGTAGTTCATGAAGCTACTATATATATATATCAGAGTTAAATAAGTTATAATAGAAGTTTCAAATACAATAGTCAAATACAAGATCAGAATACATCACTGGAATCGACTGAATAACTGCAAGATGAAAAGATGTAGATGGATCTCCAAACGAAGCTCCAACTCCAAAGAAGCGTAAAGAAAAACACAAAACATTCGAGTCAAGATTAACATTCTTATATCAATAAATCCAACTCAAGTGAAATAAAAACTGAAATACAAGTAACTTAAAGGATGTTTGGGATAACCATCCTCTAAGGATCCGTTAAACTATCTACTATGTAGTAATATATGCTATTATTATAATGTCTAAAGTAAAGTATAATATATTTTAAAAATATCGTTAAGACTTTACATTTTTCACCTTAACACATTTTATAGTGCCAATAGTCTATACAGTACCATCGTACCTCCAGATCGGGAGGCTACCATAGAATACTTTATAGGTACAACATAAATCAAACTCGTAATAAAGCACGCTAGGTTAGGTGACATGACACAACTAGGCAATGCCAGGGTAGATATACCAATAGCACTTCCGAACTGGTGGAAACGCATAGCAGCTACTACCGCCCACCTCGATCCACACTCCTAAAAAAATATCAAAGGGTGCACCCAATCAATCACAAAGTAGTAGAATGGTATCGAATGAGTGTGTCCGATTAGAGGAGCTACCTCATTGGCTCGTCGATTGCTCCTGTTCTAGCCACCTTGTGCCAACTCACGGGAGTCGGGTCCACGTAATATACCTCAATAGGATAGTCGTCACCATCCTACTTCATTCTAGAATTTCCACCGTGTAAACGGTTGTTAAAGTGGTTTTCGGTATTTGCAGAGAGTATGACAATATCCGATCTCGGTCTCTTTAACAAACATCGTTATTATAACGCCGCGGTCATTTCAAAATAGTTTATACTTCCAAACCAAAATATCATTGCCATTTCCAAATCATATCAATACGATATCCTTTCCATTTCAAAACCAAATAGGATATCATTTCCATTTCAAAACCAAATACTGTATTATTTCCATTTCAAATATATCCATTTCCAAAATCATAGCATTTTCAAAGTATAGCACTTTCGAAACCAAACACTTGAAATTATAACACTTTCAAAACATAATACTTTGAAATTCATTACTTTGAAAACATAACTTCCACCACTTACACAGTTTAGATATTAAAAATAGTATATATAACAAAATAGTTTATAAAGTAAAGTAGTTTATACATAAAAGAGTTATAAGTTAAAATAGTTTATATTAAAAATGATTATATTAAAATATTTTATATTAAAATAATTTAGATAGCAAAATATAAAAATAGTTTTAAATATAATTTAAAACACTTTATATAATAAAATAGTTTCCTTAAATTTGACAAATCGATTCTAAATCAACTCGAATCAACTCAAATTAAATCCAATCTCAAATCATCAATTTCAATTTATTTCAGTTTCTCAATAAACCGTTTCAAATTATATCGATTTCAAATACAGATTTTTAACCACAAAATAAACCATTTCAATTTCAATATTTCCAAAGCTTTAAATATTCAAACATTTCAAAACTAAATTTGATAATTTCATATGTATCTAAATTTAACTTCATTATTATTTATTTTTGAAATATCCAATTAATGCATCAAATATCACTTAAATAAATCTCTATATAAAAATATAATTTTAAAAAATACTTAACCATATTATATTCTAATAAAATCAAACTTTATTATTAACTTATTAAATAAATTTATACGTAGCTTAAAATCAAAAATTAACTATATATAAAATAGAATTTATATAATATCTAAAATCAATATTTATATTGTAACTTCCCTGAATTTTATCCAGAATAATTTGATGATTAATTTAATTTTTTTTAAATTAAATGGTGAATCTATTTGTGAATTAATTAGAAATTTCTGGGATAAATAAAAATTTTAGATTTTAAATAGAATTATAAAGTTTTAAGATTTATAAAAGATACGTTCTGTTATTTGTTTATATTTATAAATTTAGTTTAAATTTAATCTTCAAATTAAAATTCAAAATTAAAAATCTTATAAATATATTGGGTTTGAAAACATTATATTTTAAATTAATAAAGATTTGTTTCCAAATTATATTAAATAGATATTTTGAATGAGAACATATAAAAAAGAATAAAACATTAATTATACATATTTATTAGTAATGTATAATTTGATTTCAAACCATTTTTCTTTAATTTGTATAAGTATTAAATAATTGTTTTTAACATTTAAACCCATAATTAGTACAAATTGGAATTAAACCATTTTAAAATAGGATTCCTAATATAAGTTTGTAAATTAAAAATAAAATAGGATTGAAATTCATAAACATTTGTAAATATAAAGATTAAATAATTTTAAAGGTTTGAACTATAAATTTTAAATTAAATTGAATATAGGGATTTAAACACAAATTTACCCATTATGAAAAATGTAAACCAAGTGAGATCATGTTTTACATGTGTTAGCAAACAATACAAGTGGCTATCATACAGATATATGTTTATCTGCTCCTATGTAAACAGGCTAGAAACCATAGGAAAATCAAAAATCTCTGTAATTAATTATTATAAGCTTAGTTGTATAAATAGAAGATAACTGAAATAAGATGACATCAATATTAAAAATAAATCCAAATTTTTATATTAAGGATTGACTGCAAAAATAAACAATAACAGTAGGAAATCAGAAATAAACCCAAAATCAAATGTTCGAATTTTGAGATTAAGTTATAGGGATGCATTCGTATTCCAAAAACATGATTTTTGATAATCATTCTAGAAATTTTAAGCTTATAATTGATGTGAAAATCTGAGTTGATCAGAATGGGTTTTTTTGTCAATTCGGGTCAATCGACTACAAATGAGATGACGTGCTTGGGGACCATCAGAAAAATTTTCGTTTAATTTATAATTCAATTTGGATGGTGGGCGATCACAATTTTGGGTTTTGCGTTCGTTTTGGGTTGCTGTTGTTCATGAGCAGATTTCGTCATCTCACAGTAATCTGGTCGATTGCACCAGTGGCAATAGGAAGAAGGGGAACCGGCAATGCTCTGACCGGAGTTCCTTGGACTCTGGTGGCCTGAGGTGGGATGGCGAGTGGTTTTTTTTTGTGGTCATGCTTATTCTAGTATGGGTCAAACGCCTAGATTTTGAGTTCATCGACAATTGAGGGTTCTGGGGGGGTCGATGAGCTCGAATCGATCACCGGGACTTGTTGGTGATGGTCGCGATCGTCGGAGAATCGCCAGTGACCGGTGCACGTGCACGGTTCGTATTTGTGTACCTGGGATTGAAGCAGCGTTGGGAAGACAAGGTGGAACTCGAGGGCGACTCGGGGGGATTCATGAATTTGCTCGAAGCAAGCAACGTCGCGTATGACCCGAAGTATGGCTCGGGTGAAATTGTGTTGGGCTCGGGTTGGATTTATTAGTTGTTCCAGGATTTATATCCTAATTAAATTCACATGTTTGAATTTCAAACCTAAAGATATGGTGACCAGATTTTTATTAATGTAAGTAAAGGGTTTTGAAATCAGTTTCGGGAAAGCTTGAACAAGTTTTGGGTTAATATGATAATATAATAAAAGCTTTCTCTAATATTGAATGGGAAGTTGAATAAATTGTTTAACTTAAATTAGCAAGTTAAGATGATTAAGTTATTTTTTTAAAAGCTTGATTTCAAATTTAATTAAGTAAAAGAAAAAATGTTGTAATATTTGTGTTGATCATAATAAGGTAATTAGTTTCTTAAAAATAATTACTAAATTAAAAGTAATTAATTAATAGTTAAAAATTGATTAATCAAGTAATTGAAGAATAATTTAACTAAGTGATAATTTATAAATGTGATTAATCTGGGAATGATTAATTTATTAATTAGTTAAAAGTTAATTAATTAATAAAAGTGATTAAGGTATAATTACTTAAATTAAAGGTTGATTAATTTATAAAGGTCTAATTAATTAAGTTATGGATTAATTAATTGAAAATTAAGAATTAAATTGAATTATAATTAATAGATGATTAATTAAATAATTAAAGATTTATTAATAAATGATTAGTAATTAATTAATTAAGTGATTAGTAATTAATTAATTAATGATTAAGAATTAATTAATTAATTAATTAGGGTTAATTAGTTAAGTAATTAAACATTTATTAATTTATAATTAGAAGTTAATTAATTAATGATTAAGGATTAATTAATTAAGATTGATAAATTTATAAATTAATCAAGTAATTAAGATAAATTAATTTATAATTTGATATCAATTAAGCAATTAATTAAGATTAATTAATTGTAAATTAAGGATTAATTAGTAATTAATTAAGGAATGATTTAATTTTGTTTAATCAAGTTTTAATAATGAATAATTAGACATTACTAATTAATTTTTTTAAAGATTAATTAATTAATTAATTAATTATTAATTAATTGATAATGAGGTTAATTAAGAAGTGATTAATTTATTAAATGATTATGATTAATGGTTGGTTAAGTAAGGTAAGTTGATTAATTCTTAAGTAATTAATTTAATTTGAATTAATTAAATTAATTATACTGTGAATTAGAAACATGCTTGCCTTCGGATGATTGTTTTGAATTGGATGTCAGGATTTGTTTGATATCCCTGATATATGATGCTTTGCGTTATGAATTATCCTGATTTGTGTTGTGATCTGTGATGTAATTTATTTATCTATGACGTAATTTATTATCTACGATGAACTTATATTATTCATCCATGATCTGTAAATGAAGATAAGCGTTATAGATTAAACCGCTTATCGATATTTCTGTGTTTGAATCTGTGATGTAATGATTGTTGTTGCACTATTGTGTGTAAACCCCTGGACCACACTATACACACACAAATATGGATTTCACGAGGAAATCAGTTAAGTCACAGATGTTTGAATTTAATATTTTGAAATGGTTTTAAAGTTTGAATTTTGAATCCAAATGGTTTTGAGAAATGAAATTGGGTTGAAATTGAAAAATAATTGGAAAGGAGTTTTGAAGATAAAAGTTATTTTAAAATAATTTGACTTAGTTTGAAATCTGAAATATTTTGATTTGAGTTTGAATTCAATAATTAAAAATTTAGTTCAATAATTTAGAAATTTTGGCTTAAAAAGGTTATACAAGCTATAAACGCGTTTATATGGGTTTTTAAAACATTTAAAAAAATGATTTTGATAATTTGAATTTAACCCAATTTTAGATTTGAAAGTCCTTAACTCGTGCAATTACAAAACGGGTTTTTTGAAACGGAAACAAGTGGTTTCAAATAACAATAGCTTTTATATATAAGGAAAGAATTTTCCAAATTATGATGAAAATATTTCAAATTTGAAATAGAATGACTTTGAAAGTTATGAATGAATCTTTGGAAATGATTTTTGGAAAGCTATAAATTAAATCTTTTGATTGGATGAGTTAATCCAATTTGAACGGGAATTGTTTTGAAAAGCTATGAATGAATCTTTGTTTAAAAGATTGGTGAACCTTGTTTAGATTGAAAAGGGGTCTTAAAAGTGAATCTTTTGTTTAAAAGATTTAAGTGTGAAAATTGTTTAAACCATTGAAAGTTTTTGAAATGAATCTTTTTGTTTAAAAAGATTGGAAATGGTAATTTGTTTTAACCATTTGAATGAAAGGTTTTGGGCTTTAAGCTGTCATTTAACTAAGATCCCATATCCATATGTTTTTAAAATTCTGCGCTCATTATTCGGTTTAGCCGGGAGAGGACCTTTGTGTCTTATAACCCATTCCGAATATGTGATATGTCGTAAATGGATAGCAATTGAAGACCGGTGGTGAAAACCGGGTATTTGCGAGAACGATAGGATGACCTATCGATTGTCTTTGCACCGAGTAGCTACGGTATAGAGATTCCCTAAGTGATGGGAAGTCCGATCAGGATTGTGGATTCTCAGATTTGCAAGGGCTTCTTCGGAAGTGCGTTCGGTTCTGTTCGAACCCGGAACAGACTTGTATGGATGTATGTCTGACATTACACTTTGAGATGTAAAACCGGTTTCTATCAAATACATTTCTGTTTGGTGGCAGAGATTTATTCTCTTAGCTTAACACCCTTCTCTGAGTCGTACAAGCTCAGAGGTTATGTAATTGATGGTTACTAGTGATACATTCCCAATTTGGTAATGTGGCATATGAAGTGCTACTGGTCATTTGTTGATCAAAGCATGGCTTTTGTGAAAAGTGTAGCTTTGTGGACAAGACTTCGTCGAACTTCACAACCCGGAATGGTCGAAACAGGAAGAATGCAGCAAGGTTATTTAAGGGTAGCGCCCCTTGAGGGTATGTTCATTTCCTTCTGGATAGAGGTGATATCATGGTATGGAGCCCAGATATTTAACCTATGTGGTTACTGCAAATACATTACTTTATGGTTGTTGGTATCGAGCGCTCGGATAAAGGTCGGTTACGACCGGGGGATGGCATACTCGTGTCAGTAGTTACCTAGTTACAGAGGTAACCCGGCCTTGTGTTGGCAGAGATTCGGTAAGGTTCTCGGGGCATCCCTCCAGAGGCGTACCCATGTGGCAATGGGAAGTTCCTTAGCCTGACCATTTGTTGGAAAATCCAAAGAAACAATACGCACCCAGTACGGTTTTAGTTTTATAACCTGCCATGGAATGTGGTGGTAACCTACTATTGAACAGGGTAGCTATAGTAGGCATACGACGAAATATTGTATGCTGGCTAAGATTAATATTATACTTTCGAAATGTTTTCCACTATGCACTAATAATAATATCAAAAATGTTTTCACGTATCAAGCATGTTTGACTATCATAAGGAGAAATCTCCTCCAATTCTGCGTTTGCATGGTGTGTATGGCGGGAGGCCTTATGGTAGTTTCATTTTCCAAAAAGCATTGCGGATTTCAAATTTAAATTCTTTTGTTTGTTTTTAAAGATAAATTGTTTTTGTTTTCTCATACCAGTCCCATGACTGCCCTGAGTTTATTGTTCCTTTCCTAAACTCTGGGTGCCCACTATTTTCCACACGGGCAGTCTAGAGTTGGGGTTTTCAGATAGTAGATATAGATATCGATCCAGTAGCTTTTAGGTTTCTCTTTGGTATTCCTTGGAGATCCTGGATATCGGAGTCTTTGGATTCACAGACGAGACTTGCTTATCTTGGTGAAATGTGTTGGGGGGTTCGAGCTATGGCTTGGAGTTTTTGCTTTGGTGCTTTGGAATTAAAGTCACTGTTGCTGTTGGAGTTATCTCTTCGCTATTTGGTTTCCGCTGCTATATCATATTGCTATTCCGCTGTAGCATTGTTATCTTGTATCTCTGATATTGATTCTTATTGTATCATTGTTGTATCGAATGTTGTATATCAATGATATTCATTTCTTTTCTTCCGCTGTGTTGTTTTACTTAATTGTGTTATAAGCTCCGGCAAACCAGATTCGATGTTTGGATCTACGGCATTGAATACGAGTGTCGTATTCGGTGCTGATTTTCGAAGATCGAGTTAGGGTCCGTCACATATATAAACCATATATTTCTTTCCAAAACCATAGAAATCATTATCAAAATATTTATATATAGACCAACAGTATCTGTATATAAGTTTATATCCTATGGTCAAGTGATACAGATATTTATCATTTCAATCTGTAAATGTATATGGGTATATATCATTTCAACCAACAATACCAAATTCAATTCAAATGAAAATCGCTTGGGTCTATCATTTCAACCCATAACGATTTTCTCCTATTCTTCAGATCGTTCGGGCATGTATCATTTCAACCCATAGAGAATTCTGAACTAACAGGGAACTACAGAGTGATAACAAACATGATAATAATATAACAGGCATATATTAATAGAAAATGGTGCCAGATGTCATAGGTGAACAAATATAAATAATAACATGATATATAACAATGTAAATAACTAACAACAGCATATTTCAATTGTCGTTTCAATTGAAATCAAATTTAACAAATATAAGAATGTTAGTCATGAGTGATTGCTTACCTTTCGAGGTTAGAGAATTTGACAAAGAAATGAGCTACGAATCTAGGAAAAGCTAGTGGACACAATTCGACGATCAAAGCTGATAATAGAAATAGACGAATTCAAATCAATTTTGGATCAATGAAGATAACATATATAAGTGAGCTTATGTATATATAACTATATATAAATATATATATATATATATGTTAATCATATGCGAAATTCAAACATATTTATATTGGATGCATATGTATTTCAAAATCTATTAATTAAGTTAAAACACATATATTACTATTAATGCATATACACTATCATTATATTTAAAATCAAAATTTATAAACCCAAATTACAACAAGTATCATCATTCATTGTACACAATTTTAAAAGTCAACATTTTAAAAACAAAAATATCACCCTTATATTAAGCTAACAGACTATACATATGGCTGCTATATAAAATATATATACATAAACCAATAAAGCTTACATACAACTTATATTTTAAAACAACATATATATAACTGAAATATAAACTGACCAATAACATATATAAAATTTAGCATATTATCATATAACAGCAAATCTAACATATATATAATATACATGCAACCACGTAGATGAAAGTAACATATATAAATATAAATAATTTAAACATATTATATGTAAAGTTTTCTTATATAAACGTAAAACACATAAATGTATTATACAAATACTGTAACTATATGCGCAGAACGAACATAACATACACATATATAAATATAAAATGAAATATAAACCTTGATGTCTTATACTGAATATAATGAACTTATATATATATATATATATATATATATATATATATATATATATGTATATGTATTAATAACTATGCAGACTACAACTATGTATATATACACACATACCGTATAGAATGTAACAACAAATTCATCAATAAGTAGTGCATACTAATATATATATATAAATTAAACCATATAACTTTCATATTACAGGCTCAAAATAAATTGTGCCACAGAATATTTATAAACCAAATCTACATACACACGTAGGAACTCATATATTATACTGTATAAAAAAATTAAAATGCAACATTTATATATTATGGACTAACATATATAATATACTTTATACAATCTAATATGTATATAGTCTGATATATGAACCTATACAGCAAAATTAATATAGACTTTTATAACTTTATACTTTATACTAGATAAACTGTATAAATTTTATATAACAAATCATATAGCTCAAGTTCATTATATATATAAAATCAATATAATACTAATGTAGAATATATATATATACGTACTAATATATAATCAGATTATATAAAATATATAGATAAAATATATAAACTACTCTGAGCAACTTATGATGATACACACACATAGTATAAAGCATATACATACTAAAAAAATTTGAAGGCTATCAAATATATTCACCTCTATATATGACAGAGGAGGAGAGGGAAGACTTGCGTGGAATTGAGAGGGGAAAGGCTGTGCACATGGTGAGGCTTACGGATTTTTCTCGATTGCCGACGGAGCTTGATGGGGGTGAGGCATGGTGGCTCGGCACTATGACGGAAGGTCGGGGTTGCGTCGCTGAAAACTTAGGTGTGAGATTTTGAACCTCGAAGTAGATCACGTAGAGGGTACACATTAGAGCTTCGAGCGAAGGAAGACCTGCTTGCACATTGAAAGGAGGAAGTCAGAGTGTAAATAAACTTTGTTTTTTTGGCTAAGATCAAAATGATGAAAGAAACAAAGAAAGAATAAATTGAAACAGTGGTAAAATAAATGGTCACAACAATAAATATTCCGGGAACAGAAAAAATGCAAATGGCTATTGGGAATAGGCGGTGGAATAAGAAAGGTAAGGGAAGCTAACAGATAGGATGCGGAACCGATACGAAGTCGTTTCGTAGATTTCGCTGTTTCCCAGACATCGAAACGCACAAACAATCATATCACCGAGATCATCTCAACGAGACGATCAAAATGGTATACAGATATCAGTGGTATGATCATCCTATCAAAAGTCGATAATTGGTACAGAAAATGCAGTTAATTTTCCTGAAATAAGATAAACGGAGCAACGGCAGTCCAAATTGAGAGAAATGAAATATGACGTCTCACTCAGAAGATGGTTGTGAGGAACCGATTCTTCGACTTTCGAATATCGACATTAATACGTCCACTGTATCAACTGCCGAACAATCGAAGGCCGAAAAACCGTACCCTTAGGGTTTAAGAAGAAGAAGAGATAGAAGAAGTAAGAAAAAAAAGCAATAGAAACAATATCGGAATCTCACAATCACAGCGGAACAACTTATAATAGATAAATGAATAGTCTTTAAATCAAAAGAACTTTACATTTTATACATTACATAATCATAGTCAACTTACAACACAACACAACTGGACAATTATATGAGCTTGTCCTTACAACTGGATACACAGCGGAAACGATAATATCATATACAAGTGATACGTTTCGCCAACCAGCTCGCCTCCTGAGCTCCATAGCACCTCTTGAATTCCAAAATATCCTGATAACCTGACTCTAGGCTGCCCGTGTGGAAAATGATGGGCACCCAGAGTTTAGGAAGGGAACAATAAACTCCAGATTAGTCATGGGACTGACGTGAGAACTTAAACAGTTTATCTTTAGAAACAAACAAAGAAATATTTTAAAATAGATCCGCAATGCTTTAAAAAATGTGACTGCCACAAGGCCTCCCGCCACACACACCATGCAAACGTAGATTTGGAGGAGATTTCTCCTTATGATAGTCAAACATGCTTGATACGCAAATTTCTTTGATATTATTACTATAAGTGCAAAGTGCAGGAAAACATTTCGAAAGTACAATATTAATCTTAGCCAGCATAGGTACCATTATAGTATGCCTACTATAGCTAGCATATTAGATGGCAGGTTCTACAACTAAAACCGTACAAGGCTCGTATTGTTTCTTTGGATTTCCAACAAATGGTCCGGCAAGGAACTTCCTATTGCCACATGGGAACGCCTCTGGAAGGACGCCCCGAGAACCTAACCAGATCTCTGCCAGCACAAGGCCGGGTTACCTCTGCAAAAGTAGGTAACTACTGACACGAGTATGCCATCCCCCGGTTGTAAACAACCTTTATCCGAGGATCCTCAACCAACAACAATCACAATGTCAAATATATCTTCGATATCCACATAAGTTAAGTATTTGGGCTCCATACCATGATACCACTTCTATCCACAAGGAAATGCACATATCCTAAGGGGTGCCACTCCCTATAATCTTGCTGCATCTTTCCTGTTTTGACCATTACCGGGTTGTGAGGTCCGACGAAGTCTCGTCCACAAAGCTACGCTTTTCACAAAAGCTATGCTTCGATCAACAAATGATTAGCAGCACTTCGTATGCCACATTACCAAATTGGGAATGTATCACTAGTAACCATCAACTACATAACCTATGAGCTCGTACGTCTCAAAGAAGGGGGTAAGCTAAGAGAATAAATTCTCCACCACCAACAGAAATGTATTTGATAGAAACCAGCTTTACATCTCAAATTGTAACGTCATACACACATCCATACAAGTCCGTTCCGGGATCGAACGGAACCGAAGGCACTTCCAAAGAAGCCCTTGCAATCCGAATATTCACTAATCACATCCGGAATTCCCATCACAAAGGATGATAAAATCTCTATATCGGAGATCAGCCGATGCAGAGGCATTCAACGGTAATCCTTCCATTTTCGAAAATATCTGGTCTTCAACATCGGTCTTCAAATGCTATCCATTACGACGTATCACTATTCGGAATGGGATTCATGACCAAAGGTCTTCTCCCGACTAAACCGAATAACAAGCGCTTATTTTTAAAATAAGTGTAGCATTCAAATTCAAGCAAATCACAACAAATACCCATTTAAAGGTAAATATTGATAGTCAGTTATTTAACTATCAAAGCAAACAAACAAATATTCAGCACCATAACAATCACTAGGCCCTTTTTATTAATCTTCCATAAATTAAATAACTTGCCAAATATTCACTTCAGTTTATCTTTAAAAATATATATTCTCTAAACCATTTCAATTTCTACATTGGAAAACATTTCCAAATACTTATTTAACAATAAGTAATTCACAAATCTATTTATTTTCAATACTTAGAAAATATTCAATATACTTAAAACACGATTAAGTATATATTTTTTTCTTTTATGGAAAACGTTCTCTTTAAACACATTTATTTGGGTCAAAACGAATGTTGCGTAAAACATCGTTACGACAACCCAAAATCAATAGCATAGGGATTTGAAAATACGATAGATATATAAATCCCAATACTATACAAAAACAATTCCTTTCGAAAATCATTTACTAATACAACAGTGTTATAGTCCATCTTTTCCTTATTTCTCGAAAACGTCTATTTCAATAATGAATGTTGAAATCTACGGTTTTGATCCTTAACACATTTTAAAAAAAACTTCAAATCGTTTTAATTCTATTTAAATGATCACTTCCTAAAACATTTCTTTAATATATTATTCACTTTCCAAAATCGTGAATATAAATCGTTCACCAAATTTAACACTTCTACATATTTTAATTTAAAGGATTATCCACTGTCCAAAATCGTGGATATATCTCCTTTATCATATTTACTTATCAAATTCAATTGGTTTCGGATTTTTAAAACAATGTTTATAAATTCACATTTATATATATATTTTATTAAAAGTTCAACTTATAAAATCCCTTAATTAACAAATTCTATTTATATCTCATTTAAATGCGAAAATCCAATTTATAAGTTAATTACTTATAAATATTTTATTTTACAAAATCTATTCATTTTATAAGTTCACAATTTATAAATTTATAAATTTCATTCACTTATTAAATCCATTTATACTTCATTTTAACACTTATAAAAAAACTCGTTTTATAATTCCAATATTTTTAATTTATAAATATCGGTTTTATAAATCTTTTATATAAACCGTTTATAATAATTCAAAAATCCCAATTTAAACCATTTCACAAATTAATCAACTACTTATTTCAAAAATCACATTTCGGTTATATTTCACAAAAATCATAGTTTTTATAAGATAAAAATTATAACGTTTATTTATTTAAAATGAATCAATTCCAAAATTCAATAAAATGTATACTTTCAAAAATCACTTGAAAATCCTTTTAAATTCGAAATCGTTACTTTAACATTTTTAAAACTCCAAAAATCGGCCCAATGGTGCAACAACACCAATACATCAACCACGACATCCAAACATCATGTATCAATATGATAACAGAATATATTGCAAATATCTGTAAATAAATCAGTACTGTTGAGGAATCCAGTTGGATCCCACCAACCTGTTTCCCTGCATCCACAGATGTTAGCGCAATACCAATCTCGTTCCAAGACGGATTATCATGGTGCATGGGTTTATATAAAATATTATCCGCTATTATGCGGTGCAATAGTGTCTCATCCGCTATATAATGCGGGAAAATCAACTCCTAGTACATATATAATACCAATTCCACTTCAAGGTGGAATATCGCAGTATATGTGTTTAATAAAATAACCTCCGCTTAATATGCGGCGTATCTCTCTCTTTTCCTCCTCTCCCCCTCCTCTCCCCTCCCCTTCCTCTCCCTCCTCTATTTTAAATTTTACTATTTAAATTTTAAATCGAAACAAATTCGATTGAGTGAGAAGTTCTCACCATGCTTCCAAATGAGGTTTCAGCGTTTTATTCCGAATAAAATTAAACACGCGTTTAATTTTACCCAAAATTAAACTAGCTCCAATCAACTCTAATCCTGCTCCATTGCGTAGTGCTCGTCAATACGAACCGACGCAACTCGTTTCGTGTGAAACGGACCTCGTATGAAAAAGATATGCAGTTTTAAATATCACACGAATTATATAAATTAATTTACAAATCTTTTTTTTTTATATTTTTAAACCCTAACCAAATCAAGGCCATTCATTTCTGCAACCCAAGATCCAGGCCACACGTTTCCTTTTCTTCTCCCATTCGTTACTTTGACGTACGCGAGACCCATTGCCGCCGAGAAACCCTAGATTAACGCGGCCTCTACGTGCACTTCCACGACGAACAACTACCATGGTTTGGAAGCTTGACCATGCCTCCACCTTCGGCCAAGAGCAAGTGAAGCTCGGTCATCTATACGTCTCGAAATTCATGACGAAACGTATGAACTTTGCATCGAGATTCACATCGATTCGTTACGTGAAATCCAATCATAACCGTTGGATTGCTAGCTCTCATCGTACTCTACAACTTCGTAGTTGAAAGGTTTTGATATTAGTTTATGGATTAAGAGAAAATCGAGGAAGAAGAAGGGAAGACGTCGGCCATTGAAAAGAAACTGGCGGCTAGGGCTTAGAACTAGGGTTTGGTTGAAAATAATGAATTATGAAGTCCTTTTATAGAAAATTCTCAAAATACTATTCATCCGAAATTTTTCCGAACTCCAAACGAAGCATGCCGTCTGGCGTTTATTATATTTTACCCCTATTCCTAATGCAATGGAATATATATCGGGAGCCAATTCGATCGTATTTGGAAGATAGGTTTTCAAATCGACTATTTAAATTAAAAATTCACTTAAACCGATTTCTACGCGTTTTAGCTTACCCCGGACAAACCGTAAATCCGATTGACACGAAATTTGAAATCTTATAATAATTTAACATTATGGATCCAATGAAACTGGTTTCTCCGAAATCCGAGACTGTTTGAAAAATGACTATTTTTACTCGTCAATTAAATATTAAAATATTCAATTTCTACAATTTGACTTTTAATTCGAATTTAAAAGTTCTATAACATCATTCTAACTCCAATATGATTTAATACAACTTTACAAATCAATTTTAATCATTTAAACCCAATTTCCAATTCTTTATGTAATTTCAAATATTAAATTGTCGATTTAATTATCCAATTAAATCTAGATATTCGAAATAAAATTTATTCGACTTACAAATTTTACTTGTTAATATTTAAAATCAATTAAATATACGAATTTCAAATGACACGAATTCTGGGTCGTTACAAACTTCCCCCCTTAAAAGAATTTCGTCCTCGAAATTGCCAAGTAAGAAAAAGTCTTAAAATCCATTAACTTTTCCAAACCATTTGTTCAAATTAAATTTCAAATTCATTTAAACATTTTAACTTTTCCAAAATCCATATTTAAACTACTTACAGTAACTTCACTAAGTTTTCAAATCCTACATTTTCATTTCAATTTAGAAATTGACTTTTCGTTAACAAAAATTTTCTAAAAATTTTCAAACTTTTTTTTCTAACTCCCAAAATTTATGGAAATTTTGTGCAGAGCCTCATTTGTACGGAGGAGCTTTTGCAATATCAAAATAGATATAAATATATATACATCGACCCATACGGTCAGAAAACAGGAAAACAGTTCATATTTCCTATTTTTATTGCATAGGCGTACCTTTTTAGCATTTTTAAGCAAAGCAGTTATTTATTAGCATTATAGCATGACCAAATCCAGCCAACTACAGCCTCGGTACCTGTACTTACTCAATTTAAACATGTAAGTGACATGTATAGGAAATACATTTACATTTCACTAATTTTCAATAGAAAACACATAGTTTTCATAAGCAACGCAATCAAAATAATTCCCATAAGCAATTAAAAAGGTTTCGATACAAATATTAATTGCTTATAACTAATTCACATTAGTTCACTTTCAATTCAAATTCAATTACATAGCTTTTAATTTATCAATTCAATTTCATTAACACTTAATGAATTATATACAATCAACTAACAATCATGAAACAACCAAATCATAACCATCATAACCAAATTATTAAATTTACATTCAATTTGGTTTAATACTTTTAATTCCAATTGGTTGATATTAAATTGACTTCCATTCAATTATTCAATTTCCCATTTACTAGTTTTTAATGAATTAACACTTACATTCATTATTCCGTATCAATTCATTTACATTAGATTGATTAACATTCAATCCATTAGTTTAATTCTATTGCTAATTCATTTAACCACAAAAGTTGAATTTCATTACATAACTCAAGTTCATATTCATCACTTCACTTTATTAATTTACTTCGATACCAAACCAACTTCATTCAACATTACTTAAGTTATATTTAATTTAAACATCATTTGTTTAACTTAACTTAAATTTCCACTTATAAACCCGATTCAGATTCCAATTCTAAAGTAAATTCTATTTAACTTTACCAAAGCTAAAATCTTTATTATTTCATATTATAAGTTCAAAACTTGATTACTTATATTCAACAATTGCAGCTTGGATTTTTAATTCAAATCTAATTATCATAACCAAACTTCAATTTTTCAATTACTATGGTAACAAATCCATCACACAGAAACTCGAAAATGATACTGATGATGCTGCAGTCATCACCCTTATTATTCCTCAGTGACAGTAGTGAATTCAGTGCTTAATATTCTTTTAAAAAAATTCCTTAAATTCATAAATCATGTTTATAAATCTTTTTCTTATATAATTTCACTATTTAACTTTTAATTTTGGAAAATAATTTCCAAAATAAATAGGATTCAACATTTTCAATTCATATTTGAAATTCATTTTTATTTACAACTCGTATTTATAAATATATTCATATAGTTTCACTTCTTATATATATATATATATATATATATATATATATAAGACTATTTCATATTTGTAAATCATACTAATTATAATTCCATACTTTATAATTCATTTGCTTATACAATTTATTCTTTTATTTAGATTATTCGAACATCTTTTAATTAACTTATATATATTCTTAAATTTTTAACAACCATACAATCTATTTATATACACTTTAATAATTTCTGAAAAATTATTTCTTTATATATAAAATATAATCAAGGTAAAATTATTTCATTTACCCAATTTAAAATGATACTATGTCGGTTTATCTCGTTTAAGAGTTTAGAAATCCCTATCAACACAATTAGCTAGACTGCACCGACCAGAATCTATAAACAATCAACCGATAAGTGAACACAATACAAAACAATTTCATATTCACTAACAAATACGCGCTCGTATCTATGATTACACTCAAACTCATTCTAGAGTATTGTTGATTCTATCTCTAATGAGTAATTCCCAACAGAGCCAAGGTTGTCGCTTAACCAAATGCTCTGATGCCACTTTGTAAGTAACCAATTCTTCGACTTCTGAATATCGACATTAATACGTCCACTGTATCAACTGCCGAACAATCGAAGGCCGGAAAACCGTACCCTTAGGGTTTAAGAAGAAGAAAAAGATAGAAGAAGTAAGAAAAAAGAAAAGCAACATAAACAATATCAGAATCTCACAATCGCAGCGGAACAACTTATAATAGATAAATGAATAATCTTTAAATCAAAAGAACTTTACATTTTATACATTACATCATCAGAGTCAACTTACAACACAACACAACTGGACAATCATATGAGCTTGTCCTTACAACTGAATAGACAGCGGAAAAGATAATATCATATACAAGTGATACGTTTCGCCAACCAGCTCGCCTCCTGAGCTCCATAGCACCTCCTGAATTCCAGAATATCTTGATAATCTGACTCTACGCTGCCCATGTGGAAAATGATGGGCACCCAGAGTTTAGGAAGGGAACAATAAACTCCAGGTCAGTCATGGGAATGGTGTGAGAACTTAAAACAGTTTATCTTTGGAAACAAACAAAGAAATATTTTAAAATAGATCCGCAATGCTTTTAAAAAATGTAACTACCATAAGGCCTTCCGCCACACACACCATGCAAACGCAGATTTGGAGGAGATTTCACCTTATGATAGTCAAACATGCTTGATACGCAAATTTCTTTGATATTATTACTATATGTGCAAAGTGCAGGAAAACATTTCGAAAGTACAATATTAATCTTAGCCAGCATATGTACCATTATAGTATGCCTACTATAGCTACCATATTAGATGGCAGGTTCTACAACTAAAACCGTACATGGCTCGTATTTTTTCTTTGGATTTCCAACAAATGGTTAGGCCAAGAAACTTCCTATTGCGACATGGGAACGCCTTTGGGAGGACGCCCCGAGAACCTAACCAGATCTCTGCCAACACAAGGCCGGGTTACCTCTGCAAAAGTAGGTAACTACTGACACGAGTATGCCATTCCCCGGTTGTAAACAACCTTTATCCGAGGATCCTCAACCAACAACAATCAAAAAGTCATATATATATCTGTGATATCCACATAAGTTAAGTATCTGGGCTCCATACCATGATACCACTTCTATCCAGAAGGAAACGCACATACCCTAAGGGACGCTACTCTCTATAACCTTGTTGCATCTTTCCTGTTTTGACCATTACCGGGTTGTGAGGTCCGACGAAGTCTCGTCCACAAAGCTACGCTTTTCACAAAAGCTATGCTTTGATCAACAAATGATCAGCAGCACTTCGTATGCCACATTACCAAATTGGGAATGTATCACTAGTAACCATCAACTACATAACCTCTAAGCTCGTACATCTCAGAGAAGGGTGTTAAGCTAAGAGAATAAATTCTCCGCCACCAACAGAAATGTATTTGATAAAACCAGCTTTACATCTCAAATTGTAACGTCAGACACACATCCATACAAGTATGTTCCAAGATCGAACGGAACCGAAGGCACTTCCAAAGAAGCCCTTGCAATCCGGATATTCACTAATCACATCCGGAATTCCCATCACAAAGGATGATAAAATCTCTATATCGGAGATCAGCCGATGTAGAGACATTCGACGGTAATCCTTCCGTTTTCGAAAATATCCAGTCTTCAACACCGGTCTTCAAATGCTATCCATTACGACATATCACTATTCGGAATGGGATTCATGACCAAAGGTCTTCTCCCGGCTTAATCGAATAACGAGCGCTTATTTCTAAAATAAGTGTAGCATTCAAATTCAAGCAAATCACAACAAATACCCTTTTAAAGGTAAATATTGACAGTCGATTATTTAACTATCAAAGCAAACAAACAAATATTCAGCACCATAACAATCACTAGGCCCTTTTTATTAATCTTCCATAAATTAAATAACTTGCCAAATATTCACTTCAGTTTATCTTTAAAAATATATATTCTCTAAATCATTTCAATTTCTACATTGGAAAATATTTCCAAATACTTATTTAACAATAAGTAATTCACAAATCTATTTATTTTCAACAGTTAGAAAATATTCAATATACTTAAAACACGATTAAGTGTATTTTTTTTCTTTTAAGGAAAACGTTCTCTTTAAACACATTTATTTGGGTCAAAATGAATGTTGCGTAAAACATCGTTACGACAACCCAAAATCAGTAGCATAGGGATTCAAAAATGCGATAGATATATAAATCCCAGTACTATACAATAACATTTCCTTTCGAAAATCATTTACTATAACAATAGTGTTATAGTCCATCTTTTTCTTATTTCTCGAAAACTTCTATTTCAACAGTGAATGTTGAAATCTATGGTTTCGATCCTTAACACGTTTTAAAACAACTTCAAATCATTTTAAATCTATTCAAAACATCACTACATAAAACATTTCTTTAATATATTATTCACTGTCCAAAATCGTGAACATAAATCGTTTACCAAATTCAACACTTCTACATATTTTAATTTAAAGGATTATCCACTGTCCAAAATCGTGGATATATCTCCTTTAATAAGCTTTCATATTTACTTATCAAATTCAGTTGGTTTCGAATTTATAAAACAACGTTTATAAACACACACACACACACACACACACACACACACACACACATATATATATATATTATAAAAACTTCAACTTATAAAATCCCTTAATTAACAAATTCTATTTATATCTCATTTAAATGTCAAAATCCAATTTTAAAGTTAATTACTTATAAATCTTTTATTTTACAAAATCTATTCATTTTATAACTTCACAATTTATAAATCTATAAATTTCATTCACTTATGAAATCCTATACTTCATTTTAACACTTATAAAAAAACTCGTTTTATAATTCCAATATTTTTAATTTATAAATATCAATTTTATAAATCTTTTATATAAACCGTTTATAATAATTCAAAATCCCAATTTAAACCATTTTACAAATTAATCAACTACTTATTTCAAAAATCACGTTTCGGTTATATTTCACAAAAATCATAATTTTTATAACATAAAAATTATAACGTGTATTTATTTAAAATGAATCAATTCCAAAATTCAATAAAATGTATACTTTCAAAAATCACTTGAAAATCCTTTTAAATTCGAAATCGTTACTTTAACATTTTTAAAACTCCAAAAATAGGCCCAATGCTGCAACAACACCAATACATCACCACGGTATCCAAACATCATATATCAATATGATAACAGAATATATCGCAAATATCTGTAAATAAATCAATACTGTTAAGGAATTTAGTTGGATCCCTCCAACCTGTTTCCCTGCATCCACAGATGTTAGCGCAATACCAATCTCGTTTCAAGACAGATTATCACGGTGCATGGGTTTATATAAAATATTATCCTCTATTATGCGGTGCAATAGGGTCTCATCCGCTATATAATGCGGGAAAATCAACTCCAAGTACATATATAATACCAATTCCACTTCAACGTGGAATATCGCGGTATATGTGTTTAATAAAATAACCTCCGCTTAATATGCGGCGTATAGGGTCTATTTCAATACAATAGATAGCAATCATCATTCAATCACACAATCAAGAAATTTTAAATTTTACTATTTAAATTTTAAATCGAAACAAATTCGATTGAGTGAGAAGTTCTCACATTGCTTCCAATAGCGGTTTCAGCGTTTTATTCTGAATAAAACTAAAAACGCGTTTAATTTCACCCAAAATTCCACTAGCTCCAATCAACTCCAATCCATCTCCATTGTGCAGTGCTCGTCAGTATGAACCCGACGCAACTCATTTCGTATGAAACGGACCTCGCATGAAAAAGATACGCAGTTTTAAATATCACGAATTATATAAATTAATTTACAAATATTTTTTTTTATATTTTTAAACCCTAACCAAATCAAGGCCGTTCATTTCTGCCACCCAAGATCCAGGCCGCACGTTTTCTTTTCTTCTTCTCTTCGTTCCTTTCACGTACGCGAGACCCATTGCCGCCGAGAAACCCTAGATTAACGCGGCCTCTACGTGCACTTCCACAACGAACAACTACCATGGTTTGGAAGCTTGACCACGCCTCCACCTTCGGCCAAGAGCAAGTGAAGCTCGGTCGTCTATACAACTCGAAATTCGTGCCAAAACGTATGAACTTTGCATCGAGGTTCACATCAATTCGTTACGTGAAATCCAATCATAACCGTTGGATTGCTAGCTCTTATCGTACTCTACAACTTCGTAGTTGAAAGGTTTTGATATTAGTTTGTGGATTAAGAGAAAATCGAGGAAGAAGAAGGGAAGACGTCGGCCATTGAAAGGAAACTGGCGGCTAGGGCTTAGAACTAGGGTTTGGTTGAAAACAATGAATTATGAAGTCCTTTTATAGAAAATTCTCAAAACACTATTCATCCAAAAAAATTCTGAGCTCCAAACGAAGCGTGCCGCCTGGCGTTTATAATATTTTACCCTGATTCCGAACGCAATGGAATATATACCGAAAGCCAATTCGATCGTATTTGAAAGATAGGTGTTCAAATCGACTATTTAAATTAAAAATTCACTTAAACCGATTTCTACGCGTTTTAGCTTGCCCCGGACAAACCGTAAATCCAATTGATACGAAATTTGAATTCTTACATTAATTTAACATTATAGATCCAATGAAACTAGTTTCGTCAAAATCCAAGACTGTTTGAAAAATGGCTATTTTTACTCGTCAATTAAATATTAAAATATTCAATTTCTACAATTTGACTTTTAATTCGATTTTGAAAGTTCTATAACATCATTCTAACTCCAATATGATTTAATACAACTTTACAAATATATTTTAATCGTATTAAACCCAATTTCCAATTATTTCTGTCATTTCAAATATTAAATTGTCGATTTAATTATCCAATTAAATCTAGATATTCGAAATAAAATTTATTCGACTTACAAATTTTACTTGTTTATATTTAAAATCAATTAAATATACGAATTTCAAATGACAAGATTCTGGGTCATTACAAACTTCCCCCCTAAAAGAATTTCGTCCTCGAAATTGCCAAGTAAGAAAAAGTCTTGAAATCCATTAACTTTTCAAAACCATTTGTTCAAATTAAATTTCAAATTCATTTAAACATTTTAACTTTTCCAAAATCTATAGTTAAACTTCTTACAATAACTTCACTATGTTTTCAAATCCTACATTTTCATTTCAATTTAGAAATTGACTTTTCGTTAACAAAAAATTTCTAAAAATTTTCAATTTTTTTTTCTAGCTCCCAAAATTTACGAATTTTTTTGGCAGTGTCTCCTTTGTACGGAGGAGCTTTTGCAATACCACAATAGATATAAATATATATACATCAACCCACACGGTCGAAAAACAGAAAAACAGTTTATATTTCCTATTTTTATTGCATAGGCGTACCTTTTTAGCATTTTTAAGCAAAGCAGTTATTTATTAGCATTTTAGGGAGACCAAATCCAGCCAACTACAACCCCAGTACTTGTACTTACTCAATTTAAACATGTAAGTAACATATATAGGAAATTCATTTACATTTCACTAATTTTCAATAGAAAACACATAGTTTTCATAAGCAACGCAATCAAAATAATTCCCATAAGCAATTTATAAGGTTTCAATACAAAGTTTAATTGCTTACAACCAATTTACATTAGTTCACTTTCAATTCAAATTCAATTACATAGCTTTCAATTTATCAATTCAATTTCATTAACACTCAATGAATTATATACAATCAACTAACAATCATATAACAACCAAATCATAACCATCATAACCAAATTATTAAATTTACATTCAATTTGGTTTAACACTTTTAATTCCAATTGGTTGATATTAAATTGACTTCCATTCAATTATTCAATTTCCAATTTACTAGTTTTTAATCAATTAACACTTACATTCATCATTCCATATCAATTCATTTACATTAGATTGATTAACATTAAATCCATTAGTTCAATTCTATTGCTAATTTATTTAACCACAAAAGTTGAATTTCATTACATAACTTAAGTTCATATTCATCACTTCACTTTATTAATTTACTTCGATACCAACCAACTTCATTCAACGTTACTTAAGTTATATTCCATTTAAACATCATTTGTTTAACTTAACTTAAATTTCCACTTATAAACCCAATTCAGATTCCAATTCTAAAGTAAATTCTATTTAACTTTTCCAAAGCTAAAATATTTACTATTTCATATTATAAGTTCAAAACTTGATTACTTATATTCAACAATTACCGCTTGGATTTTTAATTAAAATTTGATTATCATAACCAAACTTCAATTTTTTAATTACTATGGTAACGAATCCATCACACAGAAACTCGAAAATGATACTGATGATGCTGCAGTCATCACCCTTATTATTCCCCAGTGACAGTAGTGAATTCAGTGCTTAATATTCTTTCAAATTTTTTTTCCTTTTATTCATTAATCACATTTATAAATCTTTTTCTTATATAATTTCACTATTTAACTTTTAATTTTGGAAAATAATTTCCAAAATAAACAGGATGCAACATTTTCAATTCATAGTTCAAATTCATTTTTATTTACAACTCATATTTATAAATATATTCATATAGTTTCACTTCTTATATATATATAAGATTATTTCACAATTGTAAATCATATTAATTATAATTCCATACTTTATAATTCATTTGCTTATACAATTTATTCTTTTATTTAGATTATTCAAACATGTTTTAATTACCTTATATATATTCTTACATTTTTAACAACCAAACAATCAATTTATATACACTTTAGTAATTTCTGAAAAATTATTTCTTTATATAAAAAATATAATCAAGGTAAAATTATTTCATTTACCCAATTTAAAATGATACTATGTCGGTTTATCTCGTTTAAGAGTTTAGAAAACCCTATCGACACAGTTAGCTGGACTGCACCGACCAGAGTCTATAAACAATCAACCGATAAGTCAACACAACACCAAACAATTTCATATTCACTAACAAATACGCGCTCGTATCTATGATTACACTCAAACTCATTCTAGAGTACTGCAGATTCTATCTCTAATGAGTAATTCCCAACAGAGCCAAGGTTGTCACTTAACCAAATGCTCTGATACCACTTTGTAAGGAACCGATTCTTCGACTTTCGAATATCGACATTAATACGTCCACTGTATCAATTGCCGAACAATCGATGGAATGGAATATATATCGACATTAATATGTCCACTTTATAATGTTTTACCCCTATTCCGAACACATTGGAATATATATCGGAAGCCAATTCGATCGTATTTGGAAGATAGGTTTTCATATCGACTATTTAAATTAAAAATTCACTTAAACCGATTTCTACGCGTTTTAGCTTGCCCCGGACAAAACGTAAATCCGATTGACACGAAATTTGAAATCTTATAATAATTTAACATTACGGTTCCAATGAAACTAGTTTCGTCGAAATCCGAGACTGTTTGAAAAATGACTATTTTTACTCGTCAATTAAATATTAAAATATTCAATTTCTACAATTTGACTTTTAATTCGATTTTAAAAGTTCTATAACATCATTCTAACTCCAATATGATTTAATACAACTTTACAAATCAATTTTAATCATATTAAACCCAATTTCTAATTATTTCTGTAATTTCAAATATTAAATTGTCGATTTAATTATCCAATTAAATCTAGATATTCGAAATAAAATTTATTCGACTTACAAATTTTACTTGTTAATATTTAAAATCAATTAAATATACGAATTTCAAATGACAGGAATTATTGGTCGTTACAATGGTTTACAAATTTATTGTATAAAAATATTCAGGTTTGGAAAACATTTTATCAGCATCAAATATTAACTGATTTGAATTGAAACAAAATTACACAAAAAAATAAAATTCCATATTATCAGATGAAAATATACTATTTTCTAGGTTTAAATAGACGTATTCAAAATATTAAATCTTTATTTTAAAATATTATTATTTAAATTTTTATAAAAATTGAGTTAAATAAATAAATAAAACCCATTAAAATTTACGGATCATTACACTCTACCCACTCAAATTTTTAGTCCCTAAAAAGGAAGGAAGTAGGAGAATGGAAACAACCAGAAAGAAATTAGATTCGGATTCAAAAGAAAACAATTAATTTAAATTATATAAATTTCAATTTACATTATTTAATATTCAATAATAGATTTTAAATTCTAGGTACTTCATTAAGTTGGTTTTTATTTAAATTTATTAATATTTGATACAAAAATGTTTCATTCAAAACAAAATTTTATTTAATTTATCTCATTTATTATTCGATGAACTTATTGTTCTATTTATCTCTATTAAAAAATTTATAATTAAAATCTAAGCGTATAACATTTATTATAACCACTCATATTTTATTTATAAAATCATCTTATATTGTATATTATCCAATTACATATTTAACTTTTGAATAATTTAGTTAAGTTATATTGGAATGTAATTGGATACTATACAAGTAAAATTTTCCCAATTCAATTATTTCAAATTAAATATTTATTCAAAATTTTTGGCTTCATTTTATAACTGTAATCACCTTTAACATAAATTTAAGAATTACATTTTCGATTAACTTCAAACCATTTAAAGATAAATGCATCCAAATATATATGATATATATCAAACCAAATTTATAAATGTATACCCATATATATCACTAATCAAGTCATACTTAAGAAATTTTAAGCAAAATTATATTTTTCCCAAAATAAAAGTGTAGCAAAGCTACAAAATGGTCTCTCCACTTCAAAACTTGAAAATGAATGTTGATGATGCGACCGTCATCATCGAAATTATTTTCCAACGACAAACGGGCAGAGTACGGTTTTAAACGTTTTAAAATTCTCTGAAACTATTTGTATTCAAAAGTATTTTAAATAACATACACTTTAAAACTTTAAAACCAATGTTTGAAATCACTGGAAATTAAATTCTCGAATTCTAATTTGAATTCATTTGAACTGCAAATTAATTTATAAAACATACTTATAGTTTCAATTTCTTATTGTGAGACCAAAGTCAATGGTTTGCAAAACCATAAATGAAAATCAAATATTATCATTTCTGATAACCAATTCAATTACTATTAAATTCCAGAAAGATTTATACTTATATAAATATAATCATACAAATTTTTTTCCATTTACCAAATTTTGATAACAATATTATGTCAGTTTGCTATGTTCAAGTGTTTTAGAATACTTATCGATAGCGTTGATCAAACGAATTGATCGAAAATCCAAATCGATATCAACAATTCAAACAACATAATATATATATATATATATATATATAATTTTAATATTAATTTACTAATACACTTCATCGCTCGACGATACAAGAATGGATTTCAAAGCAAAGATAGAGATTCAAATTTGATGGACTCAAATCAAAGAGAATTTTGATTTGAAGATACGTTCGAAACAAAGGTAAGATGATTAAATAACAAAATAGGAAGATGGATAAGTTTATATAAATTGCGGGTAACCTTAACCGAGTCGACCATGATTTCAAGAATAAGATCGATGCAGAATTCCGAGGCAAATCGACATTCGATCGCAAGAGATAGAATTCAGGCATAGCAGGAGATAGACAGCATCGTAAACCGTGGATACATAAATCTTCGGTAAATAAATGCCAAGTGTAAAAGAGTTTCATCCCTTTACAAATCATTTAAATATTGGCGGGATCGTCGATTTTTATAGAGATCATTCGAAGTGGAGTTATGGGATATTCTAGAATCAAGAAGAATTTGGATATGGGAAGATAAGAGTAGATTTCAGAACGAATAGGGGAGTTCCAAAATTCAAAGGAAACCGAATCAAAGAGGAAGGAATTCAAGCACGAACAAAAGCAATTATGTAGTTAAATTTACTCTATATGTTGAGTTTTGCCTAAAACCAAAGCTCTGATACCACATGTAACATCCTGCATGGAAGTGGGATAACACCCACCGTAGCATACGTTGGTACTTGTGTTTTGCCTTTACGGCCAACCTCTCGACTGCGCCAACCCTGCAGGGACATGTAGGAGTAAGAGTCATCCGCTCGCTACCAAACCAAATGCGAGAACCCCCTATCATGCAGCACCCTCCAATTGCATAGGCAGACACACATGCCGGATTTGAATTGTTCAAAATACCAGATTGTCAATTTATATTTGGAAAACTCAGCATATACAGTAAATAAATAAATCACAGAATCACAGGCACATAGTAATATAAGAATAGTAGTTCATGAAGCTACTATATATATATATATATATATATATATATATATATATATCAAAGTTAAATAGGATACAATAGAAGTTTCAAATATAATAGTCAAGTACAAGATCAGAATACATCACTGGAATCAACAGAATAACTGCAAGCTGAAAAGATGTAGAAGGATCTCCAAACGAAGCTCCAACTCCAAAGGCGAGTCTCAAAAACTGTATCACTCAGTCTGACTTGAGTGTAAAGCAAAACACAAAACACTCGAGTCAGGATTAATGTCACGTTCCAAATTCCAGCGTTCAAAAATCGACATCCGTACTTCACTAGTACTTGAATGCCGCAGATTCAATCGTTGAAATACGAATCGTGCTGCAGCTTATAGCACCTCAAGTATAACAACACAGCGGAAGAAAAGAAATGAATATCACTGATATACAACATTGATACGATATCCAAATATACAACAATGATATCAATAATGCCCACCAATATCAGAGATACAAGATGATAATGCTACAGTGGAATAACAATATGATATAGCATCGGGAAACAAATAGAATTTGAAACTCCAGAAGAAACACTAATCCAATGCTCCAAAGCTAAAACTCCAAACCACGAGCTCGAACCACCATCACATTTCACCAAGACAAGCAAGACTGGTCCGCCAAAGACTTCAATATCTAAAGTCTCCGAAAAATTAATAAGAGAAAGCTAAGAGCTACCGGATGGATATCTATATCTACTATCTGAAAAACCAAACTCTAGACTGCCCGTGTGGAAAATTGTGGGCACCTAGAGTTTAGGAAGGGAACAATAAACTCCGGGTCAGTCATGGGACTGGTGTGAGCAAACGAAAATAGTTTGGAATTTTAAAATCAAACAAAAGAATTTAAATTTGAAATTCGCAATGTATTTTTTGAAAATGAAACTACCATAAGGCCTCCCGCCACACACACAATGCAAACACAGACTTGGAGGAGATTTCTCCTTATGATAGTCAAATATGTTTGATACGAGGAAATTTCTTTGGTATTATTTTTATAAGTGTACGGAGTAGAAAACATTTCAAAAATACAATATTAATCTTAGCCAGCATACGTACCATTATAGTATGCCTACTATAGCTACCATGTTAAATGGCAAGTTCTACAACTAAAACCGTACAAGTCGCGTATTGGTGACTGGATTTCCAACAAATGTTCAGGCTAAGGAACTTCCTGGGCCACATGGGTACGCCTCTAAAGGGACGCCTCGAAAACCTAACCGTATCTCTGCCAACACAAGGCCGGGTTACCTCTGTAACTAGGTAACTACTCACACGAGTATGCCATCCCCCGGTCGTAACCAACCTTTAACCGAGCGCCCGATACCAACAACCACAAAGTAATGTATTTGCAGTAACCACATAGGTTAAATATTTGGGCTCCATACCATGATATCACCTCTATCCAAAAGGAAATGAACATACCCTCAGGGGGTGCTACCCCCAAATAACCTTGCCGCATCTTTACTGTTTCGACCATTCCGGGTTGTGAGGCTCGACGAGGTTTCGTCCACAAAGCTACGCTTTTCACCAAAGCCATGCTTTGATCAACAAATGATCAACAAATGATCATCAACACACCGCAGCACTTAGTATGCCACACTACCAAATTGGGAGTATATCGCTAATAACCTTCAACTACATAACCTCTGAGCTCGTATGTCTTGGAGAAGGGTGTTAAGCTAAGAGAATAAATCTCCGCCATCAAACAGAAATGTATTTGAAAGAAATTGGCTTTATATCTCAAAGTGTAGTGTCAGACACACGACCATATAAGTCTGTTTCGGGTTCGAACAGAACCGAAGGCACTTCCGAAGAAGCCCTTGCAAATCCGGGTATTCACAATTCCGATCGGACTTCCCATCACTAAGGGAATCTCTATACCGGCGCGACTCAGTGCAGAGACAATCGATAGGTCATCCTATCGTTCTCACAAATACCCGTTCTGCACCACCGGTCTTCAAATGCCATCCATAACGACGTATCATTATTCGGAATGGGTTATATGACACAAGGGTCCTCTCCCGTCTAAACCGAATAATGAGCGAAATATTTAAAATCATATGGATAATGGGATTTCAGCTAAGTCACAACTTTAAAACCCAAAACTTTTCTTTCAAATGGTTAAACGAATTACCATTTATAAATTTTTTTAACCAAAAAGATTCACTTCCAGAAACCTTCCAATGGTTTAAACAATTTCCACATTTTAATATTTTAAACAAAAGATTTACTTTTAAAGCCCCTTCAATTTAAAACAAGGTTCACCAATCTTTTAAATAAAGATTCATTCATAACTTTCAAAACAATTCCGGGTTTCAAATCTTTCATATATAAAAGATACACCATTTAAAATTCTCTTAAATTTCAAAATAGGGTTCAACTATTTTTTACAAAGATTCAATTTTAGTTTTCAAAACCATTCAATTTCAAATTTGAAATCTTTACATCAAAATTATTATTTGAAAACTACTTGTTTTCATTTCAGAAAACCCAATTCCATTTCTAAAGTTATTTGGATTCAAAATTCAAACTTTAAACCATTTCAAAAATCCGTGACTTAACCGATTTCATTGTGAAATCCATATTTGTGTGTGTATAGTATGGTCCAGGGGTTTTACACAATAAAAGTGCCACATCATCAATCAGCACAAATTTAAATACAACAATATATTATTTGATAAGCGGTATAAACTATAGCGCTTATATTTGATAAGTGGTACAAAGCAATCGTAACGCTTATCTTTTATTCATAGATCACAGGTATATATCATAGATAATAAATTACGTTATAGATAACAATTACATCATAGATCACAGCACAAAATAATTCATACCACAAATCAGGGACATCAATCAATTCAAAGCACTCCATAGAATCCTAACATCCATGAGTATGATCAATTAATTTTCTGATTTGTTTAAATCGGATAAATTACTTATAAATAAATTTCTAACCATGGTTAATTAATCATTAATTAATTACAAACCATTTTGATAAATTACTCTTTAATCATTAATTAACCTTTAAATAAATAAATAATCCTTTGATTAATTTTCCTTAATTAATTTCAAGAAATAATAAATTAATTCTTAATTAATTATCCTTAAAATAAATAAATAAATGATTATTCCTAATCATTTTCATAAATTAATTAACTTTTATTAATCATCTTTAATCAATAAATTAATTAGTTATCACTAATTACTATTGATTAAGTCTTAATCATCATCATAATTAAATCATTTCTTTATCAATAATTCTTAATTAATTTATCCTTAATTGCGATTAATTAAATCTTAATTATTTTTATTAATTAATTACTTCTTAATTAATTAATAATTAACTTCACATTAATTTACTTGATTACTTCTTAATTAATAATGATTACTTGACCACTTTAAATTAATTAGCCTTTAATTAATAATTCTAAATTTACTTACTTAATTAATTACTAATCATTAATTAGAATCTAATATTATTTAATTAATGATTCTTTAATTATGAGTTAATTATCCCTCAATCAATTAACTTAAACCTTAATTAATAATTTAAAAACCCTTAATCACCTTAATTAATTATCCATTCCATTAATTCATTAAATAAATAAATTATCCATTTAATTATCTAATAATTAAATGAAATTACAAATCATTAAATTCTACATTTACTTTAAGATAAAACTTTGTTCTAATTAATGATCAAGTTATCATTTACAAAGTACTTTAAAACAAATTTTTTAAATTTACGTCCAAAATTGATTTCAAATTTAAAAATTAAAATGAAAACAACTTTAACTTAACAAAGTTTAAAACCATTTACAAACTTTAAAAATCATACGTTGAAGAAATACTCATCTTATAAAAGAACTTTAAGAATTTAAACCCAAAATAAAACATTTCAGAATCCATTCTCAAAAATAACCATTTGAAAACTTCTTTATTTCTTTGCTAAGTTTATTTAAGCGTAACTCTTTTAAAATTTAAAGTTTTAAACAGTTTGAACTAAATTAATTAAAATATACTTATTCTAAAATCTTTAATTACATGTTCTTGTAACATAACAACAATAATTAATTTTAAAAAAAATGGTTTAGAATCATGTTAACTCAGTTTTTTTTGGTTTTTTAAAGTTTTATACTGGAATTTTTAATACCCGAGCCCAAACCGATTTTCCCTGGGCCAAAACCCGAGAAGCCCCAAACTCAACTTTGAGTTTTTCTAGAAAGTTACCCGAGCCCTTTTCCCTTTTTTTTACTTTTAAACTTTTTTTGATTAAAAGATTAGAACCTGGTGCATTACAAATCCTACTCGAGTTTGACTTTGAGTCGAATACCTTCCCCCTCGTGTTTGAACCCGAGACTTATCTTCTACCCCACTCACTGACACACACGAATGCACATACACGTGCACAGATGATCGGGGTGACTCCGATCATCGCAAAAACCTTCGGCAACTCCCTGATGACCCCCGCGACAACCCCAACCAACCAAATTTCCCGAACTCGCCATGGCTCGAAAAATGAATAACTCGATCGAATTTTAAACAAAAACCTTCAGACGAAATCAACTCGCTCCTCCATTCTCGACCACCGGAGATCGCCTGCTTCTGGCCACGTCTTTGTCAAACCCATGCCAACACCTCACTGAATATCATCGAACTCGATCCACCACTTACTCCTCACGAGCACGAGAACCAAGCCGACCCAATACAGCACATTAAACCCTAATTCTACCCTCATGAGCACGAGAATCAAGCCGACCCAATACAGCACATTAAACCCTAATTCCATGTCGACCCAAAATTTTTTGCAATAAATAATTTTTTTAACATTGTTCCCATAATTATTACTCCTTCATCTACCTCCAGGAACAATTTCAAGATTTTACAATTTCGTAATTATCAGAAATCGATCAAATAGTGTTTCCTGTTCATCTAGAAACTGCAACCAAAATATTAAACTAAAAATTATGATTTCTATTTTAAAACTCATGTTTTGACTAGAGGATTCAGGACATATACTTAAATTTACAAATCGATGGAGTTGATTTTTTTTTACTTATTCTTCAATTTCCCCTGTCCTTTTCATTTTCCAGATAGTTTTTTTTCTCAAACTTATGCTTCATAAATAAATTTTCAAAAATAAGTTTACATCCATATCATCGTCTTAACTTCCAGAATTCATAGCTTGAATTGGATTTATGGAAGAGATATTTAGTTTAAACCTTGATTTTTTTAAACCTGTGAATTTGAAAACAGAATTACATCTACATATACAGACAGGCAACCACTTCATATATATGTATATACATAAATAAACACATTCACATTAACTCAACTATCTTACTTCAGAAATCAACCACAGGCATTTTAAAACAGATTAAAGGTTTTAAATTAGAAATTTGCTCACCTGTCTGGAAGAACAGAAAAGAAAAATAGGCTTGATAATGTTGAATTTTTGTTGCTTTGCCTTTTTCTTCCAGGTTTGTTTTGATTGCTTACTTGAATCCATTCTTATTTGCTTAAACTTGCTCTTGAATCAGGTATGAATTTGATTTGGTCTCAGGCGTGTTGCATGCTTCCAAGTTTTTTTAGATTTTTTTTTAAAATTCATTCTCCGCTTCCAGATTTTGGAACTGAAAGTAACCTTTCTTGAATCCATGCTTTTGTTTCTGATTCTATATTGATTTTTAGGTTTGCTAAAAACTTCCAAATATTTGCTTCAAGAAGATCTGATCTGGGGTTGAAAATTTGAAAAACAGGGAAGCTGCTTTTTTTCCAGTTTTTTTTAAATTTCCTTTTGCACTAGTAATTGAACTCAAACTTTGATTCTGATCTTCAGATTTGCTTTGTAGATTTTTTTTGAACAGATTTACACTTTGGGTTTTGATTTTCTTTTTTTTCAATATGGCTTTTGTTTTCAATTTTTTTTTGGGAAAGAAGATGATTGAGAGGTGGAGAGAAAGTGTGAACTGAGCAGATAACCAGTTTTCTTCATTTTACATAATTTACTATAATTCTAAATTATAAAGAAAATTATTTGTTGCCGCTTGTATCACTAAAGCCATACACTTGTACATTTTCAAATTAAATTAACTAACACTTGTCTATTGTTTTTAAGTTAATATTTACAAATGTCATTTGTTACTTAAATTATGTTTAAGTCCTTTAGTTTAAAATTTTAGTTTAAACCTTCTTTTATTTTTATTTACAAACTCATGTTTTTAAACTCTTAACTTTAATTGATTTATAAATTTAGTTCTAAATATTTACATATAAATTTTTTAATTTCCAAATATGAAAAGAAAATGATTTTCTTAACTTTTTATTAATTCTATATATACATACATACAAACAATATTTTATCTTTATATTTTAATATGTTTATCTCACAAATTTCAAAAGATATATGTATATATAAACCTTTATGCATTCTTATTTTATATATGTATTTACTATTTATATCAATTTAAAGAAAATAATTTTATACTTTTAATAAACACATGTAATAGATTTTTAACCTCTTGAATTTCAAATCCCAAATTCAATTGTATGAAATACTTATTTTTGAATTCCAATTCAACATCCTATTTACAATAAAATTTTATTTCCAAATATTTTATCAATAAATCCAAAATAATTACTTATTCTAAAAATTTTCTAACTAATTCATAATTAAATTTACAATTTAATTTCAAAAATCAATCCAATTATCGAATTAAACTGGGCTAAAATCCGGGGATGTTACAGATTCCCCCCTTAATGAAATTTCGTCCTCTAAATTTGTAAGGGAGATAACCAAGAACAGATGATAGATAGAGATATGAATTACCCGATCAAACTGAATAATTATTCTGCATTTGGCTTCCCAAATCAGAATATCACTTATAATTATGAGAACGAACTCATACAATATAAGACATTCGGGTCACCAAAACTACGAATATACAGGGCATCGGTTAGTTTGAAAGATAACTAACCATTCATTGAATATACCGGGACCTAACAGAATAAACAGATATTTGGATACAATCCAAAACTTTTAGTTTAAACAACCAAAATATATCAATCAACCATAGCAACCAAAACAAAAAATTCATCCAAACAAACAATTCTGACCCATCTGGAGTTTGTGTCCCATGCAAATATATCAAATTTTTTCCCTGAAACTGCCAGGAATCATCAAAGAATTGAAAAGACGAATCAAAGGAAATTAATAGAGAAAAATTGCTTCCGCTATTGCAGGGTATCGACCATTTATAGTCGTACTTCCCTGTCCCCTATCTCGTCCCATTCTTGCACTCATACTTACTATCAATGGATAGTAAGAGAATTTATTGAGGCATTCGAATGGATATCTTATGGATATACTCATTCTAGGGATACTTCATCCTATCTCTAATGAGCTATTTAATGTGTTATACTCCTGAGCTAAAGTTTCAACCTTTAGCTCTGATACCAAAATGTCACGTTCCAAATTCCAGCGTTCGAAAATCGACATCCATACTCCACAAGTACTTGAATGCCGCAGATTCAATCGTTGAAATTCGAATCGTGTCGGAGCTTATAACACCTCAAATACAACAACACAGCGGAAGTAAAGAAATGAATATCACTGATATACAACATTGATACAATATCCAAATATACAACAATGATATCAATAATGCCCAACAATATCAGAGATACAAGATGACAATGCTACAACGGAATAACAATATTATATAGCAGCGGAAAACAAATAGAACTTGAAACTCCAGAATAAACACCAATCCAATGCTCCAAAGCTAAAACTCTAAACCACGAGCTCGAACCACCATCACATTTCACCAAGACAAGCAAGACTGGTCCGCCAAAGACTTCAATATCCAAAGTCTCCAAAGAATTACTAAGAGAAAGTTGAGAGCTACCGGATTGATATCTATATCTACTATCTGAAAAACCAAACTCTAGACTGCCCGTGTGGAAAATTGTGGGCACCCAAAGTTTAAGAAGGGAACAATAAACTCCGGGTCAGTCATGGGACTGGTGCAAGCAAACGAAAATAGTTTGGAATTTAAAAATCAAACAAAAGAATTTAAATTTAAAATCTGCAATGCTTTTTTTTGAAAGTGAAACTACCATAAGGCCTCCCGCTACACACACAATGCAAACGCAGACTTGGAGGAGATTTATCCATATGATAGTCAAATATGCTTGATACGAGGAAATTTATTTGATATTATTATTATAAGTGTACGGTGTAGAAAAACATTTCGAAAATACAATATTAATCTTAGCCAGCATACGTACCATTATAGTATGCCTACTATAGCTACCATGTTAAATGGCAGGTTGTACAACTAAAACCTTACAAGTCGCGTATTGGTGATTGGATTTCCAACAAATGGTCAGGCTAAGGAACTTCCTGGGCCACATGGGTACGCCTTTGGAGGGACGCCCCGAGAACCTAACCGGATCTCTGCCAACACAAGGCGAGGTTACCTCTGAACTAGGTAACTACTAACACGAGTATGCCATCCCCCGGTCGTGAACAACCTTTATCCGAGTGCTCGATACCAACAACCACTAAGTAATGTATTTGCAGTAACCACATAGCTTAAATATCTGGGCTCCATACCATTATATCAGATCTATCCAGAAGGAAATGAACATACCCTCAGGAGGCGCTACCCCCAAATAACCTGGCAGCATCTTTCATGTTTCGATCATTCCAGGTTGTGAGGCTCGACGAGGTTTCGTCCACAAAGCTACGCTTTTCACCAAAGCCATGCTTTGATCAACAAATGATCATCAACACACGGCAGCACTTAGCATGCCACACTACCAAATTGGGAGTATATTGCTAATAACCTTCAACTACATAACCTCCGAGCTCGTACGTCTCAAAGAAGGGTGTTAAGCTAAGAGAATAAATCTCCGCCACCAAACAGAAATGTATTTGAAAGAAATTAGCTTTATATCTCAAAGTGTAGTGTCAGACACACGACCATACAAGTCTGTTTCGGGTTTGAACAGAACCGAAGGCACTTTCGAAGAAGCCCTTGCAAATCTGGGTATTCACAATTCCGATCGGACTTCCCATCACTTAGGGAATCTCTATACCGGCGCGACTCAGTGCAGAGACAATCGATAGGTCATCCTATCATTCTCGCAAATACCCGGTCTTCACCACCGGTCTTCAAATGCTATCCATAACGACGTATCATTTTCGGAATGGGTTATATTACACAAATATCCTCTCCCGGCTAAACTGAATAATGAGCGCAATATTTAAGTCAAATGGATAGTGGGATTTCAGTTAAGTCGCAACTTTAAAACCCAAAACTTTTCTTTCAAATGGTTAAACAAATTACCATTTATAAATTTTTTTAACCAAAAATATTCACTTCCAGAAACCTTTCATGGTTTAAACAATTTCCATATTTTAATCTTTTAAACAAAAGATTTACTTTTAAAGCCCCTTCAATTTAAAACAAGGTTCACCGATCTTTTAAATAAAGATCCATTCATAACTATCAAAACAATTTCGGGTTTCAAATCTTTCATATATAAAAGATACAGCATTTAAAATCCTCTTAAATTTCAAAATAGGGTTCAACTATTTTTGACAAAGATTCAATTTTAATTTTCAAAACCATTCAATTTCAAATTTTAAATCTTTACATCATAATTATTATTTGAAAACTACTTGTTTTCATTTCAGAAAACCTAATTCCATTTCTAAAGTTATTTGGATTCAAAATTCAAACTTTAAAACCATTTCAAAAATCTGTGACTTAACCGATTTCCTTGTGAAATCCATATTTGTCTGTGTATAGTGTGGTCCAGGGGTTTTACACAATAAAAGTGCCACATCATCAATCAGCACAAATTTAAATACAGCAATATATTATTTGATAAGCGGTATAAACTATAACGCTTATATTTGATAAGCGGTACAAACCAATCGTAACGCTTATCTTTTATTCACAGATCACAGGTATATATCACAGATAATAAATTACGTTACAAATAATTAATTACATCACAGATCACAGCATAAAATAGTTCATACCACAAATCAGGGACATCAATCAATTCAAAGTACTCCATAGAATCCTAACATCCATGAGTAAGATCAATTAATTTTCTGATTTGTTTAAATCAGATAAATTACTTATAAATAAATTTCTAACCCTGGTTAGTTAATCATTAATTAATTACAAACCATTTTGTTAAATTACTCTTTAATCATTAATTAACCTTTAAATAAATAAATAATCCTTTGATTAATTTTCCTTAATTAATTTCAAGAAATAAATAAATAAATTCTTAATTAATTATCCAAAAAATAAATAAATAAATGATTATTCCCAATCATTTTCATAAATTAATGAACTTTTATTAGTTATCTTTAATTAATAAATGAATTAATTATCGCTAATTACTATTGATTAAGTCTTAATCATCATCATAATTAAATCATTTCTTAATCAATAATTCTTAACTAATTTATCCTTAGTCAATGGAAAGACTCCAAGCAGAATCCATATTTCAAAGTCCGACTCCAAGCAACCCCCAAACAAAAGTTTTGGTTCGGTCATCGGATCGACTCCAGATTTTCAAGGCCGACTCCAAGCAAGCGCCGAACCAAAGTTTTGGTCCAGTCATCGCACCAACTCCAAGCAGACTCGATATTTTCAAGGCCGATTCCAAGCAAGTGCCGAACCAAAGTTTTGGTTCGGTAATCCAACCGACTCCAAGCAGAATCCAGATTTTCAAGGCCCGACTCCGAGAAAGCGCCGAACCAAAGTTTTGCTTCGGTCATCGGCCCAACTCTAGACATACTCTAGATTTTCAAGACCTGACTTCAAGCAAGTGCCGAACCAAAGATTTTGTTCGGTAATCCAACCGTCTCCAAACAAACAGATTTTCAATGCCCAACTCCAAGGAAGCACCGAACCAAAGTTTTGGATCGGTCACCGTGCCCCAAGCAGACTCGAGATTTTCATACCCCGACTCCAAGCAAGCGCTGAACTAAAATTTGGGTTCGATAATCCAATCGACTTTAAGTAGACTCCAGAATTTCAAGGCCCGACTACAAGCAAGCGTTGAATCAAAGTTTTGGTTCGGTCATCGGGCCGACTCCAAGCAGAATTGAGATTTTCAAGCCCCGACTTTAAGAAAGCACGAAACCAAAGATTTGGTTTGGTAATCCAACCGACTCTAAGCAAGCGCCGAACCAAAGTTTTGGTTCGGTCATCGCGCCGACCCCAAGCAGACTTGAGATTTTCAAGCCCTGACTCCAAGCAAGCGCCGAACCGAAGTTTTGGTTCGGTCATCGGGCCAAGGATCCCGGCTTGTTGTTGGATTGTCGACTTTGCATGGCGGTAGAGCATCTCGGTATCGGCCCCATTAGACGGTGGTGGACAAACCTTAAGATGATTATATCTCTTAATCCGTAGGTCAGATTGAGACGCAACTTAGACCTATGTCCATATCTTGATCTTTAGAATACCTCCAAACTAATTTGAGTCTGTTCCGAAACAATGACAATTTTGCCACCGACTCCTCATATTCTCCATGTAGTGGGCAAAAATTCCTACAACATTTTCCCCCATAGCATACTTTCATGAATACAAAGTGTGCTTTGTTTGATCCAAGACTATCTTCTTAGTCTTGCAATGGTTATATTGATGTTTGAATATCTATATCTCATCTTCACCTTTGATTTTTCAATGAGCCTTCTTTTGCTAGTTTGATGTGGGATTTTGTTCGTTCTGAGGAGGACTTGCTAAATTTTTGAAGCCGTCTTTGATTAGTCTTCATCCGATAGGATGTTGTTTTTCTTGGATTTTCGGTTTCCTAGATCAAGGCTTCATACAGTATGTGGACCAATCGATGTATACTTTGCGTTGTCGAATTTGGATCTGTAATGTGGTACTTCAGTTATGTTCATTGGTGGTTGAGTCAAGCTATCCTGACCATCTCATGTGATCGCCAAGTTTGTGTATTTCTCTACTAGTCCTTTCTCCACTCTTGTGCATGCTTTGAAAAGATCAATCATTGATGAATTTGAGATAGTAAAAATCTCTGTTGAAGGGTCTTTGTATGTAGGAGATGGTGTAGAGTATTTTCGACTGAATGTCGGTTATGACTTTCCTAGCCCATGTTTTTTATCTTATGCCTGGACGTTTGTATTGTATATTTTATTTAAGTTTTTATTGAAATTCTCATACCTGATAAGGTGTAATAGGTTTGTGCAACATACAGTCAGGTAAAGTGATGATCAATTTTACCAACTTGCCAATAGCTTAGTTTGATAATCCTCAATGTACTTGTACAGAATAAATTGTTGGTAAGTTTTGACAGATAAGTATCAGATTATAGGGAAGCTTAGTGAAGAAGCATGGATAGCCAGACCATGGAAATGGGTTGGTGGAGTTTATTGGACCTAAATAATTTGGTTCGGGAGTGGAAGATGATAACGAACCACTTGGTTTGGTACATGAAAAGAGGTTGGACCGAGTTGCAAAAAGTGATCGGAAGAAAGTATTGGTAGGTTTCATGGTCCAAGGTCGAAACAATGATCTGTTGCACTGCCTGTGCCAATCATAAGCTTGTGTTTGGTGTCTAACAATTGTGACCGAGTCAAAATCCTGGTTTGGCATTAACACAAGACTACAACTAAACCAATCTTTGAGATCGCGACATTGGCTTTTCTGTCTAGGATCTGCGAGGAATTGTCCATACTAGGGGCACTTCATTATTCTCGTGCGAAGTCATGGTTGCAGAAAAATGTGAGTTATGGATGGCTTGATTGGAAAGCATACTCTGATTGTGTGTAAGAGTGATTCATTATTGCTAGTTTGCGTTATGCCAAGTGCTGATGTTGGATGCCCACAGTATGTGGTGTTTAGCTGGAATAATCTTTGGACATTGGAAACATTGATTAGTATCGGTTTGTTATTTCCCGTTGATCATGTAGAGTCAATATTTTAATTCAAATTTCACGTTGGCTTTGGCGGTAGAGGATCGTCCTATTTTGTTAACTTTACCTACAATGTTTTGGGTCCTTTTGGACCTGGTGTGGTCAAGGACTTTCATTCTTGCCTTAGAAATAGTTACAAACTATTAACAAACTTTTATTTGAAATTTTACCATAGATATGCGTTAGAGTTATCCCACGTGTCCTCGGAATAGATTTATTAGGTAAAGGTATCAAGCTTTTTGTGTTAAAATAAACTTTGATATGAATTAATTACATTCTGAAGGTTATAGGTCGAACCACTTCTAGTTAGAGAGGTCCTTATCATTCGAAGTGATTCCCTATTACTAAGGTTTAGAGAGTAATTTGGGGACATGGCAGTCTATAAATACTCATCACATTCTCCAGAGCACTCTCTAGTGACGTTGTCAAAAGTCGGTCAGGAGCGCTCATTATTTGTTTGGGTTTGCCCCCAGTATAGTGCACCTGGTTTCTACTCACAACATGCTTCCTTATATCATGAATAGGTTTTAAACTTGTGAACTTAAGGTCATGATTCCAATGTGCTATTGCCAAGCTGAGTGGTAGTATATGTGTATAATCAAGGGGTGAGGTGGTGCTATGCCCCTAAGTATTTTTTATCTAATTTAGCTTATCTTACAAAAGTCGGTCATACCTTTGCACTAAGTTTTTTTCAGGTTCCATAAGTATGCTCAACTTTGGGAGAATCCTTATAGTTTCTTAAAAGAAGTTGGCAGGAACGGATACTCTAATTCTTCTGGCAATGTTGGATTGATGTTCCGCTATCTTTGACGGAGTTGAGTCGATGCTCCGTTTCCTCTGGTGGAGTAGAAGCGAATGAATATCCTGAAATAGTTGGCGGAGTGGAATTTACATTTCTACTCTCTGTATGTAATACCACAAGACTTAAAGAAATTGGTAGAAGCTTCTAGTTTAAGTACAACGAACTATATTCTCCGTCAAGAGAGTCCTTCTAAACTTAAGATTCATTACACGTAAGTTACTTGCCCTGATTATGGATTTTGGTGACATATAGTTTTTCATCCCAACCTATGTTCCAAGGGAGTGTAACTTTTATGACTGCCGTACTTATAATTTAGAGTCGGGATTCGCACACGGTAACTACCCCGGCCATTATGGCATGTATCGTGAGTATTATTCGATTTACTGTGGCCCGGCTAGCATGGGTGCCGATCGTCAACTACAAACTATCCCAGCTATAGCCATGCCTTAATCGTGGGATTTATTAACAGCTCGCAGTTGCAGGTGATCCGAATGCCAATGATAAATTGTCTAGGCTATAATCATACCTAATCCGTGGCTTATAGTTGGTTTATCATTGCTGGCTGGGAGGCCGATCGTCAGTAGTGAACTACCCATACTATTTTCATGCCCTTAGTCATGATTTTCTTGCTTTCACTACTGTCGGTGAGGTCTTGCAATTGGTCGCAATAGGAAAAATATCAGACAAATAATCAAGTAAAACATCAATTTTTATAGAGGTTTAGCCAGAATATGCATATGTCCACTGTCTTTCTTTTACTACTTCAAGTGATACGTGCTTTTTACAAGCCGAGAGAAGTGATGGCAGAGATGTTGGCAATTCCTTCCTTTCCCAAACACCTTTTCCGTCAAATATTAATGGAATGTAAGCTACGTTGTGGAGATCCTTATGAGCAACAAATGGTCCTCCCCAAACTAGATCTAATGCGTCTGGACAGGGAAAGACTTGCTTGAGAACAATATCTCCCTCTTGTAACTCTTGGGGCTTCAGCTCAGATTTGTATTGTTTTGCCACTTTCCATCTATGTGCGATGGTCTTGAGAGCTGTGTTATTCATTCCTTCTTCATCCAGATGTAAGGACATGTTGAGAAGCTCCATGTTTTCTTCGGGATTATAATGTGTCCTACGATGTGAAGGGATACCGGTTTCGACCGAAAGCATGGCCTCAGCCCTGCATGCTTAGAGCAAATAGAATATGTCATGTTGCTGTTTTGTAAGATGCTTGGTAGGCCCATGGTGTCGTAGGTAGTTCGTCAATTCACACTCCTTTAGATTTATCTAGTTTTTCCTTAAGTAGTGTTTGCAGGACTTTATAAACAGCTTCAACCTACTGATTAGCCTGGGGTAACGCCTGTCATGAGTCAATCCATGCTAGGCTTTGAATTCATTTATTCTTTGAGTTACTCAAGCTAGATTTGTGCTAGGATGCCCGACTGGTATGCCATATCTAGAGAAAGGGGCGGTCGTCAACAGTGAATTTCCCAGGCTAGCGCCCTTAGTCATAGCTATCTTATTTTCACTGTTGTCGACACATGCTTGTGATCCGGGTTGCCAATCACAAAAGAAGTAGTGGTTATAACAACATAGGTGTTAAGTGAATATAACTACATATGTGTTAAGTGAATGCATTAGTCTCTTGTCAAGGTCAAAGGGAAGAGTAGTTTAGACCAAACCTACCGCTTCAAAAGAAGCGCAAAGTACCATGTTGTTCAGTATGCCTGGTTTAAGATGTTCTCTTGGATAGGAAGTCTCGCTTGGTATTTTTGTAAGACTCTGTGGACCCTAGGAGCTGATGGCATTGTCCTAAAATGATAACAATTGAGTTAGATAAAAACGAAAAAAGAGAGTTTGTTATGGTAACTCCTTTGTAGGACCATCTATTTTGATGCGTATGACATGTTCATGCAAGCATATTGTGTGATCGAAGAGCTCCCCGTAAGGATTTTCTACAAGTGCTCTATTTGTTTATGGGGGTTTTATTGGGCCAAGATGTTGTTTAGCATTTTAGTACTACCTCCTAGCATTCATTGGTCTAGTCATTTTGTCTTGGCTAGTTTGGTGGACTTATAGAGGATGTCCCTAGTGTGCATCCTACTATCTTTAGTTCTTAATCAATTTGAATTACATTTTTTGATTATTGGATCATGATGGAGGGGTGAAGCTAGTATCTTGATTGGTGACAGCAATGTCCTGGTGGTTTGCTATATATATATATATATATATATATATATTGTTGATTCATGTTGAACTGTGATATGAGGAGTTAGTGGTGGTTCTGGATATTTCTCGCCTTTCTATGCGGGGCAAATATGTTGGAATTGCTGGAGCTCCATCTTTCAAAGCCTTTCCGTATAAAATATTATGTTATCCAAGTTCTCAGCAATGTCGTTTCCATCGCATCCTCTTTCTTACCCTTTGAGGTAATACCATACTCAAATGGATGGCTTCTCTCTGATTATTGATCATTCGAGCTCCGAAGGCAGAGAGTTGTATCTCTTCCATTTTGCTATAGCATTTACACTGCAAGCTGTGACGGCGTCACTAGGTGACCATCTATTTGAACTCCCGACAGTGATGTTTTCTCATCTTTATATGCCTTGCTAACCCAAAGGAGAGGTCACACATAGTTGTAGAGGCTAGTTTGATTTTTGTCTTTACATCATCTAGCATGTAAGCACCCTTGGGCCGCTTAGCACATGCAATGGATTTATGAATCCTTCCTTCACTTTTTTCAAGGATGGAGATCCAAGAGTAGATGGCAGGGCCCTACAATAGCTTAAGATTGATTAGAATAAAATAAAAGTAATTATATAATACCTACTTTGTGCCTACCGTTTATCAGCAAGTATGGAGATCTTGGCTAGTGTCTAGGGGGCCGGGTCAGCCCCTTATATAGGTTTGTAGTGGGTACTCAAAAGTTTTTGTTCTCCTGGACGGTGGACTAGTAACTCCTGGTCTTTTCTCCTTCTCTTTTCATGTTTATTTAACATATCCCTAGGTAAGAAGAGCTATTGATATTATTTGAATCATGTCCGGTACATGTTGGATTGGTGATGCCTTCATGCATGATAGGAGTGATGAAGTGTCGTGCTTGTCATATCTAGACTTTGAGTATTCAATCATCATGACTTCGATCCTCAAGTTGTGATATTTCAATCCATTGGTGGGATTCCAATTGTAGTACTTCGATTTGATGCTGGATGGAAAAAAGGCTGTGCTTGGGTTTCATTTGGTTATGTGGAATTCCCCTTGTGTTCTCTAGATTGGGACTTTCATTGTATTATGACGTTGAGGTCGAATACTTCTGTCTGCCCTAAGCGTGTCAAGAGTTTATCCACTAAAGCCTTATGTTAAGCAGTGAAGTGTTTATTAATTTCAATCACAACCATGTCAAATTTACGATCGATAATTTTTAGCACCGGGAGGTTATTTGACTAGTCTTCCTAGTTTTTCACATCTGGATAGCTGTTGCATTCTTTATAGCGGAATTCTCTCACTTTAGGTGGCATATCAGGAAGTTGTTCTCCTACCTTTCCTATAGAGTTTGTACTTTTCGAAAGAGATAATCCACTTTTCAAAAAGGATCGAGAGGTTTTGTAGCTTCGAAGGGTTGATGGTACAACTCTTGAAATAAAGAGAGCATCTTGAGATAGGAGGTATAGCTTTTCATTTCGAGAAATGGTGATCGAAAACTTGAAAAAGAAAATGAAAAAACTCTAATTTCAAAGAGATAGTGACTTTAGATCAGGAGAAAGGATTTCTAGTTTGGAGGGAGAAAAAGATTTTCTTAGAACTATAATTTTATATTTTACTAGGGAAATAGACTCCTCTTATGCAAAAGCAGAAGATAGTTTTCTTATGTTAAAGAAGCAATGCTTTTGGATGGAAAGAGAATAAGGTTTGATTTTAGATCTAGAAAATGACTAAGTGTTTCTTTTGGTTAAAACAGTTTTTTTAATCTGAAATGAGAAAAAGAAGATAGAACGATTACAAATCCAAGAAATAAGTACATGTTTCTTTTTGGGTCGAGAAACAGTGTTTGCAAATCTGAAAGGAGATATAGTGATTTCAGATCTGAGAAGTGAATACATGTTTCTTGTTTATTAAGGAACATCGTTTAGATCTGAAATAAGAGAAAAGAAAGATAGTTTTTTATCTTCAAGTATTAATGATTGCAGATCTGAAATGAGAAATAGATTTTGCTAAAGTGACGGTTTCAGATCTAGGAGATATAAAGTATTTTGATTTAAGAAATAATGATCTCAAACTGAAAAAGTAAGAAAAAGAGAATCTCTCATGCCAAGGAGACAGTGACTTTAGATCTGAAAAGAAAAAGGTATAAATTTTATTAAAAAATGCAAATTTAGGTCCCAAGACTTGAAATATGTTTTTTGTGAAAGAAAACAATGATCCAGATCTAAACAGAGGAAAAATGAGGTTTCTTATCCCAAGAAACCATGTTCTTGGATTCTAAATGAGAAAAGAGAGGTGGCTTGATTTTAGTTCCAAAAAATGGGTACATGCTTCTTTTTCATCAAGGGACATGTGTTTATGGATCCGGAATAGCAAAAGTAATATCTAAGGATTTCAGATCTAAGAGATGACGTTTTTTGCTAATAAACATTTTCATGGATAGTAAAAGTAAGATCTAAAAAGTGGACAAAAGAATTTCTCTATGTAGTAAAATTGATGTTCAGATCTAAAGAGAAAAGGAGGATTTTTTTGTTTATGTAAAATAGCCAGGGTAGATCTAAAAAGAAACAAAGATTTCAGATCTTAGAAAAGGGGAGAGAGTTTCCGAAGAGAAGAAACGATAATCTCTAGTCAGAAGATTAGAAATAGTAGGTTTCAAAATAAAATGAAAATTAAGAAAGAGAGAATTACCTTTTAAAAACGGAAATTCAGCTCTTAGTGAAAGCACCAAAATGTTTGCACAAAAAATGACAAACACCTAAAACATTGTTGTAGAGCTGTGAATGTTTTTTGTAGTATATAGCAATTGTTTGATGAAAATTAGTTGCGAATGTTAAAGGTAGAAAACCAGTGATTTGCAATAAAGAATATATAAATGATTTAAATGTAAAAGGATATAGAATTTATAGTGGTTCAGCCTGAATGTGCCTACGTCCATTGTTCCTCTTTTATTATCATTTCATTTCTGATTACAAGTACATGCTTTGAATATGAGTAAACATGCTATTAGAACTAAGATTTTTCTCTCCCGAAGTTGTCTGCCATTGTTGCTGAAAGCTTCACTTTTCAGCATCCCCCTTTTTTATGATGCCATGTGTTTGATATTTATAGAAAGAAGATATGAGGATAAGCAGCTGAGTATTTAATATTTGGAATTTGGTTCAACCTTCTTTCTTTCAAGATTTGGTTCAACCTTCCTTACATGATTTTCAAGCTATTCCACTTGTGATGACCGCCATACACCTCCAAGAACCCTGGAATGCTTCATGAAGAAATCCCTGAAGTATCGTCGTACCGTGATGAAAATTTTCAACTTTTTTTAGATCACTTATACCCAATTTGAGCCACAAGCAAACCTTCGTCCAACTTCAAGCGGCATTACTCCCATCTGACTCTAAGTAAACCCTTACATTTCTTATGCCTGACTCCAAGCAAACACCGAACCAAATATTTGGTTCGTTTATTGGACAAACTCCAAGCAGAATCCATACTTTCAAAGTTTGACTCTAAGCAACCGTCGAAAAAAAGTTTTGGTTTGGTCAACGGACCTACTCCAAGCAGACTCCAGATTTTCAATCCCCGAATCCAAGCAAACGTCGAACCAAAGTTTTCGCTCGGTCATTGCGCACACTCCAAGCAGACTTGAGATTTTCAAGACCCGACTCCAAGCAAGAGCTGAACCAAAGTTTTGATTCGATAATCCAACCGACTCCAAGCAGACTCCAGATTTTCAAGGCCCGAATCCAAGAAAGCGCCGAACCAAAGTTTTGGTTTGGTCATCGGGCCGACTCCAAGTAGACTCGAGATTTTCAAGCCCTGCTCTAAGCAACGTCGAACCAATGATTTGGTTCGATAATCCAAGAAATTCCAAGTCGACTCCAGATTTTCAAGGCTCGACTCCAAGCAAGCGTCGAACCAAAGTTTTTGTTCGCTCATCCTGTCGACTCTAAGCAGACTCGAGGTTTTCATGCCCCGACTCCAAGCAAGCGCAGAACTGAAGTTTTGGTTCGATAATCCAACCAATTCCAAGTAGACTTCTAATTTTCAAGGCCTGACTCCAAGCGAGCGCCGAACCAAAGTATTTGTTCGGTCAGCGGGCCGACTCTAAGAAGACTTGAGATTTTAAAGCTCCGACTCCAAGCAACGGTGAACCAAAGATTTGGTTCGGTAATCCAACCGAATCCAAGCAGACTCTAGATTTTCAAGGCCCGACTCCAAACAAGCACCGAACCAAAGTTTTGGTTCTATAATCCAACCGACTCCAAGAAAACTCCAGATTTTCAAGGCCCGACTATAAGCAAGCGACGAACTAAAGTTTTGGTTCAGTCATCGTGCACACTCCAAGCAGACTCGATATTTTCAAGCCCCGACTCCAAGCAAGCGCTGAACCAAAGTTTTGGTTCGATCGTTGGGTCGACGATCCTGGGTTGCCATTGGACTATCGACCTCAAATGGCGGTAAAGTATCTTGGTATCGGCCCTACGAGACAGTGGTGGACAAACCTTAAGATGATCATATCTCTCAATCCTTAGCTCGATTTGAGATGCAATTTCGACCTATATCCATATCTTGATCTCGAAAATAACTCCAAACTAGTTTGAGACTATTCTGGAACGTTGACAATTTTGCCTCCGACTCCTCATATTCACCATGTGGTAGGCGAAAATGCCCACAACAAAGATAAAATTCCAATGCATGCGAAGCTTTCACTAGTCCTCTAACTATTGCCTTCATCCTCCAACCACCTTCTCTTCCACCATCCATCACATCATATCACTCCACAACCTTTCGCCTGAAGTTCACCCTCCCTCAATCACCAGCAGCCTATCGACACCCATCTGCCAGTTCCATCACCCTACACCCTGTATGCCTCCAAATTCCATCCTTCCATCACCTAGCTGCTCATTTCGACCATCTTCCTCTCCATAATAGCCAACAGTTGCCTCCATTCTTATAAAAAAAGTAAATTCAAAAACTCAAAAGTTTGACACCCTATATTGCCGCCACCTACCCGATTTACAACCTCCAAACGCTGCAGCCACTAATTTTATGCATATCCACCTCGTTGATTATGTCAGCTAGTGTCCGTTTGTTGATACCTTAGCCGTATTTGTTGTTTGTGTCGAGCAGTTTCAAATTCTCGTAAAAATGTGAATGTTTTAACTCATGAAATGTTATAAATTCTATTGCAAGTTAAATCAACGTCATGATGCGATAAATTATTTTGTGTTGCTGTTTGTCTATTTAAATTGACACTAAAATTGAATTATATAAGTTAATTTTGGTTGTATGTATAGACCAATAAGTTGATAATAATTGATGATATGGTTATCATATTTATGCTTAACCATTGATTATAATTGTTACTACTTTGTTGAATTATTAGAGTTGTATTAATTATTATATGGATCATTTGAACATTGAATGGTGATATAAAAATCCTTGGCATCTTATATTGATATTTGGAAAAGATTAGAATGGATAATTTTATTGTTTTGGGCTCAATGTGATTTTTGACAAATTTTTTCATTTTGTCCTTATTTGTAAAATTTTCATGCATGTATATGCTTATTTCTAAAATTTTGATATATCGTAATAAATGATATTTTGAATAGTATAGCCTAAAATTTGATTGTAAGTTTGCATGTACATTTTTCAGAATAAATTTTTATATTTAAAATAAATAGGCATTTGGAAAATAGTGTTATTTTAACCTGAAATTTTTTAAGCAACTTCTATTTAGTAAAATAAAAATATTTGGTTAAAATACCTATATTTAATTTGGCAGTTTATGTATTTTTATAATTAGGTTTAAGAAAATAGCTTTATGGTAAATTGTAATTTTATAAAATTAATTATTTTGAACTAAATTTTTTTCTATAGCTCTTGATTATTATTTGGAATTTTTTAATAAAGGAAATTATATTTATTTCGAAAATCTAATAATTTGAATAATTTAATCTTTGGAATTATCAGTTGGAAAATTTGGAAAATTATTAAATCGATTTGGAAATTACGAAAGTTTACTGGAAATTTTAAAAATGTGTTTCAGTTACTCTGAAATTTAATTTAGAATTTTTGGCAAATTTTTAGGCTTTTTACAAATTAGTTAGTGTGAAATATGATGTACTTTGAGTATGAAAAATAGTAAGTATTTCTGAAAATTTATGTAACATTTTCTGTAAATTCTTAAAGCAAAATGAAGGACTTTATATGTCGAACATTTTTTGAGATTCTTAAAATATTTTTCAATAAAAATTAAAATGGGAAAAAAGACATATTTTTCATATATAAACGATTGGTTATTAAGGAGACCAAGGCTGCAAATTGACATATTCTCTATCAATATAAGAACCACTTTAATAACTATGTACGCAGTGAATGTTATCCAGAATGCAGAGGTTGAATTGTCGACGTTTACTGGAAGGAAGTATGTGAATGATGATGGATGACACCAACACATGTGTCAATTTGAAATGACAAAACAAGAGACTATGTCTAGCCAAGAGATTAGCTACATTTAGGGGCCATCACCCCTTCTATTACTATAATGATTTTGACTTGATCAGTGCACCTTGATTTAATTGTAAGGGTGATGGGCTCGGTCGGCAGTCGCTACAGCGATGTATTACGACCAGCCAGAAAGGGTAAACTGGTAGAATCCTACTTTGGGCATTTCCTCATGTGCCTTTTCGTATGATTATCCTTACCCGCAACCATTATAATTTTGTTTGTGTTGTCCTATCATGGCTCCACCCTAGCTACCGACGTTACTGGTTGTTCTACTAAGGAAACTGTAGGACAATGCTTAAAAATGTGTTAAGATGGATTAATATAAAGCCTTAACACTATTTTAATATTTACTTTACTGATAGACATCACATATGTATCGTACCTACTACATATAGATAGTTTAACAAATGCTTAGGAGATGGAAAATTCCATAACATCTGTTACATTATTTCGCATTTTGTACATCTGATTTTGAGTTAACTTACACAAGAATTTTTAGTTCTGACTCAAATATGTGTTTTTCACTATGCTTGGGTCAGTCTGAGTATTTCAGTCTTTTGGAGAATATTATTTTATAGAGCTGAAGATGGATTTGAAGATTTTAGTTACATCATTATATTATGTTGTTTTTGGTTAGTAACCTTATTGTTCCACCATGCTATTTATCTTCAAACTCCGATGTAAACTTTATTAGTAGTTTCATGAAATACCGATGTATCTATTTTATTTCTGTTGCATTGTTTTGTTAAATGTATAGCTCTGATTTTATTGTAAATGGAAATCAATTGTATATTGTAAAATAGCTTTATTAACTGTTTATGTAAATATTTTCTCAATTCCATTGTGAGAATATGTATGTTGTTCTCTTCTGTGTATTATTCGCTTCTCTTCTTATATTCTTGTTACAAACCCCATTGATAGTCTATCTTTTGGACTATTTGAGTTAGACATGTGTGGTTTATTGTCGACTTGAATCATTCACAATGGCGGGTCGTCACACTAAGTAAAATACACAGTCAATGGACTGTTTTATGGCTTTCAAAATAATTAGGAAGTCTTGTGAAACATTCTTTTAAAAGTGAAGAGTAGTTTTAAATTTTGAAATTTAATGAATTTCCAAATTAGAAAATATTTTAATTGTTATTTAGAAAATATTAGTAGGAAATCCTAGATTGTTAACTTATTATCCTTAAAGAAATGGTTTACTAGATTAGGAGTAAACAAAGAAGGTAAGATAGCGGTCTAGGTGCAAACATATCACCTTCTTCCCAAGAGAGAAAGGAGTAGACTGTGATGGAAAGAGAGTTGATACTTTTTAAATAGATTGTTATAGTCGGTAGTATAGATCTTAAGTATCATAAAGTGATTGCATCTAATGTGGTATCAACTCGGTCCATAGGATCGAACCATTTATCTATGACTATCATGATCTAGAATTTGTTATTTACGGTGTAAAAGCCTTTTGTGACACATATGTATTGAATCTTTTGGGATACAGATATATTTCAAATAGATTAGATTACTTGGAATGGGATGAGATTGGATGAAGATAAGAAATTGGATCGAAAGAGTGGAAGTGACTGAGCATGATCTTGGTGCATGTCGTAATCCTAATAGCCCACAATGATGAATTATTGTCTGTCGTACATCCTAAGAATCTCGTGTGTCTTTTTTAAGATTCTGATCTTCCTTCCCAAATGTGATAGCAAGTCTTTTTGACCCTCAAAATTCGACACTCATACATTCATGGTATTCACATGCCGAGCATCTAAGTGCCATAAAGATAGATTGTTGGGGTGAAAGAAAGAGAAGATTGAATAGAATCTCACATCGGAAAGAGTTATATATAATATATGATAAATCTTTGCAACAAAAAAGTTTAATATACATATGTCAATTGGAGTAAATTAACATATATCAACCTGGACAGTTATATCAACATGTGCTCACAAATGCTAAAGAATAGAAAATAAAAAATGCGGCGGAAATAAAAGATACACGAATACATCTTTGAGACATCCAGCTCATCTCCTAAAGCTCCAAAGCATCCGTAACTAAATCTAGAAATATACTCAGGCGGGCCCAAGCTTTATAAGAAAATAAAGTCCGAATCAATCTGGTAAACCAACGTGAGAAACAAAAATCATATGGACTTTCAAAGTTGTAAAACCCTTTAGAAATAAAGGTATCATATAAGATAACACCATACATAAACATGGATGAGTTTTTACTTTACAATAACCAAACCATTTTAGTAGAAAATCCAATGATATTATAATAATATTTGGGTTTAAAATAAATAATTTAATATAGCTAAATTGCATGCATCTCATGTTCCAACATATTTGTTATACAACTAAGTCCATAAAGCACATAGTGGGAAATGGATTCCATATAATTACAAGGCTATTTAGGTACCGTCTGTCACAGTAAACCTCTACAAAATGTACTGAGGGCCTTACATAAACTCCCTGCCAATAAAGAACTGGCCTACCTCTTCCTGGATAGTATCAAATATGTCATCATCTCATTTGTCGACCAACACCATAATGAGTTACCAACACACATAAATGGTTCAATATCGATCTAGATCAGGAGATGACCATACCATAATGGTAACAACCACATAGCCCTACTACATATCCTCTATTTTGATCATTACCGGTGTAAGGCTTGAGACTATGCTTTTTCAGAAAATTCCACTTGGAATGCTAATAATGCCCTCCAGGCAACAATGCAATGCCAACATTCAACAACACAAGCTGTTCAGGATATGATCAAACCGAAGGCACTGCCTCTACTACGTCCTTAGGATTAATAGCAAGTAGCCCTTGCAATTCAAAGAACTCCGTCTTCGATTCTGTCATCCTATAGACGTCTTTAATTCGAATGCATATGTCAATTCATATTGGTTTTTGAATAACATATCTGATCTCGGTCTCTTTGAGCTGAAAATCGATAATTTAAAAATTGGCCAAGATTTGATAGTTGATTGTTTTATAATAAAGTTAAAGATTTAATTTCACATGGAAAAAAAACATGGTTAAGCACATAAGTAACCACTAAGCCTCTTTGATTAATCCTTTCATTAACTAAAAATTTGTTCGTAAATTTATGATTTAAAATACTTTTACAAAAGATATACATAGGTATATTACTCATTCATTACTCATTTATACTCTTTCATTGCTTAGAAAATTATCTATATATTTATCTCAGTGGTATAAGTATATTCACAAACTACTACACTTTCAATACTTAGAAAATGTAAACATATACTTATCCCAATGGTATAAGTATATTCACAAAACCTTAGGAAAGATTTCACTTCCAAAACCATACTTATTAAGGTAAAAAAAATGTCATTTAAAACGTTGTTAATAGTAGATCCAAAATAATTTCCTTTTGGTGTAAGTAAATGGATCGTATGTAAATTAGACCAAATATACTTACCACCGCTACACAATCTCAAATAGTACTATTCCTCGATTAACAATGAAGTCGGATGAGTTAGTAGATTATCCTGCCTTGACATACATTCTTAGTTCTCATGATAAGGATGAGTTTCTCTACCTCATAATTTGGTGTTAAGTATGAAAAAGAATACTTTCCATACCATCATAATTTAAATGATCATTTATAGAAATCAAATGTTATTTTCTTTTACAAAATTCCTTTTTATAAATCTCTTTTATATTTATAAACCCCTTTTACTAATCTAAAAAATAATTTATAAAACTCCTTTTATCAACATCATTTACTTACAAACCTTTGGTTCCAAAATCTGACTAAATACTTTTCATAAAATGATCGTTCCATATATCACTATAAATTGGCAAATGTGATTTATTTTCCAACTTATCAAAATGATATTAATTTCCCTTTTATAAGTATTATTTATAAATCTACTATTTTATTTATAAATTACCATTTATAAGTCTCTCTTTTATTTATAAAATACCATTTATGAATCTCTCTTTTATTATACCATTTATAAATCTCTCTTTCACACAACATTCTATATAAAATGTTTCACATTATTTATTCCAAAATATTCCTATCTTATTTTAAAATAGAATTACTTTATTACAAAGATAAATTTCCTTTTATTTTCTTATAAAATAAACATTCATTATTACATGAACTTTCTTATACAATAAATAATTATCGAAATACTTTTAAAACATTTCCAAAAAGGTTGGAGTAAAATAGAAAAGTTCAAAAACCATTTCTAAATAAAATGTCATAAAAAATTCCAAAAGTCACATTTAAAAATCATTCTCTGAGTCAAAACCAATTTCAAATCCAAACAGCAAGTAACTATATTTCCAAATTTATTAAGGCAAATAGCTACCATTGCACTTAACTAATGCTACTATAACATTTATCACTAAAAAGATTCACCTTTAGCATATATCAATGTCATATCCAATATGGACAATTTCCTAGCTTTTATCATTCAACAACTTATACAATAAGTATGTAACTGAAATTAAATCAATAGTATCGTAGATACAGATTCCTATATAAAATTTCATGTATTTCATTTTATATGTCATTTGCTTTTCAAAGCGAAAATTCAACCAAACCAAACTAATAAATAATTCAAACACAACAATAATTTATATTAACCATTAATCATATACTGTTCATCCAAAGGTGCATTAACTCACCAAAATTCTAGTTGACGATTAAGAATTCCAATTTAATCTAAAATCGATTTTACCTAAAAATTCTATTTTCTCCAAACTCAGCGAAATCAATTCCAGTGCATAGATAATGCTCCTATAAGTGTAATGCAGATGATCCCATCTCGATTGGACCTCGTATGAAGGTGTCATTGAGTTTATAAGATTTCAATTTAATTAATTTAAAATTAAACACCATTAACAATTAATTACCAATTTAAACCAATCCCTTCCTTAATTCTTCTTCTCCCTTCCTAATCAAAATCTACACATGCACGTACACACACTGGTTCACACACACTCAAGCTCTTCCAGTGCACCGTTCGATGAACGAAATTCACCATCACATCACTCTCTATCTCCTCTCTAAACGGACACCACCACTTTAAGCACGATCGCTCCCTTTAATTTTCGACATGCTGCCTTCCTGCCTCTACCCCAAATGTCGAACACCCGAAAACATGACCGTGCAACATCAAATCAACACTTCGACTCTACTTTGCTTAATAAAGTCAAATCCATTAATGCCAAAGCCTAATTCACCCTAAATAACTAAAAAAGTCAAACGCTAGTTCGGCCCTCACCTCATCGAAAACCATTAACAACCACCGAACATACAATCGTCTATGTATAATCGAAACTAACCTACATATGAACTGCATAGATCTTGTTTCATAATTTTTTGCTATGTGAATCATTTGATTTTTATTTTTGAATGAAGAATCTAGGTTAAAATCATTTACAGGAAATTGAAAAGGAGAGAAGAGTGAAAGAAGTGATGAAAAATATGAAGGGTTCAGTTATGTATTTTTTAAAATTTCTAGCACTTTGCTATATAGAATTTTGTTCTCCTACGAACCACTAACGATAGAAATAAAAAAATATGATCATGCATAACAATGCGACACAATACCAAAAAATAATAAAATACACCGGTAATCTTATTCTGAGAAATCCAAAAATACCATCTTTTGCCAAATACATCAAAATGGTAATTTAATTTTTTTCCAAATTTAAATTTTTAGGAAAATCCTATAAATTTATGCGTCATTAAAAATCAAGTTGTTTTAGTAAATTGATTTTCTTATTATCTATCACATTCGTATCAAATTTAAATACTTAAATTATTCCCATTTGAAATGTTAAAAATTCTAGGTTGTCACATTCTTCCCCTTAAAAGGGTTTCACCCCTGAAATTCCCAAGGAAAGAAAAATGACTACAAACCCTTAAGTGTCTGAAATCAATTATGTGAAATGAGTTACTAAAATTTTAAAGTCTCATATTTTATGGAAAATTATGGGAGCACCTCCTCTATGCGGCTAGGTCCCAAAAAATTAAAAATATCACTATAAACCCATATCCAGGACCTTCCATATCTATGGAAAACGTAACAACGGTATATATACATATAATATACTTTATAGACTATAAGTCACATAGCAAACACACCCGTTAAGCATAAACACATACCAATTTGTCGAGCAATCAAATTCTACTCGTGAAACCAAAGAAACAAGAAAGCCTTTGCTTCCTTATACCTATATCTCACTTATACAACCTAAAGGAGAGTTAAACACGATAATTGAAATGGTACAATAACTCATCCATCATATATCAGGAGCCTAAGCATGCTAAATCATATATAGCAATAATCTCACATAAACATCCACATCAAACCACGTAACTTGCATTTCTAATGAAAGAAGCACACATAATATGTTAAAGCCCATATGATGTACATACATCATCCATATGCAATATCAAATCCGATTACTCGTTCGATCACATAAACTTTTTTTCCAAACTAGTATCGCTCGCTCAACTTCCCTAATGTGGATTTCGATTAGGTTTCTAGATTAGAAAACTTCAATATCATATCAAGAATTCGTACTAAATGTTCTCCATCGAGAATCTAGTAAAAAATCCTAACTTAAATCCATGTAAAAATCTTCAAAATCATGTACTTGAATCTAGATCAAGAACAGTTATGCGAATAAAATGATCTACGTGTAACTAACGTATTTATTTCATTGGCTTCTTAACTATACAAATTATTTTTTAATTCACATTAAAGTAAACCGATAGTGTTCATTTAATACTAAAATCATTTATGAACCATTTCAAAAAACATTATTTAGGTTTTTATAAACATTTCATAAAGGCGTGACTTTATTTTAAAACCATTCCATACTTAAGTTCATATTTGTATAACACTCTTCTACATCCTACGAGTATATACAAAATATCAAATTTGTTTGCTTAATCAGGATGTTCAACAAATTTAAAACACATTTTAACTTACTATCTCCTTAAATTTATAAAGTACAAAAACTTATTTCCTTAAATTCTCACAAAAACACTTAGCTTCAACTTCTCAACTAATTCGAAAGTTTCCGACTGTCCAAAATCGTCGAAAATTCCATTTCATTTTAACAAATGATAATTACCAAACAACATATCAAAGTGAGATGCATGAACTAACTATCGTACTGCATAGCATACACGATTCTATATGATAACTTAACAAAAAACTTCAGAATTAAACACCATGTTTATTTCAAATCATTTTGAGATAATAATATACATATCTCCATTCATATATCAAATCATACTATTGGGGTTAAATTAAAACCTTCTTTACCAAAATAACTATACAACAAATTACTATGGTAGTATTCACCCACTTAGAAACTCGAAAATGACCATCAATGACGCCGCAGTCATCAACGGAATTATTTTTCAACGATAGAAGTAAGTTAAATGCTTTCTATCTTCTTTAAAATCCTTTTGAAATATTTCTGTACATAAATACTTCAAACAGTACTATTATTGTTTTTCCCAAAACTTTGGAAAATAATTTTCAAATACACCATGATCTAAGTTCTCAAATTCTCAGCTTTAAATTCATTTTATTTATAAAATATATTTATAAACCATACTTATATAAAGCCATTTTCTTATATAAAATTATTCCAAAAGTGTTTTGCTTTTCTTTAATTAGAAACAACTTTTATTAAAATCTAATTTTAACCTAACGTTATCATCGAATGCGTTGTGGTCAAATTGTTAAACTTAATTTACAAGTTGTTCGTATTTAATCTAATCTAATAGTAGATGCTCGTAAACTAGCCAAGCATATTAATCAACAAACAATAGCTAGTGCCCCTAATTAGAGGAGCATGACTAATCAAATAATAAAAGATAATAATTGAATATTATTATTTCCTAATGAACTAACACATCATAAACACATAGTTCTTTTTTTATAAAATATTCTTTTATAAATAAACTGTAAGATCTAGGAAAATTTATTTCATTTACCAATTTCAAAACAATATCGTGTTGGTATTCCATGTTGAAGTGTTCAGAAATCCCTGTCGATACAGTTGTATCTTCTGTATCAACCATAATTCATAAACCACTCAACAGATCAATTAACATGACATAAAACATTTTTATAGTACTAAAAAAATATGTGATCTAATATATTCAACTCATTCTAGGGAGTTACTAACCCTATCTTTAATGAGTCTACCCCATCAAAGCCTAGGTGTTCGCTCAACCTAAGCTCCAATACCACATGTGACAACTAGCCTTTTCGACCCTTAAAAGTTGACATTAATACATCCATAATATTTATGTGCTGAGCATCCTAGTGCTGGAAAGACGGAATGTTGAGGTGAAAGGAAGAAATGCTAGAATAAAATCTCACACCGGAACGAGTAATATATAATATGCAATGGATCTTTACAAAAGAAAAGTGTAATCTACATAAATCAATCAGAGTAAACTAACATATTATTAGCCAGTATAGTTATAACAACTTGCATCACAAATGTCGATAAATAGAAAACAAAAAATGCAATAGTTATATGCAAATACGTCCTGGAGGCATCCAACTCATCTCCTAAAGCTCCAAAGCGTCCATAACTAAGTCTGGTAACATGCTTAGGCTAACTCGACCACTATAAGGAAATAACGCCCAGATCCCTTTGGTAAACCAACGTGAGAAACACAAATCATATGGATTTTCAATGTTATAAAACCCTTAAGAAATAAAGGTATCTCGTAAGGTCGCGCCACATATAAACACGAATTGGTTATTACCTTATCATAACCAAACCATTTTATTTGAAAATCCAGTAGTATTACAATAATGTCTAGGGTTTAAAATAAATATTTAATATAGCCTAAATGCTTGCATCTTGAGCACCTGCATATCAGATATACAACTAAGTCTATAAATCACGTGGTGGGAAATGGATTTCATACAATGACGAGGCTACTGGAGTATAACTTGCCATAGTACACCTCTCGAGAATGTGCCGAGAACCTCCTGTGGACTCTATGTCAGCAAAAAACTAGCATACCACTTCCTGGATAATACTGAATATGTTATCACCCTGATTACCAGCCAACAACCATATTGAGCCGCTAGCATACATAAATAGATCAATATTGATCAATATCGGGTGATGACCATACCCTAATGTAAGCGAACCATATAGCCCTCTTGCATATCCCTTGTTCTAGCCATTACTGGTTGTGAGGCATGAGACTACACATTATCTTTTAAGCGAACCCCACTTGGAATGCTGATATTGCCTTCTAGGCAACAATGCAATGTCAGCATTCATCCATACAAATTGTTCAGGATATAAACAAACCAAAAGTTGCTGCTTCCACTACGTTCTCAGGATTAATAGCCAGTAGCCCTTGCACTTTAAAGAACTATGTCTTAAATTCTTCCATCCTTAAGATGTCTTAAATTTGAACGTGTATGTCGTTCGAAGTGGTTTTCCGATAACATATCCAATCCCTATCTCTCCGAATCGACAATCGATAATTTCAAAACTAGCCATGATTTGATAGTTGGCTATTTTACTATCAAATTAATAAACAATCAACCAGATATTTAATTTCACGTGGAAACCAAATATGGTTCAACACATAAGAGCCATTAAGCCTCTTTAATTAACAATTTTATTAACTAAGAATCACTTTGTAAATTCTTGTATTAAAATACTTTTTTAAAAGATATACGCATAAATATTATTCATTCACTACTCATTTATACTCTGTCACTGCTTGTAAAAATATCTACCTATTTATCTCATCAATATAGGTATATTCACAAACCACTACACTTTCAATACATAGAAAATGTAACCATATACGTATCTCAATGGTATAAGTATATTCATAATCTGAAGAAAGATTTCGCTTTCAAAACCATAATTATTTAGGTTATAACAAATGTCTTTTAAAACAGTGATAACAACAAATCCAAAACAATTCCTTTTTGGGGTAAGTAAATGAATCATATGTAAATTAGACCAAATATACTTACTACTACTTCTCAATTTCAACTAATACTATCCCTCGATTAACAATGAAGTCGGACAAGTTAGTTCTGAATTCTCGAAATTGGGATGAGTTTCTCTACCTCGGAATATGGTGTAAAGTATGAACATAATACTTCTCATACCACCATAATTTAAATGATCGCTTATAGAAATCAAATCCCATTTCCTTTTATAGAATTCCTTTATATAAGTCTTTTATATTTATGAACTCCTTTTACAAATCTCTAAATTTATTTATAAAACTCCTATTATAAATCTCATTTACTTAACATAAACCTGCAGTTCCAAAATTGGACTAAGTACTTTTATAAACGATTATTCCATATGTCATTATAAATTAACAAATGCGACTTATTTTCTAATTTATCAAAATGAAATTAGTTTCCCTTTTATAAATATCATTTATAAATCAATTCATTTATTTATAAAATATAATTTATAAATCTTTCTTTTATTTATAAAATATCATTAATAAATCTCTCTTTTATTTATAAAATACCATTATAAATCTCTCTTTTATATAACATTTTATATAAAACATTTCACCAATATTTATTCCAAAATATTTCTATATTCTTTTAAAACAAAATTACTTTATTACAAAGGATAAATTCCCTTTTATTTTTCTTTAACATAAACGCTCATTAAAAACATTTTCAAAAAGATTAGAGTAAAATAGAAAAGTTCAAAAATCATTCTCTATAAAATGCCACAGAAAATTCCAAAAGTCATATTTAAAAATCATTCTCTGAATCAAAACCAATTTCAAATCCAAAAATAAAATAATAGTATTTCCAAATACTTTAATAAGGCCGATAGCTACTATAGCATTTAACTAATGTTGCTACTACCTTTATCACTAAAATGGTTCAACTCTTAATATATATCAATGTCATATCCAATATGGCCAACCATTAAACTTTTAACATTTAACGATTATACAGTAAGTATATAGCTAAAATTAAGACCAATAGTAATGAGGAACCTGGATTCCTCTATAAAATTCCATGTAATTTATTTTATATTTTATTCACTTTTTAGTGGAAATTCAACCAAACTAAAGCAATAAATCATTCAAATACAAAAATAATAATTTATTTCAACCATATATCATATAATGTTCTTCCAAAGGTGAATTAACTCACCAAAATCCTAATTGACGCTTAAGTGTTTCAACTTGATCTAAAATAGAACGCTGTTTGATTTTAGCTCATAACTTCATTTTCTCCAAACTCAATGAAATCAATTCTAGAATGTAGATAACGCACCTATAAGCATAATGCAAAAGACTACGTCTTAAGTAAACCTCATATGAAGAAGTTATTGATTTTATAAGATTTCGATTTAATTAATTTTAAATTAAACACCATTAACAATTAATTACCAATTTAAACTAATCCCTTCCTTAATCCTTCATCTCCCCGCCTAATCAAAACATGTACACACACGTACACGCATCCCCAAGCTTCCCCTTCGGTCCACCATTCGACGGACGGACTTCACTATCACTTTATTCCCCATCTCATCTCCCAATGGACACTACTACCTTAAGTTTAGCCCCACCCTTAAATTTCCAACCTGTTGCCTTCATTCCTCGACACTAAATGTCGGGTGCCCAAAAACGTGACCGCACCAACTCAAATCAACAACCCGACTGTAATAACCTTGATTTTCTAGTAAATTAAAATAAAATAAATAATGATATGAATTGGAGAATATAAATCCTTAGATTGGAATTAGTAGTCTTTTGTAAAGGATAATTTATTTTAGAATGATTAATTTTTAAATCAATATGAAATCTGGAAGTGTTAATATTTTTAAAGTTTTGAAATCATTTTAAAAGCAATATTTAGATTTTATATGATTATGGTGAATTATAGATTTTATAATAATTGAGAAATTAGGATTTTTGTGTGATTAATTGAAAATTTAAGTTTAATAATATTAAAGAAATTAGAATATTTATTTAATTTGAATCTTTTGTTTTTAAATAAAAGAGAATTTGGGATTTTATTTTAAATATGATAATATTAGTATTTAATAATTATAAAAAAGTGGTTGTAAAATAAATAGTGAGCATAATAATGTAAAAGTGTAATTTAGTGAGGAAGGATAACAAAATGAATATTTTTCTTTTATTAGAATAAGCCTAGTTGCAAACCTAAACCCATATTAGAACAATGATGGAAACCACCTTATTTGTTTCCTCATTTTCTAAGTATTATATGTTCTTTTGTAGTAGAATAAATATAATAAAAGGAAACCTAGTTCTTCTTCAATCTAGGGGAAAATCATCAATCTTAAAATGGGAATAAATTCTAAGAAAATCCATAAAAATAAGGTAACTATTTTGGAATACTATTCTGTAACAGCTTGGTATTTTCAACCATTCGCATCCACACACTTCAGACTTGAATTGTCCAAAATATCAGATTGTTAATTAAATTTGGCAAAACTCAGCATATGCAGTAAATAAATCAACCACAGAATCACAAACATGGAGTAATACAAACTACTGCAGCGGAATAGATAAATAGTAGTTCATGAAGCTACTATATAAACAACAGAGATTGAACTAAAATGCAATAGAACATCTCAAATACAGTGAATTCTTCAATACAAACAGATGGCCTCTCTGAACAAATTACCGAAAAAGCTGAAAGCTGAATCAATAGTTAGATCTCCAAACGAAGCTCCAAACTCCAAAGATTAGTCTCAAATGCTGTATCACTCAGTTTGACCCGAGCGTAAAGCAAAACACAAAACACTCGAGTCAGGATTAACATTCTTATATCAATAAATCTAACTCAAGTGAAATATCAACTGAAATACAAGTAACTTAAAGGATGTTTGGGATAGCCATCCTCTAAGGATCCGTGGAACTATCTACAATGTAGAAATATACACTATAACACCGTGGTCATTTCAAATTAATTTATACTTCAAAAACCAAAACATCATTTTCATTTCAAATATATCTATTTTCCAAAATAATGTATATATATATTGAATAATTTATAAAGTAAACTATTTGTAATTTCCTCAAACTTCACAAATCGCTTCAAAATCAACTCGACTTTCCCATTCAAACTAAATTCAATTTCAATTTACCAATTTCCATTCAATTCAGTTTCTGACTAAACAAATTCAAATTTTTATCGATTTGAAATACAGATTTGAATCACAAAATAAACCATTTAAATTCCAATATACTTCAAAGCCAATATATTTCGAAGCTTTAAATATTCAACATTTCAAAGACCAAATTTGATAATTACATTTATCTTCGAATTTGACTTCACTATTATTTTGTTTTGGAATATTCACTTAATAAATTTGATATTATTTATATGACCTTAAATTACATTCTCTATATATTACCTTCGATTTCCTTAGGCGTGAAATATCCATTAAATTGCTTAAATCAAAATCAAGTTATAAGATGACATTTAAAAGTTTCGAATTCAAGCTTCACATCGATTAATTAAATAAAATCCTTAATTAAATAGAATTTTAATTAAGTCTCAAATATATCTTCCAATCTTAGCTTATAAAATTATTCCACAAATCTATTTCTGAAATACAAATTTAATAAATCCTTAAACATATTCATATTAATTAATTCAATCCTAATTAAATTATGTATTATTATTAAATCTATATATATAAAACAACCTTTATATATAATATTTTAAATCAATATTTATTAAAACCATATATTTCTTTTCAAAACCATAGAATTCATTTTCAAAATATCTATATAGACCAACGACGTCGGTGCATAATTTTCTATTCTATGGTCAAATGATACGAATATTTATCATTTCACTTCGTAATTTAAATATATATGTGTAGATATCATTTTGACCCGCAATCCCAATTTCAATTAGAATGAAAATCGCTTGGGTCTAACGTTTCAACCCATAACGATTTTCTCCTATTCTATAGATCGTTCGGGTATGTATCATTTCAACCCATAGTGAATTCTATACTAATAGGGAACTTGCAAAGTGATAACATATATAACAACAATATAACAGGCATATATCATCAATGTAAGTAACATATGACGGTGTCAGATGTCACAGCTGAACAGATAACATATAAATAGCAATATAACTAACTAACAGCAGCATATTCAATTGTCATTTCAAATGAAATCAAATTTAATAAATATAAGAACATTAATCGTGAGTGATAGCTCATCTTTTGAGGATAGAGAATACAGAAGATGATACAGATACACATTCTGATACAGACACTGAAATTTGAATGATGAATCGAAGCAAAGCAAAATCGGCCCGAGTTCAACGATCAAAGCTGGTAAAAGAATTTGACGAAATCGAGTTAGAGTTGGACCGATTGAAGATAAATGGTAAGAGTGAACTTATATCTATATGTGCATAGCTATGTATACAACTATTATGTACATCGAAATCCTATTCTAAACGAAAATTAAAATTTAATATATATATTTTAAAATAAAACATAAATTCAAAACTAACATATAAATATAAATTCATGGTAAACCATATATAATTTAATATGTATATTATGCATATCAAATTAACCATGGTTTAAAATAAACATAAATTCATACTAACGGTTCATATATATAAAACCAATAACGGGTCCCAGCAAAGTAAAACATATTTTACAGAATAAAGGGTGACAACCTGCAGAGTCTATATGCATTAATATATATATATATATATATATATATATATATATATATATATATATTAAATCAAAGTGGATACTTACGCTATGTGTTAACCCAATGTTTTAACTAAGAGATCCTAACCTTCTCTTCAACATACATTGTATATCTGGAATTTATATATATAAGACACATTCTTCAATCACTTGTATGAGACATGTAAACAGAACTTACTGACCTAAACTATAACTTCTATCAACTTGTATTAATATTGTGTTCAAACAAGAGCAACCCAGAGTTTAGATCTACTATGCTATACATAATTTACACAAAATATGTTTTTTTTAAAACAAAACTGTTAAACACACACCTCAGTTAAAGAAATTAGAGAGCAACACTGGAAAGCCACCAATTTGCTTCTCATGGCAGAAGCACACTGCGAGATGCCCATGCGGAGGAGCGGAGAGGGGAAGCAATCGGGCTGGAGATGGTGACGCGCAGGCGGGGGCTGCTGTGGCGACGCGTGGAAAGCGGTTAGGCGATGGTAGGTTCATGTAGGGCGGCCGTGCACTCAGGTTGTTGTCATGTGGTAGGCCGATGGGGCGGTGTGGAGAGTCGGTCGTGGTGGTGGCTACGTGCTGCGAATAGGCGAGGTGGTGGGAAGGGATGAGGAATGTTGTTTGTTGAGGAGTGAAAGGATAGTGCAGATGTGAGGCAATATGTAGTGATATGTAGAAGTTGATGCAGTGAGATGATAGTGAAATGATTTGGAGGTTGAAAATATTGTGACACGGACTGGTGATAGTTGATGCAGAGTGATGAGCTTAATGAAGTGTCTTGTTGGAAATTGTGGTGGTGGTTGGCTAAATAGCTGTTGCGTGGTGTAAAGTAATTTATGTGAAGTGGTGGTTGTAGATGAAGTGAATGTATGAAGTCATGCTGTTATGATGGTGGCTGTAGTATGTTGTTTAAGGCAGTGCAGTTGAACTGATTTGAAGTGATGCAGTGTTTCAGGTTGAAGTTTTGCAGAGAAGTTTTAATGGAAGAAGTGGTGCGGAGGCTATCAGTTGCAAGCACAGTGGTTGGTGAACGTGGTGATGGAGGCGGAATCGGCTGGAGGTTGGGCCGTCGTGTGGCGCATGGTGGCTTGGCCGAACAAGGATATGACGGGGTGGTCGCTGTAGTGGAAAAGTGGATGGAGTAGTGGCCGTGATGGAGAGGGAAAGAAGATGGGTCAGGTGCTAGGTTATTGGCAAACAAAAAAGGGTAGGCTCTCTGATGAAGGAAGATAATATATATTATTATTTGAGGTGCACAGAAGCAAAAAGTTTTAAATATAAAGAAACGAACCAATAAACAGGGTAAAGGAAACGAAACAACTTTAATGAATTGAACGTTGGGAATAGTAACAGGAGAGAGGATATGAGCAGAGTCAATTCCAAAAGTAACGGTCATAAAAGTAATTGTTTTTGCTTGGAGGACATGGTAAACGTTCGAAATGCAGAAGAAAACAAAAGGTCACGGATCCGTGCTGATGCGGTTACCTGTTTTGTGGATTCCGCTTTGAACCGGACTTCAAAATACAGAAATAAATATACCATAGATATGAGCACGACGATACGATCAAAACGGTATACAGATATCAGTGGTACGATTGAATTATAAAATATTGAATTTTCGCGAGTGAAAAATGCAACTAAAACGCAGAAAATAAGATCGACGGAGCTATAGAAGTTCAAATTTTGAAAAGCGAAAGATGACGCCTAACTCAGAAGAGGAATTAGAATTTTTCTATGTAAAATTATTCATGTTTGGAAAATATTTTATTATCAACTATTATTAACTAATTTAATTTGAAATAGAATTGCACAATAATTACTTTCATAATTTCTGATGAAAATTTACCATCTGCTATATTTAATTATGCATATTCCAAATTTTAAATTTTTATTTCAAAATATTATAATTTAAAATTTCACCAAAAATTCAATTAAATACGTTATAAAATTATTAAAATTTTCGGGTCGTTACACTCTCCCCCGCTCAGAATTTTTCATCCCCGAATGAGGTAGGAGAATAGAACTGCCAGGAGAAAATTAGATTTGGGAAAACAAAATTAAAGAATTAATTTAAAACCATATAATCTCAATTTAAGTTAATATTTAATAAATTTGGTTAAATCCATTTTATAAAATTCGTTCTCTTATTTATATAAAGATAATCACTTATATAAACACTAATAATTTTACTATTAGACCAGGTAGTATATAAATAAGCAATAATTTAAAAGGATATATTTAAAAAGGAAAGAAGGTAGATTCATAAAACAGAATGTAGGTGAATAAATAAAGCTGAGTAGAAAAGGTAGATTCAAAAGAATACTCTCGGGCACGAATAATTAATTTAGAACCATAAGAATTTCAATTTCAAATGTTAATACAAAATTGCTTTGTTGGAAATACTTTTATAATAAAATATTTTTATACCGAAACAAATTTTCCTTTTTGAAAATAATTTTATAACTCGATGTTTCAACAAGTTTATCCTTGTTCTTGCAGACTCCGGCCATGCGCTGATCAGGCGCAAAGCTAAAATTCTCCAGGTATTTAGTAGACTTGTTTCAACACCTAGTGAAAATACTGAAAATTCTTTTAAAAACAGACATGGAAAGTACAATCCAAACAAATTAACCAAACCAAAACATTTGTCTAACCATGGATCGCAGATACACAATGGTTACGCCTGAATCCCCCAGGAAACATCCGTGCCTATAAGCTATCTCAGCCTGCGAATTATGCCATGATGACTAGTAGACCGTGGATACACAATGATTACGCCTGGATCCCCCAGGAAACATCCATACCCTTAGGCTATCTCATGCAACGGATTTCGCTACTAATACGACCTACATAGATCGCAGGATACACAATGGTTACGCCTGGATCCCCCAGGAAACATCCGTACCCCTAGGCCATCTCAGCCAGGCGAATTACGCTATGTAGTCGCACTCATAAGACCATGGAGATCGCCATGGAATTCGATGGACACTCGAATACCATATCCGAAAAACCCAAATCAGAGAGAATAATATCGATAGAATGAATACACAATGTGGCCACAAGGAGGATAACAAGCAGAAGGCACTTTCCATATCTTTACTTCAAAAATATGTATCATATAGTACCCTTTTCAAATCAATTTCAAATATCATACTTATATAGAGTCCATTATATATAGGATTCCATTTTCAAATCGAATACTTTCCAAAAATCAATAGTATATCAAATCATACTTATATAGACTTTGATTATATAAATTTCGCCTTTCAAATTGAGTACCTTTCCAAATCAATAGTTTTCAAATCATCTTCATACTTATACAAATCAATTTTATATAAGTTCGATAACTCCCAAATCAAGTAGTTAGTAAAATAAGGTTCTCAATTTCAACTCGTTTCAATATCAATCCAATTTCAAAATCATATACGATTTCACCAATTTATTTCCTCCAGATTTAATATCTTTGGTTTCAAAGCTTCCAAATAATAGGTTTAGCAAATAACCATAGTTTCCAAATCAATATAAATCTGGGTCAAAAAAATTCATTTCCAAAATCATCCTATAAATACTGGGTTTTATATTCCAATCTATTTTCAAAGCCAAATATTTTTGTCAAAATCAAATATACCCAAAATGATTTCCAAGTTCATAACTATCCCTTTAAAACCTTTAAACTATTTATTTCTATTCCAAAAGATCCAATTTTCCTTTTACAAATTATTTATTTAATAAAAGTTTCAAATTTATTTAAGTCATACTCTTCATACTTTAATCATACAAAACTAAACTTATATACTTTATCAAATATATTTTTCTTTCTTTTTCAAAAATATTTAGCTTTGAAAATTAAAACTCGATTTGGAAGTGTTAGAACCCTCAAAATAGTCGGTGAAATCAAATTTCAAATCCAAGAGTTGGAAATCAGCAACAAATCAGCAAATCAATTTTTATAAATAGAGTTATACTAAATCAAATCCAAAACTCGAGAACTGAACACCGGGCTCACTTCAAATTGTTTCAAATATATATACATATAACTTCCGAATATCAAATCATACTTCGGAATTTGAAATCAAAATTTGTTTCACACAATCACTCGCATAGCAAAGCTACTAGAGTGGCCTCTCCCCCACTCTAAAACTTGAAAATCAATGTCGATGATGCGTGCACTCATCATCAAAATTATTTTCCAGCAACACAAGTGAGTTCTGGACTTCTATTTTCTTGAAAACTTCATTGAATTTTCATCGATATCATTGGAATTCATTTGAACTCATTTGAAACATTCCTTATTTGGAAAATACTTTCAAACCATATTATTATATATTTTCCAAAATCTAAAAACCAATTCAAAACACCGGAATTCAACTCCCCGAATTTCCAATTCAAAATCCTTCAGTTATAAAATCATTTTTAGATAAATCAAGTTTCTTATACAATTTTTTAAATCCTTTCGAAACCTAAAATTCGCATTTTAAAAGGTATATAATCCTTATCGAAAGAATTTCTCTTTTTATAAATATAGAATATAAACATACTTATCAAAATAATTTCGATATATATAACAATTTCTAAAGTACAAACAACCCGATCTTTAAAGGATGATTCACGAATGGATTTCCAAAAAAAAGATAGAGATTTAAATTAGAGAAACTCTACACGATTAGAATTCTGATTCAAAGGTAGTCTCGATCATCGTTGAGATAAATAAATTTCAAAATATAAATCGCGGGTGACTATGACCGGGTCAACCGTGACTTTAGAAATATGATAGATGCGGGATTCTAAAGAAAATCGACATTTGATCGCCCGAGATAGAATTCAGCATAACAGGAGATGGCAGCATCTAAAACGAGGGATCTATAAATCTTCAGTGAATCAATGCCAATTGTAAATGAGTTTCACCCCTTTACAATCATTTAGTGGAGCTGTGGGAGACTTCAGAATCAAGAGAACATGGATTGGGAGAGAAAACTATAGATTTTGGAACCGAAGGGAACGTTCCCAAATCCAAATGAAACCGAGTCAAAGAGGAAGATATTCAAGCTCGAACGAAAGTGATTATGTAAATTAATTTACAATATATGCTAAGTTTGCCTAGAGCCAAAGCTCTGATACCAACTGTAACGACCTGGTATTTTCAACCATTCACATCCACACGCGTCGGACTTGAATTGTTCAAAATATCAGATTGTTAATTTAAATTTGGCAAAACTCAGCATATATAGTAAATAAATCTACCACAGAATCAAAAACACGGAGTAATACAAACTAATGCAGCGGAATAGATAAATAGTAGTTCATGAAGCTACTATATAAACAGCAGAGTTTGAAATAAAATACAATAGAACATAAACGTAGTAAAGTCTTCAATACAAACAAATGACCTCTCTGAACAAATTACCGAAAAAGCTGAAAGCTGAATCAATAATTGGATCTCCAAACCAAGCTCCAAACTCCAAAGGCGAGTCTCAAATGCTGTATCACTTAGTCTGACCCGAGCGTAAAGCAAAACACAAAACACTCGAGTCAGGATTAACATTCTTATATCAATAAATCTAACTCAAGTGAAATATCAACTGAAATACAAGTAACTTAAAGGATGTTTGGGATAGCCATCCTCTAGGGATCTGTGGAACTATCTACAATGTAGAAATATACACTATAACACCGTGGTCATTTCAAATTAATTTATACTTCAAAAACCAAAACATCATTTTCATTTCAAATATATCTATTTTCCAAAATAGTATATATATTGAATAATTTATAAAGTAAAGTATTTGTAATTTCCTCAAACTTCACAAATCGCTTCAAAATCAACTCTAATTTCCCATTCAAATCAAATTCAAATTCAATTTATTAATTTCCATTCAATTCAGTTTCTGACTATTCAAATTTTTATCGATTTCAAATACATTTCAACCACAAAATAAACCATTTAAATTCCAATATACTTCAAAGCCAATATATTTCGAAGCTTTAAATATTCAACATTTCAAAGACCAAATTTGATAATTGCATTTATCTTCCAATTTGACTTCACTATTATTTAGTTTTGGAATATTCACTTAATAAATTCAATATTATTCATATGACCTTAAATTACATTCTCTATATATTACCTTCGTTTTCCTTAGACATGAAATATCCATTAAATTGCTTAAATTAAAATCAAGTTATAAGATCATATTTTAAAGTTTCGAATTCATGCTTCACATAGATTAATTAAATAAAATCCTTAATTAAATACAATTTCAAATAAGTCTCAAATATATCTTCCAACCTTAGCTTATAAAATTATTCCATAAATCTATTTCTGAAATACAAATTTAATAAATCCTTAAACATATTCATATTAATTAAATCAATCCTAATTAAATTATATATTATTATTAAATCTATATATATATATATATATATATATATATATATAAAACAACTTTATATGTAATATTTTAAATCAATATTTATTAAAACCATATATTTCTTTTCAAAACCATAGAATTCTTTTTCAAAATATCTATATAGACCAATGGCGTTGGTGCATAATTTTCCATTCTATTGTCAAATGATACGGATATTTATCATTTCAATCTGTAATTTAAATATATGCGGGTAGATATCATTTCGACCCGCAATCCCAAATTCAATTAGATAAAAATCTCTTGGGTCGATCATTTCAACCCATAACGATTTTCTTCTATTCTACATATCGTTCGGGTATGTATCATTTTAACCCATAGTGAATTCTATACTAACAATTGAAGATAAATGGTAAGAATGAACTTATATCTATATCTGCATAGCTATGTATACAACAATTATGTACATCAAAATCCTATTCTAAACGCAAACTAAAATTTAATATATACGTATTTTAAAATAAAAAATAAATTCATAACTAACGTATAAATATAAAACCATATATAATTTAATATGTATATTATGCGTATCAAATTAACCATGGTTTAAAATAAACATAAATTCATACTAACGGTTCATATATATAAAACCAATAACAAGTCCCATGCAAAATAAAACATATTTTATAGAATAAACGGTGACAACCTGTATAGTCTTTATGTAGTAATACATATAGATTTTAAATCAAAGTGGATACTTACGCTATCTGTTAACCCAATGTTTTAACCGAGAGATCCTAACTTTCTCTTCAATATACATTGTATATCTGGAATTTATATATATAAGACATATGCTTCAATCACTTGTACGAGACATGCAAACATAACTTACTGACCTTAACTATAACTTCTATCAACTTGTATTAATATTGTGTTCAAACAAGAGCAACCCAGAGTTTAGATCTACTATGCTATACATAATTTACGCAAAATATGTTTTTTAAAAAACAAAACTATTAAACACACACCTCAATTCAAGCAATTGGAGAGCAACACTGGAAAGCCACCAATTTGCTTCTCATGGCGGAAGCACACTGCGAGATGGCCATGCGGAGGAGCGGAGAGGGGAAGCAATCGGGCTGGAGATGGTGACGCGCAGGCGGGGCCTGCTGTGGCGACGTGTGGAAAGCGGTCAGGCGATGGTAGGTTCATGTAGGGCGGTCGTGCACTCGGGGTATTGTCATGTGATAGGCCAATGGGGCGGTGCGGAGAGTCGGTCGTGGTGGTGGCTGCATGCTGCGAGTAGGTGAGGCGGTGGGAAGGGATGAGGAATGTTGTTTGTTGAGGAGTGAAAGGATAGTGCAGATGTGAGGCAATATGAAGTGATATGTAGAAGTAGATGCAGTGAGACGATAGTGAAATGATTTGGAGGTTGAAAATATTGTGACACGAACTGGTTATAGTTGATGCAGTGTGATGAGCTGAATGAAGTGTCTTGTAGGAAATTGTGGTGGTGGTTGGCTAAATAGCTGTTGTGGGGTGTAAAGTAATTTATGTGAAGTGGTGGTTGTAGATGAAGTGAATGTATGAAGTCATGTTGTTATGATGGTGACTGAAGTATGTTTTTAAAGGCCCGCAAATCCGTACCCCTTTTAAGCTGGCAAAATCCCACAACAATTCAGCCATAGAGGAACAAACTTACGAATCTTTAGGGTTTAAAAAGAAGAGGTAGAAGAAGAAACAATAACAGAATCTCACATCTCGCAGCGGAACAATATAATAGACAAATGAATAATCTTTAAATCAAAGACTCATCACTGTTAATACAATACAACATCAGAGTTTACAACGACATCGTACATCACTGGCAGTTATTATAACTTGACTATATGAAAACTGATTTGCACTAACCATACGCAAAAGACACTACATAGTAAAGAGATACGTCTCGCCATCCAGCTTCAACTCCTGATCTCCACAGCAACTGTTTTCCGACTTCGCTCCCGAATGAGTGATAACCTGACTCTAGGCTGCCTGTGTGGAAAATTTTGGGCACCCAGAATTTAGAAAGGGAACAATAAACTCCAGGTCAGTCATGGGACTGGATTGAGATCTTAAAACAGTTATTCTTTTACAAAAGAAAAACGAAGGAATTTAAAAGAAATCTGCAATGCTTTTTGGAAATGAAACTTCCAAAAGGCCTCCCGCCACACACACAATGCAAACGCAGAATTGGAGGAGATTTCTCCTTATGATAGTCAAAAATGCTTGATACGCGAAACCATTTTGATATTATTATTAGTGCATAGTGGAAAACATTTTAAAAGTATAATATTAATCTTAGCCGGCATAGATATTCCGAACTATGCCTATTATAGCTACCATCTAAACAGCGGTGGCCACCATTAATAAATGACGGGTTATACAACTAAAACCGTACTGGGTTCGTATTGGGAATTGGATTTCCAACAAATGGTCCGGCCAAGGAACTTCCCATTGCCACATGGGTACGCCTCTGGAGGGACGCCCCGAGAACCTAACCGGATCGCTGCCAACACAAGGTCGGGTTACCTCTGCAAAAATAGGTAACTACTGACATGAGTATGCCATCCCCCGGTTGTAAACAACCTTTATCCAAGGATCCTCAACAACAACAATCACAAAGTAATATATATTTGCGATATTCACATAAGTTAAGTATTTGGGCTCCATATCATGATACCACTTCTATCCAGAAGGAAATGCAGGGTGCTACCCCCTATAACCTTGCTGCATCCTTCCTATTTTGACCATTCCGTGGTGTAAGGTTCGACGAAGTCTCATCCACAAAGATACGCTTTTCACAAAAGCCATGCTTCGATCAACAAATGATCAGCAGCACTTTGTATGCTACATTACCAAATTGGGAATGTATCACTAGTAGCCATCAACTACATAACCTTTGAGCTCGTACGTCTCAGAGAAGGGTGTAAAGGTAAGAGAATAAATTCTCTGCCACCAACAGAAAAGTATTTGATAGAAACTAGCTTTACATCTCAAAGTGTAACGTCAGACACATATCCATACAAGTGCGTTCCGGGATAGAATGGAACCGAAGGCACTTCCAAAGAAGCCCTTGCAAATCCGGATATTCACTAGTCACGTCCGGAATCCCCATCACAAAGGGTGATAAAATCTCTATACCGGAGCAACCCGGTGCTGAGACATTCGACAGGTAATCCTTTCGCTTTCGAAAATACCCGCTCTTCAACACCGTCTCCAAATGCAATCCTATTTCGTCGTATCGTTATTCGGAATGGGTTTTATGACACAAGATCCTCTCCCGGCTAATCCGAATAACGAGCGCTTATATTTAAAAAAAATAGTGTTCATTCTGATTCAAACAAATCACAACAAATTCCATGTTGATCTTTTAAACAAAAGATCCATCACAATCACAAAGGTTCGATGTGGGTTTCGAATATCCAGTTGGAATTCGACTCACGGTCGCACCGAAATTCAAATGCCGATTATATGCCAATATTGATAGTCGGTTATTTAACTACCAATCAATAATTCACAACAGTCACTGGTTTTCAAATAATGTTCCCAAATTATTTAATTTTAACATATCTTTGCAAGATATAATTTCACACTTCATCCATTTGAAAAACAATTTCAAATCAATTTCCATATTTCAATCTTTTTAAAACAAATTTCAAAACATTTTTCACTTGCGGAATAAAATTCCCGAAATCATTTATTTCCACTGAAAATCTGCCAAGTCCGCATACTTTCAAAAATAATTCAAATCACTTATCCAAATATATATTTAGAAATATTTAAAATAAACACTATTTTAAACACTTTGCTTAAAATATTAGTTATAAAAACATTGTACTAATATTACATACAGACTTTAAGTCCAAACTAATTTTTAAAAATAAAATTAGTAGATAGAATATAAATATTTAAATAACCATTTTCTAAAACAATTATCAATTAAGTCTTCAAATAATCACTTCTATAATTTACTAAATAATCTCTACTCTAAAGATTTTCAAAATAACTTAAGAAAAGAATTTTCTCCAAAATATTCTTTTGAAACCAACTTTAGAACTTTAATTTATACTTTAAAAGCTACTTTCAAAACATACTCAGCTTTTCAGGGAAAGTACACTTTTACTTCAAAATGGTCCATTCAAACCAATTAATAAACCCTTCTCGATTTATTTCAATTTATATTTCAAATCTGTAAATTCCTCTCCACGTTTTTTTTAAAATAAACCGATATTTTTTTTAAACAATTTCCCTTTTCTTAACAAATTCCCGTTGTGAATTTACATTTCCATATATCAACTGTTATACGAATTTTAAATCGATTTCCAAATATCACATTCAAACCAAATCAAATCCCAAATTGATTTCCAGTTTATTTCAAACACAAAATCAAATTTCAATTTGATTTCCCAAATTAATTTCCATATATCACATCAATTTCAAATTGATTTCCCAAATTATTTCCAAAACACCAAACCAAATTTTCAAATCGATTCCTAAGATTTATTTTAACTCCAAATTAATTCCCAAATCGATTTCTAAAATTAATTTCAACTCCAAATTAAATTCCAAATTTATTTCCTTTTGAAATAAATTTCTTGATCTCTTTCAATTATTTAAAATACGTATCTTAAATAAATTCTTCAACTATTAAAAAATATTACTCGAAATTCCTTTATTAAAATATTTTTCCATATTTTTAGAATTAATTCGATCGTATTATAAAAAATCAACTTTAATACTTTAATTGTAACAGTCTAGGCTTTTCTACTTTAATTTCCAAAAATCAAATTTCATATTTCTGGTATCCTACGATACCAAAAATATATTCGGCTAAATTTTAGCCTTCAATGGTTTTAATCACAAATTGTCAAACACAGATTATAAATAATCAACACAAAATTTAGAAAAAAAATAAAAATGTTTTGAGGAATACAGTTAGATGCCTCCACCCTGTTTCCCTGCGTCCACAGACCTTAGCACAACAATTAAATACCCATTCCACTTTGAGGTGGAATATCACGGTATATGGGATTTATAAAATATTATCCGCTATTATGCGGCGCAATAGGGTCTCATCCGCTATATAGTGCGGGAAATCAACAACTCCAGATATATATATATAATACCAATTCCACTTCGAGGTGAAATACCGCGGTATATGGGTTTAATATAATAACCTCCACTATTATGCGGCGCATAAGGTCTAAACTAGTATAACTAATAATAAATCAATCATCCAAGCACAATCAATTTTAAATCTAACTATTCAAATTTTAAATTAGAAAAATATTTGATTGAGTGAGAAGATCTCACCGTTGCCCTTTCTATTTTGTAATCCATTCCAACTCATTTCCATTTCGGCTTGTTTCTTGATTCTAGACCTTGTATAAACATTATACAATTTATTAATATTCGCACTGATTTAATAATCAATTTTCTATGTAATAAATTTTAATTAATGATTTAATTAAACTATCAATTCTCCTTTGAACAACATATACACTTATCAACATACATTATAGATTTTCAAAAAATCTACTTTTATAAATTCCTTATGCACTTAAAACCACTATATATTTCAAAATCCTTCCTATATATAAAATTAACTAAGACAGGTGTGTGTATATAAATTTTATCTAAATCAAACCTTTCAAAACTCCCAATTTCCATAAATTAAACTGAATTAATGACAAGATTATACCTTACTGTAAATTTAAACTTTATTCCTATATTAAAATTCTTATTAAAAGAAATTTTTTTTTCTTTTCCTGAACATATATATTTTAACTTCCCGAATCAACCTCTAAAATTTCTGTCCCAAAATCTTATATACATTCATATATTTACTGTTAGATTTTAAATAGTTAACAACCATATAAATTAAAGTTTCCACTTGATAATAATCAAAATATTAAACTAGAACAGAATCGCACCTTACTATTAAGAATCGCGACCCCTCCAGACCGCAGTCGCCACGATCGACACTGAGAAAACCCATGCTTGCTCGAACACGACCGCCCTACGAGCTTCGTTCACAACTCGCGACACTTCTGTTCCTTATTCGCGGCCTCTACATCCATAATTATTGTCTCACCAACATCCTGTAATCGCGCTTCAATCTTAAAATCGTGGTTAAACGAAGTGGAGGAACAGACTTTGCTAAGGAATCGTGCAGAATCGAATTTTAAGGAATTAAACGGGATCGAGCTTTCAGCGGTAAACGATTTAAGAGGGATCTGATAAATTTTCACAAGCGAATAGGTCTTCAAAATTTGAATTTGGGATAGTGAAAATGAAAAGAGAGTTGTTTTCCCAGCTTGCCCATCGGCCATTTTTCTTTTCTTTTTCTGATTGAAACGAAGAAGGTTTCGTTTGTGTTTGTTTTTTTACAAGTAACGAACGCGTGTAATATGAAGAAGGACGCGTGCTAAATATTTCTCAACGTGTCTGCTTGCTAGTAATGAAATTATATTACCTATCATTTATTTTTAAATTTTAAATTTAAATTCAAATAGTCTCGAATTACGCAGCTTACAATCTTAAACTCCGATCGAGACGTGCCGCCAGGCGTTTATAATGTTATACGCCTATTCCGAACGTAATTGAAGAGGTTCCGTGTCCAAATTCGATAGTATGGAGAAGATAGCTTTTTGAAACAGTTAAAACATCGCATTTTTCGATTTAAATTTCCACGCGTTTATTTATCGTACGGCCAAAAGATCACTCCAAACACTACGAAAATTGAAATCCGATAATTATACAATATTACGGATCCAATGGAACTGATTTCGTCGAAATCCGAGACTGTGCCTTGGAAAGCTATTTCTAAATATCGATTTAACCGATAAAATTCAGTACTGAACAAAACAGTTTCAAATTCAATTCTGAAGCTTCTATCATCTTCAGTATTATCAATATAAATTTTCTAAGCCATCAAATTATTTTTAACAGGCTCAAAATTGAAGATTTACAATTTTACCCAAGTTTCTGTAATTAAATTTGATAATTAAATTGCAAAATTCATAGTTAACATTTGAAATTCAAGCTTAAATCAACGATTCAGATATTTGAAATCAATTAAATATTTTAATTTCAAATGCTGAAAATTCTGGGTTGTCACATCCTTCCCCTTTAAAAGAATTTCGTCTCGAAATTACTAGTTAAGAAGAATGGACCTTAACCCGTTTACTAATTTCCCAAAATAAACAGTTTTAACAACTTGTCAAAACCAATCTTTTTATTAAAGAACCATTATTACTTTAACTAACTTTTCATCCTCAACCATAACTCCAAATAATATTGTTTTCTTGACCATTCGAATTTAAATATAAATTCAAATTTTAAATTTTCAAAATTTTATCAAAATTTTTCTAACTCCCTAAATTTCCGAAAAATTTCGTCAGCGTCTCCTTTGCGCGGCTAGCTCGATACGACTACAAAATGGCACCACAGGCCCTCAGATTCCAAAAAAAAACAAAAGGCGAAGTGGCTAGGCAAGAAGATCATCAAATTTTATGCTGAAATTCAAATACATACCTTTTTGTCGAGCAACTCAAAATTTATCTTTGAAATCAAAATCCCAATTCATTTTCCTTTAATATACCTGTATATCCTGCTAGCCATAATATCCAATTACACCATTCAAATATCATTTTGCATATTCCTTTACAAAATCTTCAATATATACTTCTTATACCATTTTTATTTCACCATTGAAGTTATATATCCATTTTCATTGAATCTTACATTTTTAATTTCATTTGAATTCAATTTACAATTTTGGGTTTATAACCACTTATATTTAAACTGGATTTCCAATTCGATATGAATTCAATTTACTTTCATCTATAAATATTAGATACAATTCATCTCAAACCATATCTAATAGGTCTTTTCTTCAATTAGTTTCACTTACTAATTTTAGTTTAATACTTCACTTTTTCTATCACAAATCAATTTCACTTCCAACTCCAGTTATATTTACTTATAAATTCGAAATGAATTTCAACATTCAATTTCACTTTCATTTAATTTCAATTGTAAATTTATTTATTCATTCACAATTTATTTTCCATCTTAATAATTTTATTCCAACCATTTTAGTTTATTAGACTTCTAAAATTCACCTTTATCCAAATTAACTCAAGTCAATTTCAGTTTTAAACCTGAATTTCCTATGTTTTCAAACTTATTATTCTATAACTATTTTTGATAAAATTCCAGAGTCTTTTCACCTTTTCCAAAACCCTTATTGAAAACAATTCAAATTATCTTTGAATTTCAAAGCCAAACCCAGTTTTGCAAAAAACTTTCATTTAAAATCATTTGGCAGCAATCCCTCTTTTGGAAACCCGAAAATGAACATCGATGATGCTGCAGTCATCACCGAAGTTATTTTCCAGCGACCGAAAAGAGTTTAGAACTTTTATCCCTTCAAAAAATTTCCAAAAAATTCTCTGGAATTCTATTTCTAATTATAAATCACATTTATAATTTACGTTTCAAATTTCATTTGTATATGGATTTTATTTCTCAGCTTTAAGTTATGATTCCAATTTCTTATTCAATTTCAATGATAATAATTTAATATTATCACTTCCCAACAAACAATCAGCCATATGCTATAATAATTTATGGAAAATTATTCTTTTTATACACAAAATAGTTTTGGGTAAAGTTATTTCATTTACCCTACTTTTAAAACAATATCGTGTCGAATTGTTCTGTATGAGTGTTTAGAGATCCCTATCGATAGAGTTGTACGGACTATATTGACCAGAATCCATATACCACTCGACAAACCAATCATCGCAATATAAAACTATTTTTTATATTCATTAACAAATACGTGCTCATATCTATTATTACACTCAAACTCATTCTAGAGTACTACTAACTCTATCTCTAATGAGTAACACCCAACAGAGCCATGGTTGTCGTTTAACCAATTGCTCTGATACCAAATTGTAAAGGCCTACAAATCCGTACCCCTTTTAAGCTGGCAAAATCCCACAACAATTCAACCAAAGAGGAACAAACTTACAAATCTTTAGGGTTTAAAAAGAAGAGGTAGAAAAAGAAACAATAACAGAATCTCACATCTCACATCGGAACAATATAATAGACAAATAAATAATCTTTAAATCAAAGACTCATCACTGTTAATACAATACAACATCAGAGTTTACAACGACATCGTTCATCACTGACAGTTATTATAACTTGACTATATGAAAACTGATTTGCACTAACCATACGCAAAAGACACTACATAGTAAAGAGATACGTCTCGCCATCCAGCTTTAACACCTGATCTCCACAGCAACTCTTTTCTGACTTCGCTCCCGAATGACTGATAACCTGACTCTAGGCTGCCCGTGTGGAAAATTTTGGACACACAGAGTTTAGAAAGGGAACAATAAACTCCAGGTCAGTCATGGGACTGGTGTGAGATCTTAAAACAGTTATTCTTTTACAAAAGAAAAACAAAGGAATTTAAAAGAAATCCGCAATGCTTTTTGGAAAATGAAACCACCATAAGGCCTCCCGCCACACACACAATGCAAACGCAGAATTGGAGGAGATTTTTCCTTATGATAGTCAATAATGCTTGATACGCGAAACCATTTTGATATTATTATTAGTGCATAGAGGAAAACATTTTGAAATTATAATATTAATCTTAGCCAGCATAGACATTCCGAACTAAGCCTACTATAGCTACCATCTAAACAGTGGTGACCACCATAAGCAAATGGTAAGTTATACAACTAAAACCGTACTAGGTTCGTATTGGGAATTGGATTTCCAACAAATGGTCAGGCCAAAGAACTTCACACTGCCACATGGGTACGCCTCTGGAGGGATGCCCCGAGAACCTAACAGGATCTCTGCCAACACAAGGTCAGGTTACCTCTGCAAAAATAGGTAACTACTGACACGAGTATGCCATCCCCCAGTTGTAAACAACCTTTATCCGAGGATCGTCAACAACAACAATCAAAAAGTAATATATATTTGCGATATTCACATAAGTTAAGTATCTAGGCTCCATACCATGATACCACTTCTATTCAGAAGGAAATACACATAACCTAAGGGGCGCTACCCCCTATAACCTTACCGCATCCTTCCTATTTTGACCATTCCGGGGTGTGAGGTTCGACGAAGTCTCGTCCACAAAGCTACGCTTTTCACAGAAGCCATGCTTCGATCAACAAATGATCAGCACTTCGTATGCCACATTACCAAATTGGGAATGTATCACTAGTAACCATCAACTATATAACCTCTTAGCTCGTACGTCTTAGAGAAGGGTGTTAAGCTAAGAGAATAATTCTCCGCCACCAACAGAAATGTATTTGATAGAAACTAGCTTTACCTCTCAAAGTGTAACGTCAAACACAAATTCATACAAGTCCTTTCCGGGATCGAACGGAACCGAAGGCACTTCCAAAGAAGCCCTTGCAAATCCGGATATTCACTATTCACGTTCGGAATCCCTATCACAAATGGTGATAAAATCTCTATACCGAGCAACCCAGTGCAGATACATTCGACAGGTAATCCTTTCACTTTAAAAAATACACGGTCTTGAACACCGTCTTCAAATGCAATCCCATTTCGTCGTATCGTTATTCGAAATGGGTTTTATGACACAAGGTCCTCTCCCGGCTAATCCGAATAACGAGCGCTTATATTTAAAAAAATTATGTTCATTCAGATTCAAACAAATCACAACAAATTCCACGTTGATCTTTCAAACAAAAGATCCATCAGAATCACAAAGGTTCGTTGTGGGTTTTGAATATCCAGTTGGAATTTGACTCCCGGTCGTATCGAAATTCAAATGCCGATTATAGGCCAATATTTATAATCGGTTATTTAACTACCAATCAATAATTCACAACAGCCACGGGTTTTCAAATAATGTTCCCAAATTATTTAATTTTAACATATCTTTGAAAGATATAATTTCACACTTCATCCATTTGAAAAACAATTTCAAATCAATTTCCATATTTCAATCTTTTTAAAACAAATTTCAAAACATTTTTCACTCACGGAATAAAATTCCCGAAATCATTTATTTCAACTGAAAATCTGCCAAGTCCGCATACTTTAAAAATAATTCAAATCACTTATCCAAATATATATTTATAAATATTTAAAACAAAAACTATTTTAAACACTTTACTTAAAATATTAGTTATAAAAACATTGTACTAATATTACATATAAACTTTAAGTCCAAACTAAATTTTAAAAATAAAATTAGTAGATAGAATATAAATATCTAAATAACCATTTTCTAAAACAATTATCAATTAAGTCTTCAAATAATCACTTCTATAATTTACTAAATAATCTTTACTCTAAAGATTTTCAAAATAACTTAAGAAAAGAATTTTCTCCTAAATAATCTTTTGAAACCAACTTTAGAACTTTTAATTTATACTTTAAAAGCTACTTTCAAAACATACTCAGCTTTTCAAGGAAAGTACACTTTTACTTCAAATGGTCCATTCAAACCAATTAATAAACCCTTCTCGATTTATTTTAATTTACATTTCAAATCTGTAAATTCCTTTCCACGTTTAAAAAAAAAACCGATTTTTTTTAAACAATTCCCCTTTTCTTTACAAATTCCCGTTGTGAATTTACATTTCCAAATATGAACTGATATACGAATTTTAAATCGATTTCCAAATATCACCTTCAAACAAAATCAAATCCCAAATTGATTTCCAATTTATTTCAAACACAAAATCAAATTCCAATTTGATTTCCCAAATTAATTTCCCAATATCACATCAACTTCAAATTGATTTCCCAAATTATTTCCAAAACACCAAACCAAATTTTCAAATCGATTCCTAAGATTTATTTTAACTCCAAATTAATTCCCGAATCGATTTCTAAAATTAATTTCAACTCCAAATTAAATTCCAAATTTTATTTCTAATTTTATTTCCATTTGAAATAAATTTCTTTATCTCTTTCAATTATTTATAATACGTATCTTAAATAAATTCTTCAACTATTAAACAATATTACTTGAAATTCCTTTATTAAAATATTTTTCCATATTTTTGGAATTAATTCGGTCGGATTATAAAAAATCAACTTTAATACTTTAATTGTAATGGTCTAGGCTTTTCTACTTTAATTTCAAAAAATCAAATATCATATTTCTGTTATCCTACGATACCAAAAATATATTCGGCTAAATTTTAGCCTTCAATGGTTTCAATCACAAATAGTCAAACACAGATTATAAATAATCAACACAAAATTTAGAAAACAAATCAAAATGTTTTGAGGAATCCAGTTAGATCCCTCCAACCTGTTTCCCTGCATCCACAGACATTAGCACAACAATTAAATACCCATTCCACTTCGAGGTGGAATATCACGGTATATGGGATTTATAAAATATTATCCACTATTATGCGGCGCAATAGGGTCTCATCCGCTATATAATGCGGGAAATCAACAACTCCAAATATATATATATATATATATATATATATATAATACCAATTCCACTTCGAGGTGGAATATCGCGGTATATGGGTTTAATATAATAACCTCCGCTATTATGCGACGCATAGGGTCTAAACTAATATAACTAATAATAAATCAATCATCCACGCACAATCAATTTTAAATCTAACTATACAAAAATTAAATCAGAAAAATATTTGATTAAGTGAGAAGATCTCACCTTTGCCCTTTCTATTTTGTAATCCATTCTAACTCATTTCCATTTCGGCTTGTTTCTTGATTCTAGACCTTGTATAAACATTATACAATTTATTAATATTCGTAGTGATTTAATAATCAATTTTCCATGTAATAAATTTTAATTAATGATTTAATTAAACTATCAATTCTCCTTTGAACTACATATAAACTTATCAACATACATTATAGATTTTCAAAAAATCTACTTTTATAAATTCCTTATGCACTTAAAACCACTATATATTTCAAAATCCTTCCTATATATAAAATTAACTAAGACAGGTGTGTGTATATAAATTTTATCTAAATCAAACCTTTCAAAACTCCCAATTTCCATAAATTAAACTGAATTAATGACAAGATTATACCTTACTGTAAATTTAAACTTTATTCCTATATTAAAATTCTTATTAAAAGAATTTTTTTTCTTTTCCTAAACATATATATTTTAACTTCCCGAATCAACCTCTAAAATTTCTGTCCCAAAATCTTATATACATTCATATATTTACTGTTAGATTTTAAATAGTTAACAACCATATAAATTAAAGTTTCCACTTGATAATAATCAAAATATTAAATTAGAACAGAATCGCACCTTACTATTAAGAATCGCGACCCCTCCAGACCGCAGTCGCCACGATCGACACTGAGAAAACCCATGCTTGCTCGAACACGACCGCCCTACGAGCTTCGTTCACCACTCGCGACACTTCTGTTCCTTATTCGCGGCCTCTACATCCATAATTATTGTCTCACCAACATCCTGTAATCGCGCTTTAATTTCAAAATCGTGGTTAAAGGAAGTGGAGGAACAGACTTTGCTGAGGAATCGTGTAGAATCAAATTTTAAGGGATTAAACGGGATCGAGCTTTCAGAGATAAACTATTTAAGAGGGATCTGATAAATTTTCGCAAGTGAATAGGTCTTCAAAATTTGAATTTGGGATGGTGAAAATGAAAAGAGAGTTTTTTTTCCAGCTTGCCCATCGACCATTTTTTTTCTGACTGAAACGAAGAAGGGTTTCGTTTGTGTTTGTTTTTTACAAGTAACGAACGCATGTAACACGAAGAAGAACACATGCTTAATATTTCTCAACGTGTCTACTTGCTAGTAATGAAATTATATTACTTATCATTTATTTTTAAATTTTAAATTAAATTCAAATAGTCTCGAATTACGCAACTTACGATCTCGATCTCCGATCGAGACGTGCCGCTAGGCGTTTATAATGTTATACGCCTATTCCGAACGTAATGGAAGAGGTTCCATGTCCAAATTCGATCGTATGGAGAAGATAGCTTTTTGAAACAGTTAAAACATCGCATTTTTCGATTTAAATTTCCACGCGTTTATTCATCGTACGGCCAAACGATCACTCCAAACACTACGAAAATTGAAATCCGATAATTATGCAATATTACGGATCCAATGGAACTGGTTTCGTCGAAATCTGAGACTGTGCCTCGGAAAGCTATTTTTAAATATTGATTTAACCGATAAAATTCAATATTGAACAAAACAGTTTCAAATTCAATTCTGAAGCTTCTATCATCTTCAGTATTATCAATATAAATTTTCTAAGCCATCAGATTATTTTTAACAGGCTCAAAATTAAAGATTTATAATTTTACCCAAGTTTCTGTAATTAAATTTGATAATTAAATTGCTAAATTCATAGTTAAAATTTGAAATTCAAGCTTAAAGCAACAATTCAAATATTTGAAATCAATCAAATATTTGAAATCAATCAAATATTTCAATTTCAAATGTTGAAAATTCTGGGTCATCACATTGTTGTTTAGGGCAGTGTAGTTGAACTGATATAAGGTGATGCAGGGTTTCAGATTGAAGTTTTGCATAGAAGTTTTAATGGCAGAAGTGGTGTGGAGGCTATCAGTTGCAAGCACAGTGGGAGGCGGACGTGGTGATGGAGGCGGAATCAGCTGGGGGTTGGGCCATCGTGTAGCGCATGGTGGCTTGGCCGAGCAAGGCTATGAAAGGGTGGTCGCTGTCGTGGAAAAGTGGGTGGAGTAGTGGTCGTGATGGAGAGGGAAAGAACATGGGTCAGGTGCTAGGTTATTGGCAAACAAAGAAGGGCAGGCTCTCTGATGAAGGAAGATAATATTTATTATTATTTGAGGTGTACAGAAATGAAAAGTTTTAAATATAAAGAATGAACCAATAAACAGGGTAAACAAAACGAAACAACTTTAATGAATTGAACGTTGGGAATAATAACAGGAGAGAGGATACGAGCAGAGTCAATTCTAAAAGTAACGGTCATAAAAATAATTATTTTTGCTTGGAGGGCACGGTAAACGTTCGAAATGCAGAAGAAAACCAATGGTCACGGATCAGTACCGATGCGGTTATCGGTTTTGCGGATTCCGCTGTGAACCGGACTTCAAAATACAGAAACAAATATACCACAGAGATCAGCATGACGAGAAGATCAAAATGGTATACAGATATCAATGGTACGATTGAATTATAAAATTTCGAATTCTGGCAAGTGAAAAATGCAGTTAAAACGCAGAAATAAGTTCGACGGAGCTATAGAAGTCCGAATTTTGAAAAGCAAAAGATGATGCCTCACTGAGAAGAGGAATTCGAATTTTTCTATGTAAAATTGTTCAGGTTTGGAAAATATTTTATTATCAACAATTATCAACTGATTTAATTTGAAATAGAATTACACAATAAAATTTACTTTCATAATTTCTGATGAAAAATTACCATTTGCTATATTTAATTATGCATATTCCAAATTTTAAATTTTTATTTCAAAATATTATAATTTAAAATTTCACCAAAAATTCAATTAAATACATTATAAAATTATAAAAAATTTCAAGTCGTTACATTTCTATCATTTAGATTATTTGATTTTTGTTTTATACTATTTGATTGTTGTTGCACTATGTTTTTGGTTCCGGAGTTTGCTAGGATTTATGCATTGAGAAATTGGAACTACAATGTTCTAATTACTGCTGGATTAAGGAAAAGAGGTGAATTAATTATCACACACCTATCTCTAAGAATATATGAATTGTATGCTCAAATAGTTAGTTTGATTTTGGATGATTGGTGATTATTTGGTTGTATGTTGCATCCATAGTAAATAGAGATAAGAAACCCTGTAAAACCTTTTACTGTAAATTATTTGCCATCTATTTTTAGTGAATTACTTTCGACATTGAGTTCTTGTGAATGCATGTTATTTTCAGAGTTCTAATTTCTAGCGTAAGTTGCCGAGTTTGGGTTGTCGATCGGAGGAAGAAAGCCCGAAACACCCGTTCTAGACTTCCAATCGTGTAACAATCCAAAATTTGATCACTTTAATTGGGGTTATTTAATTTATTTTAAAATATTCAAATATAGATTATTTTCAAAAAATAATCAAGTTTTTTTAAATGAATGATAATAATGAACCTATTTGAACGAATATTCATAAAATATTTAGTTTGAAAAAAATATCGATAAAAGGAACCAAATACCGTTTTATCGATAAACAGCTTTATGATAATCAAACGTCATGCATGGATCTGGGTACATACATATATTTTTTTCTACTTAAACAAGATTATGAAATAAAAATTTATTACAGTAGTTTTGCGAAAATAAATGTATTTATGGTATCATCAGTGATGCCCTTATATTTAATAATTGGTTTATTAAATTAAATTGAGATGTAATGATTTGATAATTATTATAATTATTCAAATATTTGTTTTAATGATTATAATTCATTTTAAATAGTTATAAAGTGATAATAAATCATTTTTAATAATTTTATAAAGATATATACTTGATTTGAAAATATAAGAAAAATTTGTACTCTTTATCGATATAATAGCGATTTTTGAAAATATTTGTTTTATATTTATTTGTATGGTTTCATCATTCAAATGTGATCATTTTTATTCAAATAAAATGATAATAAAATAGTTTTCATATTTTACTTAAAATTATATGTACGTTAATTAATAAGTGAAAATATGACTGGAAATCTGAATTAAAATTCGTAATGGTTTGAAATATATGAGTTATGCAATGTTATTTATGTAGCTTGCACTCCTTTGTGGCATGCACATACATATATTAACATATACATATACATATAACAATGGTAGAAAGGTATAAATATATTTACATATGGTAAATATGAAAAAAAAATCTAAGATATTTATAAGTTTAAAAGCAAACATCTTCTTACATCAAATACATCTTACACCACCATCACCTCGACATTATCCATCACATGGAGGGTGTAGCTGCCGTGCATTTTACGGTGGCTAGGAGGGGGTGGCAAGGGGTAGTTTGTTTCCATCTATATTATGATATTTTGATTTTCTAAAATCCTATAAATACCTCACCCTTTCTTCATATTTTTCACATAATATTCTTCACTTCCTTCTCCACATTATCAAGCTTATCAATGGCTTCTTATGTTAACAAAGTTATGCAGAAAAATGTCTTAAAAAAGAAATTAAATAAGTATATCATATATATAATAGTAGAATATCTCAAAACAACCTCAAAACTCCTCCTTTTCACCATAGAAAGTCGCGGCCACCACCTTTCTCCACCCTTGGCAAAGCCCTCCGTATAGGTCGTGACTTCCATAGCTAAGCCGAGCCATCCAAGTCTCTCAAGCTTGATTTCTTGGAGTTTTATTTTATAATAGTGAAGCTATAGCCAATTCTGAATTAGTTTGAGGGACAATAAAGGTGGGAAACTCCAAAACTATAGTTAGATATTACTGGATGATATATGGATAGATTGTTAATGATGGTTGTTTAATACACACACATACACACACACATCATGTTAATACACTTTGATAAGCATAAAGGAAATCACTTTCCTTTGTTTAATGAAATGGTGTATATGGAACGTTTAAACCTCTTAAAAATGGTTTAATATTATTTAGGAATGTTTTATAAACAATTAAAGTGTTCGGCCAAGTTAAAATGAATATTGAAAAGTAAGTCAAAAATGGACGCGTCTTGTAACGATAGTTCGCGGTATTGCGTTGTAAAAGTCAAACAAATATATAGAATGGAATATAGCTCGGAATTCTTTGAGATAAGAATTTTCTGAACCATCATATCCATATTTTTCAAATAAGCAAGACAATCATGATTTCGATAAGTAGATTCTAAAATCTAAATAAAACAAGTTTTCAAAAAAATCATGGTTTTGCAGCTTAGAATCCATAAAAGGATTTCTTTAAAAATGATATTTTGAAATTGTTTAACAATATAAAATAAATTTTAACAATCTTTTAAATATTTCAAAAGTTATTTGAGTTATAAAAATGAATTTCCAGATGGTAGAAATGTCGTTTTGATCAATATAGCTTAAAAAGCACCATTTGTAGCTCTTTGCTATAACTTTTTAAAAATAGTTTTAAACGCAACCATTCTTTTTCAAATATTTTGTAAAAGTTTTTAAATGATTAATAAAGCATTTTAATGGTGATTTTAAGGATTTACGAAGTGGTTAAGTAAATAATTAAAAGTAATTGCGTATGTTAAAAGATTTAGAGTCGATCAAATAACTTGACCACCTTATGGATGACAGAAAGATAGTGTCTATGATAGAGTTTGGAAAACCAATTTCCTGCTTTCCTGGCTATTTGGACTGGCTTGACGGAGGGGATAGAAAATTTGATTTACTCAAATTAAAAATTTCCAAACTATAAAGGATATAATTTTCCAAGTTTAAATAACTTTGATTTTATGGGGATAATCTTCTTATACTTGGTGATAAAATCCAAAGAGCGAATTCGTAATATTTATGTAATTTAAAAGGTGATTTCACTATTATTCTACCTCTAGTACTTATTGAAAATGAAAATTGATATTGAGTAGAATTAGATAATTTCTATGGATTCTTCTCACTTGATATTTACCGGTCTTGGATTACCATCCTAGATAACATGGATTCAAATCAATCAAAATTTTGATTTTGAATTAGGAAACCTTTGTTAAAATTTAATAAACTATTTTTCAAAGAGAGGTTTAATGATTCCATATATACTGAAAAGAGATTTTTAAAATATGTATCTGTTGAAGATATTTTTGATAAAAAGAAATTAATAAATCAAAAGAATAATTCCCTATTTATTTAACATTTCTTTTATCGATGATTAGCTCGAAGGAACCGAGATCGAATTTGGGTGATTCATATCCAAAGATCACTTCAATCCAATTTACGTGAAAATAAAGACAGGGATGGTATGACTTGAAGATGGAATGTAGGGTTGCTTGTCACTGTCTCTTGAAAGAAATTTCCCATATCATATTTATATGAAGTAGTTCTTCATTAAGATCTTCGATGCAAGGTCTTCTCACTGCTTATCCTAGGGATAATCCCCGATGGGATGTGGTAGGAGAGATCCTTCGGTTTGTCCTATTCTTAGACAATATGTATGAATGAATGTCCGAATTTGCATTTCTAATTACACTAATTGAACTCTACGAACGTACCATCTATTTGTTAGCAGAGAAGGAAACTTCTCTTAGTTTAACACCCTTTCATGAGGCGTACGAACGCAGAAGTTATATGTTTGTAGAAAGTAGTTGTGTGATTAAGAATTGGCAACGTGGCGTTCAAAATGAAATATGCTATGTGAAAGGTAATCGCAACCTCGAGCCTCATCACTCGGTAATGGGTTAAACATGGCACAACGTAAGTCTGTGTGTTGCTCAACCATTAGGGTATGATCATCACCTTTCTAAGTTACTCTATACTTGTCAAGTATATGACGTAAGCCAATGGGACCTAGTTAGGTTGGTAATGACCGAGGCGATGTCATATTCGATTTCTATCCAGGTCATATCTGAGCGCCAAATAGGGATAGACCGGTCTTACCAGAAGTAGAGGATTGTTTTTGTATCCTGGGTACATTCCTCCAGAAATGTTATCTACGGAAGGTAATACCTTACCTGCCATTGTATGGAAATCCATTCTTCAATAAGTGCCTTTGAACTTAGTTGTAAATCTATTATGCCATCAAATGTAACCAATGTAACAATTTCAGCTAAGATTCATAAGTTTATTTGAAAAGTATTTTCAAAGAATGCCATTAAAAATAATAATTCCAGATTTTGCTTAGCAAATATTTTAGTTATCATAAGGTAAAAACTCATTTCATGTTTATGTGCGGTGTGGTCTTCTAAGACACCTTTATTTTCAAAATACTTATTTTGTGTTTCTCACACCAGTTCCATGACTGACCCAAAGTTTTTTGACCTTTTCACTTAAAGTCTGGATGCCCTAATTTTCCCAAGCAAAATATTAATCAGGTTTAGTTAGATGAAATCCGGTTGGAGCTTGATGCATGGAGTTAGAAGATTCTTCTGAAGAATGTTATCTGTTACCACCATACTTGTATATTATTATATTATGCAATTGTAAGGACATATATTTATAGCTTTCCATGTTTAACTCTGATAAATGTATTTGAAATTTCCACTGTAAAGATTATATGTTGAAACAATATATTGTATTCCATTCATGTGAGATTGTGTTCTGTCTTTATTTTCTTTCTTACCCTTAAATGATCGGGTTTCCGGCACTTGGATTTGCAACACTTGAATATGGAGGATGTATTATGTCGATTATCGAGGGTCGAAAATCTCGTTTGCCACACATCGATCGATCGATCAATTATGATTGGTCGACCGGTCATCAACCTGGAATGTATGTTTTAGGTTGCCATTGCTTCGTCCCACTTGTATTTTTGAGTTTTCCTTGCATTGTTTTTGTCAATTTTTAAGCGCGTTTGATGCTTTATTTTTCTGACTTTGGATTCTCTAATCGATGGATTAAATTGAATTGAATTATGGAATTTAATTACTTAGTGTGTGTGTATTAAGAAAGTAATTTTATGAAAGAAAGTTTATTATAATATATTGATTTCTAAATATATTTTCATATCAATACAATACTTTTTAATAAATGAATTACAAAGTGTGTATGTGTGTATAAAGTATTACTAATAGAAATGGTTATGGATTTTGAAATATATGTTTTGGAAATATAAACTTAGGTTCGTTTTAAATAAATGTTGGAACACCATTACGGGTTTTGAATATAGTACTATAAATTGATAAAGTAAATAGTTTCTTTTATATGGAATTTTGGAATATAGTTTGTGCAAAATACATAAATAATTTTTTAAAGGATTTTGGAACAAATATATGCATAAGATCAATTTGATATAAAATTGGATTTATGGACTAATTATATATATATATATAGTAACAATAAATGGGTTTTTAGATTTTAAGTAGGAAGTTGAAAGTAAATATATATATATACATATATATATATATATGGAATATTCTGGAAATTAATTTGTATAATCTAGGAGTACGATTCTTGGATTTGGTTGTTTATTTGTTTTTAAGGCTTTGGAGAACATTTTGAAATAAATATAAAATGTTTGAGCGCCTTAATTCTATAAGATGAGGAGTACTAATAATTGATTTAGTGTTGTTGACTGGTTTAAATGCTTCCGTGTAAGTGTTATCCTGCCTTTTGGCAAAGCCGAGATACCCAAAAGTTAACTGAAAACCAATGATTACTAGTCATGAATGTCAATTATGCATTGCAGGTTCGCTATGGATATCGATGAATTTTTTTCGAGTCCGGATCAGGCTACAACTGCTAAGACACGACAAGCGAAGCCATGGATACCAGCATTCCAAATTTCAGGTCAATCCGAGTTCGTATGTTCAAGTTATGATCGATGCAAGTTGGAGGAAACGACCTTGGTTTCGTATCCATCAATAAGCTCTGATTTCGTGTCCATACGGTTCGTATCCACCGCTGAGCCATATTTCAAATTGATCAGATTCGTACCCCTCCTCGTGTCCTTGTTCATATCGATCAGTTTCGCATCCATCCTCAAGGAACTGTTTTGTATCGATCAACTCCTCATCCATCAACCAGTAACGCGCTACGTATCGATTCGCCCAATGACTAGTTCGTACCCATGAAGGAGGTGTTTATTCGAACCCATCAGGTAGCTTAAGTTCGTATCCATCCCAAATCCACCATCGCTATGAGCTAAGCCGTCTATCTCGATTCGAAATTAACATACTGCGAATCGATACGAGGTGCACATGGTTGATTGATTCGAACTTTGTAACGGCACTTGATACAAACCAGGCGAAACTCGTGGATACGACACGGTCAACTCGGAGCAAAAAGAGGATCGGTGCGAGAAGAGCGTGCCACGTCACCGCTTGGTCACGTGCATTATCGATTCGAAGCGGGTCGATTCGAAGCCATGGATTCGAACAAAACAGTACTCCGAGGAACATCATCTTGTGTCGATCATAACTCGAATCCACCAGTCCAAATGCCATGAAATTTTCACAGGAGCTTACGTACAAGCTAAACAATGTTCCTGCCAAGTTTTAGACCGATTGGACCATTCCTTGATTGATACAATATCGGTTCGTATCGATCACACATCGAGTCTAAACTTGGTGGGATCGATCGTGTGGGCCCACTCACGTGCCAGAAGGAGTCTCTCGAAGTTTGAGCATGATATCAGCCTCCTAAACCTATAAATAGCCCCTCGAAGCCTAAAAAAAAGGATCTTTTTCGCTATTAGACGTCCAGACTCTACCGGATTCAATTCAATATCTCACCATTGCTGTTATATTCGAATTCCTTCATTGTAACTGTTGTAACCATCTGTGATCAGCGAAGAACATCAATAAAAGACAAACCTTTGCAGTGGACGTAGGCCGGAGATAACCGAACCACTATAAATCTTGCGTTCCTATTCGTTGTTTCTGAATTTCTATTTGCTATTGCTTAGATCTGAGATTTGTGTTTGGAATATTGCTGATCTATATTAATAACTTGGTGCTTTCATGATACTCGAGGTTCGTGACCAATTTTGGCACGAACACTTTGGTGCTTTCACTGAGAAGGACTAGCACCCGCTACACCGGATCTGAAATTCAGGTTTAAAAGTTTGAAGAATTCAGACTTAGAGATATTAACTCGACAAACAAGCAGAAGACCAAGAGCTGAGAGAAGCCAACAAGGAGGGAGTCAAGAGGCATCCTCTGGAGCTGGAGAAGGACAAGCCTCGATCTACATCACCAGGGATGAGATGGAGGCTATGGAAAATTCGATGCATGAAAAAATAATGAAGAGTCAGCAGGAGATGCTGTAGAAATGAGAACAAATGAGAGCATCGAATGTGCAGAACCTTGGACCAACTACAGCAACTGCGAATGCTGAACAAGAAGTCAGGATTGCAGAAACCAACGGAGCTCAAGCTCAAGGTCAGGATGCAGAACCAAAAGGAAATCAGCAAGGACTTGGAGGCAGACCCTTAGGATCCGGTATTGGAAGACCAATTGATGGAGCTCAACGGGCTAGAGCCAATGCTAATATTAACGAGCCACATGAAGAGTATGTACCAGAATTCCCTTCGAGATTTGGGAGGCAGGATAGAAACATGACTAGAGGGAAGCCCCCGGATGGAGATGAAAGAATGATTGCTCTAGTGCAACGAATCATAAGAGGAGGATGGTCGACTGAAGGATTGGAAGAAGTCAGTCGGAGTCCGTTCACGCCAAATATCAGAAATGTAAGGAACCTTCCAAGTTCAAATTACCAATGCTGAACCCTTATGACTGGAAGACAGACCCAACCATGCACATTACCAGATAAATCGGACATATGGAAGTGCTGGGAGCATCCGAGGAAGTGATGGCACGATGTTATCCTTTATTTTTATCAGATTTGGCTGCGCTTTGGTTCAGACAACTAGAAGCTGGATCGATCAGAACATGGGACGAGCTTGTAGATTGCTTCATGAGACACTTTAGGGTCCACGTGACGCAACCCAAGAGGTGATGACTTTGGCTTCGATAAAGCAAAGGATCGGAGAGTCCATAAATGATTATTTACTGTGATTCAATGCAACGGTTCTGTAGATCGCCCGGATCCATCGATGATTTTGATGGCGGCGGTGGCAGGAGTTGGGGTAGGCACTGAATTCAAAGATTCTTTGGCAAGAGATCCACCACAAAATCTTGGAGAATTCTATCATGAAGCTGAAAGATTCATTCGACTGGAAGAATCACGAGCCGAGAGGCGAGAAACAAACGCTATGCAGGGCGAATGAACCGCCAGAGAACAGTCTGGAGAAGACAAAGGAAAGAGAAAGCAGGATAACAGACATGATGGTCCTGACAAATGAAAGAAATTCCGAGAGCCCATATTCAGACAATACATAGATCTGACGGCAAGCCTGGAACGGATTTACATGGAAACTCGAGGGCAACTCCCCTATCAGAAACCACCCAGGAGAGATCCCACAGAGTGGGAGCGTAGAAGTGGAAAATATTGCCTATTCCATGAGATGGGTGGGCACACTACCGATGAATGCCGCCACCTAAAGGATGAGGTGGAAGTACATGCCAGGAGCGATAGATTGCCACAATATACCAGAGAACAGACGACGGCCGTGAGACCGGAACAACTACCGCATCCACCCAACGGAACAAATCCTGGATCGGGATTGAGACTCGTGAACAACTGATTATGACAGCAAGGGACAAGTTCAGGATTTGAACTTTGGTTGGTTAGATTTCTTAGATTTGTTTTTAAAAATAAAACATCTATTCCACTTACACATGTACGGGAACCAGAGAGATCCCTAGGCATGCTCCGAGATGGACATAGATCGATCTACCCGGAGAGGCAATGTCTAGTTTTTCCTAATATTTGAGATTGAACATCTAGGATTTAAATTCAATAAATGAACTTGAATTTCTTTAAATAAACCTTTGACCGGAGAGTTAAAGGATGAATATTATAAACCAGTTTGAACACGATCGCTTGATGACCCTACCCAGAGAGGCGGGGTCTAGAGTGCAAGAAGTGAGTTGCTTCGCCTGATAGCGATAGGATCGACTCACTTAACGTCGTTTCCCATTCACCGGAGAGTGATTGGATCGGGATTCAATAAGAGCCCGGAGAGGCTGTGATTGGCCCATGATTTAGGCCATAACATTACTTAATGTTCAGATACACTGAACCGGAGTGCAAGAAGTGAGTTGCTTCGTTGAAGAGCGACAGGATTGACTCACTTAACGTTGTTTCCCCTTCACTAGAGAGTGACAGGGTGGGATCTAGCAAGAGCCTGGAAAGGCTACGATCAGTCTAGAACGACCAAGACATCGCTATACGCCCTAGTTAGGGCCAGAGTGCAAGGGATAGAAGGAAACGCCGGAGTGCAACAGGATCTTTCTATTCGATCGCTATGTTTGGAATGGACTTGGCAAAGGTCCGGAGTGACGACCGATAGTCCAGAGAGACTGTAGAATTTCATTCTTAACTTCCACAGGAAGAAATGGATAATGATTTGGCTTCGAACGGCCTCAAACTTGATTGAAAACGCTATTAGCTCTAAATAAAACATGGGCTCACTACATTCGATTTGAAGCTATTCAAAACAAACCTTTTGCCAAAAGGCATGTTTTGGGGGGAAAAGTGTTATCCCTCCTTTTGGAAAAGTCGAGATACCCAAAAGTTAACTGAAAACCAATGATTACTAGTTATGAATGTCGATTATCCGTTGCAGGTTCGCTACGGATATCGATGAATTTTGTCTGAGTCCGGATCAGGCTACAACTGCCAAGAGACGACAAGCGAAGCTATGGAAACTAGCATTCTAAATTTCAGGTCAATCCGAGTTTGTATGTTCAAATTATGATCGATGCAATTTGAAGGAAACGGCATTGGTTTTGTATCCATCAATAAGCTCTGATTTCGTGTCCATACGGTTCGTATCCATCGCTGAGCCATGTTTTGAATCGATCAGATTCGTACCCCTCCTCGTGTCCTCGTTCGTATCGATCAGTTTTGCATCCATCCTCAAGCAACTTTTTTGTATCGATCAACTCCGCATCCATCAACTAGTAACAGGCTTCGTATTGATTCGCCCAATGACTAGTTGGTTCTCATGAAGGAGGTGTTTATTCGAATCCATCAGGTAGCTTAAGTTCGTACCCATCACAAATCCACCATCGACACGAGCTAAGCCATCTATCTCGATTCGAAATAAACATACTGCGAATCGATACGAGGTGCACATGGTTGATTGATTCGAACTGTGTAACGTCACTCGATACAAATGAGACGCAACTCATGGATATGACACGGTCAACTCGGAGCAAAAAGAGGATCGGTGCGAGAAGAGTGTGCCACGTCGCCGCATGGTCACGTGCATTATCGATTCGAAGCTGGTCGATTCGAAGCCACAGATTCGAACGTAACAGTACTCCAAGGAACATCATCTTGTATCGATCATAACTCGAGATCCACCAGTCCAAATGCCGTGAAATTTTCACAGGAGCTTACGTACAAGCTAAAGAATGTTTTTGCCAAGTTTCAGACCGATTGGACCATTCCTTGATCGATACGAAATCGGTTCGTATCGATCACAGATCGAGTTGAAACTTGGTGGGATCGATCGCGTGGGCCCACTCACATGCCAGAAGGAGTATCTCGAAGTTTGAGCGCGATATCAGCCTCCTACACCTATAAATAGCCCCTTGAAGCCTATAGAAAAAGGATCGTTTTCGCTATTGGACGTCCAGACTCTGCCGGATTCAATTCTATATCTCACCATTGTTGTTAAATTCGAATTCCTTCATTGTAACTATTGTAACCATCTATAATCAGCGAAGAAAATCAATAAAAGACAAACCTTTGCAGTGGACGTAGGCCGGAAATAGCCGAACCACTATAAATCTTGCGTTCATGTTCGTTATTTCTGAATTGCTATTTGTTATTGCTTAGATCTGAGATTTGTGTTTCGAATATTGTTGATCTATATTAATAACTTGGTGCTTTCATGATACTCGATGTTCATGACCAATTTTGGCGCGAACAGTAACGCTTCGTCAAAATTGGTCTAACTCATTGAATAGAATGTTTTAGTGGAATTTATTAACCCATTAGCAAATGAATTTCACCAGATAGTATGGGATGCCTTAGTCAAATTCTTATGATTGATATTAGGAAGTATTTAACACTTTAATGTTGTATTCTCTTTTGCCTTTCGGTGGGACTGATAGATCCTTAAGAGCATATTGTTTAGGTTTTACAATGATATCCATAATGAGCGAGACTTACTAGCTTCTAGTAAATACTTGAATTTCACTAAGCTGTATGGGACTTTTTGGTTAAGTTCTAGTGATTACTGAAAGCGAGAGTATTTGGAACTATAGAGTATTTCCTTTTAGGGTTCGATCGAGGGAAGATAAATCCTTAAGAGGTATCCTCCTAGATTTTTTTCTGAATATAAATATATAATAATATTGAATAATCTTAAGTTTTCGAATTATGATTTCCATGATTGTCTTGATCGGTCAAGATTTGATTCTCCCCGATCCTTGTGATCATGTCGAGATTTTTTGCTCCTCAATCCTTGTGATCGTGTTGAGATTCTATGTTCACTAATTCTTATCATCGGTCGAGATTCTATGTTTTCGAACTTTGGTACCAGATTGGGATGAGTGATACAACAATTGTTTGTTTGCCACAATATGGAATTGTTTTCTTTGTGTTAGAAATATTATGACTTATTTTGTGATTCTATGTTTAGTGACTAATGTGTTTTTGTGACTAAATATGCTTACTTGTGCCTTGAAGTAATTCCAAGTTAAATTAATTAATTTCCTTGTTATGCCTTAGACATCAGGATTTACTTATATCTCATATATCTTATATCTTGTTTTCAACCTTTTGGATATTTAGAGAGAGTCTGACCCAAGTCTTATTATAATGCTCGGGTCAGGCTGAGACTTTTTCAGGTTACATGATAGGTTGACCTTTGGATGGTTGGGCTAGCAAGGAGATAACCATTTTTGACTAGATTCATGTTTGCTTATGAGATGTATAATTGAAATATAGATTTGTATCGGATGTATATTATGTGAGTCTAGTGTTATATGTGATAGACACTCATTTTTTTATATTTATATGATGTTTGTATTCTGCTATGATATGTGACTGTTGCTTATATGATATACTGCTCTGATTCTAAGAAACCGGTGTGATTTTTACTTTGAATTGAGACTGTACATATAAAAATTTATTCCTGAGATTAAATAATTAGTAAGTATGATGTATCAGTGTTAGTTTGAAGATATATTCACATTCAATCGCTATTATCAAACCGTGTTCTCTGTACTATTAGATGATGTCATTTATAATGTTTTTTTTTGAAAACCCAGAAGAACCCGGCGGGTTTGGTATTAGAGCCTGGAATTCTATCGAGTCGTAACATCATAAAATAATGACCAAAAAACGATCCAGTCGATATACAGCAGGTAAAATCCCCATCAAAGCTACAAATGAGGACTATATAAAGGTACTTTCTGATTTACAAATTTCAGTAAATGATAATAATGAATTAGTTAGTATAAGCAATAAGATTTCAAGGCTTAATTAATTTATAAAAGATGAAATCTATTGAACTTGAAAATGAGAAATTGAAAACAGGAAGTTAAATTTAGGAAATCAACTTGGTGTTTAAAAAAATTATTTTATAACTATTAAAGATTTTCTAGACGAACAAAACACTATATTTGAAAAAGAGAGAGAAAAATTTTCAAAATAAAATTTTGATTTGAAAAGACAAAATGATTTATTACAATCTTCTTCAGATAATTCAGAATCTCAAAATTCCTTCTCAAAAATGAAAATTGTACCTTAAAAAATGAGATTCTGAATTAAATGAGAAAATTGGTATTTTGAATAATATTAATATTCATTTTGAAAAAATAATAATTGTGACTTTAAAGCTAAATTTGATAAACTTAACCTGAAATCACAAAATCTAATAGAGGTCAAAACGATTTAACATGATTTTATCCAATTCAAGACCTTTACACGATAAAAGTGGTTTAGGATATAATAAAACTGATCGTAGAAATAGCACTAGATACGCTTCCATGTATAGTAAATATGTTAGTTCTAGTATTAAATTACGAGTAAAGTCTAAATCCAATTTTTATAGAAATTCAAATACTGCTATGACCAATAATGTTTATAATTTCTTTAGAATTACAAAGTCACTGACGGGAAATATGAATAAAATTTATCTAAGTATTTAGGTCCCTACTAATTGGAAAAATAGAGAAAAATACATTGATGATTATTTTGATATGGTAGTTAATAATGAAAATTATATTTATAAAGGTTCAACCACACCCAAATGGGTATGGTTTCCTAAAAATTAGGAAATTATAAGAACCTTATTTATCGCTTTAAATGTAATTTTTTTTATATCTTACATTATAAGTGGTAGTTATTTTTTTTATATTGTTCTATGTTAAACACTTACGTGGAATGTAATTTATGTCATCATATAAACTCTCCTTTTTTTCGATGATAAAGGGGGAGAAAGATATTGCTCTAACGCTATTTGCAGGAATAAATGATGCAAGCACAGATTAAGAGGGAGAAAAGGTTAATTATTTACTGGAATATATAGCATAGATTCAAGGGGAGAAATCTATAGCGTAATTACAGGAATATATTTCGGGGGAGAAATAAGTCAACAAAGCTTGTCGAAGATTCGTCCGTAGAAAATGGGGTTGTCATCATCAAGAAGGTGGAGAACGTTGGATCATAGGTTTTGATTGCTGACATGAAACAACAATTCACGAATCTACGACTACGACAACATCGAGACTCAACTAATCAAAGTATGGTTCATCTAGTTATATATTTTTAACAAGAATCATCAAATATGTATATAGAGTCTAGTTTAGTGCTTTGTTAAAATCTTTCATCAAGAATCATCATTCACATTCAAGTAATCTTGCATGCATATTTTAATCAAAATCAAGTTTTCAAAAAATGCATGGAGCAAGGCTCGAACCCGGGTCACTAGTTTAGAAGGTAAGTGCTCTCATCAAATGAGCTATGTTGATTTTTATTAACAATAGAATTAAATCGACTGAACAAAGTCATTTAGTCGACCGAATATCTATAAACAACCTAATAAACTTGTGCACATATGTATACATGTTTATTTTCAAATTCAGTCAACTGAAGTTCATAGACTAGTCGACTGAGCTAGTTCCAACTGCTATTTTTTAAAAGACACTTCCTTTTTGAATAGCCTTCTTCCTTGCAAAGAGTTGCATCCATTGCTATTCGGTGAGAACTCTTCACCAGCAGTTGCAACTCCTTAACTACTATATATATGCATGAATTTTAAGATCAAATTACTTCACTTGCTTGCTTATACTTGAATCATATTTTCTGAATCAACTACTCTCTTGAATTCATACATTCATTGCTTGCAATCATAATTCTATATTCCTAAAGCAATTTGAAACTTCCTAATCTTCGTATACACACAACTGTTCATATGATACTTGAGGAAAAGATTATAGGAAGGGTGTACTACAAGTGACAAATCTATGTTATTAGAATAAAAAAAGTCAAACAATTTTTGTATTTGTTGAAGTCTTGTTCTGCTGCTCAAGCATGTAAAGTCCTCTTCGCTTGCTGAGGCAAAATCTTGTTTCGCTGCTCAGGTCCATTTTCGGCTGCTCAAGGGTTGTATAGACCAGTTCCTCCCGGTTAAGTGAGGGTTATTTTTTTAGTGAAATTCCAGAAGGAGCCTGGCATTGGACATAGGACGGAGCTCCGAACCAATATAAAAATCTCTGTTTTTATTTTTATTATACTGCTTTTATATTCCGCACTATTTAATATATAGCTATCATCACTATAATCTGTATCATATATCCATATTACAAGATCCATAACACAACACACTTTCATGGTAAACTCCTGAGGAGGGTATAGTAAAGCCGTCCGCTGATCCAAGCCCCCATACCCTTGGGCAAATTTATATAGGACAAGAAAGCGCATGGTAGGAATTGAACCTGGGTATTATTAGACGATGTTATTTATAATGTTCTTTAATAATATGGGCTTTGGCGTCAAAATTGGCTACCAACACCAAGTTATATGAAAGCAAAAATATCAAGTCACAGATCTTAGAGGCTAACTAATGTGGAGGATATAATATCAAGAACAAATAAATTTAAAAAGAACCTAAGCAAAAAGAGGAAAGCTTTATAGTGGTTCGACTAACTCCAGCCAACATCCACTCAGAATAATCCTTTTTATTATACTATAGTTTGTTTACAGTTACAGTTTGAATTCCAAGAACTAAACTGATAGAGTGTAGCCTAGGTTCAAAATAAAGAGAAGCAAAAGGCAGCTCCCTTTTCCGATGCCATGCTTGTTGTATTTATAGGGATAGACATGCACGGATCGAGCTAAAATTTTGATAAAAGGTTTGGGAGACCAAGACGAGGCCACCTAGAAATTTCCAGGCCTATTGGGTCCCACAATAGGGATCAGCACCGATCCATATTTTGGTGTCCAAATGAGATGCTATCCCTTTAGACAGTTCCCCATGGTGGTAGCTACTTATCCAAAAAATTCATGCAATTCTGACATATGGTATATGATATATTGCATTTTCTATAAAGTAGTGTTGTATGTAGTCTAACCTTGATCATCCCCCCCAAAGGGATAGGCACCGATCCCTCCAAGTTGCTTCAAATGTCATGCGATCCCTAAGGAAACTTCTATATGTTATTATACGCTTTGCCTTCAAGTGTCACGCCAATTGGATTAATAGAACTCGAGATATAGGTTGTTTCCTACATCAATACCCTTTTATTTTTCGATATGCTTATCGCCCCTAAACGAAGCTTGACGATTCATCCTCTTAAATCAAGAACGCCGACCCCATTTAATCAACTACACCAATCCCTCTTAATCAATTACGCCGATCCCCACTTCATAAGCTAAAGCACATCGATCCCTCTTAACCAACTACATTGATCCCTCCTTCATAAGTTGAAGCACTTCGATCCCTCCCAATTAATCATGTTGATCCCTCCTTTATACCAGCCAATCCGTCCTCATCAACAAAGCATGTCGACCCATCTAAAATGACGACCCCTTCTTTACGAATTGAAGTATATGAATCCCTCTAGATCGAGCATGTCGATCCCTTTCATTTGCTAAGCTATATTCCATACTTTGAACATTCTGCCTTGCATATCTATCAGTTTTGATTCAACTTTGGCTTGATACTACTATCCATACTTCATTTCTAGGTCCTATAATCATCGCTATGGACTCATCGGCCTTCATAATCGTGATGTCCATTGGTTTAAATCTGCCCATTTACTGCTTTGGCAAAAGGTGGGTTAACACTTTGCCCTCCAAAACATGCCTTGCGATAGGAAGGCATGTTTTGAATTGCCATAAAATCCAAAATCCGAAGTCCATAATCCATAGATAGCCATATTATCTAATCCATTACCAGTCCAAATCCATGTTCGCTTCGGGTCGTTAGTGAAATCCATGACCATTCTGAATCAGTATCCCATTCCGAATCCACGATCTCTCTGGATCATTTTATCCAAATCCTCGACATCATCGGGTCGTTGGCCAAATCCTTAACTGCTCTGGACCCATATCTAAATCCATAGCTATTCGGAGTTGATATACAAGTCGACAACCTCTCTGGGTTGTTATCCTAATCGAAATCCACAATCTCACCGGATCCTTATCGAGCACAATCTATACTTAATGACCTAAGTTGTGACGACCCAAACTCGATGTTCGATAAACAACACCAAATTTGCATCGCCGGAGCTTATAACAACAATTAGACGAATATAAAACAGCGGAACAGAATCAATATCGTAAATAACATCACCGTTACAACAACAACATAATATCCATACTGCAACATAGTACATAATACATACATTACAACTCCAAATACAGCAACATGATAATACAACAGTGAACATATTTCCAAAAGTTCTCAAATGAGAGAGATGATAACGAACTCCCAAAAGCTAACACTTGAAATCTCCAATAGCTCTTAAGATATCTTCCAGATAAAAGCTCTAAAATACTGCTACTCCAAAATACAGAAACCTGCTACTAGGCTGCCCGTGTGGAAATAATGGGCACCCAGAGTTTAGGAAAGAAAACAATAAACTCCAGATCAGTCATGGGAATGGTATAAGTAAACAAAAACAATTGCATTTAAATAAAACAAGGTTTATAAAAGAATTTTCGGAATGCTTTTAAAAATGGAACTACCATAAGACCTCCGGCCACATACACAATGCAAACGCAGAATTGGAGGAGATTTCTTCTTATGATAGTTAAATATGCTTGGTACGAGAAAAGAAATTATTTGATATTATTACTAGTGCATAGTGAAGAAAACATTTCAAAAGTAGAATATTAATCTTAGCCAGCATAGGTACCATTATATTATACCTACTATAGTTGTCACCTGAGGTGACAGGTTATACAACTAAAACCGTACAAGGCTCGTATTGTTTCTTTGGAATTCCAACAAATGGTCAGGCCAAGGAACTTCCCATTGCCACATGGAAACGCCTCTGGACAGACGCCCCGAGAACCTAACCGGATCTCTGCCAACACAAGGCCGGGTTACCCTTCAAACTGGGTAACAACTAACACGAGTATGCCATCTCCCGGTTGTAAACATCCTTTAACCGGGGCCCCAGCAACAAATCACAAAGTAATATATATATATATATATATATATATCTGCGATATCAACATAAGTTAAGTATCTGGGCTCCATATCATGATACCACTTCTATCCAGAAGGAAATGCACATACCCTAGAGGGAGCTACCCCTCATAACCCTGCTGCATCTTTCCTGTTTTGACCATTCCGAGGTGTGAGGCTCGACGAAGTCTCGTCCACAAAAACACGCTTTATACAAAAGTTGTGCTTTGGGTCAACAAATGATCATAGAAATGATCACAAAGATAAACGATCAAACAAATGATCTTATCACAAATGATCAACACAATGATCATTTCACAGCAACACTCAGCATGTCACATTACCAAATTGGGAATATATCGCTGATAACCTTCAACTACATAACCTCTGAGCTCGTACGTCTTAGAGAAGGGTGTTAAGCTAAAAGAATAAATTCTCCGCCACCAACAGAAATATATTTGAAAGAAATCAGCTTTATATCTCAACTTGTAATGTTAGACATACAATCCATACAAGTCTGTTCCGGGCTCGAACAGAACCGAAGGCACTTCCAAAAGAAGTCCTTGCAATCCGGATATCCACAATCCTGATCGGATTCCCCATCACATATGGAGAACTCTATACCGGAGCAACTCGGTGCAGAGTCAATCGACAGGTCATCCTATCGCTCTCGCAAATACCCGGTCTTCAACACCGGTCTTCAAATGCTATCCATAACGTCGAATCACATATTCGAAACGGGTTATACGACACAAAGGTCCTTTCCCGGCTAATTCGAATAGTGGGTGTCAAATTTTAAAACATGTAGATGTCATTCACAAATATTCACAGGATCGATGTGGGTTTCGGATAACCAACCGAAATCCGACTCCCTGTCGCATCGAAATTCAAATGTCGTTTTACGGGCAACAGGGTTTTCACAAATCACACAGCAGTAATACCAATATCACAGCTCAGCTCAAAGCATTCAATATTACATAGCATCACGCCACATAACAGGAATATCAATCCAACACACAATATTGGGGAACAATCAAAGCATCTTCAATTTAGATAAATAATCATGTGGTTTAGATTTATTTATTACATAGTTACTTTCTTTAGAAATCTTAAATCAATGATTACTTACCATTAATTACAGTTGATTAGATCTTAATCATTTTCATAAATTAATCACTTCTCAATTAATTATCATAATTAATTTCAAATTTATTTATTTTAATTATAAATCAATCTAAATCCTAATTATTAGTTTATTTAAAACTTTAATATTAATAAATTAACTAAGGTTATTTCTTATGAAGTTATATTAACAAATCATTAATCTTTTAAGTAAAAAAATCGAACTGCTTTGATTATCTTTTTTTTAAACGTGTTCAATACATTGCTTTTATCACATTTTTAAAGATTAAGATTTAGTTTAAACTACATTTTACTTTAATTTTCCTTTGAATTACATTATTTATTTAATATGGATAATCTTATAAGAATATTATATTGAAACTAAATAAACTAAAGTTAATTTCTTCAAAACATCCCACTTTAGTCTTACATTTGTTTAAAATCCCAAATCAATTCCTTGTTTGAACTTATTTTAAAAGTGTCATTAAAATTTGAAAGATATAAAGTAAAAAAAACTGTTTATAAACTTGTCTCGAGACCTACTCCTGGTCACGCACGAGAAAATTCGTCTTTGCTTTGGGTTTTTCAGGAATTCAACCCGTGCTATGTTTTTTTTTTCCTAAGTACTAGAACCTGATGCAACTCAAGTGGATACTCTTCTTCCCCAAAATAATTACTGATACAATGCTTTGAACCGTGCACATGCACAGTCCAATTCGCCACCTCCGGTTGAACTGCTGATCGTCAGCACATCCACGGTGATGCTCTCGAACCCCTCGATCACTCAAAAACTCGAACAAATCACCAATTCGAAATCTCGTCTTCAAATCACAAACTGGAACGAACAACTGCCTCAGCCAAGTGCCTCGCTCCCCCTCTTTAGTTCATCTGAGTTCGCTACACCCCGTCCAAAGCTCCCCTAGTATCCCACACTCCTGATGGTCCGGTCCGATGATCTCCGGTGGCCTAACGGCGGCGCGGCGATCTCGTTTCTGCCCTTGACCAAATTTTGACTTTAAACCCTAAAATCACTTCGATACGACATCACACTCTATAGAAAAATAGTTCAACATTTTTCCTGTTATGATGGATTACTCGGCTTGCTTTATGCAAAAAAATCCAACATCAAAAATTGTTCGATCGCTGGAAATTGAAGAAAAAGCATTTTCTGGTTCACTAGGAACTACTCTCAACATAGTAAATGAAAAATTAAAATTTTTGTTTTAAAAATCATATTTTTTACAGATTATTCCACTTATATAGTTGATTCAACAATCTATCATATTTGATTTTATCATGTTCACATGTGTTTATCTGTTCTATGAAGTATCAGGCTTCCTTTACATCTATTTTGCTGGAAATATGTTTTAACTTTTATTTAAAATCAAATAATATGTTGTACTTAGATATTTCATTCTAACAGAGATCAAAGCTTTGTGTTCAGGAAGGAAAAAAAACAGAGGAGATATCAAGTGTAACTAGACAAACACCCATAATAATTATAACACAGAGTAATTCATATGTGTATATATATATGCATAACAAAGTAACTTCAATCTCAGGCTTCACAAGCAACTGATATACATACATACATATATACTTAACTTAAGTTTAAATTTTTTTTTTTTTTTACTCACCTAAATATCCGGGAATGACAAAAGCTTGAATCTGCAAGGTGAAAATCTTCTTTTCCTTTTTAACTTCCTGTTCTTTTTCTATTTTGTTTTCCTTTTTAAATTTCTGTTCTTTCTCAGTTTGTTGAACGAATGAACTAAGACAATTCTCAAGTATATAAAGAAGTGGGCAGGTTTAAGTGAAGTACCGAAATTAAATTTTTTGGACGGCTTCCTTATACTGTATTTGTACTTTGTGAATATTTCAATTAACTGGTTGAAGTTTGAAAGCATTTAATGTATGTAACACTTTCATGTATCTATAGCATGCCGTGCTCATGCTTTGATTTAGGCTGATGTATGTTTGTGTATGGGCTGAGGAGAAATAGCATTTAATGAGAGCATGTTTACAGCAGTCTTTATTTAAATTCTTGCCAGTACAAGTTTGGTTTGGCAGATCTTGTTTTATGGCTGAAGTGTATAGCATTAATTATAAGTATGTATTCAATGTTCATTTGCTCCCTTGTATACTTATAGAAATCTTAATTTATTATTTCTTCTTACTGTTTTGTTATCTTCTTTAATTATTTGTTTACTTGTTCATTTGTTTATTTGTTTAATTATTTGTTTACTTGTTTAAATGTTAGATTATTTGTTTATTTGTTCATATGTTTAATTATTTGTTCATATGTTTAATTATAATTATGTTATTTAAATTTTTTATAATTTCATCATAACTTATCCTAACAATTTTATTTCTATTAAAAGCTCATCTATCACAATTTCTTGTTTTACTTTGTTAAAAGGAAAAGTTATTTTAGTTATTAACATTAAATAACTATGTAATTTTATTTCAATATTTTATTTCTTTTGAATTTCTCAAATTTAAATTTAAAAGTTCCAATAAATTACCAAATTTTTAAATTCAAAATTTCCGGGATTTTACAATAGTAGGTCAATCCATCGTATTTGGGCGATGCGACCTAGCCCTTACCAAGTATGGTCCATACCTGATGACATTGACCTCTCTACATCCTTACCGAGCACAATACCTACTCGACGACCTAAGTAGGTCAATCCATTGCGTTCGGGAGATGCGACTTAACCTTGCCAAACATAGTCCATTCCTGACGACCTTGATCTCCCTAGATCCTTGCCGAGCACAATCCATACTCGACGACCCGCGTATCTCAAACCATCACGTTCGGGCGATGCGACCTACCCTTTGCCAGGCATAGTCCATATTTGATGACCTTGTTCTCTTCGGATCCTTGCCAAGCACAATCCATACTCGACGACCTGAGTAGGTCAATCAATCGCGTTCGGACGATGCGACCTACCTCTTGTTAGGCATAGTCCATACCTAACAATCTTGATCTCACCGAATCCTTGCCGACCACAATCCATGCTTGAAGACTAGAGTAGGTCAATCCATTATGTTCGGACGATGCGACCTACCCCTTGCCAGGCATAGTCCATACCTGACGACCTGTGTTATCCATTACATCGATCCAAATTTAAGCATTCCAAACTCCATAAAATAAGAGTTCGTACAATCAATAAACCGGAGTTCAAATAAAACTAGAAAAATAAGAGTTCGAAGAAAAAAAGAAGAAAAAACCAAATTTCACTAATCCTAGCATTACGGTTTATCATCATCTCAAAGCGTGCCTATGGACCGTCCTTATCCCATACATGAGTAAGTGAATTAGCCATCCTATTGTAGAGTTTATTACTTATTCCATGCCATCCCAATCAATTGATGACAAGTTGATAATGATGCCTTAATTTAGTACAATTTTCATTGGGAGTGGATGGTGGCTGCTCATATTCCCCCACCGTAGCCCGAGTACTTACATATTATCGTAACTGACCATTCCTTACGTGTTCATCGATGATATCCTTCAAATACCTACAGTCATTTTTATTGTGCCCATCTAGCTTATGGAATAGGCAGCGCTTTGCTGATGTCCGTTCGCGTTCGAAGGTTTCCCTCCTTGCCGGCCTCCGATATGGAAGGTTCCATCGAGAATCCAGATATATCTGTTCTAGGGTTTCATTCAATTCCGAGCAAGAAGAGAATTTGGGTTTCCCCCTCTGTCACTCCGATCCATCAAAGCTATTATCTATGTTCTGTTTACCCTTTTCCTTTCTAAAGCTTTCACCGAGCGGTTCTCCCTCCTGTGCCATATTAACTTCCATTACCTTTTTATCAACTTTCGCATCTTCGTGTGGTAGAAACTTCTCTGCATCACGATAGAATTCTCCGAGATCCTTCAATGGATAATGTATCATGATATCTTAAAATCTGAATTATCTATAACTCTTGACACTGTCGCCATTAAAACCATCGATGGATCTAGTCGATCTACCGAAACTACTGCCGCATTGAATCTGCGTAAGAAATTATTAAGTGATTCTCCTACATACTGCTTTATTGATGTCAATGTCATCATATTCTTAGGCCTCGTAATGTGAACCTGAAACTGCTTCATAGATCTTTTGACCAATTCCATCCATGTGCTAATAGAACCACTCTCCAATTGTCTGAACTGTAGTGCATCTACATCCGTTAAGTACAACAGGAAGCACCGTGCCAAGACTTCTTCCGATGCCCCTAGTACTTCTATGTGCCTTATATACCTCATCATATACATAGTTGGATCTAACTTTTTTTCATAAGCTTCCAGTGTTGGTAATTTGAATTCTGGTGGATTTCTAGCATTCCTGATACTAGGAGTGAATGGAGCTCTATGTACATCCTTTAGATCCCTGTTCACCAATCCTCCATGCATAGCTAGCCTTATCATCTCTGCAAATCTGTCGTTGTCTTCCAATAGTAGTCTTCGATCATCATGTCCAAGATAACTCCCAAGACTATGAGGGAATTCTAGATTGTATTCCTCCGAACGATCATCCAAATTCTGATTTGCACCAAGCTCCATGGGACCGATCATTGGTCTTCCAACATCACGATTAACTAGAACCAGGGGCATGCCCCCTAGCCTTTAGGAATCGGTACCGATCCCTTTGGAGGGATCGGTGCCGATCCCTCTAGGATAGTAGGGGATTGTCCCCTACTCGTTCTATTTCTTTATCTATTGGCCCCATTTCCATGCTATCGGTTTTGATTTCCAACGATTCATGTTGTTTCAACTCCTTTATTCTATGCTCTAGCTTATCTAATCTTCTAGAGTAAATTCTGCATCATCTCCTCCTATCTTTTCAGCATTCTCTCCTGCATATCATCCATCATCATTTCCATCTCATCCCTAGTAATGCAGACATATGCTTGATTAGTTGTAGCTCCTAAGGAAACCTCCTGACTCCCTTTATGGTGGCACTTTTCCGGTAGCTCTTTCCTTATTTATTTCTTGTCATTGCTTCCTATATCCAAGTATCCAAACTGTAAAATCTATGCTCCTAGCTTCCAAATCCATGGATGCAACTCTTCTTAGTGAAAGCACCAAAATTTTGGCGTCGAAATTGGCCACCAATACCAGTTATATGAAAGCAAAAATATCAAGTCATGGATCTGAGAGAATAATTAATGTAGAGAATATAATATAAAGAACAAACAAATTCAAAAAAAAGCAAGTAAAAAGAGACAAGATTTATAGTGGTTCGGCTAACTCCGGCCTACATCCACTCTAGAATAATCCTTTTTATTATACTATATTTAATTTACAGTTGCAATTCGAAATCCAAGAATCAAATTGACACAGTGTAGCCTAGGTTCAAAATAAAGAGAAGCAGAAAAAACTCCCTTTTCTATTGCCATGCCTGTTGTATTTATAGGGGAAGATATGCAAGGATCGAGCTGAAATTTTGATAGAAGGTTTGGGAGACCAAGACAAGGCCACCTAGAAATTTCCAAGCCCATTATGACCAATAATAGTGATCGGTATCGATCCCCATTTTGGTGTACAAATGGGATGCAATCCCTTTGGAAGGTTCCCCATAGTGTTTGCTACTTTCTTCCTAAATTTCATGCAATTCTGATGTACGATTTGTGAGTTGTCGCATTTTCCATGAAGTAGTGTTGTATATACTCTGACCTTGGTCGACCCTCTAAAGGGATAGGCATTGATCCCTCCAAGTTTCTCCAAATGCGGTATGATCCCTAGGGAAGCTTCTCCATGTTATGGTATGCTTAGCCTTCAAGTTTCACGCCAATTGGATTAATAGAACTCGAGATATGAGTTGTTTCATGCATGAACGCTCTTGCATTATAGTATATGTCGATCCTTCCACAATGAAGCTTGCTAATCCATCCTTTTCAATAAAGCATGTTGATTCCTCTTGATCAACTATGCTGATCCCTCTTAATCAACTACGTTAATCCCTACTTCATAAGCTGAAGCACGCTGATCCCTCTTAATCAACTACATTGATCCCTCCTTCATAAGCTGAAGTAGACCGAACCCTCCTAATTAATCATGTCGATCATCCCGGTTATCTGAGTATCCCTCGTCGGAGATGTTCTCAGATGCTCTTAGATCGAGGGTTAAGGTAGAATATCATAAGGAGTAGCCATTTTTGAGAAAAGATGATACCATGTGAATCGCAAGAAACATGGGAAGTGTATGGCTAACCTAATAACGTAAGTTTCGTAAGGGGACTTGAGTAGGTTATCATGAGGCAAAAGATTTTTCTTTCTCAAAGAGGTTCACTAATCCCTCCTTTATAATGCCTGCCAATCCATCCTCTTCAACAAAGCATGCCAATCCATCTAAAATGTCGACCCCTTTTTTAGGAATTGAAGTATACCAATCCCTCTAGATCGAGCACGCTGATCCCTTCCATTTGCTAAAATATATTCCATACTTTGAACATTCTTCCTTGCATATCTATCAATTTCATTCAGTCTTGACTAACTGTTCTTGATATTTGGGTCATAAATCATCGCTCTGGGGTCATCGGACTTGATAATCGTGAAGTCTGTTGGGTTAGATCCGCCTGTTTACTTCGGTATCATGGTAGGGTCATTATAGTTTGGTATCAAAACTGAGTTAGAACATTATAGCAACAATATCGAAGACCAGAGACCTAGATGACTTGGAGTCTTGTCTATTGAGGTGTGTGGTAGATAGTTACATTAAATATATATTTAGGGATAAGAGTATAAATTGATTAAAAAGGCAATCAATTAGGACGTAATTTGATTTAAAATTTTAATTAGCAAGTTGGAATTTGTGATAATAAACTTTTGGGAAGTAATGTGTTAAAATCCTTTAGAGTTTGGAAATTCACTTTCGGGTTATCGGGAAACTAATTTTAAAAGAATAAATTGGAGTGAATTAATTTGGAAATTCGAATAATTGAGTTAAAATTTAAATAATCTTATAAATGAATAGAGTTGCACATCGAAATTTTAGAAATAGAATTATCCTGATGTAAGTAACTATGTAGTTTTAGTTGATTACTTGTCAGGAATTGTTTGCTTAGCCGCATTTATTTAAATTGGATGCATGGATGCTAGTGATAATAAAATAAATATAACTAAGGAAAACTTATGATTATTTACGTGTTGACTTTGTCCGGAAAATGTTTAAGGATTTTAATCGATATGTGGGATGCCATGTTATCTGTAGGAGTTCCCAAACATCGAACGAGACATTTTGACATGAGAAATAATTAGTTCGAAAATTTAGGAAAATAATTGAGTTAAAATAATATAAAATGATGTTTTAGCCATCGAATAAATTGTGAGTAATGGAAAGCAAGGTGAGGCAATGTTGATATTATTTGCCATCAACATTGCAACCAAGTGACAAAATAAATCACTAAAATTTTCATGGCTCAATATTATTATATATGCATAGAGAAGTTAAGGAAAATGTTAAATTTTGGAATTTGTTTATATTAAAAATTAGGAAAATAAATTTTGGAAGTAAAAAAGATATTTTGTGGAAAATATGTATGCATGTATACAAAAATGTGATAAATTTAAAAGTACGTATTTTGGATATAAATAATATTTTGAAATTTTTTTTTTAGTTATATGGTTATTTGGAAAGGAAATACTAATTGAAGTTTTGATAATAATATTAAGTAAATGATTTGAAATTGAATATTATTAAAATTAAAATAGTTAAGAAAAAATATTTTGTAAAATGAATCAAGAAGAAAATTTATATTTATATGTATGTATGTATTTAAAAAATTTACCGATCTAGAAAATTACAATTAGATAATAAAAGTGCATTATATGATTTTTTTTAAATAACGTGCGTAGCGATCGAGCATTAATAATAGTAGAGATTAGTGGCAAGGCGATGTTGATTTCATGGCCAACATCACAACTATTTAACAAAGTGATTTGTGATAAAAGATGGCAAGGCAACGTTATTTTATTATTTTATATTTGTAAACAGTGAATTTTATTTTTAGATGTATGCTAAGATGAATGATGTGTGATATTTTGATTTATTTTGTATATCATTTTATGACTTAGATGGAGTTAAATTTTGAAATTTGAAATAGGAAATTAATTGAAAAAGGAATTGGAATTTTATGAGTTGTTGATTTAGATTATATTCTTTCAACAAAATGTAAAAATTTACCAGAGACCTTACTTAAAAGTAATAATTAAAATTTTGAAATTTGAAGTTAAAAATGTTTATGTAACTTGTTTTCAAATTAGAAATAAGATAGGATGATTTATTAAATATCATACATTGAGTTGTTAAGGTAAAACAATGTTTTATTTTATGGTGTTAGTTAAATTTAAAGAATATATACATATTATAAGCTTTTCTCTGAATCGAAATTGCAATGATGTAATTTCTTTAGGGGAGGAAGTCTGCAACCCAGACATTTAAGTAAAAGAAAATAAAATAAATAATGATTTGAATTGGGAAATTTAAATCATTAGTTTGGAATTTGTAGTCTTATGTAAAGGATAATTTATTTTAGAATGATTAATTCTAAACCATTACGAAATTTGGAAGTGTTAGTATTTTCAGGGTGTTGAAATCACTTTGAAAGTAATATTGAGATTTTATTTAATTATGTTAATTCTAAATTTATATATTAATTGAGAAATTGGGAGTTTTGTGTTTTTAAATGTGAATAAATTATTTTGGAACGAGAATTTTAAGTTTATATAATATTATAGGAATTAGAATATTTAATTTATTTGAATATTTTATTTTTGAATAAAAGAGAATTTGGAAATTTTGTTTTAAATAGATAATATAAGTATTTAATTATTTATAAAAAATGGTTGCAAAAAAATAGTGAGGATAATTATGTAAAAGTGAAATTTCATGAGGAAGAATAACAAAATGAATATTTTCCCTTTATCAAAATGGAGCTAGTAGTAAACCCAAACCCACACTAGAACAATGATGGAAACTTGCTTATTTATTTTCTCATTTTCTAAGTACTATATGTTCGTTTACAGCAAAATAAGAAAAATAAAATAAAAGAAACCTAGTTCCTCATCAACCTTGGTGTAAAAATCAAATTTAAAGTGCGAATAAATTCTTAGCAAATCCAAAAAATTAAGATAGTGGTTTTGGAATCCTACTCTATCATTTGGACTCTTAATTTCTATTTTTATAGCGTTTGATTGTTGTTGTTCTTTGTTTTTAATTGAGAGTTTGCTAAGGTTTATGTTTGATAAATTGGAACTGTGGTGTTCTAATTACTAGTGGATTAAGGAAAAGAGGTGAGTTAATTCTCACACTTCAATCTCTAAGAATATATGAATTGTATGCTGAAATAGTTAGTTTAATTTTGGATTTTTGAACGATCGGAGATTATTGGATTGTCTATTAAATCTACAGTAAACGGAGATAAGAAAACCCGTCAAACCTTTTACTATAAACTAGTTGCCATCTCCTTTGATGGAATTAGCTACTATATTGAGTTCTTGTGAATGCATGTTATTTTCAGAGTTCTAATTGCTAGTATAAATTGCCAGGATGGACTAAAAATATACCGAAGCAAGTTCGAGTCATTGGTGGGAGGAAGAAAGCCTGGAATACGCATTCTAGACTTCCCACCAGTCAACCGATCAATGATTATGGTCGACTGGTCGTCGATCTAAAATGTCTATTCTAGGTTATTGTTGCTTCTTCCCTCTTGTATTCTTGAGCTTGCCTTTTCCTTTTATTGTTTTTAATTTTCTAGGTTATTTTGATGCTTTATTTTTTTGAGTCTGGATTCTCTAATTGATGGCTTAAATTAGACTAAGTTTTGGAATTTGATTACTTAATATATATATATATATATATATATATTAAACAAACAATTTTATGAAAATTCTGATTAAATTTTCGTATCAATACAATTCCTTTTCTTATATTTATAAGGTGTGTGTGTGTGCTTAGTATTGCTAGTACAAATGGTTCTGGAATTTGAAATATGGGTTTTGGAAATATAAACTTAAGTTTGATTTAAGTAAGCGTTGGAACTGAAAGTGTGTAGGATCGTGCAATATGGATATAATAATACAGAGTAGTAATGTAGTAAATAGTGCTAAATATAAAAGCAGTAATAATATAAAAATAACACCAGAGATTTTTCTACTGGTTCGGAACACCGTCCTACGTCTAGTCCCAGACTCCTTTTGGAATTTCAACTACAATAACCCTCACTTAACCCGGAGGAATGGGTATATACAGTCTGAGCAGCGGAACAGACACCTGAGCAACTGAACATGATTTTCGCCTCAGTAGCAGAAGAGGACTACACTAATAAAAAATAATATCTGACACTGTGTGTTCTTGATAACACTGATTTGTCACTGATAGTACAAACCACCTATAATCAAATCCTCAAGTATATTAAGTGTATGTGAAGATATGAGGAGAAGATAATGCTAAGAATCGAAGATTATGAAAGTTATTAGTAGATTCAAAGTAGTAAAACGTATGTTCGCTGTTTGAATGCAAAATATTAAAGCACAAGAAGAATATTAGAGAGTTAGAATGAAATTCGGTGAATATAAAGTGTTTGGGAGTATCTGTATATATAATAGTTGAAGAGTTACTGCCATTGGTGAAGGGTTCTGACGAAGAGGAGCACCTATTTCCATTCAGAGAAGAGTTGCATCCTTTCGGAGAAGAAGATGTCTTTTCAAAAATATGGCAGTTAATCTCGGTCAGTCGACTGGTCGTTTATGGTCAGTCGACTGACTATGCAAAATATTTAAAAAATAAACAGTGCATATGTATATGTACACAGTCAGTCGACTAGATGTTTATGGTCAGTCGACTGGCTGTGACATTTTTACATAGTGTGCTTCTGTTTTGAATGTTTTTGTGAAATATGAAGTGCGGAGTACTTGAGGATAGATTTTAACTTATTTCTAAGACTCAATCATACATACCACACAGTGAAAGCATAGATTAAAAGTCTTTGATGATAAAGCCATAGTCTGTTTTCTTTTTGTTGTGAATTCTCTTTTTCTTCTAATTTGCTTTGTCATGAATCAAAACTAGTGATTCAACATTCTTTCCCTTTTTGATTGATTACAAACCTGTATATATAAAAGTCCTAGAGAACAAATATAAAAACTCCCCCTGAATATACGATAATTCTTGTACCTGCATAAAGATGATTAAAACAATTCTTCTCCCCCTTTATCATCGACAAAAAGGAGATGTAGCAAAAATAATTGCAATATAAAGTGCAGAAATAAATATCAAAGAGAGGCTATTTAGTACATGTCTCAAAAGATAAATACTTAGTAAGTTTCAATATGTTTAAATTAACAATAAAGTTATAGATAAGCAAATTAATTCATACCCAACTCACTTACCAAAAGACCTACTCATCAAGAAGGTGCGGGCTCTTTTTCTGGTCTAGAAGCGCCTTGAGCACCACTGCCTGCTCCACTAGTGTCGTTACTAGTATGCTGCTCGGATGTAGACCATGTAAATCGAGGTGCGGGGCATTTTCCTTGGGCGACAGACGTGGCAGCAGCTGAAGAAGAACATGATAATGTATCCCATAATGTAGAAAAGAAACCTTCGATTTTATCGAGTTTCTTATCCATTTTCTTGAGCTAGAATCCAAAATAAGTTGATTGTGGGAGAGAATTCCTATAAATGCACGGGTGCTAGAGGAAGTAGCTAAGCGAATATCGCCTTCTCCTTGTTGCGCTACCGGTTCTCTAATTGTAGGACCTCTAGATTGTTGTTGTTGAGCCTATTGATGCTTCCAATCTTCAAATGAAGTAATAGGTGGAGGACGTGTTGGTAGCTTCATAAGACTTATGGTCCTTATATTTATCACTCCGACAGTAGAGAATTCGGAATCCAGTTGATGAACACCCGCATCTAGAAGAAGTCGCATAATATATTCTCCAAAATAGATAACATGCATTTTCCCATGTGTGAAGGTGAGAAATTCATCCATAATACGACACAACCAATTAACGTGTATATTTCCCCATATGGCATAAAGAGCTTTGAAATTTTCCGGATAAATTAATTTATATGATCCGGTTCGGTGCAGAATAGATCGCATAAGTGTCTTGTGTGAAATTCTTGCTTTAGGACGAAGAAGCTTAGAACGCAATTCAATCATGTCGTCACCCATGAACATATGACTTATTCTATCTCTTTTTCTTGGATTGCATTTGACATCATTTAAATCTATTCCTTCATTCGGAGATTGAAGTATACGTGCCATTCTATCAAGGGAAAGAAGACTTGTTGTCCACATACCAAACTCCACACACAGTTATTTGGATTCGATGGTTGTTGGTGACCAAGATTTAAATTTGCGAAGAAAAGTGTTACTATAAGATGATTAATGTTGTGGCGGTTTGCATTATAGTCAAGGAGTGACTCTAAACCACATCTTCGCATTAGTTCTTGAAGAGAGTAAGCACCAAAATTAGAATAAACCATGAAAGAGCCTTCAAAAATCCTAGAGTTCTTCATCTTCTCCCATCGTTCAATTGCATTTGCATCATATAGCCAATGAGCAACTTGACTATCAACAATGGATGAAGAGCCTTGTTTTGAGCGTTTAGATCTAGGAGGGGCCGTTAATTTGATGTTTTTTGAGGATTTTGTGAAAGAAAAATGGGGGCTAGGGTTTTGGAGGCAGTAAAAATGAAGAAGGTAAAGTGAATAGATGGTGAAAAAAAAGGTTTAAAAAGACACAAGAGAAGCCCTTTTTGTACAGCCAGTCGACTGATCGGGGTAGGTCGGTCGACTGGTTGATAACCCGAGAGTTTTTTACTCTGTAATCAGTCGACTGACCCATATGAATCAGTCGACTGGTTGACATCCCGAGAGATTTTTCACCCTGTAAACAGTCGACTGGTTTTAAATATGAGTCGATTGACTGTAGATATGAAATGCAGTGAAGCTTAAAAACAAATTTTATTAAAAAAGGATATACATAATCGAAATCCAAGTAAGCAAGAACAATAATATACAAGAAAATATGATTATTTAGGAGTTTTTGGAGAGCATTCATGTGGTTCAACCTTGGTGTTCTCAACAGGTTGCAAAGGAGACCAATAATTTTGGCGTCCCCAAGAGTTTGGAGATGCCGAAGGTTGATGTGGAGTTCGCTCCCATTGATTCCAGCCAGATGAGTTTGCTTGATGAGATGTTGAAGGTTCAACAATATCATGCTTAGATGATTTTCCACAGAATTTAAGGGCAATTGATTCTATACGGCTAAGGCGAATGGAATTCATCCTTTGTTCATAATACGTTTCTCTTTGTAGATTGATTTGCTCCTTTTGATAATGATGGATTTCATCAATTTTTTCTTTTGTTTTTGGAGAAACAAACAATGATCTTCGAGACTTCTTAGGTTTTGGAGAAAATACGGTGTGATATAGACGTGGTTCATGTACAGGGGTAGGAGTTGGCAAGGATGGAGTAGAGCTACTGGAAGAATTATAGCTACTAGAGGATGTTGGAGTAGCAAAGGACAATTTGGAATTGGAGGAGTCATAGGGGTCGTGAGAGGCCATTGATAGAAAATGAGAAACTTGAAGTTTTTTTGAAAAATAAATTGTAAGGATGATTAAAAAAATGAAAGAAATGCAGATTTATAGATGAATTTGAGCTGTGATTGAGTGGTTAGAAACAGCAGAACATTAATAGCTAGAGAGGAAAAACCAATACAAGGAATGAATGAAAATTGATTGAAAGATGAATGGTTAAGAACGAATGAAGAACAAGACTCAGTAGGAAAACATACATAGCACAACTGGTAAGATATTGAACTACCAGCTAGGAGACTTGAGTTCGAGCTCCAGCAGCTATGTATTTAATTTTTTTGAACGAAAATTTCCAAAATAATTAAAACCAATCTTCTAGTTGAAATAAGAAACAATCATAGATCAATTGGTAAGAAGCAATTGAAATACAATAAAGGAGAGGTCATGGGTTCAAGTCTCTCTAAAGACATAATTTTTTTTATTTTGATAAAATTTGAGTGAGAGTTATATATATATATATATATATATATATATATATATATATATTGTCAAGTTGTGTTATGAAAAACTACAAATACAAATAATATATATATATATATGTAATTTATAAATTTTTAAAAGAGATAATTCCAAATTCTCGTCTTAAATTGATGAAAGTGTTTTCGTTTAAAAGTTTTGTAAAAATATCTGCCAATTGTTTATCAGAGGAAACAAATTCTAGATTTATCAAATCCTTTTCAATATTATCACGAAGAAAATGATGACGAATGTAAATGTGTTTTGTTTGTGAGTGATTAACATGATTTTTAGATAAATTAATACTACTAGAATTGTCACAGTAAATAGTTGACTTAGATAAATTAAAACCAAAATCTTGTAGTACTTGTTGCATATAGATAACTTGAGCACATGCCAGAGCTGCAGAAATATATTCTGCTTCACATGTCGATGATGAAACACAGTCTTGTTTCGTACTAAACCAAGATACAAGAGACCGTCCAATGAAGTGACAAGTCCCACTTGTACTTTTTCTATCTGTCCGGCTACCTCCAAAATCAGCGTCACTATAGGACACTAATTTAAAAGGACATTACTTTGGATAGAATAGTCCAAAATCCTTGGTTTTATTAAGATACCGTAGTATGCGTTGCACTCTCGTAAATGTGATTCTTTGGGATCTGCTTGAAATCGTGCACACAAACAAACACTCATTATTATGTCAGGTCTACTAGCTGTTAAATATAATAACGATCCAATTATACTTCGATATAATTTTTGGTCAATACTTTTGCCACTTTCATCTTTATCAAGATGTATGGTTGTACTCATAGGAGTTGGTTTGGTAGAAGTATTTTCCATGCAAAGCGTTTGATTAGATTATTACAATATTTTTCTTAATTAATAAAAATACAATTTTCTAGTTGTTTTATTTGTAAGCCAAGAAAATAATTTAACTCACCCATATGTGACATTTCAAATTCTTTTGTCATTATTTTAGAAAAATCTTGACAAAATCTTTCATTTGTAGATCCAAAAATAATATCATCCACATATATTTGAACGACTAAAATAACCTATTTATTTCTTTTAATAAAAAGAGTTTGATCAACCTTTCCAATTTCAAAACCAGAATCTATTAAATATCTTTTAAGACGATCGTACCAAGCACGGGGTGCTTGTTTCAAACCATATAAAGCCTTTTTAAGCTTATAGACATGGTTAGGAAATTGTTCGTGTATGAATAACGGAGGTTGTTCAACATAAACATTTTCTTTTATAAAACCATTTAAAAAAGCAATTTTGACATCCATTTGATACAATTTAAAGTTATGAAAACGTGCAAATACTAGTAAGATTCATATTGCTTCTAGCGACTGGAGCAAACATTTCTTCATAGTCAATTCCTTCTTCTTGATTATATCCTTTAGCAACTAATCTGGCTTTATTTATGAAAACCCATTTTGTACCAATAACTGATTGGTCACTAGGCCGTGGAACTAAATCCCAAACGTCATTTCTTTTGAATTGGTTTAGCTCTTCTTGCATAGCGATTAACCAATTTTCATCGGTAGATGCTTCTTTAATATTTTTCGGTTCAATATTAGATAGAAAAGCTACACGACCCATTTGATTTAATTGACTTCTTGTTCTAAAAGTTGAATTGAGTTCTCCAATAACATTAACCGAAGGATGATCTCTTAATATTCTAGGTGGAGATCTTAATTCATTGTTATTGTGATCAATGTTTTCTTTATTTTCAATATTTGAAATTTCTGTGTGTGTGATATTATCAGAGAATTCTTCATCATCTCTTATACTTGGGATTTGTTTAAAATTTTCATCGAAAGATACATGAGTGTTTCTTCGATGATATTTGTTCTTTTATTATAAATTCGATAAGCTTTGCTTCGATCCGAATATCCTAAAAAGATTCCTTCATCGGATTTTGGATCGAATTTATCAAGCTGATCTTTTGTGTTTAAAACAAAACATTTTGAACCGAAAACTTTAAAATAAGAAATATTTGGTTTTCATCCATTGAGGAGTATTCTTAGTTAATGGTCGAATAGAAACACCATTCAAAACATAACAAGTCGTTGCAACTGCTTCAGCCCAGATATGTTTTGGTAACATACTTCCATTTAACAAAGTCCTTGCACATTCTTGTAAGGTTCTATTTTTACGTTCTATAACTCCATTTTGTTGTGGAGATCTAGGAAACGAAAAATTACGGAATATTCCCTTTTTCTTACAAAAATGTTCAAAGGCTTAATTTTTGAATTCACCACCATGATCACTTCTTATGTGTTTGATTTTCAATTCTTTAAAATTTTGAATTCTTTTGACAAAAGTTTTGAAAGTATCAAAGGTATCACTTTTATTTTTCATAAAAATAGTCCAAGTATATCTAGAAAAATCATCAACAATAACAAACACATATCTACTATAATTAATGGATTGTACTTGTGTTGGTCCAAATAAATCCATATGTAGTAATTCAAGTGGTTGTAAAGTTGAAATGACCTTTTTAGATTTAAAAGATGACTTAGTTAACTTTCCTAATTGACATGCATCACAAATATGATCAATTTTAAAATTCATTTTTGGTAGACCTTTCACTAAATCATTTTTAGAGAGCTTGTTTATAGTTTTGAAGTTAATATTACAGAATCGTTTGTGCCATAACCAAGGATCATTTTCTTTGGCTATTAAACACATATCTGAATTATGATTTATTTTCATATTCAGAACATAGATATTTCTATCTCTATTTCCTTCAAAGATAAGATTTTGATTTTGATCAAAAATACTAAATTTGTTTTCAGAAAAAGTGATTTTGAATCCTTTGTCACACAATTGGCTGATGCTAAGTAAATTATGTTTTAAACTTTTGACAAGTAAAACATTTGAAATAAGAGGTAAATTTGAAATACGGTTGTTGCTCACATCGCCTTTGCCGATGATATAGCCTTTGGAGTTGTCTCCAAATGTGACGGAGCCTCCATCTCAGTAGGTAATATTTGATAGCATATCTTTGTCTCTTGTCATATGTTTTGAGCAACCACTGTCGAGTATCCATTTTCCTCTTTTCTTGAGTGGGACCTACAAAAAATATGAGATAATATTGGTACCCACTTTTTTCAATAGGGTCCTAAGAGTTAAATTTTAGGAAACCAAACCCTAGAGGGCTCAGTATCCCATTTAAAAATGTAATCTTTATTTTTATGAACAGTTTCAAAAAAGGCGTTTATATATTTCTTCCCAATCAAACTGTTGTTTGTTTTAGGAACCCAGATTTTTATACTTTTTGGGTTAAAATTCCTTTTTGTCTGTTCAATGGTAGGATTAATATTTCTCCTAATTTTCTTTCTAGGTGAAATTGTTGTTTTCTTAACATATCATAATCCTTTTCTACTTGAAACAGATTGAGAGCTATCAATAATTTTAGATAAAGTTCTCTTCCTTTATAAAAATTTGAAACATTTTTTGTAATGCTTTCTAAATTAGCTTTGAGACTACTATTATTCAACTCTATCAATTTCACCTTAGTTTTTAGTTCATGATTTTCAAAAAAAAGAGCATCATTCTTCTTTTTTGGAGTTTCAATTTCATGACTCAAAAGAGTAAGTTGAGAATTTATATTAAAGAATGATTCTTGTAATTTTTCAAGTTCTTTCTCTAGTATTTTCTTCTCATCTTTAAGCATATCTCTTTCGAATTCTGCTTTGTTCTGATGTTCACGAGTCTCATTATATTTTCTTTTGAGATTTTTCAGAGTACCAACTAGCTCTTAATTTATCTCTATCATATCATCAAAAGTAAAATCACTAACCTCTATTTCAGTAGCCATGAAGCAGACATTTGCTTGCTTGTTTTTACTTTCACTACTGTTATCTGATGAAGAAGTATCTGAATCATCCCATGTTACGGAGAATGCTTTCTTTTTCCTATCTTTTCTGCTCTTGTTGAAGTATTTTTTCTTTAATTCTGGACATTCTTTCTGAATATGACCTTTCTTATGGCAATTAAAGCATTCTAGAATTGAAGATGATGGTTTGTTTGGAAAGTTCCTTTTTCCATTATTTCTGTTGTTTTTCCTGAATTTCAAGAACTTTTTGAAATTTTTGGCAATAAATGATAGATCTTCTTCATCCGAATCTTCATCTTTTTCTTCTTCAGCGTGGAAAGCTATGTTCTTTTTGTCTTGTGCTTGTACTCATTTTGCCTGCAAATTCACTTCATAGGACATTAGATTTCCTATTAACTCTTCAGGTTTTATGGTAGAGAGGTCATTAGCTTCTTCAATAGCCAAGACTTTTCTTTCCCATTCATCAGTTAAAGAGTTTAGGATTTTTGATACAATATCAAAATTAGTGTACTTTTCTCCTAATCCTAATAGTGAATGATAGATATCTTGAAATCTAGAGTATATATCATTTATGGATTCATCTTGTTTCATTCTAAAGTTTTGAAACTGATTTTTAAGCTTAGAGATTTTGCTTTGTTTAACTTTTTTAGTTCCTTCATGAGTGATTTTAAGTGTTCTCTAAATTTCATAAGCAGTTTGACACATGCTAACACGATTAAATTCATTTATATCTAGTGCACAGCATAACATGTTCATAGCTTTAGCATTGGCAGTAGCATCTAATTTTTGTATGTTTGACCAAGTGGAGTATTCTCCTGTAGGAAGAGTGTATTCGTTTTGTGTAATATTCCATGATTCAAAACTATTTGATTGCATATAAATTCTCATACGAGTTGCCCAATAGTTATACTCCAGACCATTGAAAAATGGAGGTCGTGTTGTGGATTGACCTTCAATAAAACTGGTGTTAGAGACAGTGTTAGTGGTAGTGTTGGTGTTGTTTTCCATATTAGCAATATCAGATAACTGTGTAACAGTTATAAGATGCCTTGCACTGATACCAAATGAAAGTGTGTTGGATCGTGCAATATGGATATAACAATGCAGAGTAGTAATGTAGTAAATAGTGCTAAATATAAAAGCAGTAATAATATAAAAATAACACCAGAGATTTTTATGTTGGTTCGGAGCACCGTCCTACGTCCAGTCCCAGATTCCTTATGGAATTTCAACTACAATAACCCTCACTTAACCCGGAGGAACATGTATATACAGTTTGGACAGCAGAACAGACACCTAAGCAACTGAACAGGATTCTCACCTCAGCAGCAGAAGAGGACTTCACTAATAAAAAATAGTATCTAACACTGTGTGTTCTTGAAAACATTGATTTGTCACTGATAGTACAAACCTTCTATAATCAAATCCTCAAGTATATAAAGTATATATAAAGATATGAAGAGAAGGTAATGCTAAGAATCGAAGAGTATGAAAGCTATTTGTAGATTCAAAGTCGTAAAATGTATGTTCGCTGTTTGAATGCAAAATATTAAAGCACAAGAAGAATATTAGAGAGTTAGAATGAAATTCGGTGAATATGAAGTGTTTGGGAGTATCTATATATATAATTATTGAAGAGTTACTACCATTGGTGAAGGGTTCTGACGAAGAGGAGCACCTATTTCTGTTCAGAGAAGAGTTGCATCCTTTCGGAGAAGAAGATGTCTTTTTGAAAATATGGCAGTTGGTCTCGGATCAGTTGACTGGTCGTTTATGGTCGGTCGATTGACTATGCAAAATATTTAAAAAATAAACAGTGCATATGTATATGTACACAGTCAGTATGGTTATGGTCAATCGACTGGCTGTGACATTTTTACATAGTGTGCTTCTGTTTTGAATGTTTTTGTAAAATATGAAGTGCAGACTATTTGAGGATAGATTTTAACATATTTCTAAGACTAAATCATACATACTAGATAGTGAAAGCATAGATTAAAAGTCTTTGATGATATAGCCATAGTCCGTTTTCTTTTTGTCGTGAATTCTCTTTTTCTTCTAATTTGCTTTTTCATGAATCAAAACCAGTGATTCAACAGGAACACCGTTACAGGTCTTGAATATTAGTATATAAATAGATAAAATAATAGAATTTTTGGAATATAGTTTGTGTAAAATACATATATAACTTTTTAAAATGATTTTGGAACAAATATATGTATAAAACAATTCGATATAAAATTGGATTTAAAGACTAATCATACATATTTACATACATAAATGTATACATATATAAATAGTAGCAATAAATGAGTTTTTGGATTTTAAATAGGAAGTTTAAAGAGTGTGCGTGTATATGTGTATGAATATTTTGGAATTAGTTTCTATAAAATAAGTGTATGATCACTGGATTTGGTAGTTCATGTATATCAATAGATTTGGAGAAGATTTTGAAATAAAACATATAATGTTTGAGAGCCTTAATTCTATAAGATGAGGAGTACTAATAAGCGATTTAGTTTTATTTGTTGGTTTAAATGCTTTCAAGTAATGCTTCGTCGAATATTGTCTAACTTATTGAATAGAATGTTTTAGTGGAATTTACTAATGCATTAGCGAATACTCGAATTTCCTATGAGATTCCTTGGTTTAATCTTATGACTGCTATTAGGAAGTATTCAATGCTTTAGAGGCTTATTTTCTTTTGTTGTTTGGTGGGCTAATAGATCCTTAAGAGGATATAATTTAGGTTTTCCAATGGTATCCATAGCGAATGAGATTTACTGGCCCCTAGTAAATACTTGAATTTCACCAGGTAGTGTGGGATATTTTGGTTAAGTTTTAGTAATCACTAAAAGCGATAGTATTTGGCACTTTAGAGTATTTCATTTTAGGCTTTGGTCAGGGTCGATAAATCCATAAGAGGTATACTCCTGGATTTCTTTCCGAACATAAATATATAATAATATTGAATAATCTTTAGTTTTCGAGTCATGATTGCCACGATCATCTTAATTACTAAATATTTAGTTTTCCCCCATCCCTGTGTTCGTGTCGAGGTTCTATGTTCCCCGATCCTTATGACCGTGTCAAGATTCCATGTTCCCGATCTTTGATATCAGCATGGTATGAGTGATACTGCAATTATTTGTTCGCTATGGTTTGGAATGGTTTCTTTGTGTTAGGAATATTGTGATTTATTCTATGATTCTGTGTTTAGTGACTAATATGTATTTGTGATCAAATATACACACGCACCTTGTGCCTTGAAGTAAATTCTGAGTCAAATTGATTAAGTAACCTATTATATTATATACATCCAGATTTACTTGTATGTAATATACCTTTATATTATATCTTATTCTCACCCTTTTGGATATTCAGAGATAGTCTGACCTGGGTGTTATTTTAATGCTCAGGTCAGGCCAAGGCTTTTTTAGGTTACATGATAGGTTGACCTTTGGTTGGTTATGCTAGCAAGACGATATATATTTTCGAATTTTTGCTTATCTTGCTTAGGGTTCATGTTTGTTTACGAGTTGTATAATTAAGATAAAGATTTGCATCAAATGTATATTGTGTTAGTCTAGTGTTATACTTGGTAGACTCTCACTTTTGTATATGTATATGATGTTAATTTTTCTGCTGTAATCTGTGACTATTGTTTATATGATATACTATTCTGATTTTGAGAAACTGGTGTGGTTATTACTTTGAATTGAGACTGTGCATGTTAGATTATTCCATAGATTAAATAGGCCGTAAGTATGATGTGTTAGTGTTAGTTTAAGATACATTCACATTAAATCACCTATATCAAGTCGTATTCTCCGTATTATTAAATGACATTATTTATAATATTCTTTAATAATACAGATATCGTGGTGGGGTTGTTACACCGATTCTCCATTGCTCCACAAACTCAGAATTACTACTGCCAAAGTCTAATTCGCCCAAAATCGACAAAAAAGGTCGAACCCTAGTTCCACTCTCATCTAATTGATCACCATCAACCACCACACACACAATCTTCTATGTAGAATTGAACCCAATTCTCATACAAACTCCGCATATCCAATTTCATAATTTTTTGCTAAACGAGTCATTTTATTTTGACTTTTGAATAAAGAGTCAAGGTTAAAATCATTTATAGTAATTTGAAAAGGGGGAACAACGAAAGAAGTGATGAGAAATGTTAAGTTATTGGGTTATGTTTATTTTAAAATTCATAGTTTGTTAATAATTTCGTTCACGTAGGAACCGCGAACAACAAAAATAAAAATATGCGATCACGTATAACAATGCGACATGATCCAAAACAACAATAACATACACCAGTTATCTTATTCTAAGAAATTGCAAAAATACCATCGTTTTCGAAAAATATGTCAAACGATAACTTAAATATTTTTCAAATTAAAAATTATAGCTATAAATTCATTTCAAAATACGTCATTAAAAAGTTTTAATAAAAATTGGTTTTCTTATTATCTATCACATTTGAATCAAATTTGAATGTTTGAATAAATTAAATATTTTAATTCAAAACATTAAAATTCCAAGTCATTACACCAAATAGTGAAACTCGTCAGCCCTACTGATATGCTACTTAGGCATATGACTTAGAAAAGAGTTAGAAGTTAGATAAGAAAATTTTTGAGTTAAGATATGGAGATTATATTTTTGTAAGAGGAATGTAACTCCAACTTGTTTTTTTTCAAACCATGTGGAGAAGAGATGCTAACCTAATAGCCAAATAAATTGGTTAAGATTTATATAAAGGAGTCGGACCAAAGCTAAACTTATATGATATTGGAAGTTTTGAAGACTTGGTTTAAGTAAAGTACCATAGAGAAGGTTGGAGAGAAATATTAGCAATGATGGCATTAAAATTTCAATTGGTTGCATCCCACTTATAAATCGATTTAAAGAAATTTTAAGACGTGGATGAAGATTTCATTTGAAGGGCCTAAGGTTATTTTAGGACAATGTCCTGATGAACCAATATTGCTACTATGTGATCGGACTCGACAACCGGTCCACCGTACAGAAATATAAATATTCGACATTTGCATTCTTTTGTTTTGTATCATTATAGTAATGTTCAAAGATGGAGGAGAACGATATATATAATGCTTTTTTTAATATTTCCAATAAAAGTAGATGATTTGGATTGGCTTGTTGATAGGTGTCGTTGATCCAATGTTTCGGGTAATGTTACACCATATATATTTATTTTGGTTTGGGTGATTTTACATCACTAGACAAGTTAGTTATCATCTTAATGTATATGTTTCGTGACAATATTTATGAAGTATTGATACTTGAGTTGGTGTTGCAATAGAAAGCATATTATTTGAACTGGATGTGACATGATTCACATATTATGTTTGCTATGCTAGGACATTATCCATTTCCAATATCCCTAAATATAGTTTCGTAGTATGATGTTATCTTGACTTTTATTTGATTGGTATGGTGAGACACCAACCTTATTTAGTTGTCTCATCTATAGTGTGGGAAAAGGAAATTGGTGAAAATATATATAGGGAAAATATAAATTTTCTTGGTTGTTTGAAGGAAGGATTAAGTTTGGATTTTTGATTTTAAAAATATATCGAATTTAATTGGTACCAGTGTTATACGAGTTTGTAGTATCAACATTATGGAATGAAGTAATTTAAGTTATATGGATAAGCATGGTTTAGAGAATCAAGAAATGATAGAAATTTAGCTTCATTCATAAAAGGTATTTTAAATTGATTTTCTATTGAGGGTATATAAAGAAAGTAGTACCAATTGATGTAGAATAAAGAATTCCAAGCTATATGGATTGCTAATTTAACGAAAAGAGGAAAATGTGACGACCCACCTTTTTGGACGATTTAAATCGACAATAAAACACACACGTCAAACTCAAACAATTCAAAAGGACAAATTATCAATGGGGTAAATAAGAATATAAGAGAAAAGAAGGAAAGAAAAACAGAGAATCTCATAGTGGAATGGAAAAATATAATAGTCAAATAAACAGTTCATGAAGCTATCTTACAATATACATTTGATTACACAATTTTTACAACATAATCAGAGTACAATCAGTAGACATACCAAAATGATGTAGTAGAATAATACTAATAATATAATTTACCAAACTTTGTCTTCATCCTCTAGAAATAATGTCTTCAAACACTGAAATGCTCAGGCTGACCCGAGCATAATGAAAAGACTAGACACTTGAGTCAGGAATAAAAGTCTTATGTAAGTTAAATCAACAAGTAAATATGAGTGTAATAGCTTCAGAGATGTTTATTGGATTTTACTTCTCCTATCCAGTGTATGACGTGCATGCAGTAACTTAAGAGATGTTATGAGATTTTCCATCTTTTAAGGATCTGTTAAACTAACTATATGTAGTAAGATATGCTATATATGTATTATCTAATCAGTAAAGTAAATATTTTTCTTAGCGTTAAGGCTTTACATTAACCCCCTTTAACACATTTTTAAGTAAGTAGTCTATGTAGGTCCTGTAACAAAACCAGTAACGTAAGAAGCCAATGCGTCCCCTATAGGTACCATCCTAAAACAAAATTGTACTGGTCGCGAATAAGGATAAAGAGTATGACAAGGAACGTAAGGCATTCCCAAGGTATGATACTACCAGTACGGGTAGCAGGGCTAGTGGTAACGCATCATATCTATGACCGCCCACCACGTCCAACACCACAAAATCAAAACAAATCAAGGTGCACCTAACAAGCCAACATCATTATAGTAATACGAAGAGGTGTGCCCTGTTTTAGTCATTTCAAATTGGCATAAGTGCAGGGTCATCCATCATCGTTCTCTTTCTTCAAATCTAGCAAACGTTCACCAAATCCAACCACTTCATTCTAGATCACCCATCACGTCCACAGTTGTTAAAGTGGTTCCAATATTGACAGAGAGTATGCCAATAAGAGGCCTCGATCTCTTTAACAACCAAACGTTATTTTTCACACCGGTTAGTTCTTTTACATTTCAAAACCGATTTATATTTGGTATAAAAATATCATATTCAATTCAAAATATCCTCCATTTCAAAATCATCATATTTACACAAAATATGTCTTTCCCACTTGAAAAATATCATTCCAAATTCCAAACTAGGTTATGACATCATTTAACCCCATTCGCATTTAAATCAACGATTTAAAATATAAACATTCCAACTTGCACAATTTGAAATCTTTTAGAAATAGTTTGGATAGTTACAAATAGTGTAAAAATTGTTTAAATAGTTCAAAATAGTTAATGTAAAATGGTTTTGAGTATTGAAGATGGTTTAATAGTAAAATAGTTTGGAAAATCTAAATAATTCGAATATTAAGAAGATAGATTTTAAACAGTTTATATTAAAATAATTAATTTTGACAATAATATCCAATCAAACTGTTTCTTTCCATTTTAACAAATCAGGACCAAATTTCAAATCAACAAAGTCAATTTTTAAATCTTTCAATTCAATTGACTTAATGCCAATTTAGTTTCAAATCAACTTGATTTCAGTTTCAATTCGAAATAATTTCAATTTCTAAAAACATTCATTTTAACTTCAAATTCGATTCAACAATTCAATTCAATGATTTAAAATTCCAATTCAATTCTTATTTTAAACCATTTCAATTTATATCAATTTCATGTCCAATTTCAATTTACCGATTTAAATCGCTTAAATCAAATTAAATCTCATTGTTCAATTTTACGGTCCAAATCTTAAAATAATTAAATTTCCAAAATTTAAGTCATATATTAATTATAACTTCACATTTCAATTTTTATTCTTTAAAACAATTCCCTGTAACCAATTCCAGTTTCAACATTTCAAAGCTTGAATTAGAGATAATTCAACTCATAAAATCCCAATTTATTTCCTTTAAAAAAATATCATTTAATTAAAATCCAAAACAAGAATTTTAAACCATTTAATTTAACTAATCCGGTGTCCGTATATAATTTTCTACCTTATAGCCAAGTGATTGGTTATTTCAATTTAATTATAGGAATGGATATATATCATTTCAATCCAAATCAAATGTCATAAATATACATCATTTCAACCTATTTCTTAATTTAATCGAAATAATTTAAATAACAGTTTATAGGGATATATAAAAAGAAATAAACATCCAATTATCCAAAACGTTAACACTAGACATCCATCACATTCGACATCCAAATTAGCCAATAATTTACAATAATTAACTAGTTATCAATATTAGGTATTAACTAGAAATTAAATTCAATATTAATTTAAATTTAAATTTAATTCCATATTAATTTAAATGTCAATGTAATTCAATATAAATTCAAATTAAATTTAAATGACAATTTAAATCACTAAATCGCAATCAATAAAATTCTTATCACTTCATAAATTTAATTCAATTTACGTAAGAAGGTTCAGTATTGCGTGAGTAGGTTAAATCACTCACCTTTGATTTATACCCAAATTAAAATCCAATAAAAGTCCAAAATTTGAATAGTCTCCAAATTCGACCAAACCAGTTTCATGTTATTCCGTATTGTCGATACGATCCCAATGGAAGAAATCACATCCAAATCATAGTTCGTATATAGAAGTTATTAGAGTTAGAACTTTGGAAATTATAATTAAAATTTATCAAGGGAAAAACTATAATTAGTCTCACCTTGCAACCCTAACGAAAACATACGCATGCAAATTCGACAAAAAGCCGCCTCGTTCAACCCTTGCCGCATGCGCCTACATATGCCATGACCTAGATCAGACCGTGTCATCACGTTGCTCGCGTAACGTCGCCCCTCTGGTAACTACGCTGTCCATTCCTCCACCTCCTAGATTTCCATGTCGCCACCTTCCTACGCCATTTCTAGTGAATTGGCGCCACTAGGCAACGAAAGAAGACCTTGGGTCGAAAGATTTTCGCCGCATGTACAATGCAGTACTTGCCAATCGCTCCAAAGTCGAAGATCCACCATTGAAAACAAAACCCTAATATGAACGGCCAAGAATTCTTCACCAAATTATGGCCAAACCTAGACTCAATTTCTAAAACGAACTGCAAAAATAGATTACGTTCGTCGGGAGCTTCGCGATGATATACTATATGATAGGGTTTGAGCAGTTTGGACTTTTGATTTGATTTGGAATTGGGAATTAGGGTTTTGAAATGTCTACCATTGAGAAGGAACAGATAATTGAACAGATAGATAGAAATTGTACGTAAATAAAATGAAAATAAGAAGCTGCTAGGGTTTATAATAGCCTATATACAGATAGAAATGGATAAGAACGGATGGAATAGATCGAGTTGGGTCGAAACGATAACGGCCAAAAAAGCCCGTTTCGTTTCCGAAAGAAAGATAGGTCATCCAATATATCGAAATATATGTTTTCGATATTTTTAAACTTAATTTGAAATATTTTCAATTCTAATTCCACTGTATATAGAAGTTAGCTTTTAAAATCAAATTATATTCATTTAAATTCCTTAACTTTATTTCTACGTGTTTCGAGCACGCACGATGAAACGATAAGTCCGATCGTTATGAAACTTGAAATCCTCTAATAATTCACTATTACGGATTCGATGAAACTGGTTTCATCGAAATCTGAGGCAGTACCCAAAAAGACTAATTTTTTACGTTAATTAAATGAATTATTATTTTAAAATTAATTTAATCACTTTTAAATTTAAATTTAAAAGTTAACAATTTTCATGATTCTTGATTACACAGAAATTTAATAATCTTTTAGAATTAATTTTTCCTTGTAAAAATCCAATATTTAAATATTACATTAATTTAAACGTTAAACAACAACTATAATAAAATCCTAGTTTATTATATTTTAAATTCCAATAAATTATTTTATTTTTATTTACACTGTTATTATTAAATCAACCAATACCTTATGAATTTATTTAACATAAGTTTCCATTTGTTTACATTCATTATTCTACAGTTGGTGTTCCTTACCATATTAAGCGCAATATTTAATTACATTAAATTTCATTAATTACCAAATTAATTCCAAACTAATTAGATAAATTAGATTATAATAAATCAATTGTTACAACTTATTAATTCACTCCTATTAATTTATTGGTTATAGACATGGATTATAAATTACTTACAAATATTCGAGTTCATGCACTATATCAAAGTCAATTTCAATCAAATTACATAATTTCACCATTAATACAGCACTTAATTTATTCCTTCCTGACTTACAATTATTTCTAAACTAAGTTCTACAATTACGTTCCAAATTAAGCTTACCATTACAATTGGCTGAAATTACATTAAACAGTTGCAATTTCATTCAATCAATATTATTACATTATATTTTAATAATTTATCAATTTATAAATCATAAATTTTAATTTCTCCCAATATTAAATTCTAAAATCTTATTTAATTTAATATTTTTAATTATCAAAAATACGGGTCGCTATAGAAAAGATATCTTGAATTGCATGTAAAGAAATAAGAAGGCAATTCTGGTGAAAATTTAGATTTAGGATTTGAATATAGTCCGGAGAAAGAATTATGGAGATTCTTTTCAATCATTCTTCGGATTGAAGAAAAACTTTCTACTCAAGGGAACTTATTCTAAAGCATCGACTTAAGGGTTCATAGTTTTTGTTGCATACCAGGTATACATGAACGATGTATTACTTAGTCGATCATTTTTAACACAAACACAAATTTTGGGTTAAAATTTTACTTTGGTTTAGTACTTCACGTAGATTAGGGTGCTGATTGCTATGTTTGAATGGTTGAATAGAATAGCAATGCTTTGTTTAATTTATTAATTAATTTCTTACATGCATATTTTAGACTTGAAATAATATTTGGAAACCTTTGAGGATTAAAGACATGGCACTTTGGTATTTTGATTGTTGGATTGTTTGAGGAATGATATAATAAGTGAAATGTTACCACATAAATTAGATTGAAAATTTGAAGATAAGTTAACCTCGGTTCACCGGGTTTAGACATTACCCGATTTCTTTGTTCTTGGGTGATAGATTAAATCATATGTGATTCAAGTATTGGTTTTCTTAGGTGAGAGACCATCCAATTTTGAGTTATCTTACCCTAGCATCCAAAATATGAAAAGATGTATATGCGATCGGAATTATCTAGATGTTGTATATTCACACTTAGAGGAACATATGAGACTGCATATCAGATTGGGGCACAATTATGCGAAGAATACTGATGATGGTGTAATTTGGAATTTATTTATTTGAGTGGATAATATAGATTGTAGAATTTATAGTTGTATATGTACATTCGAGAGTAGTATTTTGGAAAATATTTGTATATATATTTGTAGTAAAGGTTGATAAGTTAAGTTGAGAAGAACGACCGGGTCGGGAATAGCTGGAAAGTGGAGGAAAGGATTTGATTTTTTTTATTTTGACTCCTTTATGGAATGTTTTTTTGTTTTTTGTTTATTAGTATAATTAAGTTTACTAATACAGTTCCTAATTATTGCCTTTTTGGCATATAATTGTTGGTTCTTGATTTAGTTATCTAGATTATGCTATAGACTATTATTGCTTGACCTTTGATTATACTGTTATTTTTTTATTTATGTAATTTGCTAATTTTTGTATCTGTTTTGATATGTTGCATTATATGAATGTCGCACATGTATAAAAATTATATGCTCACTCTAGGATGTATTGCGCCATCCCTATATACCACGTACAATTGATGCATTTAGACGACCAACTAGTTTCAACAAGGTCGACTACTAGTTTTATTTCTATACTAACTTGGTATCCTAAAAGACATAAGCATTGATACATGTATATATGTTGCTACTTTATTGCTAATGTATATCTTTACTAAGGAAGTTTACTGATGAAAATGGTATGTGATAAGTATGGATGATCATTCAAACGGTTGCTAAAGTTTGCATTGATATGTTTGGTTTCCAATGAATGTTGTGATTATTTGACATAGATACAACGTTACTAATTTCAGTGGCGAAATCCCCTTTAAAGGGGGAAGTGTAATAACCCTTATTTTTCGATAATTAAAATAAATAAAATTTAATAATTTAAACCAAAATGGTAAAATCGTCATTTTTCAAATTGTTGAATTTTAAAATTAAATTGATACCTTTGTGACCGTTTCATTTTTCTGATGTGCACTCTATATTCATTTGCCCGAATCGAAGTCCAAATGTGTGAGATATCGAGGTTTTTGTATTTTCAAAATTTGAATCTTCTTATAGGGCCAAGCCCAACAAAATTAAATGGACATTTGGTTTCTATTATATATAGCAGGCCATTCCCTCCCGTTTAAAACTGAAAAATTATATTTTTATTTGCACATATCTTCTTCTCCTCTTCTCCCAAAAAATAGCAAACCTATTTCAGTCGAACTCAAATTACTCCCTCGATTATTTACGAAAATCAATGATTCAACCACCAAATCAAAGATTAAGGCAAGAGCTGTAACCTAAAATCAATTACATTTTTGAAATCATTGGTTTGGAGTGGAGGGCAATTCCAGACAAGCAGTTGGAGGTAATTGGATCATTGTGAGTGGTTTTCACCTAATTCATAATCTCCTCAATTTTGAATATTGCTTAGTAATTATGGTTAGGATTGGAGAATTTGGATTATAGATATAACTGTTGAAATATTGCGGTAAATAAAGGATATATTAGCTAATTATAAAAAATAAATTGGACTTATAATTAATAGGAAAAGAAATTTAATGTTTTTTGGGAAAACAATGAAAAAATAATTTGTATAGTGATGATATGAGAGCTGTATCCATGTTAAATGTATGAATTATCTTAAAATAAAGTTGAGAAAACAATTCTTATGGACCAGAGAATATAAATTCAAAATTTAATGAATACACACACACATTCATAAATATACATATTGGGTATATAAATAAATATATGGAAAGATGGCTTTGAAGTTGAATTTTGAGAAAAGCAAGTACATAAAACATCCAATCTGATATGTTAAACTGTATAAAAGATTTACAAAAATTTCCAGAAGTATTTTTATGTATTTCTGAGAATATATATGATAAACGATACTTAATATGATTTATATTGAGACATTTGAAGACATCTTGAAAAATTATGTTTTTGTGTTAAGACATGAATTATACTGATATATGTGTACATAAATTATATAAAAATATTATAAATTGCATAATGTCATAATATGATTTTACTTCGAACTTACTATGATTTTTATGTGTTTTTGGAATGTGCTTTTAGATACACAAAAATATTTGTGTGTGTGTGAAAGTGTATTTATAAACATTGAAAAACTAATTTTATTGTAACGTACGCGGATTTTCGTTCTTCGAAAAACCGACATCGACACTCACTTTATCGACTGCCGAGAAATCGAAGGCCGAAAACCGAGATGTTATGGGTTTTAAAAAGAATTTAAGAAAAGAAAAAGAGAGAAAAATAAGAAAGAAAAAGAAAAATAGAGGGAAAAGAAGATAGACAATTTTTAGAAAACAGAGAATTTGAAAAACAGAAGATAGAAAATTTTAAAAATAGAACGGGACAGAAGAAAACAACAGAACAACATCAGAATCTCACAATTCGCAGCGGAACAACATATAATAATAAATGAATAATCTTTAAACAAAGAACTATCAGTTATTACATTACATGACATTTCATTACATCATATCATCAGAGTGTACAACATCATACAACAATAAACAGTGCAGCGGAAAAGAAATACTATATAAACTAGTAATACGCCATGCCATCCAGCTTGCCTCCAGCAACTCCAGAATATCCAGAATATCCTGATAAACCTAACTCTTAACTGCCCGTGTGGAAATTGGTGGGCACCCAGAGTTTAGGAAGGAAAACAATAAACTCCAAGTCAGTCATGTGACTGGTGTGAGAACTCAAAACAGTTTATTTACTTTAAAATCAAAATAGAGGAATATTTTTAATCAATTCGCAATGCTTTTTAAAAAATGAGACTACCATAAGGCCTCCCGCACACACACACATGCAAACGCAGAATCGGAGGAGATTTCTCCTTATGATAGTCAAAGATGCTTGATACGCATTTAAAATAATATTTGATATTATTATTAGTGCATAGTGTAGAGAAATATTTCGAAAGTAGAATATAAATCTTAGCCAACATAGACATTTCGAACTATGCCTACTATAGCTACCATCCAAACAGTAGTGACCACCATAAGTGAATGGCAGGTTCTACAACTAATACCGTACAAGTTTCGTATTGGGAATTGGATTTCCAACGAATGATCAGGCCAAGGAACTTCCCATTGCCACTGAGAATGCCTCTGGATGGACATCCCCGAGAACCAAACCGGATCTCTACCAACACAAGGCCGGGTTACTCCTAACTGAGTAACAACTGACCGAATATGCCATCCCCCGGTCCTTTGGGACCTTTATCAACCGAGCGCTCGTAATCAATTCACACAATCATAAAGTGTTTTTCAACATGAGTAAGTATCTGGGCTCCATACCATGATACCACCCTTTTCCAGAAGGAAATGGACACATCCTAAAGGGTGCTACCCCTCATAACCTTGCCGCATCTTTCCTGTTTTGACCATTCACGGGATGTGAGGCTCGACGAATTCACGTCCACAAAAACATACTTTATACAAAAGCCATGCTTTGGGTCAACAAATGATCAACACAATGATCACTAAGATAGACGATCAAATAAATGATCCTATCACAATAATCAACACAATGATCATTTCAGCATCACTCAGCATGTCACATTACCAAACTGGGAATATATCGCTGATAACTTCAACTATATAACCTTTGAGCTCGTACGTCTCAAAGAAGGGTGTTAAGCAAAAAGAATAAATTCTCCGCCACCAACAGAAATATATTTGAAAGAAATCGGCTTTATATCTCAAATTGTAATGTCAGACACACAATCCATACAAGTCTGTTCCGGGATCGAACAGAACCGAAGGCACTTACAAAGAAGTCCTTGCAATCCGGATATTCACAATCCTGATCGGATTCACCATCACATATGGAGAACTCAATACCGTAGCTACTCGGTGCAGAGTCAATCGATAGTTCATCCTATCACTCTCGCAAATACCGGTCTTCAACACCGATCTTCAAATGCGATTCACAACGACGTATCACATATTCGGAGTGGGTTATACGACCCCATGGTCCTTTCCCGGTTAACCCGAATAGTGAGCGCTTATTCAAAAATAAGTGTGCATTCAAATTCAATCAATTCACATCAAATACCCATTCAAAGGGAAATACTGATAGTCGGTTATTGAACTATCACTGGATATGCACACATCACCAGATTCCAAATAATTTTCCAAATTATTTATTTTTCAAAAATATCTTTACTAGATATATAATTTCAACACTTCAAAAATAAATCAATATTTATTTTCAAACAAATTCCACTTCACATATAAATTCCATAATGAATTTATATTTCAAAATATTCATGCATATGATTTCAATTTATTCATTTCAATTTATCTTCAAAAAGATAAATTCGAATTATTCACTTCATATTGGAAACAATTCCATACTTATTAAAAATAAGTAATTCACAAATCTTTTTATTTTCAACACTTAGAAAATATTCAATATACTTAAATCGAATTAAGTATATATTTCATTCTTTAAGGAAATCATTTACTTAAACATATTTATTTGGGCCAAAACGAATGTTGCGTAAGACATCGTTACGACAACCCAAAATCACTAGTATAGGGATTCGGAATAAAAATAGATATATAAATCCCAATACTATATAAAAAACATTTCCATTCGGAAATCATTTACTATAACAACAGTGTTATAGTCCACTATTTCCTTTTATTTCTCGAAATCGTCTATTTCAACAATAAATGTTGAAATCTATGGTTTCGAATCTCAACACCTTTAAACATCGTTAGATCGTTTTAATTTTGTTTAAAATATCACATTCTAAAACATTTTCTTTAACGTGTTATTCACTATTCAAAAATCGTGAACATACTTCGTTAACAAATTTCATCCTTTTATTCAATTTATTTTAAAGGATTATTCACTATTCAAAAATGTGAATATAACTCCATTTCTAAGTTATAACAATTAACTTATCAAAATAAGTCGTTTGCGAATTTATAAAACAATGTTTATAAATTCCATTTCTATTTATTTATAAAAACTTCCTTTTTATAAATTCCTTTATTAACATATTTCAGTTTATAACTCAATTATAAACTAAATGTTTATATTATAAGTTAAATACTTATAAAACGATTATTTTATAAAATCGTTCTTTTAACTTCCCAAATTATTAATCTTAACTTATAAAATTGTTTATTTATCCAAAATTCATTCTTTCGATAACTTTATAAATTTTATAAACCTATTGCTTATAAAATTTCATTTATAACTTCACAGTTTATAATTTCATAAATTTCATTCATTTAGGAATTTCATTTTCACTACATTCAAACACTTATAAAAACTCGTTTTATAATGTCCATAATTCAATTTATAAATATCCATTTATAAATCTCTTAATATAAATCAGTTTATATTATTCTTTTAAACGTCTTTAAATTCCTTTAAAATTTCACCGTTCTCTTGATTTATAAAATAATCAAATTTTATAAATCTTATATTCAAACTTTTAATAATAAACTCAAAAATCCAGTTTAAACTATTTTATAAAATCATTGGTTCATATTTCTCAAAAACCAGCTTTTAACTATATTTCACAAAAACCATAATTTTATAACTTTAAAAATTATAACGTTTATTTATTTATAATGGATCAATTCCAAAAATATAGTATATTTTCAAAAATCACTTTAAAACCATTTTAAAATCCCAAAATCTGGGTCCAATGATGCTACACACCAAATAGTCAATCACGACTAACAACGATATCATATATCGATATGATAATCCATCAAATATCAAAATATCTGAAATAAAATAAATACTGCTGAGGAATCCAGTTGGATCCCTCCAACCTGTTTCCTGCATCCAAAAACATTAGCACAATACCAATTTCGCTCCAGTACGAAATTATCGCGGTATATGTTCTTATTAAATATTATCCGCTTACTAACGGCGTAATAGGGTCTCATCCGCTAAACAAAAAATGCGGGAAATCAACAACTGCAATATATACATATGCCAATATATATATATATTGATATTATTTATAATACCAATTTCACTGTTTATGAAATATTCGCGGTATATGTTTTTAATAAATAACATCCGCTTACTAACGGCGTATAATGTCTATTTTACAATCAATAATTTACAGTCATCATTCAAACATGCATTCAAATATTTTAAATCTAACTATTTAAAATAAAATCGAAACCGATTCGATTGAGTGAGAAATTCTCACCTTGGTTTTAAATTCCGTTTCTTTTTATTTCGAATAAAATTAAACGCGCGTTTAATTTTACCTGAAATTCTCACTAACTCCAAACGACTCCAAACCAACTCCATCGCGTAGTGCTCGTCCATACGATTCCAACGCAACTGAGTTTGCATTTTTTCGACCTCGTATGAAAAAGATATGAATTTATGAAGTTTGCACACGATTTTATAAACTTAAATTACAATTTCCTTTCATAAATTCAACATACACACCCACTAGCCCTTGGATCCAACTTGAGAAATCTGGGCCGTGACTTCCCTCCATCCTCCTCACGTCTTCCTTCTCCAGACATCCACACGCACAAGCTAACCCATGACATCAAAATTAGGTTTAAATAATTCGATCTCCACACTCAATTTGAACTCGATCGGGAAGTTGCAAATCGAAGCTCAAAATCTCCCCTATGCTCGGCTGCAACCACAGGGAGCTCGGCCCTGAGATAGGCCTCGAATTGCGTGCGTTTCCTGATGAGAACGGCCATGTTTTGCTCCTCCATCGTCGCACCATTTACGATCATATCCGTATGGATTTAAAGCTCATCTCGTGCTCTTCATCTTTGCTTCAGAAAGTTTTTGAAAATATTGCTTGGATTTGGAGAAATTAGAGGATGAAGAAGATTAAGTTTCAGCCCTTGAATTGTAACTGGCGGCTACATAATGAATTAGGGTTTGGATATATATTTTTTTTAATTTATGAAGAGGTAGGGCTATTTATAAGGAACGAGCGACACTATTCATCCCGGGAATTCCGAACTCCGATTTACGCGCCGTAACCAGCGTACCTAGGGTTTATCCCGCGTTCCGGACACAATGGAACAGGTTTCGGAAGCTAATTCGGAAGTATGTGCGAGTTATGGCTGCAAACGCTCAATTTAAATTAAACCGATTTAAATCGATTTATAGGCGTTTTAATTTGTACCGGACAAACGGTAAATCCAATTGACTTGAAATTTGAAACCTTACAATAATATCACATTACGGATCCGATGAAACTGGTTTCGTCGAAATCCGAGACTTTTTGAAAAATGGCTATTTTGACTCGCCAAATTTAAATTAAAAACGATTCGATGCGTTTCGAGCTGCCACGATCAAACGATAGCTCCGATTGACACGAAAATTGAAATCCGGTAATAACTAACTATTACGGATCCAATGAAACTGGTTTCGTTCAATTCTGAGACTGTTCAAAAATTGGCTATTTTACAGTCGATTATTAAATATTAAAATATTCAATTTTCACAAATTAACTTTTAATTCGATTTTAAAAGTTCTAAAATATTTCTATAACTCCAGTATGATTAAATAAAATTTTTCAAATTATTTTCAATCATTTTTAACTCAATTTTTAATTATTTCCATAATTTAACATATTAAATTATTGATTTAGTTATCTAATTAAATCCAAAAATTCAAATAAAAATTTATTTGACTTAAAAATTCACTTATTAACATTTAAAATTAATTAAATATTCAAATTTAAATTTATAAAAATTCTGGGTCGTTACATTTATAAATGCCGACTTTTGGAGTAATATATTGAATAATTTTAGTTTGAACTCTAAATGAGTTTGAAGTGGATGGATTGTTCAGACTTCAATCTAAATTTGGAACAAAATGGTTTCAAACTCGAGTGAAAAACGAAGAAGTTATGTTCGTTATGAAAACTAGAAATGCATAATAACTTTCTGGAAATTGTTAGGATTTCAAAATTTTCATTTATACTGCAACCATCTGTGGTAGTACAGAGGTGCACCAGTATAACGACCTAGAATTTTAGTCATTTAAATTTTAGATATTTAACTAATTTTAAATACTAAAAGTTAATTTTATAAGTTAAATAGTTTAAATTTTAAATACAATGGTTATTTGAATTTATGGAATTGTTTAAATATTCAAATCTTGAATTTAATGTGGGTAAAAATGATTTCAAAAGTTGATTTAAATTCTATTTAAAAAAGAATGAAGATAGTAAACTTTAAATTAGAATAAAAGGTGATTAAACTAATTTTGGAAATAGCTCGTTTTCATTAATGTGTTAAATTATCGATCCGGGGCATGGTCTCGGATTTGGACGAAGCTAGTGTTATTGGATCCATAATAACATATTATTGTTTGTCGATGATTTTCATAGCGATCGGACGTATCGTTGGGTCGTGCGAGCTAGAAATGAGTAGAAATTAATTTAAGGAATTTAAGTTAATATAATTCAATTTTGAAAGTTATCTTCTGTATATGATGGATTTTGGCTCCAATACTAGTTCCATTGTGTTCGGAATAGGGGTACTTAGTATAAAAAGCTAGCTGGCAAGCTTTGATTAGAGTTCGGAAATTTAAAGCGTGAATAGTTTGAGAAATTTTCTGTATAAGGACTTGAAATTCTCCTAAATTTCTAAAACCTAAACCATAAACGTAGCCTCTCCCTAGAAATCAACGGCCATGTATAATCGAAGCCAGTACATGCACTTTTGGGCGATGTGGTCAACTAGAGAAAGGTGGGTGACGTCGAGACGAACTCAATGACATGTTGGATAGTCGTAGTTCGTCGCATGGTGGTCGTAATCTGGCCCCGATAGTGGAAATTTGTTGTCACATTTTCTCATCGATGGAAAATTGTTGGGTGGCGTGAGTGGCAACTATGGAAGCATGGTGGTCTGAGGGGTCTCCAATGTGGATGCGGTGGCGCCTGGTGCCGTAAGACGGCAGCGGCGATCGAATCAATGTCTTGATTTTAATAACGAGGATGCCTTGGTTTATTGCGATGAAGAAGATGATTAACGACCTAGATTTTGTGATTATTGTTTGTAATTACGCTAATGAAATGTATCTAATTATATTAACAAAAAACCAAATTTATAAATGCTATAACTTTTTCATACGAGCTCGAATTTGAAGGGGGCGAGTTGTATTGCATTCGTATCAGTGAAATCTATGTTATGTAATTGGGTTGGAATAATTTCGAGCTTGTTAGAATTTGTGTTAAAATCGAATTCCCGTTTGATTTTAATTTACATTGGAACACTTTGGTGAAAACTGAAATTTCAATGAGTTAAACTGACCTCTCTGTCCTACTTATATTTTATATAAGTATGGATATTTTTATTTATGTTGTTTGTTGCTTGTTTGGATGATTTAATGTTTTATCAGTTGGTTTGGATATACTACCGCCCCTAGAGTAAATGAAACATTATGCATTTCCATGTATGAGCGGATGACCCATTGTATAAGATCTTCCCTCGAAGCAGATGATTTATATTTTATGATTATATACTCTATGCGATGCAGGTGGACAGGTTGGAGGGATCCGACATGATTCCTCATCACTATTGATTTATGTGTGCGTGCGCGCATGCGTGCGCGTTGATATATGGCTTGTGGGGCAGGGAGATTGGTTGGAGGGATCTAATGGGATTCCTTGTATTGTTGATTTTACTTTTCATATGTTGTGTCATATGGTCTGTTGGAAACTATATTGTGAATGGTTGAAGCGGTATCGTCATTATAAACATTCGTTGAAATCCCTGAAATTAGACGTGCATTTAAATTGGATAAACTGGGATATATATATATATATATATATATATATATATATATATATATATATATTGGTTGTTTAAATTGGTTGTTTATACACGTTTAGGCATGTTAGACATAAATGGATAATTTCGAAAGTTATTACCATTAGATAACAAGTTGTGATGAAACACCTAATTTAATAAAGTAAAAATGGCTTTTACTTTATATATATATATCCTTTCAAATCTTTCTAAAGTAATCTTCTAAATATTTAATTAAAGAAATTAAATTAAGAAGTTTTGGAGGTTTAAAAATGTTTTATTATTATTTCTCAATTTCGAACACAAAGGGGTTTTCATATTAAACATGTTTTATGGATTTTAATTATGTATTTTTAAGATATTTAATATAAATGTTTTAAATAATAATATAATCGTTTTTATAGTATACCTAATAAGATAATAGTTTTTAAGTATTTTAGTATATATAATTTTTAGTTAACAAGTTAAGTATTTTATTTAAAGTAAATAGAAGTTTTATATTATATTATCTTTTTAAATCTTTCTTACTATTAAATATTTTACTTTATAAATAAATTAGAGTATATATATCAAAATATCATTTTAAGTAGTTTTAAAATAATTTTAACATAATATTAAATATTTTAAAGATATTTCTTTACGTATAAGTTTAAATATTAAATTAGGTATTTTATAAATATAACAAAGGAAATATTGATTTTAGAACCTAACTTAAAATAAATTGTTTTATGGAATCAACTAAAAATGTATTAACTTAATTAATAAGTGTGAATGTGCTTTGATCTTTAAATAAATATTAAAGTTATTAATGGATAAGTAAATAGTTTTGGGTTGTTGTAAACAGTGTTTTTAGCAACACTTGTTTTTAACCCTTATTGTTAATTATACTTGGGAATATAATTAGATATTTACTGATGGATATTTAATAGAAAATTACAAGTAAATGGTTTTCGGTTTGTTGTGATGAATTTTTTGAGCAGCATTTGTCTTTAACCCTTAAATATAAATAAATCTTTAAGGAGGAGACTTTTGAAGATAATGATCAAACGGAATGGCTCTGGGCAACATTTGTTTTTGGACCCTTGAATTATATTTTAGAAGAAATATTACAAATATTTAACAATGGAATTTTTAAAGATGATAACAAGTATTGAAATATTTTATCAAGAGATAGAAAATGTTATATGTTTAATTTATAAAAGAAAAGGAGTTTATTATAACAATGTTTTGCAAGTAATTGTTTCAATCTCTTTGATTATATTTCAAGTAAGTAAAAATTGTTAAATAATTTATGAATAGAATTTTACCATTGGAATAAGTATCTAAGTATTTTTAAGCATCAAAAGAATAAATGAATAGTTAAATTTACAAAGAGAAGTATAAATCTTTTGTAAAAAGAAATCCAATATATTTATACAAGTATATAAAGGAAGTTTTAATTAATAAAAGAGTATTAATTAATAAGGAAGTTTTAGTTAATAAAGGAGTATTAATCAATGATGTGTTGATATATAAAAGAGGTTTTATTAGATAAAAAGGTGTTTTCTAATAAGATGGGTTTTTCTATTAACAAAGAATAAATTAATTAATAAGGGGATAAAGTCGTTTATGTGACTTGGCCCTACTTGGGATGAATTGGTATTGCTTATATGCTTACTTTCTTATGAGAAAGTATACAGAACTTAGTTCCCTTATGCAACCATTCTCGTTATTGTTGATTTTGACTAAATTAATTGATTCAGTCTTGGAGAGACCGAGATGGGTTACTGTTCTACTTATCAAAGACCACTTCAAGACTGAGATATGTATTTTATCTTTTGGAAGTGGAATGATGGAATCCATTTGTGGTTCGCAGAACTGATGAGATGATAAAATATATGTGGGATTCATTATTTGATTGATTTTTGTCGAAAAATTGTGTGAATATGTCAAACGTAACCTCGACAGCGGGAAATGACTAAGTACAGAGTAGGATGCATGATCCTAGGTTTAGCTAACCCATATAGGGGGTACGTTAACTCTATTATCTAGAGTATGCTTATTGGTATGTTGTGCACGAGGAGTTGATGATACTTGGTTCACGTGTTAGGACGTGGGCTGGTTGTGTCTACCTTATGGTATATTTTATTTAGAGATATACAATGCTCGAAAGGTAGTTTCCGACCCTTGTCATAGATGATCAGTCTCAATATGTCTTACAAGTATACCGGGGAGGTCTCCATGGAAAATCCATTTATACAAACATACCTTAGCGGTTTTTTTTAATACCTAAATATACTATTAAATGTAATCAATTTAACCATTTTAGCTATTTTATATTTATATTAAACACTTCATAAATTATTACAATATCATAGGATTTTATACATAAATGGTTCGGTTATCGCAAGACATATACCCGTCCGTGTTTATTTGCAGTGTAGTCTTACGAGATACCTTTATTCTATAAAGGGTTTTACAAATATATAATTCAAATTACTTGAGTTTTCTCACGCTACTTTACTATACTGATCCGGATGTAATTTTTCTTATAATGCTCAGGTCAGACCCATGTATATTTCAGATATCATTGGTGATTAATTAGAGCTCTAGGAAAGGAGCCGGATGATTACCAACCGTATATTTTATTTCTGCTGCATTACTTTTTTATTTTTTTATTAGCATTTGTGAGGGAAGGTTGTCATAACGGTCCAGGACAATGATTGTGATTTATTTTTGTATTCTGAATATTGTATGTATATTAAAGACTATAGTTTCTCTTTTGTGTAAAGATCATTGTCATATTATGTGTTGTTCCGCTGCGATTGTGAGATTCTGTGTTACATTAGTTTCTTTTCCTTTTCTTCTTTATTCTTTCTTTCACCTAACTATCAGTTTTTCCAACACTTGATTTGTGGCACGTAAATACCAAGGATTTATTAATGTCGATTTTTAAGGGTCGAAAATCCCAACTGTTCCAACTTGTGTGGACAAAAGCTGCATAATAAACCTAGGCTAATGAGGCTAAGTTTAATAACTTTAATTGATTCAGGGCCTTTCCTGTGGGTTTTTGACATCGACTAGTGATGTTTTGATGTGACTTTTTGACCTTATTTAATTGGAATATTGTTGACATATATATGGATGGATGTGTGTGTATATATGTGATATATATATATATATGTATATATATGAATATATATACATGTAACAACCTACACACTAATAGGTCTGATATGCTGACTGAATTGAAAAACCAAAGTCCTTAGGATATGGATTGTTAGTGCCGATATCCTGTAGTAACATAAATATATCATAGAGCCATCCATATGAACTCGCAATGGAATAATAATATATAATAAAACATATACATATTGACAAAGGCTAACACCTTGGAACCAATAACATTCCTTGGTTATCAAGTACTCTTGTCGATGCAGAGCATGAAAGAAAATCTACCTTCTCACTATTCTGCCTTGTACCAGTACATGTCCTTCAATATCTATTTTATGTGATGTAATGAGGAAGGGGTCAGAACAACATTCTAGCAACTAGTAAATTACATACTTTATACATAACACTAGTTATGTCGATTGTTTTCCTTACATGTTATTTCTATCATTCATTAACTAGTCATTTTGACTTCATATACGTATACGATATATTTAACTTATCCCGATATATAAAATGGACACACATACACACACGTGTGTGTGTAAGCGTTGTTGTCACCAATGGAAAAGGATACATCCCCACTGGTATCCATAATTATACATCACACCTCGCGTTGTACAACGAACCTCCTATTGGTGCTTAATAATGGCATTTCAACTAACTAGCCGTATTATTAACTCATCTTAAAGAGTTATGAAAGAGTTAACAACAACAAACAAATTTTGAGGCAATTGCGTATCCCTTTAGAAACCTACATCAGTGGGAAGTGTAGTCTGTCTCTTTGCATAACATAGTCATAATGACCAATCAAGATCGATGGCGCTCTCGACCTAATATGTACAACCATACTCCGTAAATATATCGTATCAACAGTGCTGGCATACAACCAAGATTACGACCACCTTCCAATTTAGATTGTGTAATGCAAACAAGGAAGCACCCACCTGGTTATTTAGTACCTCATGTTGGAATCGAAGCAGACTCCAATTGGCCATTTAAGATTTCAAATCCTAGCTGAAATACTTGGGTATATTCCCCAAGCCTATATGAAAATGTATATCCCCATATGTCCTATGGTTGGATAAGTCTCACATTAGTACAATGTATATAAAGTTGCTGGTAGCCACTTGCGGAGCGTAGAGTTATGTTTTGTAACATTACTGACTACGCATCCCATTCTATACCAATGACCACATCATTTCTAATTAATCTAAACATTGGGTTGGACCCAATAATCCATTACCGTCATAACGTATTCTTAAGACATGTAGTTTCAACTTGAAAATCAATAAACCTCCTATATTCAATTACTAGTATTCATTTATTTGCCATAAACTTACTTCTTATTTCATAAATGCCATTAGGTAACCTTTACTGCTTTTTTCAACTAATATAATTAAGTATCATTTACTATTTGTTCCCAATTAATACAATTAAGTACCATTTGACCTCTCTTTTCTTTAGGCATATTCCTTATTATTTCAATCAACACACTTTCATATATAATTGTAAAGTTGGATAGTTGATAAAAATTCACATAGTAACATTATTTATTCAATTGAATTAAAATATAAACTTAAATCCCAATCAAACTAGAAACGACTTCAATTCAAGTTTAACAACTTATAAGATTCAAATAACAAAATTTAGAATTAAACACAATCTTATATATATATATATAACTTATTTCATAATTTTTAGGACTATTTCATCCTTACATTCCTGATCTAGGTGTACACAACTTTTAATCGAAGTTAATAGTCGACTGAATATGTAGACAAGAAACTCAACTTAATTATATATATCTGTGTGTGTCCATATACATGTATATATACATGTATATATACATGTATATAATTCTATAATTCAATAATTTATATACAGGTAAAAAAGGATCCACAAATGATATAAAGCTAATATTAGGTAAAACACATAATTTTCCACTCACTTCGTAGCTTCCAAATCCAGATCTAAATCCATTCTTTATATATGACTCTCTTTCTTTATGCCGAAATATATATATCAAAAGTGCATACATATTTGTTAGGACTATAGATTTGTGAAGAGATTCGAATTAAATGTGGTCTAAATTTATAAATCTAGAATTTATCTCTTTTCAGAAAATCGATTCACCCTTATTCTTCTTTTCCTTTCTTTTCCATTGTTCTCCACACATATATTCAAATATACACACATACATTATAATTTCCACTATTCTTAGAAGTAGTGGAGGAAATTAAATGGTAGAGCTTTACTCCTTGATTAAAAAATATGAGAAGAAAAGTGAGTGACTAGACATGTTTGTATAGGCGCATGAACCAATTCTATCTGCTGGATTTTAATTAACAGAATCCAGATCGTTAGAGCGAGATTCACACAGCTGTGGTCCTTCCCAACCAGTCGAGAGATTTGATATCAGTAGGTGGCCGTAGTTATTGGTCGGCCAATATTGGCTATCAACTCGTAGGCTATTCCAACTTTAATTTATTTCTTTCCTTCTACATAGATTTGATTAAATTTAATAGTGTCATTGCCTCATAATTAATTTAACATTAACATTTTTATTTAACATTTACTCTAACGCTATGTTATGACATTTATCACCCTAACACATTTTTAATTATTTCCAATCTGAAATCTTTAAACATCGATAAATCCAAGAGTAATTCATATACATAAGTTACTCAAAATATTTCCATAAATACAATGATGCAAGTATCATTGCTAAATTCTAAAGTTTTATCAAATTCCATTTTTAGCTTTAATAATTGTGACACCCCGCACCTGCCCGAAAATCGAACATGACTAGAAGCATGGGTGGTTGGGTAAAATAAAAATCCATAACATAGCACAGAGACTAAGGAAACAATATAAAATGATTAAAATATTATAGTGGAAGAAAAATTTAACTCATTATAAATTAATAGCAAAACAGCTTCGTTAAAAACAACATTATCCCAAATTTATTTCTGAAACCAAAAGCACCAAGTAGTCTCCACCAAAACATAAAACATAACAAAGTTCACAATATACGTCCCTATATATATAGTAAAGTATGAAAAAGAGAAACGAATTACATGAAACAAAAGAAACAAAAGCTGAAGATAACAACTGCTCTAATGACCCTCCAAGCTGCAAAGAACTATAACCTAGACCAACCCTTCTGTAATTTGGGGAAAATAGGAAAAATAGGAATGGGTCAGACATAAAGTCTGGTGAATAAGAAATAAAATGAAGAAGAAAGAATAAACAGTTTAATTCCAGGTCTTCCCCGGATATTGCAGAGGATGAATAATATAATGGAGTGAATCCTTCTTAGATATAGGTCCTAAAAAGCCAAAGTCCATGATCACTCTAGGGAAGTTGACCATGTAGTAATACAAAACAACAATTGGCCTTTTGGACCTTCTATCCATACCTATCAACGTTCTAAAGCATGAAAGTCATGCTTTTCAACCGTGCACTGTGACTGATTGCCTCTTACGTTTGACTAGCACAAACTCAAACAACCTCACAGGACCCTGAATTTGGGCTCAGGCTCCGCCAAACTAGACTCGTATCCACTTGTTTCCTTAGTCACCAACATGGACTTGCCCCTATCCAAAGTCTCGGTCCTCCGAAAGAGCGCCCGCAGCTTGTTCGGTTGTGCAAAATCCTCCACTGATCTACCTAAAGAAGCCTCCGTCGGAGTACACTTGTCATTATCCGTCCGCGTTGATCTGCCTGAAGAAGCCTACGATTATGGATGTTATCTATCCAACGTACTATGAACCTATGAAAGGTAACAAACACCCTTGCGAACCAACTTGCCTGCTCCTAGTACATATAACCAAAACTTTGTTTTGGTTTTAACTGCATGAAACACCTATCGAGACCTTTATATGGTTTTCCAACCAAATCGCTTCCAGATTAATTAATTTTACCGTTACAGTTTACATACTGTTTATTTCCATTAATCTGCTTTAGATCATTTTTACATCTGATTTGGTTATTTCCCTTTTTCTTACATAAATGATATTTCAATTTCACGTCTATTCAGTCCATATGGTTTGTCTGTAATTTTTATGGTATTTTGTTACAGATTTACACTAGCCTTTAGGGTCCATTTAATTTACATTTTTTCCACCCTAATTTACATTCTCCTTTTAGAGATTTAATCTATAAAAAAAATTATCCAATAGGCACAAACCATTTAATTACACAAAATTCCACCTTTACATTTTTATGCCACATATGAAACAAATAATTAAGCCAATTAGACTTCCCAATTTTGTTCCAAAAGCATATTCAAAATTATGTAATTATATCAATTAAAGCCACAATTTTATTCAAGTAACATATTCTGAATTTATTCAATTAACCTGTTCTACCATTAGAAATTGAATAATAATTCTAATTCAATTTAAGTAAACCAATCTTATTTACGCCATGAAACGTGAATAACAATTTGTTTGCTCCAAATTTTAACCCAAACATGAATTAGAATTGAGAAGTGGAAGAAGAAGATATAACAATTTACATAAACTTCAATCTTATTTATACCATAAAACGTGAATAGATAATTTATATGTTCCATATCTTAAATCAAATATGAATTAGATTTGAGAAGTGGAAGAAGAAGAAGTTGCAATAATTTACATCTGTTCTCAATTAATGACAGAAAATAATTCATATTAACGTGCCAGAAAAGAACTGAAATTGAACTACTTTATTTTTCTATTTCATATTAATTTCCACTCACCTGGCACTTGAGCTTGCATAAATTCGAAAAAAGCTTTGCTTTAATCTTTCTCCCTTTGATTCTTCTAGATTCCCCAAATTGCTTGAATATATATATATACATATATGTATGTATGTATGTATGTATGTATGTATGTATATAATTTAATTTGGTAGAGATTTGTTTCTTTTGTAGAGAAAAGGGGGAAGAATAATACAAACTAATTTTACTATAGAATTACGGTGATGACTGAATAAGAGATTAAGTTTAGGTAAGAAGGTTTATTTATAGATTGTTTGAGTGAATATAATCCATTATATAATTTTAGATTAAATCTTGTTCTTTCATACACTTAATGGTTATCCATTCTAGCCTATACACATCACTCAATAAATAAAATTTAGCCATCTCATCCTATTATATCACTGGAGCGAATGGGAAGCTGCTACTGTTAGAAACAATGTTGAAATACGTAGGAAAATCGCTGGAAACGAACTAGCTAAAAAAACGTCACTCCAAATTTTGGGCGATAACGGGACTTGGTCCCTGGTTATTAAGGAAGTCAACATGCGCCTTTACCGCTGTACCAAATGTGCTTATTTAATTGTATTTCCCATAAAATAACGGGGGGATACATTCTCCCCCCTTAAAGGATTTCATCCTCGAAATCTCAAAAGAAGGAAGAACATAATTAAAAACCAACATCCAAGAACTACATCCATCAACTCAACCATCATCCATTTCTACCATTATCCTTATTTTTAACTAATGTAATTTATGATTTATGAATAGTGAAATGCATATGAACTTACCTAATGCGAAAAGGTAGTCGGTTTACTGATTCAGATGACCTCTTATAATGCAAGTTGCTTATGCCATGCAACAAATGTATGCAATTAGCCTAGTATAATTGATAATTCTATATGTATGTTTAATCTTTCACCCAAATGCACCATCCATATGCAACATTCATTTACACACACACACACACACATATACAACCATGTGCAAATGTAATAGATAACAGGCACACATATGCAGGTGTGTGTACTTAGTTGGCTGATTATCCAAATAAATATCTATCTAGTGCATGCGATGCATCCATTTGCAAACATTGGCATCCACTTGCAATCATTTTCATCCATCAAACATAACATGCCCAAATGACATGTTTACAACCAAGCTACCATTCGTAGGTTTCACCTAAAGATTATCGAAAAAACCCTAACTAAGGAAAGATCAAAGCTAGGATATTTGAAGTGTACCTTCAAATAGAAAAGGATAAGAAGTTCGAATTCTCTACTAAAATTCCCATGTGCACTCCTTGGGTTCATCTCCCATTGAACATTCACTAGACAAACTTCCTTGTTGCATAATCTCTTGACGCCATGTTCTAATATATAGGTGTGTGTACGATGCACAAGTGATTTGTGCTCTACCTTTACTTCCCTAAGCTGATCAGATTCTACTACTACTGCGGAATCATGTAGACACTTCCTCAGATGCGAAACAAAAAACATCATGAACCCTGCCAACTTATATGGAAGATCAACTCTATATGCCACTTTTCCAATCCGTGCGGTAATAGGGAAGGGTCCTACAAATCTCGGTGCCAACTTACTCACTAAGCCAAATATCATAACGTTTCTCAATGGAGAAACCTTGACAAAAACCATATCTCCAACCTTGAACTCCAAATTTGAACGCCTTCTGTCGGCATATGACTTTTGTCTATCTTGTGCGGTCTTCAACCTCATGCGAATCTAATGCACCTTCTAGGAAGTTTCCCTCACCAAGTCTAGTTCAAGAGAAATCCTATCGGTGTATCCCACTAACAGGCTGGTGATCTACATGGCCTTCCATAGAGAGCCTTGAACGTTGCTATCCCAATGCTTGCTTGATAACTATTATTATATGTGAACTCCACCAAAGGTAGGTAGTCTTCCCAAGAGCCTCCGAAGTCAATGATGCACAATTTGAGCAAATCTTCCAAAACCCTATTTACCCTCTCAGTCTATCCATCTGTCAATGGTGATATACCATGCTCAGATACAATTCTGCTCCCAAGGCTTGTTGAAGGCTCCTTCAAAACTCGCTGGTGAATAATGGATCTCTGCTTCTCACAATGCTGGCGGGAATTCCATGAAGCCTAACTATCTCCCTTACATAAAGGGTCGCCAAAGAAGCTGCCTTCATATTACTCTTAATGGGTATAAAATGAGCGCTCTTCATCATTCTATCCACAATGACCCAAATGCTCGTGTTCCCCCTCCGTGACCTTGGTAATCCATCCACAATGTCCATAGAGATGCTCTCCCATTTCCATAATAGAATATCCAATGGCTGCAACGGTCCTCCGGGCTTCTTCTTTTCCGCATTTACCCATTGGCAAGTGATGTACTTTGATACACACTCCGCCACCCTCTTCTTTATTTTGGGCGAATAGAATACCATCTTCATATCTTGGTACTTCTTATCACCACCAAGGTGCACTGTTATCCTAGAATGATGTGACTCGGTCAACACTACATCTACTAGATCCTAACTACGGGGAACACAAAGTCTACCATCCCTTTTAAGCCATCCCCTAGTGTCCATGGTATAGTGCCTAAGATGTGGTGACGAATCTCCTTTACCAAGCTTATCTAAAATGTCCTTTAACTCTTCATCCTCACCTTGCCTTGCTCTGATCTACTGCATCAAAGTAGGATGGACTTCGAGGGCTGCTACCAATCCCGGAGCTAAAACTATGGAGGTCTACAATCAAAGGTAGCAATTTACTCCAAATGCTTCCATTCCAAAAAAGAGGACTTAAAACAACTTTGCATCTACTTAACGCATCTGCCACTACATTACCCTTGCCAGGGGTATAGGAAATCTCAAAGTCATAAGAGGCTAAAAATTCCATCCATCTTTGCTGTCTCAAATTCAAGTCTTTCTGAGAGAATAGATACTTTAAAGACTTATAATCCGTGAAAAGATCAAATCTTTCTCCAAAGAGATAGTGCCTCTAAGACATGAGAGAAAAAATTATAGCTGCGAACTCAAGATCGTGTGTCGGGTAGTTCTTCTCATGCGTTTTCAACTATTTACTCGCATAGCACACTACCCTACCCTCTTGCATCAGTACCCCCGCTAGCCCTATACCACAAGCATTTGTATAGAATGAGAAAGGCTTGGTTCCATCCGGTAATACTAATACGGGCGCGGTAGTCAAAGCTTCCTTCAATCGATCAAAGGCATCCTCACACTTGGCATCCCAAACAAAAGTTGAGTTCTTCTTAGCAAGGTGGGTAAGTGGATCTGATATCCTAGCGATTAATGAATTCCTATAGTAGCTTGCGAGACCAAGGAAACTCTTTATGTATGTGGAATTCTTAGGGGCTGCTAATCCGATACAGGTACCACTTTCACCAGATCTACTGCAAGTCCATCCTTCGAAATGATGTGTCCTAAAAAGCGAACCTCATCCCTCCAAAAGTGGCACATGAAGAACTTCGCCTTCAACTTATGTGCTCGCAGGGTCCTAAGAACTTCTTCCAAGTAAATAGTATGCTCCTCCTTGCTTCGCGAATAAACCGAAATGTCATTGACGAACACCACTACAAACTTGTTCAATAATTCGTGAAATACTCGACTCATCAGGTCCACAAAATATGCCAGAGCATTGTTTAGCCAAAATAACATGACTAACCACTCAAATAACCCATCCAAAGTCCTAAACGCAGTCTTCTTGATGCTATCCTCCACCACACGCAACTAATGAATTCTCGTGGCCAAAACGAACTGCGAAAATACCTTGGCTCCTACTAGCTGGTTGAAGAGATCGTTTACATGGGGAAAAGGATAACAACTCTTCTTCATCATATTATTAAGCTCCCTATAATCCACGCAAAGCTTGAGAAAGCCATCCGCTTTAGTGGCGAAGATGACGGGTGCACCCCACTCATAAATGCTCCTATGAATGAAGCCCTTCTCCAAAAGCTCTCCTATTTTCTTGCTCAACTCGTGACGTTCCTTAGGATCCATATGCCTTACCAGTAAAGCAACCGGTTTGGCATTATCGACAAAATAAATCTTGAATCGATCTCTCTTCGAGGTGTAAGGCCAGCAACCTCCTCAAACCCATCTGGAAAGTCTCTAACAACGGGTTCCAAACTCAAACTATCGGGCGATAAGTAAAGAGAATGAAGGTAGCTCAACATCACTGATCCTTTAGGATCATAAGATACCTCCAAGGTACATCCACTACAAGTGCCTAACCGCACTACCCTCTTATCGCTATCAAGGACAACACTATACATGGATAGCCAATCCGTACCAAGAATCAATCCAAACCTGGAAAAGCTCAAAACAAAGGCACTATAGTCAAACTCAATCCCTAAAATAAACAATTTCAAATCTCGACAAAACATGGACAAAAAGACCGATCCTCCTACAGCATTTGATGCTACTACCTGGTCGGTCACTAAGCAAGCATCATGACCAAGAACCTCTACCAGAGTACTAGATGTAAAAGAGTGCGAAGCTCCAGAATCAAATAGGGTACGAATAGGAAAATCAGAGATAGATAACACACCTTCGATGATCACCTTCTTTCTGTTGTCCATAACTGGACGAGTACTAGAGGAAGGAGCTGCCTCTAAAGCATAAGCCTGAGCAAGCTACGAAGGTGTTTGTGAATTGTCCTTAGTCTTCGACGAACAGTCCATTTGCGTATGCCCCACTTGATTGCAAAGATAATACCTCAGTCTCGGTCGCTTTCCTATCCCTCAACAATCCTTAGCAAGATGACCTGGTTTCTCACAAGTATTGCACTTCCAGTCCTTCCTTGGAACTTTCCTTTTACTACCTGACCCTCCTCCTCTCCTCTTTCCTTTCTGCTGCTTCTTCCATCACTCTTCTGCGCCGCATCTCATTTCTTCTCAGTATCAGCATATAAAGCCATCTCTACCAATCCCTCAAAAGTGGCTCCCATCGGAATGTAGCTTACCGCCAAACTCTACAGTGGATGACTCAAACTCTTAGCGAACTTCAGCGCCTTCTTGTGAGGAGTATTGATCAGGTTTAGTCCAAATCTAGCAAGCTCATTGAATTGATTAAAATATTCCATAACTTATTATCCTCTTACTTGGGCTGTATAAATTTCTCTAGCTGCACTCCCTCTTCAGCCTAGGATAAGAATTTCCTCTCGAACCTAGAACGAAATCCACCCAAGTCAAATTATCAGCCTCGACCTCCACCATCTCCCACCAACGAAGAGCCTCTCCCTGCAACTGCCATGAAGGCAACTGCCTCCGAGCCAAGTCCTCCAATCTTATAAGTCCAAATACCCGCTCACAACTATGGATCCAAGCTCTCGCCTCAGTATATGACTCGGTGCCAAGACACGACTTGCCTCCTAAGCTGGTGTAATCCTTGCAAAACTTAGGAAAATCGAGAATGCCTGGCGGACGGGCTGGAGCCCCTTCTGCCGGAACAGCATCCCTAGTTGGTGGATCTGCTCATGCAGTAGCCTGCAAATAACGTTTGAACCAAGCAAGCATGTTATGGTCGGGAATTGCGGGGATATCTTGCAGTTCAGGCATTTCTATCTATGAATATTGAAAACATGGGATTAGGTACTCCACAAATAGTTCAATAGATAAGGAGGAAAAGATATGAGGGACCCATTTCTAAAATTTCTTTTCCATCCAAAATATATACGTGTGATTTTAAAATTATTATTTGGAATATCCTTTAAAAATTATTCGAAAACCATTATATTTTTAAAATATATTTAGGATTTCCATAACCTTAGCACTTATATCAACTATGACACCCCACACCTCTAATCACCTCGAAAATCGGGCATGACTAGAAGCACGGGTAGTCGGGTGAAATAGAAATCCATAATCTTGCACAAAGACTAAGGCAACAACATAAAATGATTAAAATATTACAGTGGAAGAAAACTTTCACTAATTTTAAATTAATAGCAAAACAGTTTTAATTAAAAACAACATTACCCCAAATTTATTTTTGAAACCAAAAGTACCAAGTAGTCTCCACCAAAACATAAAATATAACAAAGGTCACAATATATGCCTCATAAACAGAGTAAAATATGGAAAAGAGAAACGAAGTACACGAAACAAAAGAAATAAAATTTGATGATAACAACTTCTCCAACGACTCTCCAAGCTGCAAAGAACTTTAACTTAGACCCGCCCTCCTGTGATTTGGGGAAAATAGGAAAAATAGGGATGGGTCAGATATAAAGTCTAGTGAATGTGAAATAAAATGAAGTAGAAAGAATAAAACAGTTTAAGTCTAGGTCTTCCCCGGATATTGCAAAGGGTGAATAATATAATATAGTGAATCCTTCTTAGAAACAGTTTCTAAGAAGCCAAATTCTGTGGTCACTCTAGGGAAGTCAACCATGCAGTAATATTAAACGACAATCGGCATGTCGGACTTGCTATCCTTACCTATCCACGTGCTACAGCGTGAAAGTTATGCTCTTCACCCGTGCACTATGACTAAATGCTTCTTATGTCTAACCAGCGCCGACTCAAACAACCTCATAGGATCCCGAAGTTGCACTTAGGCTTTGCCAAACTGGACTCCTATCCCCTTGTCTCCTCGGTCACCAATGTGGACGTGCCTCTATCCAAAGTGTTGGTCCTCCGAAAGAGCGCCCGCAGCCGGGTAGGCTGCGCAAAATCCTCCAACGATCTGCCAAAAGAAGCCTACGACGGAGCACACTTATCCTATTCTGTCCACATCGATATGCCTAAAGAAGGCTACGATTGTGGATGCTATCTATCCTATATACTAGCAACCTATGAAAGGTAACAAACATCCTTGTGAACCTACTTGCTCGCTCCTAGTATGTATAGCCGAAATAATATTATGGTCTTAACTTCATGAAACACCCATCCAGACCTTTACAAGGTCTGCCTACCAAATCGCTTTCAGATTAATTAATTTTACCATTATAGTTTACATACCGTTTATTTCTATTATTCTACTTCAGGCCATTTTTACATCCGATTTGGTTATTTCACAATTTCACTTTTTCTTACATAAATGGTATTACAATTTCACGTCCATTTAGTCCGTAATGTTTGTCTGTAATTTTTATGCCGTTTTGTTGCAGATTTACACTAGCCTTTAGGGTCCATTTAATTTACATTTTTTCCACCCTAGTTTACGTTCTCCTTTTAGAGATTTAACCTGTACACGAATAGCCACAAACCATTTAATTACACAAAATTCCACTTTTATATTTTTAGGCCACATATGAAATAAACAATTGTGCCAAATAGACTTCCTAATTTTTTTCCAAAACCATATTCAAAATTATGTAATTAAATCAATCAAAACCATAATTTTATTCAAGTAACATATTCTGAATTTATTCAACTAACCTGCTCTACCATTAGAAATTGAATAACAACTCTAATTAAATTTAATTAAACCAACCTTATTTACGCTATGAAACATGAATAACAATTTGTTTGTTTCAAATTTTAACCCAAACATGAATTAGAATTGAGAAGTGGAAGAAGAAGAATATACAATAATTTACATAAATTTCAATCTTATTTATGCCATAAACATGAATAGACAATTTATATGTCCCATATTTTAAACCAAACATGAATAAGATTTGAGAAGTGGAAGAAAAAGAAGAAGTTGCAATAATTTATATCTGTTCTCAATTAATAACAGAACTTAATTCATGTTAACGTGCCAGAAAAGAACTGAAATTGAACTACTTTATTTTTCTATTTCATATTAATTTCCACTCACCAGACATTTGAGCTTGCATAAATTTGAAAAAAGCTTTGCTTTAATCTTTCTCCCTTTGATTCTTCTAAATTCCCCTAATTTCTTGATTATATATAGATAATTCAATTTGGTAGAGATTTGTTTATTTGGTAGAGAAAAGGAGGAAGAATAATACACATTAATTTCATTGTAGAATTATGGCGATGGCTGAATATGAGATTAGGTTTAGGTTAGATGGTTTATTTATAGATTGTTTGAGTGTATATAATCCATTGGATTATTTTAGATTATATCTAGTTCTTTCATACACTTAATGGTTATCTATTCTAGCTTAAACATATCACTCAACCAATAAAATTTAGACATCTCAACCTATTACATCACTAGAGCGAATGAGAAGCCGCCACATGTTAGAAACAATGTTGAAATACATAGGAAAATTGCTGAAAATAAATCAGCTAAAAAAATATCGCTCCAGATTTTGGGCAACAATAGGACTTGATCCCTAGTCACTAAGGAAATCAACATTCGTCTTTACCACTATACCAAATGCGCTTTTTTTAAATTGTATTTCTCGTAAAATATCAGGGTGTTACAATAATTATTTATTAATTCTTTTTAACTATTTGCTATTTACTTTACTGTAATGTTACATTCTCCCCCTTAAAGGAATTTCATCACTAAAATTCACCAAGGACTAAATCATGTAACATAGCATGCAACCATTTCTATACTATCTAACCAATTAGTGTACATCCAATTTTGCAACCAACTACAAGTACACAATGTATCACAACACATATGGTATGTATATTGAATAATACTAATTCGATATTTCCTATATGAATGCATTACTTTAAAACAATTTTGAAAATATGGTGCAAACAACCACATTTATACTAGATGTTCATATGTGTTCAAGTTTTCAAAAATCAAAATTCTTATTTTCACACAACAAATTCCACACTCCTAAGAATTGGGAAATGGTTTGACCAATTTTGCATCCAATCCCTTTGATTCATTACCTAATGCACCATTTCTAAAACCTAAAATTTTAATAATATCCAATTTTCCTAAACCTACTCTTATGCCAAAAAGGAATTTAGAAAGGGAATTTTATATTACTACCCTTCTTTTATATAAAAATTTCATTATTCTTTAGAGCCTTCTCTTTTTCTCCTAAATCTTTTCAAAAATTTCAAGTACAAGAAGGCCTATTTATTGATTTAAAACGGAATTATTTTATAAATAAGTTTTGTTTTACTATCAACAAGTATGGAAAAAGTAATTCCAAAGCTAAAACAACTCTTTCCCTTGTCATTATCTAGTTTCATGTTTCCTAACACATCAACTTTTTCTATGCTAAGCATGTGGATTTTAAAATCAGAACTTTTTGGTTTTTCATTCAAAATACTTTTTAATTATTAGTTGGAAAATTTTAAAATAAAACCAACCTTTCTTCAAAAAAAATTCAAAAATATTTTATATATATTAAAAAATCAAAAATTATGAACAAAATTTCCCAAAATTATTTAGTTTCACATTTTCAAAACAAATAAGTTGCACCCCGATGTAATTGGGATTCAGTCGATGAGTCAACGCATCTGATGGACCCTTGCCTATTACATAGTAGATATTCAAATTTTAAAAACTTATTCTTTTATTTAGAACCATAAACAGCACACAAGTACATTTATAAATACTAGCTTTTGAGACGTAGAGATAGTGACTCGTAGGTTTCACAACAACCCATCTCCGTCCTTCGCTCGCTAAAATTTACTTTTCACAAAAAGTTTTCAAGATTTAAGTATCATTTGTGTTTAGTTACTATCTAAATAATTTCCTAATTTAGTTTATAAACTTTCATCTTTATCTTACATTTATCATTAGTTAAGTGTCCTTATGAGATTTCCTTATGTATAATGTTTTCCAATTTATATATCAAAACTCGTCTAGAAAATCAACATGGTAATAAAATGGGAGCATTATTTATCATATCATATGCATTTTATACAAAAGTATATAACTACGCTTATAACCCAAACTTTAAAAACAATCACTGGAAGCTTCCCTTCAACATTAACCGGTATTCATGTTTTATAGCACTATTACTTCTTACTCAAATAAAATGGAGATTTTAATATGTCATTATATTATAACTTACATGTTTTGACTTTTTCTTTTGCCTTCTAATAAATAAGGTCCATCCATTACTTCAATTACCACAACCAATTATATTACCATCTGCTTTTAATCCATATCACTTGATATTATTCTAAAGTTTTAATATATACTTTCTTTATCTTTAATCCTTCATGCGAGTATACTTTAAGACTCGCAAAAGTGTACTTTGTTACCATTCCATATTCCTTTATCGGTCCTTATTATTGCTTTCATGCATGTATAACAAAACATTATGGTTCATACCAGTATTTCTTGTATTTTATGGGGATTCCTTGTTTCTACTCTATGGACATTTATAGCTATTTTATCCACTGCCTTAACCTTTACCCTATCTAACCTAAGCAATCATCCCTATCTACTCTATGTCAAAGTTAATTTGATTTTCATTACCTATTATAAAAATTTTAAACTTCACATTCATGAAGTACTTAACCTAAAGTTTTTATCTTTAAAAGTATAAACTTAGAAACTTTTTATTAAATTCAACAATTGCTTGTTTTCCAAAAGGAGCCAAGAAAAATTCCTTATTATGTCCAACTTTAGTTGTAGCCGTCGTTACTTTTAAAACCATAATTGTGGATTTAGGAAGTAAATTTATTTATTAATTTCAATCAAAGTGAGCGATTTAATTTAAAACAATCCTTTCCTTTAAACAACACGTTATTTCCTTCTTTCCAAAGAGTAAGAGTCAAGTTTTCATTGCATAAATAGTCATTCAAATCAATTTTTTATTTGAAGCATTTTTACAACTAAGATTTTACTTCTTAAAAAGTAGATTTTTAACTCAAATCGTTTATTAATTTTTGCATTTACAAATTCAATTGCTACATCGAACTATTTTTCAAAAATACACTACTATAGTGTTTCAAAACATCTTTATAATTTAGAACTGTATAAACTAGAGTGAACAAGAAAAATTGGAGTAGATAGGTTGTAACGACATAGAATTTTAGTCATTCGAATTTGAAACATTTGATTGATTTTAGATCTTAAAAAGTTTATTTTATAAGCAAATAACTTAACTGTCAAATATAAGGATTTATTTGATAATTGAAATTATTAATTGAATATTTGGAATTATTTAAATAATTGAATCCTAGATTTAATGTGGATAAAAATAATTTCTATAGCTGATTTAAATTCATTTTGAATAAGAATGATTACAACAAACTTTTGAATTTGAATTCAAAAGTGATTAAACTTGTTTTATAATAATCGTTTTAGTTAACGTGTGAAAATAGCCTTATGGGGCATTGTCTCGGATTTCAGTTTTATTATATCTGTAATAGTAAATTTTTGTATACAGTCAAATTTCGTAGCGATCCTAGATATCGTGTCATCATGCGAGCACGTAACACATTAAAATTAATTACCATAATTTAATATAATATAATTCGATTTTAAAAAAGCTAACTTCTTGTATATTATCGAATTAGGTCTCAACAATTATTCCATTATGATCAGAATAGAGGTATTATATATATAAAACAACAGGCGATATGCCCCTATTGGAGTTCAGAAATTTTAAGTGTGAATAGTTTAACAAAATTTTCTATATAAGGCCATTATAATTCAATTTAGCAAATAAAACCCTAATCCAAATAACTAACGACCACCTACGTTTAACGGCCGAAATCGCCTTGTCTTCCTCCTTCAATTCCTCATCAACCACTAAACGAAACGTCACGGTGCATGAAGGAAAGTCGTAGAGCTAGACGAGCTCTACATAACGTACGATCGGACCGTTGTAGACCATCACATAGGGGCCAGAATTTCACCGCGTTTGTGGCGCGCTTATTAGCAAAATTCGAAGCGAGGCGGCACAATAATGGGTTGGACCACCATCGATGGCAAGAGTAAGGACGAGGCTTTGTTCTGGGCGCATCGGATAGTCGGCGATGAAGTGTGGCAGCGGCGATGGTTTGGTGAAGTCGCGTATGTATAGGCTCTTAGAAACGTTAGTTTGAATGAAGGATTTAGGCTAATCAACGGTAAATTAATTACTAATTGATTTAATTAATTAAGCTAATTGTTTGCAACCAAATTCGTCACAAACACCCAAGAATAGATTTATGTAGAGAAATAAATGAAGAAAGTAAAATTAAAATGGAGGAATGGAATAAACTAGTAAGCAAATCAAAGCAATAATCAAGAACACAAAAATTTATAGTGGTTCGACGTTGTACTCCTACACTCACTTTGAAGATTCTCTTTGTTGATTCACAAATAGTTTGATTACAGTAGCAAATAACAAGAAATTAGGAGAAAACTTGATTACAATATAGATTAATGTAACCAGCAATGTATGAAAGGGATAACGGATTAACAATCTTAAGGCTAATTTAACACTAGAGGGGGGTGAATAGTGTTTAATGGATTCTAAGACTTATATGAACTAATTTAAAATTATGACACAAAAAAATGCAGAACTTAATCACAGAACAATTACAAAATCAAACACAGATGCAGAAAGTAAATAAAAAGCAGTAAAGGGAAAGAACACATCGAATTTTATACTAGTTCGGAGTTACCCTACATCTAGTCATGTACCAAGACGAACCACCTCATACAGATTTTTATTATACCAATGTCGAGAATACATTCCTCAATTTCTAAAGGCCTTGAGGTACCCTCCTGTCTCATGAGTCCGAGGCAAACTCTCTTGATTTAAGGGCCACAAGATTATCCAATCGATTTCCAGGCGCAACCAGACCTTATAGAGAGACTCGATAAACTTTTGATTACAAATTGATTCTATAACTCTGAATAGCACTTTCATCTTTGAGAGAGGGCAGAGAATCAAACAAGAATGAGATTCTAATTTGATTCACTTAGGAATTCGGCAGAATTTCGGCACAATCTTAAAAAATATGGAAATTATAGAATATGGATTTGTGGAGAAGAAGAAGTGAATAAAAAAATGAAAACAGATGGTTAAAAAATTCGTTTTGAAGGTTATTTATAAAGCACCAACGATCGTAACCATTCGTGAAGAGATTTAAACGAATAGACATTTCTTTTGAAAATTGAAACTTTTGAGTTCAACGGCCACCTTGTCGACATGGGGTATCCCATGATGTCGACATCAATATGTAAAAAAAATGTAAATTTTTTTTTTGAAAATGGTATTGAAAGAAAAACAAGATAAAACGACTCTAGAGTAAAAAAAAGTTTAAAACAAGAGTTCATTTAAAAAAAAAAAATATTTTAATGCTAAAACATCTTTTTGAAAATCATTTGAAAATATAATTTTTAAGGCTAAAACATTTTGAAAAGTGGATTTGAAAATCATTTTGAAAAACCATTTTGAAATAGTTTTGCAAGCTTCTTCCTGCAGAATATCTCATCACATCAGAACTTGAGAACTTGTACAAAACAAGGGTGATCATGGATTTGTATGCCACTTGTCGTAGGTTTGTAAGCTACTTGTCATGGGTTTGTAAGCCACTAAGAAGGTAGAAATGGGTTCCATCCCAAATGAAATTCGGAATGAATATTTCCATGCTATTATGAAGTTTTAACAAAAAACTAGACACATATCTTGAAATTTTGATCTTGATACTCATGAGTCTTCAAAATTGATTTCTTCATTCTTGATCTTTATACTGTATAGTCTTCAATAATCAGTACCTGCCTTATATATATCCTGCATAATAATATTTATATATATCTAGACAATAGTGTTAGTATATAAGTTATAATAAAATAAGTTACAAAGGTTGTTGTCATCAAAGCCACTATCTCCAGTTCCTAACAATCTCCCCCTTTTTGATGATGACAACCTTATAAAATATACTTACCACTTTGATCATACCATAACTCCCCCTTATACCAACAACTCCCCCTTACTCCAAGGCTATTATTTTATATAACTTTCTCCCCCTTTTTCATCAACAAAATAACCTATAAACCTTGAACTTAGTAGAAAAAGAGATAAAAAAACATAGACATAATAATATAACATCTTAACCGGAATTCAAGTTTCTATCTATCGAAGATAGTTTTTAGAAGAACCTTAAGATAACACTTATATACAAATTAACAAACCAGTATACAATCACGAAAGAGAAAAATGAAAAATGCTTAACGAGAACCCTTAACTATTGGTGATTTATGGACTGAACAATTTGGATAGTGGAGACAAAAGTTTCCACGTTGTTCAACCAAGTCCCCATTAGTGTCAAAAAGGGCCTCTCCAACGCAAATCACGCCATCGCCTTCGTCCATATGAACATCTGGATTCGGCAGAGGATGTTCTTCTTCTTGATCCTCTTGTGGTTCTTCTAGAGGCTCTTCTTCTTCAAAATCCATGGCTTGTGATGATTCTTCAATAACAATGGGATTAGCATGGTTATCCATAAGGAATTTTTCTAAATTCCGAAGAATTCTGCCTTGCCTATCTTGTTCTCTTGCCATTGGTAGTTGACTAACTTGAATCTCCATCATCATTTGAAGAAAATCTTTCATCTTCTCTTGCAAATTTGATGACTCGTACGTGTGTGGATCGTTGTAAAGGAATAGAATGAGGAGAAGTGAGTGAAGAAGGTTCATTATTAGAAAAGGAAGCCATTAATTTACTGTTTAGAAGTTTGTTACAAAGAATAGAACAGAGAAGAGGAGTAAAATTCGAAATATATAAATATATAATAAGAACTAATTTTAGAGGGAAATTCAAATTTGAAAACCACGGCTAGTATGTCGACATAAGGGGATGGGTCATGTCGACATGCCTAGTATAATTTTTGAGAAATTTTAATTTTATGTTAATTATTAAATATGCTTGTATTATTTATAATTTATATTTCAGTTAATGAATATATACCTAATTCTCTTCTAAATTTAGTAAAGTTTTGTTCATCTAATGGTTTGGTTAATATACCAATAATTTGTTTTTCAGTATTAATATATTCAAGATTTACGACTTCTTTACTTACATTATCTCTAAGAAAACGATGTCGAATATCAATATGTTTTGTTCTAGCATGATGAGTTAGATTCTTAGATAAGTTTATCGCATTAGTATTATCACAATAAATTGGTGATTTAGTTATAGTTAATCCAAAATCTTTTAAAGTTTGTTGCATATATATATATATATATATATAACTTGAAAACAAGCCAAAACAGCAGATATATATATATATATATATATATATATATATTCTGCTTCAGTTGTTGACAAGATACAATATTTTGCTTCTTACTAAACCCGAAGAACAGAGAATGTCCTAGAAAGTGACAAGTTTCACTTGTAATTTTTCGGTCTGATTTACAACTAGCGTAATCAGCATCACAATATGAAATAAGTCAAATACATCACTTTTAGGTAAAATAAACCATAATCTAAAGTATGTTTTATATATCTTAAAATTCTTTTAACATCTTTTAAGCGATTTCTTTAGGTTGAGATTGGTATCTTGCACAGAGACAAACACTATGCATGATGTCAGGACGATTTGTTGTTATATAAAGCAGCGAACCAATCATTCCCCTGTATAATTTTTCATGAACATATTTTGATTTATCTTCTTTACATAAAGCTACATTAGTTGTCATTGGAGTTGGTTTCTCACTATAAGTAGTCAATCCAAATTTATTAATTAAATCCTTAGCATATTTTTCTTGACTAATAAAAGTTCCTTTATCTAATTGTTTAATTTGAAGTCCTACGAAGAAACTTAGTTCTTCCATATGACTCATTTCAAATTCTATAGTCATGAATTTTTTTTATTTGTTATGTTACTAGTTGATCTAAATATTATATCATCTACATATATTTGTACTAGTTGAATATCATTTTTGTTTCTTTTAATGAAAAGAGTTTTATCTATTTTACCAATTTCAAAACCAGATTGTAGTAAATAAGATCTTAGTCTTTCATACCAGGCTCTAGGAGCTTATTTCAGACCATATAAATCTTTCTTTAATTTATATACATGATTTGAAAATTTATTATCTTCAAAAAGTGGATGTTGTTCAACATAAATATCTTCTTTTACAAAACCATTTAGAAAAGCACTTTTAGCATCCACTTGTTATAACTTAAAATTATTGTAGTTTGCGAAAGCAAGTAGAATCCTGATAGCTTCTAGTCTTGCTATGGGTGCAATGGTTTCGTCATAATCAATTCCTTCTTCTTGACAATAACCTTACGCGACTAAACAAGCTTTATTTCTCATGACCTCACCAAATTCATTCCTTTTATTTTTATAAACCCATTTTGTTCCAATTATACTTTTATCCTCAAGTCTAGGAACAAGTTTCCAAATATCATTTCTAGTGAACTGATTCAACTCTTCTTGCATAACAAGAATCCATGAATCATCGGATGATGCTTCCTTTGGATTTTTAGGTTCAATAGTTGATATAAAAGCTATATTACTCATACTATTTAGTTGATTTCTTGTTTTAACTATAGATTCAATATTTCCTAGTACATTTTCTACAGGATGATCTTTTAATAGCCTAATTCTTTTATTATGTTGAATGACTTCACAATTGGTTTCATTAGATTCATTATTTAAAGTTACAAAATCTTCTTCATCTTCTATTTGTATAGTATCTTTAAAATTTTCATCAAAAGATACATGCATTTTTTCTTCAATAGTGTTAGTTCTTAAATTATAAACTCTAAATACTTTACTTCTATTAGAATATTCGAAAAGATACCTTTGTCGGATTTAGGTTCAAATTTATCTAAATTATCTTTTGTATTAAGAATAAATCACTTACTACCAAAAACTTTAAAATAAGCTACTATGGGTTTCTTATTGTAAAGTAATTCATATGGTTTTTTATTAATGGTGTAATTAAAATCCTATTTAATATATAACACGCTGTAGCGAATACTTCAGCCCAAAAGTTGTTAGGTAAGTTACTATCAAAAAGCATTGTTCTAGCACACTCTTGAATCGTTCTATTTTTACGTTCTACCACTCCTGTGATAACTCAGATTTTTAGACATTGGGTAATTGGATAATTAACTGATTTTCTCTATTGAGATACTAATTTTATTTGTTGAACAAATAAAACTTTGATAATTAAAATATATCTGGATGTATATAATGGATTTAAGCTATAATAAATGCTGATATCTGAATGGATATTTTAAATAGTTGGAAATGATAAATCTTATAATGAAATAAAAAAGATAAAAATAGATATGCAAACTCTATAAGTTGGAATTTATAAGTATATACATATATATGTATATAAGTGTGTGTGTATATATATATATGCATTAGGGAATTGAATATTTGGAAATTATAAAAGGGAGGATAAATATAATATTAACATTTACATAAGATATTAATAATATATATGTATTTATGTATGTATGTATGTATGTATGTATGTATGTATGTGTATCTATTGTGATTGGAAGCTTTGTTTCGAATTCAATATAAAAAAATTAAAATACTTAAGATCAATATTTATTAAATTTAAAAGTGTGATAGTTTAAATAGGATTTAAATAGAATATTAAAATCTTTTTCTTTTATACTTGAAATATAAACATAACATATTCTTATAAAGACAAAGTATTTTTTTTAAATAAGAGTTAAACATTTGAAAGAAAATAATTCATGAATTAACATTGTAGCTAAGACTATATGCATAGTTAACAATTGGCAATAGTTACTTTTAGTAGAGATATATAGATTAAGTGTTTAATGAATCAGGATGCAAATTCATTTTCACTTTCTCAAATCCATTTTCATTCTTCATCTTTCATTTTTCAATACCAAAACCAGAGGAGTTAAAATTAAAAATAAAGCAACAACTATCTCAAATCTAACCCTGAATCATAAAGAAAATAAAAGCAAACACATCCCAGATTTAAAGCAAGGATCATCTCAAAACAATTATGATTTCAGGTCAAAACAGTTTCAAAAAGAACAAATCCAGAAACAAGTTTCAGTTTTCCAAATTCAGACACTTCCAGATTGTTCTCTGCTCATGCATAAGGTGTGTAAACTTCATCTTTAAATCAAAATCTTATCTAAGTCTGTGAATAAGTAAAATTTATTAAATAGTAAAAGATTATGTAATATTTATACCTGTTCATGTGATTTACTCTGTTCTCTGCCAAAACCTTTTTACAGTAAGTAAACTACAACTTTTGAAAGGTAAAATCTGATGCATGTAATATGATCTTGTAGTGATGGTGAATAGGTGATTGCATGAATGTATTTCATTTGGGTAATAGCTAAATTACTGAATATATATGTGTGTGTGTGTGTGTGTGTGTGTGTGTGTGTGTGTGTGTGTGTTTCTGTGTGTGTGTAGGTCTGTGTGTAAATATCTGGGTACTGTCTGTTTTAAATAGACTAAACAAGTTTTAAATCTATATCTCTTGATATAACCCGTTTTATGTTAAGATTTTTGAGGGAAATTCATTTACATTTACCAAATTAAACTTTTTAAAATGTTTCCAAGCATATATATCCAGAAATTATTTTTAAAAAGATGAAAAAATAGAAAAAAATTCAAGTCGAGAAATTGATTTTTAAAATTTCAAAGTTTGATCATATAAATCGAATCGTAGTCGAATATGATGATTTTTGATGATAATCCTACAATTTTTATGTTAGTGGTTAATGAGAAATCGTGAGTCGACTGGAATTGGGTATTTCGGTAAACTTTGATGATCATAGGACGAAGGTTTAGGGATTGAGGCCTGATGTGCTCGTAAATGTGCATATTTTTACCATCATATTTAATCTATTTGAATTAAATAAATGATCATATCGGGTATTTTAACTTGTTTAAACCAAAAATTCAAATTATTCCAAATTATCACATATTCATCTTCATATATGGGCAAAACGGTCATTTGTGTGCATATATTTCTTTGAGAAAAATTAATTGAAAATTTGTATATATTTTTGTAGGATTTTGATCTCAAATAGAAGTGGTTTCATAAAGATATGCATGAACAAAATTAATACAAAGGAATGAAGATGGAAATAATTCAAAGTGAAGAACATGGAGGACCCCACCTACCTTAATGTACAAATTAAAGGCTAATGCACATGCTTTTGGAGTTAATGGCTTCATGTACACTTAATGGGAGATTAAGACATGTTAATGATTACTTGGCCTCCACACTTCCTAAGGGGCATTTTGGGCATTCCCCAAACAAATGAATTAGGGTTTTAACACTTGTATAAATACCCCTTATGTTTCATGTAGCCATCCTCCTCTTAGTTAGTTAGTTTTAGTTTAGAAAATAAATCAAATCTCTCTTTCTTTCCATGGCTACTTAGCCATTTCTTCTCTTATGTAATTCTTTTCTTTTATGCAATGTTAATTATTGCTTCTTTTTAATTACATGTTCATTTCCTTTTATGCAAGTAGTGTAGATTTTCCTTTATGCAATTAGAATAGTTTTCCATTTCACTTTGCTCTCTTTTCCTTTTCTTTTTCTCTTATGTTGCAAGCTTCATTTGTTCAAGGCCAGAGGAAGGTGATAGGCCAGGGATGTTGGGAAAAATGCCCAGGAAATTTATAAATCGTCGTGGTGGTGCGGCAGGGTAGATTTTGGGTTTTTGTTCGAGTTTTGGTCAAGGTTGTTTTCCTGGCAATGGTGGCGCCATGGTGAGCTTTGAAGGATGCGGTATAGGGGAATAGATGGATTGTAGGGAGACAAAGTTTTGGCCAGAGTCTCGTGATCATCAGTGGTCTGTGGTGGTGATACGGGTGGCCGATGGTCGATCGTTTGAGTTCCAGTTATAGACGAAAGGCTCGTTTCTGATTTATACCTTGATAGAGGAAAATGGGAGGTCGGAGTGATTGAGAGGGTCATTGGCGACCAGAGGGACTCGGTGAAGTTGATTGGAGGGCCGACGTTGACATGTGTACATGCGCGTGTGTCATAGTGTGTTTGAAGGATATATATGAGTTTTTCTTCGCGGAAGATGATGGCTTTATCGATGTCGGCTTTGGGTTTTCATATGGTAGTAGGAGCGAGAATGGATCGGGAATTAGCTCGAGTGTGGGCTCTTGTAATTTTGTTTTGGGCTCGGGTTAAAATTTTAATGTTAACAAGCTTTTAAGTTTAATAAAATCAAGTATTAAAAGCTTATCTAAAAGGTGTTAGTTCAAAGGAAAATGTTAAACCAAGTTTTTATACAAAGTATTAACAAGTTTAAAAACGAGTTTCCAAAGTTTTAAATGTCTTCAAATTGCGGTAATTAGGTAATTATATAATGGGTTAAATCCTATATGTTTTTCGAAGGTAAATTAAATGATGAAATTTAATAAAGTATTGATTATTTAATGTATTAGGGATGGTTAATTGATTAATGTAATCAATGAAGAAATTAATTAATTTAATCACTAGATAATTAATAAAGGTTAAGTAATTTGTGTAATTTATTTTAAGGATTGATTTGTTAATGTGATTATTAATTAAAGTAATTAATTTAAAGATGATTAATTAAAGATTAATCACCTAATGTAATCGATTAATGATTACGACAATAATTAAAGGATAATTTCTTAATGTCATTAATTAAGGAGGGAAATTAATGGGTGATTACTATATGTGATTTATTTAATGATAATTACTTAATGAAAGTAATTGAGGATTAATTATTTAGTGTAAGAAAGTATGGATTAATTAAGGAAATTAATTAAAGGGTTAGTTAATTAATGAATGTAATTAATTAAAGGATAATTAATTAATGTAAATAATTATAGGATAATTAATTAGAGTAATCAATTAAGGATCAAGGTAATAAATTATTGTTAATTAATTTGTGAGAGTAATTAAAGGAAATTAATATGAATGGTTAATTAATTTGTGTAATTAATTAAAAGCTAAATAATTAATGTAATTAAGATGATAATTAAGAATAATTAATTTATTGGTTTGTAATTAATTAATTGATTAAGTTAGCAGGATTTAAAAGGTGATTGAAGTAATTAATTTAATTTATTTAAATTAATTAAGAAATGGTGTGACAAATTAATCTTGGTTAAGAATGATTGAATGATATTGTATGACTTGGAATCTCTGATAAGTGATTTGTGATGCCATGTGATATGATTTGTTTGGACTGAACTGGGATAATATGGTTTGTCTATCTGTGATAAATGGCTAGGTAAATATGTAATTCTTGATATGAATGGAATGTTTAAAACTTAGACAGCTTTGTTTTTAAGATGATATTGAATTAGAAGAGACCGGGGTCGGGTATTAGTACATACCCGAAACCACTTCGATTTGGAATTTACAATAATTCTTTATGGATTTGACTTTGGAATAATTAGGTTGGAAGGAATAAATGAGATAAATTTGGTCATTTAATCCAAGTAATAATACTTAGATATGATTGTAAGGTGTGTATTTGACTTTGGCAAGTTAAGAACTCGTTGTGAGATACGAGTTAGCCCGGGTTTTAAATAAGTTTTATTCATTGTATTTCATGTTAGATGGGTTTATTCACGCTGGTTTCCAGCCTGGCCCGGGTGTTACTTTGATGTAATGCTCGGGTCAGACTGAGTATTACAGTTTTTCAGGTAAGGACGTTCTGGAGCTCAGGAGGCGAGCTGGATGACAGGAACGTGTGGAGTGTATTCCGCTGTGATATATTATAGTTTATTTGGGACATGTTGATTTTAACTATCCAGTGTTTTCTGTAAATGGTATAACTCTAATGTATTGATGTAAATTAACTGATACAGTTTTTCATTTGTATAAATGCTATTTTATTCGATATTACATTTTGATCTACTGCGAAGGTAAGGTTCTGTGTTTCATTTCTATTTCTTCTTCTATCTCTTTTCTTCTTTTCCCTAACTGTTCGGAATTTTCGAGATCGAAAATTCCGGGTCGTTACATTTGGTACCAGAGTTGAAGGTTAAGCGAGAACCTTGGCTCTGGTGGGTGTACTCATTAAGGAAAGGGCAGTGGTACCCTAGAATGAGTTGAGTGTGTGTGTGTGTGAGAGAGCGTACTTGTTATTTTCTTATATAAAGGTTTTAAAAATGGTTTTAATGAATGATTTTTTTTATAAAAGCTTATATTTTATATATAAAGCAATAATTTGTTGTTGGATATTGAAATTGAATTGGAATTAAGTGATAAATGTGTGTGTGTGTTTATATATATATCAAAATGGGAATTAAATAGAATGAACTATACAAATAAGATGAATTATAATTGGTTTCAAACCAGAATATGGAATGTTAATTGTGTTTAATAATGGGATGTTGATTTCTAGTAAACATTGATAAAGCAAAATGAAAAAGTTTTAGGGAAGTAAACTTTTAGATGAGTATAACTTATAAATTGAAGTGGGTTTTACATTGTGAAGTTTTATATCCTAAGTCTAGAAACATCTAAAATTGTTTCCAAAAATGTTAAAAGAATAAATAATATTATTCAGAATATTTTTGAATGTAATCTTATTTTAAAATAAGAGGTTGTATGAAAACTTTAAAGGAATTTTTTTGGAATTAAAAATGGATGGATGTTTTAAAATAAATTGGATGAAATCATCATGTTGTTATTGATAATCTTTAAACTGTGAATTGGATTTTTTTTAAATGAATGAAGAAATAGATTGTGATTATATATCCATTTTTGAGATAAAAGGGAAATTGAACTTTAATTTGAAATTAAGGATATGGAATCACTTTGAACTTAAGATTTGAATGTTAAGAATTGAACTTGTAAATTAAAATTGTCTAAGAATCGGTTTCAAAGTTGGAATATAAAACTGGGTAATAAATTGAATTTTAAAAATAAAATTGTTTTGAACTCTTATTTGAACTTTGAAATAAGTTAAGTAAAAATAGATTTTGAAATTTGGACTCGGGATTAAATTGTTTAAATATTTAGATTGTTGATTTAAAAACAAAGGTTAATTTGATTTAAGGGATTGAATCAGTATTTAAAATTTAACTCAAGTTTATATAATTCGAGATGGTTTAAAGCTGAGATTTAAATTGAATTAGTTCAAATTGAATTTGATTTGAATTATTTAGAATTGTGATTGAAGATGGATAAGTTTAAAATTCAAATGGAAAATTTGAATTAGATTAATTTGAAATGAAATTGAAGTTGAATGAGTTCAAATTAAAATGGGAAGTCGAGTTGAATTTGGGATGGGAATGGAAGTTAACTTAATTTGAATTGAAATTGAAAGTTAACTGGAAATTGGCAATTGATTAGAAATGGAGATTGGAATTGAACATTTTGGCTCTGAACTATTTTCTAATAAATTATTTTAATGTAAACTATTTTTAAAATCTATTTTTCCTAGCTATTTACTATATAACTTTTCTTTTTAAAACCCAAAACTATCTTATACTTGTTTTACAACTACTTTTGGAACTATTTAACTATTTTACAATAATTTTACAACTGTTTTATAAACTAATTATTATTTTACAATTATTTTACAATTATCTAACAACTTTACAATTATTTTATAACTACTTAACTATTTTACAAACTAATAACTATTTTTCAGTTACTTGTCTATTATTAACTTTCCAAGCTATTTTCTAAATATAATCTGGTCAGAATGCAAACCGTTTATGATTAATTACCAATTGAGACAAGAATTGAAGTGTTGAACCAAATGGAAATTGGGAGAAACTGTGGATAAGTGAATGAAATCAAAATAAAGGTGAATAGAAAAGAGAATTGATTTAGCTAATGATCAATAAAGATAAAAGATGTACATATATTGTTCTATTCATACAATGATTTGATCTAGATTCGAGCATAGAATTTCGAGATAGTATATCGACCGAGTTGGGATTTTTCACTCGATTTTCGACGGCGAACCTGGATATGGATTTTTGATTGGTTTTGGAAATTCTTTATCATAGTTATAGCTATGTAAGGAGAATGACGGTGTCTGATCATGAAACTAGATCTGAGTCCGCACTAGGAAGTCAGGTGGACGATACTAGTTCGGAAGTGAAATTGTAAGATTGAGTAGGTGATCAGATTGATATTGCATGCGGATGATATGAGTACATCGTACGGGTTTGAATGAAATTGATATTGCAAATTTATGGATAAGAACCATGAACAATTTTTGAAATGGAAAGTAATATTTTGAAAAATGAATAATGAAGTAAAATGGAAATTGGATATTTCTATGATTAAAGGTTCACCTTATGAAGAAAAGTAATGTGGTTGATACACTACTACAAAACAGGCCATTTGCATCGCCTCATTTGAATCGGTTGAAGTAAAAACTAATGCAAATAGAGTATTTGCATCAGTTCTGTCTTAATAACCGATGCAATTGGTACGCAGAAAGCAATAGGTAATAAAAAATCAAATTTTGCATCAGTTGTCACCAACAACCGATGCAAATACGTCGATGCAAATAGTTGTAGTCGCATCGGTTTTAAAATCAACCGATGCTACTAACTTAATTTGCATTCCTTTGTTACACAATTTCCTTAATTCCCACCATCCTAATTTTTTTTGCCGCCGCTTGTTTTCCAATTCGTTTCCAGCATTTCGCCTGCTTCCCCAAAAAAAAAACCCTAGAACTAACCAAATCCACGAATTAATCAATCGAATTCCTCTCCCATTTCCTCCTTGACCTTCTTCTCCTCTCTCTCATCTCAAAACCTAATTTCCTCTAATTAGAAGAAAAAAACCAACGAAGAAAAAAACCAACGAAGCCGGTAATAACTTAGCGGAAGGTCATTATACCGAAGGAGCGGAGTTGTTTTATTCCGTTTTGGATGTCCTTTGGAAAAAGGCTGAGAATTTGTCCAGGTGTTCGACAATACTGTTTTTGGTTTTGTTCGTGATTGTTGAACGGCGAAGGGGAGTAGGGATGGCCGCGGTGAGCATCTGCTTTTTTTTCTTTTGTTATTTCAAAATCTTTTTTCCGTTTACTTCCGCTAATTCCATGTTCTTTCTATGTGATTCAAAATCTGCTTCATTCGTCTTTTTGTTTCATCTAATTAGAGGTGAGCAAATTCATCTTCTTGTTTGAATTCAGTATTGAAAGATTCAGACAACTTCATAAATAAATCTTGCGAAATTATGATGAATATTTTCAGTTACACTAGCCTGGATTGACCGGTTAATGAGTATGATTTCTAGGCCCTTTACAACTGGGACATTGTTCCTTCAATTTTATTTTTTTACGATTTGATTTTAAACGTAATCATTGCTGAGAAGACGATATTTTTTCTTTGTGATCTTTAAATTTATATTCGAGGGAGGAATATTTTTTAAATTAATTCGATGCAGACAACACTGCGTAAACTTTTATCAATCTATTGGTTTCACTTATAGCGCTGGATAAGGTATGTAAGAAAATCCTTTTATGTGAAATCAGTATCTAACGATTCAAACAATTTATAAACGGACGTTGCAAAACAATTATTCAGTTTCACGCGCCTGGATTTCGCTAAGTATTACTCAGTTGGATTTTCTTGGCTCTTTATACTGGAACATTTGTTTCATCTTTTTATTGCTTTTCAAAATTTTGATTTGCAAATGCACTCTGTCCCTAAACAAATAATGCTTTGAGGCAGTTTCTTTATTTGCTAAATTGAAAAAACCATTTTAGCTGATGGCGAATTTATCTGATTTGTTTTTCTGTGTTCTTTTGAATGGTGTCGTTTTCTTCTAGCGATTTTTTTTGCGTAGTTAACTTCTTTTTCTTGTACTTTGTGTAGTATGGAAATTGAACACATGTTCTTTTTCTTGTATTTTGTCCAGTATGTTTTTGGCAGTACACCATTTTAGTGGAGCAGGAAGTAATTTAGTTGCATTTGTAACATTTAAATTTGAATTTTTGGATGAAATTTATGCAACTTGAAAATCATACTTGTTTCAAGTTAGGGATATGTTAAAGTGCTTGGATTAGCTGATGAAATTTATGCAACGTGGATTGCCTACTGTGATATGTTAAAACGAATTTTTCCAGAGTCAATTATACTTCATTTATATATGTGCATCAACTCTTTTTTGTTGAATAAGTAAACGTACGTATAACTTTTTAGTCATATCTATATTCGTAAGTTAGGGATAGTTTGTTGTGCTTATGAAATCAAGATACACGTTAAATAATTTTGAAGTAGGCTTTAATTTGATGATTGTGTAAGTGCATGTGCTAGTATCTTTGTTGGTTCCAAGTCTATGCCTTTCAATTAGTTTGTTAAGCTACCAGCTGCTATGCTTATCAAAGTTCCAGATTCACTTATACTGGCAAAACCTATGCATTGAAGAATAAGCAGTTTTTTTATTCATGGTTGTAGATTTAAGTGCACTGTAGTATTCTAGTCTTTTGCATGGTGATGCAGCTGATGCTACTAAGCTTGTGCTTATATTGCATAATTTTAGTCAAATGTTGATATAATGCGATTTAAAAGAACAACATCAAAATTACAGGGTCATTAATGTTGACAAGAACCCAACCATTGAAGAAAAAGCAGCTTTTTTAAGTCACGGTTGAAGATTAATATGCACTGTAGTATTGTATACTTTTGCACAGTGATGCTTACTAAGCTTGTACTTTTGTTGCATAATTTCAGTTGAATGTTGATACAGTGCGATTTTACAAAAAGATATCTTTTCAAACCTGTTGTAGGCTTTGATCACATTCATTCCATATGTTTATTTAAGTAAATGTTGTTAGTGGGTATGTTATAGCATGTGAAAAAAGTAAGCAGATTAATTGCAAATTTTTATCTTAAAAAAAAGGGATGGCCGCGGTGATTTCAGAGGAGGATGGTGGGATGTAATGAGTTGATGGAGCTTTGGTCATGGAATTGCGGTGGCGATTAGTTCAGGGAGGCAGGCGATTTTGGAGGAGGTGCAATGGAGGAAGTCCAAAATCCTTAAAAACTCGTACTCTCAGATTCAAAACTATATCAAATTCATCGATTTCTTCTACAATCACACTAATTTGGTCCATTATCATCTTCATTCTACAATTGAAGGTATGTGCTGAATTTTCTGATAATTGGTGAAAAGCTAAAACTATTTATTCGCTGGAACTACATGTATATGATAAATTGAAAGGCTTTGAATCAGATGTGTGTATTAAATTATGTTTTCCATATTTGCAAAATTTACAGTGATGCTAAACAAAGCAGAAGATGTCTTCTTTCCTCAAATTTGCTTATTTTATCTCATCCTTTCATTAATTAAAATTTAGTAAGATACGTAATATGTGACCGCAAACATGAGACATAATGTGGGGATATAAAAAGTTATGCTCTTTTAAAGGTACGTGTCTAATGTCTTTAAACTTTTGTAACGTAGAGCGTCTACAACAGATTCAACTATAATATTCAGGGATTATTTTTCTTTACCTTGATAATATCCAAATATCATGCATGCCTATTAAGCAGGTACCCAACCTAAATTTAGGATGTTGAATTGCAAACTGAACATTATTTCTTGAGAATATTGAGCTGTTGGAGATTCTCTTAGACACCGCATTTAATCTATGTTTTCAAGAAATTAATTGCATGGTTTTTTACTAGGTGGAATTCAAATTCATCAGCAGTGCTACCGAAATCGGTCTCGGGAGACCAAGTCATATATGTGGTAGGCATTCTTCGATCCGCTGTTCCAAATTCTTGTGTAAACAACTGTTTGGATATCGTGCTTCATAGTCACGGACACATAGCATAAACTGCCAGCCAGCCCCACATTGGTGCAAAGCAGTATTTGCCCTACATATGTGGCCCGCTCATGTGTTGTTGCAGAAGCCTATTTTTTCAGGTATATATTTATTCCCATATCTTTTTATTTCCTTGAAATTAAGTTAATTTTCTTTTGCTCTTCTTCAATTTTTGATCTTTTTCACAGAGGAATGCTAATAATTGAAAAAAGAGTAGAACACATTTTATATATACTGCGTGCTTTCAACGGATACTGCTTTGAACTGGATCGACACTGATCTGCAAGTACGTGCGTTTTTCACAGACACAAGCATCCTTGAAATTTTATGATTTTTCTTTTCTTCAAACTGTCAAACTAATGATAACTTTCATATTGTGCAGCGCACTGGATCCAATAGTTTTGCCTACTGTAGCATGTCAAACAGTTAAGCAACGACTTTTGAACTTTGTACAGTCATTATCAACTATGTCGGCTTTTGCCTATTGTCTAACAAGGTGCGTCATATGTATATCAGTGTTATTAATATTATGTTTTTTCTATAAATTTCTGCATCATGTACATATATCAGTGTTATTAACATCATGCAGACCATTACTGAATTTTTTTAAAGGTCAAAGATTCAAAGGAGAGAACATGCTTCTGGTTTTAGCTGGATTTATGCTAATTCTTTTAAACAATGTCATGTTTCCATGTTACATATGCACTAATGTGATTCTTAAGAATTTAATAATTGTTTGTTCCGGTGCTAAAATGGCAGTGTTCGTATATATTGACTCTTCAATTCCATCCGTGTTTGAATATAATCAAACTGTCATAATATTTCGTGGGTTTATCTTTACCCCTGTAATAGCGATGCTGCTTTGAAATACTAAAGGAATAAAATGTTTGGCCTTTTTTTGCCTGATTCCTCAACACGGTTATTCCTACACTTTTGCAGCCTGGTTCAGCAAGCACAAATTTTTTTTCTGGAGAAGAATAGTTCAGATGATGCAAGAAATGTAATTTCTGTTATTATCTTGATTCTACATTTTTAAAATATGCAATCGTTCATTGTTCTTTTTTTCCGTCTTTCATGTAAACATATATACACATAAGAGTTTTTCTAAGTTAAATACACTAGATCATGTCCTACTTGGATTTGTACAACTGTACAACTAAGTCCTATTCAGTCATTTAGATGGAAACTCTAATCTATTATCCATATTATATCAGTGGAATATAATTTTAGAATGAAAGTATATTTGATAATAATAAATGATTGCAATGCTCCCACCATAAAACGATCTAGAAGAATCCCGAATAATTGTTCCAATGAAGCTGTTCCAGGACTCAACCTGGGAAGTGATTTTTCTTTCCGTGTCACCAAAATTCTAGTGAAAGTGTATTAATATTGATAGAAAATAAATAAACAACATAGTAGTATCATGAGTAAACAACAGTTTATTATAATAGACTATAAAATGTGCAGCTCCTATGGCTGCTGAATGGGATGCTGCAGTACCTTTAGCTGAAGGCGTTGCCCCTGCAGCCACTGTCAGGAAGCTTGCGGTATGACCAAGCTTTAAGCCTTTTATTCTAGGTTTTTTTTGTATGAATTTTCTCATGACTAGTGTGTGCTAAATTTAGAATGGATGTAATCAAGCATGCTTTTTGGTTTTCTCCCCTTTGAGCATAATCCTTGATTGACCTCTTGAAACTCATTGAGAATTAATGGACTAAGAAAGGGTGAAAGCTGAAGGTTACCCCCTTGTGTCATTCCAAAGATAAGTGCTATAATCACAATTTAGAAATAGATGAGCATGATTTGCGAAATTGTTATTCATAAAACACATACTGTATTGTCAGTAACAACATAATTATTCATTTTCTCTAATATTGATTAGTGTTGTATACATTCAACTATAGGTCCTGTTGTTTGATTTTGTTCCAAGTTTGTCGAAAAACAAAATTATTAGAACTTAACATGAGTTAAGTCTTGACAGCTATATTTGGTTAATTTTGTTAGCACTTCCCTAGTTCCAGTTGATATTTCTAGATGCATCATTTTGTTCCGAATGATACTACTTATCTCAAAATGTGAGTTATTACTATCATTAAAGACTTGTATTTGTCATGCTTCTCAAACAACGAACCACCAATAACTCCATACAATATCTCAACTTTCAGGGATGTAATCAGTGACCCAAGTAGCAATAGACATGGCATTGGATTTCATCAGCGAGGCAACAAGCCAACTGCAATTAGCATCATCCACTCTCAGACAAACCCTTCGGACATCATAACTACAACCAGACTCAACAACACTATATTCATATTCAGACATTTCGATTTAGCAGGAGCAAAACTAATTAGTATCTCAATATACATATATGATCTTTGTTTCAAGACTAGTGTCACTATTCTGCCTAACCTTTTGTGTATTAATTAATATTACATGTCTGTTGTGAAATTTGTAAACCAAAACAGAATTTGCAAATGATAATGAAACAATCTTTTCTTTTTTAATTTTTTGTGTATGTTTTTTTATATAATATATATATATAGTCTATTTGAGTACTGTGATAATGGTTTCTGAGGGATTAGTTTGCATCGGTTGTTATAAAAAACCGATGCAATAGAGAGATTAGTTTGCATCGGTTTTCAACAACAACTGATGCAACAAGTTCCTTTGTTGCATCGGTTTTCATTACAACCGATGGAACATGGGGCTGTGTTCAAGCAACCAACCATGATATTTTGCATCAGTTGTTAGTAACAACCGATGCAAAAAGGACCTTTTTGCATCGGTTTCAGAACTGATGCAAAAGTGTTAAGTCTGTTGCATCGGTTGCATATGCATCGGTTGTTGAACTGATGCAAAAGGGGGGTAAACAACCGATGCAGATGGCCTGTTTTGTAGTAGTGATAACTTTACTAAAGAATAATCAAAATTTGAAAATTTGAATTGGAATAAACAAAGTTATGTCTCTTTGTTATATATGATAAACTCCCCTTGTTAAATCTATCGCCAGAAGAAAAGGGTTTTTGGAAAAGTATGTGAAGTATAAAAAGGGAATTTATACAAGTATGAAGTGATCCAAAGATTTTCAAAGTTATATATCTATATATATATATATAAAGGATTTTATGAGAATGATTTTGGAAAAAGGTTTTCGGAACCTTTGGATTTGGAAAGACTTTTAATTTTTGGGAAAAATCAATTTTGGAAATTTGGAAAGCCTAGTTTGAGAATTATCGATTTTGTGATAATCGATTCTGAGAAAGGAGATTTATATGAGATTCATACTAGGTGTATGATTTGGAAGATACTATGTGTGTATAGTATAAAGTGTTTTGAAAATGGCTTTGGAGAAAAAGGCGCTCCCTTGAAATGAACTTCTTAGGAGTACCAAAGGTTGGTACTGCCTTGAGCCCTAAGGGGGGGTTCTAAAGTAGATCCTGTAAGGAAGTCCGAACAAACTGAAGGTCCTGAGGATTATTGGGAAGTGAAAGTCGGGGGCGCTGATGCCTATAGAGGCATTTGGGTTATGCTGTGACAATAGTGTAACTCGATGTTGCTATGATCTACTACGGATCATAGCGAAAATCGTGTGGAGGTGAGTGTCAATGATCTATGCTTGATTTTGCCGGGATGGCAACATAACATCTGTAGACTGCAATCTATGGTCGAGTGGAGAAGTTTCGTTTTTTTGGAAGTGGAATTCGAGGGCGCTGATGCCTACAGTTACATGGGTTTATGCTGTGATAGCAACGTAACCTCGGGTGTAGCTGCGATCTGTAGCAGGTTCCATGGTGTAATCGAGAGGCGCGGAGTGCCTGCACTTATCTATGGATTTTGTCGGGATAGCAACTTAACCATCAAGTTAACTGCGACCATGGAGAGGGTGATGAGTTCCAAAGCATTCTCACTAAAGATGTTTCCTCTATTTCAAAAATGTTTTCTATATTTTAAATAAATAATTTTCAAGTATTTTCACTGGGTGTTGAAAACGGGTTTACCAAGTACTTATATATTTTCAATCCTATGCCTGATCAACGTATGACCGAATTTCTATGAGAACGATGATGGACTTGTTGAAACATCGAGTTACAAAAGTATTTTTACAAAAACTATTTTAGTAATATTATATAGATTTTCAAAGTGTTTTAAAAATGATCGATAAGTGATTTATCTGATTATAAGTATTGAATAAATTCTGGCTTCTTTCCTTTTTGGGGACGAAAAGATTCAAGGGGGGAGGAATGTGATAACCTAGATTTTTGGACATCGGGTAATTGGATAATTAAATGATTTTCTCTATTGAGATACTAATTTTATTTGGTTGAACAAATAAAACTTTGATAATTACAATATATCTGGATGTATATAATGGATTCGAGCTACAATAAATGCTGATATCTGAATGGATATTTTAAACAGTTGGAAAAGATCAATCTTACCTTAAAATAACCAAGATAAAAATACATATGCAAACTCTATAAGTTGGAATATATATGTATATACATATATAGGTATATAAGTGTGTGTGTGTGTATGCATATATATATTTGCCTTGGGGAATTGAATATTTGGAAATTATAAAAGTGAGGATATATATTTGGAAATTATAAAAGTGAGGATATATATAATATTAACATTTACATAAGATATTTATAATATATATATATATATATATATGTATGTATGTATGTATGTATGTATATCTATTGTGATTGGAAGCTTTGTTTTGAATTCAATATAAAAAAAATTTCAAAATACTTAAGATCAATATTTATTAAATTTAAAAGTATGATAGTTTAAATAGGATTTAAATAAAAGATTAAAATATTTTTCTTTTATACTTGAAATATAAACATAACATATTCATATAAAGACATAAGTATTTTTTTAAATAAGATTTAAACAATTGTAAGAAAATAATTCATGAATTAACATTTTTAGCTAACACTATATGCATAGTTAACAAGTGGCATTAGTTCCTTTTAATGGAAATATATAGATTAAGTGTTTAAAGAATCAGGCTGCAAATTCATTTTCACTTTCTCAAATCCATTTTCTTTCTTCGTCTTCCATTTTTCAATACCAAAACCAGAGGAGTTCAAATTAAAAACAAAGCAACAACTATCTCAAATCTCAACCTAAATCATCAAGCAAATCAAAGCGAAGTCATCCCAGATTTAAAGCAAGGATCATCTCAAAACAATTATTAGTTCAGTGTTTCAAAAAGAACAAATCCAGAAACAAGTTTCAGTTTTCCAAATTCATACACTTCCAGGCTGTTCTCTATTCATGCATAAGGTGAGTAAACTTCATCTTTAAATCAAAATCTTATCTAAATCTGTGAGTAAGTAAAATTTATTAAACATTAAAAGATTATGTAATGTTTATACCTGTTCAAGTGATTTACTCTGTTCTCTACCAAAATCTTTTTTCAGTAAGTAAACTACAACTTTTGAAAGGTAAAATTCGATGCATGTAATATGATCTTGTAGTGATGGTCAATAGATGACTGTATGAATGTATTTCGTTTGGGTAATAGCTAAATTATTGAATATATATATATATATATATATATATATATATATATATATATATATATATATAAGTGCAGGTCTGCGTGTAAATATCTCGGTTCTATTTGTATCAAACAGAATAAACAAGTTTTGAATCTTTATCTCTTGATTTAACCTATTTTATGTTAAGATTTTTGAGGGAAATTCATTTACATTGACCAGATTAAACTTTTAAAGATGTTTCCTAGCATATATATCCAGAAATTATTTTTAGAAAGATGAAATAGTAAAAAAAAATCAAGTCAAGAAATTGATTTTTAAATTTTCAAAGTTTGATCATATAAATCGAATTGTATTCGAATATGATGATTTTTGATGATAATCCTACAATTTTTATGTTAATGGTTAATGAGAAATCGTGAGTCGACTGGAATTGGGTATTTCGGTGAACTTTGATGATCATGTAGGTCGGAGGTTTAGGGATTGAGGCCAAGAGAAGGTGATAGGCTAGGGATGACGGGAAAAATGCTCGGGAAATTTATAAATCGTCGTGGTGGCGCGACAGGGTAGATTTAGGGTTTTTGTTCGAGTTTTGGTCGAGTTTGTTTTCCAAGAAATGGCGGCGTCATGGTGAGCTTTGAAGGATGCGGTATAGGGGAATAGCTGGAGTGTACGGAGACGAAGTTTTGGCCGCAGTCTCGTGATCATCGGTGGCCTGTGGTGGTGAAATGGGTGGCCAGTGGTCCATCGTTTGAGTTTTATGGACGAATGGCTCATTTCTGATTTATAGCTTGATAGAGGAAACTGGGAGGTCGGAGTGATTGAGAGGGTCATTGGTGACCAGAGGAAGTCGACGAAGTTGATTGGAGGGCCGACGTTGAGTGTGTGTGTGCACGTGTGTCATTGTGTGTCTGAAGGATAGATGTGAGTTTTGCTTCGGGGAAGATAATGGTTTTATCAATGTCGGCTTTGGGTTTTCGTATGGTAGTAGGAGTGAGAGTGGATCGGGAATCAGCTCGAGTGTGGGCTCGTGTAATTTTTATTTAGGCTTGGGTTAAAATTTGAATGTTAACAAGCTTTTAAGTTAATAAAATCAAGTATTAAAAGCTTATCTAAAAGGTGTTAGTTCAAAGGAAAATGTTAAACCAAGTTTTTATACAAAGTATAAACGGGTTTAAAAACGAGTTTCCAAAGTTTTAAATGTCTTCAAATTGTGGTAATTAGGTAATTATATAAGTGGTTAAATCCTATATGTTTTTCAAAGGTAAATTAAATGATGAAATTTAATAAAGTATTAATTATTTAATGTATTAGGATGCTTAATTGATTAATGTAATCAATTAAGGAATTAATTAATTTAATCATTAGATAATTAATAAAGGTTAAGTAATTTGTGTAATTAATTTTAAGGATTGATTTGTTAATGTGATTAATTAATTAAAGTAATTAATTTAGAGATGATTAATTAAAGATTAATCACTTAATGAAATTGATTAATGATTATGAAGGTAATTAAAGGATAATTGCTTAATGTCATTAATTAAGAAGGGAAATTAATGGGTGATTACTAAATGTGATTTATTTAATGATAATTACTTAATGAAAGTAATTGAGGATTAATTATTTAGTGTAATTAGAAAGTATGGATTAACTAATGAAATTAATTAAAGGGTTAGTTAATTAATGAATGTGATTAATTAAAGGATAATTAATCAATGTAAGTAATTATAGGATAATTAATTAAAGTAATTAATTATGGATCAAGGTAATAAATTATTGTTAATTAATTTATGAGAGTAATTAAAGGTAATTATGTGAATGGTTAATTAATTTGTGTAATTAATTTAAGGAAAATTAATTAGTGTAATTAATATGATAATTAAGAATAATTATTTTATTAGTTTGTTATTAATTAATTGATTAAGTAAGCAGGATTTAAAAGATCATTGAAGTAATTCATTTAATTTATGTAAATTAATTAAGAAATGGTGTGACAAATTAATCTTGCTTAAGAATGATTGAATGATATTGTATGCTGTGAATCTCTGATAAGTGATTTGTGATGCTATGTGATATGATATGTTTGGACTGAACTGCGATAATATGGTTTGTCTATTTGTGATAAATGGCTAGGTAAATATGTAATTCTGGATATAAATGGAATTGTTTAAAACTTAAACAGCTTTGTTTTTAAGATGATATTGAATTCGAAGAGACCGGGGTCGAGTATCAGTAGATACCCGAAACCACTTCGATTTGGAATCTAAAATAATTCTTTATGGATTTGATTTTGGAATAATTAGGCTGGAAGGAATAAATGAGATAAATTTGGTCATTTAATCCGAGTAATAATACTTAGATATGATTGTAAGGTGTGTATTTGACTTTGGCAAGTTAAGAACTCGTTGTGAGATACGAGTTACCCCGGGTTTTATATAAGTTTTATTCATTGTATTTCATGTTAGATGGGTTTACTCACGCTGGTTTCCAGCCTAACCCGAGTGTTACTTTGATGTAATGCTCGGGTCAGACCGAGTATTATAGATTTTCAGGTAAGGACGTTCTAGAGCTCTAGAGCGAGCTGGATGGCAGGAATGTATGGAGTGTATTCCACTGTGATATATTGTAGTTTATCTAGGACATGTTGATTTTAACTTTCTAGTGTTTTGTGTAAATGTAGTAACTCTGATGTATTGATGTAAATTAACTGATACAGTTTTTCCTTTGTATAAATGCTATTTTATTTGATATTACATTTTGATCCACTACGAATGTAAGGTTCTATGTTTCATTTCTGTTTCTTCTTCTATCTTTTTTCTTTTTTCCCTTACTATCTGGAATTTTCGGAATCGAAAATTCCGGGTCGTTACAACTCCGTTTTGTTGTGGAGTTCTTGGAAATTTTTTATAAATAATTCCTTTTTGATTACAGAAATTCTCAAAATTTTTATTCTCAAATTGTCCACTGTGATCACTACAAATAGTTTTTATTTTTAAAGAAAGTTGATTTTGAATTCTTTAGAATTTTTTTTAACTAATTCAAATGTATCACTTATAAGTTTAAGAAAAATTGTCCATGTATATCTAGATTTATCATCTATAATTACAAAAACATATTTATTGTGATTAATTGATTAAACTTGAGATGGACCAAATAAATATAAATGAATATAATTCTAGAGGTTTAGAAGTAGAAATCATGTCTTTTAATTTAAATGAACTTTTCTTAAGTTTTCCTAATTGGCAAGCATCACATATACTATTTACTTTATAGTTTAACTTGGGAAGACCTCTAACTAAGTCAAGTTTTGATAACCTAGATAACAGTTTGAAATTCAAATGACCAAATCTTTTATGCCAAATCCAAGGGTCACTTGTATTAGCCGAAAGACATAAGTTATCATTTGAAAATTTCATACTAAGGATGTAAATATTTTTCTTCCTAATTCCTTCAAAGATAATTTTGACTTATTATCTTCGATGTGACACTTATCTTTTCCAAATTTAGTTCTAAATCCTTTATCACACAGTTGACTTATACTAAGCAGATTATGTTTTAAACTTTTAACTAGAAAAATATCAGAAATAAGAGGAGTTTTAGAATTACCAACATTGTCGATGCCAATCACATATCCTTTTGAGTTATCTCCAAAGTTGACCAATCCACCATCTTGATATATAATGTCATTGAGTATCTCGGGATTTCCAGTCATATTCCTTGAACAACCACTATGAAGCATCCATTTATCTTTCTCAATTTGCACAGTTGGTCCATTGGTTGTTGATTCTTCAAAAGCCATGTAACATGTCTGTTCCTGTATAACAAACCAATTCGATAGATAACTTCATTTTTCATAAAAACTATATACAACTTATGATACTTGGATGACATGCGATCCCTCATTATTTAGCCATTTTGACATGCGATCCCTAGGGTATCATCATGATGGTCCATATACCCTACTCTCTAAATTCCATTTGCTTTGGATTGTGGGATCTCAAGATATTTAATGCTGAATGCAAGAATGCTCTTGGTTTATATCATGTGTCGGTCCCTCCTTGATTTACTCAAATATGCGGACCTATTACGAACTATCAACCTTTGCGTAGCCCTCTTATGCTTTGTAGATCCTTAGCTTACGACTTGAAATATAGCTTTACAAACCAATAAACTATACCGATCCATGCACCAACACCTATGTCGAACCCTCCATTGCTTCTTCCATGCCGACCCTTGCCAAACTAACCATGCTGATCTGTACACCTTCATTCATTCCTATCCCTCGATTTTCACCATGCCATGCCGATCCAAAGAGTTCCACCATGTCATGTTGATCCCTTTGATTCCACTAAGCTATGTCGATCCCTTGTTTGTCCCAGCTAATTTCCATATTTCTAGCATCCTACACCATCTATTTACCGAACATGTTCAATCCTGACTTTTTATAACCATTTGAACTCTAGTTTAGGGTCCTACAGCCATTATTTCATGGTCATCCTTCCTGATAACAGTCGAATCTATCTTGCGCAATCAGTTCAAGATAGCTGGGTCAGGATACCGGGTAACCCTATTGATGGGTAATTAGGACAGATAATTACGTAATTAAGGAATATAATTATATTATTTAGTTCATGATCTTATAAATTTATTATCTTGTTTATTTTAGGTCCAAATCAAACGTAGCCAGTCACGTTAGAATTGTATCAACAAATAGTGCATAATGGGATTGAATTGGGAAAGATTGGAGCATGTTGAATTTCGTGCCAAATCATACGTCGTTCGATTTAGAGGGAATCCAAATACCTCGAAGACAACTGGAATAATTGTGAGCTAAACTCCCCTTTTTAGTTAACCAGTAATATATATAATTGATAAAAATTGTTGATTGCAAGTTTGGATGATTTACTATTTCACTAGTTGGTTTGGATTTATTCACGCCCCTGGACAGATGACCTTTCATATGTATCTGCATAGTAGTGGATGACTCATATTATATAATTATATATTGTTTGTGATGTAGGGGGACAGGTTAGAGTGATCCAATAGGATTACTCACCATTGTTGATTATATACATATATCTGTGTGTGTGCTGATATATATAAGCGGTGATGTAGGGGGATAGGTTTGAGGGATCCAACGAGATTCCTCTCGCAATTTTCAAATTGTTTTGAATATTATTCCTGTTATATGAATTATTGAAAATCAAAACTGATTGTTGAAACTATTAGTTGTGACATCGTTACATGTTTAGAATTTAAGCCCTGTAGTGATAAAAAGATCAATATCGATATAGGTTAGACGTTGGGTGGCTATTAGCCTCAAATTAGTATTTTAAAAAATAATATAAATTGCCATTGAACTGAAGTTTGTTTTGAGACAGGAAATGATTTTATATCTGAAATTGGGTTTTTGAAATATTATGTTTTAAAGGATTTAACTTCTATTTTATTCCAACTTTTTTATCCATTTTTTTCTAAGTTATTTATTTATATGTAATACTGTTTTAAAGATTATTCATGTCACGACCCGTCTTCCACTATCCAGAAAGACGCATCATGAATTAAGAAAAGAAAGGGATAGAAAGATAAAAGATAGAGAAGAAAGAAGAAACAACATCAGAGTCTCAACAGCGGAACGAATAAATTATATTAATAACATAAGTATTACATAGTATACAACCATTATCAAAGTTACACAGATTATACATCACATACTAGACAGTTGTAAACCCCTGTCTAGTTATTACAACTCAATATAATACAAGGAAACTACTTAGAGAAACCAACACAGTGGAACACTATAAATATCTACAACGCAGAAGCCTCCTACTCCATTTGCTCCTTCACAATTCGTCAAAGCAAACCTGAATCCCTTGGCTACTCACAAAAATTTGAGTGCCTAAGAGTTTAAGAAAAACAGAATAAACTCCGGGTCAGACATGGGTCTGGTGTGAGTAACAGGTTAAAGTTGCTTAACTTTTGAAAAACCTTTAAAAAGAAAGGTACCACGTAAGACTTCCCACACATAAACATGGAAAAGTTTTTACCTTACGCTAACCAAAACATTTGATAGGAAATCCAGTGATATTATAATAGGTCTAGGGTTTTCAAGTAAATATGAAATAGCCGAAATTGTTACACCTATTAAATTCCAGCTACTAGCCACAAAAGTGGGTAATACAATCAAAACCGATGGCACTTATTGGATTTTGGATTCCATACAATGGCAGGGCTACCGGGGTACCGCCCGTCACAGTACGGGGCCTAGATAACCGTATCGAGGATCACTCCCAATCCCCTGCAACACAAAGCCGGAACCATCCCTTACTGGACAGTCCCGAACAAGACAACCCCACAGTTGGCCGGGACCCAACTGCACACACAGTCGAATAAAAAGGGACTTCTAGATAAGGGAAAATATCATCCTACTTGGGCATGACCCACTTAGCCTTGCTGCACCTCCCCTGCTTTAGCCTTTCCCGGTTGATGAGGCTTGAGGCTACGATTACCTTTAGAACACATCTCTTAGAATGCTCATCGTCCCCCAGACGATGTTCTGAAAGCATTCAATCCATACAAGTACGTTCCGGGTTCGAACGAAACCGATGGCATTATCTTGTTACACTCATTTTGGAATCACCCTCAGAGTTAACGACGATAACCCTTACACTTTGAATCTTCATCTTCACTTGAGATTCACGACCTATCGTTAATTTGGATCGATGTGGTTTTCAGATACCAAATATGGAAACCCGATCCCGGTCTCACCGAATCCAAAATGTATCTTTTAGGTCCAAGTTGTTTTAAGTTTAAAACAATTCAATTTAATTATCTATATACATACAGATAGATAATTCACATCACCACAATAGATAATCAACATTATTATCATAAACAGATAATCCATATTATCATCACAAATTGATAATCTACATTATCATCACCCATAGATTCTTCATGTTATCATCACAATGCAACCAAGCATCCATATCACCCAACATTATCTATCTCATATCTGAGATTCAAACCATTTCAGGATATCTATATCATCCATATATAAACAAGGATTAATAATCACACCATTTATAATTAATTTAAAATGAATTAAATTAATTATTCCATTACTAATTAATTTAAAGTAAATTAAAATAATTACTTCTTTCTATAAATCCTGCTTATATAACCATTAATTAATTAACCATTAATTAATCCCCTTGATTAATTACCCTTGATTAATTATCCTTTAATTACATTCAAGTAATTAATTTCACAAATTGATTATCCTTAACCAAATACAGTAATTAGCCATAAATTACTTCATTAATCAATTAATTATAATTAATTATATTAATCCTTAATTAATTACATTAATTAATTATTTTAATCACTTATCATTGATTAATTAATTCTTATTTAATCAACCTAAATTACATCATTAATTATATAAATTAATGATCCTTTATTACATTTGAATTAATTAAGTACATTAAGTAATTAACCTTAATTAAACCATAATTATTTATCACTTTCGATTAATCACCTTCGGTAATTAACAACTCTTAATTACTTCATTGAGTAAATTAATTACTTATAAATTAATTACATTTAATAATTAATTATACTTATTAACCATCCTTGATTAATCTCATTAGTAACTAATTACCCTTAATTAATTACATCACTTAATTAATTTCAAATGACTTAATTAGCCAATGCTTAAATTAATTACACTAAGTAATTAATTATTAATTACTTTCACTAAGTAATTATCCTTCATATTAATTACATAAAATAATAAATCCCAAAACTCTTCCATACTTTAATAGGTTACATTCAGTAATTACTCACCTTAATTACTTCTCTAAGTAATTATTCTTCGTTGATTACTTATCAACCCATCCAATGATTATTCTAAATTAATTAAACTTAATTAATTAATTTAAACTAATTATTTTAATTAATTAATCACAAAGAGTAATTAATACCTTAAATTACTTTCATAAAGTAACCATACTTAACCAAATTCCATAAATGATTATCTAAATTAATTAATCCAATTAATTATCAAAATTAATCACATTAATTAATTATTAAATAATCTCAAGTTAATGACCTTCATTAACTTGTCAACAATTCCTTAATTACCTTTCTTAAGTAATTAACTTAAATTAATTAATATTAATTACAAATTTAATTAATCTTAATTAATTAACTTAACCTTAATTAATTAATTTAAACCCTTAATTAATTAAATAAATAAATTAATTAAATTATTTAAATTACCTTATTAATTTAATGAATCACAATTCATTAAATCTTTGATTTACTTTAAAATAAAACATTTCTTATTAATGATTACATTATCATTAACAATGCAATTTAAAACAATTTACTTTAAATTTGTTTCAAATTTCATTTTAAATTTTGGATTTAAAATGAAGTCAAACTTAACTTTAACAAAGATTTCAAAAAAAAAAATTTAAAAACCTTTTAAAACTTATGCTAAAGAATTTCTTATTTTATAAAAGATGCTTAAAGGAATTTAAACCCAATTTCATTTAAAATACAAATCATATTTTAAATCTCCTTAAACATTCAAAATTGTTTAAAAACAATTTAAATTTAAAAACTTCCTTTATTTCAAAACTATGATTCAAATTTGTATTTGAATCCAGATTTAAATTTAAGTTAAATCTCTACTTTTATTTTAAAGTTTTACTTTAAAATTAAACTACTTAAACCCTTTTAAAGTTGTTTAAAACATTTTAATTTATAAAATTTAAATTAAATTTTAAAACTAGGATTCAAACATAGTTTTGAATCCATACTAAAAATTTAACTTTAAATTCTGTTTAAAACTTGCTTCAGATTTTTAAACTGGATTTTTAATTTGGAAACAAACAGGTTTTCCCTGAGAAACCTGTAACCATTTGTAACGATCCATAAATTTTCGATGTTTAAAATTTGTTAATCTAATAATGTTTTATGAGTTAATATTGAAAGAAATAAAAATTTGTAATTTAATAATGGAATAATAACTAAACTAAAATGAAACAATGTTAACAGTTAATTGTCAACAATCTAAATGAAACTCCAATTCATTGTATTTAAACTTGGTATGCTTGGTTATAAAATTTAATGTATGTAACAAATGTAAACATTTAATTTTTGTATAAAATAGATAGTTAATGGTAATTGAATAAGATTAGTATTGTGTAAGGAATTATAATATGTGTTGTATTAATGTGCGCACTGATTTATAGTGGGATGTAAAAGGTTATAAATTAATGTGAAATGGATGGAAATGGAATAAATGTATTTTAATGAGGGTTGTTGTAATAATTGTCTGTAAAGAATAAATTTTCAAATGTTATAAAACGTATAATGGTGACAATTATTGTTCGTTACCAATGTGTTTAATTAATAGCAATTAAATGCAATTAAATGTAATTAAACATTACCTTATGTAAGTTAAGATAATAACTGAAAATTTTGAATATAAAATCAATAGAAATGTTAATTATATGCATAAGATGGCAATTGATTTAATAAAAGATTGAAACCAAGATAAATAAATGAATTGGGATATTAAATGTGTATAAGTGACTAAATTTCAGCATAATGGAAATAAAATAGTTAACACAAATAAAAGATGAAATTAGAATTATATATAGCTGATTGGAACATTTGTTGTAATCAATGAACTTTTAAATGTAGTTAATAGTTAAGGGTACCAATGGTTATAAGTCGCCTATTTATTTAGTTCATAAAATTTAGTTTGAAATTAATTGCAGTTAATTTACTTAATTAGTGCAATTTAATGTAGATTAATTTGGTAATCCGAGAATGTTAATTGTACCCATAAAATGTCAATTTACTGAATAGCAAGATTTTAAATCAATAAAAGAAATTATTGAGATTTCAATTTAAAATTAACAACATTTAATGTGAAATCAGTTACAATTAATTGACTTAATTTGTGCAGTTAGGGTAGATGTGATTTGTCATTAAAAAAGGTTAATTTTATAAGATGTAATTAATGCTAAGCCTTTTTATTTTATGAAAATTGGTTGATTTAAAGAATAGTAAGCAAGATTGTAGTTTAATTGAAGGGTAAAAATTCAAAAATTGAATTAATGGAAAATAAATGAAATTTAACAGTTAATTATTACGTTCATAGAAAGTTAAGTGGAATGTAAGAATATTATGGTAATAGTTGTAAATCCAATGTTAATTTTTATCCATTTAATGATAGTGAATTGAATAAAAGAATAAAAAGTGAATTTAATAGAATTATTGAAAATTAAATTTATAAATTTGGAATTTGATGAAACTAAGGTTATTGCAAAATAAATGAAATTAAGCGCTTAAATATTACGTTGTTGAAATTAAGATGAAATTTGAGGATAATAATGTAATAGACCATAATCCAAGGTTAATTTCATCCGTTTGACAATAATGAATGGAGAAATTGTTAATTTATATAATTATATGGAATTATTGGAAATTTAATTTATAATTTCTAAATTTAATAAAATTGAAAATTTAATAAAATTGAAAACTTAACACTGAAATGGATAAGTTAAACAACTTTTAATTGACTTTTAATTTGTTTAAAGCATTTTAAATGATTGAGAAATATAAAAGTGATAAAATTGGTCAATTTTAAGATTGAAATAAAAAAATTGGATTTTATTTATTTATTTATTTATTTAATGTAAAAATAGCCAATTTGGCCACTGACTCGGATTTCGACGAAACCGGTTTCATTGGATCCGTAACGGTGAATTATTGTAGAATTTCAAGTTTCATAGCAATCGGGCTTGTCGTTTAATCGTATGCACTCGAAACGCATTGAAATAAACGTAATTGAAATCAATTGAAATCAATTTGAAAAATAATGATTTTGTCATAACTTCTTCATATGATGCAATTTGAACTTGAAACCTTTTCCATTGCGTTCAAAATATTGTAAAACACCTATTTTGATATATGAGTTTACCCAATTTCGTCCAGGTGTCAGAACGGGCTTTTTGGGCCACTTGTCGTTAGCGCGTATTCAACCCGATCCATTTATTCTATTTCAACTTTCTCTATAAATATCCTGCTATAAGTGCTAACCTCTCTAATTCTCATTTGTCTATACATAAATTCATTATATTCCTCCTCTTCCTCAATGCCAGACAAAATTCTATCTTTACAGATCCAATTGCAAATCAAATCCAAAGCAAAAATTTCGAAGTCCTCAGAAAAATTTGAAAAAAATATATAGTGAAGCTTTCGATGTACGCATCTCAAAACTGAAATTCATTTTCCGATTTGATGCATCGTTTTTCTAGAATTTCTCGACCGCTCATCGCACGTCGATGAACGGTGTCGGATCGCAAAATCGTTTCTGGGTTTTGTAGAGGGGACCGAGGGGAGTGCATCTATGGCGTTTGTTCGGATTATCAACGGCTGGATCGTCAGAAAAATTCTCCTAGGGTTTAAGAAAACTAGTGGCGGCTGCAAATTTTCATGACCGGATTTGGCACGCAACTCAGTCGCATGACGGCGCAAGGTGTCGGAGTCGCCTAGGCGAACCTGATGAGGGTCACGCGAGGTCGAACGGAGCTGGCGAGTGGCGTTCCTTTGGCGGTGTTTGGGTATTCACGAGAGGTTGGAAGATGTTCTATTGGCTGCGTACGTGTGTGTTTGGGAAGAAAAGGCAGTGACATAGCAAATGTGTTTAGGGTGAGAAAGTGTTCTTTTCTTTTTATTTTTTTAATTAAAATTCAATCGCATTTATCATCACAACTTTTGCATACGATATCCGATTTACGCGCGGTTTCTTTTGTTAGGATCGTATTGAAATTTCGAACTTGTTGACGCTGATTTGGACGGATTTGGAGACTGTCAAATTTTTGGGTTTAAATTGAATTTAAATTCAAATGGTGAGTGTTTTAACCCATTCATAATTTCTAAATTTCTTATGTTTGTTAAATTGATATATGATGTGATTTGAAATATATTTATGGTTGTTTGGCATATTTTAATCATCATCCGAGTTAAATTAAATTTATTAAATTAAATTGTTAATTTAATTTTCATTTGCGTAGGAAACTGCTAGTTAAGTTGTTATGTTCATTATTCATTGCATATAAAACTGCTAGTTAAATTTGTTATTTATTTATTTATTGCATTTAAAACTGCCATTTAAACAGTTAATTAATTTATTGTTGAAAAATAAACTGTCAGTAATTAATTGTTATTTATTGATGTGGTTGTTTGAATTGGATGATGATTTTATAAATGTTTGATGATTGATAATGGATGAATGGTTGTGGTATTTTTATATGGTTAAAATCTGCAAATTGTTATGCATCTCATTTCATTCGAGATTGCGGTTTGAAATGATATATAACCATAATTTTTTATTTAATTTGCGGATTGAAATGATAAATATCCGTATCACTTGACCATGGACAGAAAATTTTATACAGACACCGTCGGTCTATATATATAAATATTTTGAAAATGATTTCTATGGTTTGGATATGATACGGTTTAATAAATATGAAAATTTGATATTATATAAATATTATTTTATATATACATATATAGTTAAATTATTGAATTTAAGCTATATATAAATTTGTTAAATAAAAGAAAATAAGTTGAATAATGGAGTTTGATTATTTTATATTATATGGTTAATTACATGTCTAAGATATTATGTATATATAGAGTTTTAATGATTTAAATAAATTAAGATTGAAAAGTGAATTGGAAATTTATTTGGAATTGAGCTTATTTAAGAATTAAACTCCATAGGTTGATGTAAAACTTATTAAAGTTGAAATTTTAAAATGTATGATATTTATAACTGGATTTTTTATTCAAGATGAATTAAATGAATATTTCTAGTATAAATAAATTTGAAGGAAACATTTAGTTGTTAGTAATTTGAGTTTTATGTTGAATGGTCATGGATTTCTTATGGAAATATTTCAAAACTAAATAATAGGACAATGAACTATTGGATAGAAATTTCCAACCTTAGTTTGAAATTGTTAAATACTCAAAGTTTGAAATATATTGAAATAGAAGTTGTCTATTGAATCTGAAAGTGAATTTAAAATTTATGGATTCAAACTTAATTTTAAAGAGAATAAAATTGTAAAGTCATGGAAATTATTTTACTTTACAAGTAATTTTAAATTCAAACCATTTTATTTATATACTGTCGAATATCCAAATCATTTAAGTTTTGGAAGTTATGGTTTAAAACTATGGACTTCGAAGTATTATGTTTTGATATAATTCAAATGTTGATTTTCAAGAAATTATAAATTTTAAAGTGGTATGATTTTTGAAAAAGATATATTTGAGCATGATATCATATTGATTTGGGGTTTTTAAAATATAAATAATAACGTATATATATGGTTTTGAAAGGGACAATATATTCTGGTTTTAAAGTATAAACTATTTTGAAATGACCGCGGTGTTATAATAACGTTTGGTTGTTGAGGAGACCGGGATCGGAAGTTATCATACTCTCTGCCAACTTCGAAAACCACTTTAACAACCGTGTACGCGGTGGAGATTCCAGAATGAAGTAGGATGGTGGCGGCGTTTCCTTTAAGGTAAATACGTGGACCCAACTCCCATGAGTTGGCATAAGGTGGCTAAAACACTCGGGCCAATTGAGGTAGCACCTTTGATCTGACACATCCCTTCGATTTTATATTTTGACTTTTGGATTGATTCGGTGGCCACTTTTGATTTTTCTTTTTGGGGGTGTGGCTCGAGGTGGGCGGTAGCTGCGGCTACGCGTTACCATCAACCCGGATGCGTAATTGGTATATCTACCTGGCATTGCCTAGCTGTGCCGTGTCACCTACCCTATCGTGCCTTGTACGAATTTAGTTTTCTCCCGTAGCCCGTGGAATATTTAGGGTAGTCTCCCGATCTGGAGATGCGCTGATATTGGATGGACTACTGGGACTATTATTGTGTTAAGGGGGAGATTGGGTAACTCCTTAACGCTATTAAAAAGTAAGTTTATTTTACTATAGACACTATTATAATAGTGAAATATACTACATAGTAAATAGTTTAACGGATCCTTAAGAGATGTAAATCCCAAGCATCTCTTGAGTTACTGCACTCATATTTATTTCTGTTGATTAAACTTACATAAGATCTTTTAGTTCTGTCTCGAGTGTGTTGTCTTTTCAATTCGCACGGGTCAGTCCGAGCGTTTCAGGATTTGAAGACTTTATTTCTAGAGGAAGAAGACGAAGATTTCATTAGTATTATTATATATTTTATGGTTCCACTACACACCGTATTCCGCTGCATTGATATTTATTGGTATGCGAACTCTGATATTTATTGTATAAAGAAGAATCAAATGTTTTGTAATCCGTTTTATGAATTGTATATTGATTATTATATTTTATCCTTCCGCTATGAGATTCTGTTAATTTTCTTCTCTATTTTTCTTATTTACCCCATAACAATCCGCCCTTCCGTATGGTTTGAATCGACACGTGTGTCGATTTGAAGCGTACGAAAAGGCGGGATGTTACATCTGGTATCAGAGCGAGGTTTAGCGATGAACCTTAGCTTTGTGGGATCTGACTCTTTATTAATAGGGTAATAATACCCTATGGGAGTCGCTGAGCGTATATATATGAGAGAGCGTATTTGCTAGCGTTATAAAAAGGTTTTAATATTGTGTTAATTTGTTTCGTTTTGTATTTATAAATTCTGGTTGGTGCATGGGACGCTATGACATCAATAGGGTTTCTAAACACTTAATAGGACAGACCGACACAGTATTTGTTTTTAATATAGGTGAATGAAATAATTTTGCCTATTATATTTTCTATATATAAATAAAAAAGTTTGTAAAGATTATATTTTGCTGCAATGTATTGGTTGTTAGGTAATGAAATTTATAAATAATAGTTGAAATAAGGTTGAAAATAAAATTAATGAAAATTGGAAATTTAGAACTTAATTTCTGTGGTTTTGAAAATTTGTTTTAAATGATTTTGGAATACAGTAATAATATTATTAGAAGTATTTTCTGATATAAATATTTCAATATGATTTGAAAGAATTATTTTGAAGAAACTTTGGAAAGTGATAAGCTCTGTGATTCCCTCTCTGTCACTGGAAAATAATTTTGGTGATGGCGGCAGCATCATCGGCATTTATTTTCGAGTTTCGAAGTGGGAAGGCCACTGTAATGGTTTTACTACAGATTTATTCTGATAAACAAAAGTGAATTTTTAGTTTTTTTTTAAATCTACTTGGATATATAAATTATAAGTTTATATTTATCTATTATTTTAAAATGAATTGAAATTTAATCCGGTATTTAATTCTTAAGTTTCCGATTTGTTAATGGTTTCCATTATTGTAGTGCAATGGAATGTAACCTATTAATAATTGGAGTTTTTAAATTAAAATAAGGAATTTAATGCTAGGTTATAAATGATATTAAATGAAATTTGAAATTGTAACCTATGAAATAAAGGATATGTAACGACCCAGAATTTATATTAATTAAAAATTGAATATTTAATTAATTTTAATTATTAATAAGTGGAATTTATAAGTCGAATAATTTATTTTCGAATATTGGATTTAATTGGATAATTAAATCGATTATTTAATAGTTGAAATTTATGAAATAATTGAAAATCGAGTTAAATATGATTGAAAATGATTTGTAAAATTTTATTTTATCATATTGGAGTTAGAACGATATTTTAGAACTTTTAAAATTGAATTAAAAGTTAATTTGTGAAAATTGAATATTCTAATATTTAATTATCGACTGAAAAATAGCCATTTTTCAAACAGTCTCGGATTTCGACGACACCAGTTTCATCGGATCCGTAATGTGATATTATTGTATGGTTTCAAATTTCGTGTCAATCGGATTTATCATTTGTCCGGGGCAAGCTAAAACGCACAGAAAATTGATTAATCGGTTTAATTTAAATTTGATCGTTTAATTCCGTATCTCGCACAGATGATCGAATTAGCCTTCGAAACCTATTCCATTGTGTCCGAAACGCGGGGTAAACCCTAGAAACGCCAGTAACCGCACGAGATTTGGAGTCCAGAAAATCGGATGAATAGTAAATTGAAAATATTTTCTATAAAAAAGGCCATAACCCATTCATTTTTCACAAAATAAAAACCTAGCTAGGGTTTTATCAGGAGCCGCCGCTTATATGGTTTCAATGGCCAAAATCATTCGAAACTTCTCATCTTAATATCTCAAAATCTATCAACAATTATCAAAATCTTCCAGCTAACAAATCGAAGAGCTCGCCGAGTCCTTCACATCCGTACGGTGGAATGCCACGGAATTCGTCGAGATGGCCAGAATCTGGGCCGATAAGGGTTCGATTGCGCACGATTTTCTACGCCATAGAGGCGACTGAGTGGGGTCGGTCTGGGCACGGTGGTGCGCGGCGGCAGCGGCTACGACTTGGGGGTCACCGATCGTCTTCGTTCTGCTCGTAGGTGGTGCGGCCTCAAAATGTTTGAACGTGCGTTATGGGTTTAGTGGCGTGAAAGTTGCGTGGGTATGAACAAAGGAGGAAGGAAATGCAAGTGTGTCCCAGATTTTCTTTTGCTGGAACGAACGGCAGATGATGGATTTAGGTTTAAAAATTAAATTAAAGTTGTAATTAATTTATGTAAAAATTTATATTAACTTCTAAATATCATAACTTGTTGATGCGAGGTCCGATTTGGACGAAACGAATTGCGTTGCAATAGTTTTGTCGAGCACTACACTATGGAGCTGGTTTGGAGTCGTTTGAAGCTAGCGAAAATTTCGGGTAAAATTAAACGCGCGTTTAATTTTATTCGAAATAAAAGCTGAAAACGAAATTGAAATCAAGGTTAGAACTTCTCACTCAATCGAATCGGTTTCGATTTTAATTTTAAATAGTTATATTTAAAATTCTGGAATGCATGTTTGAATGATGATTGTTATCTATTGATTGTTAAAATAGACATTATGCACCGTTAGTAAGCGGATGTTATTTATTAAAAACATATACCACGATAATTGTAACAACCCGCATATTTGTCGATTTTATATTCAAATATTTTATTTAAATATTTTATCGGTAGTCGGATTTTAGTCCGAAAAGCTACTTTTTGCATACGGTCGAATTAGGGCTCGGGACCACTCCCATTGAGTTTAAAATGCCGTTTTCGACCTTTTTGAGTATAAGCTTCGATATGTTTGGAGAAAGTTGATTTCTGCTACTTTTTACTTTGGGTTTGGTTTTTGGGCTTAGCCCTATGTTAACTTATGCTCAAATCTGAGCCACTCTTCCCCACTCACCCTCATTCTCTTCTCATTTCAGTTTTTAGAGTGTTAATGGTGGGAGAGATTGGAAATTAAAATTCCAAAACCCTAGTTTCTCTTGCAAATCCATCTCCTTGCTCCAAACTCAAGAAGAACCCCTTGGTAAGCATCTCCTTCTTCTTCTCCAACTCTTTCTCCATTCAATTTCAGAAATTTCCTAAACCTAATTTCGGGATGTTCTTGTTTTTGAGCTTAGATTCAAGCTCATTTGGGTTGTGATTGAAGAAAGGTTGATTCTCCTTTTGCTTTCAAGCTTCTTCTTGTTCGATTTTGTGAAAAGGTGAGATTTTTATCTCACATCTATGACTATAATTATCTTTGGTTGTTAGGTATGAATTCCTAACACTTCTTCATGAGAATTTGCTCTTGATTTGGATTGGTTTTGTAAATATTCCAATTTTTGGGTTTTTAAGTCAAATTTGTGTAAAATCCTTTTATGGATGTTTGATCATGCTTTTGGTGATGCATCGAGGAGCATATAGGGCCGGGTTGCCGATTGGCATAAACCCTTAGAGCCAATGTTCGTCCGATTGCATTTTGGAAGAGTTTGCTCTTCATTTGTATAAGGCTGAAAAAAAGCCCAGGCATGATTCAGTCGACTGAAAAACTCTGTTCAGTCGACTGAAAAACTCTGTTCAGTCGACTGAACCTGAAACCCGAGAGTTTCCAGGCATGATTCAGTCGACTGAAAAACTCTGCACAGTCGACTGAAACTGGAAACAGAAAGTTTTCTGAACCTGGAAAATTTCCATGTACAGGGTCAGTCGACTGAAATTCTCTGTTCAGTCGACTGAACCTGCTGTTTGAGTCCAATTTGCCTTTTTGGATTGGAATTCCAATTTAAATCGATTCGTGATAATCCTATTTGTTGTTATCATCTATTATGACTTTGATGACTCTTTTTAGGGATTTTTGAATATCCACTTCGCTGGATCCTTTATCGATTTCGTTGGATTTTATTCACGTCTTCGTATGTGAATTTTTGTGATTGATCGTTCTTACAACCTTCTTCGTGATTTGTCACTTTAAAAATATAAAGGTTTCCTATACTAGTAGTAAATATCAAAACTCTTTACTCAAACGATTTCAATACTCTTTTAGTACCAAATTCGTTTATAAAACCGTTTTCCAATCTATTAGTATATACAAACCTTTACCTCACTCGTATGAGAAATCTAATTAAACGGCTTAGTAAAACAAGTGGTATGAAACGCTTGCGTTTACTTTGTCGGTTAATTCTTGGACTTGCTCGATTGAACCTCTTGTGACAATTTTCTAGTGGAGATTTACAGTTTGTTCGTAAATATTTAAGTTAAGCAAGTGGTTATGGGACATGAAGCTAAACTCATATATTTACTAGCTTAGTGTAATTGACACTTCTCGTTGATCATGACGATCATCTTTGTGATTTAGACTAGCAATGTGCGATGTCTCTTTGTCTGCGAGGGAGACTAAACCCCGTTTTGTGGAGTTTCGACTCAATTTGTGATGGGGTAGCAACCCATGGTCTTCGGGCCGTTTGTGGAGCTTCGGCTCAATTTGTGATGGTTAGCGACCATGGAATTAGCGTTCCGTTTGTGATACACGTGTTGGTGAGCTTTATGCTCCCGTTTGTGATAGGCCTCCCCCCTTTGTGATTTCTGGATTTCTTGTGTAGATTTCTAGAATTTGTGTTTCACCAATTTTCGTGATTTCCATTGATAAGTTTTATCAATATTTGTGCATTGGTGAATTTGTGTGTCATTGACTTTTGTGATTTCTGGATTTCTTGTGTAGTCTTCTGGAATTTGTGCATCTTTGACTTTGGTGATTGACATTGATATTATCGTCAATATTTGTGGTTTGATGAACGAAATAATGAGTATGACACTTCTTTGATTCTTGTGTAGATTTGGTGACATTGATTAATCTCTCGATGATTATCAACTAAGTATATATATATATATATATATATATCACAGCTTGGCATTGTGATTATTACGTGTTTAGGCATATCTCTTATGCTATACCGTTTGATCTGATATTTATAGTTAGACTGATCCGTTTATTATTTTCTTATTAAATAATACTCGGGTCAGACCGAGATGTTACAGGTGCTTCTGCTTGACTTCTCATCCGGGATTAACTCCTTGACTTTTGGGTTAACTACCAAGATTAGTAGTTATTTGGTTGTATACATTTGAGATATAGACTCCTTAATGTATACTTATTCTTTTGTGTAGTTCGTGTAACTATTCTTTTGTGATATTGTGGATCTTTTTAGACCACTACTCTGATGTACACTTCCTAGTGTAGTATTCATATCTTATTCCGCCTTTGTGATATGAATTGTCTATGACTGATTTATGTTATGTTTATTTCTATATTTGTTTTCCGAAGGATTTATATAGCCACCGTGTAGTAGCTTTGAGTTTGTGTCGGTATGTCGGATTTCCTCTTGAAATAGAATGCATGTTATATTATCTGACATATCGGTGCTCGCGCAAAGAAATTACATGGATGGTCGCTCCTCAACAGCCTTATTCTCCATGCTAGTCGACAGCATTCACCGTAATGTTCTTGTCTAGCGTGGGTATAGAGGTGGGGCGTCACAATAATTCCAACTCGTATGGAATTGGTATTATTTATGTACTTGGAATTGATTTTCCCGCATTATATAGCGGATGAGACCCTATTGCGCCGCCTATTAAGCGGATAATATTTTTATAAATCCCATATACCGCGATAATTCCGTACTAGAACGGAATTGGTATTGTGCTAATGTTTGTGGATGCAGGAACGAGTTGGAGGGATCCAACTGGATTCCTCAACTTTTTTGATTTATTTACAGATATTGTGATATTTGTTGATTATCATATCGATATATGATATTTGGATGTCGTGATTGACTATTTGGTGCTGTTGCATCATCGGATCCATTTTTGAAGTTTTAAAATAATGATTTTTGTTTTTTAAAAGAATTTTTAAAGTAATTTTTGAAAGTATACGTTTTATTAAATTTTTGAATTGATTCATTTTAAATAAATTAACGTTATAAATTTAATGTTATAAAAATTAAGATTTTTGCGAAATATAACTGAAATGTGATTTTTGAGATAAGTAGTTAATAAATTTATAAAATAGTTAAATTGGGATTTTTGAATTATTTTAAAACGGGTTATATGAAAGATGTATAAATTTGATATTTTAAAATTAAAAATATTGGAATTATAAAACTAGTTTTTATAAGTGTTAAAGTGAAGTATAAATGGATTCATATGTGAATGGAAATTTATAGATTTATGAATTGTGAAGTTATAAAATGAATAGATGTTGTAAGACAAAAGATTTTAAGGAATTTACTTATAAATCGGATTTTTTGCATTTAAATTGAAACCTTTGATGAAGCAAAAATGGTTTATAGTTGAGATTTATACAATATATATTATATAAATCGAAATAATAGAATTTTAAAAGGAGTTCTATTAATGTTGAAAATAGGGTTATAAATGAAATCTTATAAGTAATAAGATTTATAATTTGTGAAGTTTGAAAAGAACGATTTGTAAATAAATGGATTATAAGCATTTAACTTATAATATGGACTTTTGGTATATAATTGAGTTATATAAATTAAATTGGATTAATAAAAGAGATTTATAAATCGAAGCTTATAAATAGAAATGGAATTTATAGACATTGTTTATAAATTCGAAATCCATGGAATTTGATAAATTGAAAGTTGAAATTGGTTAAGGAAGTATATTCACGATTTTGGACCATGAATATATTATTAAATAAAATGGATTTATTTTGGGAAGGGATGTTTTAAATAGAATTAAAACGATTTAAAGATGTTTTAAAATATATTATGAATCGAAACCATAGATTTCAACATTTATTGTTGAAATAGACGTTTTCGAGAAATAGAAGGAAATGATGGACTATAACACTATTGCTATAGTAAATGGTTTCCGAAAGAAAATATTTTGTATAGTATTAGGATTTATAAATCTATTTTAATTTCGAATCCCTATACTAGTGATTTTGGGTCGTCGTAACGATGTTTTACGCAACATTTGTTTTGACCCAAATAAATGTGTTAAGTGAATGTTTCCCTTAAATGAATGAAATATATACTTAATTTCGATATTAAGTATACTGAATATTTTTCTAAGTATTGAAAATAAATGGTTTTGTGAATTACTTATTAATAAATAAGTATGGAAATGTTTTTCCAATGTGAAATGAAACGTTTTGAGAATTTATCTTTTTGAAGACAAACTGAAAATGAATATTAGAAATCAATTTGGAAATTGTATATTCATAGATATTTCTGAATTGTAAATTCACTATGGAATTTATAAAAGAAAGGGAAATTTGTTTAAAAATAAACGTTGATTTATTTTCGAAGTATGGGAATTAATTTACGGATTTGGAACGTAAATATAAAGTAAATCGTTAAGGATTTATTTAATTGGTTTAAATGAACCATGTTGAAATGAAAGTATTTTGCATAAGGAAAATGATTGAAATTTGTTTTCAAAAGTGGTAAAGGTGAAAAGTGATTTGAAAATTAGTTTTCAAATGTTGAAGTGTGGAAAAAATATATATCTTGTAAAGATATTTTGGAAAATAAATAATTTGGAAAATTATTTGGAATCTGGTGATGTTGAGCATGCCTATTGATAGTTAAATAATCCGACTATCAATATTTACCTTTAAATAGGTATTTTTTGTGATTGCCTGAATATGAATGCCACACTTATTTTTGAATAAGTGCTCACCATTCGGGTTAGCCGGGAAAGGACCTTGGGGTTGTATAACCCATTCCGAATATGTGATACGTCGTAATGGATTGCATTTGATGACCGGTGTTGAAGACCGGATATTTTTGAAAATGGAAGGATTACCGTTGAGTTACTCTGCATCGGCTGATTTTCGATATAGAGGTTTTATCACCCTTAGTGACGGGAAGTCCTGACGTGATTAGAAATTATCCGGAATGCAAGGACTTCTTTGGAAGTGCCTTCGGTTCTGTTCGAGCTCGGAACAGACTTGTATGGATTGTATGTCTGACATTACAAATTGAGATATAAAGCTGATTTCTTTCAAATATATTTCTGTTGGTGGCGGAGAATTTATTCTCTTAGCTTAACACCCTTCTCTGAGACGTACGAGCTCAGAGGTTATGTAGTTGAAGGTTATTAGTGATATACTGCCAATTTGGTAATGTGACATGCTGAGTGTTGCTGTGAAATGATCGATGTTTGATCATTTGTGATATGATCATTTGTTTGATCATTTATCTTGGTGATCATTACTTTCATCATTTGTTGACCCAAAGCACAGCTTTTGTATAAAGCGTGGCTTTGTGGAAGAGAATTCGTCGGACCTCACACCTCGGAAATGGTCAAAACAGGAAGGATGCAGCAAGGTTATTAGGGGGTAGCACCCCTTTAGTGTATGTCATTCCTTCTGGATAGAGGTGGTATCATGGTATGGAGCCCAGATATTTAACCTATGTTGTTGCTGCAAATTTTGTGGTTGTTGGAAATCGAGGATCCTCGGATAGATCGGTTACGATCGGGGGACGACATATTCGTGTCAGTAGTTACCCAATTAGGGGTAACCCGGCCTTGTGTTGGCAGAGATCCGGTTAGGTTCTCGCGACGTCATTCCAAAGGTGTTTCCATGTGGCAATGGGAAGTTCCTTGGCCTGACCATTTGTTGGAAATCCAAAGAAACAATACAATCTTGTACGGTTTTAGTTGTAGAACCTATCATTCACTTATGATGGCGCCCCACTGTTTGGATGGGAGCTATAGTAGGCATAAGTGCGAAATGCCTATGCTGGCTAAGATTTATATCTTTACTTTCGAAATAATTTTCCTACACTATGCACTAGTAATAATATCAAATTTTTCTTTTTAATGCGTACAAAGCACCTTTGACTATCATAAGGAGAATTCTCCTCCGATTCTGCGTTTGTATTATGTGTGTATGCGGGAGGCCTTATGGTTGTCTCATTTTCTAAAAAGCATTGTGAATCTATTTTAAAAATTATCATGTTCTTTGTTTTAAAGATAAATTGTTTTAGTTCTCGCACTAGTCACATGACTGACTCGGAGTTTATTGTTTTCCTTCCTAAACTCTGGGTGCCCACAAATTTCCACATGGGCAGTCAGGAGTAAGGTTTATCAGGATATTCTGGAATTCAGGAGTTGCTGGAGGCAAGCTGGATGGCATGGCGTATTACTAGTATATAGTATTTCTTTTCCGTTGTTTGTTATTGTTTGTTGTTGTACACTATGATGATGAAATGTAATGTAATATGATGTAATGTAATAACTGATATAGTTTTTTGTTTAAAGATTATTCATTTCTATTATATGTTGTTCCGCTGCGATTGTGAGATTCAGATATTGTTCTGTTGTTTCTTTCTGTTCTGTTCTATTTTTCTTCTTCTTCTATCTTTTCTTCTTCTTTAACCCTAAAGACTCGTGAATTTGTTCCTCTTTGGCTGGGTTGTTGTGGAATGTTGCCAGCTCAAAGGAGTACGGATTTATGGTTCTTTACATTTGGTATCAGAGCATATAGTTAAGCGACAACCATGGCTCTGTTGGGTATTACTCATTAGAGATGGAGTCAGTAGTACTCTAGAATGAGTTGAGTGTAATAATAGATATGAGAGCGTATTTGTTAGTGAATATTAAATGGTTTTATATTGTGATGATTGGTTTGTTGAGTGGCATATCAACCTTCGTCGGCCCATTCTGCGCAACTGTTTCGAAGGGGTTTCTAAACACTTGAATAGAACAATTCGACACAGTATTGTTTTAAATTGGGTAAATGAAATAATTTTACCTTGATTATATTTTATACATAAAAGAATAATTTTTTAGAATTATTAAAGTATATAATTGATTGTTTGGTTGTTGAATAAGTTAAATAAATTGATTTGGATTTGATAAGATGTTGAAATGGAATATAACTTAAGTGAAGTTGAATAAAGTTGATTTAGGTGTCAAAGTAAATTAATCAAGAGAAGTGATGAATATGAACTTGAGTTATATAAATGAAATTAAACTTGAAATGTTAAATGAATTAGAAATTGAATTGATTAATGGGTTGAATGTTAATCAATCGAATGTAAATAATTGATATGAAATAATGAATGTAAGTGTTAATCCATTAGAAGCCAATGAAGTTGAGAAATTGAATAAATTGAATGAAGATCAATTTAATATAAACCGATTGGAATTAAAAGTGTTGGACCAAATTGAATGTAAATTTAATAATTTGGTTATGTTGAATATACATTGGTTGTTATATGATTATTAGTTGATTGTATATAAATTCATTTAAGTGTTAATGAAATTGAATTATCGAAATTAGAAGCTAAAGTGATTGAATCCAACTTGGAAGAAAATGAACTTGAATAGAACTGAACTTGATTTGGAAGTGAACCAACTTGAATGAAAGTTAGTGAATGCAAACTAATAAAATTGAATATGAATGAATGCTAGTAAATTCCAATGTTAATGAATCAAATTTGATTTAAATTGGAAAACCAATTCGATGAATATTAATGAGAAGTAAAATTATATTGATTTGGTGGTTGCATTTGTTGCTTTAGTTGCATTTGCTATATTATGTAGTTGTTATGTTGCTATATGATGTATATTGATATTATTTCCATATATGCATGTTTCTCATGTTGTCGTTGAGTGTTTAGTAGGTGTGGATCGCGTTTGCTTCGCATTTGGAGCTCGCTTTCGCGCTATATTAGCCGTATACGCTCGCTAATAATAAATAAGGTACATATCTCGGATTACATACCGTACTCTTACACTTTTTTCCCTGCAAGATGCCTCATCACTTGATGAGATGTATATTTGTGATATATATACTGTCATTTTTTTTTGGATCAAGCCGCGCAAAGGAGACTCTGGCGAATTTTTTCGAAAATTTAAGGCGTTAGAATATTTTTGAGAAATTTGGGAAATTTTTGGAAACTAAGTTTGGATTTAGAAACTTAGTAAAGATTTTGTAAGAAGTTTAACTATGAATTTTGGGAGAGTTAAACACTTAAGAGATTTGAAAAAAATCCAATTTGAATGGTTTGTTTTGGAAAGTTAATAAATTCTGTAACTTTTTCTTACTTGGTAATTTCGAGGACGAAATTCTTTTAAGGGGGGAAGTTTATAACAACCCAGAATTTATATTAATCAAAAATTGAATATTTAATTAATTTTAATTATTAATAAGTGGAATTTATAAGTCGAATAATTTATTTTCGAATATTGGATTTAATTGGATAATTAAATCGATTATTTAATAGTTGAAATTTCTGAAATAATTGAAAATCGAGTTAAATATGATTGAAAATGATTTGTAAAATTTTATTTTATCATATTGGAGTTAGAACGATATTTTAGAACTTTTAAAATTGAATTAAAAGTTAATTTGTGAAAATTGAATATTTTAATATTTAATTATCGACTGAAAAATAGCCATTTTTCAAACAGTCTCGGATTTCGACAAAACTAGTTTCATCGGATCCATAATGTGATATTATTGTATGGTTTCAAATTTCGTGTCAATCGGATTTATCATTTTTCCGGGGCAAGCTAAAACGCACAGAAAATTGATTAATCGGTTTAATTTAAATTTGATCGTTTAATTCCGTATCTCGCACAGATGATCGAATTAGCCTTCGAAACCTATTCCATTGTGTCCGGAACGCGGGGTAAACCCTAGAAACGCCTGTAACCGCGTGAGATTTGGAGTCCAGAAAATCGGATGAATAGTAAATTGAAAATATTTTCTATAAAAAAGGCCATAAACCATTCATTTTTCACAAAATAAAAACCTAGCTAGGGTTTTATCAGGAGCCGCCGCTTATATGGTTTCAATGGCCAAAATCATTCGAAACTTCTCATCTTGATATCTCGAAATCCATCAACAATTATCAAAATCTTCCAACTAACAAACGAAGAGCTCGCCGAGTACTTCACATCCGTACGGTGGAGTGCAACGGAATTCGTCGAGATGGCCAGAATCTGGGCCGATAAGGGTTCGGTTGCGCATGATTTTCCACGCCATAGAGGCAACCGAGTGGGGTCGGTCTGGGCATGGTGGTGCACGGCGGCAGGGGCTACGACCTTGGGGTCACCGATCGTCTTCGTTCTGCTCGTAGGTGGTTCGTCCTCAAAATGTTTGAACGTGCGTTATGGGTTTAGTGGCGTGAAAGTTGCCTGGGTACGAACGAAGGAGGAAGGAAATGCAAGTGCGGCCTAGATTTTCTTTTGCTGGAACGAACGGCAGATGATGGATTTAGGTTTAAAAATTAAATTAAAGTTGTAACTAATTTATATAAAAAAATTTGTATTAACTTCTAAATATCATAACTTGTTGATGCGAGGTCCGATTTGGACGAAACGAATTGCGTTACAATCGTTTTGTCGATCACTACACTGTGGATCTGGATTGGAGTCGTTTGGTGCTAGAGAAAATTTCGGGTAAAATTAAACGTGCGTTTAATTTTATTCGAAATAAAAGCTGAAAACGAAATTGAAATCAAGGTGAGAACTTCTCTCTCAATCGAATCGGTTTCGATTTTAATTTTAAATAGCTATATTTAAAATTCTTGAATGCATGTTTGAATGATGATTGTTATCTATTGATTGTTAAAATAGACATTATGCGCCGTTAGTAAGCGGACGTTATTTATTAAAAACATATACCGCGATAATTCCAACTTGTATGGAATTGGTATTATTTATGTACTTGGAATTGATTTTCCCGCATTATATAGCGGATGAGACCCTATTGCGCCGCCTATTAAGCGGATAATATTTTTATAAATCCCATATACCGCGATAATTCCATACTAGAACGGAATTGGTATTGTGCTAATGTTTGTGGATGCAGGGAATGGGTTGGAGGGATCCAACTGGATTCCTCAACTGTATTGATTTATTTACAGATATTGTGATATTTGTTGATTATCATATCGATATATGATATTTGGATGTCGTGATTGACTATTTGGTGCTGTTGCATCATCGGATCCATTTTTGAAGTTTTAAAATAATGATTTTGGTTTTTTAAAAGAATTTTTAAAGTAATTTTTGAAAGAATACGTTTTATTAAATTTTTGAATTGATTCATTTTAAATAAATTAACGTTATAAATTTAATGTTATAAAAATTAAGATTTTTGCGAAATATAACTGAAATGTGATTTTTGAGATAAGTAGTTAATAAATTTATAAAATAGTTAAATTGGGATTTTTGAATTATTTGAAAACGGGTTATATGAAAGATGTATAAATTTGATATTTTAAAATTAAAAATATTGGAATTATAAAACAAGTTTTTATAAGTGTTAAAGTGAAGTATAAATGGATTCATAAGTGAATGGAAATTTATAGATTTATGAATTGTGAAGTTATAAAATGAATAGATGTGGTAAGACAAAAGATTTTAAGGAATTAACTTATGAATCAGATTTTTTGCATTTAAATTGAAATCTTTGATGAAGCAAAAATGGTGTATAGTTGAGATTTATACAATATATATTTTATAAATCAAAATAATAGAATTTTAAAAGGAGTTCTATTAATGTTGAAAATAGGGTTATAAATGAAATCTTATAAGTAATAAGATTTATAATTTGTGAAGTTTTAAAAGAACGATTTTGTAAATAAATGGATTATAAGCATTTAACTTACAATATGGTCTTTTGGTATATAATTGAGTTATATAAATTAAATTGGATTAATAAAAGAGATTTATAAATCGAAGCTTATAAATACAAATGGAATTTATAGACATTGTTTATAAATTCGAAATCCATGGAATTTGATAAATTGAAAGTTGAAATTGGTTAAGGAAGTATATTCACGATTTTGGACCGTGAATATATTATTAAATAAAATGGATTTATTTTTGGAAGGGATGTTTTAAATAGAATTAAAATGATTTAAAGATGTTTTAAAATATATTATGAATCGAAACCATAGATTTCAACATTTATTGTTGAAATAGACGTTTTCGAGAAATAGAAGGAAATGATGGACTATAACACTGTTGTTATAGTAAATGGTTTCCGAAAGGAAATATTTTGTATAGTATTGGGATTTATATATCTATTTTAATTTCGAATCCCTATACTAGTGATTTTGTGTCGTCGTAACGATGTTTTACGCAACATTCGTTTTGTCCCAAATAAATGTGTTAAGTGAATGTTTTCCTTAAAAGAATGAAATATATACTTAATTTCGATATTAAGTATATTGAATATTTTTCTAAGTATTGAAAATAAATGGTTTTGTGAATTACTTATTAATAAATAAGTATGGAAATGTTTACCAATGTGAAATGAAATGTTTTGAGAATTTATCTTTTTGAAGACAAATTGAAAATGAATATTAGAAATCAATTTGGAAATTGTATATTCATAGATATTTTGGAATTGTAAATTCACTATGGAATTTATAAAAGAAAGGGAAATTTGTTTAAAAATAAACGTTGATTTATTTTCGAAGTGTGGGAATTAATTTATGGATTTGGAACGTAAATATAAAGTAAATCGTTAAGGATTTATTTAATTGGTTTAAATGAACCATGTTGAAATGAAAGTATTTCGCATAAGGAAAATGATTGAAATTTGGTTTCAAAAGTGGTAAAGGTGAAAAGTGATTTGAAAATTAGTTTTCAAATGTTGAAGTGTGGAAAATATATATATCTGGTAAAGATATTTTGGAAAATAAATAATTTGGAAAATTATTTGGAATCTGGTGATGTTGAGCATGCCTATTGATAGTTAAATAATCCGACTATCAATATTTACCTTTAAATAGGTATTTGTTGTGATTGCTTGAATTTGAATGCCACACTTATTTTTGAATAAGCGCTCACTATTCGGGTTAGCCGGGAAAGGACCTTGGGGTCGTATAACCCATTCTGAATATGTGATACGTCGTAATGGATTGCATTTGATGACCGGTGTTGAAGACCGGATATTTTTGAAAATGGAAGGATTACCGTTGAGTTACTCTGCATCGGCTGATCTCCGATATAGAGGTTTTATCACCCTTATTGACGGGAAGTCCTGATGTGATTAGAAATTATCCGAAATGCAAGGACTTCTTTGGAAGTGCCTTCGGTTCTGTTCGGGCCCGGAACAGACTTGTACGGATTGTACGTCTGACATTACAAATTGAGATATAAAGCTGATTTCTTTCAAATATATTTCTGTTGGTGGCGGAGAATTTATTCTCTTAGCTTAACACCCTTCTGTGAGACGTACGAGCTCAGAGGTTATGTAGCTGAAGGTTATTAGTGATATACTCCCAATTTGGTAATGTGACATGCTGAGTGTTGCTGTGAAATGATCATTGTTTGATCATTTGTGATATGATGATTTGTTTGATCATTTATCTTGGTGATCATTACTTTGATCATTTGTTAACCCAAAGCACAGCTTTTGTATAAAGCGAGGCTTTGTGGACGAGACTTTGTCGGACCTCACACCCTGGAAATGGTCAAAACAGGAAGGATGCAGCAAGGTCATGAGGGGGTAGCACCCCTTTAGTGTATGTCATTCCTTCTGGATAGAGGTGGTATCATGGTATGGAGCCCAGATATTTAACCTATGTTGCTGCTGCAAATTTTGTGGTTGTTGGAAACCGAGGATCCTTGGATAGATCGGTTACGATCGGGGGATGACATATTCGTGTCAGTAGTTACCCAGTTAAGGGTAACCCGGCCTTGTGTTGGCAGAGATCCGGTTAGGTTCTCGGGACGTCATTCCAGCGGCGTTTCCATGTGGCAATGGGAAGTTCCTTGGCCTGACCATTTGTTGGAAATCCAAAAAAACAATACGATCTTGTACGGTTTTAGTTGTAGAACCTATCATTCACTTATGGTGGCGCCCCACTGTTTGGATGGTAGCTATAGTAGGCATAAGTGCGAAATGCCTATGCTGGCTAAGATTTATATCTTTACTTTCGAAATAATTTTCCTACACTATGCACTAGTAATAATATCAAATGTTTCTTTTTAATGCGTATCAAGCATCTTTGACTATCATAAGGAGAAATCTCCTCCGATTCTGCGTTTGCATTGTGTGTGCGTGCAGGAGGCCTTATGGTAGTCTCATTTTCTAAAAAGCATTGCGAATCTATTTTAAAAATTATCCTGTTCTTTGTTTTAAAGATAAAATGTTTTAGTTCTCACACCAGTCACATGACTGACTCGGAGTTTATTGTTTTCCTTCCTAAACTCTGGGTGCCCACCAATTTGCACACGGGCAGTCAGGAGTATGGTTTATCAGGATATTCTGGAATTCAGGAGTTGCTGGAGGCAAGCTGGATGGCATGGCGTATTACTAGTATATAGTATTTCTTTTCCGCTGTTTGTTGTTGTTTGTTGTTGTACACTCTGATGATGAAATGTAATGTAATATGATGTAATGTAATAACTGATATAGTTCTTTGTTTAAAGATTATTCATTTCTATTATATGTTGTTCCGCTACGATTGTGAGATTCAGATATTGTTCTGTTGTTTTGTTTCTGTTCTGTTCTATTTTTCTTCTTCTATCTTTTCTTCTTCTTTAACCCTAAAGACTCGTAAATTTGTTCCTCTTTGGCTGGGTTGTTGTGGAATGTTGTTAGCTCAAAGGAGTACGGATTTACGGTTCTTTACAGGATATAATTATTGAACATTAAATTAATTAAAGAAATGAGAAAACTTGTATAACTTTCAATTACATTCTTTAAAAGCATATATATAACTTACCAAATATTAAAAGCTGAAATGTTAATAAGAAAATGTAATGGAAATTGTACGAGTAAAAGTATGTTGTGAAGTGTTTAATAAATTTCTCCTATTTATAAGAATTGATGCCATAGAGTTGTGAACTTAAGTCATAGTTGAAATGTTACTGTAATAAAGGTAATAAGAAGTAAGTATTGCAAGTATAAGATTATAGACTTAAGTAAATGAATTTTATGCAAAGAAATTGAATTAAACTTGAACGCTAAATAAATAAAAAGAATAGTTGTAAGAAATAAATGAAACTTGTAAGAAATATGTAAAGTAAAAAGATAAATCATTGTATAAATAAAAAGGAAATCAAACAACAAATGTTATAAGATGAAATTGTTCTTGATCTATAGTTTGGAATTGTTGTTTGCATTGGTTTATGGTTGTTTGGGTAAGGATACTTTAAAATTGTTTGGATGAATGAATAATCTATTTAGTTTCACCTAAGACTGTTGAGTGAAGGGTACACTTAGTAGTTTATTTTTCATTCCGTACAATTTAAAATTTGAATCCGAACAATTATTTGTTTTGTTTGATGAATGAATGATTAATTTGTGTTGATTTCTTTGTGATGGTTGTATACCTGGTTGCAAAGTGATTGTTGTATGTATTGATTGTTTGTGTGTGATTGAAAACAACCTTAAATATTTCACTCTATATAATTATTAACTCTTTTAGATTATATAAGTGAAATACAGGTTATGGAAGCAATTGCTACTGCTTTTGGTTTCATAATTAAGCGTAAAATGCCCGATAAATAGGTATGTCTTCGGATTACGGTTTATAGCGTATCATATTATTTTTCCCGTGTTGGGATATATATTATTTTGGAAAATATATATTGTATATTGTTATATTTTATATTATATTTTCTCCTGATCCTCTCCGTACAAAGGAGACTCTGCCGAAATTTTCCATAAATTTTGGACTTAAAAATATTTTAAAATGTTTTCCAAACTTTATTAATTTGATTATAAAAAGACTTAATAGTTATAAATAGATATATTTTATATAAATTGTTAAACTTTGTAAATTTATTTGTTTATAAAATAAATAATTTTAATAAGATGTATTGATTACTCACTTTATTCTTTTCCCTTCTTTTTCCTTTTCGGGGACGAAAAGTTTTGAGTGGGGGAGAGCGTAACGACCCATAAATTTTCGATGTTTAAAATTTGTTAATCTAATAATATTTTAGGAGTTAATATTGAAAGAAATAAAAATTTGTAAATTAATAATGGAATAATAACTAAATTAAAATGAAACAATGTTAATACAAGTGAATTGTCAACAATCCAAATGAAACTCCAATTCATTGTATTTAAATATGCTATGCTTGGTTATAAAATTTAATGTAAGTATGTAAACATTTAATTTTTGTATAAAATAGATAGTTAATGGTAATTGAATAAGATTAGTATTGTGTAAGGAATTATAATATGTGTTGTATTAATGTGTGCACTGATTTATAGTGGGATGTAAAAGGTAATAAATTAATGTGAAATGGATGGAAATGGAATAAATATATTTTAATGAGGGTTGTTGTAATAATTGTTTGTAAAGAATAAATTTTCAAACGTTATAAAATGTATAATAGTGACAACTATTGTTCGTTACCAATGTATTTAATCAATAGCAATTAAATGTAATTAAACATTACCTTATGTAAGTTAAGATAATAACTGAAAATTTTGAATATAAAATCAATAGAAATGTTAATTATATGCATAAGATGGCAATTGATTTAATAAAAGATTGAAACTGAGATAAATAAATGAATTGGGATATTAAATGTGTATAATTGACTAAATTTCAACATAATGGAAATAAAATAGTTAACACAAATAAAAGATGAAATTAGAATTATATATAGCTGATTGGAACATTTGTTGTAAGCAATGAACTTTTAAATGTAATTAAAAGTTAAGGGTAACAATGGTTATAAGTCCCCTATTTATTTAGTTCATAAAATTTAGTTTGAAATTAATTGCAGTTAATTTACTTAATTAGTGCAATTTAATGTAGATTAATCTGGTAATCGGAGAATGTTAATTGTACCCATAAAATGTCAATTTATTGAATAGCAAGGTTTTAAATCAATAAACGAAATTATTGAGATTTCAATTTATAATTAATAACATTTAATGTGAAATCAGTTACAATTAATTGACATAATTTGTGCAGTTAGGGTAGATGTGATTTGTCATTAAAAAGGGTTAATTTTATAAGATGTAATTAATGCTAAGCCTTTTTATTTTATGAAAATTGGTTGATTTAAAGAATAGAAAGCAAGATTTTAATTTAATTGAAGGGTAAAAATTCAAAAATTGAATTAATGGAAAATAAATGAAATTTAACACTTAATTATTACGTTAATAGAAAGTTAAATGGAATGTAAAAATAATATGGTAATAGTTGTAAATCCAATGTTAATTTTTATCCATTTAATGATAGTGAATTGAATAATAGAATGAAAAGTGAATTTAATAGAATTATTGGAAATTAAATTTATAAATTTGGAATTTAATGAAACCGAGGTTATTGCAAAATAAATGAAATTAAGCACTTAAATATTACGTTGGTGAAATTAAGATGAAATAGGATAATAATGTAATAGACCATGATCCAAGGTTAATTTCATCCGTTTGACAATAATGAATGGAGAAATTGTTAATTTATATAATTATATGGAATTATTGAAATTTTAATTTATAATTTCTAAATTTAATAAAATTGAAAATTTAACACTGAAATGGATACGTTAATCAACTTTAAATTGATTTTCAATTTGTTTAAAACATTTTAAATGATTGAGAAATATAAAAGTGATAAAATTGGTCAATTTTAAGATTGAAATAAAAAAAATGGATTTTATTAATTAATTTTTTTATTTAATTAATGTAAAAAATAGCCATTTTGGCCACTGACTCGGATTTCGACGAAACCAGTTTCATCGGATCCGTAATGGTGAATTATTGTAGAATTTCAAGTTTCTTAGCGATCGGGCTGGTCGTTTGATCGTACGGACTCGAAACGCCTTGAAATAAACGAAATTGAAATCAATTGAAATCAATTTGAAAAATATTGATTTTATCATAACTTCTTCATACAATGAAATTTGAACCTGAAACATTTTCCATTGCGTTCAAAATATTATAAAACGCCTAATCTGATATATGGGTTTACCCAATTTCGTCCCGGTGTTAGAACGGGCTTTTTGGGCCACTTGTCATTAGCGCGTATTCAACCCGATCCATTTATTCTATTTCAACTTTCTCTATAAATATCCTGCTATAAATGCTAGCCTCTCTAATTCTCATTTGTTTATATGTAAATTCATTCTATTTCTCCTCTTCCTCAATGGCAGACAAAATTCTATCTTTACAGATCCAACTGCAAATCAAACCCAAAGCAAAAATTTCGAAGTCCTCAGAAAAATTTGAAAAAAATATACACTGAAGCTTTCGATGTACGCATCTTAAAACTGAAATTCCTTTTCCGATTTGATGCGTCGTTTGTCCAGAATTTCTAAATCAATTCTCGACCGTTCATTGCGCGTCGATGAACGGTGTCGGATCGCAAAAACGGTTCTGGGTTTTGTAGAGGGGACCGAGGGGAGTCCATCTATGGTGTTTGTTCGGGTTATCAACAGCTGGATCGTCAGAAAAATTCGCCTAGGGTTTAAGAAAACTAGTGGCGGCTGCAAATTTTCGTGACCGGATTTGGCACGCAACTCAGTCGCATGACGACGCAAGGTGTCGGAGTCGCCTAGGCGATCCTGATGAGGGTCACGCGCGGTCGAAGGGAGCTGGCGAGTGGCGTTCCTTTGGCGGTGTTTGGGTTTTCACGAGAGGTTGGACAATGTTCTGTTGGCTGCGTACGTGTGTGTTTGGGAAGAAAAGGCGGTGACGTGGCAAATGTGTTTAGGGTGAGAAAGTGTTCTTTTTATTTATTTTTTATTAAAATTCAATTACATTTATCGTCATAACTTTTGCATACGATATCCGATTTACGCGTGGTTTCTTTTGTTAGGACCGTATTCAAATTTCGTACTCTCGACGCTGATTTGGATAGATTTGGAGACTGTCAAATTTTTGGGTTTAAATTCAATTTAAATTCAAAAGGTGAGTGTGTCAACCCACTCACAATTTCTAAAATTTCTTATGTTTGTTAAATTGATACATAATGTGATTTGAAATATATTTATGGTTGTTTGGCATATTTTAATCATCATCCCGGTTGAATTGAATTTATTAAATTGAATTGTTAATTAATTTTTAATTTGCATAGGAAACTGCCAGTTAAGTTGTTATGTTCATTATTCTTTGCATATAAAACTGCTAGTTAAATTTGTTATTTATTTATTTATTGCATTTAAAACTGCCATTTAAACAGTTATTTAATTCATTGTTGAAAAATAAACTGTCAGTAATTAATTGTTATTTATTAATGTGGTTGTTTGAATTGGATGATGATTTCATAAATGTTTGATGATTGATAATGGATGAATGGTTGTGGTATTTTTATATGGTTAAAATCTGCAAGTTGTATGCATCTCAGTTCATTCGGGATTGCGGTTTGAAATGATATATAACCATAATTTTTTATTTAAATTGCGGATTGAAATGATAAATATCCGTATCACTTGACCATAGGATAGAAAATTTTATACAGACACCGTCGGTCTATATATATAAATATTTTGAAAATGATTTCTATGGTTTGGATAGGATACGGTTTAATAAATATGAAATTTTGATATTATATAAATATTATTTTATATATACATATATAGTTAAATTATTGAATTTAAGCTACATATAAATTTGTTAAATAAAAATAAATAAGTTGAATAATGGAGTTTGATTATTTTATATTATATGGTTAAGTACATGTCTAAGATATTTTATATATAAAAGTTTTAATGATTTAAATAAATTAATATTGAAAAGTGAATTGGAAATTTATTTGGAATTGAGCTTATTTAAGAATTAAACTCCATAGGTTGATGTAAAACTTATTAAACTTGAAATTTTAAAAGGTATGATATTTATAACTGGATTTTTTATTCAAGATGAATTAAATGAATATTTCTAGTATAAATAAATTTGAAGGAAACATTTAGTTGTTAGTAATTTGAGTTTTATTTTAATGATCATAGATTTATTATGGAAATATTTCAAAACTAAATAATATGACATTGAATTGTTGCATAGAAATTTCCAACCTTAGTTTGAAATTGTTAAATACTCAAAGTTTGAAATATATTGAAATTGAAGTTGTTTATTGAAACTGAAAGTGAATTTAAAATTTAAGGATTTAAACTTATTTTTAAAGAGAATAAAATTGTAAAGTCGTGGAAATTATTTTACTTTACAAAGTAATTTTAAATTCAAACCATTTTATTTATATACTGTTGAATATCCAAACCATTTAAGTTTTGGAAGTTATGGTTTAAAACTATGGACTTCGAAGTATTATGTTTTGAAGGTTTATAAATTAAATGTTTGTTTTCAAGAAATTATAAATTTTAAAGTGGTATGATTTTGAAAAAGATATATTTGAGCATGATATCATATTGATTTGGGGTTTTTAAAATATAAATGATATTGTACATATATGGTTTTGAAAGGGATAATATATTCTGGTTTTGAAAGGGATAATATATTCCTTGCACCGTGCATATACACGGTGGTACAGGCCACCTCCGGTCACCACCAAGACATCGAGCACGTCGACGTTCATCCTTGAAACACATCACGACCATCAAAATCTCATCATCTACTCGAAATCAAATTCGAGTACCCAAAATCAGAAACATGGAAAATAGTGGAACAACTATCACCATTGAATCCCAAAACTTGGAAACTACTCGTTTCCTTAACTCCGACCACCGTGTCGACTGCAACTCCGGCCACGTCTACGTCAATGCTCAAACTAACAATCCCTGGAATCCCAAAGCACTTGATCACTCAGAGAGGTCGTGACGATCAAAATTAAAGAGCACTCCCAAACTAGGCTTATAGAACTAAACCCTACACCACAGTCTCCATAGTGATTTACCACCTCTTCCACCATTTTTCCCATCATCACTGATTACTCTACCATCGCCAGAAGAAATCCCGGCCTTCCAGACAATCGAGATCAATAGAGACACTCAATTTTCTATTTTCCGGTTAAACTAGAAATGCTATCGAATCTCTTTACTAAAAATAGTGCTTTTAGTTCTAAAAATCGAATTTTAGTTTAAGTATTTGATTCATATACTTGAATCAAAGAATCTTGACAATCTATTTTGAATCATTTTTAAGTTTGCTGATGCTTATTTATTTCCATAGGAAATATAATTTAGTTTAACTTAACCAGATTTTAAAATTTAAAACCATGATACAATAAACATAATTAGTCAAATACTTAAGTCTTAACAAAGGTTGAATTCATAGCAAGTAAATTTTTGATTTGTTCTTTACCCTAGAACAAGTACAACAGCATATTCATACCACCATACATTTATATAGAGATATGCACTTGGATATATTCACATAACAGACTCATTTCAGATAAAATCAAGCAACAGATTCAACTTGTAATTTTATTTTTTAAAGATGTTGTTACTCACCTGGAAATAGAGATGAATCAGAGCACAAATTTGGAAAGCTTTTGTTTTGAATTTAAAAACCGAAGTGCCCTTTTGCTTTTAAAACTTCAACTTGAATTCTTTTACTTCTTTGAATTTGATAAAAACTTGAGTTACAGATGGCTTTGATTTGCGTGCAGGCATGAACAGATTGAAGAAGAACGAAATGCAGGCTGGTTTTGATTCTAGAAAATGCTGACAGATCTTGTATGCTTTTGAAAATGGATTTTACAGGTTTATGAAAAGCTTTGTAAACCTGATTTGATAATAAACTACTGGTTTTGAGGAAGGGTTTGCATGCTCTTAATTTTTATAGTGGATTACAGGATTAAACATGCAGGCTTTTGATTAAGGAAGGGTTTGCATGTTTGATATAGTTGCAGGGTTTTAGATTTTTGGTTTGAGGAGAAATTTCTAGATTTTAATTTTGAACATGATTTTGGTTTTTGAGAGTTTGGAAGCTAATTTGTTTTCAGCTGAAATTTTCTTCTTGACTTTGAAAAAAAAATTAGAAAAAAATGAGGATGAAGAAAACATATTTATATAAGTTAGAATGATTTATTTAAAAATTAAAAGAAAAATTAAAAACAAATATGACACTTGTCTTTAACTTATATAAATATGCTAACACATGTACTTAAGAGATTATAACTTTAACACTTGTCATTATACCACTTAATATATTAACATGTGTTTTATAAATAAATTTTATTGTTTTTTTATTTAACTTAAAAGTAAATAAAACCCTTTTTTTATTTGTTAAATACTTATATATATAAATCATTTTCATATATAAATGTGTATGTGCATTTCTTTTAAAGAAAATGAAATGAAACAAATTATATAAAAATGAAAGCTTACTCACATAATTTAAATATGTCTATTCATTTGAATTCAAAATTAATTCAAATTCAAATCTAATAAAGAAAATCCAATTTAAAGCTAATTTATATCAACATATTAAATTTAAAAGTAACAATAATATTGTCTTTTAAAACATATCTATATTTATACATTTATTACTATTTGAAAATAACATATTTATAAAATTTAAATAATTTATAAAAGAAATTATAAATACTTATCTTATCTAACTTATTTAAATGCATTAACGTTTAACATATAAATGGTATTTTCAATTTTCATATATAATTTCAAATAATATTTATTAAACTATATTTAAAAAGAAGATAAACTAAACCTTTGTTTATCTTATTTAAAATTTAAACTATGCTTAAAATATATTTAAACAAATTAAAACATTTTCCTTAAGTATCTTAAAACCATATAGTTACTTATTAAATAACCTTGAAAAGTTATATATCCAATTAAATCATAACCTTCCAAATTATCAAATTGTACTCTAGAATTTAAAAACAAGATTTATTTATTAAATTCAAATCTTATCTATTCACAATATATATATATATGCATTATAAATAGGAAAACATTTTATTAGTTTTTAAAAGATAAAAATTCACCAATTATATATCTATTTAATTGGATTATTAAATCAAGTCAAATTTTATTAACAAAATTTATCAAACCAATTTAATTTTAAATGCAGATTATAAAATTGATATTGCTAAAATTTCCGGGATATCACATTCCTCCCCCCTTAAAAGAATTTCGTCCCCGAAATTTAAAAGCAAAGGTCATTTAATAACCCATCATAGATTTTAAATTTTAAATCATAATCATACATCAATCATATGCTAACAACCATAACAATCAATTCATCCAATCAAACAAATCTAACTATCCAGACAAAATTCTGGATAGAATTTCCTCGAGTTTCCCAAGTATATATATACCGGGATACTCACTCTACAGAATCTAAACAATCTAAACTTACGAAGCTACAGAGCTCCTACTCATCAAGATCTATAGAACTAAACAGGGTATCAGACTACAGACGAGTATGACTCAACAACCAAACTTTCATGAGCAGCTGGTTTCAAAACCAGAGATACACGTACTCCCTTAGTGATACGTGAAACATCGAATCTCAGTTATCCAAACTGTCAATTCAACCCAGAGGACCAACACTTCAGAGCTAGCTTCCCAGCCTTACCCAATCTTATAGCTCCCTTTGATTGGAGAAAACTTATCCAAAATCAAATCTCCGACTCAGGAATCCAAATTTCTTCGTTTCTTAACTATAAAATTCTTCTGACAATCCTGGGCTGCCTATAACCTTCCTGATCAGCTCAACCTTAGCTGATGTCTCTAAAAACAAGCTGGACCAAAAACAATACAACACAACGATCTCCTCAGGATCAACCAAGACCCAGATCACCAATTCTACTCTTCAAACAACAGAAGACTGAACTTACTTCTCCTTTCCGGAAAAGACAAAACAGATGCACTCCCAAACTGATTCCGCTGCACAACTCTGATCTGGAATAGAAGAAAATGCTGATGATGAACATGAGCACAAACTAGACAACACATCCCAGAAATATGGCTCAACAGATCCATAAAGAAAACTCAGAAGTTCCTCCAAAACCCTGAGCTGCTACAACAACTCAATCTCTAGGAACCATCCTTCTACTAAACTGAGCCACCGGTACCACTCCTGGAATCCCAGTCGATGAGGAAACTCCATCTCTAGATGCGGACAAACCACTGACTTCCCTGAAGACATCCGGAAAAACTCTGATAACCCAAGAGAACACTCAACTATCGCAAGTCACTTTTGCGATTCAATCCGGACCAAATCCAAGGAAAATTGTTCTCCCTTTACCAAATAGAACAGCTTACACTTAACTAGCCAATCAGTCGAAGAAATGGGTCCACTCTGCTGCTTCTGAACTCCTCCTTCAGAAAACTACTCAGCTAGAAAACTTCCTGCCATCACAGAACACTCCGAGATGCACCGCAGACACCAAAGCCAAAGACTTCCTAATCCATAAGCTCTTCGAGAAACTCGGACCTTAAAGCCAAACACAAACAACCAGCTGAACTCAGCCACAACACCGAAGCAGACACACTTCCTTAATCTTGTTCCAAAGAAACATTTTTGGAAACATCCATAGTCACTGTGTCTCATCACACAGCTACAATTATCCTGAGGTATCAAGATACCATCACTCACTTCTGCCAACCAACAGATCCAATCTCCACTTATCCAATTTCAAAGATGAACTCTAAACCTTTACAGGTTTCCTTCAGAGATCGATGAAATCCTTTTACCACAGCAAAGATTAATCGAGACGGTATTGGGTCTACAGTCCCGACAGACACACTTCCAACCTCAAACATAAAACTCCAACCAATGGTAGTTATCGTGTCACACACACCACTACCTTATCTACCTTTATAACCTATATTGGAAAACCCGAACAGGTAACCCAACAGATAGGTAGAAATAGATAAATACATATATAAATATATTTAAAGTTACAAATGCGCTCTCTCAAGAAAGAAAATACTCCAAAGCCTAGGTATTCACTCAACCTAGTGCTTTGATACCATCTGTCACGACCCGTCTTCCACTATCCGGAAAGACGCATCATGAATTAAGAAAAGAAAGGGATAGAAAGAGAAAAGATAGAGAAGAAAGAAGAAACAACATCAGAATCTCAATAGCGGAACAAATAAATTATATTAATAACATAAGTATTACATAGTATACAACCATTATCAGAGTTACACAGATTATACATCACATATTAGACAGTTATAAACCCCTGTCTAGTTATTACAACTCAATATAATGCAAGGAAACTACTCAGAGAAACCAACACAGCGGAACAGTATAAATATCTACAACGCAAAAGCCTCCTGCTCCATTTGCTCCTTCACAATTCGTCAAAGAAAACCTGAATTCCTTGGCTACTCGTAAAAATTTGAGTACCCAAGAGTTTAAGAAAAATAGAATAAACTCCGGGTCAGGCAAGGGTCTGGTGTGAGTAACAGGTTAAAGTCGTTTAACTTTTGAAAAACCTTTGAAAAGAAAGGTATCCCGTAAGACTTCCCACATATAAACATGGAAAAGATTTTACCTTACGCTAACCAAAACATTTGATAGGAAATCCAGTGATATTATAATAGGTCTAGGGTTTTCAAGTAAATATGAGATGGCCGAAATTGTTAGATTTATTAAATTCCAACTACTAGCCACAAAAGTGGGTAATACAATCAAAACCGATGGCACTTATTGGATTTTGGATTCCATACAATGGCAGGGCTACCGGGGTACCGCCCGTCACAGTACGGGGCCTAGATCACCGTACCGAGGATCACTCCCAATCCCTTGCAACACAAAGCCGGAACCATCCCTTACTGGACAGTCCCGAACAACACAACCCCGCAGTTGGCCGCGATCCAACTGCCCACACAGCCGAATAAAAAGGGACTTCTAGACAAGGGAAAATCTCGTCCTACTTGGGCATGACCCACTTAGCCTTGCTGCACCTCCCCTATTTTAGCCATTTCCGGTTGATGAGGCTTGAGGCTATGATTACCTTTAGAGAACACATCTCTTAGAATGCTCATCGTCCGCCTGACGATGTTCTGAAAGCATTCAATCCATACAAGTTCGTTCCGGATTCGAACGAAACCGAAGGCATTATCTCGTTACACTCATTTTGGAATCACCCTCAGAGTTAATGACGATAACATTTGCACTCTGAATCTTCATCTTCATTTGAGATTCATGACCTATCGTTAATTTGGATCGATGTGGTTTTTGGATATCCAAATATGGAAACCCGAACCCGGTCTCACCGAATCCAAAACGTATATTTTAGGTCCAAGTTGTTTTAAGTTTTAAACAATTCAATTTAATTATCTATATACACACAGATAGATAATTCACATCACCACAATAGATAATCAACATTATTTTCATAAACATATAATCCATATTATCATGACAAATTGATAATCTACATTATTGTAACGACCCAGGAATTTTAGTAATTAAAATTTGAATATTTAATTAATTTTAAATATTAATAAGTGAATTTATAAGTCGAATAAATTTTTATTTGAATTATTGGATTTAATTGAATAATTAAAACGATAATTCAACATGTTAAATTATAGAAATAATTGAAAATTGAGTTAAATATGATTGAAAATGATTTGTAAAATTTTATTTTATCATGTTGGAGTTAGAACGATATTTTAGAACTTTTAAAATCGAATTAAAAGTTAATTTGTGAAAATTGAATATTTTAATATTTAATCGACTAGTGAAAATAGTCAATTTTTGAACAGTCTCAGAATTGAACGAAACCAGTTCCATTGGATCCGTAATAGTTAGTTATTACCGGATTTCAATTTTCGTGTCAATCGGAGTTATCGTTTGATCGTTGCAGCTCGAAACGCATCGAATTATTTTTAATTTTAATTTGGCGAGTTAAAATAGCCATTTTTCAAAAAGTCTCGGATTTCGACGAAACCAGTTTCATCGGATCTGTAATGTGATATTATTGTAAGGTTTCAAATTTCAAGTCAATCGGATTTACCGTTTGTCCGGTACAAATTAAAACGCCTAGAAAATCGTTTAAATCGGTTTAATTTAAATTGGACGTTTATAGCCATAACTCGCACAGATGTCCGAATTAGCTTTCGAAACCTGTTCCATTGTGTCCGGATCACGGGATAAACCCTAGGAACGTCAGTTTCGGCGCGTAAATCGGAGTTCGGAATTTCCGGATGAATAGTGTCGTTCGATTCTCTATAAATAGACCCTAAATTCTCACAATTTTATAAAAATCTAAACCCTAACCCTAAATAAACTGCAGCCGCCACCTACAACCATGAATGGCCGAAATCATCCCAACTTCTCCCTCCATTTTCTCATAATCCATGCATCGAATCGAATAACTTCTAACTGGAAGATTATAGAGCATAGAGAGATCTTGGGTTTCAATGGTTATGATCGATAATAGTTGAGCGGATCGCCTGGAATTTAGCCGTGAAGCCACGCGTTCGTGCACGGTTTATGAGGCCAAGGGGAGGCCGCACGTGACCGGTTCCTGGGCGAAGGTAGCTCTCGCGATGGCGAGGATAATGGCGCTCCCTGATCGAGTTTTAATCGAGCGAGGAAGTGGTGATATTTAACCCTAATTCTAAAAGATGGGTTCGGCACTTACTGTACGAAAAGAGGAAGAAGAAGCAAAAATATGCGGCCTTGATTCAATATTGCAAAAAGCACGGCCAAGATGGATTAGGTTTAGAAAATAATAGTTTATGTTGTAAATTAGTTTATATTTAAATTCGTATAAACTTGTAAAAATCATAACTTTTTCATACGAGGTCAAAAACGCGCGAAACCAGTTGCATTGGAATCGTATGGACGAGCACTACGCGATGGAGTTGGATTGGAGTAGTTTGGAGTTAGTGAAAATTTTGGGTAAAATTAAACGTCCGTTTAATTTTATTCGAAATAAATCGCTAAAACAAATTTGAAATCAAGGTGAGAACTTCTCACTCAATCGAATCAGTTTCGATTTTATTTTAAATAGTTAGATTTAAAATATTTGAATGCATGTTTGAATGATGATTGTTATCTATTGATTGTTAAAATAGATATTATACGCCGTTAGTAAGCGGATGTTATTTATTAAAAACATATACCGCGAATATTTCATAAACAGTGAAATTGGTATTATATATAATAGCAATATATATATATATATATATATTGGCATATGTATATATTGGAGTTATTGATTTCCCGCAATTTTTGTTTAGCGGATGAGACCCTATTACGCCGTCTATTAAGCGGATAATATTTTAAATCCCATATACCGCGATAATTTCGTACTGGAGCGAAATTGGTATTGTGCTAATGTTTGTGGATGCAGGAAAACATGTTGGAGGGATCCAACTGGATTCCTCAACAGTATTTATTTGATTTCAGATATTTTGATATTTGATGGATTATCATATCGATATATGATATCGTTGTAGTCGTGATTGACTATTTGGTGTGTAGCATCATTGGACCAAATTTTGGGATTTTAAAATGATTTTTTAAAGTGATTTTGAAAATATACTTTATTTTTGGAATCGATCCATTATAAATAAATAACGATATAATTTTTTTATGTTATAAAAATTATGATTTTTGAGAAATATAGTTAAAAGTTGATTTTTGAAATTATGGGGTTAATAATTTTATAAAATGGTTTAAATTGGGAAATTTGAATTTATTGTGAAAAGTTTAAATATAGGATTTATAAAATTTAATTATTTTATAAATCAAGAGAATGGTGAAATTATAAAGGAGTTTAAAGACGTTTTAAAGAAGAATATAAATTGATTTATATTAAGAGATTTATAAATGGATATTTATAAATTGAAATATTGAATTATAAAACGAGCTTTTATAAGTGTTAGAATGAATTGTGAATGAATTTCATAAATAGAATGAAATTTATAGAATTATAAACGGTGAAGTTATAAATGGGATTTTATAAACAGTAGGCTTATAAAATTTGTAAAGTTATTAAAAGAATGGTTTTGGATAAATAATTGAATCTTATAAGTTATAAGATTTATAATTATGAAGTTTAAAAGAACGAGTTTGTAAATAATCGTTTTTATAAGTATTTAACTTATAATGTGAACTTTTGGTTTATAATTGAGTTATAAATCGAATAGGTTAATAAAGGAAATTTATAAAGGAAGTAGTTATAAAATAAATAGAAATGGAATTTATAAACGTTGTTTTATAAATCCGCAAACGACTTATTTTGATAAGTAAATTGTTGAAACCTATTTATGGTGTTATATTCACATTTTTGACTGTGAATAATACTTTAAAATGAAATGAATGAAAGGATGAAATTGATTAACGTAGTATATTCACGTTTTGAATAGTGAATAATATGTTAAAGAAAATTGTTTTGAATGAGATGTTTAAATTGAATTAAAACGATCTAACGATGTTTTAGATATGTTAAGATTCGAAACCATAGATTTCAACATTCATTGTTGAAATAGACGGTTTTCGAGAAATAAAAGGAAATGGTGGACTATAACACTGTTGTTATAGTAAATGATTTCCGAAAGGAAATGTTTTGTATAGTATTGGGATTTATATATCTATTTTAATTTCGAATCCCTATACTAGTGATTTTGGGTTGTCGTAACGATGTTTTACGCAACATTCGTTTTGGCCCAAATAAATATGTTTAAGAGAATGATTTCCTTAAAGAATGAAATATATACTTAATCTCGATTTAAGTATATTGAATATTTTCTAAGTGTTGAAAATAAATAAAATTTGTGAATTACTTATGAATAAATAAGTATGGAAATGTTTTCCAATATAAAGTGAATATTTTGAAAATTCATCTTTTTGAAGATAAATTGAAATGAATAATTGAAATTGTATATGCATGGATATTGTGAAATATAAATTCACTATGGAATTTATAAAAGAAAGGGGAACTTGTTTAAAAATAAATATTGATTTATTTTTGAAGTATTGAAATTATATATCTTGTAAAGATATGATTTTTGGAAAATAAATAATTTGGAAAATTATTTGGAATCTGGTGATGTGTGCATATCCATTGATAGTTCAATAAACGACTATCAATATTTCCCTTTGAATGGGTATTTGATGTGATTTGTTTGAATTTGAATGCCACACTTATTTTTGAATAAGCGCTCACTATTCGGGTTAACCGAGAAAGGACCATGGGGTCGTATAACCCATTCCGAATATGTGGTACGTCGGTATGAATTGCATTTGATGACCGGTGTTGAAGACCGAGTATTTGCGAAAGCGATAGGATGACCTATCGATTGTCTCAGCACTGGGTAGCTCCTGGTATAGAGATTTCCTAAGTGATGGGAAATTCGATCGGGATTGTAAATACCCGGATTGCAAGGGCTTCCTGAGAAGTGCCTTCTGTTCTGTTCGAGCCCGGAACAGACTTGTATGGATTGTATGTCTGACATTACAAATTGAGATATAAAGCCGATTTCATTCAAATATATTTCTGTTGGTGGTGGAGAATTTATTCTTTTAGCTTAACACCCTTCTCTAAGACGTACGAGCTCAGAGGTTATGTAGTTGAATGTTATCAGCGATATATTCCCAATTTGGTAATGTGACATGCTGAGTGTTGCTGTAAATGATCATTGTGTTGATTATTTGTGATAGGATCATTTATTTGATCGTCTATCTTGGTGATCATTTCTATGATCATTTGTTGACCCAAAGCATGGCTTTTGTATAAAGTATGTTTTTGTGGACGTGACTTCGTCGAGCCTCACACCCCGTGAATGGTCAAAACAGGAAAGAAGCAGCAAGGTTATGAGGGGTAGCGCCCTTTACGATGTGTGCATTTCCTTCTGGAAAAGGGTGGTATCATGGTATGGAGCCCGGATACTTACTCATGTTGAAAACACTTTATGATTGTGTGAATTGATTGCGAGCGCTCGGTGAAAAGGTCCCAAAGGACCGGGGGATGGCATATTCGGTCAGTTGTTACTCAGTTAGGGGTAACCCGGCCTTGTGTTGGTAGAGATCCGGTTTGGTTCTCGGGGATGTCCATCCAGAGGCATTCTCATGTGGCAATGGGAAGTTCCTTGGCCTGATCATTCGTTGGAAATCCAAAGAAACAATACGAGACTTGTACGGTTTTAGTTGTAGAACCTGCCATCTAATATGGTAGCTATTAGTAGGCATAATATAATGGTACCTATGTTGGCTAAGATTTATATTCTACTTTCGAAATGATTTTCTCTACACTATGCACTAATAATAATATGAAGTGTTCTTTTTTAATGCGTATCAAGCATCTTTGACTATCATAAGGAGAAATCTCCTCCAAGTCTGCGTTTGCATTGTGTGTGTGGCGGGAGGTCTTATGGTAGTATCATTTTTAAAAGCATTGTGAATTGACTTTAAAAATATTCTTCTATTTTGATTTTAAAGATAAATAAACTGTTTTGAGTTCTCACACCAGTCACATGACTGACTCGGAGTTTATTGTTTTCCTTCCTAAACTCTGGGTGCCCACCAATTTTCACACGGGCAGTCAAGAGTTAGGTTTATCAGGATATTCGGGAGTTGCTGGAGGCAAGCTGGATGGCATGGCGTATTATTAGTATATAGTATTTCTTTTTCCGCTGCACTATTTGTTGTTGTTGTTGTTGTTGTTGTTGTACACTCTGATGATATGATGTAATGAAATGTGATGAAATGTAATAACTGACATAGTTCTTTGTTTAAAGATTATTCATTTATTATTATATGTTGTTCCGCTGCGAATTGTGAGATTCTGTTATTGTTCTGTTGTTTCCTTTCCCTTTCCATTCTCTGTTTTCTTTCCTCTCCATTCTTCTATCTTTTTCTCCCATTCTTCTATCTTTTTCTTTTTCTTAAAACCCTCAGTGTTCGGTTTTCACTCGTTCGATTGCTCGGCAGTCGATAAAGTGAGTATCGATGTTGAATTTTCGGAAGACGAAGAATCGGGTCCTGACAATGTGGTATCAGAGCATATGGTTAAGCGACAACCATGGTTCTGTTGGGTATTACTCATTAGAGATAGAGTCAGTAGTACTCTAGAATGAGTTGAGTGTAATAATAGCTATGAGAGCGTATTTGTTAGTGAATATATAAAATTGTTTATATTGTGATGATTGGTTTATTGAGTGGCATATGAACTTTCGTCAGCGTGGTCCGCAAGACTATGCCGAAGGGGTTTCTAAACACTTGAATAGAACATTTCGACATAATATTGTTTTTAAATTGGGTAAATTAAACAATTTTACCTTGAGTATATTTTGTATATAAAGGAATAATTTTTCAAAATTATTAAAGTGTATATAAGTTGATTGTTTAGTTGTTTGAATAATATAAGCAAAATAATTATAAGAATTGAATTATAATTAAAGTGATTTACAATTATGAAATAAACTTATATATATAAGAAGTGAAACTATATGAATATATTTATGAATATGAGTTGTAATAAAAATGAACTTGAGTTATGAAATGAAATTCAACTTTTGTAATTGAATTGAATGAATGGATTGAATATTAATCAATTAAATGTAAATAGTTGGAATGAAATAATGAATGTAAATGTTAATTCATTAAAATCTAATGTTATTGGAAAGTTGAATAGTTGGATGAAAATCTATTTAATTAAACCAATTAAAAGTGATAGTGTTAAACCAAATAGAATGAATATAAGAAAAGGAATTTGGTTGTAATTAATATATATACATTGGTTGTTATATGATTGTTAGATGATTGTATATAATTCATTAAGTGTTAATGAAATTGAAAGCTAAAGTAATTGAAACTCAATTGGAAGTTAAGTGAATCTTAAATAGAATTGAATTTGAATTGGAAGTGAACCAACTTGAATATGAATTAGTGAATATAAACTAATTGAAAATGAATGTTAGTAAACTTCCACTGTTAATGAATCAAATGTGATTAAATTTAAATAAAACCATTTCATTAAATATTAATGAGAATATAAATGAATATTGATTTGGTTATGGATGATAGTTGGTTGATGTTTGCATTTGTTGCTTTAGTTGCATTTGCTATGTTGGCATGTATAGTTATTATGTTACTATATGTTGTATATTGATACTATTTTCATATATGCATGTTCTCATGTTGTTTGTTGAGTATTTAGTAGGTGCGGATCGCGTTTGCTTCGCATTTGGAGCTCGCTTTCGCGCTATATTAGCCGTATATGCTCGCTAATAAAATATAAGGTACATATCTCGGATTACATACCGTACTTTTATAGTTTTTTCCCTTCGGGATGCCTCATTACTTGATGAGATGTATATTTGTGATATATATACTATCATTTTTTTTCGGATCGAGCCGCGCAAAGGAGACTATGGCGATTTTTTCCGAAAATTTAAGGCGTTAGAAAATTTTGAGAAAATTGGAAATTTTTTGAAAACTTTAACTTTGATTTGGAATTGAAAGTTAAACAATAGTAGTTGTTTTTAAAAAAAAAATAACTAAGTATGATTTGAAAACTTAGTAAAGTTATTGTAAGAAGTTTAACTATGAATTTTGGGAAAATTAATAGATTCTGTAACTTTTCTTACTTAATAATTTCGAGGACGAAATTCTTTTAAGGGCGGAAGATTGTAACGACCCAGGAATTTTAGTAATTAAAATTTGAATATTTAATTAATTTTAAATATTAATAAGTGAATTTATAAGTCGAATAAATTTTTATTTGAATTATTGGATTTAATTGAATAATTAAAACGATAATTCAATATGTTAAATTATAGAAATAATTGAAAATTGAGTTAAATATGATTGAAAATGATTTGTAAAATTTTATTTTATCATGTTGGAGTTAGAACGATATTTTAGAACTTTTAAAATCGAATTAAAAGTTAATTTGTGAAAATTGAATATTTTAATATTTAATCGACTAGTGAAAATAGTCAATTTTTGAACAGTCTCAGAATTGAACGAAACTAGTTCCATTGGATCCGTAATAGTTAGTTATTACCGGATTTCAATTTTCGTGTCAATAGAAGTTATCGTTTGATCGTTGCAGCTCGAAACGCATCGAATTATTTTTAATTTTAATTTGGCGAGTTAAAATAGCCATTTTTCAAAAAGTCTCGGATTTCGACGAAACCAGTTTCATCGGATCTGTAATGTGATATTATTGTAAGGTTTCAAATTTCAAGTCAATCGGATTTACCGTTTGTCCGGTACAAATTAAAACGCCTAGAAAATCGTTTAAATCGGTTTAATTTAAATTGGACGTTTATAGCCATAACTCGCACAGATATCCGAATTAGCTTTCGAAACCTGTTCCATTGTGTCCGGAACGCGGGATAAACCCTAGGAACGTCAGTTTCGGCGCGTAAATCGGAGTTCGGAATTTCCGGATGAATAGTGTCGTTCGATTCTCTATAAATAGACCCTAAATTCTCACAATTTTATAAAAATCCAAACCCTAACCCTAAATAAACTGCAGCCGCCACCTACAACCATGAATGCCCGAAATCATCCCAACTTCTCCCTCCATTTTCTCAAAATCCATGCATCGAATCGAATAACTTCTAACTGGAAGATTGTAGAGCATAGAGAGATCTTGGGTTTCAACGGTTATGATCGATAATAGTTGAGCGGATCACCTGGAATTTAGCCGTGAAGCCACGCGTTCGTGCACGGTTTACGAGGCCAAGGGGAGGCTACACGTGACCGGTTCCTGGGCGAAGGTAGCTCTCGCGAAGGCGAGGACAATGGCGCTCCCTGATCGAGTTTTAATCGAGCGAGGAAGTGGTGATATTTAACCCTAATTCTAAAAGATGGGTTCGACACTTACTGTAGGAAACGCGAGAGGAAGAAGAAGCAAAAATATGCGGCCTTGATTCAATATTGCAAAAAGCACGGCCAAGATGGATTAGGTTTAGAAAATAATAGTTTATGTTGTAAATTAGTTTATATTTAAATTCGTATAAACTTGTAAAAATCATAACTTTTTCATACGAGGTCGAAAACGCGCAAAACCAGTTGCGTTGGAATCGTATGGACGAGCACTACGCGATGGAGTTGGATTGGAGTCGTTTGGAGTTAGTGAAAATTTTGGGTAAAATTAAACGTCCGTTTAATTTTATTCGAAATAAATCGCTAAAACGAATTTGAAATCAAGGTGAGAACTTCTCACTCAATCGAATCAGTTTCGATTTTATTTTAAATAGTTAGATTAAAAATATTTGAATGCATATTTGAATGATGATTGTTATCTATTGATTGTTAAAATAGACATTATACGCCGTTAGTAAGCGGATGTTATTTATTAAAAACATATACCGCGAATATTTCATAAACAGTGAAATTGGTATTATATATAATAGCAATATATATATATTGGCATATGTATATATTGGAGTTATTGATTTCCCGCAATTTTTGTTTAGCGGATGAGACCCTATTACGTCGTCTATTAAGCGGATAATATTTTAAATCCCATATACCGCGATAATTTCGTACTGGAGCGAAATTGGTATTGTGCTAATGTTTGTGGATGCAGGAAAACAGGTTGGAGGGATCCAACTGGATTCCTCAACAGTATTTATTTGATTTCAGATATTTTGATATTTGATGGATTATCATATCGATATATGATATCGTTGTAGTCGTGATTGACTATTTGGTGTGTAGCATCATTGGACCAAATTTTGGGATTTTAAAATGATTTTTTAAAGTGATTTTGAAAATATACTTTATTTTTGGAATCGATCCATTATAAATAAATAACGATATAATTTTTTTTATGTTATAAAAATTATGATTTTTGAGAAATATAGTTAAAAGTTGATTTTTGAAATTATGGGGTTAATAATTTTATAAAATGGTTTAAATTGGGAAATTTGAATTTATTGTGAAAAGTTTAAATATAGGATTTATAAAATTTAATTATTTTATAAATCAAGAGAATGGTGAAATTATAAAGGAGTTTAAAGACGTTTTAAAGAAGAATATAAATTGATTTATATTAAGAGATTTATAAATGGATATTTATAAATTGAAATATTGAATTATAAAACGAGCTTTTATAAGTGTTAGAATGAATTGTGAATGAATTTCATAAATAGAATGAAATTTATAGAATTATAAACGGTGAAGTTATAAATGGGATTTTATAAACAGTAGGCTTATAAAATTTGTAAAGTTATTAAAAGAATGGTTTTGGATAAATAATTGAAATCTTATAAGTTATAAGATTTATAATTATGAAGTTTAAAAGAACGAGTTTGTAAATAATCGTTTTTATAAGTATTTAACTTATAATGTGAACTTTTGGTTTATAATTGAGTTATAAATCGAATAGGTTAATAAAGGAAATTTATAAAGGAAGTAGTTATAGAATAAATAGAAATGGAATTTATAAACGTTGTTTTATAAATCCGCAAACGACTTATTTTGATAAGTAAATTGTTGAAACCTATTTATGGAGTTATATTCACATTTTTGACTGTGAATAATACTTTAAAATGAAATGAATGAAAGGATGAAATTGATTAACGTAGTATATTCACGTTTTGAATAGTGAATAATATGTTAAAGAAAATTGTTTTGAATGAGATGTTTAAATTGAATTAAAACGATCTAACGATGTTTTAGATATGTTAAGATTCGAAACCATAGACTTCAACATTCATTGTTGAAATAGACGGTTTTCGAGAAATAAAAGGAAATGGTGGACTATAACACTATTGTTATAGTAAATGATTTCCGAAAGGAAATGTTTTGTAAAGTATTGGGATTTATATATCTATTTTAATTTCGAATCCCTATACTAGTGATTTTGGGTTGTCGTAACGATGTTTTACGCAACATTCGTTTTGGCCCAAATAAATATGTTTAAGAGAATGATTTCCTTAAAGAATGAAATATATACTTAATCTCGATTTAAGTATATTGAATATTTTCTAAGTGTTGAAAATAAATAAAATTTGTGAATTACTTATGAATAAATAAGTATGGAAATGTTTTCCAATATAAAGTGAATATTTTGAAAATTCATCTTTTTGAAGATAAATTGAAATGAATAATTGAAATCGTATATGCATGGATATTGTGAAATATAAATTCACTATGGAATTTATAAAAGAAAGGGGAACTTGTTTAAAAATAAATATTGATTTATTTTTGAAGTATTGAAATTATATATCTTGTAAAGATATGATTTTTGGAAAATAAATAATTTGGAAAATTATTTGGAATCTGGTGATGTGTGCATATCCATTGATAGTTCAATAAACGACTATCAATATTTCCCTTTGAATGGGTATTTGATGTGATTTGTTTGAATTTGAATGCCACACTTATTTTTGAATAAGCGCTCACTATTCGGGTTAACCGGGAAAGGACCATGGGGTCGTATAACCCATTACGAATATGTGGTACGCCGGTATGAATTGCATTTGATGACCGGTGTTGAAGACCGAGTATTTGCGAAAGCGATAGGATGACCTATCGATTGTCTCTGCACTGGGTAGCTCCTGGTATAGAGATTTCCTAAGTGATGGGAAATTCGATCGGGATTGTGAATACCCGGATTGCAAGGGCTTCGTGAGAAGTGCCTTCGGTTCTGTTCGAGCCCAGAACAGACTTGTATGGATTGTATGTCTGACATTACAAATTGAGATATAAAGCCGATTTCATTCAAATATATTTCTGTTGGTGGCGGAGAATTTATTCTTTTAGCTTAACACCCTTCTCTGAGACGTACGAGCTCAGAGGTTATGTAGTTGAATGTTATCAGCGATATATTCCCAATTTGGTAATGTGACATGCTGAGTGTTGCTGTAAATGATCATTGTGTTGATTATTTGTGATAGGATCATTTATTTGGTCGTCTATCTTGGTGATCATTTCTATGATCATTTGTTGACCCAAAGCATGGCTTTTGTATAAAGTATGTTTTTGTGGACGTGACTTCGTCGAGCCTCACACCCCGTGAATGGTCAAAACAGGAAAGAAGCAGCAAGGTTATGAGGGGTAGCGCCCTTTAGGATGTGTGCATTTCCTTCTGGAAAAGGGTGGTATCATGGTATGGAGCCCGGATACTTACTCATGTTGAAAACACTTTATGATTGTGTGAATTGATTGCGAGCGCTCGGTGAAAAGGTCCCAAAGGACCGGGGGATGGCATATTCGGTCAGTTGTTACTCAGTTAGGGGTAACCCGGCCTTGTGTTGGTAGAGATCCGGTTTGGTTCTTGGGGATGTCCATCCAGAGGCATTCTCATGTGGCAATGGGAAGTTCCTTGGCCTGATCATTCGTTGGAAATCCAAAGAAACAATACGAGACTTGTACGGTTTTAGTTGTAGAACCTGCCATCTAATATGGTAGCTATTAGTAGGCATAATATAATGGTACCTATGTTGGCTAAGATTTATATTCTACTTTCGAAATGATTTTCTCTACACTATGCACTAATAATAATATGAAATGTTCTTTTTTAATGCGTATCAAGCATCTTTGACTATCATAAGGAGAAATCTCCTCCAAGTCTGCGTTTGCATTGTGTGTGTGGCGGGAGGTCTTATGGTAGTCTCATTTTTAAAAGCATTGCGAATTGACTTTAAAAATATTCTTCTATTTTGATTTTAAAGATAAATAAACTGTTTTGAGTTCTCACACCAGTCACATGACTGACTCGAAGTTTATTGTTTTCCTTCCTAAACTCTGGGTGCCCACCAATTTTCACACAGGCAGTCAAGAGTTAGGTTTATCAGGATATTCTGGAGTTGCTGGAGGCAAGCTGGATGGCATGGCGTATTATTAGTATATAGTATTTCTTTTTCCGCTGCACTATTTGTTGTTGTTGTACACTCTGATGATATGATGTAATGAAATGTGATGAAATGTAATAACTGACATAGTTCTTTGTTTAAAGATTATTCATTTATTATTATATGTTGTTCCGCTGCGAATTGTGAGATTCTGTTATTGTTCTGTTGTTTCCTTTCCCTTTCCATTCTCTGTTTTCTTTCCTCCCCATTCTTCTATCTTTTTCTCTCATTCTTCTATCGTTTTCTTTTTCTTAAAACCCTCAGTGTTCGGTTTTCACTCGTTCGATTGCTCGGCAGTCGATAAAGTGAGTATCGATGTTGAATTTTCGGAAGACGAAGAATCGGGTCCTGACAATTATCATCACCATAGATTCTTCATGTTATCATCACAATGCAACCAAGCATCCATATCACCCAACATTATCTATCTCATATCCGCGATTCAAACCATTCCAGGATATCTAAATCATCCATATATAAACAAGGATTAATAATCACACCATTTATAATTAATTTAAAAAGAATTAATTAATTATTTCATTACTAATTAATTTATAGTAAATTAAATTAATTACTTCTTTCTATAAATCCTGCTTATATAACCATTAATTAATTAACCACTAATTAATCCCCTTGATTAATTACCTTTGATTAATTATCCTTTAATTACATTCAAGTAATTAATTTCACAAATTGATTATCCTTAACCAAATACAATAATTAACCTTAAATTACTTCATTAATTAATTAATTTAAATTAATTATATTAATCCTTAATTAATTACATTAATTAATTATTTTAATCACTTATCATTGATTAATTAATTCTTAATTAATCAACCTTAATTACATCATTAATTATATAAATTAATGATCCTTTATTACATTTGAATTTATTAAGTACATTAAGTAATTAACCTTAATTAAACCATAATTATTAATCACTCTCGATTAATCAGCTTCAGTAATTAACTACTCTTAATTACTTCATTGAGTAGATTAATTACTCCTAAATTAATTACATTTAATAATTAATTATACTTATTAATCATCCTTGATTAATCTCATTAGTAACTAATTACCCTTAATTAATTACATCACTTAATTAATTTCAAATAACTTAATTAGTCAATGCTTGAATTAATTACACTAAGTAATTAATTATTAATTACTTTCACTAAGTAATTATCCTTCACATTAATTACACAAAACAATAAATCCCAAAACTCTTTCATACTTCAGTAAGTTACATTCAGTAATTACTCACCTTAATTACTTCTCTAAGTAATTATTCTTCATTGATTACTTATCAACCCATCCAATGATTATTCTAAATTAATTAAACTTAATTAATTAATTTAAACTAATTATTTTAATTAATTAATCAGAAAGAGTAATTAATACCTTAAATTACTTTCATAAAGTAATCATACTTAACCAAATTCCATAAATGATTATCTAAATTAATTAATCCAATTAATTATCAAAATTAATCACATTAATTAATTATTAAATAATCTCAAGTTAATGACCTTCATTAACTTATCAACAATTCTTTAATTACCTTTCTTAAGTAATTAACTTAAATTAATTAATATTAATTACAAATTTAATCAATCTTAATTACTTAACTTAACCTTAATTAATTTATTCAAACCCTTAATTAATTAATTAAATTAATTAATTAAATTATTTAAATTACCTTATTAATTTAATGAATCACAATTCATTAAATCTTTGATTTACTTTAAAATAAAACATTTCTTATTAATGATTACATTATCATTAACAAAACAATTTAAAACAATTTACTTTAAATTTGTTTCAAATTCCATTTTAAATTTTGGATTTAAAATGAAGTCAAACTTAACTTTAACAAAGATTTTTAAAAAATATATTTTAAGAACCTTTTAAAACTTATGCTAAAGAATTTCTTATTTTATAAAAATGCTTAAAGGAATTTAAACCCAATTTCATTTAAAATACAAATCATATTTTAAATCTCCTTAAACATTCAAAATTGTTATAAAACAATTTAAATTTAAAAACTTCCTTTATTTCAAAACTATGATTCAAATTTGGATTTGAATCCAGATTTAAATTTAAGTTAAATCTCTTACTTTTATTTTAAAGTTTTACTTTAAAATTAAACTATTTAAACCCTTTTAAAGTTGTTTAAAACATTTTAATTTATAAAATTTAAATTAAATTTTAAAACTAGGATTCAAACTTAGTTTTGAATCCATACTTAAAATTTAAGTTTAAATTCTGTTTAAAACTTTCTTCAGATTTTTAAACTGAATTTTTAATTGGAAACAAACAGGTTTTCCCTGAGAAACCTGTAACCATTAACATACCCGAAACCCCCTTCAGTTACTTCGAGTAAAACCATTTACCCCTTCAAGAAAAAACTCGAATTACTCGAGTAAAACTCGAGTACAAAAATTTTGCAACCCCAATCCTTCTCCTGACACAATTCCTTGCACCGTGCATATGCACGGTGGTCCTGGCCACCTCCGGTCACCACCATGACATCGAGCACATCAACGTTCATCCCCGAAACACATCACGACCATCAAAATCTCATCATCTCTCGAAATCAAATTCGAGTACCCCAAATAAGAAACCTGGAAAATACTGGAACAACTATTGCCATTGAATCCCAAAACCTGGAAACTACTCGTTTCCTTAACTCTGACCACCATGTCGACTGCAACTCCGGCCACGTCTACGTCAACGCTCCAGCTAACAATCTCTTGAATCCCAAAGCACTCGATCACTCAGAGAGGCCGTGACGATCAAAATTCAAGAGCACTCCCAAACTAGGTTTACATAACAAAACCCTACACCACAGCCTCCATAGTGATTTACCATCTCTTCCACCATTTTTCCCATCATCCATGATCACTCTATCATCGCCAGAAGAAATTCCGACCTTCCAAACAATCGAGATCAACAGAGACACTCAATTTTCTATTTTCTGGTTAAACCAGAAATGCTATCGAATCTCTTTACTAAAAATAGTGATTTTAGTTTTAAAAATCAAATTTTAGTTTAAGTATTTGATTCATATACCAGAATCAAAGAATCTTGACAATCTATTTTGAATCATTTTTAAGTTTGCTGATGCTTATTTATTTCCAGAAGAAATATAATTTAGTTTAACTTAACCAGATTTTAAAATTTAAAACCATGATACAATAAACATAATTAGTCAAATACTTAAGTCTTAACAAAGGTAGAATTCATAGCAAGTAAATTTTTGATTTGTTCTTGACCCCGGAACAAGTACAACAACATATTCATACCACTATACATTTATACAGAGATATGCACTTGGATATATTCACATAACAGACTCATTTCAGATAAAATCAAGTAATAGATTCAACTTGTAATTTTTTTTAAAGATGTTGTCACTCACCTGGAAATAGAGATGAATCAGAGCACAAATTTGGAAAGCTTTTGTTTTGAATTTAAAAACCAGAGTGCCCTTTTGCTTTTAAAACTTCAACTTGAATGCTTTTACTTCTTTGAATTTGATAAAAATTTGAATTACAGATGGCTTTGATTTGGATGCAGGCATGAACAGATTGAAGAAGAAAGAAATGCAGGCTGGTTTTGATTCTAGAAAATGCAGATAGGTCTTGTATGCTTTTGAAAATGGATTTTATAGGTTTATGAAAAGCTTTGTAAACCTGATTTGATAATAAACTACTGGTTTGAGGAAGGGTTTGCATGCTCTTAATTTTACAGTGGATTACAGGATTAAACATGCAGGCTTTTGATTAAGGAAGGGTTTGCATGTTTGATATAGTTACAGGGTTTTAGATTTTTGGTTTCCAGATTTTAATTTTGAACATGATTTTGGTTTTTGAGAGTTTGGAAACTAATTTGTTTTCAGCTGAAATTTTCTTCCTAACTTTGAAAAAAAAAACTAGAAAAAAAATGAGGATAAAGAAAACATATTTATATAAGTTAGAATGATTTGTTTAAAAATTAAAAGAAAAATTAAAAACAAATATGACACTTATCTTTAACTTATATTAATATGCTAACACATGTACTTAAGAGATTATAACTTTAACACTTGTCATTATACCACTTAATATATTAACATGTGTTTTATAAATAAATTTTATTGTTTTTTTATTTAATTTAAAAGTAAATAAAACCCTTTTCTTTATTTTTTAAATACTTATATATATATATAAATCATTTTCATATGTAAATGTGTATGTGCATTTCTTTTAAAGAAAATGAAATGAAACAAATTTTATAAAAATGAAAGCTTACTCACATAATTTAAATATGTTTATTCATTTGAATTCAAAATTAATTCAAATTCAAATCCAATAAAGAAAATCCAATTTAAAGCTAATTTATATCAACATATTAAATTTAAAAGTAACAATAATATTGTCTTTTAAAACATATCTATATTTATACATTTATTAGTATTTGAAAATAACATATTTATCAAATTTAAATAATTTATAAAAGAAATTATAAATTACTTATCTTATCTAACTTATTTAAATGCATTAATGTTTAACATATAAATGCTATTTTAAAATTTCATATATAATTTCAAATTATATTTATTAAACTATATTTAAAAAGAAGATAAAATAAACCTTTTTAAATCTTGTTTAAAATTTAAACTATGCTTAAAATATATTTAAACAAATTAAAACATTTTCCTTAAGTATCTTAAAGCCATATAGTTACTTATTGAATAGCCTTGAAAAGTTATATATCCAATTAAATCATAACCTTCCAAATTATCAAATTGTATTTTAGAATTTAAATGCAAGATTTATTTATTAAATTCAAATCTTATATATTCACAATATACATATAAATATATATATATATATGCATTATAAATAGGAAAACATTTTATTAGTTTTGGATTATTAAATCAAGTCAAATTTTATTAACAAAATTTATCAAATCAATTTAATTTTAAATGCAGATTATTAAATTGGTATTGTCAAAATTTCCGGGATATCACAATTTATGTATACTTATGTTCTTTTAAAGTTATTTATCAATATTTTAATATTTTGAAAAGTTAATCATTTAAATAAATAATATGGTTTGAAATTAATAGTAATGATTATTAATAATGTTTTGGAAATTGATTATTATTATTTGTAATAAGGGTGAAGATTATTTATTTTTGTTTTTTAATAATATTTTGAAATTATTAATTATTGTTTTATAATAGTGTTTAAAGTAAATGATTTTTACTTATTTATAATTATTTCAACACTTATAATTAGGTTTTTATCAATGGACTTCGGTTTATAGTTTTATAAGAGGAGTTTTATAAAAGGTTTGAAGACTCAAAGAAAGATTATCTACAAGGTAAAGGAGTTGTATAAATGGTTAGATATTTATAAATGGATTTTAGAAATGGATTTATAAGAGGAATTTATAATTAGCTGCATGGATTCATAAAGAGTTTATAAATGATTTGAGAAATGATTTAGAGACGTTTATAAATAGTTTTAGGGATTTATAATATAGTTTGTTTATGGGTTTTAGAAGACTATAAAGGAGTTTATAAATGGTTTAGAATTGTGTAAAAAGGAAATCTTCCTCTGCTTTGTGAATATACTTATACCATTGACATAAGTATATGGATATTTTTTCTCAAGTTTTGAAAATGTAGGATTTGTGGATAAAGCTTTGTAAAGGTATTTTTATACGAGTAATTACAAAGTGTTTTAATAAATGAAAGGATTCATTTAAGAGGTTAGTGGTTGCTTATGTGCTTAATCAATGTTGGTTTTCCCGTTTGAAATAGATCTGGGTTTGAATTTTTGTTATTCGATAATTGAATAACCGACCATCGAATTTGGACCCAAAACGTAACTTTGGAAGTATCTAGGAGAAACACTTGAGTTACAAGGCAGAGTCATCTCCGATTATGATGTGCTGTGCATATAAATCTCGTGTAATGACCCAAAATTTTTGACTTCAAAAATTCAACATTAATACGTTTATTGTAGAAGTGCCGAGCAATCGAACGCCGGAAATCTCAGATTGTTAGAATAATGACGAAAGAGGTAAAAGAAGAATAGAAAACAAAACAAAGAATCTCACATTTCGCAGTGGATCAAATATAATATCAAATAATAGCATTTCTATAAGAAAGCTGTAATTGTTAATTTACATCAATACATCAGAGTTACAACCAATAATAAATAAACTGGACAGTTGTACAACATGTCCCAGATTACTGACAATACAACTCTAATACATAGCGGCAAACTCCATACGTTCCTGCCATCCAGCTTGCCTTCTGAACTCTAAAATGTCCTAACCTGAAAATCTGTAATACCCGCTCTGACCCAAACATTACATCAAACTAACACCCGGGTCAAGCTAGAAAACAATGTGAGTAAACCCATCTAACTTAAAATACTAAGATATAAAACTTATTTAAAACCCGAGGTAACTTGTACCTTACTACGAGTTCATAACTTGTTATAGTCAACACTTATTTACAAGTCCATCCCTAAGTACCCTTACTTAGTTTCAATGGCCCATATTATTCCATTCCAGCCTATTGATTATGCACATCAAATCTATAAAGAATTATAGTAGATTTCAGATCAAAGTGGTTTTAGGTATTTACTGATACTCGACCCCGGTCTCTTCGAATCCAATGTCATTATTAATCCAAGTTGTTTAAGTGAAAACAATTCAATTCATATTCAGAGTAACATATTCACATAGCAATTCCATTACAGATAGATAATCCATATCATCACAGTTCAACCCAAACATATCATCTCTCATAGCATCACAAATCACATATCAGAGATATCAATAATCCAAGGCATTTGATATCATTCAATCATCCATAAGCAAGATTAATTAGTCACACCATTTCTAATTAATTACTTTTAAATCCTGCTTACTTAACGTTAGTTAATTACAATCATTAATTAATTAATCAACCTTTAATTATCCATCCCAATTAATTATATATAATTACTTTCATTAAGTAATTATCCATTGGTTAATTATCCTCAATTCATTAACCTTTAATTAATAAGTAAATTAATTAACCCTTAACAAATTAATTCTTTATTTACTTACATTAAGTAATTATCATTAATTAATTACATTAAGTAATTAACTTTTAATAAAATAATAATCTTTTAATTAATTACCTTAACTAATTAATCACATTAATAAATCAATCCTTTAAATAAATTACACAAATTAATTTACCTTTTATTAGTTATCTTAATAATTGAATTAACTAATTATTCCCTTAACTGATTACATTAATTAATTAACCATCCTTAATACATTAAATAATCAATAATTTATTTAATTACATCATCTAAATCACCTTTGAAAACATATAGGAATTAACCTACTATATAATTATCTTTAAATAAACAATTTTAAACATTCTAAAATTTTGAAAACTTGTTTAAACTACAACTTTCTTAAATCAAAATTTTAAAGCATCATTGTACAAAGAAATTAAATTTAAAATTTGTTTAAACTTAATTTAATTAAACCTTTAAAGCTTGCTTTTTATTTATATTTTAAAAACTGTTATAACATTACTTCGGGTTCAATCCCGATAATTAATCGAGTATTGACCTGAGAAAAAACCACCTTTCCTTTTTTAAAAACTTAGTTTAAGTTTAAAACTTGTTAAAACTAAAATCTGAAACCATGAACACACTCATATTCCTACATGAAGAAAACCCGAGCCAAACTTGACTTCCCTCGAGTTCCTCTCCGAGACAACCGTCTTCTTCCAAAACTCTGACATCCAGGCTTCGCCGTGCACATGCACCAGAGGTCCGACCGACTCCGACCAATGCTCCTAACATCAAGGAGTCGACGATCCTCCCTTGAGTCAACCTATCCACCCAGAACCCACAACATCGCCAGTAAAAAAATCGAACCATTGAGCACCTACAGGAAAACCAATCTCATACTATAACGCCTCGCACCACCACCGTTGACCACCGGACACCATGTCGACAGGCCCAATCCTTTGCCAGAGCCTCACGCTCCTAATTTTCCTACCCCGACCAAGTCCGATGCGTCTATGAACTCAGAATTGCCTAGAAAAAGCCCTCGACCAACCCAAGCCTAAAGCCCTAAATCTCTACTGCCACACCTTCGCGACGTCATAAAATTTGAGCCACCATTTTTGTCGTACTTCCCATCTTTTCAGCCTTTTTCTGACACAACTCAAGCCCTCGAAGTGGAGAAGTTCACCAGAAAAGCCTCATAATCCATTTCCCGATCATCCTCAAATTACGCACTCAACCAATTATTAAAATTCTGGACTTAACTCTTAAAATTCATGTTTTTTGGTAACCAAACAGATTAAAACCTAGAAACATAAATTGTTTAGGTCGAGAATTTGATATGTTTGCAATTTCCACTGTCTTCCTTAACTTCCAAATAGTTTTCAAACTTATTATGCTTAAATCTATTTTTAAAACCTTTTTTATTTATAAACAAACAAATCTTATTTGAACTCCGTAGCCTATAAGAGATTACAAGAGTAGATTTTGAATTTTGAATTTATATTTAAACGTGTAAATATAAAACAGAGAGTTCTATATGTATACAGACATGCATACTTAACACTTCATATTTTTGAACATGCAAACATAATTTCATTCATGCAAAACAACTAACACATCATCTTTCCAAACATCATTCACATGCATTCAGATTTAAACAGTTTTTAAGATGGGTTTTACTCACCTTTTGATGTCGAACAGAGAGAAAAGCCTGGAAAATGATCTTTGTTTTTGAACTGGAATTAAATCTTGAATTTATAATCTGACTTGCTTGATTATTGAGGTGATCTGATCTTCTTTTGCAACTTGAATTTGAACTGAATTGTTTTAAAACTAAGTTTGAAACTTGAATCTCCAGGTTTTACAGTTTCCAGATTTTACTTTTGTTTTGATTTTTTTTCCTTTTTTTGTCTTGCTTCAGGTTTTTAGTTTTGAGAATAAAAGTTTTGAACCGGAAAATAGCCTGGTTCTCAACATTGTATTCATTAATTTAAAAATAAAGAAAATGACACTTGTATTTGTGTATGATAAAAGTTGTTAACGCTTGTTAATCTCATAATGCATTCATCTTACATTTGTTTTAAATGCATGTTATAATTGTTACAAATGTTTAAATGTACTTTTAATTTTGCAAATTAAAATGTCTTAAACTGATTTAAGTATTATATTAACATATGGTTTAAATGTTTTATATTTAAACTTATATATATTTTATATATATGTGTGTGTGTGTGTGTATATTCAAACTATATTTATTTATATATAAAGCTTCAAAAGGAAGTATATAATCCTTTTATTCAATTCTTTATTTCATCTATTATACTTTTAGAAAAATAAATATTTATACATATAGTTCATATTATATACGTTTCCTCATATATATTTATATTAAAATTAGAAAAGAAATTTTATTAGTTCCAAAATATAGAGTTTTAAATCCAATTTATCCTTAAGATATTTACAATTGAATTTCAAATCCAAATTCAATTTAAAAATCTATTTTTATATATATACATTACAAATACTTGTTTTATTTTCTTGAAAACGAAAATTTTTGGATCATTTTAAATAATTTATAAAAAAAGATAACCACATTATTATTGCCCAAAAAAAAATCCGGGTTATCACATCTCGTATCGTCCTACCAAGACAAATTATAAGGAAATCCATCCACTAACGGTTAAGTGGTGATCTACGCTATTATCTCTGATAATTTATTTTCTAAAGAACCGGAATTGAGTTTACCTAAAACTATGGAGTGTTGTTACGAAGTGACTGGGATCGGGTATGTTATTCGAAAACCACATTGATCCCACTGAAATTTTTCGAAGTAAAGACACCGTGAAGGTGATGGAATTGAAGATAGAGCTCTTTGAAGTGCAAGTGCTATTTGCAAATAATCCAAAGGGTGATTCCAAAATGGATGCAGTAGAAGCGGTGCCTTTAGTTTCGTTTAGTTCCAGAATGAACTTGTATAAATGGATGATGCCATTGCATTATTGCCTCAAGGGCAGTTACAACGACCGTAAATTCATCGCTTTAGGAAAATTTCAAAATACTCAAAAATAAGTTTTTTGAACATTAGTGATGATGTTTTGAATAATAAATAATATTTTTGATCTTATTTTGAAGAAATATTTATAAAGAAATATGTACACTATGTTAATATCGATAAAATTACTAAAATACATTTTATCGATAAATACTCTTCGGCCATCCGACATCGCATGCCAAGCTGGATACATACACTCATTTGTATATATGAATATAAATATGAAATAAAATAATTTATTTATTTATGGAAAAATTTAATTATTTATAACATCATTAACGATATTATCATTTCCAATTAATTGATTTTTGAATTTAAATTTAGTTTAAATGATTTAATAATTATTTTAATTATTAAGTAAGCTCTTTAATTTCATATATAATGATAAAAAAATTTAAATTTTTTTCTACAAATATATGTTTATTTATTAAAAAGTAAAAATATGACCAGAAATCAAAATTTGAATTTGTAATGATTCGACGCGTAGGAATTGTGCAACGTTGTAAGGATATGTAAGATACATAAACACATACACACTTGTACATGTACAATATATATTCATATACACATACACAACATAAATATACACATGATATACACGAACGCGCGCGCGCGCACACACACACACACACATATATATATAAACAAAATATCAAAGATATTACCAATTCCTTACTAACTAAGTTAACCAAAAGTCCACCCTCTTACACCATGGTACAAGCATCATTTGCAAGCACATGGGTAGAGGGAGTCATTTTGGCCGTCCATTGGTGATGTAGGATGTGATGTAGCATAAAAATATCTAAGAAATTTTTCTCCTCCTTTTCACCTAAAAATACCACCCTCTTCCCTCTCATTTCCTCTCCTTCCATTTCCTAAGCTTTCTCTCTTCTTTTCATGTCTTCCAACCTAAAGAAAGTAATGCCAAAATATTTCTCAAAAGAAATTTAAATTATAATACAGACGTATATATACTTAAGCACCTAAAAGTATTCCAAAATTCCACCATTTCCTCTCTACCATCCACGGCTTCCACTTCCTCCACCATAGGCTAAGCCTTCCTCCTCCCCAACCCTAGGCCGTGAGCTTGTCTAGCCCATTCCAAGCTTAGGATGAGCTATCTAGGAGCAAAAATCCAAGAGATTGTGAGCTAAAAGTTCGAGTTAGCAAAGTGATAGCCAATTTTTAGTTACTCATTTAAACCCGAGGTGTGAAACTCCTAAACTATTGTAATATATGCTATTGGATGTTATGTATGTTTGATTATGATTACTGATGATGATTGTTTAATATGAATGTTGAATATATATGCAAGTCATGAAATCACATGTCGATAAGCATAAAGGAAATCACTTTCCTTTATTTAATGAGTTGGTGTATGTGGAATGTTAAATCTCTTTAAAAAGGTTTTAAAATGAGTTTGAAATGTTTTATAAACATTTAAAAGTGTTTTGGTGAAGTTTGAATGATAATTGAAAAATAAGTCAAAAATAAGCGCGTCGCCTGGCGGTAGTTTGCAATTTCGCGCCATAAAGGACTAGTATATGTAATGGAATTGAGTTCAGAATTCTTCGAGATAAAAAAATTTCAAACTATTATTTTCATAGTTTACAAAAAAGGAAAGAAAATCGTGATTTGGATGGGTAGATTTTGAAATAAGAGTAAAACAAGTTTTTGGAAAAATCATGGTTTTGCAGTTCGGAATCCATAGAAGGATTTCTTTGAAAATTATATTTTAAAGTTGTTTAAAAACATGAGTTGTAAAAATGAATTTCGAAATGATAGAAAAGTCATTTTGATCAATATAGCTCAAAAATGAACTTTCCGCGACACTTTTCTATAACTTTTGAATTGTAGTTTAAAACGCAACCTTCTTTTCCAAATCTTTTGTAAATGTTTTCAAACTATTAATAAATTATTTTAAAGATGATTTAAAGGATTTATGGAATGGTTAAATGTTAAATGATTTAGAATCATTCAAATTACTTGACCGCATTATGAGTGTTAGAGAGGTAGTGTCTAGGCTTGGGTTTGGAAAACCAGTTTCCTTCTCTTCCTGGCTATCCGGACTGGCCTGACTGATGGGATAGTAAATTTGAGTTACTCATATCAAAATTTTCTAAAGAATAAAGGATATAATTCTTCAAATATAAATAACTTGGATTTTATGGAAATAATCTTCTTGATATTGAGTAGAATTAGATGATTTTTACAGGTTCTAGTCACTTAATATTTACTAGTTTTGGATTCCTAAATAACATGGTTTTAATTCAATTAAAATTATGACTTTTGAATCATGAAATCTTTGCTAGGACTTAAATGAAGTGAATTGGAAAAAATTTCCTAAGTGGAAAAAATGAAATGATTTTGAATTTATTCCTAGTTCAAAAATGTTTTTAGCTAGGATTTGATAAGAGAGGTTTAACGATTCTATATGTACCGAAAAGAATGTTAAAAAAATATCCACGAGAGATTTTGATAAAAGAACTTAATCAATTTAAGAGTGATTCCCTATTCACAGAACATCTTTTTACCGATGATTGGATTCAAAGGAACTGGTGTCGGATTTGGCTAATTACTGTTCGAAGACCATTTCGAACCAATTTGCGTATTCGGTGTGAAGACGTGGATATGATATTTGGGATTTTCATAATGAATGACTGCTTGTTGATAATTTAGGGATAAATTCCCATTATACATATAGTAGCAGTAGTCTCATCGTTATGAAATATTTAATGCAAGGACTAATCACTACTAATCCTAGAAGTAACTCTCGATAGGATGTGGTAAGAGAGTGCCTTCGGTTTGTCCTGTTCCAACAACTTGCATGGACGAATGTTTGACGTTGCAATTATAATTACATTGGTTGATCTCTATAAACATATCATCTGATTGGTGGTAGAGAAGGCAACTTCTCTAAACTTAACACCCTTTCCTGAGACATACGAGCTCAGGAGTTATTTGTCTGTAGAAATCCATTGTGTGATTATTGATTGGCAATGTGACATTCAAAGTGGAATGTGCTATGAGTAAGGTAATTGTTATAACGAGCCTAATCACTCGGAAATTACAAAAAAAGGGTAGATACGGCAGAGCTAAGTGGGTCGCTCCTATTAGAATATAGTCATCACCTTTCTAGATATATTTATTCCCGCTATGACGTCGGGTTTTAAATTATTGTGGTGTATGGAAAAAGAGCTCTCGGATAGGTCAGGAATGACCGGGGTGATGACATATTTGGTACTATCTATGGTAAAGGTAGGGCGGTTTTGTGTTGGTAGAGGTTGGAGCCTCAGGTGCATTTTTCTACAGAAGTACTGTCGGATGGTAGTCAGTTACCTTGTCATTGTATGGAAATCCATTCTCCAATAAGTGCCCTCGGATTTGATTATAGAGCCTAGTATGTTGGAATTTCCGCTAAGATAATGTGTACTTACTTGAAAAGTGTTTTCAAAAGAATGTCATTAAAAATAATATCCACATATTCAACGTAGCAAATGTTTAGGTTATCATAAGGTAAAAATTCATTCCATGTTTATGTGTAGCGTTGTCTTATGAGATACCTTTTGTTTTCAAACATCATATTTTGAGTTTCTCATAACGGTCCCATGATTGGCCTGGAGTTTATTTTCTTTTTGCCTTAAACTCTGGGTGCTCTATTTTCCTGGGCAGCCAACTAGTTAGGTAAGCTTGGAGCATTTTGGAATGGAGCATGGAGCCTGAAGCATGGAGTATTTTGGGTCTTTTGTTGAAGTCATCTATTAATTTCCACTGTGTATATAAATATCTATAAGCACTGGAGGATAGGCTGTTATAACTATCCTAGTTGGGTTAGTACCTGTCGTAACTTTGATGGAACAATTTGGAGTAATTGCATATACAACTCATATGTATAATTATGAGCTGAATACGATGTGTGATTCTATTATTATCTCATCTTCTATCTTTATTTCTTTAACCTATGATAATCTTCCTCTCTGGCACTTAGATTTATAGCACGTGAATACCGTAGATGTTAGTGTCAATTTCTGATGATCGAGGATGTGGGTCGTCACAACGGTGTTAATATTCCAAATGGGAAATGCTATATAAGAGGTAAAACGTAGCCTCAAGCCTCATCAAACGGGAATGACTAAAATAGGGGAGATGCGGTAGGCAAAAGTGGTCGCTCCCAATTAGGGTATGAGCATCCCTATCCAGATTCAATATTATCTCTCATTTGTACACTTCAAGGCCCATTAACAAAGGGGTGATCATGTTCCCTACTACTAGTCAAGTGGTAAGTAGGTTCTATGTTGGCAGACGATCCCGGCGAGGTCCTCGGTATTATTTTATCCAGAGATGCACCACGGTGGGCAGTACCCAAGTAGCCCAGTCATTGTATAAAATCCATTTTCCAATACGTGCCTTTTCGGTTTTAGTTGCATACCTATTTTGCTGGAATTTAATTAATGTAACAATTTCGACTATGATGAATAAGTATCTATATCTTAGACAGTATTATAATATCAAAATATTTCATATGAAATGTTTTGGTTGTCATAAGGTAAAAAACCTCATCTGGTTTATATGTGGCATGGTCTTACGCGATACCTTTATTTTCAAAAGATTTTTGAACATTAAAATCCAACTGGCTGTGTTTTAATCACGCTAATTTAATAGACTGACCCAGATGTTATTTTATTATAATGATTGGATCATACCGAGCATATATACAGATTCCTTTGGATGCATTAGAGCTTAGGAGACGAGCTAGTGGTCAAAAACAAATCTATGTATATCTTTATGTTCCTCTATGTTGTCTATTGGTTGTATTATCAAAAATTGTAAGGACGGGCTGTTATAACTGTTAGGGCTGAAATAGTTTAGTATATTTTGATTAGTCTATGTATATTTCATTTTTCTTTGGGTAAAGATTTTTTTTTGTATGTTATAGATTGTTCGTTCCACTATGATATTTTGTGTTGTTAGTTTTTCTATTTCTCTACTTTTTCTTTTTTCTTTCCTTCTTCTTTTTTCCCCCTAACATTTGGGTTTTTCAGCATTAGATTGATCGACATACAATACAGTGAACATATTAATGTTGATTTTCGAGGGTCAAAAATCCTGTCTGTTACGTAGGTATTTTCCTACTATGCATGCTCTCTCCACTTTCAACCTTAGCAGAGACTCTGATAGCATATGAGAGAGACTTCTAAAACATTTATGCCATTACTGCACATATTTATGGAACTATACCTTTTTTATCTTTTAACTTCGTATATTGTTTCTAATTAGATTATTAGTATTATTTCAATATAGATTCCTAACGTAATTTCTGTTTGAATTTGATACCATTTCCATTGATTCACCATTTTTAAACTTTGAATTTACAGAATTAGAAAATATCATCAAGTTAAACATATGCTCTATTTCTATTTTTTTCAAAAGGGAAAGGCATCTTTATTTAAAACCCTTCAATTGGAATTTTCATTCTAAATAGTTTTTTTATTTTTATTAGATATTTCTAAATGGCTCATTTAATTAAAGTACAAAAAGATATTTTATATGGTAGAAATTTTTATATTTACTTACCTTCAAAAAATTAAATTTATTTATTTTTAAATAATTCTTTTTAAATCCATCATTAAATTCTTTCATATGGGTTCGGACTTCGAAATGGATTTTATTTTCCCTTTCTTTTGGACTTTTCTTATTTTTCACATATTCTTGACTTATCTTCATTAAGAACATATTAAAAAATCAACTATCATCCTACGGTGGTTAACGGGCACCTTCTTATGGGAACTTGCTCAACTTTATCTTTTTGATATCTGCAAGATATAGAATCTTACTCTCTTTATGTGGATGAAATGTACATCATCAATTGTTAATCCGGTGGAATACACAATCATATAGTAATCCAAGCCTACCAAAGGAATCAAATACCATCCATCTCCAGGGACCCTTCTATATGTAGTGCTCATGCTCTTTTTAATTCAACGCCTTATGATACGGCATACATCCTATGTGATAACTAGGAGATGTGTATATTATTAACTCTACTTATTGTTCCAACTCATAGTTGCCTTATCCATCTTTCGAGATATGGTCGCAACTACCCCTATAGTCGGAACTTTTGGAGATTGACTTGTATTATATATATATATATATATATATATATTATGTATATAATTATAGGTAAAAAGTCCAAATACGTTCACTCAACGTATCCTAATTCCTATAATCGGTTAACCAAAGCTCAAATACCAAGCATAACATGTAACGACCCGCATTTTACGTGTCGATAAATCGTAGAATTTACAGGTCGTTAGTATTGTTTATGTTGTTTCTAGCCTAAGTCGTATTGTTGATAAGTCGTTTGAACGACTTAAGAAAGCTGTTGACTTAGTGTTAAAACGAGTTAAGGGTTAACTCGTATAGAGGCTCAGGTTGAGGGTTCGGAGTTGAGTCGTGACCAACTTAGTGTCTTAGGTTGTGTGAGCGAGTTAGGGAAAGGAGCGACCTAGGGATGAGTCGGTCGAACGGGTTAACGACCTAAGGTATTGAACCAACATAAGTATTTGACCGACTTAGGGGGACTAGCGACCTAGAGTTGCTGTGTATAGATAGGTCGTTGAACGACCTAAGGGATAGCGTTAGGTCGCTAGGGGGATAGGTCGGCAAGCACGATGAGTCGTTGGGGGCTTAGGTCATTGAGTCGGCCTGGTTTGTTAGGTCGCATAAGAGTTAGGTCGGACCTAGTAAGTCGCTGGAGTCTTTAGGTCGGCAGTGTTTTAGGTCGCAGGAATTAGGTCGGCCGTGTGTTAACTCGTGTGACCCTGGGTTTGGTTAAGTCGGTAGGTCGTGTGATTGGTTGAGTCGCCTTATAGTTAGGTCGGCCTTGGGTTCTTGAGTCGTGTGTCGTGGAGTTTGTTTAGACCGTTGGGTCGTGAGGTAGATAGGTCGGTGACGACCTATGATAGGTCGGGGATTTTAGGTCGGCGACGACCTAAGACCGAGAACGAGTTATAAGGCCTGGACGACCTAAGGGGTTTTCAGCCTATAAATAGAGGGGTTTGGCTCACTTTTTGGCACCGGTTTTTGAAGCGACGAAGTGTTGCCATTTTGAAGACTCGACTACAACATTTCTTCATCTTCTTTTCTCTACTTCCATCAAGTGCTAACATCCATTGAAGATCGAAGAACAAGATCAAAGATCGAAGATCCAAAGTTGAAGATTTTCATCCGAAGGAGCTAGATTTCACCGTTTCAAGTGAAATTTCTCCGGATCAAGCTCAAGTCCTTGCTGTCCAGATCTGAAGTTGATTGATTTTAGGTTGTTTTGGTGATTTGGTGAGTGGTAGTTATCTCTCACGCGGATCCAAAGGAGTATATTGGATTGGTGGCATGTTTGGGTGTTAAAGTTAGAGATTTCATGCATTTTTCTTAGATCTAAGTCTAGATCCATGGTTTTTGAAGATGTTTACTTATGCAAGTTTGTTTAATAAGCATTAGAGACAAAACCCATGTTTTATAATTGATAGATCTATGCTAAAAACCATGATTTCACATATGTTGGACTTTTGCTCGTTTATTTACGAAATTCCCATTATAGTTGATATTGCTTAAATTGCTTAATAGATCTTGTTTGAATGATTGATTATTTGAATGTATGATTGATTTGATTGTTTCCAAGTTAGCTAGTAGTTGATTTGGAACAAGATGATGAAAGAGGATTCAAAAGCTATGGAAGAAGGCTCTTGAATGGTGAAAGCTGCTTAAGGCATATGTAGCGGATGTTGAAGCTCATATGTATAGATTGGATGATGTTGAGATGGGACTTTGCCATGATTTGATGAGGCAAACCATGTTGTTGAGTTGAGACTTTGCTTTGATGCGATGAAGCGAAGTATGATGTGAGTCTTGGCTTAATCCAAGCAGGGATCATTCCAAGCATGTTGATAACTTGAAGAGTAGTTCAAGTTGGTTGATAATGGATTGTTCAAGAGGTAGCTTGAGCTTGTATGAGGATAGTCGTCAAGAAGGATGGCTAGGAGGCTTGGATCTCGTCGTTGTTGAAGGTTCTAGCATGCTCAAAAGCAAGAGTACATGGGGCGCCCATAACGACTACAGGTAGGTAGTCGGGACACCCAAAAGACTACGGGTAGGTAGTTGAGTACTCTGGGCAAAGTAGATAAGTCCTAGGCACAAGGCAGTGTGCGGAGTTATGGTTAGAACCGGGGTTACCATTAGCCCTTGACGGATGGTCATTCAACTAACGGTGAAATCAAGGCAATGATAACAGTGATAGCCATAGTCATGGATGTTTGGTTGTATTATCATTCGGCTTCGAGAGCGGTGTTTTCTGGGTGCTTATCTGATCTTGGTTTAGGCCTTGGGGGTTTGTATTTGGAAAACATCGTCCTTGACTCGAGTGGTATTTGCTTTACCTTAATTGTCTATGTTGTTATGCTTGCTTCTCCTTAGTGTATGTCTGGGGCTATCACTGTAGAAAGAGGTGGAGTGGGATGGTTTGGTTCCTATTCCTTTTATCCTTTATGCTCTTTTGGTATGCTTGATAGTTGATTTACTGCTCACTAAGACTTTGTCTGACTCAAGGTTTTATGTCTCCTCTTATTACCTTGGGCTGTTCATCCATGTTTGGGATGGGCAGACTAGGTAGCAGGTGACAGGTGCTGTGCTAGGAGTTCTACGCTGAAGATGACGAAGACGAGCAGAAGGCTTTGCATATTAGTTTTCTTACTATATGTACTGGGTATCCGCTGCTATATTTGGTTGAGCGATTTGTAGTGAGGCTTTCATGTATAGATTTGTGTGGATGATTGTATAAAATTACTTTGATGCTTATATGATGATGTTCTGTTCTATGGAGCTTCACTATATTATATTTCTCTATTGTATTTTATCCATGCGCTGTGAGTTATGCGTTAGAGGTTCTTTTGTTTTGTTTTACCCTGACTATCGTCCATGGCTGCCTGGCACACCTTTCAGCGCATTATTTCCTTGTTTTGGCGCAGGAGTCATGGGCGGTCGTCACATTTGGTATCAGAGCTTTGGTTAATCGATTTCAGCCAACGCTCGCTGACGTAACTACGTATGAGAGACGTAATTGTATTTTGATGGATGATTACTATATATAATATAGTAGCCTAGAAGGATTTGAACTCCTTATGCAGTTGTTTCTTAAGGTGTTCTAATCATTCTTATTACAGATATTAAGGATGAGTCGAAGAGGGAGACCAGCTGCAAGGGAAAGCCGTGCTGATGAAGGAGCTGTTGATTATGGAACTATGTTCGAAGCGATGATGACTTCGATCATGAGAAGGATACCAGCTTCAGGATCATCAGTGGATGTGGGAGTTCAAGTTCAAGCTCCGAGACCGGTAGATTTTGCTAAGCTTTGCAAGGATTATACTTCTCTTGGAGGAAAAGCTTTCTTGGGGACGGAGTCAACTATTGAGGTGCAGAGATGGATTGATGCATGTCGAAGGATCTTTGGTGACTTAGGGATTGAGGATGCAACTAAGAGAAAGCTTGCATCGAGACAGCTTCAGGGAAGAGCTTCGGATTGGTGGAATTCTATCACCATTGATACTCCGGAGGAGGAGATTACTTGGGAGCAATTCCAAGCTAGATTTGAAGCTAAGTTCATCTCTACAGCTCAGAAATCTGTTTTGTTCAAGAAGTTTGTAGAGCTCAAGCAAGGTGGGAGATCGGTCCTTGAGTATGTTTCTGAGTTTGAAGCTTTGTCCAAGTATGCCAGATCGTACATTGATTCTCCCTATCAGAAGAATGAGAAGTTTGTGACTGGTCTGGATGCTTATCTTGGGAGGCAGTTAGTGGATCATTTGGACGATCCATTTGAGAAGCTTGTGGAGAAAGCCCTTAGGCATGAGAGTTTGTTTCCTAAGGAAAGTTCTGTTGTTGCTGTAACCAGGGAAGGATCTAAACCACACCAGAATGGCAATAAGAGGAGGAAGCAGCAGCAGCAGAAGGGTAAGGACGGCCAGAAGAAGCCGAAAGGCGAAGTGACTTGTTATAACTGCCAACAGAAGGGCCATCTTTACAAAGATTGTAAGAATCCCAAGGTGCCGGGAAAGTGTTATAACTGTGATAAGTTGGGACATATCAAGAAGGATTGCCCAGAGCCGAGGAAAGATAGGCAGATTGTGCAAGCCTATGCTTTGGGAGTTGTGCCGTCGTCTTCAAAAGCTCCGACTGCTGAAGAAAAGGGGAAGAGTGTGGTGGTTCAAGGTACTCTTTCCATTTGTGGTGTTCCAGTCAGAGTGTTGTTTGATACTGGAGCATCGCATTCTTTTGTTTGTGATGATCTGGTAGGCCGGTTAGGTATGAAACCGGATATTGTTGATAGGCCATTGGTGGTGACTAATCCAGTAGGGGGTTCGTCATGTTTGTGTATGATATGCCATGGTCTAGTTGTGTCGAGTCATGATTGCTCGTTTGTTTGTGATTGTTTTGTTCTGAACTTTGCGGGGTTCGGAATTATTTTGGGTATGGACTGGCTTAGGAAGTATGCGGCAAGGATTGATTGTGAGAGGCTTGAGGTGACAGTCGGGAATGTGGAAGGGCGAAAGGTTGTGATACGATGTAAGCATGAGGAAGGCGTCTTCATGAGCTTCATGTATTCGCTGGTTGTTCCACGGGATGGACTGTCATCGGTGCCAATTGTGAATGGATTTGAGGACGTCTTTGACGAAGTCAAAGGGTTACCGCCGCATAGGGAGATCGAGTTTCGTATCGATCTAGTCGAGGGAGCCAGACCTGTTGTGATGCCTCTTAGGCGGATGGCGCCTAGGGAGCAGCTAGAGTTGAGGGTGCAGGTTGATGACCTTTTGCAGAAAGGATTCATTCGGAGAAGTGTGTCCGAATGGGGTGCACCTGTTGTGTTCGCAACCAAAGCGGATGGGTCGTTGAGGTTGTGCGTGGATTATCGTGAGCTGAATAAGTTGACTAGGAAAAACAAGTATCCATTGCCGAGAATAGATGACTTGTTTGACCAGCTTCACGAGGCTAAGGTGTTTTCTCAGATGGATTTGGCAACGGGATTTCACCAGTTGAGAGTGGCAAAGGATAGTGTGCCGAAGACTGCTTTCAGGACACCATCCGGGTTTTATGAGTGGCTGGTAATGCCGTTTGGATTGACTAACGCGCCAGCATATTTTGTGGATCTTATGAATAGAGTGTTCAGAGATCAGTTGAACAAATTTGTACTTGTGTTCGTGGATGATATTTTGGTTTACTCCAAAACTGAAGAAGAGCACAAGACGCACTTAAGGATTGTTTTGGAAATCTTGCGGAAACATCAGCTGAAGGCTAAGTTTTCGAAGTGTCACTTCTGGAAGAGTGAAGTGAGGTTCTTAGGCCATGTTATCTCTAGAAATGGAATAGCGGTTGATCCCGCTAAGGTGGCAGCAATCCAGGATTGGGTTAGACCTAAGAATGCATCTGATGTGAGGAGTTTTCTTGGATTAGCAGGATATTATCGTCGGTTTATCAAAGACTTTTCCAAGATAGCTGCACCGTTAACAGGATTGACGAAAAAGAACCAAGTGTTCAGATGGGATGCTAAGTGTGAGCAAGCTTTTGAAATCCTAAAAGAGCGACTGACGAGTGCTCCTGTTTTGACTATTCCAAGTGGGAATGATGAGATGGTGGTTTACACCGATGCATGTGGCACTGGACTTGGAGCAGTACTAATGCAGAAAGATAAAGTTGTTGCGTATGCTAGTCGACAACTGAAGCCGCATGAAAGGAACTATCCGACTCATGATTTGGAGTTAGCGGCAATTGTGTTTGCTTTGAAGATGTGGAGACATTATCTATTGGGAGTTAGATTCGAGTTGTTTACAGATCATAAGTCGTTGAAGTATCTGTTCTCCCAAAAGGATTTAAATCTTCGACAGCAACGATGGCTAGAGTTCCTAGCATCTTATGATTTTGGTATAGCCTATACTCCAGGAAAAGGTAACGTAGTGGCAGATGCGTTAAGTCGAAGACATGCAGGTTTGGGAGCCATGTTTTCGGAATGGAAGAGTCTTGAGTATTTGGCTGGATTTGACTTCAGGCCTAGATGTGAATTGGAACCTAAGATGTTGGCAAACTTATCGATAAGGCCTACTCTTGTGGAAAGGGTTGGCGAGAGCCAAAAGGGAGATGATAAGCTTGTCAAGATTATCTGTGATTTGGAATCTGGATTGGACCCGGAGAAGGATAAGGGATTCGAGGTCGATCGAGAGGGTTGGCTTCGAAAGCAAGGGCGACTAGTTGTTCCCGATGTAGATGGATTGAGAGATGAAGTTCTGAGGGAGAGTCATCACTCGAAGTTGACAATTCATCCAGGTGGAAATAAGATGTATCGGGATATGAAGAGAACCTACTACTGGGAAGGTATGAAGAAGGATGTTGGAAATTTTATTTCCAAGTGTATGAATTGCCAGTTGGTGAAAGCTGAGCAGAAGAAGCCCAGTGGATTGCTTCAGCCATTAGAGGTTCCTACATGGAAGTGGGAGCAAGTGTCGATGGACTTTATCGATGGTCTACCTAGGACAAGAGCAGGGAATGAAGGGATTTGGGTCATAGTAGATCGTTTGACCAAGAGTGCAAGGTTCATTCCTGTTCGATCGACTAGGACTGCATCGAAGTTGGCTGAATTATATGTGAAGTGGATAGTTCGTTTCCATGGTGTTCCGAAGAGTATAGTGAGCGATCGAGATCCATTGTTCACTAGTAGATTTTGGAAGAGCTTCCAGGAAGTTTTGGGAACTGAGTTGTGTTTGAGTACAGCTTATCACCCTCAAACAGATGGTCAGACTGAGAGAGTCAACCGAGTTTTGGAAGATCTTCTTAGAGCATGTGTTTTGGACTTCGGAGGATCATGGGAAGATCACCTTCATTTGGTGGAGTTTGCTTATAATAACAGTTATCAGTCGAGTATCGGTATGGCACCATATGAGGCATTATATGGAAGACCGTGTAACTCTCCGACATGTTGGTTGGAAACTGGAGAAAAGCTGATACTTGGGCCAGAGATGATTCGACAGACTTCAGATTGTATAGAGATCATTCGGCAACGAATGAAGGCAGCCCAAGATCGTCAGAAAAGTTATGCCGATAATCGTCGTAAGGATTTGGAATTCGACGTAGGTGATATGGTTTTTGTGAAGATTTCTCCTCTGAAGAGTGTCATTAGATTCGGGAAGAAAGGAAAGTTAACTCCGAGATTTGTTGGACCATTCCCGATTATCGAGCGTATTGGAAAGCTCGCTTATAGATTGGAGTTACCGGAAAAGATGGCGGGTGTGCACAGTGTTTTTCATGTATCTTATCTACGGAAGTATATGCACGACCCAACTACGGTGGTTTCTGCTGATAGCTGTGAAGACTTGGAGGTTGATCCAGTTGTTTCGAGACCTCGTAAGCCGCTTCGTATTGTTGAAACCGATACGAAACAGCTTAGGAGGAAGACGATTACGTTGCTCAAGGTACAATGGAGTGATGATGTTAACGACTGTACGTGGGAGGAGGAAGAGAGGATGAAGGCAGCTCATCCCGAACTCTTCGAGGTATGGCCCTAAAGTGTCGTGACATCTCATGAATTTGTAGCTTGTTCTAAGTCTTAGAATTCTGCATGCTAGGTTAGAATTGGTTGCATGGATTGTTGATTGCCATGGATGATAGGCATGCGGAATAATTTTGATTGCTGTTGTTTGCTTGGAATTTCGGGGGCGAAATTCCTAAGGGGGAGAGAATGTAACGACCCGCATTTTACGTGTCGATAAATCGTAGAATTTACAGGTCGTTAGTATTGTTTATGTTGTTTCTAGCCTAAGTCGTATTGTTGATAAGTCGTTTGAACGACTTAAGAAAGCTGTTGACTTAGTGTTAAAACGAGTTAAGGGTTAACTCGTATAGAGGCTCAGGTTGAGGGTTCGGAGTTGAGTCGTGACCAACTTAGTGTCTTAGGTTGTGTGAGCGAGTTAGGGAAAGGAGCGACCTAGGGATGAGTCGGTCGAACGGGTTAACGACCTAAGGTATTGAACCAACATAAGTATTTGACCGACTTAGGGGGACTAGCGACCTAGAGTTGCTGTGTATAGATAGGTCGTTGAACGACCTAAGGGATAGCGTTAGGTCGCTAGGGGGATAGGTCGGCAAGCACGATGAGTCGTTGGGGGCTTAGGTCATTGAGTCGGCCTGGTTTGTTAGGTCGCATAAGAGTTAGGTCGGACCTAGTAAGTCGCTGGAGTCTTTAGGTCGGCAGTGTTTTAGGTCGCAGGAATTAGGTCGGCCGTGTGTTAACTCGTGTGACCCTGGGTTTGGTTAAGTCGGTAGGTCGTGTGATTGGTTGAGTCGCCTTATAGTTAGGTCGGCCTTGGGTTCTTGAGTCGTGTGTCGTGGAGTTTGTTTAGACCGTTGGGTCGTGAGGTAGATAGGTCGGTGACGACCTATGATAGGTCGGGGATTTTAGGTCGGCGACGACCTAAGACCGAGAACGAGTTATAAGGCCTGGACGACCTAAGGGGTTTTCAGCCTATAAATAGAGGGGTTTGGCTCACTTTTTGGCACCGGTTTTTGAAGCGACGAAGTGTTGCCATTTTGAAGACTCGACTACAACATTTCTTCATCTTCTTTTCTCTACTTCCATCAAGTGCTAACATCCATTGAAGATCGAAGAACAAGATCAAAGATCGAAGATCCAAAGTTGAAGATTTTCATCCGAAGGAGCTAGATTTCACCGTTTCAAGTGAAATTTCTCCGGATCAAGCTCAAGTCCTTGCTGTCCAGATCTGAAGTTGATTGATTTTAGGTTGTTTTGGTGATTTGGTGAGTGGTAGTTATCTCTCACGCGGATCCAAAGGAGTATATTGGATTGGTGGCATGTTTGGGTGTTAAAGTTAGAGATTTCATGCATTTTTCTTAGATCTAAGTCTAGATCCATGGTTTTTGAAGATGTTTACTTATGCAAGTTTGTTTAATAAGCATTAGAGACAAAACCCATGTTTTATAATTGATAGATCTATGCTAAAAACCATGATTTCACATATGTTGGACTTTTGCTCGTTTATTTACGAAATTCCCATTATAGTTGATATTGCTTAAATTGCTTAATAGATCTTGTTTGAATGATTGATTATTTGAATGTATGATTGATTTGATTGTTTCCAAGTTAGCTAGTAGTTGATTTGGAACAAGATGATGAAAGAGGATTCAAAAGCTATGGAAGAAGGCTCTTGAATGGTGAAAGCTGCTTAAGGCATATGTAGCGGATGTTGAAGCTCATATGTATAGATTGGATGATGTTGAGATGGGACTTTGCCATGATTTGATGAGGCAAACCATGTTGTTGAGTTGAGACTTTGCTTTGATGCGATGAAGCGAAGTATGATGTGAGTCTTGGCTTAATCCAAGCAGGGATCATTCCAAGCATGTTGATAACTTGAAGAGTAGTTCAAGTTGGTTGATAATGGATTGTTCAAGAGGTAGCTTGAGCTTGTATGAGGATAGTCGTCAAGAAGGATGGCTAGGAGGCTTGGATCTCGTCGTTGTTGAAGGTTCTAGCATGCTCAAAAGCAAGAGTACATGGGGCGCCCATAACGACTACAGGTAGGTAGTCGGGACACCCAAAAGACTACGGGTAGGTAGTTGAGTACTCTGGGCAAAGTAGATAAGTCCTAGGCACAAGGCAGTGTGCGGAGTTATGGTTAGAACCGGGGTTACCATTAGCCCTTGACGGATGGTCATTCAACTAACGGTGAAATCAAGGCAATGATAACAGTGATAGCCATAGTCATGGATGTTTGGTTGTATTATCATTCGGCTTCGAGAGCGGTGTTTTCTGGGTGCTTATCTGATCTTGGTTTAGGCCTTGGGGGTTTGTATTTGGAAAACATCGTCCTTGACTCGAGTGGTATTTGCTTTACCTTAATTGTCTATGTTGTTATGCTTGCTTCTCCTTAGTGTATGTCTGGGGCTATCACTGTAGAAAGAGGTGGAGTGGGATGGTTTGGTTCCTATTCCTTTTATCCTTTATGCTCTTTTGGTATGCTTGATAGTTGATTTACTGCTCACTAAGACTTTGTCTGACTCAAGGTTTTATGTCTCCTCTTATTACCTTGGGCTGTTCATCCATGTTTGGGATGGGCAGACTAGGTAGCAGGTGACAGGTGCTGTGCTAGGAGTTCTACGCTGAAGATGACGAAGACGAGCAGAAGGCTTTGCATATTAGTTTTCTTACTATATGTACTGGGTATCCGCTGCTATATTTGGTTGAGCGATTTGTAGTGAGGCTTTCATGTATAGATTTGTGTGGATGATTGTATAAAATTACTTTGATGCTTATATGATGATGTTCTGTTCTATGGAGCTTCACTATATTATATTTCTCTATTGTATTTTATCCATGCGCTGTGAGTTATGCGTTAGAGGTTCTTTTGTTTTGTTTTACCCTGACTATCGTCCATGGCTGCCTGGCACACCTTTCAGCGCATTATTTCCTTGTTTTGGCGCAGGAGTCATGGGCGGTCGTCACATAACAACCCGCATCTTAGTGGGCCCGACATTCCAACTAAATCTAAAAACCAAAGTCTCTAAGGGTACAAATCATTGGTGTTGGTATCCGGTAATAAATATAAGAGTATCAGAGAGCTATTTATACGACCTCACAATATAATAATAAAATGTAATAAAACATATGCATATCGAATAAGGGTAATACCTCAGAACTAATAACATTCCTTGGATATGTAGTGCTCTTGTTAGTGCAGAGCATGAATGAGAGCGTCTGCCTTCTCACTATTCTTGCCTTGTACCAATACATGTCCTTCTAAATCTATCTTATTGTTTGTAATGAAGAGGGGTGAGCACAATGTTCTAATGACTAGTAAATTACATAACTTATCCATAACATTATTTTATGCCAACTGGTTTGCATTACATGTTATGTTTAATTGTTTATTATTCATAAATTATTCGTTTGGACATCATATATGCATATATTACATTCAACCTACCCCGAGGTAATTAAATAGATATATATGTATATATATGAGCACCACTATCACCAATCGAAGAGGATACATCCATCGAAAGTATTTGTAACTACGTACCATTCTCCAAGGAACCTTCCATTGGTGCCTAATAACGACATTGCAACTAATTAACCATATTACTAAATTTCCCCAAAGGCAAATCTAAGGGTTAACTATCCCGCTTCGTAACCAATAACAAACAACAAACTTTGAGGCAATTGCATATCCTATATGAAACCTACACTAGTAGGGAGTGTAGTCCGTCTCTAAGCATAACCCAAGTCTGTCTAATGATCACTCAAGACAAGTGGCGCTCTCGACCTAATGTGTACAACCCTACTCCTAAAATATATGGTATCAACAATGTTGGCATTGCACCAAGCTTTCACCCACCATCCAATTTAGATTGCTTAACACAAATTAAGGAAATGACCCTAGTTACTTAGTATCTCATGTTGGAATTATAGCAGACCCCAACTAGCCATTCATGACTTCAAATACAAGGCGAACCCACTTTAGTATATTCCCTAAGCCTATATGAAAACATATATCCCCACGGGTTCTATAGTCAGATATGTTCTACATTAGTATAATGTATACACAACGGTGGTGCCCTTTATGGTGGGCAGTGTTCCATTGTGCAATGCCTCGCATCCCAACCCATACTAATGACCACGTCATTTTAGTTAATCTAAATATCGGGCTATACCCAATAATGCACACTTATCATAAGCATATTCTTGAAGCCATATAATTTAAACTGGAAAATTATTATGCTTACTAAGTTTTATTATTATTATTCATTTACTTTCCATAAACTTGCTTCTTACTTCACAAATGCCAGTAAATATCCTTTACTGCTTTTTTCAATTAAAACAATTAAGTACCATTTATTGCTTCTTACTAATTAATTCAATTAAGTATCATTTTCTGCTTCTTTTTAATTAATACAATTAAGTATGACTTGATACTTCTTTCCAACTAATATAATTAAGTATCATTTACTCTTCTCTTCAATTAATACCTAATTTAACTTGATTAGTATAACTTATCTGATCCTTCGATTCATTATCTTACTTATGTTTAGCGCCTATTATTTATTTTCCAACATATATTTAATCGTGTATAATTAATTGATATGGAATTTTTATTATTTTGATTAATAACACGTCAGTTCTACATTTAGGGATATCTATATTTTAATGCATTGGAACTACACCCTAACCAAGAAGGAAATATTATCGCTATAATTTACCACAATTATCTAAAAATAGGAATTGTGTTGTGTTTTGAATTACAAGAAACTACATTTTCTATTTTTATTCAAACAGACAGTATAAAATACGGTAAACATCCTTATTTTTCACATCCTTTTTCTTTGGCATATCCCTTGTTATTTCAAATGATACACTTTCACATGTAATTGTAAAGTTGGATACTTTATAGGATTTCACATAGAAACATACAAGTGTAACAATTTATAATATTCAAATAACGAAATCTGGAATTAATACAATCTTGTATATACAACTTATTTCATAACTTTTAAGGATCATTTCACTCTTACATTCCAAAACTAGGTGTATATAACATTTATTAAAAATTAACTACTATTGAATATGTAAGCAAGAATCCTAAGTTCATCATGTGTATATGTGTATAAGCCTACAGTTCCAAGATTTATATACATGCATAAAAGAAATATATTCACAAACAATATAAATCCAATATTGTGTAAAACAATTAATTTCCTACTTACCTCTTAGCTTCCAAATCTTCAGATCTAAATCTTTTCTCCTTATATGACTCCCTCTCTTTCTATCGAAAAATGTATAGTAGAATTATATATATGTAAAGAGATTTGAATCAAACGTAGTCTGAATTTATAAATCTTGAATTTACCTTATTTTTCGAAATCAATTCAACCCTATTCTTCTTTTCTTTTCTTTTATGCTATTCTACGCACATATATATAATATAATTCCTAGAAGTAATGGAGAAAAAATGGTCAAAGCTTTGCTCCTTGATTCAAAAAATATAAGAAGAAAAGTGAGGGACTAAATACATTTTTATAGACGTACGAATCAATTATATATGCTAGATTTTAATTTATTAAATCCAAGCAGTTTGGGCAAGGTTCATATAGATGTCGGTCATTCTAACTAATGGACTTGTTTGATAGCAGTGGTTGGTCTACTAATATTTTCTGTCGACCAGTGGGTTATTCCACCGTTTAATTTATTTCTTTCCTTATATGCATATTTGATTAAATTTATTACTCATGTTGCCTCAACATTAACATTTATATTTAGCTTTTACTTTAACTCTAATTTATTAAAATTTATTGCCCTAATACATTTTATTTATTTCAATCTGAAATCTTCAAACATTGATAACTTCTTTGTTTGAACTTCGATCGTAAATCGTTACATATGAAAGTTTCTTAGAAAATTGCCACGAACACAATGATGCAAGTTTCTTAGCCAAATTCTAATGTTGGTCAAAGTCCTTTTCTGAGCTTTAATAATTATTTATCAATTCTTTTTAATTAATTGCTATTTATTTTATAGGGTGTTACAATACATATGAATAGTCGATCGTTATTGATGTTTTTATTTGGCTATTGATTTCGAGACCTCTATTGATTATCATGGTAATACGATCACTTTGTAAGAAGTATATGGAATTGTGTCCATACTGTTGAATATGCGCTTTGCGCTATATGATTTTTGTTTGATGATAATAAACATATATACATTAACTTAAATGTATTTGTTAACGTACTATTTTATTTTTCACAGAATAAATAAATATTTGCTGCATAAAAATAAATAACACAGTTTTTGAATTCAAATGAATATTTTATTCAAACAAATATTTATTACAACTTTGATAGTACAATTTCAAGCTCTCACTATACATATACAATTCTAATTACATCACATTTCACATTTACATATTCACCTCACTACATATCACTCACACTCGTATTTTTATCTACAACTGCATTCCAGTTTGAATCCAGCATCTGAACAATCTGCAAAAATATTCACTAACGCAGTAAAATTGAAAATAAAATATTTTTGCAATATAAAATAAAAGATGGATTTTGAAAATATTATTTGCCTCAGTTATTTGGGTTGTTCGTCATCATTTAAATTTGAATTCATCACATACGAACAACTTGTGACATACACAGTGTATTACTGTATATGCCACAAGGCCGTGCACACCGATATATACACTTGATTGATTTACAGGGACAGGTGAGCACAGGTCAAACCCAAATATAAAGCCGGGTTCAACTCACGTGCAATAATATAAAAGTCACAATTCTCAGCACAAGGTCAAACCAGAGTTTTTGAAACTGGATTCAACTCAAGCGAAAGTTCAGAAATCAACATGAATGCAATGCAAAGACCACGGCTACAACTGGACATAGCAACTGAATAGCAATAGTCTCAAGGCAACAAGAATATAAACCAGCATAAAACAAGCCCAAGTGACACAGTGAACATAATGCAACAAGCAATGCTCAAGTAAAGGAAGAAATGCCAACAACAAAGACCACATGCATGTACAACATCACACAATGTCACAGCAAACATGGACTGCAACAAGTCGATGCAAGAACATGACAGCAACTACAAAATGCAACAAATTGAATGCTGCACAAACTGCAAAGGCCGAAGCCATCATGAAACAGTGGAATCAACAAGGCAACAGTGCAGTTGCAACATAAGTGAACAACAATGTCGAGCTAAATAAAATCAGTAGCATGAAGACTGCATCAAAATGCAAGCACAAAAGCCACAACTCAAATTCAAATACCAACTGCAAATATCCAATATGCAACATGGTGAACAAGACGCAGTGCAGTGCAAATCAAACTCAACTCAACAATGAAAGTGTGCAAGTGCACATATGTAAAGAATAGACCAACATCAAAAGCTAGTTCAATGTGGAATGAATCAAGTGATGAAGCACACTAACATGCAACAGTATGGCTATATGCATGCATATGAATACAAATGCAACACAGCAACTCAACACTACAATGACCAATGAAGACATGTGCAGCAACAATATTTGAAGCAATGACCAAGCTACAGTTTTGCAGTGATACAAGACCACAGCTCGACCAAACTACAAGTGTGACTTGAATGGATGAATGCAAGTTCATACAGCAACTCAATGATACAACTACACAAGTGCAAAATGCAATAATGAAGAATATGGAGCTACAACAGCAATGCACTAAGCAATTGAAGCAGTTAAAACATGGAAACAAGAAAACATGAAGCAACTCAACAATCAACATAACGACCAAATGGCCAACATGAAACTGCAAATACCCATGCCCAAACTCATATGCAACAGCAACTCAAAGTTCAGGACTACAGAATGAAGATGAACTCTACCATGTATACAAGTGCAACAGGCAGTGCAGAACAAGTCAAGTTACAAACTCAAGTGCATGCGACAGTAAAAATATATATACTGGAATCGAATCAACAAGTGTAGCATCTGTTACAGTAGAAAATCAACAAGCCGAAGTCTAGTTAAACAAGTCAAAGTTTTTCTTTTATCAAAGTCATGATTATCAAATTCAAAGCCAAGATGAACGAGTCAAGGCCGAAGTTGAACAGGTACAAAATTGAAGCCGTGGGACGCAAGCATACGATTATGAACCAGTCAGAGATCAATCTCAACATCAAAGTAAAATCGAACGGCAAAGCAACGAGATTGACAAATTCAAATAGCATCAGACGAACGAAATTATAGGAACTGAAACCCTATATAAAAACCCTCATCATCATCGGCATAATCATGAAGTTCGAATACGAAAATCAAACAGCAACAAAGCATAAATCACATACCGAATCAAAGTCGAACTTCATCAACTCGAAGTCGCCAGAGATAGCAACGCGAATCAATCGAGCAAGGGAACACCAACCAGAGATTCAATCAAATCCAATAGGCGCTTCGAAAGCCCTAATTTGAATCACGAACGAAAGCCCTAAATTGAATTAAAGGGACGAGGCCCTAAAATTGAAAAAGGAACAGCCGCCATCACGAACAAGGAAGAGACGGGCTAGAATATAAAAGAGGCCGGCCTATTGTTTTAAAAGGGAGAAATTTTTTATTTAAGGGTTTTGAATTTAATTAGGGTTATTTTTACTTTAAATTGTTTTTAGTTTGTATTTCTTTTTAAACCGTTTTAATTTTCTAGTCGTGTGACTAGGGTGCAAACTACGGTTTGTAGTTTGGAAATTTGCAACTCGGTAGTTGAGTTGTGGTCAAGGTTTTGAGCGTAGAGTTAGATTAGTCAATAGCGGTGTATAGCGAGTTTACGTGTGTAAGCGAGGGACTATCTAATTTCTAGTAGAAACCTTGGGGGCAGCACGTAGGCAGGGTTTTGCCGAAGCTGGGTAAATTCTGTGTTGTTCTGTTTTATTCTGTTATTTATATTCTGCGATATCTGTGCTGCTATTCTGTGATCTGAATTGAAATTAATTTATAAGCTTCCGCGATTAATTTTTAATAATTTACACTATCACCCTATTCACCCCCCCTCTAGGGTGAAATCGATCCTACAAGTGGTATCAGAGCGAGGTTTAGAAGTCAACATCTGTTTTAAAAATTCGATTTTTTTGAAAAAATCAGTTTTTGTTTTTAAAAATTTGAATTTTTAAAATGGCTTCTTTTAATAATGCTTTTGCAGAAGGTCAATCCATAGTTAGACCACCAATGTTCAATGGTGAATATGCTTATTGGAAAAATAGAATGCAAATTTTTCTGAAAACCATTGACGCTTGGAATATTGTTGAGACAGGTTATAGAATACCAACTATAACTGTAGATAATTAGGAAATAGAGAAACCAAAGGAACAATGGACAGAATTAGAAAATAAATTACAGAATACTAATGCTAAAGCTATGAATTCTATTATCTGTTCATTAGATCAATTTGAATTTAATCGTGTCTCACATTGTCTAACTGCGCAGGAAATATGGCACATACTAGAAGTGACTCACGAAGGAACATCTCAAGTCAAAGAATCTCGCCTTGCAATACTAAGCAGCGAATACGAGAACTTCAAAATGGCGAAGGAAGAAAATGTCAAAGAGATGTACGGACGACTCTCCAATATCGTATACAAATCAAAAGCTCTCGGAAAAACATACACCGAATTAGAAATAGTCCGGAAAATCCTCAGAGTCCTTCCACGAAGCTTTGAAGCAAAAGTAACTGCCATACAAGAATCGAAAGATTTAAAACAACTTAAAGTTGAGGAACTCATCGGAAATCTCACCACTTATGAGCTTGAAATGAAATTCAAAGAAGAGCGTGAAGGAGGTGACACTCAAAAGAAATCAATAGCTCTCAAAGGAACAACCGAAAGTGATGATGATAACGATGAAGATAATGGAGCAGCAGAATTGGAGCTGTTAATAAGGAAATTCAAAAAATGGAATCAAAAACATGGAAATTCAGCTCGAATTCAAAAAGCAAAAAGCAGAATAGCCAAAGCACTAGACTACTCAGAAGAACAAAAGTTTATTTGCTATAATTGCAACAAACCCGGCCATATCAAGCCCGATTGTCCACAAACTAAACTCAGCCATGGAAAGAAACAGAAAAAGAAAAGTTTTGCAGCCACTTGGGATGAAATAGACGAGAATGATCAAAGCACTGGCAGTGAAAGCGAAAAAGCAGAATTGTGTCTTCGAGGTGATACAACTGACAGTGACGATGACGAGCCAAGTGAGGTATCAAAACTTACCCATTCGGAGTTGCTTATATATTTTCATGAAATAAACGGGTGTTATGAACGACTTAGGGAAAAATATGCTAAACTTGAATCTCAAAAGAATACTTTGATAGAATGTAATGAACAACTTGACCAATTAGTTAAAACCTATCAGAGTAGGATCCCTAAGTGTGATAAGTGTCCAACATTCGAAGAGGAAATTAGAAAATCAGAAATCAATATAAAATCACTTGAAAATGAAATTCTGATTTTAAAAGAAAATGAAAATACTAGGAGAGAAAATTCTATCAAAAAGTGCACTCAATTGTTGAACGAAAATAATTCTCTCAAAACACAAGTCCAACAATTATCAACGACTTTAGATAAATTTTCAAAAAGTGAAAAATCGTTGAATATGCTATTAGGAAAGCAAACTGTTAATACGGTTAGACAAGGACTTGGATATAATAATTCGAAAACTGTTGAAAGCAATATTAATCAAGTTAATTCTATGTGCACAATTTGTAGAAAATATGGACACAATCACAATAATTGTTGGTATAGACCCAAACATGAGAAAACTATACCAATTTGGGTTCCAAAAGGCACAAATATAAAAACTCTCAAAGTTAAACAAATTTGGGTACCGAAGGGAACGATTATAAATAGTTTTGGGTCTCCACAAAATTATTGTTATAATTATTCTGCCACTAACAACCATGGACCTATAAAAACAAATAGGTCACATAAAACTTCTCCCATGTAGGTGTGGTGGCAGGCTAAGGAACAACAACGGTGTTATCTGGTTTTTGGCTGTTCTAGAAACACAAGGGGCGACAAAGCAAAGTTCCTTAGCCTAGTATAAAGGTGACAGAATCACAATGGGCAACGTCGGAAAATATCGTAAAGGTAAATCAGGTAAATTTGTTTTGAACGATATATAAATTGTGAAAATCTGCACCATTTTCTGAATAAAATCAGCCAATTATATGATGTTGATATGATGATGATTTTAATGATTTTGATTCTGATTTTTTTATTCAAAATTGTTAGCCAATTATATTCTTATGCCAAAAACACTATAAAATTCTCTAGAATTACTTGATATATAAGTTTGGGATAAAAATAGTGTTTTGATTGGATAATATTTTTTGTTATAATATTCTTGGCTAAATCTAAATTCATGGTTTGACACGGCCTCGATTTAAAATCCTAATGAACTCTATTTTAAAAATTGTAAAAAGGATTTTAAATTTCTTGTTGAAATTGTTGAAACTTTTAAGAAATTGCTTTGAAAATAAAAATGATGTTTGATGGCTTCTAAAATTGACACTTTAATATATGTTTGATTGTTAACACGGTTTCTTCTATTTACATGGCTTCAACTTAAAAATCCTAATGAATTCTATTTAAAAAAAAAAAAAAAAAATTGTATAAAGGATTTTAAGAAAATTTTTGACTGGTTCTTATTTATGACATTGATTTGTGTTTAATTGATGACCAATCAGATTTTCAAATTTTGAATTAATTTATATAAATTTGTTTGGTCAAATGATGGTTACTCATGCTACACGTTGATATATTGGTTTTGACATTTTGGTCACTGCTTGTAAATTTGCATGATTTCAATTTTCATGTGAAAACTGTTAAAAAGGATTTTAAAAATTGTTGAAACCTTAAGAAATTATTTTTGAAATAATTATGATGTTGATTGACTGTTGATTACTCATGAACTTGTTTATCCTATGTTTTTTGAAATTAACATCATGATATTTGTTTGAGTGTGAACATGGCTTCATTACAAATTTCATTTAAAATTGTTGAAAACAATTCTGAGATAATTTGTTGAAATTTCACAATCTGGTCTTTGACATTTAACGAAAGAATTTTGAGTGAAATTTAAATTCAGATGCAGATTACACTGGTAATATAGTTGATAGAAAAATTACTAGTGGAACGTGATTAATTTTTAATATTCATTTGCTGCATCGTTTTTTTTTTTTCAAAAGAAAATATCTACATATTTTTCACTTGAAATAATTTTCAAATAGCAGAAAATTTTCTTATAAAACCCCCTCGAGAAAATCATGTTTGACCATATTTACAGATTAGTCATTTTTGAAAAATTATTTTTATAATTTTTGGATTTGATTTTAAATGACTATTTTGACTAATCTAACTTCCTAATGATTATCGAAAGGATCAATAGTGATTGAAAAAGAGATAAGTGTTGATATTTATCATATATTATAACTCGAGAAAGTATAATTAAAAATTTCTTTAGAATTTCATAACAAGAGTTATAAAACCTTTTGTTGGATAATAATTCCATGACCATTTCTATTTGTATCATCTTTCTATCGAACATCACTCATCAAAATCATATTTAATATGTAAATTTGTGGTAGTTTACAAAGGAAATCATTTGTTCTTCAATATCTTTAAATCGGTGAAGGAAATTATTTGTGCTTCAATTTCTTATATTCAGCAATTAAAAATAAATATCCAAAGTATTCACTCTCATTTAAAAGTCCTCACGGTCATGCATGGGTGAATTACTTGGATTTTTGATTATGTGCTTCCATGCTCATTTAAAAGTCCTCACGGTTATGCATGTATGGAACGCATATTAAAAATAATTGATTTAATAGACAAGTTGATTCTAATCCCATTTAAAAGTCCTCACGGTCATGCGTGGTTAGAAGATACTTGATTTCATTTTTTTTAAATTAAATTGGAATACTACTAATCTCATTTAAAAGTCCTAACGGTTATGCATGGTTAGTAGATATTCAAATTTCCAGAAATAAATATACCACAGATAGACATATCTATATGAATTTTTGATGATTCTATCTACATCACTTCTGAAAGTGGAATATGCGTTTGACAAGGGTAATTATGATTTTTGTTTGAGTTTTATTGAAATTTGATATTTATATTTAATTGAGTTAAATGTTTGATTCATGTCTATCACTTCATCCCTATTTTTATAACACTGTTATTCTTTTGCTGATAACAAAAGGGGGAGAGAAAAGTTAAGATTTTGTCAAATAGAATCAAGAAAAGGTCAATTAATTTTTCATTTGCATATAGGCTTATTCACATAATTTTATTTGTATGCATATATGTAGGGGGAGTATCATATAAAAAGGAAGCATTCAAATAGGGAGAGCAATTGAAATTATCAAATACATTTAATATATTCAAAATCTTAAATATATGTTTGTTATCATCAAAAGGGGGAGATTGTTGAATATGCGCTTTGCGCTATATGATTTTTGTTTGATGATAATAAACATATATACATTAACTTAAATGTATTTGTTAACGTACTATTTTATTTTTCACAGAATAAATAAATATTTGCTGCATAAAAATAAATAACACAGTTTTTGAATTCAAATGAATATTTTATTCAAACAAATATTTATTACAACTTTGATAGTACAATTTCAAGCTCTCACTATACATATACAATTCTAATTACATCACATTTCACATTTACATATTCACCTCACTACATATCACTCACACTCGTATTTTTATCTACAACTGCATTCCAGTTTGAATCCAGCATCTGAACAATCTGCAAAAATATTCACTAACGCAGTAAAATTGAAAATAAAATATTTTTGCAATATAAAATAAAAGATGGATTTTGAAAATATTATTTGCCTCAGTTATTTGGGTTGTTCGTCATCATTTAAATTTGAATTCATCACATACGAACAACTTGTGACATACACAGTGTATTACTGTATATGCCACAAGGCCGTGCACACCGATATATACACTTGATTGATTTACAGGGACAGGTGAGCACAGGTCAAACCCAAATATAAAGCCGGGTTCAACTCACGTGCAATAATATAAAAGTCACAATTCTCAGCACAAGGTCAAACCAGAGTTTTTGAAACTGGATTCAACTCAAGCGAAAGTTCAGAAATCAACATGAATGCAATGCAAAGACCACGGCTACAACTGGACATAGCAACTGAATAGCAATAGTCTCAAGGCAACAAGAATATAAACCAGCATAAAACAAGCCCAAGTGACACAGTGAACATAATGCAACAAGCAATGCTCAAGTAAAGGAAGAAATGCCAACAACAAAGACCACATGCATGTACAACATCACACAATGTCACAGCAAACATGGACTGCAACAAGTCGATGCAAGAACATGACAGCAACTACAAAATGCAACAAATTGAATGCTGCACAAACTGCAAAGGCCGAAGCCATCATGAAACAGTGGAATCAACAAGGCAACAGTGCAGTTGCAACATAAGTGAACAACAATGTCGAGCTAAATAAAATCAGTAGCATGAAGACTGCATCAAAATGCAAGCACAAAAGCCACAACTCAAATTCAAATACCAACTGCAAATATCCAATATGCAACATGGTGAACAAGACGCAGTGCAGTGCAAATCAAACTCAACTCAACAATGAAAGTGTGCAAGTGCACATATGTAAAGAATAGACCAACATCAAAAGCTAGTTCAATGTGGAATGAATCAAGTGATGAAGCACACTAACATGCAACAGTATGGCTATATGCATGCATATGAATACAAATGCAACACAGCAACTCAACACTACAATGACCAATGAAGACATGTGCAGCAACAATATTTGAAGCAATGACCAAGCTACAGTTTTGCAGTGATACAAGACCACAGCTCGACCAAACTACAAGTGTGACTTGAATGGATGAATGCAAGTTCATACAGCAACTCAATGATACAACTACACAAGTGCAAAATGCAATAATGAAGAATATGGAGCTACAACAGCAATGCACTAAGCAATTGAAGCAGTTAAAACATGGAAACAAGAAAACATGAAGCAACTCAACAATCAACATAACGACCAAATGGCCAACATGAAACTGCAAATACCCATGCCCAAACTCATATGCAACAGCAACTCAAAGTTCAGGACTACAGAATGAAGATGAACTCTACCATGTATACAAGTGCAACAGGCAGTGCAGAACAAGTCAAGTTACAAACTCAAGTGCATGCGACAGTAAAAATATATATACTGGAATCGAATCAACAAGTGTAGCATCTGTTACAGTAGAAAATCAACAAGCCGAAGTCTAGTTAAACAAGTCAAAGTTTTTCTTTTATCAAAGTCATGATTATCAAATTCAAAGCCAAGATGAACGAGTCAAGGCCGAAGTTGAACAGGTACAAAATTGAAGCCGTGGGACGCAAGCATACGATTATGAACCAGTCAGAGATCAATCTCAACATCAAAGTAAAATCGAACGGCAAAGCAACGAGATTGACAAATTCAAATAGCATCAGACGAACGAAATTATAGGAACTGAAACCCTATATAAAAACCCTCATCATCATCGGCATAATCATGAAGTTCGAATACGAAAATCAAACAGCAACAAAGCATAAATCACATACCGAATCAAAGTCGAACTTCATCAACTCGAAGTCGCCAGAGATAGCAACGCGAATCAATCGAGCAAGGGAACACCAACCAGAGATTCAATCAAATCCAATAGGCGCTTCGAAAGCCCTAATTTGAATCACGAACGAAAGCCCTAAATTGAATTAAAGGGACGAGGCCCTAAAATTGAAAAAGGAACAGCCGCCATCACGAACAAGGAAGAGACGGGCTAGAATATAAAAGAGGCCGGCCTATTGTTTTAAAAGGGAGAAATTTTTTATTTAAGGGTTTTGAATTTAATTAGGGTTATTTTTACTTTAAATTGTTTTTAGTTTGTATTTCTTTTTAAACCGTTTTAATTTTCTAGTCGTGTGACTAGGGTGCAAACTACGGTTTGTAGTTTGGAAATTTGCAACTCGGTAGTTGAGTTGTGGTCAAGGTTTTGAGCGTAGAGTTAGATTAGTCAATAGCGGTGTATAGCGAGTTTACGTGTGTAAGCGAGGGACTATCTAATTTCTAGTAGAAACCTTGGGGGCAGCACGTAGGCAGGGTTTTGCCGAAGCTGGGTAAATTCTGTGTTGTTCTGTTTTATTCTGTTATTTATATTCTGCGATATCTGTGCTGCTATTCTGTGATCTGAATTGAAATTAATTTATAAGCTTCCGCGATTAATTTTTAATAATTTACACTATCACCCTATTCACCCCCCCTCTAGGGTGAAATCGATCCTACACATACAGTGATTCTATTCTATGTTAGTGCAATAGGGTGGACTTGGCTTTGAGTATGGTTAGACCATACCATCGACCATTGTGATGTATTGGATCTAAGTATGGGTTAAACCATACCATTGAACATTGTGAACGTATTAGATTTAGACCTATTTTCATGAATTTAGACATGTATCATTATATTATTTGACTAACTTGTTGGATGTTAGTGAAATAGGATTAAGGTATGATCGATTACTAAATTATCTTGGTATTATTTGAAAATTCTAGAGTATGTAGTAGAGTAGAAATACATCACTTATTGGACTGTTGTCTGAACCCCTCCCTATGTTTTCCCCTTTTGTTTCATCATTAGGTTAAAAGAAACTAGAGTGTAGTACCTAGTGACAGTGGATGGTGCATATGACGATAAAAGTACTAATGTATATAGATTTTTATATAAATAATTATCTCGCATTGATTATATGAGTGTGTATGAATTTGTTTTTGGGTTTAGTTCTAATTGATTATATATACACATTGGATATGTTCATTTAAAATAAAGTGATACTTGATTTATAATATATGTTATTCGTTCCACTATAAGTTTAGAAAGAAATAAATAAATTTTGTTATCTTTTTTATCTCTTGTTAACTTGGCCTAATGATATATCATCTTCGGCTTTCGAGGTTTACACACCGTGACTTGTGTGAAATTAAAAGGTTGAAAATGGTAGTATGTTACACATACCCTTTCGGGTAAAACTATTTAAACCATATTTCCATAATGTACTTGGAATCTCTTCTGAATTTAAGCATTATACCATATGGTAGAGTCTATAAACTTTATGGCTTGTTGACAATTGAGGAAATTATTATTAATAACAGCCTTATTTCTTGACATTGATAAAAACTCATGGTTTTTTATAGGAAAATAGGCATACGGAAGAAGTTGTGAAAAAATTTAGTCTTAGAGACAGCAAGTTTGCTTTTTAGTCTGAAGGACATGTGTTATGCAAACAGTAAACGATAGCTACAACTATCATTCTTTGATTTACACTAAAAAGTGTCCTTCATCCTAAAAAGCAAACTTCTTGTCCCTTAAACTAAATTTCTCTGCAACTTTTTCCTTGAGCCTAAAATCCCCTTATTTTTAAAGTGCTAGAATTATTATAAGACATTCTAATGAGCTCGTTTTAGGTTTAATTAAGTTCATTTCATTGTATGTAATTGGTCTTTATGTTGGAGTCTTTAGATTTTATAAAATACCTACATAAAACTGATTTAATTTTGAGTTCACAAAACTCATGTTAATAATATAAATTAGTCGACCAATGTTGGTCGGTCCCAAAATCCTTTAGGGTGGTCTGTACAAGATTCCTTATGAGTGGATTTTATGTGAAACATCTCGACTCACCTAACTTGTCAACTCCTTGACTAAGGACGTACAGTGTTTTTTCAACTTATATCCTATATGATTGGTAAACTATGCTAGAGACAAAACTAAATTAAAATATATGTATAAATTTACTTTTAAGTACATATCCTTATAGAAAGAAGCTAACTTAACTTTACTTGTTATTAATCATTCTTTGTTTGACAAAATCTGGATACGCTTTATCGATATATCATTATGACATAGGGAGGAGTGACTTTGTGATTGAATCTCATTTGTTTTAGATACCCTTGGAACTCTTTCCAACGTACTCAATCAATACAAATTGTTTTATATCCTTTTGCGCATTATGTTTTGTACTTAAGTTTTATGTTCAATAAATTCACCATAGACACACTACTTGTGTGTTAGACATACATGTTAATGTTTATGCTAATTCAGCTTGTGAATTTTACTAAGTGGATCATTTAGATCCATTATACTATATATTGAAACATCCACACACACTCCTCGGCTGTGCTTTACTTGTGTTGTTTTGTTGTGTTGTCCCCGAGAAAACCAAGAAAATCTATTCTAATGCGCTTTTCGTTCAAACTTCTGAATGCCTATTGAGGGAAAAGTCCTGGGATATATATATATATATATATATATGTATATGTATGTATATAGACATACACATATATACATTTATACATACATACATATATATATATGTGTGTGTGTGTGTGTGTGTGTGTCTGTGTGTGTCAATCTAAAGAGTTTGCCAACTCTTTTGCTACTCCCTCAGAATGAGTGACTTTCCTTTAATCATCTGAGATACAATTTACACTGGTCATTTGATTCATAATCATATGATCAAATAATTATTTCTCAAAGATATGGGCTAGTCTTTTTCAAAATAATTTTAAAATTTTAGATAATTTGTATTTTCTATCATTGATGCATCACTAATGTTTTGATAACAATTATCATTATATATTTATTTTACAATGAATATTCATAATATATTTTTTTGGCAAGGCCAGCGGGGTTAAATGGACCCCTACCATTTATTGATATACCAACAGAAGAGAATACATAGACGAGAGAAAAACAAACTTCCTAAAAAATAGGAGAGCACAGGACAAAGCAACAAGAGAACTAGAGGGAAAACAGGGCATATCAAAAAAATAAAACATAAAAAAAACAAATAAAACACAAACAGGGAGAAGACTGCTAGGTGAGAGCACCAAGGAATGAGGGATGAAAATTGTGCCGCGAAGCAGCAACGCCATTCCTCAAAGCACACAAGATGGTTTCCTTCAACTGCATGACAGATCTCCTTTTGTTATTAAAAATAACAGCATTCCTTTCATCCCAAATGACTGAGATGAAGACTTTGAGAGTGAACAGAAGAATGAAAGATGATTCACATTTCCACCTCGTGCCTTTATAAATCAGATCCCATTCAACTTCACTTATAGTGGCAACATTCCTGCCATTAATGCGGTTATTCGTAGAAGACCATAGCATCTGCACAATGGGACAACTGAAAAATAAATGAAGAGTATCTTCAGCACCTGTTTGACAAAAACAGCAGACAGTGTTAATGTCAACACCACGTTGCCTCAAAAAAAACTTTAGTCTTCAAAGCATTGGAGAAAATTTTCCCCAGCATCAGGTTTTGTCCCTCAGAGTTGTGATTCAACCAAATACGTTTGCACCAGCTAAAGGTTGTGTGATTCGTCTGACGTTCAAAAGTATTGTACAAACTTTTAATCGTAAAATTATCTAGACAGAAAGTCCGTGAAACTCCATCGACACGAGCAAGAGACACTTGATTATTTTGGTACTTATTCCATAGCATCATGACATGTTGATTACTAGTGAATGGGAGGACAATTTGTCCATGACTAATATAGTCAATGACTAAGGCATTGTCGCTGATACCTGTCTGCATTTTTTGATTGTAAGTTAAAACCTGGTTCAGGATCAGACCCTCCTTCATCCACGGATCATGCCAGAATGTCAACTTACTATTAAAAGCAAATTTACTTTTCTCATATGGTAGAATATCTTTTCTCAAATTTAGAATACAACGCCATGTCCAACTGCAATTCTGAGAAACGGACATAGTCCAGAAGCTCTTGTTGCCGATAATGTGGTTGTGAGACCACTTAACCCAAATGTTATCACTGCTGTTAAGTATATTGTCGATGTGATGAACGAAAGCAGCTCGGTTCCTATCATGTTTTTAATTCCAAGTCCACCCTTTGACAGAGGCAATTCAAGCTTCACAAAGGTACATGGAGCAAGTTTAGTAGAGAGAACAGATCCATGCCAGAAGAAATTCGCCATGGCACGCCGAATTATTTTTATAATCTTAACAGGAAGGATGAACGTTTTCGTCCAGTAAACCATCATGGAGAAAATGATTGATTTAATTAGGGTGAGGCTTCCAGCCTGACTGAGGCACTTATAACTCCACATAGATAACCTAGCCAAAATTCTTTCATACAATGGCATACAAAGATCAGTAGTAATTCTCGAGGAAGTCATAGGGATACCCAAGTACTTGGATGTTTCAGCACTTTGACTTATAGATGATAGGCTAGTGATCCAGTTCACTAATTCATTTCCAACCCCAACAATGAACATGTCATATTTAGAGAGATTAATAGAAAGGCCAGTAATCAAGTAGATTTTATGGAGCCCACCTAAAATAGCAGAAACTATGGTCATGTTAGGCTTAAAGAAAATCACCAGATCATCAACATACATCAAGGAGGTGATGAGGGGGTTTTTGCAATTAGGGTGGATAGAGAAACTACCCTCTGTGACAAGGTGATTGCGAATTTGAGTCAAAACTTCCATAACTATTATGAATATATATGATGACATTGGATCACCCTGCCTAACACCTTGTTTGCTATGAAAAAATCCAACATTTCTGTTATTAACCATAATAGAGAAATTAGCTGTCGAGATACATGTGCTTATCCATGCCACAAAATGTTTTGGGAAGTTCATCAGGCCCATGATTCTAACAATAGCATCCCAGTGCACGGAGTCAAATGCCTTAGTGATATCCAGCTTGAAGATGGCCCTTGGGGAGACATGAGCAGTGTTGTAGCCTTTCAACAATTCATGGGACAGAAGAACATTATCCAAAATACTTCTGCCACTAAGGAAAGCAGCTTGATTTGACGAGATGATGCTTGGCATAACCATCTTGAGCCTAGAGGCAATAATTTTAGATATGCACTTGTAGATGGTATTGCAGCAAGAGATAGGCCTGAAAACAGAAACATGACAGGCATTTTTATCTTTGGGAATGAGAGCTATTTTAGTGGCATTGACAGAGCCGATCATCTTGTATTGGTTGAAGAAGTTCTGAATAGCCTTGGTGAAGACTTTACCCACAATTTCCTAGGGAGAAGTAAAGAAAAAGGCGTTGAAGCCATCAGGGCCACCACAAGAGTTAGGATTAAGAGAGAAAAGGGCAGTTTTTATCTCCATGTCAGTTACAGCACTTGAGAGGAAGTCATTGTCATCATTAGATATTCGAGGAATGTAGAGAGAGTCTAGGAGTTCAAGGTTAGGGCTGAATTCGTTGCCATTACCAAGAAAATTGCTGAAAAAACCAAGAAACATATCAGCAATAATGGATGGATCAGAGATGAACTTACCTTCGTCATCTTTAAGAACACTGATTAATTCTCTTGAATGCTTCGCTTTGAGAGAAGCATGGTTGAACGCGGAGTTCCTGTCACCATCCTTGAACCACCCCATTCTAAGCTTTTGTTTCATCATACACCCTTCATGTTTCAGAGCTTCATAAAGTTGGGTAGATAAAGCAGCTTCTTGTAAAGGTAATTCACTGTTGGAGGTTTCTCTGAGCATCCTTTCTTGAGTAACATGAAGCTGTTGGGCAAGGGAAGTGGAAGCCAAATTGCCAGATCCAAAATTTGTTGAGGACCATAATTTCAAGGCAGTCTTGACAGCTTTAAGTTTACACTGCAAAACATACATGGGGTTACCATAGAAAGAAGTGGACCAAGCATTGTTGACAAGAGTAATAAAGTCTGGGTGAGAAACCCATGCATTAAAAAATTTAAAATTTGTTTTTCTTGTTCTCACAGCAGCATCACTATACGAGATAATTTGAGGAGAGTGGTCGGAAAGGCCGGGCATAGGGGGGAGGCAATAAGTGCTAGGCCATCGATTGAGTGCAGATTGGTTGATGAAAGAGAAATCAATTTTCGAAAAGGTTCTGGGAGACGATCGTCTGGAGTTGTTCCAAGAAAATCGAGCTCCAACAGAAGGAATTTCAATAAGATTGGATTGGTTGATGAAACAGTTAAGCGGGAAGATTTCTTTATTGGATAAGGGGTTGCCACCAACCCTGTCAGATAAAAGCAAAGAGCAATTAAAATCACCAAGCACAGTCCATGGGTGAGAATCCTGTCTAAAGGAGAGTAGAAGGTTTAGGAAAGATTGTCTAGCAGCGACAGAGTTGAGACCGTAAATTACCGTAATATAAAAGGAGGTAGATAAAGGGATGTGGATGGAATGAAAATGGATTAGCTGAGACGTAGAAATGATAGGAGACAAAGAATAGATGAGGGGGTCATACAGAACAAGGATTCTTCCATAGGGAGCTTCATTCAAATTATTATGCATACTCCAAGCAGGGTTAATGTATTGGGCAACTTTGGAAGTTAATACAACATCTAACTTTGTTTCCAAAATGGCAAGAAAACTCAACGAGTGTGTGGCAATTAAGATTTTGCACTAATTCAGCTTTATATCAGTGTGTGCACCTCTTATATTCCAAGCTCCAATTTTGTTTAACATTAATCAACTAATTGATTAAAGAGGAGTTTCTTTTTGTTACCCCTAGTATTAGCGGTGTTTCGGTCATTATTTGTTGGAATGGTCGAGGAGGAAGCTGTTTTGGGACATGGGTTAAGATCCATGGTAGCAAGAATTTTCTTGGAATTGGAGGACTTGAGGTTTGTGGATGAAGCATGAACAGATTGAAGATGTGTAGAGGCAATGGGGGCAAGCGGAGATAATGGATGGGTAGGCAAAGGAGGAGGAGGCTTCCAGGCACTAGGGGCAGGAATATGATGGTAGGGGAAATCAAAGCATGGATCGAAAGTAGTTTTTGATGATGAAGTAGAGGCAATGTTACTAATTTGGGTGTGCACGTGCACAGGGGAGACATGCACGGAAACTGGAACCAAGGCGGTTTGAATGGAGACCTCAGAAAGGTTTGTTTCATGATGGTTGCTTGGTGGGGGGTTATCTTGCGAGTTTGCTTTTTGTTTTTTTTCAGATGAACAATGAAGAGAAGATGTAGCTTGTAAGGATGGGGGATGGTCTTGAAGGGGAGGTTGGTGGTCATTATAAACTGCTTCATTATCTACACACAACAGTATGGAATCAACATAAGGTATGCTCTGGGAAGTGCACGAGGTTTTGTTTTTAATGCTACTGTGTTCATGCGTCTTTGAAACGCAATTACTCAAGACACTATTTGGAACATGATCAGTACTCTCATTCTTTCCATTAGCATTTTTCCTGTCTTCATTCTCAGTAATGATAATATCTTTAATCTCATCAAGAATATGAAAAAAATTATTTTTGAGTATATTTGGACCAACAGCACTGCTTTCCTTCTCCTCTACAGTTTCAATATTGTCAGTACCATGTTTACCAATCTCCCCCTCTTCAAGTTCTTCCATTCCCATCTCCTTTTCTTTAACTGAATTATCTACTTCATTACCAACAGGCAAATTAGACTTAGAATATGGGGGTTTATACTTTTGTCTTCTAGCCCTATTCACCACTTGCCATCTTTGATTTCTTTGCTTCATTCTATTAATTGTTTCTTTTTTCTTCTCGGTGGAACCTTAAACAGTGACTTCTTTAGCAATTGTATTATTTTCATTCTTCTCCATTATCTCACTCGAATGTGTAAAATCCTTCTCACAATTAGATATAGTATGACCATACACCACAACATTTGCAAATATCTGGCTTCAAGTGATATTCAATTTTAATGATTTGTGTCCCACCGTCTAATAACTGAAAAGGGAAGGAATCAATCAGTTCACGATCCGGTTTAATTTCTATCATACATTTAGCAAAAGACAGTCTCTCCAATCTCTCTGTTGACTCATTCAAACAAACCAATCTTCCCAATCTGCTTGCTAACCAATTTATCCCAGTATGAGACCAAGAGAACAGCGGAATGTTGGAGAACTTAACCCAAACTAGGACAGAAGAAATACTATGACACGCATTTCCCATCGTTGGATCCCACTGTTTGATGATGAAAAGTTTACTTCGCATAACGATTGGGTCGCTTTGAAGAATTTTGTTCCTATCCTCCTCACAGGACAACAAGAACAGGAAAAGGAATCCATTAGACTTAACACTAATCGAGCCTTTAAGTTCCCAGTGCTTCCTCAAGAAGTTAATCACAATTGAGTAAGATAGAGGTTTATCAAGGAAGAAACCAACAAGATAATTACTCCATTCCTTAGTACCAGCTTCAATCACACATGAAGGTGGAACCATAATTTCTTCCTTAAACTCAGGGACCATCTCAACCGGGATGTACTTCCCTGCATTACTAGGTTTACGCATGAAGAGAGAAGTCCATCTCGGTTGAGAACAATTAGGTGGAGATGAGGGCATGGTTGCAGAGGAAGATAGGAGAAGAGAAGAAGAAGGAGGGACAGAAGGAAATGCGACTGGTAGCAGGGGCGGCTGAGGAGGGTCAGGAGCTGGACGATGTTGACGTAAAGAGGACAAATGAAAAGACAGGGATGGATTTGGTAGGATAGGGGAGGACGAAGGAGGAACAGGAGGTAAGGCGATGGTAGGAGGAACAATAGGTAAAGGAGGTAAGGTGTTGGCAGCCATGGTCACAGTAAGTTGTTATTTTATATGTGAATATTCATAATATTCATAACTAAATAAGACTATATTTATTTTTATTTAGTACCCTAAAACAATATTTATTTCATAAATAAAATTTGGTATATAAATAAAAATAAGCATTCATATCTAGATGCATCCACTAGTAAGTGTTATGTGTTTAGCTCTCGCTGTCTCTGCCATTACTAAATGACGTGAAACACGAAGCTCCATCAACCATTTATTATAGGATATTTATTTCATCCATTATAACTAGTTTACGGTTGAGAGTTTTAAATGAAATATTTTGAACTCATGTAAATATCTTTTATAAAAAAACAATAATCCATAACAAAATGCATTTGGAGTAGAAACCATATTTCTTATTTCATATTAAGTATCTTATTAAATTTTTTACAATTCATGCATCTAATATCTCTTCATGAAATAGAGGTGATGATTCACTCTCTTTATTCCAATTGTGCCTATTCTACTCTCAAACATTTGCTTTCATATCAAATGGTCAAACCATCCGAAGTAAATTTCATCATAAGGCTGAACCAATTTTATATGAAAGTGCTTTTGGACATCCTTCACATTTAAGGACGTCAAATAGGATGCTTTTAAGTAAAATGATTGAAACAGAATATTCAATGATTTAATTCCTAGGTCAATCTTTGGTCCCTTGTCATCATATTCAATCATATTGAGCACATGCATAATGACCCATAAACTAATCTCCTTGTAATTGAATATTTAAATTATTTCAAATATTTAAATAATGGATTTTAATAACCAAATAAACATATTTTAAATATTAATTAATGATATTAAAATCATTTTCAAATTTTTATACCAAAATAATTAGTTCAAATTAAATTAGCAAATGTGACCGAAAAATGTTTTCTGAAATTTCGACTTTACGGTGTCAGAAAGTCATCAGAAACGTTATGCATGTTTTCTATAACATACATACATATGCACACACATGTACATATGTCATGTGATAAGTTAATTTTGATATTAAAGTTAATGATCATGCTTAGTAAAATAAAATATGATTTGACTAAATATGCATATAAAAAACCTAAATAAACCCAGATAAATACATAACCATCACCTTAAGCACCTAGGTAAGTACACAAAGACATGCTAGGGGGAACTCGGGGGGTAATATGTGCAAGGAGGAATTGAGGAGGTATGGAGTTCCATGATACATCCACCCTTTATATTATTTAATTCCTAAGTCAATTTACTAAAATACCCTCCTCACTTATCTATAAATATCTCCATCCTAACACATATCTTCACTTAATTCTCTTTCCCATTTTATAAAATCTCTTTTATGCATTCTTAAGCGTCCATGGCTTTTTAGTTTCTAAAAGTCCAAATTTTCAATTTTTTCCTAGATTGCTAAAACTAGCTATTTCCTTCTCTGCTTCACTTTACATTCAAAAGAACACCCATAACTCCCAATTTTTCATCATTGCCATGCCATATAGCCTTTAGGACAAGACCTAAAGGACCCCCAATAATAAGTCAAGTCATTTGCATAATAGCGCATTGCTCTAGTCTCATTCGTGAAGTTAGCGTAAGTTTGGTTAAGTTAGTAAGAAATTTGGTGAGCAAAGCTTCCACCTTCTAACCAAATGTTTTCAAATTATATTTGTGTTCATGATATAACTATTGAATGCTTGTTGTATTGATGAAGTAATGGTCTGATTGCTGGAATTGGTTTGTTGCTTGAAAGTTGGTCGCTTTGAAGAGTTAGTAAGTGAAGTATAAGTTATATGAAAATCTGGCAGGTAAATTAATACTATTGTTAATAAATGCTTGTTACAAGTTGAATCATTGTAAACTACCATGTATCTATGTTCATTCCCTTGATTTTTGATGGTTTGTATTGAAACTTTTTTATACTTGAATTTTGAACCACCTATATAGCGATGGTCGCTATATCTGCACTTTAGAAAAATCAACTTTTATCGAATCCGTTTGGTTTCATTATCATGCTTGGAATTATTTTACAGATTAAGCAAGTTTTTAATTAATGACATTTTCAAAAATAATTAATAATTTTAATAATGATTATTTAATATAATTAATTATTTAATTAATAAAGATTAAAGTTAACTAAATAACTTATTAACGATGTGTTTAAAATTAGTTAATCACTTGATTAATGATGTTTTTAAATTAATTAATTTTTTAAATTAATGACTTATAAAAGTTAGTAAATACATTTAACCTTAAATAAATTTTTTCTGAAATAAATTTTAAATTAATTAATCACTTTAAATAATGATATTTATTTATTTAATTATACTTAAATATTATTAATCAATTTAGTTAGTGGAAAAGGTAATTTACCTATTTTTATTAACAGTTTTTGAAGATAATCAATTAACTTAGTCAACAAAGTTTTAAAGTTAATTAATTAATGTAATAAGGATGTTTTAAGTTGTTAAATCTTTTTTGTAATAATGTTTGGAAGTTAGTTAACTCTTTGAACAAAGTGTTTTAAAGCTAATACTTGTAATGTGTAGCCAAGTACGAATTAAGTTTTTTTAGAAAGAATTTTTTTGATTCGTTTATGGAAATGAATCAATTTCCGTAAAGTGATTCACTTATATGGAAACTATTTATTTGTATAATTAGCACTAAACATCGAAGAAGTAGCTTGTCACTATTGAAATTTAAGAATAATCGTGAGACATGACTTCGAGGTAACACTACGTTGACTTGTCCAGTATTATTGTTAACCAAGAAATAGTACAAGTTTAAATTCAATGAGTAGTGGTAAGTATACAGGACTTTGTTTCCTTATACGAATGTTTTATATCCCCGAAGTCAATTTCTCTATTATTGGTTACTTTTCCTTCTTTATTATCATCATTTAAAGACAATTTATTACTCCATGGTATAGTTTGTCGAAAATGACTAAAACCAAAGCGCAAGAGGAGGCCAAGCTATATGGGGTTTCTCCCATTATGATAGTTTCACATCACATTTAGAATGGATTCAATAGCACTATTAGATGTGAAATATTTGGATACTCGGTAAGGTTTGGTAGGATCCTACTTGGAGGGTTTCGAGAAGTTTCATAAAGTAAACGAGCTTCTCGGAAGTATATTACTAGTGGTATACTTCAAGGGGGTGCACCTTTCTAGTCATTTGTTGGAGATTTTCCTTTCTTATTTGTTTCGAACCTTCAGATTTATTTCCTTACATGCATGCGAAAGAGCCAACCACCCCTCGTGGTGTTTAAATATTATACATTCATTATATTTGGATGTTGATTTATGTGGGAGTAAACCCGTCTCTTGTTCAATGGCATAGTCTCACATGTGTTATGATTAATTTCACACCTACTATTTAAAATGTTTCTCATATTAGACATATCGTCTTACCTGAGTTTTTTATTTTCCCTGAACTCTGGATACACATTTTATTTGAGTAGTCCGAGAATAACAAGTCTTTTGTGGGATCTTTTGAAGACGGCGATTGAGCAGGAGGCTTTTAACCTTCTTAGTTATCTACTTTGCTGTATTATCTAGTTTGTGTAAGTGTATTTTGATTTAGCATATATATAGGCAGGATGTTATTATTGCCTAAGCTGATTTGTTATACTTTTATGTAACTCTGATAACTCCCTGTTAAGGAGTAACCAGATGTAACATTGACTGTTATAGTTTGTTTTGCAGTTTCATTGTAAGTTTTCTATTTAGTTCTTTATTTTACCCCACAACGACCCATATTTTCGATGCTTGGGCAATGTTGCACGAACACCGAGGATGTGTTAATTGTCATTCCTAGGCATTAGAAAGGTGGGTCATCACATTTGGTATCAGAGCTTCAGTTGAGCGAACACCTTAGCCTGATTAGGGTATAACTCATTAGAGATAGGGTGAGTCAAGCCCTAGAATGAGTTAATCTTGAGAAAGCATTCTCTTTTTCTCTCCTTAAAGTCTAGTTTTAGACCCTTTATTGTAGTTTCCCTTTTATCATCTTTGACCTTATCTTAGTATGCTAATGATACCTATCACTTATCTAGGTTGATGAAAATGGGTACAAGAAGAAGAAGAGGAAGAGGATTTGAGACCAGCATGGCTAGAATTGAAAGAACTTCTAGAGATGAGCTAGTTGTAGAGCCAGTAGTAGAAGTAGCGATGCAAGTTCAGCCACCTCAGAACTTTGCGATCTTATGTAAGAATTACACTACTTTAGATGGTAAGCCTTTCTACAAAACCAAAGATCATTTTGGAGTTTAGTTATGGCTCCGATCTTGGGAATATATTCAGGGATTTTTAGTTAGGGGATGCTAGAAATAGATTGTTAACATCATGCACTTCAGAAAGCAGCAATGGACTGGTGGGATTCAGTCGCCATGAATACACTGGAAGAAAATTTCTCTTGGGCGGAGTTTAAGGAGCTTTTTTAAACTCAGTTTATCCCTGAGGTGGGAAGGACTCAGTTGTTCAGAGGTTTCATGGATTTAAAACAAGGTGAGACGTTAGTGGCGCAGTATGACAAAGGTTCAATGCATTCTCCCACTTTGGACCTGGATTGATCGATATGCCACTAAAAACGAATGAAATTTCGTTAAAGGAATGCGGCCAGAGTTTCATTGGGAAATGACCAATCATCTCAACGGTACCTCTACCAATCTGATCAGTATGTGTTTGTGGTGCTCTCGATATTGAACAAGGAGTTCATAAAGGAGTAGTGTCACCTCTTAATGCCCAATCTTTATTGGTGATACCAGTTACTAGTAATCTATTTTTCAAGTGGTCGGGAAGAAGAAGCTTGGAGGTGGAGCTCCAGCACAGAACAAGCAGTTTGACTTGACCAAGTTCCCTTGTTATAAGTACAAAAATGGGCCACTTTGCAAATAGTTGCCCAAAGCTAGTCTACTGTTATGCTACAATTACAACAAGCATAGACTTATGAAAAACTAGTGCCCTTTTCCAAATAAGGGATCACAAGGACAAGCTTTTTCTATTAAGGAAATACCATCTACTTCTACGGACCGTAAAGGAAAGCAGGTCTTGCAAGGTACACTATCCATCTCTGATATTTATATTAGAATATTATTCAACACCGATGCATCCCATAGTTTTATCTCATATGATCTGATGGACCAATTAAATCTTAAATATGTTATTCTCCATAATTCTCTTTGTATCTCGAATCCAATTGGGGGTCCGACTAATCTTGGCACTATACGTTTGAATGTGCCTATTTCTTATCGAGATTGGCCTTTCTTTTCTGACTTATTTGTTCCTGGGTTCACGGGTTTTGGGGCAGTATTGGGTATGGATTGGTTATCCAAATTTAGATAGGTCATAGATTGTAATCAAAGGATTGTCAGAATTAGTGATGTTGGAAATGTTATTATGGATATTTACTGTGGGGAGCCTAATAAGTTGATGAGCAGTTTTCTCTTTTCACTCGAATAACCAAAGTGGAGAAAAGGAATATACCAATCGTCTGGGACTTCAAGGATATTTTTAAAGAAGTGCAAGGTTTATTTCCTCATCGAGAAGTAGAGTTTCACAACGATTCGATTCCAAAAACTCAACTAATTGTTCAACCTCCTCAAAGGTTGGCTCCAAAGGAAATAAGAGAGTTGGAGAAGCGGATGTTTGGCTTATTGCAAACTTGTTTGATCTAACATAGCACATCGAGTTGGGGATCGCCAGTAATGTTTGTTACCATGGCATGGTTATCTTAGATTATGTGTAGATTACGGAGAACTAAATAAGAGGACTATCAAGAATAAGCTTCCTTTACCTAGGACTGATGACATATTTGACCAGCGCCATGGAGGTCGGATATTTTCTCAGTTGGATCTTACCTCTGGCTTTCACCAACTAAGGGTAGTAGAGGAGAGTGTACCCTTAACAGCTTTCAAACCCCTGACTGTTTTTACAAGTCGTTAGTCATGCCATTCGGATTGACTAATACACCCGCTTGTTTCGTATATTTGATGAATAGAGTATTTTGATATTTTCTTAACAAGTTTGTCATAGCCTTTATAGATGATATTCTCATTTATTCTAAAACAAAGAAGAGAACAAGCACCATCTTCAAGCTATTCTAAGTACTTTAAGACGCATGTTTTAAAGGCAAATTTTTCTTAGTGTCATTTCTGGAAATCCGAAGCAAGATTTCTAGGGCACGTAGTTTCGAAAGAAGGCATACTAGTGGACCCAGCTAAAGTAGTTGCGGTCCAAGATTGGAACAAACCCAAAAATGCGATTTACATCAGAAGTTTCTTGGAATTTTTAAGTTTCAAAGGAAGGTTCATTAAAGATTTCTTGAAGAATGCTTCTCCTATAATAAAGCTAACAAAGAAGGGTGTTATGTTTGTTTGGTGCAATTACCCATATATTTGAGAATTAAAAATATTGAATTTAATAAGATTTTGAAACTTGAAAATTTGAAAATTTTATGTAACAACCTGCATATTTTACGGTTGTATATTTAAATATTTTATTTAAATATAGCATCGTTAGTCGGATTTTAGTCCGAAATGCTACTTTTTGCAAACGGTCAAAATAGGACTCGAGATCACTTCTATTGAGTTTAAAATGACGTTTGCAACCGTCTTGAGTATAACCATCGATGTGTTTGGAGTTAGCTTGAATTTTGATATTTTCACTTAGGACTTTGGATTTGGGTTTCAGCCCAATAACCTAACATAAGACCCTAGCTCCACCCCCTCTCCTCTTCATTCATTCTCATTTCCTAACACTTCGAGCTTCAAGCAACAATTGGGGGAGAGAAAAGAGATTAAGAATTCCTAAAACCTAGCTTCAATTGCAAATCCAAGTTTTAGCTCCAAAATCAAAGGGAATCTTAGGTGAGCATCTCCTTCTTCTTCTCCATCTCAATCTCTCTCCAATTTCAGAAATTTCCTATAACCTAATTTGGGAAATTATTGCTTCTAGACTTAGATTGGAGCTTTTAAAGTTAAGATTGAAGAGTGGTTGATCTTCCTTTGTTTTCAAGCTTCTCCTTCCTTGTTTTTGTGTATAAGGTAAGTTTTTGAACTCACATCTATGTCTATATCTTTGATAGATGTTAGGTAGTGATTCCTACCATCTATTCCTTGTCCAATTGCTTTGGATTGAATTGGTTTTATGAGCATTCCAATTTTTGGTGTTTTGAAGTTAAATCTTTAAAAATATTAGCTTTGATGTTTGATCATACTTTTGTTGCGCGTATCGAAGATCCCATAGGGCTGGGTTGCCAATTGGCGTAAACCGCAAGTGCCCATCGCTCGACCGATCGTAAATTGTTTAGGATTTTGCCCCTTGGGGGCTAGGCTGAGAATACTGGAATTTCCAGTTCAGTAATACTGGAATTTCCAGTTCAGTCGACTGAACTGGAAGGTCAGTCAACTGAACCGAACCTAGGAATTTTCCTGGGCCAGTATCACTCGACTGACCACTTTGGGTCATTCGACTGAGCCTGGAAACCGAAAGTTTCCAGGCATGATTCAGTCAATTGACCACCCAGGTCAGTCGACTGAACCTAGAAACAGAAAGTTTCCATGATTTTTGTCAGTCGACTGACCACCTAGATCCAGTCGACAGAATCTGTTATCCATGCCTATTTTGCCTTTTTGTTTGAATCTCTAAATTTTAATCAATTCTTGTTTCTCCAATTTGTTGTTATCACCTTTGTTGACTTTGATAACTTTTTTTTGGCGATTTTTGGGGAATATCCATTTTGATGGATTCGGTATCAATTTCTATGGATTTGATTCACATCTTCGTATATGAATTTTCGGTGATTGATTATTTCTACAATCATTTTTGTGATTTGTCACTTTAAAATGCAAAGGTTTCTATACTAATAATAAATATTCGAACTCTTTCTCAAATATGATTTCAACTCCATTTTTAATACAAAGCATGTTTATAAAACTGTTTTCCAATCTATTAGTATATACAAACCTTTACCTCATTCGTTTGAGAAATCTAATTAAATGGCTTAGTAAAACTAGTGGTATAAAACGCTTGCTTTTACTTCGTCGGTTAATTTTTGGACTTGTTCAATTGAAACTCTTGTGACAATTTTCGAGTGGAGATCAGCAATTTTTCGTAAATATTCAAGCTAAGCCAATGGTTATGGGAGATGAAGCTAAACTCATTTATTTACTAGCTTAGTGTAATTCACACTTTTTATTGATCAATAGTGATCATTTTTTGATTTAGACTAGCGATATGCTATGTCTCTTTGTCCACGTGGTGGATTATACCTCGTTTTATTGAGTTTCGTCTCATTTCTTTTATAGGCTAACGACCTATTGGTTCTTTGGAGTTTCTACTCCTTTTTGTGGGCTAGAGACCCATGCTCTTTTATGGAGTTCGGTTCATCGGACGTACCGTTGTACTACGTCGTTGTCCGGCTTATCAGGTTCATCGGACGTACCGTTATACTACATCGTTGTTCCGAATTTTTCGAGTTTCAGGTTCCTCTGGCATACCGTTGTACTACGCTGTTGTACCAACTATATGGTTAGCGACCATGGGTTAGCGACCCGTTTGTGATACACGTGTTGGTGAGTCTTCATGCTCCCGTTTGTGATAGGCCTCCCCCTTTGTGATTTCTGGATTTCTAGTTGATGATTTCTATAATTTGTGATTCACCAATTTTGTGATTGGCATTGATATATTTTTCAATATTTGTGGTTTAGTGAATAAAATAAAGAATATGACATTCTTTTTGCTGTTATGAGATTCTGGAGAAATTATATGATTTTTGTGTTGTCTAATGTAAGCTTTTCATAGTATAGCATTATTGTTATCATACGTTTTTGTCATAACTCTTCTTCCATCTCATTTTATCTGATATTTATTGATAGATTGATCCGTTTATTATTTTCTTATTAAATAATACTTGGGTCAGACCGTGATGTTAAAGGTTCTTCTGCTTGACTTCTTATCAATGATCATCAACCGACTTTTATCTAACTACATTAAATTGGTAGTTTTTGTTGTTATACATTTGAGATAGAGACTCCTTGATGTATACATATTCTTTTGTCTAGCATTGTATCTATTCTTTGGTGACATTGTGGATCTTGTTTGACCACTACACTGATGTACACTTCTATGTGTTATATTCATATCTGTTTCCGCCTTTGTGATATAGATATCTGTGACTGATTTGCGTTATGCTTATTTCTATATTTGTTTCCAAAGATCATATAGCCACTATGTGGTAGCTTTGAGTTTGTATCGGTATGTCGGATTTCCTCTTGAAAAGAAATGCATGTTATTCTATCTGACATATCGGTGCTCGCACAAAGCAATTACACGGATGGTCGCTCCTTAACAGCCTTATTCTTCGTGCAAGTTGACGGCATACCTTGTAGTGTCCTTGGCAAGCGTGAGTATAGAGGTGGGGCGTCATAGCGTGGTATCAGAGCCAAACTTCGGAAAAATGTAGAATAATCTAGCAAGGATCATTGTCCTAAGTTCTTCTTAGGAGTCGTGCCTTAGGATTTTATCCGAGTAATAGAACCCGTTCTATCCTATTTTCTTTTATGATGTCTTGTTTTATCAATCATGATTGTTTGACATTCATTTTGTGAATAACCCTTTTTCTTCTTCTTTCTTTCTTTCTTTCTTAACGAAGAGAAATGGTTAGACCGGGCCATCCCACCGCCAGTCAATCCAGTGCTACTCCTCAGGATGGAGTATTTGTGATAACCCAAATTTTTGAACATCTGTAATTGATTAACAAACTGGGTTAATTAATAGAATATTGATTTACAGATTGAAGAACTAAATCTGATAATAAATATTTATACTTGGATAGATATTTATTTAATAATCTTCTAGCATAATTATTTTAAAATTTGCAAAATCATTATTTTTAAACGAATGTAATGTGTGTTTGTTTAAAAATGTATATGAGTCAATTTAAATTTAATTTGAATTTGAGATTGAAAATTCAAAGATAAATATCTTAAAGTAAATTGGATATAAAAATAATGGATATCTTAAAGAAAGCATTTATTTGTTTAGAGATTTATTTATTTACTAGGAAAATTAATTTAAAAAGCCTCTTAAAAATCTTTTAAAAAATATATATAAATGAATAAAATGAATGATTACAAGTGTTGATTTATTAAAGCATATAATACATATGTAAGTGAATTCAAAATAGGATGTGACAAGTGTAGCATTTATAAACAAGTGTTAAAATTTATTTTTATTTTCTTTAATTCTAAATTAAATCCTAATTCACATCTTATAAAGTCCCATCTCCTCTCTTTTATTTCTTTTCCATTTTCACTTTCTAAAAAAAAATATTTCAAAGCTATGTTCATTCATCTAAAAATCCGAACTTCATCTTTAAAAACCAGAAAATGATTAACCTGAAAGCAATTCCTAAAAACACTTCCTCAAATCAAAATCATACTCAAACAAAATCTGAAAATGCAAATCAGTAAACATATTCAAACAGAAATCTCAAACCAGAAAATTCATCAAGGAACAAATCTTCAATTTGTAGCATTCAGCTTTTGGATTTAAACTATTCAAGTTTTCAAAATCTCGACTGTTTCATTCTGCTCAACATCTACATGTGAGTAAACTACTCCTTTAAAGTTGAGTCCATTTTAAGCTTTGATGAATGTGATGAATTTTTGTTATAATGTTGTGAAATTGTTTTGCTTGGATGTATAAATGCGCAAATTTGGCTTATATATATGAAAATACTGGATATATGACTGAATGGAAGCATGCAACTTCTTAAACGAAAGAAGTGAACTTCATCTTTGAATTTAAATCCGCTTTAAGTATGTGTGTAGACTTTAATTCTTTTAAGATTAAATCTTCTGTATAGTATATGCATGCCTCAAATCAATGATAACAGTAACTTAATATGATTTGGAATAGGTGTTGTCTGGGTATACAAATGGAATTCTTGTTGTATTCCTGTATGAATATATGCATGATTCTGTTAATTGCAACAGACCAAAATATGTTCACAAGAAAATTTAAAACTCTGTACCTGATTTTTTTTTTTTAGCTTCAGATGTTTTAAAAGAAGTTGACTATGTAGATAGAAGAGAAAAAAAAATTCAAATTCTAAATTTTCAAAACTAAAGCTTTGTTCATTTGTTAAACTAAATGTGACTAACATTTTTATAAAAATAAACTAAGTAAATATGATTTAATGTGAATTTCTCAGGTAATTGTGCGTGTGAATTTTAGATGGTTCTGTGTGTATATGGATGTATCTAGTTGTGTGTGCATGTTGTTGTACTTCTCTATTTTAAATTTCAGGCTTCATTTTTGAATCAAAAATCATTTTCCTTTAACCCAATCTTTGTTTGGATTCAAGTTTAAAATAAAACTTGTTTGTTTGTCATAGAGAAGGGTATAAAAATTTGTTTAAGTTAAAGTAAATCTGAAATATCACTGGAAATCAAATAAATAGTATAAACTTAAGATAGGTAAAAATTTCAACTTCCTTGATTCCTGAATTCAGAAACGTAAATAAAATCCTTATTCGAAAACATGATTTTTAAAACTGAAATCTCAATTTTTAAAGAAGGATCGAACGAGCAGTTCGAATTTGTTTTGTGTTTGTGTTCTGAGGGAATTCAGACAATCTAGGAGATTGGTGATGGCGTGATCTTCACCGAAGGCAGTAGAGCAATAGGGGAGTTTGGGAAAATTGTCAGATAGGCGAATTGATCAACGTAGAAGCGGCGGTGGGGGATTGTAGCTTGACAACCTAGTTTTGGTATGTTCTTAAATTTTGACCGGCATTTCTTCACTGGTTGGTCGAGTTCAACATAATCCAAGGGAATGATAGCTAGGGCATGGACGAAGTCATGGCCGGAGGTGAAGGCACTTCTGTGGACGGAGGCGCGAGAACGAAGGGGTTCCAGGTTTGGGTGTTTGTTCCAGTTTTTTGGGTTCGACTGTTCGATTTTGATTCCGATCGAATAGTGAAGTAATGATGATCGTGTTGGTGTACGAGGATGTTTTCTGATGTGCTGAAGTTATTGGGGTTGACCGGTAATGGTCAGAGCCACCGTGCATGTGCACGGTGCTCTTGGTTTCTCATGATCTGAGTTTTGTTAGCTGGGTTGTAGAATGGATTTGTATTCGAGTTTTACTCGAGTTGATTAGGGAATCGCTCGAAGCACTGGGGTTATGGACTCCAAGTCAATTTTGTTCGGCTCGGGTCATTTTAGATTGTAGGTTTTTAAAGAAAACCTGACAGTGTTTAGATTTTGAAATTAAACTATATTTAAATATGGAAAGCAGGTTTTTAATCTAAGTTTTGAAGCAGATTTAGAGTATGGATTCAAAGGAATTTGAATCCTGGTTTCCAAAAATGAATTGGTTTAAAGAAAATGAATGAATGAAATGTTTTAACAACCTAAAATTTGTTAAAGTATATTTTATAAGGATTGAAAAAAAAATATTTATTTTAAATTTAAATGGAATTTGAAAGTAAATTGATTAATTAAGATTTAAGTTAATTAATTAAAGGAATAAATTACTCAAGGTAATTAGTTAAAATTAATGTAATTAGTTTAAGTTGATTAATTGGTTTAATCAATTTAAATAATCATTGGTTGTGGGGTTAAATAAAATTACTTGGTGTAATTTATAAGTGCTAATTACTTAGTGAAGTAATTAGTGAATAATTTCAGGGTGTAAGTAATTGGAGATTTGAATGTAGTTTTGTGTTTATTTACCTTGTGTAGTTAATATGAAGGATTATTACTTAGTGAATGTAATTAATAATTAATTACTTAGTGTAATTAATTTAAAAACTGATTAATAATGTTTTTTTGGATAATTAAGGGGAGTAATTAATTAAGGATAATTAATTACTGAGTGGGATTTATCAAGGGGAATTGGATAATTAATTAAGGATTAATTAAAGAGTAATTTATTTATTTATTTAATAAGTAATTAATTAAGGATAGTTAATTACTATTTGAAATTAATCAAGAGTGATTAATAATGGTTAACAATTAATTTAAAAAGGTAATTAAGGCATCATTAGTTAATGATGTAATTAAGGGATGATTAATTAAGAAATTTCTAATTTTGATTAATCAAGGGCGATTAATGATTTAATTAAGTCAAAGGTTAATTATTAAATGAAATTAATGAAAGAAATTAGATAACATTGAGCAATGTAATTAATGAAGCAATAAATCTTGCTTATGAATAATGGAATGATAGTGAGTGCTTGAATTAGTAGATATTCGTGATATGAATTGCTTCTTGAAATGATATGTTGGGTGGTCAATGATAATATGATTTTCTATCAATTTAGAATTTCTATATCCAGTAATTAAAGTTGAATTGTATTTGAATTGATTAAACTGGGTTTGATGACATTGAATTCGAAGGGACCGGAGACGGGTATTAGTGAATACCCGAAATGACTTCGATTCAAACTAAATTTGACATATGGAATCAATATGCTGTAATAGAATGATTTAAGTAAATTGGACCCTTTAATAATAGTTTTTGGTACTTAGAATTGATATGTGATATTAGTGTTGACTATAACAAGTTGTGAACTTGTAGAATGAATGGGTTACCCGGGTTTTAAATCGGTTCTTTACATTGGAATTTCTTGTTAGATGAGTTTACTCACGCTGGTTTCCAGCCAGACCCGAGTGTTACTTTGATGTAATGCTCGGGTCAGACCGAGTATTACATATTTTCAGGTAAGGATGTTTTGGAGCTCAGGAGACGAGTTGGATGGCAGGTATGTACCGCTCTGATTTAGTGTAGCTTATCTGGGGCATGTTGAATTAACTGCTCAGTGTTGTGTAAATATTGTAACTCTGATATATTAAAGTGTAATTTGACAAGTACAGTTTTTCCTTTGTATAAATATATGTTATGTGATATTATATTTTGACCCGCTGCGAATGTGAGGTTTCTGTGACTTGTTCTGTTTCTTCTTCTTTCTCTTTTCTTATTTTCTTAACTATCTGAAAATTTTCTGGATCGGGAATTCCGGGTCGTTACATTTGGTATCAAAGCTGAAGGTTAAGCGAGAACCTTGGCTCTGGTGGAGATTACTCATTAAATAGAGTCTGTAGTACTCTGGAATGAGTTGTGTGTGTGTGTGTGTGTATATATATATATATGAGAGCGTACTTGTTATTTTATTATATAAAGGTTTTAAATTATTTTATATAGAAGTATATTTTGATATATAAAGAAATATTTCAATCTAATAAATATTAAGGCGATTGGTTGTTAAATTATTGGAATTAAGAAGTAATATAATACAACCAAATTGAAGTCTTGAATTGGAACTAAATTAAGTAAAAATGGTAATACAACCGAATTAAAATTTAATTAATTGAAAATGAAATTCTAAAACTAGAATTTAGAAATTAAATTGTTTAAAAGCTTTAAATAAAGGTAAGTTTGAAATGGATTCAAACTGAAAATTTAATCTTGAATTTATAGAAGTAAGAATAATATAAAAAGAAATTGGTATCTAGATATGATAACCTTGGGTATTATCATAAATAGTTTTAGTGATCAATAATGATATATTTGTTATTAAGTAAGCCAAATGAAGTAAATTTATAAGATGAGTATAACTTCTAAATTAAAGTAGGTCTAAAATAATTATGAAGTTTTAAAACCTAAGTCTAGAAACCATCAATTGTTTCAAAGAGTTAAAGAAAATAATAATAATAAAATTCAGACTATTTTGAATATAGTCTTATTTTAAAACAAGAAATGTTTGGTAGATTTTTAAGGGATTTGTTTTGAAATTAAAATCAAGGGTGGTTTAAAATTTCAAAGATAGTCTGGTGTGTAAAGAAATTAGGTTGCTTAAAATTTTTTAAATGAACAAAGTGAATTTGGTTTAAAAGGTTAAACCAACCTTTGAGAATTTAACTCGAATTTATATAATTTGAGATAGTTTAAATTCAAGATTGAAATTTAATTAGTTCAAAACTGAATTTGGTTTGAATTAATTGGATTGATAATTAAAGATGTATAAGTTTAAAATTTTAAATGGGAAATTGAATTGGATTAAATTTAAATGATTTGAAATTGAAGTGGGTTCAATTTGAAATTAGTCCAAATTGATTTGAATAATTTGGAATTGTAATTAAAATCGAATAGTTTTAAAATCAAATGGAATTTGAATTGAATTTGGGAGGAAATCCAGAATAATTCAACTTGATTTGGAAATGGAGTTTGAAATTGGGATTAATTCAAACTGGAGTTGAAAAGAATTGAAATTGGATTGGGGTCAATTTAAATGGAAGTGGAAATTTAAATTGAATTGAATAGAATGGAAATTGGGAAGTGAGTAGTTTTGACTCTGGACTATTTTTAATATAAATTGTTTTAATATAATCCTATTTTTCCAAGCTATTCATTATATATACAACCTTTCTTTTAAAAGCCAAACTATCTTATACTTGTTTTACAATTATTTTTGAAACTGTTTAACGATTTTCAACTGTTTTATAAACTAATTACTATATTCCAACTATTTTACAAAACTAATTATTATCTTACTATTATTTTGCAATTATCTAAAATTTCTATAATTATTTTAACTATTTTCTAACTATTTTACACCTATTTTACAAACTAGTGATTATTTTCCAACTACTTATCCATTTTTAATTTTTTCAAGCCATTTTCTAAGTAAACTGGTCGGACTTCAAACTGTTAATGGTTAAATACCCAATCGAGATAAGAATAGAGGTGATAATCCAAATGGATTGAAGCAATTATGAGTAAGTGAATGGAAATCAAAGTGAATGTGAATAGAAATGGAATTTATTTGGCTAATAACCAATAAAGATAAATACGTAAGGTGAACATATGTTATTCTATTCGCATAATGATTTGATCCAAATTCGAGCACAGAATTTCGAGATAGTATGTCGATCCGAGTTGGGATTTTCCACTCGATTTTCGATGGCGAACCTAGATATGGATTGTTGATTAGTTCTGGATATTCTCTATCATAGTTATGACTATGCAAGGAGAATGACGATTTCTGATCAAGAAACCAAATCTGTGTCCGCACTAGGAAGTCGGGTGGACGATACTAGTTCGGAAATGAAATTGTGTGTGTGATCGAGTGAGCGATCAGATTGGTATAGCATACGGATGATATGTGTACATCGTACGAATTTGAATAACATTGATACTGGAATTTGTGGATTAGAAATGTTAAATGGTTTTTGAAATGGAAGTTATATTTTGTGACGTATATGATGAAGTAAAGTGGAAATTGGATATTTCTATAATAGAAATTTATTTTTTGAAAATAAGTAATATGGTTAATGACTTTATAGAGTAATCAAATTTAAATATTTGATTTGGAATAAATAAAGTTATATATCTTTGTTATATAAGATAAATCTCCCCTTGTTGAATCTATTGCCGGAAGAAAAGGATTTTGAAGTATAAAAGGAGTTTTATACAAGTTTGAAATGATCCAAAGTTTTAAGGATTATATATATCTGAATATATATATATATATATAAAGGATCATATGAGTATTTTGGAAAATGGTTTTGGGAACCTTTGGATTTGGAAAGGCTTTGATTTTTGGGTAAAATCAATATTGAATTTGGATAGCCTAGTTTGAGAATTATCGATTTTGGGATAATCGATTTTGGTATAAAGAAATTTTGTATGAGATCATACTAGGTGTATGATTTGAAAGATACTATATGTGTATAGTATAAAGTGTTTTGATGATGGCCCTGGGGAAAAAGGTGCTCCCTTAAAATGAACTTCTCAAGAGTGCCACGGGGTGGTGCTGCCTTGAGCCCCAAGGGGGGTTCTAAAGTTGATCCTGTGAGGAGTCCGGACAAAACTAGTTCCTGGGGATTATGAGTAGAGTATACCATAGCGAAAGTCGTGTGTGCCGCTGAGAGCTAACAGTCTGCGTTTGATTTTATATCGGTAGACTGCAACCTATGGTAACATAGCAAAAGTTGTGTGTGCCGCTGAGAGCCAACAGTCTGCGTTTGATTTTATATCGGTGGACTGCGACCTATGTAGGAGTGGAGAAGTTCCATTTTGACAGTGAAAATCAGAGGCCGCAGAGAGCCTGCAGTTGCATGGACTTTTGCTGTGATGGCAACATAACCCTGGAATTTAACTGCGATCTGTTGTAATCGAGAGGCCGCGGAGAGCTTGTAGTTACATGGACTTTTGCTGTGATGGCAACGTAACCCTGGAATGTAACTGCGACCATGGATGGGGGTGATGATTTCCAGAGCATTCTCACCATAGATATTTCCCCTATTTTCAAAAATGTTTTCGAAATTTTCAATAAAATTATTTTCTAAAGTATTTTCACTAGGTGTTGAAAACGGGTTTACCAAATACTTATAGACTTTCAGTCCTACGCCTGATCAACATATGACCGAATCTCTATGAGAATAAGCATGGACTTGTTGAAACATCGAGTTATAAAAAGTATTTTCATAAAAAATATTTTATAATATTATGGAAATTTTAAAAAGTGTTTTAAAATGATCAAAGGATAATTTTTCTGATATATAGTATTTAATAAAATTTCTGGTTTCATTCCTTTTCGGGGACGAAAAGATTCATAGGGGGGAGGAATGTGATAGACCGAATTTTTGAACATCTGTAATTGATTAACAAACTGGGTTAATTAATACAATATCGATTTACAGATTGAACAATTAAATCTGATAATAAATATTTGTACTTGGATAGATATTTATTTGATAATCATCTAGTATAATTATTTTAAATATTGAAAAATCATTATTTTCAAACAAATGTAATGTGTGTTTGTTTAAAAATGTATATGAGTCAATTTAAATTTAATTTGAATTTGAGATTGAAAATTCAAAGATAAATATCTTAAAGTAAATTGGATATAAAAATAATGGATATCTTAAAGAAAGCATTTATTTGTTTAGAGATGTATTTATTTATTAGGAAAATTAATTTAAAAAGCCTCTTAAAAATCTTTTTAAAAAAAAATATAAATAAATAAAATGAAAGATTACAAGTGTTGATTTATTAAAGCATATAAATACGTATGTAAGTGAATTAAAAATAGGATGTGACAAGTGTAGCATTTATAAACAAGTGTCAAAATTTATTTTTATTTTCTTTAATTCTAAATTAAATCCTAATTCACATTTATCAACTCTCCTCTCCTCTCTTTTATTTCTTTTCCATCTTCGCTTTCTAGAAAAAATATATTTCAAAGCTAAGTTCATTCATCTGAAAATCTGAACTTCATCTTTAAAAACCAGAAAATGATTAACATGAAAGTAATTCCTCAAAACACTTCCTCAAATCAAAATCATACTTAAACAAAATCTGAAAATGCAAATCAGTAAACATATTCAAACAGCAATCTCAAACCAGAAAATTCATCAAGCAACGAATCTTCAATTTGTAGCATTCAGCTTTTGGATTTAAACTATTCAAGTTTTCACAATCTCGACTATTTCATTCTGCTCAACATCTACAGGTGAGTAAACTACTCCTTTAAAGTTGAGTCCGTTTTAGGCTTTGATGAATGTGATGAATTTTTGTTATAATGTTGTGAAATTGTTTTGGTTGGATGTATAAATGCGCAAATCTGGCTTATATATATGAAAATACTAGATATATGACTGAATGGAAGCATTTAACTTCTTAAATGAAAGAAGTGAACTTCATCTTTGAATTTAAATCTGCTTTAAGTATGTGTGTAGACTTTAATTCTTTTAAGATTAAATATTCTATATGGTTTATGCATGCCTCAATTCAATTATAACAGTAACTTAATATGATTTGGAATAGGTGTTGTCTGGGTATACAAATGGAATTCTTGTTGTATTCCTGTATGAATATATGTGTGATTCTGCTAATTGCAACAGACCAAAATATGTTCAAAAAGGAAATTTAAAACTATGTACCTAATTTATTTTTTTAGCTTGAGATGTTTCAAAAGAAGTTGACTATGTAGATAGAAGAGAAAAAAAAATTCAAGTTCCAAATTTTCAAAACTAAGCTCTGTTCATTTGTTAAACAAAATGTTAGTAACATTTTTATAAAAATAAACTAAGTAAATATGATTTCATGTGAATTTCTCAGGTAATTGTGTGTGTGAATTCGTAGATGGTTCTGTGTGTATATGGATGTATATAGTTGTGTGTGCATGTTGCTGTACTTCTCTGTTTTAAATTCCAGACTTCATTTTTGATTCAAAAATCATTTTCCTTTAACCCATTCTTTGTTTGGATTCAAGTTTAAAATAAAACTTGTTTGTTTGTCATAGAGAAGGGTTTAAAATTTTATTTAAGTTAAATTAAATCTGAAATATCACTGGAAATCAAATAAATAGTATAAACTTAAGATAGATAAAAATTTCAACTTCCCTGATTCATGAATTCAGAAACATAAATCAAATACTTATTCGAAAACATGATTTTTAAAACTGAAATCTCAATTTTTAAAGAAGGATCGAACGAGCAGTTTGAATTTGTTTTGTGTTTGTGTTCTGAGGGAATTCAAACAATCTAGGAGATTGGTGATGGCGTGATCTTCACTGAAGGTAGTAGAGCAATAGGGGAGTTTGGGAAAATTGTCAGATAGGCGAATTGATCAACGTAGAAGCGGCGGTGGAGGATTGTAGCTTGAAAACCTAGTTTTGGTATGTTCTTAAATTTTGACCGGCATTTCTTCACTGGTTGATCGAGTTCAACATAATCCAAGGGAATGATAGCTAGGGCATGGACGAAGTCATGGCCGGAGGTGAAGGCACTTTTGTGGACGGAGGCGCGAGAACGAAGGGGTTCCAGGTTTGGGTGTTTGTTTCAGTTTTTTGGGTTCGATTGTTCGATTTTGATTCCGATCGAATAGTGAAGTTATGATGATCGTGTTGGTGTGCGACGGTGTTTTCTGATGTGCTGAAGTTATTGGGGTTGACCGGTGATGGTCAGAGACACCGTGCATTTGCACGGTGCTTTTGGTTTCTGATGATCTGAGTTTTGTTAGCTGGGTTGTAGAATGGATTTGTATTCTAGTTTTACTCGAGTTGATTAGGGAATTGCTCGAAGCACTGGGGTTGTGGACTCGAAGTCAATTTAGTTCAGCTCGGGTCATTTTAGATTACAGTTTTTAAAGAAAACCTGACAGTGTTTAGATTTTGTAATTAAACTAAATTTAAATATGGAAAGCAGGTTTTTAATCTAAGTTTTGAAGCAGATTTAGAGTATGGATTCAAAGGAATTTGAATCCTGGTTTTTAAAAATGAACTGGTTTAAAGAAAATAAATGAATGAAATGTTTTAACAACTTAAAATTTGTTAAGGTATATTTTATAGGGATTGAAAAAAAAATGTATTTATTTTAAATTTTAAAATTTAAATGGAATTTAAAAGAAAATTGATTAATTAAGATTTAAGTTAATTAATTAAAGTAATAAATTACTCAAGGTAATTAGTTAAAATTAATGTGATTAGTTTAAGTTGATTAATTGGTTTAATCAATTTAAATAATCATTGGTTGTGGGTTTAAATAAAATTACTTCGTGTAATTTATAAGTGCAAATTACTTAGTGAAGTAATTAGTGAATATTTCAGGATGTAAGTAATTGGAGATTTGAATTTAGTTTTGTGTTTATTTACCTTGTGTAGTTAATATGAAGGATTATTACTTAGTGAATGTAATTAATAATTAATTACTTAGTGTAATTAATTTAAAAACTGATTAATAATGTTTTTTTGGGTAATTAAGGGGAGTAATTAATTAAGGATAATTAATTACTGAGTGGGATTAATCAAGGGGAATTGGATAATTAATTAAAGATCAATTATTAATTAATTAAAGAGTAATTTATTTATTTACTAAGCAATTAATTAAGGATAGTTAATTACTATTTGAAATTAATCAAGAGTGATTAATAATGGTTAACAATTAATTTAAAACGGTAATTAAGGCATCATTAGTTAATGATGTAATTAAGGGATGATTAATTAAGAAATTTTTGATTTTGATTAATCAAGGGTGATTAATGATTTAATTAAGTCAAAGGTTAATTATTAAATGAAATTAATGAAAGAAATTAGATAACATTGAGTAATGTAGTTAATGAAGCAATAAATCTTGCTTATGAATAACGGAATGATAGTGAGTGCTTGAATTAGTAGATATTCCTGATATGAATTGCTTCTTGAAATGATATGTTGGGTAGTCAATTATAATGTGATTTTCTATCAATTTAGAATTTCTATATCCAGTAATTAAAGTTGAACTGTATTCGAATTGATTAAACTGGGTTTGATGACATTGAATTCGAAGGCACCGGAGACGGGTATTAGTGAATACCCAAAATCACTTCGATTCAAACTAAATTTGACATTTGGAATCAATAGGCAGTAATAGAATGATTTAAGTAAATTGGATCCTTTAATGTAAGTTTTTGGTACTTAGAATTGATATGTGATATTAGTGTTGACTATAACAAGTTGTGAACTTGTAGAATGAACGGGTTACCCGGGTTTTAAATAAGTTCTTTACATTGGAATTTCTTGTTAGATGAGTTTACTTACGCTGGTTTCCAGCCTGACCTGGGTGTTACTTTGATGTAATGCTCGGGTCAGACTGAGTATTACATATTTTCCGATAAGGACGTTCTGGAGCTCAGGAGACGATTGGATGGCAGGAACGTACCGCTGTGATTTAGTGTAGCTTATCTGGGGCATGTTGAATTAACTTCTCAGTGTTGTGTAAATATTGTAACTCTGATATATTAAAGTGTAATTTGACAAGTACAGTTTTTCCTTTGTACAAATATATGTTATGTGATATTATATTTTGATCCGCTGCGAATGTGAGGTTTTTGTGACTTGTTCTATTTCTTCTTCTTTCTCTTTTCTTCTTTTCTTAAGTATCTGGAAATTTTCTGGATCGGGAATTCCGGGTCGTTACAGTATTTATGCCTGCCCAACAGCTTCTAGATCTTATAAAGAATGCTCAAGCTATCGGACCCATTCTAGAGCCTACTCACCCAAAATCCGGATTTGCATGCCCGTGCAGTGATTATACTAATTTGGATGGAAAGCCATTCAAGGGTTCCGAGGGCGTTATCGAAGTCCAAGCTTGGCTTAGAACATGCGATCACATCTTTTCTCGCATGAATCTCATTGATCTGTATCGAGTCCAAGTGGCTTCTAGCATGCTCCAAGAAAGAGCATTAGATTGGTATGAGCTACTGATTTCTGAAATTATTGAAGCGGATCTTACTTAGGATCAATTCCGAGAACGATTCAAATTAAAGTTTGTGCCAGAAGCTGAGAAAGTAACTTTAGCTCGGCGCTTTATTGACCTTATTCAAGGTGAATCCTATGTGACGGATTACTTCGCATCTTTTGAATCCCTCTCTAAATATAGGGTCGAGTATATTAATACCCTATTGAAGAAAAATCAACGGTTTGTCTATCGCTTGAATAAGAATCTCAAAAAGCCACTACTTCTAAAAGTAGAAGTTTCTTTCGATCAGCTTGTTGATATCGCTCTTCGACTCTAAGAGGCCGATAAAGAAAATGATGTTGAAGTTGGAAGTGCCAAACCAAACTTCAACAACAACAACAAGAGGCCTATTAAGTTCAAAGGCCCTTATCCCAATAAGAAAGGGAAGCAAGCAACTCCTGTAGCAAAGTCTTCTACGCCTAGTCATGGGCAATGCTACAATTGTGTTTCTAAGGACCATTTTGCTAATAGATATCTGAAACCTCTCTTTTGTCGTTATTGCAAAAGTTTGAGTCATCTTTTGTCTTCTTGCCCCATACTTCAAAGCAAGGGCAAGGGAAAGCTAAATGTTGTGCAAGCCCCTGGTAACACTTCTCGTGGTCAAGGTATTTATCATTCTATCCTTGATGGAATTATTATGTTTCGTGGTCATCCTATTTGAGTTCTTTTTGATACGGGTGCCTCCCATTCTTTTATATCAAAAGAACTTGTTGATACTTTTTCTTTGAGTGTTATGGCTTTGATGACTTCTTTGAGAATTGCGAATCCGGTTGGTGGATCTGCAACACTCGGTTTACTTTGTAAAGATGTCGAGATTATTTTATGTGAATATGCTTTCCAAGCCGATTTGCATGTTATGCGTTACTTAGGCTTTGGAATGATTTTAGGAATGGATTGGCTTAACCGTTATGAAGCCCATATCCTATGTCCTGAGCGGACTACTCGTCTTCGACATCCTCAATCTGTTAAGCATATTTCTATTGTTCTCTAAGATTGGGATCCTAAATTGGCAGTATCCTTGTATTCTCTAAACCTCATGATGACGATAATGATGATGAGGAAGATCTCATTTCTTTCATTCAAGTTGTTCGTGAATTTTCCGACATATTTGAGCCTGTTTTAGGATTACCACCTAAGCGAGCAATTGAGTTCCGAATTAATCTAATCCCCGGAGCTATGCCTATCACTCGTCCTTCTTATCATATGTCTAATAAGGAAAATGAGGAGATGCATAAACAATTTTCTGAATTAGAGATGAAGCAGTTTATTCGTTCTAGTTCCTCTCCTTGGGGAGCTTTGGCTATTTTTGTAAAGAAATCCGATGGTACACTTAAACTTTGTGTTGACTAGCTCAAGCTTAATGATCTTACCACTAAAAATAAATATCCTTTACCTCAAATTGATGATTTATTTGACCAACTTTGCGGTGCTAGAATCTTTTCATAGTTAGACTTAGCAACCGGTTTTCATCAGCTTCGTATTGCAGATGATAGCATTCCTTTGACGTCGTTCCGTAGTCGTTAGGGATCTTATGAATGGCTCGTTATGCCATTTGGTTTAACGAATGCTCCAGCTTATTTCGTTGACCTTATGAATCAAGTTTTCAAAGACTTCCTCGATCGATTTGTTCCCATCTTTATAGATGATATTCTTATTTATTCTAAAACCGAGGAAGAGCATGAAAAGCATCTTCAGATTGTGTTGGAAACTCTTAGGAGCAATCAATTGAAAGCAAAATTTTCTAAGTGCCACTTTTGGCAATCTCATGTGAAGTTTCTCGGTCATATTATTTCCAAATTCGGAATTTCCGTAGATCCTTCAAAGGTTGGAGTGGTTCAAAATTGGAAGAGACCGGAGAGTGTGATGGAAATCCGTAGTTTTCTCAGATTAGCTGGTTATTACTGTCGTTACATAAAAGACTATTCCAAGATTTCCATGCCTCTTACTAGTTTGACCAATAAGGAAGTTAAATACATTTGGTCGGATAAATGTGAAGCTTCTTTCAGCAATTAATAGAACTCCTTACCGATACTCCTATTCTTGTGAATTCCGAAGGAAACCAAGACTTTATAGTTTATATTTTATATCGATGCTAGTCGTGTTGGTTTGGGAGTCGTTCTCATGCAAAGGGAACGTGTTATTGCTTAAGCTTCTAGGCAATTAAAGCATGCCGAGACTTGATATGCCACTCATGATTTAGTGCTCGCGGCTATTGTTTTCGCCCTTAGAATTTGGCGTCATTATCTTTTGAGAGAAAAATTTGTTCTTTATACCGATCATAAATCTTTGAAGTATTTATTTTCTCAAAAGGAACTTAATTTGCATCAACAACGTTGGCTCAAGTTCCTTGCATCTTATGATCTTGATATTCTTTATACTCCTGGAAAGAGAAATCGTGTTGTCGATGCCTTTAGTCGTAAGCAACAAGCGGTTGTTTTTATGATGATGTCCGAATGGAATGATCTCAGGATTTTGTCCAATTGCGAGATTCGAGATCGTGAATCCAATTTATGTTCATCTCTTTTTTTGTGTAGCCTTGAGGCATATCCTTCTCTTTTGGACTGCATTCTTGAAGCTCAAAAGCTAAATCTCGAATTGGCTCTTCTTAGCCAAAGTTATAGAAATAAAATTATTATTGAAGGTTTGAAAGACTTTGATATCGATGCTCGTGGCAGCATTCGAAAATTTAGTAGACTTATCGTGCCAAATATTGGTAATCTTCACAAAGACATTTTAGAAGATTCTCATCATTCTAAATTTACCATTCACCCGGTAGTAGTAAAATGTACGCGGATATGAAGCGACTTTATTATTAGGATGGAATGAAATTTGATATTGCTAACTTCATTAAGCGTTACATGACTTCCCAACTTGTTAAGGCTGAGCATCAAAGGCCCGGTTGGTTATTGTAACCTTCGGACACTCCAATTTGGAAGTGGGACCAAATTTCCATGGATTTGATTAGCGGTCTTCCCCGTTCTCGTTTGGGCCATGATAGTCTATGGGTGATAGTTGATAGACTTACTAAATCTGCCCATTTTATACCCGTTCGGTCCAATCGGACCGTACCTCTCTTGGCAAACTCTTTGTTAAAGAAATTGTTAGATTGCATGGTGTCCCTACTTCTATTGTTAGAGATCATGATCCATTGTTTACTAGTGGATTTTGGAAGAGTCTTCAAAAAGCTTTGGGAACGAAGCTTAATTTTAGCACTGCTTATCATGCTCAGTCCGATGGACAAACCGAGCATGTGAATCAAACTCTTGAAGATCTTCTTCGTGCATGTGTTCATGATTTTGGTGGAAGTTGGGAAGATCATATTTCTCTTGTTGAGTTTTCCTATAATAATAGCTTCCAATCTAGTATTGGTATGGCACATTTCGAGGCACTCTATGGAAGGCTATGCCGATCTCCTTCTTGTTGGCTTGAGACCGGTGAGAAGCTGGTTTTAGGTCTAGACTTTATTCGTGATTCCGTAGAAAAGATTGACCTTATTCGCCATAGGATGAAAGAAGCTCAAAGTAGACAAAAATCCTATGCCGATAACGAAGAAGGAAATTAGAATTTTCTGTGGAAGATTTGGTATTTATTCATGTTTCACCTATGAACGGTGTTGTGCGTTTCAATCGATCGAAAAAATTAGCACCTTGATATATTAGCCCATTTCCTATCACCGAACGTATTGGTTATGTGGCTTATCGCCTTTTATTACCGGCTCAGTTTTCTTCTATTCATGACGTATTACACGTCTCTCTGTTATGGAAATACCTTCGAGATTCCGATTCTATTCTTGAGCCCAGTGTTGTGGAAGAAATTGAAGTTTCGCCTAATTTGACTTAAGAGTAACATCCTATTCGTATTATTGCTTCGGAGGTAAAACGCCTTCGAAATAAAGATGTCCCTCTTGTGAAAGTTCAATGGTCCTCGAATCTTAAGGATTGTTCTTAGGAATCCATAGAATTCATCGAGCGATCACATCCAGACTTACTCTCTCGTGCTCCTTAGAGGTGAACTTCTTATTTCAAATTTCTTTTGTGTTGATATGCTTTTATGGTTGTTACTTTTTATTTTCTTCTTAAATATTGCGAGGACGCAATTTCTTTAAGGAGGGGAATCTGTAATGGCCGGCATATTTTACAGTTGTACTTTTAAATATTTTATTTAAATATAGCATTGTTAGTCGGATTTTAGTCCAAAATGCTACTTTTTTCAAACAGTCAAATTGGGGCTCGAGACCAATTCCATTGAGTTCAAAATGATGTTTGCGACCTTTTTGAGTATAAACATCGATATCTTTGGAGTTAGCTTGAATTTTGACATTTTCACTTAGGGCGTTGGATTTGGGTTTCAGCCCAATAACTTAACATAAGAACCTAGGTCCACCCCCTCTCCTCTTCATTCATTCTCATTTTCTAGCACTTCAAGCTTTAAGCAAAAATGGGGAAAGAGAAAAGAGATTAGGAATTCCTAAGCCGTGGCTTCAATTACAATTCCAAGTTTTAGATCCAAAATCAAAGAGAAGCTTTGGTGAGCATCTCATTCTTCTTCTCCATCTCAATCTCTCTCCAATTTCAGAAATTTCCTATAACCTAATTTGGGAAATTATTGCTTCTAGACATAGATTGGAGCTTTTAGAGTTGAGATTGAAGAATGGTTGATCTTCCTTTGTTTTCAAGCTTCTCCATCATTGTTTTTGTGTATAAGGTGAGTTTTTGAACTCACATCTATGTCTATATCTTTGATAGTTGTTAGGTAGTGATTCCTAGCATCTATTCCTTGTCCAATTTGCTTTGGATTGAACTGGTTTTATGAGCGTTCCAATTTTTGGTGTTTTGAAGTTAAATCTTTAAAAATCATAGCTTTGATGTTTGATTATTCTATTGGTGGCATATCAAAGAGCCTATAGGGCTGGATTGCCAATTGGCGTAAACCCCTAGCGTCCATCGCTCGACCGATCACAAATTGTTTGGGATTTTGCCCCTAGGGGCTAGGCTGAGAATACTAGAATTTCCAGTTCAGTCGACTAAACTAGAAGGTCAGTCGACTGAACCGAACCCAGGAATTTTCCTAGGCCAGTATCGGTCTACTGAGCGCTTTGGGTCAGTCGACTGAGCCTGGAAACCGAAAATTTCCAAGCATGATTCAGTCGACTGACCACCCAGGTTCAGTCGACTGAACCTGGAAACAGAAAGTTTTCAGGATTTGTGTCAGTCGATTGGCCATCCAGGTCCAGTCGACTGAATCTGCTATCTCTGCCTATTTTGCATTTTGTGTTTGAATCTCCAAATTTTAATCGATTCTTGTTTCTCCAATTTGTCGTTATCACCTTTTTTGACTTTGGTAACTTTTTTTTTAGATTTTCGAGGAATATCCTTTTTGATGGATTCGGTATCAATTTCTATGGATTTGATTCACGTCTTCGTATGTGAATTTTTGGTGATTGATTGTTTCTACAATCATTTTTGTGATTTGTCACTTTAAAATACAAAGGTTTCTATAGTAATAGTAAATATTCAAACTCTTTCTCAAATATGATTTCAACTCTATTTTTAATACAAAGCTTGTTTATAAAACCGTTTTCCAATCTATTAGTATACACAAACCTTTACCTCATTTGTTTGAGAAATCTAATTAAATGGCTTAGTAAAACTAGTGATATGAAACGCTTTCTTTTACTTCGTCGGTTAATTTTTGGGCTTGTTCGATTGAAACTTGTGACAATTTTTGAGTGGAGATCTACAATTTGTTCGCAAATATTTAAGCTAAGCCAATGGTTATGGGACATGAAGTTAAACTCATTTATTTACTAGCTTAGTGTAATTCACACTTTTTATTGATCAATAGTGATCATTTTGTGATTTAGACTAGCAATATGCTATGTCTCTTTGTCCACATGGGGCACTATACCTCGTTTTATTGAGTTTCATCTCATTTCTTTTATAGGCTAACGACCTATTGGTTCTTTGGAGTTTCAACTCCTTTTTATGGGCTAGTGACACATGCTCTTTTATGGAGTTCGGTTCATCGGACGTACCATTATACTACGTCGTTGTCCGGCTTATCAGGTTCATCGGGTGTACCGTTGTACTACGTCGTTGTTTCGAATTTTTCGAGTTTCAGGTTCCTCGGGCATATCGTTGTACTACGCTCTATGGTTAGCGACCATGAGTTGGCGACCCGTCTATGATACACGTGTTGGTAAGTCTTCATGCTTTCGTTTTGTGATAGGCCTCCTCCCTTTGTGATTTCTGGATTTCTAGTTGATGATTTCTAGAATTTGTGATTCACCAATTTTGTGATTGGCATTGATATATTTGTCAATATTTGTGGTTTGGTGAATAAAGTAAAGAATATGACATTCTTTTTGCTGTTATGAGATTCTTGAGAAATTGTATGATTTTTGTGTTGTCTAGTGTATACTTTTCATAGTATGGCATTATTGTTATCATACGTTTTTGTCATATCTCTTCTTTTATCTCATTTTATCTGATATTTGTAGATATACTGATTCGTTTATTATTTTCTTATTAAATAATACTTAGGTCAGACCGAGATGTTACAGGTGCTTCTACTTGACTCCTTATTAGTGATCATCATCCGACTTTTGTCTAACTACATTAAATTGGTAGTTTTTGTTGTTATACATTTGAGATAGAGACTCCTTGATGTATACATATTCTCTTGTCTATCACTTGTATCTATTCTTTTGTGACATTGTGGATCTTCTTTGACCACTACTCTGATGTACACTTCTATGTGTTATATTTAAATTTGTTTTCGCCTTTGTGATATGGATATCTGTGACTGATTTGCGTTATGCTTATTTCTATATTTGTTTCCGAAGATCATACAGCCACTATGTGGTAGCTTTGAGTTTGTATCAGTATCTCGGATTTCCTCTTGAAAAGAAATGCATGTTATTCTATCTGACATATCGGTGCTCGCACAAAGCAATTACATGAATGGTCGCTCCTCAACAACCTTATTCTTCGTGTTGTTTGACGGCGTTAACTTGTAGTGTCCTTGGCTAGCATGAGTATAGAGGTGGGGCGTCACATTTTAAATTTATGATTTATAAATGGGAAAAATTATCAAAACGTAATTTAGTAATGTTGATTGATTGTATTGGTAAAGTTATTTGGGAATGTAATTGTGGAGCTTAATTTGGAAATAATTGTAAGTCAATAAGGATTAAATTAAATGATTGTATTAATGTTGAAATTATATGCATTTAATTGAAATTGGTTAATATTGAATATGAATTCAGTTTTGGGTAAGTAATTTATAGGTTAAAAATAATGAGTTAATAGATATGAGTTATTAATGTGTAACAATTCTTTTATTTATCTCGTTATTATTTAATCCATTGAAATTAATTTTGGTAATCAATGAAATTTAATGTAATTAAATATTACAGTTAATAGAGTAAAAGATATTAACTGTACAAAATGAAAATAATGAAATGGAAACTTATGTTAAATAAATTCATAAAGTATTGGTTGATTTAATAATAAAAGTGTAAATCAATGAAATTTAATTTATAATGAATGGTTTTATTTCAATTGTAATTGAACGTTGAAATTGGTGTAATATTTAAATATTAGATTTAGCATGGAGAGCTATATTGTAAACGATTATTAATTTCTGTGTAATCAAAAATGATGAAAATTGTTAACTTTAAAATTTTAATTTAAAATTGATTAAATTGATTTTAAATACTTTATTTAATTAAGTGGAAATTAGCCACAAGGGCCACTTTAGCAAGTGCAATTACTTTTTAGGACACGCAGCTGAAATAATTACTTTTAAGGATAAAATGCAAAATAATTAGTTTCTAAGGCATACAAACCTATGAAATTATGTCCTTGAAAGTAATTGGACTGCTGATTTTATTCTTAAAAGTAATTATTCTGCTGACTTTGGCCTTGAAATTAATTTCTGTGGATGTGCGTCCTAGAAACTAGTTGGACTGCAAAGTTTGTCTTTCTAGTGAAATGCCCTTTTAATTAATGTGTAAAATTTTCCTTTTTGGGCACTTTCTTGAATTTTGATGAAACGAGTTTCATTGGATCCATAATAGTTAATTATTGTAGGATTTCAAGTTTCATAGCGATCGGACTTGTCGTTTGATCGTGTGAGCTCGAAACAGGTAGAAATCAATTAAAGGAATTTATGTGAATATAATCTGATTTTAAAAGATAACTTCTATATACAACGGAATTAATGTTTGAAACTAGTTCCACCGAGTTTATAAATATCAAAAACATATATTTTGATATATTGGATGACCTATCTTCCTTTTGGGACGAAGCGGGTTTTTCGGGTCGTTGTTATCGTTTTGACCCAATACCATCTGTTCCATTCGTTCTTATCCAACTCTGTCTATATGTAGGCTATTATAAACCCTAGCAGCTTCTTAATTTCATTTTCTATATGGACAATTTCTATCTATATGTTCAATTATCCGTTCCTTCTCAATGGCAGACATTTCAAAACCCTAATTCCCAATTCCAAATCAAATCAAAAATTCGAACTCCTCAAACTCTATCATATAATATATCATCATGAAGCTCTCGACAAACATAATCTGTGTCTGTAGTTCGTTTTTGTAGTTGAGTCTCGGTTTGGCCAGAAATTGGTGAAGAAATCTTGGCCGTTCATATTATGGTTTTGTTTTCAACGGTGGATCTTCGACTTTGGAGTGATCTACGAGTACGTTGTAGGGAGGTCAAGAGCTTTTGATCAATGGTCTCCGTTCATTGCTTTGTGGCTCAAATTTGCCAGAAAGGGCATAGGAAGGAAACGGTGGCGCTGCGATCCAGGAGGCGACGGAATGGACAGCGTGGGTGTTGTGGGGGCGGCCAGAGGCGGCGGTGGTCGCGGCGTCGTCTAGTTGGGTCATAGGTAATGGAGGCAGCTGCGGTCAGTCAATGTTCATGGCGGCTGAACGTTAGGGTTCATGTGTGATCGCAATCTGTAGGGTTGCTTTGGTGAGGAATCACAGTTTTTCCCTTTCTTTTGTTTTATTTAATATAAATTTAAATCTTAACCTTCTAACATCAATAACTTTTGCATATGAACTCAGATTTGGACGTAGTTTCTTCCATTGGATTCATATTGAAATTACGAATAACAAGGAACTAGTTTGGCTGAATTTAGAGACTGTTTAAATTTTGGGTTTTAATCGAACTTTAAATTGAATATAAATCAAAGATGTGTGATTTAACTCACTCATGCAATACTAAACCTTCTTATGTTAGTCAAATTTAATTTATGATGTAATTATAATGCTACTGGTTGCTGTTTGGTAGTTTAAATTGACATTTTAAATTAAAATTAAATTTCATTGAATTAAATTGCCATTTAAATTACTATTGAATTTGAATTGTCAGTTAAATACCTGATATTGATAATCAGTTAATTGTTGTGATTTATTTGCTTGTTTGGAAGTCGATTGTGATGGATGTTTATTTATTGACAATTTAGATAATTGGTTGTTTAATTATTAACATATATCCCTGTTATTTACCCTGTATAATAATTGAAAGCATATCAATTGCTATTTGAATTATTTCAAATAAATTAAGAGATAAGTTGAAATGATATATACCTATGACATATTGATTTGGATTAAAATGATATGTATCCATCCATGTAATTAAATTAATATAACTGATCACATGGGCATAGGGTAGAAAATTATACACGGACAACGGATAAGTAAATTAAATGGTTCTTAAAATCTTGAATTTGGATTTTGGTTGATGATTTTATTTTAAAAGGCAATAAATTGTGGGTTTATGTAAATTGAATTTTTTCTAATTCAGGCTTTGAAATGTTGAAACCGAAATTGGTAAAAGGAAATTGTTTTAAAGAATAAAAATTAAAATGTGGAATATAATAGATATTTAACTTTAATTTTAGTAATTGAATTATTAAAGATTCGAACCTTAGATTTATTAATGAAGTATAATTTGATATAAGTGCTTTAAATCGGTAAAAGGAAATTGGACTCGAAATTGATATAAATTGAAATGGTTTAAAATAAGAAGTAAATTGGAATTTAAATAATTCAATTGAATTGTTGAATCAAATTTGAAGTTAAAAATGAATATTTCCAGAAATTGAAGTTATTTTTAGTTGAAAATTTATTTAACTTAGGATTTGGAAGTAAATGGAAATTGAATCAACTAAAATCGAAAGATAAGAAATTGAGTTGTTAATTGGATTTGGACATGGGTCCAGATTTATTAGAATAGAAGAAAATAGTTTAATTTGATATTATTTTCAAAATAAGTTATTTTTGATATAAACTGTCTAAAATCTGTTATTTTTAATATTCAAATTATCTAGATTTTCCAAACTATTTCACTATATAAAACTTTTCAATACTCAAACCATTTTCTATTAAACTATTTTAATCTCTAAACTATATAAACTATTTTAAAGTATTTACACCTATTCAAATTATTTTATAAAATTACAGGTTATGCAAATTTGGAATGTTTATATTTGCATCGTTGATTTAAATTCGAATATGGTTAAATGAAAATATAACCTAAGTTGGAACTTGAAATGGTATTTTCAAGCGAAAATGACATATTTTGAGTAAATTGATGATTTCGAAATGAAGGATATTTTGAATTGAACTTGATATTTTGATATCAAATATGAATCGGTTTTGAAATGTAAAAGAACCAACCGATATGAAAAATGACGTTTGGTTGTTAAAGAGCCCAGGACCTCCTATTGGCATGCTCTCTGTCAATATTGGAACCACCTTAACACTGTGTACGCGATGGATGATATCTAGAATGTAAAGGTTGAATTGGAAGTGTTTGCTGGATTTGAAGAAAGAGAACAATGATGGATGACCTCGACACTTGTATCAATTTGAAATGACTGAACGAGGAGCATATGTCTGACTAAGGGTTCGCAACCTTTAGGGGCCATCACCTCTTCGTATTATTATATTAATTTTGGACTCGATCGGTGCACCTTGATTTGATTTTGGGGGTGCTGGACTCAATGGGCGGTCATAGCTACGTTGTGTTACCATCAGCCATAAAGAGTAAACTGGTAGAATCCTACCTTGGGCATTGCCTCACATGCCTTGTCATACTTTTATCCTTATTCGTGACCACTAGGATATTGTTTTAGTGTTATCTTATCTCGGTGCCTCCCTGGCCACCGACGTTATCGGTGATGCTACAAAGGAAAACTGTAAGACAATGCATAAAAATGTGTTAAGACGGATTGATGTAAAGCCTTAACGCTATATTAATACTTTACATTACTGGCTGACATTACATATATAGTGGATTCTACTATATATAGATAGTTTAACAGATTCTTAGGAGATGGAAAATCTTGCAACATCTCTTAACTTATTGCACACGCGTTATAAACTGGATAGGAGATGTAAAATCCAGTAAACATCTCTGAAGCTATCACACTCATATTTATTTACTTTTGATTTTACTTACATAAGAATTTTTAGTTTTGACTCAGGCATTTTGTCTTTTCATTAGGCTCGAGTCAGCCTGAGCCTTTCAGTGTTTGAAGACATTATTTCTGGAGGACGATGACGAAGTTTGGTATATTATATTATTAGTATTTTTCCTCTGCGTCATTATTGGTATGTGTTAATTGTACTATGATTTGTTGTAAAAGTTGTGTAATCAAATTTATATTGCAACAGCTTCATGACTGTTTATTGTATTATTATATTTTGTCATTCCACTATGAGATTCTATGTTTTTTTTTTGCTTTTTCTCTTATTTTTTATTTACCCCATTGACAATCCTCCCATTTGAATGGTTTTAGTTAGACATGTTTGGTTTATTATCGATTTAAACCATCTAAAAAGGTGGATCATCAATTTGGACACCCAAGTTCGATCAAGCATTCAAAGAGTTAAAGGAAGTTGACAAGTGCTCCCATTTTAACTATTCCAGATAGGAGTACAGGATTAACAATTTACATGGACGCTCGTAGGACCAGACTAGGAGCAGTTTTGATGCAGAATGATAAAGTAATAGTGTATGCATGTCGATAGTTGAAACCTCATGTGAAGAATTACGCTACGCACAATCTGGAGCTTTTGGCAGTTATCTTCACATTGAAGGTCTGGAGGCACTATCTTTTGGGTGTACAGTTTGTGTTATATACAGATCATAAGTCATTAAAAATATCTTTTTACCCAAAAGAACTTGAACTCGAGGTACCAAAGATGGATGGGGTTTCATGCGTCTTATGACCTAGAAATTCTTTATACCTTAGGAAAAGCAAATGCCATTACAGATGCATTGATTAGGAATGCGGCGATGATTGCAAATTTGTAAGTTAAGCCAGCATTATTAGAGATGATTTCATATTTCTAAGAAGAAGACCCTAGTGTAGCTTGGCTTAAGAAGGAGGTTGAAAATGGAATTATTTCTAGTTTTCAGATAGACCCTTGAGGTATTTTAAGTATGGATGGACAAATTTGTGCACCAGATGTTAACGGAATTTGACAGGATGTGCTAAGAGAGTGCGATCAGTTAAATTTATCTATCCACCCAGGAGTAACTAAAATGTTTCAGAATATAAAGAAGTCCTTTTTGATGAAAGGGATGAAGAGAGACATTTCGTTCTTCATAAGCCGATATGCATATTGTTGATAGGTCAAGAGTGACCAGCAGAAGACATTGGGTTGCTTCAACCATTGAAGATACTGAATTGGAAGTGGGAGCAAGTATCTATGAATTTTATCGATGGCTTTCCCATAACAAGAAGAGGTAATGAAGTCATTTTGGTTTTGTAGATCAATTAACAAAGTGAGCCCATTTTATTCCAGTGAATTCAACTAGAACTGCAGCTCTTTGGCAGTGATTTATTTGAGGAAGATCATTCGGCCGCATGGAATTCAGTAAGTATAGTTAGTGATCATGACCCCATCTTCACTAGTCGATTTTGAGGGGCATTGAAAGCCGCTTTAGGGATAGTGTTGAATTTGAGTACAACCTATCGCCCGTACCACAAAACTGCAATTGGAGTTGGAGTTGTATTCTCAAGCTTAGGGAGACTTTCATTCCTCTCTTACAATGTAACTATGTTTTCATTAAAGATTTATCTTTCTGGCATTCACCATGGGCTAAACAAGGGTTGATCTTAAGTTCTGTAGTGTATTATAACTTGAGAAGAAACTCTGGTATTTCTGAACAGGCAACGGTTGAAGAGTTTTTACATGATGATGGTATAGTTTTACCTTATTCTAGTTCCTCTCTACTTAGGAACTTATGGAATGTTATCACTGGCAATCCCATTAAGAATAATGACAGTGTTTTAATTTGGTCTAACAAGGGTAAGTCTCATTCCATTAGACTTGTTTATAATTCTCTCTGTCAAAATGGTTATCATTTCCCCTGGCATTCAAGAATATGGAATATTGGAGGTAGTGCAAAAGAAAATTTATTGTTATGGAAAGTGATGGCTAATGCTTTAAATACCAAGGATAAGCTAAGTAAAATGGGTATTATTTCAGAGGATATATGTGTTTTATGCAAATCAGAAACTGAAAGTAATACTCATTTGTTTTTTGAGTGCTCCTTTGTGTATCAGATTTGGTATAAATTACTTTCTAATGGTGGATTTTATAAACTATCACCTATTAGTTCAGTTGAATGGTTTAATGTGTTCAAAGCTACAAGATGGAAGACTCAAATGACCAGGTTGCTGCTTAAACTTGTAAAGAGATTGATATATGCAGTATGGTCTGAAAGGAATAATAGAGTTTTTGGTATTGGTTGTAAAAATTCAGCACAGCTCTATAATTTGGTTCATAGCAGCATTCTCAGAGATAGTAAAGCAGATCATATTTGAAGTTCATGGCAGTATTTTACATACAGATGGCCTTTCTCTGGATTGTGATGCATAAAGATTCCCAGGACTGTATGCAGTGTTTTATATAGTTTGGTCTTTGTAATGATTTTTGATTGTATTTGTTGTTTTATTATCATTGTATTGGTCAAGATGGTTGTAATTGAGTGAAATTTAGTGGATCTGTAATTGTTCTTGTAATATTACATAAGTCAATAAAATGAGTTCATGCTCTAGCCTTTCAAAAAAAAACCCAAAGGGTGAACTGAATTTCAGAGGATCTCTTGAGAACATGTATTTCAGATTTTGGAGGATCATGGAAAGATCACCTTCTCCTAGTAGAGTTCTCTTACAACAAAATTTACCAAGCTAGCATTGGTATGGCACCCTATGAAGCTTTGTATGGACAACCATGTAAATCGCCTTCTTGTTGAGTTAAGACTGGAGACCAATTAGTTCTTGGACCAGAGGTAATTCGAGAAGCAAAAAGAAAATGGCTATGATCAAGGAAAGGATGAAAGAAGCCCTGGATTGATAGAAAAGTTATGTCAATCAACGGAGAAGGGACTTAGAGTTTGTGGTTAGGGATTTGGTATTTGTGAAAGTTTCTCTGGTCAAAGGAGTTGTAAGATTTAGAAGTGCAGGAAAGATAGCACCCAAATTCATTAGACCATTTAGAATCCTTAAGATAATTGGATCGTCAGCCTATAGAGTAGAATTTCCTAAAAGATTGTCAGAAATTCATAATGTCTTTCATGTATCTCATCTAAGAAAGCATGTTCATGATCCATCTTCGATTGTTGAGATGTCTACTCGGAAAGACTTGGAAACAGACCCAAATTTGACGGTAATCCAACATCTAGTTTATATTGTAGATTACGATGAAAGGAGATTAAGAAAAAAGTTGGTGAAGCTTGTGAAGGTTTAGTGGATTGATGATCACCACGATTGAACTTAGAAGACTAGAATTATAGTAGAGAAACCTACCCTGATGTAGTGTCAGGTCAGTTGTTTTTTGTTTAAATGTTATATATGTTTGTTTATGGCATAGTTGTTGTGCATTGGTATATTAGTTTCTTAATATAATATATACCTTTTAGAGAGTCTTTTTGTGTAGCAATTTTGGGGACAAAAATTTCTTTTGGGGGCAAAAGGGAATGACCCGTAAAACAATCGCTTTGTATTTGAATATTTAAATCATTTTTAAATATTTAAATAATAAATTTTAATAACTAAATAAACATATTTTAAATATTAATTGATAATAATAAAATCATTTTCAAATTTTTTTTACCAAAATAATTAGTTCAAACAAAAATAGAAAATGTAACTGAAAAACCTTTCCCAAAATTTTGACTTTTCGACATCGGAAAATTATCGAAAACATTGCGCACATTTTCTTATAAGTTATATACACATGCACAGACATGTACATACGTCATGTGATAAGTTAATTATAGAATTAAAGTTAATAATCATGCTTAGTTTAAAAGAAAACATTATTTGACTAAATATGCATATAAAAAACCTAAATAAACCTAAAGAAATACACAGCCATCACTTTACGTACCTAGGTAAGTACATAAAAACATGCTAAGGGGGGACCTATGGGGTAATGTATGCAAGGGGAAATGGAGAAGGTATGGAGCTTCATGATACATGCACACTTTATATTACTTAATTCCTAAGTCAATTTATTAAAATACCCTCCTCATTTTCCTATAAATATTCCATCTTAACATATTTCTTGACTTTAAATTCTCTTTCCCATTTCCTAAAACCTCTTTTACATATGCTTAAACATCCATGGCATCTTAGTTTCTAAGAATCCAAATTTTCACTTTTTCCTTATGTTAGATTGCTAAAACTAGTTGTTTCCTTCTCTACTTAACTTTATATTCAAAACAACACCCATTACTCCCCATTCTTCATCATGTCATGCTCTATAGCCTCTAGGCTAAGCCCTAAGGCACCTTCAAGGCCCACTAAGTTAAGTCATTTTCATAATAGCACATTGTTCTAGTCGCATTCGTGAAGTTAGTGCAAGTTTGGTTAAGTTAGTAAGCAATTTGATGAGTAAAGTTTCCACCTTCAAACCAAATATTTTCAAAATATATTTTTATTCATGTTATAGCTATTGAATCTTTGTTGTATTGGTGAAGTAAGATTTTGGTTGTTGGAGTTGGTTTGCTGCATGAAAGTTGGTCGCTTTGAAGAGTTAGTAACCGAATCATAAGTTATGTGAAAATCTAGCAGTTAAATTAATTTCGTTGTTAATAAATGCTTGTTACACGCTGAATCATTATGAACTACCATGTATGTATGTTCATCCCCTTTCTTTGTGATGGTTTGTTGTATTGAAATGTCATATACTTGAATTCTGGGTTGTCCGTATTAAGATAATCGTTATATGGGCACTTTTGGAAAATCAACTTTTATCGAAGCCATTTGGATTCTTTACCGTGCTTGGAATTTTTAACAAGTTAAGTAAGTTTTTAATTAACAATGTTTTCAAAAATAATTAATTATTTTAATAATGATTATTTAATTTAATTAATTATTTAATTAATAAGGATTAAAGTTAATTGATTAACTTATTAACCACGTGTTTAAAATTAGCTAATCACTTGGTTAATGATGTTTTGAAAATAAATAATCGGTTTATCTAATGATGTTTAAGATTAATTAATCTTTTAATAATGATGGACTAAAGTTAGATAATCAATTTATTAATGATGTTTTTTAATTAATCTTTTTAATTAATGACTTTCAAAAGTTAATAAATCTGTTTAACGTTAAATAAATCTTTTCTTAAATAAAGTTCAAATTAGTTAATCATTTTAAAATAATGACATTTAATTATTTATTAACTAATTAAACTAGTTATATTTAAGTATTATTAACTAATTTAATTAATGGCATTTTAAAAGGTAATTTACCCCTTTTTAATTAACAGTTATTGAATATAATTAATTAACTTGGTAAAAAAAGTTTTAAAATTAATTAATGTAATAAGGATGTTTTAAGTTAAATCCTTTTTGTAATGATTTTTCATAGTTAATAAACTCTTTTAACAAAACGTTTTAAAGCTAATACTTGTAATGTGAAGGAAACTACGAATTCGGTTTTTTTAAAGAAAAAGTTTCATTTATTTATGGAAATGAATTAATTTCCGTAAAGCAATTCATTACATGGAAACTATTTATTTGTATAACTATCATTACATATTGAAGAAGTGGGCTTGTCGCTATTTCGAAAGTTAAGAATGATTGTGAGACGTGACTTTGTGGTAACACTACCTTGACTTGTCTGGTATTATTGTTAACCAAGAAATAGTAGAAGTGTGAGTTCGATGAGTGGTGGTAAGCATACATGATTTAATTTTCATATATGTTCACCTTATATCCTTGATAGTCGATTTATTTGCTATTGGTTACTTTAGCTTCTTATTACCATCATTTTAAGATGATTTATTAATCCATTAAGCATTGATATCCGTTGTCGGAAATGAATTAAACCAACGCGCAAAAGGAAGCCAAGCTATGTGGGGTTGCTTCCATTCGGATACTTTCACATCTCATCTAGATTGAATTCGGTAGCGCTATTAGATGTGAAATATTTGGATACTCGGTAAAGTTTGGCAGGGTCCAGCTTGGAGGGTTCCGAGAAGTTTTATAGCGTAAATAAGCTTCTCAGAAGAATAATACTGGAGGTATATTTCAAGGGGCTGCACCTTCCTACTCATTTGTTGGAGATTTTACTTTCTTATTTAATTCAAACCTTCAAATTTATTTCCTTATATACATTGGGAAGAGTAAACCACTCTTTATGGTGTTTAATTATTTATCCATTCTTTACGTTTAGATGTGCTTTACCTAGGAGTAAACCCGTTCTTTGTTTAGCGTTGTGGACTTACATGTTTTGTGCTTAGTTTAACATTTATTATTTAAAAAGTTTTACTCATACCAAACATATCGTTTAACCCGAGTTGTTGGTTTTCCGTAAACTCTCAGGTACTCATTTTATTCGAGTAGTTCGAGACTAGTCGGTCTTTCGTGGGCTCTTTGAAGATGACATTTGGGCAAAAGAATTTTCATCTTCTTTGTTATTTATTCTGCTATATTATCTAGTTTGTGTAAATTTATGTTGTTTTAGCATATGTAAAGGCAGGATATTATAACTGCCTAAGCTGATTTGTAGTACTTTTATGTAACTTTGATAACTTCCTATTAAGAAGTAACCTGATGTAATATTGACTATTATGGTTTATTTTGCGGTTATCTTGTGAGGTTACCTATTCTATTCTATATTTTACCCCACGATGATTTATCTTTTTCATGCTTAGGCAACGACATTGAACGCCGAGGATGTGCTAAGTGTTGTTTCTAGGTGTCAGTAAGGGGGGTCGTCATAATATGATTTTTCACGATTGTATACTTTCTTATATCTAGTGAATCAGTTTCATCGAGATTTTATATATTACAAACAAAGTCATTGACTACTCAAATTTTGTATGTGATCTAATATGAATCAAATATACGTATCCTTATATCTCTTTAGAGTATAAAATAACAGAAGATAACTATAACAACCTACTTTTCTGTACACTCTATGCCGACAATAAGCCGCACATGTCAACTCAAATTGAACAAAAAGGCGGATTGTTAATGGCAACAAAAGAGAGGGAGAATATGGAAGAACTAAAAACGAACACAGAATCTCACAACGCAATGGAATAACATATATTAATCATATAATACTTTACAAATACATTTCGAAATAATACATCAGAGTTTCACTAATACAATTTCTAACCTAGGACAATTATAATAGCCTATCCTTATACATCATATATAGAGTACATAATATACAGTGAAAATAAGATAATAATTAACTATCAGTGAAGCCTCTTACTCCAAGCTTCTTCTAAAATGCATCCGTAGAAAACCTGGACTACTTGGCTGCTCATAAAAATTTGAGCACCTAAGAGTTTTAGGAAAAGAAAATAAAAATCCGGGTCAGATATGGGTCTGGTGTGAGTAAACTCAAACAACTGAATTATTATTTTTAAAATCTTTTAAAATCAAAGGTATCTCATAAAACCACGCCATACATAAACATAGATGTGTTTTTACCTTACGATAACCAAAACACTTAATTATAAAATGCAATGATATTATAATAATGTCTAAGGGTGAAAATAATAATAATCAAATAGCTATGATGCTCGTGCAGTGTACATCATAACAATATACTAGGTACATAATCAAAAACCGATAAGGCGCATTCGCTAATTGTGTAGGATTTCCATGGAGGTGCCTTTGGAACCTCTGAGAACAGTCCTCCTACACAAGGATCAGAGTTATCCTTCCGAAGCATTATACTCATCTAGCCAGGATACTATAGGAAAAACGTAACTGGTCTTGCTAAGACCGAGTGCATCGCTCCCAACATGCCAAAACTAATAGATATTGCTAATAAAGGGAGTCGACTACACTCTATGGGTTTGCCAACCCTAGTAGCCATGTCTCTTATCTCTGGTTTTAGTAATTTCCGCTATTAAGGCTACGTCCGGCATTCCATCTTATGCACCGCACCAAAATAGATCACGGAATCCTATATGGATTCCCATACCACATAAGTCTTGGAATCACGTGAGGATTTCCACATCTCAATATACATCTTGGAATCACCCATGTATTCTCATACCCCAACCAGTCAAAGAACTACATATGGATCTCAAAATCTCAATGTAACACGAAACTTCTCCATATAACCGTATATGGTTTAGGAGGGTTGCAGTTTCAAGTCATCTCGTACGAGTACACTCTTTTGCTTCCCGTGTGCTTCACTAATCAATCGTCAATTTTCTGGAATGCTCAATATCGATTCATTATGAAATAATCAGACAATACATAAGAGCGAGGATCACCCCCTAACCGTTTAAGTGGATGAATATCCTTATCATTTATCCTAGAAGCACAAATGAGTTTATACGTACAGTGTAGCACCACCGATGGTAATTGTACCATATAATTCCCATGTTACCTCTAGATATTTCCAGAGTTAAAATCCTTCGGCAGGGAATCATTTCCTTACCACCAAATTAAGAAGGATTATATATTTGGGCCAAGATTTGATAGTCGGTTATTTAACTATCGAATAACAAAAATCCAAAACAAAAATTACCTTTCCCATTAAAATCACTAAAGCCACATAAAATATTTTGAAATTGCTTCATATACTAAACTCATCAGGATAAGTATATTCACAAAACAGTCTTTTCAATAGGGAATCTTTTAAAAATAGATATGGAAAGTACCATTCGGTATCGATTATGGATTGCAGTTCAATGGTTAAGTCTCTGCCTCAAAGAAATCCAAACTTAACTGCATTCAATCTCTGCCTCTCGATTTACGCCTAGAAATCAATCATAGATTGCAGCTTGCACAATGATTACGTCGCTATCCCAACGAAAAAACCTAGTAAACTGTAGGCAATCTCTGCCACTCGAATTACACTATACAAATCAATTCTTTCAACATCTCTTTATTTCATAGATAATTTCAATTTATTTTATAAATTCACAAGTTAAATTTATAGAAAAATACTCTTTTCTAAATCTCAAACCACTTGTAAAACTTTCATTTTTAAATCCTTTATAATTTTCCTTTATAAAATATCATTTACGAAATATCTTTTGTAAAACACCTTAAGTAAACCCTTAGTAAAAACCCCTTTTATAAACAAGTTATTACTTACAAATAACTTTATAAAATAATAGTATAACTTGAAAGTCATTTAAATCTTTAAACTCCAAATTGATTAAGGAATTGAAGTTAATTCAAAAACATACTTTATAAATTCCAAAAAGAGGCTTAGCAATAACAATGGTACTTATTTAAGTCACAGTTCAATGTCAATTCCAATTCACTTAACTGTTATTTACGTAGATGAACATTTAAGTAAATACTACTCATATCCAAATCAGGGAATAATATGTCAATGTAAGCTAACTAGAGTATACATGTCCAAATAACATAATAGTAAGATGGTGATTTGTTCTGCTAAAAAGATGTCCAAACAATTCAATCAATTAATAGCAGAATTCAGATTTATTCTGCTAACATATATTCAAACGAACAAACTAACAATCAAACAACCAAACAATTTATGGTAGAATGGGGATTTATTCTAATAACACATGTACATATAAACAAACAATTAATTAATCAATTTAAGCAGAACGAGGATTTATTCTGCTAACACATGTCCAAACAACCCAACTATCCACGTTATAACTCATTCACAGTTATATGGTTCCTTAATGGTATTAACACTTGAATCACTTGTATTAAAAACCATCTTTGGAAAAGAAGTTCATTTAAAACACTTTTATTTTTTGAATAAATGGGATTTAAAAATTTTGTAAATCTTTTTAAAAAAACTAGTTATAAGTTAAATCCTTATATATAATCATAATTAATCTTAATTAAATCTTAACTTAATTTAATTAAATAATTAAACTATAATTAACTATTAATTAAATCAAATTAAACATTTATTAATTATTAAACAATTAATTAAACCTTAATTAATAATTAAATATTAATAATCTCGATTAATTAATCAATTAATCTTTAATTGCAATTAAATAATAAACTAAACCTTGAATAAATAATTTATTATAAATTAAAACCATGATTTATAATTAAAATAATTAGCACTTGATTAATAATTAATTAATGATTAATCCTATATTTAATTAGTGATAAATTAAATATAAATATTACTTAACTCATACTTAATTAACTTAATTAATAAATAATAAAAATAAATCTTAACTTTAAAAGGTAATTAACTAATAAATAATCTTCATTTAATTATTATTATTAAACTTTGTTTAATCCTTAACTAATTATTAATTATTAAAAATTTAATCAATTAAAAATTATTTTTAAAATTTAATTAAATTCCTAAAACATTATTATCAAGTTTATAAAACTTTTACAAACACTTTTGAGTTTTAGAAATAATTTTTTTTCAAAAATCAAACTTTGAAGCGAACTGCATCCATTGCGACTATCGCTATCGATACCCATAACTTCCCACTTGTTTTCCACTTCTATATCACAAACAACCCAAAGTCTATGAACCATAACCATCACATAAACATGCATACATCCTTCAAACCAAGCATAATACTTAGACTTTGATTTCGAATTCTAAGATTCACAACACATACACACATGTATTACCATAACAACCATTAGATAATCCAACAATATCATTACATAAACAACCATATTACAACCATACATGTATCCTAAAAGGTTAATGAATTTACTTACCAGAAATTTTGAAAATTTGGAATACTTTGAAACTCGGGACACTTTAAAAACAAGGAAATCCACTCAAAAATAGGTCATATTGTTCTCGATTTTTGGACCTTTTTCTCTAGAATTTTAAAAATTTGTTAAAAGAAAAGTTTTAGAAAATTCTTTCCTATATCATTTGAAAATAATAATTTCACAATTGGGATAATTTTTTAGAGAGTTAGGGTCAAATCAGTAAGGGTTATTTTCTGACTTAAAAATCTTGGTTCAAAAACACTCTTAAAAAATATGGATTTTGGAGTACTGAATCTTGAAAATAAAAATTGGAACACTACAAAGTTGTACCCATTGAAATTATAAATGGTCTGGAAAAAAGAAAATCTAATTTTTGGGTAGAATGTAAGGAGTTATGACCGAAACCATTTCCGGTAAAATGGAAGAATTTTGAACTGGAACGGATGAGTTTGAAAGCTAAGTTCAAATCATTTTAAAAAGTTTAAGATTTGAAATCATAAAACTTAAAAATGTTAAAGGAAGCCATTAAAGTTCTTTTTCATCTTTAGGAAGTTAAAGTAAAAAAAATTTAGAAAGTAGAAAATGAAAGGGAGAAGGAAAAAAAAAGACTCTATACAAAATGAAATACCTAAAATTACCTAACTACCATTGTACTTTTCCCTCCACAGTATTGCACCACTTCACCACCCATGTCCCCTCCTTACCAACATGAAATGACCACCGCATGTACTCTTGTCTCCCCAGTTGCCAAAGTGTCAAATCTTGTTCCCCCTGATGTGACTATTTTCTATTTATGTTTTTATTTAGTTGCCAAAGTGTCACATCATCATTATCTTAAGCTAATTAACTTAATTAAATCTAGTTAATCCTAATTATATTATCCTAAACCATATTATATACATATTGTGCTCATATATATATACAAAAGTGTACACAATATTTCAAATAACTTTTATATTATGAAACTTCGAAAATTCATAAAACAGTTTTCGGTCACACTTTCTGTTTTTCCTTGAATTATATATTTTTGTAAACACATTTCAAAATTATTTCACGATCATTGTTTATTATTAAAATATTTTTATTTTCATTATAAAACCTATATATTAAATTTCAAAATTAATTAAATATTCGCAAATCAATGTAGTGACATTTCCGGTTGTTACATTTTTCCCAATAAAAAGAATTTCGTCCTCAAAATTACACCTCATATCATATGCCATAAACACACTTAACACTATGCATCATCCCGTATGATGTACATAGATCATTCCAATACAAGAATATGATTCGATCATAACTCGAATACATAACTTCACTTCCGAACTAGTATTGCTCACCCGATTTTCTAGTGCAGACTCCGATCAGACTCCTTGATTTGGAACCTCGGTTTTCCTTACGTAGTTGTAACTACGATAGAAAATTTGGTCCCATACCAAAAATCCTCATCAAATGTTAACCGTCAAAAATCGGGTAATAAATCCTTATTTGGAAATGGGATAAAACACCTCAAGCCATATACTCGAATCTTAGATCAATTATATGAAAAGAGAAATGATCTACATTCAACTTACGTACTTACTTAATAGGTTCCTCCTAATACCAATTTCCATTAATAAATTTATGAAAAGTGTTCACAAACAACTTTTAGTTTCAACTTGGATAATACTCCACTGCAGCCTAAGAGTATATACCCCTATGTGATTCCACTATTCGATTCTGAATTTATTTTCCTATGAAAATACAAGATCCAAATACCTGAGTTTTATCCGAAACATTTTGAAAAGAAACTATAATTTCAATCCTTTGAAAATTTACATATAGTGTGAGTAACTCCAAAATGATACTAAGGAACTGAGTTTTACAAAAACAATATCATACATTCCCTTACCAAGAAGGATAATACTCAAGGGAAGTGTTTACCATCTGAACACATCTCTTCCCCAATTTTAAGTTATTTTCGAGCCACTCGAACTAGTTAACTTAAAAATATTACTTTTATTTCAAATTTCCATTTCTTAAATAACACTTTACATTTTCAAATAAAACAGTCATTAGTTCCCAAAACCTATAAAATCATTTCTCAGAAGCACCGAGATTTAGGTTCTCAAGTTTCAACCTAAATTCTTTTTAATTAAAAGACACATCTTATTTAGTCCATTTCCAAATATTTATTTCCAATATTATATTTTTGGATAAACATTTTTTAATCAAATTTTACCTCAACATTAGCATCAAACACCTAATAGACAAATTGTAAAACTTTATTCACAAGGTGTTCATTTCAATGTTTCTTGTTCCTATTTACCCGATCCATATCTTATAAAGGAGATACCTATATACACTAACAATAATCAATGCTCAAATTGGACAAGCATGAATAAATAACCCTAAATGATAATAATAAAGCATTATTATCTCCTATAACAACACCTCAATAATATTATACTATCGAAAATCATTCTTTATATGTAAAATATATGCTAAGTAAAATTATTTCGTTTATTCAATTTCCAAAACAATACGGTATCAGTTGATCTGGTTCAAGTGTTTAGGAATCCCTATCGATAACATTGGTCAGATGCATCGACCAGAATTCATATACCACTCAACCGATCAAACGTATAAAACATTTTATATCACTAGCAAATATGCACTCTTACATATAATACACTCATACTCATTCTAGGGCCTCACTTACCTGATCTCAAATGATTTGCCCCACCTAAGCCAAGGTTCTCGCTTAACCTTCAGCTCTGGTACCACTTGTAACAACCCGCTTTTCTGTCACTCTAAACTGACGATAAACCGCACATGTCAACTCAAATTAAGCAAAATGGCAGATTGTTAGGGGTTAAAGAAGAAAGGTAGAAGATAGAAGAACTAAGAACAAACATAGAATCTCACAACCCAACAGAATAATATATACTAATCACATAATAAATTACAAAGACATTTCGAAATAATACATGAGAGTTACACTGATACAATTTCTAAGCAAGGACAATTATAAAAGCCTGTTCTTATATATAAAATATAGAGTACATAATATACGTCAAAAATAAGATAATAACTAACTATAAGTGAAGCCTCCTGCTCCAAGCTCCCTCCAAAATGCATCGATAGAAAACCTGTACTACTTGGCTGCTCATAAAAATTTGAGCACCCAAGAGTTTTAGGGAAAGAAAATAAAACTCCGAGTCAGACATGGGTATGGTGTGAGTAAACTCAAGCAACTAAATTATTATTTTTAAAACTCTTTTAAAATCAAAGGTATCTCGTAAGACCACGCCGCACATAAACACGGATGGGTTTTCACCTTACGATAACCAAAACGCTTTATTATAAAATCCAGTTATATTATAATAATGTCTAAGGGTGAAAATAATCATAATCAAATGGTTGTGATGCTCGTGTAGTGTACATCACAACAATACTAGGTATATAATCAAAAACCAATAAGGTGCGTTCGCTAATTGTGTAGGATTTCCATGGAGGTGCCTTTAGAACCACTGAGAACGGTCCTCTTATACGAAATCAGAATTATCCTTCCGAAGCATCGTACCAATATAGTCGAGGTACTATAGGAAAGACATAATTGTTCTTGCTAAGACCGAGTGCATCGCTCCCGGCATGCCAAAAATGATAGATGTTGCTAGAAAAAGAAGTCGACTACACCCTTTGGGTTTGCTAACCCTACTGACCATGTCTCCTATCTCTGGTTTTAGTCATTTCCGCTGATGAGGTTACGTCTGGCATTCCAGCTTACGCAGTGCACCAAAATAGATCATGGAATCCTACGTAGATTCCCATCCCCATGGCTCTTAAAGTCACGTAAGGATTCTCACATCTCAATATAGATCTTGGAATCACCCATGGATTTCCACACCCCAACCGGTCTTGGAACTACATATGGATCCTAACATCTTAATATATCATGAAACTCCTCCATTGAATCATATATGGTTTTGGAGTGGTTACAATTTCAAGTCATCTCTTACAAGTACACTCTTTTGCTTCCTGGGTTGTTCCACCAACCAATCGTCGATTTTTCAAAATGCTCAATACCCATTCTTTAGGATATAATCAGATAATACATAAGAGTGGGGATTACCCCTTAACCTTTAAGTTGACAGATCTCCTTATCATTTGTCCTAGAAGAAAAAAAAGAGTTTATACGTACAGTATAGCACCACCGATGGTAACTTTACCATATAATTCTCATGTTTCCTATATATATTTTCAGAGTTAAAATCCTTCGGTGTTAAGTAAGGAATTTTTTCCTACCACCAAATTAAGAAGGATTACATATTTGGTCCAAGATTTGATAGTCAGTTATTTAACTATCAGATAAACAAACATCCAAAACAAAGATTAAATCTTTCCCACTGAAATCACTAAAGCCTCGTAAACTAATTTGAAATTGCTTCATTTACTTATCTCATCATGACAAGTATATTCACTAAACATTCATTTCAAAAACACTTGGAAAATCTTTTTAAAATAGATGTGGAAAGTACCATTCGGTATCGATCATGGGTCAGAGCTCAATGGTTACGTCTCAACCCTAGGAATATCAAAACTTAACTGTAGGCAGTCTCTGCCTCTCGAATTACGCCATGAAATCAATCAAAGATAGCAGTTTGCACAATGGTTACGTCGCTATCCCAGCAAAAAAACAAAGTAAACTATAGGCAATCTCTGCCACTTGAATTACGCTATACAAATCATACATTCTTTCCACATCTCTTTTTAGAAAAATACTCTTTCCTAAATCTCAAAACATTTGCAAAACTTCCCTTTTTAAATCTTTTATAAATTTCCTTTATAAAATAAAATTTACGAAATATTTTTTTTGTAAAACACCTTAGTAAACCCTTAGTAAAAACCCTTTTATAAACAAGTTATTACTTACAAATAACTTTATAAAATAATAGTATAACTTGGAAATCATTTAAATCTTTATACTCCAAATTGATTAAAGAATTGAAGTTAATTCAAAAACATACTTTCTAAATTCCAGAAAGAGGCATAGCAATCCCAATGGTAATAATTTAAGTTACCATTCAATTTCAATTCCAGTTCACTTAACAGTTATTTACATAGATCAACATATATTTAATACAACTCATATCCAAATCAGGGAATGATATGTCAATATAAGCTAAATAGCATATACATGTCCAAATAACATAATAGTAGGATGGTATTTGTCCTGCTAAACAGATGTCCAAATAATTCAATCAATTAATAGCAGAATTGGAATTTATTATGCTAACACATATTCACTCGAACAAACTAACAATCAAACAATTTATAGTAGAACGGGGATTTATTCTGCTAACACATGTCCATACAAATAATCAATCAATCAATTTATAGTAGAACGGGTATTCATTCTGCTAACACATGTCCAAACAAACCAACGATCTACATCATAACTCATTCACAGTTATAGTTTCCTTAATGGAATCGACACTTGAATCACTTGTATTATAAACCACCTTTGAAAAAGAAGTTCTTTTAAAACACTTTTACTTTTGGAAAACACGGGATTCAAAACTTTTAAACTCTTGTTAAAAAAATTAGTTATAAGTTAAATCCTTATTTAAATCATAATTATTCTTAATTAAATATTAACTTAATTTAAATAAGTAATCAAATAATAATTTACTATTAATTAAACCCAAATTAATCATTTATTAATTATTAAATAATTAATTAAATCTTCATTAATAATTAAATATATTAATCTCAATTAATTACTTTAATTAAACTTATATAATAAATTAAACCTTTAATAAATAATTTATTTTAAATTAAAACCTTTAATGATTTATAATTAAAAATAATTAACACTTGATTTATAATTAGTTAATAATTAATCCTATATTTAATTAATGATAAATTAAATATAAATAATTTACTTAACTCATACTTAATTAACTTAATTAATTAAAATAAATGTTAACTATAAAAGATAATTAATTAATAAGTAACCTTCACTTAATTATAATTATTAAACCTTGTTTAATCCTTAATTAATTATTAATTACTAAAAAATTAATTAATTGAAAATTAAATATTAAAAACTTAATTATCTTGTTAAACGTTATTATTAAGTTTATAAAACATTTACAAACACTTTTTAGTTTTAGAAACGAAATTTTTTCAAAAATCAAACTTTTAATCGAACCGCATTTATAGCGACTATTGCTATGGATAGCCGTAATTTCCTACTTGTTTTCCACTTCTATATCACAAACAACCCAAATTTTATGAACCATAACCATCACATAAACAAGCACACATTTTTCGAACCAAACATAATACTTGGACTTTGATTTCAAATTCTAAAGTTCGCATCACGTACACACATATATTACCATAGCAACCACAAGATAATCCAATAATATCATCACATAAACAACCATATAACAGCCATACATATAAAGGTAAATTCTTTCCTAAAAAGTTAATGAATTTACTCACTAAAAATTTTGAAAAATTGAAATACACCTTTTTCTCCTAGAATTTTAAATAGTTGTTAAAAGAAAAATTTTAGATAATTCTTTCCTCTATCGTTTAAAAAAAAGAATTTCTTAATTTGGATAATTTTTGAAGGAGTTATGGTCAAAACAGTATGGGGTATTTTCTGACTTAAAAATCTTAGTACAAAAACACTCTTGAAAAATATGGATTTTTGAAGTACTTGAGCTCGAAATCAGAAAAGATAGTGCATTAAAAAGTGGTGGCCATTGAAAGTATAAATGGTTTGTAAAAAGAAAACCTAAATTTTGGATCGAATGAAAGGAGTTATGGTTAAAACCATTTCCGGTAAAATGGAAGAATTTTGAAGTGGAAAGGAGGAGTTTGAAGTTAAGTTTAAATCATTTTAAAAAGTTTAAAATTTGAAAATATAAAACTTGAAAATGTTAAAGGAAGAAATTAAAGTTCTTTTTGAGCTTTAGGAAGTTGAAGTAAAAAAATTTAGAAAGTAGAAAATGAAAAATGAAAGAGTGAGAAAAAAAGATTTTATACAAAATGAAATACCTAAAATTAACTAACTACCCTTGTACTTTGCCCTCCACGATAATACGCCACCTCACCACCCATGTCCCCTCCTTACCAAAATGAAATGACCACTACATGTACTCTTGTCTCCTCCACTTGCCAATAGGTGAAATCTTATTCCCCTTGATGTGACTATTTCCTATTTATTTTTTTATTTAATTGCCAAAGTGTCACTTTATCATTATCTTAAGTTAATTAACTTAATTAACACTAATTACTCCTTATTATATTATCCTAGACAATATTATATTCTTAATATATGTGTACATATATACAAAAGTGTACGCAACATTTCAAACAACTTTTATATGATGAAACATCGAAAATTCGAAAAACAGTTTCCGGTCACATTTTCTGTTTCTCATCGAACTATAGATTTTTGTAAACACGTTTTGAAAACTATTTCACGATCATTGTTTATTATTAAAATGATTTTTATTTTCATTATAATATATATATATATATATTAATATTTAAAATTAATTAAATATTCGCAAATCAAAGCAGTGAAATTCCTGGTCTTACAATAACACACAATTTCAGGCAAATAAATAGTTAAATTACCAAGTTACGAATGCATTCGACAGTTATATAACTTTTTTATTTGGCCAGATATTATATTTTGTGTATCTTTGTATACCTTAATTCAATTTAATAGTATATTCTTATTGATAAACAATTTTATCAAATTAATTGCATAAATTTATTGGTGTAGATAATTTTAATTTGAATGGCACGCGTTTTAACAATATTAGAAAGGTTAAATTTTGATATATTTCATTTTTTTGAGAAAACTTCCACTAGATTTTCATATTTCTCAAACCCTAAGAGAAACATAGAAATCTTTTGATTACTTTAGTGAATGTTAGGACTCTCTTGCTTTGAGATTCTGACCTTGAGTTTGCTCAATAAATCATAGGCCAATAACTGATGGATAACCCTATATTGGTTGTATCATATACAACTCTTAATCATGATCTTTATCTTAATTTTAGTCTCAACTTTGAGTTCTCTCAACAAATGGGGAAAGATAATTCACTTGTACCTATCATGTGACGACCCAACTTTCATCTCCTAGAAGTCACATCATCTTGAAGAAAGAAAGAGATAGAAAAGAGAAAAGAAAGAAGAGAAAGAAGAAAACAACATCAGAATCTCAACAGCGGAACGAATAAATTATATTAATAACATAAGTATTACATAGTACACAACAACTATCAGAGTTACACAGACAATACATCACATACTAGGCAGTTATAAACACCTATCTAGTTATTACAACTCAATACAATATAAAGAAACCATTCAGAGATACCAACACAGCGGAACAAACACACTTCCTTGCTCTTATTCCAAAGAAACATCTTTGGAAACATCCATAATCACTGCGTCTCATCACGCAGCTACTATTTCCTGAGGTATCAAGATACCATCACTGTGACGCCCCACCTCTATACCCATGCTAGCCAAGGACACTACAGGGTAATGCCTTCAACTAACACAGAGAATAAGGCTGGTTAGGAACAACCATCTATAGCCTTGCTCTAACTATCTATTGAATACATCGACAATAGTCATACCAAGCAGGCCGACATATCCAATGAATATTTAAAACAAAACCATAGGTGGTTGGAGGATTTATCAGAACAGAATATAACAACTCAAATGTAATATACATCACAGAACAGTAGATCATCATATACACATATATGATAGATAACAGAGTATACAAACTGATACACGTCAAGTGGTATAGCAAACCACAATATATAGGCGAATCCAAAAGAATACATATCATAGTTACAATAAAAAGGACTACACAAAAGCTATAACAAAAAGAATCTAGCGAAGTAGTCCGTGCAGAAGCAATATAGGCTAAGTCCAAAAGCACCTAACCTAAAACATCTCGGTCTAACCCGAGTATAAAATACACGGGTCAGTCTAGCTAAACAAATCAGTTAGATAAACTGAACGATAATGCACCTGCAAGATCATATAGTATAACAACTATATCTAAAGGAGATAACTCAATCATCCAACATAAGATGAATCCTAAAAGAACAACATATCATTGGCAATTCACTTAAACAAAGGTTATCAATATCCCAAAACAAGCCAAAAAGGCGAATAACAAATACCAACTGCAACAAACCCAAATATCTCATGAGCGGTGGTGAAGAAACCACTCCAACATCTCTCGAGCGGTGGTGAAGAAACCACTACGAAAGCGCTACTAAAAGCAACAAGACAGAAGGAGACAGTCCAAAGGCACTATCCCAAAGGCAACAACAATCCCAAATATCTCTCGAGCTGGGGCAAAGGACCACTCCAAAGGCGATATTTAAGGCAACAAGCCAGAAGGAGACGGTCCGAAGGCACTATCCTAAAGGCAGCATATGTCACAAACTCTCAGAAAGGAACCCGAAAAGTGGTAACGTGAGTCACATAACCACTCGTTCGCACTAAACGGTTTACTATCCGTTAGTAAATTTCACACTCAAAGCAGTACAAAGTTTACCTCATCTCATCAGTAAACCAGACACAAAGGTCAAAACATTCAAACGAATAGATTGGGAATTAACTGAGAAGATGAACGCACGTGTTCATTGCACGCGTTTTATCTAATCATTTGATTCTCCTTCCACTTCGCTCGGAGTGTGAAACAGTGTGCGTTTTAAATAGAATTTATAAACTGGAGAAACGAGCTTTTAATGCAATTTAGAAGATTATTTTATAAAAACCCGTGGATGAAGTCAAAAAGGAATCATTGAGGTCAAATATGCATAAACAACTAATTGAAATCGACGTAAATCGATAAAAGTTGGAATCACAAACAAATAGGCACACTAGGCAAAACAGGAAAACAGGAGCAGGTCGGTTGACTGAACTCTGAGCTCGATCTACCGGTCCAGAAACAGAGAAGTGCTCTGGTAGCAGGTCAGTCGACCGGCCTACTGAGTTCGGTCGGCCGAACCCCGTTTCCAGCACTTCCCAGCCTATCAAAACGAGGGCCAATCTCGACCAAATTGCAATCGTTCGAGCAACGGCGCCAAGGGTTTATGCCAATCGACTACCCGGCGCTATGTGCTCCTCGATGCATCACCAAAAACATGTTCAAACATCAAAGTTAGGATCTTTAAAGAGTTCAACCCAAAACACTAAAAATTAGGATATTCACCAATTCAATCCAAACCAAAAGCAAATGCACATGAATAAGTGTTAGGAATTCATACCCAACATTCAAAGATAGATATAAGCATAGATATGAGATAAAAATCTCACCTTTAACCCAAAAACAATGAAGAAGGAGCTCACTATGCAAGGAGAAGACCAACTAATCTCCACTTAAACTCAACAAGCTTCAATCAATAGCTTCTCTTTGATTTTGGAGCAAGAATTTGAGCTAGCAAGAGGAACTAGGGCTTGGAGTTTCTAATTCCCTTTCCTTTCCACCATTTTCAGTTGGAGCTTGAGTTTGAGGAGTGGCAATGAGTGAATGGAGAGGAGAGGGCTGAGTTAGGGTATTAAGTTAGCTAGTGGGCTGAACCCAAACCCAAAACCCGAATAGAAAACGTAGCGAAATTCGACTTACTCCAAACTTATCGAAGTTTATACTCAAAAAGATCGCAAATGACATTTTGAACTCAATGGAAGTGGTCTTGAGTACCAATTCGGCCGTTTGCAGAATATAACTTTTCGGACCATAATCCGGCACACGACGTTATATTTAAATAAAATATTTAAATATTAAACCGATAAATATGCGGGTGGTTGCAATCACTCGCTTGCTTCTTCCCTACCGACAGATCCAAACTCAACTCATCCAACTTTGCACTTCAAAGATGAACTTCGAACCTTAACAGGTTTCCTTCAGAGATCGATGAAATCCCTACACCAAGCAAAACTCACTCGAGACGGTATTAGGTCTACAGTCTCAACAGATCCACTTCCAACCTCATCACACCAAACTCCAACCATCGGTGGTAGTCATGTTCACACACCACTACCTTATTTACCTTTATAACTTAAATTGGAAAAACCTGTACGGGCAACCCAACATATAGGTAGAAATAAAATATATATATAAATATATATATATATTAAAAATTACGAATACGCTCTCTCAAGATAGACACCACTCCAGAGACTAGGTATTCGCTCAACCTAGCGCTCTAATACCAGTTGTGAGGACCCGACTTCCTCTCCATAGAAAGTCGCATCATCTTGAAGAAAGAAAGGGATAGAAAAGATAAAAGAAAGAAGAGAAAGAAGAAAACAACATCGAAATCTCAACAGCGGAACGAATAAATTATATTAATAACATAAGTATTACATAGTATACAACAACTATCAGAGTTATACAGACAATACATCACATACTAGAAAGTTATAAACACCTGTCTAGTTATAACAACTCAATACAATACAAAGACACCATTCAGATATACTAACACAGTGGAACACTATATATCTATACGCAGAAGCCTCCTGCTCCATTGCTCCTTCACAATTTGTCAAAGCTAACCTGAATCCTTTGGCTACTCGTAAAAATTTGAGTACCCAAGAGTTTAAGAAAAACAAAAATAAACTCCGGGTCAGACATGGGTCTGGTGTGAGTAACAGAGTAAAGTTGTTTAACTTTGAAAAACCTTTGAAAAGAAAAGGTATCACGTAAGACTTCCCACACATAAATATGGAAAAGTTTTTACCTTACGCTAACCAAAACATTAGTTAGGAAATCCAGTGATATTATAATAGGTCTAGGGTTTTCAAGTAAATAAGAAATAACCGAAATTGTTACATCTATTAAATTCCAGCTACTAGCCACAAAAGTGGGTAATACAATCAAAACCGTTGACACTTATTGGATTTTGGATTCCGTACAATGGCAGGGCTACCGGGGTACCGCCCGTCACAGTATGTGGCCTAGATCACAATACCGAGGATCGCTCCCAATCCCCTGCAACACAAAGCCGGAACCATTCCTTACTGAACAGTTCTGAACAAGACCACCCCGCAGTTGTGATCAGTAACCGCACCACATAGCCGAAGTAAAGGGACATCTTGACAGGGGTAAATCTCGTCCTATTTGGGGATGACCCACTTAGCCTTGCTGCATCTCCCCTATTTTAGCCATTCCCAGTTGATGAGGCTTGAGGCTACGATTACCTTTATAGAACACATCACTTAGAATGCTCATCGTCCACCTGACGATGTTCTGAAAGCATTCAATCCATACAAGTTCGTTCCGGGTTCGAACGAAACCGAAGGCATTATCTCGTTACACTCATTTTGGAATCACCCTCAGAGTTAACGATGATAACCCTTGCACTCTGAATCTTCATCTTCACTTGAGATTCACGACCTATCATTAATTTGGATTGATGTGGTTTTTGTATATCCAAATATGGTAACCCGATCCCGGTCTCATGGAAATCCAAACCGTGCCTTCTAAGGCCAAGTTGTTTTAGAGTTTAAAACAATTCAATTCATTATCTATATACACACCGATAGATAATTCTCAACATCACAATAGATAATCAACATTATCATCATCAACAGAAAATCCATATCATCGTCACAATGCAACCAATGCATCCATATCATATAAGATTACTCATCTCATAGCTGAGATTACAAACCATACAAGGCAACCAATATCAATCATTCATACATAAGCAATGATTTAATGATCACACCATCTATAATTAATTTAAAATGAATTAAATTGATTACTTTAGCTCTAATTAATTTAAAATGAATTAAATTAATTACTTCATCATTATAATCCTACTTACTTAACCATTAATTGATTACAAATCAATTAAATAATCACCATCTCATTAGTCATTTCAATTAATTATTCCTGATTAGCAATGTTTCTAATTACAATAAGTAATTAGCCTTTAAATTAATTACACAAGTTAATTATACTTAACTCTTTGCAATAATTAACTTTTAATTACTTAATCAATTAATTAACTCAAATTAATTACATTAATCCTATATTAATTAATTGCTTCATTTATTAATTATTCCTTAATTAATCAATTCATCCTTAATTTAATAATTGATGATTTCTAATTACATTTAATCAATCTCTCTTATTTAAATTATTAAGTAATTAATCTTCAATTTAAACCACAAATATATTAATCACCCTTGATTAATAACATTCAGTAATTAACTACCCTTAATTACTTCATTGAATAAATTAATCCTTAATTTATTCTCTAATTAATCCCTTGATTAATCCCATTCAGTAATTAACTACCCTTAATTACTCATTCCATAAAATAATTACCCTTAATTAATTATCTCAATTAATCCCTTGATTAATTACAAAGTAATTAAATCTAAATTACTTCCATAAATAAACATATTTAATTACCTCCAGTAATTATCAATTAATTACTTCCCTAGGTAATTACAATTCCATTAATTACATAAAGTAATTATTCATCAAATCATCAAGTATTTAAATTAATTAAAACTAAATTAATTAATCTAAACTAATCACATTAAACCAATTAATCACATCAAGTAATTAATTCATTAATTACTTCCATTAAGTAATTAAACTTAAACAATTTCAAAACCGATTATCATTGATTAATTAATCTAATTAATTATCAAAATTAATCACATTAATTAATTGTTAAACAATCTTAGTTAATGACCTTCATTAACTATTCTTAATTACATTATTAAGAAATTAACTCAGATTAACCATCATTAATTACAAATTAATTAATATTTAATTACCAATTAATTAATCTCTAATTATTTAATTAATTAAGTGTTAATTAAAATCCTAATTAATCTTTAATTACTTCATTAATTAATTCTTTAATCATTAATTGAAATCTTATCAATAATCCTTAATTACAAATTAATTAATCTTAATTAATTAATATTAAGTCTTTAATTATTCAATTTAAATATTCTTGACTACTTAATTAATCATCCTGTGATTAATTAATTCAATAATTAATTATTTATTTTAATTAGCTCAATTATTTAATGAATCCAAATCATTAAATTCAAATTTAATTTAAGAAAAACATTTCTTACTTAATCAAAGTATTTAAAACAAATTGTTTTTAAATTTACTTTAGATTCCATTTTAAAATTCATTTTAAAATTTAAGATTTTTAAAATGAATACAAATTTATTTAAACAAAGTTTAAAACAATTCAAAATCTTTTATCTCGTATGTTAAAGAAAACATTCATTTAAGAAAGAAGTTTTTAAAAGAATTTAAACCAAATTCATCTTTAAATTCAAATTAGTTTAAAATACACTTTAAACATTCCAAATTTATTTCAAAAACAAATTAAATTTAAAAATTCTTTTAATTTCAAATCTGAAATGCAGCTTGAACCTTTTATTCCAGATTTAAACTTAAATCTTTAATGCTTTATTTACATTATACATCTTCCTTTTAAAAAAATTCAAATCATTTAACCTTTTCAATGTAATAAAACAATTTTAAATTTAAACTTATTTTATTTTGAAACTGAAGTTTAAACCCAATTCCAGATTTCAAAAACTCAGATTTAAGCTGATTTTAAATTTTAAATTTACAATTTTAAACTTCCAGCTCAAATTCAAAACCACATATGCTTTTACACTTAAAGTTGTGTAAAACTCATTTAAATTTTAAAACTTAAATTATTTCAAATCTCAGATTCAAACTAATTTGAATTCATATTCAATTTCAGATTTCAAAAACTCAGTTTCAATTTCAATTTGCATTTTGTACTTTTCCTTAAAAATATAAAAACAGATCAGGTTCCTGTTTTTATACTAAAACCTGAAACAATGTGGTATACCCGAGCAAACTTAAATTTACTTCGAGACAAAACTTAACTGCTTCGAGTTAAAACTCGAATCCCCCGAGAATTTACTCGAGTATGCCACAACCCCAAACTTCACAGCTAACATCAACAGATCAAAATGCACCGTGTACATGCACGGTGACTTTGATCAACTCCGACCAACATCAACGACCATCTCCCATCGGCCAGCAACCCCTCATCTCTCCTCAATCATCAGATTGCCCCAAATCAACTCGAATTTGCATTCGATTTCAAACATTAAAACCTGTAACAGGTAGAACCAAATAATACCCGACCTGTCAACGCCACATTCATGCGACTCCGGCCACCGTTACCCCTGACACTTCAACGAAGACCTCGTCAACCCTCCAACCTCCATTCCCTAAAACCCCAAGCAACTCGATCAACATAGGAGATCGAACCCAAGTAAAAACTGTAACCTAGTAAAACTAGGGTTCTAAAATTCAAATCAAAATCATCACCACCAAAATGCAATGCAACCCGATCTAATAATTTTCCCATCATCCCTAATTACTCCTCCACCTCCAGGAGCAAAGTCAACTCAATCGAACACAAAGATCATCAGTGCTAACCCAAAAAGTAAAATACAGTGAAATTAAATCTGCACTCCGGTTCAAGCATTATAAATTGTAATTTTAGATTTAAAACAACATGAATTTGCATGATGTTTTGATATATAAACCTGAAACATTGAATTGTAATGTTTGAATTTTCACCTTATACAAATTGTTGCTCTGTTATATTTACTTCCAAGTATTATAAAATTTTATTTAACTTATATAAAAAAATTTAAAATTTACTTTATCATGTAATAAACAAATTTCATTCAATTTCTAAGTCATAATAACAACCAGATCAAAAGAAACGAAATTTTGATCAATATGATCTTGTATTGTGCAGACAGTAGCTCAGGAAATCAAACATGCATCACATCCATACTTATATAAACACAGCAATATTTAACAGTATATATATATATGAAATTCTACTTATTTCTACAGATAATCAAACAACTATATTTCATACTTAAATTTTAAAATGTAAAGTTACTCACCGATTTTAAATATGCAGAGCAGAGCTTCAGTTTGAAAAACCCTTTTGAAAATCTTTTGCAATCCTGCATGAATGCTTTCTGAAAACTTGAAATGCTAATGTCTTTAACTTGCTTTAGATTATTGCATGCAGGGCAAATTTTCCAGGTTGAAGAGAGAAATGCAGGTTTTCTTGAAAATGAAATGCAAGATTTCTTGCTTTCCAAATTTTGAAAAATGAATGCTTTTTAAAAACTTTAGTGCTTTGATCTTTGAAACTTGAGCTGCAGATGTTTTCAACTTGCTTTTTGTCTTGCATGTGCTTCCAGATTTTAAAAAAAAATGCAGGAAGCTTGAGTTATTTGATGTTCTTAACATGCATGCAGATTTGCTTGCTTTATTGCCAGATTTTTAGAAAAATTGAATGCATTTGAATAGGGATTTTTGTATGAAGATAAATGCAGATTTGCATGTGTTTGGATATGAGGATGAAGAGTTTGATTGAGAGTGTTTTGCAGATTTATGTTTTGGTTTGAATTTGAAAATGTGAAATGAACAAAGAAAATGAATGGACAAATGAGTATGGGTTTATATAGATTTGAATTAGGATTTATTAAAATTAAAGAAAAATAAAATGGAATTATGACACTTGTATAAAATGTTAACACTTGTAAATATCTTTGTGTGTTTAAATTACACATGTTAATTATGTTCTAAGATGCTTACACTTGTCCTTTAAGTGATTAGTATTTTTAATTAAAGTGTTAATGAAAGGTTTGAACTTAATTAATTAGTTTCTAATACTTAGTTATATAGATAAATAATTTTAAAAGAATAAAACCAAGTATTATTATAAATAAAAACAATATACAAATCAATCATTTGAAAATTATTTTTAATCATATTAAATAAATTTATAAAAGAGGTTGTAAATTACTTGTTATTTAAATGAATAAATGTTTCATATTTTAATTTGTATTTTAAACTTCATATTTAATTTACAAATCACATTTATTAATAAATATTTTAAAAATACATAAAACAAACATTTTTATAACTTTATTTTAATATTCAAACTTAAGTCAAAATATATTTTAAACAAATAAAACATTTATCTTATATATTTAAAATCATATAGTTATTTTATTAAATAGCTTTGAAAAGCTTAATATTAAATAAAAACCAATTTCCAATTACCAAAATATTTGAAATTAGAAAATATGTTGTATTAATTAAATTTAAAACCAAACTTATCTATTTAAAATATATATATAAATATATACATTATAAATAGAAAGCAGTTTATTAACTTATTAAAAGATAAATTCACTAATTAATTATTTAATAAAAGAAGATTATTAAATTAATTCAAACTTATTTACAGAAATTATCAAATCAATTTAATTTTAAATACAGATTATTAAATTAATATTGCCAGAAATTCCGGGATATCACAATCCTTCCCCCTCAAAAGAATTTCGTCCGTGAAATTTGAAATAAAGGTAATTTAATAATCTTATTAAAGATTTTAATTTTAAAGTACCGCATATATTAATCATATGCTAACAACCAAAACAATCAATTCATACAATCAAAACAAATCTAACTATCCAGAAAAATTCTAGATAGAATTTCCTCGAGTTTCCCCGGTATAAATATCGGGATACTCGCTCTATAGAATCCAAACAATCAATACTACTAGGCTACAGAGCTCTTATTCCATCTAGATCTACAACTCCAAACAAGATATCTGACTACAGACGAGTCTGACTCAACAACCAAACCTCCTGAACTGCTAGTTCTACAACCAGGAATATCAATCATGTACTACCTCAGAGATACGTGAAACACTCTGAATCCCAGTTATCAAAACTGGCAATTCAACTCTTGAAAACCAAAACTTTTCTTACCAGAACACAGAAGAAGCCCAAAACACCTCGGAGCTAGCTTCCCAGACTTACCAAAACTTATAGCTCCTTGGATCTGAGAAATCTTATCCAAAACCAAATTCCCGACTCCGGAATCCAAATTCCTTCGTCTCTTTTCCACAAAATTCTTTGGACGATCCTGGGCTACCAAACCTACATCCTTCCTGATCAGCTCAACCCTTGCTGATTCCTTTAGAAACAAACTAGACCAATCCAATCCAATGATCTCCTCAAGATCAATCGAAAACCAGGAACAAACTCTACTCCTCAACAATAGAAGACAGAACAAACTCCTCCTTATCCGAAAAAGAAAAACAGAAACACTCCCAAACCGCTTCCGCTGCACAACTCTGATCCGTAGTAGAAAAAAATGCTGATGAAGAACACGAGCACAGACTAGACAACACATCCAGAAATATGGTTCAACAGATCCATAAAGAAAACTCAAAAGTTCCTCTGAAACCTGAGTTGCTCCACCAAACACTATCTCTAGGAACCATCCTTCCATTAAACTGAACCACCGTTACCAATCCTGGAATCCTAGCCGATAAGAAAACTCGATTTCCAGATGCGGACAAACTTCTGACTTCCTTGAAGACATCCGGACAATCTCCAACAACCTAAGAAAACATTCAACTATCGCAAGTCACTTTTGCAATCAACTCAGCCTAATTCCAAAGAAGCTTCTCTCTCTTTACAAATCAGAACCGCTTTCGCTGGCTTAGCCAATTCACCGAAGAGAAGGATCCACACTGCTGCTTCTGAACTCCACCTCAGAAAAATTACTCAGTCGGACAACTTCCTGCCAACACAGAACACTCCAAGCTGCACTACTAGCACCAATTCCAAAGAATTCCTAATCCAAAGCTCTTCGAGAAACTCGGACCTCAAAGCAACAGAAACACGCTGCTGGACAAAGCCACAACACCAAAACAGACACACTTCCTTGCTCTTGTTCCAAAGAAACATCTTTGAAAACATCCATAATCACTGCGTCTCATCACGCAGCTACTACTTCCTAAGGTAACAAGATACCATCACTGTGATGCCCCACCTCTATACCCATGCTAGCTAAGGACACTACAGGGTAATGCCGTCAACTAACACGGAGAATAAGGCTGGTTAGGAGCGACCATCTATATCTTGCTCTAACTATCTATTGAATACATCGACAATAGTCATACCAAGTAGGTCGACATATCCAATGAATATTTAAAACAAAACCATAGGCGGTTGGAGGATCTATCAGAACAGAATATAACAACTCAAATGTAATATACATCACAGAACAGTAGATCATCGTATACACATATATGACACATAACAGTGTATACAAACTGATACACGTCAAGTGGTATAGCAAACCACAATATACAAGCGAATCCAAAAGAATACATATCAGAGTTACAACAAAAAGGACTACACAAAAGCTATAACAAAAAGAAGCTAGCGAAGTAGTCCGTGCGGAAGCAAAATAGGCTAAGTCCAAAAGCACCTAACCTGAAACATCTTGGTCTGACCCGAGTATAAAATACACGGGTCAGTCTAGCTAAACAAATCAGTTAGATAAACGGAACGATAATGCACCTGCAAGATCATATAGTATAACAATTATATCTAAAGGAGATAACTCAATCATCCAACATAAGACGAATCATAAAAGAACAAGCCTCATATCATTGGCAATTCACTTAAACAAAGGATATCAATATCCCAAAACAAGACAAAAAGGCGAATAACCAATACCAACTGCAACAAACCCAAATATCTCATGAGCGGTGGTGCAGAAACCACTCCAACATCTCTCGAGCGGTGGTGAAGAAACCACTACGAAAGCACTACTAAAAGCAACAAGACAGAAGGAGACAGTCCAAAGACACTATCCCAAAGGCAACAACAATCCTAAATATCTCTCGAGCTGGGGCAAAGGACCACTCCAAAAGCGATATTAAAGGCAACAAACCATAAGGAGACAGTCCGAAGACACTATCCTAAAGGCGGCATGTGTCACAAACTCCCAGAAAGGAACACGAAAAGGGGTAACGTGAGTCCCATAACCACTCGTTCGCACTAAACGGTTTACTATCCGTTAATTAATTTCACACTCAAAGCAGTACAAGGTTTACCTCATCTCATCAGTAAACCAGACACAAAAGTCAAAACGTTCAAACGAATAGACTGGGAATTAACTGAGAAGATGAACACACGTGTTCATTGCACGCGTTTTATCTAATCACTTGATTCTCCTCCCACTTCGCTCGAAGTGTGAAACCGTGTGTGTTTTAAATAGAATTTATAAATTGGAGAAACGAGCTTTTAATGCCATTTAGAAGATTATTTTATAAAAACCCGTGATTGAAGTCAAAAAGGAATCATCGAGGTCAAATAAGCATAAACAACTAATTGAAATCGACGTAGATCGATAAAAGTTGGAATCACAAACAAATAGGCACACTAGGCAAAACAGGAAAACAGGAGAAGGTCGGTAGACTGAACTCTAAGCTCGGTCGACCGGCCCAGAAACAGTGAAGTGCTCTGGTAGCAGGTCGGTCGACCGGCATACCGAGTTCGGTCGGTCGAACCCTGTTTCCAGCACTTCCCAGCCTATCAAAACGAGGGCCAATCTCGACCAAATTGCAATCGTTCGAGCAACGGCGCCAAGGGTTTATGCCAATCAACTACCCGGCGCTATGTGCTCCTCGATGCATCACCAAAAACATGTTCAAACATCAAAGTTAGGATCTTTAAAGAGTTCAACCCAAAACACTAAAAATTAGGATATTCACCAATTCAATCCAAACCAAAAGCAAATGCACATGAATAAGTGTTAGGAATTCATACCCAACATTCAAAGATAGATATAAGCATAGATATGAGATAAAAATCTCACCTTTAACCCAAAAACAATGAAGAAGGAGCTCACTATGCAAGGAGAAGACCAACTAATCTCCACTTAAACTCAACAAGCTTCAATCAATAGCTTCTCTTTGATTTTGGAGCAAGAATTTGAGCTAGCAAGAGGAACTAGGGCTTGGAGTTTCTAATTCCCTTTCCTTTCCACCATTTTCAGTTGGAGCTTGAGTTTGAGGAGTGGGAATGAGTGAATGGAGAGGAGAGGGCTGAGTTAGGGTATTAAGTTAGCTAGTGGGCTGAACCCAAACCCAAAACCCGAATAGAAAACGTAGCGAAATTCGACTTACTCCAAACTTATCGAAGTTTATACTCAAAAAGATCGCAAATGACATTTTGAACTCAATGGAAGTGGTCTTGAGTCCCAATTCGGCCATTTGCAGAAAGTAACTTTTCGGACCATAATCCGACATGCGACGTTATATTTAAATAAAATATTTAAATATTCAACCGATAAATATGCGGGTTGTTGCAATCACTCGCTTGCTTCTTCCCTACCGACAGACCCAAACTCAACTCATCCAACTTTGCACTTCAAAGATGAACTTCGAACCTTAACAGGTTTCCTTCAGAGATCGATGAAATCCCTACACCAAGCAAAACTCACTCGAGACGGTATTAGGTCTACAGTCTCAACAGATCCACTTCCAACCTCATCACACCGAACTCCAACCATCGGTACTAGTCGTGTTCACACACCACTACCTTATCTACCTTTATAACTTAAATTGGAAAAACATGTACGGGCAACCCAACATATAGGTAGAAATAAAAAATATATATATATATATATATATATTAAAAATTACAAATACGCTCTCTCAAGATAGACACCACTCTAGAGACTAGGTATTCGCTCAACCTAGCGCTCTAATACCAGCTGTGAGGACCCGACTTCCTCTCCACAGAAAGTTGCATCATCTCGAAGAAAGAAAGGGATAGAAAAGAGAAAAGAAAGAAGAGAAAGAAGAAAACAACATCAGAATCTCAACAGCGGAACGAATAAATTATATTAATTACATAAGTATTACATAGTATACAACAACTATCAGAGTTACACAGACAATACATCACATACTAGACAGTTATAAACACCTGTCTAGTTATTACAACTCAGTACAATACAAAAAAAAACCATTCAGAGATACTAACACAGCGCAACACTATATATCTATACGCAGAAGCCTGCTGCTCCATTGCTCCTTCATAATTTGTCAAAGCTAACCTGAATCCCTTGGCTACTCGTAAAAATTTGAGTACCCAAGAGTTTAAGAAAAACAAAAATAAACTCCGGGTCAAACTGGGTTTGGTGTGAGTAACAGGTTAAAGTTGTTTAACTTTGAAAAACCTTTGAAACGAAAAGGTATCACGTAAGACTTCCCACACATAAACATGGAAAAGTTTTTACCTTACGCTAACCAAAACATTTGATAGGAAATCCAGTGGTATTATAATAGGCCTAGGGTTTTCAAGTAAATAAGAAATAGCTGAAATTGTTACATCTATTAAATTCCAGCTACTAGCCACAAAAGTGGGTAATACAATCAAAACCGTCGGCACTTATTGGATTTTGGATTCCGTACAATGGCAGGGCTACCGGGGTACCGCCCGTCACAGTACATGGCCTAGATCACAGTACCGAGGATCACTCCCAATCCCCTGCAACACAAAGCCAGAACCATTCCTTACTGAACAGTTCCGAACAAGACCACCCCGCAGTTGTGATCAGCAACCGCACCATATAGCCGAAATAAAAGGACATCTAGACAGGGGTAAATCTCGTCCTACATGGGATGACCCACTTAGCCTTGCTGCACCTCCCCTGTTTTAGCCATTCCCGGTTGATTACAAACCAATGCATCCATATCATATAACATTACTCATCTCATAGCTGAGATTACAAACCATATAAGGCAACCAATATCAATCATTCATACATAAGCAATGATTTAATGATCACACCATCTATAATTAATTTAAAATGAATTAAATTAATTACTTTATCTCTAATTAATTTAAAACGAATTAGATTAATTACTTCATCATTATAATCCTGGTTACTTAACCATTAATTGATTACAAATCAATCAAATAATCACCATCTCATTAGTCATTTCAATTAATCATTCCTGATTAACAATGTTTCTAATTACAATAAGTAATTAGCCTTTAAATTAATTACACAAGTTAATTATACTTAACTCTTTGCAATAATTAACTTTTAACTACTTAATCAATTAATTAACTCAAATTAGTTACATTAATCCTATATTTATTAATTACTTCATTTATTAATTATTCCTTAATTAATCAATTCATCCTTAATTTATTAATTAATGATTTCTAATTACATTTAATCAATCTCTCTTATTTAAATTATTAAGTAATTGATCTTCAATTTAAACCACAAATATATTAATCACCCTTGATTAATAACATCCAGTAATTAACTACCCTTAATTACTTCATTGAATAAATTAATCCTTAATTTATTCTCTAATTAATCCCTTGATTAATCCCATTCAGTAATTAACTACCCTTAATTACTCATTCCATAAAATAATTACCCTTAATTAATTATCTCAATTAACCCCTTGATTAATTACACAGTAATTAAATCTAAATTACTTCCATAAATAAACATCTTTAATTACATCCTGTAATTATCAATTAATTACTTCCCTAAGTAATTACAATTCCATTAATTACATAAAGTAATTATTCTTCAAATCATCAAGTATTTAAATTAATTAAAACTAAATTAATTAACCTAAACTAATCACATTAAACCAATTAATCACATCAAGTAATTAATTCATTAATTACTTCCATTAAGTAATTAAACTTAAACAATTTCAAAAATGATTATCATTAATTAATCTAATTAATTATCAAAATTAATCACCTTAATTAATTGTTATATAATCTTTGTTAATGACCTTCATTAACTATTCTTAATTACATTATTAAGAAATTAACTCAAATTAACCATCATTAATTACACATTAATTAATATTTAATTACCAATTAATTAATCTCTAATTATTTAATTAATTAAGTGTTAATTACAATCTTAATTAATCTTTAATTACTTGATTAATTAATTCTATAATCATTAATTAAAATCTAATTAATAATCCTTAATTACAGATTAATTAACCTTAATTAATTAATCTTAAGTCTTTAATTAATCAATTTAAAAATTCTTAACTACTTAATTAATCATCCTCTCATTAATTAATTAATTATTCATTTTAATTAACTCAATTATTTAATGAATCCAAATCATTAAATTAAAATTTAATTTAAGAAAAACATTTCTTACTTAATCAAAGTATTTAAAACAAATTATTTTTAAATTTACTTTAGATTCCATTTTAAACTTCATTTTAAAATTTAAGATTTTTAAAACGAATACAAATTTATTTAAACAAAGTTTAAAACAATTCTAAATCTTTTATCTCATATGTTAAAGAAAACATTCATTTAAGAAAGAAGTTTTTAAAAGAATTTAAACCAAATTCATCTTTAAATTCAAATTAGTTTAAAATACACTTTAAACTTTCCAAATTTAATTTAAAAACAAATTCAATTTAAAATTTTCTTTTAATTTCAAATCTGAAATACAGCTTGAACCTTTTATTCCCTGATTTAAACTTAAATCTTTAATGCTTTATTTACATTATACATCTTCCGTTTAAAAAAAATCAAATCATTTAACCTTTTCAATGTAATTAAACAATTTTAAATTTAAACTTATTTTATTTTAAAACTGAAGTTTAAACCCAATTCCATATTTCAAAAACTCAAATTCAAGTTGATTTTTAATTTTTAATTTACAATTTTAAACTTCCAGTTCAAATTCAAAACCACAAACGCTTTTACACTTAAAGTTGTTTAAAACCACATTTAAATTTTAAAACTTAAATTATTTCAAATCTCAGATTCAAACTAATTTGAATTCATATTCAATTTCAGATTTAAAAACTCAGTTTAAATTTCAATTTGCATTTCATACTTTTCCTTAAAAATATAAAAACAGATCAGGTTCCTGTTATTATACTAAAACCTGAAACAATGTGGTATACCCGAGCAAACTTAAATTTACTTCGAGACAAAACTTAACTGCTTCGAGTTAAAACTCGAATCCCCCGAGAATTTGCTTGAGTATGCTATAACCCCAAACTTCACAGCTAACATCATTAGATCAAAATGCACCGTGCACATGCACGGTGACTTTGATCAACTCCGACCAACATCAATGACCATCTCCCATCGGCCAACAACCCCTCATCTCTCCTCAATCATCAGATTGCCCCAAACCAACTCGAATTTGCATTCGAGTTCAAACATTAAAACCTATAACAGGTAGAACCAAACCACACCCAACCTGTCAATGCCACGTTCATGCGACTCCGGCCACCGTTACCCATGACACTTCGGCGAAGACCTCGTCAGCCCTCCAACCTCCATTCCCTAAAACCCCAAGCAACTCGATCAACAGAGGAGATCGAACCCAAGTAAAAGCTGTAACCCAGTAAAAACTAGGTAACTAAAATTCAAATTAAAATCATAGCCACCAAAATGCAATGCAACCCGATCTAATAATTTTCCCATCATCCCTAATTACTCTTCACCTCCAGGAGCAAATTCTACTCAATCGAACACAAAGATCATCAGTGCTAACCCAAAAAGTAAAATAAGTGAAATTAAAGCTGCACTCTGGTTCAAGAATTATAAATTGTAATTTTAGATTTAAAACATCATGAATTTGCATGATGTTTTGATATATAAACCTGAAACTTTGAATTGTAATGTTTGAATTTTCACCTTATACAAATTGTTGCTCTGTTATATTTACTTCCAAGTAATATAAAATTTTATTTAACTTATATAAAAAATTTAAAATTTACTTTATCATGTAATAAACAAATTTCATTCAATTTCTAAGTCATAATAACAACCAGATCAAAAGAAACGAAATTTTGATCAATATGAGCTTGTGTTGTGTAGACAGTAGCTCAGGAAATCAAACATGCATCACATCCATACTTATATAAACACAACAATATTTAACAGTATACATACATATATATATATATATGAAATTTTACTTATTTCTACAGATAATCAAACAACTATATTTCATACTTAAATGTTAAAATGTAAAGTTACTCACCGAATTTAAATATGCAGAGCAGAGCTTCAGTTTGAAAAACCCTTTTGAACATTTTTTGCAATCCTGCATGAATGCTTGCTGAAAACTTGAAATGCTAATTTCTTTAACTTGCTTTAGATTATTGCATGCAGGGCAAATTTTCCAGGTTGAAGAGAGAAATGCAGGTTTTCTTGGAAATGAAATGCAGGATTTCTTGCTTTCCAGATTTTGAAAAATGAATGCTTTTTAAAAACTTTAGCGCTTTGATATTTGAAACTTGAGGTGCATATGTTTTCAACTTACTTTTTGTCTTGCATGTGCTTCCAGATTTTTCAAAAAAAAATGCAGGAAGCTTGAGTTTTTTGATTTTTTTAACATGCATGCAGATTAGCTTGCTTTATTTCGAGATTTTTAGAAAAATTGAACACATTTGAACAGGGATTTTTGTATGAAGATAAATTCAGATTTGCATGTGTTTGGATATGAGGATGAAGAGTTTGATTGAGAGTGTTTTGCAGATTTCTGTTTTGGTTTGAATTTGAAAATGTGAAATGAACAAAGAAAATGAGAGGAGAAAAGAGTATGGGTTTATATAGATTTAAATTAGGATTTATTAAAATTGAAGAAAAATAAAATGGAATTATGGCACTTGTATAAAATGTTAACACTTGTAAATATCTTTGTGTGTTTAAATTACACATGTTAATTATGTTCTAAGATGCTTACACTTGTCCTTTAAGTGATTAGTATTTTTAATTAAAGTGTTAATGGATGTTTTGAACTTAATTAATTAGTTTCTAATACTTAGTTATATAGATAAATAATTTTCAAAGAATAAAACCAAGTATTATTATAAATAAAAACAATATACAAATCAATCATTTGAAAATTATTTTTAATCATATTAAATATATTTATAAAAGAGGTTGTAAATTACTTGTTATTTAAATATATAAATGTTTCATATTTAATTTGTATTTTAAACTTCGTATTTAATTTACAAATCACTTTATTAATCAATATTTTAAAAAGAAATAAAACAAACATTTTTATAACTTTATTTTAATATTCAAACTTAAGTCAAAATATATTTTAAACAAATAAAACATTTATCTTATATATTTAAGATCATATAGTTATTTTATTAAATAGCTTTGAAAAGCTTAATATTAAATAAAAACCAATTTCCAATTACCAAAATATTTGAAATTAGAAAATATGCTGTATTAATTAAATTTAAAACCAAACTTATCTATTTAAAATATATATAAATATATATACATTATAAATAGAAAGCACTTTAATAACTTATTAAAAGATAAATTCACTAATTAATTATTTAATAAAAGAAGATTATTAAATTAATTCAAATTTATTTACAGAAATTATCAAATCAATTTAATTTTAAATATAGATTATTAAATTTATATTGCCAGAAATTTCGGGATATCACATATCACTTCATGATGGCCTAAGTAAAACACACGGTGAGGTTGCTCAACAAATACATGCATGTATCTTACCTCATTTGGGAACCGTATACTAGTACCGCATATAACATCTCTAACTAAAGTTTTCTCAGAAGCTAGTGAGTATGCAAGTAATATATAAATATATAAATGATAGAAGACAACTTTATATATTTGAGATTCATAATCTTTAATATGTACATTAAAGCGATATCAGTGTAAGGAATAATGTATTTCTTATGGAATATCCTCGTGATTCAAGTGCCAAACACATTTGAAATCATGGTATAACATACCACGCGTTTGAATTTACTGCGAAATTATACTTTAGATTTATTTTGATCCATCATTTTACCTATATTATTATAAAAGTTCAATTTATTTACAGCTGTTATAATTTAGTTAACTTATATAATATATACATGTATCTTTATTAACTAAATTACATTTAATTAATTTTAATTCTTATTAATTAAATCATATTTAATTAATTTTTAGTTTTATATAATTAACTAATTTAATAAAATTTAATAAAATTTCTGAAATGTTATACTATTTATCTTAAATAATTTAAGATAAATAATCCATCATAACATTTATAGTTTGTTTATATATACATACCAGCATATGCATATATCAATCAATAAAGTTTTAATTAAGTTATTTGATAATTACTTTAATTTAATTCAACAATTTAACTAAATATACATTTAATCAAAAATTTACTGTTATTTATCTTAAACAAATTTAAGATAAATATATAGGTGTAACAATTATAGTTACATACATATATCACTATATATGTATAAGTTTACATTAATTAACACTTAGCAGATTTATTTGTAAAGGAAACTATTCATTTAAATAAAATATTATTAATTAAATATTAAATAAATTCAAAAAATTATTTCTAATTTACCTTAAATGATTAATGGAAATATATACATATAACATATCATTATACATGTTTATTTTTATTAATTAACCTTTACATAATCAAATATTAAATGATTTTTGAAATTACTGAATTTGTTTTCAAAACCTTTCTGAAAACTATATTATAAATTCTATAAAATATTCTTTTATATTTTAACAACTTTAGATTTAAAATATATTTGAAATTTTCAAATACCAGTTTGAAAATTAGCCCAAAGCCTAAACTACTCTAGACCATATGTCTAGACCAATTTTTTAGACTTACACTACCTATTAGGCTAAGGTAGCAGCCACGAAGGGGAGAATACTTGATTATTCACCCCAAGGCTGGACACCTACCGGATAAGTAGATTTTATTATTGGCCCTAAATATTGCCTAATCAGATTGCATAGATAGTTTGGGCTCTAATACCATTGAACAAACCCATACCATTATGCAATGGGTGGAATGGGTAAATGCTAAAAAAAATCTCGATTTGGATCTTAATACGCCTGCATGGTCTATTAACTAATACTAGATCCAGTCTATTTATTAAAATAAAATCATATTTTATTAAAATATTTTGTTTTCAATTAATTAATCACATTAGTTAATTTTATTCAATGATTATTTTGAATATATCTCATCTACTCATATATTAACATGATGGCATGGATGCGTGTAATTAATTGGGAGTTTTATTTTTTTATCAATTAGATAGGTGAAAAGTCGTATTCTTATATATGGGACATAAATTAAGAGGTCAAAAATATGTCATAAGGGTCATATATTAGGAGTTTTTTAATCTCCTTTGAGTATGTACAAGAGCACATGAATATATTGGGTATATGTTGTAAAGTGAACATGCGCATGACATGATTGTACGATGATAAATAGGTATATGTATATGATATATATTGCCTTACAATTGTAAAGTTAAGTTTTGTGTGTGTATATATACAAATATATATATATATATATATATATATATATGCGCACGCATGTATGTATGTATGTAATGATTTAAATAATTAAAATTAATTTTAAATTCACTTCTTACCTAAGACGCATCAAAATATCTCAATTTGAAAAGTTAACTTGGTCAAATATTTAAAACATATAACATCTTACTATAAAAAATAGTATAAATATATCTATTAAATTCAAAATAAATAATTCAACATTAATTAACTAAATGTACAATATTCATAAATTATTATAATATCGAATTCAATTTTAGTCTAAAATAATTTAGTGGACAAAGCATTTGCATTTATTTCTAATTTTATAGTTTATGAACAATGCATATAAATAATTTTTAGTGTATAAAATGCATAGTTTAAATCATTGCCAAAATAAATAAATAATCATTATATATACATACATACATATATATGTATGTATGTATGTATGTATGTATTTATAATCGTGTGTGTAATTTGATATTAAATAAAACATAATTTACATAACACAATCAAAATCATTGACACAGATTAACATAAATGTATAAACAAAATTCTATTATATAAATATGTTTGAATTTTATTTATAAAACAACACTTATGACAACTTTAAATTATGCTAAACTCAAAAGAAATTAAAATACGTCATGTACTTCAACAAGGGTCATAGATGAGCATCCACCGTCGTCGAGTCATGAGTGGTAGTCATTAAAAAACATCAAAAATCGTTGAAACATTTGTCAAAAAACTCCCTTCAAGGCTTACCCGAAGTCAAACTCGGGTAATCACCCATTCAACCTGAAGCTAACCCAAGAAATTCTGGCACAAGGCCAAACTCGAGTGAAACCAAGATTTTATCCAAGCAAAAACCAATATGATTCCAAGCACCATTCATAACCAACCCAGTACTTCAAATACAATGACTCCAAGTGCACCGGGGGCTTCCAAGAAAATACCAAATTTTCTGGTGTCGGATTCCAAGTAAATTATCACCAATCTGTGAATATTGGTCCATCTTGTTTTGGTCATAACTTGGGACTACGGACTCCAAAATACTTGGAACTTAGTATGCAACTGCAAAAGGCCTTCCTTACTGCCTTATATGGATCCACCCCATTTGGGTGAAAGTTTAGGGATTGCCACCAAATTGCGACCTCATCCTAACTGATTCACCATTTGATCGGTGTTCTCAACCATCAAACGTTCGGCAACCATGCATAGAACACACAAAAGAATCACAAGCAACCATAAGTTGAAGGTGGACCAGACTAATGACCATTAAAGCATCTTCCCCAGTCAAAACCTATTCATCGAAGCCGTCAGCATGGCGAATATTTGAGTAGATTCAATGTGCCGACCATGCCAACGTATTATATGAATGTAGACCTCCGAAAACATCTGGTGAAGTATGAGTGGCACATGGATCTTGCTATAGCGACGAATGCCATCAAATGCAGATGTTTTTCCATATTCCTCAATGGAATAATGATCATGCAGTTTACGCAGTTACCGCCTAGGTCCATCTCCTTATCTGATCAACCAAATTAGGAGTTTGTCGAGCAATTCAAGATGCATGCGACTTACACTAAGGTTGTGATTCATTATCCAATTTGTTCCAAGTGCCAGGCGGCTCAATGACTTCCTGTAGAGATTCAATGTCGTCGTCAATAAAGTGAGCAGTCCTAATGAGAATATCATACCAATGGCGTCGATAAGGGTAATCGACCCCAAGACAAACTTTAGTGACTGGTAAGCTAGAGAGCCTCCTACGACCTTAGATTGTTTCTATTACAAAGTGAAACAGAACCTAAGTATGGAGGAGGTAGAGAAGACTAGGAGAAAGAATGATGCATGTCCATTAGCTAAAGGAATTCAAAGTAAGGCAACATTGAGACCTTAGATGAGGACTCAGATTCTAGGAGACAACCCAGAAACCTAAAATTCGAACTCATATACTACCTTGAACGATCTAATTGAAAACATTTACTTAAAGACTCATGACTTGGAGAAGTACTGGAACCAACCTTGAGTAAGTCTATTGGAACCCAACGGAAATTAGGAAAATGTTGTATATTTCAAGATACATACGGCCATAACACCGACGATTGTAGACACCTCCGAGATGTGATCGAAAATCAGATCCGAAAAGGATATTTTCAACAATATGTGCAAGCCCCGTAGAACGGCAAATAGAGAACATCCGATCTCTATCAATAAAGAACTATGATTATCAATTGGACCACTTACGGTCGACTTCTGGTTGAGAAAAGCTAGGGCAAAGTGGAATAGCGAGCATATGACATTGCTTCACTTATCAATAAAATTTATTTCAATTTCAATTATGTTGTGAACTATGACCAACTTGAATTAAAAACTTCCAAATAATGCAGGTGACCAAATACTTAGAGTTGGGCATCAACCAACCCCTACGGGCCATGATCAGACCTTTAAAGGATCAGCAATACGAGCATGATTCAATTTCTCATCAACTACCATATGCCCCTGACTTAGGGGCAACGACTCGAAATGGAAAGTGGTGTGACTCGACCATCCACTTCTTACTTTGTGCTTCAATTCCGATAAAACATCTATGCCATACTCAAAGCCCGACAAGATCATAATTCAATACAAAATGGACACGACTGACTATCCACTAATTAACCTCCGCGGTTGACTTAAAAACCGAAAAAACACTTGGAGTGGATGCAACCTTACCATCCACTCCCGAACTCATACTTGAAGTTCGCCAACATACTCATGCCTTTCCCAAAGCTCGGCAAGACCGAGGTCCAACTAAATTGGACATGATTTGACCATCCATACATTAACTCCTAGCCTGGACATAGGAGGCCGTTTGGGAGCTTGAATTAAAGTAGGCATGAATTGACCGTCTACTCATCAATTGCTACCCAAGAAGCATGGACATGACTGTAATGTGGGGTGGACGTGACTTGACCATCCACCAAACAACTCTTTTCATTGACTTGTCAGGAGTAATACGAAGCAAATTGGGTAAGAAATGTTGTCCAACCCAAGCAAGGACCATGGATGTGGTCCGACCATCCATCGCTTAATCACCACGTGGGCATGATTCAACCGTCTGCTCGCCAAATTTTGTCCTTAACATTGAGCATAGAATTCATTCCCATCAACAAAGATGACTCGAATATTCATTTGACAACTCTTACCTTGACTTGATAGGTGGAGTATAAATAAAAAATGGGTGTGACTAACCACCCATCATAGAACTCTGGTCCCTAGAGCATGGATCGGAGTATAAACACAAGAAGATGGATGTAGTTCGACCGCCCATCGACCAACTCTGGTCCTTAGAGCATTGACTAGAGTATAAACATCAAATGTGAGTGACTAACCATCAATCAAATAATTATAGTCCTCATTTATGGCTTAGAGTATAAACAACAAATGGGTGCGACTAATCGCCCATCAACAAACTCTAGTCCTAGGAGCACGAATAAGAGTATAGGTAGAAAATTGACGTAGTTCGACCGTTCATCCATTAACTCTCCCCTATATACTGATATACTAAGTACAAAATATAGAACGGATGTGAATTGACCATCCGCTAATCAGCTCCTTCCCACAATTTGATGTGAAGAACTCCAAGTGAGAGTGAACGTGATATGACCAACCACTCTTCTACTTCCGCCCTTGACTTGGTGGTAAAAGAAATGACTAAGGAAAATGTGGTTCAATCATTTTCCAAAGTAATTCTAAGTCCTAGAGTGTGGAGTGTAGTATAAGCACAAATTAGGTACGGTTCGACCACCCACTAACAAATTCTTACCCCAAGAGTGCAGATATGAGTAAAAACGAATAGATGAGTGCGGTTCAACCACTCGCTATTCTATAAACTCTGACATGAACTCGACAACAGGAGTATAAACTCACTATGGATGGGATTCGACCATCCATAAACTAACTTTGCTAACACAAGATTGGAGGTAGGAGTACAAAATACTATAAGCTAAATATGACAGCTCTTTATAGCTCCGACTAGATGATTCTTTACGACTCAAGGCAATGAATGCAGGGAGGCCTTAATACAAAACAAATCGGAACAACATCCGAAGTTACGGGTGACCAACTACACCGTACCACCGGATCAAGGGTCAGTATCCATTTGCACCAACCACAAATAGATGTATCCCGAACTCCATCGAATAACTTTGGTCACTAGAGCTTGGATCGGAGAATAAACCATGAATAAGTATGACTTGACCATTCATTCTCCATCACCCTCCTTTTTTCATTGGTAGGAGTATAAATCTAGATAATCATGACCTGACCACTCTTAAGCTAATTTTATGCCTTGGTCCAATAGGAGAACATAAATCAAATCGACGTGACTTGACCATTTGCAAGCTAAATCTTGCCTTAGTTCAATAATGGAGCATCGGTCACAGACTGGATGTGATTTAGTCATCCATTCTTTGGCCTTTGCCTAGAGTATGACGAATTTGCATCAGAAGTGGACGTGATTGACTTTTTGAAACTCGGCTCATTCCCGAAAACCGATGGATTATTAAAGTCTTCCCCCCAAGAAGGAAAAGCCAGAATACAATTCAGAATAGGTGCAACTCATCCTTCCATCAATTAACTCGATCCCACGAATCTAAGGGAAAGAGTGTAAAGATAAAATAGATGTGATATGCCAGTCCACTTATCGACATTTACCCTTTACTTGGAGGGCACGAGCGTGAATCACAATGAATGGGAATTGACCATTCATTGATCAACTCTAAGTCTTAGAACTTAAGTGGGAGTATAAACACGACTAGGGCGAGACTTGACCATTTATGCAGTACATTTATCAACCCGAGACCAGGGTTAGAAGTGTGATCATCCAAAGACTGACTGATTAATACCGTGGCTCATACCTAATGTTTGCAATAACACGAGGCTACGACCAAAAGGATGCTTAAAGATAGAATTGTCGAATCAATACCCATCTCATGGGTGACTGGCTATCATTCCAATCTAAAAAAGTATAGATCATGAATACATTGAATGGAAAGCACATTACTCGAATACACAAGTGGATTCAAACTCAAAGCAAGAGTTGGTTATGTTGTTGTGCACAACATAAGGCTGATCCCTACTCGACATTTCATCTGATCTGCTTCTAAACTTGATCTTCAACCATCGTAGATAATCACTAAAAGTGTTTAGAGCCCGTCACTATCAGACTCAACAGCTCATGACACTGTGATTCATCCAAAATGACCATCATCGTTAACCATCCTAACCAGATTTCATGTTGATTGTTATGCAAAACAATTACGTTTGAACTCAAGGATCATCTATTGGCATATACGAATCTGATGTTCAAATTCAATTGCATTCAGGGCACATGTTACAATCTGAATAAGTACAGATAAGCTAATCTACTCAAGTTTGAAGTTTTAGTCATCTGATTCAAGGCCATATGTTAGTTCAAGTATGCAACCTATATATGCATTTCTCATTGTTCGATTTCGAGTTCACATGGTCGAATATATTCATGTCAGACCGAAAACTTCTTAAGTCCCATTAATATAAAGGATCAGAACCTATCACATTTCTTGGATAAATCCACTTAAGCATTTTTCAACTCACAACATAAGGCCAATATCAAGAAACAACACCATAGTCAGTTCTATAAAGATATAGACCTGAGAGATAAAGAAGAGGAGCCAAAGAATCCAAGATAGCACCCGTTGAGCTAATGATTGACATTACGGTAGCCACAATGACCCATGACGAGCACTGAAGAACAGATCATAGCTCAGTGCAACGTTGATGAACAAATTAGCTGGCTTTCTTCGAATGAATCTTGATGTGTTCGCTTGGACCCATTCTTACATGTATGTGATCTCACTGACTATTACGATATATGCATTGAATATTGACTCGAGGCATGTCTTGGTGAAACAAAAGCGACACAGCATAGGTCCGGAGAGATCTACTGCAATTAAAGAGGAGGTGGATAAACTTGAAAACAATGTGTTTATCCACGATGCCTCTACCCTAAATGGGTATCCAATTCAGTTCTTGTGAATATAGCTAATGGAAGGAAGACATGCATCAACTACTCAGATCTAAACAAGGGTGTGCCTGAAAGATTAGTTTCCACTTCTGAGGATCGACCAGCTAGTAGACTCGACCACTGGATATGAACTGCTTTCATTTATGGTGCGTACTTCAGATACAACTGGATTCCGATGCACATCTCCGGCTAGGAGCACATTAGCTTCATTACTAATCTAGGATATATTGCTATGTTATAATGCCATTTGAGCTAATAATGCTTAAGCTACTTACTAGATACTAGTCAACCGGATGTTCAAAGATCAAATCAGGCGATCGATGAAAGTATATATGGATGATATGCTTGTGAAGTCTCTACAATCAAACGACCACATTGATGAACTGGTGGAGATGTTCGGTGTTCTCCAAAATTATGAAATGAAATTCAATCCCTTGAATGCTCTTTCGGGGTTGCGTTAGGGAAATTTCTGGGTTTCATTGTTAACTATCGCAAAATGAAGGCAAATCCTAAGAAGATTCAAGCAATTAAAAACATCCAAGTGACTAAGATTATTAAGCAGGTACAAAGTGTAAATAGGAAGGGTGTCGCCCTAAGATGCTTCATCTCCAAATCCATTGATAAGTGTATTCCTTTCTTTGACTTGATCGAGAGAGGGAATAGGAACTATGTGTTAGGAACTGAGATGTTGGTTTTGATGACAACAACCTTTTTAACTTATCATATTATAATATATATACTAACACTATTGTCTAGATAGATATGTATATGTAGGATATATATATACATATATGCAGGTATTGACTACTGAAGACTGATCAGTATAAAGACTCAAGACTCAAGATTGAAGAGTCTAGAGTATCAAGATCAAGATTTCAAGATATGTGTCTAGTTTCTGTTAAAACTTCATAATAGCATGGAAATCTTCGTTCCGAATTCCATTGGGATGGAACCCATTTCTACCTTCTTAGTAGCTTACAAACCCACAACAACTAGCTTACAAACCTACGATAAGTGGCTTACAAACCCACGAACATCCTGATTTTATACAAGTTCTCGAGTGCTGATGTATGAGATATTCTACAGGTAGAAGCTTGCAAAACTACTTCAAAATGATTTTCAAATCTACTTTTCAAAATATTTTAGCCTTAAAAAATTATCTTTCAAATGATTTTCAAAAAAGATGCTTTAGCCTTAAAATATTCTTTGTTTTTGTTTTTTAAATAAACTCTTGTTTTAAAATTTATTTTTACTCCAGAGTCGTTTTATCTTGTTTTCCTTTCAATACCATTTTCAAAAAAAAAATTACATTGTTTTTACATAGGGATGTCGACATCATGCGATACCCCATGTCGACACGGTGCCCGTTGAATTCATTTGTAGAATGGCTAATAACACTGGTAATGTCAACTCTGGCACTAGTTTTGTTACCACTAAGACTAGTTCATTTGTAGAAGGTTAGTCTACTGTCAGACCACCATTTTTCAATGGCAGTAATTATGCATATTGGGCTGGCAGAATGAAAATTTATTTACAATATATAGGATTAGACACTTGGAATATCACACAAACTAAGTATATTGAACCAACTACCAATTTTTCCCGGTGGACTGCTGAGCAAAAGGGTGTTGCATAAAATAACTCAAAGGCCATGAATATATTATTTTGTTCACTAGATAGGAATGAGTTTAATAGAGTGTCTGTTTCTAAGTCTACATCTGAAATCTAGAAAACTTTGCAAGTCACTCTTGAAGGAACAAGCAAAGTAAACAAACTAAAATTTCCATATTAACTAATCAGTTTCAATTGTTTAAAATGCATGGAAATGAGTCCATTTCCGACGTGTACTGTCGATTTCAAGATATTGTTCTTTAACTAATTGCACTGGGAAAAAGCTTTTCGGAGGAAGACCAAGTCTGAAAAATTCTAAATTCACCCACTCCAGAGTGGGATCAAAAGACACTTGCAATCGAAGAAGCAAATGATATCAGTCTCATGAAAATAGATTGATTAGGAATCTGATGTCTTATGAAGTTCAACTGCAAGGAAGAAGAGAAAACAAGGCTACAGAAAAGAAGTCATTAGCATTCAATGCAACAATTTAAGATTCGAAACCAGACAATGATAAGGAGATTGCCTTCATGACAAGAAACTTTCAAAAATTCCTAAAATATAGAAAAATTAATAAGTATAAAAGAAACGATCAAAGGAATTCCAGAAATAATACGGAGAACGTCAATTATGATAAATGCTATAATTGCAATAAGATCGGGCATTATAGAAAAGATTCTCCGTATCCAGATAAACAGTTGTTCCCTCCAAACAATGATTTATCAAGGAAAAGAAAGAAAGCATTCACAGAAACTCTTGATGACTCAGACTCATTATCCAGTGACGATGAAAAGAAGACGGATAATTCAAATCTGTGTTTCACTGCTATTCATGAATCAGATGACGATAGGAGTATGGATCTAAAAATAGGTACGCATTTACATTATTTTTTATTTTTCTTATTTGAATGAATGCTTGTTTGTTTGCTTGATTGTTTTAAAATTCCTTGAATTTTTAAGTTCAAATTTATCCCTTGAAATTCGAATTTTAAATTCAAAAATAATATTATTTTAATAATATTTTAAATATTAAATTATTAATATTTAAGTATTATTATATTTAATGTTATCATAGGAATTATATAATTAGAATATAGGATATAATATATATATATATATATATATATTAGGAATTAAGAATAGAAACTTGTCCTTTGATTCAATAGGCACGTGTCGACATATCCGGATACCCCACGTCGACATGCCTATTAGAATTTGATTTCAAAATTTGAATTCAAACTTTTAAATTTCCCTCCAGCTTTTTACCAACATCATTGCTCTGGAAAGATGCCTCTTGACTAGAGAACATGTCTATGGAATCTCTATTTATCTCACTCTCTTCATCATAACTTTTCACTTTTATTTCGAATTTCAAACTTATCTTCATTATCTTCAACTCCTCTCAAACTTCTATAATGGCCTCTCAAGCACTCCTAACACCATTAAGCTACCAAAATATGTCAAAAAATTTCTTTTTCATGACCTGAAATCTGTCAAAGCTTATATCAACTATGTAAACTTTGGTAAAATTCATATGGAAAATTTTTCTATTTTTGAAGATTTTCCTTCTTACGAAATTGAAAATCTTTTTCAACAAGTTCTATTCTTAGTTTAATTGATAACAAACAAAATGATTTTGTATGTTATCCAAATCTTTTTAAGATGTTTTATGCGAATTTGAATCGTGGTTTTTATGATGGGGAAGAAGGACAAATTTGGAGTAGTGTTAAAGGAACACAAATTTTTTGGATTTTTAAATTTTGGAAAATATTTTGGGATGTAAGTATACCAGAATGAATCCCTTGGAATTTCAAATCAATGAAAATGATCGAGAGACATTTCATTACGTCTTTGAAGGGGATGACAATTTCGAATTCAAAAATCATTATTTTCGTCCAAAAGCAAGAATTGTTAATCTTCTTATCCAACACACTCCAAGATCGGGAAACTACAACAACCCGACTTTAAAAGTTTGCAAAGCTCTTTTTGCAATTATGGAAATTATGATATTAGTAGGGCTCAGGTTATTTTGGATGAGCTAAGGCCCAAGAATTAGACTATGGGTAAAAAAACATTATATTATGGAATTTTTCTCACCCGGATTTTTAATTACTTTGGAGTTGATTTCAAAAGGGAAGAATTTATAACTAGAAAAGTCTTCAACCATGGAAACATTTCCCTTATGCAAATTCCATTAGTGTTTCAACCGTATGAAACACTTACAGAAAAAGAAGAAAGGCTTGCTCATGAAGAAATGAAAGAAATGGAGGAAGAAGAAGAAGAAGAGGAAGAGGAAGTAATGGAAATTGAAGAGGAGGAAGAGGAAGATCAAGAAACCTCCTTAGAAAATATTGAATATCCTACTAATCCTCTAATCCATCCAACAAGACCATTCTCAATAATCAAAGAATTATAGCGGAAAATCAAAAGACACTTAAAAGATCAATGAGTAAGAAAATGGATAAGATTTCCACTAAAATCGATAATTTCTTCGGGAAAATTAGTAGAAAGCTTGGACTATCATCTTCTTCGTCTTCATCTAAATAGTTTTAGTTCATGTTATCTTATGTTCTATCTTTACATTTCCTTTACTTTACTTAATATTATATTATCTTATGTAATGTTGACTAGAATTATTAATGGAATCTTCCATTTCGTGTTATTCAACTTAACTTGTCTTTGTAATTGCCTGTTTTTATATTATACAAATTTTAGTTTAATAGATTTGTTCATAATATTCAAAACAAAGCAAAATGTAATTTCAAGCAGAGGCATGCCGACATACACTGTCCCCCCATGTCGACATCCAACGGGCAGAAACTAGTTACGCTTTCAAATTTTAATTTCATATAAGTAACTCGTGTCTATTCATTTCAAAATGACTTTCTACCCCTATTTGTTATCTGTTTCTTCTGGAATAAATTGTCAAACTTCATCTCTAATCACTCTCTTTCATAGTTTTTCCTATTTTTTGAAGTATGGCTTCTCTGATTAAGAATCTAAGTGATAATCTTGAAGAAACTCTCACTTCCTTCAATAATATTCTTACATTCATACTTCATAATCAGCGTCACTTAGAATTGAGTCAAATACAGATGATCAAGGAGCAAGATAGACATTTCGATGCCCTTCGTTGGATGATCTCAGCCCTTAACAAGGACGATATCGAAGGAAATCCACCAGTCACTTTCGACAAAGACAAAGAAGAATGGGATGCCATCAAAGTAGACCCTATCTTTGGAGAAGATCGATGGGTGGAAGCACCAAGGAATGTCTAGTCATTCTGTATGTTATTTGGTTGATTTGATTGATGTGTTTTAAACTTGATTGACTTAATTTGTGGTTTGTATATATGTTTGGGTTGAATAATTACTGTACATACGATTGGATGATGACTGATTTATTTTTTTTTATTTTTTATTTTTTTTACACTTATAATCACACTAAGCACTTATTACACTTATATATGGATTACTCTATTTTATTATGGTTGATTATCTTGTATCAAGTTCAGAGAATTTATTAATTAGAAGTTTTTGTTGATAACAAATGAGGAGAAGTTATAAAATAATAGTTGTCTTGGACTAAGGGGGAGTTATGGAGTAAGGGGGAGTTATGATAGGAGTTATGGTATGATAAGTATATTTTATAAATACATGTTGTAATCATCAAAAAGAAGAAGATTGTTAGGAACTGAGATGTAGGTCTAGATGACAGCAACCTTTTTAACTTATCTTATTATAAAATATATACTAACAATGTTGTCTAGATAGATATGTATGTGTATATGTATATGTATATGTATATGTATATGTAGGTATTGATTACTAAAGACTGATCAATATAAAGACTCAAGACTCAAGATAGAAGATTCTAGAGTATCAAGATCAAGATTTCAAGATATGTGTCTATTTTTTGTTAAAACTTCATAATAGCGTGGAAATCTTCATTTCAAATTTCATTTGGGATGGAACCCATTTTTACCTTCTTAGTGGCTTACAAACCAACGACAAGTAGCTTACAAACCTACGACAAGTGGCTTACAAACCCACGAACATCCTGGTTTTGTACAAGTTCTCGAGTCCTGATGTGATGAGATATTCTACAGGAAGAAGCTTGCATAACTACTTCAAAATGGTTTTTCAAAATGATTTTCAAATCTAATTTCCAAAATGTTTTAGCCTTAAAAAATTATCTTTCAAATGATTTTCAAAAATGATATTTTAGCTTTAAAATATTCTTTGTTTTTGTTTTTTAAATAAACTCTTGTTTCAAACTTTGTTTTTACTCCAAAGTCGTTTTATCTTGTTTTCCTTTCAATACCATTTTCAAAACAAAATTTTACATTGTTTTTTACATAGGGATGTCGACATCATGGGATACCCCATGTCGACATGGTGGCCGTTGAATTCAAAATTTTAAATTTTCAAAAGAAGTGTCTATTCGTTTAAATCTCTTCACGAATGGTTATGACTGTTGATGCTTTATAAATAGCCTTCACAAACGAATTTTTTAACCATCTATTTTTTCATATTTTCTTCACTTCTTCTTCTCCACAAATCCATATTCTATAATTTTCATATTTTTAAGATCATGCCGAAATTCTGCCAAATCCTTAAGTGAATCAAATTAGAATCTCATTCTTGTTTGATTCTCTGCCCTCTCTAGAAGATCAAAGTGATATTCAAAGTTATAGGATCAATTTGTAATTAAAAGTTTATCGAGTATCTCTATAAGGTGTGGTTGTGCCTGCAAATCAATTGGGTAATCTTGTGGCCCGTAAATTAAGAGAGTTTGCCCCGGACTCGTGAGACAGGAGGGTACCTCAAGGCCTTTAGAAATTGAGGAATGTAATCTCAACATTGGTATAATAAAAATCTGTATGAGGTGGTTTGCCTTGGTAGAGGACTGGATATAAGGTAACTCCGAACTAGTATAAAATCCGGTGTGTTCTTTCCCTTTTATGTTTTTTATTTACTTTCTGCATATGTGTTTGATTCTGTGATTATTCTGTGATTAAGTCCTGCATTTATTTGTGTCATAATTTTAAATTAGTTCATATAAGTCTTAGAATCCATTAAACACTATTCACCCCCTTCTAGTGTTTAATTAGCCTTAAGATCCTTAATCCGCTGTCCCTTTGACTACGAATAGACGTAGGTTTGCATATACGTGTTTCAGGCTTTCGTAGATTACTTAGAGAGACCTCTAATTCTATCCCAACCATTGGATCATGAAGGCTTATACGTGTATTTAGTGGTGTCAGTACACGCCATAAGTGCCGCATAGTTACTCAAAGAGAATCAGATCCAAAGGCCAATATATTAAGTTAGTAAACGATTGACAGGTGCTGAGAAAAAAATACCCGAAGTTGGGGAATGTAAAGGGTCGAAGATTTTTGACCTTGAAAATCAACATCTATACATCCATTGTATTATACGTCGAGCAATCGAATGCCGTAAATAGCAGATCGTTAAGGAAAAGAAGAAAGAGGTAAAAGAAGAAAATAGAAATAACAACACATAATCTCACAATCGCTGTGGAACAAAATATAATATGTAAAAACAGATTTTTATACAGAAGAATCTGTGACTGCTTACTGCTTACAATCATCAGAGTACACAATCATTACATTAAATCTGGACAGCTATAACAACTTGTCCTCATACAGCAGAAATATCCAAGTACGTGATATACGTTTGAACTCCTCCATCTCATCTCCTGAGTTCCATAGCATTTTAACATGAATCTATAATACTCAGTCTTACCCGAGCAATATAATTGAATAACACCCGAGTCAGTCTGGAAAACCAGCATGAGAAAACACACTCAATTTGAATTATTAAAGTTTTCAAAATCCTTTGAAAATCAAAGGTATCTCGTAAGATTACGCCACAAATAAACACGACGGGTTTTTATCTTACGATAACCAAAATATTTCATATCAAAATCATCTGATATTATAATAGTGCCTATAGAAAGTAAATAGAATATAGCTGAAATGCTTGTATCTCACATTTCAGCATAGTTGAGCACAATCAAAACCGTACGGTGCTTATTGAAGAATGGATTCCAACTGAATGACTAGGCACTGGGGTACCGCCTGTCACGGTACATGTCTAGAACAGCGTACCGAAATTGAACCTATCGATCCCTGCCAACACAAGACCGGACTACCCCTAATCTGGATAGCCCGAATAAGACTACCCCATGGTTGGGATCAGCAACCACCACACAGCTGAGTAAAAGGGACTCTAGATAGGGGTAATCTTACCCTACTTTGGTGAGACCCACTTAGCCTTGCTGCATCTTCCCTGATTTTTAGTCACTCTCGGTTGTTGAGGCTAGAGGCTATGATTACTTTATTAAAAATATTCACTTAGAATGCTCATTGTCCTCCAATGATAATGTACCGATAGCATTCATCTATACAAGTCCATTCTCAGTCCGAATGGAACGCAATATTCCTACTACATCCATTTTGGAATTTTTAGAATTAGTAGCGATTAGCCCTTGCACTTCACTGCTCCATTTTTGACTCTATGCTCATCTCCCTTTCGAAAACGTACTCGTTGGATCGAAGTGGTTTTCGGATAACTTGTAAAATCCCAGTCTCTTTGAAACAACATTCGATATTTTTCGGTATACTCAACCCTAGTCCTTAAGGAAATAAATGGACAAAAATAAGATCGGAGTTCACCTCCTAACCGTTAGAGGACAGATTTCCTTATAAACATCCTAGAAGGACGAAACGAGTTTATACGTATAGCATAGCACCTTGAATGGTAACTGCACCACAGAAATCCCAAATTTCTTTTAGATATTTCCAAAGTTATATTTAGGTCCAGATTTGATAGTCGGTTGCTTAAATTCCATTTTAAAATTTATTTCTTTATTTACCAAAACTTATTTCAAAAACCCCCTAATTTCAGATTCACTTCCTTTTTAAGATTTAAAATCTTGTTTAAATATAGAACATCAATTTCATATTATTATTTCTTCAAAATTCCCCTTTTATTTTACCCAAACTATTTAAATCTTAAATTTAAAAATACATTCTTTTATACTTAAACAATATCGCTTAAGTTCTTTTTTGTAAAACTCTTTTATTCACACTTATCCAAAAATCTCTATTTTCCGTATTTCGGAATTTATTAAACAGGATTTTAATATCAAACTATTTATTTCATCAAAATTCATTCTTTTAATTTATCCAACTTCACTATAAATATTTTACTTTAAAATTCCAGTTTTATTTTCCTTTAGGAATTCAATATTTATATTTTAATATTTTAAAATGCTAAAAATATATCCAGCAATACCATGGCATCTAATAAATTAATTTCCAATATAATCTATCGTAGATTATTTAAATAAATCATATCATTGAATATATAAATAATTTCAACATTTTTAGGAATTTCGTTGGATCCCTCTAACCTATTTTCCTACATCCACAGATGTTATCACAATGTAAAAATATCAATCCCACTTCGAGGGGGATATCGCAGTATGTGGGGTCATCCGCTATTATGCAGGGTGCATAGGGTCTCATCCACTATATATATATGCGGGAATATCAATCACTCCAATATATATATATATATATATATATATATATATATGTATAGACTACTATATATATAATATAACATCCTATACTGTTAATAATTATCAAATTCAGTCAACCAACCAATAATCAATTTTAACTACTTAAAATTAATGGCACAAATTCAAAATTTGATTGAGATTAACTAACCTTTATTTTCTTGTTCGAATTTTGCTGATCGATCCAATATTGGCTCTATTGCATATTCCTTTCGGTCTTAACCTCGCAAAGAAAATTTTGGAGCATATAAGTTAACGATCTTGTTAGTGTCGACTAAAATTCTATGAACTAGAAAATAGCCAAACAAATTTTATAATAAAATAACCGCAAGCACACGGCGTCTTATAGTACGTGGCGATTACGAGTCGATACGCAGAGAATTGATGATTTTAAAAATTCAATTCAATCAAATTATACCAATTTAAAGTGAATGTTAAGCTAGAGAATTAGAGAATTAACTAACTAACTAGAAGAAAAGAGAAGAAAATATAAGAGTTGAGTGACAATTTAGAGAATAAATCCACTCTCTAGATCATGTAGTTCAATACATATGAAATCACGATCTCTCTTTTATGGTCATTAGTGCTTTAATTGATGTGTGTATCATAAGTGTGGCATATTTGTGCTATTGATTAGCCAACATAAGCCATCAAACTATAACACACCCCTTAAACCACTTACTAACTTTCATGAAACTTTTAATGAAAATGAAATCTATTTTAAGTATGGCTTATTAACTATTGATTAGAAATATAGACCATCAAATTTTAATTTCAAATCATTTTCTTTCTTTTACCATAATCATATTTTGATGAAGAGGCAATTAGTGTTAGTGATTGTTTAAGCATAGCCTATTTGATGTCAACAATGTAGGCTATCAAATTCAAATCAAATACAACAATTAAACCACTTCAATCATTCTTATTAAGCATAAAAAGAGAGCATGAACTAACAACTAGTTGAAGCTACATAATTAGAGAGCTACATTACCCCTAAATTGAAGGGTTTTAGCCTCTCATATTTGTCATTTGATTAACAAATGTAGCTTGCAACATAAAATAAAAAGAAAGCAAAATGAAAGCTAAATGAAAGAAGAGAACTAATTAACAAGAATTAACACTAATCTAATTTGCATGAAAGTAAATCTACACTACAAGCATTAAAGTAAATAAGCATGGAAAGGAAAGAGCATGTATTAAATTGCAATAAAAATGAAATTACATGAAAATAAAATAAATAGCTAAGTAGCCATGAAAAAACAACAAGAGAGCTAAGCTAAACTAAGAGAAGAGATGACATCCATAAGAGGGCTTAAGAGAAGGTAGAAGAGGTTACATGAACATAATGGGTTATTTATACAAGCATGAAACCCTAATCCATATATTGGGGAATGCCCAAACTACCCTTGAGAAGTGTGGATGCCAAGTAATCATTAGCTTCTACTAATCATAATTTAAGTGTAGATAAAGCCATTAATTCCATAAGCATGTGCATTAGCCTCTAATTTGAACATTAAGGTAGGTGGGTAGGTAGGGTCCTCCATGTTCTTTACTTTGAATTATTTCCGTCTTCATTCTTTTGTATCTTCTTTGTGCATTCATATTCCTTCATCAAACCACTTGTAATTGAGTTTAAATTCCTACAAAATAATATAGAAATTTCCAATTAAATTTTCTTAATTTAATATATGCACAAAAGTGGCCATTTTACCCTTATATGAAGATGAATTTATGACAATTTGAAAATAATTTGAATTTGGTTTAAACAAGTTAAAATACCCAATATGATCAATTATTTAATTTAAATAGATTAAATATGATGGCAAAATATGCATATTTACGTGCACATCGAATACCCCCACACTTATCTTTTTATTCGTCTTCGAATAAACTAAAACTAAGATAAATCCATTTTTGTAGGGAGTACGATAGCATTGAGCACATCCAACAAGCCGTTAAACCTCTGGGTGTCCTCAATGGGAGGAGTGTTGTCTCATGAAGGTTTTCAGCTGATACAACCCACAAAATCCAAATGCAGGATGAAAATATTTACAAAATGTAAGATTTATTTACAAAGGGATGAATGCGAGTTTTTGGAAATATTAACGAATGAAGGATTTCCTTTTAAATTGACACAAATAAGTTAAACATAGGTTTTGATCATTATCTTGAAAACTAAAGTCATTTACTTGTCAAAACTTCCAACAAAAATCAAGTTATTATAACAAATAAACTATAGTTCAACTCGTTGTTTCGGTCGATAATACAGTGTGATTATGAAATGGATCCTTAGTTGATTATCAAAGTTTATCAAAGTGGTATTTTCATTTCTTTTCAATAACAAGTCAAATAAGTTAAAATAGTGATTGGATTTCAATTGCTTACTCCCTCTAAATTTTTATTTGAAAATTTTGTTGATATTAACAATATTTACATATGCCTAACTCAGGTAAACTGAGGCAAGATATACTACCCATGCACTGCCTTGCAGACTGATGTGAGGGGAATACAGAGCGTGGCGAGTGAACACATATGAACACTTATTGAGTGTATGCGTTATTAGTAAAAGAAAAGAATTTTTATATACATACACCTAGCTCAGATAAACTAAGGCCGGATATACTGATCGTGCACTGCCTTTCGGGTTTACCTGAGAAAGGTACAGAGCATGGCGAGTGTACACACAAGTGTGTACACCTGTTACCGTAGGTGTTAATAGAAAATATTTACATATATACAAATGTTTTTTTTCTAAATTTTTTTTGAAAAAGAGAGTTTTGCAAAATCATCTTAGTACCACTTAACTTAGAAGACAAAAAAATGTTATGTCCTTTACTTCAAAATCGCCACTTCTTAAAATAAAGATTTTCAATTATGATGTATTTCATAATTAACACGTATGAATCTTTCTATATACCAGTTAAACCATTGTTATTTGTAATCAAACTTTATTTTTATTTTTGTTAAGACAAATAAATTTTCAAAAATTTTAATTTAATAAACCAAAATCATATATTTATCTTATAGTGTTTCTTTAAAAATAAATCAAAAGAAAATTTGTCTTTGGGATTTTTAAAATATTTTTTTTAGTTTTTTTAAAAAAAGAAAAAGCAAAAGTAAACTATGACAATTAAAAAATGAAGATCAGTCTCCCCCCACACTTGATTTTGACTATGTCCTCACAATCAACCCAAGTAGAAGGTGAAAAATAAAACAAAAACAAAAAAATGACATATATTTACATGAAGATGAACGGTATTTACACAAGATCAGAAAATATATCGTCAAAGAGTAAATGAAACGGTCTTTCAAAGACCGGTTCATTTGTCTCATCAAGTATGCAAGACACATCTTAAGCTCAGAAAACCAAACCTTTAAAGTTTTTAAAGTTGAATGTTGATTTGGAAAAACAAATGTCGTTTTATTGAAAATCGTACGAGTTGTTTATTTTCAATTGTTTTCGGGGTTGATTGAAATTCAAGTTTATTTTTACAAATTTGAAATTCAAACTTATCATTGAAAACTTCTTCGAAATTATCAAATTCAAAATCAAAATGGTTATTTAACTCCTCCCATTGAGAATTTAACAACTCATTTTCAAAAAGTCCAAAGAAATCATGTTTGTTGAATTCGTCTCCCTTGATGGATTAACAACAACTTCATTGCATATATCATTTTCAAAATCCAAAGTTGTTGTCTTCAAATTTTAAAAATCGGGAAAAGGAAGATCGAATTTTAAATCAAGTTTAACACCCTCAAAAGAATTGAAATCCAACTCAATTACCCTTTTTTCAACAACTTCATTAAGATTTTTATTTTCAATTTCAAAAGTTGTTATTTGAAAATGGTCGATTTGGGTAAAAGATAGATTATCATTTGACTCGTCATATACTGGGATTTGATTTTGTTTATCACGTTGTTTCATATATGTTTCAAACAACAAATCCATGTGATCATTGTAAATCTCGTCCATTTGCTTAAAAAAAATCCAATTTATATTTATTTACTTGAGAATTTTCAATTTGAAATTGTTCAGAATAAAGATTTTCAATCGCATCATAGTCGAGATTATTCCCATTGCCAAGTTCGTTTAAAAAGTTGTTTCCATTTTCATTTTGAGTTTAAAATTGAATTGGCATGGGTTATAGTTGAAATCGTTTGAATTTTGACTTGAATTCAAATTTTGAAATCCTTGAAAACTTTGACTCGAGTTATCGCACAAATACGAATTACACAAATCATTTATCATTTGATTTTGTTGTGTTGAGATTTCAAGTAAGGATGAAATGCTATTTTCAAGAATTAAGGGTTGTTCATTGTTTTGAAAATTTTGTTGTTCAAAATTCAAATTGTTCAAACAATAGTTGTTGTTGAAATATTCACGAGAATTTGAAGTGAAATTACATGGATTATATTGATTTTCACAACTATCGTAAAATTCATGTGAATATGGAAATTCAGGCATTTTCAAGAATGTTTTTAGTTTTGGTTTTGTTTTTTAAAGGAAAAATATTTAAAAATAGAATTTATTTTTCAAAATGGAAAGGTGACTTTTCGTTTTTCAATTTTTTTTGTTTTAGTTTTCCAATTTTTTTTTGTTTTTGAAAAGATTTTATATACCTTATTTTGGATTTTTGGTTTTCTAAAGAAAAAAGAACTAAGTAATTTTTTTTGGAATTTTAATTCTGAAATTTTTTTCAAAGGAAATGGATTTTTAAAAAAAATTAAGTTAAGAAATATTTACAAATTTTTTTAGTTTTGGATTTTGAACATTTTTTTTTTAAATATGCATGATTAATGCAGCTAAATGATTGCAAGGGTTAATTACAAATGATTTTTCCTAAGTTAACCCAAAATTGTATAATCACACTTTGTCTTGAATCAACAAGATAGTACTCGGCCAAGTAACGGATAGGATTTTACGGTGCACCACGAATCACCGCAGCAATGCAGCCAAAGGTTTAAGTACCTTCAGAGAAATAATTCAATATAATATTTATGAATCACCGTAATATTTATAACTGATTATTGCTCTACCGTAACCTAGACACCGAGAAATTAAATTGTTCAAAGGGAACAAATTGTCAATATACAATTAAGCGTTATTGACTTCTAACCATTATTATTAATCAAAACTCTAGGATGAAATGCAAAGCAGAAATTAAACGTGTATTAACAATGCAACTACTATGAAATTGGTTTTTGTTTTTGAATTTTTTTTAAAATGCAAGCAAACAACAATGCAAGACAAATAAAATGAAAAGTATACATAAGCAAGCAGTTATTTTTTGGCAAGCTCAGTAAATCAAACAATTTATTTTAGCAAGCACTTTTTCTCTTTTTGCAATTCTGCTTTGGCAACCTGAAATAAAACAAGATTTATACATATTTTGTTTTTTGTTTTGTATATCAAAGGAGAAACTAGTCAAAGTAAAATCATAACTATTCAAATAAAAGAAACAAAAAAAAAGTTTTTCTATAACAATTGTTTGTTTTTTTGGTAGAACTAAAACAAAACTATTAAAAACAAAAGAAGACATACACTAAATTAAATGCTTAGTGAAGCCCCCCTGAAAAAAATTCAAAATCTTCACTAAACAAACTTATTTTTTTTTTAAGAAAACTAATCAGGGCCCGACCCAAAATAAATAAACGAACAAACTTTCAAAACAAACGAAAATCACCGCTACCAAAATTTCACTACTCTATTCAAATTGAATGAACCTTCAATTACACATAATTCTCAAAGCAACTAAAATCACTGTCTAGCCCTAATTCAAAATTTTAAAATTCTGAAACCAAAGTCGATAAAATTGTCGCCACATCTGTCCGAAGCTGTCAGATGCAATCGTAGGTGGATGCGAATGGTGGGTTTTGGGTTGCAGGCTATGGAGGCACGACGACTTAGTTGTGGAAGTTCGAGTTCGAGTTCAAACTGCTATTTAATTTGGCGAATTGGGGTTTATCGAACATGAATGTGATTTTCCCTCGGGGGGAACTGTGTGATTTCGAGGGTGATGACTGGTGGAGTATTTGGCAACCGTGAGTGGGGAAGTCGATGGTTTCTAGTGCAATTGGGTTGCTAAGATTGTTCGATTGAGGTTTGTTCTACTCTCTTTCTTACTGTCTTTTTTTTTGGGTTTGAAGAGGAATGGCAATTGTTGATGGTTTTGAATGTGTTTACAGCAGAGGCAGCTGTTTTTTGCAATGGAGGTCAGGGGTGGATTGTCAATTGAGCAATGTAGTTGGCTGTTGAATATGACAGTAAGGTTTGGTTGTATGAATGTGTGCAATGGATTGAGAAGTGGTACAAGCAATTTTTTCTTGGTGAATATGACAGTAAGGCTTGGTTTTTTATGTACATTATGTGGAAAGGGCAGGTTGTAGATGGAAGGCTGGTGGATGTAAATGTTAGGCAGGGGATGCTTGAATATTATGGAGAGTGAATGTTTTGCTGAAGTGGAGTAGTGTCAGAGAATAGGCTTTGGGAAGAAGTGGTGATGGTGTTGCAGTTTGTAGTGTGATGTGTGGAAAGAAACAGTGGGAAGAGGCAGCAGCAAAATGTAGTGGTTGGTATTGATAGGAAGATGGCAATGGAGATTAGATGCACAGAGGCAGCAGCAAAATGTAGTGGTTCGTATTGATAGGAAGATGGTTTGTACAGTGTGGTCAGAGAAGATGTGACTGTGGCTAGAGGTGGGTTTGAGGGAGGACAGAGAAGGGGAGATGGCAGAGCACTGCTGTGATGGTGGAGAAGCTGTAGGGAAGTGATGTGCAGACTGTTATGATAACAAGAGTTGGAGGAACAGAAACAACAAGTTGTAACAGTGAATGGTGACAAGAAAATGCAATGTAATAGTAAAAAGAGTTTGTAAAAGCAATGTAAAGTGTGATAAAGAATGAATGGAATAAAAGGTAATTTTTTCTTTATGAATGAAAATGTGTAGTTTTTTTTGTTTTTTTTTTTAAATATGCAAATACAATGCAAACTAAAAAAATCAAGTGCTAACACAAAGCACACACAAACATGCAATTTTTGTTATTTTTAAAATGCAACACATACAAATAAAAACACACAAGAATCAAAGAAAAATAATTCGAAGAATAGAAAATAAAATCAAAACTATTCCCCGGCAACGGTGTTAAAAACTTGTTCGCGTTGACTAAAGTTTTATGAACTAGAAAATAGCCGAAATAGTTTTATAATAAAAATTACCGCAAGCGCATGGCTACATTTACAGTACATGGCGAGTACGGGTAGGTCCGTAGGGTTTGATGATTTTAAATTCAATTCAATCAAATTATACCAATTTCAGGTGAAAGTTAAGCTAGAGAATTAGAGAATTAACTAACTAACTAAAAAAAAAGAGAAGTAAATATAAGAGTTAAGTGACAATTTAGAGAATAAATCCACTCTTTATATCATGTAGTTCAACACATATGAAATCATATATCTCTTTTATGGTCATTAGTACTTTAATTGATGTGTTTATCATAAGTATGACATATTTGTGCTATTGATTAGCTAACATAAGTCATCAAACTATAATACACCCTTTTAAACCACTTACTAACTTTCATGAAACTTGACAATGAAAATGAAATCTATTTTAAATATGACCTATTAACTATTGATTAGAAATACAGACCATTAAAATTAATTTCAAATCACTTTCTTTTGTCATAATCATATTTTGACGAAGAGACAATTAATGTTAGTGATTGTTTAAGCATAGCCTATTTGGTGTCAATAATATAGGCAATCAAATTCAAAGCAAAAACAACAATTAAATTACTTCAATCATTCTTACTAAGCACAAAAAGAGAGCGTGAATTAACAACTAGTTGAAGCTACATAATTAGAGAGCTTCATTACCCCTAAATTGAAGGGATTTAGCCTTTCATATTCGTCATTTGATTAACAAATGTAGCGTGCAACACGAAATAAAAAGAAAGCAAAATGAAAGCTAAATGAAAGAAGAGAACTAATTAACAAGAATTAACACTAATCTAATTTGCATGAAAGTAAATCTACACTACAAACATTAAAGTAAATGAGCATGGAAAGGAAAGAGCGTGTATTAAATTGCAATAAAAAGAAAATTACGTGAAAATAAAACAAATGGCTAAGTATGCATGAAAAGAGAACAAAGAGAGCTAAGCTAAACTTCTTAGAGGAGATGGCCTCCATAATAGGGCTCAAGAAAAGGTAGAAGAGGTTACATGAACATAATGGGTTATTTATACAAGCATGAAACCCTAATCCATAATTTGGGGAATGCCCAAACTACTCTTGAGAAAGTGTGCAGGCTAAGCAAACATTAGTTTATACTAATCATCATTTAAGTGTACATGAAGCCATTAATTCCATAAGCATGTGCACTAGCCTCTAATTTGTACATTAAGGTAGGTGGATAAGTGGGGTCCTCCATATTCTTCACTTTGAATTATTTCCATCTTCATTCTTTTGTATCTTCTTGTGCATGCATATTCCTTTAAGAAACCACTTGTAATTGAGTTTAAATTCCTACCAAATAATATAGAAATTTCCAATTAAATTTTCTCAATTTAATATATGTACAAAAATGACCATTTTGCCCCTATAGGAAGATGAATATGTGACAAGTCGAAAATAATTTGAATTTGGTTTAAACAAGTTAAAATACCCAATATAATCATTTATTTAATTTAAATAGAATAAATATGGTGGTAAAAATATGCACATTTACGTGCACATCAGATCCAATTATGAAATTTATTCAATATATCCATTATTATTTTTCGACTATACTGTCTCTTTTTTTCGACTTAACCTATTAAATAAACTGCATTTTCTAGACTTACGTTTTCAAATAAAAAAACTAAAATTAATCTTAGTTATTATAACAGAAGTTAGAGATTATCATAGAATCTCACCTAGCCCAAAACAGGAAGAACACTCAGCCAAGAACCCTTCCACGGACCCAGCAAAACGATACGAGATCATCTACCTCACTCGAACGAAATGCACTCGCCTCAACCATTCACCATCGGCCCTCGCCGCCCTTCGCTGCCTCGCCACCCGACCTCCCTAGCTCGAGCAACCAGGCCAACTTCATGCGATTTCCTCCACTCTCTCGCACGATCCACACTGGAGCGCCTCCTCCCTTAGAGCTAACGAAGTCACCGAGCCTACTTAGGAACTCTCGACTTTCACTTGAACTTTCAAAGAATTATTCCTTTTTTTTTAAATGATTGAGTTTTGCCTATTTTTATTTTGCTCGATTCATTTTGAACTGGAAAGATGAACGGAAGGGAATGCGATTTGAGGAGGTAGAACAGCGTATGTGGCATTATTTGTTTATTTTTTTTCCTGTTCGGCCATTTCCCTTTTATTTTATTTTCCTTCCTTTTGTTTTAAACCATGTTTGGCTATGTTAAATAAATAAAAAGAGGGAAGTGATTGAAAGGAAGGTATCATATAAGGAAGGGAGACAGTGATCTTTGAAATGAAGGGGAAAAGTACTGATGTGAAGTTGTTTATCAAATCAATTATATATATATATATATATTATTTAAATTTTAATCCTCTTGAATCCATAGCTTAAAATCTTGACCTCCTATTGAGGCATGCCACCGGGCATATACCTCTATTTCGAATGCAAAGGAAAAGTTTCTGAGTCCTAATTCGATCGTATAGACAAGATAGCTTTTTGGACCCAATTATTATATTGATTTTCGATGTAGATTTCAATGTGTTTATATCCCGCATGGCCAAACGTTAATCCCAAACGTTATGAAATTTGAAATCCGATAATAACACACTATTATGGATCCAATGAAACTATTTTCGTCGAATTCCGAGGCTATGCCATGGAGGCTATTTTTAAATGTCAATTTAAACGATATATTTTTACAACCGAATAAATCACCTTTAGATTCAATTTAAAAACTTTTATTTCCTTTAGTATTATTAATACATATTTTACCTTTAAAGTATTTTTAACAGGCTTAAAACTCCAGATTCAATATTTTACCCAATTTTCAATTATTAAATTCAATAATTTAATTATCCAATAAATGGTTATATTTGAAATTCAAGTTAAAAATTAAATTTTAAATATTTAAAATCAATTAAATATTCCAATTTCAAATACCCAAAATTCTAGGTCGTTACAGAGAAGCTCGCCTACTGCCTGTTGACTGCATCACGAAAGCTTCGTCCTTACTTCGATGCTCAGCCCATCAACGTCTACATCGACCAAGCGTTACAACTGGTCCTATAGCGACCTGAGACTTCTAGAAGGTTGCACAAATGAAATATTAAGCTAAGCCAATTCAGTATCACTTATCTCCCTTGGAGAGCTATCCAGGGATAGACATTGGTAGACTTCATAGACAAGTTCACTACATAGGATGATTTCCTAGAGAGTAGTAAACCCCCTAACATTCGATGGAAAATGTACATGGATGAAGAATCCAACGATCGGCGTTGGCACCAGAGTCATGTTAGTGACTCCTGAGGAACGATCGATCTGCTATGCCTTAAAACTCGACTTACCTGCAATAAATAACGAAGTTATGCATGAATCCTTAATCGCCAAGCTCAAACTTGCCAAAAACTAAGAGTGAAAACTTTACAAATCTTTTATGATCCAGATTAGTAGTATGCCTAGTCAGAGGAGATTATCAGGCTAGGGAGCAATAACTTTCTCCTTATCTCGGTCGGTTCCAAGAGCTACTGGTAGACTTCAAGTATTGCACCATTATAGAAACCTCCAGAGAACAAAATGAAAAAGCCGACTAACTGCCCAAGCTAGCCAGTTCCGGCAATGTGTCGCCGATGGGCTTGGTCTCATTTGAAGTACTGAGTGCTCCGAGCATCAACCAGATGGAGATTGATTGTGCTCTGAAGATGAAGCCGAAAAAGGAGTCTAATGTAATATTAACTTTCTATGGGTGGTTGGATACACCTTTACAATTCAAGTAATAGAAAGTAATTATATAATAAACTATATCTTTCCAACACAAAATTTAGTAGTCTTTAGTATAATGTTCCTATAGACTTAGCAGTTTATAAGAAATTTGTAACTAAAATCTTTAGGTAATAGGATGGAACCGCTTAGCAGTTTACAAGCAATTTGTAGTTAAAATCTTTAAATAATAGGATGTAACCAGTAATAGAACGATACATAATTCAAGTACTAACCATTTGATCTTTTTATTTTGTGATTTCATGAGGATTGAGAGTAAAGAACATGAATTTTCAAAGTATAGACGTATAATAGTTACCAACCTTGTTTGCAATGTAGTCGAAAAGAAAGAAAGAGAGAAAAGAATGAACAATAGTTAAAAAATTCATTTTCTTGGCCATTAAGTAGGAAATAAAGAGAAGCATCTTTTAGCATAAAGGTGAAAGGATGCATCTTCAACCAGATGGAGATTGATTGTGTTCTGAAGATGAAGCCAAAAAAGGAGTCCAATACAATATTAACTTTCTATGGGTGGTTGGATCCACCTATACAATTAAAGTATTAGAAAGTAGTTATATAATAAACTATATCTTTCCAACACAAAATTTAGTAGTCTTTGGTGTATAATGTTCCTATAGACTTAACAGTTTATAAGCAATTTTCTAATCAAAATCTTTAAGTAATAGGATGGAACCACTTAGCAGTTTATAAGCAATTTGTAATTAAAATCTTTAAGTAATAGGATGTAACAGGTAATAGAACGATACATAATTCAAGTACTAACCATTTTATCTTTGTATTTTGTGATTTCATGAGGACTGAGAGTAAAGAACATGATTTTTCAAAGTATATACGTATAATAATTACCAAACTTGTTTGCAAAGTAGTCGAAAAGAAAGAATGAGAGAAAAGAATGAACAATAGTTAAAAAATTCATTTTCATGGACATTAAGTAAGAAATAAAGAGAAGCATCTTTTAGCATAAGGGTGAAAGGATGCATCTTCAAATTCAACGGTTTCAACCACTGGCTAGAATGCCAATGTATCTCCAAATAGTTTGTCGACATATACTTTCAATGTATATCAACATACAATATTTAATTAATAAAGTGACTTTATAAACATTTTTTTGAAATTTATAACATTTAAAATCAACATTGTACCTTTGTAAAAAAGATTTTAGAAAAAATAAAGATCTTTTAAAGAGAGATTTCAAACATGTGTTATAGGGTCTTTAGCAAATATTCCTAAGACTATTTGTATACAATTTTTAACTAACGTAATGTCTTATGCTTTTTCAATCTTGTTTCTTGAATCTCTTGTATCCTTTATCATAAGCAATGTCCTTGATTCTTTATCTCCTTGATCTGCTTGACTCCTCCTGACCTGCTTGATCTATTTAATTTCTCTTAATCTCCTTGTTTCATCTATTGTGACGACCGCCCATGACTCCTACACCAAACAAGGAAACAGTGCGCTGTAAAGTGTGCCAGGCTGCCATGGACGATCATCAAGGTAAGGTAAACAATAAGATCTATCGTATTACTCACAGCGCATGGATAAAATACAATAGAAAAGTATACATAGTGAAGCTCCATAGAACAGAATCTCATCATATAAACTCATAATAGTTTGGTACAACAATCTGAAAAGTCAATACAGCAAGCCTCACTACATATCACTCAGGGAATCATACAAACAGCGGAATATCCAGTACATATAGTAAGAAAAACAATATGCAAAAGCCTCCAGCTCGTCTTCTTCATCAACAGCGTTGGTCACTAAGAACAGCACCTGTCACCTGCTACCTAGTCTGCCCATCCCAAAACGGATGAATAGCCCAAGGTAATAAGAGTTGAACATAAAATCTTGAGTCAGACCAAAGTCCTAGTGAGCGGTAAATCGACTATCAAACATACCAAAAGAGCATAAAGGGTAAAAAGGAATAGGAACCCAACCATCCCACTCCACCTCTTTATACAGTGATAGCCCCCAGACCCACTAAGCAGAAGCAAACATAGAAAAGCAGACAATTAAAGTAAAGCAATTATCACTCGAGTCAAGGTCGATGTTTTCCAAGTACAAACCCCCAAGGCCTAAACCAAGATCAGATAAGCACCCACAAAACATCGCTCTTGAGACCGAATGACGATACAACCGAAGCATCCAAACATCCATGACTCTGGCTATCACTTTTATCATTGCCTCGATATCACCGTTAATTGAATGACCGGCTCATTCTTTCATCCGTCCGTCAAGGGTTAATGGTAACCCCGGTTCTAGAGATAACTCCGCACGTCATCGTGACCCATGCCTAGGACTATCGAATCTGCCCAGAGTACTAGACCATCAACTATTCGTCTTGGGACTATCGAATCTGCCCAGCGTACTCTTGCTTTGAGCATGCTAGAACCTTCAACAACGGTGAGATCTCAGCCTTCTAGTCATCCTCCTCGACGACTATTTTCATACTAGCTCAAGCGCCTCTCAAGCCAACCATTATCAACAAACTCGAACCATATCACCGAGTTATCAACATGCTTGGGATGATCCCGTCTGGATTAAACCAAGGCTATCTCACATCATACTTTGCTTCATCGCATCATAGCAAAGTCCCATCTCAACATCATGTTTTGCCTCATCGCATCATAGCAAAGTCCCATCTTAACATCATCATCAAATCTATCCATATGAGCTTTATCATCCGCTTCATATGCCACGAGAAGCTTTCCTTATTCAAGAGCCTTTCCACTTAGCTTTTGAATCATCTTCGACCAACTTGTCCAAATCAAATCATCAATCAACTAACTTATAACAATCAATCAAATAATTCATTAATCCAAGTAATCAATCATTCAAACAAGATCTAAATAAACAGTTATAACAATAATGGCGATTTCGTAAATAAAGAGTCCAAAATCTAACAAGCATAAATTCTAAGTAATCTCTTGATGAATTAACTAACATAGGTCAACATGAAATAAAATGGATATCAAAACTTTACGAACGATAGATCTACATGCAGACTTAAGGAAAATGCATGAAATCACTATCTTTAACACACAAACAAGCCACCGATCCAATATACTCCTTTAGGTCCATGTGAGAGATAACCACCACTCACCGAATCACCTAAACACCTCAAAAGCAACTAACTTCAGATCTGGACAGCAAAGGATCTAGCTCGATCTGCCAAAACTCCGCTTTAAACGATGAAATCTCTCTTCGATGGATGTAGATCTTCAACTTTGGCTCTTGGATCTTCGATCTTGGATGGATGTAAGCACTAGATTAGAGTAGAGAAAAGAAGTGAATAAGTGTTGTAGTCGAGCTCTCAAAATAGCAGCACTTCGTCGCTTCAAAATCCAGATCCCAAAAATGAAGATAGGCACTTCTATTTATAGGCTGAAAAACATTAAGTCGTTCGCCCTTATGAGTCGTTCACAACTCATCAAAGCCCACGACTTACGACTCATCAACTCACTGCTTAACAACATTGCTGACCCTACGACCTACGACCTAACCAAGAAGCCGATCCAACGACTCAAGCCTATGCGCGACCTGAAACATGCACGACCTAACTCCTTAGGCCTTCCTGCGACCTACGACTTAACTGCACACACGACTCAACACTTAGGCACGACCTAACGACTCAAGCCCATACGACTTACGACCTAACACACTGTCGCACTTATTCCTAAGTCCTAAGTCATTTGGACGACTCAACGACTTAACACAGGAGACAACTCAACGACCTAAGCCTTATCTCGTCCACGACATAACTACAAACACAGGGTCTCACGACCTAAACTCCAACGGCCTAAGCCATCACCCTTAAGTCGTTCGAACGACTTACCCTCCTTAGGTTGTTCCACCGACTTAAACTATCACACGACCTAAGACTCAACACATCCTAACTTCCTTAAGTCGCTACCCCTTAAACCGTTATCCCTAAAGTCGGTCTCAAACCTTAAGTTGGTCAAATCCTATAGGTCGTTCACTATTTTAAACCGGCCAATCTCTTAAGTCGCTCACCTACCTTAAGTCGCTCCATTCTCTAAGTCGCTCCACCGACTCATGCTACAACTCGACCCAACCCTGGACAACTCATCTCTGGACGACTTAAACTCCAAAAAACTTAAATTCTAAATGACTTAACAACACTAACGATCTAATGACAACATTTCTACGATCCTTCGATCCGTAAAAATACGAGTCGTTACATTCTCTCCCCCTTAGGAATTTCGCCCCTAAAATTCAAAACAAACAAGAGAAACCAAAACTATTCTGCATGCCTACCATCCATAGCAATCAACAAACCATGCATCCAATTACTAGCCTAGCATGCAGAATTCTAAAACTAGAACAAGTTACAAATTCATGAGATGTCACGACACCTTAGGGCCATACCTCGAAGAGTTCAGGATGAGCTGCCTTCATCCTCTCTTCCTCCTTCCATGTACAGTCGTTAACATCATCACTCCATTGTACCTTGAGCAACTTGACTACCTTCCTCCTAAGTTGTTTCGTGTCAGTTCCCACAACTCGAAGCGGCTTACGAGGTCTTCTAACAACTGGATCAACTTCTAAATCTTCATAGCTATCAGCAGAAACCACTGTATTCGAGTCGTGCACATACTTCCGTAGATACGATACATGAAAAACATTGTGCACACCTGACATCTGTTCTGGTAATTCCAATTTATACGCGAGCTTTCCAATTCGCTCGACAATCGGGAATGGTCCAACAAATCTCGGAGTCAATTTCCCTTTCTTCCCGAATCGAATAACATTCTTCAGTGGAGAAATCCTTATAAAAACCATATCTCCTACGCCGAATTCCAAATCCTTACGACGCTTATCGGCATAACTTTTCTGACGGTCTTGGGCTGCCTTCATTCGTCACCGAATGATCTCTATACAATCCGTAGTCTGTTGAATCATTTCTGGCCCAAGTATCAACTTTTCTCCTGTTTCCAACCAACATGTCGGAGAGTTACACGGTCTTCCATACAATGCTTCATATGGTGCCATACCAATACTTGACTGGTAACTGTTATTGTATGAAAATTCCACCAAATGGAGATGATCTTCCCATGATCCTCCGAAGTCCAAAACACATGCTCTGAGGAGATCTTCCAAAACTCGGTTGACCCTCTCTGTCTGACCATCTGTTTGGGGGTGATAAGCTGTACTCAAACACAACTTGGTTCCCAAAACTTCCTGGAAGCTCTTCCAAAATCCACTAGTGAACAATGGGTCTCGATCGCTCACTATACTTTTCGGAATACCATGGAATCGAACTATCCACTTAACATAAAACTCAGCCAATTTCGATGCAGTCCTAGTTGATCGAACCAGAATTAATCTTGCACCCTTAGTCAATCGATCTACGATGACCCAAATCCCTTCATTTCCCGCTCTGGTTCTAGGTAATTCATCGATAAAATCCATCGATATTTGTTCCCACTTCCATGTAGGAACTTCTAACGGCTGAAGCAATCCACTTGGCTTCTTCTGTTTGGCTTTTACCAACTAGCAGTTCATACATTTAGAAATAAAATTTCCAACATCCTTCTTCATACCTTCCCAGTAATAGGTTCTCTTCATATCCCGATACATCTTATTTCCTCCGGGATGAATTGTCAACTTCGAGTGATGACTCTCCTTAAGAACTTCATCTCTCAATTCATCTATATCGGGAACAACCAGTCGTCCTTGCTTCCGAAGCCAACCCTCTCGATCAACCTCGAATCCTTTATCCTTTTCTGGATCCAATCCAGATTCCAAATCACGGATAATCTTGACAAGCTTATCGTCTCGCTTTTGGCTCTTCCCAATTCTTTCCACAAGAGTAGGTCTTATCGATAAGTTTGCCAACATCTCAGGTTCCAATTCACATCTAGGCCTGAAGTCAAATTCAGCCAAATACTCGAGACTCTTCCATTCTGAAAACACGGCTCCCAATCCTGCATGTCTTCGACTTAACGCATCTGCCACTGCGTTACCTTTTCCTGGAGTATAGGCTATACCAAAATCATATGATGCTAAAAACTCTAGCCATCGTTGCTGTCGGAGATTCAAATCCTTTTGGGAGAAAAGATACTTCAATGACTTATGATCTGTAAACAACTCGAATCGAACTCCCAATAGATAATGTCTCCACATCTTCAAAGCAAATACAATCGCCGCTAACTCCAAATCATGAGTCGGATAATTCCTTTCATGCGGCTTCACTTGTCGACTTGCATACGCAACAACTTTACCCTTCTGCATTAGCACTGCTCCAAGTCCAGTACCACATGCATCAGTGTAAACCACCATCTCATCATTTCCACTTGGAATAGCCAAAACAGGAGAACTTGTCAGTCGCTCTTTCAGGATTCCGAAAGCTTGCTCACACTTAGCATCCTATCTGAACACTTGGTTCTTTTTTTGTCAATCCTGTTAATGGTGCAACTATCTTGGAAAAGTCTTTGATAAACCGACGATAATATCCTGGTAATCCAAGAAAACTTCTCACATCAGATGCATTCTTAGGTCTAACCCAATCCTGGATTGCTTCCACCTTGGCGGGATCAACTGCTATTCCATTTCCAGAGATAACATGGCCTAAGAACCTCACTTCACTCTTCCAGAAGTGACACTTTGAAAACTTAGCCCTCAGCTGTTGTTTCTGCAAGATTTCCAAAACAATCCGCAAGTGCGTCTTGTGCTCTTCTTCAGTTCTGGGATAAATCAAAATATCATCCACGAACACAAGTACGAACTTGTTCAACTGATCTCTGAACACTCTATTCATAAGATCCACAAAATATGTTGGTGCATTGGTCAATCCAAACGGCATTACCAGCCACTCATAGAAACCGGATGGTGTCCTAAAAGCAGTCTTCGGCACACTATCCTTTGCCACTCTCAACTGGTGAAATCCCGTTGCCAAATCCATCTGAGAAAACACCTTAGCTTCATGAAGCTGATCAAACAAGTCATCTATTCTCGGCAATGCATACTTGTTCTTCTTAGTCACTTTATTCAGCTCACGATAATCCACACACAACCTTTACGATCCATCCGCTTTGGTTGCAAACACAACTGGTGCACCCCATTCGGACACACTACGCCGAATGAATCCTTTCTGTAAAAAGTCATCAACTTGCACTTTCAACTCTTGCTGTTCCCTAGGCGCCATCCGCCTAAGAGGCATCACAACGGGTCTGGCTCCCTCAACTAGATTGATACGAAACTCGATCTCTCTATGCGGCGGTAACCCTTTGACCTCGTCAAAGACATCCTCAAATCCATTCATAATAGGCACCAATGACAGTCCATCCCGTGGAACAACTAGCGAATACATGAAGCTCATGAAGACGCCTTCTTCATGCTTACATCGTATCACAACCATTCGCCCCTCCACATTCTCGACTGTCACCTCCAGCCTCTTACAATCAACCCTTGCTGCATGCTTCCTAAGCCAGTCCATACCCAAAATAATTCCGAACCCCGCAAAGTTCAGAACAAAGCAATCATAAACAAAAGAGCAATCATGACTCGATACAACCAGACCACGGCATACCATACACAAACAAGACGAACCCCCAATTGGATTAGTCACAACCAATGGTCTATCAACAATATCCGGTTCCAAACCCAACCGGCCTACAAGTTCATTACAAACAAAGGAGTGCGACGCCCCAGTATCAAATAACACTCTAACTGGAACACCACAAATGGAAAGAGTACCTTGAACCACCACACTCTTTCCTTTCTCTTCCGCCATAAGAGCTTTCGAAGACGATGGCACAGCCCCCAAAGCATAAGCTTGCACAATCTGTTTGTCCTTCCTCGGTTCTGGACAATTCCTCTTAATATGCCCCAGCTTGTCACAGTTGTGGCACTTCACTGGAACCTTTGGATTCTTACAATCCCTAGACAAATGGCCCTTCTGCTAACAATTGTAGCAGGTCACTTCGCCCTTCGGCTTCTTCTGGCCATCCTTACCCTTCTGTTGCTGCTGCTTCCTCTTCTTGTTTCCACCCTGCTGTGGTTTAGGCCCTTCTTTGGTTACAGCAACAACAGATCCTTCCTTAGGAAACAAATTCTCATGCCTGAGAGCTTTCTCCACCAGCTTCTCAAACGGATCGTCCAAATGATCCACCAACTATCTCCCAAGATAAGTGTCCAAGCCTATCACAAACTTCTCATTCTTCTGATAAGGAGATTCAATATATGACCTAGCATACTTGGACAAGGCTTCAAACTCTGAAACATACTCAAGAACTGGTCTTCCACCTTGCTTGAGTTCCACAAACTTCTTGAACAGAACAGATTTCTGAGCTGTAGAAATGAACTTAGCCTCAAATCTTGCTTGGAATTGCTCCCAAGTAATCTCTTCCTCTGGATTATCAATGGTGATAGAGTTCCACCAATCAGAAGCTCTTCCCTGAAGCTGCCTTGATGCAAGCTTCCTCTTAGTTACATCCTCAATTCCCAAATCACCAAAAATCCTTCTATAAGCATCAATCCATCTCTGCACTTCAATGGTTGATTATGTTCCCAAGAAAACCTTTCCTCCAAGAGCAGTATAGTCCTTACACAACTTAGCAAAATCCACTGGTCTTGGGGCTTGAACCTGAACTCCAACATCTACTGATGGCCCCGGAGCTGGCATCCTTCTCATGATCGAAGTCATCATAGCCTCGAACATAGAAGCATAATCAGCAGCCCCCTCAACAGCACGGCCTACCCTAGCAGCTGGTCTCCCTCTTCGACTCATTTCCTAATATCTATAAGAAAATGATTAATATACCTTGAGAAATAACTGCATAAGGAGTTCAAATCCTTCTAAGCTACTATATTATATATAGTAATCATCCATAAAAAAAATACAATTACATCTCTCATACGTAGTTACTTCAACGAGCGTTGGCTAAAATCGATTAACCAAAGCTCTGATACCAAATGTGACGACCGCCCATGACTCCTGCACCAAACAAGGAAATAGTGCACTGTAAAGTGTGCCAGGCCGCCATGGACGATCATCAAGGTAAGGTAAACAATAAGATCTATCGTATTACTCACAGCGCATGGATAAAATACAATAGAAAAGTATACATAGTGAAGCTCCATAGAACAGAACTCATCATATAAACTCATAATAGTTTGGTACAACAATCTGAAAAGTCAATACAGCAAGCCTCACTACATATCACTCAGAGAATCATACAAACAGCGGAATATCCAATACATATAGTAAGAAAAACAATATGCAAAAGCCTCCAGCTTGTCTTCGTCATCAACAGCGTTGGTCACTAAGAACAGCACCTGTCACCTGCTACCTAGTCTGCCCATCCCAAAACGGATGAACAGCCCAAGGTAATAAGAGTTGAACATAAAACCTTGAGTCAGACCAAAGTCCTAGTGAGCGGTAAATCGACTATCAAACATACCAAAAGAGCATAAAGGGTAAAAAGGAATAGGAACTCAACCATCCCACTCCACCTCTTTCTAGAGTGACAGCCCCCAGACCCACTAAGCAGAAGCAAACCTAGCAAAGCAGACAATTAAAGTAAAGCAATTATCACTCGAGTCAAGGTCGATGTTTTCCAAGTACAAACCCCCAAGGCCTAAACCAAGATCAGATAAGCACCCACAAAACATCGCTCTTGAGACCGAATGACGATACAACCAAAGCATCCAAACATCCATGACTTTGGCTATCACTGTTATCATTGCCTTGATATCACCGTTAACTGAATGACCGGCTCATTCTTTCATCCGTCCGTCAAGGGCTAATAGTAACCCCGGTTCTAGACATAACTCCGCACGTCATCGTGACCCGTGCCTAGGACTATCGAATCTTCCCAGAGTACTAGACCATCAACTATTCGTCTTGGGACTATCGAATCTGCCCAGCGTACTCTTGCTTTGAGCATGCTAGAACCTTCAACAACGGTGAGATCTCAGCCTTCTAGTCATCATCCTCGACGACTATTTCCATACTAGCTCAAGCGCCTCTCAAGCCAACCATTATCAACAAACTCGAACCATATCACCGAGTTATCAACATGCTTGGGATGATCCCGTCTGGATTAAACCAAGGCTATCTCAGATCATACTTTGCTTCATCGCATCATAGCAAAGTCCCATCTCAACATCATGCTTTGCCTCATCGCATCACAGCAAAGTCCCATCTTAACATCATCATCAAATCTATCCATATGAGCTTTATCATCCGCTTCATATGCCACGAGCAGCTTTCCTTATTCAAGAGCCTTTCCACTTAGCTTTTGAATCATCTTCGACCAACTTGTCCAAATCAAATCATCAATCAACTAACTTATAACAATCAATCAAATCAATCATTAATCCAAGTAATCAATCATTCAAACAAGATCTAAATAAACAGTTATAACAATAATGGCGATTTCGTAAATAAAGAGTCCAAAATCTAACAAGCATAAATTCTAAGTAATCTCTTGATGAATGAACTAACATAGGTCAACATGAAATAAAATGGATATCAAAACTTTATGAACGATGGATCTACATGCAGACTTAAGGAAAATACATGAAATCACTATCTTTAACACACAAACAAGGCACCGATCCAATGTACTCCTTTGGGTCCGTGTGAGAGATAACCACCACTCACCGAATCACCTAAACACCTCAAAAGCAACTAACTTCAGATCTGGACAGCAAAGGATCTAGCTCGATCCACCAAAACTCCACTTCAAACGATGAAATCTCTCTTCGATGGATGTAGATCTTTAACTTTGGCTCTTGGATCTTCGATTTGATCTTCGATCTTGGATGGATGTAAGCACTAGATTAGAGTAGAGAAAAGAAGTGAAGAAGTGTTGTAGTCGAGCTCTTAAAATAGCAGCACTTCGTCGCTTCAAAATTCGGATCCCAAAAATGAAGATAGGCACTTCTATTTATAGGCTGAAAAAGCTTAAGTCGTTCGCCCCTATGAGTCGTTCATGACTCATCAAAGCCCACGACTTACGACTCATCAACTCACGGCTTAACAACATTGCCGATCCTACGACCTACGACCTAACCAAGAAGCCGACCCAACGACTCAAGCCTATGCGCGGCCTAAAACATGCACGACCTAACTCCTTAGGCCTTCCTGCGACCTAAGACTTAACTGCACACACGACTCAACACTTAGGCACGACCTAACGACTCAAGCCCATACGACTTACGACCTAACACACTGCCGCACTTCTTCCTAAGTCCTAAGTCGTTTGGACGACTCAACGACTTAACACAAGAGACAACTCAACGACCTAAGCCTTATCTGGTCCACGACCTAACTACAAACACAGGGTCTCACGACCTAAACTCCAACGGCCTAAGCCATCACCCTTAAGTCGTTCGAACGACTTACCCTCCTTAGGTCGTTCCACCGACTTAAACTATGACACAACTTAAGCATCAACACATCCTAACTTCCTTAAGTCACTACCCCTTAAACCGTTATCCCTTAAGTCGGTCTCAAACCTTAAGTCGGTCAAATCCTATAGGTCGTTCACTATTTTAAACCGGCCAATCTCTTAAGTCGCTCACCTACCTTAAGTCGCTCCAATCTCTAAGTCGCTCCACCGACTCATGCTACAACTCGACCCAACCCTAGACAACTCATCTCTGGACGACTTAAACTCCAAACAACTTAAATTCTAAACGACTTAACAACACTAACGACCTAATGACAACAGTTCTATGATCCTTCGATCCGTAAAAATACGGGTCGTTACATCTATATTCTTGCAATATTTTAGACTAGTCCTGTACTATAGTCTATACAACTTGGAAAGTCATTAGTAATAATATTTATGTGGTTGTTTTTATCAAAATCGGTACTTGTAGTTCTAGCAATACCCTTTTTTGGACGATGACAACCATCTAAATATTGTTGACATAATATTAAATAATGTTAACTTAGTTTGTTATAGCTTCCCCTAAATCTATTATCTTCCCCTTAGTTGATGCATTTTTTACCCTTCCTGTGTTTTTGACTAATATATCTTCCCCCTTTGTTGTCAACAAAAAGGTTTTTCTTACAAAAGAGATATGCAAATGAATATCTAATTAAGGAATATATGGTGATGATACATATGTAAGTAGTATTAGAATAGTGCGTATAACTGAAAAATGACAATAAGTTATAAAGAATTAGAAGAACACATAGACTTATAATATTTTCATTACTATGAACATGCATAATACTATGAACATTCTTAATACTATACACATGACATAATGATGAACATATTTTTCTGCATTTTAAACCGTTTGTTTCATATATTTTTATTTAATAAAGTGGTATTATACGGGTATTTTTTGTGGTTTTGCAGATTATAGATTCCAAAGTGCAACATTTTGAATACCTTCGAAGAGAAAGTACATATCGTTCATGAAGAAATGCATCTCACGTCACCAACATGTGTACTATTCATGCAAGAAATCAATTGCAAATATTGAAAATACACATTCAAAGTTTGACCTGAAAATCTCTCAAAGCAAGGCCACTTGTTAATCAAATAACAAAGCAAAGACCAATTCAAAATGAGGCGGCCTTATTTTTCTCCTAATATCAAGCACATGGACCTAAATAATAGGGTTATTTGTGGAGGCTGAAGTCTTTAAATAGAGAGAGGAATGCAAATGGAAAATGATCTCTTACCTCATCACTTTTCTTCAAGTTTAGATTTAAATTCAGCACTGTTTTTATTATCGAACAGAATACGTAGGATTGTTAATTAGTTTTAGCAATTTATTTATTCTTGTTCTTAGTTATTTTCTGCACTCTTTTCAGTTAGTTAATAATTATTTCAGTTGTTTGCTCCATTATCTTCTTTTCCGCAATTTCAATTTCTATTCTGATTTTTTTTTACAATTCTATATTTTGGTTGCAATTTCGATTAGTTTCGAAATCGATTCGGAGTATATTATTGTTTTTATTTTCTGTTCAAAATTCACCGTCGAATTTGTTTAACACGCCTAAGATTTAACTATGGATTTTAATTGTTTTAAAATACAATTCCCTGTGTTCGACCTGCATACTACACGCCTGTGCGCTTGCAGAATTTATTAAAATTTGTGCTTTTCTAATCAATAGAAAAGTCGCAACAAGTTTTTGGCGCCGTTGCCGGGGAGTTGCTATTTTGAAATTTTCGATTTTTTGTTTTTTCGTTTTTAAGTCTATTTGTGTTAATTTATTTGTTTTTGTATTAGTTTTCGAAGAAAAAAATCGTTTTTTTTTTCGCTTTTCGTTACATTTGCTTTTTCCGTTACATTTTGCATGTGAGTTGCATCTCATTTAGTTGGTTTATGTTCACATACCCAGCTTACGTTAGTTCAAATTGTGTTTCTCACGTTCATGTGTATGCTATCACATATAATCTCATTTTAAGCATTACTAGCTGTCACATATACGTGAACTTCTCCTTTCATTTTTGCGTGTCAACTTACTGCTGCTACACGTTATTTAGTTGCATTGCTATTTTGGTCTATTTTGGTTTCCACGTAACAAAAAAAAAATTACTTTTTTTTTCGTTTTTCAAAAATCACGTTTCATTTATATATACACAGTTGCAGTTTAATTTTTTCTAAGCTTATCATCTCTTAGATATCTGACAGGTAGCAACAACATAGCAACCACAAACTTTGGAGTTTGATCCGCTAGCGCTACTCAGCTGCATTGGACGGGCTATCATACACCTCTGTAAGTAATTTTCAACTCTACAGGTGCCCAACTGAAAACTGATTTAATTTACTTTTGGCTGTTACACCTTGATTTGTTTATGCGCGTTTGGGCAAGAAATAATTTTAACCGTTTAGAAAGCCAAAATATTTCATTAAACAAATCAACGGAAATTTCAAATCAAACAAATATGAGCAATCACGGTTCACAACACAGTTCACACCACAATTCACCGAAATTATCACCTAAATCACATGTTGGAAATAATGAATTTCATGAGAACCGACCATTATCCCTTAGAGACCGATGCTATCCAACACGGACTGTTCAACCTTCGGTTATTTCATTTCCAACCGCCGAAGGAAATAATTTTAAGCTAAAACAATCTTTTATCCAAGGGGTACCAAAATTCACTGGGTCTGAAAATGCATATGAATTTCTTAGTGAATTTGAGTTATATGCTTCTACAACTAAAATGCAACAACTTTCTAATGAATCCATCAAGCTAAGACTTATTCCATTCGCACTTCTAGAAAGTGCGAAAAGATGGCTTAATTCTCTTCCTAAAAATTCAATTAAGAGTTGGGACAATTTCATTACTATATTTTTGAAAAAGTTTTTTCCTTTCCACAAAACTCTTAAAATTCAAACTGAAATCAACCAATTCTCCCAGAATGAAGGAGAAACTTTTTCAAAATATTTTGAAAGGTTCAATCAATTGTTATATAGTTGCCCACATCATGCAATCCCTAAACACGTTTTGTGCCAAATCGTTTATGAAGGGCTTAACTATCAAACAAGATCCCAACTCGAATCAATGTGCGGAGGAGAATTCATGGCAAAAACAGACGAGGAAGCTTGGGAATTTTTAGAAGAGTATTCGGAAAAGGATATGCAATGGGAAACAATTCGTGTTCCAATTCGTGCTCCAAATAGAGGAGTACATGCCATTGACCCATCACATCTTCCTATAGATGCCCAAATTTCTCAAGAAGGAGAAGGGCTACCTCATTACTACACACAAGACCAAATCAATGCTATAGCTCAAAACAGTCCTTATTCGTCCACATATAATCCTAACTGGAAGCATCATCCCAATTTTTCATGGTCAAATCCTAACAATGTGGCTAATCCATCACATATGTATCCAATGATACCAAATCCGAATTATCGAGCCCCAACCTCTAATTCTCAAAATTCTCAACCCGCTCCTCAAACAAAACCTTCGAATCAACCATACAGGCATTCTAATTTCAATCCATCAACCCAACCTTCTCAGCCTTCACAAGAAATTGCTCGATTGGAAAAACAACTCTCTAAACAAAATGAACAAATCACCAACCAAGATGCAAGAATTGAGCAAATCACCAAACAAAATGAACAAATGTTGATAATGATGAAGGATCTCATGAAAATCAATGAGAAAGGTAAATTTCCTAGTCAAACCGAAGTGAATCCAAAGTATAACTCTCGAGGAGTAAATCTTTGTGAGAACGAAGATGTAAATCCGGTTAATGTTGTCACCACATTAAGGTCTGGAAAGAAGGTGGACAACCATGTCGGCACCGCCGACATCCTTCTTAAATCTTCCCATGTTCCAAATTATGAAACTCAGTCGACAACCACGGTTGTCAATCAAAATGATTCTAATTCTTCATCTAAGGTTGGCAATCCCGACCACTCTTCACCTTCTGATGTTGGCAACCCCAACATTCCAGCTCCCTTATCTTCACCCTCTAATATAACACCTTCTTCTTTGAATGAAAAAACTTTCGAACGAGTCTATAAATCCATTGCTCCATTTCCCCATAGACTCAACAAAAAGAAGAAGCCCGCTAATTTTGACCAAATTCTTGAAATCTTCAAACAAGTTCGAGTCAATATTTCACTTCTTGATACCATCGAGCAAATTCCTCAATATGCCAAATGTCTGAAAGAGCTATGTACTCAAAAACATGCCACTAACGTTCCTAAGACTGCATTTCTAACTGCAAACACTAGCTCTGTTCTTTCAAATCCCTCCCCAATCAAGTATAAGGACCCCGGTTGTCCTACGATCGGTTGTAAAATCGGTAACACTCACATTAGTCATGCCTTACTCGATCTTGGAGCGAGTGTGAATCTTTTGCCTTATACTATGTACTGTCAACTTGGACTAGGGGAATTAAAACCTACAAACATCACAATTAAACTAGCTGATCGATCTGTCAAAAAACCATTGGGCACGGTTGAAGATGTTTTGATACAAATCGAGCAATTCTATTTCCCAGTCGATTTCATAGTCCTAGAGACTGCACCTGTCTCAAATCCCAATAGTCAGATTCCTTTGATATTAGGTCGTCCATTTTTAGCAACATCAAATGCTATCATAAACTGTAGGAATGGTCAACTCCGACTTTCCTTTGGGCACCTAACCATTGAACTAAATATCTTCAATCTTAACAGACAATCAAGAGACTTTGAAACAGAAGAAGTTGAGTGATCCAAACAATTGTTGAAAATGATTTTAGTGATACTATGGAGTCTCTTAGCATGCGCCTAGATCATTTTAATTCCAACTTCCACGAAGATGAATACATTTATGAATTAAATGATATGCTATGCTCTTTTCATAATTCACTAGAATTCAATCAGTTGATGTCTACTGAAGCCTCAAAAGAAGTACGCCCTAAATTAGACCTCAAACCTCTTCCAAACGATCTTAAGTACGCATACTTAGATTCTTCGGAAAATTTCCCTGTAATCTTGGCATCCGATCTCATTAAGGACCAAGAAGAACAACTTTTGAAAATTTTAAGGGAAAACAAAGAGGCAATAGGATGGGTAATCGTTGACATTAAGGGAATTAGTCCATCAATTATTGAACATCGAATACATTTAGTCGACGAGGCTAAACCCACTCGCGAAGCTCAAAGGCGATTAAACCCTAATATGAGAGAAGTAGTAAAGGAAGAAATTATCAAATGTTTAGACAATAACATTATCTACCCTATCTCTGACAGTACTTGGGTAAGTCCGGTACAAGTTGTACCAAAGAAGTCTGGAATCACTGTGACAACAAATGAGAATAACGAACTTGTTCTGACAAAGGTCAAAACAAAATGGCGTGTTTGCATCGACTATCGAAAACTCAATGCAGCAACAAGAAAAGATCATTTTCCCCTTCCCTTCATTGATCAAATGCTCGAACGCTTAGCCGGTCATGAATACTATTGTTTTCTTGATGGTTACTCCGGCTATAATCAAATTCCCATTGCGTTAGAGGACCAACACAAAACAACGTTCACATGTCCCTTCGGAACTTTCGCTTATCGTCGCATGCCCTTCGGTCATTGTAATGCTCCCGCTACCTTTCAACGATGTATAATGAGTATATTTTCTGATATGGTGGAAGATTTCTTAGAAATATTCATGGACGATTTTTCAATCTATGGGTCATCTTTTGATCAATGCCTCCTTCGTTTAGAACGTGTCTTAAAGCGATGTAAGGAGAAATCTCTTGTTCTTAATTGGGAAAAATGTCATTTTATGGTTAAGCGAGGAATAGTCTTAGGTCATGTTGTCTCTAAAAATGGCCTAGAAGTTGACAAATCCAAAGTTGATCTTATTGTGGGCCTTCCTCCTCCACAGTCCGTAAAGGACATTCGCTTATTTCTCGGCCATGTAGGATTCTATAGGAGGTTCATTAAAGATTTTTCAAAAATTTCAAAACCTCTTTCGAATCTTCTGGCTAAAGACGTTAAATTTGAATTTTCCAATGAATGTGAAACGTCTTTTGAAACGTTCAAATCGATCTTGACCACTGCACCTATCATCCAACCTCCAAATTGGACTTTGCCTTTCGAATTAATGTGCGACGCTTCTGATTATGCCATTGGAGCCATCTTAGGACAACGAATCGATAAACTTCCTCGAGTCATCTATTATGCTAGCAAAACTCTTAATGAAGCTCAATTGAATTACTCAACCACGGAAAAAGAGTTTTTAGCAGTTATCTTTGCCCTCGATAAGTTTAGATCATATCTCATAGGTTCTAAGGTCATAGTTTACACCGATCATGCCGCCTTGCGGTATTTTACTCACGAAAAAGGATACCAAACCCCGCTTAATCCGTTGGATTCTCCTTCTTCAAGAGTTTGACCTAGAAATACGAGATAAAAAGGGTTCTTAAAATGTCGTAGCTGACCATCTTTCTCGTATAGTGCATGAAAACTATGATAACTCTCAAATCAACGATCATTTTCCCGATGAACAAATTCTTTCACTCTCTAGTGCACCATGGTACGCGGACATCGTAAATTATCTTGTCACAAATGAAACACCTTCCCATTGGTCAAAACAAGATAAACAAAAATTTCTCTCCAACGTTCGAAACTTTTACTGGGACGATCCTTATCTTTTCAAATATTGCACCGATCAAATCATTCGCAGATGTGTCCCAGAACATGAATTCCATAGCATCCTCTCTTTTCACATAATCAAGCATGTGGAGGACATTTTGGAGCGAAGAAAACTGCTGCCAAGGTGTTACAGTGCGGTTTTTATTGGCCTTCTCTTTTTCGTGATGCCCACGAATTTTGCTCCAAATGCGCTAGATGTCAACAAACAGGTCGTATTTCCAAACGTGACATGATGCCCCTAAATCTGATCCTTGTCATCGACATTTTTGATGTTTGGGGCATCGATTTCATGGGTCCTTTTCCTAATTCTTTTGGAAATCTCTACATCCTACTTGCAGTAGATTACGTGTCTAAATGGGTTGAGGCCATTCCTACCAAAACGAATGACAATAAATTTGTTGTCAAATTTTTGAAAGAAAACATATTTTCCCGTTTTGGCACACCTCGAGCCATTATAAGTGATAATGGTTCTCATTTTTGTAATCGTGCTTTTGAATCTCTTCTTAAGAAATATTCTATCACTAATAAACTATCTACTCCATATCATCCACAGACCAACGGTCAAGTCGAGATTTCCAATAGACAAATTAAACAAATTCTTGAAAAGACGGTTAACTCCAACATAAAAGATTGGTCATCTAAATTGATAGACGCCCTTTGGGCATTTCGCACAGCTTATAAAACCAATCTAGGAATGTCACCATACCGATTAGTCTTTGGAAAAGCATGCCATTTACCCATTGAGCTCGAGCACCGCGCACTTTGGGCAATTAAATACCTTAATTTTGACATGGAAAAAGCCGGATCGCATCGTAAATTACAATTGTCAGAATTAGAAGAATTAAGAAATGAAGCGTACGAAAATGCAAAGATTTATAAAGAGAAAACCAAATTCTATCATGATAAATCCATACTTCGTAAGACATTCGAATAGGTCAGAAAGTTCCCTTATATAATTCCAGACTTCATTTATTTCCGGAAAAATTGAGATCCCGTTGTACAGGTCCATATATTGTGAAAACAGTATACCCTTATGGCGTAGTTGAAATTGAAAATCCTAGGAACGGTTCCATTTCAAAGGTCAATGGACAACGCTTGAAGCCATTTCTAGAATTTGAACAGCACGAGGACGATGAGTTCGTGGATCTTCACGAACCTAGCTATTCGGCTTGAGCCGCTCACTATCTTGCACATATCAGGTTGTATTTTTTTTAGTTTTTTTCTTCTATTTTGCATTTGCATTCTATTTGACAGTTGGGATACTGTCTCATTCTAGTGTGGGGGGGACGCATATCTCATTCTGTTTATTCATATTTCATAGTGTAGCATCATTTTTTTAAAAAAAAAATCAACTCATTATTTGTTTCAAATTTCCTTTCAATTTTTTTCATTTCCCAATATTTTTAGGACTTCGATTTATTTCTAATTAGTCAAGACAAAGTAAGTAAGCAATTGAAGTCAATTGATGAAGATTTTTGTGAATCGCTAATTTCAAATGTAAAATATAATGAAAAGTTGAATTACAAGCGATAATAGTGAGGTTAGTATATAGGGGGATTCATAGGTGATGGTTATGAAATCTTTTCTAAACTGTAGTCTTTGTTTAAAAAAAAAGGCAGATTTAAAGTACATGCGTTGACATCTCAAATCATTAAAGTTAAGTGGTGCTAAGTTGATTTGCATAACACTCTTTAGCTCTTCTCAAAAAAAAAAAAAAAAAAAAAAAAAAAAAAAAAAACTAATAAGAAACACCTACAGTCGATAAGTGTGCACACTTGTGAAAGTGTATGTACTCGCCACGCTCTGTACTCTTCTCACGTAAGCCCGCAAGGCAGTGCATGGATGGTATATCTGGCCTCAGCATTCTGAGTTAGGTGTATAAATAATTAAAGAAATAATCACCTAAGGATTACCGACCTTTTCTGACATAGTCAGCGTCGGTTTGCACAATCCGCCAAGCTCTGTCCCAACTCTCACGTAAGCCCGCGAGGCAGTGCATGGGTGGTATACCTTGGTCCAAAAGTTAGGTGTAAAAAAAAAAAAAAAAAGACTAAGCTTTGAAACCGAAATACTTCTTGACTTTGCTGATTTGGCTTGTCATACAAATGGAAATGGAAAATGCCATTTTGAAAGAAAAAAAAACTGTGATTAACAGTGAAGAATTTATTTCATGGCTGCACTATGTTATCAACCGAAACAACTGGCCAAACTAGAATCTAATGTATGAAAACTTGAGTTGTATTGAAATTGTGTTTAGTGAGGAACCAAAAATTTCTAAAAGTTGACTAAAACTGACATACATTACTTTGTTGCAATTATTCTGAAGTAAATCGAGTCTCCATTTGTTTAAAATTTTGCATTCATGTAGTACAGTAGAATCATCACATAATGCATTTGGATTTTGTGGGTAGTATCCGCTGAAAACCCTCACGAGACACCACTCGTCCTACTAGGGACACCTAGAGGTTTAACGGCTTGTTGCATACGCTCAATGCAATCGTGTTTCCTACGAAAAAGGATTTAGTTAGTTTTTATTTTCTTCTTTATTCGAGGACGAATAAAGTTCAAGTGTGGGGGTATTTGATGAACATATTTTTCTGCATTTTAAACCGTTTGTTTCATATATTTTTATTTTAATAAAGTGGTATTATACGGGTATTTTTTGTGGTTTTGCAGATTATAGATTCCAAAGTGCAACATTTTAAATACCGTCGAAGAGAAAGTACATATCGTTCATGAAGAAATGCATCTCACGTCACCAACATGTGTACTATTCATGCAAGAAATCAATTGCAAATATTGAAAATACACATTCAAAGTTTGACCTGAAAATCTCTCAAAGCAAGGCCACTTGTTAATCAAATAACAAAGCAAAGACCAATTCAAAGTGAGGTGGCCTTATTTTTCTCCTAATATCAAGCACATGGACCTAAATAATAGGGTTATTTGTGGAGGCTGAAGTCTTTAAATAGAGAGAGGAATGCAAATGGAAAATGATCTCTTACCTCATCACTTTTCTTCAAGTTTAGATTTAAATTCAGCACTGTTTTTATTTTCGAACAGAATACGTAGGATTGTTAATTAGTTTTAGCAATTTATTTATTCTTGTTCTTAGTTATTTTCTGCACTCTTTTCAGTTAGTTAATAATTATTTCAGTTGTTTGCTCCATTATCTTCTTTTCCGCAATTTCAATTTCTATTCTGATTTTTTTTACAATTCTATATTTTGGTTGCAATTTCGATTAGTTTCGAAATCGATTCGGAGTATATTATTGTTTTTATTTTCTATTCAAAATTCACCGTCGAATTCGTTTAACACGCCTAAGATTTAACTATGAATTTTAATTGTTTTAAAATACAATTCCCTGTGTTCGACATGCATACTACACGTCTGTGCGCTTGCAGAATTTATTAAAATTTGTGCTTTTCTAATCAATAGAAAAGTCGCAACACATAACTTAACTAATTTAATAAAACATAGATAAATGCACACAACTAAACACTTATGATGCATAACAACATAATATCAATATACTAGGACACTTGTGGTCATGACAATTGGGGTTGGAGGCATAAAAATTTCCTTTTTATTTGACCAAGTTTCCTTGAGCGTCGAAGATGATTTCAGCTACGTAACAGACATCAGAATCATCAATGATAATCTGGAGGTTCTTCTCTTCTTCCATTTCTCCTCTTCATTATCCACTAATGGATTATAGATAACTAAGCTTTCTTCAGATTCAGGTTCATCAATGATAATAAGCTTGGCTTGGTTGTTGATTAAGTGATTTTGGATGTTCCTACTCATCCACTCTTACTTTTCATCTTCATTTTTGAATCCTATAGGAAAAACTTCAATTTCAACAAGCAATCCAATTATATGCATCGTGGATTCTACAATTTCTCTTAATTTTGAGATGTTAAAGTCTATAAGGTGAAGAATTCTATCTAAGCCTTTTGGAAGTGTTTGGATCCATTAGGAATATTTTTAGCAATTTTTATCAAAGAGAAATGGAGAAGAAATTGGTTAAAAGTCGAATTTATTCAGTTATATAATGTGTTTTAAAATTTCAAAAACAGAGGAAATTCAGTTTTGGCTAAAATGTCACATATGTAGATATAGATTCTCCGAGTATGTCGAAATACTTTTGATAATTTCTAAATTTTAATTTTTTTGTATATTTATACTAATATTTATTTGTTAATTTTGTCTTATTATATTATAACTTTGGAAATGAACATATTCCTAGTTCACAATAAGGGATTGTGTCAAAATTTCGGTCAAATTTGTAGCTTGCATAACCTGCATCACTATAAGAGATTAAGTCAAAATTTTCTTAAGAAATGAAAGTCCCACTCCTACTTTTTCAGTCAAATTTGAGGCATGCATAACCTGCATCACTATAAGAGTTTAAGTCAAAATTTTCTTCATTAGGGTAAAATATTCCATAATCTGTGGTGTTATTAACATATTTTGAATTCTTCTAACAACTTTAAAGTAACATTCTTTTGGGTTTGACTAATATCTTTCAGAGAGACATGCACTATGCATTATATCAAGCCTTCTTGTAGTAATATAGAGTAGAGACCGATCATTCCACGATACTCAGTTTTCGATCTACATCCTTAGATTTTTCTTTTTGAAACTGGCTCTAGCTTCCTTTATAAAAACCAAAACAATATTTACAAAATGTATGCACACAACGCTACAGACCAATATCTCAAAAAGCAAAACTAGATGTATGAACATGACTATATCCTTAGATTTAGCATGTAGTCATGTTCGTGCAAAACAATACATCTGACTCTAGAAACACCGAAATAAATGTAGTGCGTTCTTCATTTACTTAGATCTGTCAGTTTCATCTCACTTTCCTAAACGAAAAACCCTTATGTCGACTTCAAAAAATCAATCCAAACATTTCCGCATATATTGTAGTAATCCATCTCTATGTTGATTTCAAAGATATTCTCCATCCAATTTCTCAAATAGGCCAAAACAGGTAGCTTTATCTTTGTTCTTTTATGTGTGAATAACCAAATTAGCAAGCTTTTTACCTTAGATGCTTCTAATCTCCATCCAACTTTCACATTAGCACAAATATGTTATAAATGGAATGCCTTGCGTGGATCAGTATCATTACATCCTATCCCAAAGAAAACGTTAGACTTCAAAACAATAACTCATAGCCCTATCAAATTATAAAACTGAGAGAACGCTTCTTTTAGTTCTAATGCACCCACTACGTCAGCCTTTGCAAAGATCATAATGTCGTCAGCATATATTAAGTGATTGATGTATGCTTCAGCCACAGAGATAGATCTAATCCGACCATCTAAGTTTATGTATCCATCAGTATAGAGAAATATTTCATCACAATTATAAAGAAAAGTGGAGTTATTTGATCCCCTTGCCTAAGATCATTGGAGCTACTGGAAAAACCATACCTAGCTCCTTGGAATTTGATATAAAAACTTTGGTATCAATCATTTCTTGAACTAGGCGTTTCCATTTACTATTGAACCCCATAGAGTCTAACATATGCATCAGAAAGCTTCGATTGAGCTTATCATATGCATTTCTAATGCCCACCTTAATACACATGCTTTTATTATTATTTCCCCCAAATCCCAGAGTAAATTCATGCGCAATTAATATTCTGTCAAAAATACTTCCATTTTGGATAAATACACATTGGTTTTTAAAGGCTAGACCATCTAAAAATGGTTTCAATCGATTGTTCAAAACCTTGGCAATTACATTGTAAGTAAAATTAAAGTAAGATATAGGTCTAAAATCTTTAATATCTACTGGAGATGTTATTATAGGAATCAAATTTAATCAATGTATGACTGCATTCTTTCAACAAATTTCCTATCCTAAAGACCTCCTTAACTGTCCAAAATATTTAATTTAATCAAATTCTAGCGAACCTTTTATTTTTTTTGCATTAAACCCATTTAGGCCGGCCACCTTGTTGTCCGCCACAGAAAATATCGCTTCTTTGATTTCATCAATCCTAATTTCATCATTCATAAATTTGTGTTATAATTCGTAATAATTTTTGCAAATTATCTCTAGAAGTAGGTGGTGTCGTGGTGAGTGCAGCCTTGGTTAAATACTTTCTTAAAGAAATTTACAGCACTATTGCCAAATTCAGATTGATCTTTGCATGGAATGTCTCTTGCTTTGATCCCCAGAATCCAAGCATTATGATTTTGTTTGCTGGATATCTTTGCATAGAAATATGCTGAAGGTTCATCACCATATTTTAGCCATTTGCATTTCCATTTCTGGACTAAATCAAAATAACTATTAAACAACACTAAAGCAGAAGAAATTCAAGATCTCTCGTTAATTGTAGGAGTTTTCTTTACTCTCCTTAATTTTATCTCGATATTCTAATTTTAAATTTTTGTAATTTATCACTTCATAATTATTTTACTAAACTTCTAATGCCAATTTATAATCAAATACATACTTTTAAAATTTTCTAAGATTATTCACAAATGCTTTCTTAATTCTCTTCTAATATTTTACATTTAATTCCATAAAATTAAACTAATTACGTAATTAAAAATTTAAACCATTTGATAAACAAGAAATAATTGTCAAGGACAAAATTTCACAGTTTTTTAGTCTCAAGGACAGACCTTCAATATTTTGTCCCCAAGGACAACTTTCTGTAAGTATCAGTTTTTAGTTATTGATAGCAGTTTTTAAGTATCAGTTTGTAGTTATCGGTAGCAGTTTTTAGGTATCAGTTTTAGCTCGGTAGCAGTTTTGTTGTCCTTATGAATAATTTTTATAAAATATTTGTCCTTGTGGTAAAAATATTGAGGTCGTGTCCTTGAGGCAAAAAATATATACAAATCTTTGTACTTTAAAATAGTTCCCCCTTTGATAAACTCAGTTGTCTAACATTTGATACATCATGTAAATTCTAAAATATGAAAATTTCAACAGTATGCCATAGTCGCATCAACAAACTTGTAAAACAAAATTTTCATTTGCATATGAAGATATATAAATCAAATAGCATAAATTATATACATCAACAACAGTAACAAATTTATTTTATAGTTTGTTTATCTCAATGAAGTTATCATGTATTGCACTAAAAAATTATATTTTTAACTTTAAACACCTATATTTTAAATTCCTATAGTTACTTATAAACCCTTCACAACTCTCTTCTAATATATTTTTTTACTCATATACATGTATTTAACCAATTATGTAATCTTTATTTTAATTCATTCAAACAAATTCAATTTACTAATATTTAATAATTCATCTAATAAATCTTGAAATATATATCGATTTAAGTATGCATACAACACATGATCAAAATGGTTATTTTTATTCATATATAAAGATATATGGATCGCATAACATAAAATGTAAATATAAACAATAATATATTTTTAACTTATTGTAACAATCATGACTCGACTTTCGAAAATCGGCACCGAATACGACACTCATATTCAAATGCTGCAAATTCAAACGCCGAATCTGGCTCGCCGGAGCTTATAACACCATTAAATACAACATAGCGGAAGAAAAGAATAATGTCCATATATACAACATTGATACATTATCTGATACAACATGAATGATACAATGGATATCTATATACATCAAAGATATGATACAAGAAATAGCAGCGGAAAGATAATGTCTTCAATACGATACATCTCCAAAATGCAACTGCAACGTCATCTCCAAACTACAGATAGCTCGAACAACCATAAAGATGCAATAAGCAAACAAGACAACTCCAGAATTAAGCAAATGTGATCGCCAAGATCCAAAGGCTCCAAAGATATCGAATCTACTCCTACTATCTGATTATCTAAAAAACCCAACTCCAAACTGCCCGTGTGAAAAATTGTGGGCACCCAGAGTTTAGGAAAGGAATAATAAACTCCAGGTCAGTCATGGGACTCGTATGAGTAACAAAAACAGTTTATCTTTAAAACAACAACAAAGATTTTAAAACATTGAATTTCGCAATGCTTTTTGGAAAATGAAACTGCCATAAGGCCTCCCGCCACACACACAATGCAAGCGCACACTTGGAGGAGATTTCTCCTTGTGATAGTCAAATATGCATAAACGCGAAAACCATTTTGATATTATTATTAGTGCATAGTGCAGAAAACTTTTCGAAAATATAATATTAATCTTAGTCAGCATGGGCATTTCGCACTTATGCCAACTATAGCTACCATGTTCAATAGTAGGTTACCGCCACATTCCATGGCAGGTTATACAACTAAAACCGTACAGGGCTCGTATTGTTTCTTTGGATTTCCAACAAATGGTCGGGCAAAGTAACTTCCCACATAAAACGGAACGCCTCTGGAAGAACGTACTCGATAAGCTATCCGGATCTCTGCCAAACAAGGCCGAAGTTACCTCACGCTTTAACCAAGCTATAACTAGGTAACTAACACACGAGCTATGCCATCCCCGGTCATTACCGACCTTTATTCCGGACCCCAACAACCAACAACCACAAAGTAATAAACTTGCAGCAACCACATAGGTTCGATATCTAGGCTCTATACCATGATATCTCCTTTTATCCAGAAGGAAATGGATGTAGGATCGAGATTAACCCTATAGGGGGGGTGAATAGGGTTATAGAAAATTTTCTCGAATTAAACACAGAAACAAACTGCAGAAATAAATATGCTAAAAAGTAAATCACACACAAAATTTACCCAGCTTCGGCAACCCCTGCCTACTGCTGCATTTCCATATTTCTATTAGAATTAAACAGTATCACGCTTACAAACACTCTACTAAACTCGCAAACCTTTTGCTCCCGCTCACAAACACGCTACTAGACTCGCAAACATTTGCTCCCGCTCACAAACACTCTACTAGATTCGCACACCCTGCTCCACCTATAGAGTTTCGCTTACTCGCAAACTCTGCTCCCGCCTATAGAGCTTTGCTTACTCGCAAACTCTGCTCCCGCCTATAGAGCTTTGCAAACTCGCACACCCTGCTCACTGAACTAATTCTAACTAGACAATCTGACACTACCTAAACCCTAGGTGGTGATTTACAAATTCTTTGATTCGAAAAGTAAAAAACAACAATTAAAAGACAATAAAATACTTAAACCCTATTTAAAAATATACTAAAGCCCTTTTAAAACACGGCCGACCCTTTTATTCTTAACCCCGATCATTTTCTCCTCTTTGGTCTGTGAAAAAATGGTGGCCTTTGTTGTATCTTCGTTCGTTCCTCTTTGGCAAAATTAGGGCTTGAGCAAATTGGGGCTGTCGGCTTCTATGTCTCAATTGAATGAATGGTTTGACGTTGATGCTTCGTCAATCGATGATTTCTGTTTAGCACACCGTTCCCCCAATTACCGATCGAGTTCGATTTCTGACTTCGGTATGTAGTTTATCCTTTTTGTGCTTTTAATGATTTACGTACTTGAACTCGATACATAAAATTGCCGATGATGATTGGGATTTATATGCGTTCGATCTCCTTATTTTTCGTTCGTCTGATTGTTTCAAAAATTTGCTCTGGCTGTTCGATTATGCTTGGACGTTGTTGATTTCTCTGACTGGTTCACAATCGTATATTCGATGCTTGCTTGGTTGACACGGTAGAGAATAAAATCGTGGTCATTACGGTGTTGATTTTTGACTTCATCAATACTACATAAGCACATGAATTTATCACTGCGTTGTTTATTTTTGCGTCTGCATTGTTATTCTTCGACTTTGGCACTGATCCATCTATGTGTTTATCCCTGAGCATCTTTGTGCATTTCTTTGATCTTTTGTTCATGCTGCAACTATGTTATTCACTGTACTTATTATAGTCACTGCGCACTTTGTAGCCTTGGTTACTGGTCGAGTTCATTCATTATGTTTGCTTCATGTAGTAGCCTGGACTGGTGCACATTGTTGCGGCATGTACTTGTTGTTATTTGCATTGTTGGTTCATCACTTCGTTCCAGTTTGGTACTACTATTTTGATTTGGTTACACTGAATTGATGCTGCACTTGGTCTTTTGTTATAACTGGACCTGTTGCCCTCGGTTGCTTGTTTGTATGTTGTATCATGATGCACTTGTTATCATGCTGATGTTGTCTCTTTGATATTTGTACTCTGTCTTCTTGAGTTTGCTTGACCTGTCTGGTTCATCTTGTTGCACTTTGGTCTGCTGTCATGTTCAATGCTCGACCATGGATATTTGCAGTTGGTATTTTAATTGGATTTTGCTTCTGTGCATATTGTACTCAATTGTTGAACTGGTTTTGATGCCAGTCTATACTTTACATATGTGCACTGTGTGGTCTTGAGCATTGCTTGTTCCACTTGTACTTGGTCGAGTTCTTTCCTTGTGTTGTTTGGTCTTGTTGCAGTTTGATTGTGTTGTTGCATTTCATTGAAATTGAGACCTGTAGTCTTCATTTGTGCTCTCTGTTTTGGGTAACTTCCCATGTGTACATGTCTCTTCCCTGTATCTTCATTCATGTTGGTTTAGTTGTGAGCTATTCTGTTCTTTACTTGGTTGCACTGGTCTGGTTCTCGGCCTATTGCATTTGACTTCTCTTTGGTCATGGCTGATCTGTTGTTCAGTTTGCATCATGCTTTTGTGCATTTGGATTTTTGGTCGACCCTATGAATTATGTATCTTGACCATTTCATTTGATTTATCACCTGAGTTGAATCCAGTTTTAAAACTCGAGTTTGACCTTGTGCTGAGAGTTGAGATTTTATTTATGTTGCACCTGAGTTGAACCCGTCTTTTTATTTGGGTTTGACCTGTGCTCACTTGTTCCTGTAACATTATCAAGTGTATATCGGTGTGCACGGCCTTGTGGCATATACAGTGATATACTGTGTATGTCACAAGTTGTTCGTGTATGATGAATTCAAATTTAAATGATGACGAACAACCCAAATAACTGAGGCAAACAATATTTTCGAAAACCATATTTTATTTTATATTGCAAAAATATTTCCTTTTCAATTTTACTGCGTTAGTGAATATTTTTGCAGATTGCTCAGATGCTGAATTCAAACTGGAATGCAGTTGAAGATAAATACGAGTGTGAGTGATATGTAGTGAGGTCAACTGTAAATGTAAAATTGTGATGTAATTGAATTTGTATCAAAGTTGTATAGTGAATAGTGAGAGCTTGAATTTGTACTATTCAAAATTGTAATAAATATTTGTTTGAATAAAATATTCGTTTGAATTCAAAATCTGTGTTATTTATTTTATTCAGCAAATATTTATTTGATCTGTGAAAATAAAATAGTATATTAACAAATACATTTAAATGAATGTATATATGTTTATTATCATCAAACAAAAATCATATAAGCGCAAAGCGCATATTCAACAATCTCCCCCTTTTGATGCTAACAAACATATATTTAAGATTTTGAATATGTCAAATGTATATGATCGTTCAATTTGCTCCCCCTATTTAAATGCTCCCTCTCTACACAATACTCCCCCTACATATATGCATACAAATAGAAATATATAAATGAGCATAGATGCAAATGGAAAATTATTTGACCTTTGCTTGATTCTATTTGACAAAATCTTAACTTTTCTCAAAATCCTTTTTAACATCTTTCACATGAAATTTGAAATCATGCAAATTTACGAAATGTCAAAACTAATATATCTACGTATAGCATGAGTAATCAAAGATCAATAAAATACCATCATTTGACCGAACAAATTTATATGGATCAGTTCAAAGTTGAAAATCTGATTGGTCATCATTTAAGCACAAATCAAGGTCATAAATAAGAACAAGTCAAAAGAAATCATATCAATTGAGAATAAGTCAGAATTAAAGACATCATTCATTTCATCATCACATTACTGGCTGATTAAGATTACGGTGCAGATTATCACATTTAATATATCATTCAAAACAAATTTACCTGTTTTACCTTTACGATAATTTTTCGTTGTTGTCCATTGTGATTCTGTCACCTTTATACTAGGCTAAGTAACTTTGCTTTGTCGCCCGTTGTGTTTCTGGAACAGCCAAAATCCAGAGAACATCGTTGTTGTTTCTTAGCCTGCCACCACACCTACACGATGAAAGATTTTTGTGACCTATTTGTTTTTATAGGTCCATGGTTGTTAGTGGCAGAACATGAAAAATATGTTTGTGGAGACCCAAAACTATTTATATATGTTCCTTTTGGCACCCAAATTTGTTTGACTTTCAAAGATTTTATATTTGTTCCTTTTGAAACCCAAATTGGTATAGTTTTCTCGTGTTTGGGTCTATACCAACAATTATTTTGATTATGTCCAAATTTTCTACAAATTGTGCACATTAAATTGACTTGATTAAATTTTGTGTTCTTGTTCCTATGACTATAATTTTCAACATGATGTCCAATTATTTCAGATCGAGCAAAGACACTTTTACCTTTTGCATTATCATCATCTTGTGATTTCCCAAAACCTAGTCCTTTTCTGTTGTTAGCAAAAATTTGATTTCCCAATAACATTTTGAAAGATTTTTCTCCTTTTGAAAAGTTATTCAGAGATTTCTCAAGATTTTGGACTTTGGTTTTTAATGTTGTGTTTTCAGTTACAAGTGAGGTGCATCTATTTATAAAATCCTTTTTCCTAGTGTCAATGTTTTCCTTAAGACTCACGTTTTCTTTTTCAAGATTCTCAAAGCTATTCTTAAGTCTTGATAATTCTGAGTCTAAAGTTTTACATTTTTAACAGTCTAGGTTTTGAATATTTTCAAGTTCAGTTTTTAACCTAAAATTTTCACCAGCAAATTCTCTCCTATCAGATTTCAGTTTTTCAATTTTAGATTCAAGAGTATCCGCTACCTTATTAAGATCAAGACACATAAAAACAAGATCTCTATAGGAATACTCACATGCCTCACTAGATTCCTCGGAGCTTACTTCTGAATTTGATTTTTCCATAAGACACAAGTTAGCCTCCTCTGAGCTGCTATCCAAAACTTCCTCTCCTTCTTCATCATCCCAAGTCGCTGCAAAGGCCTTCTTCTTCTTTTTCTTTCCTTTGTTGTTTTTGAGAAGTGGGCATTTTTGTATGAAGTGTCCGGGCTTCTTGCAGTTAAAGCACGTTGGTTCATTATCGGAATGGTCAGAATCTTTTGGCCTATTATGACTTGTTTTCTTCTTGCGTGGCTTGAATCTAGACCATCTTCTAAGATTATTGACAGCCATTGCAAGCTCTTCGATTGGATCTTCTTCTTCTTCATCGCTTTCTTCTTTACTGTTTAAGGCAATCGTCTTCTTCTTTGGTTCAGAGTTGTTGCATTCTTCCTTTGCTTTTAGCTCAAGCTCATATGTCATCAAGTTACCAATCAATTCCTCCATGCTTAGTTTACTCAAATCTTTCGACTCTTGGATTGCCGTGACTTTTGCCTCAAAGTTCATTGGTAAAACTCGTAGCACCTTCCTCACAAGCTCTACCTCAGTGAATACTTTCCCAAGCGCTCTAGCATTGTACACCAAGGTTGAAAAGCGTCCAAACATATCCTTTATGCTCTCGCCTTTGTCCATCACAAAGTTTTCGTATTCAGTGCTGAATAGGGCTAGACGAGACTCCTTGACTTGAGAAGTTCCTTCGTGTGTCACCTCCAAAGTGTGCCAAATTTCCTGTGCTGTTGTACAATGAGAAATTCTATTAAATTTATTTTTATCAAGAGCACATATCAAGGCATTCATGGCTTTGGCATTTGTGGTTTTTAATTTCTTATCGTTAGCATCCCATCTATCCTTAGGTTTAGGAATCACAGTATCACCAACGATTATAGTGGGAGCTTTATAGCCAGTTTCAATAATATCCCAAACATCATAATCAATAGAACTAAGATATATACCCATCCTAACTTTCCAATAAGCATAATCATTCCCGTTAAACATGGGTGGCCTAGTAATAGATTGCCCCTCAGAAAAAGCATTATTTGATGAATTCATGACTCTAGAGTTAAAGAAAAAAACCAGGCTCTGATATCACTTGTAGGATCTAGATTAACCCTAGAGGGGGGTGAATAGGGTTATAGCAAATTTTCTCGAATTAAACACAGAAACAAACTGTAGAAATAAATATGCTAAAAAGTAAATCACACACAAAATTTCCCCAGCTTCGGCAACCCCTGCCTACTGCAGCATTCTCAGATTTCTATTAGAATTAAACAGTATCACGCTTACAAACACTCTACTAGACTCGCAAACCTTTTGCTCCCGCTCACAAACACGCTACTAGACTCGCAAACATTTGCTCCCGCTCACAAATACTCTACTAGATTCGCACACCCTGCTCCGCCTATAGAGTTTCGCTTACTCGCAAACTCTGCTCCCGCCTATAGAGCTTTGCTTACTCGCAAACTTTGCTCCCGCCTATAGAGCTTTGCAAACTTGCACATCCTGCTCACTGAACTAATTATAACTAGACAATCTGACACTACCTAAACCCTAGGTGGTGATTTACAAACTCTTTGATTCGAAAAGTAAAAAACAACAATTAAAAGATAATAAAATACTTAAACCCTATTTAAAAACATACTAAAGCCCTTTTAAAACACGGCCGGCCCTTTTATTCTTAACCCCGATCCTTTTCTCCTCTTTGGTCTGTGAAAAAATGGTGGCCTCTGTTATATCTACGTTCGTTCCTCTTTGGCAAAATTAGGGCTTGAGCAAATTGGGGCTGTCGGCTTCTATGTCTCGATTGAATGAATGGTTTGACGTTGATGCTTCGTCAATCGATGATTTCTCTGTTTAGCACACCGTTCCCCCAATTAGCGATCGAGTTCGATTTCTGACTTCGGTATGTAGTTTATCCTTTTTGTGCTTTTAATGATTACGTACTTGAACTCGATACATAAAATTGCCGATGATGATTGGGATTTATATGCGTTCGATCTCCTTATTTTTCGTTCGTCTGATTGTTTCAAAATTTTGCTCTGGCCGTTCGATTATGCTTGGACGTTGTTGATTTCTCTGACTGGTTCACAATCGTATATTCGATGCTTGCTTGGTTGACACGGCAGAGAATTACTATCGTGGTCATTACGGTGTTGATTTTTGACTTCGTCAATACTGCATAAGCACATGAATTTATCACTGCGTTGTTTATTTTTGCGTCTGCATTGTTATTCTTCGACTTTGGCACTGATCCATCTATGTGTTTATCCCTGAGCATCTTTGTGCATTTCTTTGATCTTTTGTTCATGCTGCAACTATGTTATTCACTGTACTTATTATAGTCACTGCGCACTTTGTAGCCTTGGTTACTGGTCGAGTTCATTCATTATGTTTGCTTCATGTAGTAGCCTGGACGGGTGCACATTGTTGCGGCCTGTACTTGTTGTTATTGGCATTGTTGGTTCATCACTTCGTTCCAGTTTGGTACTTCTGTTTTGATTTGGTTACACTGACTTGATGCTGCACTTGGTCTTTTGTTATAACTGGACATGTTGCCCTCAGTTGCTTGTTTGTATGTTGTATCATGATGCACTTGTTATCATGCTGATGTTATCTCTTTGATATTTGCACTCTGTCTTCTTGAGTTTGCTTGACCTATCTGGTTCATCTTGTTGCACTTTGGTCTGCTGTCATGTTCAATGCTCGACCCATGGATATTTGCAGTTGGTATTTTAATTGGATTTTGCTTCTGTGCATATTGTACTCAATTGTTGAACTGGTTTTGATGCCAGTCTATACTTTACATATGTGCACTGTGTGGTCTTGAGCATTGCTTGTTCCACTTGTACTTGGTCGTGTTCTTTCCTTGTGCTGTTTGGTCTTGTTGCAGTTTGATTGTGCTGTTGCATTTCATTGACATTGAGACCTGTAGTCTTCATTTGTGCTCTCTGTTTTGGGTAACTTCCCATGTGTACATGTCTCTTCCCTGTATCTTCATTCATGTTGGTTTAGTTGTGAGCTATTCTGTTCTTTAGTTGGATGCACTGGTCTGGTTCTTGGCCTATTGCATTTGACTTCTCTTTGGTCATGGCTGATCTGTTGTTCAGTTTGCATCATGCTTTTGTGCATTTGGATTTTTGGTCGACCCTATGAATTATGTATCTTGACCATTTCATTTGATTTATCGCCTGAGTTGAATCCAGTTTTAAAACTCGGGTTTGACCTTGTGCTGAGAGTTGAGATTTTATTTATTTGCACTTGAGTTGAACCCGTCTTTTTATTTGGGTTTGACCTGTGCTCACCTGTTCCTGTAACATTATCAAGTGTATATCGGTGTGCACGACCTTGTGGCATATACAGTGATACACTGTGTATGTCACAAGTTGTTCGTGTATGATGAATTCAAATTTAAATGATGACGAACAACCCAAATAACTGAGGCAAACAATATTTTCAAAAACCATATTTTATTTTATATTGCAAAAATATTTCCTTTTCAATTTTACTGCGTTAGTGAATATTTTTGCAGATTGCTCATATGCTAAATTTAAACTGGAATGCAGTTGAAGATAAATACGAGTGTGAGTGATATGTAGTGAGGTCAACTGTAAATGTAAAATTTTGATGTAATTGAATTTGTATCAAATTTGTATAGTGAATAGTGAGAGCTTGAATTTGTACTATTCAAAATTGTAATAAATATTTGTTTGAATAAAATATTCGTTTGAATTCAAAATCTGTGTTATTTATTTTAATCAGCAAATATTTATTTAATCTGTGAAAATAAAATAGTATATTAACAAATACATTCAAAATGAATGTATATATGTTTATTATCATCAAACAAAAATCATATAAGCGCAAAGCGCATATTCAACAATGGACATACCCTAGGGGCGCTACCCCTAAAAAAAACCTTGCCGCAACATTCCTGTTTCAACAATTTTCGGGTTGTGAGGCTCGAAGAAGTCTCGTCCACAAAGCTACGCTTTTTCACAAAGCCATGCTTCGATCAACAAATGATCAGCATCACTTTGTATGCCACATTACTAAATTGGGAATGTATCACTAGTAACCATGAACTACATAACCTCTGAGCTCGTACGTCTCAGAGAAGAGTGTTAAGCTAAAAGAATAAATCTCTACCACCAACAGAATTGATAGAAACCAGCTTTACATCTCATAGTATAGTGTCATACATACAACTATACAAGTCTGTTCCAGGTTCGAACAGAACCGAAGGCACTTCCAAAGAAGCCCTTGAAAATCCCGGTATTCACAATCCCGATCGGACTTCCCATCACTTAGGAAATCTCTATACTAGCGCGACTCAGTGCAGAGACAATCGATAGGTCATCCTATCGCTCTCGCAAATACCCGGTCTTCACCACCGGTCTTCAAATGCTATCCATATTATCGTATCATTATTCGGAATGGGTTATATGACACAAAGGTCTTCTCTCGGCTAAACCAAACAACGAGCGCACTATTAAACATCATATGGATACAGGGGTCTCAGTTAAATCACAGCTTAAAGCCCAAAGCCTTTCATTCGAATGGTTAAAACAAATTACCATTTCCAATCTTTTGAGCAAAAAGATTCATTTCAACAACCTTCAATGGTTTAAGCAATTTCCACACTTTTAATCTTTTAAACAAAAAGATTCAATTCACAAAGTTCACCCCGTTCACAAAGATCCATTCATGGATTTCAAAACAATTTCCATTTCAATTGTATTAAATCGTTAAATCTTTAAATCAAGATTTAAATATAGCTTTCAAAAATAGTTTCCAAAGATTCATTCATAGCCTTTCAAAACAATTCCAATTCAAGTTGGATTAACTCATCCGGTCTTTGAATCAAAGACTCATTTCATTGCTTTCAAAACATTTCAATTCCATTTCAAACTTGAAACCTTTCAACACAATTTGGAAATCCTTTCTTTAAATGAAAGCTATTATTATTTGAAAACAAATAGTTTTCGTTTCGGGAAAATCCGATAACATTTCTCAAGTTAAAACCCTTCAAGTATAAAACTTGGGTTGAATTCAAATTCTCAAAACAATATGTCTTAAAATGGTTTAAAATCCATATAAACACATTACAACTTTGTATAACATTTTTAAACCATAATCTCCAAACACAGATTTTAATCCCAAATCTTGAATTCAAATTTAATTCAAATTATTTAAATTCCAAAACTTTATCAAGTTATTTAAAATAACCTTTATCCTCAAAAAAACCTTTTCAAAAGCTTTTCACATTTAACCCAATTCCATTTCTAAACCATTTTGAATTTAAAAATTCAAATTCAAAACTATTTTCAAAAATCTGTGGCTTAACTGATTTCCTCGTGAAATCCATATTTGTTTGTGTAAGGTGTAGTCCAGGGGTTTTACACAATAGTGCAATATCATCAATCATCACAGATATATCGATAAGCGGTATAATCCATAACGCTTATCTTCATTCACAGATTCATAGATAAAGTAAATTTATCAATCACAAAGATTTACCGTTACAATTCGATGTGGATTTCGGATAACCAACTAGAATCCGACTCCCTGTCCCATCGAAATTCAAATACCGTTTTACGGGCCCAAGGGTTTTCATATTCATACAGAAACAAATCACAAATATCACAATTCAGCACAATGCAATTCGCATAACACAGTAACACAATCACAACAGGAATATCAATCCAGTACACAATATTTGACAATTAACTTAAACTCAATTAATTACAATGAGTAATAAATTTCTTAATTACTTTCATAAAGTAATTACACGTACACAATTTCATAAATGATTATCATTAATTAATTAGTCTAATTAATTATTAAAATTAATCACATGAATTAATGATTTACACAATCTTATTGATGACCTTCATTAACCCAAAACAATTCTTTAATTACTTCCCAAATTAATCTCTAATTATAAATTAATCTAAATCATTGATTTATAAATTAAATAAAGAAGTCATTCCTCAATTATCTTATTCATTAAATCATTTTAATACCTTAATTATCTCTAAGGTGATCGATTTCTTTATCAATGACTACATTAATATTAAAGTGTATTTAAAATATTACACTTCCAAATTTAGATTTAAATTTCATTTTGAATTTAAGATTCAAAATGATTAAACATTAACCAGGTTTAAATATCAACTTATAAACCTATATAAGAAAAGTTCTAACTAGATTACTTAAATTTTTATTTAAAATTTAAGATTTAAAATACATTACATTCTAACTTGCAAATTCAAGTTAAAACAAATTATTTAACTTTTCATTCAAAAATCCTTTTCAAATGTTTATTTGAAACAAATTACTTAAAAACTATTTGATTTAAACTTGGATTTAAACTTTGATTTAAAACTTTTGATTTAAACTTGCTTTTAAAACCTTAATTTTAAATTCTTGATTTAAACTCCCAATTCATTTTAAATTCAATTCCCCTTTTAAAAACACTTAATTGTTATTAAAACAATTTAAACTTAAAAACTTACTTATACCCAAAACTAAGTTGTAAACTAACTTAAGTTTATATTCAACTTTTGTTTTTAAAACTTGCTTAAGCTTTGTTTTTAAAATTGAATTTTAAATCTAGAAAACAGAACAGGTCTGTTACAAAACCTGGACAAAAAATTTTGACCCGAGCCCTGACTACAATTGCTCCGAGTCCAACACCCCTGTGCTTCGAGAAATTCACGAAATAACCCGAGTAAATACTCGAGACAATCACGCGAACACCTTGATCTATCCCCAACTACAAAATTTCCAGATCACCCAAGGTTAATGCACGGTGCACGTGCACATCGTCGCCGACCTACTCTAGGCGACGCTGCATCGTCGAACAAGTCGACGACCACCCTCGACCCAATTCCAGACCACCAGAATCTCGTCGATATCTCGAAATCGAAATTCGAGTTCGAATACCCAAACCTGGGAATAGCGACACCTACCTCAAACCAACCTGGAACGCCGCCGTTCTCACAACCTCGACCACCAGGCAACTCGAAATTCCGGCCACACGATCGCCAACGTCCCCTCTACCACCTCCCAGAGCCACAAAAAACTCGATTGTCCATAGACGACGTACGGATCGAATCTTTCGACCTTAACAAAACTAGAGTTATGAACTAAAACTCGTCACCGCCCCTTCCACGTCCATCTGCAAGCCCAACCAGTATTTTTCCTAGAACCATCGTTCGCTCCTCTATCACCAGCCACGATTCCGACCTCCATACATCGGTAGATTATCAGAAATTCCCAAAACCATGAAATTTTTATAAACCCAAACTTTTCTTTAATTCTTGATCAAAAAATTATGATTCAAGCTTTAAAAATCATGTTAAAGTATAAGAACTCCATTCACATACCTGAGATCATAAATTAAAATGTTTATATTTTGACAAATTTGGAGACTTGCTCAGAATTTTGGATTTCCAGAGTTGTTAACAAGATGTTTTAATTTAAATTGATTTTTAAACTTATATATATACCATAACAAACAAACTTTATTATCATAAGTCCAAACAATCAGCAGATCAAGAGGAATTGATTTTCAAACTCAAAACTGCTACTTGAACAAGGAACAGGGTATCATAGGAGATAACTTTGCACACATACATTCAGAGAAACATACCTATTTACAAACATACTTATCACAGATATACTTGCGACAGAATTGTATTTTGAAATTTTGAAAGGAGTCATGTTACTCACTTTGATTTTAAGTAAAAAGAACAGAGCTTTCTGTTTGAAACAGGTTTGAAATTGCAAGTTTGAATTCCCTGTAACTCCTCACTGCTTTTGTTCTTGAAGGACGTCTGGTTGTGTGAAAAATAATGATAATTTTTTTTCTTTTATCAATACTCAGGTTTTAGATTGATGAATGAAAGAAGAAGATGGTGTATATAAGAAGATAGTATGCAGGCTGAATGAGTTTACAGGGTGATTATTTTTTTTGTACAATAGGGTAACATAATTTTTATTTTGTACAAGATAAGACCAAAGATTTTTTTTCTTACTTGTTGACTAGCCGATTTCTTTGGTGGCTGAAATCCTGTTTTAGTGGCTGATGAGTATTATATTGTGTACTAAGATATTCTTGCATTAATGATATTTGTCTTCTTTTCTTCTTATGTCTTCATACTTAAATATATCTCTGTCTTCTTTTTATTTTAAATCTACACACTTATATTTTTTATTCTTTTGCAATACTTCATATACTTGTTTGTTTGACCATGCAGATTTCGGCTGAGAGATTTTGTGGTGGCTTACTTTGGTGGCTGATGAATATATTGTGTGCTAGCATTAATTGCCATTGTTTGTTTCCCAAGCCTTCATAGATATTTTTGTGTCTTCGTTTTGCCTACAACCTCATCTTGCTTGTAGATATTTTTTTTCTTACATTGTATATGAATTTACAGCAAAACACGTCTGTCTTTTTTCATATGTTTATGCTTATCTTTATTTGTTCATATTTGAATGTATTAATACATATTTTTATTTAAATTTTGGAGAACTCAAATCAATTACCAATTAATTTCACAATTTAATTTTAAAATTAAATTAATTATCAATTTAAACTCAGTAAAAATTCGGGATCGTTACAGATTCCCCCCTTAAAGAAATTTCGTCCCTGAAATTTGTAGGCACGAAAACAACAAAGATAGATACACAAAGTTAAAGAAACAGTTTTCCAGGTCAAACTGGACATCTATTCTGTATTTGGCTCACCAAATCAGAATATCACCGATATGAGAACAAACTCATTCGATACTATACATGATACTCGGGTCATCGAATCTACGAAATATGCAAGGCACTGGTTAGTCCGAAGGATAACTTACCATTCGTAGAACATATCCGGACCTAAAAAACAGATAGATATATGGATACAATTTCAAAACTTTTAGTTTAAAAACCAAAGTATACCTATTGACCATAGCAACCAAAGCAACCAATTCATCCAAACAAACAATTCTGACCTATTTGGAGTTTATGTCCCATGAAAATATATCAAATCTTCTTCCTGGATCTACCAGGAACCATCGAAGAATTGGAAAAAAAAAGATGCTGAACAAAAGAGAATGTTGCTGGTATAAAACAATCAAAAAGAATTTGGAAACGAATCAAAGGAAATTGATAGAGAAAACTGTTACCTTGTTGTTATAGAGTATCAACCATTTGTAGTCGTACTTCCCTGTCCCCTATCTCGTCCTCTTCTTACCCTCATGCTCACTATCAATGGATAGTAAAAGAATTTACTGAGGCATTTGAACGGATATCTTAGAGATTACTCATTCTAGGGTATACTTCACCCTATCTCTAATGAGTTACTTAATGTGTTACAATCCTGAGCTAAAGTTTTAACCCTCGGTTTTGATACCAATTGTAACGATCCTGACTCGACCTTCGAAAATCGACACTGAATACGACATTCATATTCAAATGTCGCAAATTCAAACGTCGAATCTGGCTCGCCGGAGCTTATAAGACCATTAAGTATAACACAGCGGAAGAAAAGAATAATATCCATATATACAGCATTGATACACTATCTGATACAACATGAATGATATAATGAATATCTATATACATCAGAGATATGATACAAGAAATATCAGCGGAAAGATAATGTCTTTAATACGATACATCTCCAAAATGCAACTACAACATCATCTCCAAACTACAGATAGCTCGAACAACCACCAAGATGCAATAAGCAAACAAGACAAATCCAGAATAAAGCAAATGTGATCGCCAAGATCCAAAGACTCCAAAGATATCAAATCTACTCCTACTATCTGACTATTTGAAAAACCCAACTTTAAACTGCCCGTGTGGAAAATTGTGGGCACCCAGAGTTTAGGAAAGGAACAATAAACTCCAGGTCAGTCATGGGACTGGTATGAGTAACAAAAAAAGTTTATCTTTAAAACAACAATAAAGATTTTAAAACATTGAATTTCGCAATGCTTTTTGGAAAATGAAACTACCATAAGGCCTCCCGCCACACACACAATGCAAGCACACACTTGGAGGAGATTTCTCCTTATGATAGTCAAATATGAATAATACGTGAAAACCATTTTGATATTATTATTAGTGCATAGTGCAGAAAACTTTTTGAAAATATAATATTAATATTAGTCAGCATGGGCATTTTGCACTTATGCCAACTATAGCTACCATGTTCAATAGCAGGTTACCGCCACATTCCATGGCAGGTTATACAACTAAAACCGTACAGGGCTCGTATTGTTTCTTTGTATTTCCAACAAATGGTCGGGCAAAGGAACTTCCCACATAAAATGGAACGCCTCCGGAAGGATGTCCCCGAGAACCTAACCGGATCTCTGCTAAACAAGGCCGAGGTTACCTCACGCTTTAACCAAGCTATAACTAGGTAACTAACACACGAGCTATGACATCCCCGGTCGTTACCGACCTTTATTCCGAGATCCCGACAACCGACAACCACAAAGTAATAAATTTGCAGTAACCACATAGGTTTGATATTTGGGCTCTATACCATGATATCTCCTTTTATCCAAAAGGAAATGGACATACCCTAGGGGCGCTACCCCTAAAAAAAACCTCGCCGCAACATTCCTGTTTCAACCATTTTTGGGTTGTGAGGCTCGACGAAGTCTCGTCCACAAAGCTACGCTTTTTCACAATGTCATGCTTCGATCAACAAATGATTAGCAGCACTTCGTATGCCACATTACCAAATTGGAAATGTATCACTACTAATCATCAACTACATAACCTCTGAGCTCGTACATCTCAGAGAAGGGTGTTAAGCTAAAAGAATAAATCTCCGCCACCAACAGAAATGTATTTGATAGAAACCAGCTTTACATCTCATAGTATAGTGTCATACATACAACTATACAAGTCTGTTCCAGGTTCGAACAGAACCAAAGGCACTTCCAAAGAAGCCCTTGCAAATCCGGGTATTCACAATCCTGGTCGGACTTCCCATCACTTAGGGAATATCTATACTGGCGCGACTCAGTGCAGAGACAATCGATAGGTTATCGCTCTCGCAAATACCCGGTCTTCACCACCGGTCTTCAAATGTTATCCATATCGTCGTATCACTATTCGGAATGGGTTATATGACACAATGGTCCTCTTCCAGCTAAACCGAATAACGAGCGCAATATTAAAAATCATATGGATGCTGGGGTCTCAGTTAAATCACAGCTTAAAGCCCAAAACCTTTCATTCGAATGGTTAAAACAAATTACCATTTCCAATCTTTTGAACAAAAAGATTCTTTTCAACAACCTTCAATGGTTTAAGCAATTTCCACACTTTTAATCTTTTAAACAAAAAGATTCAATTCACAAAATTCACCCCGTTCACAAAGATCCATTCATGGATTTCAAAACACTTTCCATTTCAATTGTATTAACTCGTTAAATCTTTAAATCAAGATTTAACTATAGCTTTTAAAACTAGTTTCCAAAGATTCATTCATAGCCTTTCAAAACAATTCCAATTCAAGTTGGATTAACTCATCTGGTCTTTGAATCAAAGTCTCATTTCATGGCTTTCAAAACATTTCAATTCCATCTCAAACTTGAAACCTTTCAACAAAATTTGGAAATCCTTTCTTTAAATGAAAGCTACTATTATTTGAAAACAAATAGTTTTCATTTCGAGAAAATCCGATTACATTTGCTCAAGTTAAAACCCTTCAAGTATAAAACTTGTGTTGAATTCAAATTCTCAAACAATATGTTTTAAAATGGTTTAAAATCCATATAAACACATTATAACTTTGTATAACATTTTTAAACCATAATTTTCAGACATAGATTTCAATCCCAAATCTTGAATTCAAATTTAATTCAAATTATTTAAATTCCAAAACTTTATCAAGTTATTCAAAATAACTTTTATCCTGAAAAACACCTTTTCAAAAGCTTTTCATATTTAACCCAATTCCATTTCCAAACCATTTGAATTTAAAAATTCAAATTCAAAACTATTTTCAAAAATCTATGACTTAACCGATTTCCTTGTGAAATCCATATTTGTGTGTGTAAGGTGTAGTCCAGGGGTTTTACACAGTAGTACAACATCATCAATCATCACAGATATATGGATAAGCGGTATAATCCATAACGCTTATCTTCATTCACAGATTCATAGATAAAGTAAATTTATCAATCACAAAGATTTATCGTTACAATTCGATGTGGGTTTTAGATAACCAACTGGAATCCGACTCCTTGTCGCATCGAAATTCAAATGTCGTTTTACGGGCCCAAGGGTTTTCATATTCATACAGAAACAAATCACAAATATCACAATTCAGCACAAAGCAATTCGCATAACACAGTAACACAATCACAACAGGAATACCGATCCAGTACACAATATTTGACAATTAACTTAAACTCAATTAATTACAATGAGTAATAAATTTCTTAATTACTTTCATAAAGTAATTACACGTACACAATTTCATAAATGATTATCATTAATTAATTAGTCTAATTAATTGTTAAAATTAATCACATGAATTAATGATTTACACAATCTTAGTTAATGACCTTCATTAACCCAGAACAATTCTTTAATTACTTCCTAAATTAATCTCTAATTATGAATTAATCTAAATCATTAATTTATAAATTAAATAAAGAAGTCATTCCTCAATTATCTTATTCATTAAATCATTTTAATACCTTAATTATCTCTAAGGTAATCCATTTCTTTATCAATGACTACATTAATATTAAAGTGTATTTAAAATATTACACTTCTAAATTTATATTCAAATTTCATTTTGAATTTAAGATTCAAAATAATTAAACATTAACCAAGTTTAAATATCAACTTATAAACCTATATAAGAAAAGTTCTAACTAAATTACTTAAATTTTTATTTAAAATTTAATCTTTAAAATACATTACATTCTAACTTGCAAATTCAAGTTAAAACAAACTATTTTACTTTTCATTCAAAAATCCTTTTCAAATGTTTATTTGAAACAAATTACTTAAAAACTATTTGACTTAAACTTGGCTTTAAACTTTGATTTAAAACTTTTGATTTAAACTTGCTTTTAAAACCTTAATTTTAAATTCTTGATTTAAACTCCCAATTCATTTTAAATTCAATTCCCCTTTTAAAAATACTTAATTGTTATTAAAACAATTTAAACTTAAAAACTTACTTATACCCAAAACTAAGTTGTAAACTAACTTAAGTTTATATTCAACTTTTGTTTTTAGAACTTTCTTAAGCTTTGTTTTTAAAATTAAATTTTAAATCTAGAAAACAGAACAGGTCTGTTATAAAACCTAGAAATTTTTTTTTGACCCGAGCCCTGACTACAATTGCTCCGAGTCCAACACCCCTGTGCTTCGAGAAATTCACGAAATAACCCAAGTAAATACTCGAGACAATCACGCGAACACCCTGATTCATCCCCAACTATAAAATTTCCAGATCACCCAAGGTTAATTCACGGTGTACGTGCACATCGTCGCCGACCAACTCCATGCGATGCTGCATCGTCGAACAAGTCGACGACCACCCTCGACCCAATTCCAGACCACCAGAATCTCGTCGTTATCTCGAAATTGAAATTCGAGTTCGAATACCCAAACCTGGGAACATCAACACCTACCTCAACCCCAATCTGGAACGTCGCTGTTCTCACAACCTCGACCACCAGGCAACTCGAAATTCCGGCCACACGATCGCCAACGTCCCCTTTACCACCTCCCAGAGCCACGAAACACTCGATTGTCCATAGACGACGTACGAATCGAATCTTTCGACCTTAACAAAACTAGGGTTAGGAACTAAAACTCATCACCGCCGCTTCCACGTCCATCTGAAAGCCCAACCAGTATTTTTCCTAGAACCATCGTTCGCTCCTCCATCATCAGCCATGATTCCGACCTCCATACATCGGTAGATCATCAAAAATTCCCAAAACCATGAAATTTTTATAAACCCAAACTTCTCTTTAATTCTTGATCTAAAAATTATGGTTCAAGCTTTAAAAATCATGTTAAAGTCTAAGAATTCCATTGACGTACCTGAGATCATAAATTAAAATGTTTATATTTTGACAAATTTAGAGACTTGCTCAGATTTCTGGATTTCCAGAGTTGTTAACAAGATGTTTTAATTTAAATAGATTTTTAAACTTGTATATATACCATAACAAACAAACTTTATTTTCATCTTAAGTCCAAACAGTCGGTAGATCAAGAGGAATTGATTTTCAAACTCAAAACTGCTACTTGATCAAGGAACAGGTTATCACAGGAGATAACTTTGCACACATACATCTATGCTCAGAAAAACATATCTATTTACAAACATACTTATCACAGATATTTTTGCAACAGAATTGTATTTTCAAATTTTAAAAAGAGTCATGTTACTCACTTTGATTTTAAGAAAAAAGAACAGAGCTTTCTGTTTGAAATAGGTTTGAAATTACAAGTTTGAATTCCCTGTAACTCCTCCCTGCTTTTGATCTTGAATGATGTCTGGTTTTGTGAAAAATAATGATACTTTTCTTTTCTTTTCTTTTTTCTTTTATCAATACTCAGGTTTTAGATTGATGAATGAAAGAAGAAGATGGTGTATATAAGAAGATAGTATGCAGGCTGAATGAGTTTATAGGGTGATTATTTTTTGTTGTACAATAGGGCAACATAATTTTTATTTTGTAAAAGATAAGACCAAATATTTTTTTCTTACTTGTTGACTAGCTGATTTCTTTGGTAGCTGAAATCTTGTTTTAGTGGCTGATGAGTATTATATTGTGTACTAAAATATTCTTGCATTAATGATATTTGTCTTCTTTTCTTCTTATGTCTTCATACTTAAATATATCTCTGTCTTCTTTTTATTTTAAATCTACATACTTATATTTTCATTCTTTTGCAATACTTCATATACTTGTTTGTTTGACTATGCGGATTTCGGCTGAGAGATTTTGTGGTGGTTTACTTTGGTGGCTGATGAATATATTGTGTGCTAGAATTAATTGCCATTGTTTGTTTCCCAAGCCTTCACAGATATTTTTGTGTCTTCGTTTTGCCTACAACCTCATCTTGCTTGTAGATATTTTTGTTTTGTTGTTACGTTGTATATGAATTTACAGCAAAACATATCTGTCTTGTTTCATATGTTTATGCTTGTCTTTATTTGTTCATATTTGAATGTATTAATACATATTTTTATTCAAATTTTGGAGAAATCAAATCAATTACCAATTAATTTCACAATTTAATTTTAAAATTAAATTAATTATCAATTTAAACTCAGTAAAAATTCAGGATCGTTACATTTATAATTCATTTATCTCAAAATGATATTATACATTTTTAGTAAAAAATTTCATTTTTACACCTTTTAAAGGATAAATTTATAATTTACAACATTTTATTGTGGATGCACATATTACTCTAATACAAATTAGGTTATGTCAACTTCTCATTTTCAACATGATATTAAAAGTTACAGAACTTGCAACTCAAATTAACGCAACAATTTTTTGTTGTTGCAGATATTGAAGTTGTAAACATGACACTCCTACAATAGTGTGAAATTTATGATTAATTGCTAAGTTAAAAAAAAGTTTACTAATTGAAATCTGAGATAATGAATAAAATTTCATTTCAGATAAGTTGATTGTAAGATATTTTTCTTAACTATAACTACATGTAAAGCTCTTCTCAATTTTTCCCTCCATTCTAACATTCAGCTCCATATATCTAATTAGTTAAGCTGATCACTGTTTTGAAATATTTAAGTATATTCAATTACATAATATTCATTATTCCATTGTAAATCATCAAAGTTATATATACAATATTCATATTGATAGAAATGGATAATTCAGTTTTTTCATCCATTTATATAAAAATTATTTGTATCACATAGCATCAACTATTTACATATATAATTATAGTTATATATACACACCTTACATTTGAGTGTTGTATGTCATTTTAAATTATAATTGTTTTTCATTTCAATAAGTTTAACATATAGTGCTTTAAAAAATTCATTTTTTAATGATAATTAAAATTTATATATTACTATTTAACAATGTTACCGTGTGCAATGCACGGGTTACATACTAGTTCTCTTTTAATAGCCGCAACAGATTATAATTAGCTTCTTGGAGTTTGTGAGCAGCTGTCGAATTGTGCTTTATTTTAACCAGTTTTTGTAGCCCATTATATTTTGCCTCACTAAGTCTAAACATCCAGCTTGTTATCTGTAACGACCCCACTTCCTACTCCCAGGAAGTAGTATCGTTAATAAGAAAGAAAGAGGTGAGAAAATAGAAAAGATAGAGAAGAAAGAACAACAACATCAGAATCTCACAGCGGAACGAATAAAATATATTAATTACATAAGTATTTACATAATATATACATCAATCAGAGCTATACAGATAATACATCACATACTAGACAGTTATAAACACCTGTCTAGTTAATACAACTCAATACACAATACATCACAGAGATACCACACAGCGGAACTAAATATATCTAAAACGCTAAAGCCTCCTGCTCCATTGCTCCTCCAGACTTCGTCAAAGCTAAACCTGAATCCCTTGGCTACCCGTAAAAATTTGGGTACCCGAGAGTTTATGAAAAACAAAAATAAACTTCGGGTCAGACATGGGTCTGGTATGAGTAACAGGTTAAAGTTGCTTAATTTTGAAAAATCCTTTGAAAACAAAAGGTATCACGTAAGACTTCCCACACATAAACATGGAAAAGTTTTTACCTTACGCTAACCAAAACATTTTATAGGAAATTCTGTGATATTATAATAGGTTTAGGGTTTTCAAGTAAATAGAAAATAGCCGAAATTGTTACATGACTAAATTCCAGCTACTAGCCACAAAAGTGGGTAATACAATCAAAACCGTGGGCACTTATTGGATTTTGGATTCCATACAATGGCAGGGCTACTGGGGTACCGCCCGTCACAGTACGGGGCCTAGATCACCGTACCGAGGATTACTCCCTTCACCCCCTGCAACACAAGGCCGGAACCATTCCTTACTGAACAGTCCCGAACAAGATACACCCCGCAGTTGGCTGCAGACCAACCGCCCACTAAGCCGAATAAAAAGGGACATCTAGACAGGGGAATATCCTTGTCCTGCTTGGGCATGACCCACCTAACCTTGCTGCACCTCCCCTCTTTTAGCCATTCCCGGTTGATGAGGCTTGAGGTTACGATTACCTTTATAGAACATATTTCTTAGAATGCTCATCGTCCGCCTGACGATGTGTTGAAAGCATTCAATCCATACAAGTTCGTTCCGGATTCGAACGAAACCGAAGGCATTATCTCGTTACACTCATTTTGGAATCACCCTCAGAGTTAACGACGATAACCCTTGCATTCTGAACCTTCATCTTCACTTCAGATTCACGACCTAACGTTAATTTGGAAACGATGTGGTTTTCGGATGTTCCTAATGCGGAAAACCCGATCCCGGTCTCATCGAAATCCAAAGCGTGTCTTTTAAGGCCAAGTTGTCTATTTAGTCTTAACAGTGAATTCAACACAGATAGATAATTCACATCTCATAATAGATAATCACAATGTCATCATAACAGATAATTAATATCATCATCCAAACAGATAATTAAACATTATCATACTTAAACTATACATCCAAATCACATAGATATTATTCATCCACACCTGAGATTACAATCAAACAATGAAATATCAACATCATCCATCAGCAATGATTTATAAATCACAAGCTATAGTTAATTTAAAATGAATTGAATTAACTTCTTCCATCTTAATTAATTTAAAATAAATTAAATTAATTACTCATTCCACAAATCCTGCTCTCATAATCAATAATTGATTATAAATCAAATTACTAAATCATTCTCTAATTACAAGAATAATTTAGTCTTTAATAAATTCCTTAAATGAATTATTCTAAATCATTTATAGCAGATTAACATTTAATTACTTACCCATTAATTATTCCTTAATTTACAATTCTTAATTACATCATTAATTATATTAATTATGATCTTCAATTTATATTCAATTACTTATTTAAATTAATTAAGTGATTAATCTTTACTTAAACACAATTATTAATCACCCCCTTGATTAATAACAAATCAGTAATTAACTATCCTTAATTACCTATTAACAAATTAATCATTCCATGATTAATTATTCCCATAAATAAATCCTTTGATTAACTATAAAAGAAATTACTCACATTACTTCATTTACAAATCATCTTGAATGAATCTCATCAAGTAATTATCATCCAATTACTATTCTGAGTAATTATGCTCCATTTATTACATTTATATTGATTTATTTCCATTTAATCATCTTGTTGATTTATTAGTCTCAAATAAATCAATATCATCATTAATTATTAATTAATGATTTCTAATTACATCTTCATTTGTTAATTTATATTAAGAATACACATCTTCAAATCATAAATATTAATCCTCTTGATTAATAACAAACAGTAATTAATCATTCAATATTAATTACTTCTCAATAACACTCTAAATTAATCCCCTGATTAATTTTAAGTAATTATATTTCAATTACTTCCATTAATAACATCACCCAATTAATTACATCCCGTAATTATCCTTCAATTACTTCTCTAAGTAATTCAATTCCAAATTATCAGTTAATTAACTCGAATCAATTTACATAATTAATAAGTAATTAATTTCTTAATTACTTTTCAATAAATAATTTATAATTAAACTATTGAATTAATTAATTTATTACAAAATCAATCATATTAATTAATTATAACATAATCTGGTTAATGAACTTCATTAATAATTATTTAATTATTTCCTTCTAACATAATCAACTTATATTAATTATTAATTATGAATTAATTTACCATTTAAAAATCTAATCTATAGTTCTAAATCACATATTAGTTAATTAATTCATAAATTAACTTTAATTACTACATTTAAACTATTAATTACTAAATTAACTAATATACATTATTAAGTATTCTTGCCTAATTAACTTAAAGATCAAAACATATAAAATTCTAAAACTTCATGAATTAAAGTCAATTATTCTTATAATTGATTTAAATTTTTATTTTATTTCAATAATTTAAACTTTATCTTAATAAAATGTTTACACTAACTTATTTTCAAAACCCCTTTTTAAACTTACATATTTAATAGCATTAAACTTATTTGAATCAATTTTAAATTATAAAACTTTATTTTATTCCAAACCTGGAATTTCATGTCCAAGTCCTAATTCCTATTTTATTTTTCTTTCCTTAACAACTTTAAATTTTTATTTAATCTTACTCTAGTTGAAAATACCTCAATTATTAAACACTTTCAAGATATTAGATAAATTTAAATTTTGAAAACTTTCTATTTTCAACTATATTCAAAACTAATTTAATTCCATTATTTAAAATTTATTTTAGCACTAGCTTTTAGCTTTGATTTAAATTAAAAGTTTCAAATACAGTTGAAACTGTTACAATAGCTTCAGGTTTTACACACCTGAACACTAAAACCCGAGCACCCCCCCTCTATCACTTCGAGTAAACACACAGGGTCCCCCAAGAAAAATATCAACATGCTTCGAGTTGTACTCGAAATCATCCTCTTCCCCAGTTTTTATTTAATTTAAACTTAGTTTTAATTTAGGTTTTTAAAACTAACAGGATTAACTACAGGTTTAACTTACAGGTTTTAAACATTCAGGTTTTAACTTACAGGCTTTACACTTTCAAGTTTATAAAACACAGACTACTTCAAGTTCATCCTTAACCAAAAACTACAGCAACCCAAATCATCACTGTGTACCTGCACAATCCATTCTGACGCTGATGATCACCACTAGCGACGTCGACAAACCAACCATCACTCCAACATCAACCTCCGATCATTCAGTCGCAGATACGAGGCTCACTTCGAAATCGAGCAACTCAGTTGGATTTTAAAATCCAGAACCATCACCAGAGAAATCATTGGAATCCTAGATTCCGGCCACCTGATCGCCTGAACTCCGGTCCTCATCTCCACAACACTTCCACTCAGCCATCACCAAGCCATGAAGCAACTCGATCAACCCTAGAATCCGTACTGCCCTAGTTACCAGACCTGACAAAATTAGGTCTAAAAACCCAAAACTCATCGCCGCAATCACCACGTTGATCTGACACCCTTCCTCACATTTTTCCTAGCCTCACTGCACAGTCCTCCACCTCCAGATGAAACCCCAAGGCTCCATTCTCCATTGATCACCAGATAAACTCAGAAACCCAATATTCAGTCAACACTGAATTTCTCTTCCATCCCATTTCTAAAAATCTAAATTTTAGTTTTAAAAATCTTCATTTTCATAATAGATTCAAGTTATAAATTCAGAATATCAAATTTTAACACTTGATTTATCGAACATTTTAGAATTGCTACTGCTTTTCTTGGTTCCAGCTAAAACTCAAGACTATATTGCTTTAAGTATAATTCTAAACTTAAACTCATGATTTAACAAACTTAAATTGTTTAGATCTCTAATCCTAACAAAGATTAGATGAATAGATTTGTATTTGGATCTAACCTTTAAATTTCTGAACTAAGAACAGAGTCACTTGAATGCAACAGGCAAGTATATTTATAAACATTTATAAACTCAGAATTTATCAACCCTATATACATACACAAACAAAGCATTTATCATCTCAGAAATTTTCACAAGCAACAAATTAAAATTTGCTTTAGCTTTAAAAGGAAGTTACTCACAGATATGTGAATGAACAGGGCACTTTGTTGAAGCAGGTTTGAAAACAACTGTAACTTCATTTTGCTTTGCTTCTTGAATTTTGTTTAGCTCGGTATCAGTTTTGTTGTCCTTATGAATAATTTTGGAAAATGTTTGTCCTTGTGAATAAATTTTAGAAGAATGTTTGTCCTTGTGGCAAAAATATTGAGGTCGTGTCCTTGAGGCAAAAAATATAGAAATTTTTGTCCTTTAAATTAATTCCCCCATAGTTTTTATTTCATATTTTAGTTTGTATGTTCGAATTAGAAGGGTAAGTCTGAGGTATAAATAAAAGAAAGAAGACAGGGATTTAAACAAAGAATTTGTACAGGGTATAAGCAGATAGTTTTATTACTTTGTTTCATGATATTATGACAATATAAAATAAAATCTTGTTTGTACAGTTTTATTCCAGAGATATTTTCTTTAATGGTGGCTGATATAAATGCTTAGTGTACTAAAAGATTTTTTCATTAATTACTTTTTGTTTGTTAGCTTAAGATATATAATACCATCTTCCTAAACAAGCTTCACAAATATATGCAGTTGTGTTATTTATTACTGTCATTTGCTTCCTTCAAGTTGGCCTGCCCACATGTATATCTTAATATCATCATTTTGTTACTGTCTTTGGCTTTGTTTGTTTACTACGGCCTGCATATGATTTCACTGGTTTGGTTAACATATATTTTATTTCTGTCCTTATTGCTTTACTTCAGCCTGCACACATTTTTGTGCTTTTAAACATATACATATATTTATACTGCAGTTTGTTTTTATCTTTATTTTGTTACAGTCTTCTACTTCAGGTTCATGCCTATCATATTTAAGTGTAATACTTATACAAGCCTACAGATATTAGCTTACAAATCTAAAATATCTTTTGTTTCCAGTTTTAATTGTTGACTTGTGTTTAGTTGTGTTATTGACTAGTTATTGTAAATTTGTAAATGTTTGTGAATGCTATATAAATTTATCCAATATGATTATTACTTATTTAACTTATTATATATAGTATGTTAACTTCTAATTTATAGCTTTATGTATATTTTATTTTATTTCTATGTTTAACCTATTACTTAAAACCTTGCATCCCTATATATATATACATTCTTACTTATTTATATTATAAAACATATGATCAATTTGAAAAGATAGATAGAATAAATCATCTTTTTATAATAACTACATATTTTATTAATGTATGTTAATGTATTGATTGACAAAATTATATGAAAACTCATATATTATTTTAAATTCATATTTTAAATCAAACCATACTAAAAAGAAAAGTAAACAAATCTTTTGTTAATAAATTAAATTTAAACTTAAATTAAAATAAGTTTTTAAACTATTTAAACATTTACTTATGTATTGAAAATCCTGTATTTATTTATTTATTTAGCTTTGAAAAGTTTGTATTAAATAAAACACAATTTATAATTCACTAAAATATATTTTAGTATTTAAACATATTTTATTAGTTAAATTTCAAAACAAATTCCTCTATTTACAATGTATACAAATATATACATATATAAATAGAAAACAAACAATTAATTTTTAACAGATTAAATTTATCCATTAGATATTTATTAAAAGAAAAGTATCAAATTCAGATTTTATTAATAAAAATATATCATATCAATTTAATATTTAATGCAGATTATTAAATTGATATTGCTAGAAAATTCCGGGTCGTCACATTATCTCTCTTGTTACCAATTCAAGCTTCGAGGAATAATCAGCACCTTTTAAGTTTAGAATTAGCCAAAAGGACAAATATTAATAATAAAAAGTAGATGTAGTCCAGAAGTTTTCAAATTTAGGCTCAAGAACAAAACCACATTTTCTCTCTTCTCCATGTCAATCTCAAATCCATTTTCTTTCAACTGCCGTTACTCCTATTCTTCCGCCAAACCACAACCTCGTAGCTTCTTATCCTCTTATCTCCATTGTCTTTAACAGCTCGACCTCAACCCACGCAGCCTCGACTTGCACTGCGTCCTGCTTTGCCTCGTCGGAGTCATTGCCGCTCTCCTCATCGTCTTCATCGATCTGTTGTTGGTTTTTCATTACTGCTCTTCCCATCGTTATTGCCGCTCTCCTCATCGCCGACATCATTGCCACGAGCTGACCTGCATTGCACCCTTCTCCGTCTTCGCCGACGTTAGATATGAAGTAGATTAAATCTAAACTTCAAAAAAATCAATAACATTATAAAATGCTAAATTAAAATAGCATTATATCATCGTACTGCTATATTCAAAAAATGCTAAATTTTACTATCATTTTGCATAAGTTAATCATGCTAGTGTACTTCATAGTTAAAATGCTATATCAATCTATCATTTCAAATATCACTAATATGCTACTAAACTTTGTATCTAAAATGTTGCATTAAACTATTATTTTGCATGTTTTAAAAATGCTATTATATTTCATAGCTAAAATATCGGTTTAAAATTGATAAAATAAACTAGCATTATCATTTCCTTTTATAGTTTAAAAACGCTAAACTAAATTAGCATTATACACATATGATGCTATATTCATTTTCATTTAAAGATAATGCTAGTTATATTAGCATTTTCGAATATTAACTGTTCAAAAAAAAATCAATCGGCACTAGCTTCGGCCGTCTTCTCTTCCATCGCCGACACATGCTTCGCTGCTATGCCATCATCGACGCTTTGCTTCGCCGCTACACCATCAACAATATTCTCTTCCATTCCTTCCAATCCACCTCGACCAACCACCTCGTCGCTTCTTTGGCTTCTACCACCTCATCGCCTCGACCATCCACCGTCGCCATCACATGCTCTTGTCACCTCATCGCCTCCTAAGCCTCATCCCTCATGTCGCTGCATGCTAAGCCATTACCATTTTAGTTGCGTCTTAACTTTGGCCTTGCGATGTATTTTTACAGAAAATTTGGCCTTCGTACTAAATATAAAAAGTGTTGTCCTTGCGTCAATTTTTTTAAGTTTGTCCTCCTTCCAGTTTTCCACTTCTCAAATACTCTCATTATAATCTTCAAATTCACTCCAAAAATTCATGTATGTAAACATTAACCAAACTGAACCCACTGGTCTCCTTCGTAGATCAAAATAGGGATTGGTCACTGCTACTAGAGGGTAAATTGTTTCTCACGCTTGCCAGAAATGAATGAATCCAATTTATGTTGGAAAGGACCCTATCTGTACATGTTAAAATATCAACCACCATGAGAATTTAAATCCATGAATGTCTAATTCCTTCAATGCACACCTAGAGTTGCAAATTCAATCTCATCCATTTTTTTATTTGGGACTTTGGTTACCTCCAAGTTTCAGCAAATCTAATACATTTAAAATCACCACCAAGTAGTCAGGGTCGAATACTGGAGAAAGCAACATTTTTTGAATTTTTTCAAAGACTGGCTTTCATATACTCAAAATTATGAGCATACAAAAACATAAAAATAAAATCTGACACGCCATTTCTTTATAGACCCATCAAGATGTGCTGCTCACTCACTGATAGGATTTAATAGCTCCAGATTTCTGCGTCAAGAAGGACAATAATTTTACATTTATAATAGAAGTCAACATTATTAATAATATGTCGTTTGTTACCAAACTATTTGCCCTATACATCCATTTCCTCTTTTCTCAACTTGTTCTCCGATACGCCATACAACTCACTTTATACTTAACTGTCATTTTCCACATCTAATTTTCTTGAGAGTTTATACAATCACTAAACATTCCAGCATAGAATGTTTATTTGTTAGCACACTCTTTATTCCTACTACTCCTCAAAACCACACCACTTCGAGTTTTTGTCTTTCTGTCATTATTTTTCCTCTTCTCTAGGCCACCGCATGCTGGATTTTTCTATACTAATAACCCTATCATAATCTTAGATACATTTTTTTTCCTTTCGATGAGTTTTGTGGTGCTTTCAGTTTTTTGAGTTTATTAATTAGTTATTCATAGTCATACTTAATGATGGGACTATGTGGAATGATAAATACTGGTTAGCCCTTTTAGAATGCTCCAGTACCCTCACACATTTAAACCATGTTAGATAATTATTATTCTTAGTAGAATCAGAAATCGTGTTCAAAGATTAGTTAGAAATGTCCCCAAAGCCCTGTGATGACTTTTCAAAGATGTTAGATGTTGTAGATGTGGATTCGGTAGGTTCACAATTGTCATGGCTCCCTTAATAGGTGTTGAATTATAACGGTCGGCTTTAGAATTTTCCATATGCACCCCCTCTAACTCTTTGAATGAAACCAAGTGCTTGTTAACTTGATCGTCTTCCTTACTATCTCGATCCTCGATCTGTAGTGTAACATCCTTATCATTCACTATAATTGTCCCACTACTTTAAGCTTTATCCAGACTGCTCCTCATCTGCTGTTGATTGAATTAAGTTATTTCAAAGTCATATCTTTTGCTAACTTTAGTTGCGAGATGGAATCGCCAACATTTCTTACAGTTTCTGACAAACACTTCATCAACATCTGGAACTACAATTTTGTTTAATCTACTGATTCGGGATGGTCTGTAAGCTCTTTGTTCACCTCCTTTTCGGCGTTACCTATTGGAACCTTGGGTTCCTCACATCCCTCCAATGATTCATTAGCTCCGGTCTTGGTATTGATTGGTTTCTATTCTTTGATCATAGGACATTGAAACTTAGAGTGTCCAAAGCAAACATAGTTCTCGCATTTAGGAGGTGTACTTTCATACCCTACTTTCTGGGCAAAAATGCTTCCATCCTTATATAATACCTCAATCTCCTTCGAAAAACCACAGACTTTAGCTCAACTGGCACTTTAGCAAATTAAATCCTACTCCTAGTAAATATTGGGGAGTCCATCCTAATTAGTCTACCAATGTGACTAACCAGCGCGCTAATTGCTTCGGGTCCCCACGCTTTAAAGCTAAGTCTTGGTAGGCTAATCTACGCTGGTATAGATAGTAAAAGATCTTTATCGATTCTCATGTCTGGAGTCAGCTTTTTCGTCATAATCAAATGTTAATCAAAATACCATAGGCCATTGTTTAGGACTGTACATATGTTTCATGGTTTATTAATAATTTTTTAGTTAATCGTTCAATCTATAATTCTAAAAGAAGGTTAGTTCTTCCATGAGACTTATTTCAAATTTATTTTATATTATTTTTAAAATTCTAAGTTTAGTATTTTATTGGTTGAACCAAAAATGATATCATCTATATACATTTTTATTAGTTTAATATCATTATTAATCCTTTTTATAAATAGTGTCGTATCTACTTTCCCTATTTCAAAATCCAATTGAATTAAGTAAGATTTTTGTCTTTCCTACAAAGCGTGGGGTGCTTTATTTTAAATCATATAATGCTGTTTCAACTTGTATAATTGGTTTGGGATTTTTCTTCTACTTATTGTGAGGATTGTTTGACATAAACATCCTCTTTTATTACTTCATTTAAGAAAGCACTTTTCGTGTCCACTAGAAATTATTTAAAGTTATTATAGCTTATAGATATGAGTAATTCTTATAGCCTCTAGTCGTGCAATTGGAAAATAATTTTCTTTATAGTCTATAACTTCTTTATTATAACCATCGCCACTAATCGCTCTTTATTTATACTAACCTCTCCGTGTTTTTCAAATTTATTTTTATAAACTAATTTATTTACAATGACTGAGTAATTTTTAGGTTGTGGAAATAATTCTTAAACATCATTTCAGGTAAATTGATTTATCTCTTTAGGATTTTTAAGTTTGTTTGTTGATATGAATGCCACATTACTCTTTTTTTAAGTTGATTCCTTATTCTTATGAAAAAAATAATATTCCTTAATATATCTCTTTTGTACAATCTTTTAAACTAGTTGTAGTTAATTTATTCTTATTTATCTCTTCATTACTATTAGTTTCATTGTTCAGTATTTTCATTATTTGGATTAGTAGTGTCTTCTTTGTCTTTACCATTACTAATCGTTTTAAAGTTTTCATCAAACAAAACATAAAAAGTTTTTTCGATTGAGTTAGTTATTGTATTATATATTCTATATTCATTGCTTTTGTTAGAATATCCAGTGAATATTTCTTTGTCATCTTTTGCATTGGATTTATTCCAATTATCTTTCGTATTAACCATAAAAAAATCCCCCATAAACTTTAAAGTAAGATATATTTTCCAGGAATGAATAATTCGTGTACCGTTTTTTATTAGTAGTCCTATCAAAATTTTATTTAGGATATATCAAGCTGTCATAATAGCTTCAGCTCAAAATTTCTTTGGTAATGTACTATCATTTAATAATTTTCTGCACATTCCTGAATAGTTCTATTTTTACGTCCTACTACTCCATCTTGTAAGGAGTCCTATGAAATAAAAAATTATGAATTGTCTTTATTTACAAAAAAATTTCAAAGTTTTCATTTCCCTATCATCCTCCGTGATCACTCCTTATAGTTTTAGTTCAAAGAATTTTTGGTTTTGAATTCTATTAGCAAAGGTTTTAAGCATTTCGAAAGCTTTATATTTATGTGCTAAGAAAATCGTTCATGAATATCTTGAAAAATCATCAAGTACAAGAATGTATTTACTATGGTTTATCGACTATACTTGAGATAGTCCAAAGAGATCAAAATAAAGAAGTTCTAAGGAATGTGAAGTTGGTGTCATATCCTTAGGCTTGAATTATTTCTTATGGAGGTTTCCTTTTTGACAAGGATTGCAAAGACATTCTACTTTGAAGTTCGTCTTTGGAAGGCCTCTCATAAATTTATATCAAGCAATTTTTTATATGTATCTAAAATTTAAGTGTCCAAAACATTTATGCTACATCCATGGATCATTTGATTGATTCATACATAAGACCACATTATCATTTGAAACTTTCATACTCAACACATAAATATTTCCTTTCCTAATTCCTTTAAATATAGTTTTGGAATCCTAATTTATGATGCTATAGGTGACTTTTTCAAAGTTTATCCCACGTCCTCTATCACATAGTTGACTTAGTTATGTAAATTTTATTTTAAATTTTTAACTAACAAAATATTCAAAATAATGATAGGAATTCTAGAGTTACCGATGTTGCTGATGTTATTGATTTATTCCTTCGAGTTATCTCCAAAGTTTATTTTTTGCCATTTTTGAAAGTGATATTCACCAATAGTTTAGAAGTTCCACTCATGTGCCTTAAGCATCAACTCTCCGATATTGATTTGTCTTCCTTAGTATTAGGTACATATTCATTATTAGCCATAAAACACATCTTATTGTTGTTTTCTATTTTTGAATCAGTGTTGTTTGATGTTGTGTCACAATCTTCCCATGTTACTACGAATGCTCGCTTCTTCTTCTTGATTGAATCAGCGTTGGGTGAATTATTTGTTTTCTTCATAAAATGTAACGACTCGAAAATTTCGATCTTGAAAATTCCGGATAGCTAGATAAAAGAAGAAAAAGATAGAAGAAGAAGAATAGAAAAGAAACACACAATCTCACATTCGCGGCGGATAAAATATAATAGCAAATAATAACAGTTTACAAAGCAGAACTGCATCAGTATATTTACATTTTACATCAGAATTACAACAATTTCACAACACTGGACAGTTTAAAATGACTTGTCCCAAATAAATAACAATATATATCACAGTGGATAAACACTCTATACGTTCCTGTCCTTCAGCTCTCCTTCTGAACTCCAGAACGTCCTTACCTGCAAGTCTGTAATACTCGGTCTGACCCGAGCATTACATCAAAGTAACACCTAGGTCAGGCTGAAAACCAGCGTGAGTAAACCTATCTAACATATAATACAAAAGCATACTTCTTATATAAACCCGGGGTAACTTATCAATTTACAACTTCACAAGCTGTTATAAACATTACTTACATCACACCTTAATTTCTAAGTACCAACTTAGATTAAATGGTCCCATTCACTTTAATCATTCCATTTCATTCTATTGATTCCACACATCAAATTATAAAGAATCGAAGTGGTTTCGTGTATTTACAAATATCCGACTCCGGTCTCTTCGAATCTAATGTCATCTAAACCCAAGTTATCTAATACAATTCAACTTAAATTGTCGAATAACACTTTTACAAAGCAATTCATAATTGATTGATAATCACATTATCATCGTCCATCCAACAAATCATATCACAAAGTAATTCATATCAGAGATATCAACCAATTTAAAACACTCATCATCATTCAATCATTAATAAGCAAGATTTATCACTTTCATTAATTACATTAACTTAATGATCCCTTAATTACTTTCATTAGTTAATTATACTTAAATTTCATTTAATAATTAACCTTTATCTTAATTATATTCATTAATCAATCTTGGTTATTCATAATCAGAAATTAACTTTCCTTAATTACTTCATCAATTAAATCCACTCCTTGATTAATTATATAAATTAATCCTTCAATTTTACTGAGAAATCATTACTTAATTTCTTTCATCAAGTAATTATCCTTTAATTACTGCCTATCAAGTAATTTCTTTTAAATTAATTACATCCAGTAATTAATTACCAATTACTTTACTAAGTAATTATACCTCATTAATTACCTTAAGTAATCATACGTAACTCAACATCAAATGATTACCTTTATTTAATTACACTTAATTAATTAACTAAAATTAACCACATCAACTTAATTAATTACACTACGTAATTAATTCCTTAATTACTTCCATTAAGTAATTTCATTTTATTATCATATTTAGTAATTACCCGTTAATTAAACTTCAAAATTTCTAAGCAATTCCAATTAAGTAATTAATCTTTAAACAATTAACCATCCCTTAAATTTCTTATCACATTTACACATCAATCCTTAAAATTGATTACCCAAAGTATTTAATCTTTAAATTTCTTCGTTTAAGTAATCACCCTTAAATTTATTTCATTTGGTAATTTATCCCAAATTACTTTCTTTAAGTATTAATTAATAAAACCTAACTTATTAATTAATAAAACTTAATTACATATTAAGTACATCTTGATTTTAATTTAAGTAACCTTTGATTATCTAATCAACTCTCTAATTGTTAAATTAATCAAACTTAATTACTTGATTAATTTATTCTTAATTACTATATTTCTAAATTAATTCATCTCTGATCATTAATTAACATTATTACATAAATAATCCTTATTTGCAATAAATAGTTCAAGAAATAAATTCCAATGCACAATTTTGTTAAGCTTACTTGTTAACATCCTTGTTTTAATTACTGAGGCAATCCGGGAGTGATTAAATTTGAAACCCAAGTTATCCTTCACTGCCCCTTAACTTCCTCGTTCACCTCTCTTATTTTTTTTCTTTTCTTTCAGACTTAAACCTTTAAAACGTTAAACTGTGAAACTTGCATTTACCCATTCGAACTCCGAGTCACCAAAACATTGCACGAGCACCCCTCCGAGTCTCTCACGAGAACCCAATGCCCGACACACGAACAGTGCCGTGCATATGCACCAAAGTTCGCCATCACTCCAGCGAACAGCATTAACTCGTGCAAGTCACAAACCATCGTGACAAACGCTTCGACCCCCGATTTCTACGCTACGCAGCCACAATCAAAAACGAACACTTCCAGTCAAAACTGGAATACTCAAGCTCGCCAAAAACCTTCTCGACATGGCCATTCTGACCACCGGCACCGCTGCACCTCCGCCCACACCTTCTACTATGACTCAGGAACACCCCCTCCAAACCCGATCACTCTCGGTGCATTGACAAACTCGAACGAACGCAAAACCCAAATGCTTGTTATATAGACCTTAAACCCTATTCCTCGCCATTCCGATCACCACTACCACCGATGACCCCCACCACCATTTTTCCAATGTTCCTCGACACCATGGCCACCTCCCTGCCGAACCTCGACCTCCCCTTCGATGCCGATCAACGAGATTGACCAAAAGCCTAAATTCGAACAATTCCCAAATCTATCCCAAAAACTAAGTTAATAAATTTCAAAATTTATTTTAAAATTCGTGTTTCACCCACACAAATCAAGTTCCATAACCCAAAAATGAAATTACTGATTTTTAATTTTAACTAGATTTTGATTTTACTGTAAATCTTGAAATTTACAAAATTCTTTTTAAGTATAAATACTTAAATTTATTTTAGAAACAAGATTACATTATCACAACTCATTCCCTTTCAAAAATCAGAGTCTAACAGTGATTAATTTGAGAGATATAAATTTTCTAATTATGCTTGAACCAAAAAAATTTCACAGAGGTTTTATAATAACAGACACAGGCTTACTTCAAGCTATAACGGGATTCAAATCAAAATTTGAACTGAAAACATTCATGCAACAACATGATTACATCATCTCTCAAATATATCAGCATCAAAAGATTTTAAATTAAGTGTTTATTCACAGTTTTAGGGAAGAACAGAGGCTATATATGATAAAAGAACTCAGAGAAACATTCAAATTTCTTTGAACATATTTAGTTAGTTATGATAAGCAGAAATACACAAATGTGTTCAGTCATGCAATTCAGAGTTGCTATTATATATTTTAATCATTATCCCATTCATGCACATCCAGTTTAGTTATTTTTATCATCCATGGAGGCATGCACCCATTTTACAAATGATTTACCTTAAAGAAATTAAAGTTTACTTACCTGATTTTCAAATGAGGATAAAGCTTCCATTTTGAAAAGCTTTTGATACTTGAACTCTGTTTTAAAAACTGTCATGCTGAAATGCTTTTGCTTTGGGACTGAGTTGCTTGCTTATTTGAAAAATACAGTTGCCAGAGTTAAAGCTTTGTACTTGATTTGAAGATGCAGATGCATGCTTCCAGACTTGAAGAAAATATGCAGGTTTGATATACAGGAATTGATTTGCATGTTTGAAAATGTGCAGGCTACAAATTTGAAAAGGTGTTACTGGGAATATGATCTTGATATGAAGAGATGATTTGAATTTGTATGCTGATTTTGGTTTGAAGATAAAAAAACATGGCTTTGAAAAAAAAAATTAGGTGAGGAAAACTAAAGAAAGTTTGAGCTGAAGAAAAGTATTCAGACCCTTTCTTTTAGACATTAATTAAAAACAATATTTTCTTTTGAACAAAGATTTGTCACTTGTTCTTTTCTAAGCTAACACTTGTTAACCTTATTTGCTATAAAGCTTACATATGTTAATTTGTGTGCTAAAATATTTACACTTGTTTGTTTCCTTATGTTCAATTTCTATTTAGTTAATATTTACCTTAATTTATATTTAGCAAATCTTTTAAGAGAAAATAATATATATAAAAAATTTGATTTTTAATTCCATGAAAATCTTAAGGTTGCTACTTGTAGTACTATAAAAATAAAACTAACATTTTTATTTACATGTTTATTTCTTAAGTAAAATGATTTACATTTGTTACTTTACTTGTTTTTAGCATGAAAACCGTTATTATATAATATAGTCTTTATATTACTTATACTATATTTATTTATATATGTGTGTGTGTTATAAATTTATATTTCTACTTTTCTTTTATTTGTATTTATATAACCTTTAAGAAAATAAAATTTGAAACTAATTTATGCATAAATAAATAATCACATTCTCATATATGTATTCAAATCCAACTTTATTTCAAGATATTTATCCTCTGAATTTTCAATCTCAAATTCAAATTAAATTTAAATTCACTCATATATTTAAACAAACACACATTACATTTGTTTGAAAATAATGATTTTGCAAATTTTAAATAATTATACTAGAAGAATATCAAATAAATATTTATACAAGAATAAATATTTATTATCATATTTATTTGTTAAATCAATATCCTATTAATTAACCCAATTATTTATCAATTACAGATGTCTAGAATTCCGGGATATTACATTCCTTCCCCCTTTGAATCTTTTCGTCCTCGAAAAGGAACGATACCAGAAATATTAAAATGCTTAAAATCATATAGATTTTCTTTGATCATTTTTAAAACACTTAAAAAATCTATTTTATATTATAAAATAGTTTTTATAAAAATACTTTTTATAACTCGATGTCTCAACCAGTCCATCCTTGTTCTTATAGAAATTCGGTCGTTGATCAGGCGTAAGACTGAAAATCTACAAGTACTTGGTAAACCTGTTTCAACACCCAGTGAAAAAACTTGGAAAATAATTTTATTGAAAATATCGAAAATATTTTTGAAAATAGAGGAAATATCTTTGGTGAGAATGCTCTGGAAATCATCACCCTCATCCATGGTCGCAGTTACATTCTAGGACTACGTTGCCATCGCAGCAAAAGTCCATGTAACTGCAGGCTCTCCGCGGCCTCTCGATTACGCCATGGAACCCACAATAGATCACAGTTACATTCCAGGGTTACGTTGCCATCGTAGCAAAAGTCCTGTAACTGCAAGCTCTCAGCGGCCTCTGATTTTCGCTGTCGAAATGAAACTTCTCCACCCCTACATAGGTCGCAGTCTACCGATATAAAATCAAACGCAGACTGTTGGCTCTCAGCGGCACACACGACTTTTGCTATGTTATACCATAGGTCGCAGTCTACCAATATAAAATCAAATGCAGACTGTTAGCTCTCAGCGGCACACACGACTTTCGCTATGGTATACTCTACTCATAATCTCCAGGAACTAGTTTTGTCCGGACTCCTCACAGGATCAACTTTAGAACCCCCCTTGGGGCTCAAGGCAGCACTACCCGTGGTACTCCTGAGAAGTTCATTTCAAGGGAGCGCCTTTTTCCCCAGAGCCATCATCGAAACATTTTATACATATAGTATCTTCAAATCATACACCTAGTATGATCTCATACAAAGCTCCTTTACACAAAATCGATTATTCCAAAATCGATAATTCTCAAACTAGGCTTTTCAAATTCTCATATTGATTTTACCCAAAAATCAAAAGCCTTTCCAAATCCAAAGGTTTCAAAAACCTTTTCTAAAATCCTCATAAGATCCTTTATATATATATACAGATATATATAATTTTTAAAAGCTTGGATCATCTCAAATTTGTATAAAACTCCTTTTATACTTCAAACACTTTTCAAAAACCCTTTTCTTCTGGCAAAAGATTCAACAAGGGGAGTTTTATCTTATATAACAAAGATATATAACTTTATTTATCCAAAATCAAATATTTAAATTTGATTACTTTTTTTTAACACCAATTTCATTAAAATCCGGATGTACACATATCATCCGTATGCTATACCAATCTGATTGCTCATTCGATCATACAATTTCATTTTCGAACTAGTATTGTCCACCCGACTTCCTAGTGCGGACTCAGATCTGGTTTCCTGATCAGAAACTGTCATTCTCCTTGCATAGTCATAACTATGATAGAGAATATCCAGAACCTATCAACAATCCATATCCAGTTTCGCCGTCGAAAATCGAGTGAAAAATCCCAACTCGGATCGACATACTATCTCGAAATCTTATGCTCGAATCTAGATCAAATCACTATGCGAATAGAATAACATACGTACACCCTACGTATTTATCTTTATTGATTATTAGCCAAATCAATTCCATTTCTATTCACATTCATTTTGATTTCCATTCACTTACTCACAATTGCCTTAATCCACATTTGGATTATTCCTTAAATTCTTATCTCGATTGGGTATTTAACCAATAGCAGTTTGAACTCCGACCAGTTTATTTAGAAAATAGCTTGAAAAAAATTAAAAAAAATAAGTAATTGGAAAATAATTACTAGTTTGTAAAATAGGTGTAAAATAGTTTGAAAATATTTAAATAATTATAGAAATTTTAGATAATTGCAAAATAGTAGTAAGATAGTAATTAGTTTATAAAACAGTTGGAAAATTGTTAAATAGTTTCAAAAATAATTGTAAAACAAGTATAAGATAATTTGGCTTTTAAAAGAAAGATTGTATATATAATGAATAGCTTGAAGAAAATAGGTTTATATTAAAACAATTTATATTAAAAATAGTCCAGAGTCAAAACTGCTCACTTCCCAATCTCCATTCTTATCAATTCAATTTAAATTTCCTCTTCCATTTAAATTGACCCAATTCCAATTTAAATAACTTCAATTTCCATTTGAATCTTACACTCATACATCTTCAATCACAATTTCAATTAATTCAAATCAAATTCAATTTGAACTAATTTCAACTCAAATTCCAAATCTAAATCATCTCGAATTATATAAATTCGAGTTAATACTTCAAATGTTGATTTAATTCCTTTAAATCGGTTTTCCTTTAAAGTTTTTAAATAATTCACTTTTGAGTCCAAATTCGGAAATTCCATCTTAAAATTTCTAAATCAGGTTGATCATTCAAACTTATTTAACTTTTCCCAAGTTAAATTCAATTCAGTCAAATTTACACAGTTCGAATTCCCATTCAAATTTCAAAATACTTTCTCATCTATAAGTTCAAAACTTATCACTTGGGCACATCTTATTCCAAATTTAAAACTCAACATTTAGAGTTCATTTCAAACCATCTTTGACATTATGTATATTCCTCATATATACATATTATTTCCTTTTACATACCAAGTTATACTTTAAATTTTTAAACAAATTAACATTAGATTCAACTTGTTCCTATGATTGAATAACATGATGTTGATGGAATATTTTAAACATTAGATTCAACTTGTTTTTATGATTGAATAACATGATGTTGATGGAATATTTGATTTAAATTTGAGTTCATGTTTGAATTGGGGTATATTTGTTTTGCCTGTGAAGTAAACATATGTCCTGTGTAAAGTAACAGACTTCAATGTCATTATAAAATCAATAATCCCATATTGAATTCGTATTGACCTTTGATGTATAAGTAGAAGTTGATTGTAAACAAGTAATCTATCATCTAAAAATATTTACAGGATTTTAAAGTGAATTATTGGCTCAGAAATTTTAAATTTACAGTAGAATCTTGATTTGGGTTAAAAAAAATTAGATCCAAATTTAGGTTTTGCTTTTATAATTGGATTACTAATGGGAAATCATGATTTTTGGGATATAAATCATATTTTTTAGATTGGTAATCAAAGAGAATCTTCGTGTAAATTGTTTTGGGCATTTCGGCAAATTGATGGCAAACGACGGTGAACGATGCGTCGTGGTTGAGTATGAGGATTGAGGGAAGGTAGGTCTTCACCAGAAAATTACCTTGGGAATTTATTAATGGATGAGGTGGCCGAAATTGGTCGAGCTAGGGTTTAACTTCTTGTTTTGGTCGTCGTTCTTTAATTTGGTCTCGCGGCATCAAGAGTGATCCGTAGGCTATCGTGGTTGGTTCTGGTGATGAAGGGGTGCAAGGCGGAGCTAGGGTTAAGGTGGCGAGGTGTCACGAGAGGGGGATGATCGACGTTGATCATTTTCTGGAAGTGATGGGTTGTAGCAGTTCGGGTTGAAGGGTCTATATTCGATTCTCGATTTTATTCGAGTTTCTGGGTCTTGAGAGTTGTTGTAGTGATTGAGGGCGACTTGTCGGAGGCATGAGGGGAGTTCGCCGTCGACCGGCGGTGATGTGCACGTTGATGTGCACGGTGTTGTGTTTCTGCAGTGGTTTGGGTTTTGGGTAAGAGAAGATAGAGGTTGTGCTCGAAGACGACCTCAGGTTTGTGTAGCTTTGGTTCGAAGCGGGGGTAGGTTGGAGTGACTCGGGGTTGTCGCCTGTATTTCTGTGGTTTGCTCGAGATTTGATGAGCGTGTTTTAGTTTGGGTTTTTGTTTTGGGTTCTAACAGTTTTAAAGTTTTTAAATAAACAGTAATGTTTTTTTAGGTTTGAAACAAAAGGGATTTGACTTTGTAAATGATTTAAGTTTTAAAACAATAGTGAAACAAGTTTTTATTTATAAAATTAAATTTGTTTCAAAATTTAATTTTAAACATGTTTTATATATATTAAATTATGAAAGTTTTAAGATAAAATAAGTGGATTTTGAAATAAAGTTTGTATTAAATTTTATATAAGTAACTTTGGAAAAAAGTTTTAAAGATTTAAATAGATTAATTTGAATACTTAAATTGTTTTGATTATAATTGATTTTTTTTTAAATATTTTATCTTAAACAAGGTTTAATGATTAGAGTTTTAGTAATCAATTATAATTTAAGAAATTAGAATTTTGATTTAATTTGAAGATAATTAAATATATGAAGATAATTGAAATACTTCAATTATGATTAATTATTAAAGTGTTTTGGTTAATATAAATAATTTAATTTAGAAATAGGGTTCTTAATTAAGAATCTTTTAATATAGTAAGTTAAAGAATCATTTAATTAATTTAAATGATTAAAATAAACTAATTAAGTAATTAATTAGTGATTAATTAAAGGTAATCACTTAGAGTTAATTAAGTATAATTTCTGGGTGAAGTAATTAATTGGTTAATTACTGAAGGTAATTAAGTAAAAGATAATTACTTTATTAAAAGTATTGTGCCCAACTAGTTGGAACGTGAGATGTAAGCATTCCAGCTATTTCTGTTTTTTTTTAATTTTGAAAACCCTAGACACTATTATAATATCACTGGATTTCCTATCAAATGTTTTGGTTAGCGTAAGGTAAAAACTTACCCATGTTTATTTGTGGGGAGTCTTACGTGATACCTTTCTTTTCAAATGATTTTCTAAAGTTAAGCAACTTTTAACCGTTTACTCACACCAAACCCCTATCTGACCGGAGTGTTTATTTCTGTTTTATTAAACTCTTAGGTACTCATATTACGTATGAGTAGTCAAGCGATTCAGGTTTGCTTTGACAAGTTAAGGAGGAGATATGGAGCAGGTGGCTTCAGCGTGTAGATATATATATATATATATATATATATATATATAGTTTTCCGCTGTGTTTGAGTTGTTTCTGTTTCTGTGATGTATTTGAGTTGTAATATATAGACAGGTGTTATAACTGTCTAGTTTTTGAGTAGTTGAGCTGTATAACTCTGATGTATGTGATACTATGTAATATTTTATTTGATTAATATAATTTATTCGTTCCGCTGTGAGATTCTGATGTTGTTTGGTTCTTTCTTTTCTATCTTTTCACTTTTCTATCCCTTTCTTTCTTTTTAATGATGCGTCTTTCTGTGTTATGAAAGGCGGGTCGTTTCATTGTGTTGTCTCTCTTAAGAAGTCCAAATGTAGCACATTTAAAACATTTAATGGTACTTCCATTTCTTAAATTGTTGACCATCCTTTGAATTTTTTCCTTTTAGTGTACTCTTAGAATTTTCTAAATTTCTTGCTAAGAGGGCAATATCATCATCATCTTCTTTGTGTGATCCTTAATTTTCTGTTGCATTAAATGCTAAAGATTTATTTTCATTTGCTTGATTTTCTTTCTTCCTTGTAGTTGTACTTCATATGATTTTTTGTACTAATATCACTGGCTTATTCGATCGCCAAAGTTTATTGATAACATTTACTAAAAAACGAGTTTAAGATCTTATGAGCTTAATCCTCTTCAGTGAAATTTTAGACAAATGATTTTAGTGCATCTAATATGTCCTAAAATCTAGAATACCTATCAGAAATAGATTCATTGGGTTTCATCCTGAGAAGTTAGAATTAATTAGCAATCATAGAAATCTTGATTTGTTTTACTTTATTAATGCCTTAGTGTGTGACTTGCAATGTTCTCCAAATTTCATAATAACTTCTACAAATAGACACTCTATTGAAATTATTTTTACCAGGATATAGAATAAGGTATTCATAGCCTTCTAATTATTGAGTGCTTGTTCCTTATCCATTATGAATAATTAGTGTAAGGCATAGTGACTCAGTTTGTGTGATTTTCCATATATCTAAACTATTAGATTTCAAATAAATGTTATTCTAAATTACCAATTAGCATAATTACTACCATTAAATAGTGGTGTTCTAGTAGTGGATTGACCTTCAAAAATGTGTTAAAAAATGTTATTTATGTTCTGAGCCATCTAAACTTTTTAAAAATAAGATGATGAATTTTTCTGAAAACATAATACTCCAATATCAAATATGGATTATGTGAGATACAATAATACTTGTGCAGAATGGATCCTAATGCTGCTATAATACCAGTGAGAGGGTGAGGCGAATATTGTATTTAAACTTATTAATGATTTAACTTGTATTTTTTAAACTTATAAATTTAGAACCATGGTCATGGGCAAATAATAATATAGATGCAGAATAGGCAATAAAGTATAAGAGTGATATAAGAAATTTCTATACTGGTTCGGATTTCCAATCCTACATCAATTCTGTACCTCATATATAATTTTCACTATAAAAAAACCTTGCAATTTCACGAGTGGAAAGTACACCTATACAACTTGACTTTGAATAAGGTGACAAGCACAGCTATCTTGAATGTCCATGAAGGGTAGTATACATCTAGCCTTTTGACTTTCCACGCGGTCAAGAACACCTATACAATGCTAACATTCTATAAGTAGCAAGATACACTTTTACAATTCAAGTAGCAGGGAGAAATTTAAGGGAAATTATATGTTTCAAACACAATCTCATAGTCTTGTACAATAATCGTACTAATATCTAGTAGCAGTTTGTAATTAAAATCTTTTGAGGAATAGAATGTAATAAGAAATAGAACAATAGAGAATTCAAGTAAGAACCCTTTGATCTTTTGTAGTTTGTGAATTCATGAAGAACGAAAATGAAAGAATGTGAATTTGCTAAGCATATAGTAGTAATAGAATTTTTTTGCAAAGTAGTAGAGAAGATAGAGCGAGAGAAAAGAATGATAATTGGTTAAAAAATTGTTCTCTCTAACATTTATATAGGAAATGAAGAGAAATGTTTTTGACGAAAGAGTGAAAGGATGTGCCTTTTAATTTAAATTCAAAGGTTGCAACCAATGGCTAGTATATTAACATATCTCCAAAGTATGTACTAACACATACTTATTGATCTATAAACAAACTTGTAAATGGCTATTATGTCAATATATACTTTCAATGTATGTACGCATGTATAATTTTTTTACTTTATAATATTTACAATAACTTTCTACTTTGGTACAAAATATTATAGATACAAATATTTTAAAGAGAGATTTCATAGATGTTATGCAGGGTTTTTAACAAATATTTCTAATACCCTGTAAACACTAAATGTATTATGCTCTTCCAATCTTTGTCTTCTGAATCTCTTATACCTTCAAGCATACTCCTTAATTCTCTATCACCTTGATGTACTTGATTCCTCTTGATATCCTTGATCTGCTTGATTCCTTGATATTATATATGTCCTCACAGTACTATATAGTAGTATACATGTTTGTCATGTACTATATTCTATATAACTTGAAAAGTCATTAGTAATAAAATATATGGTTGTTTTCATCTAAACAAATGCATATGGTTCTAAAATAAAAGGAGAGGAGTGAAAGAAGAATCAATTTGAAAGTTTGGGTATTTAAGGAACACTCACTTTAAAATATTGTTCCTTTAATTCTGATTATGTTTAGATCTAAATCTATACTACCTTATCTCCAGCCATAGATGATCCTCTTCATGGACCAAAGATTACAAATACCATTAAGCAATTAAAATGTATTTAAATCTCGTTTAAATACATATTGATATCATTTATTGATGCATCCCTAAATAACTTTTATATACACATCCAAATAATTATTAATGACCCCAGAACATTTCTACATGCTACCCATTTACTAATAACACCCCTGTTTGCACGAAAATGGGCAAATACTTCTAATTGATATGTCGTAGTAAAGAAGTAGATTATGCTAGTAAAGTAAAGTACACAAAGATTTATAGTGGTTCGGCTATAAATGTCCATATCCATTGTTCATTTATGTTTCCTTCTTTGTATATTAGACTTACAAAGATTTAAATGTAAAACATAAAGATTTGAAGCTAAATATATCGCTCCAAGGCTCCATTTGATAGTGCTTGGTGGCTCTCAAAAATTGTCCCCATTACCGTTGGAAGCTTAGATATTTCTAGGAGTGAAGATGTTGGGACGTCAAGCCGATAAAATAGGTAGTTCTCCTATATAACACGCTCAATTCAGTTATTTGAGTATGTAGAAGATATGAACTTTAATTTCCTTATATTTTAGATTTTATTTCCTTAACTGCTATGTCCAATCCGGTTGAAGGAGGATTCTTTAGATATGCTCGGTTAGAGGGAGTGTACCTAGATGCCTTTCTATCTAAGTCAAATGTTACCTTCTTTTTTAGTTCAATGGTAGGACATATTGGACAATATTTTCCATCTGGGATTTAGACCATCGGATAAGAAATCTTATCCAATTGCTTAACTACTACACTAAAATTTCTATTTGGTGGTGGTTTAAGCAGATAGGAATTTCTATCTAGCTACGTGCTTATCATTGCTTTCCTATATTCCTTTGCTAGGTTCGCTTTAAGGTTCTTTTGCCTCTCCACTTTAAGGTTGTTCAGACATGTTATGCTCTCTATCACATAGGCACACCTTTGTCACCCTTGCTATGGCTTGAACAAGTTGACCTATCGTTCCTTAGGTGAAAATTCCTATAACACTTGCTACCCAAATTAAACTTCATAGGTTATGAAGTGTGCTTTGTTCAACATCTCCTTACGAACGTAACTTCATTCTATGCATTATCATTTATTATTTCCAACAAGAAACCATTGTTACTCATACATGCTTTGCTTCATCATTTGCCTTAGCTCTGTGTCCTGGTCCAGCATGCTTTGGGTTTGGTGTTCCATGGTTCCGCACATTCTTGGTTCGGCATGCTTGGTCTGATGTGGACTTGGCGAACAAAATTTCATGTCTGATTATGAATGTTCGATACCAAATAGATAAATTTCCCTACATATAGGCCGACAATCGAATGTTCCTTATATTTTTCCAGCCTTTAACTTTTCTATGCCATTCAACTACCATTAGTGGCACTGCTTGGATCTGCTTTTGAATAACCTTCAACTTCATACTTTTATTTGTTTTTTCAATGATATACTAACGTATGATACTCCCTTTATTAGTTTCTTACATCCAATTTTCAAATTCAATCAATGCCCCTTTTCAACCCATTTATTTCAGTTTGGCGAATTATGGGGAAGACTGGGATGGGATATGAGTGGTTAGACAAGGGAAATGGTGGAACCGTAGGTGGTGAACATGGGTTATTTTGGTACTTTGTGTTTTTATGAGGCGAGGATGATAGTTTACTGAATTTCTTATTGTGCACATATAGACATAATCAAAAGCATGCACACTTGATGATTATGCATGAGATAAGTTTCTACATTAGATAGGTACATCGGTTCATCATCATGCATGCACATTAAGCGTTGTAGGATCTCAATTCCCTTCCTTATCTACTCCTAGTGAGCCTACCACATTTTGGGCATAGAATCAGCCAACCTAGCTCAGCTTTTTCTTTAGTCTATGGTATGGTCCTTTGCAGCTATTAGTGGACCCAATTAAGTTTGTGGCTTTCCCTCTACTATCTAAGCAATCGGCAATAGCTGGTACTCATGGATTACCATGAAGCGACATGCTCTTACCGGCTCCAAACCAATGGGCCCATGCCCCCTAAGGGTTATATGGCTTACCTGAAATACCATTTCATTTAGGCCTTGCCTCCTCTTTCATAATGGACTACAGGTATTCTAGCATACTTAAATATTGCTTCTTTTCAGCTACACCCAAATATATACGTGATATTGATTAGTCTCCGAGCTATCTTCATGCAAGATTTTTAGGTTTCCCCTATGCATTGACTGATTAGATTCCTTTATGCATTCAAGACCAAGGTAGAATGTTCCCCTTCTATTTATCTTGAAGCGAGGAGTAAGTTTAAGCCGATGGAGGATTTGTACTCAAAGTATAGTATATTCAAAGAGGATACTTCATCTAAGACGCTTCTTTATGCTTCCACCGATGATACTCAGGATGTATGCTACTTTGACTACTAGCTCATATTCGTTCGTACCTATAAAGAACTTTGAGTCGACTATTAACGCACCTCTTTTGGTCTCTTCCTCATGTTTAGTGAGAGTTGTGTTGGGAAAAAATTTAGAGGAGATGTTTAAGGACTTAAAGAAAATTGTCGTAGAACTATGAGAGGTTCACCATCTAGTGATAAATGATAATCTAAGGTAGCTCGAGTTGTTAACTAATGGCTATGCAGTTAAAGCGCTTAGGGGTTATGTAGCAGCGACAGTGCAAAAAGTTATATCGGGGATATGTGAAGATACGACGGAAAATAGTGGAGGAGCAAAAGATTCATTAGTTATAAAAACCAAATATTTAAAGTTAATTAATTCTCATTCTCATATCATTTATGTAGGAAAAAGGAATATATTTAACCTCATATAACAAAACCAAAGAATATCATGATTTATGTTGGTTAGATTTGGTGACTACAATATCTTTCTAACTTATTTTGAGCACTTATGCCTTAGAATCATATCTTTACCCTAACTTTTTTGATTTGACTTAAAAGTGAACTAGTAAAATCAACCTTTATATATTACTATTTCTAAAGTGGATCCTAAAAGTCTTGATTTGGGAGGTGTAGCAAAAAATAAAGGGGCTTAAACTGGAACTTCCATTTAATAGCGCTAAATTAAAATAACATAGTGGTTAAAGAGTACTATTCACTATAGCTATGATTTTGCGGAGTTGTAACGGGGCTTTAAATACACAGGTTAACGGGCACGCGATTGGGAAAGGTAGAGCTCCCTCCACGTGCAAGCTAGAAAGAATGAGATAAGAAAACCCTCTAAAGTAGATGATACAAGTGAGGGACCATCTTCTCATCCCTCTGCTTTTGGTGCTGATTTGACATCAGCTCCATCCAATACCATCGCAGTTGTGCACATAGATGCCACAGGTTCAAAGCTGGATTCTTTTAGGATCGAACATCGTGTGAGTGGCTAGATAAAGTCCATAAGAGAATGAGAAGCCGATAGCGTTTATAGTAAGACAATCAAGGGAGTAAGCCCTTATTTCCATGATAGTGATGTAGCTACCTCAGATCAGAGCGAAGCTCACTCTTATAGGCATATTGCCCTTGACAGCCTGTCCAACCTTGATATTGAGTAGGCTCTGAACAAAAAATTTTGGGTTGAGGAACAAGAGGAGTTTATTCTAGGGATTATCACAATCTCTAACTACTTATAGGATCCTGAGTTAGAGATTAACTATGGAAATTCTACCTCCATAGTGGAAATTCAATCATGATTGGAGAATAATGAGGACCTAAGGGTTCGTTTAAATGCCTTTAACTCTTCATAAACACAAAAAGAGATAGACACACACACATCTCTCTTCTTATGTTGCATCGATATACTTCCTAGTGGTAGCATGGATCTAACTCTTCGTCTTTTGCAATTTTGTAGGGAGTATGAGTTCAAGAAAAGGCAAGCTGCGGTCCAAATTCAAGCAGTTGAAGCCGGATGTCCCTCTAATAGACAATAAAAGGGCAGCCTCACCATCTAGCCCAAACAAGATTAATGGACAGTGGGCTATAGAGCTTAAGACAGGGATACGATTTCTTACTGCCTGATTGGGGACAAGGATGCTCGGGATCCCTACGATGGTTCTCGAAAGAGGTCGCAGTCTCCTAGCGGTAAGTCGAGATCTAGGATACCTACTCTTCCCTTTAAACCTCATAGGGCTTTGGCATTCCTTCTTTCAAACTCGGAGACATTCAAGTAGCAAGAGAGCACGGACAGAAGGGGAGAGATTTTAGCTATTCACAAGGGTATGAAGAAGGGGAAGGAAAGGGAAGAGACAGGCATTATCATCGATCCTAATGATCCCAATTATGGTGAGTTTTAACAAACATACCAATCGAGGGATCCCATCGCCCTCTTACGTGCTGATGGCCCTACTACTTCTTTTTCTAGCGTGATCGACCTTCTCGAAGAAGGGCTAAGAGGCATAAAGAAGTTATCAAAGTTTCATGCCAAAGTAATTAAGGTTGATGAGGATATCTACAAGAAGGATGTCATCCATAATCTGAAGGTTTTCCCACTAAGGAAATAGCTGCATGAAAAGGACAGAGAGCCTCAAATGGTACTAGATGCATTAGAGATGTCTTAGGTCAAGGATATCGAAAAACTCAAGAGTGCTCATTCCAAAGAATTAGTGAAGCTGAATAAGGAAGACATTCATACCCAAAAAGCTACAAAGAAAGACTATAATTCCAAAGCTATGAAATTGTTCGAGGAATATAAGAATGTCAAGGCCAAATATTCTAAGACTGGACGAGATTCAAGGGATAGCTAGCAGAGTAAAGCCTAGGTTTTTAGAATTGAAGAAAATGGCCAGATACTAGAAGGGTGAGAAGGCCTCTCTTAAGATTGGACTTGAGGCTATGACTACCAAAAAGGCTGTTGGGATAAAGATGGTCGAGAAGCTATGTGCGAAATGTGATGGAAGGAACAACCGATTAGACCAAGTCAAAGAGCTTTTATACGAGATTTACTTATGAACGCTTACTGAGGGAACTCAAGAATTGATGGATTACTATTAGGTAGTCATGTCCACCATCCATAGGTGGTTAATCAAAGAACTTAAGGCAGCTAGCGAGTAGGGTGGGCCGCCTTTTAGTCTCGTGGCTGTCAAAGTTCGCTTTTCTGCAAAGGGGAAAGAAGCTATCCGGTTAGGCTATAAAGTTGGTTAACGATTAAAAATCTCAAAAGGAGCAAGTGGAGTTGAAGAAGAATGGCGGTTCTACTTCAAGGCTACTATCAAATGTCTGACCTTGAAACCGGTAATTCACGCACCCATGCATGATGTCCATCTAACTGTTTACCATGTTTCTTCAGACATAATAATTCAAAGATAGCCTCAAGAACTCACCCTGCCTCGACGTGATGTCAAGCACTGGAACAATGATTCAAATTTTCCTAAAGGAGGTAGAATTTCTTTTATATAGCTCACAAGCCATTACTCGATACATTCAAGCCTACTTGGGCAAGGTCATACTCGATTGTCCTCTCATTTCCATGCATGTGACAAGGCCATGACAGATCCTTCTAGAGCTATGGTTTCTTCTAAAGCCCCATCATTAGGACCTGTGGCTAGGGTACTTCAGAGTTTATAGTGAGGAGAATCGCAACAAGATGATTGTTGCTCTAATGGAGGATACTGACGTTGAGGTCACGGGCTTTAATGAATTAACCGAAGACTTCGGTATAGAAGAAATTATTAGGGAAAATTTTATGGCTATGTTCCCAAGGAAGATAACCAACGTTAAGTTGGAGGCGATGGAGGAGCTTAAGCTTACGAAGTAGAAGCAGACCAAGCTTGATGTGGTTGTTGCATCCAAGTAGAAAGTAGACAAGAAGGAGAAAGAGCTTGCTGGACCCAAACAATCCAAGAAGGGTCATTCGTTTAAGTCTAAGTGATATTTGTGGTTGTATAATTTTTGTTTATGGATAATTTTTTTTCATTCTTATTGTGTCAAAATTCTCATCTGCTTAACCTGATTTTGATAACTTTTGAGAAGGTACGCACATATTATTTCTGATAATTATGAGTCTGTATCATGGATATTTGGTTATTTGATGGCATTTGGATTTAGTTGCTTTTGTATACCCTTCTTTTTTATATATATTCATTATTCTTATTTACTTATTCTCATATGTGAATTTTTTGTGGACTTTATACAAGATTTTCCTAGCAAAGATAGGCTTGTAGTCATTCCTTGAGATTTCGAGATTGATCGCCAATATTGAACAATCTAATCGGTGCTCATGCCCTAATAGTGGATGGGCGCCCATTAACCACTGCCGAACGAAGTTCAAAGCCGATTGTTAGTGGTGAAATACCGAGTCAATAGTCATGTCAAAACCTAAGGTTAGCTCAGTTTTCCATGGTGGGACAATGTTTTAAAGGCCGATCGTCAATGGCGAACTACCCAGTCGACCGTCACATCTTAACCATAGGTAAGTTCGATTCACCATTGCCAACCAAAGTTTTAGGGGGTTAATCATCAGTGCGAACTATCTAGCGACGGTTATGTCCAGGCCATAGGAAATTTTTCCTCACCACTGTTGGTCGAAGTTTAAGGGATCGATCATCAGTGGTGAACTACCTAATCAGCATGTCCTGCTCGCGGGTATGTCCGGTTCTCCAATGTCGGCAAAAGTTTTTCCAAGGATAAATTCTAGTCGTTATATATGGCCTGGCCTTAAGTAATAGGTTTGAATTATGGAAGGGCTTGATATAGCTTGGCTCCCTAAGAAGGATCGACATACTTCAACCTATAGAAGAGGGATCAGCATATTTGATTGAGATGGATCGGTATATCTTATGAAAAGAGAGGGATCAGTGTAGCTTTATGGAATAGAAAGGATCGACATAGGAATAGGAATAGAAGGGATCGACGTAGGAATATAGAATGAGAGGGATCGACATAACATTATGGAATAGGAGGGATCGGCATAGGAATATGGAGTAGGATGGATCGACATAGCATTGAGGAAGAGAATGGATTGACATAACATTAAGGAAGACGATGGATAGGCGTAGCATTAAGGAAGAGGATGCATCGGCATAGCATTATGGAAAAGGATGGACCGACGTTGAATAATGGAATTCAAAGATAAGCATGAATAAGTAGGTAGAAGAGGATCGACATGATTGGATAAGTAGATGGATCACTATAACATATAATAGAGCTTGGCACAGGAAGTATGGAGTCAACCATGAGGGATCGACATGATCCATTGAGAAGGGGTCGGTAGGGATAACCTCTAGGTAGATCTGAACCAAAGATCAAGCAAAAGCACAAGCTTCCAATCAACATGATATTTGAAGAGCTAACACGTCTAAACATATAAAAGACACCATAGGGATCACTGCCCAAGAATCAACCAACAGAGGGATCGGTACTGATCCCTCTCTATTAGGATTTGGGCCTAGTGACCCCTATTGTGGGCCCATATGGATAAGAAGGTCCTATAGCAGAAATTTTAGAGAGATTGGTGCACGTCTTCCCCTATAAATACAGTAGACATGGCATCAAAAAAGGAATCTTCTTTAGGCTTCTCTTTATCTTCTACCTAGGCTATACTCTGCCAGTTTTATTTCTTGAATCTTTGGAGTGGATGTAAACCAGAGTTAACTGAACCACTATAACTCTGTGTCCATATTTAATTTATTTTTAATTATTTTATTTTTGCTCTTCATTTATTTCTCTTATATTTTTGTGTTTGCATTGGATATTGGTGCTTTCACATAATTGGGTGTTGGGGGCCAATTTTGACGCCAACATCGGCCTTCTTTGGTATTACCAACATGTCATATATATCTCCATAGTCCTTATAATTTGAGTAGTAAATGTCTTATTGACCATGCATTGGCATGTTGCTTCTGCATTCTTAAGTTCAAATGGCATGACTTTATAACAATAGAATCCCAAGTCGATAATAAAACTAGCGTGTTCCTGATTCAAAACATATGTAGCAATTTGATTATATCTAGCATGCATCCATAAAAAATAAAAGCTTATGCTCCATAATTCCATCTACCAGTTACTCGATTCTTGGAGGTGGGCAACAATCCTTAGGACAAGCGTCCTTTAGGTCAGAAAAGTAAATACATGTCCCTCATTTCCTATTCGTTTCTTGACCAAAACCGTGTTAGCTATCCATTATGGGTATAATCAAGACTTCCTAATGAACCCATCTGGCAATAAAGTTTCAACCTCCTCATTAAGGGCGGTCAAACGTTCAAGACTAATACTTTTTTTTCACCAAAGGGTTTTCTTACATGATATTCAAGGCATGGCACAAAATTAAAGGAAAATTACACATATGTCTGCATGGGACTAGGAAAACACATTCTAATCTGCAAAAATCCTATCAATTGTATTTTAAAGTCCTACTCTCGTCTAGATATGATCTTTATAAGTTTTTTGGGGTCATTGCATACTATCTATACAAAATTTAGTGCCCTCCAAGTTCCATTGCGGCCCTCTCTCCTCCAACTCTAGGGTCAAGTTTATTATAAGGATCACTTGTAAACTCAAGCAAGAGTGGGGCTCCTTTAATAGCAATGCTATTGCATTTTTGACATGGAGTGTGACCTCTATGCCCTTCCCTTTTTTCGGTCATTTATTTTCTCAAAGCTCTGCCACATAACAATCCTTGAAAGCATCTTGGTTTCCCTCTACTGCCCTCACTCCAAGAGCTGTAGGAAATTTCATTGTCAAACACTAATGGGCTACCACTGCATGGAAATCTAATAAGGATGTTTGCCCTAAAAAGGCATTTTATGTAAAGAATTCATCCACCAAGATGAAATTTCGCTTTTGTATGGCTGAATAGGGACTGGTTCCCAACTCGATAAATAAATTCAGCCTTCCTAAGTGCATTTTTCCTTCTTTTATAGAGCCGTGTAATTGTTAGTTGCATAGCATGACATCTTTCATGGATAGTTCATTCTATCAAAAGCATTCATGAATAGGATATTCGCTGAACTCTCACTGTTTACTAAAATACGATGGACTTCTATTGGGCCAAGTAGTCCTGAAATCTTTATGGGATCTATATGTGGATACTGTTTACCCAATAAGTCACTATCGATGAATATTATCTCATCCTACTCCTAACATGGGGCCTTAGGCCTATGCTTCTCACCTATTGTGTAGACAAAAGCTTTCCCGTTCTTTAGAGACTCTACGTGTCATTCCTTCTCAGCCTTACTTTTTCCAACTAAATATGGTCCTCCTATTATGGTATTAATCACCAACCTTCCACGATAGGAATTGGGTTTGCTTTTGGGCTTGCCACATAGGAATAGTGGGTGCATTAGGATTTCTCATGTACCGCTCCGACTTCTCATTTTAGGTGTATTCCTCTATTATTTCTTGCAAATGACAACATTCATTAGTATCATGTACATGAGATACGTGAAATCAACAATATTTTCCCATATTTATGTTTACTTCAATCTCCTTTCTTGACCGAGGCCCACTATATTTAGCTCCACTTTTTTTTCATGGTAGATGTATTCTATAGTATCGTTTAGGACTGAACCTCCTTCGTTCCATTAGAATCACTTTAACTACCGTCCTTCTTCATTTTGACAAAACCGCCTCCGTTTTCTTTAACCGCAATATTCACATTATTAGAAACCTCTGATGACTTAACAATCACTCCAGTCAGTAACAAACCGTTTTCAAATGGACCTAAATTCGGACCTAGAAAAGACCCATCGAAACTTAGACCCATTCCAAAGCTGACTATTTGTTGGTATAAAGAACAATACGGAGCTATTTATCTACACGTTCCAAACTCACGGTGGTAGGATAAAATATAACAACAAAAACCGTACTCATTTCTTTTAAAATTCAAATGTCATAAAAATCCATAACATAATACCAATAATAACTGTTACATATCCATAATAACAATTTCGAAATATAAATTTGTTTACAATGGATACATCATAAAATAACATGAATAAATAAATGGATAATTGCCACAATTCTTATCTCCACCTTCAGTATCGTCTTTCCTAACCAATGTTGTAACGAGGAGGAAGTTAGAACAATATATTTCTAGTGATGAAAATCTCATGCCTTATTGTTATAGTGTTTGGGAAATATAATTTAAATAGGGATATGTCCTTTATATATCAACATTATTCTTAGTCTTCTGGCTTTAAGCCCTAAGGTTTTCCCAATCCAATTCTACAGCCATTATACTTTCAGCTCAATAACACATATCTATCATCAATAATGTCCTATCAATGTAGGGGATAATACCCTAGTTTCTTAATACCTTTTAATGAAAACTAGGTAGACTCTGACCATTTAATATCTTTATTTAAGGCAGGCCCCATCATTTAATACATATTCCAAGGAGGTTTCTTCACTAGTACTTATTTGGCTGACATTGCAAGAAATCTCTTTAGCCATTAATAGTTCATAGCAAAATGGGCCCTTCTTTGAGATAACCTCTATCGTGCCTAACTAATAACCTTGACCATTTACTGCCTCCTATATTGGGAAGGGGTAGGCCCTTACATAGTCACTTAATACCTTCAATCCCAGAAGCAGGTCTTTCATATTTAGACACATACCTATAGTGACGTTTCATATTGGTCCGACTATTCATAGGTACGGGTAGTCAGATTAACTGAATAGATTTATCTTACAGAGTTTTAGACTAACCTCACATCATTTATAGTCACATATTATAGGTGATGTCTCACATCAGCCCGAAAATCATACTGTTTATAGCCAGATTAGCTAGGCATACTTCTGTGTGCTTTTGATTAACCTCGCATCCCTATAAGTTAGTCATAATTTATAACATTCGCTACATATATTATCACACATCTCACCCCATTCAATATTTAGGCCTTATAAAAAATCCTTCTTATTTCGACTCTACAATTAATTTCATTCCTTTGGAATATTTAACAACCATTAATAAATTATGAATTACATAATTAATACATTATAATTATACTTTATTTATGTTAATATATATACATACATATATGTGTGTGTGCGCGCGCGCGCACTTAGTAAATACTAAGTGTGCGGAGTTTATTCCCTAAAATAACGTTTAAATGTCAAATCTTCAAAATTATACGAGTCAATGATAGAATCCAAAATATATCCAAAAATATGTGTCATAAATCATATATCAAAATAAAATCAATAGAATCCAAACCCACTTATTTTATTAAAACAATGGAATAAACAAATAATAGAAACTAACAATTTACATACTTTTATGCTCTATTTAACTTCTTTTCATATGAAATTAGACAGAGGGAATTTTCTATTTAAATTGTGGAAACAGGCGGTACAAAATACAAATAAAAATTTGTATCTTACATACCATTTCCTAATCAATACCTTAAATCAAATCCAAAGATAAAGAGAAGAAGTGGAAGAAAGGAAAAAAATATATTGAAATTGCAAAATATATCCAGATTCTATTATTTTAATATAAAACAATTGAGATTCCAACAAAAGAATTAGCTTTTCGCTTTGGGTGAATTTCGGGGATTTTCAATTTGATGTTTTCATAAACCAGAATTCCCCAAGGCATATATCAAATTCAAACTACATTATTCAATTACTAACAACAGAAATAATAAGATTTCCACTCAGTGTAGGTCCTTAGCTTTGCACCTTTTTGGGTATGAAATGCCTACAATAATTGTCACGTTCCAAATTTCAGCGTTCGAAAATCGACACCCGTACTCCACGGGTACTTGAATGCCACAGATCCAAACGTCAAAATTTGACTCGTGCCGGAGCTTATAACACATCAAGTACAACATAGCGGAAGAAAAAGAATAATATCATATACAACATTTGATACAATATTCAGATACAATGATGATACAATAGAATGATATAACTAAATATCCACACTATCAGAGATGCAAGGAATAGCAGCGGAAAGATAATGTCTTCAATAGAATACATCTCCAAAATGCAACTGCAACACCATCTCCAAACTAAATACAGCTCGAACAACCATCAAGTTGCACCAAGATAAGCAAGATCAGCCGTGAACGCTGAAGTGTAGGAAATGCGATCCACGAATCCAAAAGACTTCGAAGGCTATCGAATCTATTCCTACTATTCGACTATCTAAAAACCCTACTCTAGACTGCCCGTGTGGAAAATTGTAGGCACCCAGAGTTTAGGAAAGGAACAATAAACTTCGAATCAGTCATGGGACTGGTATGAGCAAACAAAAACAGTTTTTATCTTTAAAAAAAAAAACAAAAGAATTTAGATTGAAATCCACAACGCTTTCTGGAAAATGAAACTACCATAAGGCCTCCCGCCACACACACCATGCAAACGCAGAATTGGAGGAGATTTCTCCTTATGATAGTAAAAAATGCTTGATACGCGAAAACCATTTTGATATTATTATTAGTGCATAGTGCAGAAAACCTTTCGAAAGTATAATATTAATCCTAGCCAGCATACAACCATTATTGTATGCCTACTATAGCTACCATGTTCGATAGCATGTTACCGCCACATTCCATGGCAGGTTATACAACTAAAACCGTACAGGGCTCGTATTGTTTTGTTTGGATTTTCTAACAAATGGTCAGGCTAAGGAACTTCCTATTTCCACATGGGAACGCCTTTGGAGGGACGCCCCGAGAACCTACCCGGCTGTCTTCCAACACAAGGCCGGTTACCCCCTTCCTGAGAAGTAAAACCTAAGATATGCTCCCCTCGATCGTTTGTGACCTTTATTCGAGGATCCTTTACACCAACAACATCACACAGTAATAAATATACTATAGTACCCACATGAGTAAGTATCTGGGCTCCATACCATGACACCATCCTTTTCCAAAAGGAATGGTCATACCCTAGGGGAGCTACCCCTGAAACCTTGTCGCATCCTTCCTGTTTCGACCATTACCGGTTTGTGAGGCTCGATGAGGTTTCGTCCACAAAGCTACACTTTTTCATAAAGTCATGCTTTGATCACAAATGATCAACAACACTTCGTATGCCACACTACCAAATTGGGAGTATATCGCTGATAACCATCAACTACATAACTCTGAGCTCGTACGTCTCAGAGAAGGGTGTTAAGCTAAGAGAATAAATTCTTCGCCACCAACAGATATGTATTTGAAAGAAATCTGCTTTATATCTCAAAGTGTAGTGTCATACATACAACCATACAAGTCTGTTCCGGGTTCGAACAGAACCGAAGGCACTTCCGAAGAAGCCCTTGCAATACGGGTATTCACAATCTCGATCGGACTTCCCTTCGCTTAGGAAATCTCTATACCAGCGCGACTCAGTGCAGAGACAATCGACGGGTTATCCTTTCGTTCTCGAAAATACCCGGTCTTCACCACCGGTCTTCAAATGCTATCCATATTGACGTATCATTATTCGGAATGGGTTATATGACACAGGGTCCTCTCCCTGCTAAATCGAATAATGAGCGTAATATTCAAAAACATATGGATATGGGATTTTAGTTAAGTCACAACTTAAAACCCAAAACTTTCTTTTCAAATGGTTTAACAAATTACTATTTCAAATCTTTTCAAATAAAAAGATTTATTTCACAAAGTTTACCAATCTTTCACAAAGATTTATTCACGGCTTTTCAAAACAATTAAAGATTTAATTCATAACTTTCAAACCATTTCCAATCTACATCTTTTATATAAAAGATACACCATTTAGAATCCTCATTGATTTCAAAACAAGGTTTAATCATCTTTACAAAGTTAAAGCTAATTACATTTACATAAGTTAAAGCCATTCAAGTGTACAACTTGGGTTTAAATTTAAATTTCCAATACCATACATTTTAAATGGTTAAAAACCCATATAAATACCTTTATAACTTGTATAATCTTTTTAGACCATGATTTCCAAATCATTGAATTCAATTTCAAATATTGAATTCAAATTTAAATCTCAAGTTTTATTAAGTTATTTAAAATAACTTTTATTTTTGAAACTGTAACGACCCAAAATTTCCGAACCCGAAAATTCCTGATAGTTATGAAAAATAAGAAAGAGATAGAAGAAGAAGAACAGGAACATCAACATCTCACATTCGCAGCGGATAAAATATAACAATAAATAATAACAGTTTACAGAAGAATACTATATCTGTCGATTACATTTTAATACATCAGAGTTTCACATATATTCAAACACTGGACATATACAAATCAACATGTCACAGAATTACAATAATATAATACAGCGGAAATACTCTACACATTCCTCTCATCCAGCTCGCCTCCTGAGCTCTAGAACGTCCTAACCTGAAATTCTGTAATACTCGGTCTGACCCGAGCATTACACCAAAGTAACACCCGGGTCAGGCTGGGAACCAGCGTGAGTAAACCCATTTAACAAGGAATACAAAGCACACGACTTAAATAAACCCAAGGTAACTCGTTTCAATTCACAAAGCCATAATTTATTATAGTCATCACTCATTCCACACATCCATTTCCTAAGTACCAAGATTTAGATTTAAATAGTCCAATTTCTTTAAATCACTTCATTCCAGCCTATAGATTTCACATATCAATCTACAAAAATTCGAAGTGGTTTCGGGTATTTCCTAATACCCGACCCAGGTCTCTTCGAGTCCTAGGTCATCCTAACCCAAGTTATCCAAATGAAATACACAACATTTCATATCATAGGTATCAACTCATTCAAAGCATCCAATACCATTCAATCATCCATAAGCAAAGCTTAATCACGTACAAATTTAATTTAATTAATCCTGATTGAATTAATAACCTCAAACACTTAGATTTCTTCATTTAACATTAATTAATTTTCAAATCAATTAATTAATCATCCCTTAATTATTCATCTTAATTAATCACCCTGGATTAATTATTTTTCAATTACATTCAAGTAATTATCTTTAATTAACCTCACAATATTAATTATTCTTACCCAAAATCAATAAGAAATTTTAATTACTTCATAAATTAATTAACTACAATTAGTTACTTTAATCTTTGATTTCTTATATTAATTAATTTCACATAAGTCCCTTATTAATGATTAATCAGTCTTAATTAATCAGACTTCTATTACTTCATTGATTTTACAATCAATGATTTCTAATTACATTTCAATTTATCCTAATCTAAATTAATTACATTAAATAATTAATCATTAATTAAATCGCAAATATTAATCACTATTGATTTATCTCATCCTGTAATTATCTACTTTTTATTTACTTCATTAAATAAATTAATCACACCTTAATTAATTATCTTAATAAATCTCTTGATTAATTACACAAAGTAATTATATTTTATTAATTACATTAAGTAAATTCCTATCAAACCACCCAATGATTATTCTAATTTAATTAAACTTCATTAATTACTTAATCCTTAATTGATTAATTCAAACCCCTGATTACTACATTAGTTAACCCAAATCATTAATTAGTTGAATAAAATTATTATCCATTTTTAGTTACCCTACTGGTTTAATAAATCACTAATCATTAAGCCCTTATTAACTTTAAAACGAAAAACATTTCCTTATGTATGATTTAAGTTTAAAATAATTTAAACCCTGAATACTTCGAGTCAAGCAACAATTAACTCGAGAACCAACCAAAACCAAAGTCCCCAGATTATCAGTGCACATCCAATAAATTCAATCATTCAACCAATTATTTAAATTTAACCATTTAAATTTAAATAGAAAAAAAATCCAGAAGCGTGAGATTACTCACCTTGCTTTTAAGTTGCAACCCTTTCCAATCTTGACCCGATTTCCCCGACCTTTGACCTTATATAAATAACTATATGATTTATTAATATTTGGAACAATCGGACAATTGATTTTCAACCATTCTATTTTCTTCATTATCATCCTTATAAATTTTATAAGCCTTCAAATTATTTAAACAGCATTAGAAATTTCAGATTCAACAATTTACCACATTTCAATTATTAAATTCAATATTTAAAGTATATAATTCAATGATTTAATTATCAAGTAAGTATTGATATATGGAATTCAAGTTAAAATTAACTTTAAAATATTGTAAAATCAATTAATTATTCCATTTTAAATTGTTAAAAATTCTGGGTCATCACAGAAACTCATTTTCAAAAGCTTTCAATTCAAATTCCAAAACTATTTTAGATTGAAGAATTCAATAGTTAAAATCATTAAAAATCTGTGACTTAACCGATTTCCTCATGCAATCCATATTTGTGTGTGTATGGTATGGTCCAGGGGTTTTACACAATAGTGCAACATCATAAATCATCACATCACATATTTAAGCACATCGATATTGATAAGCGGTATAATCTATAACGCTTATCATTCATTCACAGATTCACAGATAAATAGTATAAATTTATCATAGATAAATAAATTACATTCAACATAGATCACACTGAAGCAATTCATAGCACAAAGCATAACATATCAAAAATATCAAACAGTTCGACAATCAATAGAATTCAAACATCCATAAGTAAACTCAATTAATTACCTGATTAATTTAAATCAGATAAGTCATCACTCATGGTTAATTAATATTAATTAATTTAAAATCATTGATTAATTGTTCTTTAATCATTTATTAATTAAATTAATCAACCTTTAATTATTAAATTATCCTTTAATTAATTTCTCTTAAATAAATTAATCAACCTTAATTATTTACCATTTAATTAATGATTCTTAAATAATTACAATAAGTGATTATTCCTAATCACTTAATCAACTTTAATAAGTTAATTTATATTCCCTTAATTAATTTTACCTAGTAATTAATTCTTAATTACTTCTACTAAGTAATTATCCTTTTTATTAATCACTAACTTATCAAAAATCTTTAATTAACCATCTTTAATAGATCCTAAAAAAATTCGTTATCTTAATTAAATTATTTACATTAACCAACACTCTTCAATTAATAATAATAATTGAATTGGTTTAATTATCTTCACACATTTATTTATCTTTAATTAATCAAATTCTTAACTACTTAAGATAAATCTTTATCGTAATCTTTATCGTAATTGATTACTAAATCTTAATCTTTAAACTTTATTTTAAATAAAATACTTTAGAAATCAATTATAATTAATTAAACATTCAAATTTAACTTTTAACTCTTTAAAACTTTTCTAAGTTAATAAATAACTTTTAATACAAACATCATTCTGAAAATCTATTTTTTATACTTTTTTTAGAAACTTATCTATTACATATTTAAAAACTTGTTTATCTTTGTTTTAAAACTTGAATTATTTACAAAATCAAACTTCTTTGTTTTTAAAACTTAAACACCCTGTTAAAAACAATTGTTCTTGAAAACCATTTACTTCCATTAGTAAGACTTGGTATACTTTTGTTTTAGAACTTAGAAATCTTTTAACAATCAAATTATTTTGTTTAAAACTTTTTAAACTTCCTATAACAAATTTCATAAAGCCCGCTCAACCAAGAATCAAGCAAACACTCTCGTTCTCCCCGAAGCAACACGCTACACCCACGAGTCTCCCCGAAGAAAACGCGAGCAAACTCGTCTTCGAGTTACATAACCATTTCCTCAAGTTCTTTCCCGAGGCTACCCCTTCTTCCTCGATCGACATCATTCCCAGATGCACCAAATCTCACATGTTCACGTGCACAGTTGCACGGCGACGCTCCGGTCATCACGACCACCACCGACAAGTCACTGACCATCTCCACCCTCGATCTCAACCACCCAAAATCCAAAGCAAGTTCGAAATCAAAATAGAGCTTCTCGATCGAACTAGAACCCAAATCCAAATCAGAAAAACCCATCGTTCTCGACATCGAGCTCATCAGAATACTCGTCCGGTCATCACTTCGTCAACGCCTCCTCTACCACATCCCAAAAACACGCAGCACTCGATCCATCATAGGTGACGAGCGAATCGAAATACAAAACCACGTCAAAACTAGGTTTATGAGCTAGAACTCATCACCTCCACTTCCGCGTTCAACTGTTCACCACCATAGTATTTTTCCCTGACCCGCCGTTCGTCCCTCCATCACCGGCCAAAGCCCCGACCATCATGAGACAGTAGATCACCAGAAATCGATGGAAATACAATTTTTGATTAACTCACAATATCTCATCATATACAATCTTAAAAATAATAATATAGTTATCAAAAATCATAAACTTGAAATATGAATCAGATTGTAAAATAAAAACATGATTTCCAAATAATTGTTAGATTTGTTTGATTTGGATGATTGATTGCTATAGTTGTTAGCATATATTAATGATATATGCTTGTGTTTTTAAAATTAAATCTTTAATGAGACTATTAAATTACCTTTGTTTTAAATTTCGGGGACGAAATTCTTTTAAGGGGGGAGGAATGTGATATCCCGAAATTTCGAGCAATATCAATTTAATAATCAATATAAAAATATTAAATTGATTTGATATATCTTTGTTAATAAGTTATGAATTGATTTAAAAATTTTCTTTTAAATAAATATTTAACTGATAAATTATCTTTTAAAAGCTAATTAAAATATTTTCTATATATAAGTATATATAGCTGTATATATTGTAAATAGATAATCTTTGTTTTAAATTTAATAAATAAAGACAAGTTTTCTAAATCTAATCTTTTTGGTAATTTGGAATTTGATTTAATTTAATATTAAATAAAATAACTATATGGCTTAAATTACTCAAGATAAGTTTAATTTGTTTAAAAGAAATTCTGGTTTAAGTTTAAATTTATTCTAAGGGGTGTTTCGTTCTTTTTATTATATGGTTGATAAATGAGAAGTTTATTAATATAGAGATAAAATCTTTTATAAATTATTTTCATGTAATAATGGGTTATATTTAAACAATACAAAATAAAATATCTTTAGAAATGAGTTATAGTTAGACAATATTAATTTTTGTAATATCTTTACAATGGATTTTTAATAAATAGAATTTGTTATTTTAAACTTATGTCTATACATATACATATGCTTTGGTAAACTACGATTTAAAATATAAAATGAATCTTATAAAAATTTACATAGGTTTGAAGTAATTTTAAATAAATTAAGTATTTAATAATATAAGTTTTAAAAGAAAGTAAAGGAAAGATTTTTAAAATTGTGTTAAGTGTAAAATTGTGTTTATACTTGTGTAAAAACTTTATAAACAAATAGCTAATGACTAGGCAAAATATATAAAGTTAACTATAATATGCTTATACAACAAAATGGAGGTATGCTAGACTTTGTATAGTTGTAGTTTTAAATAAAGTATGTTGTTAAGCAAGTGGTTATACTAGAGTTAAATATAGGCTAGGCAAAATGAAATGTATTGTAACCTGTAAGTAGCTTTAGCAAATCAAGTGAAACAACAAATGATATTTATAACTTGGAAGGAAAAGTATGCAGGCAAGAAAACTTTATTTCAATGCATACGAATAGAAATAGAGTATGTATGCTTAACATCTAAGTTAAAATAAAATAAAATAAATAAGTAAACAAGAAGCAATCAATGCAAATATCTTTGGTACAACATTATCTTATCAACCTTTGCAATAGCCAGGTAAGTCAATGTATATGCCTGACAAAAATAAACAAAGGAAAGGAAATATCTTAAATACATAAACCAGATAAGTATGAACATAAAAGACACAAAGCAGACAAGTAAGAGAAATATCAACATACCAAATAGGATAAGTATGAGAACATAAGGTACAATTTCATTTAATACTAGCACACCTTTTTGTCAGCCGAATTATATACAATAAAATAAAATCAATTCAGCCTCTAAAAACAAAGCTTGCTTGGTAAGATATGAAAGGAATCTCTGATACAAACAGATAATGTTTGTACAAGCTTATGCAAACACTGTAGCTCCTTCCTATATATTTCTTTTCTTCATATCAGTTTGAGCATCAAACCTGAGTAGATCTGAAATGAGCTCCATCTTAAAAATTAAAACAAAAAGCATCTTACTTTTAAACAAAATCTCAACTCAAACAATTCAATGCAAACTGAAGATCAAGATGAGGAAGGTTTCCAGTTGCAAATTTAAAGGCTGATTTTCAAATGAAGGCTCTCTGTCCATTTTCTATTACAGGTGAGTAACTTCTTTTTTTTAAACTTAAGGTAAAAAATTTGTTTGCTTGCTAGTATGTTAAAGTGATTAAGTATTTACAGTGGGATATATGTGAAAATCAGAGGTGAATATTAAATTAGGTGTATGCTGTGTATATGTGTGCTCTGTTTATTTCAAGTGAGTAATCTTTTTTTTTAAATTTAAAATAAGTAAACTTCTTTAAAAGAAAACAGTTTGATTTGGATGCTAGTGATTATATTGATTCGTATGTGAAGTTCTGCAGCCTGATTCATTTGAAATTTGATATATATGTTTATGTTAGCAGTTCTGTACATATATATAAACATGATAGCCTGATACCTGTTGTTCCATGTTCTGCTGGCTTTCAAAAATTCAAACATCTAAATCAAATCCATATTAGCCCTTATTATTCAAATGAAAATGGTTTGTAGATGTCTGCAGATGATTGTAAAAATAGTTTCAAGGAGTTAAATTCAACAAATTATTATTTTTAGTTGAAATAACAGTAAAATACTTATATATGTTAAAAATCAACAACCTTGATTCTTGTTTTGGATTGCATAAATGAATTAGTGGTTCAAAATCATGATTTTTAATATACATCTCATGATTTATAGTTTGGCAATTCATGTGAAATCTGGGGTTAAACGAATTGGGTGTTTTAGTGGGTTACCGTTGATCGGCGAGGAGTTTGGAGTCGATATTGTGGTCGAAGCAAGCTTTCATGATGTTGATAATGGGAAAAATATAAGTGGAATTTTTAAGTGGATGAATTGCTCGTATTTAATCGAGTTAGGGTTTTATGCTTGCTTATTGTTGGCTTGCTATCGAAGACGATTGCGTCACGTATGATTGACCGAGTTCGATCGTATTTGGGGAAGTTGGCGATCTTGGTCGTGGCATCATGATGGAGTGGTCGGCAAAGATCATCTGCGACGAGATGGCCAGAGGCGATGGGAAATTTGGGTCGAAGTGTTTCTGTAGTTTTCGATCAGGGGTTCGAATTTTGAAGCGCGTCAGGATTTTTGGTACTAGGTTGAGGGACGGCACGTTGGGGTCGCCACCGACTTGGTGATGGCCGGGGAAGGGTTCATCGATGTTGGATTCGCGGTGCAAGGTGCACGCATGTACGATGTGTACACTGGAGTAAGCAGTTGAGGAAGAAGGGTTTCATCTCAGGGTGTTCAACAAGAAGAAGAAGGGAATGGGTGTTTCGGGTCAGGGTTGCGTGAGTAGGTATTGGACTCGAGTGGGTTATTGGCTCTGTAATTTGCAGTATAGGTTTTATTTTATGCAAAGTTTAGGTCAAGTTGAATATAACTTGAGTTTGAACTAATGGAATTTAGCATTAAGTATAAAGAAGTTGTAAAAAGGAAGAAAACAAATTTACAAAGGATAAATTTGTTCTTTGTAAATAAAGGTTATCAACTTTAAAAAAACGTGTTAATTGAATTCAATTACAAATTAAAAATGTTTTTAAATGATTTCCTTGAAAAAAAGAATAATTGAATTTACTTAAATTGTTAAGAAGTTTGAATTTGAAGGCAATCATCTAAGTAGACTTTGAACTTTAATTTAAAGAAGTGTTTTAAATTTTAATTTAAAAGAAGTGTTCAAATCTTAAGTATTGAATCAAAGCTGAGTTTAAAGGAAAAGTTAAGTTTAAATAAGTTTTAAACTCTAGTTTTATCCGGAGTTTAAGTTTAAATCTGGGTTTTCAAATAAGACTAAGCGTTGTAGATTTGAATTGATTTAACTACTTTTAAAGGGGTTAAGTAGTTAGAATTTTAAAAATAAAGTTTTATATTTGTAAATAGATTTTTAAATCTAATTAGGGATTAATTAGTCTATTAATTAAGGATTAATTAAGTTACACTTGACACTTAATTAATTAAATAATTAGAGATTAATTAATAAATAATCAAAGATTAATAAATTTGTAATTAATAATGATTAATCTTAATTAATTACTTTAGAAGAATAATTAAAGAAATTGTTAATAGTAAATAAAGGACATTAACTAGGATTATTTAATAATTAGTTAATGTGATTTTTTTTTAATAATTAATTAGGTTAATTGATTTAAATAATCATTTGATTGTAATAAATATAATTACTTAAACAAAGCAATAAGGAATTAATTACTTATTGTAATTAATTAAGTTTAATATGAATCGTTTAAGTTAATTAATTAAATTTAGTTAATTTAAATAATTATTTGATGATGGGATAAGTGTAATTACTTAGGGAAGTAATTAATGATAATTACTGGATGTAATTACCAAGAATGATTTAATAGTGAAGTAATTTGAGTATAATTACTTTATATAATTAATCAAGGGATTAATTAGAGAGATTAATTAAGGGGTAATTAATTTATTTGATGGAGTAATTAAGTGTAGTTAATTACTGAATGGGGTTAATCAAGGGTGACTAACAAATTTGGTTTAATAGAAGATCAATTACTTAATGTAATTAATAGAGAATGTAATTAGAGATCATTAATTATTATAATTCATGATGTGATTTAGAATAGATTTATTTGGAATAAATTAATAAATGAATTGTTTTATTAATGTAATAATGTAATTAATTTCAGTTAATTAATAAATGAGGAAAGTAAAGATTAATTACTATAATGGGTTAAGAATAATTATCTTGTAAGATTAATTAAAGCTAATTACCTGAATGTGATTAAAGGTAATTAATCAAGGATGATTAATTAAATTGAATAATTGGATGATGATTAATTAATTGTTGATAATTGATTAATAATGACATAAGCAAGTTTAATAATGGTGAAGTAATTAATTTAATTTACTTTAAATTAATTAGAGATGCAGGTAATTAATTTAATTCATTTTAAATTAATTATACCTAATGTGATTGCTTATAATATTGAATGCTTTGAATGGTTTGATATTTAGAATATGAGATTTGTGATGCCATGTAATATGGATGCTTTGGTTGCATTATGATGATAATATGGATTATCTGTTGTGGTGATAATATGAATTATCTATTGATGTTGATAATGTTGATTATCTATTGTGATATTGTGATTATCTATCTATGTGTATATGGATAATTGAATTGAAATTGTTTTAAACTTTAAAACAACTTGACCTTAAAAGATGTCGGTTTGGATTTCGATGAGACCGGGATCGGGTTTTCCATATTTGGATATCCGAAAACCACATCGATCCAAATTAACGATAAGTCGTGAATCTCAAGTGAAGATGAACATTCAGAGTGCAAGGATTATCGTCGTTAACTCTGAGGGTGATTCCAAAATGAGTGTAACGAGAAAATGCCTTCGGTTTCGTTCGAACCCGGAACGAACTTGTATGGATTGAATGCTTTCAGAACATCGTCAGGTGGACGATGAGCATTCTAAGTGATATGTCCTGATTAAAGGTAATCGCAGCCTCAAGCCTCAACAACCGGGAATGGCTAAAACAGGGGATGTGCAGCAAGGCTAGGTGGGTCATACCCATTGCAGGACGAGATTTTCCCCTGTCTAGATGTCCCTTTATTTCGGCTGTGTGGGCGGTTGGTCGCGACAACTGCCGGGGTTGTCTTGTTCGGATCTGTTCAGTAAGGAATGGGTCCGGCCTTGTGTTGTAGGGGGTCGGGAGTGATCCTCGGTACGGTGATCTAGGCCACGTACTGTGATGGGCGGTACCCCAGTAGCCCTGCCATTGTATGGAATCCAATCTTCCATAAGAGCCGTACGTATTAGTTGTGCCCAACTATGTTGGAATGTGAGATGTAAGCATTTCAGCTATTTCTGTATTTTACTTGAAAACCCTAGACACTATTATAATATCACTGAATTTCCTATCAAATGTTTTGGTTAGCGTAAGGTAAAAGCTTACCCGTGTTTATTTGTGGGAAGTCTTACGTGATACCTTTAGTTTTCAAAGGTTTTCAAAATTAAGCAACTTTAACCTGTTACTCATACCAGACCCATGTCTGACCCGGAGTTTATTTCTGTTTTTCCTAAACTCTCGGGTACCCAAATTTTTACGGGTAGCCAAGGGATTCAGGTTTGCTTTGACGAATTCTGAAGGAGCAAAGGAGCAGGAGGCTTCAGCGTATATTTATATTGGTTCCGTTGTGTCAGTGTTTATTCTGTATTTCTGCTGTGTTGTATCTCTGTGATGTTTGAGTTGTATTAACTAGACAGGTGTTTATAACTGTCTAGTATGTGTTGTATTATCTGTGTAACTCTGATGTATATGATACTATGTATTCTCTTATGTGATATATTATATTTTATTCGTTCCGCTGTTGAGATTCTATTGTTGTTTCTTCTTCTTCTCTATCTTTTCTACTTTCTCACCTCTTTCTTTTCTTAATAACGATACGTCTTCCTGGGCGTAGGAAGTGGGGTTGTTACAGTGGTATCAGAGCAATAGGTTGAGCGAATACCTAAGCTCTGGAGGGGTATCTTTCTTGAGAGAGCGTACTTGTAATTTTTATCTATATATATATATAAATATTATTCCTACCTATCTATTGGGTTACCTGTTCGGGTTTTCCAATATAAGTTATAAAGGTAGATAGGGTAGTGGTGTGTTTATCACGACTACCAATGGTTGGAAGTTTATCTATCGAGGCTGTAGACCTAATACCGTCTCGGGTGATCTTTGGATGGTGTAAAGGATTTCATCGATCTCTGAAGGTAACCTGTTTGGGTTCAGAGTTTGTTTTTGAAGTGTAAGTTTGGATGAGCTAGAGTTGGAGTTGTCGGTTGGACAGAAGCAAATGATGATATCTTGATACCTCTGGATGTAGTAGCTGTGTGATGGGACATAGTGACTATGGATGTCTCCGAAGATATTTCTTCGGAACAAGTTAAAGAGTGTGTCTGCTTCGGTTGTGGCTGTGTTCAGCTGGGTGTTCTGTTTGGTTCGAGGTCCGAGTTTCTCGAAGAGCTTTGGATAGGAAGTTTTTGGGCATCTGAGTCAGCAGTGCAGCTCGGAGTGTTCTGTGTGCCGTCAAGGAGATCTTCTGGCTTGGCAGCTTTTCTTGAGGTAATTTCAGAAGCAGCGGTGTGGTTCTATTCCTTCGATAGATTGGCTTTATAAGCATAAGTTGTTCTGTTTGGTAGAGAGAGAACAGTTTTTCTTTGGAATTAGGCTGGGTTGATCGCAAAAGTGACTTGCGATAGTCTGAGCTTTCTCTTGGGTTGCCAGGAATTTTTCGAGATGTCTTCAGGAAGTCCAAATTTTGTTAGCATATGAAGATTGAGTTTGGTATCGACTGGATTCCTGGAGTGGTACCGATGGTTCTGCTTAGTAGTAGGATGGTTTTTAGAGGAAGATTTTAGTGAAGCAGCTCAGGTTTGGAGGAATTTCTGAGTTTTATTTTTGGAAGGTGTTTTCCAGTCTTTGCTTGTGTTCGTCATCAGCATTTTCATCTGCTCGGATCAGAGTTTTGCAGCGGAAGCAGTTTGGAGAGCATCTGTTTTGTCTCTTCCGGGTATGAGCAGTGAGATCTGTCTTCTGATTTTGCAGTAGAGTTTGTGTTCTGAGTTGGTTGATCTTGGAAAAATCATTTTGTTTGATTGTTTTAGTTCAGGGGCATCAGCAAGAGTTAAGCTAATCAAGAAGGATGTAGGCAGCCCAGGATCATTCGGAAAATTTTGTGGATAAAGAATTGGAGATTTGATTTTGGATAAGTATTTGATCTGTTGGAGTGAATTGTCAGTTTGGATAACTGGGATTCGATGTGTTTCACGTATCTCTGAGGGAGTACGTGTATGAGTTATCTCTGGTTATAGAGCCAGCAGTTTAGGGAGTTTCGATGTTGAGCCAGACTTGTCTATAGTCTGATATCCTGTCTTGCTTTGTAGATCTAGATGTGTGTAGCTTAGTAGTATTGATTGTTTGGATTCTATAGAACAAGTAACCCGGTATTTATACTAGGGGAAACTCAAGGGAATTCTATCCAGTATTTTGTCTGGATAGTTAGATTTGTTTGATTTGGATGATTGATTGCTATAGTTGTTAGCATATATTAATGATATATGCTTGTGTTTTTAAAATTAAATCTTTAATGAGATTATTAAATTACCTTTGTTTTCAATTTCGGGGACGAAATTCTTTTAAGGGGGAGGAATGTGATATCCCGAAATTTCGAGCAATATCAATTTAATAATCAATATAAAAATATTAAATTGATTTGATATATCTTTGTTAATAAGTTATGAATTGATTTAAAAATTTTCTTTTAAATAAATATTTAACTGATAAATTATCTTTTAAAAGCTAATTAAAATATTTTCTATATATAAATATATATAGCTGTATATATTGTAAATAGATAATCTTTGTTTTAAATTTAATAAATAAAGACAAGTTTTCTAAATCTAATCTTTTTGGTAATTTGGAATTTGATTTAATTTAATATTAAATAAAATAACTATATGGCTTAAATTACTCAAGATAAGTTTAATTTGTTTAAAAGAAATTCTGGTTTAAGTTTAAATTTATTCTAAGGGGTGTTTCGTTCTTTTTATTATATGGTTGATAAATGAGAAGTTTATTAATATAGAGATAAAATCTTTTATAAATTATTTTCATGTAATAATGGGTTATATTTAAACAATACAAAATAAAATATCTTTAGAAATGAGTTATAGTTAGACAATATTAATTTTTGTAATATCTTTACAATGGATTTTTAATAAATAGAATTTGTTATTTTAAACTTATGTCTATACATATACACATGCTTTGGTAAACTACGATTTAAAATATAAAATGAATCTTATAAAAATTTACATAGGTTTGAAGTAATTTTAAATAAATTAAGTATTTAATAATATAAGTTTTAAAAGAAAGTAAAGGAAAGATTTTTAAAATTGTGTTAAGTGTAAAATTGTGTTTATACTTGTGTAAAAACTTTATAAACAAATAGCTAATGACTAGGCAAAATATATAAAGTTAACTATAATATGCTTATACAACAAAATGGAGGTATGCTAGACTTTGTATAGTTGTAGTTTTAAATAAAGTATGTTGTTAAGCAAGTGGTTATACTAGAGTTAAATATAGGCTAGGCAAAATGAAATGTATTGTAACCTGTAAGTAGCTTTAGCAAATCAAGTGAAACAACAAATGATATTTATAACTTGGAAGGAAAAGTATGCAGGCAAGAAAACTTTATTTCAATGCATACGAATTGAAATAGAGTATGTATGCTTAGCATCTAAGTTAAAATAAAATAAAATAAATAAGTAAACAAGAAGCAATCAATGCAAATATCTTTGGTACAACATTATCTTATCAACCTTTGAAATAGCCAGGTAAGTCAATGTATATGCCTGACAAAAATAAACAAAGGAAAGGAAATATCTTAAATACATAAACCAGATAAGTATGAACATAAAAGACACAAAGCAGACAAGTAAGAGAAATATCAACATACCAAATAGGATAAGTATGAGAACATAAGGTACAGTTTCATTTAATACTAGCACACCTTTTTGTCAGCCGAATTATATACAATAAAATAAAATCAATTCAGCCTCTAAAAACAAAGCTTGCTTGGTAAGATATGAAAGGAATCTCTGATACAAACAGATAATGTTTGTACAAGCTTATGCAAACACTGTAGCTCCTTCCTATATATTTCTTTTCTTCATATCAGTTTGAGCATCAAACCTGAGTAGATCTGAAATGAGCTCCATCTTAAAAATTAAAACAAAAAGCATCTTACTTTTAAACAAAATCTCAACTCAAACAATTCAATGCAAACTGAAGATCAAGATGAGGAAGGTTTCCAGTTGCAAATTTAAAGCCTGATTTTCAAATAAAGGCTCTCTGTCCATTTTCTATTACAGGTGAGTAACTTCTTTTTTTTAAACTTAAGGTAAAAAATTTGTTTGCTTGCTAGTATGTTAAAGTGATTAAGTATTTACAGTGGGATATATGTGAAAATCAGAGGTGAATATTAAATTAGGTGTATGCTGTGTATATGTGTGCTCTGTTTATTTCAAGTGAGTAATCTTTTTTTTTAAATTTAAAATAAGTAAACTTCTTTAAAAGAAAACAGTTTGATTTGGATGCTAGTGATTATATTGATTCGTATGTGAAGTTCTGCAGCCTGATTCATTTGAAATTTGATATATATGTTTATGTTAGCAGTTCTGTACATATATATAAACATGATAGCCTGATACCTGTTGTTCCATGTTCTGCTGGCTTTCAAAAATTCAAACATCTAAATCAAATCCATATTATCCCTTATTATTCAAATGAAAATGGTTTGTAGATGTCTGCAGATGATTGTAAAAATAGTTTCAAGGAGTTAAATTCAACAAATTATTATTTTTAGTTGAAATAACAGTAAAATACTTATATATGTTAAAAATCAACAACCTTGATTCTTTTTTTGGATTGCATAAATGAATTAGTGGTTCAAAATCATGATTTTTAATATACATCTCATGATTTATAGTTTGGCAATTCATGTGAAATCTGGGGTTAAACGAATTGGGTGTTTTAGTGGGTTACCGTTGATCGGCGAGGAGTTTGGAGTCGATATTGTGGTCGAAGCAAGCTTTCATGATGTTGATAATGGGAAAAATATAAGTGGAATTTTTAAGTGGATGAATTGCTCGTATTTAATCGAGTTAGGGTTTTATGCTTGCTTATTGTTGGCTTGCTATCGAAGACGATTGCTTCACGTATGATTGACCGAGTTCAATCGTATTTGGGGAAGTTGGCGATCTTGGTCGTGGCATCATGATGGAGTGGTCGGCAAAGATCATCTGCGACGAGATGGCCAGAGGCGATGGGAAATTTGGGTCGAAGTGTTTCTGTAGTTTTCGATCAGGGGTTCGAATTTTGAAGCGCGTCAGGATTTTTGGTACTAGGTTGAGGGACGGCACGTTGGGGTCGCCACCGACTTGGTGATGGCCGGGGAAGGGTTCATCGACGTTGGATTCGCGGTGCAAGGTGCACGCGTGTACGATGTGTACACTGGAGTAAGCAGTTGAGGAAGAAGGGTTTCATCTCAGGGTGTTCAACAAGAAGAAGAAGGGAATGGGTGTTTCGGGTCAGGGTTGCGTGAGTAGGTATTGGACTCGAGTGGGTTATTGGCTCTGTAATTTGCAGTATAGGTTTTATTTTATGCAAAGTTTAGGTCAAGTTGAATATAACTTGAGTTTGAACTAATGGAATTTAGCATTAAGTATAAAGAAGTTGTAAAAAGGAAGAAAACAAATTTACAAAGGATAAACTTGTTCTTTGTAAATAAAGGTTATCAACTTTAAAAAATCGTGTTAATTGAATTCAATTACAAATTAAAAATGTTTTTAAATGATTTCCTTGAAACAAAGAATAATTGAATTTACTTAAATTGTTAAGAAGTTTGAATTTGAAGGCAATCATCTAAGTAGACTTTGAACTTTAATTTAAAGAAGTGTTTTAAATTTTAATTTAAAAGAAGTGCTCAAATATCAAGTATTGAATCAAAGCTGAGTTTAAAGGAAAAGTTAAGTTTAAATAAGTTTTAAACTCTAGTTTTATCCGGAGTTTAAGTTTAAATCTGGGTTTTCAAATAAGACTAAGCGTTGTAGATTTGAATTGATTTAACTACTTTTAAAGGGGTTAAGTAGTTAGAATTTTAAAAATAAAGTTTTAAATTTGTAAATAGATTTTTAAATCTAATTAGGGATTAATTAGTCTATTAATTAAGGATTAATTAAGTTACACTTGACACTTAATTAATTAAATAATTAGAGATTAATTAATAAATAATCAAAGATTAATAAATTTGTAATTAATAATGATTAATCTTAATTAATTACTTTAGAAGAATAATTAAAGAAATTGTTAATAGTAAATAAAGGACATTAACTAGGATTATTTAATAATTAGTTAATGTGATTTTTTTTAATAATTAATTAGGTTAATTGATTTAAATAATCATTTGATTGTAATAAATATAATTACTTAAACAAAGCAATAAGGAATTAATTACTTATTGTAATTAATTAAGTTTAATATGAATCGTTTAAGTTAATTAATTAAATTTAGTTAATTAAAATAATTATTTGATGATGGGATAAGTGTAATTACTTAGGGAAGTAATTAATGATAATTACTGGATGTAACTACCAAGAATGATTTAATTGTGAAGTAATTTGAGTATAATTACTTTATATAATTAATCAAGGGATTAATTAGAGAAATTAATTAAGGGGTAATTAATTTATTTGATGGAGTAATTAAGGGTAGTTAATTACTGAATGGGGTTAATCAAGGGTGATTAACAAATTTGGTTTAATAGAAGATCAATTACTTAATGTAATTAATAGAGAATGTAATTAGAGATCATTAATTATTATAATTCATGATGTGATTTAGAATAGATTTATTTGGAATAAATTAATAAATGAATTGTTTTATTAATGTAATAATGTAATTAATTTCAGTTAATTAATAAATGAAGAAAGTAAAGATTAATTACTGTAATGGGTTAAGAATAATTATCTTGTAAGATTAATTAAAGCTAATTACCTGAATGTGATTAAAGGTAATTAATCAAGGATGATTAATTAAATTGAATAATTGGATGATGATTAATTAATTGTTGATAATTGATTAATAATGACATAAGCAAGTTTAATAATGGTGAAGTGATTAATTTAATTTACTTTAAATTAATTAGAGATGCAGGTAATTAATTTAATTCATTTTAAATTAATTATACCTGATGTGATTGCTTATAATATTGAATGCTTTGAATGGTTTGATATTTCGAATATGAGATTTGTGATGCCATGTAATATGGATGCTTTGGTTGCATTATGATGATAATATGGATTATCTGTTGTGGTGATAATATGAATTATCTATTGATGTTGATAATGTTGATTATCTATTGTGATATTGTGATTATCTATCTATGTGTATATGGATAATTGAATTGAAATTGTTTTAAACTTTAAAACAACTTGACCTTAAAAGATATCGGTTTGGATTTCGATGAGACCGGGATCGGGTTTTCCATATTTGGATATCCGAAAACCACATCGATCCAAATTAACGATAGGTCGTGAATCTCAAGTGAAGATGAAGATTCAGAGTGTAAGGATTATCGTCGTTAACTCTGAGGGTGATTCCAAAATGAGTGTAACGAGATAATGCCTTCGGTTTCGTTCGAACCCGGAACGAACTTGTATGGATTGAATGCTTTCATAACATCGTCAGGTGGACGATGAGCATTCTAAGTGATATGTCCTAATTAAAGGTAATCGCAGCCTCAAGCCTCAACAACCGGGAATGGCTAAAACAGGGGATGTGCAGCAAGGCTAGGTGGGTCATACCCATTGCAGGACGAGATTTTCCCCTGTCTAGATGCCCCTTTATTTCGGCTGTGTGGGCGGTTGGTCGCGACAACTGCCGGGGTTGTCTTGTTCGGATCTGTTCAGTAACGAATGGGTCCGGCCTTGTGTTGTAGGGGGTCGGGAGTGATCCTCGGTACAGTGATCTAGGCCACGTACTGTGACGGGCAGTACCCCAGTAGCCCTGCCATTGTATGGAATCCAATCTTCCATAAGAGCCGTACGTATTAGTTGTGCCCAACTATGTTAGAATGTGAGATGTAAGCATTTCAGCTATTTCTGTATTTTACTTGAAAACCCTAGACACTATTATAATATCACTGAATTTCCTATCAAATGTTTTGGTTAGCGTAAGGTAAAAGCTTACCCGTGTTTATTTGTGGGAAGTCTTACGTGATACCTTTAGTTTTCAAAGGTTTTCAAAATTAAGCAACTTTAACCTGTTACTCATACCAGACCCATGTCTGACCCGGAGTTTATTTCTGTTTTTCCTAAACTCTCGGGTACCCAAATTTTTACGGGTAGCCAAGGGATTCAGGTTTGCTTTGACGAATTCTAAAGGAGCAAAGGAGCAGGAGGCTTCAGCGTATATATATATTGGTTCCGCTGTGTCAGTGTTTATTCTGTATTTCTGCTGTGTTGTATCTCTGTGATGTTTGAGTTGTATTAACTAGACACGTGTTTATAACTGTCTAGTATGTGTTGTATTATCTGTGTAACTCTGATGTATATGATACTATGTATTCTCTTATGTGATATATTATATTTTATTCGTTCCGCTGTTGAGATTCTATTGTTGTTTCTTCTTCTTCTCCATCTTTTCTACTTTCTCACCTCTTTCTTTTCTTAATAACGATACGTCTTCCTGGGCGTAGGAAGTCGGGTTGTTACATAACTTGTCCCTCTTCCGACTTTGATATTCACAAGAAATTATAATAAAATTTCAAATTTAGTTTTAATCGAAATTGTTTTATCGATACAAATCTTTATATTCGACTTTATATTTAATTTGCCTATTTATTTCAAATAGAATTTCAAATTCATTAAGGTTAAAAACAAAAAGCTGATAGAAATTTAATGAAGAGAATACGAAAGAGAAACCTATCTACACGATTCGTATGAGTCACCATCACACCAAAGCTTTTCCCTCGAGCTGCCACGAAGCCAATCAAATAATTGAAATCGAATCAAAGAAGATTGATAGAGAAAGATTGTTTCCGTTGTTGCCGGGTATTGACCATTCACAGTGGTATTTCCCTGTCCCTATCTCGTCCTCTTCTTGCGCTCATACTTACTATCAGAGAATAGTAAGAGAATTTACTTAGGCATACAGACGGACATCCTAGGGATTACTCATTCTAGGGTATAATTCACCCTATCTCTAATGAGTTACTTAATGTGTTATACTCCTGATCTAAAGTTTTAACCTTCTGCTCTGATGCCAAAATGTCACGTTCCAAATTTCAGCGTTCGAAAGTCGACTCCTGTATTCCACTCGTACTTGAATGCCGCAGATCCAAACGTTAAAATTTGACTCGTGCCGGAGCTTATAACACATCAAGTACAACACAGCGGAAGAAAATGAATAATATCACATACAACATTTGATACAATATTCAGATGCAATGATGATACAATAGAATGATACAACCGAGTATCAACAGTATTAGAGATATAAGGAATATCAGCGGAAAGATAATGTCTTCAATAGAATACATCTCCAAAATGCAACTGCAACACCATCTCCAAACTAAATATAGCTCGAACAACCATCAAATTGCACCAAGATAAGCAAGATCAGCCGTGAAAGCTGAAGTGTAGGAAATGCGATCCATGAATCCAAAAGACTTCGAAGGCTATCGCCACATTATTAGTGCATAGTGCAGAACCATTGTGATGCCCCACCTCTATACCCACGCTAGCCAAGAACACTACGGAGTAATGCTGTCGACTAGCACGGAGAATAAGGCTGTTGAGGAGCGACCATCTGTATAATTGCTTTGTGCGAGTACCGATATGCCAGATAAAAATACAACTTTTCATCTCAAGAGGAAATCCGACATGCCGACACAAACACAAAGCTACTACACAGTTGCTATAATATCTTCGAAAACAAATATAGAAATAAATATAACATAAATCAGTCACAGACAATTCATATCACAAAGGCGGAAGAAGATATGAATATATAACTAACGCATGAAAGTGTATATCAGAGTAGTGGTCAAAAAGATCCACAATAATACAAGAGAATAACAATACGTGCTATACAAAAGAATACAACTATGAGTCTATATCTCGAGTGTATACAACAAAAACTACTAATCTAAGTAGTTAACCAAAAGTCAGAGAAATTAATCCCCAGTCAGAAGTCAAGCTGAAGCACCTGTAATATCTCGGTCTGACCCGAGTATTATTTAATAAGAAAATAATAAACGGATCAGTCTAACTATAAATATCAGATGAAACGATATAAAATAAGAGAAATGACTAAACACATAATAATCAAAATGCCAAGCTGTGATATATATAAGTAATTGAAAATCAAAAAGAGATTAATCAATATCACAAAATCTACACAAGAATCAAAGAAATGTCATACTCCCTATTTCGTTCACTAATCCATAAATATTGACAATTATATCAATGTCAATCACAAAAGTCAATGACACACGAATTCACCAATGCACAAAAATTGATAAATCATATCAATAGAAATCACAAAAATAGATGAAGCATAAATTCCAGAATTCAACACACGAAATCCAGAAATCACAAAAATAGGTGAAGCATAAATTCCAGAATTCAACACATGAAATCCAGAAATCACAAGAAAGGGGGGAGGCCTATCACACGAACGGGAGCATTAAAGCTCACCAACATATGTATCACACGAACGAGAAGCTATCTCATGGTAGCTAGCCATTAATTTTTGACACACGAATGGCCCGAAGACCATGGGGAGCTACCCCATAAAGAAATGAGACGAAGCTCAATAAAATGAGTTACTGTCCTCCACGTGGACAAAGAGACATCGCACAATTGCTAGTCTAAATCACAAAAACAATCATCATGATCATCAAGAAGTGTCAATTACAGTAAGCTAGTAAATATATGAGTTTAGCTTCATGTCCCATAACCACTAGCTTAACTTAAATATTTACGAACAAATTGTATATCTCCACTAGAAAATTGTCACAAGAGTTTCAACCGAACAAGTCCAAGAATTAACCGGCGAAGTAAACGCAAGCGTTTCATATCACTTGTTTTACTAAGCCGTTTAATTAGATTTCTCATACGAGTGAGGTAAAAGTTTGTGTATGCTAGTAGATTGGAAATCGGTTTTATAAACGAGTTTGATATTGAAAATATAGTTGAAATCGTTTTGATGAAAAGGTTTTAATATTTAATGCTAGTATTGAAACCTTTAGAGTTTTAAAGTGACAAATCACAAAAATGATTGTAGAATAATCAATCATCAAAATTCACATCCGAAGACGTGAATAAAATCCACAGAAATCGATACCAAATCCATAGAAATGGATATTTCCAAGAAAATCCATAAAAAGAAGTCATCAAAGTCAATAATAAGTGATAACGACTAATAGGATCGCTAAAATCGACAAATAATGGAAATTCACACAAAACAGCCTGAATAGGCAAAAATAAACATCTCCAGACGTCTGATTTGGAATCCAGACGTCTGGATTTGTTTTCTGTAAAAAAGTTCAGAAAGCTACCTAGACGTCTGGACTAGCCAAAACAAACGTCTGAGCCATGGCCAGACGTCTAGTTTTGAATCCAGACGTCTGGTTTTGTTCTCTGGAAATAACCCAGAGAACACCCAGACGTCTGAAACATCAAGTCAGACGTCTGAGACTTATCCAGACGTCTGATTTGAATTTCAGATGTCTGAAAATAGTCTCTGGCATTTTTTTCATAATATGCGTGCATACAATTTTCTTTCCAGGTCCGAACCAGACGTCTGGACTTGGTCACCAGACGTCTGGTCACCTGGTCTGGGCAACAATTTGCCTAGGCCAAAGTGGCAAAACGTATCGGAAGCGATCGGACGAGCAATGTCGACTAAGGATTTACGCCAAGCGACAACCCGGCCTTAAAAGCTCTTCGATACACCCCGAATATCTATGTCCAAATGTCCATAAAAGGATTTTCATAAAATTGGACCAAAACACAACAATTTGGAAAATTCACCAAATCAATTCAAATCAAAAGCAAATGAATATGCACAAATGTTTGGAACTCATATCTAACAACAATGATAGATATAGAAAAAGATGTGAGATAAAAAATCTCACCTTTATGCACAAGAACAAGGAGGAAGAAGCTACAGAACAAAGACAATGACAATCACTCTTTAATTCCAACTCAACAAGCTTGAATCTAAGCTAAAAAGAGAAACATTTCCTAAATTAGGTTTAGGAAATTTCTGAAATTGATAAGAGAATGAGTTGGAGAAGAAGAGGAGAAGCTTACCAATGGGTTCTTCTATTAGTTTGGAGCTAGAGTTTGATTTGCAAAAGAAAACTAGGGTTTTGGAGTTTTAATTTCTCATCTCTCCCACCATTGATGCTTTAGAACTGAAAAGAGGTGGAAGTGAGAGTGAATGGGGAGAGCGGTTCAGATTTGAGTATAAGTTAAACATAGGGTTGAACCAAACCCAAACCCAAAGTGAAAAAGTAGCAAAACTTGACTAACTCCAAACATATCGAAGCTTATACTCAAAAAGGTCGCAAACGACATTTTGAACTCAATGGAAGTGGTCCCGAGTCCTAATTCGACCGTATGCAAAAAGTAGCTTTTCGGACTAAATTCCGAGTATCGATAAAATATTTAAATATAAAAATCGATAAATATGCGGGTTGTTACAGACTCCCCTCCTTAAAGAAATTGTGTCCTCACAATATTAAAGAAGAAAATATAAAGTAACAACCATAAAATCATATTCAATCACAAAAGAAATTTGAAATAAAAGGTTCACCTTAAAGAGCACGGGAAAGTAAGTCTGGATGTGATCGCTCGATGAACTCTCTAGACTCCCAAGAACAATCCTTAGGATTTGAAGACTATTGAACTTTCACAAGGGGAACATCCTTATTTCGAAGTCGTTTGACTTCCGAAGCAATAATACGAACATGATGCTGCTCATAAGTTAAATTAGGCGAAACTTCAATTTTTTCCACAACACCGGGCTCAAGAATAGAATCGGAATCTCGAAGACATTTCCGAAGTTGAGAAACGTGAAACACGTCATGGATAGCAGAAAAATGAGCCGGTAATAAAAGGCGATAAGCCACGGAACCAATACGTTCGCTGATAGGAAATGGCCCAATATATCGAGGCGCTAATTTTCCCGATCGACTGAAACGTACAACACCTTTCATGGGTGAAACACGAACGAACACAATATCTCCCACAGAAAATTCTAATCTCCTTCTTCGATTATCGGCACAGGATTTTTGTCTACTCTGGGCTTCTTTCATCCTATGTCGAATAAGGTCAATTTTCTCTGTGGAATCCCGAACAAAATCTGGACCTAAAACTAGCTTCTCACTGGCCTCAAGCCAACAAGAAGGAGATCGGCATGGCCTTTCATAGAGTGCCTCAAAAGGTGCCATACCAATACTAGATTGGAAGCTATTATTATAGGAAAATTCAACAAGAGGAATATGGTCTTCCCAGCTTCCACCGAAATCAAGCACACAGGCACGAAGAAGATCTTCAAGAGTTTGATTCACACGCTCGGTTTGTCCATCGGACTGAGGGTGATAAGCGGTGCTAAAATTAAGCTTCGTTCCTAAAGCTTTTTGAAGACTCTTCCAAAATCCACTAGTAAACAATGGATCACGATCACTAACAATAGAAGTAGGAACTCCATGCAATTTAACAATTTCTTTAACAAAGAGTTTGGCCAAAAGAGGAACGGTTCGGTTAGACCGAACGGGAATAAATGGGCGGATTTAGTAAGCCTATCAATGATCACCCATAAGCTATCTTGACCCGAACGAGAACGGGGAAGGCCGTCAATAAAATCCATGGAAATCTGGTCCCACTTCCAAATTGGAATTTCTAAAGGTTGTAATAATCCACCGGGCCTTTGATGCTCGGCCTTAATGAGTTGGCAAGTCATGCAACGCTTAACGAAGTTAGCGATGTCAAGTTTCATTCCCTCCCAATAATAAAGTCGCTTCATATCCGTGTACATTTTGCTACTACCGGGATGAATGGTGAATTTAGAATGATGGGAATCTTCTAAAATATCTTTACGAAGATCACCAATATTTGGTACGATAAGTCTACCAAATTTCCGAATGCTGCCACGAGAATCGATATCAAAGTATTTTAAACCATCAATATCAATATTATCCTTAATATTTTGGCCAAGAAGAGCCAATTCAGGATCTAGCCCTTGAGCTTCAAGAATGCGGTCTAAAAGAGAAGGATGAGCCTCAAGGCTACACAAAACAAGTGATGAGCATAAATCGGATATGCGCCCTCGAATCTCACAAGTGGATAAAATCTCGAGATCGTTCCACTCGGATATCATCATAGAAACAACTGCTTGTTGTTTACGGCTAAGAGCATCAGCGACACGATTACCCTTACCGGGAGTATAAAGGATATCAAGATCATAAGGTGCAAGAAATTCGAGCCAACACTGTTGACGCAAATTAAGTTCCTTTTGAGAGAATAAATACTTCAAAGACTTATGATCGGTATAAAGAACAAATTTCTCTCCCAAAAGATAATGACGCCAAATCCAAAGAGCGAAAACAATAGCCGCGAGCTCTAAATCATGAGTGGCATATCTAGTCTCGGCTGGCTTTAATTGCCTAGAAGCATAAGCAATAACACGTTCTCTTTGCATAAGAACGGCACCCAAACCAATGCGACTAGCATCGGTAAAAAAAAAAAAATCTTGGCTTCCATCGGGAATCACAAGAATAGGAGCATCGGAAAGGAGTTCTTTTAATTTTTGGAAAGAAGCTTCGCACTTGTCCGACCAAATGTATTTAACACCTTTCTTTGTTAAGCTAGTGAGAGGCACGACAATCTTAGAAAAATCTTTGATAAAACGGCGGTAGTAACCCGCCAATCCAAGAAAACTACGAATCTCCGTCACACTCTCCGGTCTCTTCCACTCTTGAATCGCTTCAATCTTTGAAGGATCCACGGAAATTCCGGATTCGGAAATAATATGACCGAGAAACTTCACACGAGATTGCCAAAAATGGCGTTTAGAAATTTTTTTTTTCAAATGATTACTCCTAAGAGTTTCCAACACAATCCGAAGATGCTTCTCATGTTCCTCCTCGGTTTTTGAATACACAAGAATATCATCAATGAAGATGAGAACAAAACAATCGAGGAAATCTTTGAAAACTCGATTCATTAGGTCAACGAAATAAGCTAGGGCATTCGTCAATCCAAATGGCATAACAAGCCATTCATAAGATCCATAACGGGTACGGAACGAGGTCAAAGGAATACTATCCTCTGCAATACAAAGCTGATGAAATCCAGTAGCTAAGTCCAATTGTGAAAAGACTCTAGCACCACTAAGTTGATCGAATAGATCATCAATCCAAGGTAAAGGATATTTATTTTTGATAGTAAAATCATTAAGCTTGCGGTAGTCAATGCAAAGCCTAAGTGTACCATCGGATTTCTTCACGAAAATAGCCGAAGCTCCCCAAGGCGAGGAACTAGAGCGAATAAATTGCTTCATCTCCAATTCGGATAATTGTTTACGCATCTCTTCATTTTCTTTATTGGACATACGATAAGGAGGACGAGTAATAGGTTGAGCTTCAGGGATAAGATTAATTCTGAACTAAATTGCTCACTTAGGTGGTAATCCTAAAACGGGCTCAAATATGTCGGAAAATTCACGAACAACGTGAATAAGAGAAATAATATCTTCCTCATCATCATTACCGTTATCATGAGGATTTAAAGAATATAAAGATGCAACCAAGCTGGAATCCGAATTTTTAAGATTAATAGAAATCTGCTTAACAGATTGAGGATGTCGAACATGAATAGTCCGCTCAGGACATAGGATATGAGCTTCATAACGGTTAAGCCAATCCATTCCCAAAATCATTCCAAAGCCTAAATAACGCATGACATACAAATCGGCTAGGAAAGGAAAATCACACAAAATAATCTCCACATCTTTACAAAGAAAACTAAGAGTTGCGGTTCCACCAACCGGCGCAATTCTCAAAGAAGTCATTAAAGCAACAACACTTAAAGAAAATGTATCAACAAGCTCTTTTGATATAAAAGAATGGGACGCACCCGTATCAAAAAGAACTCGAATAGGATGATCACGAAATAAAATAATGCCATCAAGGATAGAATGAAAAATACCTTGGCCACGAGATGTGTTGCCAGGGGCTTGAGCAACATTTAACTTTCCTTCCTTCCTGCCCTGAAGCTTGGGGCAAGAAGATAAATAATGATCCGGGCTTTTGCAATAGCGACAAGTACGAGGCTTTGAACACTTGTTCGCAAAATGGTCTCTGGAACCACAGTTAAAGCATTTCCCTTCAGTGGAGGAAAAGGTCTTTGCAGCAGGAGTTGTTTGCCTCCCCTTCTTATTGGGATAAGGACCTTTGAATTTGTTTGGCCTCTTCTTGTTGTTGAAGTTTGGTTTGGAACCCACCACTTCAACATCATTCTCCCTATCCGCCTCTTCAAGACGAAGAGCGCTATCAATGAGTTGGTCGAAAGAAACTTCTAATTTTAGAAGTAATGGCTTCTTGAGATTTTTGTTTAATCCATAGACAAATCTCTGATTTTTTTCAATGGGGTGCTGATGTATTCAACCCCATATTTGGAGAGAGATTCAAAAGACGCGACATAGTCTGCCACGGAAGATTCACCTTGAACAAGGTCTATAAAACAGCGAGCCAAAGTCACCTTCTCAGCTTCTGGTACGAATTTTAACTCGAAGCGCTCTCGGAATTTCTCCCAGGTGAGATCTGCTTCATTAATCTCAGAAATAAGAAGTTCGTACCAGTCCAATGCTCTTTCTTGGAGCATACTAGAAGCTACCTGAACTCGGTGAAGATCAATGAGGTTCATGCGAGAAAAGATTCGATCGCATGTCCTTAACCAAGCCTGGACTTCAATAATAGTTTCAGAACCTTTAAATGGCTTCCCGCCCAGGTTGGTGTAATCACTGCACAAACGTGCAAACCCAGATTTAGGGTGAGTAGGTTCCGGATTAGAACCAGCTGCTTGAGCACTCGTGACAAGGTCAAGAAGTTGTTGGGTAGTCATAAAAACTCCATCCTGGGGTGGAGCACTAGATTGACCGGCGCTGGGACGGCCAGGTCTAACCATTTCTTTTCTTTAAGAAAGAAAGAAAAGAAGAAGAAAAAGTTATTCTTAAAATAAATATCAAGAAACCTTGATAGATAAAACAAGGAATCATAAAAGAAATTAGGATTGGACGGTACGACGACCCGAATAAAATCCTAAAGCACGACTCCTAAGATGGACTTAAGACGATGATTCTTGTTAAATTATTCTACATTGTTCCGAAGTTTGGCTTTGATACCAAGCTGTGACGCCCCACCTCTATACCCACGCTAGCCAAGAACACTACGGAGTAATGCTGTCGACTAGCACGGAGAATAAGGCTGTTGAGGGGCGGCCATCTGTATAATTGCTTTGTGCGAGTACCAATATGCCAGATAAAAATATAACTTTTCATCTCAAGAGGAAATCCGACATACCGATACAAACTCAAAGCTACTACACAGTGGCTATAATATCTTCGGAAACAAATATAGAAATAAACATAAATCAGTCACAGACAATTCATATCACAAAGGCGGAAGAAGATATGAATATATAACTAACACATGAAAGTGTATATCAGAGTGATGGTCAAAAAGATCCACAATAATACAAGAGAATAGCAACACGTGCTATACAAAAGAATACAACTATGAGTCTATATCTCGAGTGTATACAACAAAAACTACTAATCTAAGTAGTTAACCAAAAGTCAGAGAAATTAATCCCCAGTCAGAAGTCAAGCTGAAGCACCTGTAACATCTCGGTCTGACCCGAGTATTATTTAATAAGAAAATAATAAACGGATCAGTCTAACTATAAATATCAGATGAAACGGTATAGAATAAGTGATATGACTAAACACATAATAATCACAATGCCAAGCTGTGATATATATAAGTAATTGAAAATCAACAAGAGATTAATCAATATCACAAAATCTACACAAGAATCAAAGAAATGTCATACTCCTTATTTCGTTCACCAATCCATAAATATTGACAATTATATCAATGTCAATCACAAAAGTCAGTGACACACGAATTCACCAATGCACAAAAATTGATAAATCATATCAATAGAAATCACAAAAATAGGTGAAGCATAAATTCCAGAATTCAACACACGAAATCCAGAAATCACAAAAATAGGTGAAGCATAAATTCTAGAATTCAACACACGAAATCCAGAAATCACAAGAAAGGGGGGAGGCCTATCACACGAACGGGAGCATTAAAGCTCACCAACATATGTATCACACGAACGAGAAGCTATCTCATGGTAGCTAGCCATTAATTTTTGACACACGAATGGCCCGAAGACCATGGGGAGCTACCCCACAAAGAAATGAGACGAAGCTCAATAAAATGAGTACTGTCCTCCACGTGGACAAAGAGACATCGCACAATTACTAGTCTAAATCACAAAAATAATCATCATGATCATCAAGAAGTGTCAATTACAGTAAGCTAGTAAATATATGAGTTTAGCTTCATGTCCCATAACCACTAGCTTAACTTAAATATTTACGAACAAATTGTATATCTCCACTAGAAAATTGTCACAAGAGTTTCAACCGAACAAGTCCAAGAATTAACCGGCGAAGTAAACGCAAGTGTTTCATACCACTTGTTTTACTAAGCCGTTTAATTAGATTTCTCATACGAGTGAGGTAAAAGTTTGTGTATGCTAGTAGACTGGAAATCTGTTTTATAAACGAGTTTGATATTTAAAATATAGTTGAAATCGTTTTGATGAAAAGGTTTTAATATTTAATACTAGTATTGAAACCTTTAGAGTTTTAAAGTGACAAATCACAAAAATGATTGTAGAATAATCAATCATCAAAATTCACATCCGAAGACGTGAATAAAATCCACAGAAATCGATACCAAATCCATAGAAATGGATATTTCCAAGAAAATCCATAAAAAGAAGTCATCAAAGTCAATAATAAGTGATAACGACTAATAGGATCGCTAAAATCGATAAATAATGGAAATTCACACAAAACAGCCTGAATAGGCAAAAATAAACATCTCCAGACGTCTGATTTGGAATCCAGACTTCTGGATTTGTTTTCTGAAAAATAGTTCAGAAAGCTACCCAGACGTCTAGACTAGCCAAAACAGACATCTGAGCCATGGCCAGACGTCTGGTTTTGAATCCAGACGTCTGGTTTTGTTCTTTGGAAATAACCCAGAGAACACCCAGAAGTCTAAAACATCAAGTCAGACGTCTGAGACTTATCCAGACGTCTGATTCGAATTTCAGATGTCTGAAAATAGTCTCTGGCATTTTTTTCATAATATGCGTGCATACATTTTTCATTCCAGGTCCGAACCAGACGTCTGGACTTGGTCACCAGACGTCTGGTCACCTGGTCTGGGCAACAATTTGCCTAGGCCAAAGTGGCCAAAACGTATCGGAAGCGATCAGACGAGAAATGTCGACTAAGGATTTACGCCAAGCGACAACCCGGCCTTAAAAGCTCTTCGATACACCCCGAATATCTATGTCCAAATGTCCATAAAAGGATTTTCATAAAATTGGACCAAAACACAACAATTTGGAAAATTCAGCAAATCAATTCAAATCAAAAGCAAATGAATATGCACAAATGTTTGGAACTCATATCTAACAACAATGATAGATATAAAAAATATGTGAGATAAAAAATCTCACCTTTATGCACATGAACAAGGAGGAAGAAGCTGTAGAACAAAGACAATGACAATCACTCTTCAATTCCAACTCAACAAGCTTGAATCTAAGCTAAAAAGAGAAGCATTTCCTAAATTAGGTTTAGGAATTTCTGAAATTGATAAGAGAATGAGTTGGAGAAGAAGAAGAGAAGCTTAGCAATGGGTTCTTCTATTAGTTTGGAGCTAGAGTTTGATTTGCAAAAGAAAACTAGGGTTTTGGAGTTTTAATTTCTCATCTCTCCCACCATTGATGCTTTAGAACTGAAAAGAGGAGGAAGTGAGAGTGAATGGGGAGAGTGGTTCAGATTTGAGTATAAGTTAAACATAGGGCTGAACCAAACCCAAACCCAAAGTGAAAAAGTAGCAAAACTTGACTTACTCCAAACATATCGAAGCTTATACTCAAAAAGGTCGCAAACGACATTTTGAACTCAATGGAAGTGGTCCCGAGTCCTAATTCAACCGTATGCAAAAAGTAGTTATTCGGACTAAATTCCGAGTATCGATAAAATATTTAAATATAAAAATCGATAAATATGCGGGTTGTTACAACCATTTTGATATTATTATTAGCGCATAGTGCAGAAAACCTTTCGAAAGTATAATATTAATCCTAGCCAGCATACAACCATTATTGTGTGTCTACTATAGCGACCATGTTCAATAGCAGGTTACCACCACATTCCATGGCAGGTTATACAACTAAAACTGGACATGGCTCGTAATATTTTGTTTGGGTTTTCCAACAAATGGTAAGGCTAAGGAACTTCCTAATGTCACATGGGAACGTCTCTAGAGGGACGCCCCGAGAACCTACCCGGCTCTGTGCCAACACAAGGCCGGTTACCCTTTCTCGAGAAGTAAAACCTAAGATATGCCACACCCAGTCGTTTGCGACCTTTATTCGAGGATACTCTACACCAACAACATCACATAGTAATAAATATACTACACTGCACGCGTGACTAGGTATCTGGGCTCCATACCATGACACCACCCTTTTCCAGAAGGAATGGTCATACCCTAGGGGAGCTACCCCTGAAACCTTGCCGCATCCTTCCTGCTTCGACCACTACCAGTTTGTGAGGCCCGATGAGGTTTCGTCCATAAAGCTACACTTTTTCACAAAGTCATGCTTTGATCACAAATGATCAACAACACTTCGTATGCCACACTACCAAATTGGGAGTATATCGCCGATAACCTTCAACTACATAACCTATGAGCTCGTACGTCTCAGAGAAGGGTGTTAAGCTAAGAGAATAAATTCTCCTCCACCAACAGATATGTATTTGAAGAAATCTGCTTTATATCTCAAAGCGTAGTGTCAGACATACAACCATACAAGTCTGTTTCGAGTTCGAACAGAACCGAAGGCACTTCCGAAGAATCCCTTGCAATCCGGGTATTCACAATCCCGATTGGACTTCCCATCACTTAGGAAATCTCTATACAGGCGCGACTCAATGTAGAGATAATCCACGGGTTATCCTTTCGTTCTCGAAAATACCCGGTCTTCACCACCGATCTTCAAATGTTATCCATATCGACGTAAGATAAATCTTTATCGTAATCTTTATCGTAATTGATTACTAAATCTTAATCTTTAAACTTTATTTTAAATAAAATACTTTAGAAATCAATTATAATTAATTAAACATTCAAATTTCACTTTTAACTCTTTAAAACTTTTCTAAGTTAATTAATAACTTTTAATACAAACATCATTCTGAAAATCTATTTTTTATACTTTTTTAGAAACTTATCTATTACATATTTAAAAACTTGTTTATCTTTGTTTTAAAACTTGAATTATTTACAGAATCAAACTTCTTTGTTTTTAAAACTTAAACACCCTGTTAAAAACAATTGTTCTTGAAAACCATTTACTTCCATTAGTAAGACTTGGTATACTTTTGTTTTAGAACTTAGAAATCTTTTAACAATCAAATTATTTTGTTTCAAACTTTTTAAACTTCCTATAACAAATTTCATAAAGCCCGCTCAACCAAGAATCAAGCAAACACTCTCGTTCTCCCCGAAACAACACGCTACACCCACGAGTCTCCCCGAAGAAAACGCGAGCAAACTCGTCTTCGAGTTACATCACCATTTCCCCAAGTTATTTCCCGAGGCTACCCATTCTTCCTCGATCGACATCATTCCCAGATGCGCCAAATCTCACACGTGTACATGCACAGTCGCACAGCGACGCTTCGGTCATCACGACCACCACCGAAAAGTCACTGACCATCTCCACCCTCGATCTCAACCACCCAAAATCCAAAGCAAGTTCGAAATCAAAATCGTGCTTCTCGATCGAACTAGAACCCAAATCCAAATCAGAAAAACCCATCGTTCTCGACATCGAGATCATCAGAATACTCGAAACTCCGGTCATCACTTCGTCAACGCCTCCTCTACCACCTCCCTAAAACACGCAGCACTCGATCCATCATAGTTGATGAATGAATCAAAATACAAACCCACGTCAAAACTAGGTTTACGAGATAGAACTCGTCAACGATGCTTCCACGTTCAACTGTTCACCACCATAGTATTTTCCCCTGACCTGCTATTCGTCCCTCCATCACCAACCAAAGCCCCCACCATCACGAGATAGTAGATCCCTAGAAATCGATGGAAATACAATTTTTGATTAACTCGCAATATCTCATCTTATACAATCGTAAAAATCATAATATAGTTATCAAAAATCATAAACTTGAAATACGAATCAGATTGTAAAATAAAAACATGATTTCCAAATAATTGATTTAATGCCTTGAGTTGTTTTCTTACTGTAAATTCATATTTTTATAATAGGTTCTTAATATAAATCCTTCAAATCATTTTTAACCTTAATGTTACAGTTTAACAATAAATTTTTATTTGGAGATCAAGGCCTATCATTGATTATATGAAGAGAAATGGAATTATTTTGGTGAATTATATGGTGAGCCTGTAACATAACAGAGCTTGTATACATCTACACAGACATACCTATTTATATACAAGGTCATTCAAACTTAATCCCAAAAAAATCATTCATGCAAACATTTTCACATCATATCTCAATGACCATCACAAGCATCAAGTTAATAAACAAATTTAGGTTTCGAATTAGAGATTTGCTCACTTGGAACAGTTTGAAACAGAGAGCTGCTTCCTGTTTTGAAAAATGCATTTTTTTCCTCTATCTTCCTTTAATCTCTTTTCTGTTTTGTTGTTGCTCTGGTTTTGATGATGCTTCTTTTTTTTCTTCTGGTTTTGTTTTGTAATGTTTGAACGAACTGGAATAGATTGGATGTATATATAAAGAGAAGGCACGGTTTGTACAGGGTAATTATATTGTCTTTGTACAATATACTAGAGATTTTGTTTTCTTGTTTTTTGATTAAGCTAATTTTCTTCTTGCTTTGGTGGTTGAAATAATATTTATTTTGTGTGCTAGAGATTCAAGCGTTAATTGTTGTTGTCTTTATTTTCATATGTACATACTTGAATGTACATCTTCTTTTGCAAGCTTCATAGATATTTATATTTTCTTTTGTTCATACTTATCTTTATTTGTTCATATTTGAATGTACTTCATATGTTATCATTATTTTTTCTTCAGTTTTTAACTTATGTTGTACACCCAAGAATCACTTATATATTTTTATATCTGTTTCTAGTATAAATACTTATTTTTATTTCTTTGTCTTAAAGTTTTACTATCAAACATTTAATTCATATTAATATATCTTTATGCTTTTTAAAACTAACTACCCATAATTTAGTTTACATAAATAATATTTTCAAACACAAATCATTTTTCTAAGTCATTTGTTTAAATTCAAATACAAATTCAAATTCTAAAGTCAAATTCAAATTTACTCATATATTCATATATATATGTATTTCAAATTCAAATTAATTCCAAAATTAATTCCAAAATTTACATTAACTATTAATTTAAATTTAATTCAAAATTGGGATCGTTACAGCTTCCCCCCTAAAAAAATTTCGTCCTCGAAATTTGCAGGCAGCGAAACAACAAAGATAGATACCTAAAGATAGAGAAACAGTTTTCCAGGTCAAACTGGATATCTTTTCTGTATTTGGCTTATCATATCAGAATATCATTAATATGAGAACAAACTCATACAATACTACACAGGATACTCGGGTCATCAAATCTATGAATTATGCAAGGCATTGATTAGTTCGAAGGAATAACTAACCACTCGTAGAATATATCGAGATCCAAACAATAGATAAATGGATTTAATTTTCCATAACTCTCAAACACTAGATATGGATTCCAAACTAAAGCCGGAATACCCCAAAGTATATATATAACTTGTCCCTCTTTGGACTTTGATATTCACAAGAAATTATAATACAATTTCAAATTTGGTTTTAATCGAAATTGTTTTATCGATACAAATCTTCGTATTCGACTTTATATTTAATTTACCAATTTATTTCAAATAGAATTTCCAATTCATTGAGGTTAAAAACGGAAAGATGATAGAAATTTAACGAAGAGAATAGGAAATAAAAACTTTTCTACATGATTCGTAAGAGTCACCATCACACCAAAGCTTTCCCTTGAGCTGCCACAAAGCCAATCAAAGAATTGAAATCGAATCAAAGAAGATCGATAGAGAAAGATTGTTTCCGCTGTTGCCGGGTATTGACCATTCACAGTGGTATTTCCCTGTCCCCTATCTCGTCCTCTTCTTGCCCTCATACTTACTATCAGTGAATAGTAATAGAATTTACTGAGGCATACAGATGGATATCCTAGGGATTACTCATTCTAGGGTATAGTTAACCCTATCTCTAATGAGTTACTTAATTGTTATACTCCTGAGCTAAAGTTTTAACCTTCAGCTCTGATACCAAAATGTCACGTTCCAAATTTCAGCGTTTGAAATCGACACCCGTACTCCACTCGTACTTGAATGCCGCAGATCCAAACGTCAAAATTTGACTCGTGCCGGAGCTTATAACACATCAAATACAACATAGCGGAAGAAAAAGAATAATATCATATACAACATTTGATACAATATTCAGATACAATGATGATACAATAGAATGATACAACTGAATATCCACACTATCAGAGATACAAGGAATAGCAGCGGAAAGATAATGTCTTCAATAGAATACATCACCAAAATGCAACTGCAACACCATCTCCAAACTAAATACAGCTCGAACAACCATCAAGTTGCACCAAGATAAGCAAGATCAGCCGTGAACGCTGAAGTGTAGGAAATGCGATCCACGAATCCAAAAGACTTCGAAGGCTATCGAATCTATTCCTACTATTCGACTATCTAAAACCCCTATTCTAGACTGCCCGTGTGGAAAATTGTAGGCACCCAGAGTTTAGGAAAGGAACAATAAACTTCGAATCAGTCATGGGACTGGTATGAGCAAACAAAAACAGTTTTTATCTTTAAAAAAACAAACAAAAGAATTTAGATTGAAATCCACAACGCTTTCTGGAAAATGAAACTACCATAAGGCCTCCCGCCACACACACCATGCAAACGCAGAATTGGAGGAGATTTCTCCTTATGATAGTAAAAAATGCTTGATACGGGAAAACCATTTTGATATTATCATTAGTGCATAGTGCAGAAAACCTTTCGAAAGTATAATATTAGTCCTAGCCAGCATACAACCATTATTGTATGCCTACTATAGCTACCATGTTCAATAGCAGGTTACCGCCACATTTCATGGCAGGTTATACAACTAAAACCGTACAGGGCTTGTATTGTTTTGTTTGGATTTTCCAACAAATGGTCAGGCTATGGAACTTCCTATTGCCACATGGGAACGCCTCTAGAGGGATGCCCCGAGAACCTAACCGGCTCTCTACCAACACAAGGTCGGTTACCCTCTTCTCGGGAAGTAAAACCTAAGATATGCCACCCCCGGTCGTTTGCGACCGGGGGTTCGAGGATCCTCGACACCAACAACATCACACACTAATAAATATACTACAGTGCCCACATGAGTAAGTATCTGGGCTCCATACCATGATACCACCCTTTTCCAGAAGGAATGGTCATACCCTAGGGGAGCTACCCCTGAAACCTTGCCGCATCCTTCCTGTTTCGACCATTACTGGTTTGTGAGGCTCGATGAGGTTTCGTCCACAAAGCTAAACTTTTTTCACAAAGTCATGCTTTGATCACAAATGATCAACAACACTTCGTATGCCACACTACCAAATTGTGAGTATATCGCTGATAACCTTCAACTACAAAACCTTTGAGCTCGTACGTCTCAGAGAAGGGTGTTAAGCTAAGAGAATAAATTCTCCGCCACCAACAGATATGTATTTGAAAGAAATCTGCTTTATATCTCAAAGTGTAGCGTCAGATATACAACCATACAAGTCTGTTCCGTGTTCGAACAGAACCGAAGGCACTTCCGAAGTAGCCCTTACAATCCGCGATTCACAATCCCGATCGGACTTTCCATCACTTAGGTAATCTCTATACCGGCGCGACTCAGTGCAGAGACAATCGACGGGTTATCCTTTCGTTCTCGAAAATACCCGGTCTTCACCACCGGTCTTCAAATGCTATCCGTATCGATGTATCATTATTCGAAATGGGTTATATGACACAGGGTCCTCTCCCGGCTAAACCGAATAATGAGCGTAATATTCAAAAACTTATGGATATGGGATTTTAGTTAAGTCACAACTTAAAACCCAAAACTTTCTTTTCAAATGGTTTAACAAATTACTATTTTAAATCTTTTTAAATAAAAAGATTTATTTCACAAAGTTTACCAATCTTTCACAAAGATTTATTCACGGCTTTTCAAAACAATTTCATTTCAAATTGGATTAACTTATCTAATCTTTAATTTAAAGATTTAATTGATAATTTTCAAACCATTTCCAATTCACATATTTTGTATAAAAGATACACCATTTAGAATCCTCTTTGATTTCAAAACAGGATTTAATCATCTTTACAAAGTTAGAGCTGATTACATTTACATAAGTTAAAGCCATTAAAGTATACAGCTTGGGTTTAAATTTAAATTTCCAAAACCATACCTTTTAAATGGTCAAAAACCCATATAAATACCTTTATAACTTGTATAATCTCTTTAGACCATGATTTCCAAATCATTGAATTCAATTTCAAATAGTGAATTCAATTTTGAATTTAAAGTTTTATTAAGTTATTTAAAATAACTTTTATTTTTGAAACTCATTTTCAAAAGCTTTCAATTCAAATTCCAAAACTATTTTGGATTCAAGAATTCAGTTGTTAAAATCGTTAAAAATCTACGACTTAACTGATTTCCTCGTGCAATCCATATTTGTATGTGTATGGTATGGTCCAGGGGTTTTACACAATAGTGCAACATCATAAATCATCACATCACATATTTAAGCACATCGATATTGATGAGCGGTATAATCTATAACGCTTATCATTCATTCACAGATTCGCAGATAAATAGTATAAATTTATCACAGATAAATAAATTACATTCATCACAGATAACACTAAAAAAATTCATAGCACAAAGCATAACATATCATAAGTATCAAATAGTTCGACAATCAATAGAATTCAAACATCCATAAGTAAACTCAATTAATTATCTGATTAATTTAAATCAGGTAAGTCATCAATCATGGTTAATTAATATTAATTAATTTCAAATCATTTGATTAATTGTTCTTTAATCATTTATTAATTAAATTAATCAACCTTTAATTATTAAATTATCCTTTAATTAATTTCTCTTAAATAAATTAATCAACCTTAATTATTTACCATTTAATTAATGATTCTTAATTAATTACAATAAGTGATTATTCCTAATCACTTAATCAACTTTAATAAATTAATTTATATTCCCTTAATTAATTTTACCAAATAATTAATTCTTAATTACTTCTACTAAGTAATCATCCTTTTTATTAATCACTAACTTATCAAAAATCTTTAATTAACCATCTTTCATAGGTCCTAAAAAAAATTTGTTATCTTAATCAAATTATTTACTTTAACCAACACTCTTCAATTATTAATAATAATTGAATTGGTTTAATTATCTTCACACATTTATTTGTCTTTAATTAATCAAAATTTTTATTTACTTAAGATAAATCTTTATCGTAATTGATTACTAAATCTTAATCTTTAAACTTTATTTTAAATAAAATAATTTAGAAATCAATTATAATTAATTAAACATTCAAATTTAACTTTTAACTCTTTAAAACTTTTCTAAGTTAATAAATAACTTTTAATACAAACATCATTCTAAAAATCTACTTTTCATCCTTTTTTAAAAGCTTATCTATTACATGTTTAAATACTTATTTATCTTTGTTTCAAAACTTGAATTATTTACAAAATCAAACTTCTTTGTTTTAAAACTTAAACACCCTGTTAAAAACAATTGTTCTTGAAAACCATTTACTTCCATAAGTAAGACTTGGTTTACTTTTGTTTTAAAACTTAGAAATCTTTTAACAATCAAATTCTTTTGTTTAAAACTTTTTAAACTTCCTGTAACAAATTTCTTAATGCCTGCTCAACCAAGACTCGAGCAAACACTCTCGTTCTCCCCGAAGCAACACGCCCCACCCACGAGTCTCCCCGAAGAAAACGCGAGCAAACTCGTCTTCGAGTTACATCACTATTTCCTCGAGATATTTCCCGAGGTTACTCCTTCTTCCTCGATCAACATCATTCCCAGATGCACCAAATCTCACACGTGTACGTGCACAGTCACACGGCAACGCTCAGGTCATCACGACCACCACCGACAAGTCACTGACCATCTCCACCCTCGATCTCAACCACCCAAAATCCAAAGCAAGTTCGAAATCAAAATCGAGCTTCTCGATCGTAGTAGAACCCCAATCCAAATCAGAAAAACCCATCGTTCTCGACATCGAGATCATCAGAATACTCGAAACTCTGGTCATCACTTCGTCAACGCCTCCTCTACCACCTTCCAAAAACACGCAGCACTCGATCCATCATAGGTGACGAACGAATCGAAATACAAACCCACGTAAAAATAAGGTTTATGAGCTAGAACTCGTCACCGCCGCTTCCACGTTCAACAGCTCACCACTACAGTATTTTTCCCTGACCCGCCGTTCGTCCCTCCATCGCCAGCCAAAGCCCCGACCATCACGAGACTGTAGATCGCCAAAAATCAATGGAAATACAATTTTTGATTAACTCGCAATATCTCATCATATACAATCTTAAAAATCATAACATAGTTATCAAAAATCATAAACTTGAAATACGAATCAGATTGTAAAATAAAAACATGATTTCCAAATAATTTATTTAATGCCTTGAGTTGTTTTCTTACTGCAAATTCATATTTTTATAATAAGTTTTTAATATAAATCCTTCAAATCATTTTTAACCTTAATGTTACAGTTTAACAATACATTTTTATTTGGAGATCAAGGCCTATCATTGATTATATGAAGAGAAATGGAATTATTTTGTTGAATTATATGGTGAGCCTGTAACGTAACAGAGCTTGTATACATCTACACAGACATGCCTATTTAACGTAACAGAGCTTGTATACATCTACACAGACATGCCTATTTATATACAAGGTCATTCAAACTTAATCCCCAAAAAAATTATTCATGCAAACATTTTCACATCATATCTCAATGACCATCAGGTTAATAAACAATTTCAGGTTTCGAATTGGAGGTTTGCTCACCTGGAACAGTTTCAAACAGAGAGCTGCTTCCTGTTTTGAAAACTGCAGTTTTTTCTTCTATCTTCCTTTAATCTCTTTTCTGTTTTGTTGTTTCTCTGGTTTTGATGATGCTTCTTTTTTTTATTTTTTTTCTGGTTTTGGTTAGTAATGTTTGAACGAACTGGAATAGATTGGATGTATATATAAAGAGAAGGCACATTTTGTACAGGGTAATTATATTGTCTTTGTACAATATACAGAGATTTTTTTTCTTATTTGTTGATTAAGCTAATTTTCTTCTTGCTTTGGCGGCTCAAATGATATTTATTTTGTGTGCTAGAGATTCAAGCATTAATTATTATTGTCTTTATTTTCATGAGTACATACTTGAATATACATCTTCTTTTGCAAGCCTCATAGATATTTATATTTTCTTTTGTTCATACTTATCTTTATTTGTTCATATTTGAATGTACTTCATATGTTATCTTTATATTTTTTTCAGTTTTTAACTTATGTTGTACACCCAAGAATCACTTATATATTTTTATATATATTTCTAGTATAAATACTTATTTTTATTTGTTTGTCTTAAAGTTTAACTATCAAACATTTAATTCATATTAATATATCTTTTTCCTTTTTAAAACCAACTACCCATAATTTAGTTTACATAAATAATATTTTCAAACCCAAATCATTTTTCTAAGTCATTTGTTTAAATTCAAATACAAATTCAATATTCAAATTCAAATTCTAAAGTCAAATTCAAATCTACTCATATATTCATATACATATGTATTTCAAATTCAAATTAATTCCAAAATTTATTCCAAAATTTACATTAACTATTAATTTAAATTTAATTGGAAATTGGGATCGTTACAATAATCTCCTTTAAAACTCTCGTTTTTAGAAATATACAATAAGGGAATTGCATACTGATTAGATTAAGAAATTTAGGAGTTGGAGGAGAAAAGGATTAGAATATCAACAACAAAAATATATACTTTCTTACTTAATACCTGAAAGAAATATTCTATATCATTTTGAGGAGAGGAACTGAAAGAGCTTTGCTGGACTTAATGATAAAAGGGGGCTGAGCTCTTATTTATAGTGGTTAAGATGCACCAGAACCGTTGGATTTAGGTTAATTTAAAATAATAAAAATCCGGATCTTCATAGTGTGAAAACCCTAGCCGCCACCAGCTTCCACCGATCGATCTCCCCTACCCTACCGGTATGCTTAATTTTGTATACTATTTTATGCCATTGTTTTATTTATTATATTCCTTAATTATCACTTAATGTTAATGTGAATTTTAACGATTACTTAATCTCCAAGCCTAATTGCTATGAACATTCAAATTTCATATTTAAGAATTAATTACTTATTTGAATTTGAATTCTGTTTAAATTATTTTGAACCTGAAAAGTTCAATTGTCCATAAATTTCCCGTTTGGGCTCCGTTTTTCAACATATTATATATGGAAATTGATCAAAAAATTGCTACGAAGGGATCAACATAATAGTTATGGTTAAATTCTTAATTTTACAAAATTTCCATTTTTGACCTTATCTTATTAATTAATTTATCTTATCTATTTATTTTTTATCAAACTTTGTGGAGTGTTACACTGTCTGTCGCTTGACTGTGGCTTACTCCAATTGCATGTACTTTAATATCCTATGGAATAAATCATGCAAAGTTGCTAGTTTTTTCTTAGGTAATCTCTGGGCCATCTTCATGTTCGAGTGCACGCCTCCATATAATGCCATAAGAGATGGTCATTCATTGGCATCCTGGATGTTAGCCACAGGCAAGTTATGTACTACCATAATATTTCATCTTCTCTCTATTTCACATCTGATTGTAAATATGGATCCTTAGGTTGTTCCATGCCATACAAAATTAGCTGGTGGACTTTTCTTTTAACATTGCCCATGAATGAATAGAGATAGGATAAAGGCATCAAAAAAATATTATTGCTAAGTCTCCAAGAATAAGGGAGAACACTTACACAATACTTCCATTGTTTCTCCGACCATTTGCATATGTTGTGTATGCCATTGCAAATGTACTATTAGGTCAGACGAACCTTGATAAGGATCCACGGTGGGCGTTTGGAAGCTCCTAGGGTTTTAGGAGATTTCTATCTCCATAGAGAATGGGCTACCAACTCTTGCCTCAATTTCTTGTTCTATTTATGCATGGTGCACACATTCTCTTGTAATCTATGTCACTTAATCTTCTGGTTTAGGTGAAGAGTGGAGCTGGGTTGACCTCTCCTTCTAGGGTGAAAGACTTCTTTTGCTTCTATAATGACTTGTTCCATGATCCCAACGCTAATCTCGGATTCAGAATCATTCGCCTTCTATTGTCTACTACTTTTGCTAAGGCAAGAGAGCGTCATTAGGTCAAGAGAGTTCAACCATAGCCGGCCCTGATTCGATGCATCCCCTGGTCGGTTGACGCTGAACCATTCCAAGGCATGGCTTTGGGCTGAATCATTGCTCGATCCATTTCCTTAGTTTTCACTCTTTTGCTCCTCGATTCACCCAATCAGATCCACTGCCAAAATATGACCTCCTTTGCCTTTTGGACCCCTTAGATTAGGAATCATTATGCTTCAATGTTGTGTACAGCAAGTTGTGTTTGGCAGAAACATTGCATGATCTGGCCTATAATAGCTTGTTGCTGGAAAATGAGCTATGTATCTCTATCCCAGTCACCTCTGGTGATAGTGTTCAGTCTCCGAGTGCTGGATGAATAGTTGTCTTGATTATTAGTTATTTGGTTAGCATTCCCACTAAAAGCACCAGCCTTATTCTTTGATTTCGAAGGCATGTTGAAACCAGATTTTTAGTGAAAGCACAAAAAATGTTTGCACCAAAAGTGGACAAACATGTCCGATCAATTTATTATAGTAAAGAAGTAGAAGATGCTCATAAAAAGTATGCATAGATTTATAATGGCTTGATCATAGTGTGCCTACATTCACTATTCAATTTTATTTCCTTCTTTATATATCAGCTTCAAAAATATTTGGGTGTAAAATACAATGATTTAAACCCAAATACGTCGTTTTAAGACTCTGTTTGGTAGTTTCTGTTAACAGTGCCTAGTGGCCCTTAAAATTTGTCCTCATTACGGTTGGAGGCTTGAATATTTATAGTATTGAAGAGTTGGAGAGGCCAGTCTAATAAAATGGGTAGTTTCTCTAGTACAACATGATCGATTAGGTTATTTCCATATATAGAAGATATGACCTAAAATTTACTTATATTACATATTTTCTTTCCTCGATTGTTCTGTCTGGTCCGATTGAAGTAGGCTTGTTCAGCGATGCTCGGTTTGGAGGGTGCATATATAACTTGGAATATATACTCTTCTTTGGGTTAGTTGTAAAGTCCGCCTTTTCGCACGCTTTAAATTGACACACGTGCCAATTCAAACCATACGGAAGGGCGGATTGTTATAGGGTAAATAAAGAAAACAAGAAAGAAATAAAAGTAACAGAATCTCACAATGGAAGGATAAAATATAATAATCAAATATGCAGTTCATGAAGCTGTTTTTCAAAAATATTTAATTATACTTACAATATATATCAGAGTTGCACTTACCAATGAATAAAAATCGATGCAGCGGAATACAGTGTGTAGTGGAACAATATAATATAATAATAATAATAATGAAATCTTCGTCTTCTTCCTCCAGAAATAAAGTCTTCGATCCTGAAATGCTCGGATTGACCCGAGCGAATTGAAAAGACAAAACACTCGAGTCAGAACTAAAAGATCTTATGTAAGTTAAATCAACAGAAATAAATATGAGTGCAGTAACTTACGGGTGCTCGGGATTCACATCTCCTAAGGATCCGTTAAACTATTTACTATGTAGTAATATTTCGCTATTATAATAGTGTCTATTAGTAAAATAAACTTACTTTAAAATAGCGTTAAGGAGTGACCCAATATTCCCCTTAGCACATAATATATTCCCATAATCTATACAGTACCGTAATCTCCCCCGTACTGGGCGTCGTCAGAGGGCACTCCAAAGGTATGGTACAAAACCAAAATCGCATAGGGCGCGCTAGGGTAGGTGACACGGCACAACTAGGCAATGCCAGGGTACATATACCAATTACGCTTCTGGGTCGGTGGTAACGCATAGCCGCAGCTACCGCCCACCTCAAGCCATACCCCAAATCAAAGAAATCAACAGTGGCCACTGAATAAATCCAAAGTCAGAGTAGAATATCGAAGGGATGTGTGCGATGAAAGGTGCTACCTTCTTAACCCGTCAATTGCTCCTGTTTTAGCCACCTTATGCCAACTCACGGGAGTTGGATCCACGTATTTACCTCGAAGGAAACGCCGCCACCATCCTACTTCATTCTGGAATCTCCACCGCGTACACGGTTGTTAAAGTGGTTTTCAGAGTTGGCAGAGAGTATGACAACTTCCGATCCCGGTCTCTTTAACAACCAATCGTTATTATAACACCGCGGTCTTTTCAAAATAGTTTATACTTTTAAAACCAGAATAAATATCCATTTCAAAACCATATGAATACGATATCATTTCTATTTTAAAAACCCAAATAAAAATGATATCATTTTTATTTCAAATATATCCTCTTCCAAAATTATAGAATTTTTAAACCTATATACCTTGAAACCCATAGCTTTGGATCATAACTCTTAATACTTAAATGGTTTAAAAATAATATATAAAATAAATATAGTTTCTTTAATATCCCAAATAAATTTCAAACACCGATTTGAATCTCCAAATAAACCATTTTAATTTTCCATATATTTCAAATCTCTAAATATTCCACCATTTCAAAACAATTCTTTGATAATTCCATATATCTCAAATTCAATTATCATTATTTAGATTTGAAATGTTTACTTAATAAATCAAATATCATTTAAGTAAAACCTTTAAACTTTAAATAACCTGATGTTCTTTAAATTTTATTTACTTGATATATTCATTTAAATCAACTCGATATTTATTTAAATCACATTAACCCAAAATCAAGTTATAAAATCATACCCTTTTTTAAAAATCTCAATTTTTATTTAAATTTCACATCCATTTTATTCAAGTCAAATTCTTAAATCCTTCAATTCAAACCAATTTCATAATTATCTTCCAGCTTAATTTTTATTTAAGTCACCAAAGCTCTATATATACAATATCTTAAATAGGTACTTAACCATATAAAAATAAAACAATCAAACTTCGTTATTCAACTTATTTTTATTTAACAATTTTATACATATCTTAAATTTAAGAATTTTAACTATATATATTAATATTTATATAACATCAAAAAATAATATTTATTTAACCGTATATTCTTTTCCAAAACCATAGAAAACATTTCAAAATATTATATATATATATATAATCCTATGGTCAAGTGATACGAATATTTATCATTTCAATCCGCAATTTAAAATAAAAATGCGGTTGTATATCATTTCAAAACGCAATCCCGAATGAAATGAAAATGCATAATAACTTGCAGTTTATAACAATATAAAATACAACATTCATTCGTCCAATATCAACCATCAACCATTTATCACAATCATCATCCAATTAAATCAATACCATCAATATATGACAGAAAATAAACAACAGGTATAAATAGCAGTTAAATTCAATAATATTTTAAATAATTGTTTAACTGGAAGTTTATATGCAATGAATAATTAATTTACAAATTTAACTGGCAGTTTAAATGCAATGAATAAATTAAATAGCAGTTAAATTTAACTAAATGAAATTAACTGAGATGATTACTAAAATATGCCAAACAACCATAAATAAATTTTAAATCACATCATATATCAATTTAACAAACATAAGAAATTTTAGAAATTGTGAGTGGGTTAAAACACTCACCTTTTGAATTTAAATTGAATTTAAATCCAATTTAAATCCAATTTAAACCCAAAATTTGACCAGTCTCAGAATTCGTCCAAACCAGCTTAAAAAGTCTAAAATTCCAATACGAACCTAGCGGAGAAAACCGCGCATGAATCCGAATTCGTTCGCAAAAGTTATATAAATTAGAACGTTTGAAAATTGAAATAAATAAAAAGAAAAAAAAACAAACAATTACCAAACGCCACATCACCCTGGGCTTCCACTTCTCACGTGAAGGTTACAGCACCTGCTCGTTTGAAAAGCAGGGAACATCGCCACCTAAATGAAGACGCACACATCACCGCCACGCAGCGCCTCACGTCGCTACCCCCAGACATCGCCGCGCCACCTATCTCCTAGCACTGCTCCACAAGGCCTCGTGACACGCGCCCCTCCTCCCCATCGCCTCAAAAAACTGCAGCCGCCTTTTGGGATTGGAATCCCTAATTGAAAATTCCAAGACAATCCAACCGTCCAATCGACGTTCTACCTATGCTGATGCAATCCCCTCAGCGAGCTCTACAACAATTTGACGATCTGATGAAGTTGATCGTGGCACTACGAACGACCGAGAATTAAATCACGATTTCTGCCCAAACGATGAATCGGATTGAAAAACGAATTCCACCAGAAGATTATGCTCATTGAGAGCTTCAATATATATTTTTTCCAGATTTTCTGAGGACTTTGAAATTTATGCTTTGGATTTGATTTGAAATTGGATCTGGATCTAGAGTTTGTTTGTCTGCCATTGAGGAGGAGAGATTTGAGATTTACGTACAGACAAATGAGAATTAGAGAGGCTAGGGTTTATAGTAGGATATTTATAGATAGAATTGAAAATAGAACAGATGGATAAAACAGATATACGCGCTAACGCCAAAGTGGCCCCAAAAGCCTGTTTCGACTCTGAAACGAAATTGGATCAAACCATTTATCAAAATATATGTTTTAAAATATTTTAAACGCAATGGAAAAGGTTTCAGGTTCAAAGTGCATGGTATGAAGAAGTTATGCTCAAATCAATATTTTTCAAATTGATTTCAATTTCGTTTATCTCAAGGCGTTTCGAGTCCGTGCGATCAAACAACAAGTCCGATCGCTACGAAACTTGAAATCCTACAATAATTCACCGTTACGGATCAAATGAAACCGGTTTCGTCAAAATCCGAGTCAGTGGCCAAAATGGCTATTTTTCCATTAATTAAATAAATTAATAATTGATAAAATAAAAAAAAATCAAAATTTCAATTTCATGTCGATAATTGAAAATTTTCAACATTTTTAACTTTTTAATCATTTACAATGGTTTGAACAAATTTAAACGTCAATTTATCGTTGATTAATCTATCGATTGCAGTGTTAAATTTTAAATTTCATTATATTCAAATTTATAAATTAAGTTTCCCAAAAATCTATTAAATTTGCTTCCATCCTATTATTCAATTTATTGATGTCAATTGGATGAAGTTATCATTTTCTCAATAACATTAAAAATCTCCAATTTAAACTTCATTTCAAATAGTGACATAATTAGATAATTTATTCCATTCATTAGCAATTAATCCTATTGAATGTTTATTCAAATAAATAAATAAATCCCGACTCTCATTGTTTTGATTCAATTAATTATCGTATCTTCATCCTAGGTACCATTTACATTGGTATATATTCCGATAAATAACATTTTCCCAATTTATTTTTATTTCAAAGAATGTAGTAATTAATTCCATTCACAAAAAAATCCAATGAATTATAATTTATTTCAATAATCAAACTTGATTTAACTCCAAATCCTTTTTTATCTAATCAAAAATTATTGAATAAACAAAGGTAACCTTTGTTTACCCTATTATACATTAGTAAGTTCAAATTTCATCTTTCCTTCGTACTAACTACCCTATTTTCATTTTGTTACATTTCTACGAATATACACGCTAATTGCGTTTTATATTCTAAATAAATTCATTTACTAGGGTTCATACTTTCCATTATACCGATTACTACGCTAGCATAAATTTACAATTCCAATTATTTCATTATTTCACTTACACCTTCCATTATTATATCAATAATCACTAAATTAACGTTTATTATCAACTATAAATATTATAACTACTTAACGGACATCGATTTTATAAATTTACAATTTTATTACGTATTCTTCATCAGTTAACATAATTTTGAATTCCTTTCCCAATTTACTTTCAATTAATATGGTGTGTACTAATTTAGTTAATGCGTTAATTATTATTAATATAACATTAAGGCTCATTTAATTCCAATTGATTCACATTTTAATTATTAAGCCAAATAAACGGGTAACTTATAACGTGTGTTACCATGACTTTAATTACACCTATAAACTCCCTTTAATCAAACAAATGTTACAGTTCCTAAATACTACTGCTTTCATCTAATTACCATTAAGTATATTATTATTTTTCCATTAACAAATTTCAATAATTCTCCAGACCTTCCCTTTCCATTTATTCTTTTATTAAGTTTACATTAATAAATATTTTCTTCCATTTCTTTCATTCAACAACTTGTTCCATTATGAATACCGTTAACATTATTTCCAAATATCCCTTAATTAACATTAACGTAAACTTTTATTTATTTTTATTGCAATTGATTCAAAATTCAATTTATACAAATTCAGCTTTGACTAACTTTATTGCCTAAATTTACATGCAGTTACTTTTAATAAATAAATTATTTCATTGGTTAATCCAACAGTTACTTTTAGTTTCTCATTTTATATTTTATAACCAAATGTAACAACTTACACTATTCATAAATGGGATTTCACTTCAATTGTCAAAATTAAATTTTTTATAACCATTGCTAAATTACTTTCTCAATGTTTACTTCAATATAGGTTATAAATTTTTTATTTCTTCCTAATTTAATTACAAAATCTCATTAATTTACCCAATTTTATTTACCAGAATTTACGGGTCGTTACATTAGTAATAGAATATATCGGACAAGATTTTCTTTCTAGGTTTAGACCATTGGACAAGAAAGTCTTGACTGGTTGCTACTAGATAGGAGTTTTGGTCCGATGGTGGTTTCACTGGAAGAGAATTCCACTCTGTTGTGTGCCTACCAAACATATTTGAGTTGGGTTATTTTCTTTTGTTTCCTCCATTCCTTCACTCCTGTCGCTTTTGGGTTATCTTGCCTCTCCACTTTAGGGAGTTCAAACATGTTATACTCCTTATAGTACACATACACCTTTGTCAACCTTTCTCTGCATGGTTAACTTGACTTTATCGTTCCTTAGATGAAACTCACATATAACAACCCAAAACATCAAATACATCGATAATTAATATTTCTAAAATATTAGTTAATTTAACTAATTCATAACACTTCACAAACCAGTTAAATCATGGTCTTGTAAAGTATTCAAAAATACGGTTGTATGGCTTGAAGGTATGAATTTCGTTAGCTATTAATATTGAAAAATTCAAATGCTAACATTTTACGTAACATTTGCTACTGGTGTGACAATTTGGCCAAATTCATTGCTTACAGATCTTTCCAATAAAATCATATTTCACATTACTTAAAGTGGTACCAATAGTAACAATAATTACATACGTTCTTTTCACCAACACTATATCACTTTAAGATGTATGCAATTTGGTATTGGTCAAACTCCAATGTTATCCATATTCAACTTGATTAGTTTATAGGTAAAGTCCTTGGTTCAATAAAAAAATTATTGTCATTCATATAACTATGCCAAGGATTTTAACTTTGAGTTGACTATAGTTGACTGTGATACTAAACTTTTCTAACTGAGGGTACAAATTGCCTATTGAATAGTGATTCACTTCCAATACTGCAACTTAGACCTAACTATATTTGCTTGAAGGATAGTTAGCATGATTTGACTATAATCAAAGTGGAGCACTCACAGTTAAGTTATATGGTATTCTCAAGCTGAGGACTATATAACATTATTACACCAAGATTTCCAATTTGACCTAATTTTTATCAACCAACAGTAAACTCTCGGATGAGCCATTCCAGAGTAATTCAATAACTATAAGTACATAACCTCTTTATTCCCCCAGCGGCCATGATTAATACACCGTCCAAGATTTAGAGAGCGTAATGCACTCTAGTCTTAATAAATGTATAAATATCCTTTCTTGAAACATCTTGACCTAAAATAATTGAAAGAAAATATCATTTTATTTTATGATTAACCGCTCACAATTGCAACTACAACCACGTAAAATTTTATTTAATGATTTTCCTTTAATATATCTTAAATTAATTACTTGATTAATTATATCCTAATATAATAAAGTACATAAAAGAAATCGAATGCTGTTACTACATACAAGATAGACTACAGAGCAAGATATATGTGACTAATTACATAATTTCCCTTAAGGCATACAACTACATCCTTCAATTTTTTCCGCTCACACTTTCCTTTCATTATCTCTTCTAATAAAGTAAAAAAAATTCATCTACAACCATGGTAGGAAACCTTGCAATATATTTCATTACACTAGCTTTAACATAATTCATAGTGCACTTCACACTAGGTTTACTAACATTGCAAGTTATCCATTGACTCTTGATATCATATCTTAGCTACCATGAATAAAACTCTAAAAATCATAAGCACGAATATGCACGTACTAACAAAATGCCTATACTTGAGATCCAATACCATATTTTTGTTCGTAACATTATTTTTTTCTTTAAATAAATTGTCTTTTTTTGAAGTTTCACTTTCTTCTTCATCCATATTTAATAATGAAAGGAAAAAAGATGAAAAGTTAACTAATATGGAATGATGTCATTCATTTTAGTCAAAAAATTATGAGAGTGAAAATTCATTTATTTCCAAGTTGTTTTATTGGGGTGGAAAAAGAAAAAAAAAGCGTTAAACGAATTAGCTTTGAGAATTAATTGTTCAAATCATATACTCTTCGCTACTTTATGCTCTAAAGTAATCATGGAAAAGAATAACAAAACCATAGGTTTACATTACTGTTACTACTAGTGCGAACCCGTGCTTCGCATACGGACCGCACTCAACCTCTTATTATCATAATATGTTTAAATGATTTATATAGTTCATTGATTAAGAAATAGTGATCTTTTCTATAAATTTTCAAATAAATTTGCATTTTGTCTAAAACTTGTGTATAAATCTTTGAAAACGGTAATGCAGATAGTATTGGTGATTGATAAACAATTGCAAAATATCGAGCAACAATGATTTCAAAGATAAAATTTCCACACAATACACATATAAATTATACACATATAAATTTATTGTGTGCATCAGCTGTTGCTCCGTGCATCAGCTGTTGCTCCATGCATCAGCTGTATTATATGTAACTTCATTTGGTGAGATACATTTATCAAACATTTCCTTTAATACTTAATGTCGTTGATTCCATTTGCTGCTTCGGTAATAACTATCTATAAGAGCAGTACAGGTAACAACATTTGGTTTACACTTGACCATTGATCCAAAAATGCCAAAAGCAACGTTGATATGATTCATGAGAATGCAAGTGTTGATGATCACATAACTGACTATGTCTAGGAACACATTATGCAGCATCATATTATTGTAGAATGATAAGATTAGAGGATAAAGAGATTTATTATGTTTTGAACGATTCTTGCGAAAAATATGCTAAATCTAAAGCATACATATTTTATGTCTGAAGTGTTGGAACTAACAACCATTATTCAACAATATTTATTTTAGTGTAAAGAATATCATTGTATTTCTTTTACAGTCAAAGCAAATTCAATATAATAAGAAGCATATAATTGTATTTAATGCTTTTGAGCTTTCTGCTTCTATTTCTAATTCCATCTAACATTGTTGCTATATTTTGGTAATGTTAGATTTCATCAGACTTGACTGCAATTTGTGAAAGTAGAATTAGAGGCTGGAAATTTTCAAAACAATCAACAACATAGATTAGTTAAAAGAAATAAAGTCAAACAGATTTAATAACTTTAATAATATGAATAATCCGAAAAACTATTATTTAAAAAAAAATTATTTTTAGCTATCGACAATGGATATCATTGGAAAGCATATTAAATTTGAGATTTAATAGTGAAATCGATTCTTAAATCCAATTAATGTAGAAAAAGTTATCACATTTTAAAGTTTGGAATAGAAAGAAATTAAAAACGTGACTGTTCATTTTCCAAAATATGAAGGAGGCCTGTGTGCTCTTGAAATCTAACTCAATAATAATATTATAGTATAGATTATCCCATCTGTCTACTCCATCATTCTCTAGAATATTTGACAAATAAGTTAGGGATTCCAATGAAATTTATACTCTTTGAATTTTTAATGCCTCTAATATCGATAAGCTTCCGTTCCTAATTATTGCAACATCAAGATATAGCTGTAAGATAATTTTAAATTTCAAATCAGGCAATTGATTTAACTTACATTTATTTTTTGGAATTAGATTTCTCAAGTGTTTTGGAATTATATAGTATTGAATGATGCTTTATTTAACATTGTTATATTTTCACTGTTTTTATGGTATTTTGATTGATAATTACTCCAAAAACCTTAATTTATAATCTCACATTTGTTTTTGAACTTCGATCAATTTTAAATGATAATTACTTCATCATTTTAGCACAAATTTCCATTTAAATTACCAATGGTTGTTTGAGATATGGATTATATTTACACTCTTACCAATTTTCATTATAATATAAAGATCAGAATGAATCATTCTGTATGTTAACATTTGAATATTTTAATTGGTTGTCTTCACTACTATCAATTTCTCATTATTGTATCTTCTACCCTTAAAACATTCATACTTTATTGAATTATCTTCAATTTATTTCTACTCAAGTAGCTTTTACCCAAATTAATGTTTACTTGATCCACTGCAATTATGAGTACGAGAGTTACGGCATATGCTTCACGCATGAATTGTTTTTTTGCAAATTGTGTATGTCAAGCACATTCAAGAGAAAATGATTTGTAGATATATTTAACTATGTTTTTACATTAAAATAATTTTTTGTTAGTTTATTTTATTTCTAAGTTGCATTGAACAAAAAAATATTATTTTTAATAAATGATTTATTTAATATAAAAAATTTAATTAATTTATTTTTTATTTTAAATTTTAAACATCTAATTTAAAAAAAAAATTCTTATTTAATTAATAATTTATACGTTAGATCCTATCTTTAAGTGATATTAAGATTCGAATGTATTTGTAAATGGTTGTTTTGAATTTATAAAAGAACATTATTTGTTAGATCCTATTTTTAAGTTATATTAAGGCTGACAATATTTATAGATGGACATTTTGAATTTGTAAAAGAAATTTAATTGTTAGATCCTATTTTCAAGTAATATTAAGATTTGGTATTAGGGGCGTTTTTGGTAGTTCACGCTGACACCAAAAGAGCATGGCACCAAAGGTATTACAACTATTATTAAAGATAAATTATATTTTAATGTTACTTAAAATTGTATGATTTACTTTAAGATTTTACTAATCCCTTTTTTGAAATTTTCCATAAAAATTATGAGTACGTATTTTAGTGCTCGAAATTTACTTGATATTTGACTATTGAATTATTCTCTTCTATCTCATTATTTTATCAACTTCACCCGACATGAAATAAAATAATTTCTTCCAATTGCAGATTTACGTGTAGATTCATTACTTAATGTTTTTGAATGTATTTTTCTTAACTGCTTTTGTTACTAAATTATGAAACATTCTTAGTGCAAAACAAACATGACAGTGGTCACTGGTGCTTTGCCATTGTGTAACGACCCAGAATTCCAGTCATTTCAAATTCGAATATTTAATTGATTTTAAATATTCAAAGGTTAATTCTACAAGTTGAATAAGTTATAATTCGAATGTCTTGATTTAACCGAATAATTAAATTATTAATATAATATTTGAAATTGCAGAAATAATTGGAATTTGAGTTAATATGAATGAAAATGATTTATAAAGCTGAATTAAATTCTATTTGAATTAGAATGATGTCAGAGAACTTTTAAAATTGAATTAAAAGTTAATTTATAGAAATTGAATATTTTAATATAACATGTAAAAATAGTCATTTTTCACACAGTCTCGGATTCGATGAAACTAGTTTCATTGGATCTGTAATGCTATATTATTGTAGGATTTCAAATTTCAAGTCAATCGGATTTACGGTTTAGTCGTGGGAAGCTGAAATGCGTAGAAATTTGTTTAAGTAAATTTTAAATTTAAATAGTCGATTCGAAAACCTATCTTCCAAACACAATCAAATTAGCTTCCGACATATATTCCATTATGTTCAGAATAGGGGTAAAACATTATAAACGCCATGGGGCACGCTTCGTTTGGAGTTTGGAAAACTTTCGAATGAATAGTGTCAGGAAAATTTTCTATATAAGGACAAACTTTTTTATAATTTCCTCAAAACCCTAATGCAACCTTCATATTCGCCACCTTCATATTCAATGGCCGACATCTTCCAAACTTCTTCCCTCTTTTTCTTCGAATCCATCCACTTTTAAGAAAAGTCTTCAACTAAAAAAGCGCAGAGCATATCGAGATCTTCGATGTGAATGGTGATTATAGGTTTTAGAGCTATGGATAGGCGGCAAAATAATGATGAACATCGTGCGCTTGGAGGGGAAAATCACGACGATGGTGGCATGTGGTGGGGCCGCACTTGGCTGGGTGGTGCGTGGCAGGGAGGGGCATCTCGTGGTGGTCGTTGATCGACGTCTTGATGAAGTGAAGGGAGACGGCCATCAATTTTTTGTCGCATACTATGGTTTAAGTCGCATACGACTTGAACGATGAGGAAGAAAGCATGATTAGTCCAGATGTGATCAAGCAGAAAATTAGTGGCCACAATTGAGTTAGGGTTTAAAAATAATAATAAATTGTAAATTAATTTATATATGAAGTCGTACAATCTTTAAAATGCTATAACTTCTTCATATGAGGTCCTTTTTTGACAAAACAAGTTGTGTTGGGTCCGTATTGACGAGCATTGCATTTTAGAGTTAGTTCGGATTTGATTGAAGCTAATAAATTTTGGATGAAATTAAATGCTCGTTTAATTTTATTCGGAATAAAACACTACAACTGCTATTGGAAGCAATGTGAGTACAACTTACTCTTTCTAACTCACTGATAATTTTATATGAGTGAGAATAAATTTATTTTATGTTGATTGATGATAGTTTGGATGATATATGATATATTATATATGTTGATTGGTATTTGGATATATTCCTACCTATTGGAGCAGATGAGACCCTATACGTTCCCATGTATGAGCGGATGACCCTTTGTACGCGCGTCTGCCTTAATGCAGACATTGTACACATATTCTAATATGTATATTTGTTGTGGGTGACAGGTTGGAGGGATCCAACTGGATTCCTCACCAGTGTTGATTTTTGTTTACAGGTGTTTACAAATGATGTTATCATATGATATATGATGTTTTGGTTGCTATGATTGATGTATTTAGTGCTGTTGCACATGGGTCTATTTTTTGGTAATTTAAAAAATTTCAAAGTGATGATTTCAAATAAAAAAGGATTTTCAAGGGATTTTGAAAATAGATGTTTTATTAAATTTTGAATTGTTAAGGAATGAATTTCTTTTGAATAAATAAATGTCATAATTTTTATGTTATAAAATTTATGATTTTTGTGAAATATATCAAAATGTAATTTTTGGTATATGGAGTTAATTATTTTGTATATAGTTTAAATTGAGATTTTTGAAATAAGATTTATAGATTTATAACCAATGAGGTTATAAAGGAATGAATTTGTAAATTAAGAGAATTTTAAATAATTATCTTATAATTTAGACTTTGGAATATAAACGAGATTTAAACGGAATTGGTTAATAAAGGGATTTTATTAATTGAAGTTTTTATAAAATATAAATGGAATTTATAAACATTGTTTTACAAATCCGAAATCAACTTATTTGGTAAGCTAAATATAAATGCTTATTAAAGGTATTATATCCACGATTCTGGATAATGGATAATCCTTTAATAAATATGTAGAAGCAATGAATTTGGTAAAGGAGAAACATTCATGAATTTGTATAGTGGATGATCTTTTAAAAAATGTGTAGAAGTATCGAGTTTGGATAAGAGATTTATATTCACGATTTTGGACAGTGAATAATCTTTTAAATTAAATGAATGTTTCGGGAAGTGATATTATTAAATGGAGTGAAATGGTTTGAAGATTATTTTAAACGTATGAGCATCAAATACATAGATTTCAACGTTCATTGATGAAATAGACGTTTCGAAAAGTAAGGAAACGTTGGACTATAACATTGTTGTTATAGTAAATGATTTTTGAAAGGAAATGTTTTGTATAATATATAGGATTTACCAATCTATCAAATTTTTGAATCCCTATACTAATGATTTTGGGTTGTTGTAACGATGCTTTACGCCACATTCTTTTTGACCCAATTAAGTATGTTAAGAGAATGTTTTCCTTAAAGAATAAATATACACTTAATCATGATTTAAGTATATGTAATTGTAACAACCCGTAAATTTTAATGGTTTTATTTACGAATTTAACTAAAATTTTGTGAATTTCTAATGATTGAATTTTGAAATAAAAATTTGATATTTGAAATATGTCTATTTAAACATATAAAATGATAAATTTTCATTAAATAATATTGAATTTTATTTTATTGTATAGTTTCAGTCAAATTCAAATCAGTTAAAAATTGATGATAATCAAATATTTTCCACACTTGGATATTTTTATACAATAAATTTGTAAATCATCATTTGAGTGAGTCGACATATTTCATTTCTTCAAATTTGGACAACTATTGCTTCGATTATCTTATTTTCGATGGATTTGCAGCACTTTCGATACCGTGTATCAATTTTTGATTGGATTGTCATACCGCTGATATCTGTATACCATTTTGATCGTTTCGTCATGCTGACCTCCGCAGCATTTTCATTCGGGTCTTCTGGTATCCGACATGTGATGAATTTGGCGAAACGGTAGTCGTATCGGTTTTGAGTCTTTTTGATTACCTTGTCCTTTCATTTACCCAACGGCTGAAACAAAGAGCCGTTAGCATTTATTTTCTCCTGAATTTCTACTGGACCTTCTATATTCCCACTTTTCAATATATTTATGTGGGTTGCCTTTCTATTTCATCTTCGTTCACTATAATCAAATGAGAAAATATATATGTACATTATACAAGTTTAACATCCGGGTGCATTCTCTCTTCCAAGCACCGATCTCCGCCTTTCACCAATACTACACGGCAAAGTATGTCGGCCTCCCTCCTCCACCGTCCTAATGATCCCCTCTCCCCTCTTCTCCGCCCAAGCTAGCAGCCCACCACTTCTTCTTCTCGAGTAGCCGCAACTAGCTGCGCCGACCTTTCGCCTACCTGAGCCTTCACCTATGTTGCTTTAGTTTTGCTTAGCTGAGATCTGTTTAAAACCTTTAGCCTTCTCACCACTGTGAAGCCTGCTTCATCTTCCCTCGTTTTCTGCCCGACCATAGTTGTCAAATAATGTTTTTGTTTTTCTGTACTATATGTATTTTTTATGTTTGCATATCTATCTGCAGCATATATACACATCGAGTTGCTTTCATTTGAGAAGTGCATTCATATTTTGTGAAGCCTATTTATACTTTGATCTAAAGCCTAACCTCCATTTTATATATATAAGTTTCATTTTAGTATATGCGTTCATGTTAAATATAGTTTTGAATATTATGATTTTTCTGATGTGTTTTAAGAATAATGGAATAATTTTTTAATTTAGAAGGAAGTCCATATACCTATGACTACTCAACTGAAATATATTGTCTGTGGACTTTATCTGTTTAAAATAAAATTATAAGATTTTATATATGTGTATATAAGGTCCAGTTTTAATAATTTAGTTCTTTATATATACAAGTTTAAGCGTTGTTTTTTATTATGCAAATTATATATACGTATAACTTATACATTCTATTTGCGGGAAGTTTTAAGTGATTGATATTTAAAAGTGTATATATATATATATATAACTTATATAAAGTCTATTATAGAATTCTTTTATTGATGGTTATATAACAAAATATTAAGTTGTATATACGTATATAAAGTAACTTTTGTGTCATTAATATGAATACATATATATACTATAGAATAATACTATGTAAAGGTTTGTACAAGTTGTATTGGCTGCTATTATATATATATATATATTATAGTTTTCTAAGTTATAAGTTGTGGATTATATATGTTTTATAAACCTGTATATACTAATATATATATATATATATATATATCAAGTTTATCTAATTTATTTTTATTTATTTATTTTTATTTTTATTTTTTGAAGATATATTAATATATGTTAATTTTATAAGCAAGCTATATTATTAGTTCAACTTGTTATAATGTAAGTATATACATGGTATCAAGTTTTTCTGTTTTCTTAGTATGTTGTTTTATAGCTTATATTCATTTAGTAGCATGTTTACATAAGTTATATATGTATTCGTTTACATATGTTATATTGTATGATATATATTTATATCTGGTTTATGTTAGTCATATATATATATTATATGTAATTGGAACCTACTTTCTGCAGTGGGTATATACATATACATATATATATAACTATGTTTGTTTATATATATATATATATAATTATAATATGTTTCAAGATATATATATGAGTAAGCATGAGCAGTCTGTTTGTTTTAAAGGTTGTATTATACAAGTGTTGTGTATATATTATTATATAAACTCATACTTGATATGTTGTATAGTATACAAGTTTTAATGTTAGTTTATGTGTATTAAAATAAAGCAAGTTTGTATAAATTGTTTTAAATATAAATGTTAAAGATATAACATGTATGTAAGTGTTTTGTACTTTTAATAATATATATATATATATATATATATATATATTTCAAAATATATGATGTATATATGATTGACTTTATATATATGTTTTAATATAGAACTATGTTTTTTGAAAACCATATATATGTTTTATTTAACATATGTTTGAATTTAAATATGATTTTTTATATATATAGTTATACGTAAGTTCACTTATACCAATTATATTCATCAATCCAATTCTGATTTGATTTCGTCTATTCCTGTTGATCGGCTTTGTTCATCAATTCGTGCCCATTTCACTTTGCTTTGGAATTCGCGCCTGGATCCGTAATCTACTTCGTTGTCAAATTCCTCTAGCCTCGAAAGGCGAGTAATCACTCATGATTTATGTTCTTATATTTATTAAATTTGATTTCAATTGAAACGACAATTGAAATATGCTGCTGTTATTATTTACATTGCAATATATATGTCGTTATCCATATATGTTCACCTTTGACATCGACACCATTATTTGTTATTTATAATAATGATATATGCCTGTTATATTATTTCATATCTGTTATCACTCTACAAGTTCCCTATTAGTATAGAATTCCTTTTGGGTTGAAATGATACATACCCGAGCAATCTGTATAATAGGAGAAAATCATTATGGGTTGAAATGATAGACCAAAGCAATTTTCATTGAATTGAATTTGAGATTGCGGGTTGAAATGATATATACCCGTATACGTTTAAATTGCAGATTGAAATGATAGATATCCGTATCACTTGACCACAGGATAGAAAATTACATACAGACACCGTTGGTCAATGTTTAGATATATATTTTGAAATGATTTTCAAGGTTTTGAAATTTAATTTATTTAAGAATTATACTCAAATAATTTTGATTCGAAATTTATTAAATTTGGGATTTTAAAGATATGATTTTATAACTTGATTTTTGATTAAAAGTGATTTAAATGAATATTTCAAATTTACATAAATTGAAATGGTAAATTTAGTGTTATTTAAATTTGAAATTTAAATTTTTATTTAAATGTAATTTGAATGATTAAATAAATATTTCAAAATGAATAATAGTAAAGTGAATTTGATATATATATATATATATATATATATATGTATGTATGTATGTATGTATATGTGTATATATATGTATATATATATATGGAATTATCAAATCTAGTTTTGAAACGTTTGAATATTTAAAGCTTTGGAAATATTGAAATTGAAATGGTTTTTTTTTTGTGGTTAAAATCTGTATTTGAAATCGATATAATTTGTAATAGTTTATTGAGAAACTGAAATAAATTGAAATTGATAATTTGAGATTGGATTAAATTTGAATTTTGGAATTCGAGTTGATTCGGAATTGACTTGTGAAATTTGAGGAAATTATTTTATTATATAAAGTATTTTTAAATTATATTTAAACTATTTTATATTTTACTTTATAAATTATTTAATACAAACTATTTTTAATATAAACTATTTTTAATACACTAACTATTTTATTATATAATATTTTAACTTGTAACTCTTTTATATAAACAATTTTACTTTATAAACTATTTTATTTTTTTGAATATCTAAACTGTTTAAGTGGTGGAAGTTAGGTTTTCAAAGTTATGAATTTCAAAGTATTATGTTTTGAAAGTGTTAATATTTCAAGTGTTTTGGCTTCGAAAGTGTTATAACTTTGAAAGTGCTATGATTCTGGAAATGGAAATGATATCATATTTGGCTGTGAAATAGAAATGATATCGTATTGATATGGTTTTGAAATGGCAATAATATTCGGTTTTGAAGAATAAACTATTTTGAAATGACCGCGGTGTTATAATAATGATTGGTTGTTAAAGAGACCAGGATCGGAAGTTACCATACTCTCTGCCAACTCCGAAAACCACTTTAACAACTGTGTACGCGCTGGAGATTCCAAAATGAAGTAGGATGGTGGCGACGATCTTATTGAGGTATATACGTGGACCCGACTCCCCTAAGTTGGCATGAGGTGGCTAAAACAGGAAAAATCGACGGGCCAATGAGGTAGCTCCTCTAATCGGATACACTCCTTCGATGCCATTCTATTACTTTGTGATTGATTTGGTGCGCACCTTTGATTTTTGATTTTGGGAGTGTGGATTGAGGTGGGCGGTAGTGGCTGCTATGCGTTACCACCAGTCTAGAAGTGTAATTGTATATCTATCTACCCTGGCATTCCCTAGTTGAGCCGTGTCACCTACCCTATCATGCTTTCCACGAGTTTGATTTGTGTCGTACCTATGGATATTTATGGTAGCCTGTCGATCTGGAGGTACGATGGTACTGTATAGACTACTGGCACTATAAATGTGTTAAGGTGGAAAACATAAAGCTTTAACGCTATTTTTAAGTATGTTTACTTTACTATATACATTATTATAATTGCATATATTACTACATAGTAGATAATTTAACGGATCCTTAGGGGATGGTTATCCCAAACATCCCTTGAGTTACTTGTATTTCGGTTGTTATTTCATTTGAGTTTTATTTATCGATATAAGAATGTTAATCCTAACTCGAGTGTTTTGTGTTTTTCTTTATGCTTGGGTCAGACTGAGTAGTACAGCTTTTGAGACTCACTTTTGGAGTTGGAGCTTCATTTGAGATCCGTCTACATACTTTCAGCTTGCAATTATTCAGTTGATTCCAGTAATGTATTCAAATATATATTGAGATATCTGTGTATGCGAGATCTCTATTGTATCTTATTTAACTCTGATATATATATATATATATATATATATAGTAGCTTCATGAACTACTATTCTTTTGTTTCCGCTGCATATTGTATATTATTATGTATTTGTGATTCTGTGATTTATTTATTTACTGTATATGTTGAGTTTTGCCAAATATAAATTAACAATCTGGTATTTTGAGTAATTCAAATCTGGCATGTATGGATGCGAATGGTTGAAAATATCAGGATGTTACATTTGGTATCAGAGCTTTGGTTTTAGAAAAAACTAAGTATATGCAGTAGATTGAATTACAGAATCACTTTCGTTCGAGCATGGAATTTTTCCTCTTTGATTCGAATTTCCTTTGAATTTTGGAACATTCCCCTTGGTTCCAAATTCCATCCTTATCTCTCCCTATTTGTGTTTCCTGATTTTGGAGTATCCAATAACTCCACTTCGAATGATCTCTATAATAACTCGACGGTCTCGCCAATCTTCGAATGATTTGTAACGGGTGAAACTCCTTTAAAATAGGCATTGATTTACCGAAGATTTCTTTATCCTCGGTTTATGGTGTTATCTTTCTCCCGCTATGCCTGAATTCTATCTCTTGAGATCGAATGTTGATTTGCCTTTGGATTATGCATCGATCTTATTCCACGGTTGACCCAGTTAAGATTGCCCATGATTTAGATAAACTTATCTGTCTTTCTATTTTGTTATTTAATCATCTTATCTTTATTTCGAACCTATCTTCGAATCAAAATTCTCTTAATTGAGTCCATCAAATATGGATCTCTATCGTTGCTTTGAAATCCATTCTTGTATCGTCGACCAAGGAAGTGTATTTGTAAACTAATATTAAAAATGTTGTATATATATATATTGTGTTGTTTGAGTTGTTGATGTTGATTTGGGTTTTGGATCAATTCGTCTAATCAGCGCTATCGATAAGATTTCCAAAACACTTGAACAGAGCAAACTGACACAATATTGTTTTCTAACTTGGTACATAAAATAAATTTTGTGTGATTATATTATATATATAAGTAAATTTTCTAAAAGATAATTGTTAACTGAATTGGTTAACAAAATGATAATATTTGATTTTCATTTATTGTTTTGTAAACCAATGACTATTTCCTCATAAAATAAATAAATGGAATTATACATATAGTTATAAATTGATTTGGAATTTTAAAACATGGTTCATAAATTGATTTATGATTTGAAATGAATTTAAGTTAAGAATTTGAGAATTGATTTTCGGTGATTCCAAATTTTGATTTTTAAGTTTCAAAATGTATATTATTGAAATTATTTTTGAATATAAATTATTTTCAAAGAATTTTAAAGTTCTAAAACAGTGCTCTCCTCTTTTGTCACTGAAAAATAATTTCAGTGACGATGGCCGCATCATCGACATTCATTTTCGAGTTTCAAAGTGGGGAGACCATTCTGTAGCTTTGCTACACTTTTGTTTTGGAAATTAAATAGATTTGAGTTTCTAAAGTATGACTTGAATTATAATATGTTGTTATATGATTTTAGACCTGATTTGATAGATATAATATATACAGATATATGTATCTCTAAATTGTTTGAAGTTAATCGAAAATTTAATTCTTAAATTTTATGTCAATGGATGATTTCATAATAAAGCCAAAAATTTAAATGAATATTCAAACTTGAATAATTGAATTAGGAAAAAAAATACTTGTAAAAAAATACTTAATTGCATTCCAATATAACTTACCATAATCATTTAGAAGTTAAAAATGTAATTGAATAATTTACAATGAAAATGATGTTAAAAGAATTTATAAATAAAATTGAGAGGTTATAATAAATGTTTTATACTTAATATTATGGTTCATAGAAACGTAATTAAGATAAATTGGATAATAGGATAATGAATAAATAAGATAGACATAAAAATTTTGTTTTGAAGGAATTTATAAGTTGAAATCTAATCAACTTAATGGAATACCTTGAATTTAAAATCAATTATTGAATTTTAACTAATTTAAACTGAAATTTATATGATTTGAACCAATTGTTTTATTTTATTTTCAATCTATTTTATTTCTGGTTTTTTTTATTCTCCTACCTCCTTCCTTTACGGGGACGAAAAGTTTTAAGTTGTGGAGAGTTTAACAACCCGTAAATTTTAATGGTTTTATTTACGAATTTAACTAAAATTTTGTGAATTTTTAATGATTGAATTTTGAAATAAAAATTTGATATTTGAAATACGTCTACTTAAACATAGAAAATGATAAATTTTCATCAGATAATATTGAAGTTTATTTTATTGTATAATTTCAGTCAAATTCAAATCAGTTAAAAATTGATGATTATCAAATATTTTCCAAACTTGGATATTTTTATATAATAAATTTGTAAATAATCTTTTGAGTGAGACGACATATTTCATTTCTTCAAATTTGGACTACTGTTGCTTCAATTATCTTATTTTCGATGGATTTGCAGCATTTTCAGTACCGAATATCGACTTTTGGTCAGATAGTTATACCGCTGATATCTGTATACCATTTTGATCGTCTCATCGTGTTGACCTCCGCAGCATATTCGTTTGGGTGTTTCGGTATCTGGTAAGTGACGAATTTGGGGAAACGGTAGTCGTATCGGTTTCGAGTCTTTTTGATTACCTTGTCCATTCATTTACCCAACGGCTGAAACAAAGAGTCGTCAGCATTTATTTTCTCCTGAATTTCTGTTGGACCTTCTCTATTCCCACTTTTCAATATATTCATGTGGGTTGCCTTTCCATGTCATCTGCGTTCACTGTTATCAAATGAGAATACACACACACATTATATAAGTTTAACAGCCGGGTGCATTCTCTCTTAGAAGCGCCGATCTCCGCCTTTCACCAACACTACACGACAAAGTATGTTGGCCTCCATCCTCCACCGTCCTAACGATCACCTCTGTCCTCTTCTCCACCCAAGCTAGCATCCCACCACTTCATCTTCCCGAGTAGCCGCAACCAACTGCGCCGACCTTTCGCCTACCCGAGCCTCCACCCATGTTGCTTTAGATTTTCTTAGCCGAGATATGTATAAAACCTTTAGCCTTCTCACCGCTGTGAAGTCTACTTCATCTTCCCCCGTTTTTTGCCTGACCATAGATGTCAAGTAATGTTTACATGTTTCTGTAGTATATGTATTTTGTATGTTTGCATACTTATCTACAACATATATACACATCGAGTTGCTTTCGTTTGAGAAGTGCATTCATATTTTGTATAGCCTATTTATACTTTGATCTAAAGCCTAGCCTCCATTTTTTATATATAAGTTTCATTTTATTATATGCATCGATGTTAAACATAGTTTTGAATATTATGATTTTTATGATGTGTTTTAAGAATAATGGAATATTTTTATAATTTTGAAGGAAGTCCATATACTTATGACTACTCAACTGAAGTATATTGTCTGTGGACTTTGTCTATTTAAAATAAAATTATAAGACTTTATATATGTATATAAGGTCCAGTTGTAATAATTTAATTCTTTATATATAAGTTTAAGCGTTGTTTTTTCTATTGCGCAAATTATATATACATATAATTTATACATTATATTTGCTGGAAGTTTTAAGTGATTGATATTTAAAAGTGTGTATATATATATAACTTATATAAAGTCTGTTATAGATTTCTTTTATTGATAGTTATATAACAAAGTATTAAGTTATATATACATATATAAAGAAACTTATGTATGATTAATATGAAAACATATATAAACTATAGAATAATGCTATGCAAAGGTTTGTACAAGTTGTATTGGCTGATGTTATACATATATATACATATAATATAGCTTTCTAAGTTATTAGTTGTGGATTATATATGTTTTATAAACCTGTATATATTAATACATACATACATATATACATATATATATATATATCAAGTTTGTCTACTTTATTTCTTTTATTTTTTTTATTTTTATTTTTTGAAGATATATTAATATATGTTAACTTTATAAGCAAGCTATATTATTAGTTCTACTTGTTATACCGTAAGTATATATATGGAATCAAGTTGTTCTGTTTTTTTAGTATATTGTTTTATAGCTTATATTCATTCAGTGGCATGTTTACATAAGTTATGTATATATATTTGTTACATATGTTATGTTGTATGATATATATTTCTATCGGGTTTATGTTAGTCATATATATATTTTATGTATTTGGAACCTACTTTCGGCAGTGGTTATATACATATATATACCTATGTTTGTTTATATATAACATATAAGTGTGTATATACATATAAGTATAATATATTTCAGGATGTGTATGAGTTAGTTTATTTTAAGCATGAGTAGTCTGTTTGTTTTAAAGGTTGTATTATACAAGGGTTATATATATATATATATATATATATATATATATATGTTATTATATAGACTCATACTTGATATGTTGTATAGTATACAAGTTTTAATGTTAGTTTATATGTATTAAAATAAAGCAAGTTTATATAAATTGTTTTAAATATAAATGTTAAAGATATAACATGTATGCTAGTGTTTTGTCCCTTTAATAATATATATATTTATTTCAAAATATAATATATATATATATGATTGATTTTATATATGTGTTTTAATTTAAAACTATGGTTTTTGAAAACCATATATATATATTTAATTTAATATATGTTTGAATTTAAATATGATTATATATATATATATATATAGTTATATTCAATTTCACTTATACCAATTATATTCATCAATCCAATTCTGATTTGATTTCGTCTATTCCTATTGATAAGCTTTGTTCGTCAACTCATGCCCATTTCACTTTGCTTTGGAATTCGTGCATGGATCCGTAATTTACTTCGTTATCAAATTCCTCTAGCCTCGAAAGGTGAGTAATCACTCACGATTTATGTTCTTAGATTTATTAAATCCGATTTCAATTGAAACGGCAATTGAAATATGCTGTTGTTAGTTATTTACATTATTATATTTATGTTGTTATCTGTATCTGTTCACCTTTGACATCTGACATCTTTATCTGTTATTTATATTGATGATATATGCCTGTTATATTATTTCAGGTCCGTTATCACTCTGAAAGTTCCATATTATTTTAGAATTCCCTATGGATTGAAATGATACATACCCGAGCGATCTGTAGAATAGGAGAAAATTGTTATGGGTTGAAATGATAGACCCAAGCGATTTTCATTGAATTGAATTTGGGATTGCGGGTTGAAATGATATATACTCGTATACGCTTAAATTGGATTGAAATGATAAATATTCGTATCACTTGACTATAGGATAGAAAATTATATACAGACACCATCGGTCAATTTATAGATATAAATTTTGAATAGATTTCCAAGGTTTTGAAATTTAATTTATTTAAGAATTATACTCGAATAATTTTGATTCGAAATTTATTAAATTTGGGATTCGAAAGATATTATTTTATAACTTGACTTTTGATTAAAAGTGATTTAAATGAATATTTCAAATTTACATAAATTGAAATGGTATATTTGATTTTATTTAAATTTGAAATTTGAAGTTTTATTTAAATGTTATTTGAATGATTAAATAAATATTTCAAAATAAGTAATAGTAAATATATATATGGAATTATCAAATCTAGTTTCGAAATGTTTGAATATTTAAAGCTTTGATAATATTGTAATTGAAATGGTTTATTTTTTTGTGGTTAAAATCTGTATTTGAAATTGATATAATTTGAAATGGTTTATTAAGAAATTTAAATAAATTGAACTTGATAATTTGAGATTGGATTAAATTTGAATTTTGGAATTCGAGTTGATTTGGAATCGACTTGTGAAATTTGAGGAAACTATTTTATTATATAAAGTATTTTTAAATTATATTTAAACTATTTTATATTTTACTTTACAAATTATTTTAATATTAACTATTTTAATATACTAACTATTTTATTATATAATATTTTAACTTGTAACTCTTTTATATAAACTATTTTACTTTATAAACTATTTTATTTTTTTCAAATATCTAAAATGTTTAAGTGGTGGAAGTTAGGTTTTCAAAGTTATGGATTTCAAAGTACTATGTTTTGAAATTGTTAAAATTTCAAGCGTTTTGGTTTCGAAAGTGTTATAACTTTGAAAGTCCTATGGTTTTGGAAATGGATATATTTGAAATGAAAATGAAATCATATTTGGCTTTGAAATAGAAATGATATCGTATTGATATGGTTTTGAAATGGCAACAAGATTTGGTTTTGAAGTATAAACTATTTTGAAATGCCGCGATGTTATAATAACGATTGGTTGTTAAAGAGACTGGGATCGGAAGTTATCATACTCTACCAACTCCGAAAACCACTTTAATAACCGTGTATGTGGTGGAGATTCTAGAATGAAGTATGATGGTGGCGACGATCCTATTGAGGTATATATGTGGACCTAACTCCCATGAGTTGGCATAAGGTGGCTAAAACAGGAGCAATCGACGGGCCAATGAGGTAGCTCCTCTAATCGGACACACTCCTTCGATTCCATTCTATTACTTTGTGATTGATTTGGTGCGCACCTTTGATTTTTGATTTTGGGAGTGTGGATCGAGGTGGCCGGTAGTGGCTGCTACGCGTTACCACCAGTTTGGAAGTGCAATTGGTATATCTACCTTTGCATTGCCTAGTTTTGCAGTGTCACTTACCCTATCGTGCTTTCTACAAGTTTAATTTGTGTCATGCCTATGGAGTATTTATGGTAGCCTCCCGATCTAGAGGTACGATGGTACTGTATAGACTATTGGCCCTATAAATGTGTTAAGATTGAAAATGTAAAGCCTTAATGCTATTTTTAAGTAAGTTTACTTTACTTTAGACATTGTCATAATGGCGTAAATTAATACATAGTAGATAGTTTAACGGATCCTTAGGGGATGGTTATTCCAAACATCCCTTGAATTACTTGTATTTTGATTGTCATTTCACTTGAATTGTATTTATTGATATAAGAATGTTAATCCTGACACGAGTGTTTTGTGTTTTGCTTTATGCTCGTGTCAGACTGAGTAGTAAAACTTTTGAGACTCATCTTTGGAGTTGGAGCTTCGTTTGGAGATCCATCTACATCCTTTCAGCCTTTAGTTATTCAGTTGATTCCAGTAACGTATTCAGATATTATATCGAGATAACTATGTATTCGAGACCTCTGTTGTATCTTATTTAACTTTGATATATATATATATATAGCAGCTTCATGAACTACTATTCTTTTGTTTTATCTACATATTGTATATTACTGTGTTTGTGATTCTATGATTTATTCATTTACTATATATACTAAGTTTTGCCAAATATAAATTAACAAACTGGTATTTTGAGCAATTCAAACCCGGCATGTGTGGATGCGAATGGTTGAAAATATCAAGATGTTACAGTAATATTTTTTAAGTGTTGAAAATAAATTGATTTGTTTATTATATAATTATATGGAAATGTTTTCCAATATTGAAATATTGAAATGGTTTGGAATTATATCTTTTGAAAGATAGTTTGAAGTGAATATTTGGCAAGTGATTTAATTAATAAAAGATAAACTAAAAGGGCCTACACTACACCATAAACGATATTTTGATACGGCTAAAAGCCGTATCTAATACGATTAGATACGGCTTTTAGATGTATCAAAATATGGCGAGCTTATTTTTTTGATACGGTTATTAGCCGTCTCTAATGATACAATTAGATACGGCCTTCATACATTAGATACGGCTAATAGCCATATCTAATGAGAAAGTTTGATACGGCCTAAGGCAGTATCTAATTGTCTCATTAGAGACAATTAATAGTCGTATCTAATGTATCAATTAGTTACGGCTATTTTAGATGTATCTAATTGACACATTAGATACGGCCAGAAGCCATATCTAAGTAGTCAGTTACACATACATATACAATATTCCGCACTCAAATGATATTAGAAAACAAATAATATTATGGACAGTGCACAATCAAATGATTCAATAATCCGCAGTGCAGTGCAAAATAACTTAACAATATCATTACATAACACGTAAAATAGTACATACTAGCATTTAGTACAAATGTGAAGTTAAGCTCAAAACAAGAGCTACACAAGTCACAATATCAACACAAGATCTTAAGATGTTCAATAGAACCCAAAGTATAACATCTGTAACAGTGTCTCTGGCAAAACCTTTTACAAATGAATTACTCCAAGTCTCTTGCTACACTTTTTGCTAAACCAAATAAAATTAGCTAGCACCAAAGATTGCATAAAGATCATTCCTGATTCAACCTGCAAACATAAAAATGGGTATAAATTATAGTAGTACAAAAGACAGTTTGAGAAGTATGTGTCGTACCAAAAAAATAAACGCTAATGACAGTTTGAGAAGTATATTTGCTAATGTTTGAAAAATATGTTCTTTCTTTGCATAATAATCTTTCAATTCTACCTGTTACTTTCTGTTGATTACTTGCTGCTTATTTTTTTCTTTGTTACTTTTCATTTTCTGTATATTGCCATATAGTGTTTAGTACATACACTATAACAAAATATCCTACATGTAGAGCATGAAATTCTTGAAAACAGAGACGATTATATGTTGAGTTAGTCATGAATTGCTAACTCAACATATCTTGTTGTATCATGTATTGACTGGACTAGACCAGCAGTATTGATTTCAGACAGGGTGAATTCCTCCTTGCCAGTATTGAAATTATTTATTGGGCCTGTAATATTATCACTTGTAGAAGCAGAAGGGACAAAGTGAGAGTGCCTCCTAGATTTACAAGGGTTGTTGCCTCTATTCTCAAATTGTTCTAGAGTTATACTCTTCATGTCTGATACCATGAGTGAACACATTTGCATATTATGCTGGGAAAATAAGAAATATGATTCAATTGTCAAAAACCTTGCAACTAGATGAATGAGGATTTTGAATTCAGCTAAAAGTATTTATATTGAAAAATGATAGTGCTGATTGCATAACCTTAAGGAACCGCTATCACCATTTAGTACCCTATCTCTATCGATGAAGAAACAAATAGTTCAGGCATTCCTAGTATTAAATACTGTTAAATACCATAGTTCTCCAAATATTGATATTCAAAACATGAATATATCAATGATTTACCAAACATTCATACTGCATGCATATTCTATAACTAAAGTATATGTTTGATAAAGAATGTACTATAACTATTATCAACAAATATTTACCAAATTTTGAATTAATATCAATAACTTTTGGCAAAAAGAAGTTACTGCCTCTCCCATAGTATTATCAATAAATCCAAGAGCACCAACCATAATTGCAGTTTCATTTTGAGTTATCCCTCCAGCCCCTGCTTACTATTATTATTAGTAGTATTTTAATGTTGGAGGAATACAGAAATAGTAATAAGGTTTTGATTTATTTTATTTAGAATCTACCATGTCATAAGTCTTTAGCACCAGTGCACAACCAATATACACAAGTGTTTGGATACTTTACCGAACATCAGTTCACACCAACACATAGTTTATGTACATTACTCAAACCCCATGAAAAGAAACATTTAAAAATAAATAAATAAACTAGCGTAGATTGCCACCGGCGATTCCGAACCAATGCTCGCAAAGCGTTAGCACTTGCGACTTAGTCATGTGAGTACCTCGGAGTTATTGGAAATAACAAACAACACTTTAGTCGCTGCGAGAGAATCATACTACCCAATATATAGTACGAATAATAGAATCTAATAACATAGTTATGGATTGAAAGTAACCGACAACTATTCCATACCAATTATCTGGTGTAAATATAAAGCAAGAAAAATGATGAACATTAACCCATACTTGCACTCACTTGTCCTGCATACACAATTCTTAATACATAACATATAAGACTAATATAAGCAATTATGTTACACAAATAAAGCATAAACCATAAGAATCACGATTACTGTAATACTACAAGAAGCTACCCAAATCCAGTTTACTTAATAAATGTGTAAAGTCACCAAGTCACCATAATCTATCGACCACAATGCCTACACTTTTATCAGTGTTATTTTGCCACCATGACTGTTTTTAATAACTTAAAAGACTCCTAGCTTACACCCCTTATAAAAACCTACAAAGAATCCATTGTTATAATCCTTGCATAGGTGAATGAGGATACACTGCCAATCTTAATATGTTTCAGGGTCAACCCAGCAACAAAATTATGTTTCAGGCATACACTGCCACTCACACGCAAATAGACACACAAGCAACTGAAACAAGCATTACTAAGATGGAACCTGGAACATACATAAACAAGCTTGAAACTAATATCGACATAATTTACACGTACTGAACATTGCTTGAACCAACAACTTATATAAGAAAGAGTATTTACAACACATACATATATATGTGTAAGAATATAATTATATATTTTTATACATATATATGCAAAATAAAAGTAAAAATTTATTAACATAAAAAATAAAAGACATAGAACTAGCAATAATTATAAATAAACATTATGTATGGTACCGTAAAGAATATAAATCTAACATATAATATAATATCCTTGTAAAAGTTAATATTTTGCTAAAGAGAGTACATTAAACTTGGTACAAGTATTAACAAAGAGATTAACCACACTACAAATATCCTAATAAATATGAAACACTAAATGTATCCCTGGTTTAAGTATCCTAGGAGACTAAACTTAGTTTTATATTATTGTTTCTATTATTTTGAATATTTTTGTTCTTAAAAAAGTCAATATGAGATTTTGTTTTTTTAAGATACTCTTTAAAATCGAAATTGTTATTTAATTTACAACTAGTGTTTGAAAACTAATTAAAATTAATTAAAGAAATTGCATATATAAAATTATTCAATCCTAAAATAATATTATTAAAATCTCGTTGGTTCCTTTCAAGCTAAATATACCAATATGTAATTATATAAATAGTGTCTAGCCAAATATACCTGCTCCATCATCTAGAGATATCGAATAAGACACTTCGGATGGCACACATATCCACCCACTCCAACATCAGCATAGGTCTCTGCAAATTGATGATTCATTTTACTGGTTCTCTCATCTGGTAGCAGTATACTGTCCAACACCACTTTTTCATGTGTGGATGGTACAGATTTCCAATGGATGTTGGACAATGTAGAATCTCGGCATATAGTATTCGTTGCAATAAAAGGGAATATTTATTATTATTTAAGTTTTCTACTTATTATGTCTAAATGTTTAAATGTTAAAAATACATGTTCCTATTAATTCTAAATCAGAGTTAAGGATTTTACATTTTTGATTGTTCGTAACATTGGTCGACTCCTGGAACTGCGAAGCAATGAATTCAGGAGCATTGAATTGTGTGGCGCGTCCTCCATCAGAAGAATTGACCGGTGCATGAATTCCCTGTTCAATATTTCCCACTATGTTGATCAAAACCTCCATTTGCCCAGACAAATTTCCATCGTACTCTCCAAACTTCCCACCCTCATTTTCAACTCATCCTGCTCGCCATGAACATGTCGGAGTCGTTTCTGTGCAATGGCACAAGCCTTAACTTTAGTCTTTGGTATAACGGTCCCAACACCATGGCTCCTACCCCTTGCATCCTTACCAAGCACTTGTGCTAAGATGTCTTCATCCACTGTCAATTTTTCTTCATCACTATCAGTGATCTTTTCCTTCACTTTCGCAATTTGATCCTGTAATATGATAATACTTACATGAATAAGGAATTTTAAAGAATATGCAAGTTAATATTTGTTTAACTTACAAAGTATGGAGAAGTGGCATCTGATATGCTACCATCTTTTTTCCTGTGTGTCTTCTGCCATACTTGACGACGATTGATATTTGTTGATGGACTAGCAACGATCTGCAATACAAGTTGATGCAACGACATGAATATCCAATCACAATGTGTAAATCATTTGATGAAAATGAATATAAATTACCATTTCTTGTTCTATTTTAGCGTGACTTTTACGTCCTGCATGATGAGCATAACTGAGCAATGCTCTGTTCTTTTTGCCTACCTCTCTTCTTCCGCTCGCTTCAGGCGTTGCTTCATTTTTTACGAACTCTGCCCAATCTTCTTGAGCAACTGTAGGTGGACAATTTTTCAACCGTTCTTCGTCATTGTTGAAAGGGTCATAATAAACTACTCTCAAATTTTTCTTGTATCTCCTAAAAGCCTCGGCCATTCTCTTTAAAAACATTTCCTTTGAAAGCGGATCGAGCTCATAAATTTTCTGCAAAAAATATATTAAATTAAATGTTGTGCAAAGAGTTGAAACCATAAGGCCATTGAATGAAAGAGTTGTTGTCAAAAAGATATGGATACTTACCACCAATTCGTTCCAAACGATGTCCTTGTATATTGCAGGTACTTTATTCCAACTTATATATGATATCGGCACATAAGCTCTTACTAGTTTACCGAGCATAGTAGCGATTTTTCCAGCGTTATCTGAGACCGGAATACCAAGTAAGTTTTGATCAACTTTCTTCGCCTTTGAACATGACGAATGTGAAGATGGTGGATTTTCTGACATAGTTTTCTGCAAAATATAATATTACTAATTATTTTAATAAGTCACGATAATAATTATAGATGTATCAATGTATCAATGTCAACACTCCATAATATAACACACTTGCACATACAAAATTATTAAGTGACAACACCTGGAATTGCATTGGAATGTATAAAATATTCAAAACATACATACACACAATCGTGCAATTAAAAATATGCAGACACACAATCATGTGATGTACGAATACTAATAAGTTAACATATGGATTTAGTAAGGTCTTCCAATTTTTCATTGTCTTCAAAAGCTGATTGATAGACGGTAGGGAACTCAATCTCATCCACATTTGTAGTCAACCGTTTTGGTGTATGCAAGACCACAGACCATCCATTATTTTTTAAATCTTTTGAGTAGAAAACTTGACTCGCTTCTGATGCAAAAATAAATGGCTCGTCATTCACGTTATTTTTGTTCTTCAATTTCTCTAAATTTACCATGATGAGGTTTGAAATGGGATCTATTTTGCAACCATTGACCTTATCCTCGACTTTTACCCAATCACAATAAAAAACTGTTTGTTTGAAGTCAGTGTAATCCAACTCAAGTATCTGTTGAATGACTCCGTAATACGTTGTTTCTGCTTCCTTATAATTTTTATCCTTGCCACTCGCTCTAAATTTTGTAATTGCTCTCATGCATACACCGTTATTTTGTGTTACCATACGATCTTCGTACTTTTTTGTGGAAAATGAAAATCCATTCACTTGGTACTTCATATAACTACGCGTTATGAACTTCGGCCCGTGCACTAACCGCCACAGAGTTGGATCAACATCGATGGTCTTTAACAGCTCATTACGCAACTATAGATTAAAACTTTGAACTACTTCCACGGTGGTAGCCCTGCCTCTAGGTTGAAATCTAGTACTTTTCACATAGGAGTTATACCTCCTACGAAAAACACATATCAAAATGTATATATAAATTGAATTAAAAAAATTAAAATTCCAAACAAGTTCGTGAACTTACTTCTTCCATTCATCCAATCCATCGTACTTATTAAGGACCCATCTATGCACCTGTTCAAACTGCACTTGGGTTAACGTTATGTCTTTACCATTATCCAGAGGTATCTCACTAGCAAACTCATCGTCCTCGTCTACAAATGCTTCGTGGGTATGTTTATGATTGCCATCACCTCCGTTTGGCATATATTTCATGCAGTAAAGACTAGCTTCTTGTACGATATATCCTTCTGCAATACACCCTTCAATGTATCTTTTGTTGCGCACATATCCTTTATATGTTTTCATCAACCTATAAATGTGATCAATTATATACTATAGACGATAGCTATTTATATGAAATAATGATGTGCATAACTAAAATTAGAAATTTACCATTCAAATGGATGCATCCATCTATATCTGACAGGGCCACAAATCAACACTTCATCGGCTAAATGAACCATAAGGTGGACATTGATATCAAAAAATGCAGGTGGAAAATGTTTTTCAAATACACACATTGCTTCTACTAAGCTAGCCTTCGCTTTTAAAAGATGTTCCCTAGTGATCACCTTTGAACACAAAATGTTAAAGAATAAACTAATACGATGAACAACATTTCGTAGATCCTTATGTTGTGGATAAGAATGTTGAAACAATACCGGAAGCAAATGCTGCATTATGACATGGTAATCATGTGACTTCATATTTCTTAGTTCAGGAGGATTGATGCTCACATTGTTGTGAAAGTTAGAAGAAAATTTGTTAGGCACTTTCAGATTTTTCAAAACGGTGCAAAACCGTATCTTTTATTCTTTGCTCAAAACGAAAATTATCTTTGGTATGATTGTTTTATTTGTTTCAGGATCTTCCATCACCCACAACTTTTGTTTTATACTCATGATTTTCAAATCCTTGTGTGCATTGATGCCATCTTTTGACTTATCTTTATGGTCCATAATGGTGCTGATGAGATGCTCCGTGACATTCTTCTCCGTATGCACAACATCAATATTATGTCGGACCAAATTTGCTTTCCAATATGGTAAATTAAAAAAGATAGACCTCCCATACCATCCAGAAATATTGTCAACATCTTCATTGGTTGACTTTTTCCATTTTCGACCAATTTCTTATTTTTTTTTACCAACTTTCATTTTGATATTCGCTACTTTCTTTTCAACTTGAAAACCAGTCAATGGCCATTTAGGGCGTGTTCGTTGTTGAAATTTGTCTTATCGTATCAAAACTTGTGTTCATTAGGAAGAAACATTCGATGTCCCATGTAACACATCTTCTTACTTTTAGGAAGATAATAAGAACAAGTGTTTTCCCCACAAACAGGACACGCAAAGTAACCATGAGTTGTACATCCCGATAAAGTCCCAAAAGCAGGGTGATCATGGATCGCCCACAGCACCCTAGCTCTCATTGTGAACTCAGATTTATTTAGTGAGTCAAATGTAACTACTCCTTCCCATAACTGCTTTAACTCGTCTATCAACGGCTGTAAATAAACATCAATATTCTTTCTGGTTGTTTTGGCCCAGAAATCAACAATGTTAAGATTGAGAACCCCTTTTTCATGCACATAGACGGAGGAAGATTATATGGTACTACAATTACTGGCCAACAACTGTAAGGGTTAGAGAGAGAAGCATGTGGACAGAAACCATCTGTTGCTATTCCAAGTGTGAAATTTCGTGGCTCGGCAGCAAAAGTTTGATCAAATGAATCTGCACCTTTCCATTGAGAAGTGTCACATGGATAACGCATTACGGTTGGATCAGACTTGGCACGACCATGCCAGGTCATGGCATCTGCCATCCATGGTGCAGTATACAGTCTCTTCAATCTAGAAATTAAAGGAAAATGTCTTAATGTCTTTCGAGGTACTTTGGTGCATTTTCTCTCTTCGTTTAATGATGTCCTATATCTTGGTTTATTGCAATTTGTACAAGAAACTTTGTTCGCATCATCTTTCCAGTACAATATGAAATCATTGATGCATGCATCATAAGTTTTGTAATTCATCCCAACTTGCTTAATGATCTTCTTCACGTCGGAGTACGTTGTCAGCAGCGTGTTACCTTCGGGGAGTAACTCCTTTATTAGTTCGAGAAGTGCAGTCATACCATTATCTGAAAAGCTGTATTGGGTCTTCAAGCTATTCAGTTTCACAATGGCATACAGCTTCGTAATCCATTTTGAACATGAAGGATACAACGGCTCTTTTACGCTACCAAAAAGTGATTTATACTTCTTACTTTCATTGGCCTGCCAATCTGGTAATCAGTAGACTGCTCTCCAACATTAGCATGATCAAGCAACGAATTTGTATGTTGAAAATGATGAAATCTATCTGCATCATTGACCAGATCTTCCATCTTAATATGTTCAGACTCAGCAGTAGTTCTGCCATGAGTAACTGGTTGTTGTTTTTCCATCTCCACCCTTTTTTCCCCATGAAAATACCACGTTGTATACGATTGGATAATACCCCATCTAAGCAAATGAAAATGAATGTCATCTAATTTGATCGTCTTCATATTTTTGCACCGGGTGCAAGGGCATAAATTCAATCCTTTCTTACCACCGTTTTCTTCAAAAAAACTAATGAACTTCTGCACCCCGTCTATATAGTATGTAGATCTTAGATTTGATTCATTTATCCATTGTTTCTCTATGCTGAAAGACATACTGCCCTCCTATATCATATTTAACAGAACATGAGACTGGCCCTTCAATGAGTCCTATATCATAACCTCTATTTTCAAGATGTCCCAAGCATAATGTCTTTAAAGTGAACATCAATATCAACAACCATTTCATTTCTACAGTTTGAGATTTTAGGGTGAAACCTAAGATATTATTCAGGTTCATTCATTATACTTATTAGAGTTTATGTGAATGAAACAATAAGTGAACCGTGAACGCAAATAATTGATGAAAATTAATTGTATTGACCGATTACCATTGGTTGGATTGTAGCGGAGTGTAACTTGTTTGGGTAGTTGGATGATCATTTTTCGGTTGGTTATTTATAAATATATGGATATATCAATTCTTTTTTAGTCAATAACAGTTTGATATTATTTTTTATCTTAGTATATTATTTTATATAATATATAATGCTAAACATATTACATATGTGATAGTCTCAAGTAATTCCAGAATAGCTAATCTTTACTTCTAACATTCTTTTAGCTTTATTAGATATTACTCTCCAGATCCTAAAGCAGGTAAACATAGTGCATATCTTTGAAGAACAAATTCTTTTCCTTCTGTTTCTTTCAAAATCTTTTGGTTGCTTTGGATTTGTAAAAATGATTTTTGAAGGCCTCATTGTTATAAACGATTATGCTTGTTTTTATAAAATGAGCTTACAAGTTAATTGAGAGCATAAATCTAAAAACATGGTAAAAACATGGTAAGCTTGCAGACAACATTATGAACTATTCAATTAGATGCGGTTCAAAAACTTCAGAATGAGTATAAGGAAGTTTTTCTACAAACTGATAATAACCTTATCAGTAAAAGTTTATATCAGAGATGGTAAAACAGTAAAAATCACTAAGGTTGTATAATTGTTGTGAAAGCAGATCTTTCATTGCTTGATCAATTAAAAGAGGAAGATTTCTCCCTATGGAGATAACAACTATTATTTTGACTAGGAAACAATGAAAGGAGAACTGGAAACAGTGCTTCCTAGCGGACAACATAGTCACGGAGCCAAATTCTTTAGCACAGAGTATCAAAATATACAACTTTCAGGCAAAATTACAAAACCAGAGCATTAAATATAAACAACTAGTGATCTTACGGGTAAAATTAAACAAAATCAAAGAAATAGATTGATGTAAAATGTGAAAATTAACTGTAGAAATCTTCAAAGTACAACTTCTACTAATTTGCACATATCATATCAGAAAATATGAATGAAGCAACAAAAAATGACAAATGAAGAACTACCATAGACTTGTATCGCTTAAAAGTAACAAGTTGATTAGGAACAGAATTGTCCTACTGATGGAATTAAGCAGAATCATACAAAGCAATTCAGTGCAAATAATAACTGTTGAAAAAATTGTACTTCCACTACCTACAGACCAAATATATTAACAAAGATTCATGGAGGGTACAAACTATAAAATAAAGAAACCACACAACTAAATTAACTTCCTTGTAAGATTTATACGCATGCCTTTTTCATGATCGTTTTTTGTTTTCCTGTACGACCTAGAATTTTGTAGTATGATTTTAAAAATTTGTTAATTTTAAATATTTAGAATATATGGACTATTTAAATTTCAATAAATGGAACTCAAAATATAGGGTTTATTTTAAACATTAGCACCAAACTGTTTTCAAAAAATTTGCCATTACAACGGCGCCATTTTGTAGCACCGGAGTAATGTCTATGCATTACCCCTCTCCTGATACTTGGCTTGCGCCATTAACAACAATTTTATCCACTTATACAACAATGTCAAAACAATATATAACATTAGCACCAAACTGTTGCCCAAAATTTTGCCATTACAATGGCGCTATTTTGTAGCACCGGAGTAATGTCTATGCATTACCCCTCTCCTGATACTTGGCTTGCACCATTAACAATAATTTTATCCACTTATACAACAATGTCAAAACCATATACAATGTCAGAACCATATACAACATTAGCACCAAGCTGTAAATTATGCAAGGAGATCAAAATAATACAAAATAGCATAAGATTGACTATTGTATTAGACATGGTATTATTGGTTTTTTTTTAATTAGACATGGGGCTACTCAGCAAAAAATCTGGGTTTCTTCATTGCAGCCTAAAAGCTTGTGTATCATCTAAATTTAATAACATTATAACTTGTTTTATTATTTTGAGATATAAAAATGAAAGGTAACATAAATGTGAGCATGAAACTATCGAGCTCTTACTATTTTCATAAAATCATATAAACTTCGTTTTTTGAAATTTCTATTGTCAAAATTGCAGTAGATGCAAAAGGATTGAGTCATTACATCTGACTAAGATGATTTATGATCTAATGCAATATAAGATACATGGATAACTCAGTAGGTATTCTAATTCTAAAAGTATAATTAGAGGACCCTGAGGTAGGACTGGGACCAATCTATCATTGAATTAAATTTCTAAGTCATTTATACTACATGGGAATAATTTAATAAAAAGGGTACTATTACCAACTATGCACATGCATTACGTGCCTGAAAAGAAGTAAATAACTTATATGATACAAACTCCTATAAGAAAATAGTGCAAAATAATAATTCTTTTTGTATGTAAAAAAGAATGAATGGTATACTTTTCTATGAGTTTATTCTTAATCAAAGGTATTTTATCCACAATCACATTTTGAGCATATCAAATTAGTCATGGTACATGAATTCATGATTGTATAAATACCCATAAATGACTCCTTATATATAATGTGAGACAACACTTAAACATACATATACTACCTTCATCTAATCCAGTTGTTCTCATATTTATGCTTATACATTATTACAAAATGCAATCTAATTTAAGGAAAAAAATTACCAATCAATACCACATCTAATTTTCCAACTTGTGGACGCCCTTCACCAGCACTTCCATCTTACCCATCATCTTCCTATACTTTACTTATCATCTAGCTTACTCATTCTCAATTCTACTAATCAAAAAAGAACTAAAATATTTTTTATATATAAAATAATAATATTTGATGTATTCGTTATTTATTAGTGTTTTTTCGCAGTAGATTAAAGATAGAAATAAAACTGCATCTCAACTATTACCGGCCCTATTTACAAATATAAGATAACAGTCAACATGCTGTTAGCAATCCAGTCAAGCCAATGGCAGCTAATTAAGAAATTAGTTTGATTTCTATGCCCATTGCTATTGATTCTTCTTCAGTGATTACTTAGTTTGTACCAAAGAACTACATGGGCTTATTTGTTGTGTATGGCAGATATACCAACCCAAATTTGTATCGACTTAACAACACTTAAAATTACCTAAGACGCTAAGCTGATCAGTAACTGTAATTCTAATAAGATAACAACCGTCATCATGGACAAAATTTTCTTCAAAACATTACACATTGAGTGAAAATGTATGAGTAGCAAAGCATACATATCAATATGGCTCATTTCAAACAGTATAACAAATCGGTCTATGATGGAATATAAATTACAGAAAAATTGCAGAATATTAAAAAATACCTAAAAGTGGTCAAAGCTCGGTATCTAAGGGGTAGTGCTTGAGGAACCGGAGCAGGGTAAATCAGTTAAGTGGAGGAATCACAGCTCAGTCAGCTGACCCTAGTCTACAGAATTGGTCGATTGTTAACTGCGATGCCCATTCCTTTGGAAGTTGCGATGCGGTGCAGTAGCTGAAATTTGCAGCAATATAAGTGAAAGGTGTTTGAGAAATATAACTGGATAAGTTTATATGTGATTATAATGTAGTGTACTATTATTTATTTATTTATTTAAAGAAATTAATTAATTGATGAATAATTAAATATTTGATTTTCAAAATCATTTAATAGTTAATATATATTCTGGAAAATAAGATTTCGAGTATTGAAAAGCTTTCGAGTGAAGCAATGGCGGTTGCAGAGGAGACGGAAAAGGCAAAGATGCAACAAAAGCTCACTTAAAATCAGCTAAAATTAGGTCCATAGGAAAACTTCCTAGTTGTTGCGGCAAGGATATAATATTTGTATGTGTAGATGGAAGAAAATGTGAAAATACAACCCTCAATGTCAAAAGAGTGCATTTTCTGACCCTGGGTAGTGGGTACAAAAATAGACGAATGTAAACAACATCATGATAGTTTTTCTCTCTTCATTTAATAAATACCAAATATATACTAAGGTTATAATTTCCCAACAGTTGCATGTACAGATGACTATATGAACTTCGGGACTTTATAATTGCAAATAACAACAGTACTTAAAACTAATTGTTCTTCAATCACCCTTTAAAGTCATATCGGGTGTAGACTGACATACATAGAATAGTGCGCTTAGCAGATATTTCAACCGAAAATTGGTCTAGCAAGCCAATCCAAAGCAGGATAAGCAAAATACAGCACCAAGAAAGAAGGCATAAGAAGGCATAGCCAGCAGTAATTTACAAGTACGCACAAAACCAAAATGACCGCACTGGCAGGAACAATATAGACGAGTATGAGGGGACTACAAGTGAAAAATTTGAGGTCAACTAAAAAATGAAAATTAATAACTTCTTCACTGTAGAAAAACTCTCTCCAAAACCCAAGAACTAGTGCTAATACTCAACTGATCTACACTGCTATCAGAATGATCCATACCTAATTGTACATACCTAATTGCACAAAACCAAAAACATGAAAAAAGAAGTCATGAATTAACAACATCATACTAGATATCAAATTGTACATACCTAATTGTAATTGTAGGTGGTAGGCAGGTCGCTTTAGTAGTTTCTGGGGAGGCGATTTGGCGATCTATTTCGTCTGGATGTGGAAGATTATGTTGTAGATGGTAGGTAGGTTGCCGTAGTAGTTTCTGGGAAGGCTGGAAATAAAAAAAAGGAGGGAGGGTGTGCGTTTTGGGGAAAATTTTCCCACAAAAAGAGGCACAGATTTTGATACGGCTATAAGCTGTATCAAATGTTAATACGGCTTAAAGCCGTATTAAATGATATAGATACGGCTATAAGCCTTATTAAATTTGATACGGCTCATAGCCGTATCAAATGTACCGCCTAAGGTTGCGCCAAAATCCTATCTATGGTGTAGTGCTAGTGATTGCTTATGTTGCTAAATATGTGTTTGTTCGCTTTGATAGTTAAATAACCGATTATCAAATTTGGCCATTTTAGTTCCTCGACTTGATGTGGGAACTATTTAGTCATGCACTTAGTACGTAGCCATCTATGTAGGCTTGATTATCGTATGTGTTGAGGATGTTGATTCGTGTAGTGCGAAGTATTACTCCAATCCATCGAGCTTCTTTCTTAGCTTAAGAATAGCAAGTTGAAAGTTGGAGACGCGATAAGTATATGATACTTAGTTTCTGTGTGCGGTTGAGAAATGCTTTTGCATTGTTGTGCGAAGGACGGGGATCATATTTTTCTGAAAACCACTATGGACCAACATATATGCGACGATTGTGCAGTTTGGCTGTGATGATATTGATATTTTAGATTTTCATAGTGGAGGACTGCTTGTTGATCATTTGGGATTAAAATCCAAACATACATGTAGTTGCAGTAGTCTCTTCATTATGAAATTTCCAATGCAAGGATTAGTCACTACTTATCCTTGGGATTTCCTGACCGGATGTGGTAGGAAAGTACCTTCAGTTTGTCCTATTCATGGACAACTTGTATGGATGTTTGTCTGACATTGAATTTCTAAAGATTACGTACATTGGTTTTTACAAACGTACATCAGTAGCGGTGGAGAGGGCAACATCTCTTAGCTTAACATCCTTCTAGAGAAGTATGGGCTTAAGGGTTGTATTTTTGTGGAAGGCAATTAGTAGTCAACAGAAATGGCCTGTGGCATTCAAAGTGATGAGATATGTGATATATGAAAGGTAATCGTTACCTCAAGCCTCATCAACCGAAAATGACCAAAACAGGGTTAGATGCAACAGGGATAAGTGGGTCGCTCCTATTAGGATATGATCATCCTCTTCTAGATATATCTTTACACTCTATGACGTCATGTATTTGATTAATGTGGTTTGTATGCTATGAGGGCCCTTATAAAAGGTCGATAACAACTAGAGGATGACATATTCGGTACCATCTAGTTACATAGGTAGGCCGGTCTTGTGTTGGTATAGGGAAGGTGTTCTGTGCCTTGGGACATCCATCTAGAGGTGTACCCACCAGAAGGTAGTCCCTCCACCTGATCATTTGTATGGAAATCCAAACACCATTATGTACCTGCCATTTATTTGTAGAGCCTAATATGCTGGAATTTAATAATGGTAACAATTTCAGCTATTTGAATATTATTTATGCAATAGACACTATTATAGTATAAGAAGATTTGATATGAAATGATTTAATTATCGTATGGTAAAAACATGTCTGTGTTTATGCATAGGCGTGTCTTATGAGATACTATTGTTTTGAAAAGGAAAAGTTTGGTAATTTAATAAATTCATTTGAGTGTGTTTCTCATGCTGGTTTACCAGACTAATCTGGGCGTTCTTCCCTTTCATTGCTCGGGTCAGACCGAGTATATCTACAGGTTCAGTTTTGGTGCTTTTGGAGCTTCAGCAGGAGAGCTGGAGATCTTCTTTTTCATATACACGCATTAGTTTTTCTTATCCATTTTGCACATTATGGTTGTTGTTGTTATATTATCAGCAATTATGAGGACATGTTATTATAACTGTTCAGGCTGATAACTATTGACTGTTGAACTCTGATTGAAGTATATATATACAGTTTCTGTTTTGTAAAGTTCATTGATATGATATTATATGTTTTCCACTATGATGTGAGATTCTGTATTGTTCCGTTTTGTTCTATCTTCTCTCTTCTTTTCTTTCTCCTGACTTTCCGTCAGTCTGTGCTTTTTGGGTCGGACATGTGTGGTTTATTGTCAATTCAAAGGTTATAGATTTGCGGGTCGTCACATTTGATATCAGAGCTTAGATTTTGTATATTCCTAGGCTTTGATGTGTACTCAATATAGATAGGGACAGTAGCACCCTAGATTGATTTTGAGTATATTATAGATATGAGCATATATTTTTTAGTGATTATAAAATGTTTTATATTGTGTTTACTTAACCGTTGAGCTGTTTGTGAATTCTGGTCGCTTTGTGGGACGCCGTATTATCGATAGGGATTTCTAAACACTTAAACGAGGCAAGTCCACATAGTATCATTTTTAAATTGGGTAAATAAAATAATTTTACCTCGATTTTATTTTATATATAAAGGAAACAATTTTTGAGAAATTATTAAAGTGTATCTAAATTGATTTTTTAGTTGTTTGAAATGTAAATATATATAAGTTAATAAAAGCTGTTTGATAATCTAAATAAAAACAACAATTGTAAAAGAATAAATTTCATCAACAAATGAATTATAAAGTATGGAATTATAATTAATATGATTTACAATTGTGAAATAATCTTATACATAAGAAATGAAACTATATGAGTTATAAATAAAAGTGAATTTAAACTAAGAATTTGAGAATTTGAATCCCGTCTATTTTGAAAGTTATTTTTCAAAACTAAAGTGATTATATTATTATAAATCTAAGTAAGATAAATGAATTTAAAATGATCTTATATAAGTAAAGAGAATAAGTGAAATTATATAAGTAAAAGATTTGTAAATGTGATTTATAAATATAAAAGGATTTTTGAAAGAATATAAAGCACCGAATTCACTACTGTTGCTGGGAAATAAAAAAGGTGATGACTGCAGCATCATCAGTATCATTTTCGAGTTTCTATGTGATGGATTGCTGCCATTAGTAAATTGAAATTTAAGTTTTGTTTTGGATAAACGAGTTTGAATTTTAAATCCAAGTTGAAATTGATAAATATAAGTAAAATGAATTTGGACTTATAGCATGAAATAAAATAAATTTTAACTTTAGTGAAGTTAAATAAATTGGAGTTAGTATAATAATTATATGATTTGAAATTTAACTATAGGAAGGTTAAATGAATGGAATTGAACTAGATTAGATAAATTATCGAAATGGAAATTAAACTCAAAAGATAAGTGATTATATAATATAAATTTGGAAGTTTAAAGAAATAAGTTGTATAACTTATAAAATGAGAAAATGTAAGTAAAACCAAATACTAAAAATGGTTAATCAATTTTGTTAAGAAAAAACAAAATCTACATGTATATAGTGATATGAAATTTAGCTTAAGTGATGTAAATGAAGCAGAATTTGATATCAAAATGAATTAATAAAGTGAAGTGATGAATTTGAACTTGAGTTCTATAATGAAATTCAACTTTGGTTGTTAAATGAATTAGCAATTTAATTAATGAATGAAGAGAACTAATGGAATAAATTAGTAAATGAAATATGGATTGAATGTTAATCAATCGAATGTTAATAAATTGATATGGAATAATGGATATAAGTGTTAATTCATTTAAAGCTAATTGAACGTGTTAAACCAAATTAAACGTAAGCAAAGTAAATTAATTTGGTTATGTGGACATGCATTGGTTGTTAGATGGATGTTAATGGATTAAATAGAAATTCTTCAAGTGTTAATGAAACTGAATTAATGAAATTGAAAGCTAAAATAACTGAATTCAAATTGGAACTAAATGAATTTAAGTGGAGTTGAACCTGATTTGAATTGAAAGTGAACTAACTTGGATGTAAATTGGTGAATGTAAACTAATTAAATATAAATAAATGAATATTAGTAAAATCCAACGTTAATGAATCAAATGTGGTTTAAATTGAAAATCAATTCAATGGATATTGATGAGGAATGAATTTATGTTTATTTGGCATGGATTTGTTGGAAAGATACTGATTTGTTGGATTTTAGTTGGATGATAGTTGTTTGATGGTTGGATTTGTTTTTTTGTTGCATTTGCTGTATTGGCATATATAGTTGTTGTATTGGTATATGTTGTATATTGATATTACTTTCTATATACATGTTTTCATTTGTATGTTGAGTACTTAGTAGGTGTGGATGGTGTATGATTCACATTTGGAGCTCGCTTTCGCGCTATATTAGCTGCATATGCTCGCCAATAATATATAAGGTACATATCTCGAATTACATATCGTACTTTTATATATATTTTTTCCTACGGGATGCCTCATCCTTAAAGATGAGATGTACATTTGTGATATATATATGGTGTGATCCTACTACGATTGAACAGTGCAAAGGAGGCTATGGCAAAAAAATTTGAAAATGTAAGGCGTTAGAAAATTTTAAGAAATTGGAAAAAAAATTGATAGCTAAAATTATGATTTTGAGTTATAATTTGAAACGATATTAGTTGGTTTTGAAAAGATAATTATGATTGTATTTGGAACTTAGAAATGTTTTATAAAAAGTTTAACTAAAGGAGTTTTAGGAAAGTTAAACACCTAATAGATTTGGTAATCCGATTTGAATGAATTTTTTTTGAAAAATTAATGGATTTTGTGACTTTTTCTTACTCGGTAATTTCGAGGACGAAATTCTTTTACGTAGGGGAAAATGTAAGAACCCAGAATTTCATTCATTTTAAATTCAGATATTTAATTGATTTTAAATATTCAAGAGTTAATTTTATAAGTTGAATAATTTATAATTCGAATGCCTTGATTTAACTGCACAATTAATTGTTAATTTAATATTTGAAATTGCAGAAATAATTGGAATTTGAATTATATATGAATGAAAATGATTTTTAAAGTTGAATTAAATTCTATTTGAATTAGAATGACGTTAGAAAACTTCTAAAATTGAATTAAAAGTTAATTTATAAAAATGGAATATTTTAATATTTAATTAACGTATAAAAATAGTCATTTTTCACACAATCTCGAATTTTGATGAAACTAGTTTCATTGGATCTGTAATGTTACATTATTGTAGGATTTCAAATTTCGTGTCAATCGGATTTACGGTTTAGTCATGAGAAGCTGAAACGCGTAGAAATTTATTTAAGTAAATTTTAAATTTAAATAGTCGATTCGAAAACTTATCTTCCAAATACGATTAAATTGGCTTCCGATATATATTCCATTTTGTTCGGAATATGGGTGAAACATTATAAATGCCAGATAGCACGCTTCGTTTAAAGTTCAGAAAATTTTCGGATAAATAGTGTCGCAAAAATTTTCTATATAAGGCCAAACTTTTTTTAATTTTCACAAACCCTATTGCAGCGAGGGCTAGCCGCCATCTTCATATTCGATGGTCGAAATCTTCCAAACTTCTTTCCACTTTTTCTTCCAACCCATCCACTTTTACGAAAAGTCTTTAACTACAAAAGTGAAGAGCATATCGAGATCGATGTGAATGGTGATGATGGGTTTTAGAGCTATGGAATGGTGGCAAAATGACGATGAACATCGCACGTTTTGAGGGGAAGATCACGGCGATGGTGGCATGTGGTGGGGCTGCTCTTGGCTAGGTGGTGCGCGGCGGGGAGGCGCATCTCGTGATGGTCGTTGATCGACGTCTAGATGAAGTAAAGGGGGCGGCCAGCAATTTTTTATCGCGTACTGTAGGGTGATTAACGTACGACTTGGACGATGAACAAGAAAGCACGATCGGCCAGATGTGATAAAGGAGAAAACGAGCGGCCACGATTGAGTGAGAGTTAAAAAATAAAATGAAATTTAAAATTAATTTATATGTTAATTCGTACAATCTTTAAAATGTTGTAACTTCTTCATACGAGATCCGTTTTTGACGAAACAAGTTGCATTGGGTCTATATTGACAAGGACTACATTTTAGAGCTAGTTTGGAGTTAATTGAAGCTAGTATAAATTTCGAATAAAATTAATCGCTCGTTTAATTTTATTCGAAATAAAACACTGCAACTTCTATTGGAAGCAATGTGAGTACAACTCACACTTTCTGTAACAACCCGGAATTTTCGATTCTGAAAATTCCGGATAGTGAGAGAAAGGAAGAAAAGAGATAGAAGAAAAATAATAGAAACGCCAACATCTCACAATTCACAGTGGATAAAATATAATAACAACCAATAACAGTTATACAAAACTATACTTGTCAAATTTCACTTTTGTACATCAGAGTTACAACATATATACAAACACTGGACAGATACAATTAACATGTCTTAGGTATATATAATAATATAATACATCGGAAACACTCCATACGTTCCTGCCATCCAGCTCGTCTCCTGAGCTCCAGAACGTCCTTACCTAAAAATCTGTAATACTCGGTCTGAGCTGAGCCTTACATCAAAGTAACACCCGGGTCAGGCTGGAAACCAGCATGAGTAATCCCATATATGTCATACTATGTCATAAAACTTATTTTAAACCCGGGCAACTTGTTTCAATTTACAAATTCACAATTTGTTATAGACATCACTAATTTCACATATCAATATCTAAGCACCAAACATAAATTAAATGGTCCAATTCACTTAATCCTTCCATTCTAGCTTATTGATTTCACATATCAATTTGAAAAAAAATCGAAGTGGTTTCGGGCATTTGCTAATACCCGACCCAGATTTCTTAGAACCCAATGTCATCTCTAATCCACATTGTTAAGGTTTAAATCAATGCAATTCAAATTCTGGATATCATACCACATAACAAATTTAACTCAGATATATCATCCACATGTAACCGAATCCACATATTCAATCCCATGTAACAACCCTGATATTTTAACGGTTTTAATTAATTTAATTAACTGAATTTAGGTGAAATTTAATATAAAAAAAATTGAAATAAAAACTTTATATTTGAAATGCGTCTAGTTAAACATAGCAACTGACAAATTTTCATCCGAAATCTGAAGTTTATTTTCTGCGAAAATTTATTTCAATTTAATCAGTTAAAAATCGATGAAAATAAAATGTTTTCGAAACCTGAATATTTTTACATAGAAAAATTCTAAATCATCTTCTGAGCAGACGTCATTTTTCGATTTTTCAAATTCGGACTTCTTTAGCGCCGTCGATCTTATTCTTCTGCGTTTCGTTGCATTTTCCGCTGGCAGAAAATTTAAATTTTTACAATTCAATCGAACCACTAATAAATGTATACTGTTTTGATCGTCTCGTCATGCTAATCTTCACGGTATATTCGTTTATTTGTTTTAAAGTCTGAAAGACAGCGAAATCTATGGAATGATTTCCGTATCGGTTCCGCGATTTGATTTTTGGGTTCCCTATACTCTTTTTTATCTGCCGTGTAAATTCTAGCAGCTACTTGCTTTTCAAATTTCTAAATTACAACTATTGCCAGTTTTCATTCATCACTTCAATTAATTTTTGTTGCTTCGTTTCCCGTTCTCATTCTATACTGGCTTTGAGAATATTTAATAATAGTGGTAACTGTTCATTCTCTTGAGAGCCGTGTTCTATTAAAACGTAGTGTCTTCTCTTCTTCCTATTTCTATTTCATTCATTCATTCTTTTCGTTCTCTACAAATAAATTAAAAAAATATAAAATGAAGCCTGCAAATTTTCACATCAACAAAATCGAAACTGTACTCCTTCACTCGGCTAGCCTACAGCCCAAGCACGGCCAAGATCCTCCATTCGCGACCTTTCGACACACTTCCTCCGTTCACTTGAACTCCCCATGCGGGCACCCAGTCGACCCCCTACCTACTCCTCCAAGTGGAAGCACAAATCTCGGCCGAAGTTACAGCCGGCCTTCACCACCAATAGGTACCTTCGTTCCACCATCTACCTTGCTCGAGTCCCGTCGTACCTCTGCTCCACCCTTCTCCTCCGTGCTACAACCGTCCAATAGCAACCACCATCAGATTTTTCCCGTCTCTAACCAACGTCACCAAAACGAGCCACATTCACCCAGCCTTGCATCACTCAATAGCAGCGCCACCATCCTCTACACCTTTGCCGAATACCCTTTGCCCTCCCACTATCAGCCACTGCAACGGCCACCCATCTTAGTAGCCGAAACCCCTCCAACACCAGGTGCCAGCCGACTCCCCTCTGCCTTGCCGAACTGTCACCGTGTCGGGTGCAAGCTTCCTCTCCAGTTACTATTCCCAGCCGAGTCTTCCTCTTTTATTTTATTTTTCCAGGTACTTATACTTATTGAGTGGTATATATATAAATTTAATATATCTTAAGTTATGAGATTTCTGCATATAGATGAAGGTGTTTTATCCAAACGTATATATGATTGGTTATATATAGGGTATAGGTTAATTTATATGTTTTGAAATATAGGTATTTCTTTGCTAATACTATTATATATATGGCTGCAGTAGATTTATTGTAAAATATAGTAGGTATATTTTTTTTTATAAAGTGACATGTTTTTTACTGTGTATATTTTTGATTTGCTGAAGCTACATATATTGATTGTACAAGTTTATAAAAGTAAGGTGTTATATATATATATATATATATATGCTTAACAGTATTGTGGTATAAAATGTCATTTTGGATATATAAGTATATGTAGTATATATAAACATATTTGGCTATGCAGGTTTGTTTATTAAAATTTGGTATAATGTAAGTTTTACTAACTAGATATGATGGTATAGGTGAGGTAAATTGTATTTATATAAATTATAGTTATATATTACTATATATATATGAGCTGTTTTAGATGCAGATTGAAGATATTCTGTAATATTCTAATATATATATATATATATATATTACTGTAATATTTTGTATGCAGGAAAAAATATGTTACTGTTTATAGTTATATATATATATATTTGATTTGTAGTTATAAGTTAGTCGATACATTGATTATATCAGCATCATTTTCTTTTAGTTGCTGTGTATGTCAACTTGATATTTACTTTAAACTGTATGTTAAGGCTGATGTTTGATTTTATTTATAGTACAAATTTTACTTTGTTGTTAAATTTTACAACTATATATATATTTATAATATAAAGGTATAGATTTAAATTATATTATTAGCTATCTACAGAATACATATATATTGTTAAGTGTTTACAATATCAAGGCATAGGTATACAAATAATATATATTTTGATTTTAATGTATATGTCTTAATAATAATGATTTTATATATTCTATTTTAATAGTTGTCTTAAGTTAAACCTTGATTTTTATAAAGTAATAATATATATATATATATATATATATATATATATGTATGTATGTATGTATATGTATACATTTTCTTGTATATCTTAATTGATTGATTTTCTCATCGATTTCTCATTATCAGCTTTGATCGTTGAATTTGGGTTCAATCGTGCTTTTCTTTGAAATTCATGCCTGGATTCATACTCGTTTCTTTGTCAAATTTATCTAGCCTCAAGAGGTGAGCAATCACTCACGATTAATGTTCTTTTATTTATTACACTTAATTTCAATTGAAACGACAATTGAAATATGTTGTTGTTGGTTATTTGCACTGCTATATATGTTATTACCCGTATCAGTTCACCTGTGACATCTGACACCACTATCTGTTAATTGTGCGATAATAATCCAGTTTGATTGATAATTGATTGATTGTTTGATGTTTACATTGGACGTTAAATTGTTAATGTTTAAAGTGATAAATAATATGCGATTGAATTTGATATAGGATAAAATTTATGTATGTGCTGAATTTGATTTGTTAAAGTCACATAATATGACCCCTTTAAATGTTAAATAAATTGACGTAGAAATATTGTTAACCACACCTTGAACCATTGAATGTGTGTTGTATAAATTTATGTAGTATAAATTTAATAATGAATGTCAAGTGTAGAACCACATAAAATAATAGTGTAATAATCTTTAATCTACATGAAATGATAGTGTAAATTCTATAAATAATTATATTAATTTGCACAAACAACAATGTAAATTAATACGATTATTTCTGGATTATTTGAATTAATTATTGGATTGTTATCGATTGTTGTTATTGCTTTTTTATTTACTTTGACACCATCCCAGTTATCACACTGCAAGTTCCCTTTGCTATGCTTGATTTTTTGAATTGAAATGGAATCGGGTTGAAATGATAAATACCCAAATGAACTTGACCTAGGATAGAGAATTATATAAACCGATTGGTCAAAAATCTGATTTAAAAATAAAATAATGATTTTATTTGAATAAAAAAATAAGGTTTTGAAATGAAGTTGGAATTTGAATTTTTATGAAAGGAAAATGTTAATATTTAATAATCTGAAACAATATATTAACATAGTAGTTGATGAAAGAACGTTGTTTCAAAATTTAATTATTTAATAATTAAGTTTGAAATCATTTAATAATTAAGATTGGAATTATTAAATAATCAGGTTTTGAAACTATTTAATAATTAAAATTTTAAATTATTAATTAAGTTTTGAAATAATTAAATAATATTGAATTATTTAATAATTAAATAAAAATTGAATTCTTTGATGAGAGAAATGTTGGGGATGCGGATTAAGGATCTTAAGGCGGAAATAACAGTAGAAAGGGGGTGAATAGTGTTTTAAAGAATATATGAACTATATGACTAAATTAAAACTTTCAACACAAATCTAAACAGAATTCTAACACAGTATGATCACAGAACATATAACAAATGCAAATAGTAAAGTAATGCAAGTAAAAGGAAAGAACACACCGGATTTTACACTGGTTCGGAATCCTCCTACATCCAGTCCTGCACCAAGGCAATATCCTTATACAGATTTTTATAAGCCAATATCCAAATTACAACCCTCAATTTCTAAGGCCTTGAGGAACCCTCCTATCTCCGAGTCTGGGGTAAACTCTCTTGATTTACGGGACACAAGATCACCCTAATACTTTCTAATAACGATCCTTTTGAACGGATAGACTCTATGGACTTTTTGAATACAAATTAATCCTATAACTCTAAATAGCACTTTGATCTTTAGTAGAATGATGGAGAATCAAATAGAGAGAGTATCTAAATGATTTCCTATTGAGAATTTGGCAGAATGATGGCACGATCTTGAAAATATGAAGTTTTATGGATATGGAATGGTGGAGAAGAAAGAGTGAATAAAATAAGAAAGTAGTTGTTAAAAAATTCGTTTTGGAAGCCTTTATATAGATGCTCAACAGTCATAACCATTGGCGAAAGGTTTTTGAACGAATGGACACTTCTTTTGAAATTTGAATTTTGAATCCAACTGTCACCATGTCGACATGGGGTATCCCCATATGTCGACATCCCTCAGTTCAAAATTGTAGAGATGTTGTTTTGTAAAAGCATTTGAATTTAAAACAAGTTGAAACTTCTCTGAAGCAAAATAAAGTGTTTAAACAATATTTTGAGATAGAGAATGAATATAAAACATTATTTTAAATATATATATAATTGATATAGACCGTCAATTATATAAGTAATATTTAAAATCAGAATAAGTTTTGATGTTTTAAAATAGAAGTTTTTAAAATCAGAATGGAGGAATATTTCAAAGCTAAAACAAAGTTTGAAAACATTTTTGAAAACATGATTTTGAAAGCTAAAACATTTTGAAAAACAGATTTAAAAACATTTTGAAAAATCTATTCAAACTGAAATTGCAAGAACCTTCCTACAGAGCTCCTCCATAGGACTCGAGAACTTGTACAAAGTAGTTTAAATGATTTTGATTTTTGTGGGTTTGTAAGCCACTTGTCGTAGGTTTGTAAGCTACTTGTCATGGGTTTGTAAGCCATTAGTTTCGATAGAAATTGGGTTCCATCCCAAAAGAAAATTGGAAGAAAGATGAGAGTGCTATTATGAAGTTTTAACAAAATACTAGACACTTATCTTGAGATCTTGAAATCTTGATTCTCTAGAGTCTTGAATCTTGAATCTCTAATCTTCATCTTGATGCTTGAGTCTTTATACTGATCAGTCTTCAATAATACCTGCATATACTTCCTATATACATACTTACATATATATATATATATATATATGAAAGTGTTAGTATATATTTTATAAAGTAAAGTATAATAACTATATAAGGTTGTTGTCATCAAAACATCATCAACTCAGTTCCTAACAATCTCCCCCTTTTTGATGATGACAACCTTTATTTATAAAATATTCTTACCATACCATAACTCCCCATAACTCCCCCTTACTCTGTGACTTCTTCTTAAAACTACAACTTCCATTTACTCCATGACTCCCCCTTACACCAAGCACATATATTTTTATAACTTTCTCCCCCTTTGTTATCAACAAAAACTATTAACTACTTAAGAATTCAAGAACGATTAGTATGAACAAATAATATGTATAGAACAAGCATGAAAAAATGAGTATAAGTGAACACATTTTTGTTATTACGACATATATAAGAACATACATAAACACGAACAAACAGAACAATGTAAAACGAAGAATAAAAAAGAAAGTACGCTTTAATGGCGATCCTTAGCTATAGGAGACTTATGAATCGAACAATTGGGGTAGTGGAGACAAAAGTTTCCACGTTGTTCAATTATGTTTCCATTAGTATCAACAAGGATCTCACCAACGCAAATAACACTCTCGTCCTCATTTATAGGGACTTCGGGTTGAGGAAAAGGTTGATCTTCCTCTTGGTCTTCTTGTGGCTCTTCCAAAGGTTCTTCTTCCTCTGATTCCATGGCTTGTGAAGAGTCTTCAATATTAATAGGATTTGTATGGTTATCCATAAGGAATTTTTGTACATTCCTAATAATATTCCCTTGCCTTTGTTGTTCTCTAGCCATCCTAAGTTGACTTACTTGAATTTCAGTCAACAATTGAAGGATATCTTTCATCTTCTCTTCCAATTTGATCACTCGAGCGTGCGTAGATCGTTGAAATGGACCAGAATGAGGAGATGTGGGTGAAGTGGGTTCATTAGTAGAAGAGGAGGCCATTATTTTATTGTTTCAGAAGTTATTTAAAGAGAATATAGTGAAGAAAGAGGAGAGAAAATGAAATAAATAGATAAATAACCAAATAACTAACTTTGGAGGGAAATTCTATTTTCAAATTTTTGTTGGGTATGTCGACATCAGGGGATGGGGCATGTCGACATGTCTTTCAGAAAAAAGTGTAATTTTTATTTTTAATTTTTATTGATTATTATATTATATTATTTTATATTTCAGATTTTGAACAAATACCTAATTCTCTTCTAAATTTAGTAAAATTCTGCTCGGTTAACGGTTTAGTTAATATATCAGCAATTTGTTTTTCAGTATTTATATAATCTAGAGTTATTATTTCTTTAGTTATATTATCTCTAAGAAAATGATGTCTTATATCAATATGTTTAGTTCTAGCATGATGAGTTGGATTTTTAGATAGATTTATTGCACTAGTATTATCACAATATATTGGTGATTTACTTATGTTAATTCCAAAATCTTTTAAAGTTTGTTGCATATATATGACTTGTGAACAGGCCAGAGCAGCAGATATATACTCTCCTTCAGTGGTTGACAAGGAAACAGTATTTTGTTTCTTGTTGAACCAGGAAACCAGTGAATGTCCTAGAAAGTGACAAGTTCCACTTATACTCTTTCGGTCTGATTTACAACCAGCATAATTAACATCACAATATGATATTAAATCAAAAGTATTATTTTTAGGATAAAATAAACCATAATCTAAAGTGTATTCTACATATCTTAAAATTCTTTTAACATCTTTTAAGTGAGTTTCTTTAGGTTGTGATTGGTATTTTGCACAGAGATAAACACTATGCATAATATCAGGACGACTCGCTGTTATATAAAGTTGCGAACCAATCATACCCCTATATAAAGTTTGATCAATATCTTTTGATTTATCTTCTTTACTTAAACCTACATTTGTTGACATTGGAGTTGGTTTCCCACTAGAGGTACTTAAACCAAATTTATTGATTAAGTCTTTAGCATATTTTTCTTGACTTATGAAGATTCCATTTTCTAGTTGTTTAATTTGAAGCCCTAAGAAGAAACTTAATTCTCCCATGTGACTCATTTCAAATTCTTTAGTCATTATATCTGAAAATTCTTTATTCATTATGTTATTAGTTGATCCAAAGATTATATCATCTACATATATTTGAACCAGCTGAATATCTTGATCATTTCTTTTAATAAAAAGTGTTGTATCTACTTTACCAATTTCAAAACCAGATAGAAGTAAATAAGATCTTAGTCTTTCATACCAGGCTCTAGGAGCTTGCTTTAGACCATATAGAGCTTTCTTTAACTTGTATACATGGTTTGGAAATTTATTATCTTCAAAAAGTGGAGGTTGTTCAACATAAACATCTTCTTTTACAAAACCATTTAGAAAAGCACTTTTAACATCCATTTGATATAATTTGAAATTATTATAATTAGCGAAAGCAAGTAGAATTCTTATAGCTTCTAATCTTGCTACGGGGGCAAAGTTTTCATCATAGTCAATTCCTTCTTCTTGACAACAACCTTGCGCGACTAAACGAGCTTTATTTCTTACGACCTCACCGTGTTCATTCATTTTATTTTTATAAACCCATTTAGTTCCAATTATACTTTTATCCTCAGGTTCAGGAACAAGTTCCCATACATCATTTCTGGTAAATTGATTCAATTCTTCTTGCATAGCAAGAATCCATGAATCATCAGACGATGCTTCCTTTGGATTTTTAGGTTCAATTGTTGATATAAAGGCTACATTACTCATACTACTTAATTGATTTCTAGTTCTTACTACAGATTCAATATTTCCTAAAACATTTTCTATAGGATGATCTTTTGATATTTTAAATCTCTTATTAGGTTGATTTATTTCACTAATAGTTTCATTAGATTGATTTAAATTTATAAAATCTTCTTCATTATCTATTTGTAGAATATCTTTAAGATTTTCATCAAAAGATACATGCATAGTTTCTTCAATTGTATTAGTTTTTAAATTAAAAACTCTAAATGCTTTGCTTCTATTAGAATAACCAATAAAGAATCCTTTATCAGCTTTTGGTTCAAATTTATCTAAATTATCTTTTGTATTAAGTATAAAACAATTACTCCCCAATACTTTGAAATAAGCAACTATAGGTTTCTTATTATAAAGTAATTCATATGGAGTTTTATTTGTTAATGGTCTAACTAAAATTCTATTTAATATATAACAAGCTGTAGCAACTGCTTCAGCCTAAAAATATTTAGGTAAATTACTATCAGAAAGCATTGTACGAGCACACTGTTGAATCGTTCTATTCTTACGTTCTACTACTTCGTTTTGTTGTGGAGTTCTTGGAAATGAAAAGTTGTGAGTAATTCCCTTCTGAGTATAGAAATTCTCAAAATTTTCATTTTCAAATTCACCACCGTGATCACTTCGAATAGTTTTAATTTTGAAAGAATGTTGTTTTTGAATTCTTTTAGAAAAGTTTTTAAATATTTCAAAAGCATCACTTTTATGTTTTAAAAAGATTGTCCAAGTATATCTTGAATAATCATCTACTATAACAAAAACATATTTACTATGGTTAATTGATTGAACTTGAGATGGACTAAATAAATCTAAATGAAGTAATTCTAGAGGACTAGAGGTAGAAATAGCATCTTTTAATTTAAATGAACTTTTCGTTTTCCTAATTGACAAGCATCACAAATACTATCTATTTTAAAGTTTAACTTGGGTAGACCTCTAACTAAGTCAAGTTTTGATAGCCTAGATAATAATTTGAAATTCAAATGGCCAAATCTTTTATGCCAAATCCAAGGGTCACTTGTATTAGCCAAAAGACATAGGTTATCATTTGAAATTTTCATACTTAGGATATAAATATTTTTCTTCCTAATACCTTCAAAAATTATATTAGACTTGTCATCTTCAATGTGACATTTATCTTTTTCAAATTTAATTTTAAAACCTTTATCGCAAAGTTGACTTATACTAAGCAGATTATGTTTTAAGTTCCTAACTAATAAAACATCAGAAATAAGTAAAGTTTTAGAGTTACCGACATTGCCGACGCCAACCACATATCCTTTAGAGTTGTCACCAAAATTGACTAATCCACCATCTTGATAAGTAATGTCCTTGAGTATCTCGGGATTTCCAGTCATGTGCCTTGAACAGCCACTATCAAGTATCCATTTATCTTTCTCAATTAGCACAGTTTGTCCATTGGGTGTTGATTCATCAAAAGCCATATAACATGTCTGTTCCTGCATAACAGACCAATTCAGTAGATAACTTTATTTTTCAAAATAACTATATGCAGACTTACGAAACTTTGATGAAATGCATATATTCAAAACAGTTTTAACACAATTTTCCAAAAATGCCATTTTTATATTTTTCAAGTTTCAGATTATGAAAACAATGAAAACCAATGCTCTGATACCAATTGTTGGGGATGCGGATTAAGGATCTTAAGGCAGAAATAACACTAGAGGGGGGGTGAATAGTGTTTTAAAGAATATATGAACTATATGACTAAATTAAAACTTTCAACACAAATCTAAACAGAATTCTAACACAGAATGATCACAGAACATATAACAAATGCAAATAGTAAAGTAAAGCAAGTAAAAGGAAAGAACACACCGGATTTTATACTGGTTCGGAATCCTCCTACATTCAGTCCTGCACCAAGGCAATATCCTTGTACAGATTTTTATAAGCCAATATCCAAATTACAACCCTCAATTTCTAAGGCCTTGAGGAACCCTCCTATCTCCGAGTCTGGGGTAAACTCTCTTGATTTACGGGACACAAGATCACCCTAATACTTTCTAATAACAATCCTTTTGAATGGATAGACTCTATGGACTTTTTGAATACAAATTAATCCTATAACTCTGAATAGCACTTTGATCTTTAGTAGAATGATGGAGAATCAAATAGAGAGAGTATCTAAATGATTTCCTATTGAGAATTTGGCAGAATGATGGCACGATCTTGAAAATATGAAGTTTTATGGATATGGAATGGTGGAGAAGAAAGAGTGAAGAAAATAAGAAAGTAGTTGTTAAAAAATTCGTTTTGGAAGCCTTTATATAGATGCTCAACAGTCATAACCATTGGCGAAAGGTTTTTGAACGAATGGACACTTCTTTTGAAATTTGAATTTTGAATCCAACTGTCACCATGTCGACATGGGGTATCCCCATATGTCGACATCCCTCAGTTCAAAATTGTAGAGATGTTGTTTTGTAAAAGCATTTGAATTTAAAACAAGTTGAAACTTCTCTGAAGAAAAATAAAGTGTTTAAACAATATTTTGAGATAGAGAATGAATATAAAACATTATTTTAAATATATATATATATATATATATAATTGATATAGACCGTCAATTATATAAGTAATATTTAAAATCAGAATAAGTTTTGAGGTTTTAAAATCAGAATGGAGGAATATTTCAAGGCTAAAACAAAGTTTGAATACATTTTTGAAAACATGATTTTGAAAGCTAAAACATTTTGAAAAACAGATTTAAAAACATTTTGAAAAACAGATTTAAAAACATTTTGAAAAATCTATTCAAACTGAAATTGCAAGAACCTTCCTACAGAGCTCCTCCATAGGACTCGAGAACTTGTACAAAGTAGTTTAAATGATTTTGATTTTCGTGAGTTTGTAAGCCACTTGTCGTAGGTTTGTAAGCTACTTGTCGTGGGTTTGTAAGCCACTGGTTTCGATAGAAATTGGGTTCCATCCCAAAAGAAAATTGGAAGAAAGATGAGAGTGCTATTATGAAGTTTTAACAAAATACTAGACACTTATCTTGAGATCTTGAAATCTTGATTCTCTAGAGTCTTGAATCTTGAATCTCTAATCTTCATCTTGATGCTTGAGTCTTTATACTGATCAGTCTTCAATAATACCTGCATATACTTCCTATATATATATATATATATATATATATATATATATATATATATCTATATGAAAATGTTAGTATATATTTTATAAAGTAAAGTATAATAACTATATAAGGTTGTTGTCATCAAAACATCATCAACTCAGTTCCTAACAAGAAATTGAACTTCTGAATAAGTGAAATTGAACTTTGTTAATTTGTGAAATTTAGCTTCTTTGTTAACTGAGTTTTGGAAATTATTTAAAGTAAGTAAATAAATAGGTGAAATTGAAATTCTTTAACAAGGAATAGGATGTGATTTATTGGAATTAATATAAGACTTGAAATTTAAAGAATTTGATTTGACGAATTTAATTTAATTCAATTTGTAAGTTTGATATAATGGAGTTGAACTTAAGTAATTGATTTAATGAATTGGAAATCCAATAGGAGTTGTTTTGAATGATAATTAACTTAACGAATATTGAATGAAGTCGATCAATAAATTTAAATTGATTTAAATGTTAAATTAAACTAATTTAAATGATTTCGGAATGAAACTTATATACAAACTTGAATCAATATTTGAATTGTTTAAATAAAAATTGAATTTGAATTATAAGATTTTGAAATGGTAATTTGGAAGTTTTAAACGTAAGTTATGGAAATTGATTTAGGAAGACAAATGAAATGTTGATTTACAAATTCTTATTCTAATTGAATTTGATTGATTTTGAACTTTATTAAACGACCAATCGGTGTAATAATTATGAAAGTTAATAAAGAAACCGGAATCGGTTAGGGACATACTTACTGTCTAAACCGAAAACCACTTCAATAACTATACGCGGAGTGTGATCTACAATGAAGTGGTTGTAATGATGTACGTGATGACTAAAGAAACAGAATGATAATGGATAGCCTTGACCTTTGTGTCAAATTGGAAATGACTAAAACAGGAGTCGTGCCCGGCCAAATGGGGTTAGCAACCTCGAGCGAACACACTTCTTCATAAACTACTCATTACTTGTTATTGATTGGTCCACCCTCGGAATTTTGAAAGTGTTGTTTCGCGGTGTTGTGATCGTTGCGGCGATGCGTTTTCACCAGTCCAGATCAGGAAAACGGTAGTTTCACTACCTTGGGTATTGCCTCATGTGCCTTGTCATACCTGTATCCCTATATACGCGACCACTACGAATTTGTTTTGTGTTATACCTATGGAGTACTCCTTGATATCCTACTAGTTTACGGTGGAGTTTACAGTGCTGTATAGTCTAGACACTTATATAAAAATGTGTTAAGGGGGATAATGGTAATGCTTTAACGCTATTTTGATACTTTATATTACTGATAGACATTATCTATTTAGCGTATATTACTACATCGTAGATAGTTTAACGGATCCTTAGAGGACGGTTATTCCAACGTCCTTCGAGTTACTTGTATTTCAGTTGTTATTTCACTTTAGTTGGATTTATTGATATAAGAATGTTAATCCCGACTCGAGTGTTTTGTGTTTTGCTTTACGCTCGGGTCAGACTGAGTGTACCAGTATTCGAGACTCACCTTTGGAGTTGGAGCTTCACTTGGAGATCCAGATATCTATCCAGCTTTCAGTTATTCAGTTGATTCTAGAGATGTATTCTGATATTGTATTTTACTATTGTATTCGAGACTTCTGTTGTAACTTATTTAATTCTGATATATATATATATATATATATATATATATATATAGTAGCTTCATGAACTACTATCATTTGTTTCCGCTGCATTTATTACTCTGTGTTTGTGATCTGTGATTATTTATTTACTGTATATGTTCAGTTTTTCCAAATATAAATTAACAATTCAGTGTTTTGAATTATTCAAGTCCGACATGTGCGGATGTGAATAGTCCAAAATAACGGGTCATTATAGTTGGTATCAGAGCTTTGGTAGCTCTAGGAAAAACTTAACATATAGGTTAAACGTATTTACAGAATCACTCTCATTCGAGTTTCAATCTCTTCCTTTTTGACTCGATTCCTTTGAATTTTGGAACGTTCCCTCAGTTCCGAAATTCATACTTGTCCCTCACTATTCGTATTCGTCTGGATTCTGGAATATCCTATAACTCCACTTCGAATGATCTTTATAATGAATCGGCGGTCTCGCCAATCTTCGAATTATTTGTAAATGGGTGAAATTCCTTTACAATAGACATCGATTTACCAGAGATTTTTGTATCCTGGGTTTATGATGCTACCTATTCCCTGCTATGCCTGAATTCTATGTCTTGAGATCAAATGTTGATTTACCTCGAAATTCAGCATCGATCTTATTCTTGAAGTTACAGTCGACCCGGTTAAGGTTGCCCGTGAATTAAATAAGCTTATCCATCTCCTGATTCTATTAATTGAATTATCTTATCTTTGTTTCAAACTTATCTTCAAATCAAAATTATCTTTGATTTGAGTCCATCAAAATTTGAATCTCTATTCTTGTTTTGAAATCTATTCTTGTATCGTCGAGCGAGGAAGTATATTTGTAAATTAATGTTAAAAATGTTTTATATATCGTGTTGTTTGAGTTGTTGACGTTGATTTGGGTTACCGATCAATTCGTCTGATCAATGCTATTGATAGGATTCCCAAAACACTTGAACAGAGCAAACTGACACAATATTGTTTTCAAATTTGGTAAAATAAAATGTATGATTATATTATATATGAGTAGGAATCTTCTTTAACTAAACTGTTAATAAATTGATTGTTGAATGATAATATTCGATTATCATTTATTATTTTGTAAACCACTGACTATTGTAATATAAATGAATGAATTTATAAAACTTCGGCATAATGTGATTGAAATTTGAAGTGAATTTAAACTAGAATTCGAGAATTTAATTTCCGATAATTTCAAACTATGGTTTTAAAGTTTTAAAATTATATTATTTAAAATATTTTCGAATAGAAATTGTTTTCAAAGAATTTTAAATGATTAAATTAGTGCTCTTCTCTTTGTCGCTGGAAAATAATTTCGGTGATGACAGCCGCATCATTAACATTCATTTTCGAGTTTCGAAGTGAAGAGACTTATTCGTAGCCTTGCTACACTTTGATTTGGAAAAAATTTAAATAGATTTGAATTTCTAAATTATGACTTGATATTGGTATATGAATATTGATTTGATGTGATATATTTATTTCTCAATTATCCAGAGTTAATCAAAAATATAATTCTTAAAATTTATGATAAGAATAATTTCAATTTTAAAATGAAGCAAAGAAAATTTGAATGAAAATTTGAACTTAACTAATTGAATTAGAAAATTTACTTGTATAATACTCAATTGCATGATATAACTTACCTAAATTTTCAAAAGTTAACTATGTAATTGAATATTATACAATATATAATGATATCAAAAGAATTTTTAAATAAATTTGAGTAGTTATAATAAGTGTAAATCTACTTAATATATGTGATAAGATATATTAAGTAGAATAAATAATAATTTGGAATAAAGAAGAGTTAAATTTGTCGAATAAAGTATGATTATAATAAATGACTATTCAAATTTATAATCTTTGAAATTGTTAATTTAAGATAATTGGATAATATACAATATAAAATGTCTTAATAAATAAAATTTGAGTGCTTATAATAAATGTTATACCCTTGAAGTTTAATTATAAAATGATTAATCGAGATAAATAGAATACTAAGTTAGTCGAATAATAAATGGATTAATAAAATAAATCGTTGTTTGAAATAAATTTTGTAACAAACAATGATAAATTGAAAATAAACAAAGTTAATAAAATTCCTTGAGTTTAAAGTCAAATTGTTGAATATAAATTAATTTAAATTGAAATATATATGGTTTAAATTAATTGTTTTATTTTGTTTTCAAGTCTATTTTCTTTTGGTTATTTCTATTCTCCTACCTCCTTCCTTTTCGAGGACGAAAAGTTTTGAGTGGGGGAGAGTGTAACAACCCGGATATTTTAACGGTTTTAATTAATTTAATTAAGTGAATTTGGGTGAAATTTAATAATAATAAAAAATTAATATTTGAAATGCGTCTAGCTGGCATGTTTTCATCTGAAATCTGAAGTTTTTTTTCGTGCAAAAATTTATTTCAATTTAATCAGTTAAAAGTCGATGAAAATAAAATGTTTTCGAAACCTGAATATTTTTACATAGAAAAATTCTAAATCATCTTCTAAGCAAGTCGTCATTTTCCTTTTTTCCAAATTCGGACTTCTTTAGCTCCGTCGATCTTATTCTTCTGCGTTTTCGTTGCATTTTCCGCTGGTAGAAAATTAAATTTTTACAATTCAATCGAACCACTAATTGCTGTATACCATTTTGATCGTCTCGTCATGCTAATCTTCGCGGTACATTCGTTTATGTGTTTCAAAGTTCGAAAGACAGCAAAATCTACAGAACAATTTCCGTATCAGTTCCGCGATTTGATTTTTGGGTTCCCTATACTCTTCTTTTATCTGCCGTTTAAATTCTAGCAGCTACTTGCTTTTCAAATTTCCAAAATACGACTGTTTTCGGTTGTCATTCATCACTTCAATTAATTTTTGTTGCTTCGTTTCCCGTTCTCATTTTATACTAGCTTTGAGAATATTTAATAATAGTGGTGACTGTTCATTCTCTTGAAAGTCGTGTTCTATTAAAACGTACTGTCTCCTCTTCTTCTTCCTATTTCTATTTCATTCATTCATTCTTTTCGTTCTCTGCAAATAAATAAAGAATATATATATATATATATATATATATATATATATAAATCAAAGCCTGCAAATTTTCACATCAACAAAATCGAAGCAGTGCTCCTTCACTCGGCTTTCCAACAACCCTAGCACGGCCAAGCTCCTCCATTCGCGGCCTTTCGACAGACTTCCTCCGCTCACTTGAACTCCCCATGCCGGCACCCAGTCGACCCCCTACCTACTCCTCCGCGTGGAAGCACAAATCTCGGCCGAAGTTGCAGCTGGCCTTCACCACCAAACGATACCTTTGTTCCACCATCTACCTTGCTCGGGCCCCGCCGTACCTCTGCTCCACCCTTCTCCTCCGTTCTACGACCGTCCAATAGCACCCACCATCAGATTTTTCCCATCTCTAACCAACCTCACCAAAACGAGCCACATTCACCCGGCCTTGCATCACTCAGGAGCAGCGCCACCGTCCTCTACACCTTTGCCGAATACCCTTTGCCTTCCCACTATCAGCCACTGCAACAGCCACCCATCTTAGTAGCCGAAACCCCCCCTACACCAGGTGCCAGCCGACTCCCCTCTGCCTTGCCGAACTTCACCATATCGGGTGTAAGCTTCCTCTCCAGTTTCTATTCCAAGCCGAGTCTTCCTCTTTTATTTTATTTTTCTAGGTACTTATACTTATTGAGTTGTATATATATAAATTTAATATGTCTTAAGTTATGAGATTTATGCATATAGATGAAGATGTTTTATCCAAATGTATATATGATTAGTTATATATAGGGTATAGGTTAATTTATATGTTTTGAAATAAAGGTATTTCTTTGCTAATACTATTATACATATGGCTGCAGTAGATTTATTATAAAATATAGTAGGTATATTTTTTTTAAAAGTGATATGTTGTTTACTGTGTATATATTTTGATTTGCTGAAGCTACGTATATTGATTGTACATGTTTATAAAAGTAAGGTGTTATATATATATATATATATATATGCTTAACAGTATTGTGGTGTAAAATGTCATTTTGGATATATAAGTATATGTAGTATATATAAACATATTTGGCTATACAGGTTTGTTTATTAAAATTTGGTATAATGTAAGTTTCACTAACAAGATATGGTGGTATGGGTGAAGTAAATTGTATTTATATAAATTATATTTATATATTATTATATATATGAGTTGTTTTAGATGCAGATTGAAGATATTTTGTAATCTTCTGATGTATATATATATTACTGTAATATTTTGTATGCACGAAAAAAAAAATGTTACTGTTTATAGTTATATATACATTTGATTTGTAGTAATAAGTTAGTCGATACATTGATTACATCAACATCATTTTCTTTTAGTTGTTGTGTATGTCAACTTGATATTTACTTTAAATTGTATGTATTTAAGGCTGATGTTTGACCTTATTTATAGTACAAATTTTATTTTGTGGTTAAATTTTATAACTATATATATATATATATAATATAACGGTATAGATTTAAATTATATTATTAGCTATCTATAGAATACATATATATTGTTAAGTGTTTACAATATCAAGGCATAGGTATACAAATAATATATATTTTGATTTTAATATATATGTCTTAATAGTAATGATTTTACATATTCTATTTTAATAGTTGTCTTAACTTAAACCTTGACTTTTATAAAGTAATAATAATATATATATATGCACATTTTTTTGTATATCTTAACTGATTTATTTTCTCATCGATTTCTCATTATCAGCTTTGATCGTTGAATTTGGGTTCAATCGTGCTTTGCTTTGAAATTCCTGCCTGGATTCATAGCTCGTTTCTTTTTTGAATCTATCTAGCCTCTAGAGGTGAGCAATCACTCACGATTAATGTTCTTTTATTTATTACATTTAATTTCAATTGAAACGACAATTGAAATATGTTGTTGTTGGTTATTTGCACTGCTATATATGTTATTACCCGTATCAGTTCACCTGTGACATCTGACACCACTATCTGTTAATTATGCGACAATAATCCAGTTTGATTGATAATTGATTGATTGTTTGATGTTTACATTGGACGTTAAATTGTTAATGTTTAAAGTGATAAATAATATGCGATTGAATTTGATATAGGATAAAATTTATGTATGTGCTGAATTTGATTTGTTAAAGTCGAATAATATGACCCCTTTAAATATTAAATAAATTGACGTAGAAATATTATTAACCACACCTTGAACCATTGAATGTGTGTTGTATAAATTTATGTAGTATAAATTGAATAATGAATGTCAAGTGTAGAACCACATAAAATAATAGTGTAATAATCTTTAATCTACATGAAATGATAATGTAGATTCTAGAAATAATTATATTAATTTGCACAAACAACAATGTAAATTAATACGATTATTTCTGGATTATTTGAATTAATTATTGGATTGTTATCGATTGTTGTTATTGCTTGTTTATTTACTTTAACACCATCCCAGTTATCACACTCCAAGTTCCCTTTGCTATGCTTGATTTTTTGAATTGAAATGGAATCGGGTTGAAAAGATAAATACCCAAATGAACTTGACCTAGGATAGAGAATTAAATAAACCGATTGGTCAAAAATCCGATTTAAAAATAAAATACCGATTTTATATGAATAAAAAAAAGGTTTTGAAATGAAGTTGGAATTTGAATTTTTATAAAAGGAAAATGTTAATATTTAATAATCTGAAACAAAGTATTAACATAGTAGTTGATGAAAGAACGTTGTTTTAAAATATAATTATTTAATAGTTAAGTTTGAAATCATTTAATAATTAAGATTGGGATTATTTAATAATCAGGTTTTGAAATTATTTAATAATTAAAGTTTGAAATTATTAATTAAATTTTGAAATTATTTAATAATTAAATAAGATTGAATTATTTAATAATTAAATAAAAATTGAATTCTTTGATGAGAGAAATTGAACTTCTGAATAAGTGAAATTGAACTTCACTAATAAATGAAATTTAGCTTCTTTATTAACTGAGTTTCGGAAATTATTTAAAGTAAGTAAATAAATAGGTGAAATTGAAATTCTTTAACGAGGAATAGGATGTGATTTATTGGAATTAATACAAGGCTTGAAATTAAAAGAATTTGATTTGACGAATTTAATTTAATTCAATTTGTAAGTTTGATATAATGGAATTGAACTTAAGTAAATTTAATGAATTGGAAATCCAATAGAAGTTGTTTTGAATGATAATTAACTTAACGGATTTTGAATGAAGTCGATCAATGAATTTAAATTGATTTAAATGTTAAATTTATTAATTTAAATGATTTTCGAATGAAACTTATATACAAACTTGAATCAATATTTGAATTGTTTAAATAAAAATTGAATTTGAATTATAAGATTTGAAATGGTAATTTGGAAGTTTTAAACGTCAGTTATGGAAATTGATTTAGGAAGACAAATGAAATGTTGATTTACAAATTCTAATTCTAATTGAATTTGATTGGTTTTGAACTTTATTAAATGACCAATCGGTGTAATAATTACGAAAATTATTAAAGAAACCGGAATCGGCTAGGGACATACTCACTGTCTAAATCGAAAACCACTTTAATAACTATACGCGGAGTATGATCCAGAATGAAGTGGTTGGAATGATGTACGTGATGACTGAAGAAAGAGAACGATAATGGATAGCCTTGACACTTGTGTCAAATTGGAAATGACTAAAATAGGAGCCGTGCCGGGCCAAATGGGGTTAGCAATCTCGAGCGAACACACATCTTCGTGAACTACTCATTACTTGTTATTGATTGATGCACCATAGGAGTGTTGTTTCGCGGTGTTGCGATCATTGCGGAGATGCGTTTTCACCAGTCCAGATCAGGCAAACGGTAGTTTTACTACCTTGGGTATTGCCTCATGTGCCTTGTCATACTTGTATCCCTATATACGGGACCACTACGAATTTTGTGTGTGTTATACCTATGAAGTACTCCCTGATATCTCACTAGTTTACGGTGGAGTTTACATTGCTGTATAGTCTATGACACTTATATAAAAATGTGTTAACGGGGATAATGGTAATGCCTTAACGCTATTTTGATACTTTATATTACTGATAGACATTATCTATTTAGCATATATTACTACAACATAGATAGTTTAACGGGTCCTCAAAGGATGGTTATTCCAACGTCCTTTGAGTTACTTGTATTTCAGTTGTTATTTCACTTGAGTTTGATTTATTGATATAAGAATGTTAATCCTGACTCGAGTGTTTTGTGTTTTGCTTTAAGCTCGGGTCAGACTGAGTGTACCAGTATTTGAGACTCACCTTTGGAGTTGGATCTTCGCTTAGAGATCCAGCTATCTATCCAGCTTTCAGATATTCAATTGATTCTAGAGATGTATTCTGATATTGTATTCGACTATTGTATTCGAGACTTATGTTGTAACTTATTTAACTTTGATATATATATATATATATATATATATAGTAGCTTCATGAACTACTATCTTTTGTTTCTGCTGCATTTATTACTCTGTGTCTGTGATCTGTGATTATTTATTTACTGTATATGTTTAGTTTTGTCAAATTTAAATTAACAATTCGGTATTTTGAATTATTCAAGTCCGACATGTGCGGATGTGAATAGTCCAAAATAGCGGGTCGTTACATCCCATTTATTCCCTTCCTTAACAAATGACATCAAGCGATTATTCTTTAATTACTTTCATAGTCAAATATCAATTTCATTAAGTGATTAATATATAATTAATCATCTTTATCTTAATTACTTTAATTCATTAATCATATTAACAAATCAATCCTTTAAATTTGAATACCCAAATTACTTAACCTTTATTAATTATCTAACGATTGAATTAATTAATTGTTTCCTTAATTTATAACATAAATCAATTAACCACCCTTAAATCATTAAATAATTAATACTTTATTTAAATTTCATCATTTAATTTACCATTTAAAAAAAAGATAGGATTAAACCGTTTTAAACATATCTAATTATCGCAATTTGTAAACATTAAAAACCTGGGAACTCGTCGTTTTTAAAAAAAAACTTGTTAACACTTTGTAAAAAAACAACTGGGTTTAACACTTCCTCTGAACTAAAAAATATAGATAAGGTTTAATACTTGTTTTTAAATAAACTTAAAAGCTGGGTAACAACAAATTTTAACCCGAGCAATATTAACCAAAAACCTGAGTAAAAACTAACCACACTCCGAGTCTTTCCCATCCTCCTGTTACTTCGAGTTATTACGCAAGCAATCACGAGAACAAACCCGAGTTCGCTTCTTCCCCAATCTAACAAACCACATCAGACACAAACAAGCACTCGTGCACATGTACACCCAATCGGTTCGACGCCGATCATCCCTAAGACCTCCGACACATCATCGTTGATCACTTCATCTCATGCGAGCACCCAGATCGACGACATCTACCCTAAATAAAAAAGTAACCAATCACCTCTCCTTGGAATCTACATCACCGTCACCTAAATGCCTCGCCGTTGACAACCACATCACCAGAGATCGTGCCACTCCACTCAGAGTCGCACCACGACATGCTGCATCTAATACCCTAGATCCCTTTCAACTCGATCCCCTGATGACGATGATCCAGCCTCGAAACTTCCATTGACAAAATCAAGCCTTAAAACCCTACCTCGGTCTCCTTTGGCATCCATGGCTATCTATAATTCCCCTGATGATTTTTCCCGAAAACTATCTTCTTCCAGCTACCTTCTGCTTCAATCTTGATGACAATCTCCTTGTCTAACGTCAGAAATCGATGAATAATTCATTTCCGTTCATCTCTCTAATTCACAACCAATGCCAAACTAACAATCATGATTTTTATTCTAAAATTCGCCATTTTTATGACGATTCTATCGTATGATCAAAGTTTAAAAAGCTGATGATCGAATTCTTTCCTTTGTTTTATTTATTTTACTGTAATTCATATATTTTAAAATAATTACTCAATAATTCCTTTCGAATCTATTTTTGAAATTGATGCTAACATATTACAAACATACTTCTTTTAGACATCAGAACCTAAATTCGATTGTACAACGAGAAATTAAATTTCCTTTGGTAGCTTAAACCTACAGTATGACAGAGATGATATATATATACACATACATATGCACAGATACATGCAACACGTTATCATCCATATGAACTCAATTCCAGATCATCACCCAATATTAATCACATGCAAACCAATTTACAAATAAAATTTGAAGATTTTCTCACCTAAATGAAGAACAGAAGCCCGGTTCTTAATGCTCTGATCAGAAGGTTGCTTTTGTTTTTTTTGAAACTTGGTTTATCTGAATTAGTTCATTGATGACTGAGATTTGATTTACTTTGATGTTGAATTTATTGTTTGATCTAGGCTTTAATTTGTTTCCAGTTGAAGTTGTTTTAGGCTGTAGTTTGGATTGTAGTTGATTCCATTTCTTTAATTTCTTTTCCTTTTTAATTTCTGGTTTCAAATTATGGTTTTACAGGTTCTTGATTTTGAAAATGAAAGGTGAAAGAAAAAGAGAATGAGGAATGGATATGAAAATGTTTTTGAACATCCCCTTTCTTCTTTTATTATTACTATTACTATTACTATTATTATTATATTAAATTCTAAAGAATTATGCCACTTGTTTTTTGCATGCTTATACAAAGCTACAAATGTTAATTTGCATTTCTAAAATACTTACACTTGTATTTGGTACGCATATTAATGTTTTTATATGATTTTTGATTATATCTTCTTTTTTTAGTTTGGTTTACACTTATATATATAATTTTAAAAGTAGGTATGTTAAACCCTTTTTACAAATCTTATTCTACATCATTAAATAAACACATAATACAGGATATTGTTAATTTTAAATATTAATTTTAAATAGCTTTTGAAACTTATTGTATTGAATTCAAAATATGACACCTAAATCACAATGTCTACATATATATAAATATAAATATATATATATATATACACATACACACACATAGATAAATTGTAGATAAAAGTTTTGGATTTTAAATTTCAAAAACAAACATTTAAAAATAGATTGGATTTTAATACTCAAAAAATTTGAACTTTGTAATTCATTATTTATTATATTTAAATCAATTTATATTTTATACTTATATTCACACTTTTCTAGTATTATACATATATAACTTTTAAAAGAGAAGATTTTAAAATCTTAATTATACATTAATAATAATTATATATATTTATTCTTTGAATTTCAAACCTCAATTTCAAATTCAACTCATATATATATATATATATATATATATATATATATACAACACATATTAAATTTGTTTAATTTATAAATTAGTATTGCCAATAGCTAAATCAGATAATTATCCATTTATCTGATGCTCAAAAATCTGGGTTATCACATTCCTCCCCCCTTAGAATCTTTTCGTCCTCGAAAAGGAACGAAATAAGAATTTATTAAAATGCTTAAAATCTGATAAATTCCTTTGATCATTTTTAAAACACTTTTAAAATTTATATAATATTACAAAAATAGTTTTTATGAAGATACTTTTATAACTCGATGTTTCAACCAGTCCATCTTTGTTCTCACAGAAATTTGGTCATACGTTAATTAGGCATAGGACTGAAGATTTATAAGTACTTGGCGGATCTGTTTTCAACACCCAGTGAAAATACTTGAAAAATAATTTTTATTGAAAATATAGAAAACATTTTTGAAATCGAGGAATCATCTTTGGTAAGAATGCTCTGGAAATCATCACCCTCATCCATGGTCGCAGTTTCATCCTGGGTTACGTTGCCATCACAGCAAAAGTCCATGTAACTGTAGGCACTCCATACCCCTCGATTACGCATGGAACCCGTGGTAGATCGCAGTTATATTCTAGGGTTATGTGGCCATCGCGGCAAAGGTCCATGTAACTATAGGCATCAGCGCCATTGAATTTCGCTGCCAAAATGAACTTCTCCAGTCACACATAGGTCGCAGTCTACCGATGTAAAATCAAACGTAGACTGTTAGCTCTCAACAGCACACACGACTTTAGCTATAGTACCATAGGTCGTAGTCTACCGATATAAAATCAAACGTAGACTGTTGGCTCTCAACAGCACACGACTTTCGCTAAGGTCTGCAGTAGATCGCAGTGACATCGAGTTACACTATCGTCACAACATAACCCAAATGTCTCTATAGGCATCAACGCCCTCGATTTTCGCTGCACACTGCAAAAAATCCTTAGGAATTAGTTTTTTCCGGGTCCTCACAGGATCAACTTTAGAACCCCCCAGGGTTCAAGGCAGTACCATCCTGTGGCACTCCTGAAAAATTCATTTCAAGGGAGCGCCTTTTTCTCCAGAGCCATTTTCAAAACACTTTATACTACACACATATAGTATCTTCCAAATCATACACCTAGTATGAATCTTATATAAATTTCCTTTCTCAAAATTGATTATCCCAAAATCGATAATTCTCAAATTAGGCCTTTTCAAATTCCAATATTGATTTTACCTAAAAATCAAAAGGCCTTTCCAAATCCAAAGGTTCCTAAAACCTTTTCTCAAAATCATCATAAGATCCTTTATATATATATATATATAATTTTTTTGAAAACTTTGGATCATTTCAAACTAGTATAAAACTCCTTTTATACTTCAAATATTTTCAAAACCCTTTCTTCTGGATTTAGATTCAATAAGGGAGATTCATCTTATATAACAAAGATGTATAACTTTGTTTATTCCAAATCAAATATTCAAATTCGATTACTCTATAAAATCACTTACCAGTCTACTTGTAACAACCCGCATATTTATCGATTTTTATATTTAAATATTTTATTTAAATATTTTATCGTTAATCGGATTTGTTCCGAAGCTACTTTTTGCAAACGGTCAAATTAGGACTCGAGACCACTTCCATTGAGTTCGAAACGTCATTTGCAATCTTCTAAGTATAAACATTGATATGTTTGGGGTTAGTGGAATTTCACCACTTTTTCACTCGAGCCTTTGGTTTGGACTTTTAGCCCATTAGGCCCAAGTTCCACCCCCCTTCTTCTTCATTGCTTCATTTCATTTCCTAACACTAAAGCTTCAACAAAAATGGTGAATGAAATGAGAAATTAAAACTCCAAAGTCTTTGTTTTATTGCAACTCCAACATTCAACTCCAAATTCAAGAAGAAGACATCGGATTCAAGCTTGTGGTTGCTTCTCCATTTGCCTTCAAGCTTTGTTCTTCATTTTCATTGGGTTTTGGAGCAAAGGTGAGATTTTATCTCATAATTCTAGTCTATAACTATATTGGACTGTTGGGAATGATTCCCCATCACTTTAGCATGTATATTTGCATTTGGTTTGGATTGGATTGGCGAAAAACTCCAATTTTTAGTTGTTTGGTGAACTTCCTGAGCTTAGGTCGCTCTGCCCAGGTATAGATCGCTCGGAATCATTAGCTCGCGCATGTGGAAAAGTCAAGGCCTGCATATTTCGTTCACCTCGGATTTAGGTCGCCTCGGATTTAGGTCGTAGGTCGTTGGACTTTAGGTCGTTCGCGTATAGGTCGTTCGGCATTGCCTGCCTCATTAGGTCGTGGGACCTTAGGTCGTAGGTTGTTAGGCTTAGGTCGTTAAGTCGTTCCCTCTGTTGGAAACGTCTCCTCGGTCTTAGGTCATTAGACCTTAGGTCGCACCCCCCTAGGTCGTTAGACCCTGAGTTGTTCCGCCTTCATTTAGCTCGCGCACTTCTTTAGGTCGCATACTCCTTTAAGTCGCATGACTCCCATCCCTTTAGGTCGTTGGACCTTGTTTTCCTTAGGTCGTTGGACCCTATTTCCTTTAGGTCGTATGACCCACTAGGTCGCTTGGCCCCTTAGGTCGCGACATCTTTAGGTCGTGTTACCTATATACCCCTAGGTCGAAAGACCTTAGGTCGTGCACCTTTAGGTCGCGAACCCTATTAGGTCGCGAACACCTTTAGGTCGCGAACCACTTTAGGTCGCATGACCTCATCTCCGTTAGTTCGCGAACACCTTTAGGTCGCGAACCACTTTAGGTCGCATGACCTCGTCTCCGTTAGGTCGCGAACCCATTTTAGGTCGCATGACCTTTACCCTTTAGGTCGCTGGACCACTAGGTCGTTTGACCCCTAGGTCGCAACCATTAGGTCGCTCGACCTTATCCCTCTTAGGTCGTTAGACCTCATTTTGTCTTCACTAAGTCGTACCGTTTTGGACGGGGCGCTGCCCCCTGGACCCCCGCGACCTGACCGGGCAGGTCGAACCCCGTAAGCGGTGGCGTTGCCTCCGCACCCCCACCTTGGGGGGTTGCCACCCCCCCGGACCCCCCCTTCGTAGGGGATCTTATCTGAAAAATATTCAACAGAACTTGCTGAGCTGATTTCCTTGGATTTTTATCACATCTTCGAATGTGACCTTTGTGATTGATTGTTTCTACAATCGCTTCTGTGATTTGTCACTTTATAATATAAAGGTTTCAATACTAGTAATAAATATCAAAACTCTTTCAACAAAATGATTTCAACCCTATTTTTAATAACAAAGCTCTTTTCTTAAACCGTTTTCCAATCTATTAGTATATACAAGCCTTTACCTCACTCGAATGAGAAATCTAATTAAACGACTTAGTAAAACAAGTGGTATGAAACGCTTGCGTTCACTTCGTCGGTTAATTCTTGGACTTGTTCGATTGAACCTCTTGTGACAATTTTATTAGTGAAGATTTACAGTTTGTTCGTAAATATTTAAGTTAAGCAAGTGGTTATGGGACATGAAGCTAAACTTCTATATTTACTAGCTTAGTGTAATTGACACTTCTCGTTGATCTTGATGATCGCTTTATGAATTAGACTAGCAATTGCGCGATGTCTCTTTCGTTGCAAGGTTAGGCTAGACACCACTTGTGTGATTCCACTCACACATACCTTTTTGCTTTTTGGTTAGCCTTGACCTCATTCGGGTGACTCAGACTCATCCATATGGGGTAGCTCCCCATGGTCTTCGGACCGTCATGTGATAGGCCTCTTTCCCTTTTTATGATTTCTGGATTTCTTGTGTTGATTTCTGGAATTTATCTCTTTGACTTGTCATGAGTACAAGTTTAGGGTATGATGCCCTCTTTGGATCTTTGAGAAGGTTCTTGTGATATTGATTTATCTCTTATCGGTTGATCTCCTGTTGATCATTATTTGCATACTTATAGTAGTATGTCAGTATGTATATTTTATGTTTATGCCATATCTTTTATTTTATATCATGTCATCTGATATTTATAGCTAGACTGATCCGTTTATTATTTTCTTATAAATAATACTCGGGTCAGACCGAGATGTTACAGGTGCTACTGCTTGACTCCTCCCCCAGTGATTCACTACTCTGACTTTTGGCTACTTGTTTAGATTAGCAGCTTTTGTTGTTTACACTTGAGATATAGACTCATAGTTGTATTCTTTTGTATAGCACGCGTTGCTATTCTTTTGTATTATCGTGGATCTTTTTAGACCACTACTCTGATGTACACTTTTATGTGATATATATTCATATCTCTTTCCGCCTTTGTGATATGGATATCTGTGATGATTCGCATGTTATGCTTACTTCTATATTTGTTTCCGAAGATTATTTTATAGCCACCGTGTGATAAGAAATTACATGGATGGTCGCTCCTCAACAGCCTTATTCTCCGCGCTAGTTGACAGCACTACACCGTAGTGTTCTTGGCTAGCGTGGGTATAGAGGTGGGGCGTCACACTACTTACTTCCATAAAATAAATTTTTACCGTAGAAATATCCAATTTCCACTTTACTTCATCATATATTTCACAAAATATACCTTTCATTTCAAAAATCATTTCACATTTCATATCCACAAATTCCCAGTACCAATTTCATTCAAATCCGTACGATGTTCACATATCATCCATACGCTATATAAATCTGATAGCTCACTCGATCACACAATTTCATCTCCAAACTAATATCGTCCACCCGACTTCCTAGTGCGGAATTAGATCTGGATTTTTGATCAGAAACCGCCATTCTCCTTGCATAGCCTAACTATGATAGGGAATATCCAGAATCAATCAACAATCTATATCCGGGTTCACCGTCGAAAATCGAATGGAAAATCCCAACTCCGATCGATATGACTATCTCGAAATTCTGTGCTCGAATCTGGATCAAATCACTAAGCGAATAGAATAACATAGGTACATTCTACGTATTTATCTTCATTAATTATCAACTAAATCAATTTCTTCTTTCTATTCACATCCACTTTTGATTTCTATTTACTTATTCACATTTGCCCCAATTTCATTTGAATTATCACTTTAATCCTTATCTCAAATGGATATTCAATCATAAACAGTTTGAACTCTGTCCAGCTTAAATTTAGAAAATAATTTAAAAGGTTAAAAATAGATAAGTAGTTGACAAAAATAATTAGTTTGTAAAATAGCTGTAAAATAATTAAGTAATTGTATAGTTGGAAAATAGTTAAATAGTTATAGAAATTTTAAATAATTGCAAAATAGTTGTAAAATAGTAGTTAGTTATACAGTAGTTGAAAACAGTAATTAGTTTATAAAACAGTTGAAAAATAGTTAAATAGTTACAAAAATAATCATAAAACAATTATGAGATAGTTTAGATTTAAAAAGAAAAGTTGTATAGTAAATAGTTTGGAAAAATTGATTTATATTAAAACAATTTATTTTGTAAATAGTCCAGAGTCAAACTATTCAATTCCCAACCTCTATTTTCATCAACTCAATTTAAATTTCCACTTCCATTTAAATTGACTCAATTTCAATTTAAATAACTTCAATTTCCATTGGAATTGATTTATCCCCAATTCAAGTTGAATTAATTCTCAATTTCTTTCCAATTTTCAAATCAAATTCCAGTTGAATTTTAAACCCATTCAACTTTAATCACAATTCCAAATTATTTAAATTAATTTGGACTAATTTCAAATTGAACCCATTTCAATTTCAAATCAATTCTAGTTTGAATTAATCCCAATTCCCATTTGAATTTGAATTCATTCAACTTCAGTTTCATTTCAAATTAATCCAATTAAAATTTCCATTTGAATTTTTAAACTTATCCATTTTCAATCACAATTCCAATTAACTCAAATCAAATTCAATTTGAACTAATTCAGTTCAATTCAAATTTCAAATTTAAACCATCCCAAATTACATAAATTTGAGTTAAATTTTTAGATGTTGATTTAATCCTTTAAATAAAATCAACTTATATCTTTAAACCATTTAATTCTGAATCCAAATTCCATTTTTAACCTATTTCAAAGTTCAAATAATAATTCAATTCCTTTTTAAACAACTAAATCTTTGAAATTCAATTTATCATCAAATTTCAATTTTGAAACCAAACCTTTGAAGTTTTATTTTAAACATTCAAATCTTAAATCCAAAATGATTCCATTTTATCTTAATAATGGATATATTACCACACCCCATTTCTTCATTCATTTAAACAAATCCAATTTCAGCTTAAAGATTATTAATAACAACAGGATGGTATCATTAAATTATTTTAAAACATCCATCCATTTCCAACTTCCAAATCTCAAACATATTTTGAGATGACACAAATTCCCAATTCAAATTAACCATTTAACTTCTCAAGTTAAATCCTAATTTTACCTTGGAATTTCTAATTCAGGCTGCTTGTTAAATTATTTAACTTTCCAAAGTTAAATTCAATTTACTTAATCTAGCCAACCTTATCCAATTTGAATTCCCACTTCAAATTTTAAATTTCACATTAATATCTTCCCACTTATAAGCTCAAAAACTTATCACTTTGGGTATCACATCTCATTCCAAATTTAAAACTCAACATTTAGAGTTTATTTCAAATTATCTTTGATACTATGTATATCCCTCATCTATACATATTTATTTCCTTTACACACTAAGTTATCCTTAATTTTTAAACTACCTTTGGTTTTTAACTCGAAACAAATTGCTTTAAAATTTCCAAAAAACTCTTATTTTAAATTAAGATCACATTCTAAATAATCTGAATAATGTCATTTATCCTTTCTTTTAATATTTTGAAACAATTCAAATGTTTCTAGACTTAGGTTTAAAACTTCACAATTTAAAACCTACTTCAATTTAGAAGTTATACTCAACTAAGTTTAATTCCTTAAAACTTTTCATTATTTTAGGATAATAACCAAGGTTATTACAACTGGAAACCAATTCACTATTATCTTATTCTGAAAACTCTTCTCCAAATTTAAGATTTTAATTTCAGTTTGAATTAATTTCAAACTTAGCTTCGTTCAATTTCAGTTTGGTTGTATTTCTATTACCACTTAGTTCTCACTATTTTTATTTAATTCCAATGATTTAACAACCAATCAACTTAATATTTATTTGAATGAAATATTGCTTTATATATCAAACTATAATCTTATATAAAATCATTTAAAATCTTTATATAAGAAAATAACAAGTACGCTCTCATATATATATATATATATATATAAGCTGAAGGTTAAGCGAGAACCTTGGCTCTGGTGGGATTACTCATTAAGGATAGGGTCAATGGTGCCCTAGAATGAGTAATCCCACCAGAGCCAAGGTTCTCGCTTAACCTTCAGCTCCAATACCAAATGTAACGACCCGAAATTTTCGATTCCGAAAATTCCAGAGAGTTAGAGAAAGGAAGAAAAGAGATAGAAGAAGAAGAACAGAAACACCAACATCTCACAATTTGCAGCGGATAAAATATAATAACAAATAATAATGGTTATACAAAGGAAAACTGTACTTGTCAAATTTCACTTTTGTACATCAGAAATACAACATATATACAAACACTGGACAGATACAATCAACATGTCTCAGATATATATAATAATATAATACAGCGGAGACACTCCATACGTTCCTGCCATCTAGCTCATCTCTTGAGCTCCAGAACGTCCTTACTTGAAAATATGTAATACTCGTCTGACCCGAACATCAAAGTAACAACCGGGTCAGGCTGGAAACCAGCGTGAATATACCCATGTAATATGTAATACTAAGTCATAAAATTTATTTTAAACCGGGGTAACTCATTTCAATTTACAAATTCACAATTTGTTATAGACATCACTAATTTTACATATCAATATCTAAGCACCAAACATAAATTAAATGGTCCAATTCACTTAATCATTACATTCTAGCTTATTGATTTCACATATCAATTTGAAAAAAAAATCGAAGTGGTTTCGGGCATTTTCTAATACCCGACCCCGGTTTCTTCGAACCCAATGTCATCTCTAATCCACATTGTTAAGGTTTAAATCAATGCAATTCAAATTTTGGATATCACACCTCATAACAAATTTAACTCAGATATATAACCCACATTATTCACAGTTCAATATGTCCATATCACAGTACATCTCAATTTCCCATCAGAGATAACAACAAACCAAATCAACCAAAATCATGATTTGGATCCATACTCAAGATTTATTGGATATATAATTCTAAATTAATATAATTAATCTCTAATTAAATTAATTGTCAACTTAATTCCTCGGTTTACTTTAATCCTACATACTTACCATTAATTAGTTACAATTCCAATTAATTAATCATTCCTTACTCATCAATCTTAATTTATCATCCTTGATTAATTAACCTTTAATTACATTAAGTAGTTTATCTTGATTCCACATGGATTAATTAGTCTAACCATTCTCATTAATCATCTTTTAATTAATCTCCTAGTTAACACAAATTTATTGCCTTGATCCATAATCAATTACTCTAATTAATTATCCTATTTACTTACATTGATTAATTATTCCATAATTAATCACATACATAAATTAACTAACCCTTTAATTAATTGCCTTAATTTAAAAACATATTTTCTAATTACACTAAATAACTACTCCTCGATTACTTACATTAAGTAATTATTATCATTGAATAACCACATTTTGTAACCTCCCATTTATTCCCTTCCTTAATAAATGACATTAAGCGATTATTCTTTAATTACTTTCATACTCAAATATCAATTGCATTAAGTGATTAATTTTTAATTAATCATCTTTATCTTAATTACTTTAATTAATTAATCATATTAACAAATCAATCCTTTAAATTTGAATACCCAAATTACTTAACCTTTATTAATTATCTAATGATTGAATTAATTAATTGTTTTCTAATTGATAACATCAATCAATTAACAACCCTTAAAACATTAAATAATTAGTACTTTATTTAAATTTCATCATTTAATTTACCCTTGAAAAAAACAGATAGGATTAAACCGTTTTAAACTTATCTAGTTACCACAATTTGAAAACATTTAAAACCTTGGAACTCGTCGTTTTTTTTAAAACTTGTTAACACATTGTAAAAAAAATACTGGGTTTAACACTTCCTTTGAACTAACACCTTTAGATAAGGTTTAATACTTGATTTTAAATAAACTTAAAAGCTGGGTAACAACAAATTTTAACCGGAGCAAAATTAACCAAAAACCTGAGTAAAAACTCACCACACTCCGTGTCTTTCCCACCCTCCTGTTACTTCGATTTATTACGCAAGCAATCACGAGAAAAAACCCAAGTCTTCCCCAATCTAATAACCCACATCAGACACGAACAAGCACTCGTGCACGTGTACACCCAATCGGTTCGACGCCGATCATCCCTAAGACCTCCGACACATCATCACCAATTACTTCATCTCAGACGAGCACATAGATCGAAAACATCTACCCTAAATAAAAATCAAACCAATCACCTCTCCCTGGAACCCACATCACCGTCACCTAAATGCCTCGCCGTTGACAACCAAATCACCAGAGATCGTGCCACTCCACTCAGAGTCGCACCACGACATGCTGCATCGAATTCCCTAGATCCCATTCAACTCGATCCCCTGACTACGACGATCCATCCTCGAAACTCCCATCAACGAAAGCAAGCCTTAAAACCCTACCCCCATCTCCTCTGGCATCCATGGCCATCTAGAATTCCCCTGATGATTTTTCCTGCAAACGACCTTCTTCCAGCTACCTTCTGCTACAATCTTGATGGCAATCTCCTTGTCTAGCGTCGGAAATCGATGAATAATGCATTTCCATTCATCTCTCTAATTCACAACCAATGCCAAACTAAAAATCATGATTTTTATTCTAAAATTCATCATTTTTATGATGATTCTATCGTATGATCAAAGTTTAAAAAGCTGATGATCGAATTCTTGCCTTTGTTTTATTTATTTTACTGTAATTCATATATTTTAAAATAATTACTCAATAATTCCTTTCGAATCTATTTTTAAATTGATGCTAACATATTACAAACATACTTCTTTAGACATCAGAACCTTAATTCGATTGTACAATGAGAAATTAAATTTCCTTTGGTAACTTGAACCTACAATATGACAGAGATGATATATATACATATGCACAGACCTGCATATACATAAAACCCTGTATATATCTACACGCAACACATTATCATCCATATGAACTCAATTCCAAGTCGTCACCCAATATTAATCACATGCAAACCAATTTACAAATAAATTTTGAAAATTTTCTCACCTAAATGAAGAACATAGGCCTGGTTCTTAATGCTCTGATCAGAAGCTTGCTTTTATTTTTTTCTGAAACTTGGTTTATCTCGATCAGTTCGTTGATGATGATCTGAGATTTGATTTACTTTGATGTTGAATTTGTTGCTTGATCCAGGCTTTAATTTGTTCCAGTTGAAGTTGTTTTAGGCTGTAGTTTGGATTGTAGTTGACTCCATTTCTTTAATTTCTTTTCCTTTTTACTTTCTGGTTTCAAATTATGGTTTTACAAGTTCTTGATTTTGAAAATGAAAGGTGAAAGAAAAAGAGATTGAGAAATGGATATGAAAATGTTTTTGAATAGCCCCTTTCTTCTTTTTATTTATTTGTTATTATTATATTAAATTTTAAAGAAATGTGCCACTTGTTGTTTTCATGCTTATACAAAGCTACAAATGTTAATTTGCATTTCTAAAATACTTACTCTTATATTTGGTATGCATATTAATGTTTTTATATGATTTTTGATTATATCTTTTTTTAGTTTGGTTTATACTTATATATAATTTTAAAAGAAGGTATATTAAACCCTTTTTACTAATCTATTCTACATCATTAAATAAACACATAATATAGGATATTGTTAATTTTAAATTGCTTTTGAAACTTATTGTATTGAATTCAAAATATGACTCCTAAATCACAATGTCTATATAAATATATATACACATACATAGATAAATTGTATATAAAAGTTCTGCATTTTAAATTTCAAAAATAAACATTTAAAAATAGACTGGATTTTAATACTAAATTTTTTTGAACTTTGTAATTTATTCTTACAATTTATATTTTATACTTATATTCATACCTTTTTCTAGTATTTATACATATATAGCTTTTAAAAGAGAAGATTTTAAAATCTTAATTATACACCAATAACAATTTATATATATTTATTCTTTGAATTTCAAACCTCAAATCGAATTCAATTTAAAGTCAACTCATATATATATATATATATATATATATATATATATATATATATATATATAAACAACACATATTTAATTTTTTTAATCTATAAATCAGTATTTTCAATAGCTAAATCATATAATTATCCAATTATCTGATGCTCAAAAATCTGTATTATCACACTTTCTGACTCGCTGTTATTTGTATATAAGTGAGAATAAATTTATTTTATGCCGATTGATGATTATTTGCATGATATATGATATATTATATATATATATATATTGATTGGTATTTGGATATATTCCTACCTATTGGAGCATATGAGACCCTATACGTTCTCATATATGAGCGGATGATCTTTTGTACCCTCGTCTGCCTTGAAGCGGATATTGTACAGATATTCTAATATGTATATTTGTTGCAGGTGACAGGTTGGAGGGATCTAAATGGATTGCTTACCAATTTTGATTTTTATTTAAAGATATTTATATATGTTGTTATCATATGATATATGATGTTTTGGATGCTATGATTGATATATTTAGTGTAGTTGCACATTGGGCCTATTTTTTGGTAATTTACAATTTTTAAAGTGATGATTTCAAATTAAAAAGATTTTCAAGTGATTTTGAAAATAGATGTTTTATTAAATTTTGAATTATTAAGGAATGAATTTATTTTGAATAAATAAATTTTATAAATTTTATGTTATAAATTTATGATTTTTGTGAAATATATCAAAACGCGATTTTTCGTATATGGAGTTAACTATTTTGTAAATAGTTTAGATTGAGATTTTGAAATAAGATTTATAGATTTATAACTAATGAAGTTATAAAGGAATGAATATGTAAATAATCAGAATTTTAAGTAATCATCTTATAATTTGGATTTTGGCATATAAATGAGATTTAAATGGAATTGGTTAATAAAGAGATTCTATAAATTGAAGTTTTTATAAAATATAAATGGAATTTATAAACATTGTTTTACAAATCCAAAATCAACTTATTTGATAAGTTAAATATAGAAGCTTATTAAAGATATTATATCTACGATTTTGGACAGTGGATAATCCTTTAATAAATATACAGAAGTAATGAATTTGGTAAAGAAGACATATTCACGATTTTGGACAATGGATAATCCTTTAATAAATTTATAGAAGTATCGAGTTTGGATAAGAGAATTATATTTACGATTTTGGATGGTGAATAGTCTTTTAAATTAAACGAGTTTTTTGGGAAGTGATATTATTAAATGGAGTGAAATGGTTTGAAGATGTTTTTAAAATGTATGAGCATCGAATACATAGATTTCAACATTCATTGTTGAAATAGACGTTTTGAGAAGTAAGGAAATGTTGGATTATAACATTGTTGTTATAGTAAATGATTTTCGAAAGGAAATGTTTTGTATAGTATATGGGATTTATATATCTATCTAATTTTTGAACCCCTATATTAATGATTTTGGGTTGTCGTAACGATGCTTTACGCAACATTCGTGTTGATCCAAATTAGTATGTTAAAAGAATGTTTTCCTTCAAGAATAAATATATACTCAATCGTGATTTAAGTATATGTAATATTTTCTAAGTGTTGAAAATAAATTGATTTGTGAATTACTTATTATTATATAAGTATATGGAAATGTTTTCCAATACTGAAATATTGAAATGATTTGGAATTATATCTTTTGAAAGATAATTTGAAGTAAATATTTGTCAAGTGATTTAGCTAATAAAAGATAAATTAAAAGGGCCTAGTGATTACTTATGGTGCTAAATATTTGTTTATTTGCTTTGATAGTTAAAAAACCGACTATCAAATTTGGCCATTTTAGTTCCTTCACTAGATGTAGGAACTATTTAGTTGTACACTTAGTACGTAGCCATCTGTGTAAGCTTGATTATTGTTTGTGTTAAGGATATTGATTCATGTAGTGTAGAGTATTACTCTAATCTACCGAGCTTCCTTCTTGGCCAAAGGATAGCAAGTTGAAAGTTGGAGACGTGATAAGTCTATGAGACATAGTTTCCATGTGAGGTTGAGAAAAGCTTTTGTATTCTTAATGCGAAGAGACCGAGATCAAATTTATCTGAAAACCACTTCAGACCAACATTTATGTGACGATTGTGCAGGTTGGTTGTGATGATATTGATATTCAGGATTTTCATAATGGATGGCTACCTGTTGATCGTTTGGGATTAAAATCCCAATATACATCCAGTAGCAGTAGTCTCTTTAATATGAAATATTCAATGCAAGGACTATTCGCTACTAATCCTTGGGATTTCCCGACAGGATGTGATAGGAAAGTACCTTCGGTTTGTCCTATTTCTGGACAACTTGTATGGATGTTTGTTTGACATTGCATTTCTAAAAATTACATACACTGGTTTTTACAAATGTACATCAGTGGTGGCGGAGAGAGCAACTTCTCTTAGCTTAACACCCTCCTTGAGACATATGAGCTTAAGGGTTGTATTTTTATGAAAGGAAATTAGTAGTCAATGGAAATGGCTGTGTGGCATCCAAAGTGATATGTATGGAATATGTGAAAGGTAATCTTTACCTCAAGCCTCATCAACCGAAAATGACCGAAACAGGGTTAGATGCAGCAGGGCTAAGTGGGTCGCTCCCATCAGGATATGGTCATCCTTTTCTAGATATATCTTTACACGCTATAACATCGTGTATCTGATTAATGTGGTTTGTATGCTATGAGGGCCCTTGGAAAAGTTCGGTAATAACCGAAGGATGACATATTCAGTACTATCTAGTTACAGAGGTAGGTCGTGCTTGTGTTGGTAGAGGACAGACGTTCTGTGCCTCGGGACATCCATCTTGAGGGGTACCCACTGGAAGGTAGTCCCTTCACCTGGTCATTTGTATGAAAATCCAAACTCCACCAGGTACCTGCCATTTTATTTGTAGAGCCTAGTATGCTAGAATTTAATAATCGTAACAATTTCATCTATTTGAATATTATTTGTGCAATAGACACTATTATATTATAAGATGATCTGATACGAAATGATTTAGTTATCGTAAGGTAAAAACGTGTCTGTGTTTATGTGTGGGCGTGTCTTACGAGATACTTTTGTTTTGAAAATGAAAAGTTTGGTAATTTAATAAATTCAGTTGAGTGTGTTTCTCGCGTTGATTTACTAGACTAATCCGGGCATTGTTCCCTTTCAATGCTCAGGTCAGACCGAGTATATTTACAGGTTCAGTTTTGGTGCTTTTGGAGATTCAGCAGAAGAGTTGGATATCTTAATTCTCGTATACATGCATCAGTTTTGCTTATCCGCTTTGCGCATTATGGTTGTTTTTTTTATATTATCAGGAATTGTGAGGGAAGACTATTGTAACTGCCGAAATTGATAACTATTGATTGATTGTTGTACTTTGATTGATGTATGTATATGTAGTTTCTGTTTTGTAAAGATCATTGATATGATAATATTATTTCCGCAGCGATATAAGATTCTGTATTGTTTTGTTTTGTTCTGTCTTCTCTTTCTCTTCTGTTCTCTTCTTCTCTCTTTTTTTTTCCTGACTTTTCGTCAGTCTATGCTTTTTGGGTCAGACATATATGATTTATTATCGATTCAAAGGGTAAGGATTTGCGGGTCATCACACATTGGGTTTACCTAACTCTCACACATTATTTCCCATAGTTTTTGTAACACCCCACATTTTATTGACAGTTAAATTAAAATAAATTTAGTTGATAACTATGAAAACTATGAAAAATAAAATTCTGCTAATGTTGGAATTTGGCCATGAAACTTATACCATTGTGTTCATAGCAATTTTCTGATCAGCTTCCAAATATAATGTTTATTGAGTGGACTTCAAACGGAGTAGTTATAGCCGTTTGAAGTTTTAGCGCAGAAATAATTACATATGCAAACATGGAAATTTTGTCAATTATAAACATTTATAATGAATTCATAGGATATTTACAAACGTAGTAACAAATTTATTATGTTTGTAATAAATGTAAATTATTAAGAGAATCAGATGTAAGAGGGGAAAAAATACGGGGAATAAGTAACATTGCAAACAGAATCATCTAAAAAGTGGACTTAATTAATATGTGAATTAATATTGGAGATTAATATATAACGTGTGTGTGTATATATTAGATCCCTCAATTTAAAGAGGTTTACATATAAAGTAACAAATAAATGTTCAAATTCATATTTGGATAATGAAATATATATATATATATATGCATATTAAATATATATGTTAATTAAATAGTGGAACTAATTGACATGCTATAATATCCCGGAATTTTGGACAATAAAAATTTGATAATCTGTGTTTAAATTAATATTTAATTGATAATTTTTGTTAATAAATTGGATTTGATTCTATAATCTTCTTTATTTAAATATTTAATTTGTGAAATTATTTTTAATAAGCTAATAAATCTATTTTCTATTTAATAATGTATATGTATTTGTATATATTTTAAATAGACAAGTTATTTTAATTTAAATTAGTATAGCATCTTTTTAATGTTTTAAAAATAGAAATTGCGATTTATTTTGGATTTAAGCTTTTCAAAAATATTTAATAAAATACTATATGATTTTAAATATGTAAGATAAATATTTTATTGGTTTAAAAATTCATTCTTACTTAAGTTTGTATATTAAAATATGTTACAAAATGTTTGTGTAACTCTTTTTAAATTATTAATTGATAATTTTGATTTGTAAATTTAATTTGAAATTTAAAATACAATTTAAAATGTGAACATGTATTCAATAAGTTACAAACTCTTGTGTAAATTTATTTTAATTGTTTAAAAATTTCTTTTTCAAATAGTTAATTTGTATATTGTTTTCATAATACTTTGTCTTGTTCTTTAAAAATAATTAACTAAGTTTAAACATTCATTAATCTTAAATTTAATAACAAAAACATTTTTAAAGACATATGTAAGCACAAGGATACAAGTGTGAATATATTAAAGCTTAAACTAACAAATGTAAACTTATCATCCATTTTAAAAGACAAGTGTCAATTTTATTTTAAATTTTTCTTTTAATTCATTAAATCTGAAAATTTCCTTTACGTAAACTAGCTTCTTCATTCATATCTATTTTTTTTCATTCCTTAATAAAAAGAAGATCAAATTTCATTTTCTCCACATCCATAAACAAATCTGCATCTTCAATTTTAATCAAGAAAACTGCATGTTCTTGTTACTGAAGCAAAGGCATGCATGCTACAATCTAAAACATGCATTCAATCTGGAAATTAAGCAAGATGTCTGCATACATGATTCTCAAATCTGGAAGAAGAGTTGGAAGCCTGCATGTTTTAAAAAGCAACAACATTTTGTTTTAAAAAGCAACATTCAAGTTTAAAGGGCATTCAAGCTTCTGCATGTTCAATCTGGACAGTGCTCTGCATTTTGGCAAATAGGGTGAGTAACTCAACTTTTTAAGATTATAATTAGGTAAAAGTTGATTCCATAATTTGATTTAGATATGAAATTATATTATAAATATGATGTGAATATGAATATGGATATGTTTATGTGTGTGCATGATTGATTACCTAAAGCATCCCGGATTTCTCTGATTCAAGCTTCAGTCAGATGTAATACATCCCATTGTCTTTTAATTTGATTCTTCATTTGAGTTATGACTTAAACAAATATGTTTGTTTCATTATAATTTTCAGATTAAAATTTGTACTTGAGTTATATTACAAATTTTAATGCTCTATTCAAAATGCAGTTTTGAAATTACTGTGTCTTACATAATAGCTAAGCATAGTTGAAGCTTGAAATTGTTTTGGGTGAATTTGATTTAGGAGATTGTTTATCCATCAAAGATTATAGGAAAAATATTGAATTGGAGTAAAATTCAATATTGATGTTGAATTTGGATTTTCCAGTATAGCCCTAGTTTTTACTGTGTTTGAAAAATTGAGTGATGCGGCTTCCTCTTTGAATCGAGTTCAGAGATACTTTGGGTATTGATAGATAATGGGTTGATGGAGTGGTCACCGGAGTATGGAAGTCGATGATGGTCGGGAAGATGAGTATTGGATGTTGACAGGTTAGGCAGTGGATGGAAATGCTATTTCAGGTTTGTTTGGTTGTGGTCTTAGTGTTTCAGGTTTTGACTTTAACTTGAATTCAAATTCTAGTTGAAATTGTGGAGAATCTGGGGGATCTTAAGTTGAAGTGTAGTCACTAGTCGTTGGGGGATGGCCAGAGAAGATGGTCAGAGGTGGCCTGAGATGGGTTAAGTGGTGTACAGAGGAGTTATGCAGGTTGTGATGTTTGTTGGTTGCAGAGTCTTTGTCTCGGGATAGTCTCGGGATTTTTGAGGGGAAACTCGAAGCAGGGAGGCTTTAAACTCGAAGTAATGGTGGGATTGCCCCGAGTTACTTATGTTTCAGGTTTAGATAGATAAAACATAAAACTGTTTACAGTTTTTTTAAAATAGAAGTAAAAGTTTTAAAAGTAAACTTGAATCTGAACTAAGTTTAAGATTTAAACTGGTTTTAAACATGAATTTAGTTAGTTTAAATCTTAGGTTTTGAATTTTTGAAAATTTTATTTGGTCTTAGCATAATCCAGAAACTGTTGCAGTTTTTAAATTTTTAAAAGTTAAAATTTAAAATGGAAACTTAAATTGAACTTAGGATTAAACTTGAATCTAAAGATGAATTCAAACAGTTTGAATTCTTATTTTGGAATAATTTAAATGCAGAAATTCAAGTTTGTTTGAAAAAAAAATATATATATATAAAAAGAAGAAGAACAGGAAAACTTGTTTTCAGTTTTATAAAGTTTGAAAGAAATGCAAACTAAAATTTGTACTTAGGATTTTAAAACTGAATTCAAATATGAATTCAAATAAGTTTGAATTCTGGTTTCTTTGAAATAATTTAAATTCAAAAATTTCAAAGTTTGGTTTTTAAATAAAACAGAGAACAGTTTTCTGTTTTTATATGTAAAGGTAAATTTAAATTTGCAGGTGGAGATTTAAAACTGAGTTTTTATCTGAAATTTGAATGTGAATTCAAATTTGATTTTTCTGAGATTTGAAATCATTCATGTTTTTAAATTTAAATTTGGTTTTCAAACTCACAAGTATAAATGCATTGTGATTTGCATTTGAATTGGAAGGTTAAATATTTAAAATTCAAATCTGAGTTTTCAAATCTGGAATAAAATTTAAACTTCAATTTTAAAATAAAGGTTTAAATTTTAAATTGCTTTTAAATGATTAAAATGATATGCATTTGAATTGAAGTTGTAGATTGTAGGAAGAGTTTTAAAGAGTTAAAACTAAAATGAGTTTGAAGTTGTATTTCAATTTTGAAAATTTAAAGAAATTTTTAAATTGATTTGAATTTAAATTGAATTGAAATTTAAATTGTTTTAACTTGTTGATAAGGTAGATGTTTTAACATATAAGATTAAGTTTTGTATTGTTTAAGATAAATTTGAATCTTAAGTTAAAATGAAGTTAAGTGGAATTTAAAGTAAATTTAAAAATATTTTGTTTTTAAATGAATAATTAAATAAGGAATGTTTATCTAAAAGATAAATAAAAATTTAATGATTAGATTTGAGATTAATTAATTAAGGTTAATTAATCTATAATTAAGGATGATTAATTAAATTTTAAATTAATAATTAAGATTTATTTAATCAAGTGATTAGAGATAATTTGAATTTTTAATTAACACTTAATTAATTAATAATTAGTGATTAATTAAGTTGTAATTAAATATTATTTAATTGATAACTAATAATGATTAATTTAAGTTAATTCTTAATTAAGTAATTAAGAAATGTTAATGAAGTCATTAACTTAAGATTATTTAACAATTAATTAATGTGATTAATTTTGATAATTAATTAGATTAATTAATTAATAATAATCAATTTTTATTACTTAATGAAGAAATTAATGGATTAATTACTTGGTGTAATTAATTTGATTTATGTGATTAGTTTAGATTAATTAAGTTTAGTTAATTTAAACATTTGTGGATTGTTGATAATTACTTTATGTAATTGGTGAATTTGTAATTACTTGAGGAAGTAATTAATTAATTTAATTACAGGATGTAATTAAAGATATCTGATATAGAAGTAAATTGGATTTAAATCTACTTTGAAATTAATCAAGGGGATTAATTTAGATAATTAATTAAGAATAATTAATTATGGGATGAGTAATTAAAGTAGTTAATTACTGAATGGTTATTAATCATGGGTGATTAATATTTATATGTGGATTATTTTAGATTAATTACTTATGAAATTAATTAAATATAGATGGAAATCATTAATTAATTAGTTAATGATGTAATTTGAAATTGATTAATTTAGGTATAATTAATAATGAAAAAATAATTAATGTAATTAATTTTAGTTAATCAATTAATTTAGTAATTACAAGTTAATTATTTGCAAAGGGTTTAAGTAATTAACCTGTGTGATTAACTTATAAGCTAATTACTTATTGTAATTAGAGATAGTTAATCAATATTAATTGAAATATTGAGATGGTGATTTATAAATTGATTTGAAATCAATGATTGGTTAAGTTAAACAGAATTTTAATGATGAAGTAATTAATTTAATTCATTTTAAATTAATTAGAGATTGAGTAATTAATTTAATTCATTTTAAATTAATTATAAATTGTGTGATCATTAGATAGTTGTTTATGTTGATGATTGGTATTGGTTGCTTGGTATGGTTTGTAATCTCAATTATGAGATGAGTAGTGTATGTGATATGGATGCATTGGTTGCTTTTGGATGATAATATGGATTATCTGATTATGATATGAATTATCTATTGATAATGATAAGGTTGATTATCTATTGTGTTGTAAATTATCTATCTTTGTATATTTAGATAAAGAATTGACTTGTTTTAAACTTAAAACAACTTGGACCTAAAAGACAAGCTTTGGATTTCGATGAGACCGGGATCGGGTTTCCATATTTGGACATCCGAAAACCACATCGATTCCAATTAACGTTAGGTCGTTAATACAAGTGGAGCGAGTGAAGACTCGAGGTGTAAGGGCTATACGTCAGTATAACTCTGTGGGTGATTCCGTAATGAGTTTGATAGAATAGTACTTATAGGTTCGAGATGGTGATTCAGAGTGCAAGGGTTATTGTCGTTAACTCTGAGGGTGATTCCAAAATGAGTGTAACGAGATAATGCCTTCGGTTTCGTTCGAACCCGAAACGAACTTGTATGGATTGAATGCTTTCAGAACATCGTCAGGTGGACGATGAGCATTCTAAGTGATGTGTCATATAAAGGTAATCGTAGCCTCAAGCCTCATCAACCGGGAATGGCTAAAATAGGGGAGGTGCAGCAAAGCTTCGTGGGTCGCACCCACCAGAGAGTAAGATTTACCCCTGTCTAGAGGTCCCTTTATATTTCGGCTGTGTGGACGGTTGATCATGACAATCGTCGGGGTTGTCTTATTTGGAACTGTTCAGTAAGGAACGGGTCTGACTTTGTGTTGCAGGGGATTGGGAGTAATCCTCGGTACGGTGATTTAGGCCACGTACTGTGACGGGCGATACCCCAGTAGCCCTGCCATTGTATGGAATCCAAAATCCAATAAGTGCCAACGGTTTTGATTGTATTACCAACTTTTGTGGCTAGTAGCTGGAATTTAATAGATGTAACAATTTCGGCTATTTCTTATTTATTTGAAAACCCTAGACACTATTATAATATCATCGGATTTCCTATCAAATGTTTTGGTTAGCGTAAGGTAAAAACTTTTCCATGTTTATGTGTGGGAAGTCTTACGTGATACCTTTTCTTTTCAAAGGTTTTCAAAGTTAAGCAACTTTAACCTGTTACTCACACCAGACCCATGTCTGACACGGAGTTATTTCTGTTTTTCTATAACTCTTGGGTACTCAAATTTTTACGAGTAGCCAAGGGAATTCAGGTTAGGATTTAGGTTAGCTTTGACGAATTGTGGAGGAGCAATGGAGCAGGAGGCTTCTGCGTATAGTTATATAGTTCCGCTGTGTTGGTATCTCTGAGTGTTTCTGTATTGTGATTGAGTTGTAATAACTAGACAGGTGTTTATAACTGTCTAGTATGTGTTGTATATGTCTGTGTAATTCTGATATTTGATGTATACTATGTTATACTTATGTTATTAATATAATTTATTCGTTCCGCTGTTGAGATTCTAGTGTTGTTTCTTCTTTCTCTTCTTTCTTTCTCTTTTCTATCCCTTTCTTTCTTCTTAACGATGCGACTTCCTGGTATTTGGAAGCCGGGTCGTGACATTGTGGTATCAGAGCGTTAGGTTGAGTGAATACCTAGGCTCTGTGGTGGTGTCTATCTTGAGAGAGCGTATTTGTATTTTTAATATATATATATATATATATATATATATAAAATTGGTTCTACCTATTTGTTGGATTATCCGTTCAGGTTTTTCCAATATAAGTTATAAAGGTAGATAAGGTAGAAGTGTGTGTAACACGACTACCATTGGTTGGAGTTTGATGTATGAGGTTGGAAGTGTATTTATCGAGACTGTAGACCTAATACCATCTCGAGTAAGTTCTGTAGTGGTGAAAGACTTCATCGATCTCTGAAGGTAACCTGTAAAGGTTCGGAGTTCATCTTTGAAGAGCAGAATTGAGTTTGGATCTGTCGGTTGGGCAGAAGCCAGAGAGTGATGATATCTTGATATCTCAGGAAATAGTAGCTGCATGATGAGATGCAGTGACTATGGATATTTCCGAAGATGTTTCTTTGGAATAAGAGTAAGAAGTGAGTCTGCCGGTGATGTGGCTGAGTTTAGCTGAGTATTCTGAATTGGTAGGGAGTCTTCTGGCTGAGTAGTTTTTCTGAAGTGGAATCCAGAAGCAGCAGAGTGGATCCGTTTCTTTGGTAAGTTGGCTAAGTCAGCATAAGCTGTTCTGTTTGGTTAAGAGAGGGCATTTTTCTTTGGATTTAGGCTAAGTTGATCGTAGAAGTGACTTACGGTAGTATGTTCTCTTGTGTTTGTTGGAGATTGTCCGGATTTCTTTCAGGAAGTCAGAGTTTGTCCGCGTCTGGAGATCGAGATTTCTTTCCAGGATTGGTACTGGTGGTTCAGTTAGTAGATGGATGGTTCCTTGAAATAAAAGTTGGTGAAGTAACTCTGATTTCGGAGAAACATATGAGTTTTCTTATGGATCTATGGAACCATATTTCTGTGCTAGGTTGTCTAAACTGTGCTTGTGTTCTTCGTCGGCATTTTCTTCTGTTTCGGATCAGAGTGGTGCAGCGGAAGCAGTTTGGGTTGTTTCTGTTTTCTTTTCCGGATAAGGAGAAGTTTGTTCTGTCTTCTGTTGTTGAGAAGCAGGGTGTGTTCTTGGTTTTTGAGTGATCTTGAGGAGATCATTGGATTGTTCTGATTCAGTCTGTTTCTTTTGGAATCAGCAAGAGTTGAGTTGATTAGGAGTGATGTTGGTAGCCCAGGATCATCCGAAGAGTTTTTATGGATATGAGGCGGAGAAATTTGGATTCTGGAATTGGAGATTTGAATTTGGTTAAGTTTCTCTCTGATCTAGGGAGCTATAAGTTTGGGAAGCTAGCTCTGTAGTGTTTGGGTTTCTTCTGTGATTGGTAAGATCAGTGTTTGGTTTTCTAGAGTTGAATTGCCAGTTTGGATAACTGGGATTCAGGGTGTTTCACGTATCTCTGAGGGAGTACGTGTTTGATATTTCTGGTTTTAGAACCATTAGTTTAGGTTGGTTTGGTTGTTGAGTCAGACTCATTTGTAGTCTGATATTCTATATAGAGTTGTTATTAGGAGCTCTATAGTTTAGTAGATTGGTTGATTGGATTTTATAGAGCGAGTATCCCGATATACATATATACCGGGAAAACTCGTAAAGTTTTATTCAAAATTCTTTTGGATAATTAGATTTATTCTGATTGTGTGAATTGGTTGCTTTAGTTGTTAGCATATGATTAGCATATGCTGTGTTTTAAAATAAAATCTGTAAATAGATTATTAAATTACCTTTGTTTTAAATTTCGGGGACAAAATTCTTTTAAGGGGGAAGGATTGTAATATCCCGAAATTTTGGACAATAAAAATTTGAAAATCTGTGTTTAAATTTATATTTAATTGATAATTTTTGTTAATAAATTGGATTTGATCCTATAATCTTCTTTATTTAAATATTTAATTTGTGAAATTATTTTTAATAAGCTAATAAATCTATTTCTATTTAATAATGTACATGTATTTGTATATATTTTAAATAGACAAGTTATTTTAATTTAAATTAGTATAGCATCTTTTTAATGTTTTAAAAATAGAAATTGTGATTTATTTTGGATTTAAGATTTTCAAAAATATTTAATAAAATACTATATGATTTTAAATATGTAAGATAAATATTTTATTGGTTTAAAAATTCATTCTTACTTAAGTTTGTATATTAAAATATGTTACAAAATGTTTGTGTAATTCTTTTTAAATTATTAATTGATAATTTTGATTTGTAAATTTAATTTGAAATTTAAAATACAATTTAAAATGTGAACATGTATTCAATAAGTTACAAACTCTTGTGTAAATTTATTTTAATTGTTTAAAAATTTCTTTTTCAAATAGTTAATTTGTATATTGTTTTCATAATACTTTGTCTTGTTCTTCAAAAATAATTAACTAAGTTTAAACATTCATTAATCTTAAATTTAATAACAAAAACATTTTTAAAGACATATGTAAGCATAAGGATACAAGTGTGAATATATTAAAGCTTAAACTAACAAATGTAAACTTATCATCCATTTTAAAAGACAAGTGTCAATTTTATTTTAAATTTTTCTTTTAATTCATTAAATCTGAAAATTTCCTTCACATAAACTAGCTTCTTCATTCATATCTATTTTTTTTCATTCCTTAATAAAAAGAAGATCAAATTTCATTTTCTCCACATCCATAAACAAATCTGCATGTTCAATTTTAATCAAGAAAACTGCATGTTCTTGTTTACTGAAACAAAGGCCTGCATGCTACAATCTAAAACATGCATTCAATCTGGAAATTAAGCAAGATGTCTGCATACATGAATTCTCAAATCTGGAAGCAAAGTTGGAAGCCTGCATGTTTTAAAAAGCAACAGCATTTTGTTTTAAAAAGCAACATTCAAGTTTAAAGGGCATTCAAGCTTCTGCATGTTCAATCTGGACAGTGCTCTGCATTTTGGCAAATAGGGTGAGTAACTCAACTTTTTAAGATTATAAATAGGTAAAAGTTGATTGCATACTTTGATTTAGATATGAAATTATATTATAAATATGCTGTGAATATGAATATGGATATGTTTATGTGTGTGCATGATTGATTACCTAAAGCATCCCTGATTTCTCTGATTCAAGCTTCAGTCGGATGTAATACATCCCATTGTCTTTTAATTTGATTCTTCATTTGAGTTATGACTTAAACAAATATGTTTGTTTCATTATAATATTCAGATTAAAATTTGTACTTGAGTTATATTACAAATTTTAATGCTCTATTCAAAATGCAGTTTTGAAATTACTGTGTCTTACATAATAGCTAAGCATAGTTGAAGCTTGAAATTGTTTTGGGTGAATTTGATTTAGGAGATTGTTTATCCATCAAAGATTATAGGAAAAATATTGAATTGGAGTAAAATTCAATATTGATGTTGAATTTGGGATTTTCCAGTATTGCCCTAGTTTTTACTGTGTTTGAAAAATTGAGTGATGTGGCTTCCTCTTTGAATCGAGTTCAGAGATACTTTGGGTATTGATAGATAATGGGTTGATGGAGTGGTCACCGGAGTATGGAAGTCGATGATGGTCGGGAAGAGGAGTATTGGATGTTGACAGGTTAGGCAGTGGATGGAAATGCTATTTCAGGTTTGTTTGGTTGTGGTCTTATTATTTCAGGTTTTGACTTTAACTTGAATTCAAATTTAAGTTGAAATTGTGGAGAATCTGGGGGATCTTAAGTTGAAGTGTAGTCACTGGTCGTTGGGGGATGGCCAGAGAAGATGGTCAGAGGTGGCCTGAGATGGGTTAATTGGTGCACAGAGGAGTTGTACAGGTTGTGATGTTTGTTGGTTGCAGAGTCTTTGTCTCGGGATAGTCTCGGGATTTTTGAGGGGAAACTCGAAGCAGGGAGGCTTTAAACTCGAAGTAATGGTGGGATTGCCCCGAGTTACTTATGTTTCAGGTTTAGATAGATAAAACATAAAACTGTTTACAGTTTTTTTAAAATAGAAGTAAAAGTTTTAAAAGTAAACTTGAATCTGAACTAAGTTTAAGATTTAAACTGGTTTTAAACATGAATTCAGTTAGTTTAAATCTTAGGTTTTGAATTTTTGAAAATTTTATTTGGTCTTAGCATAATCTGGAAACTGTTGCAGTTTTTAAATTTTTAAAAGTTAAAATTTAAAATGGAAACTTAAATTGAATTTAGGATTAAACTTGAATCTAAAGATGAATTCAAACAGTTTGAATTCTTATTTTGGAATAATTTAAATGCAGAAATTCAAGTTTGTTTGAAAAAAAAATATATATATATAAAAAGAAGAAGAACAGGAAAACTTGTTTCCAGTTTTATAAAGTTTGAAAGAAATGCAAACTAAAATTTGTACTTAGGATTTTAAAACTGAATTCAAATATGAATTCAAATAAGTTTGAATTCTGGTTTCTTTGAAATAATTTAAATTCAAAAATTTCAAAGTTTGGTTTTTAAATAAAACAGAGAACAGTTTTCTGTTTTTATATGTAAAGGTAAATTTAAATTTGCAGGTGGAGATTTAAAACTGAGTTTTTATCTGAAATTTGAATGTGAATTCAAATTTGATTTTTCTGAGATTTGAAATCATTCATGTTTTTAAATTTAAATTTGGTTCTCAAACTCACAAGTATAAATGCATATGTGATTTGCGTTTGAATTGGAAGGTTAAATATTTGAAATTCAAATCCGAGTTTTCAAATCTGGAATAAAATTTAAACTTCAGTTTTAAAATAAAGGTTTAAATTTTAAATTGCTTTTAAATGATTAAAATGATATGCATTTGAATTGAAGTTGTAGATCGTAGGAAGAGTTTTAAAGAGTTAAAACTAAAATGAGTTTGGAAGTTGTATTTCAATTTTGAAAATTTAAAGAAATTTTTAAATTGATTTGAATTTAAATTGAATTGAAATTTAAATTGTTTTAACTTGTTGATAAGGTAGATGTTTTAACATATAAGATTAAGTTTTGTATTGTTTAAGATAAATTTGAATCTTAAGTTAAAATGAAGTTAAGTGGAATTTAAAGTAAATTTAAAAATATTTTGTTTTTAGATGAATAATTAAATAAGGAATGTTTATCTTAAAGATAAATAAAAATTTAATGATTGGAATCATTTAATTATTAAGGTAATTATGATGAAAATAAATTATTTAATTCATTAATAATATGGATGTTTAATTAAGTTAATTAATTAGATTTGAGATTAATTAATTAAGGTTAATTAATCTATAATTAAGGATGATTAATTAAATTTTAAATTAATAATTAAGATTTATTTAATCAAGTGATTAGAGATAATTTGAATTTTTAATTAACACTTAATTAATTAATAATTAGTGATTAATTAAGTTGTAATTAAATATTATTTAATTGATAACTAATAATGATTAATTTAAGTTAATTATTAATTAAGTAATTAAGAAATGTTAATGAAGTCATTAACTTAAGATTATTTAACAATTAATTAATGTGATTAATTTTGATAATTAATTAGATTAATTAATTAATAATAATCAATTGTTTATTACTTAATGAAGAAATTAATGGATTAATTACTTGGTGTAATTAATTTGATTTATGTGATTAGTTTATATTAATTAAGTTTAACTAATTTAAACATTTGTGGATTGTTGATAATTACTTTATGTAATTGGTGAATTTGTAATTACTTGAGGAAGTAATTAATTAATTTAATTGCAGGATGTAATTAAAGATATCTGATATAGAAGTAAATTGGATTTGAATCTACTTTGAAATTAATCATGGGGATTAATTTAGATAATTAATTAAGAATAATTAATTATGGGATGAGTAATTAAAGTAGTTAATTACTGAATGGTTATTAATCATGGATGATTAATATTTATATATGGATTATTTTAGATTAATTACTTATGAAATTAATTAAATATAGATGGAAATCATTAATTAATTAGTTAATGATGTAATTTAAAATTGATTAATTTAGGTATAATTAATAATGAAAAAATAATTAATGCAATTAATTTTAGTTAATCAATTAATTTAGTAATTACAAGTTAATTATTTGCAAAGGGTTTAAGTAATTAACCTCTGTGATTAACTTATAAGCTAATTACTTATTGTAATTAGAGATAGTTAATCAATATTAATTGAAATATTGAGATGGTGATTTATAAATCAATGGATGGTTAAGTTAAACAGAATTTTAATGATGAAGTAATTAATTTAATTCATTTTAAATTAATTAGAGATTGAGTAATTAATTTAATTCATTTTAAATTAATTATAAATTGTGTGATCATTAGATAGTTGTTTATGTTGATGATTGGTATTGGTTGCTTGGTATGGTTTGTAATCTCAATTATGAGATGAGTAGTGTATGTGATATGGATGCATTGGTTGCTTTTGGATGATAATATGGATTATCTGATTATGATATGAATTATCTGTTGATAATGATAAGGTTGATTATCTATTGTGTTGTAAATTATCTATCTGTGTATATTTAGATAAAGAATTGAATTGTTTTAAACTTAAAACAACTTGGACCTAAAAGACACGCTTTGGATTTCTATGAGACCGGGATCGGGTTTCTATATTTGGACATCCGAAAACCACATCGATTCCAATTAATGTTAGGTCGTTAATACAAGTGGAGCGAGTGAAGACTCGAGGTGTAAGGGCTATACGTCAGTATAACTCTGTGGGTGATTCCGTAATGAGTTTGACGGAATAGTACTTATAGATTCGAGATGGTGATTCAGAGTGCAAGGGTTATTGTCGTTAACTCTGAGGGTGATTCCAAAATGAGTGTAACGAGATAATGCCTTCGGTTTCGTTCGAACCCAGAACGAACTTGTATGGATTGAATGCTTTCAGAACATCGTCAGGTGGACGATGAGCATTCTAAGTGATGTGTCCTATAAAGGTAATCGTAACCTCAAGCCTCATCAACCGGGAATGGCTAAAACAGGGGAGGTGCAGCAAAGCTTCGTGAGTCGCACCCACTGGAGAGTAAGATTTACCCCTGTCTAGAGGTCCCTTTATATTTCGGCTGTGTGGACGGTTGATCATGACAATCGTCGGGGTTGTCTTATTTGGAACTGTTCAGTAAGGAACGGGTTCGGCTTTGTGTTGCAGGGGATTGGGAGTAATCCTCGGTACGGTGATCTAGGCCACGTACTGTGACGGGCGGTACCCCAGTAGCCCTACCATTGTATGGAATCCAAAATCCAATAAGTGCCAACGGTTTTGATTGTATTACCCACTTTTGTGGCTAGTAGCTGGAATTTAATAGATGTAACAATTTCGGCTATTTCTTATTTATTTGAAAACCCTAGACACTATTATAATATCATCGAATTTCCTATCAAATGTTTTGTTTAGCGTAAGGTAAAAACTTTTCCATGTTTATGTGTGGGAAGTCTTATGTGATACCTTTTCTTTTCAAAGGTTTTTCAAAGTTAAGCAACTTTAACCTGTTACTCACACCAGACCCATGTCTGACCCGGAGTTATTTCTGTTTTTCTATAACTCTTGGGTACTCAAATTTTTACGAGTAGCCATGGGAATTCAACTTAGGATTCAGGTTAGCTTTGACGAATTGTGGAGGAGCAATGGAGCAGGAGGCTTCTGCGTATAGTTATATAGTTCTGCTGTGTTGGTATCTCTGAGTGTTTCTGTATTGTGATTGAGTTGTAATAACTAGACAGGTGTTTATAACTGTCTAGTATGTGTTGTGTATGTCTGTGTAACTCTAATATTTGATGTATACTATGTTATACTTATGTTATTAATATAATTTATTCGTTCTGCTGTTGAGATTCTAGTTTTGTTTCTTCTTTCTCTTCTTTCTTTCTCTTTTCTATCCCTTTCTTTCTTAATTCATGATGCGATTTTCTGGGAGTAGAAAGTCGGGTCGTGACACATGCCAATTAATGAAACGTTACAATGTGTAAAATATTAATTAAGGAATTAACTAATAGAGGTGGCGTGTTAATCTATTAATGGGGCTATTAATTAGGATTGTAACGTAACCAGTAGAAAATGTCAATTAATAAGGAAATGAAATAATAGTTGATCTAGATTTGAATGTGTGCATATAGGCAGTATATTGTTGCACATAAAAATTAATCGAAGGATCAATTAAGAAAAGGATTAATTAGATAATTGGTGGGCTGCATCTATATAAGAGAGAACATAATGTAATTTGTTCCATCAGCCGTCACTTTCTTCATCCCTCTCTTACAGTAAACAGTGGCTTCTTTCTTCATTCTTTTCTCATATTTCTCACAAATCTTCACCAGATGAATCCAAATAAAATATATGTGAACAAAATAGAGAAAATTACAACAAATTAAAGGAGAGAAGTTGTTGAACAGCGTAGTAATTTTAGAAGATAGAGGTTTAAAACTAAGGACGACAGATGAGTGGATTTAATTATATATCTTTTATGTTTATGATATATTATCGTTAGATTCCCGTTAAATAATTATATTCAGTATTTATTTCAGTAATTAATTCTGTTATTTAGTTATGCTATGACTGTAAATTATATAAGAGATCTTATATTTAATTAATATTGGGCTTGACAGTTAGACAAAGGCATAAGCCTAAAAGTAAGAAATTTATAGTTATTTACATCTATTTAAAGTTAAAATTTAGCCTGTAAATGTTAACTTCTTTTTATTCCTTTTTACATGAATAAATTAGTTAAAGAGAACAATTCGCAAATACGGACTAAAATAGAAGAATACTATATTTATAGTTATAAGATGTAAAATAAGAAAAGCTGAAAATAATAAGAGAAGAATAGAAATTTACATTAAATTATGCTAAAATGGGGAAAAATAAATAAAAAGGGAAAACCTAGTAACTTGATTTGAAAGTAAGTGATAGATTAATTGGTTGGTTTAGAAAAGAGAATACATTTCTATGGTTTAATATTTAAAAGACAACTATAAACATAATTGCAAGAATAAAAAGATAGAAAAAGGGAATTAGTGCAAAATAGAGAAATTACTGTATTTTGCACTATCCAATAAGTAAAGAAATAATAAAAGAAAGACCTTGCAGCTACGGATTATTGTTTATAGCATTATTTGGTATTAAAATTACGAAATGGATCTTTAGCATGGCATTTTGAAACCGACCAAATAGAATAGAACTACTTCCTAGAATATAAGAAAATGAAGTGAAGAATTAAAGGAATTAAAGAAGGAATCAAGCTAATTATTAGACAAGAATAGAAGTTATAGACAGAAATGTAACTAGATCTGCATTTAGTGCTCATATAATTGAATAAAAGTAAAGCAGTTATTATGATAAGTAAATGTATGACAGTTGGACGTAGTCCCAAGTCAAGATTGTCATATAATTAAAAGAATTAAAGAGAATTCAATATCATAATAAAAGAAGAGAGACTAGATTAGAAATGTGACGCTTGTAATTATATTCATAATATAAAGATTATAAAAGAATACAGTAGTGACAATTACAAGTAAAATTATAATATAGGTTATAATTAAGTAGGAAGAACAGAAAATGTTTATTTTAAGATTTAAATTAAGTTAATAAGAAAATGGAGCAGAAATTAAAAAAAAGGATTATTTTAATTAACTTAGATCTTAGATTAAGTTAATAAGCAAGATAATAGAAGTGGCCCATACCAACAACATTCCCTTTCAGTTAGGAACCGACGGTCTTACAATAGATAGGTGAGGCTAGGACAAGATTTTGCTAATTAGGGTAAATAAGTAGCCAACGAAATAAGAAAATATACTAAATGCAAAATAAAAAATTAGGCTTAGCGTCCAATAAAAGAGTGAAATGCATTTGGAGCAGCCCAAAGAATGAAGAGCCTAACGAAGCAGTTTATCACAGATTCCAGCACGGAAGAAGCACACCCAACTTAGTTATTTTGGGCTAGAAGAAAGTATGAGACTTCAACGGGATGTGAGGGTACTTTAGGATGGCCCTCTGGGGTAGGCATTGCAAAGCAGTCCTCCGAAGGCAAGTTTGTAAATGTTCCATCAAAAGAGTATGCCTTGACTGCTTATTCTATTGCAGACAATTATAGGCAGTCAAAAGGGGTTGATGTTTGGAGTCGGATATTCGTATATCCCAGTACTTGTAAGTTTTTTTTAATGGGCAGGACCCAAAAGGATAGTCGCTTGCGGATATCGGGCCAGCATAAAAACCAAAACGCGAGTTCGAGAAAGAATAGAGTTAAACCTATAGTCCAATGATTCTTTCACTATCGAGACATAGGATGAGGGGCACCGCGAATTGGATGTTTAGATTGTTTGTAGTAGGGCAAAGTTACTTAGCTCTTTAGAGGTCTTTCGATTAGTTGAGGGGTGGCTGCATGGGGCCATAGCCATGATAAGAAAAGGGACAGACCGAGTAGAATATTTGTACTGTAGGCCTAATGAGGCAGTCCTTTATGGAAATAGAAAATCCTCGATGAGTTCCGTACAAGGTAGACCTTGTTATGTGAGATTTAGGAAGTTGACACAATGATTACATAAAGTCCTCATGGTACGCACTGGAGGTACATTATGGATGTCTGAGCATTAGTATAGACTAGTGCAGACGCAGTTTTATATTTTCATAGTAGACGAAGAAACATCTGTTGTAGGCCTTACGAGGCAGTCCTTTATAGATATAGTCGTAGAACGCTATAGAAGCAAGATGATGGAGTCCTTTGCGAGGAGGATACAGAAGGTACTTGCGACGACCCGACTTTCTACCACCATAAAATCGCATCATCTTTAAGAAAGAAAGGGATAGAAAAGAGAAAAGATAGAGAAGAAGAAAGAAACAACATCAGAATCTAAACAGCGGAACGAATAAATTATATTAATCACAAAATACTTTACATAGTTTACACTCATTATCAGAGATACACAGCATAATCAACTCATACTAGACAGTTATAGACACCTGTCTAGTTATACAACTCAAAGACAAACAACTCAGAGAACACACAGCGGAATACTCTATATCTATACGCAGAAGCCTTCTGCTCCATTTCTCCTTCAGAATTCGTCAAGCCAACTTAGAATCCTAACCTGAATCCCTTGGCTACTCGTAAAAATTTGAGTACCCAAGAGTTTAAGAAAAAAAGAATAAACTCCGGGTCAGACATGGGTCTGGTGTGAGTAAACGGTTAAAGTTGCTTAACTTTAAAAAACCCTTTTTGAAAGAAAAGGTATCACGTAAGACTTCCCATACATAAACATGGAAAAGTTTTTACCTTACGCTAACCAAAACATTTGATAGGAAATCCGGTGATATTATAATAGTGTCTAGGGTTTTCAAATAAATAAGAAATAGCCGAAATTGTTACATTATTAAATTCCAGCTACTAGCCACAAAAGTGGGTAATACAATCAAAACCGTTGGCACTTATTGGATTTTGGATTCCATACAATGGCAGGGCTACTGGGGTATCGCCCGTCACAGTACGTGGCCTAGATCACCGTACCGAGGATCACTCCCGATCCCCTGCAACACAAAGCCGGATCCATTCCTTACTGAATAGTTCCGAATAAGACAACCCGACGGTTGTAGCTATTCAACCGTCCACACAGCCGAAATAAAAGGGACCTTTAGACAGGGGTAAATCTTACTCTCCAGTGGGTGCGACCCACGAAGCCTTGCTGCACCTCCCCTGTTTTAGCCACTCCCGGTTGATGAGGCTTGATGTTACGATTACCTTTATAGGACATATGACTTAGAATGCTCATCGTCCACCTGACGATATTCTGAAAGCATTCAATCCATACAAGTTCGTTCCCGGTACGAACGAAACCGAAGGCATTATCTCGTTACACTCATTTTGGAATCACCCTCAGAGTTAACGACAATAACCCTTGCACTCTGAATCACCATCTCGAATCTATAAGATCTATTCCGTCAACTCATTACGGAATCACCCACAGATTTATACTGACGTATAGCCCTTACACCTCGAGTCTTCACAAAGCTTCATTTGGATTAAGGACCTAACGTTATTTGGAATCGATGTGGTTTTCGGATATTCAAATATGGAAATCCGATCCCGGTCTCATCGAAATCCAAAGCGTGTCTTATAAGTCCAAGTTGTTTTTAAAGGTTTTAAAACAATTCAATACAGTATCTATATACACACGAATAGATAACTCACATATCAATAATTGATAATCAACATTATCAAATAACAAGTAATCCACATTACCAATATCATAATAGATAATCTATATATCATCATCCCAATTGATAATCTATGTAATCATCACAACGCAACCAAGCATTCATATCATACAATCATACTTATCTCATTACTGAGATAACAAAGCATTCAAGACAATCAATGTCATCCATTCATACATAAGCAATGATTTACTCATACCACAATATAATTAATTTAAAATGAATTAAATTAACTATTTCCATCTCTAATTAATTTAAAGTGAATTAAATTAATTACCTAATCACTTAATTAATTTTAAAATTTATTAAATTAATTACCTTCATCACAATAAATCTTGCTTAAATAATCATTAGTTAAATCAATTAATTAATCATAATCAACCTTGATTAATTAACTCTTAATAAAGAAATAAATCCTTAATTATTTTCATTAATCATATCAATTAATGAACCTTAATTAATGAATCATGCTTAGGTTAATTGCTTAAATTTAATCAACTTAAATACAGTAATTAACTATTCTTAGTTACTTCTTAATTACTTTATAAATTCATTGATTTATTACACCAAGTAATAAACCTTTAATTACTTTAATAAGTAATTTACCCATTTAAAATTACTTCCCAATCAGTAATTTACCTCAATTACCTCTGTAATTTATCAATTACTTATCTTAAGTAATTAGCCTTATCAAAACTTTATTAAGCAATCATACTTAATCTTTTATCAAGTGACTACCATTAATTAATTAACAAATTAATTAACTTGATCATACTTATCTCATTTTAATTGAGTAATTCATCCCTTAATTACTCATTAACCAAATTAATCTTCAATTAATAGATTAATTATCTTCAAATATTAATTAATAAACCTTAATTATTAATCAATCCTTTAACACAAAGTAATTAATTACTAATTACTTTTATTGATTAATTAATTAAACTTAATTAACTAATTAATCAACTCTTAATCATTAATTAATAAACTTAATTATTAATTAACAATCTTAATTTCAAATTAATTAACTCATAATTAAAATTAATTAATTAATCCTTAATAAAAATTAATTATTCTTAAATAAAAATAGTTAATTAATTCTTAATTAACTAGCATTATATTTTAATAATTCTTTAATTATTAATTAAGCAAACTCAATTAAAATTTAAATAAAACCTTTATTAATTAATTACTATTTTAATTAACACTTAATTACTTAATTAATAAGTAATTACAATTTAATTAATCATTAGACATTAATTAAATCATCATCTTAATTAATAATTAATTAAATAAATAATTATACTTAATTAATTACTTAATTAAACCCCTTTAAATAATAATTTAAATAAATTAATTAACTTAAAATTCTTTAATTAACTAACTAATTACAAATTATAAATACTTAATTATTATTTAAGATAAAATATTATCTTAAATAAATCTTGAAATCTTTATTTAACTTAATTCATTAATTAAATTTAAATTATAAGAAATCATTAATTACTTTCTTTAATTATTAATTAACAATCCTAATTTCAAGTTAATAAATTATCTTAATCTTTAATTGTTGATTAATAAATCATTTTCACTAATTAATTTAAATATAACATTTACTTAAATTTTCTTTTATATTTCAAAATAAGATTTGAAATAAAATTCAGATTGTTACTGAAGTTATTTAAAACATTATACAAATATAAAAATAATTCAATTTTCAAAAACAATAAATTTTAATTTAACTTAAACTTTTTAAAGTTTAAACTTTTTTATTTTAAATTTCAAATCTTATTAAGCATTTCTATTTTGATTCAACCTATACACATGAATCTAAGGAAACAAGCACATCTTCTTTTCTTCTTATATTTCTTTTTTTAAAAAAAGTTTAAGACTGATTAAATTTTTAAACTTAAACTGTTAAATTAACAGTTAACACTACACATAAATGCCCAGATTAACACGGGTATAAACCCGAGCCACAACCAAAAATGCTCGAGTCTTTCCCCGAGTCTTCTCCCCTCCTTCCCGAGCTAACTCCAGAAACACAAACCAAAAGAAAACCCAAAACATCTAACACCATCCACCTCCCCGTGCAACCTGCACCGTTGCCGGAAACTTTTCGACCAACGTGAACTCACCACCACATCACCCTACCACTCTACAAGCTCCCATGACCCACAAATTATCATCTCCCTCCTCGATTCAAAATCGAGTACCCACTGTCGAACAGAACCCCAAACACCCTCATCAGTAAACCCTAAATTCTCATGACTCCGATCAACTACAAAGGCCACAACTCCGGCCATGGTCCACTGACCCACCATGCTTCCCTCACTCCAATTTTCACCTCACTCGATTCAAAGATGAAGACGTCGTGTTCATTTTACAGCAAGTTTCCCAAACTAGGTTTACAATCCAATTTCAGACAAAATCAAGCACCATAATGATTTAAAACTTCTTCAACTATTTTTGTTATATTCCCTGATGCAAACACTAACTCCATGAAGAATTTCAAGCAATTCAAATGCAAGGATCATTAGTTAAAGGTCAAAAGTCAATTCGCAGAAAACCCCCAAATACTCCCTCACTACAATTTTAAAAATTATAAACTTCTTTCCAAAATTCATGCTTTCAAATGCAAATCTAAATCATATAGTTATCTCGTCAAATTTTATCATTTGGTTTCAACATTTGTTAATAAACTGTTTATAGCATTTTTGATTTCCAGGTACATCTCAAACCAGAGACTTTGTTCTATTTTTTTAGTTGTTAGTTTATGCTTAAATTACTATTTTGTTTTGAATCAATGTTTTAATAGTTGATTAAACAAAATAGCTTGAAGTTTTGATGTTAACTTAATTCTGCAATAAGTATAACAGAGAAAATAAATGTTATCATGCACAGTTAAAAAAAACAGAACAAACATATTGCATATCTATATCTACCCAGAGGCAACATATATACATATAAAATAAACTCCATCACAAATGCAATAGATAATTAACTACTTAGTCTTAGTAAAATGTTTACTCACCTTATTAAGGAATGCAGTGGTTTTGAAGATGACTGGAACATGAAGTTTTGCGAAAGAATTGAACTTGAAGCCTTAAAACAGAAATGCTTCATGTTTGCATTTGAAAACCTGGGAAACATTTAAGCTTGAAGCTTTAGAAACTGAAGCCTTGAGACTTGCATTCATTGGAAGCTTGAGGCAGATAATTGAGTTTGAAGAATTTAAATGCAGATTTTGTTTTGAGGAAAACTACATGCATGCAGTTAAATTTGCACACAAAAATGCAGGTAAACAATTTCCCAGATTTTGTTTTAGAGGATTTAGGTTGTTACAGGTTTGATTTTCTGAAAGTGTTTAGGTTTTTGAAGAGTGTATGCAAATGATTTAATCATTTTGCTTCAGATTTGCATACAAAAAAAAAAAGATGCAGATTTTTAATTGAAAATTCCTGGTTTTTGGGTGTTTGAATAAAGGTTGCATGAAGATTTTAGTTTTCTTTTTAAGCATGAGAAAAGATTTAAAGAAGGAGGGAAAAAAATTGAAAAGAGTGTTTATATAGGATAAAATTTCAGATTTTAATAAAAATAATAAAAAAATACAAATATTATGACACTTGTCTCTATTTACACAAATGGTTTACACTTGTTAATAAAGTGTTTTAAAAGTAAACACTTGTCAATATTAATTTCTATTCTAATTTTAAAGATATTTAAAAGCATTTTAAAATTATTCTCCTAATTACTAATGTGCTTCTTAAATTTAAAAATACACTTATACATTTATAAATGCATGTTAATTTATATAAATTATAAAATATAATCTTTGAAAAGAACATAAAATAAAATCAATGATAATTTAAATAAAATTACAAAACATTGCAATCTTATTTTTAAAAATGCTATTTCAAAAGCCTTACATTTATTTTATTAAATAAACACAAATCAAATTTGTTTAGATAAACTTCTATAAAAGAAAAATAAAACAAAATATTATTTCTAATTAAAATATTATCTATGTAATTTAAAACCAAACTATATATTATTCTATTAAATTTGTATGTATATTCTTGAATTCAAATTTATATTCATTTCAAAGTCAAATTAAAAAGTCAAATCTAAAATAAATTTAAATAAATATAAACAACTATTTTAAAATAAGCTCATTATTATTTACAAATAATATATCCTATTTTAAAACAATTTAAAATACACAGATTTAAATACATAGATATAAATGCATTTTAAACACACTTATAAATTTTAAAAATAATAACCTAATATGGAATTTATTTACACAAGAAAATAATTATTCTTATTATAAAACCAATTTATAACAATAATTAAAATATTACTTGGTTAATTATCTGTGAAAATAACAATTTATCAATTCAAATAATTAAATTAAGGGATTATCAGCATTTTAAACTCCTGGAAATTCCGGGATATTACAATCCTCCCCCCTTAACAGAATTTCGTCCTCGAAATTTAAAACAAAGATAATCCAAAGTTTTATTTTATTTTCAACCAATTCAAACATTCATACACTATCAATCAAACAAACAATTTCATCCAAACAACCAATTCAATCAAACAACACTAGCTATCCGGACACAGATCCGGATAAACTTCCTAAAATTATCTCGAGTTTCCCCAGTACAGACACAGGGATACTCGCTCTATTAAATCCAAACTAGCTATACTGCCAAGCTACTGAGTTCCCGCTCAGCTAGATCTATAATCTACCCAAGATACCAGACCATAGACAAGACTGATCAACTACTAAAACACTCACGAAACTACTGGTCTCAAAATCAGTGATGAACCAAAACACGTAGAAATAATTTGAATTCCAGTCTTCCAAACTGGCAATTTAACTCTTCAATCCAAAACACTGATCCTACAAAACTCAGAAGAATCCAATATACTTCGGAGCTCACCTCAAATCTCATTGCTTCCTTTACCAGAGGAAACTCAAAAACATCGAAGTCTCCAACTTCGAATCCCAAATTCTTCTGTTACTTAACCTCAAAACTTACCGGATGATCCGGGCTGCCTACAGATCCTTCCTGATCAGTTCAACCTTCGCTGATGCTTCTACAAACAAACTGGATCAACACAACAAACTGATCCACACAAGATTAATCCAAAAATCAAAACCAAACTTTACTATCAACAGAAGAAAACAACTCCTCTTATCCGGAAAAGACAGAACAGAATTCACTCGCCAACTTGCCTTAGATTCTGAAAAAATAAATTCCGAAGAAACTCTCTAATCCAAAATACTGAAATTCCCAGTTGCTTCTACTCGAGAACAACAGCCACCTTGCTTCCGCTGCACAACTCTGATCTGGAGTAGATGAAATTGCCGTCGAATGAATACAGGAACAAACTAAACATCACATCTTAGAAATAAGGTTCATCATAAATTCCAAGAAATACAGAGCTGCTACATCAAACAACCAACCTAGAAAACAACCTTTTACCCAACTGAATCACCAGTATCACTCTTGACATCAAGTCGATTCAGAACTCAAATTCCAATGCAGGTAAATCTCTAACTCTTTTGAAGATATATCTAGAAAATCTTCAGCAACTCCACAACTTGTACACCCTCTAGAGATGCCACAAATCCAAGCAAAAGATTATTTAAGATAATCATCAAACCATCGCAAGTCACTTTTGCGATCAACCAATCCAATATCCAAGATACTGTTTTCTCTCCATTAATCCGAACAGTTTATCCTTAACCAACTAATCCATCGAAGAAACAGACCCTTACTGCTGCTTCTGAATTCCACTTCCAGGAAATGCTAAGCCAAAAAGATCTTTCTGCTGAAACACAGAATACTCCCGAGCTGCACGGCTAACACAGATGCCAAAGACTTCTTATCCAAAGCTCTTTGAGAAACTCGGACTTCCAACTAAACACATGCATCCTGCTGAACTCAGCTACAACTCCGAAGCAGACATACTTCCATAAACTTGCTCCGAAAGAAAACATCTCCGGAGATATCCATAGTCACTGCATCTCATCACGCAGCTACTACTTCCTAAGGTATCAAAATATCATCACTCACTTCTGCCCAACCGACATATCCAAATCCTCAAAATCCGCTCACGAACGCAATCAAACTTACACTTCAAAGATGAACTCCGAACCTTAACAGGTTTCCTTCAGAGATCAAATGAAATCTTTACACCAAACTACAAAGATTACTCGAGACGGTATTAGGTCTACAGTCTCGACAAATACACTTCCAACCTCAAACATTCCTACTCCAACCAATGGTAGTTGTGTTACACACACCACTACCTCATCTACCTTTATAACTTATATTGGAAAACCCGAACAGGTAACCCAACAGATAGGTAGAAATATATATATATATATATATATATATATATATATATATATATATTATATATATATATAGTTATATAAAAATTACAATTACGCTCTCTGAAGAAAGACACCTCTACAGAGCCTAGGTATTCACTCAACCTAACGCTCTGATACCAACTGCGACGACCCGACTTTCTACCACCAGAAAATCGCATCATCTTTAAGAAAGAAAGGGATAGAAAAGAGAAAAGATAGAGAAGAAGAAAGAAACAACATCAGAATCCAAACAGCGGAATGAATAAATTATATTAATCACATAATACTTTACATAGTTTACACTCATTATCAGAGATACACAACATAATCAACTCATACTAGACAGTTATAGACACCTGTCTAGTTATACAACTCAAAGACAAACAACTCAGAGAACACACAGCGGAATACTCTATAGCTATACGCAGAAGCCTTCTGCTCCATTTCTCCTTCAGAATTCGTCAAGCCAACTTAGAATCCTAACCTGAATCCCTTGGCTACTCGTAAAAATTTGAGTACCCAAGAGTTTAAGAAAAAAAGAATAAACTCCGGGTCAGACATGGGTCTGGTGTGAGTAAAAGGTTAAAGTTGCTTAACTTTAAAAAACCTTTTTTGAAAGAAAAGGTATCACGTAAGACTTCCCACACATAAACATGGAAAAAATTTTACCTTACGCTAACCAAAACATTTGATAGGAAATCCGGTGATATTATAATAGTGTCTAGGGTTTTCAAATAAATAAGAAATAGCCGAAATTGTTACATTATTAAATTCCAGCTACTAGCCACAAAAGTGGGTAATACAATCAAAGCCGTTGGCACTTATTGGATTTTGGATTCCATACAATGGCAGGGCTACTGGGGTACCGCCCGTCACAGTACGTGGCCTAGATCACCATACCGAGGATCACTCCCGATCCCCTGCAACACAAAGCCGGACCCATTCCTTACTGAATAGTTCCGAATAAGACAACCCCGACGGTTGTAGCTATTCAACCGTCCACACAGCCGAAATAAAAGGGACCTCTAGACAGGGGTAAATCTTACTCTCCAGTGGGTGCGACCCACGAAGCCTTGCTGCACCTCCCCTGTTTTAGCCATTCCCGGTTGATGAGGCTTGAGGTTACGATTACCTTTATAGGACATATCACTTAGAATGCTCATCGTCCACCTGACAATGTTCTGAAAGCATTCAATCCATACAAGTTCGTTCCGGGTTCGAACGAAACCGAAGGATTATCTCGTTACACTCATTTTGGAATCACCCCCAGAGTTAACGAAAATAACCCTTGCACTCTGAATCACCATCTCGAATCTATAAGATCTATTCCGTCAACTCATTACGGAATCACCCACAGAGTTATACTGACGTATAGCCCTTACACCTCGCGTCTTCACAAAGCTTCATTTGGATTAACGACCTAACGTTATTTGGAATCGATGTGGTTTTCGGATATTCAAATATGGAAATCCGATCCCGGTCTCATCGAAATCCAAAGCGTGTCTTTTAAGTCCAAGTTGTTTTTAAAGGTTTTAAAATAATTCAATACAGTATCTATATACACACAAATAGATAACTCACATATCAATAACTGATAATCAACATTATCAAATAATAAGTAATCCATATTATCAATATCGTAATAGATAATCTATATATCATCATCCCAATTGATAATCTATGTAATCATCACAATGCAACCAAGCATTCATATCATACAATCATACTTATCTCATTACTGAGATCACAAAGCATTCAAGACAATCAATGTCATTCATTCATACATAAGCAATGATTTACTCATACCACAATATAATTAATTTAAAATGAATTAAATTAACTATTTCCATCTCTAATTAATTTAAAGTGAATTAAATTAATTACCTAATCACTTAATTAATTTTAAAATTTATTAAATTAATTACCTTCATCACAATAAATCTTGCTTAAATAATCATTAGTTAAATCAATTAATTAATCATAATCAACCTTGATTAATTAACTCTTAATAAAGAAATAAATCCTTAATTATTTTCATTAATCATATCAATTAATGAACCTTAATTAATGAATCATGCTTAGGTTAATTGCTTAAATTTAATCAACTTAAATACAGTAATTAACTATTCTTAATTACTTCTTAATTACTTTATAAATTCATTGATTTATTACACCAAGTAATAAACCTTTAATTATTTTAACAAGTAATTTACCTATTTAAAATTACTTCCCAATCAGTAATTTACCTCAATTACCTCTGTAATTTATCAATTACTTATCTTAAGTAATTAGCATTATCAAAACTTTATTAAGTAATCATACTTAATCTTTTGTCAAGTGACTACCATTAATTAATTAACAAATTAATTAACTTGATCATACTTATCTCATTTTAATTGAGTAATTCATCCCTTAATTACTCATTAACCAAATTAATCTTCAATTAATAGATTAATTATCTTCAAATATTAATTAATAAACCTTAATTATTAATCAATCCTTTAACACAAAGTAATTAATTACTAATTACTTTTATTGATTAATTAATTAAACTTAATTAACTAATTAATCAACTCTTAATCATTAATTAATAAACTTAATTATTAATTAACAATCTTAATTTCAAATTAATTAATTCATAATTAAAATTAATTAATTAATCCTTAATTAAAATTAATTATTCTTAAATAAAAGTAGTTAATTAATTCTTAATTAACTAGCTTTATATTTTAATAATTCTTTAATTATTAATTAAGAAAATCCAATTAAAATTTAAATAAAACCTTTATTAATTAATTACTATTTTAATTAACTCTTAATTGCTTAATTAATAAGTAATTACAATTTAATTAATCATTAGACATTAATTAAATCATCATCTTAATTAATAGTTAATTAAATAAATAATTATACTTAATTAATTACTTAATTAAACCCCTTTAAATAATAATTTAAATTAATTATTAACTTAAAATTCTTTAATTAACTAACTAATTACAAATTATAAAGACTTAATTATTATTTAAGATAAAATATTATCTTAAATAAATCTTGAAATCTTTATTTAACGTAATTCATTAATTAAATTTAAATTATAAGAAATCATTAATTACTTTCTTTAATTATTAATTAACAATCCTAATTTCAAGTTAATAAATTATCTTAATCTTTAATTCTTAATTAATAAATCATTTTCACTAATTAATTTAAATATAACATTTACTTAAATTTTCTTTTATATTTCAAAAAAAGATTTGAAATGATATTAAGATTGTTACTGAAGTTATTTAAAACATTATACAAATATAAAATAATTCAATTTTCAAAAACAATAAATTTTAATTTAACTTAAACTTTTTAAAGTTTAAACTTATTTATTTTAAATTTCAAATCTTATTAAGCATTTCGATTTTGATTCAACCTATACACATGAATCTAAGGAAACAAGCACATCTTCTTTTCTTCTTATATTTCTTTTTTTTAAAAGTTTAAGACTGATTAAATTTTTAAAATTAAACCGTTAAATTAACAGTTAACACTACACATAAATGCCCAGATTAACACGGGTATAAACCCGTGCCACAACCAAAAATGCTCGGGTCTTTCCCCGAGTCTTCTCCCCTCCTTCCCGATCTAACTCCAGAAACACAAACCAAAACAAAACCCAAAACAACTGACACCATCCACCTCCCCGTGCAACCTGCACCGTTGCCGGAAACTTTTCGACCAACGTCGAACTCACCACCACATCACCCTACCACTCTACAAGCTCCCATGACCCACAAATCATCATCTCCCTCCTCGATTCAAAATCGAGTACCCACTGTCGAACAGAACCCCAAACACCCTCATCAATAAACCCTAAATTCTCATGACTCCGATCAACTACAAAGGCCACAACTCCGGCCATGGTCCACTGACCCACCATGCTTCCCTCACTCCAATTTTCACCTCACTCGATTCAAAGATGAAGACGCCGTGTTCATTTTACAGCAAGTTTCCCAAACTAGGTTTACAATCCAATTTCAGACAAAATCAAGCACTACAATGATTTAAAACTTCTTCAACTATTTTTATTATATTCCCTGATGCAAACACTAACTCCATGAAGAATTTCAAGCAATTCAAATGCAAGGATCATTAGTTAAAGGTCAAAACTCAATTCGCAGAAAACCCCCAAATACTCCCTCACTACAATTTTAAAAATTATAAACTTCTTTCCAAAATTCATGCTTTCAAATGCAAATCTAAATCATATTGTTATCTCGTCAAATTTTATCATTTGGTTTCAACATTTGTTAATAAACTGTTTATAGCATTTTTGATTTCCAGGTACATCTCAAACCAGAGACTTTGTTCTATTTTTGTAGTTGTTAGTTTATGCTTAAATTACTATTTTGTTTTGAATCAATGTTCTAATAGTTGATTAAACAAAATAGCTTGAAGTTTTGATGTTAACTTAATTCTGCAATAAGTATAACAGAGAAAATAAATGTTATCATGCACAGTGAAAAAAAAACAGAACAAACATATTGCATATCTATATCTACCCAGAGGCAACATATATACATATAAAATAAACCCCATCACAAATGCAATAGATAATTAACTACTTAGTCTTAGTAAAATGTTTACTCACCTTATTAAGGAATGCAGTGGTTTTGAAGATGACTGGAACATGAAGTTTTGCAAAAGAATTGAACTTGAAGCCTTAAAACAGAAATGCTTCATGTTTGCATTTGAAAACCTTGGAAACATTTAAGCTTGATGCTTTAGAAACTGAAGCCTCGAGACTTGCATGCATTGGAAGCTTGAGGCAGATAATTGAGTTTGAAGAATTTAAATGCAGATTTTGTTTTGAGGAAAACTGCAGGCATGCAGTTAAATTTGCACACAAAAATGCAGGTAAACAATTTCCCAGATTTTGTTTTAGAGGATTTAGGTTGTTACAGGTTTGATTTTCTGAAAGTGTTTGGGTTTTTGAAGAGTGTATGCAAATGATTTAATCATTTTGCTTCAGATTTGCATACACAAAAAAAAAAGATGAAGATTTTTAATTGAAAATTTCTGGTTTTTGGGTGTTTGAATAAAGGTTGCATGAAGATTTTAGTTTTCTTTTTAAGCATGAGCAAAGATTTAAAGAAGAAGGGAAAAAAATGAAAAGAGTGTTTATATAGGATAAAATTTCAGATTTTAATAAAAATTAAAGAAAAATACAAATATTATGACACTTGTCTCTATTTACACAAATGGTTTACACTTGTTAATAAAGTGTTTTAAAAGTAAACACTTGTCAATATTAATTTCTATTCTAATTTTAAAGAAATTTAAAAGCATTTTAAAATTATTCTCCTAATTACTAATGTGCTTCTTAAATTTAAAAATACACTTATACATTTATAAATGCATGTTAATTTATATAAATTATAAAATATAATCTTTGAAAAGAACATAAAATAAAATCAATGATAATTTATATAAAATTACAAAACATTGCAATCTTATTTTTAAAAATGCTATTTCAAAAGCCTTACATTTATTTTATTAAATAAACACAAATCAAATTTGTTTAGATAAACTTCTATAAATGAAAAATAAAACAAAATCTTATTTCTAATTAAAATATTATCTATGTAATTTAAAACCAAACTATATATTATTCTATTAAATTTGTATGTATATTCTTGAATTCAAATTTATATTCATTTCAAAGTCAAATTAAAAAGTCAAATCTAAAATAAATTTAAATAAATATAAATAACTATTTTAAAATAAGATCATTATTATTTACAAATAATATATCCTATTTTAAAATCAATTTAAAATACACAGATTTAAATACATAGATATAAATGCATTTTAAACACACTTATAAATTTTAAAAATAATAACCCAATATGGAATTTATTTACACAAGAAAATAATTATTCTTATTATAAAACCAATTTATAACAATAATTAAAATATTACTTGGTTAATTATCTGTGAAAATAACAATTTATCAATTCAAATAATTAAATTAAGAGATTATCAGCATTTTAAACTCCTGGAAATTCCGGGATATTACAGTACTATGGGTAGTACCAAGGACCGATTCATTCATTAGGCTTATAGCTAAATATATATATCAGTTATTAGGTTTTGATCTACTAGGGAGTAGATGGGCACGATTCACGCACAGAAGCGAGAGTATGATGAACCCAATGAACCTAATATAACAATAATTGGAAATAAAGCGATATGTGTAGAATTAAGCTTAGAAGTGTATAATTTGTCCATTCACCATAACTTTATTTCCGACACCGTCATCATAACATCCTACAAGTTAGGCAGATGGCAAAGACTTTCCAGCTTTGAGACACTTGTTTAGAAAGTGTTATTATGCTGGCGAGTATTTACTAACTATTACATTATAGTCAGTTTCCATGTGAGATATTTATCTGATCTGATGTGTAACGATCCGTAAATTTCGATAATTAAATTTGTTAATTTAATAAGATTTTGGTAATTTAATAGTGAAGAAATAAAAATTTGTAATTTAATAACGAAATGAACACTAAAATAAAGTGTAACAATGTTAATGTAAGTTGATTATTAACAATGTGTATGAAACTCTAATTAATTTTAATAATTTAAAATGTTTACTTGGCTATAAATTGAATATAAGGAAACAAATGTAAATATTTAAATTGTTAATAATAATTGAACGAAATTTGTGTTATGAAACAAATGGTAACATTTGTTGTAAGTAATAAACTGATAAAGGTAATTTAAAAGTAAATAGCGACAATTATTTTAAGTTACCTGTTATTTAGTTCGTTGAATTGAAATTGGAAATCAATAGTAATTAAACAAAATTAAATATTACGTTATTTGAAATTTAGATAAAATTGGGGAATATTAACGTGCTAGGATACGAAGTAATGTTAATTTCATCCATTAGATAATAATGGGTCGAATAATAGGATGAAAGTTCAACAAAATGGGGTTATTGGGAATTCAAATTTATAATTACTGAATTTATGGAAATCGAAATTTAACATTGAAATTGGTGGAATATTCAATAGTAAATTTACGTGGGAATTTATGTTAAGCATAAAATTATTTTCTAAGTAATCTAAAATGATAGAAATGGTAAATATTTAAATTTGGATTGAAAAAGTGATTTGATTAATTAAATATTAACTTAACTACGTGAAAATAGCCATTTTGGCCACTGATTCGGATTTCGACGAAACTAGTTTCATCAGTTCCGTAACGGTGAATTATTGTAGGATTTCAAGTTTTGTAGCGATTGGACTTGTTGTTTGATCGTACGGGCTCGAAATGCCTAGAAATCAAGTTAATTAAAATCAAATTGAAATAAGCTGATTTTAACATAATTTCTTCATACAGTGGAATTAGGACTTGAAACATGTTCCATTGAGTTTAAAATACTTGAAACATCTATTTTGGTATATGTTTTGACCCATTTTTGTTTCGGGGTCGAAATGGGCTTTTCGAGTCATTTATCGTTCAATTAATCTGGTCCATTCTTTCTGTTTCAGCCTTGCCTATAAATACCTCGCTACAAATAATAGCATTGCTTATTCTAATTTGTCTATATGTACATCTTCTTCTCAGCTCCTCATTCCAATGGCAGACAAAATCGAATTTCCAGATTTCAAATTCAATTCAAAAAATCAAACTCCACAAACTATATCGAATTATATATCGATTTGAAACTCTTGATGGGCGCATCTCAGATCCGTAATTCATTTTCCAATTTGAAACACTATTTCTCCACAAATTGAAGAAAATAAATCTTGGACTTTCATTTCATCACGATCAACTGCAACAGATTGTCAAATCGACGATACCATGGCGTGGAGGGGGCCTTGCGGAGTTCATCAGCGTGGTTGGTTCTTCATTTCATCAGTTGGATTGTCGAAGAAAATTCGATTAGGGTTATAATATTTTGTGGCGGCTGTTTATTTTTTTCACGATCAAAGCCTGGCCGCGGTCGGCGCGAGGCGGCGCTGGGTCATCGGCGTCTTCGATCCGGAGTTCGAGCACCTGGGCGCGCGGCAGTGATCCTGGCATGGTGAGCAATGATGGATGGCGACATGTTTAAGCTGTTGCGCACGAAGTAGGGTAGGCTTTGGATAATGAGCTGACGTGGTGAGTTAATTTATTTTATTCTATTTTCTATTTCATTTAAATTTCAAACTTAAACGTTATAACATACATAACTTTTGAATAAGAGGTCTGTTTCACGCACGGCTTGCTTTGCCAGGGTCGTATTGAAATTCCAAACACTTTGATGCTGGTTTGGACGAATTCTGAGACTCTTTGAAATTTGGGATTAAATTGGATTTAAATTCGATTTAAATTCGAAGGTGACTGTTTTAACCCACTCACAACTTCTAAAATTTCTTATGTTCATTAAGTTAAATTTATGATGTGATTAGGAATTTATTTATGACTGTTTGGTACATTTTGAATCATCATCTCAGTTAATTTGAATTTATTTGAACTAAATCATTATTTAATTTATTATTGAATATAAATAGTCAAATACCTGTTATTGATTATCAGTTCTATATTGATATTTGTTGATTGATTTGAATGATAACTGTGATTGATGTTGATTGTTGATACTGGATTAATGGAAGTTGTATTTTATATTATTATAAACTGCAAGTTCACTATGGATTGAAATGATATATACCCGAATGATCTATAGATTAGGAAAAATCGTTATGGGTTGAAATGATTGACTCGAGCGATTTTATCAATGTCATTTATTTTGGGATTGCGGTTTGAAATGATATATAACCATAAAATTTTAAATTGCGGATTGAAATGATAAATTTTCGTATCACTTGACCCTAGGGTAGAAAGTTATATACGGACACCGGATTGGTTAAATTAAATTATTTTAAAATCCTTGATTTTTGAGTGGAATTAAATGATATTTTGAAGTAAAATTTGATTTGTATAAATTGAAGTATTTTTGGAAAATCAAATTTTGTGTTGAAATGTAAATTGGCTTATAAGGAAATGTTTTAAGAAATTAAATTGAAATGGTCCGATTTTGTTGAAATGAAGTAAATAGTTTTAAATTGATATGAATTCCAAATTCATGTTTTCAAATATAAATTGTTTTAAATTATATTATTTTTAAGATTCTAAATTTTAAGATTTTCAGATTTATAAACTATTTTAACCTTTATTAACTATATTAAATCAATTTAACCTATTTTAAACCATTTAAATTATTTTTAAACTAATTAAACCATTTTAACTTATATTAAATCTAATTAATCTATTTTAAAGCTATTTAATCAATTTTAATTTTATTTAATCTATTTTAAATCTATTTGACTACTTAAACCAAAATTAAAGTACTTTACCTATAATTAAACTATTTTGGAGTATTTTAACTATTTATAATTATTTAAACTATTTCTAAATTCCCAGATTTAGTAAAGTGGAAGTGGTTAAATTCAGTTCAATCGGTTTAAAAGAGAATAAGGTTAAATGATGTTATAACCTAAGTTGGAATATAAATGTTATAATAAATCGTAATGATGATTTTGAAGCAAGGACTTAATCTGTTTTGGAAATATGATTTTTGGAGGAAATATGATTTGAAAGTGGTATAGTTTTTGAGGACACGATACTTTGATATAAATTGCAAATTTGAATTTAAAAGGAAATATAATTATTGAACAATGATTTCAAAGGCGAATATGATTTTGAAAGTGATATGGTTTGGATTGAATATGATATTTTGATATCAATTATGAAATGATTTCAAAAATGTGAAAGAACTATCCGGTGTGTAATAAGTGATTGGTTGGCAAAGAGACCGGGATCGGATGTTGTCATACTCTCTACCAGTACCAAAAACCACTTTGACAACTATGCACGTGGTGGAGATTCCAGAATGAAGTAGGATGGTGGCGACGATCCTGTATGAGGTATATACGTGGACCTGACTCCCATGAGTTGGCATAAGGTGGCTAAAAAAAAAGCAATTGACGGGCCAAGTGAGGTCATTCCCTCGATCGTGCACACTCCATCGATACTATATTTTGACTTTGTGATTTATTCGGTGGCTACCTACGATTTTTACTCGGAAGTGTGTTCCAAATTGGGCGGTAGTTGCTGTAACGACCCAGAATTTCTATCATTTGAAATTCGTATATTTAATTGATTTTAAATATTAACAAGTAAAGTTAGTAAGTCGAATAAATTTTATTTCGAAAATCTAGATTTAATTGGATAATTAAATCGATAATTTAATATTTGAAATTGCATAAATAATTGAAAATTGGGTTTAAAATGATTTATAAAGTTGTATGAAATCATATTGGAGTTAGAATGATGTTATAGAACTTTTAAAATTGAATTAAAAGTCAAACTGTGGAAATTGAATATTTTAATATTTAATTGACGAGTAAAAATAATCATTTTTTAAACAGTCTCGGATTTTTACGAAACCAGTTTCATCGGATCCGTAATGTTATATTATAGTAAGATTTCAAATTTCGTGTAAATCGGATTTACGGTTTGTCGGAGGCAAGCTAAAACGCGTAGAAATCGGTTTGAGTGAATTTTAAATTTAAATACTCGATTTGAAAACCTATCTTTCAAATACTTTCGAATTGGCTCCCGATATATATTCCATTGCGTTTGGAATAGGAGTAAAACATTATAAACGCCAGGCGACACGCTTCGTTTCGAGTTCGGAAAAATTTCGGATGAATAGTGCGCGAAAATTTTGTTTAAATGACCTCCATATTTCACAATTTACACTAAACCCTAGGTTTCTAGGTCAGGCCGCCACTTTCACGACTAATGGCCGAAAATTTCCAACTTTCTTCTATTAACCTCTTCCAATCCATCGATCTATTCAAGAAATCTTCAACTACAAACTTCTAGTGCTCGATGAGAGCTACAAATCCATATGGTGATGATCTTAATCAGAGCGACGTGGAGGAAGAAAATTACTTGTGTTCATCAATAGGTCGCGCACGATTTTCGACGCAAGATGGAGGCCGAGTTCACCAAGATTCTGGCCGTGGTTAGCATAGGTAGATGCGGAGGCAGGGGAGTTCGCTGATCGTCGTCACGATCGTCGATGAAGGCCCGATAATTTGTGAATAGGGGCGGCCAATGGGTTAGGTCGCGTGTGTGGATTACGTGATGGGAGAAGAAAGGAAGGGCGACCCAGATCTGTTGAAGGTGAAATGAACGGCCGAGATGTGTTTAGGGTTAGAAATTTAAATAAATGTGTAAATTATTATATTTAAATTCGTTCAAACTTTATAAAGCTATAACTTTTTAATACGAGGTCCGTTTTGGACGAAACAACTTGCGTTGGATTCGTATGAACGAACACTGAGCTGGATTGGAATTGATTGGATCTAGTATGAATTTTGGATAAAATTAAACGCTTGTTTAATTTTATTCGGAACAGAACTGTAACAACCCGCATATTTATCGATTGTGTATTTAAATATTTTATTTGAATATTTCATCGTTCGTCGGATTTTAGTCCAAAAACCTACTTTAAGCAAACAGTCGAATTAGGACTCGAGACCCCTTCCATTGAGTTGAAAATGCCGTTTGCAACCTTTTTGAGTATCAGCTTCGATATGTTTGGAGTAAGTTGATTTTTGCTAACTTTTCTATAAGGCTTTGGGTTGGGTTCAGCCCATTTGCCCAATTCTGGTTATATCAACCCAACCCCTCTCCACTTCTCTTCATTCATTCCACATTTCCTAACTCTCTCAAGCTCAAGAGAATAATGGGGGAAAAGATTGGAAATTAGAATTCCAAGCCCTAGTTCATTTGCAAAATCCAAGCTCTAGCTCCAAACTCCAAGAGAAGCCATTAGTAAGCATCTCCTTCTTCTTCTCCAACTCATTCTCCTTTCAATTTCTGAGTTTCCTAAACCTAACTTAGGAAATATTTTACTTGCAAGCTTAGATTGAAGCTTCTTGGGTTAGAATTGAAGAGTGTTTGTCCTTGCCTTGCTCTCTAGCTTCTTCCTACTTGTTCTTTGGGTTTAAGGGTGAGATTTTTATCTCACATCTAAGTCTATGATTATCTTTGATTGTTAGGTATGAATTCCTAACACTTATTCATGTGCATTTGATTTTGATTTGGATTGGTTTTGTGAATATTCCAATTTTTAGTGTTTTGGGTTCAAATCTTTAAAAATCATAGCTTTGTTGTTTGATCGTGCTTTTGGTGATGCATCGAGGAGCATATAGGGCCGGGTAGTCGATTGGCATAAACCCTTAGCGCCGTTGCTCGACCGGTTGCAAATTGAGTGAGAGTTTGCACTTCTATTAAAAAGGGTTGAATTGCAGAAATTGCAGTTCGGCCGATCGAACCCCTTGGGTCGTCGACCGAGGCTGTAGCCGAAACATTCTGGCCTATTTTTGGTCGACCGACTCAGGAAGTCCGGTCAATCGACCTGCTCCTGTTTTGCCTATTTATGCTCATTATGTTTTGCTTTTCCAATCTTTAATCGATTCTTCTTCTTCGATTAGTTGTTATCACCTTTGTCGACTTTGATGACTTCTATTTTTGGAATTTTTGTGTATTCCCACTTTGATGGATTCTTTATCGGTTTCTTTGGATTTGATTCATGTCTTCGTATGTGGATTTTAATAATTGATTGTTTATACAATCATTTTTATGGTTTGTCACTTTAAAAATATAAAGGTTTTCAATACTGTAGTAAATATCAAAATTCTTTCATCAAAACGATTTCAACACTATTTTATTACAAAGCTCGTTTATAAAACCGTTTTCCAATCTATTAGTATATACAAACCTTTACCTTATTCGTATGAAAAATCTAATTAAACGATTTAGTATAACAAGTGGTATGAAACGCTTGCGTTTACTTCGTCGGTTAATTCTTGGACTTATTCGATTGAACCTCTTATGACAATTTCAAGTGGAGATCTACAATTTGTTCGTAAATATATAAGTTAAGCTAGTGTTTATGGGACATGAAGCTAAGCTCATATATTTACTAGCTTAGTGTAGTTGACACTTCTTGATGATCGATGATGATCATTTTATGGTTCAGACTAGCAATGTGCAATGTCTCTTTGTCCACGTGGAGGACTGTACCTCATTTTATTGAGCTTCGTCTCATTTCTTTGTGGGCTAGCAACCCATGTACTTTTAATGTGTTTCGATTCATCTGACGTACCATTTGTACTGCATCGACGTTCCGAATTGTTTTGTGTTTCGATTCATTGGATGTACCATTTGTACTACATCGATGTCTCGGCTTTTTCGATTCATCTGACGTACCGTTTGTACTGCGTCGATGTTTTGAATTATTTTGTGTTTCGATTCATTGGATGTACCGTTTGTACTACATCGATGTCGCGGCTTTTCGATTCATTGGACGTACCGTTTGTACTGCGTCGATGCTCCGAATTGTTTTTGATACACGTGTTGGTGAGTTTTCATGCTCCCGCTGGGGATTGGCCGTCCTCTTTTTCTAGTGGTTTCTCAATTTCTAATTGATGATTTTTGGAATTTATGTTTCACCAACTTTTACGATTGGCATTGATATGTATGTCATTTATTGTGGCTTGGTGGAGTATATAAAGGATACGATATTCTTTTTGATGCTATGAGATTCTTGAGATATTTGTATGATTTAGTTGATTTTCTATGTATACTTGTCGCAGTATGACATTTTTGGTTATCATATGTTTTTATTACATCTCTTCTTATATCTCATTTTATCTGATAATTATAGTTAGACTGATCCGTTTATTATTTTCTTCTTGAATAATACTCGGGTCAGACTGAGATATTGTAGGTGCTTCCTCATGACTTCCTATCTAGAACCATCTTCTGACTTTTGCTTAACTACTTTAGTCTAGTAGTTTTTGTTGTATACATTTGAGATATAGACTTCATGATGTAGACATATTCTTTTGTCTGGCACTTGTATCTATCCTTTTTTGATATTGTGGATCTTGTTAGACCACTACTCTGATATACACTTTTATGTGTAATATTCATATCTATTTCCGCCTTTGTGATATGAATTATCTGTGACTGATTTGTGTTATGCTTATTTCTACATTTGTTTCCGAAGATATTATAGTCACTGTGTAGTAGCTTTGAGTTTGTATCGGCATGTCGGATTTCCTCTTGAAATGAAATGCATCTTAAACTATCTGGAATATCGATGCTTGCACAAAGCAATTACATGGATGGTCGCTCCTCAATAGCCTTATTCTCCGTGCTAGTTGACGACATTACTCCGTAGTGTTCTTGGCTAGCGTAGGTATAGAGGTAGGGCGTCACAGCTTGGCATCAAAGCCAAACTTCGGAACAATGTAGAATAATTTAACAAGGATCATCGTCCTAAGTCCATCTTAGGAGTCGTGCTTTAAGATTTAATTTGAGTCTTCGTACCGATTCATCCTATTTTCTTTATGATTCCTTGTTTTATCTATCAAGATTGCTTGATATCCATTTGGTGAATAACCTTTTTCTTCTTCTTTCTTTCTTTCTAAAGGAAGAGAAATGGTTAGACCAGGTCGTCCCAGCGCCGGTCAATCTAGTGCTACTCCCCAAGATGGAGTATTTATGTCTGCCCAACAGCTTCTTGATCTAGTAAAGAATGCTCAAGCAGCCGGTTCTAATCGGGAGCATACTCATCCTAGATTCGGTTTTGCACGCATGTACAGAGACTATACCGATTTGGGTGGAAGGCCATTCAAGGGATCTGAGGGTGTTATAGAAATTCAAGCTTGGCTCAAATCATGCGATCGCATCTTTACTCGCATGAATCTTATTGACCTTTATCGAGTCCAAGTGGCTTCTAGCATGCCCTAAGAAAGAGAATTAGATTGGTATGAGCTCTTGACTTTGGATATTATCGAGGAGGATCTTACTTGAGAGCAATTTCGGAAACGATTCGAATTAAAGTTTGTGCCAGAAGCTGAAAAAGTACCTTTAGCACGGCGTTTTTATTGACCTTGTTCAAGGTGAATCTTTTGTGACAGATTACGTCGCATCTTTCGAATCTCTCTCTAAGTATGGGGTCGAGTATATTAATACCCCATTGAAGAAAAATCAAAGGTTTGTCTATGGGTTGAACAAGAACCTTAAAAAGCCTTTACTTTTAAAACTAGAAGTTTCTTTTGATCAGTTTATTGATATCGCTCTTCAACTTGAAGAGGCCGATAAATAAAGCAATGTTGAAGTTGTCGGTGCCAAACAGAACTTCAACAATAACATGAAGAGGCCTATCAAATTCAAAGGCCCCACTCCCAACAAGAAAGGGAAGCAACAAACTCTGGTAGAAAAGACTCTCGCCTCTAGTCGTGGACAATGCTACAATTGTTGTTCCACAGACCATTATGCAAGGGAGTGCCCGAAACCTCTCTCTTGTCGTTATTGCAAAGGTTCGGATCATCTTTTATCTACATGTCCCAAACTTCCAAGAAAGAGGGAGGGAGGGTTTAATGTTGTGCAAATGCCTAGTGACACTTCTCTTGGTCAAGGTACTTTTTATTCAATCCTTAATGACATTGTTTTATTTCGTGATCTTCTTATTTGAGTTCTTTTTTATATGAGTTCATCTCATTATTTTTATATTAAAAGAACTTGTTGATTCTTTTTCTTTAAATAATTTGGGCTTGATGACTTCTTTTAGAATTGGGAATCCGGTTGGTGGATCCGCAACGCTCAATTTTCTTTGTTTTGATGTCGAGATTATTTTATGTGATTTTTCCTTCTGAACCGATTTGCATGTTATGTGTTACTTAGGCTTCGGAAATCGATTTTTGTGAAAGGATTGGCTTAATTATTTTGAATCCCATATCCTATTTTCCGTGTGGACTATTCATCCTCGACATTTTTAATCTGTTAAGCAGATTTCTATTTTTCTTTGTGATTTTGATTCCAATTTGATGGCATCATTTTATTCTTTAAGCCCTCATGATGAGGAAAGTGTTATTTCTCTTATCTAAATAGTTTGTGAAACTTTTCGGTATTTTTGAAGTTTGTCTTAGGATCATCACCTAAGCAATATCTTGTGTGGTGTTAAGGTCTATTCAGCTCGACCTTGCCACCGATCTTCATTTGGCTACGAGTTGCGGGAGTTAGCATTCCACTTACCGCATTCTGCACTCGTTATGATTCTTATGAATGACTTGTTATGCCATTCAGTTTGTCCAGCTTATTTCATCCATTTTATGTATCGAGTTTTCTTCGAATTGCCGATGACTCCATTCTTGTGTTTATTGATTTTGGACGAAAATAGAAATTTAAAATTTTGCAAATCTTTTTCATAAGATTTATTTATAAGTACAATTGGATTTTGATCTTAAACAAGCAAAGAATATTATCAAAACTTTTAAGAGATATTTTCATCATATAGAAGATGATTTTGTGATTGTATTGCCCGTTGAGTGCTCTAAGAATTATGGTCGATTCGCTTGATCAACTTTATCGATAGGAATTTCCTAAACGCTTGGATGAGACAATCAGACACGATATATTGACTTGTAAAATGTAAGTTTTCTAGAAATATTTTTACATTGAGATAATTGTAATTTCGAAAGTTTTAGCTTTTTGGGAAAGAAGATTATTTAAAAGAAATCTTTTTCGATACTCTTATTCTTGTGATTCCCGAAGGGAACCAAGACTTTATCTTTTGTACTGATGCTTATCGTATTGGTTTGAATGTCGTTCTCTTGCAAAGGAGAACGTGCTATCATTTATGTTTCTAAATCAGTAAAGCCTATCGATACTAGATATGCCATTCATGATCTAGTGCTCGTGGCTATTGATTTCGCTTTTAAAAATTTGGCATTATTATTTTTGGGTGAGAAATTTGTTCTCTACCCTGATCATAAATCTTTGGAATACTTATTTTCTCATAAGGAACTTAATATTGGATCGAATTCCTTCCATCTTATGATCTTAATATTCTTTGTATATTCCCGGAAAGGGGAATCGTGTTGCCAATGCACTTTTGTTGTAAACAACAAGTGGTTGTTTCTTTGATGATGTCCAAATGAATGATCATTTTACTAACATCGTACGTTTCGATATACTTCGTTTTATTGAGCTTCATCTCATTTCTTTATGGGCTTGCGTCCGATGTTCTTTTATGGTGTTCGGTTCATCGGACGTACCGTTTTTGTGTTGCGTCAATGTTCCAAATTATTTGAGTTTCGGTTCATTGGACGTACCGTTTTTGTACTGCGTCGATGTTCCGAATTATTTGAGCTTTGGTTCATCTGGCGTACCGTCATTGTACTACGCCATTGTTCCGAATTATTCGAGTTTCTAGTTTCTCGGGCATACCATCTTTATACTACATCATTGCACCGGCTCAATTTTCCGTTATTCATGACGTTTTCTCACGTCTTTCTACTACGGAAATGCCTTAGGGATTCCGAATTTTATTCTTGAGCCCGGTGTTGTTGAGGGAATTGAAGTTTAACCAGATTTGATTTATGAGCAACATTTCATTCGCATCATTGCTTCAGAGGTTGAGCGCCTTCGGAATAAAGATGTTCTTCTTGTGAAAGTTCAATGGTTCTCAGATCCTAAGGATTGCTCTTGGGAATCCTGGGAATTCATCAAGCGATCCCGTTCAGGCTTACTCTTTCATGCTCTTTATGGTGAAATTCCTATTTCAAATTTCTTTTGTGTTGATATGCTTTTATGGTTGTTACTCTTTATTTTCTTCTTAAATATTACGAGGACGCAATTTCCTTAAGGAGGGGAGTCTGTAACAACCCGCATATTTATCGATTGTATATTTAAATATTTTATTTAAATATTTCATCGTTCGTCGGATTTTAGTCCGAAAACCTACTTTTAGTAAACAGTCGAACTAGGACTCGAGACCCCTTCCATTGAGTTCAAAATGTCGTTTGCAACCTTTTTGTGTATAAGCTTCGATATGTTTGGAGTAAGTTGATTTTTGCTACTTTTTCTATAGGGCTTTGGGTTGGGTTCAGCCCATTTGCCCAATTCTGGTTATATCAACCCAACCCCTCTCCACTTCTCTTCATTCATTCCTCATTTCTTAACTCTCTCAACCTCAAGAGAATAATGAGGGAAAAGATTGGAAATTAGAATTCCAAAGCCCTAGTTCATTTCCAAAATCCAAGCTCTAGCTCCAAATTCCAAGAGAAGCCATTAGTAAGCATCTCCTTCTTCTTCTTCAACTCATTCTCCTTTCAATTTCAGAATTTCCTAAACCTAACTTAGGAAATATTTTACTTGTAAGCTTAGATTGAAGCTTCTTGGGTTGGAATTGAAGAGTGTTTGTCCTTGCCTTGCTCTTTAGCTTCTTCTTACTTGTTCTTTGGGTTTAAAAGTGAGAATTTTATCTCACATCTAAGTCTACGATTATCTTTGATTGTTAGGTATGAATTCCTAACACTTATTCATGTGCATTCGATTTTGACTTGATTGGTTTTGTGAATATTCCAATTTTTAGTGTTTTGGGTTCAAATCTTTAAAAATCATAGCTTAGTTGTTTGATCATGCTTTTGGTGAGGCATCGAGGAGCATATAGGGTCGGGTGGTCGATTGGCATAAACCCTTAGCGCCTTGCTCGACCGGTTGCAAATAGAGTGAGAGTTTGCACTTCTATTAAATAGGGTTGGAATTGCAGAAATTGCAGTTTGGCCGACCGAATCCCCTGGGTCGGTCGACCAAGGCTGTAGCCGAAACATTCTGGCCTATTTTCGGTCGACCGACTCAGGAAGTCCGGTCAACCGACCTGCTCCTGTTTCCTTGTTTTGCCTATTTATGCTCATTTTGCTTTGCTTTTCCAATTTAATCGATTCTTATTCTCCGATTAGTTGTTATCACCTTTGTCGACTTTGATGACTTCTATTTTTGGAATTTTTGGGTATTCCCACTTTGATGGATTCGATATTGGTTTATTTGGATTTGATTCACGTCTTCGTATGTGGATTTTAATGATTGATTGTTTCTACAATCATTTTTATGGTTTGTCACTTTAAAAATATAAAGGTTTTCAATACTAGTAGTAAATATCAAAATTCTTTCATCAAAACGATTTCAACACTATTTTATTACAAAGCTCGTTTATAAAACCGTTTTCCAATCTATTAGTATATATAAACCTTTACCTCATTCGTATGACAAATCTAATTAAACGGCTTAGTAAAACAAGTGGTATGAAACGCTTGCATTTACATCGTCGGTTAATTCTTGGAGTTATTCGATTGAACCTCTTGTGACAATTTTCAAGTGGAGATCTACAATTTGTTCGTAAATATTTAAGTAAGCTAGTGGTTATAGGACATGAAGCTAAGCTCATATATTTACTAGCTTAGTGTAATTGACACTTCTTATGATCGATGATGATCATTTTATGGTTTAGACTAGCAATGTGCAATGTCTCTTTGTCCACGTGGAGGACTGTACCTCATTTTATTGAGCTTCGTCTCATTTCTTTGTGGGCTAGCAACCCATGTAATTTTAATGTGTTTCGATTGATCTGATGTATTATTTGTACTACATCGATATCTCGGCTTTTCGATTCATCTGACGTACCGTTGTACTACATCGATGTTCCGAATTGTTTTGTGTTTCGATTCATTTGATGTACCGTTTGTACTATATCGATGTCTCGGCTTTTTCGATTCATCTGACGTACCGTTTGTACTGCGTCGATGTTCCGAATTATTTTGTGTTTCAATTCATTGGATGTACCGTTTGTACTACATCGATGTCTCGGCTTTTCGATTCATTGGACGTACCGTTTGTACTAGATCGATGCTCCGAATTGTTTGTGATACACGTGTTGGTGAGTTTTCATGCTCCCGCTTGGGATTGGCCATCCTCTTTTTCTAGTGATTTTTGGATTTCTAATTGATGATTTCTGAAATTTATGTTTCACCAACTTTTACGATTGACATTGACATGTATGTCATTTATTGTGGCTTGGTGAAGTAAATAACGAATAAGATATTCTTTTTGATGCTATGAGATTCTTGAGATATTTGTATGATTTAGTTGATTTTCTATGTATAATTGTCGCAGTATGACATTTTTGGTTATCATACATTTTTATTACATCTCTTCTTATATCTCATTTTATCTGATAATTATAGTTAGGCTGATCCGTTTATTATTTTCTTCTTAAATAATACTCAGGTCAGACTGAGATATTGCAGGTGCTTCCTCATGACTTCCTATCTGGAACCATCTTCTGACTTTTGCTTAACTACTTTAGTCTAGTAGTTTTGTTGTATACATTTGAGATATAGACTCCTTGATGTATACATATTCTTTTGTCTAGCACTTGTATCTATCCTTTTTTGATATTGTGGATCTTGTTAGGCCACTACTCTGATATACACTTTTATGTGTAATATTCATATCTATCTCCGCCTTTGTGATATGAATTATCTGTGACTGATTTGTGTTATGCTTATTTCCGTATATTTTTCCGAAGATATTATAGCCACTGTGTAGTAGCTTTGAGTTGTATCGGCATGTCGGATTTCCTCTTGAAATGAAATGCATCTCAAACTATCTGGCATATCGGTGCTCGCACAAAGCAATTACACGGATGGTCGCTCCTCAACAGCCTTATTCTCCATGCTAGTTGACGACATTACTCTGTAGTGTTCTTGGCTAGCGTGAGTATAGAGATGGGGCATCACAAAAACACTGCAACTATTATTGGAAGCAAGGTGAGAACTTCTAACTCAATCGAATTGTGTTTCGATTTAAATTTTAAATAGTTAAATTTAAAATTGCTTGATTGTGTGATTGAATGATAAATTGCTATCTGTTGTATTGAAATAGACCCTATACGCCGCATATTAAGCGGAGGTTATTCTATTAAACACATATACCACGATATTCCACCTTGATGAGGAATTGGTATTATATATGTACTTAGAGTTGATTTTCCTGCATTATATAGCGGATGAGACCCTATTGCGCCGCATAATAGCGGATAATATTTTATATAAACCCATGTACCGCGATATTCCGTCTTGAAATGGGATTGGTATGGTGGTAGCATCTGTGGATGCAGGGGAACAGGTTGGAGGGATCCAACTGGATTCCTCAACGGTATTGATTTATTTATAGATGTTTGCGATATATTCTGTTATCTTATTGATATATGATGTTTGGATGCCGTGGTTGATGTATTGGTGTTGTTGCAGCATTAGGCCTATTTTTGGAGTTTTAAAATTTTTAAAGTAATGATTTCGAATTTAAAAGGATTTTCAAGTGATTTTTGAAAGTATACATTTTTATAAAATTTTGGAATTGATTCATTTTAAATCTATAAACGTTATAATTTTTATGTTATAAAAATTATGATTTTTGTGAAATATAACCGAAATGTGATTTTTGAAATTAGTAGTTGATTAATTTGTAAAATGGTCTAAATTGGGATTTTTGAATTATTATAAACGGTTTATATAAAAGATTTATAAAATTGATATTTATAAATTAAAATATTGGAATTTTAAAATGAGTTTTTATAAGTGTTAAAATGAAGTATAAATGGATTTCATAAGTGAATGAAATTCATGGATTTATAAATTATAAAGTTATAAAATGAATAGATTTTGTAAAATAAAAGATTTATATGTAATTAACTTATAAATTGAATTTTGGCATTTAAATGAGACATAAATAGAATTTGTTAATTAAGGGATTTTATAAGTTAAAGTTTTTTTTATAAAATTTATATAGATGTGAATTTATAAACGTTGTTTTATAAATCCAAAACCAACTGAATTTGATGAGTAAATATGAAAGCTTATTAAAGGAGATATATCCACGATTTTGGACAGTGGATAATCCTTTAATTAAATATGTAGAAGTGTTGAATTTGGTAAACGATTTATATTCATGATTTTGGACAGTGAATAATATATTAAAGAAATGTTTTAGGAAGTGATCTTTTAAATAGAATTAAAATGATTTGAAGTTGTTTTAAAATGTGTTAAGGATCGAAACCATAGATTTCAACATTCATTGTTGAAATAGGCGTTTTCGAGAAATAAGGAAAAGATGGACTATAACACTTGTTATAGTAAATGATTTTCGAAAGGAAATGTTTTTTTTGTATAGTATTAGGATTTATATATCTATCTTAGTTTCGAATCCCTATACTAGTGATTTTGGGTTGTCGTAACGATGTTTTACGCAACATTCGTTTTTGACTCAAATAAATGTGTTTAAGAGAATGTTTTCCTTAAAAAAATAAAATATATACTTAATCGTGTTTTAAGTATATTGAATATTTTCTAAGTATTGAAAATAAATAGATTTGTGAATTAATTATTGTTAAATAAGTATTTGGAAATGTTTTCCAATGTAGAAACTGAAATGGTTTAGAGAATATATATTTTCAAAGATAAATTGAAGTGAATATTTGGCAAGTTTTTTAATTTATGGAAGATTAATAAAAGGGCCTAGTGATTGTTATGGTGCTGAATATTTGGTTGTTTGCTTTGACAGTTAAATAACCGACTATCAATATTTACCTTTAAATGGGTATTTGTTGTGATTTGCTTGAATTTGAATGCTACACTTATTTTAAAAATAAGCGCTCGTTATTCGGTTTAGCCGGGAGAGGACCTTTGGGTCATAAATCCTATTCCGAATAGTGATACATCGTAATGGATAGCATTTGAAGACCGGTGTTAAAGACCGGATATTTTCGAAAACGGAAGGATTACCATCGAATGTCTCTGCATCGGCTGATCTCCGATATAGAGATTTTATCACCCTTTGTGATGGTAATTCCGGACGTGATTAGTGAATATCCGGATTTGCAAGGGCTTCTTTGGAAGTGCCTTCGGTTCCGTTCGATCCCGAAATGGACTTATATGGATTGTATGTCTGGCATTACATTTTGAGATGTAAATCTGGTTTCTATCAAATACATTTTTGTTGGTGGCGGAGAATTTATTCTCTTAGCTTAACACCCTTCTCTGAGACGTACGAGCTCAGAGGTTATGTAGTTGATGGTTACTTGTGATATATTCTCAATTTGGTAACGTGGCATGCTGAGTGCTGCTGATCATTTGTTGATCAAAGCGGGGCTTTTGTGAAAAGCGTAGCTTTGTAGACGAGACTTCGTCAGACCTCACACCCCGGAAATGGTCAAAACAGGAAGAATGCAGCATGGTTATTTGGGGATAGCGCCCCCATAGGGTATGTTCATTTCCTTCTGGATTGAGGTGGTATTATGGTAGGGAGCCCATATACTTAACCTATGTGGTTGCTGCAAAATTTATTTCTTTGTGGTTGTTGGTGAATCTCGGGATAAAGGTTGGTTAAGACCGAGGGATTGCATACTCGTGTCAGTAGTTACCTAGCTAGAGGTATCCCGGCCTTGTGTTGGCAGAGATCCGGTTAGGTTCTCAAGGCATCTTTCCAGAGGCGTACCCATGTGGCAATGGGAAGTTTCCTGGCTTGACCATTTGTTGAAAATCCAAAGAAACAATACGAGCCATGTACGGTTTTAGTTGTAGAACCTGCCATCTAATATGGTAGCTATAGTAGGCATACTATAATGGCACCTATGCTTGCTAAGATTAATATTTTACTTTCGAAATGTTTTCCTACACTTTGCACTTATAGTAATAATATCAAAGAAATTTGCGTATCAAGCATGTTTGACTATCATAAGGAGAAATCTCCTCCAATTCTGCATTTGCATTGTGTGTGTGGTAGGAGGCCTTATGGTAGTTACATTTTCTAAAAAAAACATTGCGGATCTATTTAAAATATTTCTTTGTTTTTTTTAAAGATAAATTGTTTCAAGTTCTCACGCCAGTCCCATGACTGACCTGGAGTTTATTGTTCCCTTCCTAAACTCTGCGTGCCCATCATTTTCTACACGGGCAGCGTAGAGTCAGGGTATTAGGTTATTCTGGAATTCATGAGTTGCTGTAGAGATCTGGAATCAAGCTGGATGGCATGGCGTATCGACTTGTATATAGTATTTCTTTTCCGTTGTTTGTTGTTGTAAACTCTGATAATGTAATGTAATGTGATGTAATGTAATAACAGATATGATTCTTTGTTTTAAAGATTATTCATTGATATATTATATGTTGTTCCGCTGCGATTGTGAGATTCTGTTATTGTTTTTGTTGCTTTTCTTTCTTTCTTTCTTTCTTCTTCTATCTTCTACCTCTTCTTTAACCCTAACGGTTTGGTTTTCCGGCATCTGACTGTTCGGCAGTTGATACAGTGGACATATTAATGTCGATTTTCGGGAGTCAAAAATTTCGAATGTTACAGTTGCAGCTATGCGTTACCAACAGTTCAGAAGTGTAATTGGTATATCTATCCTGGCATCGCTTAGTTGTGCCATGTCACCTACCCTAGCGCGCCTTCTACGAGGTTGTTTTGTACCATACCTATGGATTGCCCTCTGATGACCTCCAGTACGGACGGGATTACGGTACTTTATAGACTATGGTAATATTTAATATGTGCTAAGGGGATATGGGTAACGCCTTAACGCTATTTTAATAGTTTACTTTACTATAGAAATTATCATAATAGTGTATATTACTACATAGTAGATAGTTTAACGAATCCTTAGGTGGTGTGAATCCCGAGCTTCTCTTGAGTTACTACACTCACGTTAGACACTGGGTAGGAGATGCCAAACCCCATAAACATCCCTGACGCCGTTCCACTCATATTTATTTACCGTTGATTTAACTTACATAAGATCTTTTAGTTCTGACTCGAGTGTTTTTTTCTTTTCAATTCGCTCGGGTCGGCCCGAGCATTTCATGATTTGAAGACCTTATTTCTGGAGGACAAAGGCAAAGATTGTATTATTATTATTTACTATATTATTCCACTACATTGTAATTTATTTATCTCTGATATGTGTAACTCTGATTCTATGTAGTATAAGTATAATCAAATGTTTTGTAAACAACTTCATGAACTATTATTTGATTATTATATTTTGTCACTCCGCTGTAAGATTTTGTTTTGTTTCTTTCTCTCTCTGATTTTTCTTATTTTCCCCAATAACAATCCTCCCTTATGTATGGTTTGAGTTGGCACGTGTGTGTACTTAAACTGTCCAAAAAGTCGAGATGTTGCAGTTGGTATCAGAGCTTAGGTTTAGCGATAAACTTGGCTTTGTGGGGTCTAACTCTTTATTAATAGGGTAGTAATACCCTAGAATGAGTCGCTGAGAGTATATATATGAGAGAGCGTATTTGTTAGTGTTATATAAAAGGTTTTGTATTGTGTTAATTTGTTCCATTTTGTATTTATAAATTCTAGTTGGTAGGCTATGACATCGATAGGGATTTCCAAACACTTAATAAGACAGATGGACACGATACTTTTTTGAAATTTAGGTAAACGAAATAATTTTTCCTATTGTATAATTTTATATATATAAAAATGATTTATAAATGATATATTTGGTTGTAAAATATTGGTTTTTAGGTAGTGAAATTTATAAATATTGGTTGGGAATAAGATTTGAAAACAAATAAATGAAATTTGAAAATTTAGAACTTAAGTTCCGGGGTTTTTGAAAATTCATTTCGAATGATTTTGGGATATAATAATAATATTATTAGAAGTATTTTCTGATATAAATATTTCAATATAATTTGAAAGAATTGTTTTAAGGAAATTTTGGAAAGAAATAAGTTTTGTACTCCCTTCTCTGTCGTTGGAAAATAATTTCGGTGATGAGTGTACTTATCATCGACATTCATTTTCGAGTTTCAAAGTGGGAAGGCCACTGTAGTAGTATACTGCAGATTTATTTTGATAAACAAAAATAAATTTCAAATTGTTTTAAATATAATTGGATATATAAGTTGTAAGTATATATACATCTATCTAGTATTTTTAAATAATTTGAAATGGAACCCAGTATTTAGTTCTTAAATTCCTATAAATTAGAGGTTTTAATTATTGAAATGAAAAGGAATTTAACTATTTAATAATTGGAACTTCTAAATGAAAACAAGAAATTAGATGCTAGGTTATAAATGAAATATACAAGGAATTTGAATTTATAACCTGTAAGTAAAAGAATGAAAGTCTGAAAGATATGATTATTGAACAATTTGCCAATTAAAATAAGATACACTTGTGTCACTTTCAATTGCATCCTTAAAAGACATATAGGTAACTTACCAAATTGTTAAAATTTGTAATGTTTAATAAGAAAATGTAACAGAATATTATGCAAGTAAAACTTAAAGTAATGAAAGTGTTTAATGAATTACCTTTTATAATTAAGAATTTGATGTTATAGTTGTTATAAACTTAAGTTATAATTGAAATGGTACTATAATAAAAAGGTGATAGAAAGTGAATATTGTAAGAAAAATTTATAAACTTAAGTAAATGAATTCAAATACAAAGTAATTGAATTGAACATGAATACTATAAATAAATGAATGTGTGCAATAAAAAGAGATTGGCGTATTACGGATAAATGAAATTGAATTTGTAAGTAATGACTAGAAATAATTAGAAATAAGTACTGAATGAATGAATACAAAGAAACCTATATAGTACTTTAAGAATTTATTTACATATGATTAAGTATTACACATGAGTAACATATGTAATGAAATAAATGAAAGTTAATGAATGAAATAGTCATTGTATGATTGAAACTAAAGTAAGGTAAATGACATGAAATGAAATTTATAAGAGTAAACTTAAATGATGTTAGAATCTATTGTTTGTTGGATTTATGGTTTTTGTGCAAGGGCACTTTAAAATTGTTTGGATGTGTGAATAATCTATAGAGTTTTATCTAAGACTGTTGAGTAGACCATATACTTAGTAGTTTATCTGCTATTCTATACAATTAAAAGTTTGAACCTGAACAAATCATTTGTTTTGTTTGTTATGGATGGATGACTAATTATATTGATTTCATATGATGATTGTATGCTATGTTTGCAAATGATTGTTGTTTTATATTGATTAGGTTGTTAGTTGTTGAAACCACTTTAAATATTTCATTTTATATAATTATTAACTCCTTTTGGATCATATAAGTGAAATACATGTTATGGAAGCAATTGCTACTGCTTTTGGTTTCATAAAATAAGCACTATTTGCCCGACAATTAGGTACGTTCTCGGATTATGGTTTCCTAGCGATATTATATTATATTTTCCCGTGTTGGGATATATTATTTTAAAAAATATTTGATATATATGATTATTATTGATATTATTATTTCTCCCGAGCCTCTCCGTACAATGGAGATCTGCTGAAATTTTATGTAAATCTTGGACTTAGAGAATTTTATGAAATGTTTCCCAAACTTTATTAGTTTGAGTATAAAAGGATTTAACAGTTTATAAATGGATATATTTTATTCAAATTATTTAATTTTGTAAATTTATTGTTATAAATTTAATATTTTTGAATAAGATATATTGAATACTTAATTATGTGTTTTCCCTTCTTTTTCCTTTTTAGGGGCGAAAAGTTTTGAGTGGGGGAGAGTGTAACAACCTGTAAATTTTGATAATTAAATTTGTTAATTTAATAAGATTTTGGTAATTTAATAGTAAAGAAATAAAAATATGTAATTTAATAATGAAATGAACACTAAAGTAAAGTGTAACAATGTTAATGTAAGTTGATTATTAACAATGCGTACGAAACTCCAATTAATCGTAATAATTGAAAATGTTTACTTAGCTATAAATCGAATATAAGGAAACAAATGTAAATTTCTAAAATGTTAATAATAATTGAACGAAATTTGTGTTATGAAACAAATGGTAACATTTTTTGTAAGTAATAAAGTTATAAAGGTAATTCAAAAGTAAATAGTGATAATTATTTTATGTTATCTGTTTATTTAGTTAGTTGAATTGAAATTGGAAATCAACTGTAATTAAGTGAAATTAAATATTACATTATTTGAACTTTAGATAAAATTGGAGAATATTAACGTGCTAAGATATGAACCAATGTTAATTTAATCCATTGGATAATAATGGGTTGAATAACAGGATGAATGTTCAATTAAATAGGATTTTTGGGAATTCCAATTTATAATACTGAAATTATGGAAATTGAAATTTAACATTGAAATTGGTGGAATATTCAGTAAAAAATTTACATGGGAATTTGTCTTAAGCATAATTTTTTTTCTAAGTAATCTAAAATAATAGAAATGGTAAATAATTAAATTTGAATTGAAAAAGTGATTTAACTAATTAAATATTAATTTAATTTAATAATGTGAAAATAGCCATTTGGGCCACTGATACGGATTTCAACGAAATCAGTTTCATTGGATCAGTAACGGTGAATTATTGTAGGATCTCAAGTTTCGTAGCGATCGGACTTGTCGTTTGATCGTACGGGCTCGAAATGCCTAGAAATCAAGTTAGTTGAAGTCAATTTGAAATAAGCTGATTTTAACTTATTTTCTTCATACGATAGAATTAGGACTTGAAACCTATTCCATTGAGTTTAAAATACTTGAAAACATCTATTTTGTTATGGGTTGACCCATTTTCGTTCCGGAGTCGAAACGGGCTTTTCCGGTCGTTTATCGTTCAATTAATTTGGTCCATTCTTTCTGTTTAAGCCTTGCCTATAAATATCTCGTCATAAATCCTAGCCACTGCTTGTTCTCATTTGTCTATACGTACATCTTCTTCTCAGCTCCTCATTCCAATGGTAGACAAAACCCAAATTTTCAGATTTCAAGTTCAATTCCAAAAATCAAACTCCACAAACTATATCGAATTATATATCGATTTGAAGCTCTTGACAAGCGCATCTCAGATCTATAATTTGTTTTCAAATTTGAACCACTGTTTTTTCACAAATTGAAGAACAAATGTGGGCCGTTCATGTCATCTGATCAACTGCAACGAATCGTCAAATCGACGATACCATGGCATGGAGGGGGCCTTGCGGAGTTCATCGGCGTGTTTGATTCGTCGTTTCATTGGCTGAATTGTCGGAGAAAATTCGATTAGAGTTTTAATATTTTATGGAGGTTGTTCATTTTTGCCACGACCGAAGCCTGGCCATGGTCTGTGTGAGGTGCTGGGTCATCGGTGTTCTTCGATCCAGAGTTTGAGCGCCTGGGCGCAGGCAGTGATCGCGGTATGGTGAGCGATGATGGGTGGCGGCGCATTCAAGCTGTTGCGTATGAAGTAGGATAGGTTTTGGATAACGAGCTTATGTGGTGAGTTAATTTATTTATTCTATTTTTTATTTCATTTAAATTTCAAACTTAAACATTATAACATACATAACTTTTGCATACAGGTCTGTTTCACACGTGGTTTGCTTTGTCGGGATCGTACTGAAATTCAGGACACTTTGACACTGGTTTGGATAAATTCTGAGACTGTTTGAATTTTGGGCTTAAATTGGATTTAAATTCGATTTAAATTCAAAGGTGAGTGTTTTAACCCACTTACAACTTTTTAAATTTATTATGTTCATTAAGTTAAATTTATGATGTGATTAGGAATTTATATATGACTGTTTGGCACATTTTGAATCATCATCTCAGTTAATTTGAATTTATTTGAATTAAATCGTGATTTAATGTATTATTGAATATAAATTGCCAGTTAAATACCTGTTATTGATGATCAGTTCTATATTGATAGTTACTGATTGATTTGGATGATGATTGTGATCGATGTTGATTGTTGATATTGGATGAATGGATGTTGTATTTTATATCGTTATAAACTGCACGTTCACTACGGGTTGAAATGAAACATACCCGAATGATCTATAGATTAAGAAAAAATCATTATGGATTGAAATGATAGACTTGAGCGATTTTATCGATGTTATTTATTTCGGGATTGCGGTTTGAAATGATATATGACTGTGAAATTTTAAATTGCAGACCGAAATGCTAAATATCCGCACAACTTGACCCTAGGGTAGAGAATTATATACAGACAGCAGATTGGTTAAATTAAATGATTTTAAAATCCTTAATTTTTGAATGGAATTAAATGATATTTTGAAGTAAATTTGATTTGTATAAATTGATGTATTTTTGGAATTCAAGTTTTGTGCTGAAATGTGAATTGACTTAACAGGAATCATTTTGAGAAATTAAATTGAAATGGTCTTATTTTGTTGAAATGAAATAAATAGTTTTAAATTGATATAAATTCCAAATTCATGTTTTCAAATATAAATTGTTTTAAATTATATTATTTTTAAGATTCTAAATTTTAAGATTTTCAGATTTATAAACTATTTTAACCTTTATTAACTATATTAAATCAATTTAACCTATTTTAAACCATTTAAATTATTTTAAAACTAATTAAACCATTTTAACTTATATTAAATCTAATTAACCTATTTTAAAGCTATTTAATCTATTTTAATTTTACTTAATCTATTTAACTATCTTAAATTAAATTAAAAGTACTTTACCTATAATTAAACTATTTTGGAGTATTACTATTTATAATTATTTAAACTATTTCTAAATTCCCATATTTGGTAAAGTGGAAGTGGTTAAATTAAATTCAATTGGTTTAAAAGAGAATAAGGTTAAATGATGTTATAACCTAAGTTGGAAGTTAAATGTTATAACAAATCGAAATGATGATTTTGAAGCAAAGACTTAACCTTTTTTGAAAATATGATTTTTGGAAGAAATATGATTTGAAAGTGGTATAGTTGTTGAGAACACGATATTATGACATAAATTGGGAATTTGACTTTGAAAGGAAATATAATTATCGAACTATGATTTCAAAGGCGAATATGATTTCGAAAGTAAGTAATGATTTTGAAAGTGATATGGTTTGAATTGAATATGTTATTTTGATATAAATTATTAAATGATTTTGGGTGCAAAAGAACCATCTGCTGTGTGATAAGCCATTGGTTGTCAAAGAGACTGGGATCGGATGTTGTCATACTCTCTGCCAATACCGAAAACCACTTTGACAATTGTGTACGTGGTGGAGATTCTAGAATGAAGTAGGATGGTGGTGACGATCATGTATGAGGTATATATGTGGTCTCGACTCCCATGAGTTGGCATAAGGTGGCTAAAACAGGAGCAATTGACGGGCCAAGTGACGTCATTCCTCCGATCGGGCACACTCCATCGATACTATATTCTGACTTTGTGATTTATTCAATGGCCACCTGTGATTTTTACTCGGGAGTGCGTTTCAAGTTGGGCGGTAATTGCGGCTATGTGTTACCAACAGTCCGAAAGTGTAATTTGTATATCTACCCTGGCATTGCCTAGTTATGCCGTGTCACCTACCCTAGCTGTAATGACCCGCCATCCGACTCCACAGAATGACATATCATTAATAAGAAAGAAAGGGATAGAAAAGATAAAAGAAAGAAAAGAAAGAAGAAACAACATCAGAATCTCAACAGCGGAATGAATAAATTATATTAATAACATAAATATTACATAGTATACAACACTAATCAGAGTTACTCAGAATTTACATCACATACTAGACAGTTATAAACACCTGTCTAGTTATACAACTCAATATAACTCAACAGAACAATACTAACACGGAGAACACACAATGGAACTATTATCTACAACGCAGAAGCCTCCTGCTCCATTTGCTCCTCCAATATTCGTCAAAGCTAACCTGAATCCCTTGGCTACTCGTAAAAAATTTGAGTACCCAAGAGTTTATGAAAAACAAAAGATAAACTCTGGGTCAGACATGGGTCTAGTGTGAGTAACAGGTTAAAGTTGCTTAACTTTGAAAAACCTTTGAAAAGAAAGGTCTCACGTAAGACTTCCCACACATAAACATGGAGAAGTTTTTACCTTACGCTAACCAAGACATTTGATAGGAAATCCCGTGATATTGTAATAGGTCTAGGATTTTCAAGTAAATAAGAAATAGCCGAAATTGTTACATGATTAAATTCCAGCTACTAGCCACAAAAGTGGGTAATAAAATCAAAACCGTTGGCACTTATTGGATTGTGGATTCCATCAATGGCTGGGCTACTGGGTACCGCCCGTCACGGTACGTGGCCTAGATCAACGTACCGAGGAGTACGCCCGCTACCCTGCAACAAAAGACCGAAACCATCCCTTACTGGACAGTCCCGAACAAGACAACCCCACAGTTGGCGTACGTTCCAACCGCCCACACAGCTGAATAAAAAGCGACTTCAAGACAGGGCAAAATCTTGCTCTCCAGTGGGAGCTACCCACGAAGCCTTGCTGCACCTCCCCTGTTTTAGCCATTCTCAGTTGATGAGGCTTGAGGCTACGATTACCTTTAGAGAACACATCTCTTAGAATGCTTATCGTTCACCTGACGATGTTCTAAAAGCATTCAATCCATACAAGTTCGTTACGGGTTCGAACGAAGCCGAAGGCATTATCTCGTTACACTCATTTTGGAATCACCCTCAGAGTTAACGATGATAGCCCTTGCACTCTGAATCACCATCTCGAACCTATAAGCACTATTCCGTCAAACTCATTACGGAATCACCCACAGAGTTATACTGACGTATAGTTCTTACACCTCGAGTCTTCACTTGCTCCACTTGGATTCATGACCTAACGTTAATTTGGATTGATGTGGTTTACGGATATCCAAATATGGAAACTCGATCCCGGTCTCATCGAAATCCAATGCGTATATTTAAGGCTAAGTTGTTTAAAGGTTCAAAACAATACAATTATCTATATACACATAGATAGATAAATCATAGATTCACAATAGGAAATCAATATTATCATCACACAGATAATCCATAATATCATTATCAAAGATAACATATATCATCATCACAATGCAACCAATGCATCCATATCACTCAACATTATTTATCTCATATCTGAGATTCAAACCAATCAAGGCAAACAATATTATCCATCCATATAAGAAATGATCTATAATCACTATTTATAATTAATTTAAAGTGAATTAAATTAACTACATCATTCTCTAATTAATTTAAAGTGAATTAAATTAATTACTTCATTAATATAAATCTCGCTTACATAACTATTAATTAATTACAAATTAATTAATTAATCATCTTCCAATTAATCACCTTAATTAATCACCTTTGATCAATTATTCCTTAATAACATTTATGTAATTATCCTTTAATTAATTTTACAAATTAATTATACTTAACCAAATACAGTAATTAACCTTTAGTTACTTCACAAATTAATTACTATAATTAATTATATTAATCATTAATTAATTACATTAATTAATTACCTTAATTACTTATTATTGATTAATTAATCTAAATTAATCAATCTTAATTACATCATTAATTATATTAATTAATGATCTTTAATTATATTTTTATTAATTACCTTATTTAAATTAAATACATTAAGTAATTAATCTTAATCTAAACCATAATTGTTAATCACCCGTGATTAACTCCATTCAGTAATTAACTACCCTTAATTACTTTACCAAAATAAATTAATTACTCCTTAATTAATTATCTCAAGTTAATCCCTTGATTAATTCACAAAGTAATTATACTTAAATTACTTCAATTATCAAATCATCTTCAATTAATTATATCCAGTAATTACCCATTAATTACTTCCCTAAGTAATTCTCTTCATTTAATTACATTAGGTAATTATATTCCACAAATCATCAAATGATTAATTTAAATTAATTAAACTGAATTAATTAACTTAATCTAATCATATTAAACTCAATTAATTACAATAAGTAATTAATTCCTTAATTACTTCCATAATTAATTATACTTAATAACTTACACAAACGATTATCTTTAAATTAATTAATCTAATTAAAAATTAAAAATTAATCACATTAATTAATTATTAAATAATCCTTAGTTAGTGACCTTCATTAACTTTTTAACAATTCATTAGTTATTTCTAAAATAATTAAATTGTTTTAATCATTATTAATTACAAATTAATTAATCATTAACTAACCCCATTAATTAATCCCTAATTAATTAAATAATTAAGTGTTAATCAAAACTTAATTAATCCATTATTACTTGATTAATTAAGTGTTAATCATTAGTTAAAAACAATCTTATTAATTAATGATTCATAATTACAAGTTAATTATTCTAAGAATAATTAATCCAAAACTTTTAAGATTAAACCTTTAATTACTTTAAGTAATTATTCATTCATTAATTTATTAAAATAGATTAATTACTTATTTAATTATCCTAATAATTAAATGTATAACAAATCATTGAACTATAATTTAATTTCAACAAGTTTTAAAACCAATTTAAAACTTATACATTAGATAATAGATAATACTTTTCTTATAAAAGACAAACAAGAGTTAAAACAAATTTCTTTTTAAATTCAAAATATTTTATTTTACATTATCATTCAAATTTGTTTTAAACACTTAGATTTATAAAACTTAAATCTAATTTGAAAATAAAGATTCAAATCTAGATTTTAAATTAAATTTAAACTTTCTTTAAACATTTTTTTATATTTCAATTTCAAATTTAAATTCAAATTTCTTTAAAAACATTTTAAACAATAAATTCCCTCTTATATTTATTTAAACAAATTTGAATTTAAATACTTAATCATTTCCAACTTAAGATTCAATTCAACTTGAATTCAAAATAAAAATTAGATTTAAAACTTGTTTTAAATCTTTGCTTAGTATTTTAAATCCAGTTTAATTTTTTTTTATAAATAAAACAGATTTCTAACCTGTAACAATTTTAACCCGAACAACACAAAATTCGTTTGAGCAAAACACTAAATAACTCGAGTAAACTTCGAGTAACCTTTCATTTGAATGCATTTAAACCTTAAGGTACTGACAATTTAACATAAGCCTGTAACAACATTTCCACCGAGCCCACTCAACAGTGACTTCGAGTTCGATAGCCCTTTACTTCGAGTAAAACAAACTACAACTTCGAGCAAAAATATGAATTAACCCGTACATCACTCAAGTACCCTTCTTCACCAAAATCAACAGCATACACACTAAGAAGTTCGTGCACCTGCACCGCCGCAACAACCACCACCTACCCCTCGCGACCACCCACACATGTCGATGACATCCCTCAACCAAATCCAACCATCAGAGAAACTAAAAACCCCCCAAATCAAAAACGAGCATTCGAGCTCAAACCCAGTTGCAATGTCAAACTTGGAATTTGCTCAAATCCCCAAACTCCGATCACCTAAAAATCTTCACCGCCGGCCACAAACCCTTCCATACCCCACTACCTTCTCCCAAAATTTGAGACAACTCGGTCACCTATGGAAGTCGCACCGAACAATTTCTTCAAGTAACAGAAAACTAGGGTTAGTTACTTTGATTCCAAATTACTACTATTCCCCTTCATAAATCCATCATCCCATATTTTTCCTTGGATCTTCACTGTTTACTCTATCATCAGAGGGTTCCATGGCCACCGCGGCCTCCTTGGTTGACAGCTCCAACCCAAAACCCATTTTTGAATAAAACCAGTAATGCCCAAATAAATTCAAACTATAAATTCCAAATTTGGTTTTAAAATTCATATCTTTGATAATGTAAGTGATTTATGAACATAAATCAATGAATCTGGCAAGTTAAATTACCATTTTCATATAATTAGTACTGTTGTATATTGTGTTTCAGAGACACTTACAGGTTTTCCTTTTATTATTATCTTACTAAATAAAAACTAAAATTTAACTTATATTTCATAACCAGATTTTTTTTTGAAATCTAAACCCTTAACAAGATTTGAACTATGAGGTTATGATTTTTGATCAGAGTTTAAACTTGGAATGTTAAAACACGCAAGAACAAATATTCAACAGCAAGCATATATTCAGTAACCATACATAGGGTATTCTATCATATTCTTTCACATAATCATGACTAAATCAGTAAATAATTTCAAGCAACTAAGTTTACTTAAATTATTTTAAATAAAAATGTTACTCACCTTGAAAATTATGAGCAGAGTACTCTGATTTTGAAAAGCCTGAACTTGAGTGGTGCTTTAAATTTGAATGCTTCAAGTTGCTGCAGTACTTTGATATGAAAATTTTGAGTTGCTTCTTTGATTTTTTTTTTTGAACTTTAAAAATTCTGTTTTTAGCTGTAATGCTCCCCGATCTACATGCATGCTTGCAGATATGAATATGCAGGCTTTAGTTGATTTAAAAACAGGAAAGAACTGCAGGCTTCCAGGAAGAAAATGCATGTAGGTCTTTAATGTTTTGAGGAGAAATTTACAGACTTTATTTGAACAGAAATTTTCTGTTTTGTGGAAGATGAATTCAGATTTTTAGATCTGAAAAACTTTCTCAAGTTTTTTGATGAAAAGAAGAATAAGATGAGGAGAAATGTTTACATAATTTTTTTTTTAATTTAATTAAAATAAAAGAAAAACATAATTAAAGAATACACTTGCTCTAACCTTTACACTTGTCACTTTGCTTATTTTAATGGCTTACACATGTAAATTAAATGTCTTAAGAGACTTACACATGTAATCTAAGTATTTTTTTTAATTTTAAATTGTTTACAAAAGCCTCTAAACCTAAATTTATTATTCTTATGTATATATATAAATGAATTTATCTCTTTTTAAATTTATTAAAGAGAAATGAAACAAAACAATTTATAACTAAAAGCTTATTCAAATATTTTTATGTGTTTACTCTTTTAAATTTTCAAACATTCAATTCAAAATCAAATTAAATTATAAAACTCCAATTTAAAAATCAAGTTATACATATGAATATATAACTCTTATTTAAAAAAAAATAACAAATCCTATTTCCAACAAAATTTATTTATGTTTATAAAAACTAACTATTATCATTATCTTTTGAAAATAACAAATTAAACAGTATTAAATAATTTATAAAAGAGATTATAAACAAATTAAGATCATTTGTAATTTTTATTTTAAATTCTTATATATATAAATTCAAACAATATTTAAAAATAAAATAAAACCAAGCTTTTAATGTTAATCTAATTTAAATTCATATTTAAGTTAATTAAAATATAAATCTATACAAATAAGGTTTTCCTTTAATATAAACTATATAATTATCTATTTAATTGTTTTGAAAAGTTAAATGTTAATTTTAAATCAAATTTCCAATTTACCAAATATAAATCAAAATTAAAAATTGGTTGATTTACTAAGTTTCAAATCAAAGTTTATCCATTTACAATATATACAATTATATATATTATAAACAGAAAACAATTAATTAGCTTTAAAATGATAAAATCTACCAATTTAAATATTTATTAAAAGAAGATTATTAAATCAATTCAAAATTTTATTATCAAAAGTATCAAATCAAAATAAATTTATAACACAGATTATTAAATTTATATTGCCAAATTTCCAGAATATCACATTCCTCCCCCTTAAAAGAATTTCGTCCCCGAAATTTTAAAAGCAAAGGTAATTTAATAATCTATCTTAAGATTTAATTTTAAAACACAAGCATATATCAATCATATGCTAACAACCATAGCAACCAATTTACACAATCAAACAAATCTAATTATCCAGACAAAATTCTGGATAGAATTTCCACGAGTTTCCCCGGTATAAATATCGGGATACTCGCTCTACAGAATTCAAACGATCTATACTATTGAGCTACAGAGCTTCTATCCAACTAGATCTACAAACTAAACAGGATATCAGACTACAGACAAGTCTGATTCAATAATCACATCCTCCTGAACTGCTAGTTCCACAACCAGAATTAAATCATACACGTATTCCCTCAGAGGTACGTGAAACACAACGAATCCCAGTTACACAATCTGGCAATTCAACTTTGAAAATCAAATACCAATCCTAAATAGAATACTGAAAAGATCTAATACACCTCGGAGCTGCTTACCCAGTCTTACCCAATCTTACAGCTCCTTAAATCAGAGAAAACTTACCCCAAAATCAAATCTCTAACTTCGGAATCCAAATTCCTTCATCTCTTATCCACAAAACACTCCTGGCATTCCTGGGCTACTTTCACCTTTCTCGATCAGCTCAACCTTCGCTGACGTCTTTAGAAACAAACTGGACCATAACAATTCAACAGAATGATCTGCTCAAGATCAATCCCAAACCAAGAACACCAACTCTGCTCCACAAATATCAGAAGACTAACTTACTTCTCTTATCCGGAAAAGATAAAACAAAAGCACTCTCAAACTGCTTTCGCTGCACAACTTTGATCTGACGTGGAAGAAAAACTCGAGCACAAACCGGACAACACATCACAGAAATATGGTTCAACAGATCCATAAAAGAAAACTCAGATATCCCATCTGATCCTTCTACTAAACTGAACTACTAGCAGCACTCCTGGAATCCAGTCGATAAGAAAACTCAGCCTCCAGGTACGGACAACTTCTCATAGCTCAAGAGAACACTCGAACTATCGCAAGTCACTTTTGCGATCAACCAGTCTAATATCCAAAGTAAACCGTTCTCTCTTTACCAATCAGAACAGCTTATGTTTATCTAGACAATCCATCGAAGAAATGGAATCCACTCTGCTGCTTCTGAAATCCTTCAGAAAAACTGCTAACCATAAATCCTTCTTGTCAGCACAGAACACTCCGAGCTGCACTGCTGACATCGACGCCAAAGATTTCCTAATCCAAAATTCTTCGAGAAACTCGGGCCTCAAAGCAGACAGAAACATCCTGCTGAACCCATCCACAACACCGAAGCAAACATACTTCTAAAACTTGTTCCAAAGAAAAATCTTCGGAGACATCCATAGTCACTGCGTCTCTTCACACAGCTACTAATTCCTGAGGTATCGAGATACCATCAATTTCTTCTGCCCAATTGACAGATCCAAACTCTACTCATCCATCTTCAAAAATGATCTCTGAACCTTTACAGGTCACCTTCAGAGATAAATGAAATCCTTCATCACAACAAAGCTCACTCGAGACGGTATTAGGTCTACAGTCTCGACAGATACACTTCCAACTTCAAACATTCAAACACCGACCAACGGTAGTAGTCGTGTTACACACCCACTACCTTATCTACCTTTATAACCTATATTGGAAAACCTGAACGGGTAACCCAACAGATAGGTAGAAATAAATATATTTTTATATATAAAAATTTCAAATACGCTCTCTCAAGATAGACACCACTCCAGAGCCTAGGTATTCACTCAACCTAATGCTCTGATACCACTGTAATGACCCGCCATCCGACTCCACAGAATGACGTATCGTTAATAAGAAAGAAAACAAAGAAGAAACAACATCAGAATCTCAACAGCGGAACGAATAAATTATATTAATAACATAAATATTACATAGTATACAACACTAATCAGAGTTACTCAGAATTTACATCACATACTACACAGTTATAAACACCTATCTAGTTATACAACTCAATATAACTCAACAGAACAATACTAACACAGAGAACACACAGCGGAACTATTATCTACAACGCAAAAGCCTCCTACTACATTTGCTCCTCCAATATTCGTCAAAGCTAACCTGAATCCCTTGGCTACTCGTAAAAAATTTGAGTACCCAAGAGTTTATGAAAAACAAAAGATAAACTCTGGATTAGACATGGGTCTGGTGTGAGTAACAGGTTAAAGTTGCTTAACTTTGAAAAACCTTTGAAAAGAAAGGTCTCACGTAAGACTTCCCACACATAAACATGGAAAAGTTTTTACCTTACGCTAACCAAAACATTTGATAGGAAATCCCGTGATATTATAATAGGTCTAGGGTTTTCAAGTAAATAAGAAATAGCCGAAATTGTTACGATTAAATTCCAGCTACTAGCCACAAAAGTGGGTAATACAATCAAAACCGTTGGCACTTATTGGATTGTAGATTCCATCAATGGCTGGGCTACTGGGGTACCGCCCGTCACAGTACGTGGCCTAGATCAACGTACCGAGGAGTACGCCCGCTCTCCTGCAACACAAGACCGGAACCATACCTTACTGGACAGTCTCGAACAAGACAACCCCGCAGTTGGCGTACGTTCCAACCGCCCACACAGCCGAATAAAAAGGGACTTCTAGACAGGGGAAAATCTTGCTCTCCAGTGGGAGCTACCCACGAAGCCTTGATGCACCTCCCCTGTTTTAGCCATTCCCGGTTGATGAGGCTTGAGGCTACGATTACCTTTAGAGAACACATCTCTTAGAATGCTCATCGTTCACCTGACGATGTTCTGAAAGCATTCAATTCATACAATTCGTTCCGGGTTCGAACGAAGCCGAAGGCATTATCTCGCTACACTCATTTTGGAATCACCCTCAGAGTTAACGACGATAACCCTTGCACTCTGAATCACCATCTCGAACCTATAAGTACTATTCCGTCAAACTCATTACGGAATCACGCACAGAGTTATACTGACGTATAGTTCTTACACCTCGAGTCTTCACTTGCTCCACTTGGATTCACGACCTAACGTTAATTTGGATCGATATGGTTTTCGGATATCCAAATATGGAAACCCGATCCCGGTCTCATAGAAATCCAAAGCGTATCTTTTAAGGCCAAGTTGTTTAAAGGTTCAAAACAATACAATTATCTATATACACACAGATAGATAAATCATAGATTCACAATAAGAAATCAATATTATCATCACACGGATAATCCATAATATCATTATCAAAGATAATCTATATCATCATCACAATGCAACCAATGCATCCATATCACTCAACATTATTTATCTCATATTTGAGATTCAAACCAATCAAGGCAAACATCATCCATCCATATAAGAAATGATCTATAATCACCATTTATAATTAATTTAAAGTGAATTAAATTAACTACATCATTCTCTAATTAATTTAAAGTGAATTAAATTAATTACTTCATTAATATAAATCTTGCTTACATAACTATTAATTAATTACAAATTAATTAATTAATCATCTTCCAATTAATCACCTTAATTAATCACCTTTGATTAATTATTCCTTAGTTACATTTATATAATTATCCTTTAATTAATTTTACAAATTAATTATACTTAACCAAATACAGTAATTAACCTTTAATTACTTCACAAATTAATTACTATAATTAATTATATTAATCCTTAATTAATTACATTAATTAATTACCTTAATCACTTATTATTGATTAATTAATCTAAATTAATCAATCTTAATTACATCATTAATTATATTAATTAATGATCTTTAATTATATTTTAATTAATTACCTTATTTAAATTAAATACATTAAGTAATTAATCTTAATTTAAACCATAATTGTTAATCACCTTTGATTAACTCCATTCAGTAATTAACTATCCTTAATTACTTTACCAAAATAAATTAATTACTCCTTAATTAATTATCTCAAGTTAATCCCTTGATTAATTCACAAAGTAATTATACTTAAATTACTTCAATTATCAAATCATCTTCAATTAATTACATCTAGTAATTACCCATTAATTACTTCCCTAAGTAATTCTCTTCATTTAATTACATTAGGTAATTATATTCCACAAATCATCAAATGATTAATTTAAATTAATTAAACTGAATTAATTAACTTAATCTAATCATATTAAACTCAATTAATTACAATAAGTAATTTATTCCTTAATTACTTCCATAATTAATTATACTTAATAACTTACACAAATGATTATCTTTAAATTAATTAATCTAATTAATAATTAAAAATTAATCACATTAATTAATTATTAAATAATCCTTAGTTAATGACCTTCATTAACTTTTTAACAATTCATTAGTTATTTCTAAAATAATTAAATTGTTTTAATCATTATTAATTACAAATTAATTAATAATTAATTAACCCCATTAATTAATCCCTAATTAATTAAATAATTAAGTGTTAATCAAAACTTAATTAATCCATTATTACTTGATTAATTAAGTATTAATCATTAGTTAAAAACAATCTTATTAATTAATGATTCATAATTACAAGTTAATTATTCTAAGAATAATTAATCCTAAACTTTTAAGATTAAACCTTTAATTACTTTAAGTAATTATTCATTCATTAATTTATTAAAATAGATTAATTACTTATTTAATTATCCTAATAATTAAATGTATAACAAACCATTGAACTATAATTTAATTTCAACAAGTTTTAAAACCAATTTAAAACTTATACATTAGATAATAGATAATACTTTTCTTATAAAAGACAAACAAGAGTTAAAACAAATTTCTTTTTAAATTCAAAATATTTAAATTTTACATTATCATTCAAATTTGTTTTAAACACTTAGATTTATAAAACTTAAATCTAATTGAAAATAAAGATTCAAATCTAGATTTTAAATTAAATTTAAACTTTGTTTAAACATTTTTTTATATTTCAATTTCAAATTTAAATTCAAATTTCTTTAAAAACATTTTAAACAATAAATTCCCTCTTATATTTATTTAAACAAATTTGAATTTAAATACTTAATCATTTCCAACTTAAGATTCAATTCAACTTGAATCCAAAATAAAAATTAGATTTAAAACTTGTTTTAAATCTTTGCTTAGTATTTTAAATTCAGTTTAAATTTTTTTTATAAATAAAACAGATTTCTAACTTGTAACAATTTTAACCCGAACAACACAAAATTCATTCAAGCAAAACACTAAATAACTCGAGTAAACTTTGAGTAACCTTTCATTTGAATGCATTTAAACCTTAAGGTACTGACAGTTTAACATAAGCCTGTAACAACATTTCCCCCGAGCCCACTCAACAGTGACTTCGAGTTCGATACCCCTTTACTTCGAGTAAAACAAACTACAACTTCGAGAAAAAATATGAATTAACCCGTACATCACTCAAGTACCCTTCTTCACCAAAATCAACAGCATATACACTAAGAAGTTCGTGCACCTACACCGCCGCAACAACCACCACCTACCCCTCGCGACCACCCACACATGTCGATGACCATCCCTCAACCAAAATCCAACCATCAGAGAAACTGAAAAACCCCCAAATCAAAGGCGAGCATTCGAGCTCAAACCCAGTAGCAATGTCAAACCTGGAATTTGCTCAAATCCCCAAATTCCGATCACCTGAAAATCTTTACCGCCGGCCACAAACCCTTCCATACCCTAACTAACTTCTCCCAAAATTTGAGACAACTCGGTCACCTATGGAAGTCGTACCGAACAATTTCTTCAAGTAATAGAAAACTAGGGTTAATTACTTTGGTTCCAAATTACTACTATTCCCCTTCATAAATCCATCATCCCATATTTTTCCTTGGATCTTCACTGTTTAGTCTATCATCAGAGAGTTCCATGGCCACCCCGACCTCCTTGGTTGACAACTCCAACCCAAAACCCATTTTTGAATAAAACCAGTAATGCCCAAATAAATTCAAACTATAAATTCCAAATTTGGTTTTAAAATTCATATCTTTGATAATGTAATTGATTTATGAACATAAATCAATGAATCTGGCAAGTTAAATTACCATTTTCATATAATTAGTACTGTTGTATATTGTGTTTCAGAGACACTTACAGGTTTTCCTTTTATTATTATCTTACTAAATAAAAACTAAAATTTAACTTATATTTCATAACCAGATTTTTTTTTTGAAATCTAAACCCTTAACAAGATTTGAATTATGAGGTTATGATTTTTGATCAGAGTTTAAACTTGGAATGTTAAAACACGCAAGAACAAATATTCAACAGCAAGCATATATTCAGTAACCATACATAGGGTATTCTATCATATTCTTTCACATAATCATGACTAAATCAGTAAATAATTTCAAGCAACTAAGTTTACTTAAATTATTTTAAATAAAAATGTTACTCACCTTGAAAATTATGAGCAGAGTACTCTGATTTTGAAAAGCCTGAACTTGAGTGGTGCTTTAAATTTGAATGCTTCAAGTTGCTGCAGTACTTTGATATGAAAATTTTGAGTTGCTTCTTTGATTTTTTTTTTAAACTTTAAAATTTCTGATTTTAGCTGTAATGCTCCCTGATCTACATGCATGCTTGCAGATATGAATATGCAGGCATTGGTTGATTTAAAAACAGGAAAGAACTGCAGGCTTCCAGGAAGAAAATGCATGTAGGTCTTTAATGTTTTGAGGAGAAATTTACAGACTTTATTTGAACAGAAATTTTCTGTTTTGTGGAAGATGAATTCAGATTTTTAGATCTGAAAACTTTCTTAAGTTTTTTGAAGAAAAGAAGAATAAGACGAGGAGAAATGTTTACATAAACAAATTTTTAATTTAATTAAAATAAAAGAAAAAGATAATTAAAGAATACACTTGCTCTTTAATGATTCATAATTACAAGTTAATTATTCTAAGAATAATTAATCCAAAACTTTTAAGATTAAGCCTTTATTTACTTTAAGTAATTATTCATTCATTAATTTATTAAAATAGATTAATTACTTATTTAATTATCCTAATAATTAAATGTATAACAAATCATTGAACTATAATTTAATTTCAACAAGTTTTAAAACCAATTTAAAACTTATAAATTAGATAATAGATAATACTTTTCTTATAAAAGACAAACAAGAGTTAAAAGAAATTTCTTTTTAAATTCAAAATATTGAAATTTTACATTATCATTCAAATTTGTTTTAAACACTTAGATTTATAAAACTTAAATCTAATTTGAAAATAAAGATTCAAATCTAGATTTTAAATTAAATTTAAACTTTGTTTAAACATTTTTTTTATATTTCAATTTCAAATTTAAATTCTAATTTCTTTAAAAACATTTTAAACAATAAATTCCCTCTTATATTTATTTAAACAAATTTGAATTTAAATACTTAATCATTTCCAACTTAAGATTCAACTCAACTTGAATTCAAAATAAAAATTAGATTTAAAACTTGTTTTAAATCTTTGCTTAGTATTTTAAATTCAGTTTAATTTTTTTTATAAATAAAACAAATTTCTAACCTGTAACAATTTTAACCCGAACAACACAAAATTCATTCGAGCAAAACACTAAATAACTCGAGTAAACTTTGAGTAACCTTTCATTTGAATGCATTTAAACCTTAAGGCACTGACAGTTTAACATAAGCCTGTAACAACATTTCCCCCGAGCCCACTCAACAGTGACTTCGAGTTCGATACCCCTTTACTTCGAGTAAAACAAACTACAACTTCGAGCAAAAATATGAATTAACCCGTACATCACTCAAGTACCCTTCTTCACCAAAATCAACAGCATATACACTAAGAAGTTTGTGCACCTGCACCGCCGCAACAACCACCACCTACCCCTCGCGACCACCCACACATGTCGATGACCATCCCTCAACCAAAATCCAACCATCAGAGAAACTGAAAAACCCCCAAATCAAAGGCGAGCATTCAAGCTCAAACCCAGTAGCAATGTCAAACCTGAAATTTGCTCAAATCCCCAAATTCCGATCACCTGAAAATCTTTACCGCCGGCCACAAACCCTTCCATACCCCAACTACCTTCTCCCAAAATTTGAGACAACTCGGTCACCTATGGAAGTCGCACCGAACAATTTCTTCAAGTAATAGAAAACTAGGATTAATTACTTTGATTCCAAATTACTACTATTCCCCTTCATAAATCCATCATCCCATATTTTTCCTTAGATCTTCACTGTTTACTCTATCATCAGAGAGTTCCATGGCCACCTCGACCTCCTTGGTTGACAACTCCAACCCAAAACCCATTTTTGAATAAAACCAGTAATGCCCAAATAAATTCAAATTATAAATTCCAAATTTGGTTTTAAAATTCATATCTTTGATAATGTAATTGATTTATGAACATAAATCAATGAATCTGGAAAGTTAAATTACCATTTTCGTATAATTAGTACTGTTGTATATTGTGTTTCAGAGACACTTACAGGTTTTCCTTTTATTATTATCTTACTAAATAAAAACTAAACTTTAACTTATATTTCATAACCAGATATTTTTTTTGAAATCTAAACCCTTAACAAGATTTGAATTATGAGGTTATGATTTTTTATCAGAGTTTAAACTTGGAATGTTAAAGAAGGCAAGAACAAATATTCAACAACAAGCATATATTCAGTAACCATACATAGGAAATTCTATCATATTCTTTCACATAATCATGACTAAATCAGTAAATAATTTCAAGCAACGAAGTTTACTTAAAATATTTTAAATAAAAATGTTACTCACCTTGAAAATTATGAGCAGAGTACTCTGATTTTGAAAAGCCTGAACTTGAGTGGTGCTTTAAATTTGAATGCTTCAATTTGCTGCAGTACTTTGATATGAAAATTTTGAGTTGCTTCTTTGATTTTTTTTTTAAACTTTAAAAATTCTGCTTTTAGCTGTAATGCTCCCTGATCTACATGCATGCTTGCAGATATGAATATGCAGGCTTTGGTTAATTTAAAAACAGGAAAGAACTGCAGGCTTCCAGGAAGAAAATGCATGCAGGTCTTTAATGTTTTGAGGAGAAATTTACAGACTTTATTTGAACAGAAATTTTCTGTTTTGTGGAAGATGAATTCAGATTTTTAGATCTGAAAACTTTCTCAAGGTTTTTGAAGAAAAGAAGAATAAGACGAGGAGAAATGTTTACATAAACAAATTTTTAATTTAATTAAAATAAAAGAAAAAGATAATTAAAGAATACACTTGCTCTAACCTTAACACTTGTCACTTTGCTTATTTTAATGGCTTACACATGTAAATTAAATGTCTTAAGAGACTTACACATGTAATCTAAGTATTTTATTTTTATTTTAAATTGTTTACAAAAGCCTCTAAACCTAAATTTATTATTCTTATGTATATATATAAATGAATTTATCTCTTTTTAAATTTATTAAAGAGAAATGAAACAAAACAATTTATAACTAAAAGCTTATTCAAATATTTTTATGTGTTTACTCTTTTAAATTTTCAAACATTCAATTCAAAATCAAATTAAATTATAAAACTCCAATTTAAAAATCAAGTTATACATATGAATATATAACTCTTATTTAAAAAAAAATAACAAATCCTATTTCCAACAAAATTTATTTATGTTTATAAAAACTAACTATTATCATTATCTTTTGAAAATAACAAATTAAACAGTATTAAATAATTTATAAAAGAGATTATAAACAAATTAAGATCATTTGTAATTTTTATTTTAAATTCTAAAATATATAAATTCAAACAATATTTAAAAATAAAATAAAACCAAGCTTTTAATGTTAATCTAATTTAAATTCATATTTAAGTTAATTAAAATATAAATCTATACAAATAAAGTTTTCCTTTAATATAAACTATATAATTATCTATTAAATTGTTCTGAAAAGTTAAATGTTAATTTTAAATCAAATTTCCAATTTACCAAATATAAATAAAAATTAAAAATTGATTCATTTACTAAGTTTCAAATCAAAGTTTATCCATTTACAATATATACAATTATATATATTATAAACAGAAAACAATTAATTAGCTTTAAAATGATAAAATCTACCAATTTAAATATTTATTAAAAGAAGATTATTAAATCAATTCAAATTTTATTATCAAAAGTATCAAATCAAATTAAATTTATAACACAGATTATTAAATTTATATTGCCAAATTTCCGGGATATCACGCTAGCATGCCTTCTACGAGTTTGTTTTATACCATACCTATGGAGTGCCCTCTGACGACGTCCAGTGTGGATGGGCTTATGGTACTTTATAGACTATGGGAATATATAAAAATGTGTTAAGGGGGATATGGGTAACGCCGTAACGCTGTTTTAATAGTTTACTTTACTATAGGCATTATTGTAATAGCGTATATTACTACATAGTAGATAGTTTAACGGATCCTTAAGGGGAGTGAATCCCGAGCATCTCTTAAGTTACCGCATCCACGTTAGACACTGGATAGGAGATGTCAAAACCCGTAAACATCTCTGACGTCGTTCCACTCATATTTATTTACCGTTGATTTAACGTACATAAGATCTTTTAGTTCTGACTCAAGTGTTTTGTGTTTTTAATTCGCTCGGGCCAGCCTGAGCATTTCAAGATTTGTAGACCTTATTTCTGGAGGACGAAGACGAAGATTGTATTTTTATTATTTACTATATATTATTCTATTGTATCACACTGATATATGTAACTCTGATTCTGTGTTGTATAAGTATAATCAAATATTTTGTAAACAGCTTCATGAACTATTATTTGATTATTATATTTTGTCACTCGTTGTAGGATTCTGTTTTGTTTTTTCTGGTTTATCTTATTTACCGCAATAACAATCCGCCCTTTTGTATGGTTTGAGTTGGCACATGTGTCTACTTAAACTGCCCAAAAGGTGGGATGTTACATGATATATTTGTCTTTGCCTATTTGCAAGATACCAGAAACCCAGCTCGGGTTTCAGTGGGTTGAATTTTAGCATTTTTATGATTAATCCGGACCCACTGGACTTCTGGTTGTTACAATTTTTCTTTTGAACTTTCGAACTTAGTAAGTTTACAATAAATGCATATAAAGAACTAGTGAATTTTAATTCAAAATTTGAATTTGTACATCAAAATTTTTTTTTTTGCTATTTGATAAATTATGTCAATCCATATGAGATTTTTTTCTAAACTTAAATGTTGATTTGATTTTTTTTAATTCATTTACATGTGAAATTCATAGAGTTTTTGAAATTTGAACTCTCCCGGCTTATTTCATTTTATTACATGTGACTCATTAAACTTTACAACTTGTCATTTTGAAATAATATTTTTCTTTTAACGTTGCTTTCAGTTTTGACTCCATATTTTACTAATATTCCCTTTGATGTTTAGATATACACTAAAACTTGTCAAATGGGCTGGGTCGGGTCATACTGGGTTAGGCTAAATTAATTCAGCCCATTTTATGACCCTACCCTTTCAAACATTTATTAAATGGGTCAATATGATCCAACCTACTTCATCTATGGGTTAACCTGCTTATCCCATTGATAAAATTAAAAGGAGAAAAGAGAAGTAAAAATATCTAATGCATAATAAAAACTACATACATGAAACATAAAATTCAATGAACCCCATATAAATTACATATATCAATAGCTTGCTTAACCTAAAAATAATACCAAACCAAATAGCAAGAAAATTGCATATAATTTGAAAGCGTACCAAATAAAACATATATGGGACCAAATTACATCAAATAAATGTTAAACTACATATAAATAACTAAGAAAATAAAAAAAAAGTTATCCAAACAAAAAGTGTGACACTTCCAAGAACATCCACAATCCTAATCAGACCTGATTGTAAAAAAGTGGAAAAGATGAGATAATGTTATATTCAATGTTAAAAATTGAATAATTAGGTACTTAAACATTAAAAAAGTAATATGAGAGTATAAATTTGTGCCCACGGTTCGACAACTATAATATGTTATGTTTTCCACACAAAACTATCTGCAACCAGATGACTTTTGATTTTGGTCATAATGTGTTGTTGTAGAACAGTTGCAAGAGCGCAAATTATGATAATATTTTAAATATGTATCACTTAGATTAAGATTATTATGATAATGGTTTAAATGTGTAGAGATATTGCAAAAGCACAAGTTGAGAGTATGCTTTAGCCTTCCATTATTTCTTGAACCATTAGTTTCATCACAAAATACTCCTAAAAGAAATTTCTTCTTCTCTTCTTATCTTCATTCAAATGAAGGTGCAACTTTTGCAGCTATTTTTGAAATTTTTGTTGCTTTTTTGCATACATTGTAGAATTGGTTGTGTTCATAAGAAAAATGATTTACTTTTCAATTCTATATTGTCATGCATCTACTAACAATAATAACTAAATAATACAGACAAACTTTTACAAGACTTTAAATCTATTTTTTTTAGTAATAATTATGAATTATTGGTTTGTTCTTTAGCTTTAGTCAATATATTTAGTAAATATTACATATAACTTTAGTTCCTTGTTATAAGTTACAATTTTTACATTTTTCTCGATTTGAACGTAAATGTGTCATTTGAAAACTAAAAAGAAATAGTTTTGCAAAATAATACATATGGGAAAGTTTGCATACCATATTGCCTTTTAGATAAGTTTGCACATGTACCTGAAAAAGAGATGAATCAACAAGAGTTCATTTTTTCAATTGAAGAAGTCTACAATGATTTGAAGAACAAACACGTAAGATATACATAAGCTATAATAGATAATAATGATGGTCATACCTTGATATATCCCTAATCTTCTGGAAAAAAAGAGAAGGTAAACAACCATGCAAGTTATTGAAAAAAAAATTCTGGCTATTTCTTCCAGGATGAGTTCACTAGCATATGCAGTATTAAGAACAAAATCAGAGCGGTACATGTAACATATATGTGTTCATTGCGAATTTGCAATATTATACTACTTAAGTAAATCCAATTTGCATATATATTTTTAAAAGTAGCACCGATATCAAAGATTATAAATTGTCATATTGCATAGGGAAGTAATAATATAACTACTTTAGTAACTCATGATAGATTTATAAATTTTTGCATATGAAACAACTTGATTGCTACGACTAAAATGTGTATAAAAGTAATGCATATATCAAACTAGGATATATGTATAGTCAACTATATTCTTATAAAAGTTGGTGGATGTTTTCCGTTCATTATCTTATTCTACTATGTGTGTATAGTCCATCGTATTCTCCTTATAAAAGAATAGGGTATGTTTAAAATATCCTGTTTGCTACGACTAAAATATGCATAAAAGTGATGCCTATATCAAGCTTGGATATACAAATAGTCAACTGCATTCTTCTTATAAAAGTTAGCATATGTTTCCATCCAATATCTTGGCACATTTTTCCATCCACTATATTATTCTGCTGCATCAAAAATTATTCAAATTAACACATTTTGAGTAGTACTTTTAACTAGTATTTGCAAAAACCTTGAGATCCTAGAGGATTGGAATCCTATTCCAAATCGATGCTCATTTTGACTTTGTTCTCAACATGGATTTGAAACTCAATTCAAGTTGCTACTTTGGAATGAAACCATATCAATATGCTTATCTGAATCAACAATTCGAATCTTATTATTTTTTGACAAAAGATGGAATAGGTGGAAAATTTTAGCATTTTCTATTCAATGAAGTAGAAACTCAATTAAAAGTATGTTTCAAAACTAAAAGTAATGTTGGACTTACCCAAAAGCCCATATATAGGCCAAGTGGGCAATTAACCGGCCCAAGTGAAAAGTATCTAATTGGATTTAATAAAATAAAGGAAATAATTACTATTGGTGGCTAAAAAGGTAATTTCCTACTAACATATTGACATTAGGTGTATATAAAGAATAGAAAACTCAAATAGGATCGGCTCTCTTGACTCGCTCATTTAGTTTTCCCACATTAAGAAAGCTTGTCATCCACGGTTCGACAACTATAATATGTTATGTTTTCCACAAAAAACTATCTACAACCAAATGACTTTTGATTTTGGTCATAATGTGTTGTTGTAGAACAGTTGCAAGAGCGCAAATTATGATAATATTTTAAATATGTATCACTTAGATTAAGATTATTATGATAATGGTTTAAATGTGTAGAGATATTGTGAGATCACAAGTTGAGAGTATGCTTTAGCCTACCATTATTTTTTCAACCATTAGTTTCATCACAAAATACTCCTAAAAGAAAATTCTTCTTCTCTTTTTATCTTCATTTAAATGAAGGTACAACTTTTGCAGCTATTTTTGACATTTTTGTTTCTTTTTTTTCATACATTGTAGAATTGGTTGTGTTCATAAGAAAAATGATTTACTTTTCAATTCTATATTGTCATGCATCTACTAATGATAATAATTAAATAACATCGACAAAGTTTTACCAGACTTTAAATCTATTTTTGTTTTTAGTAATAGTTATGAATTATTGGTTTGTTCTTTAGCTTTAGTCAATATATTTAGTAAATATTGCATACAACTTTAGTTCCTTGTTATAAGTTACAACTTTTACATTTTTCTCAATTTGAACATAAATGTGTCATTTGAAAACTAAAAAGAAATAGTTTTGCAAAATAATACATACGGGAAAGTTTACATGCCATAGCCTTTTAGATAAGTTTGCACATGTACCTGAAAAAGAGATGAATCAACAAGAGTTCATTTTTTTCAACTGAAGAAGTCTACAATGATTTGAAGAACAAACATGTAAGATATACATAAGCTATAGTAGATAATAATGATGGTCATACCTTGATACATCCCTAATCTTCTGGAAAAAAGAGAAGCTAAACAACCATGCAAGTTATTGAAAATTTGTTTCTGGCTATTTCTTCCAGGATGAATTCACTAGAATATGCAGTGGTAAGAACAAAATCAGAGCGGTATATGTAACATATATGTGTTCATTGCGAATTTGCAATATTATACTGCTTAAGTAAATCCAATTTGCATATATATTTTTAAAAGTAGCACTGATCTCAAAGCATATAAACTGTCATATTGCATAGGGAAGTAATAATATAACTAATTTAGTAACTCATGATAGATTAATAAATTTTTGCGTATGAAACAACTTGTTTGCTATGACTAAAATGTGCATAAAAGTAATGCATATATCAAACTAGGATATATGTATAGTCAATTATATTCATATAAAAGTTGGTGGATGTTTTCCATTCATTATCTTATTCTACTATGTGTGTAAAGTCCATTGTATTCTCCTTATAAAAGAATAGGTATATTTAAAATATCCTGTTTGCTATGACTAAAATATGCATAAAAGTGATGCCTATGTCAAGCTTGGATATACAAATAGTCAACTGCATTCTTATTATAAGATTAGCATATGTTTCCATCCAATATCTTGGCACATTTTTCCATCCACTATATTATTCTAGCGCATCAAAAGTTATTCAAACTAATACATATTGAGCAGTACTTTTAACTAGTGTTTGCAAAAACCTTGAGATCCTAGAGGATTGGAATCCTATTCCAAATCGATGCTTATTTTGACTTTGTTCTCAACATGGATTCAAACTCAATTCAAGTTGCTACTTTGAAATAAAAACATATCAATATGCTTATCTGAATCCACAATTCGAATCTAATTATTTTTTGACAAAAGATGGAATAGGTGGAAAATTTAGCATTTTCTATTCAAAGAAGTAGAAACTCAAATAAAAGTAAGTTTCAAAACTAAAAGTAATGTTGGACTTACCCAAAAGCCCATATATAGGCCAAGTGGGTTATTAACCGGCCCAAGTGAAAAGTATCTAATTGGGTTTAATAAAAAAGGTAATAATTACTATTGGTGGCTAAAATGGTAATTTCCTACTAACACATTGACATTAGGTGTATATAAAGAACAGAAAACTCAAATAGGATCAGCTCTCTCGACTCGCTCATTTAGTTTTCCCACATTAAGAAAGCTTGTCATCTAAAGGGGTAAAGAGGAAGAAATCCTAGGCAATTATTCACTAGAAAATAACTACTTTGACTATGAATCAAGGTATGCTCTCGTAATCTATTATGATTTAAATATATCCTATTATGATATAGATCTAGTCTATTATGATTTATGCAAAAAAGGAAAAATAGTTTTTCTTTTTATTAATTTAAAAATTAAGAATTTACATGTGGTATCATAGTTTAGGTTGAGAACTTGGTGATTTTCCATAAATGTTTTATTTTATTTTTCCACTGTGGTATATTTTAAATTTATCGAAATATGCTATATTATTGTATTTATGGATTGATGTTTGTTTTTTTATTGTTCATTTACCGTTATCCGTCATTGTGACCCGGCTATGTTCGAACTGACTGGACAAGTTAGACTCAACAATCATCAAAGCAATAAGTCCAAATCGATGATTATGGGGTCCGAAAATCAAGTACTTGTGATAATATGAAACCATAATCGAACAGAATTGAGCGATATGCTATACAGAACATTCTAAGTATGGAATATAGTCTAATCTAGAAAAGGGAACGGGTATAATCCCTTTCAACCAAAGGATCGGATTACTTCAGCTAAACAAGTGCAGCTCAATGGAAAACAATTGATATATCAAAATCCGAAAGTCCAATACAAATGAAACTTTGGGAACAAGATGTGTGGCCCCTAGGGAGTCAAGCCTAGGGATCTGTAACGACCCAAAATTAACCACTTTAAAATACAATATTTAAAGTGATTTTAAATATAAAATATAAAGGGTTTTATGATTCAAATAATATTTGCTAGGATTTGGAAATATAAATATACATAAAAATAGTAACATTTGCTTATATCGATAAAAAGTGACAAAATCTTGATTTCGAAAAAGTAAGTTTAAATGGTTTAATTAATTATTTTAATTTATTTATGAGTTTTTATATTTTTAAATAACATTATACAAATTTAGTTTTAAATTTGGTTTAAGTAAATAAAAAGTTTAACTAAAATGTCAAAATATGACCGTAGAACATTTTGTCAAAAATCAACGTATTATCGATTTAAAGTTGTTGCAACACCTTTGCACCTTTATGTACACAATTTAATAAATATTTTAACATATAAAGGTAGTTATTAATTAAATAAACAAGATTATTTTTAATAATCTCACTTAGAAAATTCTAGAAAGTAATTAGCAAAGTAAACTAAAAAAGACAAAACACATGTCACATCAAATGTGACATAAAGTAAAGTAATCATTCTTATTCTTAACTCTTAAGTGTTTGAATTTTAAAAGTATGATGTGATGTAGGTGGTAAGTGTTGAGTTAAATAAATTTACTTCATTCTTAAGGACGATTATTAATTAAAAACACAAATATATATTTTATTCTCAAATATTTCTATAAATAACCATCCTGTTCTTCTTCACTTTTGCACCATTTCTTCTCTCCTTTCTTAAGCTCTCTTATATCCTTTAATGGCTTTTTTTTGAAATGGTACTTTATATACAACAATTCATTGGGACAGCATATCCCATATCAATAAACGTTCGAAAGCAAGTTTCGAGCTTGTGACCTCTTGCACCAAAGCCGAATCAATTAACCACTTGGACAATGGTGCTTGTCATTAATTTCCGAAATTAAATAATGGCTTCTTTCCATAATTAAATAATGCCAAAATATTTTCAAAAAATAAAATAAAAAAAATATCAACAAAACTCCTCCTCCCCTCTCCTATTGCTCATGCTGCCCCCTCCTCCATTTGGCCGAGCACATTTTCCACATCAAGCTTGGTTGTGGCCTCCTAAGGCAAGTATGAGGAAGTTTAGCAAGTTCTAAGAGCTTAAGATAAAGTGTAGCAAAGTTAGAAAAGTTTAAAACTAGATTAAAAGCAACAAAAGGTGAGAACTCTAAATCGATAAGTAGAAAATGTTTATATGATGTTTTGCAAGTTATAAATATTGTTTGGATGTTAATAATGATGTTTGATAAGTGTTGAAAAAGAAAGCAACCACCTTTAGGTCATTTGCAAAAGTTAGTAAACAAATATGTACATATATGAAAATCATGTGACATTGTAATAAAAAAATTGTTAAATTGACATGCAAGTTCATATGACATGTTATGATATGTTAAAATGGTTATAAACATTGTTTGGATGTTTATTAGTTGTATATTGAATGTATATGTTGAAACAAGTCACAGATTTGCACGACGTATAATCACATGAAAATCACTTCCCAAAAGAAGTGAAATATGATATGGAATCGTTTATACCTTTGAAAATGATTGAATATACTCTAGAAATGGTTCCTAAGTGTTTAAACTTGTCTCGACAAAGTTTGGATATGAATCTCAAAATACGCTTAAAAATTGACGCGTCGCATAAAGATAGTTCGTGTTTTTGCGTCAAAGTTCAAATGAACATACTAAGTGGGATATAGTTTGGAATTCTTCGAAGTAAGAATTTTATGAATCCTTATATCCATATCTTTCATATAATAAAGTAAAATCAAGATTTCATATTGTATATTTTGAAATATAGAAAAATCCATTTTCAAGAAAAATCCAGTTTTTGCGCTAAATAACCAAAGTTGAAAATTGATAAAGTTATTGGTTTAAAAATATGAAATAAATTCTAAAAATCTTTTAAAATGTTTTAAAAGTGATTTAAGTTGAAAATATTGTTTTCTAAATGATATAAAGATCGATTTGAAGAATATAGCTTTTAAAGCACTTTTTGTAACACCATTTGCAACACTTTTCGTAACGCTTTCCAATCATTTTTGAAATAAAGCTTAGAACTAAACAATTCTTTCCCAAGTCTTATGTAAACATTTTTCAGTAAATAATAAAGGATCTTGTTATCCCTTCTTTTGGCAAGTCCGAGATATCAAGGAACTGATTGGGAACCAGGGATCATTCATCCCGGATACCGAGTACGCACAGAATCGCTATGGATATCCATGAATTTTGTCCGAGTCTAGATTAGGCTACAATTTACAAGGCACGATAAGGAAAGTAAACAAAGCCAACATTCCAAATTTCAAGTCAATCCGAGTTCGTATGCTCAAGTTATGATCGATGCAAGTTGGAGGAGATAACTCTATTTTCGCATCCATCACTAAGCCTTAGTTCGAATCGATCGCGTTCACCTCGATCAGACGGCACTACTTCACATCCATCAGTAGGCCACAATTCGAATCAATCGGGTTCGTATCCATCCGCAAGCCTTATTTCGTATCGATCGTCTTCGCATCCATCAGGTAATAGCGCACTTCGTATCGATCGTCTGGTGTCGTATTCGTATCCATCAGGTAACTGCTTTGTACGTATCGCTCAAAGAGAGCTTTGTTCATACCCATCTGTAATATCCCGAAATTTTTAACAATATCAATTTAATAATCTGTGTTAAAAATTAAATTGATATTGATATTTTGTTAATAATAATTCAAATAGATTCATTAATCTTCCTTAATGAATATCTAATTGGTTATTTTATTTTTTTTAAAATAATAAGCTGATTTCTATTTATATTATAAATATATGGTTTATATTTTATATAGACTAGAATTGTTTTAATTTTAAAAAAGTAAAGCATATTTTTCTAATTCTAATATTTATAGTAATTTGAAAATTTGTTTTCATTTAATATTTAAGCTTCCCAAAGTTAAATGAATAAAATCTTGGTTTAAATTTAATTAGTGAATCATGTTTTAAAATTCTAATATATACATTTTAATTTGGAAAGTTTGATTTTAAATTAGTATTTAGTTTTTAAAACTATTTAATAAATAAATATAAATATAATTTTAAATTTGATAAGAAAAATATTAAATGTTTAAAATAATTTAGCTTGAGTTTTAAATTTAGAATGAATTAATAAAAAGGTTTTATGGCTATATAAAATAGATATTTTATTGATAAAAATATAATTTCTTTTAAAATAATTTTAATTTAATAATAAGATATTTATAAAAATAATATTAATAGTGTATCGTCTTTATAAATAGATCTTGAATAAAATTTGCAATTGTTATTTCAAATTGAATTTATATACATAACTTGATTTGAGAATAATTGATTTTGAATTTGATTTGAATTCAAAATTCCAAGTATAAATCTTAATTGTTTTAATTTTTATATGTATAAGTTTTATTTATTAACATGGTTTGTTTTTATTTATAAATTTATACACATATTTAAATATAAACTAACAAAATTAAAACTAGGCTAATACATACATTAGTTTGTAAATTAAGTATTAATTATTTTAAAGAGACAAGTGTTGCATTTTTAGGGATTAATCTAACAAGTTTTCAAAAATTAACATCACAAATTGACAAGTTTTGAATAAATTTTTACAAGTGTAAATTTTGTTTTAATTTTTCTTTTATTTGATTAAATCTGAAATTCATTTATATAAGCTTGCATCTTCATTCATTTTTTTTTCATTTCCTTAATCAAAAAGAAAAGATCAAAACTCATCTTCATATCCATAATCAGACCCTGCATATTCAAAAGAAACTTTAAACACCACTTCCAAAATCAGTTTACAAATTGCAAGTTAAACTCCTCATAAAAATCAAAACCCCTTTATCATGAAGGTCTGCACTTCCTCAAAAATCTGGAAAATGAGTTTGCATGTCACATAAAAGAAAATCCACATACACAAATTCCTTTTTATCAAGAAGCCTGCATTCTGTTTTTTTTAAGCTTGGCGATGAACCAACCTGTCTACATTTTATCTCTGCACAACCTCAATTTGAAGCTGGTTCAAATGCATCTGCATGCAAGTATTTTAGTCAAGGAATCATGAGCATTCCAATTTCAACATAATTGTAACTCAGATTTTAAAACAGAGAAGCATGCCTGCATTTTTCTGCAAAATTCAAAGGGGTAACAGAGCTCTGCATTTTTTTAAATTAAAGGTGAGTAACTTTAAATCTTAAGTTTTAAAAAAAATGGGTTGCATGATTCTATTGAATTGGAATAGTACTGGTTATCTATTGCTGAAATCTGATGTGATGTTGATATATGTGCATGTGTTTACCTAATTTCCTGTTCTGTTCCATAGATTTGCCTGGCACAAACATCATTCAAACATCTATATTTAATGTAGATTCTGAAATGATGGAATTTATAAAGTAATGTTGTTTTATTTTTCTTAAGTTAATATTTAAAATTTTTAAAGTAAGTTAAATTATAGGATATTGCTTCTGTAAACCCAGGAAACTTTATGCATGCAAATTTTTACCAAACCTAAACAAGTTAGTTTAGTAATTCAGTAGTATAAATCAAAAACACTAACAGGAACATGATTTTTAAATCCAGAATTGGGATTCTAGGTGTTTGTTTAAGTTGCAATTTTGTTTTGAACTGACATTGAATCCTTAGCAAATTATGATGATTCATGGATTGAGAAGTTTTGGGATTCTTCTGAGTGGTGAAGTAGGTATAGGAGATGCTTAAAAAAATCAGATAAGTGATTAAAATTGGTTAGAGTGGATGCAGTTGTGAATTTCATTTTAAAACCCTAGTTTTGATGGGTTTTAAGAAATCAATCATTTCGGAAGAAGAATGGATCGAGTGGCAGGATGTTTGGAAAATCGGTAGTAAGTGTGTGAATGAGTTCGAGGCCGGAGTGGGTGGACCTCAGGTGGTCGGAGTAGCGTATGATTGCCGTTGACAGGTTTGAAACAGAAACCTGTTTTGAAGTTTCCAGGTTTGGGAATGGAGAGCTCGATTTTGATTCTTTGCATAATTTATTGAACTTTCGATCGCATTTGGGCATAGATGAGTTTCTGGGAGTAGTTCGATCATCTCTGATGATCAGTGGAGGCGGTGGTCGCCGTGCATATGCACGATGATGATTTTTCTGGTGAAGTATATTTGGGTTTGGGTTGTTACATGGGAGATGTGGGGTTTGTTCGAAGCAGGTGGACTGACGACTCGAAGGAGTTTGGTAGGAAACTCGAAGCAGTTTTGTTGGTTCTCTGGTTTGTCCTGTGTTTTACAAGTTTTTTAGAACTTGTTTAAAACTGGGTTTAAATTTTTTTAGAAAAATCTGTAGTCTTATTGTTAAGGAAGGTTTAAATCAAATTCAAATTTAAGTTTGAATTTTTGAATTTAAATTCAAATTTAAATCTCAGTTTTTAAATAAAAATAAAGTTTTAAAAATTAAACTTAATTAACTATTTTATTTTGCTAAAATAGTTCAAAGCTTTTAATAATGAAGTTTCTAAGATATGAGTAAGATTTGAAGTTTTATTTAAATCAGGAAATCTTAAATTTAAAAATGAACTTCAGTTTTTAAATTTAAAAGAAGGTTTATATTTGAAGTTTTAAACTAAATGTAAATTGAAGTTATTAAAATTTTGAAATGAATTTAACTTTAATTTTTTTTTATAGCACTTGTTTGTTTGTCTTGCAATTTAAAAAGTTTTTTTTTTGGCATGGCCGACGGTTTTATAGTGGACCGACCACTTTTATTACGAACGTAATAAAGTTGAAGTACAGGAGTAAGGTAGAGACACCTTAGCTACAATGATAGATTGAAATAAAAATACAGCACAGGAGTGTGACAGACATGTCACAGCTACAAGATAAAAATAACTAGACTAGTTCTCCTCCGCAGAGGAAGAATCGCCAACACCCTCGTCAATCCGGGTAGAATCCAGAGGACCACACCCCTGAAGACCAAATAAGGGGCGGAAATGAGTCGCAAGAGAAGTATCATAACAGTCAACGTCAGAGGAGTAAATAAAAGATCGATCCCAGGCAGTGTCCGCTAGGATAACAGAATTTATCACAGCATACGAACCATCCAAATCAAGAACCAAGGAATCACCAGAAATTCTATAATAGAGGCATCGAAGGTCCAGTAGATCATCAGATACATATCTAAAGTAGGAGTCATCCGCAGGGTTGAATCTCATAGCTGTATGATGATCAACCCAACAATGTTCAGTCTCAGCCCAAACAACGAGAGGCGGAGAGAGAACCGGCTCAGCAGACAGAACAGAAGGGACATCAGCAGGAACTGGGGACACAGGCCGCACTAAGGTAAGAGAAGGACCAGGGGCAGAGCAACCATAGAGACTTTGGGAACCCATTTTCTAAGAGGTGGCCGAGGCAGAGGGATCTTAGGCGCAGCCGCAGATACATCAAAGTACAAGCAAGAAGAGTCAACATGGCCAAAAGAGTGACAGGAGGAACAAATGTCAGGGACCCATCCATAACGAACACGAACATCACCACGTGGCCAACAGCAAGCTGTACAGGAATAGAGGTAGGAAGCAGCTTAAGGGGAGAAATCTCAATCAGAGCCTTGGCATAAACAAGCTTATCACGTGCAACTGTATTAGATTCAAAACAAATCAATTTACCAACATTGCATGCAAGCCAATTCAAACCAAGCAGAGGTTGTAGAGCGGAAGGGATCTGAGAGAAATAAACCCAAACAGGAACAGATAAAACTTGTTCACGCGCACTAGCAACCGTCGGTGTCCAGGGGGTAATAATAAAAGGCTGACCACCAATGAAGGTCGGCTCAGACTCAAGAACACGACTACGTTCCTCAGGGGAGGAGAACAAAAGGTAGTACAAGGAATCAACCAACTTAACTCTAAGACCACCTTGAAGTCTCCAGGCCCTACGACAAACAACAGCCGCATCAAGAAGACGATGTTTAGGGTCCAAAAAGAAACCAACTACGTATCCAGACCAAAAGTCCATACCAGCTTGCATTACACTGGGGGGAGGGATCTTAACTCCATTTTCCTCAACGATTTCGAAATCAACTGGTTCATAAACTCCTGCGTTACGTGGCATTGAAGTAAATAGGGATGACCAAGATTTGGGGGCTGATGGGCTAGGAGCAGCAGGGCAACACTCCACAACACCTGATTTGGTCATAGGATTAGGGCAATATGCATCATTGGGAGCAGGGCTGCGTGCATTATTTCACCAGTAGTTAATTCATTGAGCACAGGGACTACATTGGTATTGTCAATATGTCGAACAGATGGTGAACCAATAGCTGAACCGAATTTGAAGCAAACAGGCTTAGCCGAAAGAAGCCCAGGACTAGCCTCTACAGAAGGAAGATCCGGAGTAGCGTCACACATAGGGGAAGCCACACATTTATCACTGATTATAGGTTCAGATCCCTCTACTGCATTTATAAAAACACTTGACTTGCAACATTCTGTCAGAACAGACTCAACCAAGCCAGAGTCATTACCAGACGTACCTCCTAATTCACGGTCCTTAGACATTGATTTCGAATGTTGGTGACCCAAAACGCAACTAGACTTATCAACGACATTCACATTGGAACCGGTTATTGGGAGGAATCGCGATTTTCCAGTTGAAATCCCATCAGATAAACCGGCCGCTACTACAATAGCATCACTCGAGCAAGGGCTGGTAGTAAGCACTAGGGGGGAGGGAAAGTTAGCACGGAGTGGAGGAAATTCTCTGGATGAGAGAAGGTCGGGTCGAGCAGCATCAACAACATCCATATTGTTTTAAATTGTTTAAACTTTGATAAGTTTAAATTATTCTTATTTTAAAACTTGTATTTAAAATGGAAATTTAAAGGTAATTTCAAAAGTACTTTGTTTCAAACAAATTTTGTTTTAAAACATAATTAAGAAAAGGTTTTATCTTAAATTTAAGTTAAGAATTAATTTAATTGATAAGGTAATTAAGATTTATTAATTATTTTAATTAAATAAATTGAATTTGGAATAATTAATAATTGATTAAGGATTAATCAATTTATAATTAAAGATCATTAATTAGATTCTTTTAAAATTAATGATTAATGAATTATTAATTATGTAATTAAGTTTTAAATCAAGGTTAATTTATTTAATAATTAGACATTAATTAATAGATAATTAAAGATAATTTAAATTGTAATTATCTAAGTTAATTACTTAATAAAAATAATTAAAGAATGGTTAATAAAGGTCATAAACAAGGATTATTTATTAATTAATATGGTTAATTTTTATAATTAATTAGATTAATTAATTTAATAATAATCATTTGTGAATTGTTGAGCATAATTACTTAATGAAGTAATTAAGAAATTAATTACTTAAGGTAATTAATTAAGTTAAATGGGATTGTTTATTTATTTAATTAATTAAATTTAATTAATTTTAAACACTTGGGTTTTAAAGATAATTACTTAATGATTTGGAAATTACTTAGTTAAGTAATTGATTGATAATTACAGGTTGTAATTAAGTGGAGATGTTTAAGAATGAAGTAATTTGGATTAAATTACTTAGTAATTAATCAAGGGATTAATTAAAAAATTAGTTAAAGGATTATTAATTTGTTTTTATAGAGTGATTAAGTTAGTTAATTACTGAATGTAATTAATCTGGGATGATTAATAATTATAAGTTAATTACTTAAGGTAACTAATTTAGGAAGATAATTAATTAAGCATAATTAAAGTCATTAATTATAATAATTAATGATGTAATTAAAGATGATTAATTATGATTAGTTAATCAATTATAAGTAATTAAAGGAAATTAATTAAGGATTAATGTGATTAATTATGATTAATTAATTAATGGAAGTAATTACTGTTTGGTTGAGAATAATTAATCTGAGAAATTAATTGAGAATAATTACATGAATGTATTAAGAGAAATTAATCAAGGGTGATTAATTACGGTGATTAATAATGAATGATTAATTGATTGAAATCAATTAAATGATTGAGTACGCAAGATTTATATTGGTGAAGTAATTAATTTAATTTAAATTAAATTAATTAAAGATGGAGTAATTAATTTAACTCATTTTAAATTAATTGGAGATAGAGATAGTTAATTTAATTCATTTTAAATTAATTATATTGTGATGAGTAAATCATTGCTTATATATATGTATGGATGACATTGATTGTCTTGAATGCTTTGAGATCTCAGAAATGAGATAAGTAAGGTTGTGTGGTATGAATGCTTGATTGCATTGTGATGATAACATAGATTATCTATTGTGATGGTGATATATGGATTATCTATTGATAATGTGGATTACCTGTTATTTGATAATGTTGATTATCAATTATTGATCTGTGAGTTATCTATCTGTGTGTATACAGATAATTGAAATTGTTTTAAACCTTAAAACAACTTGGACCTAAAAGGCACGCTTTGGATTTCGATGAGACTGGGATTGGGTTTCCATATTTGGATATCCAAAAACCACATCGATTCCAATTAAACGTTAGGTCGTGAATCAAAGTGAAGCTTTGTGAAGACTCGAGGTGTAACGACTATACGTCAATATAACTTTGTGGGTGATTCCGTGATGAGTTTGACGGAACTAGTTCTTATAGGTTCGAGATGGTGGTTCAGAGTGCAAGGGTTATCGTCGTTAACTCTGAAGGTGATTCCAAAATGAGTGTAACGAGATAATGCCTTTGGTTTCGTTCGAACCCGGAACGAACTTGTATGGATTGAATGCTTTCAGAGCATCGTCAGGTGGACGATGAGCATTCTAAGATGATATTTCGTAAAAAGGTAATCGTAGCCTCAAGCCTCATCAACCGGGAATGGCTAAAATAGGGGAGGTGCAGCAAGGCTTCGTGGGTAGCCCCCACTGGAGAGAGAGATTCACTCCTGTCTAGAGGTCCCTTTATATTTGGCTGTGTGGGTGGTTGCTAGCTACAACCGCGGGGTTGTCTTGTTCGAAACTGTTCAGTAAGGAATGGGTCTGCCCTTGTGTTGCAGGGGAGCGAGCGTACTCCTCGATACGTTGATCTAGGCCACGTACTGTGATGGGCGGTACCCCAGTAGCCCTGCCATTGTATGGAATCCGAAAATCCAATAAGTGCCAACGGTTTTGATTGTATTACCCACTTTTGTGGCCAGTAGCTGGAATTTAATAGATGTAACAATTTCGGCTATTTCATATTTATTTGAAAACCCTAGACCCTATTATAATATCATGGGATTTCCTATCAAATGTTTTGGTTAGCGTAAGGTAAAAACTTTTCCATGTTTATGTGTGGGAAGTCTTACGTGATACCTTTCTTTCAAAAGGTTTTTGAAAGTTAAGCAGCCTTAACCTGTTACTCACACCAGACCCATGTCTGACCTGGAGTTTATCTTCCGTTTTCTTAAACTCTTGGGTACTCAAATTTTTATGAGTAGCCAAGGGATTCAGGTTAGCTTTGACGAATAGTGAAGGAGCAAGTGGAGCAGGAGGCTTCTACGTGTAGATATATATAGTATTCCGCTGTGTAGTTTTCTCTGAGTAGTTCTCTTGTACTGTATTGAGTTGTATAACTAGACAGGTGTTTATAACTGTCTAGTATGTGTTGTACTATATGTGTAACTCTGATAGTGGTTGTAAACTATGTAATGTTTGTGTTATTAATATAATTTATTCGTTCCGCTGTTAAGATTCTGATGTTGTTTCTTTCTTCTCTTCTTTCTTTTCTCTTTTCTATCCCTTTCTTTCTTAAAAATGATGCGATTTTCTATGGTAAGAAAGTCGGATCGTTTCAGATGGTATTAGAGCATTAGGTTGAGTGAATACCTAGCCTCTGTAGTGGTGTCTTTCTTGAGAGAGCGTACTTGTAATTTTTATATATAACTATATATAAATATATTTATTTCTACCTATCGTTGGGTTACCTGTTCAGATTTTCCAATATAAGTTATAAAGGTAGATGGGGTAGTAGTGTGTGTAACACGACTACCATTGGTTGGAGTTTGAATGTCTGAGGTTGGAAGTGTATCTGTCAAGACTGTAGACCTAATACCGTCCCGGTTGAGTTCCGTAGCAATGAAGAACTTCATTAATCTCTGAAGGTAACCTGTTAAGGTTCGGAGTCTATTTCTGAAGTTGGATGAGTAGAGTTTGGATCTATTTGTTGGGCAGAAGTGAGTAATGGTATTTTGATACCTCAGGGGATAGTAGCTGCGTGATGAGATGCGGTGACTATGGATATTCCCGAAGATGTTTTCTTTGGAACAAGTTAAGGAGATGAGTCTGCTTCAGTGTTGTGGCTGTGTTCAGCCGGTGTTTCTGTTGCTTTGAGGTTTGAGATTCTTGAAGAGCTCTGATTTGGAAATCTTTGGCATATGTGGCAGCAGTGCAGCTTGGAGTGTTCTCGGGGTTGGCAAGAGATCTTTTGGCTTAGCAGTTTTCTCAAGTGGAATTCAGAAGTAGTTAAGTGGACCCGTTTCTTTAATGGGTTGGCTAGTTAAGTGTAAGCTGTTCTATTTGATAAAGGGAGAACAATTTTCCTTGGATTTGGATTGGTGAATCGCAAAAGTGACTTGCGATTGTTTGAGTGATCTCTTGGATTATCTGAGTTTTTCTGAATGTCTTCAGGAAGCCTTAATTTTGTCCGCGTCTGGAGATTGAGTTTCCTTATCAACTAGGATTCCAAGATTTCTACTGGTGGTTCAGCTTTATAAAAGAATGGTTCCAAGAGATTGAGTTGGTGTAGCAGCTCAAAGTTTTGGAGGAACTTCTGAGTTTTCTTATGGATCTGTTGAACCATATCTCTGGGGTGTGTTGTTGAGTTGTGCTTGTGTTCTTCTTCAGCATTCTCTTCTACTTCGGATCAGAGTTGAGCAACGAAGCAGTTTGAAAGTGTATCTGCTTTTTTTTTCTCAGACAGGAGAAGTGAGTTGTTGTCTTCTGATGTTTGAGGAGTAGAGTTTGAGGTCTTGATCTTGGTTGATCTTGAGAAGCTCATTTTGTTGAGTTGATTGGTCTAGTTTGTTTCTAGAGGCATCAGCAAGGAATGAGCTGATAAGTAAGGCTGTAGGCAGCTCAGGATCGTCCGAGGATTTTTGTGGATAAGAGACGGAGGAATTTGGATTCTGAAGTCGGAGATTTGATTTTGGATAAGTTTTCTCCAATCATAAAGGAGCTATAAGATTGGGCAAGTCTGAGAAGTTAGCTCAGAAGTGTTTTTTTGGATTCTTTTATGTAATCTTGGAGAATAAGTGTTCGATCAACAGGATTGGATTGCCAGTTTGGATAACTGGGATTCGATGGGTTAGCATATCTCTGAGGGAGTATGTGTATGATCTATCCCTGGTTGTGGAACCAGTAGTTCTAGAGTTTTGGTAGATGAGTCCGACTCATCTATAGTCTGATACCTTGCCTTGTGTGTAGATATAGATGAATAAGGAGCTTTGTAGCTTCATAGTATTAATTGTTTAGATTCTCTAGAGCGAGTATCCCAGTATATATATATATATATATACACACACACACACACACACACACACACTTGGGGAAACTCGAAGGAATTCTATCCAGAATTTTGTCTGGATAATTAGATTTGTTTCATGGGTTAAATTGGTTACTATCGTTGTTTGCATATGTTTGATATATGCTTGAATTTTAAAATTAAATCTTTAATGAGATTATTAAATTACCTTTGTTTTAAATTTCGGGGATGAAATTCTTTTAAGGGGGAAGGATTGTAATATCCCGGAATTTTTCACAATATCAATTTAATAATCTGTATTAAAAATTAAACTGATATTGATATTTTGTTAATAATAATTCAAATAGATTTATTAATCTTCCTTAATACATATCTAACTGGTTATTTTATTTTTTAAAAATAATAATAAATTGATTTCTATTTATATTATAAATATATGGTTTATTTTTATATAGATTAGCATTGTTTTAATTTTAAATAAGTAAAGCATATTTTTCTAATTCTAATATTTATAGTAATTTGAAAATTTGTTTTCATTTAATATTTAAGCTTCCCAAAGTTAAATGAATAAAATCTTGGTTTAAATTTAATTAGTGAATCATGTTTTAAAATTCTAATATATACATTTTAATTTGGAAATTTTGATTTTAAATTAGTATTAAGTTTTTAAAACTATTTAATATATATATATATATATATAATTTTAAATTTGATAAGAAAAATACTAAATGTTTAAAATAATTTAGCTTGAGTTTTAAATTTAGAATGAATTAATAAAAAAGTTTTATGGCTTAATAAAATAGATATTTTATTGATAAAAATATAATTTCTTTTAAAATAATTTTAATTTAATAATAAGATATTTATAAAAACAATATTAATAGTGTATCGTTTTTATAAATAGATCTTGAATAAAATTTGCAATTGTTATTTCAAATTGAATTTATATACATAACTTGATTTGAGAATAGTTGATTTTGAATTTGATTTGAATTTAAAATTCCAAGTATAAATCTTAATTGTTTTAATTTTTATATGTATAAGTTTTATTTATTAACATGGTTTGTTTTTATTTATAAATTTATACACATATTTAAATATAAACTAACAAAATTAAAATTAGGCTAATACATACATTAGTTTGTAAATTAAGTAATAATTATTTTAAAGAGACAAGTGTTGCATTTTTAGGGATTAAGTGTTCAAAAATTAACATCACAAATTGACAAGTGTTGGATAAATTTTTACAAGTGTAAATTTTGTTTTAAATTTTCTTTTATTTGATTAAATCTGAAATTCATTTATATAAGCTTGCATCTTCATTCATATTTGTTTTTTTTCATTTCCTTAATCAAAAAGAAAAGATCAAAACTCATCTTCATATCCACAATCAGACCCTATATATTCAAAAGAAACTTTAAACACCACTTCCAAAATCAGTTTACAATTGCAAGTTAAACTCCTCATAAAAATCAAAACCCCTTTATCATGAAGGTCTGCACTTCCTCAAAAATCTGGAAATGAGTTTGCATGTCATCTAAAAGAAAATCTACATACACAAATTCCTCTTTATCAAAAAGCCTGCATTCTGTTTTTTTAAGCTTGGAGATGAACCAATCTGTCTGCATTTTATCTCTACATAACCTCAATTTGAAGCTGGTTCAAATGCATCTACAAGCAAGTATTTTAGTCAGGGAATCATGAGCATTCCAATTTCAGCATAAATGCAACTCAGAATTTAAAACAGAGAAGCATGCCTGCATTTTTCTACAAAATTCAAAGGGGTAACAGAGCTCTGCATTTTTTTAAATTAAAGGCGAGTAACTTTAAATCTTAAGTTTTAAAAAAAAATAGGTTGCATGATTTTATTGAATTGGAATAGTACTGGTTGTGTATTGCTGAAATCTGATGTGATGTTGATATGTGTGCATGTGTTTACCTAATTTCCTGTTCTGTTCCATAGATTTGCCTACCACAAACATCATTCAAACATCTATCTTTAATTTATATTCTGAAATGATGGAATTTATAAATTAATGTTGTTTTGTTTTTCTTAAGTTAATATTTAAAATTTTTAAAGTAAGTTAAATTATAGGATATTGCTTCTGTAAACCCAGGAAACTTTATGCATGTAAATTTTTACCAAACCTAAACAAGTTAGTTTAGTAATACAGTAGTATAAATCAAAAACAGTAACCGGAACATGATTTTTAAATACAGAATTGGGATTTTTAGGTGTTTGTTTAAGTTGCAATTTTGTTTTGAACTGACATTGAATCCGTAGCAAATTATGATGATTCATGGATTGATAAGTTTTGGGATTCTTCTGAGTGGTGAAGTAGGTATAGGAGATGCTTAGAAAAATCAAAGAAGTGATTAAAATTGGTTAGAGTGGATGCAGTTGTGAATTTCATTTTAAAACCCTAGTTTTGATGGGTTTTAAGAAATCAATCATTTCGGGAAGAAGAATGGATCGAGTGGTATGATGTTTGGGAAATCGGTAGTAGGTGTGTGAATGAGTTCGAGGCCGGAGTGGGTGGACCTTAGTTGGTCGGACCAGCGTATGATTGTCGTTGACAGGTTTGAAGCAGAAACCTGTTTTGAAGTTTCTAGGTTTGGGAATGGAGAGCTCGATTTTGGTTCTTTGCATAATTGATTGAACCGTTGATCGCATTTGGGCATAGATGAGTTTCTGGGAGTAGTTCGATCATCTCTGATGATCAGTGGAGGCGGTGGTTGCCGTGCATATGCACGGCGATGAGCTTTCTGGTGAAGTATATTTAGGTTTGGGTTGTTACAGGGGAGATGTGGGGTTTGCTCGAGGCAGGTGGATTGAAGACTCGAAGGAGCTTGGTAGGAAACTCGAAGCAGTTTTGTTGGTTCTCGGGTTTGTCCTGTGTTTTACAGGTTTTTTAGAACCTGTTTAAAACTGGGTTTAAAATTTTTTAAAAAATATCTGTAGTCTTATTGTTAAGGAAGGTTTAAATCAAATTCAAATTTAAGTTTGAATTTTTAATTTAATTTCAAATTTAAATCTCAGTTCTTAAATAAAAATAAAGTTTTAAAAATTAAACTTAATTAACTATTTTATTTTGGTAAAATAGTTTAAACCTTTTAATAATGAAGTTTCTAAGATATGAGTAAGATTTGAAGTTTTATTTAAATCTGGAAATCTTAAATTTAAAAATGAACTTCCGTTTTTAAATTTAAAAGAAGGTTTAAATTTGAAGTTTTAAACTAAATGCAAATTTAAGTTATTAAAATTTTGAAATGAATATTACTTTAATTTTTTTTATAGCACTTCTTTGTTTGTCTTGCAATTTAAAAAGTTTTAAATTGTTTAAACTTTGATAAGTTTAAATTATTCTTATTTTAACACTTGTATTTAAAATGAAAATTTAAAGGTAATTTCAAAAGTACTTTGTTTCAAACAAAATTTGTTTTAAAACATAATTAAGAAAAGGTTTTATCTTAAATTTAAGTTAAGAATTAATTTAATTGACAAGGTAATTAAGATTTATTAATTATTTTAATTAAATAAATTGAATTTGGAATAATTAATAATTGATTAAGGATTAATCAATTTATAATTAAAGATCATTAATTAGATTCTTTTTAAAATTAATGATTAATGAATTATTAATTATGTAATTAAGTTTTAAAATAAGGTTAATTTATTTAATAATTAGACTTTAATTAATGGATAATTAAAGATAATTTAAATTGTAATTATTTAAGTTAATTACTTAATAAAAATAATTAAAGAATGGTTAATGAAGGTCATTAACCAGGATAATTTAATAATTAATATGGTTAATTTTTATAATTAATTAGATTAATTAATTTAATAATAATCATTTGTGAATTGTTGAGCATAATTACTTAATGAAGTAATTAAGAAATTAATTACTTAAGGTAATTAATTAAGTTAAATGGGATTTTTTATTTTAATTAATTTAATTTAATTAATTTTAAACACTTGGGTTTTAAAGATAATTACTTAATGATTTGAAATTACTTAGTTAAGTAATTGATTGATAATTACAGCTTGTAATTTAGTGGAGATGTTTAAGAATGAAGTAATTTGGATTAAATTACTTAGTAATTAATCAAGGGATTAATTAAGAAATTAATTAAAGTATAATTAATTTGTTTTAATATAGTAATTAAGTTAGTTAATTACTGAATGTAAATAATCTGGGATGATTAATAATTATGAGTTAATTACTTAAGGTAATTAATTTAGGAAGATAACTAATTAAGCATAATTAAAGGTCATTAATTATTATAATTAATGATGTAATTAAAGATGATCAATTAATCAATGATAAGTAACTAAAGGTAATTAATTAATGTAATTAATTAAGGATTAATGTGATTAATTATGATTAATTAACTAATGGAAGTAATTACTGTTTGGTTGAGAATAATTAATTTGAGAAATTAATTGAGAATAATTACATGAATGTAATTAAGAGAAATTGATCAAGGGTGATTAATTAAGGTGATTAATAATGAATGATTAATTGACTGAAATCAATTAAACGATTATGTAAGTAAGATTTATATTGGTGAAGTAATTAATTTAATTTAATTTAATTTAATTAAAGATGGAGTAATTAATTTAATTCATTTTAAATTAATTAGAGATAGAGAAAGTTAATTTAATTCATTTTAAATTACTTATATTGTGATGAGTAAATCACTGCTTATATATATGTATGGATGACATTGATTGTCTTGAATGCTTTGAGATCTCAGAAATGAGATAAGTAAGGTTGTGTGGTATGAATGCTTGATTGCATTGTGATGATAACATAGATTATCTATTGTGATGGTGATATATGGATTATCTATTGATAATGTGGATTACCTATTATTTGATAATGTTGATTATCAATTGTTGATCTGTGAGTTATCTATCTGTGTGTATATAGTAACTGAAATTGTTTTAAACCTTAAAACAACTTGGACCTAAAAGACATGCTTTGGATTTCGATGAGACCGGGTGTAACATCCCACCTTTTCGCACACTTTAAACCGACACTTGTCCCAATTCAAAGCATACGCAAGGGCGGATTGTTATGGGGTAAATAAGAAAAATGGAGAAGAAATAAAACGAAAATAGAATCTCACAGCGGAAGGATAAAATATAATAACAAATATACAGTTTCATAAACAGTTTACAAAAGCTTGATTCTTCTTTTACAATAAATATCAGAGTTACACATACCAATACAAGCAATGCAGCGGAATAGAAAGAGTGTGGTGCAATACTATATGTAAAATAATACTGATTCTTCGTCTTCGTCCTCCAATGCTAAAATCTGCTATCCTGAAACGCTCGGACTGACCCGAGCGAATTTGAAAAGACAAAACACTCGAGTCAGACTAGAAAATCTTATGTGAGCTAAATAAACAGAAATAAATATGAGTATAGTAACTCAAGAGATGCTCGGGATTTACATCTCCTAAGGATCCGTTAAACTATTTACTATGTAGTATATTGCGCTATTATAATAGTGTCTAATTGTAAAATAAACTTACTTTTAAATAGCGTTAAGGCTTTACATTTTCCACCTTAACACGTAAAATGCCAATAGTCTATACAATACCGTAATACCTCCTGATCGGGAAGCTACCAGAGGATACTCCATAGGTACGACACAAATAGAAACTCGTAGTAAAGGCTCGATATGGTAGGTGACACGGCACAACTAGGCAATGCCAGGGTAGATATACCAATTGCTATCCAGGCTGGTGGAAACGCGTAGCCGCAGTTACCGCCCACCTCGGACTAACTCCCCAAAATCAAAATATAGAAGTGGCCAATGAATCAAATCCAAGTCAAAGTATAATATCGAAGAGGAGCGTCCGATCAGAGGAATGACCTCATTGGCCTGAGAATCGCTCCTGTTTTAGCCACCTTATGCCAACTCACGGGAGTTGGGTCCACGTATTTACCTTACAGGAAACGTCGCCACCACCTACTTCATTCTAGAATCTCCACCGCGTACACGGTTAGTCAAAGTGGTTTTCGGTATCGACAGAGAGTATGTCCATATCCGATCCCGGTCGCTTTGCCAACCAATCGTTATTATAACACCGCGGTCATTTAAAAATAGTTTATACTTTTAAAACCAAAATAAAATCCATTTCAAAACCATAATATTACGATATCATTTCTTCTTTAAAACCCAAAAAGATTCATTTTGATATTATTTTTATAAAACCCAAATCAATGATATCATTTCCCAAATATAAATCTTTTCCAAAATTTATGCCACTTTTAAAATTTATAATTCCTTGTAACCAAATATTTGAACATTAACTTTCAACATAATACTTCGAAATCCATAGTTTTTAAAACCATTACTTTCAAAACTAAATGGTTTGGATATTCAACAATATATAAAATAAGTGATTTAACTTTATGGTTACTTTGTACGGAAAATAATTTACATGGCTTTGTGAATATTTCTTTACTCAATGTTAAAACCATAATCCAAAATATTATTTCAAGTCCCAACCATTCCAATTTTATATATTTTTATATCCATCTTGAGAGTTAATATTTCAACTAAAGTTGGATTTTTATTCTTTCAACAAATCAAATGTTCTATTAATTAGTTTTGAACATTCACATAAAATCCATAAATAATAAGACTTCAATTTCTAGTAATAAAATATATATATTTTTCAATTCAAATTATACTAGAATATTCATTTCAATTTATTTTGGGAAAAATCCAATTGTAAATATACTATCTTAAAATTTCCAACCTAACATTTAAACATAGGATATAAATTATCAAACTCCATTTTCTAAATTTTCTTCCATTTTAATAAAGAGATTTATACACCTTTTTATTTCAATTTTTTCAACTTCATATGTATATAAATATGGAAGAAAACATTTATTCAGTATAAAATTTAAGATTTTTATAAACCGTATTCCATCCAAACCATAGAAATTACATTTAAAATAGTTATATGTAGACCGCGGTGCCTGTATATAATTTTCTATCCTATGGTCAAGTGATACGGATATTTATCATTTCAATCCGCAATTTAAAAATAAACTGCGGTTGTATATCATTTCAAACCGCAATCCCGAAAAATGTAAAATGCATGATAACTGGCAGTTTAATGATATCCACATAAAACATCCATTCAACAACACATCCATCATCCAATCACAACATCAATCAATAACAATATGTGTTTGGTAATATACAACAGGTAATAACTAGTAGTTTTATTCAAATTAGATTTATCAACTATTTATCTAACAGTTTATATTCCCCAATAATTTATATAACTGTTAACTAGCATTTCATATGCAACAATAATTTCCAACAGCCAAATAATACGCAATCAATCAATTTAATTAACAGCTAAATTCAATAAAATGCAATTCAACAGATATGGATGAAATAACATGCCAAAAGCTCATAAATAAATTTCTATTCATTTCTAAAATTTATTTAACAAACATAAAAGCTTCTAGTAATTGTGAGTGGGTTGAAACACTCACCTTTTGAATTTAAATCGAATGTAAATCCGATTTAAACCCAAAATTTGACGGTCTCTAAATTTATCCAAACCAGCGTCATCAGATCCGGAATTTAATTACGATCCTAACAAAAGAAATTTCGTGTGAAACGGAGTTCGTATGTGAAAGTTATCACAATTAAACGATTTGCAATTGAAATAAAAAAAAAATTAAAAATAAACAAAACAAAAATAAAATACCGTGCCACATCCACCTTCCCTCGTGAAAAACGCATATGCTTCTTCTTGATTGCTAACTTTGTTCCGTAATTTTTCTTTTATTTCGATTTACTTTAATTTTCCTCTTTATTATATGAATGTATGTATTTTAAAAGGTTTGAAAGAAAAAGAAGATTTGAAAAAGAAGAATTGAAAAAAAAATGATTAAAATAAGAACTGAAAACGGAAGAGAAGATCTAGATTTGAAAAGAAGAAAGTTTGAAATAGAAGTAAATTTGAAGAAGAAGAAGAAGAATATTTGAAGAGAAAGAAAAAAAAATTAAAATGAGAGATAATAAGGAGCTTTGAGAAAAACAAGAAAAAAGAAGAAGAAGAAGAAGAAGAAGAAGAAGAAGAAGAATAGCATGGAGGCTAGGGTTAGAGTTAGGAGAAACAAAATGTAATAGAAGAATAAGAAGTAGGTTATTTATAAGGTTAGAGTTAGGTTTAGGGACAAATAGATTTGAAAGGAGAGGCTGCTATTAATTAGAAATAAAGTGAATATGAACACTTGGTATTGAAATATAGCAAATATGAACAGTCCTTTTTTTTTTTTAAGTAGCAGGTGTTAAAAAGAGGTATTTATTAATTAGAAAGAAAATGAATATGGAGGGACAAAAATAAATGACACGTTTCGTTAGTTTGATTCTAAATTAATTAAGTGCTAGATACAGAAAAATTTGAATACATCATATATATATATATTCATACTTTAACTGTGTGACAAAATTGCTAAACATACATCAAGTACGATTAATTGGTGACAATATATAGGAATAATCAACAATAAATGTGGATGCAATCACATTAGGATCTAATAGGGAAGGAGATAAAAGTAACAACGTTGATTAATTCCACTTTCCCACTTTAGCCAATCCAATTACAAAATTTAAAATTTTATAAAATTTCTCTCCTTTGATTTCTTAAACAATTTTAATAACTAACAACAAGTTCTATGTTAATTCAATCATTAATCATTTCGCCAATTACCAAATTAAATTTCAATTATTCGCAATAAATCAAATTATAAATTTTTCATTCCAATAAATAAAATAAATCTTGATTTTTTTTTTCTTCCATCCTTATTAATTCCACAACTTGTTCAATTTGAAAATCATTATCATATTTTCCAAATGTTACCTTAATTTAACACTTATGTAACGTATTATTAGATTCGTTGCAAGATTTCAATTTCAATCCCCATTTCTTAATATACTCAAATTCTTGACATTTTTATTTCCTTACCCATAAGTGTAACATTTATTGCCAATTCCATCCAAATTTAACAGGTAACCCTTAACAATGTTTTCAATCCAAAGGTTATACTTAAGTTTACGTTGTATTCTACAACTTATCATATTATGAAGAAAATTCACATTATTCCCCAATATTATCTTAATTCATATTAACTTAACATTAAATTTACTCTTCATTCTATTATTAACCTATTAGTATTAAATAGATGAAATTAACATTGGTTTTACACTCTATTACGTAGATATCCTTAAATTTTATCTAAGTTTATATTTACATAATATTCCAACATTAAATTTCATCCAATTTTTTTCTTCCTTTTTATTTTAATTAAATCCAATTTCCCTAAAGTTACATTCAAACAAGTAAATTTTGATTTCCAATCAATCATTATACTATAACATTCTTAACATTTTTTCATTACACTACTAAATTCTACCTTGATAAGTTTACGCTTCTATTGCTTTACTTTCACACTTCCGTTAAAATATAAATTAATTCTAAAGTAACGTTTATTGTTGACCCCGCCATTTTAATTACTCATATTTAGATGAACGTTATTTCAAATAAGTTCATTGACTCATTTAAATTAGGTAGTTTATAGTAGTTGTTATCCCACCCTTACAATTATTTCCTACTAACGTGCTACCAACTCCTTTAATTAAAATTTGAATTCCAAACCTTATTTAATATACTAAGTAAGATAAATAACATATATAGATTGCTACCAACTTTCCTTTTCTTGCATCTATGTGTTTATTACTTGACACACCAGTAAATATTACATATACACAAAATTCCGTTATCACTTGCCTAACAAGGTTATTATCACTTAAGATCTCATTGCATCCACATTTTCACATTTTCATTTCCTAGTTTCTTTACTTTATTCTACATAATTTATTACAAATGGGATTTTCTTTGGTTTACATCTTATTTGTATTTAACATTTCTCAATCACCAATTCATTTCACTTTAACTGCGGTAAATTGGCGGATAAATTGAATTTGATTCCCAAAATCTAAATTAACAAGAAACAAGGGTAGGTAACATACAATAGTCATTACTCCAAATTCTAGTCACCTAAATAGTCTTTTATTCCTTGCAAATAAATGTTACTATTTATTTTCATAGTACAAATCTCAATGATTATCCCATTTTAATTTGCTTAGGCCATTTATTTCACTATACATATCTACATAAATGGGTAATTTATTCAATTCATTAAGTGTCAATTCTATTAAGCCCTGTTTATATCTTTATGCATTCTTCTATAACTTTACAAAAGGGAATAACTTTTAAACTCATACACTTAATAACAAAACCGTTATAAATCCAATAAACTTCCAAATCCAAGTTTGTACACATTTTACACAACTATTATGATTTCTCACAAACGTTGAATTTATTAAATGACCATTTATTATAATTTAATTCCCTTAATTGAATCAAATTCTTATTATTATATATATTCTTTTCATTCTACCATTCCTTCCCATTATAAATTCATTAACGTATTTACACATCTCTATCTTTCGAATATAAAATAACCAAACTGATTACAAACACTGTTTCTATCAATTTTCATAAGTTTGTTCAAAACTATACTTTTGTTTACATAAAATAAATTTTATGTTTCTATTAGTTTTCTTTTCCTTTCACTACAGGCATAAATTATTACTATCTACACTAATTACATCTTTGTATTAATGAACACCATTTAAGTTAATATTTATACTAACATTCACAAATTCAACATTTATTTGTTTATTCAAAATTACTTTAAATCAAGTTGTGAAAATTTACATTATCCACATCTATTATCATAAAATTTTATAGTTACACTAAATTGCAACCACTATACCAAATTTCTACATTTATTCTTAACCAAATTAGAAATTATATTAATTCATTTTATTAAATATCATAAATTTAACGGGTCGTTACAATCTCCCCCACTCAAAACTTTTCGTCCCCGAAAAGGAAAAAGAAGGGAGGAGGAAGATTTACAGTGCATCTTATTTCAAATATTAACTTATAAACAATATTTTACTGGATTAATTTCCCTAAATGAAATACACTTGTTTTATAATCATTATATCCTTTAATACTTGAATTATTAAAGTTGGAAAAATACTTTCACAAAATTCTAAGTCCAAAATTTCCTGAAAATTTTGGCAAAGTCTCCTTTGTACGGAGGGACTCTGGAGAAAATATAATATCCAAATATACAAATATATTACACATATTATCCAAATAAAATATCCCAACACGGAAAAATATATAAAATAGCGCTTTATACATAATCCGGAAACGTACCTATTTGTCCGGCAATACGCTTATTATTACGGAACCAAAAGCAGTAGCAGTTGCTTCCATAACCTGTATTTTCTTATAAGCCTAAAAGGTTAAATATTTATTTTAAAATGAACTATTCTAGTGGATTCAATCATTCATATCCAATCAAATGCAACAACCATACATTTTAACAAACAGCACACACCGCAAACAAAATCATTCAATCAAACAAACAATTAGTTGTTAGGTTCAAATTTCGAAATTGTACGAAATGTAAAATAACTATTAAGTGCATCATTTACTCAACAGTCTTAGATGGAACAAAGATAGATTATTTCTCCATCCAACAACTTCAAAATTCCTTACCCAACAACCATACATCAACCAAACAATTCAAATCAACACCAAAATAGCTTATTATACATTTATTTCATACTTCGGTGGTTTGATTTTCTTCCCTTCATTTATGAGGGATTTCTTTGTTCTTACAAGTTTTATTTTCCAATTATCCCAAAATTCATTATATTTGTATTTCCTTTTATTACTTAAGTTTCCTTTTATTACTTAAGTTTATAAAATAAATTCTCATTAATAACAACAAATATTTTGAATATCTTCATTTCCTTACTCTTCACTTGTAAGATTTCCCTTAAATTCTTAATCTGCTAACATTCATTCTTATAAGTGGAAGTTTTTATTTATCCATTAACTATGAATTGCAGTCATTTAATTTTTCCTACTTTCCATTATATTAGAATAGGGAAGATTAAAACATACTTAAGTCAATAATCATACAATCAATTCTTATTTTGAATTTCATTTTATATACTTAGGTTCATATCATCTATTAATAATTCTTAACCCTTTTTCAGTAAAATTTCAATTATAACCTAAGTTTATACCATTAAATTCTTATTATAACAGTAATTTATTGAATACTTCATTTTTCCTAAATTCCTACTTGTAAAATATTCAATTCCAGTTTCTCATTTAACACTTCAACTTTTATATTTGGGTAAGTTATTTATGTTAAGGAAATTGCAATTGAACTTATACAAGTTTAATCTCCATTCTTTTAATTAAATTTAATGTTTATCCATATTACTCTTTGTCTCATATGTATGCAAATTCCTCTTTATAGCTTTGCAATTATTCTCTTATTTAAATTAGAGGTTTCAATTCATTTATTACTTAACTTTTATTTTACTAACATAATTTTAAACAATTAATTAATGGAAAATTTTAGAATTAAATTCCGGTCAAATTTCAATTTATTTTGAAATAATAGATAAATAATTTCTTACACTTATATATCTCTAATTATATTTAAAACAATTAAAATTTAAATATTTCAAAATAATCTGCAGTAGAATCTACTACAGTGGCCTTTCCCCTTCGAAACTCGAAAATGAAAGTCGATGATGCGGCCGTCATCACCGAAATTATTTTCCAGCGACAGAGAGGAAAGTACAAAATTTATTTTCTCCAAAATCTTCTTTTAAACAATTCTTCCGAATTATCTAAATATTTGTATAAGAAAATACTTATAAACCAAATCATTATATTTCATAAATCCTTTGAAAACAGATTCTCAAAATCCCGGACTTAAGTTCTAAAATTTCCAATTTGATTCATTGTAATTTCAACTTAGCTTCAATTATTATGAATATTTTTATTACCTAACATCCAATCTATAGCAACCAAATATATATCTTTATAAAAATATTTTTATATATAGAAAATATAATAGGCAAAATTCTTTCATTCACCTATATTAAAAACAAATATTATGTCGGTCTGTCCTATTAAGTGTTTAGAAATCCCTATTGATGACATAGCGTCTCATGCATCAACCAGAATTTATAAATACAAAGCGGAACAGATTAACACAATATAAAAATCTTTTTATTAATACTAACAAATACGCTCTCTCATGTATATACACTCAGCGACTCCCATAGGATATTTCTACCCTATTAACAAAGAGTCAAACCCCACAAAGCCAAGGTTTATCATTAAACCAAAGCTCTGATACCAACTGTAACATCCCGCCTTTTCGCACACTTTAAACCGACACTTGTCCCAATTCAAAGCATACGCAAGGGCGGATTGTTATGGGGTAAATAAGAAAAATGGAGAAGAAATAAAACGAAAATAGAATCTCACAGCGGAAGGATAAAATATAATAACAAATATACAGTTTCATAAACAGTTTACAAAAGCTTGATTCTTCTTTTACAATAAATATCAGAGTTACACATACCAATACAAGCAATGCAGCGGAATAGAAAGAGTGTGGTGCAATACTATATGTAAAATAATACTAATTCTTCGTCTTCGTCCTCCAATGCTAAAATCTGCTATCCTGAAACGCTCGGACTGACCCGAGCGAATTTGAAAAGACAAAACACTCGAGTCAGACTAGAAAATCTTATGTGAGCTAAATAAACAGAAATAAATATGAGTACAGTAACTCAAGAGATGCTCGGGATTTACATCTCCTAAGGATCCGTTAAACTATTTACTATGTAGTATATTGCGCTATTATAATAGTGTCTAATTGTAAAATAAACTAACTTTTAAATAGCGTTAAGGCTTTACATTTTCCACCTTAACACGTAAAATGCCAATAGTCTATACAGTACCGTAATACCTCCTGATCGGGAAGCTACCAGAGGATACTCCATAGGTACGACACAAATAAAAACTCGTAGTAAAGGCTCGATATGGTAGGTGACACGGCACAACTAGGCAATGCCAGGGTAGATATACCAATTGCTATCCAGGCTGGTGGAAACGCGTAGCCGCAGTTACCGCCCACCTCGGACTAACTCCCCAAAATCAAAATATAGAAGTGGCCACTGAATCAAATCCAAGTCAAAGTATAATATCGAAGAGAAGCGTCCGATCAGAGGAATGACCTTATTGGCCTGAGAATCGCTCCTGTTTTAGCCACTTTATGCCAACTCACGGGAGTTGGGTCCACGTATTTACCTTACAAGAAACGTCGCCACCACCTACTTCATTCTGGAATCTCCACCGCGTACACGGTTAGTCAAAGTGGTTTTCGGTATCGACAGAGAGTATGTCCATATCCGATCCCGGTCTCTTTGCCAACCAATCGTTATTATAACACCGCGGTCATTTAAAAATAGTTTATACTTTTAAAACCAAAATAAAATCCATTTCAAAACCATAATATTACGATATCATTTCTTCTTTAAAACCCAAAAAGATTCATTTTGATATTATTTTTATAAAACCCAAATCAATGATATCATTTCCCAAATATAAATCTTTTCCAAAATTTATGCCACTTTTAAAATTTATAATTCCTTGTAACCAAATATTTGAACATTAACTTTCAACATAATACTTCGAAATCCATAGTTTTTAAAACCATTACTTTCAAAACTAAATGGTTTGGATATTCAACAATATATAAAATAAGTGATTTAACTTTATGGTTACTTTGTACGGAAAATAATTTACATGGCTTTGTGAATATTTCTTTACTCAATGTTAAAACCATAATCCAAAATATTATTTCAAGTCCCAACCATTCCAATTTTATATATTTTTATATCCATCTTGAGGGTTAATATTTCAACTAAAGTTGGATTTTTATTCTTTCAACAAATCAAATGTTCTATTAATTAGTTTTGAACATTCACATAAAATCCATAAATAATAAGACTTCAATTTCTAGTAATAAAATATATATATTTTTCAATTCAAATTATACTAGAATATTCATTTCAATTTATTTTGGGAAAAATCCAATTGTAAATATACTATCTTAAAATTTCCAACCTAACATTTAAACATAGGATATAAATTATCAAACTCCATTTTCTAAATTTTCTTCCATTTTAATAAAGAGATTTATACACCTTTTTATTTCAAAATTTTCAACTTCATATGTATATAAATATGGAAGAAAACATTTATTCATTATAAAATTTAAGATTTTTATAAACCGTATTCCATCCAAACCATAGAAATTACATTTAAAATAGTTATATGTAGACCGCGGTGCCTGTATATAATTTTCTATCCTATGGTCAAGTGATACGGATATTTATCATTTCAATCCGCAATTTAAAAATAAACTGCGGTTGTATATCATTTCAAACCGCAATCCCGAAAAATGTAAAATGCATGATAACTGGCAGTTTAATGATATCCACATAAAACATCCATTCAACAACACATCCATCATCCAATCACAACATCAATCAATAACAATATGTGTTTGGTAACATACAACAGGTAATAACTAGTAGTTTTATTCAAATTAGATTTATCAACTATTTATCTAACAGTTTATATTCCCCAATAATTTATATAACTGTTAACTAGCATTTCATATGCAACAATAATTTCCAACAGCCAAATAATACGCAATCAATCAATTTAATTAACAGCTAAATTCAATAAAATGCAATTCAACAGATATGGATGAAATAACATGCCAAAAGCTCATAAATAAATTTCTATTCATTTCTAAAATTTATTTAACAAACATAAAAGCTTCTAGTAATTGTGAGTGGGTTAAAACACTCACCTTTTGAATTTAAATCGAATGTAAATCCGATTTAAACCCAAAATTTGACGGTCTCTAAATTTATCCAAACCAGCGTCATCAGATCGGGAATTTAATTACGATCCTAACAAAAGAAATTTCGTGTGAAACGGAGTTCGTATGTGAAAGTTATCACAATTAAACGATTTGCAATTGAAATAAAAAAAAATAAAAATAAACAAAACAAGAATAAAATACCGTGCCACATCCACCTTCCCTCGTGAAAAACGCATATGCTTCTTCTTGATTGCTAACTTTGTTCCGTAATTTTTCTTTTATTTCGATTTACTTTAATTTTCCTCTTTATTATATGAATGTATGTATTTTAAAAGGTTTGAAAGAAAAAGAAGATTTGAAAAAGAAGAATTGAAAAAAATGATTAAAATAAGAACTGAAAACGGAAGAGAAGATCTAGATTTGAAAAGAAGAAAGTTTGAAATAGAAGTAAATTTGAAGAAGAAGAAGAAGAATATTTGAAGAGAAAGAAAAAAAAATTAATATGAGAGATAATAAGGAGCTTTGAGAAAAACAAGAAAAAAGAAGAAGAAGAAGAAGAAGAAGAAGAATAGCATGGAGGCTTGGGTTAGAGTTAGGAGAAACAAAATGTAGTAGAAGAATAAGAAGTAGGTTATTTATAAGGTTAGAGTTAGGTTTAGGGACAAATAGATTTGAAAGGAGAGGCTGCTATTAATTAGAAATAAAGTGAATATGAACACTTGGTATTGAAATATAGCAAATATGAACAGTCCTTTTTTTTTTTTAAGTAGCAGGTATTAAAAAGAGGTATTTATTAATTAGAAAGAAAATGAATATGGAGGGACAAAAATAAATGACACGTTTCGTTAGTTTGATTCTAAATTAATTAAGTGCTAGATACAGAAAAATTTGAATACATCATATATATATATATTCATACTTTAACTGTGTGACAAAATTGCTAAACATACATCAAGTACGATTAATTGGTGACAATATATAGGAATAATCAACAATAAATGTGGATGCAATCACATAAGGATCTAATAGGGAAGGAGATAAAAGTAACAACGTTGATTAATTCCACTTTCCCACTTTAGCCAATCCAATTACAAAATTTAAAATTTTATAAAATTTCTCTCCTTTGATTTCTTAAACAATTTTAATAACTAACAACAAGTTCTATGTTAATTCAATCATTAATCATTTCGCCAATTACCAAATTAAATTTCAATTATTCGCAATAAATCAAATTATAAATTTTTCATTCCAATAAATAAAATAAATCTTGATTTTTTTTCTTCCATCCTTATTAATTCCACAACTTGTTCAATTTGAAAATCATTATCATATTTTCCAAATGTTACCTTAATTTAACACTTATGTAACGTATTATTAGATTCGTTGCAAGATTTCAATTTCAATCCCCATTTCTTAATATACTCAAATTCTGGACATTTTTATTTCCTTACCCATAAGTGTAACATTTATTGCCAATTCCATCCAAATTTAACAGGTAACCCTTAACAATGTTTTCAATCCAAAGGTTATACTTAAGTTTACGTTGTATTCTACAACTTATCATATTATGAAGAAAATTCACATTATTCCCCAATATTACCTTAATTCATATTAACTTAACATTAAATTTACTCTTCATTCTATTATTAACCTATTAGTATTAAATAGATGAAATTAACATTGGTTTTACACTCTATTACGTAGATATCCTTAAATTTTATCTAAGTTTATATTTACATAATATTCCAACATTAAATTTCATCCAATTTTTTTTCTTCCTTTTTATTTTAATTAAATCCAATTTCCCTAAAGTTACATTCAAACAAGTAAATTTTGATTTCCAATCAATCATTATACTATAACATTCTTAACATTTTTTCATTACACTACTAAATTCTACCTTGATAAGTTTACGCTTCTATTGCTTTACTTTCACACTTCCGTTAAAATATAAATTAATTCTAAAGTAACGTTTATTGTTGACCCCGCCATTTTAATTACTCATATTTAGATGAACGTTATTTCAAATAAGTTCATTGACTCATTTAAATTAGGTAGTTTATAGTAGTTGTTATCCCACCCTTACAATTATTTCCTACTAACGTGCTACCAACTCCTTTAATTAAAATTTGAATTCCAAACCTTATTTAATATACTAAGTAAGATAAATAACATATATAGATTGCTACCAACTTTCCTTTTCTTGCATCTATGTGTTTATTACTTGACACACCAGTAAATATTACATATACACAAAATTCCGTTATCACTTGCCTAACAAGGTTATTATCACTTAAGATCTCATTGCATCCACATTTTCACATTTTCATTTCCTAGTTTCTTTACTTTATTCTACATAATTTATTACAAATGGGATTTTCTTTGGTTTACATCTTATTTGTATTTAACATTTCTCAATCACCAATTCATTTCACTTTAACTGTGGTAAATTGGCGGATAAATTGAATTTGATTCCCAAAATCTAAATTAACAAGAAACAAGGGTAGGTAACATACAATAGTCATTACTCCAAATTCTAGTCACCTAAATAGTCTTTTATTCCTTGCAAATAAATGTTACTATTTATTTTCATAGTACAAATCTCAATGATTATCCCATTTTAATTTGCTTAGGCCATTTATTTCACTATACATATCTACATAAATGGGTAATTTATTCAATTCATTAAGTGTCAATTCTATTAAGCCCTGTTTATATCTTTATGCATTCTTCTATAACTTTACAAAAGGGAATAACTTTTAAACTCATACACTTAATAACAAAACCGTTATAAATCCAATAAACTTCCAAATCCAAGTTTGTACACATTTTACACAACTATTATGATTTCTCACAAACGTTGAATTTATTAAATGACCATTTATTATAATTTAATTCCCTTAATTGAATCAAATGCTTATTATTATATATATTCTTTTCATTCTACCATTCCTTCCCATTATAAATTCATTAACGTATTTACACATCTCTATCTTTCGAATATAAAATAACCAAACTGATTACAAACACTGTTTCTATCAATTTTCATAAGTTTGTTCAAAACTATACTTTTGTTTACATAAAATAAATTTTATGTTTCTATTAATTTTCTTTTCCTTTCACTACAGGCATAAATTATTACTATCTACACTAATTACATCTTTGTATTAATGAACACCATTTAAGTTAATATTTATACTAACATTCACAAATTCAACATTTATTTGTTTCTTCAAAATTACTTTAAATCAAGTTGTGAAAATTTACATTATCCACATCTATTATCATAAAATTTTATAGTTACACTAAATTGCAACCACTATACCAAATTTCTACATTTATTCTTAACCAAATTAGAAATTATATTAATTCATTTTATTAAATATCATAAATTTAACGGGTCGTTACACCGGGATCGGGTTTCCATATTTGGATATCCGAAAACCACATCGATTCCAATTACACGTTAGGTCGTGAATCAAAGTGGAGCTTTGTGAAGACTCGAGGTGTAAGGACTATACGTCAGTATAACTCTGTGGGTGATTCCATGATGAGTTTGACGGAACTAGTTCTTATAGGTTCGAGATGGTGGTTCAGAGTGCAAGGGTTATCGTCGTTAACTCTAAGGGTGATTCCAAAATGAGTATAACGAGATAATGCATTCGGTTTCGTTCGAACCAGGAACGAACTTGTATGGACTGAATGCTTTCAGAACATCGTCAGGTGGACGATGAGCATTCTAAGATGATATGTCGTATAAAGGTAATCGTAGCCTCAAGCCTCATCAACCGGGAATGGCTAAAACAGGGGAGGTGCAGCAAGGCTTCGTGGGTAGCCCCCACTGGAGAGCGAGATTTACCCCTGTCTAGAGGTCCCTTTATATTCGGCTGTGTGGGTGATTGCTAGCTACAACCGTGGGGTTATCTTGTTCGGAACTGTTCAGTAAGGAATAGGTCCGGCCTTGTGTTGTAGGGGAGCGGGCGTACTCCTCGGTACGTTGATCTAGGCCACGTACTGTGACGGGCGGTACCCCAGTAGCCCTGCCATTGTATGGAATCCAAAAATCCAATAAGTGCCAACGGTTTTGATTGTATTACCCACTTTTGTGGCTAGTAGCTGGAATTTAATAGATGTAACAATTTCGGCTATTTCATCTTTATTTGAAAACCCTAGACCCTATTATAATATCATGGGATTTCCTATCAAATGTTTTGGTTAACGTAAGGTAAAAACTTTTACATGTTTATGCGTGGGAAGTCTTCGTGATACCTTTCTTTCAAAAGGTTTTTGAAAGTTAAGCAGCCTTAACCTGTTACTCACACCAGACCCATGTCTGACCCAGAGTTTATCTTCTGTTTTCTTAAACTCTTGGGTACTCAAATTTTTACGAGTAGCCAAGGGATTTAGGTTAGCTTTGACGAATTGTGAAGGAGCAAGTGGAGCAGGAGGCTTCTGCGTGTAGATATATATAGTATCCCGCTGTGTAGTTTTCTCTGAGTAGTTCTCTTGTACCGTATTGAGTTGTATAACTAGACAGGTGTTTATAACTGTCTAGTATGCGTTGTATTATATGTCTAACTCTGATAGTGGTTGTAAACTATGTAATGTTTATGTTATTAATATAATTTATTCATTCCGCTGTTTAGATCTGATGTTGTTTCTTTCTTCTCTTCTGTCTTTTCTCTTTTCTATCCCTTTCTTTCTTAAAAATGATGCGATTTTCTGTGGTAAGAAAGTCGGGTCGTTTCACTATCTGTCTTCACTTATTCGTATCCATTGTGGACTTTTGTTCGTATCCTTCAAGGCCTATCAATGCCACCAACTGTTCGTGTCCATCTAGTCGTTCGAATCCATCAGGTTGGAACGATGTTGATCGATGCGAACAAGATCCCACAACCGATGCGAACTACGCGATTCCCCCACCGATATGAACTACACATTCTCATCAATACGAATTAAGAACTTCTATTGATACAAACTAGGCAACGACCTTCGATACGAGCGAGGTGAAGTTCATGGACGACTTGGTCAACTAGGAGTGAAAAGTGGATCGATGTAAGGAGTACGCGCCACGTCACCACATGATCACGTGCAGCCATCGATTCGAAGTGATCAAGTCGAAATGATCGATTCGAAGCAAATGGCCAACCGAAAAACTCCATCTCGTATCGATCATAACTCGAGATCCACAAGTCCAAATACTATGAAATTTTCACAGGAGATTACGTACAAGCTAAAGAAGGTTCCCACCAAGTTTCGACTCCATTGGACACAATCTTGATCGATATGATATGACTTTGTATCGAACACAGATCGAGTCCAAACTTCACGGGACCGATCGTGTGGGCCCACTCACATGCCAGAAGGAGTCTCCTGAATTTTGAGCGAAATATCAGCCTCCTACGCCTATACATAGATCCCCAGGGCCTATAGAAGAAGGATCTTTTGACTTTCAAGCGCCCAGACTCTGCCGGATTGAACTTCGCAACCCATTACTACTGTTGAATTCGAATTTCAAAGTTGTTTTCTACTATTATTTGCTGTAACCAAGTGTAATCATCAAAAGAGAAGCAATAAAATCATAGAATTTCATAGTGGACGTAGGTCACACACCGAACCACTTCAAATCGCTTGTGTCTGCATATTTACTTTTCTGTTTCTTGAAGTTTTTATTAGATAAGTCACAATTTTAATTTTCTATTCTTCATTTTATCTCTTTAAAGACTTTCGAAGGGTGTTGTGCCCATTTTTGGTACAAACACTTTGGTGCTTTCACTGAGAAAACCCATATTTTTTCCTGCTTTTTGGATCCACCGTCGATACCAGATTGCAAAAATCTAAGAGGAAGATCCAGATCTCTACTCTAAAATCCTTCCAAACTATTTAGATTTGCAAGAAATCTAGGAAAGGAATTCGTTTCTCATAATGGTAAGCACAAGGACCAACTCCAATACTGCTGATCAAGAAGGCTAGGATAGACAGAATCCCGAGCAATTGCCTCTATCCAACCAAAAAACTACCGGACCCTCAGATCCGTTAGGCCCGGTCATGAGGCAAGAATTTCAGATGCTGCTCCAAGAGCTAACCCAGAGTCGGCAGCAACTAACTGAACAGCTGCGCGCTAATGCTGAGTTGACCAACCAGCTAAACCGCCAATGGTGTAGCAGATATAGAAGGGATCGTGCCTCCAATTCCACTACAGAAAGCTCTACCTCTTTCGATTACCATCACAGATCCACCCATCCCCAGTTGGACGGGAGCTACACGCAGGCTATCGGACATCAACCTAGGATGACCGTTGGGCTGCTGAGGGTCGGCCCATCAGCCAGTTACCATACTCGACCCTCCTCTTGGGGAGGTACAGTTCCACACTACACCACGGATAACCACACTACAATCACCGCTGCTGAACCAAGGGTTGATGCTCGAAATCAGCCCGATCCAAACCAACATCAGCATGGGTGTACTCCTGAACCGTACGTCCCTGAAGACTAAGAGCCAAGGAGGCGAGACATGAAGCATCGACAGTGCCTAGTCCAGCCTCGCACTGTGGAGCTCGACCACACTATGGCTCAACCTGCACAGAATGTCTAGATGCCGAACATTTCGACTATGATACGAAAAATGATCCGTGAAAGCTAGCGTCTTACTAACGACGACAGGGGAATCTCACGGAGTCATACCCCTTTCACGGATGACGTACTTTATGCTGAACCTCCTCGGCGATTCAGAATGCCTGATCTGCTAGTTTATGAAGGGAATTCAGATCCAAATCAGCACATCTTAAAGTATGAATGGCTGATGAATGCTGCAAGAGCGGATGATGAGTGAAGTGTCGTACCTTTCCCATCTCTTTGGGGGGTATTGATACCATGTGGTTTACACGATTGCCATCCCGATCCATTTCTTGATTTGACCAAATGGCCACCAAGTTCGTAGAATAATTCCGAATGCATGTAGCAAGGCTGAAAGATGTTAATACTCTGTCTAGCGTCACTCAAGCTCCTAGAGAGACACTTAGGCGCTACTTGGAAAGATTTCGTGCTGCATGTGCAGAGATAAGAAATCCCAACGAAAATTCTATTCTGATGGCACTAACCAAGGGGATTGATCCTGATTCCAAGTTCGGAAATTGGCTAGCTGGAAAACCCCCTACGTCATCGGACTATTTCTACACCAAAGCCGCTCAATTCTTGAGGCGAGAGGATGCGAAACAGTCTAGGAAACAAGAAGATACAAGTCCCAACATGGAAGGCATACAAAGTAATGTTTTAGTTAAACAGTCCGGTGAGAGTTTCGGAAAGGTGCAGTTGAACATACAGAACAAGCCAGCTCAGCCAGAAAGTAATGACAGTCAAAATAAGAAGCGAGACCAAAATCGAGGCCTGCGATGTAGGGCTCCAATGTTTGATAATTGCACCCTCCCTAAATACATCGCTAGAAAACGTGTATTTGCAGACTTGAAATGCCATGCAATACAAGAAGCCTGCTCCGAAGCCATCATCGAAGAGGCGGATTCAGACGGGAAAGTTCTGTAGGTTTCATGAAAGATACGGCTGCAATACAAATGAGTGTCATGATTTACAGGACCTCATTGAGAAACTGATCAGGGAGAGAAAGTTAGATTAGTTAGCGCGGGCGACGCAGTCTAGAGGTGTGGGCCCGTCAAATCAAAATCGTGTACAGAATCAGGAAAGACAGGAGGAACCCACTCGTACAGGCGGGAAGTTAGTTATAAACACAGTCAGTCGTGGTCCTCATCCAGTAGACCGAAGATGGAAGGAAATGGAGTCATATGCCAGCTCTATCAAGCATGCGGACTTCGAGTGTTATAGTAATTCTGATGACGAGGCTCCAGCCAAGCAACAAAGGACGATGACCGACGACATCATATTCAGAAACCGGGATGCTGATAAGATCGAAGCCCCCACTATCGACCCACTAGTCATATCTACCCAGGTAGGTCCTTCTTGGATGAAGAGGATCCTGGTTGACAGTGGGAACTCTGTAAATATTCTGTTTAAGCGAGCTTACGACTTGATGAAGATGGAAGCCAAGGATTTAAAGCCTTGCCAGTCTAGAATCCACGGCTTCAATGGAAGTGCAACTATACCTACTGGAGTGGTGGAACTATAAGTGGAGTTAGGGGTTGGAGAACGCCGGAGAGTCTAGGTTTTACATTTTGTTGTTCTAAACATTGATTCTCCATACAATGCTTTTTTGGGCCGACCGACCCTTGTTGAATTCAGGGCAGTCATTGCCCCGTAGTGTTTGACTCTGAAGTTCCTTACCGATCGAAGGGTCGGAGTAGTTCAAGGAGATCAGGCTGCTGGGAGAGCCTGTTATGTTGCTGAGCTACGTGAGGCGCAGCGAAGAGAGAAAGGAAAGGGCGTAGAGGAATCTCTCTGCGTCCGTTTTGCTAACAATTGACAATTGGTGCCTGGACCTAGGCCCGGGCACTCCCACTAATTCCAGAGGGATCTTGATCTAAGAGACACTGTAAGCAAAGATAAATCTAAAGAAAGTCAAGCTTTCCCGGCTGAACTGACAATCGATGTCCTGATTGATGATGATGATGATTCAAGAATACTAAAGATTGGGTCTCAGTTGAGCCAGCAGACGCAACAGGAATTGGTTGAATTTTTCCAGACGAATGTCGACGTGTTCGCCTGGACGCACTCTGATATGTGTGGAATCTTGCCAGACATTGCCAGCCACACCCTTAATATTGACCTACGGTGTATCCCGGTCAAACAGAAAAGGCGTGGTATGGATCCAGAGAGATCTGCTGCCCTTAAAGAAGAGTTGATAAGCTGAAAGCAAATGGGTTCATTCGAGATGCTTTATACCCAGAGTGGGTATCCAATCCCGTACTTGTTCAAAAGCCGAATGGAAAATGGAGGACGTGTGTAGATTATTCTGACTTGAACAAAGCTTGCCCAAAGGATAGTTTTCGACTTCCTCGAATTGACCAACTTGTAGATGCAACGGCTGGACATGCATTACTAACTTTTATGGATGCTTATTCCGGTTACAATCAAATACCCATGCATTTACCTGACCAAGAACACACCAGCTTCGTGACCAATCTGGGACTCTACTACTACAGAGTCATGCCTTTTGGACTCAAGAATGCCGGAGCAACGTATCAACACCTAGTCAATCGGATGTTCGCTAACCAGATTGGAAAGACCATGGAAGTATATGCAGACGACATGCTGGTAAAGTCGGGATTCTCCACTGGTCACATCAGAGATTTGGAATTAATGTTCAACATTCTTCGAAGATACAGGATGAAGCTCAGTCCGTTGAAGTGTCATTTTGGAGTCGCATCTGGAAAGTTCCTTGGGTTCATCGTCAATGTTTGACGAATAGAAGAAAATCCCAAAAAGATTTAGGCAATCATAAATTTGCGAACTACAAGAACAATAAAGCAGGTCCAGAGTTTCAACGAGAAGGTAGCAGCACCAAGCAGGTTCATTTCAAAGTCCATTGACAAATGCATCCCCTTCTTCGATCTGATCCGAAAAGCAAAGCGGAACTTTGAATGGACCATTGAATGTGAAGACGCATTAAAAGCACTGGTTCAACATCTCTCCACGCCACCAATTTTGTCGAAGCCCATCAACCACAAGCGGTTATATCTCTACCTAACGGTATGAGAGATTGCAATCAGTGCTACCTTAGTTCGAGAGGAAGACCGAGTGCAGAAAACGGTCTACTATGTTAGCAAATGGCTAACCGGAGCTGAGAGAAATTATCTGAAGCTAGAGAAATTGGCTTACTACCTAGTCATTACCTCGAGGAAGCTCCATCCATATTTCCAAGCTCATCCTATTACTGTGTACACCGACCAGCCGTTACGACGGGTCCTTACGCGGCCTGAGACGTCTGGTAGGTTACTCGAGTGGAACATTGAACCGAGTCAGTTTGATATCACCTATACTCCATGGAGAGCCATTCAAGGACAAGTCCCAGCAAATTTCATGGCTGAATTTACCGTTCAAGAGGACTTGCCCGAAACCAGTAAATCTCCTGAATACATTTGGAAGCTGCATATCGAAAGGTGCATCCAATGATCGGTGCAACGGTGTTGGAGTAGTACTTGAAACCCCCGAAGGCCGATCCATATGTTATGCTTTGAAATTCGAATTTTGTGCGGCCAATAATGAAGCTGAATATGAAGCCTTGCTTGCTGTATTAAAGCTCGCCCGTGATCTGAGAATCATTGCTGTGGAAACTTATTGTGATTCCCAATTGGTCGTATGCCAAGTTCGGGGTGAATATCAGGCTAAGGATCGAAGACTAGCTGCTTATCTATCTCGAGTCCAGGAAATACTTGATCAGTTTGATTATTATGCCATTTTCTATATACCCCACGAGCACAAACAAAAGGCTGACTCATTGGCAAAGTTAGCAAGTACGGGCGCAGCACAGCAAATGGGGCCTGTTCCTGTGGAGACATTATCTTTTCCGAGCATTGATCATGTAGGATCGATTTCACCCTAGAGGGGGGTGAATAGGATGATACTATCAATTATAAAAATTAATTGCGGAAGCTTATAAAACAGTTTCAACACAGATCATAGAATAATAGCTGCACAGATAATAGCAGAATAATAAATGCAAAACCCTGCCAACGTGCTGCCCTCAAGGTTTCTACTAGAAATTAATTAGTCACACGCTTACACACGTAAATTCGCGACACCCTCTACTGACTAACCTAACTCTATACTCAAAACCCTGCCACAACTCAGCCACTGAGTTGTGAATTCTCAAACTACGCCACGTAGTTTGTCCCCTAGTCACACGACCAGTGAATATAATGGTTAAAAGAGAATTTAAATTAAAAAAAAATTAAATAACCCAAAAACCCTAATAAAAATAAACTAAAGCCTAAATATTAAAAGAGATGGCCGACCCACAAAATAGTGATTAAAATCGCCTTATTCTTTTTATATTTCAAGCCCGTTATCTCTATGGTGAAAATGGCGGCTTTCTGTTCTCTTTTGTTCCATGCTCTTAAATTAGGGCTTTTGAGAAATCTTCGAAGCACTGCCTATATTGATCGATTAGTGGATATTTGCGTGTTTGATTTGTCGATCGTTCGTCTCCTTGAGTTGCGTTTGGCTGCTTCGATGTTGGTCGAGTTCGATTGATTCTGGTATGTAATTTATTCCTTTTCTTTTCTAGTTTAATGCTTGCTTGAACTCGATACTATTTCCGATGACGTTGATTACAATTTATAGGAGTCGAACTCCTAAATTTTCATCGTATATTTTTTATTTGAATTTGTCAATTGATATTGCTCGGCTAGATTTTCGTATGGATGATGGTGATTTTTTCTGACTTGTTCATAATCATATATTTCTGATTTACTTGATACTCACGGCTTTGAATTGCCTTGCTCATCACGGTTTTGACTTTGGCACTGACTTGTTCAATATCGGCTTTGACACTTCTGTTGACATTATTTAAACTTCGGCATTTAAACTTGACTATGTTATACTTTGTTATACTTGTATGCTTGATCGCTGTTCATCATTGGAAATTGGTAGTTTGCATTGGTTTCCAATTTTATATGTTGGTGCTTCTGTACTGTGCCTTGTTCTTGGTTGTAACTGGAATTGTTGCCTTATTGACTTCATGTATTCATTGAGATGTTCATTGTGAAGCTTGGTTTACTGGTGGTCTTGTGGCATTAAGTTTGATCATCCTCCCAATTTGCAAACATGGCGTTCCATTCATTGATCATGGCCTTAATAGACTCGACTGCAGCACATATATATATATATATATATATATATATATATGCATTCATGTATGTATATGTGTTATCTCCGTCATTTTTGGGGCTATGCATTTGTTGTCCCTGCACGTTTGAAACTCTGTTGGTTTGTTGGGTTTGCTACCTTCATGTATTTGCAGTTTTTAGTTGTTTTGGTTGTTGCATAGTATATATGAACTTGTTGTTGCCAGTTGCCTCTGTCATTTACTTGGTGTATTTGTTTGTTGTTATGTTGGTGGCATTGCATTGCTGTGCACTGAGCATTGTTCGAACTTATATCACTTGAGAATGTTATGTTGCTGTCTTCACTGTAATATGTCACCTGATAGCACTGTGCCTTAGCCTTGCTTGTGCAACACTATACATTTTTTGCATCCATTGGTTTGTTTGCATATATCACTTGCTTGACCCTTGCATATGCTCTCTGATTTGTTGGTCTTTCTCACGTGGCATTTGTTTTGGTAAAACTCCTTTATGTATACACAGTTGAGTTGTTCTGTGCACATTGCTGACTTTTTCTTTTCTTCTTGAATCTGTACTAGATTTACTGGTTGTATTTGCATTTATATCACTTGATGTTGTGCTGTTGAGCTTTGTTGTATGGCCAGTGGTGCACTTGGTTATTCGACCATGCTCTACTAGTTGTTGTGCATTGCATTGTAGTTACATATGTGAACTTGAGATCTTGTATATGCTTTGAGTCATGGTTTATTTTGATTTTGGTCGAGGCTTTGCATTTTGTTTGTTTTTCGAATTACACCTCAGTTGAATCCAGCTTGAAGCTCGGATATGACCTTGTGCTGAAAGTTTGTGACATTCATTTTATTGCACTTGAGTTGAATCCGATAATCTGGGTTTGACCTGTGCTCAACTGTCCCTGTAAATCAATCAAGTGTATATTTCGATGTGCACGGCCTTGTGACATATACAGTGATACACCGTGTATGTCACAAGCTGTTCGTGTATGATGAATTCAAAGTTAAATGATGACGAACAACCCAAATAACTAAGGAAAAAATTATTTTCAAAATTCACATTTTATTTTATACTGCAAACGTATTTCCTTTTCAATTTTACTGCGTCAATATTTATTTTTGCAGATTGCTTAGATGCTAGATTCACATTGGAATAAAGTTGGCGATAAAATACGAGTTGAGTGAATGAGTGATATGTAGTGAGGTAGGATGTAAAAGTGAAATTGTGATGTAATTGAATTTTTGTAACCAAAGTTGTATATGTATAGTGAGAGCTTGAATTTGTACTGTTTAAAATTGTAATAAATATTTGTTTGAATAAAAAATCTGTTTTAATTCAAATTCTGTGTTGTTTATTTTTATTCAACAAATATTTATTTGGCCTATGAACAATAAAATAGTACATTAACAAATACATTTACACGAATATATATATATATATGTTTATTATCATCAAACAAAAATCATATAATCGCATATTCAATAATCTCCCCCTTTTGATGATAACAAACATATATTTAAGATTTTGAATATGTTTAATGTATTTGATCATTGATATGCTCTAATTGCTCCCCCTATTTAAGTGCCTCCTCTCTACACAAAGCCCCCCTACATATATGCATAAAAATATGCAAATGAGCCTATATGCAAATGGAAAATATTTGATCATTGCTTGATTTTATTTGACAAAATCTTAACTTTTTTCTCCCTCTTTTGTTATCAGCAATAGAGAAAATAGAGATAAAGTGATCGATATTAATCCAATATTAAAATTCAATTGAATAAAAATATTAAATTTCAATAAAAAATCAAACAAAAATTATAAATATTTTGTTAGGCGCATATTCCACTTTTAGAATGATGGGAATGATATCATCATATAAAACCATACAGTTGTGTCTATTTGCGGTATATTTATATCAGGAATTTGAATATCTACTAACCATGCATAACCGTTAGGACTTTTAAATGAGATTAGCAGTATTCAAATTTTATTTTATTTTAAAAAAAATTCAAGTCTCTTCTAACCACGCATAACCGTGAGGACTTTTAAATGGGATTAGAATCAACTTGTTTATTTAAAAAATCAATTTTGATATGCGTTCCATACATGCATAACTGCGAGGACTTTTAAATGAGCATGGAAGCACATAACAAATTCCAAGTAATTCACCCATGCATAACCGTGAGGACTTTTAAATGGGAGTGAATACTTTGGTATTTATTTATTTATTTATTTTTATTTTTATTTTATTTTTTATTTTTTAAAAGAAATATAAGATGAAAAACGAATGATTCCTGTTTAAAGTACCACATATCGACAAACTATATTGAAATTTGATGAGTGATTGTCGTTTAGAAATATGATAGAAATAGAGATGATCATGGAATTTTTACCAACAAAAAGTTTTATAACTCTTGTTTAAATTTCTAAAGAAATTTACTAACTATACCGTCTCGAGTCATAATATACGATAAATAACAACACTCATCACTTTTTCAATCACTATTTATCTTTTCGATAATTATTAGGGAGTTAGATTAGTCAAAATAGTCATTTAAAATCAAATTCAAAAATAATTATGAAATCAATTTTTCAAAATGACTAATCTGAAAATATAGTCAAAAATGATTTTCTCGAGGGGGTTATATGAGAAAAATTTCTGCTATTTGAAAATTATTTGAAATGAAAAATATGCAGATATTTTCTATGAAAAACGATGCAGTTACTAAATGTCTCAATAGAAATAACGTTCAACTAGTAATTTTTCTATCAACTAGATTACCAATGTAATCTGCATCTGAATTTCTCTTTCACTCAAAATTATCATTAATTGAATTTAGACCAGACCATGAAGTATGCAACAAAATATCTTAAAAACAATTTTAACAGCTTTTCAAATGACATTCTCTTGGATTTGAAATGAAGTCGTGTAAATAGTCAAAAACCGTGAATATAGAGTTAGCCGTATTATAACCAAATGTATTATCATCCAACAAACACTATTTTTAATCCAAACTAATATATATGAAGTAATTCAAAGAATCTAGAGATTTTTATAGTTTTTGGTACACATAATTGGACAACAATTTTGAATAAGTCAGAATAAAAATCATCATTATTTCATCATCCTCATTATTGGCTGATTTAATTCAGAATACGGTGCAGATTATCACATTTAATATATCGTTCAAAATATACCATTACCTGTTTTACCTTTACGATAATTTTTCATGGTTGTCCATTGTGATTCTGTCACCTTTGTATTAGGCTAAGGAACTTTGCTTTGTCGCTCGGTGTGCCCTTGGAACAGCCAGAATCCAAGTGCACTATTGTTGTTCCTTAGCCTGCCACCACACCTACACGATGAAAATTTTTTGTGAGCTATTTGTTTTTATAGGTCCATGATTGTTAGTGGTGGAATATATTGAAAATTAATTTTATGGAGACCCAAAACTATTTATATATATGTTCCTTTCGGCATCCAAATTTTGTTTAACTTTGAGAGATTTTATATTTGTGCCTTTAGGAACCCAAATTGGTATAGTTTTCACATGTTTGGGTCTATACCAACAATTATTTTGATTGTGTCCAAATTTTATACAAATTATGTACATAGTATTGACTTGACTAATATTGCTTTCAACAATTTTAGATTGATTATATCCAAGTCCTTGTCTAACCGTATTAACAGTTTGCTTTCCTAATAGCATATTCAATGATTTTTCACTTTTTGAAAATTTATCTAAAGTCGTTGAAAATTGCTGGACTTGTGTTTTGAGAGATTCATTTTCGTTCAATAATTGTGTGCACTTTTTGATTGAATTTTCTCTCTTAGTATTTTCACTTTCTTTCAAAATCAGAATTTCATTTTCAAGTGATTTTATATTGATTTCTGATTTTTTAATTTCTTCTTCTAATGTTGGACACTTATCACACTTAGGGATCCTACTTTGATAGTTTTTAACTAATTGGTCAAGTTGTTCATTTAATTCTATCAAAGTATCTTTTTGTGATTCAAGTTTGGAATACTTCTCCTTAAGTCGTTCAAAACAGCCATTTACTTCGTGGAAATAAATAAGTAATTCAGAGTGAGTGAGTTTTGATACCTCGCTTGGCTCGTCATCGTCGCTATCAGTTATATTTCCATGAAGGCACATATCTGCTTTCTCACTCTCACTGCTAGAACTTTGATTATCTTCATCACTTGTATTCCACGTGGCCGCAAAACTTTTCCTTTTTGATTTCTTTTCAAAGTCGTGTTGATTTTGAGGACAATTGGGCTTGATGTGTCCGGGTTGATGGCACTTATGACAGATGATCTTTTGTTCCTCTGGATTGTCCAATATTTTATTTATTCTGCTTTTCAATTTTCGATTTAGAGCTGGATTTCCGTATTTGTAATTCCACCTTTTGACTTTCTTTATTATCAGCTCCAATTCTGCTGCTCCGTCATCATCGTCATCGTCATCGCTTTCAGTTATTCCTTTGAGAGCTATTGGTTTCTTTCGAGTATCTCCTCCTTCACCTTCTTCCTTGAATTTCATTTCTAGCTCATAAGTGGTGAGATTTTCGATGAGTTTTTCAACTTTCATTTGGTTCAAATCTTTTGATTCTTGAATGGCAGTCACTTTGGCTTCAAAGCTTCGTGGAAGGATTCTGAGGATTTTTCAGACTATCTCCAACTCTGTGTATGATTTTCCAAGAGCTTTTGATTTGTATATGATATTGGAAAGTCGTACATGCATCTCTTTGACATTTTCTTCTATCTTCATTGTGAAGTTCTTGTATTCGCTGCTCAGCATGGCAAGGCAAGATTCTTTGACTTGAGATGTTCCTTCGTGAGTCACTTCTAGTGTGTGCCATATTTTCTGTGCAGTTGACAATGTGAGACATGATTAAATTCAAAATGATCCAATGAACAGATAATAGAATTCGTAGCTTTAGCATTAGCATTTTGTAATTTATTTTCTAGTTCTGTCCATTGATCCTTTGGTTTCTCTTTTTTCTGATTATCAACAGTTATAGTTGGTGCTCTATAACCTGTCTCAACAATATTCCAAGCGTCAATGGTTTTCAGAAAAATTTTCATCCTATTTTTCCATTGAGCATATTCACCATTAAACATTGGTGGTCTAACTATGGACTGACCCTCAGCAAAAGCATTATTAAAAGAAGTCATTTTAAAAAATTCAAACTTTTAAAACAAAAACTAATTTTTGAAAAATGAATTTTTAAAACAAAAGTTGACTTCTATTCCTAGCTCTGATACCACTTGTAGGATCGATTTCCCCATAGAGGGGGAGGGGGTGAATAGGGTGATACTATCAATTACAAAAATTAATACGGAAGCTTATAAAATTGTTTCAACACAGATCACAGAATAATAGCAGCATAGATAATAGCAGAATAATAAATGCAGAAATAGAACGACACATAATTTACCCAGCTTCGGCAAAACCCTGCCTACGTTCTGCCCCCAAGGTTTCTACTAGAAATTAAGTAGTCACACGCTTACACACGTAAACTTGCGACACCCGCTACTGACTAACCTAACTCTACGCTCAAAACCCTGCCACAACTCAGCCACTGAGTTGCGAATTCTCAAACTACGCCACGTAGTTTGTCCCTTAGTCACATGACTAGTAAATACAACGGTCAAAAGAGAATTTAAATTAAAAACAAATTAAATAACCCCAAAACCCTAATAAAAATAAACTAAAGCCTAAATAATTAAAAGAGATGGCCGGCCCACAAAATAGTGATTAAAATCCCCTTTTTCTTTTTGTATTTCCGACCCGTTATCTCTATGGTGAAAATGGCGGCTTTCTGTTCTCCTTGTTCCGTGCTCTTAAATTAGGGCTTTTGAGAAATCTTCGAAGCACCGCCTATGTTGATCGATTAGTGGATATTTGCGTGTTTTATTTGTCGATGGTCCGTCTCCTTGAGTTGTGTTTGGCTGCTTCGATGTTGGTCGAGTTCGATTGATTCTGGTATGTAATTTATTCCTTTTCTTTTATGTTTTAATGCTTGCTTGAACTCGATACCAATTGCAGACGATGTTGATTGCAATTTATAGGAGTCGAACTCCTAAATGTTCGTCGTATATTTTTTATTTGAACTTGTCAATTGATATCGCTCGGCTGTTGATTTTCGTATGGGTGATGGTGATTTTTTCTGACTTGTTCATAATCGTATATTTCTGATTTACTTGATACTCACGGCTTTGAATTGCCTTGCTCATCACGGTTCTGACTTTGGCACTAACTTTTTAAATATCGGCTTTGACATTTCTGTTGACATTATTTGAACTTTGGAATTTAAACTTGACTATGTTATACTGTTATACTTGTACGCTTGATCGCTGTTCATCATTGGAAATTGGTAGTTTGCATTGGTTTCTAGTTTTATATGTTGGTGCTTCTGTACTGTGCCTTATTCTTCGTTGTAACTGGACTTGTTGCCTTATTGACTTCATGTATTCATTGAGATGTTCATTGTGAAGCTTGGTTTACTGGTGGTCTTGTGGCATTAAGTTTGATCATCCTCCCAATTTTGAAACATGGTGTTCCATTCATTGATCATGGCCTTAATAGACTCAACTGCAACATGTATATATATATATATATGCATTCATGAATGTATATATGTGCTATCTCCGTCATTGTTGTGGCTATGCATTTGTTGTCCCTGCATGTTTGAAACTTTGTTGGTCTGTTAGGTTTGCTGCCTTCATGTATTTTCAATTTTTAGTTGTTTTGGTTGTTGCATAGTATATATGAACTTGTTGTTGCCAGTTGCCTCTGTCATTTGCTTACTGTATTTGTTTGCAGTTATGTTGGTGGCATTGCATTGGTGTGCATTGAGCATTGTTCGAACTTATATCACTTGAGAATGTTATGCAGCTATCTTCACTGTAATATGTCTTCAACCTGATAGCGCTGTGCCTTAGCCTTGCTTGTGCAGCACCATACATTTGTTGCATCCATTGGTTTGTTTGCATATATCACTTGCTTGACCCTTGCATATGCTCTCTGATTTGTTGGACTTTCTCACTGTGGCATTTGTTTTGATACAACTCCTTTATGTATACACGGTTGAGTTGTTCTGTGCACATTGCTGACTTTTGCTTTTCCTCTTGAATCTGTACTAGATTTACTGGTTGTATTTGCATTTGTATCACTTGATATTGTCCTGTTGAGCTTTGTTGTATGGCCAGTGGTGCACTTGGTTATTCGACCCTGCTCTTCTAGTTGTTGTGCATTGCATAGTAGTTACATATGTGAACTTGAGATCTTGTATATGCTTTGAGTCATGGTTTATTTTGATTTTGGTCGAGGCTTTGCATTTTGTTTGTTTTTCGAATTACACCTGAGTTTAATCCAGCTTGAAGCTCGGATTTGACCTTGTGCATAAAGTTTGTGACATTCATTTTATTGCACTTGAGTTGAATCCGATAATTTGGGTTTGACCTGTGCTCGGCTGTCCCTGTAAATCAATCAAGTGTATATTTCGATGTGCACGGCCTTGTGGCATATACAGTAATACACTGTGTATGTCACAAGCTGTTCGTGTATAATGAATTCAAAGTTAAATGATGACGAACAACCCAAATAACTGAGGCAAATATTATTTTCAAAATTCACATTTTATTTTATACTGCAAACATATTTCCTTTTTCAGTTTTACTACGTCAATATTTATTTTTGCAGATTGCTCAGATGCTGGATTCACATTGGAATAAAGTTGAAGATAAAATACGAGTTGAGTGAATGAGTGATATGTAGTGAGGTCAGATGTAAAAGTGAAATTGTGATGTAATTGAATTTGTATTGTAATCAAAGTTGTATATGCATAGTGAGAGCTTGAATTTGTACTATTCAAAATTGTAATAAATATTTGTTTGAATAAAAATTCTGTTTGAATTCAAATTTTGTGTTATTTATTTTTGTTCAGCTAATATTTATTTAGCCTATGAAAAATAAAATAGTACATTAACAAATACATTTACATGAATATATATATGTTTATTATCATCAAACAAAAATCATATAATCGCATATTCAACAGACCAGATGGATACCGAGTTCGTATTCGAAACTGCTCCCGATAGGGAATCATGGATGACCCCATACCGAGATTATATCAAGCATGGAACACATCCTGAGCGTAGGAGTGAAAGAAGACAGATTCTTCGGAAAGCCTCGTGGTCCACCATTCAGAATGGAGTCATGTACAGAAGAGGATATTCTATCCCTCTCCTCCGACGTATCGTACACGATGAAATTAAATGAGTGTTACATGATGTACACGAAGGAAAGTGTGGCGATCACATCGGAGGCAAGCTCTTGCTAAGAAAGTACTCCGATACGGGTATTACTGGCCCACCGTAAAACGTGATGCAGCAGACTATGCCAGGAAATGCGATAAATGCCAAAAACACGCTCGAATTCCTAGATCCCCATCTACTGAGATGACCCAAATGGTCTGCTCGTGGCCGTTTTCAGTATGGGGCATCAATATTATTAGCACTCTACCTATGGCCAAAGTTGGAGCGAAGTATGCCATCGTCACAGTTGGTTATTTTACCAAATGGGCCGAAGCCGAAACCCTTTCAACAATCACGATGAAGAAAACGATCATCTTCATAGTTCGCAGCATTATCTTCCGATTTGGTCTCCCGCATACCATTATCACTAATAATGGAGCCAAGTTCGACATTATTGAATTCAAGAATTTATGTCAATGATTTCATATTCACAAGAAATTCTCTTCAGTTGCACACCATCAAGCGAATGGCCAAGTTGAAGTTGTTAACAAGGTTATCAAATCTATTCTGAAGAAACGACTAGAAAAAGTTGGGGACAAGTGGGTTGATGAACTTCCTATGGCTTTATGGGCTTACCGAACAACCCACAAGTCCGCAACCGGACACACTCCATTTTCTCTATCTTATGGCTCCGAAGCCGTTATTCCAGTTGAGATAGAAGTACCTTCTCATCGCTTGACTTATTATGACCCAAAGACAAATGCCATATTACTTGTTGAATCTTTGGATTTACTGGATGAAAAGCGGGAAGAGGCTGATTTGAGGGCAGCCGCGTATCGAAGTCGAGTCGTCCAATTGTACAATGCCAAGGTTCAGCCATGAACCTTTGAACTTGGCGATCTCATTCTCAAAAGAATCTATCCGGTTCCTTCGCACATGAAGCCAAATTGGGAAAGACCATATGTGATTACACAAAAGCTCAAAGATGGCACGTTCAAGTTATCGGCCGTTGACGGTCTTACCTTGCCAAGAGCCTGTAACAACGAGAGTCTCCATCGCTACTACATATGACATGCTCTAATTACTTTAATTTGTTTTTCCATTTATAATTTGTTTCTGCATTTCGAAATTTGAATTTGTAATAAGGCAACTAATTTTGCCGTATTTTCTCATTTCAGCAATAAAATGCCATCACTTCGAACCAGAGCTGTGATTTATTGAATACAACGTACAACATCACGATGCACAGAGAGCTAAGTTCCATCATGTGGTGGAATTTATTCAAATAGAGAGTGACTATGATATGACCGGTCACTCACTAAGTGAAACCCAAGCTCGGGGACAAGTCATTACGTCAAAATTAAAAAGGATTGATACACGACAATCCTTTCACCAACTCCAAATTCCCAGAGTGCGAGTTGGAGCATAAAACTCATAAATACGGTTCTGGAGAGGGTAGACCCATCTGCCTAACAACTTTGGCCGTATCCTGACCAAGTTTGAGGAGGACGGACACGTCCGTCTAACGACCTCACTTGTTAACTTGGGATGAATGTGAATCGACCATTCACGATCCCGATAAACCCCTCTTTCCCGGAGTGTGAATCAAAGTATAAACACTAACTCCAAATTCCTAGAGTGCTAATTGGAGTATAAATATCAACTCTAGGTTCCCGAAGTGCGAACCAGAGTATAAACACTAACTCCAAATTCCCAGAGTGTGAATTGGAGTATAAACATCAACTCTAGGTTCCCGGAGTACGAACCGGAGTATAAACACTAACTCCAAATTCCCAAAGTGTGAACCGGAGCATAAACGCTGCTTCCAAATTTCCAAAGTGCGAATTGGAGCATAAGCACTGGCTCCAAATTCCTAGAGTGCGAATTGGAGTATAAATGCTAAGTCAGAGTTCCCGGAGTGCGAACTGAGTTGCAAACATCGATAGTCTATGGATTCCCAGAGTGTGAGCCAGATTATCGATCACAAATGATTCCAAGTCTCCAGAGTGTGATCAGAGCATAAATATAACTCGAGTGTGAACGATCACTCATAAACTAACCAGAGTTCCCAGAGTGTGGATATATGATTAAAAAACTTCAACAAGCACGACTTATCATCGAAATACAAATGCAGATCCCCAGAGCGTGTGTCACGACCCGAAGTTCAGCGTTCAAAAATCGACATCAAATACCTCACTTGTATTCGACTGCCGGAGATTCGAACGTCGAATTTCACTTCGGATGGAGCTTATAACACTATTAGATGAATAATAAACAGCGGAAAATAAAACTGCTAACATCAATATCCAGATACAACATCACAATATCAATACAGCAACAACACCAATATCAGAGTATCTATATACACATACAACACAGCTCCAAAATAGACCATCACAAAAGAACAACATGCGATCACCCCAAGAAAGTCTTCAAAGAGATAAAGCAATAACGAACTTCCAAACTGAGACCCTCGAGATCCAAAGGTTTCAAAATATCTCCAAGTTAAAGCCTTCAAAAACCAGTAGCTTCCAAACCATACGACTCTAAGATCCAGCTAGCACCAAAAAACGGAAGACCTGCTACTAGGCTGCCCGTGTGGAGATTATGGGCACCCAGAGTTTAGGAAAGAAACAATAAACTCCGGGTCATTCATAGGACTGGTATGAGTAAATGTGACGACCCGAAATTTCTAGCAATTTAAATTTGAATAGTTAATTGATTTCAAAATATTTAAAGGTTAATTTTAACTTGAAGTCAAGATATCAATATTTACTTGATAATTAAATCATTGAATTATATAGTTTAAATATTGATATTTATGATTGAAATTGGGTAAATTGTTGAATTTGAAATTTCTAAGCCTGTTTAAATAATTTGAAGGCTTATAAAATCTATAATGATGATACTGAAGATAATAGAATGGTTGAAATTTAGTTTAAAGGTAATTTGTTCAATTTTAATAATATACCGTTTAAATTGGAATTCAAAAATAGCCTTCCAAGGCACAATCTCGGAATTCGACGAAACCAGTTCTATTGGGTCCGTAATAGTTAATTATTATAGGATTTCAATTTTCGTAGCAATCGGAGTTATCGTTTGACCCCGGCAGTTCAAAACGGTTTAAACTATTTTAATCGTTTTAATTTAAAATTGATCGTTTACTTTCGTAACTCACGCATATGATCGAATTAGCTTCCGAAACACGTTCCATTGTGTTCGGAATACGGGTAAAGCCTTATAATCGCCTCGTGGTATTCCTTAAGAGGAGTTCGAAAATTTAAGTAGCAATCGATAAAGCATTTTGAAGTTTTATATAAGTCAAAAAAAATTAATTTAATTTAAATTAGCAAGATATTTTCCTTTACAATGTCGTGTTCAAGAAGCTTTCCATCTCCTTTATTCTTATTCCCATTCCCCCTTTGATTCTTTGAGCAGACCGAAATCTATAAAAAAAAATAGAACGAACGAAATTTCGTTCAAAGATAAAAATCAAAATAATCTCATCCCCTTCCCAGTATTGCCTCGTCTTCGATTTCAATTGAATTCATGCCGAGAAGCCGCGACGAAGAAGAAGCTTTCGCGAGTTCTAGGGCATCGCATGAGCAGGTAGGGTTCGATTCGGCTCGAACTCGAATTCATATGCAAGAGGAGAGGTTGCGCTCTCTCTCTCCCCCTTTCGTCCTCTGGGTTGCTAAATCGATCACGATAAGTGTCAGGACACGATTCTTCGTCTTCCGAAAATTCGACATCGACACTCACTTTATCGACTGCCGAGAAATCGAACGACGGAAAACCGAACACTGAGGGTTTTATTTAAGAAAAATTTAGGAAAGAAGAAGAGAAAAAGATAGAAATTAGGGAGGAGAGAAGAAGATAGGAAATTTTAAAAATAGAAAGAAAAAGAGAATAGAGAAAAAGGAAAAAAAACAGAAGAAAATAGGACGGGACAGAAAACAACAGAACAACATCAGAATCTCACAATTCGCAGCGGAACAACATATAATAATAAATGAATAATCTTTAAACAAAGAACTATATCAGTTATTACATTTTATACATTACATTACATCATATCATCAGAGTGTACAACAACATACAACAAACAGTGCAGCGGAAAAAGAAATACTATATAAATAGTAATACGCCATGCCATCCAGCTTGCCTCCAGCAACTCCAGAATATCCAGAATATCCTGATAAACCTAACTCTTGACTGCCCGTGTGGAAATTAGTGGGCACCCAGAGTTTAGGAAGGAAAACAATAAACTCCGAGTCAGTCATGTGACTGGTGTGAGAACTCAAAACAGTTTATTTACTTTAAAATCAAAATAGAGGAATATTTTTAAATTAATTCGCAATGCTTTTAAAAATGAGACTACCATAAGGCCTCCCGCACACACACACAATGCAAACGCAGAATCGGAGGAGATTTCTCCTTATGATAGTCAAAGATGCTTGATACGCATTTAAAAGAATATTTCATATTATTATTAGTGCATAGTGTAGGGGAAAAATTCATTTTGAAAGTAGAATATAAATCTTAGCCAACATACGACCATTATCGTATGCCTACTATAGCTACCATCCAAACAGTGGTGACCACCATAAGTGAATGGCAGGTTCTACAACTAATACCGTACAAGTTTCGTATTGGGAATTGGATTTCCAACGAATGATCAGGCCAAGGAACTTCCCATTGCCACATGAGAATGCCTCTGGATGGACATCCCCGAGAACCAAACCGGATCTCTACCAACACAAGGCCGGGTTACTCCTAACTGAGTAACAACTGACCGAATATGCCATCCCCCGGTCCTTTGGGACCTTTTCACCGAGCGCTCGTAATCAATTCACACAATCATAAAGTGTTTTCAACATGAGTAAGTATCTGGGCTCCATACCATGATACCACCCTTTTCCAGAAGGAAATGGACACATCCTAAAGGGTGCTACCCCTCATAACCTTGCTGCTTCTTTCCTGTTTTGACCATTCACGGGGTGTGAGGCTCGACGAATTCACGTCCACAAAAACATACTTTATACAAAAGCCATGCTTTGGGTCAACAAATGATCAACACAATGATCACTAAGATAGACGATCAAATAAATGATCCTATCACAATAATCAACACAATGATCATTTCAGCATCACTCAGCATGTCACATTACCAAAATGGGATATATCGCTGATAACTTCAACTATATAACCTTTGAGCTCGTACGTCTCAAAGAAGGGTGTTAAGCAAAGAATAAATTCTCCGCCACCAACAGAAATATATTTGAAAGAAATCGGCTTTATATCTCAAATTGTAATGTCAGGCATACAATCCATACAAGTCTGTTCCGGGCTCGAACAAAACCGAAGGCACTTCTTACGAAGCCCTTGCAATACGGGTATCCACAATCCCGATCGAATTTCCCATCACTTAGGAGATCTCAATACCAGGAGCTACCCAGTGCAGAGACAATCGATAGGTCATCCTATCGCTTTCACAAATACTCGGTCTTCAACACCGATCTTCAAATGCAATTCATAACGACGTATCACATATTCGGAATGGGTTATACGACCCCATGGTCCTTTCCCGGTTAACCCGAATAGTGAGCGCTTATTCAAAAATAAGTGTGCATTCAATTTCAAACAATTCACATCAAATACCCATTCAAAGGGAAATATTGATAGTCGGTTATTGAACTATCACTGGATATGCACACATCACCAGATTCCAAATAATTTTCCAAATTATTTATTTTTCAAAAATATCTTCACTAGATATTAAATTTCAACACTTCAAAAATAAATCAATATTTATTTTTAACAAGTTCCACTTTTCATTCATAAATTCCATAATGAATTTATATTTCAAAATATCCATGCATATATGATTTCAATCATTCATTTCAATTTATCTTCAAAAAGATAAATTCGAATTCTTCACTTCATATTGGAAAAACAATTCCATACTTATTCAATTATAAGTAATTCACAAATTCCTTTTATTTTTAACACTTAGAAAATATTCAATATACTTAAATCGAGATTAAGTATATATTTCATTCTTTAAGGAAAACATTCTCTTAACCATATTTATTTGGGCCAAAACGAATGTTGCGTAAAACATCGTTACGACGTCCCAAAATCACTAGTATAGGGATTCAAAATTAAAATGGATATATAAATCCCAATACTATTCAAAACATTTCCTTTCGGAAATAATTTACTATAACAACAGTGTTATAGTCCACCATTTCCTTTTATTTCTCGAAAACGTCTATTTCAACAATAAATGTTGAAATCTATGGTTTCGAATCCCAACACCTTTTAAAACATCGTTAGATCGTTTTAATTATATTTAAAACATTCACATTCTAAACAATTTCTTTAACGTGTTATTCACTGTTCAAAAACGTGAATAAACTACGTTAACAAACTTCATCATTTCTATTCACTTTAACTTAAAGAATTATTCACTGTCTAAACGTGAATATAACTCCATTTATAAGTTATAACAATTAACTTATCAAAATAAGTTATTTGCGGATTTATAAAACAACGTTTATAAATTCCGTTTCTTTTTATTTATAAAAACTTCCTTTTTATAAATTCCTTTATTAACATATTTGATTTCATATCTCAATTATAAACTAAAAGTTCATATTATAAGTCAATTGCTTATAAAACGATTATTTTACAAAATCGTTCATTTAACTTCCCAAATTATTAATCTTAACTTATAAGATTGTTTATTTATCCAAGATTCATTCTTTCGATAACTTTATAAATTTTATAAACCTACTGCTTATAAAATTTCATTTATAACTTCACAGTTTAAAATTCTATAAATTTCATTCATTTAGGAAATTCATTTCCACTACATTCAAACACTTATAAAAAAACTCGTTTTATAATGTCCATAATTCAATTTATAAATATCCATTTATAAATCTCTTAATATAAATCAGTTTATATTATTATTCTAAAACGTCTTTAAATTCCTTTATAATTTCATCATTTCGATTTATAAAAAAATCAAATTTTATAAATCCTATATTTAACTTTTATCATATATTCAAAAATCCAATCTAAATTATTTTATAAAATCATTAGTTCATATTTCTCAAAAATCGACTTTTAATCGTATTTCTAAAAATCAGCTTTTTAACTATATTTCACAAAAACCATAATTTTTATAACTTTAAAAATTATAACGTTTATTTATTTATAATGGATCAATTCCAGAAATAAAGTATATTTTCAAAATCACTTTTAAAATCATTTTAAAATCCCAAAATCTGGGTCCAATGATGCTACACATCAAATAGTCAATCACGACAACAACGATATCATATATCGATACGATAATCAATCAAATATCAAAATATCTGAAATTAAATAAATACTGTTGAGGAATCCAGTTGGATCCCTCCAACCTGTTTTCCTGCATCCAAAAACATTAGCACAATACCAATTTCGCTCCAGTACGAAATTATCGCGGTACATGTTCTTAATAAATATTATCCGCTTAATAACGGCGTAATAGGGTCTCATCCGCAAAAAATACGGGAAATCAATCAACTGCAATATATACATATGCCAATATATATATATTGATATTATATATAATACCAATTTCACTGTTTATGAAATATTCGCGGTATATGTTTTTACTAAATAACATCCGCTTACTAACGGCGCATAATGTCTATTTTAACAATCAATATATACAGTCATCATTCAAACATGCATTCAAATATTTTAAATCTAACTATTTAAAATAAAATCGAAATCTATTCGATTGAGTGAGAAGTTCTCACCTTGGTCTTTAACTTCCGTTTTAGCGATTTATTTCGAATAAAATTAAACGCGCGTTTAATTTTACCCGAAATTCTCACTAACTCCAAACGACTCCAAACCAACTCCATCGCGTAGTGCTCGTCCATACGATTCCAACGCAACTGGTTTTGCATTTTTTCGACCTCGTATGAAAAAGTTATGATTTTTACAAGTTTGTACATGATTTATATAAACAATTTACAATATAAATTTTCATATTATAACCTACATCTATCATCCACCATCCAAACTAGATCCAACGCTCCCCCTCCTTTCTCCTACATCACGCGCATCACCTACAGAAGGAACACGAGGCCGTCGAACCCAACATGCCCAATTTAGGGTTTATTATCACCACCACCACACACATCAATACTCGATCACGACACCACCATGACGAAGCCCTCTCTCCAAGCTATACTCGGCTCCAACCTGGGCACGCTAGGCCTCATCGTGTGCACGAAATTCTAGGCCGACTTTAGGGTCTTTGAACGCAATTATCCATCGATCTACAGCTCCGTTCTCAATCACAACCGTTGATATCGTAGATCTTGATGTGCTCTACATCTTTCTAGTTGAAAGATTCTTGTAAATGTTGATGGATGAAGAGAAAAGAGGAGAAGAATTTGGGAATGCCTCAGCCGTTCATGCGTTAGGGCCAGCTAGGGTTTTGCATATTTTTTTTTTTTTTTTTAGTTTGAGAGGGGTGGTCTATTTATAAGAAACAGCTAGCGTAAACACTATTCATCCCGGGAATTCCGAACTCCGATTTAGACGCCGTAACCAGCGTACCTAGGGTTTATCCCGCGTTCCGGACACAATGGAACAGGTTTCGGAAGCTAATTCGGAAGTATGTGCGAGTTATGGCTGAAAACGTTCAATTTGAATTAAACCGATTTAAATCGATTTCTAGGCGTTTTAATTTGTACTGGACAAACGGTAAATCCAATTGACTTGAAATTTGAAACCTTACAATAATATCACATTACGGATCCGATGAAACTGGTTTCGTCGAAATCCGAGACTTTTTGAAAAATGGCTATTTTGACTCGCCAAATTTAAATTAAAAACGATTCGATGCGTTTCGAGCTGCCACGATCAAACGATAACTCCGATTGACACGAAAATTGAAATCCGGTAATAACTAACTATTACGGATCCAATGAAACTGGTTTCGTTCAATTCTGAGACTGTTCAAAAATTGGCTATTTTACAGTCGATTATTAAATATTAAAATATTCAATTTTCACAGATTAACTTCTAATTCGATTTTAAAAGTTCTAAAATATTTCTATAACTCTAGTATGATTAAATAAAATTTTCCAAATTATTTACAATCATTTTTAACTCAATTTTCAATTATTTCCATAATTTAACATATTAAATTATCGATTAAATTATCCAATTAAATCCAATAATTCAAATAAAAATTTATTCGACTTAAAAATTTACTTATAAATATTTAAAATTAATTAAATATTCAAATTTTAATTACTAAAAATTCTGGGTCGTTACAATCTTTCCCCCTTAAAAGAATTTCGTCCTCGAAATTACAAGTAAGAAAAGTTACAAAATCTATTAACTTTCCAAAATTCATAATTAAACTTCTTACAATACTTTACTAAGTTTCCAAATCATACTTAGTTATCATTTCAAAAACAACTACTATTGTTTAACTTTCAATTCCAAAATCAAAGTTAAAGTTTTCAAAAATTTTCCAAAATTTTTCTCAAATTTTTCTAACGCCTTAAATTTTCGGAAAAATTCGCCATGTCTCCTTTGCGCGGCTCGATCCGAAAAAAAAATGACAGTATATATATCACAAATATACATCTCATCAAGTAATGAGGCATCCCGAAGGGAAAAAAAGTATAAAAGTGCGATATTTAATCCGAGATATGTACCTTATATTTTATTAGCGAGCATATACAGCTAATATAGCGCAAAAGCGAACTCCAAATGCGAAGCAAAAGCGATCCGCACCTACTAAACTCAACAAACAACATGAGAATCATGTATATAAAGCATAGTATCAATATACAACATATAGCAACATAACTATACATGTCACATAGCAAATGCAACTAAAGCAATATATATTCAACCATCAACCAATTACATCCATAACCAATCAATATTCATTTATATTCTCATTCATATTCAATGAATTTGGGTTTTCACTTTAAATCACATTTGATTTATTTACATTGGATTTTATCACATTCATTCTCAATTTTAATTAGTTTGCATTCACTAATTAAATCCAATTCACATTCAATTCTATTCAAATTTATTCACTTCTAATTTGAATTCAATTACATAGCTTTAAATTTCACTAATTCAATTTCATTAACTCTTAATGAATTATATACAATCATCTAACAATCATATAACAACCGATGTATTATTAATTACAACCAAATTCCTTTCACTTATATTCATTCAATTTGGTTTAACATTAAATTGATTTCCATTCCAATTTATTCAACTCCCAATAACATTAGATTTTAATGAATTAATACTTTCATTCATTATTCCATTCCAATTTATTCACATTCAATTGATTAACATTCAATTTATTCATTCAATTACAAAAGTTGAATTTCTATTCACATAACTTAAGTTCATATCTATCACTTAACTTAATTAATTTACTTTGATACCCAAAATCAATTCCATCCAACAACACTTAAGTTATATTCCATTTAACTTTAAATTCACTTTTATTTACAACTCATATTCATATAGTTTTACTTCTTATATATATAAGTTTATTCACAATTGTAAATCACTTTAATTATAATTCAATTCTTATAATTCTTTTGCTTATACAATTATTCTTTAATTTAGATTATTCAAACAACCTAACAATCAACTTATACACTTTAATAATTCTGAAAAATTATTTCTTTATATATAAAATATAATCAAGGCAAAATTATTTCATTTACCCAATTTAAACAATATTATGTTGAATTGTTCTATTCAAGTGTTTATAGATCCCTATCAACAACGTTAATTACTCGTATTAACCAGAATCCATATACCACTCAACAAACCAATCATCACAATATAAAACAATTTTATTCACTAACAAATACGCTCTCATAACTATTATTACACTCAAACTCATTCTAGAGTACTGCTGACTCTATCTCTAATGAGTAATACCCAACAGAACCATGGTTGTCGCTTAACCATCAGAGCTCTGATACCACATTGTCAGGACACGATTCTTCGTCTTCCGAAAATTCGACATCGACACTCACTTTATCGACTGCCGAGAAATCGAACGACGGAAAACCGAACACTGAGGGTTTTATTTAAGAAAAATTTAGGAAAGAAGAAGAGAAAAAGATAGAAATTAGGGAGGAGAGAAGAAGATAGGAAATTTTAAAAATAGAAAGAAAAAGAGAATAGAGAAAAAGGAAAAAAAAACAGAAGAAAATAGGACGGGACAGAAAACAACAGAACAACATCAGAATCTCACAATTCGCAGCGGAACAACATATAATAATAAATGAATAATCTTTAAACAAAGAACTATATCAGTTATTACATTTTATACATTACATTACATCATATCATCAGAGTGTACAACAACATACAACAAACAGTGCAGCGGAAAAAGAAATACTATATAAATAGTAATACGCCATGCCATCCAGCTTGCCTCCAGCAACTCCAGAATATCCAGAATATCCTGATAAACCTAACTCTTGACTGCCCGTGTGGAAATTAGTGGGCACCCAGAGTTTAGGAAGGAAAACAATAAACTCCGAGTCAGTCATGTGACTGGTGTGAGAACTCAAAACAGTTTATTTACTTTAAAATCAAAATAGAGGAATATTTTTAAATTAATTCGCAATGCTTTTAAAAATGAGACTACCATAAGGCCTCCCGCACACACACACAATGCAAACGCAGAATCGGAGGAGATTTCTCCTTATGATAGTCAAAGATGCTTGATACGCATTTAAAAGAATATTTCATATTATTATTAGTGCATAGTGTAGGGGAAAAATTCATTTTGAAAGTAGAATATAAATCTTAGCCAACATACGACCATTATCGTATGCCTACTATAGCTACCATCCAAACAGTGGTGACCACCATAAGTGAATGGCAGGTTCTACAACTAATACCGTACAAGTTTCGTATTGGGAATTGGATTTCCAACGAATGATCAGGCCAAGGAACTTCCCATTGCCACATGAGAATGCCTCTGGATGGACATCCCCGAGAACCAAACCGGATCTCTACCAACACAAGGCCGGGTTACTCCTAACTGAGTAACAACTGACCGAATATGCCATCCCCCGGTCCTTTGGGACCTTTTCACCGAGCGCTCGTAATCAATTCACACAATCATAAAGTGTTTTCAACATGAGTAAGTATCTGGGCTCTATACCATGATACCACCCTTTTCCAGAAGGAAATGGACACATCCTAAAGGGTGCTACCCCTCATAACCTTGCTGCTTCTTTCCTGTTTTGACCATTCACGGGGTGTGAGGCTCGACGAATTCACGTCCACAAAAACATACTTTATACAAAAGCCATGCTTTGGGTCAACAAATGATCAACACAATGATCACTAAGATAGACGATCAAATAAATGATCCTATCACAATAATCAACACAATGATCATTTCAGCATCACTCAGCATGTCACATTACCAAAATGGGATATATCGCTGATAACTTCAACTATATAACCTTTGAGCTCGTACGTCTCAAAGAAGGGTGTTAAGCAAAGAATAAATTCTCCGCCACCAACAGAAATATATTTGAAAGAAATCGGCTTTATATCTCAAATTGTAATGTCAGGCATACAATCCATACAAGTCTGTTCCGGGCTCGAACAAAACCGAAGGCACTTCTTACGAAGCCCTTGCAATACGGGTATTCACAATCCCGATCGAATTTCCCATCACTTAGGAGATCTCAATACCAGGAGCTACCCAGTGCAGAGACAATCGATAGGTCATCCTATCGCTTTCACAAATACTCGGTCTTCAACACCGATCTTCAAATGCAATTCATAACGACGTATCACATATTCGGAATGGGTTATACGACCCCATGGTCCTTTCCCGGTTAACCCGAATAGTGAGCGCTTATTCAAAAATAAGTGTGCATTCAATTTCAAACAATTCACATCAAATACCCATTCAAAGGGAAATATTGATAGTCGGTTATTGAACTATCACTGGATATGCACACATCACCAGATTCCAAATAATTTTCCAAATTATTTATTTTTCAAAAATATCTTCACTAGATATTAAATTTCAACACTTCAAAAATAAATCAATATTTATTTTTAACAAGTTCCACTTTTCATTCATAAATTCCATAATGAATTTATATTTCAAAATATCCATGCATATATGATTTCAATCATTCATTTCAATTTATCTTCAAAAAGATAAATTCGAATTCTTCACTTCATATTGGAAAAACAATTCCATACTTATTCAATTATAAGTAATTCACAAATTCCTTTTATTTTTAACACTTAGAAAATATTCAATATACTTAAATCGAGATTAAGTATATATTTCATTCTTTAAGGAAAACATTCTCTTAACCATATTTATTTGGGCCAAAACGAATGTTGCGTAAAACATCGTTACGACGTCCCAAAATCACTAGTATAGGGATTCAAAATTAAAATGGATATATAAATCCCAATACTATTCAAAACATTTCCTTTCGGAAATAATTTACTATAACAACAGTGTTATAGTCCACCATTTCCTTTTATTTCTCGAAAACGTCTATTTCAACAATAAATGTTGAAATCTATGGTTTCGAATCCCAACACCTTTTAAAACATCGTTAGATCGTTTTAATTATATTTAAAACATTCACATTCTAAACAATTTCTTTAACGTGTTATTCACTGTTCAAAAACGTGAATAAACTACGTTAACAAACTTCATCATTTCTATTCACTTTAACTTAAAGAATTATTCACTGTCTAAACGTGAATATAACTCCATTTATAAGTTATAACAATTAACTTATCAAAATAAGTTATTTGCGGATTTATAAAACAACGTTTATAAATTCCGTTTCTTTTTATTTATAAAAACTTCCTTTTTATAAATTCCTTTATTAACATATTTGATTTCATATCTCAATTATAAACTAAAAGTTCATATTATAAGTCAATTGCTTATAAAACGATTATTTTACAAAATCGTTCATTTAACTTCCCAAATTATTAATCTTAACTTATAAGATTGTTTATTTATCCAAGATTCATTCTTTCGATAACTTTATAAATTTTATAAACCTACTGCTTATAAAATTTCATTTATAACTTCACAGTTTAAAATTCTATAAATTTCATTCATTTAGGAAATTCATTTCCACTACATTCAAACACTTATAAAAAAACTCGTTTTATAATGTCCATAATTCAATTTATAAATATCCATTTATAAATCTCTTAATATAAATCAGTTTATATTATTATTCTAAAACGTCTTTAAATTCCTTTATAATTTCATCATTTCGATTTATAAAAAAATCAAATTTTATAAATCCTATATTTAACTTTTATCATATATTCAAAAATCCAATCTAAATTATTTTATAAAATCATTAGTTCATATTTCTCAAAAATCGACTTTTAATCGTATTTCTAAAAATCAGCTTTTTAACTATATTTCACAAAAACCATAATTTTTATAACTTTAAAAATTATAACGTTTATTTATTTATAATGGATCAATTCCAGAAATAAAGTATATTTTCAAAATCACTTTTAAAATCATTTTAAAATCCCAAAATCTGGGTCCAATGATGCTACACATCAAATAGTCAATCACGACAACAACGATATCATATATCGATATGATAATCAATCAAATATCAAAATATCTGAAATTAAATAAATACTGTTGAGGAATCCAGTTGGATCCCTCCAACCTGTTTTCCTGCATCCAAAAACATTAGCACAATACCAATTTCGCTCCAGTACGAAATTATCGCGGTACATGTTCTTAATAAATATTATCCGCTTAATAACGGCGTAATAGGGTCTCATCCGCAAAAAATACGGGAAATCAATCAACTGCAATATATACATATGCCAATATATATATATTGATATTATATATAATACCAATTTCACTGTTTATGAAATATTCGCGGTATATGTTTTTACTAAATAACATCCGCTTACTAACGGCGCATAATGTCTATTTTAACAATCAATATATACAGTCATCATTCAAACATGCATTCAAATATTTTAAATCTAACTATTCAAAATAAAATCGAAATCTATTCGATTGAGTGAGAAGTTCTCACCTTGGTCTTTAACTTCCGTTTTAGCGATTTATTTCGAATAAAATTAAACGCGCGTTTAATTTTACCCGAAATTCTCACTAACTCCAAACGACTCCAAACCAACTCCATCGCGTAGTGCTCGTCCATACGATTCCAACGCAACTGGTTTTGCATTTTTTCGACCTCGTATGAAAAAGTTATGATTTTTACAAGTTTGTACATGATTTATATAAACAATTTACAATATAAATTTTCATATTATAACCTACATCTATCATCCACCATCCAACTAGATCCAACGCTCCCCCTCCTTTCTCCTACATCACGCGCATCACCTACAGAAGGAACACGAGGCCGTCGAACCCAACATGCCCAATTTAGGGTTTATTATCACCAGCACCACACACATCAATACTCGATCACGACACCACCATGACGAAGCCCTCTCTCCAAGCTATACTCGGCTCCAACCTGGGCACGCTCGGCCTCATCGTGTGCACGAAATTCTAGGCCGACTTTAGGGTCTTTGAACGCAATTATCCATCGATCTACAGCTCCGTTCTCAATCACAACCGTTGATATCGTAGATCTTGATGTGCTCTACATCTTTCTAGTTGAAAGATTCTTGTAAATGTTGATGGATGAAGAGAAAAGAGGAGAAGAATTTGGGAATGCCTCAGCCGTTCATGCGTTAGGGCCGGCTAGGGTTTTGCATATTTTTTTATTTTTTTTTTAGTTTGAGAGGGGTGGTCTATTTATAAGAAACAGCTAGCGTAAACACTATTCATCCCGGGAATTCCGAACTCCGATTTAGACGCCGTAACCAGCGTACCTAGGGTTTATCCCGCGTTCCGGACACAATGGAACAGGTTTCGGAAGCTAATTCGGAAGTATGTGCGAGTTATGGCTGAAAACGTTCAATTTGAATTAAACCGATTTAAATCGATTTCTAGGCGTTTTAATTTGTACTGGACAAACGGTAAATCCAATTGACTTGAAATTTGAAACCTTACAATAATATCACATTACGGATCCGATGAAACTGGTTTCGTCGAAATCCGAGACTTTTTGAAAAATGGCTATTTTGACTCGCCAAATTTAAATTAAAAACGATTCGATGCGTTTCGAGCTGCCACGATCAAACGATAACTCCGATTGACACGAAAATTGAAATCCGGTAATAACTAACTATTACGGATCCAATGAAACTGGTTTCGTTCAATTCTGAGACTGTTCAAAAATTGGCTATTTTACAGTCGATTATTAAATATTAAAATATTCAATTTTCACAGATTAACTTCTAATTCGATTTTAAAAGTTCTAAAATATTTCTATAACTCCAGTATGATTAAATAAAATTTTCCAAATTATTTACAATCATTTTTAACTCAATTTTCAATTATTTCCATAATTTAACATATTAAATTATCGATTAAATTATCCAATTAAATCCAATAATTCAAATAAAAATTTATTCGACTTAAAAATTTACTTATAAATATTTAAAATTAATTAAATATTCAAATTTTAATTACTAAAAATTCTGGGTCGTTACAATAAGGGAGGTTACTTTGATTTTGTTTTGAGGCCGGGTCTAGGGTTTACTCGCGACGTCGACTGCGCTGCTTGATTTCTGGAAGGATGGTGGCGTGTTCGAGATCAGGCAGCGGTGTGGAGTTGTTCACGAGATTTCAGATGGTGGCGTGTTGGAGTGAGCAGTATGGTATTATTTTTCGTTAAATTATTATGTTTGCAGATTAGGGAGATAAGATTTGTTTAATATATATATATATATATATATAAGACTTTAAAATGTTAGAGGATCTATAAAGCGTAGATTTTTGATTTTAATGTCTATAGGCTATTCTGATATGTGTAGATCCAAAGAAAAGTAAATATACCTATTCACACTTCACTTCTGGGTTTAATCCTGAAATAGTGAAGATTTATTTGTTTAATTAAATCTAAATTATATTAGTTAACAATTTATTTGTTTAAATCAAATAAATAAATAATAAATACTTGTTCATAAGTTCAAATATTAATAATCCATATAATGTTTATACAAGGTCGAAAATCGGGAAGAGAACAAGTCAGGATTGGATGAAATTGCAAATAAAAGCAAAGGTGAGTAAATCTCACTCTGTTTGATTTTTGTTTAGACTGAAATGGTTAAATTTTAAAAAAAAATTGATTGAGTTGATTGAATGTGTTGGTGACTTTGGTTTTGGTTGGTTCTCGAGTTAATTGTTGTTTGACTCGAAGCGTTTGGATTTTTAAATAGTTTTAAACTTAAATCCTAAATAAGGAAATAGTTCAGTTTAAATTCAATAAAGGTTTAATGATTGGTGATTCATTAAATAGGTAGGATAATTTAAATGAAAAATAAATTAGTTAAATTAATTAATGATTTGGGTTAATTAATTTAAGTTTAAAATAATTAGAATGATCATTTGGTGGTTTAATAAATTAGTCATGTAATGCAATTAATAAATATGATTGCCTTGTGTAATTAATCGAGAGATAAATTAAGATAATTAAATTAAGGAGCATTAACGAAGTAAATAAAATGGTAGATGATTTCAGGAGGAGATAAATCAAGTATGATTAAAACTGTGGTTTAATTAATATAATTAATTTAGATTAAGATAAATTGAAATATAATTGGAAATCAATAGCTTAGATAATTAATGATGTAATCAAAGATTGATTAATTAAGATTGATTAATCCATAATAAGTGTCTTGTGGGAAATTAATCAACATAAATAATTAAGGATTAATGCAATTAATATAGTTAATTAATTTGTGTAGTAATTAAGATTACTTAGTGATTTCGGTAAAAAAAATTAATATCGTGAAATAAATTAAAGATAAATTACTTGAATGTAATTTAAGGATAACTAATCCAAGGTGATTTATTAAGATGAATGAATATGGAAGAGTTGATTAATTAATTGATTTGGAATTAATTAATGAAGGAATCTAACTGATTGAGGTCTGAAATTCAATTAGAATCAATCGAATTGATTTTTATGTGATTAAGCTTTGCTTATGGATGCTTGAATGATATTGGATGTTTTGAATGAGTTGATATCTCTGATATGAAATGTTGTGTATTTCATTTGAGTAACTTGAGTTAGGATAGAATGAGTTTTGAAGAGACCGGGGTCGGGTATTAGAAATACCCGAAACCGCTTCGAATTTCTATAAATTGATTTGTGAAACCAATAGGCTGGAATGAAATGATTTAGGTGAATTGGATTATTTTATCTAAGTTTGGTATTTAGAAATTGATGTGTGAAATAAGTGTTGTCTATTACAAATTGCGAATTTGTTAAATTGATATATCTTACATGTTACCCCGGGTTTGTATAAGTTGATTTCTTTGGTATTCCATGTTAGTTGGGTTTACTCACGCTGGTTTCCAGCCTGACCCGGGTGTTACTTTGGTGTAATGCTCGGGTCAGACCGAGTATTACAGATTTTCAGGTTAGGACGTTCTGGAGCTCAAGAGGCGAGCTGGATGACAATAGCGTATAGAGTATTTCCGCTGTATTTATATTATCGTTAATCTGAGACATGATAATTGTATATATTCAGTGACTGTATATATGTGAAACTCTGATGTATATTAAATGTAATCGACAGATATAGTATTCTTTTGTAAACTGTTATTATTTATTATTATATTTTATCCGCTGCGAATGTGAGTTGTTGATGTTTCTGTTCTTCTTCTTCTATCTCTTTCTTCTTTTCATAACTATCTGGAATTTTTGGCTTCGAAAATTTCGGGTCGTTACATTTGGTATCAGACCTGAAAGGTTAAGCGAGAACCTTGACTCTGGTGGGGATTACTCATTAAATAGAGTCTGTAGTACTCTAAAATGAGTTGGGAATATATATATATATATATATATATATATATATATATATATATGAGCGCGTACTTGTTATTTTCTTTTATAAAGATTTTAAATGATTTTATATAAAAGTATATTTTTGTATATAAAGGAATATTTCATTCTAATAAATATTAAGATGATTGGTTGTTAAATTATTGAAATTAAAATTAAGGAGTAATATAATACAACCAAATTGAAGTCTTGAATTGGAATTAAATTAAGTAGAAATAGAAATACAACCAAATTAAAATTTAATGGATTGAAAATGAAATTCTAAATATGGTCCCAGAATTTGAAAATTTTGTTTCAAAGTAATGAAAAATAATAAATAAGTATTATTTTTATTACTGGGATTTGTTGCAAACAATGGGTTGTTTGAAAATTGATTTGAATTTAAAACCAAGGGTAGTTTAAAATTTTAAAACATGGCTGGGAGGGCCAAGAAAATAAATATGTATGTATGTATGGATATACATGATGTCAAAGATAATTTGAAATAAACATTTAGAGATTGAGTTTTGATTTCCCCTGAAGTATGATGTAAAACCCAAGGTGATATAAGTTTTGAACTTATAAGAGGGAAAGAATTTTGAAGTTTGAAGCGGGAATTCAATTTGAGCAAGGTTGACTGGATTAAGTAAATTGGAATTTAACTTTGGGAAAGTTAAATAAGTGTAGAAAAAGCAACCAGAATTGGAAATTTCATGATGAAATTGGAATTTAACTTGGAAAGATAAATGGTTGATTTGAATTGGGAATTTGTGTGATCTCATACGGGTTTGAGATTTAAAAATTGAAATAGAGGGACGTTTTGAAATAAATTGGATGATATCATCCTATTGTTAATAAAAATCTTTAAAATGAGAATGGTATTGTATAAATAAAATAAATTTGAATAATTGAATTGTAAAAGAAACTTGTTTAAGAACTAACTTCAATCTGGAAGATAAAATTTAATAATAAATTAAAATTTTAAAATAAAATTGTATTGAAATCTTATTTGAACCTTGAAATACATAAGTAAAGATAATTTAAAATGGAATTGAGGATTGAACTTAGAAATTAAATTGATTAAAAACTTTAAATAAAAGTTAATTTGGTTTAAAGAGTTAAACCAACCTTTGAGAATTCAACTCGAATTTATATAATTCGAGATGGGTTAAAGCTGAAACTTAGATTCCGTTTGTACCATTTGAATTGAGTTTGAATTAAGTGGATTGGTGATTGAAGATGTATAAGTTTAAAAATTTAAATGAGAAATTAAATTGGATTATATTGAAATGATTTGAATTTGAAATGGGTTCAATTGATAATAATTCACATTGATTGGAATAATTTGAAATTAAAATATAAGTTGAACATGATTAAAATTAAATGGAATTTGATTTAAATTAGAAAGGGAATCAAGATAGAATTGAGTCAATTAAATGAAAATTAGTTGGGGAAGTGAACAGGTGGACTCTTGACTATTTTCAATATAAATTGTTTTAATATAAACTTATTTTTCTAAAATATTAAATATACACAACTTTTCTTTCTTAAAGCCAAATTATTTTATACTTGTTTTACAATTATTTTTGAAAGTTATTTAACTATTTTTTTTCAACTGTTTCTTAACTAATTACTACTTTTCAACTATTTCACAAACTAATTTCCATTTTACAACTATTTGGCAATTATTTAAAAAAATTTGAGACCATTTAACTATTTTCAACTATTTTACAGTTATTTTGCAAACTAATAATTATTTTTCAACTACTTACCTATTTTTCAATTTTCAAGCTATTTTCTAAACTGGTCGGAGTTCTAACTGTTATTGATTTAAATACCCAACTGAGATAAGAATTGAAGTGATAATTCAATGAGAATTAAGGCAATCGTAAATAAGTGAAAGGGAATTAATGGAAATGTGAATAGAATGGAAACTGATTTTTGCTAATAATCAATGAAAATAAATACGTAGAATGTACGTATATTATTTTATTCGCATAGTGATTTGATCCAGATTCGAGCACAGAATTTGGAGATAGTTTATCGATTCGAGTTGGGATTTTTCACCCGATTTTCGACGGCGAACCTGGATATGGATTGTTGATTGGTTCAGGATATTCTCTATCATAGTTATGGCTATGCAAGGAGAATGATGGTTTCTAATCAAGAAATCAGATCTTTGTCCGCACTAGGAAGTCAGGTGGACGATATTAGTTCGGAAGTGAAATTGTGTGATCGAGTGGGCGGTCAGATTGGTATAGCGTACAGATGATATGTGTATATCATACGGATTTGAATGAATTGATATAAAATAAAAAGTAATCAAATTTGGATATTTGATTTTGAGTAAACAAAGTTATATATTTTTGTTATATAAGATAAATCTCCACTTGTTGAACCTATCGCTGGAAGGAAAAGGATTTTTGAAAGTGTTTGAAGTATAAAGGAATTTTATACGAGATTGAAATGATCCAAGTTTTTAAATTTTATATATCTGAATATATATATAAAGGATCTTATGAGGAATTTGGAAAAAGGGTTTTGGGAACCTTTGGATTTGGAAAGGCTTTTGATTTTTGGGTAAAATCAATATTGAAATTTGGAAAGCCTAGTTGAGAATTATCGATTTGGGATAATCGATTTTGTGTAAAGGAGCTTTGTATGAGATCATACTAGGTGTATGATTTAGAGATACTATATATGTATAGTATAAAATGTTTTGATGATGGCTCTGGGGAAAAAGACGCTCCCTTGAAATGAACTTCTCAGGAGTGCCACCGGGTGGTGCTGCCTTGAGCCCAAAGGGGGTTCTAAAGTTGATCGTGTGAGGAGTCCGGACAAAACTAGTTCCTGAGGATTATGAGTAGAGTACACCATAGCGAAAGTTGTGTGTGCCGTTTGAGAGCCAACAGTTACATGGACTTTTGCTGCGATGGTAACGTAACCCAGGATGTAACTGCGACCTATGGTATAACATAGCGAAAGTCGTGTGTGCCGCTGAGAGCCAACAGTCTGCGTTTGATTTTATATCGGCAGACTGCGACCTATGTGGGAGTGGAGAGGTTTCATTTCGACAGCGAAAATCAGAGGCCGCTGAGAGCCTGCAGTTACATGGACTTTTTCTGTGACGGCAACGTAACCCTGGAATGTAACTGTGATCTGTTGTGTGGGATCCATGGCGTAATCGAGAGGCCGCGGAGAGCCTGCAGTTACATGGACTTTTGCTGCGATGGAAACGTAACCCTGGAATGTAACTATGACCATGGATGTGGTGATGATTTCCAGAGCATTCTCACCAAAGATGTTTCCTCTATTTCAAAATGCTTTCAATATTTTAAATATTTTCAATAAAATTACTTTCAAAGGTATTTTCACCGGGTGATGAAAACGGGTTTACCAAGTACTTATAGATTTTCAGTCCTACGCCTGATCAACGTATGACTGAACTTCTGTGAGAACAAGGATGGACTGGTTGAGACATCGAGTTATAAGAAATATTTTTATAAAGGGCTATTTTAATAGCATTATGTGGATTTAAAGGCATTCTAAAAATTTAAAATAGAAGTGTTGGAATTTTAGGAAAAATTAAAAAGAAATTCCAAACTGGAATTATAAAATAAAATTGAACTCAGAATGAAATGATTTTGTACTTAAAATCGAATATTGATTTAAAAATTGAAAGTAAGCTAATTGGCTAAATAATTGTTTGATTGAGTATGTAAATAAAATTTAACTTGGGTAAATAAATGGATTGTAAATTAATAATGGAATTTGGGAATGAATTCGAATTGTAAATAAAATTCAACTTAGATTTGATAATGAAATAAATAAGTGGAGATGTTGTAAAAATAAATAAAGTTTGATCGAAATAGTGATGGTTTGAACTACAAATAAAATTCAAGTGTGTTATAAATAATATTAAACGTAAATTGTGAGTAAATTAGATATAATGGAAGTGTTGTCAAATGAGATGAAATTGAATTATAATAGAAATGGTTTGCGTTGCAAATAAAACTCAAGTGAATAGAAATAAATTGAGAATGACTTTGTATAAATAAAATAAATTCGCAAGTGAATTAAGAAAGTGAATTAAAAATTTAAAATGGGTTAATTAAATTAAATAATAAATGGATGAAGCTGATAGAATAAAAAACTAAATCAAAGTTGTGATTGGAATTAGATTATCAGACTGAACATAAGTTCGGTGGCATATTAATTTGAAGTATAAATGAGTTAAGTATGTTCTTGGGTATTATTTTGATAAATTGAGAAGGTGAATTTAAAATTAAAATTTAAAATTGATGGGCTAACTGAATTTAATGGAATTTGATTAAATGAGAATCAAATAAGAGTAAACTTAAGTTTGATGTTGGAATAAATTAAAGTAAATTAACTTAAGTTTAAAATTTATGGAAGAATAAGAGTGAAAGCCCATTAAATAAAAGCTTGGATTGAATTAATTTGGGAAATGGCTAGTAATATACAAGAATGAAATGTGTCGAGCTAATGAATGGTGGGTGAATAAATTAGAAAATGAAATGGAATTAAATATAAAATGAGTTGAAATTAATTTAAAGTAGTTACAAACTAAAATAGATACTTTATTAAGCAAATATCGTCGAAATTGCATAAAAAAATAGTTGTCGTTCGGCGTAAATAAAAGTAATGAAAATGCTATGAGTTGATAGAGGTTAAATAAAATTGATTCTGAATCATTTGAAGTGAATATGAGCTTATTTGGATAAAAATAGATTGAACATAAGCAATTGAGTTGTAAACCATTAAAATTGAATGAAATGGCATATAAATTTGGTTGAAAGCAATTAGATTGGCTTTAAATCATATAAATCGCTTATGATAAGCGTTTGGTGTTTGATGCTTTGTAATGCTTGTGTTTCGCCATTTAAGTAAGTGAAATGCTAATAAATTCTCTATATATGACACTTACATATTTAAATTGAGTAAATACAGGTACCTGAAGGCCGGTTGGCTGGTTTGGATTGCGCTAATTGCTTAAGTTGCATGCTTAAAATGCTAAATAAGGTACGTCTACGCAATAAAAGTAGGAAATATGAACTGTTTTTGCTTTTTCCGACCGGGTGGGTCGATGTATATATATTTATATCTCTTGTCAAATTGCAAAAGCTCCTCCGTACAAAGGAGACTCTGCCAAAATTGTTCTAAAATTTTGGGAGTTAGAAAATTTTTGGAATATTTTGAGAAAAAAATTGGTTAACGATAAAACGGTTTCAAATTGGAAATTAAAGTAAATTAGTAAATGAAACTAATATGAATCAGATATACTTGAAAGATAAAATTCAACATTCAAAATTTAAAGTAAATTGAATTCGTATGAAGTGGGGAAAAATCTAGTTTGAATAGAAATGGATATGAAAACTTCTGTAAGGAAAGTATGTAAAGATTTGAAAAAGGCTACAATTGGATATTGTTGCTAAGTAAGATATGCAGGTATAAAAGGAAAAGGAAATTGGAGTTGATTCCAAAAGATAAATTTAAATTGCCCGACAAAAAGGTATGTATTTAAGTTTCTGTATGAAATTGGATTGGGTTTTTGATGTAGCCACTTGGCTTTTGTTTTCTTTTGAATTTGGGAGCCCGTAGAGGTCTTTTGTAGTTGTACCGAGCTAGCCGTGCAATGGAGACGCTGGCAAAAAATTTCGGAAATTTAGAGAGTTAGAAAAATTTTGGGGAAATTTTGATAATTCAAAATAGGTTTTAAATTGAAATTTAGATGATTGAGCAAAGGGATATTATTTGATACTATAAAAGGTTTTGGGAAGTTGGTTAGGATGATAATGGGTTTTAATAAAAGATAGTTGGTAGGATGTTGATAAAACTATTGAATTGTGGGTTTTGGGGAAAATTAAACGGATATTGGTCCATTCTTCCTAATTAGTAATTTCGGGGACCAAATTCTTTTAAGGGAGAGTAATGTGACGACCCGGAATTTCTAGCAATTTAAATTTGAATAGTTAATTGATTTTAAAATATTTAAAGGATAATTTTAAATTGAAGTCAAGATATCAATATTTACTTGATAATTAAATCATTGAATTATATAGTTTAAATATTGATATTTATGATTGAAATTGGGTAAATTGTTGAATCTAAAATTTCTAAGCATGTTTAAATAATTTGAAGGCTTATATAATCTATAATGATGATACTGAAGATAATAGAATGGTTGAAATTTAATTTAAAGGTAATTTGTTCAATTTTAATAATATATCGTTTAAATTGGAATTCAAAAATAGCCTTCCGAGGCATAGTCTCGGAATTCGACGAAACCAGTTCTATTGGATCCGTAATAGTTAATTATTATCGGATTTCAATTTTCGTAGCAATCGGAGTTGTCGTTTGACCCTGGCAGTTCAAAACGCTTTGAACTATTTTAATCGTTTTAATTTAAAATTGATCGTTTACATTCGTAACTCACGCATATGATCGAATTAGCTTCCGAAACATGTTCCATTGTGTTCGGAATACGAGTAAAGCCTTATAATCGCCTCACGGCATTCCTTAAGAGGAGTTAGAAAATTTAAGTAGCAATCGATAAAGCATTTTGAAGTTTTATATAAGTTAAAAAAATTAATTTAATTTAAATTAGCAAGATATTTTCCTTTACAATGTCGTGTTCAAGAAGCTTTCCATCTCCTTTATTCTTATTCTCATCCCCCCTTGATTCTTTGAGCAGATCAAAATCTATAAAAAAAATAGAATGAACGAAATTTCGTTCGAAGATAAAAATCAAAATAATCTCATCCCCTTCCCAGTATTGCCTCGTCTCCGGTTTCAATTGAATTCATGCCGAGAAGCCGCGACGAAGAAGAAGCTTTCGCGAGTTCTAGGGCATTGCATGAGCATGTAGGGTTCGACTCGGCTCGAACTCGAATTCATATGCAAGAGGAGAGGTCGCGCGCTCTCTCTCTCTTCCCCTTTCGTCCTCTGGGTTGCTAAATCGATCACGATAAGGGAGGTTACCGTGATTTTGTTTTGAGGCCGGGTCTAGGGTTCACTCACGACGTCGACTGTGCTGCTTGATTTCTGGAAGGATGGTGGCGTGTTCGAGATCAGGCAGCGGTATGGAGTTGTTCACGAGATTTCAGATGGTGGCGTGTTGGAGTGAGCAATAAGGTATTCTTTTTCGTTAAATTATTATGTTTGCAGATTAGGGAGATAAGATTTTTTTTAAATATATATATATATATATATATATAAGACTTTAAAATGTTGCAGGATCTATAAACGGTAGATTTTTGATTTTAAATGTCTATAGGCTATTCTGATATGTGTGATCCAAAGAAAAGTAAATATACCTATTCACACTTCACTTCTGGGTTTAATCCTGAAATAGTGAAGATTTATTTGTTTAATTAAATCTAAATTATATTAGTTACCAAATTATTAGTTTAAATCAAATAAATAAATAATGAATATTTGTTCATAAGTTCAAGTATTAATAATACATATAATGATTATACAAGGTCGAAAATCGGGATGAGAACAAGTCAGGATTGGATGGAATTGCAAATAAAAGCAAAGGTGAGTAAATCTCACCCTGTTTGATTTTTATTTAGACTTAAATGGTTAAATTTAAAAAAAAAATTGATTGAGTTGATTGAATGTGTTGGTGACTTTGGTTTTGGTTGGTTCTCGAGTTAATTGTTGTTTCACTAGAAGCATTTGGATTTTTAAATAGTTTTAAACTTAAATCCTAAATAAGGAAATAGTTCAGTTTAAAATCAATAAAGGTTTAATGATTGGTGATTCATTAAATGGGTAGGGTAATTTAAATGAAAAATAAATTAGTTAAATTAATTAATGATTTGGGTTAACTAATTTAAGTTTAAAATAATTAGAATGATCATTTGGTGGTTTAATAATGTAGTCATGTAATGCAATTAATAAATATGATTGCCTTGTGTAATTAATCGAGAGATAAATTAAGGTAATTAAATTAAGGAGCATTAACGAAGTAAATAAAACGGTAGATAATTTCAGGAGGAGATAAATCAAGTATGATTAAAACTGTGGTTTAATTAATATAACTAATTTAGATTAAGATAAGTTGAAATATAATTGGAAATCAATAGCTTAGATAATTAATGATGCAATCAAAGATTGATTAATTAAGATTGATTAATCCATAATAAGTGTCTTGTGGGGAATTAATCAACATAAATAATTAAGGATTAATGCAATTAATATAGTTAATTAATTTGTGTAGTAATTAAGATTACTTATTGATTTCGGTAAAAAAATTTAATATCGTGAAATAAATTAAAGATAAATTACTTGAATGTAATTTAAGGATAACTAATCCAAGGTGATTTATTATGATGAATGTATATGGAAGAGTTGATTAATTAATTGATTTGGAATTAATTAATGAAGGAATCTAAGTGATTGAGGTCTGAAATTCAATTAGAATCAATCAAATTGATTTGTATGTGATTAAGCTTTGCTTATGGATGCTTGAATGATATTGGATGTTTTGAATGAGTTGATATCTCTGATATGAAATGTTGTGTATTTCATTTGAATAACTTGAGTTAGGATAGAATGAGTTTTGAAGAGACCGGGGTCGGGTATTAGGAAATACCCGAAACCGCTTCGAATTTCTATAAATTGATTTGTGAAATCAATAGGCTGGAATGAAATGATTTAAGAGAATTGCATTATTTTATCTAAGTTTGGTATCTAGAAATTGATGTGGGAAATAAGTGTTGTCCATAGCAAATTGCGAATTTGTTAAATTGATATATGTTACATGTTACCCCGCGTTTATATAAGTTGATTGCTTTGGATTCCATGTTAGTTGGGTTTACTCACCCTGGTTTCCAGCCTGACCCAGGTGTTACTTTGGTGTAATGCTCGGGTCAGACCGAGTATTACAGATTTTCAGGTTAGGACGTTCTGGAGCTCAGGAGGCGAGCTAGATGTCAATAGCGTATAGAGTATTTCTGCTGTATTTATATTATTGTTAATCTGAGACATGATAATTGTATATATTCAGTGACTGTATATATGTAAAACTCTTATGTATATTAAATGTAATCGACGGATATAGTATTCTTTTGTAAACTGTTATTATTTATTATTATATTTTATCCACTGCGAATGTGAGTTGTTGATGTTTCTGTTCTTTTTCTTCTATCTCTTTCTTCTTTTCATAACTATCTGGAATTTTCGGCTTCGAAAATTTCAGGTCGTTACAGTAAACCAAAACAGTTGTTTGAAAATAAAAGCAGTTTATTTTAAATCAAAGCAAATAAAAGAATTTTGAAAGAAATTCACAATGCTTTTTGGAAATGAAACTGCCATAAGGCCTCCCACCACACACACAATGCAAACGCAGACTTGGGGGAGATTTCTCCTTATGATAGTCAAATATGCTTGATACGGGAAAAATTCTTTGATATTGTTACTAGTGCATAGTGTAGAAAACATTTCAAAAATATAATATTAATCTTAGCCAGCATAGACATTTCGTACTATGCCTACTATAGCTACCATCTAAACAGTGGTAACCACCATAAGTAAATGGCAGGTAATATAACTAAAACCATACTGGGTTCGTATCGATAATTGGATTTCCAACAAATGGTCAGGCTAAGAAGCTTCCTGGGCCACATGGGTACGCCTCTGGAGGGACATCCCGAGAACCTAACCGGATCTCTGTCAACACAAGGCCGGGTTACCTCTATAACTAAGTAACTACTGACACGAGTATGCCATTTCCCGGCTATAACCAACCTTTATCCAGGCCCCAACATCAATCACAAAGGAATATATATATATATTTGCGATATCCACATAAGTTAAGTATCTGGGTTCCTTACCATGATACCACTTCTATCCAGAAGGGAATGCACATACCCTAAGGGGCGCTACCCCCAATAACCTTGGTGCATTTTTCCTGTTTCGACAATTACAGGGTTGTGAGGTTCAATGAAGTCTCTTCCACAAAGCTACGCTTTTTACAAAAGCCATGCTTTGATCATCTAATGATAAAAAAATGATCATCAATACACAACAACACTTAGCATGCCACACTGCCAAATTGGGAGTATATCGCTGATAACTTCAACTACATAACCTCTGAGCTCGTACGTCTCAGAGAAGAGTGTTAAGCTAAGAGGATAAATTCTCTGCCACCAACAGATATGTATTTGAAAGAAATTGGCTTTATATCTCAAAGTGTAGTGTCAGAAACACGACTATACAAGTCTGTTCCGGGGTCGAACAGAACGGAAGGCACTTCGTCCAATAAAGGAAGAAGCCCTTGCAAATCCAGGCGTCCACAATCCCGATCGGACTTCCCATCACTTAGGGAATCCCTATACCGGAGCTACTCGGTGCATAGACAATCGATAGGTTATCCTATTGTTTTTGAAGACACCCGGTCTTCACCACCGGTCTTCAATTACTCTCCATTCGTCGAAACACTATTCGGAATGGGTTATATGACAGAAAGGTCTTTTTCCGGCTAATCCGAATAGTGAGCGTCAATTTTTAAACCATGGGGATATGTCATTCACAATGATTCACAGGTTCGATGTGGGTTTCGGATAACCAACTAGAATCCGACTCCCTGTCGCATCGGAATTCAAGTGCCGTTTTACAGCCAAAGGGTTTCACATTCACACAAAAGTGTATTCATCACAGATATCATAGTTTGGCATAAAGCAATTCATATCACATATCATCACAGTTACAATCAGGGATATCAATCAATACACATCATACAATAGTTATCAATCATATACAACTAAGATGAATCGATCGTGAGATTTAAACCGATTACTCACATAATTAGATTCATTAAATGATTCTTTTAATTAACTTCCCAAATTAATTATCTTAATTAATAAAAACCCCAAATTTATTTAAGATAAATACACTTAATCAAGTTAAATTTAATTACATCATAAAATTTATTAGAAAACATTTTGTAATCAATTTTATAATTAGAAAGATATAATTTATTTAAAACAAAATGAGTTGAATATTAAATTTTTAGTATTTAAAATATTGGGAAAACTTGATCAATCTTGTTTAATAAATTTAATAAAAATCTCATCCCTTTCGAAACTTAATTTAAATGTATCTTTAAACTTAATACATTTGAACTTGATTAAATTTCTTCATTAAACTTAGTTAAAACTTTTACTTTTATTAGTTAAAATTTTAAACCAGGAAATGCTTTCCAAACTTAAATTTGGTTCATTTTCAACATAATATAAACTTTGAAACCCTAGAAACAAATTTTCTTAAAAACTGTAGCTTAACCACTACAGACCCGAGTCAATAAAAGAAACTCGAGCATTCACGATAACCACTTCGAGTCTTTCTCGGAATTTCCACCTACTTGCTTCGAGACTTTAAAAATTTAACTGGCGTGACACTTTTTTTTCAAAATTCTGTTAGATATAAAACCAACCCGATACCATGCTTATTTGACACGAGCACACCTTCGAGTTTCCAACCATTCCCCTTGTGTATTGCTTCGAGTTCTCCCCTGTCTTCCCCAATGTTCTCAACTGACAAGCACATGAGCATGTACACATGCATGGCCTCCTTCGCCGTCGTTAGTGGGTGTTGCGACCACCCACGAGTCGCCGTGCATTCATAAAACACTCCAATAACCAGAATTTCGAAGAAATTTCGAAAACGAGAAATTTGGGTCCTTCGTCCCCAAACCCATCAAAACGCCATTGGGAAAATTCGCTTCGCGCCGACGCCAAAGATCACCAGAGGCAGCGTATCTCCATCACGAGCTTCCTATGCCACTCGTGTCTCTCCACCATCCGGTCTCGCCTAGTCCGAAGCACCCAAAACGACAATTTTTGCCGATTACTGTTCAATGCAAAAGCAAGGGGTAAAACCCTAATTTGATCTCGTCTTCATTCCACAATGTTCTAAAAAATCCTTGAGCATTTTTCTCAAGCTTCCCTACCCCCCAACAAGCTTCATCCAAGATCGCCCGATGAACTATGTGGCTAATGAGCAGAAATTGCCCAAAAATTCGAATATGATCATCATTACTTTACTAAATGAATACTTGCTTAAGAAATCTGATTTGACTTTCAAAAATCATTATTTTTAATAAGCTTCCAGATGGTATATTTGAAATTTAAATTTACGAAGTTTGAATTTTTACATATTTTACATGGTCACTGTGTTTTTCTTTTCTTCCAGGTTTTAAATCCTGAATAATATCTTTTTAAATGTTTAAAACTTTCAATTTAAATGAATTTAACACATTTTTTTGGTATTTAAAGTCTTACACAACTAGAATCAAAGAACTTGGATTCTTGACAAGTTAAAAAAAGGAAAACCTGTAACTAGAACAGGGTTGTCAACATGCATAGGCAAATGCACAATTCATTCACAAATTTTTTTGTTGCATACAAACCATATTCAACTTGCATACATTACGTATTCAATCAATCAGATAATAATCAAGTTTCTGGAAAAGTTTACTCACCTCTTTTTTTTATTAGCAGAGACAGTTCCCTGTTTTCAAAATTTTAAAATCTAGAACTCTTCTTTTTTCCTTTTCCTTCTTCTTAGCTTGATTCCCTTTTTTGAATTGTTATCTGCAGCAAATTTTTGTGGACTTGCTTAAGTTCTGATGGAATTTGCTCACTCAATCTTTTAACAAAAATTAAAAATTTAAATTACTTACAGTACTTTTTTTTTCTGAACAGGGGAAGAAATTTATGGCCTGCACTCTTTAAGCTTTGTGTTTGCTGTTGTTTTTTTTCCTTTCAAATTGATTCCTAAACTTTTCCTAAATCTTTGAAACTCCTGCTTGATTCTATAATGTTGGTTTAAGATTGGAATTACCCTTCCTTTGGCTTGAGATATTAAGAAGAAGGTTGTTATAGATTTAACAGAATTTTTCTGGAAATCTTTTCTGGTTTCAATTGTTGAGGAATTGTGTTTGTTTCTTAATGATTTCTTCTTCTTTTTTTTGATGTGAAGATTTAACAGAATTTTCTTTTGAAATGAAAAAAAAGAAGATAAATGACTTGTAAAATCTTATTTTATTTCTCTATAACTTTCTTAAGTAAAACAAATAATACAAATGACACTTGTAATTCCTTTCTTCCTTTGAATTACATTTGTCACCACAGTCCTTGTTAACTTTAACACTTGTAATGAAAAAAATTCTTATTTTATTAACCAAATAATTTGCATTATATAAATTGTATTTATACTTACATTTTCCCATTAACAAATATCAACTTTATATAAATGCATGTTATCAAAAAGAGAATGGTTTTGAACTTTTTAAATACATATTAAATAATTCCCATAGATATGTATATATAAATTCAAATTATTTTACTAAAAACATTTATTTTAAAATTTAAATTCAGATTTAAAATCAAATTCAATATCCAAATCTACCAATGTATGCACACATACACACACATATATTTATATATATAAATAAAAGTTAAACTCAAATGATTTTAAAAACTTTTAATTATTTCAAAATTTTAAACTTAAAAGAAATTTGAAATTCTTATTTATTTATATCATCATTTATTTATTTATTTTGTAACTTTTCAAATTTTTTATTATAAAAGTTCAACATTTACCAATTTTAAATTGATGAATTTTGGTACGTTATAGATTTCCCCCTTAAGAAATTTCTGTAGGATCGATTTCACCCTAGAGGGGGGGTGAATAGGGTGATAGTGTTAATTGTAAAAATTAATCGCAGAAGCTTATAAACTAATATTAACACAGATCACAGAATATTACCAGCACAGAGATAAATAGCAGAATAATAAAATGCAGAACGGAACAACACAGAATTTATCCAGCTTCGGCAAAACCCTGCCTACGTGCTGCCCCAAGGTTTCTACTAGAAATTAGATAGTCCCTCGCTTACACACGTAAACTCGCTATACCCGCTATTGACTAACCTAACTCTACGCTCAAAACCTTGACCACAACTCAACTATCGAGTTGCAAATTCCCAAACTACACACCGTAGTTTGCACCCTAGTCACACGACTAGAAAAATTAAAACGGTTTAAAAAAGGAAAATTACAAATTAAAAAGCAAATTAAAATTAAAACCTAATTAAAAAAACCCTATATAAAAAAAATATTTCTCCCTTTTAAAACAATAGGCCGGCCCTTTCTTCAATTCGACCCGTCTCTTTATTTTCTTTGCTTTGTTTGATTGCGTATACAATGGTGGCCGTTCCTCTTTCAATTTTAGGGCTTTCGTTCGTGATTCAAATTAGGGCTTTGAAGAACCGTTACTACTTCGATCGAATCTGTGATTGTTCAAGATTTGCCTTGCTCGATCGATTTCTGGTTGTTGCTCACTTCGGTTCTTTGATGATTGAGTTCGATTTCTCCGGTATGTAATTTGTGCCTTTTTCTTCTTTTCATTTTTTGTGCTTGAACTCAATGAATCATTGCCGATGATGATGTAGGGTTTTATATAGGAATCCAATTCCTATTTTTGCGTTCGTATAGATTGATTTGAATTTGTCAATTAATTTGTTCGGCCGTTGATTTTAGCTTGGATGTTTGAGATGATTGCTGACTTCTTCAATTCACGTATATATTTTGGTTGCTTAACATTCACGGTATTGAATCATTACGTGATGACCACGGCTTGGAATTCTTGACTTGGTTTGAATTTTCTCGGCTTTGAATTTTAACTTGGTCAATGATTTTTGCGTTGCCTTTCTTGTTGACTATGACATGACCATCTTCACTGTAAATTGATCAATTTGAAATTTTGTTCACGGCTTATACGAGTCCTTTCTTGCATTCCTGTACTGATGCATTCACTTCATGTTTTGAGCTTCAACTGTGCTCGAGCTCTGTCCATAGTTGTTCAGTTTACAAGATGCTCCACTTGATCATGTACTTTGTTCTTTGCTGCCTCTATTATGTATGCATTTGCATACTGCTGTTGTTTGAATATTGTTGGATGCCATCTTCATGTACTCGATATTGTGGCATGTGGTCTTTGTATTTGCTGGCTAGAATCTCTGCATCCATGTTCTTCACTGTTTACATCATTTGACTTGTCTGGTCTGGTCTTGAGTGTGCTATTGAGATACATGCATTGATGTAAACTTGTGTATCTTGTAGCTTTCATGTTTGCTGTATCACTTACAAATATTGATGCATTTGTTTGTTGCAATTGGGTTGGTCTGCACTGCTTGTTGTAATCATGTACGAACTGATGCTGCACTTGGTCTTTGTTGTAACTGGAACTGTTGAGTTTGTTTTGTTTGCCGAGATTCTTGCTTGTAGTTGATGGTTCATTTGACTTGGAATACTGGTGCATTTGCAGTTACTTGCATTGGTGCTGTTGCAATTTGTTACGGCCTATAGTGTTCATGTAATCTTGTGTTTATTGTTGCATCCATTGCAGTCCTATATGTGTATGCATCTTCTTGTCTCTGCTCCAATCTGGTTCACTTGTACCTGATGTACATGCAGCTGAAAGATGCGTAAAGTCTTTGCCTGGTTTCAGTCTTGTTTCATGTTTGTGGCTGTACTTGTATGCTTCATATATGTGAGTGTTTGAAGGTTGCTACTAACTTGATTTACTTCATGTTGCTTAGGGTTGTCTGCACCTCTGGTCAGCAGCTTGTCGAATTTACATTTACACTGTGTCATTTATCTTTGCACTTGCATACTTGGTTTCCACCTTGATGTTGTGTAGCCTGGTCTCTGTTGCATGTGTTGCCTCTGGTGTAGTCTTTTCTGGTGCATTGTCTTTTGTATCACTGAGTTGAGTAACAGCTGTGGTCCATGTTGCTGCTGGTCGATAAGTATACATGCATACTTTGATCATTGCATTCATGTGTGCATTTGCAGTTGCACCTGTGTTGAATCCAGTTTCAAACACTCGGGTTTGACCTTGTGCTGAGAATTGTGACATTTATATTATTGCACGTGAGTTGAACCCGACTTTTTATTTGGGTTTGACCTGTGCTCACCTGTCCCTGTAAATCAATCAAGTGTATATATCGGTGTGCACGGCCTTGTGACATATACAGTAATATACTGTGTATGTCACAAGTTGTTCGTGTATGATGAATTCAAATTTAAATTATGAAGAACAACCCAAATAACTGAGGCAAACAATGTTTTCAAAATCATCTTTTATTTTGAATTGCAAAAATATTTTATTTTCAATTTTACTGCGTTAGTGAATATTTTTGCAGATTTCTCAGATGCTGGATTCAAATTGGAATGCAGTTGAAGATAAATACGAGTGTGAGTGATATGTAGTGAGGTGAATTGTAAATATGAAATGTGATGAAATTGTAATCAAAATTGTATATGTATAGTGAGAGCTTGAAATTGTACTATTCAAAATTGTAATAAATATTTGTTTGAATAAAATATTCGTTTGAATTCAAAATCTGTGTTATTTATTTTATTCAGCAAATATTTATTTAATCTGTGAAAATAAATAGTATATTAACAAATACATTTAAATGAATGTATATATGTTTATTATCATCAAACAAAAATCATATAGCGCAAAGCGCATATTTAACAATCTCCCCCTTTTGATGATAACAAACATATATTTAAGATTTTGAATATTTAAATGTATTTGATAATTTCAATTGCTCCCCCTATTTGAATGCTTCCTTTCTATATGATACTCCCCCTACATATATGACTCCCCCTACATATATGCATACAAACAAAATGTGTGAATGAGTCTATATGCAAATGGAAAATTATTTGACCTTTGCTTGATTTTATTTGACAAAATCTTAACTTTTCTCTCCCCCTTTTGTTATCAGCAAAAGAATAATAGTATTAGAGAAAATAGAGATAAAGTAATCGATATCAATCCAACATTAAAACTCAATTGAATATAAATATTAAATTTCAATAAAAAATCAAACAAAAATCATAAATATTTTGTTAGGCGCATATTCCACTTTTAGAATGATGGAAATGATGTCATCATATAAAACCATACAGTTTTGTCTATTTGTGGTATATTTATATCAGGAATTTGAATATCTACTAACCATGCATAACCGTTAGGACTTTTAAATGAGATTAGTAGTATTCCAATTTTATTTTTAAAAATTGAATTCAAGTATCTTCTAACCACGCATAACCGTGAGGACTTTTAAATGGGATTAGAATCAACTTGTTTATTTTAAAAATCAACTTTTGATATGCGTTCCATACATGCATAACCGTGAGGACTTTTAAATGAGCATGGAAGCACATAACAAATTCCAAGTAATTCACCCATGCATAACCGTGAGGACTTTTAAATGAGAGTGAATACTTTGGTATTTATTTATTTATTTATTATTATTATTATTATTATTATTTTTTTTTAAAAAATGTGAAAATGAAAAACGAACGATTCCTGTTTAAAGTACCACATATCGACAAACTATATAGAATTTTGATGAATGATGGTTGATAGAAATATGATAGACATAGAGATGGTCATGGAATTTGTACCAACAAAAAAAAGTTTTATAACTCTTGTTTAAATTTCTAAAGAAATTTTCTATTTATACTTTCTCGAGTTATGATATATGATCAATATCAACACTCATCACTTTTTCAATCACTGTTTTTCTTTTCGATAATCATTTGGGAGTCAGATTAGTCATAATAGTCGTTTAAAATCAAATTCAAAAATAATTATGAAATTAATTTTTCAAAAATGAATAATCTGAAAATATGGTCAAAAATGATTTTCTCCAGGGGGTTTTAAAAGAAAAATTTTCTGCTATTTGAAAATTATTTGAAATGAAGAATATGCAGATATTTTCTTTGAAAAAAAACGATGCAGCAAATGAATGTTTCAAAAATTAATCACGTTACACTAATAATTTTTCTATCAACCATATTACCAGTGTAATCTGCATCTGAATTTAAATTTTACTCAAAATTCACTCGTTGAATGTCAAAGACCAGATTAAGAAATTTCAACAAATTTTCTCATGATTATTATCAACAAATTTTAAATGAAATTCTCTTGGATTTGAAATGAAAACCATGTCAACAATCAAACATATATTAAAGTGTCAATTTTAGCAGCCATCAAACATTATTTTTATTTCAAGGCAATTTCTTAAAAGTTTCAACACTTTCAAAAAAAATTTAAAATCCTTTTTACAATTTTTAAAATAGAATTCATTAGGATTTTAAATCGAGACCGTGTCAAAACATGAATATAGTTTTAGCCAAAAATATTATAACAACAAAATTATTATCCAATCAAAACACTATTTTTCTCTCAAACTTATATATCAAGTAATTCTAGAGAATTTTATAGTGTTTTTGGCATAAGAATATAAATGGCTAACAATTTTGAATAAAGTCAGAATCAAAATCATCATTAAATCATCATCATATCATCATCGTATAATTGGCTGGTTTTATTCAGAAAATGGTACAGATTATCACATTTAATATATCGTACAAATAAATATACTTTTACCTGTCTTTACCTTTACGATATTTCTCGTCGTTGTTCATTGTGATTCTGTCACCCTTATATTAGGCTAAGGAACTTAGCTTTGTCGCCCGTTGTGTTTCCGAAACAGCCAAAATCCAGAGAACACTATTGTTGTTCCTTAGCCTGCCACCACACCTACACGGAAAAGGATTTATGTGACCTATTTGTTTTTATAGGTCCATGGTTGTTAGTGGCAGAAAATTTTGAAAAATAATTTTGTGTAGACCCAAAACTATTTATAATTGTTCCCTTTGGCACCCAAATTTGTTTAACTTTGAGAGATTTTATATTTGTGCCTTTTGGAACCCAAATCGGTATAGTTTTCACATGTTTGGGTCTATACCAACAATTATTGTGATCGTGTCCAAATTTTCTACAAATTGTGCACATAGAATTAACTTGATTAATCTTGTTTCCAACAATTTTTGAATTATTAAATCCAAGTCCTTGTCTAACCGTATTAACAGTTTGCTTTCCTAATAGCATATTCAACGATTTTTCACTTTTTGAAAATTTATCTAAAGTCGTAGACAATTGTTGGACTTTTGATTTGAGAAATTCATTTTCGTTTAACAACTGTGTGCACTTTTTAATAGAATTCTCTTTCCTAGTATTTTCATTCTCCTTTAAAATCAGAATTTCATTTTCAAGCGATTTTATTTTAATTTCTGATTTTTTAATTTCCTCATCAAATGTTGGACACTTATCACACTTAGGGATCCTACTTTGATAGGTTTTAACTAATTGATCAAGTTGTTTATTACATTCTATCAAAGTATCTTTTTGAGATTCAAGTTTGGCGTATTTTTCCCTAAGTCGTTCAAAACAACCGTTTACTTCATGAAAATATATAAGCAACTCAGAATGGGTAAGTTTTGATACCTCACTTGGCTCGTCATCGTCACTGTCAGTTGTATCACCTCGAAGACACAATTCTGCCTTTTCGCTTTCACTGCCAGTGCTTTGATCATTCTCGTCTATTTCATCCCAAGTGGCTGCAAAACTTTTCTTTTTCTGTTTCTTTCCGTGGCTGGATTTAATTTGTGGACAATCGGGCTTGATATGGCCGGGTTTGTTGCAATTATAACAAATAAACTTTTGTTCTTCTGAGTAGTCTAGTGCTTTGGCTATTCTGCTTTTTGCTTTTTGATTTCGAGCTGAATTTCCATGTTTTTGATTCCAATTTTTGAATTTCCTTATTAACAGCTCCAATTCTGTTGCTCCATCATCTTCATCGTTATCATCATCACTTTCGGTTGTTCCTTTGAGAGCTATTGATTTCTTTTGAGTGTCACCTCCTTCACGCTCTTCTTTGAATTTCATTTCTAGCTCATAAGTGGTGAGATTTCCGATGAGTTCCTCAACTTTAAGTTGTTTTAAATCTTTCGATTCTTGTATGGCAGTAACTTTTGCTTCAAAGCTTCGTGGAAGGACTCTGAGGATTTTCCGGACTATTTCTAATTCGGTGTATGTTTTTCCGAGAGCTTTTGATTTGTATACGATATTGGAGAGTCGTCCGTACATCTCTTTGACATTTTCTTCCTTCGCCATTTTGAAGTTCTCGTATTCGCTGCTTAGCATTGCAAGGCGAGATTCTTTGACTTGAGATGTTCCTTCGTGAGTCACTTCTAGTATGTGCCATATTTCCTGCGCAGTTAGACAATGTGAGACACGATTAAATTCAAATTGATCCAATGAACAGATAATAGAATTCATGGCTTTGGCATTAGTATTCTGTAATTTATTTTCTAATTCTGTCCATTGTTCCTTTGGTTTCTCTATTTCCTGATTATCTACAGTTATAGTTGGTATTCTATAACCTGTCTCAACAATATTCCAAGCGTCAATGGTTTTCAGAAAAATTTGCATTCTATTTTTCCAATAAGCATATTCACCATTGAATATTGGTGGTCTAACTATGGATTGACCTTCTGCAAAAGCATTATTAAAAGAAGCCATTTTAAAAATTCGAATTTTTAAACAAAAACTGATTTTTTTTTCAAAAAAAATAGAATTTTTAAAACAAATGTTGACTTCTATTCCTAGCTCTGATACCACTTGTAGGATCGATTTCACCCTAGAGGGGGGGTGAATAGGGTGATAGTGTTAATTGTAAAAATTAATCGCAGAAGCTTATAAACTAATATTAACACAGATCACAGAATATTACCAGCACAGAGATAAATAGCAGAATAATAAAATGCAGAACGGAACAACACAGAATTTATCCAGCTTCGGCAAAACCCTGCCTACGTGCTGCCCCAAGGTTTCTACTAGAAATTAGATAGTCCCTCGCTTACACACGTAAACTCGCTATACCCGCTATTGACTAACCTAACTCTACGCTCAAAACCTTGACCACAACTCAACTATCGAGTTGCAAATTCCCAAACTACACACCGTAGTTTGCACCCTAGTCACACGACTAGAAAAATTAAAACGGTTTAAAAAAGGAAAATTACAAATTAAAAAGCAAATTAAAATTAAAACCTAATTAAAAAAACCCTATATAAAAAAAATATTTCTCCCTTTTAAAACAATAGGCCGGCCCTTTCTTCAATTCGACCCGTCTCTTTATTTTCTTTGCTTTGTTTGGTTGCGTATACAATGGTGGCCGTTCCTCTTTCAATTTTAGGGCTTTCGTTCGTGATTCAAATTAGGGCTTTGAAGAACCGTTACTACTTCGATCGAATCTGTGATTGTTCAAGATTTGCCTTGCTCGATCGATTTCTGGTTGTTGCTCACTTCGGTTCTTTGATGATTGAGTTCGATTTCTCCGGTATGTAATTTGTGCCTTTTTCTTCTTTTGATTTTTCGTGCTTGAACTCAATGAATCATTGCCGATGATGATGTAGGGTTTTATATAGGAATCCAATTCCTATTTTTGCGTTCGTATAGATTGATTTGAATTTGTCAATTAATTTGTTCGGCCGTTGATTTTAGCTTGGATGTTTGAGATGATTGCTGACTTCTTCAATTCACGTATATATTTTGGTTGCTTAACATTCACGGTATTGAATCATTACGTGATGACCACGGCTTGGAATTCTTGACTTGGTTTGAATTTTCTCGGCTTTGAATTTTAACTTGGTCAATGATTTTTGCGTTGCCTTTCTTGTTGACTATGACATGACCATCTTCACTGTAAATTGATCAATTTGAAATTTTGTTCACGGCTTATACGAGTCCTTTCTTGCATTCCTGTACTGATGCATTCACTTCATGTTTTGAGCTTCAACTGTGCTCGAGCTCTGTCCATAGTTGTTCAGTTTACAAGATGCTCCACTTGATCATGTACTTTGTTCTTTGCTGCCTCTATTATGTATGCATTTGCATACTGCTGTTGTTTGAATATTGTTGGATGCCATCTTCATGTACTCGATATTGTGGCATGTGGTCTTTGTATTTGCTGGCTAGAATCTCTGCATCCATGTTCTTCACTGTTTACATCATTTGACTTGTCTGGTCTGGTCTTGAGTGTGCTATTGAGATACATGCATTGATGTAAACTTGTGTATCTTGTAGCTTTCATGTTTGCTGTATCACTTACAAATATTGATGCATTTGTTTGTTGCAATTGGGTTGGTCTGCACTGCTTGTTGTAATCATGTACGAACTGATGCTGCACTTGGTCTTTGTTGTAACTGGAACTGTTGAGTTTGTTTTGTTTGCCGAGATTCTTGCTTGTAGTTGATGGTTCATTTGACTTGGAATACTGGTGCATTTGCAGTTACTTGCATTGGTGCTGTTGCAATTTGTTACGGCCTATAGTGTTCATGTAATCTTGTGTTTATTGTTGCATCCATTGCAGTCCTATATGTATATGCATCTTCTTGTCTCTGCTCCAATCTGGTTCACTTGTACCTGATGTACATGCAGCTGAAAGATGCGTAAAGTCTTTGCCTGGTTTCAGTCTTGTTTCATGTTTGTGGCTGTACTTGTATGCTTCATATATGTGAGTGTTTGAAGGTTGCTACTGACTTGATTTACTTCATGTTGCTTAGGGTTGTCTGCACCTCTGGTCAGCAGCTTGTCGAATTTACATTTACACTGTGTCATTTATCTTTGCACTTGCATACTTGGTTTCCACCTTGATGTTGTGTAGCCTGGTCTCTGTTGCATGTGTTGCCTCTGGTGTAGTCTTGTCTGGTGCATTGTCTTTTGTATCACTGAGTTGAGTAACAGCTGTGGTCCATGTTGCTGCTGGTCGATAAGTATACATGCATACTTTGATCATTGCATTCATGTGTGCATTTGCAGTTGCACCTGTGTTGAATCCAGTTTCAAACACTCGTGTTTGACCTTGTGCTGAGAATTGTGACATTTATATTATTGCACGTGAGTTGAACCCGACTTTTTATTTGGGTTTGACCTGTGCTCACCTGTCCCTGTAAATCAATCAAGTGTATATATCGGTGTGCACGGCCTTGTGGCATATACAGTAATATACTGTGTATGTCACAAGTTGTTCGTGTATGATGAATTCAAATTTAAATTATGAAGAACAACCCAAATAACTGAGGCAAACAATGTTTTCAAAATCATCTTTTATTTTGAATTGCAAAAATATTTTATTTTCAATTTTACTGCGTTAGTGAATATTTTTGCAGATATCTCAGATGCTGGATTCAAATTGGAATGCAGTTGAAGATAAATACGAGTGTGAGTGATATGTAGTGAGGTGAATTGTAAATATGAAATGTGATGAAATTGTAATCAAAATTGTATATGTATAGTGAGAGCTTGAAATTGTACTATTCAAAATTGTAATAAATATTTGTTTGAATAAAATATTCGTTTGAATTCAAAATCTGTGTTATTTATTTTATTCAGCAAATATTTATTTAATCTGTGAAAATAAATAGTATATTAACAAATACATTTAAATGAATGTATATATGTTTATTATCATCAAACAAAAATCATATAGCGCAAAGCGCATATTTAACAATTTCGTCCTCGAAATTTGAAAGAGAGAGAAAGGCAAACAAAGAATATACGAATTCAGAAAAGAATAGAGAAATGGTTTACCAATTTATGCCGAGATATCCACCCTGCATTTGGGATAAGACTTTTGCATACTGTCTTCTGTCTCCCAAGTACAGTCCTTTGGATCTCCGCTCCATATCACTTTAACCAATTTCACAATTTTGTTCCTTAATTGCTTTTCGCCTCGATCCACAATCTTAATTGGTTCTCTTTTAATAGATAAATTTGGTGTGATCTCCAGATCCTGCTGTGCTGCCTCTTCTATAATACTATCTGGATCGGGAACGTACTTTCGAAGATGCAAAATGTGAAATACATCGTGTACGCCAGATAACCAGTTAGGTAGTTGCACTCGATATGCTAGAGGACCAATCCTTTCCAGAATAGAAAAAGGACCAACGTATCGCGGTGCCAACTTACCAATTTTCCCAAATCTTAACACACCCCGCACTAGAGATACTTTCAAGAAAACAGAATCTCCAACTTGAATTTCCAGAGCTCTTCTTCTGCGGTCGAAATAATTCTTCTAGCGACTCTGGGCAGTTGTTAACTTTTTTCGGATAAAATGAACCTTTTCAGTGGCTTCCTTAATCATGTCTGGTCCAAGAACCAGTCTATCACCGGATTCAATCCAGCATGCCGGTGATCGACACGGTCGACCATATAGAGCCTCAAAAGGAGTCATTTCGATACTGGCTTGATAGTTGTTATTATATTAAAATTCGGCCAAATGTAAATAGTCTTTCCAAGAACCACCAAAGTCGAGAATACAAGCTCGTAAAAGATCCTCTAATATTCGATTTATCCTTTCAGTCTGCCCATCCGATTGTGGATGATAAGCAGTACTGAAATTTAGCTTTGTTCCCAATGTGTCCTGAAACGCTTCCCAAGATCTACTAGTGAAGATCGGGTCACGATCACCCACTATACTACTCGGTATACCATGGAGATGGACAATCTCTTTGATATATAGCTCAGCTAAACTTGCTATTGTCCGAGTGGATTTCAATGGAATGAAGTGAGCAGTTTTGGTTAGACGGTCCACTATAACCCAAATTGCTTCATTTCCCTTCTTGGTTCATGGAAATCCGTCGATAAAATCCATTGATACCTGATCCCATTTCCATTTTGGCACTTCCAAAGGCTGGAGTAAACCCGCCATCTTCTTCTGGTTACTTTTAATTTGCTGACAGTTAGCACAGTGACTCACATATATAGATATATCTCTCTTCATTGTTTTCCACCAGAATGTTCTTTTAATATCTCTATACATCTTATTTATTTCTAGATGGATACTGAGTTTTGATTTATGGCATTCATCTAAAACTTCATGTTTTAATTCTGGGATATCAGGGACACAAATTCTTCCTTTCAATCTTATAACTTCTCTACTATCCATCTCGAAACTAGTACCTTTACCTTAGCATATTCTTTTATAAATTTCCCGAAGAAACTCATCTTCTTTCTGCTATCTCGAAATCTTTTTAAGAAGAGTAGGAGCGATAACAAGATGAGCTAGAATAGCGTGCTTTCTACTCAAAGCATCAGCAACCACATTGGCTTTACCAGGTGTATACAGAATATCTAGGTCATATGGTGCTAGAAATTCTAACCATCGTTGTTGCCGTAGAATTAAATCTTTTTGGGTGAAGAGATACTTTAAAGATTTGTGATCGGTGAATAATTCAAATTTGAATAAAGAAAGTTTATTATTAAGTATATTTGTTTAGTTAAGTTAAATTTTTTGTCTCGTTAAGAGAGCTGAAAAAGTTATTACCCAGAAGATAGTGTCGCCAGATTTTTAGAGCGAAAATAACAGCTAAAAGTTCCAAATCATGTGTTGGGTAATTTTTCTCATGCGGCCGTAATTGTCTACTCGCGTAGGCAATTACTTTTTCATTTTGCATTAATACCGCACCCAAACCGTCTCCAGAAGCATCAGTACAGACGGATAACCCTTGGTTCCCGTTAACGATAGCGAGAACGGGAGCGGTAGTTAATCTCCTTTTTAATTCCTGAAAAACTTCATCACATTTTGGAGTCCAATTGAACTTAGCATTCTTCATTGTAAGCTTAGTCAATGGACTGGCCAACTTAGAAAAATCATGGACAAACTTTCTATAATATCCCGCTAAACCCAGAAAACTTCGAACTTCTCTAGGAGTAGTGGGTCGCTTCCAGTCCAGAATTGCAGAAATCTTACTTGGATCAACAGAAATCCCTTCTTCATTGACGACATGACCGAGAAATCTGACTTCTTCGACCCAAAAGTGACATTTAGAGAATTTAGCGAATATGACATTCCTCCTCAATATTTCCAAAGCAATTCTGAGATGTTCAGCATGCTCTTCTTCAGTTTTGGAATAAATCAAGATATCATCAATAAACACAAGGACAAATTTGTTCAGTACTTCTCGAAACACACGGGTCATTAAATCTACGAAAGACGGAGGGAGCGTTGGTTAGTCCGAAAGGCATGACTAACCATTCGTAGAACATGTTAGGACCCCTGAAGGCTGTTAAATGAACACAATCCTCGGCTATTCGTAGCTGATGGAATCCTTGAGCTAAATCCATTTTAGAAAAGAATCGAGCACCATGAAGTTGATCGAATAGATCGTCGATTCTAGGTAAAGGAAATTTGTTTTTGAGAGTTTGTTTATTGAGATCGCGGTAATCTACACACAATCTCAAAGATCCGTCTGATTTAGCCACGAATACGACAGCTGAACCCCATTCAGAAACACTAGGGTTAATCAATCCTTTTTCTAACAAATCTCGAGTTTGATTGACTAATTCAATTTTTTCGCTAGGTGCCATCCTGCGACTTGCGTGGACGACAGGACGGGCATTGGGTACTAAGTCAATTCGGAATTCAATTTCTCTGTGTGGAGGTAAGGATTTTACTTCTTCAAATACATCAGAAAATTCTCGAACAACAGGTATAGACTTCAAACTGGTCTCAGGATATCCCAAGGTATACATTAATTTATCTCTCTTTGGACTCGGATCCTCACAAGAGATATCAATAAAATTTCCAAGGTTTGTTTTGACTAAAATTGTCCGATTATTACAATCTAATTTAGCTTCGTATCTCGATAACCAGTTCATTCCAAGTAGGATTTCAAATTCATTAAATTTGAGGATATAAAGATTGATAGGAAATTGATAGCAAGCATATGAAATAGGGACATTCTTACAATACAAACAAAGATTTGCGGGACCTCCAACCAGATTTTTCACGCAAATAGGGTCGTCAACAAATTCAATTTTAAGTTCTAATTCATTCACGGTTTGTTAGGAGATAAAGCTATGTGAAGCTCCCGTGTCAAAGAAAACTCTAACAACTTTATCATAAATAGTAAGGTTACCTTCCAAAACACCTTTTCCTTTATCTGCTTTTGAAGTTGAAGGGTCTTCCTTTATCGCATATACATTTGCCACCTTTTCTTGTTTCAACACTGGGCAATTCCTAACAACATGTCCAGGCTTGTGACAATTATAACATTCTTGAGCTCCTTGATCATTCTTCGCAGGTTGTTCCTTCTTGACTTGCTTCTTCGGGTTCTTACAGTTGTTTGAATAATGCCCCTTTTCTTGGCAATTGTAACAGGTTACATTTCTGGCCGAATTTCCTTGATTGTTCCTCTTATCCTTGCCTTGATGTGGCTTCTTACCCCCAAACTATCTCTTCTTCCAATTTTGATTACTGGAATTTCCGCTTTCCCTTGGAATCTCTTGCATATCTAGGGTGGCATACCGATATCCCATATCGATAAAATCAGAGAAAGATTCTTTGATGTGTGCGGTCATCCTTTCGTGATATTTCTTGTTCATCCCACGAATGAATTTTTCATTTTTCTTTAAAGGCGTATTCACCAACTCCGATACGAAACGGGATAATTCATTGAACTTGTTTAAGTATTCCTCAAAAGACAAGGCTCCTTGCTTTAAGTCCAGAAACTCTTGATACATTCATGAAATTCCGGCTGATGGCAAATATCGCTTTTCAAACACTTCCTTGAATTGACTCCAAGAAAACTCTTCTTCAGGTTCATCTATTGTGACCGTTTCCCACCAGGTTGAAGCTTCATCTTGCAGCTGCCAAGAAGCAATTAGACGCATTTGATCATCCTGCAGCTTAAGCCCCTTAAAAATCTTTTCACGTGATCTTATCCAAGCCTGGGCCTCAATAATTCATTCTTTGCCAGTGAAAGGCCTACCACCCAGCCTTGTGAAACTATTATGCAAATCAGCCAGATTTGGCTGAGGTTGAGTAGGCACAACTGCTTCCGCTGAAGGAGAAACTTGACTAGCTATTATAGCATTTCCCTGACTCCTAGCTCTACCTCTGTGCCCACTCATTCTTACTATCTGTAATTAGTAAGAGACTTGATTTAGAGATTCGGACGAGATATCTTAAGGAATATCAGTAGTTAAAGAAAATAGACTAAGAAAATTTTGGGGTCTCGGTCTCGGTTTATACTCATTCTAGGGTATACTTCACCCTATCTCTAATGAGCCATCTAATGTGTTATACTCCATAGCTAAAGTTCTTACTCAACCTTTAGCTCTGATACCACTTGTCACGACCCGAAGTTCAGCGTTCAAAAATAGACATCAAATATCTCACTTGTATTCGACTGCCGGAGATTCGAACGTCGAATTTCAGTTCGGATGGAGCTTATAACAACAATTAGATGAATATTAGACGGCGGAAAATAAAACTGCTAACATCAATATCCCAGATACAACATCACAATATCAATACAACAACAACACCAATATCATAGTATATATATACATATACAACACAACTCCAAAATAGACCATCACAAAAGAACAACAGTGATCACACCAAGAAAGTCTTCAAAGAGATAAAGCAGTAACGAACTTCCAAACTAAGACCCTCGAGATCCAAAGGTTTCAAAATATCTCCATGTTAAAGCCTTCAAAAACAAGTAGCTTTCAAACCATAAGACTCCAAGATCCAACTAGCACTAAAACACGGAAGACCTGCTACTAGGCTGCCCGTGTGGAGATTATGGGCACCCAGAGTTTAGGAAAGAAACAATAAACTCCGGGTCAGTCATGGGACTGGTATGAGTAAACCAAAACAGTTGTTTGAAAATAAAAGCAGTTTATTTTAAATCAAAGCAAACAAAAGAATTTTGAAAGAAATTCACAATGCTTTTTGGAAATGAAACTGCCATAAGGCCTCATGCCACACACATAATGCAAACACTGACTTGGGGGAGATTTCTCCTTGTGACAGTCAAATATGCTTGATACGGGAAAAAAATTCTTTGATATTGTTACTAGTGCATAGTGTAGAAAACATTTCGAAAATATAATATTAATCGTAGCCAGCATAGACATTTCGTACTATGCCTACTATAGCTACCATCTAAACAGTGGTGACCACCACAAGTAAATGGCAGGTAATACAACTAAAATCGTACTAGATTCGTATCGATAATTGGATTTCCAACAAATGGTCAGGCTAAGGAACTTCCTCGGCCACATGGGTACGCCTCTGGAGGGACATCCCGAGAACCTAACCGGATCTCTGTCAACACAAGGTCGGGTTACCTCTATAATTAGGTAACTACTGACACGAGTATGCCATTCCCTGGCTGTAACCAACCTTTATCCGGGGCCCCAACATCAATCACAAAGGAATATATATATATATATATATTTGTGATATCGACATAAGTTAAGTATCTGGGCTCCATACTACGATACCACTTCTATCCAGAAGGGAATGCACATACCCTAAGGGGAGCTACCCCCAATAACCTTGCTGCATTTTTCCTGTTTCGACCATTACCTGGTTGTGAGGATCGACGAAGTCTCGTCCACAAAGCTACATCTTTTACAAAAGCCATGCTTTGATCATCTAATGATCAAAAAAATTGATCATCAATACACAACAACACTTAGCGTGCCACACTACCAAATTGGGAGTATATCGCTGATAACTTCAACTACATAAGCTCTGAGCTCGTATGTCTCAGAGAAGGGTGTTAAGCCGAGAGAATAAATTCTCCGCCACCAACAGATATGTATTTGAAAGAAATTGGCTTTATATCTCAAAGTGTAGTGTCAGACACACGACTATACAAGTCTGTTCCAGGTTCGAACAGAACGGAAGGCACTTCGTCCAATAAAGGAAGAAGCCCTTGCAAATCCGGGCATCCACAATCCCGATCGGACTTCCCATCAATTAGGGAATCCCTATACCGACGCAACTTGGTGCAGAGACAATCGATAGGCTATCCTTGAGCATTTTTCTCAAGCTTCCCTACCCCCCAACAAGCTTCACCCAAGATCGCACGATGAACTATGTGGCTAATCATCAAAAATTGCCTAGAAATTCGAATATGATCATCATTACTTTACTAAATGAATACTTGCTTAAAAAATCTGATTTGACTTTCAAAAATCATTATTTTTATTAAGCTTCCAGATGGTTTATTTGAAATTTAAATTTACGAAGTTTGAATTTTTACATATTTTACATGGTCACTGTGTTTTTCTTTTGTTCCAGGTTTTAAATCCTGAATAATATCTTTTTAAATGTTTAAAACTTTTAATTTAAATGAATTTAACACATTTTTTCTCTGATACTTAAAGTCTCACACAACTAGAATCAAAGAACTTGGATTCTTGACGGGTTAAAAAAGAAGGAAAACCTGTAACTAGAACAGGGTTGTCAACATGCACAGGCGAATGCACAATTCATTCACAACTTTTTTTGTTGCATGCAAACCATATTCAACTTGCATACATCATGTATTCAATCAATCAGATAATAATCAAGTTTCTGGAAAAGTTTACTCACCTCTTTTTTTTATTAGCAGAGACATTTCCTTGTTTTCAAAATTTTAAAATTTGGAACTCTTTTTTTTCCTTTTCCTTCTTCTTAGCTTGATTCCCTTTTTTTTTGAATTATTATCTGCAGCAAATTTTGTTTGAACTTGCTTAAGTTCTGATGGAATTTGCTCACTTAATCTTTTAACAAAAATTAAAAATTTAAATTACTTACAATACTTTTTTTTCTGAACAGGAGAAGAAATTTGTAGCCTGCACTCTTTAAGCTTTGTGCTTGTTGTTGTTTTTTTTTCCTTTCAAATTGATTCCTGAACTTTTCCTAAATCTTTGAAACTCCTGCTTGATTCTGTTATGTTGGTTTAAGATTGGAATTACCCTTCCTCTGGCTTGAGATATTAAGAAGAAGGTTGTTACAGATTTAACAGAATTTTTCTGGAAATCTTTTCTGGTTTCAATTGTTGAGGAATTGTGTTTGTTTCTTAATGATTTTTTTTCTGATGTGAAGATATAACAGAATTTTTCTTTTGAAATGAAAAAAAAAGATAAATGACTTGTAAAATCTTATTTTATTTATCTATAACTTTCTTAAGTAAAAGAAATAATACAAATGACACTTGTAATTCCTTTCTTCCTTTGAATTACATTTGTCACCATAGTCCTTGTTAACTTTAACACTTGTAATAAAAAAATTCTTATTTTATTAACCTACTAATTTGCATTATTTAAATTGTATTTATAATTACATTTTCCCATTAACAAATGTCAACTTTATATAAATGCATGTTATTAAAAAGAGAATGGTTTTGAACTTTTTAAATACATATTAAATAATTCCCATAGATATGTATATATAAATGCAAATTATTTTACTAAAAACATTTATTTTAAAATTTAAATTCAGATTTAAACTCAAATTCAATATCCAAATCTACCAATGTATGCACATATACACACATATATATCTATATATATAAATAAAAGTTAAACTCAAATAATTTTAAAAACTTTTAATTATTTCAAATTTTTAAACTTAAAAGAAATTTGAAATTCTTATTCATTTATATCATTTATTTATTTATTTATTTTGAAACTTTTCAAATTTTTTATTATAAAAGTTCAACATTTACCAATTTTAAATTGATGAATTTTGGTATGTTACAGCGCGGATACAAATGGCGATCTCTAGCTGACCGTTGAAACCTATCCTCGGAAACAGGGGCAAAGCCTAAGTGTTAGTCATTGATCGAAGCAGTACAGCGCCAAAGATCCGACCCAATTTCCAGCTAGGACTTATATTTGTGATTTTCAGACTTGGTGAATGAAATAAACTCAATCCAAAAGTTGGGACTTTGCAAATGCACTGAACTGAGGATCAAGTCCTATAACATTTAAGCATAAAAGAGAGGAATAACAGTTGAAGCAAGAAAATAAAATTTCATTTCGACTGATTGAAAGTGAAGATCCATATACAAGTTCTTCCAAAAAATTGCTACTAGCAGATGCCGAACCCGCATCTATACATGGCCTATGGAAGAAAAACAAGTCCCTAACTATCAAAAATGCACCGGAGGGGCCTGTCTACTACTTTTTCTTCTTTGGTCTCCTCTTCGGTGTGGATCCGCCAGAACCACTAGTAATTTTTCACTTTGAGTTATTATCCTTTGGTGGGTCACCTTCAGACGGAGGCATGATGCCGACATCCTCCTTCGAACTTGAGTATAGAGGAATGCTCTCTCGGGAGGAGTCGGGGGAATCGGATCTACAACCGAAGGCGGAATGGACACACTAGTTTCAACTAGTGAACCCTTAGGAGATATCATTCTAAGTGGAGTTGGACCAAGTGCCGCCATTCCACCCTCAGAACTACCGCCATGTGTTGCTGCCTCCAACTCAGCGTTGATTTCAGCTAGTATTTCTTCTTGTCGAATAGACCGGGCTTCACTAGAGGCAGCAGTGGTCTGTATTGAAGGGCTAGAGTTTGGCACAAGTCCACTAATGATGAACGATAAGTCGCGAAGGGATCACTTTGTCGGCCTAAAAGCTCGTTCATCATTTGCTCATTAAAAGAGAGTGGGCTCCTCTGTGTTACTTCAATAGGCACGACCGTTGTCGTAGTGGTCGCTTCGGTGATGATGGCCTCCTACACTTGAGGTGATTCCTAGATTGCAGGAGGCACTGTCGATATAACTTTAGTCACTGGACAAGGAAGAAGAGAAGTTGTTAGCACACATTTTAATACAAATTCTTCATTTCGAACAAACATGAGATTTGTTTAGAGTACCTACCTCAGTTTGGCTCGCAGTTGGCTGAACAGCTTGGAAGAGTGCTCCCTTATAGGAGATAGATGTAGCTGTTCTGGGTCGTAAGTTGGGACGGGTAGTGGCTCAATCATTGGAATAGGCTCGGATCGAGATAAAGTAACATTCTCAGAACTTGTAACATGCTGCTCAATGCCCGAGCCTTCCCCAATTTCCCGGTGCTGGGTGCCGAGCTTTTCTCTCTCTTGTGAAATCATGGAGTCGTGGAGAACCTTCTTTTCATCCTCGTTCATTATACGATTCTTCAGCTCATACTCGTCAAAAGCTCCATCCAAATGCACCGCCTTCTCCCCTTCAACCAACAAATTCCAAACATTATAGAGATGAGTTTAGTAATCATCGAGCCATGCCAGGTTTCTATGTCTCAGCACATTGGCATTGTAAGTGATGAGAAGCTCCTCTATGTCAGCCTCAAGCCTGGTTTCCACCAGTCTGACTTTCTCATCAACCTCAGCCTCTGCCATGTGAAATTTTTCCATAGCCGCGCCTCTCTCACCCCGAGGCACCACCGCCTAATCACATGCCTCTTGTGTGGAGACATTGGCAGCATCCTTCTCCTTTATAATTTCAGAGAACTTAGGCTTAAGTTCATTGAGCTCTTTTAGGGCTGCATCCCGCTCGACGGCGACGGTGGTGTTTCTATGGCCCATGTCCTCCATCATGGTGCAATGTTCTTGCCTCATTCTATCCATGGCCGTGTGGGCATCATCGGCCTTTTTGAGAGCCTCCATTTTGAATTTTCTGGAAGATTCGGCTTTATTGTTAAGCACCTAAATAATCCGATCTTTTTGTGATCTCTAGTATTTCAATCGTGGCATCCCGATCGAAAGCCACTTTCGACGCTTTTTTCGTGGCTTTCGACCATTCCTTGCACTGGAAAAAGATATCTATGACATAATCGTGAACGGTGTTCTCTGCCTCCGCTGGGATTCTCTTTAGGTTCCGAGGGAAGAAGTAACCATCAAAGCATATATCAGGGAAATCTTTCCTCAATTGAGCAAGCTTAATCGCCCCTTCCCCGGTAGGCTCAGTAAGGACATGTTCTATAGTTGAAGGGGCCTCTATTTCAGTCCTACGATGACAGTCAGACCTTGGGGCGTGAGAAGGCTTATGCCGTGAAGATTCAGAAGGCCATGGAACATGAACTAGAGGCAATGCAGGAGCTCTGGGAGGGGGTGAACGAGATCAAGATCGGCGTACGTATCCCTTATCTCTATTATACTGTTCTTGATTGGAATACCCCTGGTCATAATCCCTGTCTCCTTCTCTTCTTCGTGACTCGTAATACGACGAAGATCAGCGAGTATTCCGTAGACTACAAAGCATAGAGCCATGGCCAGCCATCGTATCTGCAAAGTAAAGCAAGAACAGAGTTAGTGATCTTCCAATAATGGAGAGCTTATGGTCAGAAATCGTGTGGTGCTGTAAATCGTGATGTGTGTGCAACCCCCCGACCAACCGGAAGTACCGACCGCGCTGGTATAAGGCGTGCTGAAGCTCTTCCAATCCGGCATCATGTTGAAAGGACACGTAGTCTGGGATTGGGATATCGGCAAGCCCTTCGAAGAGATTTTCCACTCGTGGGGGAGAAGCCTCCGAAATTCTAACTCTGGAAGCAGGCTGGGACATAACCATAAATTTCCATCTCCTAGGTCTGGGACATTTAAAAGTGGCAGCCTTGCCTTTTCTTTTTCCTTCGGAGTCCGGGACTACATCCGAAGGCTCAGCTAGAGGTTCGTCGTCAGTATGTGTCCTCTTCGAATCAACTTCCTCGGTTATAACCAGACGCGGAATCTTATGCTTGGTCTATTTTTTCAAGCTGGTTTGAAGCGTCCCCTCGATCCTTATACTTTGTCTTTGCTCAATCAGCCCGAGAATTCTCAGGTTCCAGTCCATCAGAACCAAATCAATGTGTCTATCTTCACTCGAGATTTCTTAGAGAGTCCGAACTATCTCCTTATAATAAACGGCTTCGGGTCGTTGAATTATCGTTGTAAAGAAAAAGAGATATAAGTTGGCTTCATTTATGACTGTCATATCGGCTATTTGAGAAGATTACACTACTTACGTCAAAACAGCCATCGACTGGCAAATCCCGGGAGGCATCGGAAATAAAACCATTCGTCTTGAAGTAGCTTAACCTCGTCCAGGATCCCGTGACAACTTGGAAATTTCTTACTGCCTCGAGGAATGTGAAAGATGGGCTATCTTCCTGACTCTTGAAGTTGAATAGATATCTGATCTCAGTTGGGAGCGGTGGTTGAAAGAGGTGCTCCATGAATATGATGAACAGGCTGTTCAGCAAAGCATATCCGTTCGGGTGCAACTGAGATGGAGCAATTCCAATGAAAAACAACACTTCTCTGATATATTGGTTAAACAAAGGAAGCATTCCAGCTACGCATGCATGACGATTGAATGCAGTATACCCTTCTGAAGGGAAGTGCCGTCTATCATTGGGTCCCGGCAATAGCATATCCTCAAGAGATAAACCATGCCTCAAACAAATTCATCCCAGCATGTCTTCGGGGACATTGGATGGGACAGAGTCTATAGGATTAGCAATGAAAGATGCACCAGGTGCCTCGTCCGAGGCTGGATCAATGATTTCGGCCTCGATGGCCGGTATCTCGATTACTGGAGGAACTGAACCTTGAGCTTTTTGTTGTTGTGAGCTTGAAGGTTCCATAACCAGATAACTCACGAGAAATCATCATTAGACGATAATGTACCCATGCGTCCCCCAGTGTAAAGTGTGTAAATGTGTTGTGCAGTGCAGTGTCGTGCATTACTTGAACAGATTCTACAGAGATAATGAAAATATGCAAACAACAAGGCTTCGAAATCCAACTGGAGTGACCATCATCGCTTACCATCACAACTGTGCCATCCAGATGCTAGCAATCAATCCAAGTTAGAATTCGTTTAAGGTTTTTTAAGTTATAGTTCCATCAACGAGCTTAAAAAGGATAGTCAAGTATCCAGTTTAACAGTTAAGTCCAGATATGCGAAAATGAAGCTCGTCGGAGTCATATGATTGGTTGTATAAGCTTTCGTATCCATCAGGGTTCAAACATAGATCGATCACCAGAGATGCAAATCATAACAGTCCGGAATGCGGCAATTCGTATTGACCAAGTGGGCCCATTTTCGTATCGATCAAGTTCGCATCGTTACATTTCATATCGATCGTGTTCGAATCGATACGCTTCGTATCGATCACGTTCGAGTCGATGCATTTCGTATCGATCAAGGGAATATATTATGCATCGATCATAGGGTTTAGTTTCGTATTGATCAGCGCTGGTAGCATCAAACCAACTTATAACGCCCATTTCGTGTCGATTGCAAGTAATCAACTTCGAATCGATCGTCGAAGTACATTACGTATTGATCGACACAAACTCCAACCACCGCCCATCGATACGAAATCGTTCCATCCCTCCACATAATGTTCTCTCAGCTACAGATCGATACAAAATCTCATCATCCCCAGATCGATATGAAGAAAACCATCTCCTTAATCGACCGATACGAACATATAACTCGCATCCTTCAACCATTCTTCTTCCCCAAATTGCCCGAGCACCAAGACAATTTTCTCTGTGCCAGTTCTAAACATAGCATCCCTAGAGAGTGATTGCGTATGTAAAAAGAACGGCAGTTGATTTCGAATCACATCGCTATGACGTGGATTAGCCGTTCTATTACTTGTAAGATATTGGTTCGAAGATTTGATGTACTGAAGTGATTTGGAAACGAAGGTTCCTGTAGATCTATTTCTTTTCGAAGCGATAGAAGGCAGGAAATGAAGCAAAGGTAAAAAAGTGAAAAGTGGCCAAGTCCGAGGATATTTATATGGACCCAAGGAGGAAAAATGATTCGCCTCCGAGTCAAAGACAACCGGTAGCATCGGTTCCTTCGGGTCGATTTGAACGAGCAGTTCATATCCATCAGCTCAAGCCTTATCGGGATGAAATAGCCACCATATCTACCGATTCGAAACCACTATTCGTGTCAACAATTTTGCGGCTCCTTCCATGACCTATCGATACGAGTTACACTGTTCGAATCCATCGATGCACATCCGCCAAAGGCCAATATTTATCTATACAAGATGCTTTATTCGTATCCATCAGCACTCAACCCCTGAGAACGCAAATTCCTTGATACGAAATGGTGTCCACAGAAGCTCGAATCCATCGATACAAAAGCTACGACAAAGGCATGTTGGAGTTGCTAACCATCGACGCGAAATAGCAATTTCGTATCCATCGGGGGTCACAGCCATCGGTACGAATGATCATTTCATATCCACCAAAACCTCAGTCTATCGATGTGAAACAATCGTCTCATACCCATCGATATGAAATGTTTATCTCATATCCATCAATGCAGAATATATCAATGCAAAATCAACATTTTAACCTTCTATATCGATTCAAGAGAGGATCGATACGAAGCAGTATCCAAAGACAACCATCAAGCGTTGTTGCAACTCAGAATTCACATCGATTCGATAGAGGATCGATACGGAATTCGATGCGAGAAAATTGACAACGTCTCGTGAACGTGCAATGTTAACGAGTGTCAGATTATCATATATACATACATGTCAAACTAATATTCAATTTTCAATATTCACAAGAATTAGATATCAATCTAATAACGATTACGACGACAAATAACCAATGACAATCATACAACATTCAGCTACAACAGTACAAGGTACAACAGTTGGCAATCAGCGGCTCACATTACTAAAAGAGTCAGTCAAAGGTTACAACTTTCAAAAAAAGAGCAATAAATGTTCAGAATGAAGACTTCAGCTTTTCAAAGCACGTCATGTTTCCACAAGACATACTTTGGGTGGAAAATGTTATCTAGCCTTTTGGCAAGGCCGAGATATCAAGGAACTGATTGGGAACCAGAGATCATTCGTCCCGGACACCGAGTATGCACAGATTCGCTATGCATATCGATGAATTTTGTCTAAGTTCGGATTAGGATACAATTGACAAGGCACAACAAGGAAAGATAACAAAGAAAACGTTCTAAATTTCAAGTCGATCTGAGTTTGTATGCTCAAGTTATGATCGATGCAAGTTGGAGGAGATAACCCTGTTTTCACATCCATCACTAAGCCTTAGTTCAAATCGATCGCATTCGCATCAATCAGACGGCACTACTTCACATCCATCAGTAGGCCATAATTCAAATAGATCAGGTTCGTATCCATTCACAAGCCTTATTTCGTGTCGATCGTCTTTGCATCCATCAGGTAATAGCGCACTTCATATCAACCATCTGGTGTCATATTCGTATCCATGAGGTAAATGCTTTGTTTATATCCCTCAAGGAGACCTTTTTCGTACCAATCTGTGTTCGCTAGTTCGTATCCATTGTGGACTTTTGTTCGTATCCATCAAGGCTTATCAATGCCACCAACCCTTCGTGTCCATCTACTCATTCGAATCCATCAGGTTGGAACGATGTGGATCGATGCGAATAAGATCCCACAACCAATGCGAACTATGCAATTTCCCCACTGATATGAACTACACACTCTCGTCGATACAAATTAACAGCTCTATCGATAGGACCTAGGCAACGGCCTTCGATACGAACGAGGGGAAGTTCATGGACGACTCGGTCAACTCAGAGTGAAAAGTGGATCGATGCCAGGAGCGCACGCCACGTCACCACATGATTGCGTGCAGCCATCGATTCGAAGTGATCGAGTCGAAATGATCGATTTGAAGCAAATGGCCAACCGAAAAATTCCATCTCGTATCGATCATAACTCGAGATCCACAAGTCCAAATGCTATGAAATTTTTATAGGAGATTATGTACAAGCTAAAGAAAGTTTCCACCAAGTTTCTACTTCACTGGACACAATCTTGATCGATACGAATCGAGTTCATATCGATCACAAATCGAGTCAAAACTTCACGGGACCGATCGCATGGGCCCACTCACGTGTCAGAAGGAGTCTCCCAAGTTTGAGCAAAATATCAGCCTCTTACACCTGTAAATAGAGCCCCAGGGCCTACAGAAGAAGGATCTTTTGACTCTCAAGCGCCCAGACTCTGCCGGATTGAACTTTGCAACCCATTACAACCGTTGAATTCGAATTTCAGAGTTGTTTTCTACTGTTGTTTTCTATAACCAAGTGTAATTGTCAAAAGAGAAGCAATAAAATCATAGAACTTCATAGTGGACATAGGCAACATGCCGAACCACTATAAATCGCTTGTGTCTGTGTATTTACTTTTCTGTTTCTTGAAGTTTTTGTTAGATAAGTCACATATTTAATTTTCTATTCTTCATTTTATCTCTTCAAAGACTCCCGAAGAGTGTTGTGCCCATTTTTGGTACAAATAGATCTTAAAAGAAATTTGATTGATTTAACATTATTTCAAAGATGGTTAAACAAATAGTTAAGTGATTTAAAAAGGGAAAATTAGTATGCGAGAATGACTAGTATATTTGTCCTGCCAATGAGGTCTAAAAGTGAAAATAAGGTAGGCAACTAAGGTTAGAGATGGAGCAATCAGTGCCATGAACTTACCTGGCCTCAGTTTTCTCTTTTAGGCGAGGGATGGAACACATCGAAAGTAAAGCCCGGATGCTCAAATTGGATTTTATAAAAATAATCTTCTTATACTCATTATTAAAATCCAAATAGAGAACTTGTCATATTCATGGAATTTAAAAGGTGATCTCACCGTTATTCCGCCCATAGCACTAGTTTAATATGGAAGTTGATTTTGGATAAAAATAGAATGATTTCTAATCCGATTTTCTTAAAAGATACTCTTAAAAATGATTTGAGAAATATTCAAAAAGAGGTTTAAATGATTACATATTCAGTAAAAGAATATTGTGAAACTATATATCTCTCGAATATATTTTGGTAAAGAAAAATGAATGAATGAAAAATAATCACCTAATTACATTATTTTTATCGATGATTGGATTTCGAAGAAACCGAGGTCAGATTTGGGTGATTCCTCTTCGAAAACCACTTCGAATCAATGTAAACTTTCGAAAGTGAAGACGTGTTGAAGATGATGATTGTTGAAGACCATGGATCTTCATTATAGAGTTATTTATAGAAGTGGTCTCCTTGCTGTGGCGATTTTTCGGATTGCAAGGACAAGTCGCTACTATAGAGTGCCTTCGGTTTGTCATGTTCCTAGACAACTTGTATGGACGTTTGTATGGCATTGCATTTCTAAAAGATTACATACATGGGTTTTTACAAATGTACATCAGTAGTGGTGGAGAAGGCAACTTCTCTTAGCTTAATACCCTCCTTGAGACGTACGAGCTCAAGGGTTGTATTTTTATGAAAGGCAATTAGTAGCTAACGGAAATGGCAGTGTTGCATTCAAAGTAATGCGATATGTGATATGTGAAAGTTAATCGTTGCCTCAAGGCTCATCAACCGAAAATGATAGAAACTGAGTTAGATGTGGCAACGCTAAGTGGGTAATTCCTAATTTGGGTATGATCGTCCCCTTCTAGATATATTTCTTCGCGCTATGACGTTTGGGATGTAAATTAATGTGGATGTATGCGAAGAGAAGTCTTGGATAAATGTCGGTAACGACCAAGGGATGATATATTCGGTACTATGTAGTTATAGAGATAGGCAAGTCTTGTGTTGGTAGAGGATCTATTATGATGGTCCTTGGGGCATCCATCTAGAGGTGTACCCATCAAAAGGTAGTCTCTTCACCTGGTCATTTGTATGGAAATCCATTCTCCAATCAGAACCCGTGATTTTGTTTGTATTGGCGCAATGAATAGCCTCGAAATGCTATATGGGTAACCATTTCGGCTAAGATAAATAAGTTTATGTGCAAACGTTTTCAAAAATGTCATTAAAAATAATATTCCTAAATTTTACGTAATAAAGAGTTTTGGTTGTCATAAGGTAAAAATCTATTTCGTGTTTATGTGCGGCATGATCTTATGAGATACCTTTTTGTTTTCAAAACATCGTACTTTGAGTTCTCACACCAGTCCCATGATTGACCCAGAGTTTGTCTTTCCCTTTAAACTCTGGGTGCCCTATTTTTCAGGCAGTCGTGTAATTAGGAGCATTTTGGAGAAGGTTTTTTGGAGCTATGAAGATGAAGTACCTTATGTAGATACCTATCCATTTTCCGCTATGTTATGTAGTATGTATTTCCCAGCATATGTACAGATAGACAGTTATAACTATCCCGCTGGATTGGTATTTGACTCTGATCATTTATGTATAATTAAAATGTTGAATGCGATGTGAGATCCTATTATTGTGTTATCTTCTATCTTTATTTTCTTTTATACCCCTGATAATCTGCCTCGTTGGCATTTGGATTTACGGCAGGTGAATACCGTGGATGTATTAATGTCGAATTCGAAGGGTTAAGGATATGGGTCTCACATGTGGTATCAGAGCTTAGGTTAAGTGCCTAAGTAAAATATGTACAGATAAGCAGTTACAACTATCCCGCTGGATTGGTATTTGACTCTGATCATTTATGTATAATTAAAATGTTGAATGCGATATGAGATTCTATTATTGTGTTATCTTCTATCTTTATTTTCTTTTATACCCCTGATAATCTGCCTCGTTGGCATTTGGATTTACGGCAGGTGAATACCGTGGATGTATTAATGTCGAATTCTAAGGGTCAAGGAGATGGGTCTCACATGTGGTATCAGAACTTAGGTTAAGTGCCTAAGTAAAATTTGTCTAGGTTAGTAAATCAGTCTAACAATTTTATAAATGAAACTTCCTTAATTTGATAAATAAAATGGATAGGATAAGTTACCATCTCTTCGACCAGGGTTATGGGTGATATTCATATTTTTGGTGTGCTTAATTTTCGTTAATTTTTGTTTTTTCATTATATTTTTTTGGTCCTTATAATTTCGAGGACAAAATTCTTTTAAGTAAGGGAGTATGTAACGATGCAGAATTTGACCACTTCAAAATATAATATTTAACGTGATTTTAAATATGAAATATAAAGGGTTTTATGATTAAAATAATATTAGCTAGGATATAGAAATAGAAATATACATAAAAATAGTAACATTTGCTTATACCGACAAAAAGTGAAAAAATCCTGATTTCAGAAAATTAAGTTTAAATGGTTTAATTAATTATTTTAATTTATTTATGAGTGTTTATATTTTTAAATAACATTACACAATTTTTTTTTAATTTGGTTTACATAAATAAATAGTTTAACTAAAACGTCAAAATATGAACGTAGAATATTTTGTCAAAAATCAATGTTTTGTCGATTTAAAGTTGTCGCAACGTTGTTATACCTTTATGTACACAATTTAATAAATATGTCAATATGTAAAAGTAGTTATCAATTGACTAAACAAGGTTACTTTTAACAATCACACTTATAAAATTCTAGAAAGTAATTAGCAAACGTAAACTAAAAAAGACAAAACACATGTCACATCAAATGCGACACAAAATAAAGTTATCATTCTTTTTCTTTACTTAACTCCTAAGTGTTTGAATGTTAAAAGCGTGATGTGATGTGGATCGTAAATGTTGAATTAAATAACTTTACTTAATTCTTAAGGAATGTTATTTAAGTAAAAACACAAATCTATATTTTATTCTCAAATATTTTCTGTAAATACCCATCCTCTTCTTCTTCATTTTTGCACCATTTGTTCTATACTTTATTAAGCTTTCTTACATTCTTTAATGGATTCTTTCCATAATTAAATAATGCCAAAATATTTTCAAAAATAAAACAAAGAAAAATATCAGCAGAACTCGGTCCGAGCCTCTTCAAAACTCCTCCTCCCCTCTCCTATTGCTTGCGTACATCCCTTCTCCATTTGGTCGAACACATTTTCCACTTCAAGCTTGGTCGTGGCCTCCTAAGGCAAGTAGGAGAAAGTTTAGCAAGTTCTAGGAGCTTAAGCCAAAGTGTAGCCAAGTTAGAAAAGTTTAAAGTTAGATTGAAAGCAACAAAATGTGAGAACTCTAAATAGATATGTAGTAAATGTTTATATGATGTTTTAAAATTTATAAATATTTTTTTAATGTTAATAATGATATTTGATAAGTGTTTGAAAAAGAAAGCAACCACCTTTAAGTCAAATGCAAAAGTTAGTAAGCAAATATGTACATAAATGACAATCATGTGGCATTGTAATAAAAAAGTTGTTAAATTGATATGCAAGTTCATATGATATGTTATGATATGTTAAAATGGTTGTAAACATTGTTTGGATGTTTAGTAGTTGTATATTGAATATATGTGTTGAAACTGGTCATGGATTTACACGACGTATAATCACATGGAAATCACTTTCCAAAAGAAATGAAATGTGATATGAAATCATTTATACCTTTGAAAAATATTTGAATATGCTCTAGAAAAGATTCCTAAGTTTTAAACTTGTCTCGGAAAAGTTTAGATATGAATCTCAAAATACGCCTAAAAATTGACGCGTCGTATAATGGTAGTTCGTGTTTTCGCGTCAAAAGTTCAAATGAACATACGAAGTAGAATATAGTTCAGAATTCTTCGAAGTAAGAATTTTTCGAATCCTTGCATCCATATCTTCCATATAAAAAAAAGAAAATCAAGGTTTCAGCTTGTATATTTCGAAATACGGCAAAATCAATTTTCAAGAAAAATCCAGTTTTCGCACTAAATGACCGAAGTTGAAAATTGATAAAATAATCAATTTAAAAGTATGAAATAAATTTGAAAAATCTTTTAAATTTTTTTAAAAGCGATTTAACTTGAAAACCTTGTTTTCAAAATGAAATAAAGGTCGATTTGAAGATTATATGTAACGATCCCGATTTTTAATTAAATTTAAATTGATAATTAAAATAAATTTTTGAATAAAATGGTAGATTAATTTGAATTTTTAAAATTAAATAGGATATTTGGACATTGATTTTAAAATTTAAATTGGATATTTAATATCTTATAAACAAAATGTAACATCCCAAAATTATCAATTAAAATAAATTTAATATATTTAAACTCTTGGAATTTAATTTGGGAATAAATTGAGAGAAATATCTTAAACAAATAAAATAAGTGAAAATAATATGTAAATAAATTCCAATCTTATTTTGAGTTGAAAATATTGAAAAAAAAGTAATTATAAACTATACATAAATAAATTCCAATTGATTTTGAGTTTAAGAATCTTGAGACGATAAATATTTTAAGGAAATCATTTGAATTCAAATTCTATAATACATACTTTATTTTGAAAAGGAAAAAAATTCACTTATTAATAAAAATTAGTTTTAAATCATTTGTTTCTTTAAATTGGTATAAGTTGAAATAATAAACAAAAATGTATATTGCATATGTGAGTATGCATGTGGACATAAATGGAATTTAAAATTCATTGAGATATAATGTATATATGTAAATATTGGCTAAGAAACAAAATTCTTTTAACATTGTATATGTATATACATACACACAAATGAATAAAGATATATACATTGATTTATAAAAGTATATATAACATAGGAAATAAATCCATAAAACTTTCTTTTGCTTTGTAAACATCAAAGGCTAATTATACATTCACAATGGAGTAGAATGATCAACAAAAATCTAAGGCATAAGATATCTCTTTACAAATGGCATCAAATTGAATTAAATAATAAGATTAAAAAATTACAAAAAACCTTTCCATTTCCCCACAAGCAATTATAATAGCTTTTTAGAAAACTGGAAACAAATAGTATCAAGGATTTGATGTCACAAGTCCAAACACCAAAGAAACAAAATTGATAAAAAATCTGAAAAACATTATGAACCAGATTTCCAAATTCATCTCAAAACAAAAAAAAAAGTTTCAGTTTAATCAACCCTGGAATTAAAATCAAGTAAGCAAGTCTGCAATCTGGAAATTGGTTCTGCATGCAAATCAAAAGCAAAATCTGGAATTCAAGAAGATTCAAAACAAAAGCCAGAAGCAACTTCTCAACACAAAACAAATAAACCTGAAACAATCTCAGCCTGGAGAATCTTCAAGCTTTGTTTGCATTTCTCAGGTAAGCTTTTAACTTCATAGTTTAATGAATTTATGGTTTCAAAAATAAGGTCTTGACATAAACAAATTCAATAGAATGCAGATTTACAAAAAATATAATGCTGCAGTTTTTTGGCAGAACAGTGCAAGCACTCTGGAAAATAAATAAAGGCAGGTAAAATTCCTTTGAAATATTTTAATTTGAAGTTGTAAATCAGTAATGAAGCAAAGATTTAAACAATTATATTAACCAGTTCAGGATACAAATCAAAATCAAAGTTTAAAAGACAACAGTTCCAGTTCTCAAAAATAAGATGCTTCTGCTCTGTCTCTGTCTTTCTTCATCAAGATCCAGGTGAGCAAACATATGCCTTATTCAATTATTTGTGTATGTGTGCCTGAATGGATTGTGAATGGCCTTTGCATGTGAATGAATTGTTATGCTTGTGCTTTCTTTTGCTTGGAATGTTATGATCAGGTTTTGCTTTCCTGTTCTTCTATTTTTTTTAGTCCCTGGTTTACAAGATGAAACATGCTGGGTTCAACAGTTTCCCCCTCTGGTTCTCTTTTGAAATTGAAATCTTAAAGAACTAATTAAAATATTGTTGAGCATACAGTATATTGTGGTAACAAATCAAAGCTAGCAATATGCTTTGTTCTCTTCTGAAAACTGTGAAAACACAGTACTATTGAGTCTCTGGTTTACAGAGTAAACCATATCAAAATTCAAATCCCTCTCTCTCAGTTCTCTTCTAGAATTAAAATCGCAACAAATTAAAGTGTTTTTTTTTTAAAAACATGCATTTCGTTTTAATCATAGATCAAAGCAAAGCAATATAATTTTTCCCTGGAAATGAAGCAAATACAGTCACAATCCAAATTAAGCCAGATTTCGAAAATCATAAGTTTTAAATTCAGTAATGCTACCTGAATCACCCTTGAAAATGAAGATTTTAGAAAGTAAGATCTAAATTTTTCATAAAGTTTTCGCGGAGGAATTGTGGTTGATCAAAAAAATGAAAATTTGCCAAAAATCTGATGATCGAAATAAAGGTGGATCTCGGGATCATGGCCGTAGCTAGCTTAGAGGACAATGATCATTAGAAAAATGGAAGAAGATTTTATTAGCGGTCAAAATGGCTGATTGACGTTGAGGTAGGGTTTAATGTTTCGATTTAGTCATGTTTTTTTTCGTGACGTTTTCGTCATCACCATTGCGTCGAGTTGTACGGGACCAGGGGGAATAGGTTCGCGAGTCATCAAGGTAGCTGAGGTCAGAATAGCGAGGTGTCTGGTGGCCTGCGGCGGTGTATTGAGGTGAATCACAGTGATCGGTTTCGTTTTTGGCTGATACTGGGTAGCTCGTATCAAATTTTCTGGCGAGCTTGATGATCTAGGACGTTGTAGAGTTAGGGTAGGTCGTTGATGACTCATCGGAGTCGATGAAGTGGGCCGGAACTGTGGCGCTCAGATGTGCAGGTGGACGCGTGTCAGTGGTGCATGGTGGTTTGGGTTTTCGTGACGACTCGAAGTAAGCATCGATGGAAACGTGTGATAGCTCGGGGTGTAACTCGAGTAAAAATCCAAATTTATCGGGTAAGAAATACCTGGAAAAAAAATTTAGATTGGAAGTTTGGGGCACGGGTTGACTCTTGGTGAAACTCGAAGTAAACTGTCAATTTCCTCGGGGACGACTCAAAGCAATCTCGGGTCAGCCCCGTAAACCAGTTTTTTTTGCATTAAAGTAAATTCAGAATTTTTTTTTTAAAACATTTTAACCCATGTTTTTCAAAAGATGATCTTGAGTAAAGTTTTGAATGAATTAAGGATTTAAGTAAGATGTTTTAAGGAATTAAATTTAATTTATTTAATCTTGTCTATATTATTTTATAAAGTTATTTACATTAAATAAATAATATAATTTTAAAGGGATAAGTAAGATGAAAGGTTATATTAACTATCTTAACCTTTTTAAAGCAACTAATATATGAGAATGATGATTTAATAAGATTTGTAACAATATCTAAAGTGGTTAATAAAGACAAAAAGATTTCTCTTTTAAGTTACCAAATAATTAATGGCTTGTTCATGTAATCACTAAAAGGGTAATTACTTAAATTAATTACTTAATATTAAAGATTTAATTAATCAATGTGAATTAATGTGAAATTAATTAATTAAGAAGTAATTCATTAATAAAAGCAATTAAGAGTTAATTAATTAATCAATTAAGGATAATCAATTATAATTAAGATTTAACTAATAATTAAGGGTTTATTAATTTAAATAATTAATTAAGGCATAATTAATTAATAAGAGTAATTAAGATTTAATTTATTACAATTAAGGGTTAATTAGTTAAGATAATTAATTAAAGAATGATAAATCATGAAGGTGGTTAAAACTTAACCAATTGTAATTAATGATAATCAATCATTGATTAAAGAGTACTAATTAAAGTAATTATGTAGGTAATAAATTTAAAACCACCCAATTATTCATCTTAATTGTAGATGTTTGATTGCTACTGAATACTTTGTGATGGATTGATATACTTGATATGTGATGTGATGCTATGTGATGCTTTGTGCTGAGGTGATATATTTGTGATGAATATACCGTTATATGAATATGAAAACCCCTTGACCCATAGAACGACATTTGAATTTCGATGCGACAGGAAGTCGGATTCCAGTTGGTTATCCGAAACCCACATCGAATCATATTAGTGAATCTTTGTGATTGATAATTTACTTTATCTATGAATCTGTGAATATAGATAAGCGTTATGGGTTATATCGCTTATCGATATGACTGAATCTGTGATAATGATTTTGTGCACTATTGTGTTGAACCCCTGGACCACACTTATACACACACAAATATGGATTGCACGCGGAAATGGGTTAAGTCACAGATTTTGAAATAGTTTTAAATATTGAATTTTTGAATCCAAAATAGTTTTAGAATTGAAAGCTTTTGACAAATGAATGTCAAAAATAAAAGTTATTTTGAATAACTAGATTGAGTTTTGAAATTTAAATAATTTGATTTAAATTTGAATACAATATTTGAAATTGAATTCTATGATTTGAAAACTATGTTTAAAGGGGGACTCAACTTATGAATGGGTTTATATGGGTTTTTAAACCTTTTCAAAAGTGATGTTTTGGAATTTAAATTCAACCCAAGATTTCAACTTGTATAGATAAAATTGGATTTTTCTGGAACGAAAACTATTTGTTTTCAAATAATAAAAGCTTTCACATAAGGAATGAACTTACAATTGGTGTTAAAAGGATTCAAGTCTAAAATGAAAATGGTTTTCCAAGTTTTAGATATATCTTTGGAAACGTGTTTTGAAAGCTATAAGTTAAATCTTTAATTTAAAGATTTAATGAGTTAATCCATTTGGAATGGAAGTTTGTTTTGGAAATCTATAAATGGACCTTTGTGAAACTGGGTGGAACTTTGTGAAATAAATCTTTTTGTTTAAAGATTTAAAAATGGTAATTTGTTTAACCATTTGAAAGAAAAGCTTTGGATTTTTAAGTTATGACTTAACCGAAATCCCATATCCATATATTTTAAAATATTGTGCTCGCTATTCGGTTTAGCCGGGAGAGGACTTGTGTCATATAGCCCATTCCGAATAGTGATACGACGTTATGGATTGCATTTGAAGACCGGTGTTGAAGACCGGGTGTCTTCGAGAACGTTGGGATAACCTATCGATTGTCTCTGCACCGAGTAGCTACGGTATAGAGATTCCCTTAGTGATGGGAAGTCCGATCGGGATTGTGGATACCCGGATTTGTAAGGGCTTCTTCGGAAGTGCCTTCGGTTCTGTTCGAACCCGGAACAGACTTGTATGGTTGTATGTCCGACATTACACTTTGAGATATTAAACTGATCTCTATCAAATACATTTCTGCTTGGTGGCGGAGAATTTATTCTCTTAGCTTAACACCCTTCTCTGAGACGTACGAGCTCAGAGGTTATGTAGTTGATATTTATCAGTGATATATTACCAATTTGGTAATGTGGCATGCTGAGTGCTGCTGTGTGATGATCATTGGTTGATCATTTGTGATATGATCATTTGTTTGATCATTTATCTTTGTGATCATTGCTTTGGTCATATGTTGACCCAAAGCATGGCTTTGTGCCAAAGCGTAGCTTTGTGGACGAGACTGCATCAGGACCTCACACCCCGGAAATGGTCGAAACAGGAAAGATGCGGCAAGGTTATGAGGGTCGCGCCCTTTAGGGTGTGTCATTCCCTTCTGGTAAAGGGTGGTATCATGGTATGGAGCCCAGATATTTACTCATGTGGTTGCTCCAATCTCATTTACTGTGTGGTTGTTGCTTTGAGGCGCCTCGGATAAAGGTCCCAAAGGACCGGGGGATGGCATATTCGTGTAGTAGTTACCTAGTTACAGAGGTAACCCGGCCTTGTGTTGGCAGAGATCTAACCGTAACGTTAGTTCTCGGGACGTCCCGCCAGAGGCGATCCCATGTGGCAGTAGGAAGTTCCTTAGCCTGACCATTTGTTGGAAATCCATTCATCCAATACGTGCCTTGTACGGTTTTAGTTGTAGAACTTGCCATTTAACATGGCAGCTATAGTAGGCATAATATCATGGTACCTATGCTGGCTAGGATTTATATTATACTTTCGAAATGGTTTTCCACACTTTGCACTTATAGTAATAATATCAAAGAAATTTTCTCGTATTAAGCATATTTGACTATCATAAGGAGAAATCTCCTCCAAGTCTGCGTTTGCATTGTGTGTGTGGCGGGAGGCCTTATGGTAGTTTCATTTTCTAAAAAGCATTGCGGATTTCAAATTTAAATTCTTTTGTTTGTTTTAAAGACCAAATGTTTTTGTTTGCTCATACCAGTCCCATGACTGACCTGGAGTTTATTGTTCCTTTCCTAAACTCTGGGTGCCCACTATTTTCCCACACGGGCAGTCTAGAGTTGGGTTTTTCAGATAGTCAGGTTTAGTAGATTATCTGGAGCTAGTTCCGTCTTTGGATCGGGACTGCACTTGCTTAGCTTTGTGCATCGTTATTGAGAGTCCGAGCTATCGCTGGATTGGTGATTTGGAGATGGAGATTACCGATGTTGGAGTTCTTTCTTGAAGACCATATTAGAGATTTTTGTTCCGCTGCTGTGTTATCTTTTCTTTTCCGCATCTGTTATCTTGTATCATATCTCTGATGTATAATGATATCTATTGTATCGTCTGTTGTATCATATTGTATCAGATGTTGTATCTATGATGTATATATGATATATGATATTCTTTTTCTTCCGCTGTGTTGTACTTAATGTGTTATAAGCTCCGGCGAACCAGATTCGACGTTTGGATCTGCGGCATTTGAATACGAGTGTCGTATTCGGTGCCGATTTTCAAAGGTCGAGTCAGGATCGTCACATTTGGTATCAGAGCTGAGGGTTAAAACTTTAGCTCAGGAGTATAACACATTAAGTAGCTCATTAGAGATAGGGTGAAGTATACCCTAGAATGAGTATATCCCTAAGATATCCGTTCGAATGCCTCAGTAAATTCTCTTACTATCCACTGATAGTAAGTATGAGTGCGAGAAGAGGACGAGATAGGGGACAGGGGAGTACCACTACAAATGGTCAATACCCTGCAATAGCGGAATAACCTTTCTCTATCAATCTCCTTTGATTCGATTTCGAATTCTTTTGATTGCTTCGTGACAGCTCCAGAAAGATGTTTCGGAGTGATGGTGGACTTACGAATCGTTGTAGAAAATTCTTACTTTGTATCTCCATCTGTTTCTTATCAGCTTTTCGATCTAAACTCTAATGAATTTGAAATTGAAAATATTAAATAAATTGAAAATTTTAAATTACGTAAATTGGTTAACTAATATGAAGCTAAATTTGAATTGTATTAATAAAACGATTTCGGTCAAAACCAAATTTGGAATTCATATCTAGTGCTTGATAATTATAGAAGATTGAATCCGTCTATCTATTCTTTGGGATCCGATATGTTCTATGAACGATTAGTTATCCTTTCGAACTAACCAGTGCCCTTGCATGTTTCGTAGATCTGGTGACCCGAGCATCTTGTGTAGTATCGTATGAGTTTGTTCTCATATTATTGATATTCTGATTTGGTAAACCGAATACAGAATAAATATTTCGGCCTGATCTGATAAATCGTGTATTTATCAATCATCTATTCTTGCTCGTCTTCCTTGCAAATTTCGAGGACGAAATTTATTTAAGGGGGAGAATCTGTAACGATCCCGATTTTTAATTAAATTTAAATTGATAATTAAAATAAATTTTTGAATAAAATGGTAGATTAATTTGAATTTTTCAAATTAAATAGGATATTTGGACATTGATATTAAAATTTAAATTGGATATTTAATATCTTATAAATAAAATGTAACATCCCAAAATTATCAATTAAAATAAATTTAATATATTTAAACTCTTGGAATTTAATTTGAGAATAAATTGAGAGAAATATCTTAAACAAATAAAATAAGTGAAAATAATATGTAAATAAATTCCAATCTTATTTTGAGTTTAAAATATTGAAAAAAAGTAATTATAAACTATACATAAATAAATTCCAATTGATTTTGAGTTTAAGAATCTTGAGATGATAAATATTTTAAGGAAATCATTTGAATTCAAATTCTATAATACATACTTTCTTTTGAAAAGGAAAAAAAATTCACTTATTAATAAAAATTAGTTTTAAATCATTTGTTTCTTTAAATTGGTATAAGTTGAAATAACAAACAAAAATGTATATTGCATATGTGAGTATGTATATGGACATAAATGGAATTTAAAAATCATTGAGATATAATGTATATATGTAAATATTGGCTAAGAAACAAAATTCTTTTAACATTGTATATGTATATACATACACACAAATGAATAAAGATATATATATATATTGGTTTATAAAAGTATATATAACATAGGAAATAAATCCATAAAACTTTCTTTTGCTTTGTAAACATCAAAGGCTAATTATACATTCACAATGGAGTAGAATGATCAACAAAAATCTAAGGCATAAGATATCTCTTTACAAATGGCATCAAATTGAATTAAATAATAAGATTAAAAAATTACAAAAAACCTTTCCATTTCCCCAATAGCAATTATAATAGCTTTTTAGAAAACTGGAAACAAATAGTATCAAGGATTTGATGTCACAAGTCCAAACACCAAAGAAACAAAATTGATAAAAAATCTGAAAAACATTATGAACCAGATTTCCAAATTCATCTCAAAACAAAAAAAAAGTTTCAGTTTAATCAACCCTGGAATTAAAATCAAGTAAGAAAGTCTGCAATCTGGAAATTGGTTCTGCATGCAAATCAAAAGCAAAATCTGGAATTCAAGAAGATTCAAAACAAAAGCCAGAAGCAACTTCTCAACACAAAACAAATAAACCTGAAACAATCTCAGCCTGGAGAATCTTCAAGCTTTGTTTGCATTTCTCAGGTAAGCTTTTAACTTCATAGTTTAATGAATTTATGGTTTCAAAAATAAAGTCTTGACATAAACAAATTCAATAGAATGCAGATTTATAAAAAATATAGTGTTGCAGTTTTTTGGCAGAACAGTGCAAGCACTCTGGAAAATAAATAAAGGCAGGTAAAATTCCTTTGAAATATTTTAGTTTGAAGTTGTAAATCAGTAATGAAGCAAAGATTTAAACAATTATATTAACCAGTTCAGGATACAAATCAAAATCAAAGTTTAAAAGACAACAGTTCCAGTTCTCAAAATAAGATGCTTCTGCTCTGTCTCTGTCTTTCTTCATCAAGATCCAGGTGAGCAAACATATGCCTTATTCAATTATTTGTGTATGTGTGCCTGAATGGATTGTGAATGGCCTTTGCATGTGAATGAATTGTTATGCTTGTGCTTTCTTTTGCTTGGAATGTTATGATCAGGTTTTGCTTTCCTGTTCTTCTATTTTTTTTAGTCCCTGGTTTACAAGATGAAACATGTTGGGTTCAACAGTTTCCCCCTCTGGTTCTCTTTTGAAATTGAATTCTTAAAGAACTAATAAAATATTGTTGAGCATACAGTATATTGTGGTAACAAATCAAAGCTAGCAATATGCTTTGTTCTCTTCTGAAAACTGTGAAAACACAGTACTATTGAGTCTCTGGTTTACAGAGTAAACCATATCAAAATTCAAATCCCTCTCTCTCAGTTCTCTTATAGAATTAAAATCGCAACAAATTAAAGTGTTTTTTTTTAAAAAAAAAACATGCATTTCGTTTTAATTATAGATCAAAGCAAAGCAATATAATTTTTCCCTGGAAATGAAGCAAATACAGTCACAATCCAAATTAAGCCAGATTTCGAAAATCATAAGTTTTAAATTCAGTAATGCTACCTGAATCACCCTTGAAAATGATGATTTTAGAAAGTAAGATCTAAATTTTTCATAAAGTTTTCGCCGAGGAATTGTGGTTGATCAAAAAAATGAAAATTTGCCAAAAATCCGATGATCGAAATAAAGGTGGATCTCGGGATCATGGCCGTAGCTAGCTTAGAGGTCAATGATCATTAGAAAAATGGCAGAAGATTTTATTAGCGGTCAAAATGGCTGATTGACGTTGAGGTAGGGTTTAATGTTTCGATTTAGTCATGTTGTTTTTCGTGACGTTTTCGTCATCACCATTGCGTCGAGTTGTACGGGACCAGGGGGAATAGGTTCGCGAGTCATCAAGGTAGCTGAGGTCAGAATAGCGAGGTGTCTGGTGGCCTGCGGCGGTGTATTGAGGTGAATCACAGTGATCGGTTTCGTTTTTGGCTGATACTGGGTAGCTCGTACCAAATTTTCTGGCGAGCTTAATGATCAAGGACATTGTAGAGTTAGGGTAGGTCGTTGATGACTCATCGGAGTCGATGAAGTGGGCCGGAACTGTGGCGCTCAGATGTGCAGGTGCACGCGTGTCAGTGGTGCATGGTGGTTTGGGTTTTCGTGACGACTCGAAGTAAGCATCGATGGAAACATGTGATAGCTCGGTGTGTAACTCGAGTAAAAATCCAAATTTATCGGGTAAGAAATACCTGGAAAAAAAATTTAGATTGGAAGTTTGGGGCACGGGTTGACTCTTGGTGAAACTCGAAGTAAACTGTCAATTTCCTCGGGGACGACTCAAAGCAATCTCGGGTCAGCCCCGTAAACCAGTTTTTTTTGCATTAAAATAAATTCAGAATTTTTTTTTTTAAAACATTTTAACCCATGTTTTTCAAAAGATGATCTTGAGTAAAGTTTTGAATTAATTAAGGATTTAAGTAAGATGTTTTAAGGAATTAAATTTAATTTATTTAATCTTGTCTATATTATTTTATAAAGTTATTTACATTAAATAAATAATGTAATTTTAAAGGGATAAGTAAGATGAAAGGTTATTTTAACTATCTTAACCTTTTTAAAGCAACTAATATATGAGAATGATGATTTAATAAGATTTGTAGCAATATCTAAAGTGGTTAATAAAGACAAAAAGATTTCTCTTTTAAGTTACCAAATAATTAATGGCTTGTTCATGTAATCACTAAAAGGGTAATTACTTAAATTAATTACTTAATATTAAAGATTTAATTAATCAAGGTGAATTAATGTGAAATTAATTAATTAAGAAGTAATTCATTAATAAAGCAATTAAGAGTTAATTAATTAATCAATTAAGGATAATCAATTATAATTAAGATTTAACTAATAATTAAGGGTTTATTAATTTAAATAATTAATTAAGGCATAATTAATTAATAAGAGTAATTAAGATTTAATTTATTACAATTAAGGGTTAATTAGTTAAGATAATTAATTAAAGAATGATAAATCATGAAGGTGATTAAAACTTAACCAATTGTAATTAATGATAATCAATCATTGATTAAAGAGTACTAATGAAAGTAATTATGTAGGTAATAAATTTAAAACCACCCAATTATTCATCTTAATTGTAGATGTTTGATTGCTACTGAATACTTTGTGATGGATTGATATATTTGATATGTGATGTGATGCTATGTGATGCTTTGTGCTGAGGTGATATATTTGTGATGAATATACCGTTATATGAATATGAAAACCCCTTGACCCATAGAACGACATTTGAATTTCGATGCGACAGGAAGTCGGATTCCAGTTGGTTATCCGAAACCCACATCGAATCATATTAGTGAATCTTTGTGATTGATAATTTACTTTATCTATGAATCTGTGAATATAGATAAGCGTTATGGGTTATATCGCTTATCGATATGACTGAATCTATGATAATGATTTTGTGCACTATTGTGTTGAACCCTGGACCACACTTATACACACACAAATATGGATTGCACGCGGAAATGGGTTAAGTCACAGATTTTGAAATAGTTTTAAATATTGAATTTTTGAATCCAAAATAGTTTTAGAATTGAAAGCTTTTGACAAATGAATGTCAAAAATAAAAGTTATTTTGAATAACTAGATTGAGTTTTGAAATTTAAATAATTTGATTTAAATTTGAATACAATATTTGAAATTGAATTCTATGATTTGAAAACTATGTTTAAAGGGGGACTCAACTTATGAATGGGTTTATATAGGTTTTTAAACCTTTTCAAAAGTGATGTTTTGGAATTTAAATTCAACCCAAGATTTCAACTTGTATAGATAAAATTGGATTTTTCTGGAACGAAAACTATTTGTTTTCAAATAATAAAAGCTTTCACATAAGGAATGAACTTCCAATTGGTGTTAAAAGGATTCAAGTCTAAAATGAAAATGGTTTTCCAAGTTATAGATATATCTTTGGAAACGTGTTTTGAAAGCTATAAGTTAAATCTTTAATTTAAAGATTTAATGAGTTAATCCATTTGGAATGGAAGTTTGTTTTGGAAATCTATAAATGGACCTTTGTGAAACTGGGTGGAACTTTGTGAAATAAATCTTTTTGTTTAAAGATTTAAAAATGGTAATTTGTTTAACCATTTGAAAGAAAAGCTTTGGATTTTTAAGTTGTGACTTAACCAAAATCCCATATCCATATATTTTGAAATATTGCGCTCGCTATTCGGTTTAGCCGGGAGAGGACCTTGTGTCATATAGCCCATTCCGAATAGTGATACGACGTTATGGATTGCATTTGAAGACCGATGTTGAAGACCGGGTGTCTTCGAGAACGTTAGGATAACCTATCGATTGTCTCTGCACCGAGTAGCTACGGTATAGAGATTGCCTTAGTGATGGGAAGTCCGATCGGGATTGTGGATACCCGGATTTGCAAGGGCTTCTTCGGAAGTGCCTTCGGCTCTGTTCGAACCCGGAATAGACTTGTATGGTTGTATGTCCGACATTACACTTTGAGATATTAAACTGATCTCTATCAAATACATTTCTTCTTGGTGACGGATAATTTATTCTCTTAGCTTAGCACCCTTCTCTAAGACGTACGAGCTCAGAGGTTATGTAGTTGATATTTATCAGTGATATATTCCCAATTTGGTAATGTGGCATGCTGAGTGCTGCTGTGTGATGATCATTGGTTGATCATTTGTGATATGATCATTTGTTTGATCATTTATCTTTGTGATCATTGCTTTGGTCATCTATTGACCCAAAGCATGGCTTTGTGCCAAAGCGTAGCTTTGTGGACGAGACTGCATCAGGACCTCACACCCCGGAAATGGTCGAAACAGGAAAGATGCGGCAAGGTTATGAGGGTCGCGCCCTTTGGGGTGTGTCATTCCCTTCTGGTAAAGGGTGGTATCATGGTATGGAGCCCAGATATTTACTCATGTGGTTGCTCCAATCTCATTTACTGTGTGGTTGTTGCTTTGAGGCGCCTCGGATAAAGGTCCCAAAGGACCGGGGGATGGCATATTCTGTAGTAGTTACCTAGTTACAGAGGTAACCCGGCCTTGTGTTGGCAAAGATCTAATCGTAACGTTAGTTCTCGGGACGTCCCGCCAGAGGCAATCCCATGTGGCAGTAGGAAGTTCCTTAGCCTGACCATTTGTTGGAAATCCATTCATCCAATACGTGCCTTGTACGGTTTTAGTTGTAGAACCTGCCATTTAACATGGCAGCTATAGTAGGCATAATATCATGGTACCTATGCTGGCTTGGATTTATATTATACTTTCGAAATGGTTTTCCACACTTTGCACTTATAGTAATAATATCAAAGAAATTTTCTCGTATTAAGCATATTTGACTATCATAAGGAGAAATCTCCTCCAAGTCTGCGTTTGCATTGTGTGTGTGGCGGGAGGCCTTATGGTAGTTTCATTTTCTAAAAAGCATTGCGGATTTCAAATTTAAATTCTTTTGTTTGTTTTAAAGACCAAATGTTTTTGTTTGCTCATACCAGTCCCATGACTGACCTGGAGTTTATTGTTCCTTTCCTAAACTCTGGGTGCCCACTATTTTCCCACACGGGCAGTCTAGAGTTGGGTTTTTCAGATAGTCAGGTTTAGTAGATTATCTGGAGCTAGTTCCGTCTTTGGATCGGGACTGCACTTTCTTAGCTTTGTGCATCGTTATTGAGAGTCCGAGCTATCGCTGGATTGGTGATTTGGAGATGGAGATTACCGATGTTGGAGTTCTTTCTTGAAGACCATATTAGAGATTTTTGTTCCACTGCTGTGCTATCTTTTCTTTTCCGCATCTGTTATCTTATATCATATCTCTGATGTATAATGATATCTATTGTATCGTCTGTTGTATCATATTGTATCAGATGTTGTATCTATGATGTATATATGATATATGCTATTCTTTTTCTTCCGCTGTGTTGTACTTAATGTGTTATAAGCTCCGGCGAACCAGATTCGACGTTTGGATCTGCGGCATTTGAATACGAGTGTCGTATTCGGTGCCGATTTTCAAAGGTCGAGTCAGGATCGTCACATTATAGTTTTTAAATCCTTTTTCGTAACACTATTTGCAACACTTTTCGTAATATTTGTCAATAACTTTTGAAATAAAGTTTGGTGTTAAGACCAGAATTCTCCAATTTTGAATGTGACAACTATACAAGCAATATTATTATTGTATACTAACCAAATTTGCAGGATAAGATAAATCTTTGATGGATGGATTTAGAAAGATAGATTAGATGTTTTATTATTTCTGATTCTAATTAGAAATACATTAAAATCTCTCCAAAGTGGTATGTTGCAAAAAAAATTGACACTTATCTTAGAAATACGCATATGCACAAGATACAGATTTCATCCGGCTGACTACGGCTATTCAGCCGGTTGAATACTGGGTAAATTTAAATTTACCACAATATTCAGCCGGCTGAATCCACTGAGTCAGCCGGTTGAATGTACTGTCTTTTGCACTATTTATTTTCGGGTTTGAATCAGTTGGCTGAATCTTCTGCATTCAGCCTGCTGAATTCATATAACGGCTAGTTTTTAATGAAGAGATGTGTCTCTTCAATGAAGAAATGCATCTCTTCAATGAAGAGAAACATCTCAACTTCAAGGGTTGTTTCCGTTTCTTTTTTAGCACTATTGTTCCTGAAAGAAAACAACTCTTGATTCATTATAATATAGCCACGAATCAAATTCTTTTTCACAACAATCATTACAATTCTTTCTATCCTATCTTTATTCTACTCTTTATAGTCTTTGCTTTCTAAAACGTTCATACAAGCATTCTATTGAGAATTCTATCTAAATCTTTCATTCTCTTCACGTACAAACACTACATTCCACGAAGGAGAAGATTAAAGGAAGGGTGTACTATATCGACTAATCAGTGCTATTCAAGAACACATCAAGTCAAGAAACTAAATACTTTCTATTGGAAGTTTCGTTCGGCTGCTCGGGTTAGTGTATTGAAATCATGTTCAGTTACTCAGGTGTCTATATCTCCGGGTAAAGCGAGGATGTTAGTAAGTCCAGAAGGAGTCTGGGACAGGACATGGAACGGGAAGTTCGAACCAGTATAAAAATATTTGGTGTCACTTACTTACCGCTTTACATTTCTTTTATTTTTCGACTATTTTCCGCTTCTATATCACACAAGTTTTTAAATTAGTATATTTACCCATACAACTGATCCACACAAACTTTCATTTGGTATCAGAGCACGGTCATCACATAACCATAAAAAAGTTTTCTGATATTTGTTAATATGGATAACAATAGTCGCTCTAATTTCACTTAAGTACAATACACTACACGACCACCACTTTTTAATGGTCTAAACTATGCTTACTAGTCAACTAGGACGAGAGTTTATATTCAATCAAACGGGTTTGATGCATGGAACATTGTTCAACAAGAATATCATGTTTCTACTAATGATTTTGCAGAATGGTCTAACACTCAAAAACTAGATGCTTCTGCAAATGCAAAAGCAATGAACATGTTATTTTGTGCATTAGATAAGAATGAATTCAATAGAGTTGTATGTGTGCTACTGGATACAAAATATGGTGCACACTTAAAGTTGCACATGAAGGTACTAACAAAGTTAAACTGAGCAAGATATCTATGCTTAAGAATAAATTTCAAAAATTTAGAATGAAGCAAGATTAGACCATAAATGATATGAACTCTAGATTTCAAGACATATATAATACACTTTTAGCACTAGGAAAAAACATACAGATTTTTATATTGTGTCAAAAATACTCAACTCTCTCACGGATGAATGGGAAAGAAAAGTCTTTGTTATTGAAGAAGCTAACGATCTTTCTACCATAAAACCAGAGGAGTTGATAGAAAATCTAATGTCATATGAAGTAAATTTTCTGACAAGAAAAGTACAAGGACAAGACCATAAAACAATTGCATTTCAAGCCGAGAAAGAAGAATCAGACGATGAAGATGTTGACGATATGGCATTCATAGCCAAAAATTTCAGAAAATTCCTGAAATTCAAAAAGAAGAAAAACTTCGGAAGCGATAAAGGTCAAAACAACTTTCCGTCAAACTCATCTCTGAAATGCTAAGAGTGCAATCAATTAGGTCACATTAAAAACAACTGTCCAGAACTCAAGAAAAGCAAAAACGAGAAATGGTCCAAAAAGAAAAAGCGAGCTTTTTCAGTTAATTGGGATGATTCTGACACTTTGTCATCCGATAGTGATAGCGACACCGAACAAGCTAATGTGTGCTTCATGGCATCTAAAAATGATGTAAGTGAATTCTCTTTTGATGATTTAATAGAAGTAAACTCTGAATTGTTAAAAACAATTAAGAATCACAAATGATCAGATAAAGATACATTTGCAAAATTAAATAGGAGTGAACTAGAAGTAGATATGTTATGAGATGAGAAGAAAATTCTTGAAGAAGAATTAGTAAAAATTCAAGAATCAGAAAGAAATTTATCTTCTCAACTCATAATGATTAAAAAAGAATTAGAATCGTTGAAAAACATGAATGATTTAGAAGCTATAGAAAATCAGGATTTGGAAAACAATAATAAAATCTTAGAATTAGAAATAGAGAGTCTAAAGAACAAATTACAAAGTATTACAAATATTGTTTTGAATTTAACAAAGGAAGGGATAATCTCCCTAAAATTATTGGAAATTCCCAACATACTTCAAGTAAGAGAGGTGTGGGTTATGCCAAAGCTAGTAGTTCTGGAAAATTATATGATTTGTTACATGATAGGTTTAAAAAGAACAATACAAAAAAACTAGTGTTAACACTACTAATCAGAAAACTATCAAAATATGGATAGCAAAAACCAACAATAGTCTCATAAGAAGTAAGTATATAGAGTCATTTATATTCAGTATTCATAAGAATATTCATTATACTTTTAATGGGAACTCTGAACCCTTTTGGATTTGGCTTCCTAAGACCTAACTCTTAGGACGCTAACAAAGGAAGTGGGTACCAATGTCAATTCAATATTTTTTGCAGGTACCAAGTAAGATAAGAGAAAAGTGGATACTGGACAGTGGTTGCTTAAAACACATGACAGGAAACAAAGAAATGCTGACAAATATTGTCTACTCAGATAGAGGTTCTGTAACTTTTGGAGATAACTCCAAAGGAAATGTCATCGGCAAAGGCGATGTGAGCAATGAAGGTACATCTAACTTACCTCTTATTACAAATGTTTTATCAGTTAAAAACTTCAAACACGATCTACTTAGCATAAGTCAACTTTGCGATAAGGGATTTAGTATATCTTTTCAGAAAAATAATGCAATATTTCTGATCAAAACAAAAATCTTATATTTGAAGGAATTAGAGAACGTAATATATATGTTTTAAATATGAAAATTAATCACAATACCGATATGTGTCTAATAGCTAAAGAAAATTATCCTTGGTTATGGCATAAAAGATTCTATCACATAAATTTCAAAGCTATAAGTAAACTATCTAGAAATAACTTAGTAAAAGGATTACCAAAAATGAACATTAAAGTTAAAAACATTTGTGATGCTTGTCAACTAGGAAAGTTAACAAAAGCATCTTTTAAATCAAAGAAAATCATTTCAACATTACAACCACTTCAGTTATTACATTTCGACTTATTTTGACCAACTCAAGTTCAGTCTATAAATCATAATAAATATGTTTTTGTAATTGTTGATGATTTTTCAAGATTCACTTGGATATTTTTTATGAAACATAAAAATGAAACATTTGAAAACCTTAAGAATTTTGTTAAAAGAATTCAAAATGCTAATGATTTAAAAATTAAAAATATTAGAAGCGATCATGGAGGAGAATTCGAAAATGAATTATTTGGAAAATTTTGTAACAAGAAAGGAATTGTTCATAACTTTTCATTTCCAAGAACTCCACAGCAGAATGGAGTTGCAGAAAGGAAAAATAGAACACTTCAAGAATGCACCAGAACACTATTAAATGGAAGCACACTACCAAAACAATTTTGGGCAGTAGCAGTAGCAACTGCCTATTACGTTTTGAATCTTGTCTCCATTTGTCCTTTAAAAAAACATACTCCATATAAACTGTTCAATGGAAGAAAACCAAACATATCATATTTAAACATATTTGGCTCAAAATGTTTTATCTTAAATACTAAAGATCAACTTGGAAAATTTGATTCAAAATCAGATGAAGGAATTTTTATAGGATATTCGGATCGTAGTAAAGCATATAGAGTTTATAATTTGAGAACTAAAACCATTGAAGAAACACTTCATGTTTCGTTCAATGTAAATTTCAAAACTAATAAATATGATGATGACGAAATAATAAGTAATACTGAACAGAATTCTAAAAAAAAACTATGAAAAATGATACTTCAGAAAATCTCCTAGAAAACGTTTTGAAATCTCCATCATGAATTTTAAAAGATTATCCAATTCAAAATATAATTGGTGAAGTTAACGAAAATGTAAAAATATGACATCAACTAAATCAAATGTGTCATATTGATTTTATTTCTACTACAGAACCTTAAAATGCTAAAAAAGCTTCAATAGATGATTACTGGATTTTGGCAATGCTGGAAGAACTAAATCAATTTGAACGAAATGATGTATGCGATTTAGTTCCTAAATCAGAAAATCAAACCATCATCGGCACTAAATGGGTTTTCAAAAATAAAGCTGATGAACAAGGAAATATTACTAGAAATAAAGCTAGATTGGTAGCTCAAGGATATAATTAAGAAGAAGGAATTTATTATGAAGAAACATTTGCTCCTGTTGCTAGACTAGAAGCAATACATATCTTATTATCCTGCGCTTGTTTTCATAATTTTAAACTATATCAAATGGATGTCAAGAGTGCGTTTTTAAACGGTTTTATTAAAGAAAATATTTATGTAGAACAACCACCTTTGTTTGCTCATGAAAAATTTACATATCACATATACAAATTAAAGAAAGCATTATACGGATTAAAACAAGCACCACATGCTTGGTATGATGACTTAAAAGTTATCTTTTAAATTCTGGATTTTCAATTGGACAAGTAAATCAAACTCTTTTTATAAAACAAGATAAAAATTATATTTTAGTAATGCAGATATATGTTGTCGACGTTATTTTCGGTTCTACAAATGAAAAACTTTGTCAACAATTTTCGAACATTATGACTAAACAATTTGAAATGTCACACTTGGGAGAACTGTCATATTTTCTCGGACTTCAAATTAAACAAGTTAAAAATGGAATATTTATTAATCAAGAAAAATATTGTAATAATTTAATAAAACAATTTGGTATGGAAAACACTTCTGTCAAATCTACTCCTATGAGTACTACAATTCATCTCGATCGAGATGAAAATGAAAAATATGTTGACCAAATACTATATCGAATTATGATAGGTTCTTTACTTTATTTAACTGCTAGTCGTCCATATATAATGATGAATGTTTGATTATGTGCTCGACTTCAAGCAAATCCTAAAGAATCACATTTGCGAGCAGTTAAACGAATTTTGTGTTACTTAAGCAGTACTAAAGAATTCAGACTTTTCTATCCAAAAGAATGTTCTTTCGAATTAGTATCATATATTGTGCTGATTATGGAGGATGTCGAACCGATAGAAAAAGTATGAGTGGAACCTGTCATTTCATTGGACAATCTTTAGTATCCTAGTTTAGTAAAAAGCGAAATTGCGTTTTACTTCGACATGTGAAGCAGGATATATACCTGCTGCTTCAACATGTGCTCAAGTCATCTATATACAGCAAATACTTCAGGATTTTGGAATAAATTTATCAAAATTAACAATATATTGTGATAACACTAGTTCTATTAACTTATCTAAGAATCCGATCAGTCATTCTCAAACCAAACATATCGATATAAGACATCATTTTCTACATGATAATATCGAAAAAGAAAAAATTTCTTTAGTATTTGTTTCATCCGAAAATCAAGTTGCCGATATTTTTACAAAACCATTAAACGAAAATACATTTATAAAGTTAAGAAGAGAATTAGGAATTTTATTACTAAAATATTTATAAAATTATAATAATTTTAGTCAAAATAAAAAAATTTAAAAAAATAATAATAATTGGAGCTGTTGGCGCTCGAACTCAAGATTGCATAAGAAGAAGTATAGTGTCATTTCCATTTTGCTATTTAGTAATTCTTGTCTACATCATACTTGCAATTAGTATCAACCAGAAATTATTAAAAGTTATATATAGAACATCTAAAAATCATAATGGCCTACAATTGTTAATAAATTTATACCTTGAACTGCATTTCTATAAATAACAGAAATTATATATATATATATATATATATATCAGAAATCAAAAATCTTCAAAACATCATCACTTTTATATAAAAAGTATCAAAAAATTCAAGCTCCAAAACATAAAAATGTCTTCTCAAAATAATTCAAGCTCTTCTAGCTACAACTCTAAATACTCTTCAATCATTTATAGCTCTCCATCTTCAAAATCATCCGAATATGCACCAACTCTATATTATATTGCAGTGGGTCCTCCTCATCATCACACTTGACATACTCCATAAAAGAAGTATTCTAAGAGAAATCTCTTACCTTCTCCTTCTACGAAAGACAAGATAGATGATTTACATCACTATCAATATGAAACTTTGAATCTATAGTGAGAAATGTAGTACAAATAGAAAAGTGACGGAAGAAGAGTTAGCTTCATAGAGAGATGTGCTTCGAAGATATGTGGATTATCTCTTATAAACACGAATGCACATATTCAATCTCCTCAAAGGCCACCGTACTCTCCAAATTCTTGGGACAGATCAACCATTCAACCAGCTCGAGAGAACACAAAGGTCGAGCTGAAAGAATGTGATTCTTCCACTAAATCTTCTTCCTCCAAATAAAATATTTTTTTACTAATTGTTTATAATTTGTTTATTGTATCTTGATAATGTTTATATATATATAATGTGTAAAAGATATAAAAAATTAAAATAAATAATGAATATATTATGAAACAGGGTTTATTGAGCTTCAGGCAACTAATTCAGACGGTTGCACCAGTGAAAACAACCGACAGAATATTCATATGAAATGAATTTTTAACCCAGATTCAGCTGACTGCACACCCTGGTCCAGACAGCTGAATTATAGGCAAAATAGTCTATTTTCTTTCAGGAATAGTTCAGACGGCTGATAACTGAACTTCGGGTTTACAATTTTTTTAACCACCCGCTCTATTTTCAAGGCACTGTTTCATCTTTACCTTCCTCCCTCTTTATTTTTTTCACCAACATGGAAAATTTACACTGTCAAGACCTAAAAACTCCATTTCTTCTCAAAACCTCCAATCTCTTCAAAAATCATAATGCCTCCAAGAATGAAAAGTCCAAGAGGCTCCCCTTCAGGACCTACTAAATCTCAAATCCAAGAATGTCTCCATAATGAAATCGCTCTGGTTAGGTATAATAATATGAAAAACACAAAAAAAATTCGAAGGAGCTTTCATCGAGTTTCAATAATTCGGTGGATACAATTTTCGAGAATTTGCCGAGGTAAACCGAATCGATACCTTAATTGGTTTTGATCCAAATAATGTAAAAATTAATCACTTGCTAATCAAGCTCTTCTTTGCGAATATGAATCTAGATCATCACAACCCTTATAATACGGAAGATTGCGTGTGGAGTTTGGTATGTGGTGTGAAATTTTTTCTTTCTTTACAACAATTAGGACACATACTTCGTTGTCCATCCCAAGGCATTGATATTCATGATGTTAGTGTCGATATGGTCTGAAGAGACAAAGTCTCACATCTATTCTTATCTAACGATATGCATGATCTTCAAACTAGCACTTTACGGCCAAAGGCAAGATTAATTCACTGAGCCTTGATAAGGTCATTACAACCTAGAATCGGTAGCTACGAGAAGATTTATAACCATGATTTTCAAACCCTATATGCATTATGTTCACAGCAATGAGTGAATTGGGAAAAAATAATAATGGATGAATGTTTAAATGTTAACATTCGAAGACGATATAAGACAATTCATTACGGTGCATATATCATGAGGATACTTTTAAATTTCGGTATACCGACTTCCGAATGCGACTATAAATGAAATTGGAGCTAAAACTATAAGTTTAATGGGTCTTCCTCGAGTTTTGCCTCATCGTGATATTATCTCATTTCAATAATGTGTTGAAAACCATAATCAAGGTATTCCTCAACCCCGAAACATGGAAATTGCATCCTCTTCTCATCAACCTGAAGAAGAAGAAGAAGAAGAAGAAGAAGAAAGCAACGATGACATTCATGAGATCGACCCAATTCCAACCCCAAGAATGCACTAAAAACAATAGCTAAAAATCAAGTAAAGCTTAATTAATGCATAGAAAAGGTCGAAAAATACAGAAATAAGAAATTTGACTCTATAAAGGATTTCTTGAACAAAAGAGGAAAAAGGTATCTTGTCCTTCGTCAACCTATACGGAGTGGTTGAAGATTTGACTACTCTTGAATGGGATACTACGGATGAAGAATGAAACATTTTGGATGAATCTTATTTTATCTCTTTTTAAACTTTTAAGTATTCCTTTCCTGACCATCTGATTAAAATGTTTGTGATAACTTAGCTGTAAACTTCTGTGGTTTAACATTATTATGTTGTATATGTATGTTTAATTTGTGACAATCTTTAATTTTGAAAAAAAAACATATGTCTATGCTTGTTCTGTAATATTTTGTGATGTTTCTATGATGTTCATATATTGTTAGTTATGTAATGTTTTACTACATAGTTTATACATATATATAACTATGCTAATAACTATGGTAAAAATGACGTTTATAAGTGTTGAATATTCTGATGTGCTATGTGCTTAAGATATTTCTATTTATCATATCTATGCTTACCTTCTACTGACTACTCCTTTTTGTCGATGACAAAGGGGGAGAAGGTAAATCATATCGATAGGGGAGCAAAAAATCAGTGGGAGTATATTCCGAATTATATTACCTACATAGTTGTCATCATCAAAAAAGGAGAGATAATGTTAAGATCCAGAAATCTTCGATTTTGAATGTGACACTATATAAGCTATATTATTATTGTATACTAACCAAATTTGCAAGAGAAGATAAATCTTTGAAGGATGGATTTAGAAATACACGAAGATAGATTAGATGTTTTATTATTTCTGAGTCTAGTTAGAAATATGTTAAAATCTCTCCAAAGAGGTATGTTGCAAAACAAAATTGACACCTATCTTAGAAGTATGCACGTGCACAAGACACGGATTTCAGCCGACTGACTATAGCTATTCAGCTAGCTGAATACTGGGTAAATTTAAATTTACCACAATATTCGGTCGGTTGAATCCACTGAGTCAGCCGGTTGAATGTACTGTCTTTTGCACCATTTATTTTTGGGTTTGAATCAGACGGCTGAATCTTCTACAGTCAGCCTGTTGAATTCATATAATGGCTAGTTTTTAACGAAGAGATGTGTCTGTTCAATGAAGGGAAACATCTCAACTTCAAGGGTTGTTTCCATTTCTTTTCAGCACTACCGTTCGTGAAAGAAAACAACTCTTGATTCATTATAAATATAGCCAAGAATCGAATTCTTTTAAAAACAACAATCATTACAATTCTTTCTATCCTATTTTGATTCTACTCTCTATAGTCTTTGCTTTCTAAAACGTTCATGCAAGCATTTTATTGAGAATTCTATTTAAATCTTTCATTCTCTTCACATACAAACACTACATACCACAAAGGAGAAGATTATATGAAGGGTGTACTATATTGACTAATCAGTGTTATTCAAGAACACATTAAGTCAAGAAACTAGATACTTTGTATTGGAAGTCCCGTTCGGTTGCTTGGGCAAGTGTATTGAAATCCTATTTGGTTGCTTTGGTGCCTATTCCTCCGGGTGAAGCGAGGGTGTTAATAAATCCAGAAGAAGTATGAGACTGGACGTATAATGAGAAGTTAGAACCAGTATAAGAATATCTGGTATCATTTACTTACTTCTTTACATTTCTTTTATTTATCGACTATTTTCTGCTGCTATATCACACAAGTATTTTAATTAGTATATTTATCTGTAACCGATCCACACAAACTTTCAGTTGGAACAAAACAATTCTTTCCCAAGTCTTATGTAAACATTTTTAAGCAAAAAATAAAGCATTTTAAAATAAATTTGAACAATTTAACATTTTTTCAAAGTTGGTTAAACAGATAGTTAAGTCATTTAAAAGGGGAAAATGAATATGCGGGAACAACTAGTACATTTGTCCCGTCTATGTGATCTAAAAGTGAAAACAAGATGTGTAGCTAAGGTTAGGAATGGAGCAACCAGTGCCCTGAACTTACCTGACCTCATTTTTCTCTTTTAGGCGAGGGGTGGAACACATCGAAAGGAAAGCCCGAATGCTCAACTCAGATTTTATAGAAATAATCTTCTTATACTCATTATTAAAATCTATAGAGGGAACTTGTCATATTCATGGAATTTAAAAGGTGATCCCACCGTTATTGAACCCATAGCACTCGTTAAATATGAAGTTGATTTTGGTTAAAAGTAGAATGATTTCTATAATCCTATTTTCTCAAAAGATACTCTTAAAAATGATTTGAGAAATATTCAAAAAGAGGTTTAAGTGATTTCATATTCACTAAAAGAATATTTTGAAAATATATATCTCCCGAAGATATTTTGATTAAGAAAAATGAATGAATCGAAAAACAATCACCTAGTTACATCATTTTTATTGCTGATTGGATTTTGAAGGAACCGGGGTCAGATTTGGATGATTCCTATCTAAAAACCACTTCGAACCAACGTATACGTTCGAAAGTGAAGACATGTTGAAGATAATGATTATTGAAGACCGTGGAACTTCATGGTATGAGGACTGCTTGTCGACATGCTCTGGATAGCTCCAGTTATAGAGTTATTTACAGCAGTGGTCTCCTCGTTGTGGAGATTTTTTGGATTGCAAGGGCTACTCGTTACTAGTAGTAGTACGAGAGTGCTTTCGATTTGTTTGTTCCTGGATAACATGTATGGACGTTTGTTTGACATTGCATTTCTAAAAAATTACGTACATTTGTTTTCACAAAAGTACATCAGTGGTGGCAGAGAAGGAAACTTCTCTTAGCTTAACACCCACCTTGAGATGTATGAGCTCAAAGATTGTATATTTGTGAAAGGCAATTAGTAGCCAAATGGCAATAACATTCAAAGTAATGTGATATGTTATATTTGAAAGGTGATCGTTGCCTCAAGCCTCATCAACCGGAATTGACTGAAACAGGGTTAGATGCGGCAAGGCTAAGTGGGACATTCCCATTTAGGTTTGATCATCCCATTTCAAATATATTTCTTCCCTCTATGATGTTCGGAATGTAAATTAATATGGATGTATACGAAGAGAGCTATCGGATAAAGGTCAGTGTTGGTACTATCTAGTCACAGAGATAAGTCGGTTTTATATTAGTAGAGGATCCTTTGTGCTGGTCCTCAGGGCATCCATCTAGAGGTGTACCCATCGGAGCGTAGTCCCTTCACCTGGTCATTTGTATGGAAATCCATTCTCTAATAAGAACCTACGGTTTTGTTTGTATTGGCGTAATGAAACAGCCTCGAAATGCTAAATGGTAACCATTTCAACTAAGATTAATAAGTTTATGTGCAAACGTTTCAAGAATGTCATTAAATGTAAAATCCTTAAATTTTACATAACAAAGAGTTTTGGTTATCATAAGGTAAAAACCCATTCCGTGTTTATGTGCTGCATGGTCTTATGAGATACCTATTTGTTTTCAAAACATCATACATTGAGTTCTCACACCAGTTCTATGACTGACCCGGAGTTTGTTTTTCCCTTTAAACTTTGGGTACCCTATTTTTTGGGAAACCGTGTAATCAGGATACCTTAGGATCATTAGGAGCATTTTAGAGAAGGTTTTTTGGAGCTATGAAACTGAAACACCTTATGCAGATATCTACACATTTTCCACTGTGTTATATAGTATGTATTTCCCATCATATATATGGATAGACAGTTATAACTATCCGTTGGATTTGTATTTGACTCTGATCATTTATGCATAATTAAAATGTTGAATGCGATGTGAGATTCTATTATTGTGTTATCTTCTATCTTTATTTTCTTTTGCCTCCTTAATAATCTGCCTCCCCAGCACTTCGATTTACGGCACGTGAATACCATGAATGTATTAGTGTCGATTTCTAAAGGTCGAGGAGATGCGTCGTCATACAATCGCACCCCAAAAGAAGCAAGCAAGAGGGATCGGCCCTCTTCCTTCTAGAATGATCGGCCAGAATCAGGCCACACAACATGATGCAACAAAGATTGATCAATAAATCAAGTTCTACTAATCCAATTGGCATGAAACATGGAGTCTATACATAATACAACATGTAAAAGCTCCTAGAGGGATTAGACCCTCAAACTCTTCAGAAATAGGGATCGGCTTCAATCTTTGTTTCTTGGGATTTAGGTCATGTGTTCCCTCTTATGGGACCCTATGGCTCTGGAGATCCTTCTGTCGAATTTTCAGGAAGATATTTCACCATATCCCTCTATAAATATAGACTTGATTGTTTATTTTTGGGATCTTTACGCTTCTTGTTACTTTGTACTCTTTGGTAACTAAGGATTTTCATCCGATACATCTTGTACACAGTTACAATGTGATTAATAAAGATCTACTATAAATTGATGTATATCTGTTATTTACTTGTTTTTTGTTGCTTGTGAGGCCCCACCTCTATACCCACGCTAGACAAGAACATTACGGTGAATGCTGTCAACTAGCACGGAGAATAAGGCTGTTGAGGAGCGACCATCCGTGTAATTGCTTTGCGCGAGCATCGATATGTCAGATAGCATAACATGCATTTGTTTATCAAGAGAGAAATCCGACATACCGACACAAACTCAAAGCTACTACACAGTGGCTGTAATATCTTCAGAAACAAATATAGAAATAAACATAACATAAATCAGTCACAGATAATTCATATCACAAAGGCGGAAGAAGGTATGAATACATAATTAACACATGGAAGTGTATATCAGAGTAGTGGTCAAAAAGATCCACAATAATACAAAAGAATAGCAACACGTGCTATACAAAAGGATACAACTATGAGTCTATATCTCAAGTGTATACAATAAAAACTACTGATCTAAGTAGTTAACCAAAAGTCAGGATGATAACCCCAGAAGAGAAGTCAAGGAGAGGTACCTGTAACATCTCGGTCTGACCCGAGTATTATTTATAAGAAAATAATAAACGGATCAGTCTAGCTATAAATATCAGATGAAATGATATACAATAAGAGATATGACTAAACATATAATAATCACAATGCCAAGCTGTGATAAATAAGTAATTGAAAAATCAACAAGAGATTAATCAATATCACAAAATCTTCTCAAAGATAAAAAGGAATGTCATACTCCTAATTTCATTCACCAAGCCACAATAAATGACATATATATCAATGCCAATCGTAAAAGTTGGTGAAACATAAATTCCAGAATTCAACACACGAAATCCAGAAATCATAAGAAAAGCATGGCCAATCCCACAAACTGGACATCGACGCACTTAGAAAGACACGCCCCATGCACAGTCGAACATCGACGCACCTAGAAAGATACGCCCCATGCTCTAGCATCGGCGCACCTAGAAAGATACACCCCATGCATAAATAAACATCGATGCACCTAAATAGATAAATCCCATGCATAAATAAACATCGATGCACCTAAATAGACACATCCTATGCATAAATAAACATCGATGCACCTAAAAAGATACACCCCATGTAATGTCTAACATCGATGCACCTAAAAGATACACCCCATGCATAGACGAACATCGACGCAACTAGAAAGCTACGCCCCATGTCCCAACTTATTGAGCCGATTGCTCCACGAAGTAAACAAACATCGATGCACCTAAAAAGGTACGACCCATGTGTAAACAAACATCGACGCACCTAAAAAGGTACGACCCATATGTAAACAAACATCGACGCACCTAGATAGGTACGACCCATGATAGACATGAGACGAAGCTCAATAAAATGAGGAACAGTCCTCCATATAGACAAAGAGACATCGCACAATGCTAGTCTAAACCACAAAGATGATCGTCATGATCAAAGAGAAGTGTCAATTACAGTAAGCTAGTAAATATATGAGCTTAGCTTCATGTCCCATAACCACTAGCTTAACTTAAATATTTACGAACAAACTGTAGATCTCCACTAGAAAATTGTCACAAGAGATCCAATCGAACAAGTCCAAGAATTAACCGACGAAGTAAACGCAAGCGTTTCATACCACTTGTTTTACTAAGTTGTTTAATTAGATTTCTCATACGAGTGAGGTAAAGGTTTGTATATACTAATAGATTGGAAAACGGTTTTAGAAAACGAGCTTTGTAATAAAATAGTGTTGAAATCATTTGAAGAAAGAGTTTTGATATTTACTACTAGTATAGAAAACCTTTATATTTTTAAAGTGACAAATCATAAAGAAGATTGTAAGAACAACCAATCACTAAAATTCACATTCGAAGACGTGAATAAAATCCAAAGAAACCGATAAAGAATCCATCGAAATGGATATTCAAAAATCCCTAAAAAGAGTCATCAAAGTCATAATAAATGATAACAACAAATAGGATCATCACGAATCAATTTAAATTGGAATTCTCAAGCGAATAGGCAAATAGGCAAAATAGTGCTGATTCAGACGTCTGAAATCAAGGATTCAGACGTCTGAATCTGGAAAATAAATATTTTCCAAAGACAGAATTCAGGCGTCTGAAACCTTGGATCCAGACGTCTGAAATAGGCACTTTTTAGCCTATTTCCTTTCTGGTTCCAAATGAACCAATTCAGACGTCTGAAACCATATATTCAGACGTCTGAATCTGGAAATAGAAGTCTTCCCAGAACAATATTCAGACGTCTGAATATTACGTTCCAGACGTCTGAATCTGGGGTTCAAAGCATTCCCTGAACCAAGGCCAAAAATGGCCAAACGAATATCGGAAACGATCGAACGAGCAAATGGCGATGACTAAGGAATTACGTCGAACGACAACCCAGCCTAAACGGCTCTTCGATACGCCTCAAATATCAATGTCCAAATATCCATAATAGGATTTTCATAAATTAGACCAAAACACCAAAAATCGGAATATACACGAAATCGATTCAAACCAAAATCAATTGCACACGAATAAACGTTAGGAATTCATACCTAACAATCGAAGATAATTATAGACAAAGATGTGAAATAAAAATCTCACCTTTGAACCCAAATCAATGATGAAGAAGCTCGAAAGCAATGGCAAGAACAATCACCTTCAATCCCAACTCAAGAAGCTTGATTCAATGGGTTCACTTGAATTTGGAGCTAGAAGTTGGATTTGCTAATGAAGACTGGGGTTTTGGAGTTTTAATTTCCCATTCTCTTACACCATTGTTGCTAAAGCTTGAGTATTAGGAAATGAGGAATGAAGCAATGAAGAGGAGAAGGGGTTGGGACTGAATACGTAAGTGGCTCAGCCCAAACCAAAGCCCTAAGTAAAAAGTAGCAAAAATCAACTTTCTCCAAACATGTCGAAGCTTATACTCAAAAAGGTCGCAAACGTCATTTTGAACTCAATGGAAGTGGTCTCGAGTTCTAATTCGACTGTTTGCAAAATGTATCTTTTCGGACCAAAATCCGACGAACGATGAAATATTTAAATAAAATATTTAAATGCACAATCGATAAATATGCGGGTTGTTACAGACTCCCCTCCTTAAAGAAATTGCGTCCTCGTAATACTTAAGAAGAAAATAAAGAGTAACAACCATAAAAGCATATCAACACAAAAGAAAATTTGAAATAGGAAGTTCACCATAAAAAGCACGAAAGATTTAGCCTGAACGAGTTCGCACGGTGAATTCTCTGGATTTCCAAGAGCAATCCATAGGATTTGTGAACCATTGAACTCTCACAAGAAGAATATCTTTATTCCGAAGGCGCTCAACCTCCGAAGCAATGATGCGAACGGAATGTTGCTCATAAATCAAATCTGGTGAAACTTCAATTTCTACAATATCACCAAGATCAAGAATAAAAACCGGAATCCCTAAGGCATTTCCGTATATAAAAGACGTGGAGAACGTCAAGAATAGCAGAAAATTGAGCTGGTGCAACGACGTAGTATAATAACAGTACGCCCGAGAAACTAGAAACTCAAATAATTTGGAATATCAGCGTAGTACAAAAACGGTACGCCCAATGAACCAAAGCCCGAATAATTTCGGAACACCGACGTAGTACAAAAACAGTACGTCCAATGAACCGATAAACCGGAACAACGATGTAGTAAAATAATAGTACATCCATTGATCCAGATAAGACGGAACATCGATGTAGTATAATAACAATACATCCGATGAACCGAACACCATAAAAGACATCGGACGCTAGTCCATAAAAGAGGTGAGATGAAACTCAATAAAACGAAGTACATCAAAACGCCCGATGAACTTGATAAAAAGAAAATTCCATTCCGACAACATCAAAGAATCAACAACTTGTTGCCTTCGACAAAGCGCGTTGGCAACACGATTTCCCTTTCGGGAATAAAAGAATATCAAGATCATAAGATGCTAGGAACTCGAGTCAACATGAAGTTCCTTATGAGAAAATAAATATTCCAAAGATTTATGATCAAGGTAGAGAACAAATTTCTCATCCAAATATGATGATGCCAAATTCCAAAAGTAAAAACAATAGCCGCGAGCACTAGATCATGAGTGGCATATCTAGTCTCGATAAGCTATAATGATTTAGAAGCACAAGTGATAGCACGTTCTCCTTTGCAAGAGAATGACATCCAAACCAATACGACTAGTATCGGTACAAATAGCAAAGTCTTGGTTCCCCTTCAGGAATCACAAGAATATGAGTATCGAAAGGAAGAGTTCTTTTAAATAATCCTCTTTCCCGAAAAGCTAAAACTTTCAAAATCACAGTTATCTCAATGTAAAAATATTTCTAGAAAAATTTACATTTTACAAGTCAATATATCGTGTCTGATTGTCTCATCAAAACGTTTAGGAGATTCTTATCGATAACGTTGATCAAGCGCATCGACCAGGATTCTTAACACACTAAATGGGCAATACAATCACAAAATCATCTTCTAGATAATAAACATGTTTCTTAAAAACTTTTAAGAACATTCTTCGTTCATTTCAAGAACAAAAATCCAATTTTTTTCCCATAAATAAATCTTATGGAAAAGATTTGCAAAATTTTAAGTTACTATTTTCATCCAAAATAAATAAGTACAAGAATGGCCCCATCGAAATATTCATAGAATATTCGATTTATAAAATGGATGAAATAAGCTGGACAAACTGAATGATATAATAATTCATTCATAGGAATCATAACAAGTGCGGAATGCGGTAAGTGGAATGCCAACTTCCGCAACTCGTAGCAAATGAAAATTGGTGGTAAGGTCAAACTGAAAAGACCTTAGCACCACACAAAAGATTACTTAGGTGATAATCCTAAGACAAGCTCAAAGATTCCGGAAAATTTCACTAACTACATGAATGAGAGAAATAACACTTTCCTTATAAGTGGGCTTAAGGAATAAAATGATGCCATCAAGTTGGAATCAAAATCATAAAGGAAAAATAGAAATCTGCTTAACAGATTGAAAATGTCAAGATGAATGGTCCACTTGAGAAAATAGGATATAGGCTTCATTAATGATTAAGCCAATCCTATCGCACAAATCAATTCCGGAGCCTAAGTAAAAATATTGGCTCGGAAAGAAAAATCACATAAAATAATTTTCGACATCAAATAAAAGCAAATTGAGTGTTGCAGATCTACCATCCGGATTCGCAATCCTCAAAGAAGTCATCAAGCCCAAAATATTCAAAGAAAAAGAATCGACAAGTTCTTTTGATATAAAATAGTGAGATGAAACCCATATCAAAAAGAACTCAAATAAAAAGATCACAAAATAAATGTAATCAAGGATTAAATGAGAAATACCTTGACCACGAGAAGTGTTACCAGGAGCTTGCACTACATTGAGCTCTCCCTCCTTCTTACTTTGAAGTACGGGATATGCAGTAATATGGTGACCCGAATTTTTGCAATAGCGACAAAAGAGGGGTCTCGACACTCCCTTGCATAGTGGTTCGTGGAACCACAATTGTAGCATTGTCCACGACTAGAGGTAGGTGCTTTTGCTACCGGGGTTTCTTGCCTCCCTTTCTTGTTGGGATTGGGGCCTTTGAATTTGATAGGCCTCTTCATGTTGTTGTTGAAGTTTTGTTGGGCACGCACAACTTCAACATCACCTTCTCTATCGGCCTCTTCAAGACGAAGAGCGATATCAATAAGCTGATCAAATGAAACCTCAAGTTTCAGGAGTAATGGCTTCTTAAGATTCTTATTCAAGCCATAGACAAACCTCTGATTTTTCTTCAATGGGGTGTTGATGTATTCAACCCCGTATTTGGACAGAGATTCGAAAGATGCGACATAGTCTGTCACAGAAGATTCACCTTGAACAAGGTCTATGAAACGCCGGGCTAAAGTTACTTTCTCAGCCTCCGGCACAAATTTCAATTCGAATCTTTCCCGGAATTGCTCCCAAGTGAGATCCGCTTCAACGATTTCAGAAATTAAAAGCTCATACCAATCCAATGCTCTTTATTGAAGCATGCTAGAAGCTACTTGAACTCGATGTAGATCAATAAGTTTCATGCGAGAAAAGATGCGATCGCATGATTTAAGCCAAGCTTGAATTTCTATAACACTCTCGGATCCCCTGAATGGCCCTCCACCCAAATCGGTATAGTCTCTGCACAAGCGTGCAAAACCGGATCTAGGATGAGTAGGCTCTGGAGTGGGACCGGCTGCTTGAGCGTTCTTAACAAGATCTAGAAGCTGCTGGGCAGACATAAATACTCCATCCTGGGGAGTAGCACTAGATTGACCGGCGCTGGGACGGCCAGGTCTAACCATTTCTCTTCTTTAAGAAAAAAAGAAAGAAGAGGAAAAAGTTATTCTCAAAATAAATTTCAATCAAACTTGATTGATAAAACAAGGAATCATAAAGAAAATGGGATGAATCGGTACGAAGACACGAATTAAATCCTAAGGCACGACTCCTAAGATGGACTTAGGACGATGATCCTTGTTAATTTATTCTACATTGTTCCGAAGTTTGGCTCTGATACCAAGCTGTGAGGCCCCACCTCAATACCCACGCTAGACAAGAACATTACGGTGAATGCTGTCAACTAGCACGGAGAATAAGGCTGTTGAGGAGCGACCATCCGTGTAATTGCTTTGCGCGAGCATCGATATGTCAGATAGTATAACATGCATTTGTTTATCAAGAAAGAAATCCGACATACCGACACAAACTCAAAGCTACTACACAGTGGCTGTAATATCTTCAAAAACAAATATAGAAATAAACATAACATAAATCAGTCACAGATAATTCATATCACAAAGGCGGAAGAAGATATGAATACATAATTAACACATGGAAGTGTATATCAGAGTAGTGGTCAAAAAGATCCACAATAATACAAAAGAATAGCAACACGCGCTATACAAAAGGATACAACTATGAGTCTATATCTCAAGTGTATACAATAAAAACTACTGATCTAAGTAGTTAACCAAAAGTCAGGATGATAACCCTATAAGAGAAGTCAAGGAGAGGTACCTGTAACATCTCGGTCTGACCCGAGTATTATTTATAAGAAAATAATAAACGGATCAGTCTAGCTATAAATATCAGATGAAATGATATACAATAAGAGATATGACTAAACGTATAATAATCACAATGCCAAGCTATGATAAATAAGTAATTGAAAAATCAACAAGAGATTAATCAATATCACAAAATCTTCTCAAAGACAAAAAGGAATGTCATACTCCTAATTTCATTCACCAAGCCACAATAAATGGCATATATATCAATGCCAATCGTAGAAGTTGGTGAAACATAAATTCCAGAATTCAACACACGAAATCCAGAAATCACAAGAAAAGGATGGCCAATCCCACAAACTGGACATCGACGCATCTAGAAAGACACGCCCCATGCACAGTCGAACATCGACGCACCTAGAAAGATACGCCCCATGCTCTAGCATCGGCGCACCTAGAAAGATACGCCCCATGCATAAATAAACATCGATGCACCTAAATAGATACATCCCATGCATAAATAAACATCGATGCACCTAAATAGATACATCCCATGCATAAATAAATATCGATGCACCTAAAAAGATACACCCCATGTAATGTCTAACATCGATGAACCTAAAAGATACACCCCATGCATAGACGAACATCGACGCAACTAGAAAGCTACGCCCCATGTCCCAACTTATTGAGCCGATTGCTCCATGAAGTAAACAAACATCGACGCACCTAAAAAGGTACGACCCATGTGTAAACAAACATCGACGCACCTAGATAGGTACGACCCATGATAAACATGAGACGAAGCTCAATAAAATGAGGAACAGTCATCCACATAGACAAAGAGACATCGCACAATGCTAGTCTAAACCACAAAGATGATCGTCATGATCAAAGAGAAGTGTCAATTACAGTAAGCTAGTAAATATATGAGCTTAGCTTCATGTCCCATAACCACTAGCTTAACTTAAATATTTACGAACAAACTGTAGATCTCCACTAGAAAATTGTCACAAGAGATTCAATCGAACGAATCCAAGAATTAACCGACGAAGTAAACGCAAGCATTTCATACCACTTGTTTTACTAAGTTGTTTAATTAGATTTCTCATACGAGTGAGGTAAAGGTTTGTATATACTTATAGATTGGAAAATGGTTTTAGAAAACGAGCTTTGTAATAAAATAGTGTTGAAATCATTTGAAGATTGATATTTACTACTAGTATAGAAAACCTTTATATTTTTAAAGTGACAAATCATAAAGAAGATTGTAAGAACAATCAATCACTAAAATTCACATTCGAAGACGTGAATAAATCCAAAGAAACCGATAAAGAATCCATCGAAATGGATATTCAAAAATCCCTAAAAAGGAGTCATCAAAGTCATAATAAATGATAACAACAAATAGGATCATCACGAATCGATTTAAATTGGAATTCTCAAGCGAATAGGCAAATAGGCAAAATAGTGCTGATTCAGACGTCTGAATCTGGAAAATAAATATTTTCCAAAGACAGAATTCAGACGTCTGAAACCTTGGATCCAGACGTCTGAAATAGGCACTTTTTAGCCTATTTCCTTTCTGGTTCCAAATGAACCAATTCAGACGTCTGAAACCATATATTCAGACGTCTGAATCTGCGAATAGAAATCTTCCCAGAACAATATTCAGACGTCAGAATATTACGTTCCAGACGTCTGAATCTGGGGTTCAGAGCATTCCCTTAACCTAGGCCAAAAATGGCCAAACGAATATCGAAAACGATCGAACGAGCAAATGGCGATGACTAAGGAATTACGTCGAACGACAACCCAGCCTAAACGGCTCTTCGATATGCCTCAAATATCAATGTCCAAATATCCATAATAGGATTTTCATAAATTAGACCAAAACACCAAAAATTGGAATATACATGAAATCGATCCAAACCAAAATCAATTGCACACGAATAAACGTTAGGAATTCATACCTAACAATCGAAGATAATTATAGACAAAGATGTGAGATAAAAATCTCACCTTTGAACCCAAATCAATGAAGAAGAAGCTCGAAAGCAATGGCAAGAACAATCACCTTCAATCCCAACTCAAGAAGCTTGATTCAATGGGTTCACTTGAATTTGGAGCTAGAAGTTGGATTTGCTAATGAAGACTAGGGTTTTGGAGTTTTAATTTCCCATTCTCTTACACCATTGTTGCTAAAGCTTGAGTATTAGGAAATGAGGAATGAAGTAATGAAGAGGAGAAGGGGTTGGGACTGAATACATAAGTGGCTCAGCCCAAACCAAAGCCCTAAGTAAAAAGTAGCAAAAATCAACTTTCTCCAAACATGTCGAAGCTTATACTCAAAAAGGTCGCAAACGGCATTTTGAACTCAATGGAAGTGGTCTCGAGTTCTAATTCGACTGTTTACAAAAGGTAACTTTTCGGACCAAAATCCGACGAACGATGAAATATTTAAATAAAATATTTAAATACACAATCGATAAATATGTGGGTTGTTACATTGCTTTACGTCATATTCTCTCTTTTTACATTTATAATTCTTCATTTATTTCTTTATTCCTTTACATAATCTCTATTGCGTGTTTGTGCCAATTTTTGGTGCTAACATTTACAATTTTTTAATATTATATTGTTATGTGTGTGTGTGTGAATCAAGATTTGAAACTTTCTATAGCTCTAATTAACGAGCTAATTGTAAAGTTTTGAATTATGCTATATATGGTTGTACGTATGCTTGCTTCCTTCTCATATAGTGTAAGAGTATGATTTTACTGCTATAATAATTTTAGCTTTTATATACTGTTTCGGATTATGGTACAATGTTGTAAATGATATGTGTGTGTGTGTGTGTGAATTATATTTGTCTAATGATTATGTTCACAATACATGTATGTTGCCATTTGAATTAAAATGATTATACATTTGAATTTAAAAAATGTATTTTAATTTGATATTTATATCATATGTAACTTGTTAGTCACCAAAGTAGCTAAATTAAAAAGGTATGTCAAATTAAGGGAAATTCGTTTATTCATGTTTATGTGATGTTTATGTATGAATGATATTAAGGTTTATATGTAATTTTAAAGAGTTTTTTGATTAGTAGATTAAGTTCATAGTTATAAAATGTTTTGGATTGCCCAAAGGTTGATCACTTATTTTTATAACATATGAACTTTATCGATGTATATTGATGTGCTTGGTTTGGTATATATTGTATATCCAAAGATAGCAAGCATATCAAATAGGTGCATCCTAATTACCAATTATGTGAAATTTTATTGAGCATGAATTATGTTTGCTTTATTGTATATTGTTGTATAATCCAAAGGAGAACTTCAATGTACACCTTATGTTTTCTGGCTAAATCGGAATCCACATTATAGGTTTAAGTTTATTGCTTAAAGAATTAATTTGCAAGTGTATTTTATATGTTTTTGTAGTTTTTTTTTTCTTTTTCTCTACTTTTGCAAGCCATGTCTATTTTTAAGTTTAATGGGCTTAATTTCTCTGAATGGTCTAAACAAGTTCAGTTTCACCTTGGTGTTTTGGATTTTGATTTGGCACTCTTAAATGAGAAACTAGCTGTAATTACTACTATTAACAGCTCTGAACAAAGATCTTCTTATAAATCTTATGAAAGATCTAATTGCCCAAGCTTAATATTTATGTGAATGACTATAGAGAATAATATCAAGTCCATAATTAAGAAAATTGGAAGTGCTAAGTGTAACAACCTGGGGTTTGGCGTCAATTAATTATCATTGTTAGACGATTAGATTGGTTTGTTAAGTGCTATTTAAAGTTTGATTCGGGTTATAAGTATTTTCAAAATATTTGTTTAGGAGTTTACGGGCTTTAAACAATTCACTTGGCGCGTTTCCTTTTTGTGTGGAAAATGGAAATAACTGGTTCCCTCTTCTTTTCTATTCAACCCGTTTCCCCCCCCCTTTTCTCGAGTCACTTTTCATTTTCTAACCCTAAAATCAAAACTAACGAAGAGAACAAAAATGGCAGCTCGTCCTTCCTTTCCTGTGCAATTAGAAGTTAGAACTTTTACATTCGAAGGCGTTGGCCTCTGGTCGATCGAAGCTCTTCGCGTTGCTTCGTCTGCTTGATTCGTGGTCGTCTTCTCTTCGGCATAGGTGAGTGATTATTATCACTCACATCTACTTCAAGCGTTGGTGTTTTCTGACTTGTTCAAACTCGCGACTTTTGCTGTTTGATATTACAAGGTTGATGTTGTTCGACTTACGACTTTTGACCGTATTCAATTTTGTTTCTATGCTGATTTGAACTGTTCGTATTGCTTGGGCATCACTGTTTCGATTTAGAATTTGTTGACTTCGGTCATCTGGTGTTGTTGACTTTTTCTTGGTGACAATACTATGCTCGGCCATTCAATCTTCTTATGGGTGTTCGAGATGGTTACTGTCTTGTTCCAATTTCGATGTTGCTTGCTATTAACTTTCGCTTTTGGGACTTTGGTATGATATCGTGATAGTGGTTGGCCTTGGCAAGACCATAGTATTGAGTTGGATTTGAAATTACAACTTTAAATTCTTTGTTCAATATTGCCTTAACTGACCAAACATTTTAGTTGTTGTTTCACCTCCAGTTTGTAAATTGATTTCTTTTTGGTTGATGTTGTTTCACATACGTTTGTCGAGACTCTCATTTGTCTGTGATATTGCCTTTTCATGGTGATGTTCACACTGCTAGGTTGACTTGGAATTGATGCATATTGAACTGTTGTAGATGTGTGCTCATGTATACTAGCTTCTTGCATTAGCTTCACGTAGAGACTGCACTTGGTATGACCACTGTCCATACTGTTATGCGGTATTTACGTTTACTTCATGTAGTGGCTTCACCGGGTCATGCTATGATGCAGCTTGATCTTTGGCTTATATATATACACATTTAAGGTTGTAACCAGAATCCTATATATATATGCCTTGCATTACATCATTTATCTGTTGCATCAATATCGGCCGCTATTGTTGAACCATGCGAGGCAGTTGGCATTACGTTCCATGTATTCATTGAGAAGTTGAGTTGTATATATGCTGGCTGCCTAGTCTGGTTCAAGTTGCAATGATACTACTTGTGTTCTAGTTTTTCTGTACATGGTCCCCTGTAGTATGCATTGTCACTTTGGGTAATAAAGATTGTTCATTCAAGTCATATATGTGCTCTAGTAATGCTTATAGCCTGTTTCACATGTATAACTTGGTTATGGCATTTTGCTATCTGTTTGGATATTCTTGTAGTCTGATTCGTAGTACTTGCACATGTCAAATTTCGCACTTATTTTGTATACTTGATTTTCCCTTTATACCTTTGCCCTGCAGCTTGAAAATTTTATATAGGTTGGCTGCTGTGCAATATTTTTAGTTGTACACAGCCTTGTACACTTACTCCTTTGAGTTGCACTGCTTCTCGATGGCACCTCTGATTCATTTTGACCATGTGCAGCCTTCTCATGTTTACTTGTATAAGCATAGTACTTGTTCATGTGTATTTATACGTTTCTTGATTTTGTTTTGTTGTACATGACTTGCCGGTTTACTCTTCGTCTTGAGTTGAGCCTAAAATTCATTGGGCTTGACCTCGCATTTGTCTCTACAATTTAATCGACATTCGGCCTTATGACATTCACAGCGATGCTTGTGAATTTTCATTGGGTACATCGTCACTGTAGTGGCAAGGCAGTGCACGCAAGCGTGAACTGCAGCCACACGGTATGGCTTTTATGATATTCTATCTTGTTTTAATTATTTGATCTTTTGCATATTCCATATGCTGTAGTGGCGAGGCAGTGCACGCGTGCGTGTACTGCAGCCCTACTCGAATTAATATTTTAATGGAGATTTCAATGTTTTGAACTGTTTTGTTTATTCAAATTTAATATTCTGATTAGGTTTAATTTGCTGATTTGTGTTTAACACTGTTACGTGTTATATTTATCGTTACCCGATTTCTTAATTTAAGGATCGGATAAACGAGATTTATTGTGACTGTCGTCTATTCATTATTTAATTATTATTGCTTCTGTGCACTAATAACTGAGTTTGAATTAGACTGACCCGTGTATTATTTTCTTTTGAATGTAATACTCGGGTCAGACCGAGTATTTACAGGTTGTTGATATCTTACTTTGAGTTGCTGCTTGAGCTGTGAAGTCTCTTCATATCTTATGGAGTAGTCGTCATGTTTAGTAGTCAGTGTATTTGTATAGGCTGTTGTATATCCATGTATATTATTCACGATAATGTACTTGTATATGTAACTTTCAGAGTCGACAGTGTAGTTGTATCATATGTATTGTATCACGTGTATATCAACTGACATCAGTTATAGATATATATGAGACTTTTTGTTATATTTGTGTTCCGCATTTACTTTATCTGTGTTATTATTATATATATTGTCCTAAACTATTAGGAACCATCGTAGTTCGTTTTATACTAGAATTGGGTATGTCGATGGGAGTAAATAAATATGAGATGAGAAACAAAAATATATACCACTCCTATCGAGATAACCAATACTAGTGTAAGGCCTAACTACGGATGGCCGCTCCTATCCAGCCTTATTCTTCGTAATAACATATAGTATTTCTTTTAATACTCTTTGTTATTGTGAGCATAGAGGTGGAGCGTCACAGTTGGTATCAGAGCTTGGGGTTTATGGACATAATATAAAACATAACTTAGATGGAACATGTGTTACAACTAATTGTCAATGTTTTATATGTGCTTTGAGTCAAAACTAAAGTTTTGAAATTATGATGAAAATTTTTAAATAGCTTTATTTATAAATAAAAGTGAAATTGTACTTTGATGATTCGATTGATTTGTGTTCTGTTATCAGAGTGCGTAGCGGAAACAGTAAGACTGCGTCGCTGAGTACAGCTGATAATTATTTTGATTTAAAAATCAAAATATGAAAATGAATTTAATTCATTATGTTGTTTAACCAGTGGTTTTGATTTGTTGAAAAATTTATACTGGTTTTCTTTAATACTAATCGCATGCTGATTAGATTTTTGCTGTTTTAAATTATCTTCATTGAAGATATATTTGAGTAATTTCTTTGTTTATTTAGTAGTGTGTGTGCAAACATGAGTTGCACATTACTACACTAATTTTACGTTGAACCGATGCTTGGTTATGAAACGTATTTTGTTGCTGTTATTTTTATAACGGGATTTTCACACTAGTGCTACGTTTTGAAGTACGGTGTTTTGTTGACATTTTAATGAATGAAAATTCACTGATATTATATTTTGATGCAAATTATTTAGATGAGAATTTGACGTTTAAAAATTATTGTCGCTTTGACTTCAGTATCCGTCATATTTTAAAGTGGATTTTCAAGCGGTTATCCCGCAATGCTGATTTTGAGATCCGTTTCTACGGTGTTTTGAGAAGTACAATTTTCTTATTGAAATTGCCACTAATGTGGCTGTTTTATCACGGATTTGCAAATTGTTTTAAAAATAAAAAAAAAATCAAAATTTTTATAGTTTGCGCTTTCAAAAGAATGAGGAAGCGATTTAAACGATTCAGCAAAATCGAGGACTATGAACCCTTTCTTTTACTGATTCGCTTAATTCCGGACTTGTTCGTTTGAGAATGTAAATTATTACTTTTATAAAATAAATAAAATTGTTTTCAGAATTTTTACAGTTGCGTTTTCAAAAGAATGAGAAAGTGATTTAAACGTTTCAGCAAAATCTAGGATTATGACCCCTTTCTTTTACTGATTCGCTTAATTCCGGACTTGTCCGTTTGAGAATGTGAAATGTTATTTTTGGAATACACAATTTTGCACTTTCAAGGAAACGATGAAGAGATTTAAACAATTTAGTAAAACACGTGGTTATGGGACATGTGCGTTTGCTATTTTGGTTAATTCCGGACTCGTTAATTGAAACATTTGTTGTTTGATGATTTTGATGATTTTACACGTTCAAGAAAACGATGAAGAGAATCAAACGATTTAGTAAAACACATGGTATGGGACATGTGCGTTTGCTATTTTGGTTAATTTTGGAATTGTTAATTGAATATATGATAATTTTCGTGTGCTTACGAGCCACTATGAGGACCTTCGGGTCATATGATGGACCTTTGGGTCAAATACCAGTACCAGTCCTTCGGGTCATATGTTTGGACCTTCGGGTCATATGATGGGCGCCAAAATTATGATGGGTACTTGGTAGGCTTCGGCCATATGAGATGCACGTGCGGCGTAGCTAAAACTCGCCATCTGATGGGATCGATCCAACCTTTTATGTTGATTTTCTAGAGTATCTTAATTGATTTCTCGATATTTGTTGAATCTAATTATCTGCAGGTAATTAGATATTTGATTTTATGAGTTCTGATTATCGTTTTTGATAATCGGATATTTGTTGATTTGATTATCGTTTTTGGTAATCGAATATTTGTTGATTTGATTATCGTTTTTGATAATCGAATATTTGTTTATATGAGTTCTGATTATCGTTTTTGATAATCGGATATTTGTTGATTTGATTATCGTTTTTGATAATCGAATATTTGTTGATTTGATTATCGTGTTTGATAATCGAATATTTGTTGATTTGAGATTTGATTATCGTTTTTGATAATCGAATATTTGTTGATTTGAGATTTGATTATCGTTTTTGATAATCGAATATTTGTTGGATTTGATTATCATTTTTGATAATCGAATATTTGTTGATTTGAGATTTGATTATCGTTTTTGATAATCGAATATTTGTTGATTAGAGATTTGATTATCGTTTTTGATAATCGAATATTTTTTGGATTTGATCATCATTTTTGATAATCGAATATTTGTTGATTTGAGATTTGATTATCGTTTTTGATAATCGAATATTTGTTGGATTTGATCATCGTTTTTGATAATCGAATAATTGTTGATTTGAGAAATTTGATTATCGTTTTTGATAATCGAATATTTGTTGATTTGAGATTTGATTATCGTTTTTGATAATCGAATATTTGTTGATTTGAGATTTGATTATCGTTTTTGATAATCGAATATTTGTTGGATTTGATCATCGTTTTTTATAATCGAATATTTGTTGATTTGAGATTTGATTATCGTTTTTTATAATCGAATATTTGTTGGATTTGATCATCGTTTTTGATAATTGAATAATTGTTGATTTGAGAAATTTGATTATCGTTTTTGATAATCGAATATTTGTTGATTTGAGATTTGATTATCGTTTTTAATAATCGAATATTTGTTGATTTGAGATTTGATTATCATTTTTGATAATCGAATATTTGTTGGATTTGATCATCGTTTTTGATAATCGAATATTTGTTGATTTGAGATTTGATTATCGTTTTTGATAATCGAATATTTGTTAGATTTGATCATCGTTTTTGATAATCGAATAATTGTTGATTTGAGAAATTTGATTATCGTTTTTGATAATCAAATATTTGTTGATTTGAGATTTGATTATAGTTTTTGATAATTGAATATGTGTTGAATTGAGATTTCTGGTTGTCGTTTTTGATAATTAGACCTTTGTTGTTTTCTGATTATCTACTTGATAGTTAAATTTTGTTGAGAATTTGTGAATTTCTTTTATTGAAATTAAAAGGTTTCTTTGGCATTTGTATTCCCGACTTTATTTTTCTAACTTAACCAGTTTATGTTAGAAAAATAATTGTTATTGACGACTTTAATTATGACAATTACGGGGACGCGATTTTTATAAGGAGGGGAGTCTGTAACAACCTGGGGTTTGGCGTCAATTAATTATCATCGTTAGACGATTAGATTGGTTTGTTAAGTGCTATTTAAAGTTTGATTCGGGTTATAAGTATTTTCAAAATATTTATTTAGGAGTTTACGGGCTTTAAACAATTCACTTGGCCCGTTTCCTTTTTGTGTGGAAAATGGAAATAACCGGTTCCCTCTTCTTTTCTATTCAACCCGTTTTCCCCCTTTTCTCGAGTCACTTTTCATTTTCTAACCCTAAAATCAAAACTAACGAAAAGAACAAAAATGGCGATTCGTCCTTCCTTTCCTGTGCAATTAGAAGTTAGGGCTTTTACATTCGAAGGTGCTGGCCTCTGGTCGATCGAAGCTCTTCGCGTTGCTTCGTCTGCTTGATTCGTGGTCGTCTTCGCTTCCGCAAAGGTGAGTGATTATTATCACTCACATCTATTTCAAGCGTTGGTGTTTTCTGAATTGTTCAAACTCGCGACTTTTGCTGTTTGATATTACGAGGTTGATGTTGTTCGACTTACGACTTTTGACCGTATTCAATTTTGTTTCTATGCTGATTTGAACTGTTCGTATTGCTTGGGCATCACTGTTTCGATTTAGAATTTGTTGACTTCGGTCATCTGGTGTTGTTGACTTTTGTTTGGTGATAATACTATGCTCGGCCATTCAGTCTTCCTATGGGTGTTCGAGATGGTTACTGTCTTGTTCCAATTTCGATGTTGCTTGCTATTAACTTTCGCTTTTGGGACTTTGGTATGATATCGTGATAGTGGTTGGCCTCGGCAAGACCATAGTTTTGAGTTTGATTTGAAATTACAACTTTAAATTCTTTGTTCAATATTGCCTTAACTGACCAAACATTTTAGTTGTTGTTTCACCTCCAGTTTGTAAATTGATTTCTTTTTGGTTGATGTTGTTTCACACACGTTTATCGAGACTCTCATTTGTCTGTGATATTGCCTTTTCATGGTGATGTTCACACTGCTACGTTGACTTGGAATTGATGCATATTGAACTGTTGTAGATGTGTGCTCATGTATACTAGCTTCTTGCATTAGCTTCATGTAGAGACTGCACTTGGTATGACCACTGTCCATACTATTATGCGGTATTTACATTTACTTCATGTAGCGGCTTTACCGGGTCATGCTATGATGCAGCTTGATCTTTGGTTTATATATATACACATTTAAGGTTGTAACTAGAATCCTATATATATGCCTTGCATTACATCATTTATCTATTGCATCAATATCGGCTGCTATTGTTGAACCATGCGAGGCAGTTGGCATTACGTTCCATGTATTCATTGAGAAGTTGAGTTGTATATATGCTGGCTTCCTAGTCTGGTTCAAGTTGCAGTGATACTACTTGTATTCTAGTTTTTCTGTACATGGTCCCCTGTAGTATGCATTGTCACTTTGGGTAATAAAGATTGTTCATTCAAGTCATATATGTGCTCTAGTAATGCTTATAGCCTGTTTCACATGTATAACTTGGTTATGGCATTTTGCTATCTGTTTGGATATTCTTGTAGTCTGATTCGTAGTACTTGCACATGTCAAGATTCGCACTTCTTTTGTATACTTGATTTGCCCTTTATACCTTTTCCCTGCAGCTTGAAAATTTTATATAGGTTGGCTGCTGTGCAATATTTTTAGTTGTACACAGCCTTGTACACTTACTCCCTTGAGTTGCACTGCTTCTCGATGGCGCCTCTGATTCATTTTGGACATGTGCAGCCTTCTCATGTTTACTTGTATAAGCATAGTACTTGTTCATGTGTATTTATACGTTTCTTGATTTTGTTTTGTTGTACATGACTTGCCGCTTTACTCTTCGTCTTGAGTTGGGCCTAAAATTCATTGGGCTTGACCTCGCATTTGTCTCTACAATTTAATCGACATTCGACCTTATGACATTCACAGCGATGCTTGTGAATTTTCATTGGGTACATCGTCACTGTAGTGGCAAGGCAGTGCACGCAAGCGTGAACTGCAGCCACACGGTATGGCTTTTATGATATTCTATCTTGTTTTGATTATTTGATCTTTTGCATATTCCATATGCTGTAGTGGCGAGGCAGTGCACGCGTGCGTGTACTGCAGCCCTACTCGAATTAATATTTTAATGGAGATTTCAATGTTTTGAACTGTTTTGTTTATTCAAATTCAATATTCTGATTAGGTTTAATTTGCTGATTTGTGTTTAACACTGTTACGTGTTATATTTATCGTTACCCGATTTCTTTATTTAAGAATCGGATAAACGAGATTTATTGTGACTGTCGTCTATTCATTATTTAATTATTATTGCTTCTGTGCACTAATAACTGAGTTTGAATTAGACTGACCCATGTATTATTTTCTTTTGAATGTAATACTCGGGTCAGACCGAGTATTTACAGGTTGTTGATATCTTACTTTGAGTTGCTGCTTGAGCTGTGAAGTCTCTTCATATCTTATGGAGTAGTCGTCATGTTTAGTAGTCAGTGTATTTGTATAGGCTGTTGTATATCCATGTATATTATTCACGATAATGTACTTGTATATGTAACTTCCAGAGTCGACAGTGTAGTTGTATCATATGTATTGTATCACGTGTATATCAACTGACATCAGTTATAGATATATATGAGACTTTCTGTTATATTTGTGTTCCGCATTTACTTTATCTGTGTTATTATTATATATATTGTCCTAAACTATTAGGAACCATCGTAGTTCGTTTTAGACTAGAATTGGGTATGTCGATGGGAGTAAATAAATATGAGATGAGAAATAAAAATATATACCACTCCTATCGAGATAACCAATACTAGTGTAAGGCCTAACTACGGATGGCCGCTCCTATCCAGCCTTATTCTTCGTAATAACAGACAGTATTTCTTTTAATACTCTTTGTTATTGTGAGCATAGAGGTGGGGCGTCACACTAAGGAATTTATGAAGTTTATGGAAGAATGCCCCTAGTTTAAGTCTATTGATAAGTTGCTCGCTAGGACACTAATGGGTGCCTTAACCACTATTAAGCTTGATGGTTCTTATGTTATGCATGAGAATATCATTGAAATGATGAATATATCAGCAAAATTAAAGACAATGGGTATGGAATTGAATGAAAATTTCTTAGTAACGTTCATGCCTAAGTCCTTACCTTTTAAGTAGGTACATTTCATATAAACTATAATACCATACAGGATAAATGGAATGTGCATGAATTGCAAAGTATGCTTATTTAAGAGGAAGCAAGGGTTAGGATGTAATATCCCGGAATTTTTGACAATATCAATTTAATAATCTGTATTAAAATTAAATTGATATTGACAATTTTGTTAACAGTAATTCAAATTGATTTAATAATCTTCTTCAATAAATATTTAATCGATTATTTTATCTTTTAAAAATAATAAATTGGTTTCTATTTATAATATAAATATATAGTTCATATTGTAAATAGATTAGCATTGTTTTAAATTTAATAAATAAAGCATTTCTAATTCTAATATTTGTAGTAATTTGAAAATTTGTTTTTTATTTAATATATAAGCTTTTCAAAGTTATTAAATAAATAAATCTTGGTTTAGATTTAATAAATGAATCATGATTTAAAATTCTATATATACATTAATAATTTGGAGGTTTTGATTTAAATTAATATTGAGTTTTCAAAGCTATTTAATAAATATGTATAAGATTTTAAATTGTTAAGGAAAATGTCTAAATGTTTAAAATAATGTTGGATTGAGTTTTAAATTTAAAATGAATTAACATATTAATAGTGTATTGTTTTACAATTAGATCCTTAATAAAAAATAGCATTTGTTATTTCGAATTTAATTTCTATTCATAACTTGATTTTTAAATATTAGATTTTGAACTTGATTTGAATTTAAAATCCAAAGTATAGATTTTTAATTGTTTTAATTTTTATATGTATAAGCTTTATTTATAAGCATAATTTGTTTTTATTTCTTTTAAAAAAAATTCTATACATATTAAATTCTAATTAACTAATCAATTAGGCTTAATACATATATTAACATGTAAATTAATATACAAATTACTTTTAAATAGGACAAGTGTTGTATTCTTAAGCTTTTATAACAAATGTTAAAAGATTAACATATTAAGTTAACAAATGTTAAAATTTTATACAAGTGTCACATTTTTTTTATTTTTCTTTTATTTAATAAAATCAAAAATTAACCTATATAAGAACACATTCTTTCATACCTATCCTTTTTTCCCATTTCCTAATCAAAGAAAATTTTAACTTGTTTATTTTTCAAAACTGAAACCCATTTTCAGATTCTAGATCAAGCTAGAAATCAGCTTATAAATCCAAAATTTGAACCCCTCATATCTATGAATCATGTAATACACTCTTCAACAAAGAATCCAAAAATCATGTTGAAAACAAATCAGTTTGCAAAACCCTTCAGATCAAAATTCTAAATCCCAGTAATCATCTTCAAAATGAAAACCATGCATTTGCCATTTTCAAAACCAAATCTTTTACAAATTCCTCATATCAAAAAGTCTGCATCATTTTTTCTTTTCAATCTGGAAAATAGATTCTACATGCCACCTGAAATCAAAAGGCAAATCTCCATCATTTTTTCTCTGCAATCTGGAAGCATGGAGTAGTGTTAAATCAAACAAAAGGCAACTGCAGTTTTTAAATCAGGGCCTGCCTGCATTCATTCTTTCAACTTGAAATTAAAAGAAGCTTTAAATTCAATCAAGTTGAATTTGAAATCTTTGATGTTATCTGCAAATTCAAAAAGCATTTCAACAGAGGCTCTGCTTCCTTTTAAAATCGGTGAGTAACTTTTAAATCTTAAATTATTAATTAGGTTGCATGCTAGTATGTTTTGATATAAATAAGTATTGTTTGTGTATTGATAAAGGTCAGATGTGAAATGTATTTGTGTGCATGCTGTAAATTTCTCTGTTCTGTTCTGTTTTCCAAGCAAAAACTTTGATTCAAATCCTTATCTTTTAATTAAGCTTCTTATAGAATGAAATTTATAAAATAAAGTTGTTCGATTATCTTAAGTTAATATTTAAAATTTTAAGTAAGTTAAATTTAAGTTGTTGTCTCTGGAAACATAAAAATATATCGGTGCATGTTGATTTTAACCAAAATCCAAACATGTTAATTTTGCAATTCAGTATTATAAATCAAAAGCATTAACTAAAGCATGATTTTTAAATCAAGAATTAGGATTTTTGGAGTTTAGTAAAGGGTGCAGTTTGGTATTGACGGGAAATGGGATTATTTGCATTTTCTAGTGATCTATGAATAGTGGAGGCTCGGGGTTCTTCCAGGTGATGGAGGAGGGTTAGGAGAAGCTAGGAAAAATCATTGATGGTGATGGATACCATTGTGGAAGGTGCAGCTTTAAAATTTCTTTTTAAAACCCTATTTTTTAATGGGTTTGAAGAATCGATCATTTCGGTTTGTATAATTGATCGAGTGCTATGATTTTTTGGGGATTGATAGATTGGCCGTAGTTGAAGTCGAGGCCGGAGTGGCTGACCTTCAGGTGGTCGGAGCTGCGAGATTTTGTTGTTGACAGGTTTTGAAGGGGAACCTGATTATGTTTCCAGGTCTTGGAATTGGGTGGTCATCTTTGATTTCTGGAGGTTTGTCTCGAATTTGATGTTCGTGGTGGGTTGTAGTGACAGTTTCAGATGTGTAGCGATCATCAACGATGACCAATGGTGCCCGGAGTCGCCATGCATATGCACGATGATGAGTTGTGTCTGATGATGTTTTGGTTGAGTTTTGGTAATAAGGGAAGTTGCTTGAGTTGCTCGAAGTTATTGGGTAGTTGGCTCGGGAAAGATGGATTTAGACTCGAAGCAGATTTGGGTTGTATCGGGTGTTCTTCTGCTTACAGGTTTCCTCAAAACCTCTACTGTTTCTCTAGGAATTTTAAAAATAGAAGATTTTAAATGTAAAGCTTGAGTTTAAACTAAGTTTAAAATTCAAGTTTAAAAATTTTAGAATCCGAGTTTAAATTTAAAATCTCAGTTTTAAATAAAAAATATAATAAAAGTAATAAAGTTTAAAACTTGATTATTAACTACTTTAAATAGTAAGTAGATTAAATGTTTTAAAACTGAAAATTTTAAAATATGAGCAAGTTTAAAATTAAATTTAAATCTTGAAATCAAAAATTAAATATGAACTTCAGTATTTTTAAATTAAAAGGAGATTTAAATTTGAAAGATTTAAACAAAATGTAAATTTAAATTATTGAATTTTGAAATGGATTTTAGATTCAAACTCTTATGAGTTTCTTTATTAAGACAAGCACTTGTTTGTCTTGTAATTTTAAAAGGGTTAAAATTGTTTAAAATTTTGTTTAAGTTTAAATTATATTCATTTTAAATTTCATATTTGAAATGAAATTTCAAAGTAATTTCAAAAATAATTTGTTTCAAATAAATTTGTTAATCACAATTTAAACATGATTAAGGAATGTTTTATCTTAAAATTTAATTAAGATTAATGTTTTGAAATTAATTTAATTAATGAGGTAATTAAGGAATAACTGGTCAATTTATTTATTTAATTGATTTGGGATAAATTAATTGATTAAGGTTAATCAATTTGTAATTAAGATCATTAATTAGATTATTTAATTGATGATTAAAGAATTATTAATTAAGTAATTAATTTATAATCAAGGTTAATTAATCAAATAATTAAGGATTAATTAAGTTACAGTTAACACTTAATTAATTAAATAATTAAGGATTAAATAATGAATAATTAAAGATAAATTAAATTGTAATTAACAATGGTTAATCTAAGTTAATTACTTAATGAAAATAATTAAAGAATGGTTAATGAAGGTCATTAACCAGGATTATTTAATAATTAATTAACGTGGTTAATTTTAATGATTAGTTAGATTAATTAATTTAATGATAATCATTAGAGAATTGTTAAGTGTAATTACTTAATGAAGTAATTAAGAAATTAATTACTTAAGGTAATTAATTGAGTTAAATGTGATTGTTTAAATTGATTAATTAAATATAATTAATTTTAAACACTTGATGTTTTAATGATAATTACTTATGTAAGTAATGGATTGGAAGTACTCGGTGAAGTAATTGTGGTAATTACTGAATGTAATTTATTGAAGATGTTTTAAAATGGAAGTAATTTGAGTATAATTACTTAGTAATTAATCAAGGGATTAATTAAGAAAATTAATTAAGGAATAATTAATTTCTTTGATGAGGTAATTAAGTTAGTTAATTACTGAATGTGATTAATCTGGAATGATTAATAATTGTGGTTAATTACTTAATGAAATTTATTTTGATAAAGTAATTAATTAAAATATAATTAAGGATCATTAATTAATATCATTAATGATGTAATTAAAGTTGATTAATTACGATTAATTGATCAATGATAAGTAATTAAAGTAATTAATTAATATAATTAATTAAGGATTAATGTAATTAATTATAGTTAATTAATTAATTGAAGTAATTAAAGGTTAATTACTGTTTTTCGTTGAGAATAATTAATTTGTGAAATTAATTAAGGACAATTACTTGAATGTAATTAAGGATAATTAATCAAGGGTAATTAATTAACGTGATTAATTTGGATGATTAATTAATTGATTGTAATCGATTAAATGGTTGAGTAAGCAAGATTTATATTGATGAAGTAATTAGTTTAATTTATATTAAATTAATAAATAAGTAATTTATTAATAAAGAAATAATTTCTTTTATAATTAATTTAATTTAATAATAAGTTATTCCTAAAACTAATATTAATTGTGTATTGTTTTACAATTAGATCCTTAATAAAAATAGCATTTGTTATTTCGAATTTAATTTCTATTCATAACTTGATTTTTAAATATTAGATTTTGAATTTGATTTGAATTTAAAATCCAAAGTATAGATTTTTAATTGTTTTAATTTTTATATGTATAAGCTTTATTTATAAGCATAATTTGTTTTTATTTCTTTTAAAAAAAATTCTATACATATTAAATTCTAATTAACTAATCAATTAGGCTTAATACATATTTTAACATATAAATTAATATACAAATTACTTTTAAATAGGACAAGTGTTGTATTCTTAAGCTTTTATAATAAATGTTAAAAGATTAACATATTAAGTTGACAAATGTTGAAATTTTATACAAGTGTCACATTTTGTTTTATTTTTCTTTTATTTAATAAAATCAGAAATCAACCTATATAAGAACACATTCTTTCATTCCTATCCCTTTTTCTCATTTACTAATCAAAGAAAATTTCAACTTGTTTATTTTTCAAAACTGAAATCCATTTTCAGATTCTAGATCAAGCTAGAAATCAGTATACAAACTCAAAATTTAAACCCCTCATATCTATGAATCCTGTAAAACACTCTTCAACAAAGAATCCAGAAATCATGTTCAAAACAAATCAGTTTGCAAAACCCTTTAGATCAAAAATTCTAAATCCAAGTAATCATCTTCAAAATGAAAACCATGCATTTGCCAGTTTCAAAACCAAATCTGTTACAAATTCCTCATATCAAAAAGTCTGCATCATTTTTTCTTTTCAATCTGGAAAATGGATTCTGCATGCCACCTGAAATCAAAAAGCAAATCTGCATCATTTTTTCTCTGCAATTTGGAAGCATGCAGTAGTGTTAAATCAAACAAAAGGCAACTGCAGTTTTTAAATCAGGGCCTGCCTGCATTCATTCTTTCAACTTGAAATTAAAAGAAGCTTTAAATTCAATCAAGTTCAATCTGGAATCTTAGATGTTATCTGCAAATTCAAAAAGCATTTCAACAGGGGCTCTTCTTCCTTTTAAAATCGGTGAGTAACTTTTAAATCTTAAATTATTAATTAGGTTGCATGCTAGTATGTTTTGATATAAATAAGTATTGTTTGTGTATTGATAAAGGTTTGATGTGAAATGTATTTGTGTGCATGTTGTAAATTTCTCAGTTATGTTCTATTTTCCAAGCAAAAACTTTGATTCAAATCATTATCTTTTAATTAAGTTTCTGATAGAATGAAATTTATAAAATAAAGTTGTTTGATTATCTTAAGTTAATATTTAAAATTTTAAGTAAGTTAAAATATAAGTAGTTGTCCTTGGAAACATAAAAAAATATCAGTGCATGTTGATTTTAACCAAAATCCAAACATGTTAATTTTGCAATTCAGTATTATAAATCAAAAGCATTAACTGAAGCATGATTTTTAAATCAAGAATTAGGATTTTTGGAGTTTAGTAAAGGGTGCAGTTTGGTATTGACGGGAAATGGGATTATTTGCATTTTCTAGTGATCTATGAATAGTGGAGGCTCGGGGTTCTTGCAGGTGATGGAGGAGGGTTAGGAGAAGCTAGGAAAAATCATTGATGGTGATGGATACCATTGTGGAAGGTGCAGCTTTAAAAATTCTTTTTAAAACCCTATTTTTTAATGGGTTTGAAGAATCGATCATTTCGGTTTGTATAATTGATCGAGTGCTATGATTTTTTGGGGATTGATAGATTGGCCGTAGTTGAAGTCGAGGCCGGAGTGGCTGACCTTCAGGCGGTCGGAGCGGCGAGATTTTGTTGTTGACAGGTTTTGAAGGGGAACCTGATTATGTTTCCAGGTCTTGGAATTGGGTGGTCATCTTTGATTTCTGGAGGTTTGTCTCGAATTTGATGTTCGTGGTGGGTTGTAGTGACAGTTTCAGATGTGTAGCGATCATCAACGATGACCAATGGTGCCCGGAGTCGCCATGCATATGCACGATGATGAGTTGTGTCTGATGATGTTTTGGTTGAGTTTTGGTAACAAGGGAAGTTGCTTGAGTTGCTCGAAGTTATTGGGTAGTTGGCTCGGGAAAGATGGATTTAGACTCGAAGCAGATTTGGGTTGTATCGGGTATTCTTCTGCTTACAAGTTTCCTCAAAACCTCTACTGTTTCTCTAGGAATTTTAAAAATAGAAGATTTTAAATGTAAAGCTTGAGTTTAAACTAAGTTTTAAATTCAAATTAAAAAATTTTAGAATCCAAGTTTAAATTTAAAATCTCAGTTTAAAATATATATATATATATATATATAACAAAAGTAATAATGTTTAAAACTTGAATTATTAACTACTTTAAATAGTAAGTAGATTGAACGTTTTAAAACTGAAATTTATAAAATATGAGCAAGTTTAAAATTAAATTTAAATCTGGAAATCAAAAATTAAATATGAACTTCAGTTTTTTGAAATTAAAAGAAGATTTAAATTTGAAAGATTTAAACAAAATGTAAATTTAAATTATTGAATTTTGAAATGGATTTTAGTTTCAAACTCGTATGAATTTCTTTATTAAGACAAGCACTTGTTTGTCATGTAATTTTAAAAGGGTTAAAATTGTTTAAAATTTTGTTTAAGTTTGAATTATATTCATTTTAAATTTCATATTTGAAATGAAATTTCAAAGTAATTTCAAAAGTTATTTGTTTCAAATAAATTTGTTAATGACAATTTAAACATAATTAAGGAATGTTTTATCTTAAAATTTAATTAAGATTTTTTGAAATTAATTTAATTAATAAGGTAATTAAGGAATAACTGGTTAATTTATTTATTTAATTGATTTGGGATAAATTAATTGATTAAGGTTAATCAATTTGTAATTAAGATCATTAATTAGATTATTTAAATAATGATTAAAGAATTATTAATTAACTAATTAAGTTATAATCAGGGTTAATTAATCAAATAATTAAGGACTAATTAAGTTATAGTTAACACTTAATTAATTAAATAATTAGGGATTAATTAATGAATAATTAAAGATAAATTAAATTGTAATTAACAATGGTTAATCTAAGTTAATCACTTAATGAAAATAATTAAAGAATGGTTAATGAAGGTCATTAACCAGGATTATTTAATAAGTAATTGATGTGGTTAATTTTAATGATTAATTAGATTAATTAATTTAATGATCATCATTAGAGAATTGTTAAGTGTAATTACTAAATGAAGTAATTAAGAAATTAACTACTTAAGGTAATTAATTGAGTTAAATGTGATTGTTTAAATTGATTAATTAAATATAGTTAATTTTAAACACATGATGTTTTAATGATAATTACTTATGTAAGTAATGGATTGGAAGTTACTTGGTGAAGTAATTGATTGGTAATTACTGAATGTAATTTATTGAAGATTTTTTAAAATAGAAGTAATTTGAGTATAATTACTTAGTAATTAATCAAGGGATTAATAAAGAAAATTAATTAAGGAATAATTAATTTGTTTGATGAGGTAATTAAGTTAGTTAATTACTAAATGTGATTAATCTGGAATGATTAATAATTATGGTTAATTACTTAAGGAAATTTATTTTAATAAAGTAAATAATTAAAATATAGTTAAGGATCATTAATTAATACCATTAATGATGTAATTAAAGTTGATTAATTATGATTAATTAATTAATGATAAGTAACTAAAGGTAATTAATTAATATAATTAGTTAAGGATTAATGTAATTAATTATAGTTAATTAATTAATTGAAGTAATTAAAGTTTAATTACTGTTTTTGGTTGAGAATAACTAGTTTGTGAAATTAATTAAGGACAATTATTTGAATGTAATTAAGGATAATTAATCAAGGGTGATTAATTCAGGTGATTAATTTGAATGATTAATTAATTGATTGTAATCAATTAAAAGGTTGAGTAAGCAAGATTTATATTGATGAAGTAATTGGTTTAATTTATATTAAATTAATTAAAGATGATGTAATTAATTTAATTCATTTTAAATTAATTAGAGATGGAGGTAATTAGTTTGATTTATTTTAAATTAATTATACTGTGATTAAGTAAATCATTGCTTATGTATGAATGGGAGATATTGATTGCCTTGAATGGTTGTGATCTCAGAAATGAGATAAGTAATGTTGTATGGTATGAATGCTTTGGTTGCATTGTGATGATAATATAGATTATCTATTGTGATGATGATATAGATTACCTATTTTGATGATAATATGGATCATTTGTTTATTATAATAATGTTGATTATGAATTGTGATTTGTGAGTTATCTATCTGTGTATATAGATAATTGAATTATTTTTAAACTTTAAAACAACTTGGACCTAAAAGATGGCGTTTTGGATTTCGTTGAGACCAAGATCAGGTTTCCATATTTGGATATCCGAAAACCACATCGATCCAAATTAACGATAGGTCGTGAATGTCAAGTGAAGAGGAAGATTCAGAGTGCAAGGGTTATTGTCGTTAACTCTGAGGTGATTCCAAAATGAGTGTAACGAGATAATGCCTTCGGTTTCGTTCGAACCCGGAACGAACTTGTATGGATTGAATGCTTTCAGAACATCGTCAGGTGGACGATGAGCATTCTAAGTGATGTGTTCTCTAAAGGTAATCGTAGCCTCAAGCCTCATCAATCGGGAATGGCCAAAACAGGGGAGATGCAGCAAGGTTAAGTGGGTCATGTCCAAGTAGGACGAGATTTTCCCCTGTCTAGAGGTCCCTTTTTATTCGGATGTGTGGGCGGCTGTTAGCTACAACTATGGGGTTGTCTTGTTCGGAACTGTTCAGTAAGGAATGGTTCCGGCCTTGTGTTGTAGGGGATTGGGAGTGATCCTCGGTACGTTGATCTAGGCCACGTACTGTGACGGGCGGTACCCAGGTATCCCTGCCATTGTATGGAATCCAAAATCTAATAAGTGCCCTCGGTTTTGATTGTATTACCCACTTTTGTGTCTAGTAGCTGGAATTTAGTGAATGTAACAATTTCGGCTATTTCATATTTACTTGAAAACCCTAGACCTATTATAATATCGTCGGATTTCTTATCAAATGTTTTGGTTAGCGTAAAGTAAAAAAATTTCCATGTTTATGTGTGGGAAGTCTTATGTGATACCTTTCTTTTAAAAAGGTTTTTGAAAGTTAAGCAACCTTAACCTATTACTCACACCAGACCCATGTCTGACTCGGAGTTTATCTTCTGTTTTTCTTAAACTCTTGGGTACTCAAATTTTACGAGTAGCCAAAGGATTCAGGTTAGCTTTGACGAATGGTGGAGGAGCAAATGGAGCAGGAGGCTTCAGCATGTAGATATATAGTATTCCGCTATGTTGGTTTCTCTGAGTAGTTCTCTTGTATTGTATTGAGTTGTATAACTAGACAGGTGTTTATAACTGTCTAGTATGTGATGTGTAATCTGTGTAACTCTGATAATGATTGTAAACTATGTAATATTTATGTTATTAATATAATTTATTCGTTCCACTGTTTAGATTCTGATGTTGTTTCTTCTTTCTCTTCTTTCTTTTCTCTTTTCTATCCCTTTCTTTCTTCAAGATGATGCGATTTTCTGTGGTGAGAAAGTCGGATCGTCTCATAGGGAATCAGAAATTCATTCAACAAATCTCATGGGTCAAAAAGGAGCTAGAATGAAACCAAGAAATAATGTATGGACAAGGCAAGCAAGGACTATCAAAGTTAAATCAATCGTCTATCCAAATCCATAAGAAGGAACCAACCAAGGATAAATGTCATTTATGTGGAAAGACTGGACATTATCAAAAATATTGCTAAAACTTAAGGCATAGTTCGAAAAGAAAAGTAATCATATGGTTTAGTATGTATCGAATCAAATATAACTAAAGTTTCTTATAATATCTGGTGGATTGATTCTGGTTATATCACTCATGTTTCAAATTCAATGCAGTTATTTACAACCCAAACCACAAGCACAAATAAAAAATTTATCTTTATAAGAAGCTGATTCGAAGTTCCAGTTGAAGCCATTAGAACCTATATTTAACTTTAGATGCTTAACATCGTTTAGATCTTTTTCTTCATGTTCCTTCCGTTTCTCACAATTTGACTTCCTTATTTAAAGCTTGATACTTTATTTGCTAAATCTCTATTGACCTTGCACATTAATGTTGGTATTAAACGTGGTTTAATTGAAGAGTAATCAGCACATTTGTGGCATAAATGTTTGGGTTCATATGTCCAAAGAAAGAATCAAAAGATTAGAAAATAATAAAATCCTACTTGATTAGGATTTTACTGATCTTGGAATTTGAGTGGAATGTATCAAGGGAAAACGCATAAGACACATAGTTAAGAAAGTAGCTACAGGAAGCACATAGGTTCTTGAAATAATACACACAGATATATATAGGACTTTTTATGTTCCATCTCTTAGTGGAGAAAAGTATTTCATCACCTTTATTGATGATTTTCCATGTTATGGATATGTATATTGGTTGTATGAAAAATCATACTCGATAAACGCCCTAGTGGTGTTTATCAATAAAGTTGAACGGAAATTAGACAGAATGGTGAAAAATATTAGATCAGATAGAGGTGGTGAATATTATGGAAGGTGTGATGAAAGTGGATAGTGTCCTTTTTCATTTAGTAAATTCCTAAAAATTCATGGCATATTTACTTAATTCACAATGCCAGGAACACCACAACAAATGGTGTTGCGAAAAGACACAACTGTACATTAATGGATATTATTAGAAGTATGTTAAGCAAATCATCTCTAACCAAATCATTGTGGATGCATGCTTTAAAGACCGTAGTATATTTATTGAACAAGATTCCTAGTAAGGCAGCTCCAAAGACACATTTTGAACTGTGGATGGGAAGGAAATGTAGTTTAACCTTAAGCATTGGTTTTGATGATAACAACTGTAGAACATTATATAAAATATAGATACTAATGTTTATCAAGATATATATAGTATATAACGCAGGATATTAGACGAGTATCTATTAAGAAGACTATTCGGTATCAAGATGTTGATATGAAGAATATATTCAAGATGTTAATATGTAGTTTCAAGAGTTCAAGAAAGAAGACTCATGAGTATTGAAGAGTTCAATATTTCAAGATATTCTAGGTAAGTTATAGAGTCATAGAATTTATGTTAAAACCTTAATAGCACTTCCATAATCTCTCTCACCTTCTTTAATTTTGTTTTAAATTGTTTTCAAATATTCTGATTTTAAAATAATCTTTTCAAAATATTTCCCAAAATGATGTTTCAATCTCTTACTTATAAAAATATCATTTTAGTGTTTTTAAGTTTTTTTACATTTTTATAAATAATAATTATATTGATTTTTGTATATATTATTGAATACTCTTGTTAAATCCATCAAAATTATTTTATAAAGTTTTATTAAGTTACATTTTGATTAGAATATGTATGAACTATATTCATATGATTCTACAGAGTATCAAATGTTTTACAAAGCAACGGATTTTCAAAATATTATTTTTAAAGTATTTTTCAAATTTGTGGAGAGTTTGTCGACATGCTCTATAGGCATATATCGACGCAGTGGCTATAAAATTCAAGTCAAATTTGAATGGAAGTGTCTTTTCGGCATATCTGTTCATGAATGGACTTGACCGTTGTTTCCTTGTATATACCAAACTTCCAAACGAATTTTCATTAATTACTCTAATATTCTTCTCTCCTCTTTTCACTTTTTGATTTCTAAATAATTTTTTATCAAAACTCTATTGAAATTCAACCAAAATCAAATTCAATCATTACTAATTTTATTCTCTTTCATTTACTCTCTAATTTCTCTCACTAAAACCAAGATCAAAGTGCTAATCAAGAGTTATAAGATCAATTATAATCAAGATCGAGTATTTATGTCTATAAACTTTATCAAATCATATTCTTATAGTTCGTACTGTGTTTGGTATCCTTAAAATCAAAATAGTTGTGGTTGTAGCTTGTAAAGTCTATTGGGTGCGCTTAGTCATCCGTAAATCTAATAGGTGTGCTTATAGCCTGGAAATCAAGTAATTCTCCCCAAAGGACGGGATTTTAGATGGTGTGTCTTGTAGCCTTGAAATCGAGATTGTATTTGCATTTACTAGTTGAAAAGAAATCCACATAAGGAATTGTGCGGGACTGGATGTGGGTAACTCCAAACTATTATAAAATCATGGTAAGTTCTTTCCTTTTTACTTTCACATCATTTACTTTTATATGTACTTTGATTCTTTGATTATTTCTTTGATTATTAATTACAGCATTCCAAGTAAAATCCTAAAGAATTTGAAAATATTCATATAATGAATTAAACACTATTCACCCCCTTTTTAGCATAAATTTAGCCTTAAGATCCATATTCCGCTGACTCGCATTTGGTATCAGAGCATTGGTTTTTAAAATATTCATCGTCTGAATTTTGAAGAATTTTAAACGGCTACCAACACCGGTAATAGTAGTAACATTGTTAGTACACTTGTTAGTAACTCATTTATCGAAGAACCATCTACTACTAGATCTCCATATTTTAATGGCAACAATAACACATATTAGTCATGTGGAATGAAAATTTATTTATAGTTAATTGGTTTAGACACATAGAATGTCACAAAAACCGAGTATACCGAACCTGAAACTAATTTTGCACAGCAGACTATTGACTAAAAAGAAGTTTCACAAAGTAATTCTACGGCTATGAATATATTATTTTCTCACTGGATAGAAATGAATTTAATAGAGTACCTGTATGTAAGTCTGCATTTGAAATTTGGAGAACTTTGGAAGTTACACATGAAGGCACAAGTACAGTTAAACAGACCAAAAATTCCATGTTAATAAACCAGTTTCAATTACTCAGAATGAATCCAAATGAATCTATATTTGATATGTATAGCAGATTCCAAGATATAGTAACTCGCTTATTGCACTGGGTAAAAGTTTTTCTAAGGAGGATCAAGTAATAAAAATCCATAATTCACTTACTCTTAAATGGGATCAAATGATTCTAGCAATCGAAGAGGCTAATGACATTAGCACTCTAAAAGTCGAAGAGTTAATTGGAAAATTAATGCCTTCTGAAGCACAAATGTAGGGCAGAGAGAAAGCAAGGTAATAGAGAAGAAATCAATAGATTCTAATGCAATGACTGATAATCCAGATTCAGATAGCAATCACGATTAAGAAATTGCTTTCATGACAAGGATTTCAAAAAATTCTAAAATACAGGAAGATGAAGGATTTCGAAAGAAATGACAACAAAAATCCATAAAGTGGAAGTGGAAACAGAAATGGCATTAGATATTATAACTAGGATGACCCTGGCCATTTAAAACGAGACTGTCCACATCCTGATAAACTAAAAACTACACCAAACACTGATTCGTCCAAAAATGGAGAAGAATCTATACTGCAACATTAGACGATTCAGATACATCCTTAATGATAATGAATCGGATATAGAATTTCTAACATGTGCTTCATAATGTGCACAATTCAGAATAAAATAGTGTAATGGATCAAAAAAGGTACGCTTTTAATGTATCAAAAAAATTTGATTTCTTAAATATATTTTTCTTTTCTTTTGGTTGCTTTATTGGTTGTTAGGAATATCCTATAGATTATTAATAATGTGAGTTGAATTTACTGTGATTATATTTCAAATATAAATGTTTTTATATTTTTGTAATAAAACAATAATATAAAATATATTTAAAATATGTCTTTGAAAATAAAATGATTATAAAATGATATATATATATATATATAATAAAATAGGATATAGTTAAAGGAAAATCATTTTTGAAAATTTTAACCTACATGTCGACTTATTTGACATGCATGTGTCGACATATGTAGACAGATTTTGAATTTCAATTTCATTCAAATTTTAAGTTTTTCTCCACCTTTTCATCTACTCCTATGTTCTGAAAAGTTGCTTTTTGACCAGAGAACATATCCTTTGATTCTCTATTTACTTACTCTATCTCCATCCATTCATTTCTCACTTTCATTTTCAAATTCAAAAATCATAAACTCTCTTATCTCTTCAAACTATTCTTCAATGGTATCCTCAAGCAATACTAAGAAAACCTTGAGACTTTCTAAGAAGATAAAGACTATCTTTTTAATATCAAGAAACTATTCAAGCCTATATTGGGTGTTTATCTTTCAAAAAATTCTTTCCCGGAAGGTTTATTATTTTTGAAGATTTTCCTACTTATGATCTTTTCATTCTTTGTTTGCAAAATAAAATTCTTGGTTCAATCGTTGCTTCTGAAAAAGGTTTTGTTTGCTATCCAAAATTAGTAAATTTGTTTTATGAAAATTTAGAAGAAAAGTTTTATGATGGTAGACAAGGAGAGTTTGTAGTGTCAAAGGGATACAAAATTGTTTAAAATTATGAACTCTTAGGTCACATTCCTGGATGCAAATCTAGTGGAATGGACCTTTCCTCTTTTAAAATTGATTTTCAAGATCGCGAAGTAATTCATGATATTTCGAAAGTGATGATGGTTTTAAATTAAAAAACAAAAACTTGTGTCCAAAAGTAAGAATTTTAAGCCTTCTTTTGCAGCAAAATATCACTTCTAGAACTGGTAATTATAAAAAAATCGACATAAAATGTTTTCAAAACTCTTTTCGCTATTTTTGGTCAATGTGACATAAATTGGTCTCAAGTCATTTTAGATGGGCTTTTTCCTAAAAATCTTTCTAAACATGAAAACACACTATTTCATGGCGCTTATCTTACATATGTTTTCAATTATTTTGGTTTTGACCTTAACGGAGAAGAACAATTCCTCGAAAAATATTTGACAAGGCCGACCTTTCACTTATGCATAGTTCACCCTTTTCGAGCCTTATGAAATGCTTGCGGAAAAGACACAAAGGTTGGCTTGGGAAGAAGAGCATGAAATAAGAGAAGAGGAGGAAGAGGAAGAGAAGGAGAGAAAATGGAAGTCGGGGAGGAAGAACAAGAAGAAGAAGAGGATACTTCCTTGGAAAGTATCAATATGCCACCTAATCCATCCAATTAACATCTTCTCAAAAATCAAGAGATGATCATTCATAACGAAATGAAGCATTAGAAATCATTTTCAAAGAGATTTACCTCAATTTCCTAAATGGATAAATTATTTGGAAAGATCATTCGCAAGCTCGATGCTTCTTCTTCATCTTCATCTATACCTTCCTAGTTGTTTGTTTAAACTATCTTTATATTTGGATTTTCTGGTTTAAGTTTATGTTGAATCTCATGCATCTTTCTGTCACAACCCGACTTTCCACTCCCATAAAATCGCGTCATGAATTAAGAAAGAAAGGGATAGAAGAAGAAAAGAAAGAAGAGAAGAAGAAACAACATCAGAATCTAACACAGCGGAACGAATAAATTATATTAATAACATAAATATTACATAGTATCCTTTACATCAGAGATACACAGCACAATCAACTCATACTAGACAGTTATAGATACCTGTCTAGTTATACAACTTAATACAACAAACTCTCAGAGAACACACAGCGGAATACTCTATATATATCTACTCGCAGAAGCCTCCTGCTCCATTGCTCCTCCACAAGTCGTCAAAGCTAATCCAGAATCCTAACCTGAATTCCCTTGACTACTCATAAAAAATTTGAGTACCCAAGAGTTTATGAAAAACAAAAATAAACTCCGGGTCAGACATGGGTCTGGTGTGAGTAACAGGTTAAAGTTGCTTAACTTTCAAAAACCTTTGAAAAGAAAGGTATCACGTAAGACTTCCCACACATAAATATGGAAAAGTTTTTACCTTACGCTAACCAAAACATTTGATAGGAAATCCGATGATATTATAATAGTGTCTAGGGTTTTCAAATAAATAAGAAATAGCCGAAATTGTTACATGATTAAATTCCAGCTACTAGCCACAAAAGTGGGTAATACAATCAAAACCGTTGGCACTTATTGGATTATGGATTCCATACAATGGCAGGGCTACTGGGGTACCGCCCGTCACAGTACGTGGCCTAGATCACCGTACCGAGGATTACTCCCTTCATCCCCTGCAACACAAAGCCGGACCCGTTCCTTACTGAACAGTTCCAAACAAGACAACCCCGGCGATTCTAGCTAGCAATCGCCCCACACAGCCGAAATATAAAGGGACTTCTAGACAGGGATCAATCTTGCTCTCCGGTGGACGCGACCCACGAAGCTTTGCTGCACCTCCCCTGTTTTAGCCATTCCCGGTTGATGAGGCTTGAGGCTACGATTACCTTTATAGGACATATCACTTAGAATGCTCATCGTCCACCTGACGATGTTCTGAAAGCATTCAATCCATACAAGTTCGTTCCGGGTTCGAACGAAACCGAAGGCATTATCTCGTTACACTCGTATTGGAATCACCCTCAGAGTTAACGACAATAACCCTTGCACTCTGATTCACCATCTCGAATCTATAAGGTCTATTCCGTCAAACTCATTACGGAATCACCCACAGAGTTATACTGACGTATAGCCCTTACACCTCGAGTCTTCACAAAGCTCCACTTTGAATCACGACCTAACGTTATTTGGAATCGATGTGGTTTTCGGATATCCAAATATGGAAACCCGATCCCGGTCTCATCGAAAACCAAAGCGTGTCTTTTAAGGTCCAAGTTGTTTTAAAGGTTTTAAAACATTTCAATACAGTATCTATATACACACAGATAGATAACTTAAAACATAACTGATAATCAACATTATCACATAACAGGTAACTCACATCATCAATATCGTATAGATATACCACATATCAACATCACAATAGATAACCTATGTTATCATCACAATACAAACCAAACATCCATAACACACAATATTATTTATCTCAATACTGAGATCACAAAGCATTCAAGACAATCAAGTTCAACCATTCATCCATAAGCAAAGATTTACTCATCATCCTATAATTAATTTAAAATGAATTAAATTAAATATCTTCAACTCTAATTAATTTAAAATGAATTAAATTAATTACCCATCTTTAATTAATTTAAAATAAATTAAATTAATTACTTCACAATAAAAATCTTGCTTACTCAATCATTTAATTGATTACAATCAATTAATCAATCATAAATTACTTTAATTAATCACTCTTGATTAATTATCCTTAATTACCTTCATGTAATTATTCTTAATTAATTTCACAAATTAATTATCCTCACTAAACAGTAATTAACCCTTAATTACTTCAATTAATTAATTAATCATAATTAATTACATTTATCCTTAATTAATTACATTAATTAATTACCTTTAATTACTTATTATTGATTAATTAATCCTAATTAATCATCCTTAATTACATCATTAATTAAATAATTAATAATCCTTAATTATTCCTTAAATTAATTACTCAAAGTAATTAACAAACTTAATTACTATATTAAACCAAATTAATTATCCTTAAATTAATTTCTTAATTAATACCTTGATTAATTATTTAAATAACTAATCCAAATTCATTCATTCTTAAACATCTCCTTAATTACAACCTGTAATTATTATATAATTACTTAACTAAGTAATTTCCAAAACATTAATTACATAAAGTAATTATCCTTAACCCAAGTGTTTAAAATTAATTAAACTTAATTAATTACATTAAACAATCTCATTCAATTAAATTAATTACATTAAGTAATTAATTTCTTAATTACTTTATCAAGTAATTACCCAAACCATTTACAATTGATTATTATTAAATTAATTAATCTAATTAATAATAAAAATTAACCAAATTAATTAATTGTTAGATAATCATGGTTAATGACCTTCATTAACCATCCTTTACTTATTTTATAAAGTAATCAACTTAAATTAATTACCAATAAAATATCTTTAATCATATATTAATTAAAATTAATTATTAAACTAATTAACCTTAATTAAAAACTTAATTACATAATTAATATTCATTTATCATTAATTAATAACTTAATTAATGATCTTAATTTCAATTTGATTAATCATTAATCAATTATTAACTCCAAATCTAATTAATTAATTAATTAAATTAACAAATCTTAATTACCTTATTAATTAATTCTAAAACATAAATCTTAAATCAAATTTCCAAAATAAACATAACTTAATTATGTTTAAAACAATTTGATTCAAAACAAAATACAATTACCTTTAAATTTCAATTTAAATTTCAAGTTTAAAATAAAATAATTTTAAACTTATCAAAGTTTTAAATAAATTTAAAACTTATTTAAATTTACAAGTCAAAACAAATACTATATGAAATTTTAAAGTTAATTCCATTTCAAACCTTTAATAACTCAAATTTCCACTTTAATTTAAAACTTCAAATTTAAACCTTGTTTGAAATTTAAAGCTGAAAACTCAAATTTAACTTTTTAATTTCCATATTATAAAATTAACTTCAAATCTATTCATATGTTAAAATCTCATTATTAAAAATGATTAAATTATTTATCAACATGATATAGTTAAATAAGTTAAATTTTAAACTTAAATTTCTATTTTAAAAACTGGAGTTTGAACTTGAAACAAAAAGTTCAAACTTGAATTTAATTTAAACCTAACCTTACTTTTAAACAACTACAGATTTAAAATATGAAACCCAGATTTTAACATAAACAGGAAATAGGTTTCAAAAACTGGAATTTTAACTCAATCAAAAATTCAAACTTGAATTTAAATCTAAAATACAAACTTGAATTTTATTTTAAACTTAAACTTCTTAAAACCTAAAAACTACAGATTTAATAGGTTTTGAAAACACAGATTTAAAATAAAATTCAGGTTTCCCTGAAACCTGCTAATCTACAGGTTCTACTCGAGAACCGTATTTTCTACTTCGGGTTTCCCTCACACTTACTCCGAGTTTCACACTGTCCTGCTTCGAGTTCTTTTACTAGTTACTTCGAGCCAAATTTTCCCCTTTCCCTCATCTCCCCTGAAACACCACCGAATCCAAAAGTTCATCAGTGAACTCATCACCGCCCCCTTTGCTGACCATTTCAGATGATCCACTACCAACCAGTAACCCCTCAACCCACTAACATTTTCACCAAATCGAACAGATAAACAAGAATTCAAAGATTTATCTCTGAAACCCGAAGTTTCATAACCTGTAAATATTTTTACAGGTTTCAACATCAAAACCTGTCAACGTTCATACATCGCCACTCCGATCACCTGACATCCATCCTTCCCGTCCACGAATGCTTCTACACATCAACTATCAATACACCAAAATCAAGAACACTCGATCCACCCTATGTCCCGAAATTGATTGATTCAAGAACTCAGTAAAAACTAGGGTTAAAAAGTTTAAAATCCAAACTGCAACTTAACAAGCAAACTTTAAATTCTCCTCAGATTTTTCTTAGGATCTAGGAACCTTACTTAATAACTCAGAAGAGTTTGAATTTTTCTGAAACTACAGATTGTAAGTATTTGCTCAAAATCATATTTGTTCAAGAACACACAGTAAAGGAACCTATACTCTTTAATTTCTATTACTTGATTTAAAAAAAATCAAGTTCCGGTTATTATTTTATTTTATTTTTTATTTATTTATAAAACTGGATTTCTATATTTATAGGTTTGGATTTGATCAAGATTTAACATATAATGTTATTATCTGATTAACAACAACATCACCCTGTATATGTCTTCACTAAAAATTCAAATCTGAACTCAAGAAACTTAACAACGATACTTTATAAATCTGCATTCTAATCTATGCTAAACAAAGCCCCTTTTTATTTATTTATTCAAAAACCCAGATACTACTTCAACTTGGATCAATCATAGGGAATTTCTGTAAATATGATAGTGAATCTGGGATCTCAGCAAAGCAAAATACACATTCAAATCAAAATTTTCAACAGACCTTATATAAGCACACAAACATATTCATCTTAACATTTAATAAGCAACCTAATTATAGTTTTAAGATTTAATGTTACTCACTTTTATTTGAATGCAGACCACTGTTTAGCTTCTGTTTTGAATTTGCAGAAAACCAAAAATGCAGGCTTGACTAGATATACTTCATGTAGATGATGCAGTTGCTAATCTCCAAATGCATGCAGATGAAGGTGATGTAGTTTCTAACTTCTCACAAACATGCTGATGGTTGTGATACTCATCCCTCAATGCATGTTAATATTTCCATTTCCAGGCTTAAACAGAGGGTAGGAACATGCAGGCTCCATTTGATTTTGAAATGATGTGTAGAATTTGGTAACAGAGGTTGATTTGATTTTGAAGAGGTGGAGTATACATAATTTTTTTGTATTTGAATATGCAGGTTTTTACTTTGATTTTGAAATGCAGATTTGTGGATTTTCAGGGGTTTGGATTGTGGATATGAAAAATGAATTTGATCTTTTAATATGCAGGTTTATGAAGAGAATGCATAAATGAAGAAAATGAGTTTGATCCCCTTTTTTTTCTTTTGATTTAGGAGAATGAACAATGTATGCATAAATGAAGATGCAACTAAACCAATGTATTTCAGATTTTAATAAAAGAAAAGAAAATTAAAAACTGAAATTTTACACTTGTCCATTTTGTAAACTAGTTTTTGAACACTTGTTAATTTGAATGCATAAGAATATAACACTTGTTTATTCAATGCAACACATATTTCTTTAAAACAATTAGCACTAATTACCAATTAATATGTGTGTTAGCCTAAGTAAATATGTTAGTTTAATTTAAACATGTGTATGTATTTATAAATGAAAACAAACCATGTGTACACAATTTAAAAATTAAAACAATAATTTAAACTTTTGAATTTAACTTCAAATTAAATTCAAGAGTAAAATATTTTTAAATCAAGTTATAAATACAAATTCAACTTGAAATAAAAATTACAAATCTTTTCCAAAACTTATTTATAAAGACAATACAATATCAATATTGTTTTTATAAATATCTTCTTATTAAATTAAAATCATTTTGCAAGGAATTCTATTTTTATAAGTAAAATATCTATTTTATTTAGTCATAAAACATTTTATTGAATTTATTCTAAATTTAAAACTATACCAATCTATTTAAAATATAAACCATATATTCATATTGTAAATAGAAATCAATTTATTATTTTTAAAAGATAAAATAACCAATTTAAATAATTATTGAAAAAGATTATTAAATTTATCTGAATAATTATCATCAGAACATCAATATCAATTTAATTTTAATTACAGATTATTAAATTGATATTGTCAAAAATTCCGGGATGTTACACTTTCTTTTATTTCTTTTACACATCGTTATTATCAATGAAGATTATATTTCTCACCGTTATACATTATCAACTATCTCTAGAAAGTCGTATAAATATAATATTATAAGCCAAATACAATAGAAAGGTAAAATAAAGTGATTTTAAATTTATAGTGCATATGCCGACATATGCCAAGCATGTATGTCGCTATATAAAGTTCAGTTTTCAAATTTTGTTGAAAATTAGAAAATAATAATTACCAAACTCCAGTTCATTTCAAACGACTTCTTACACCTATATATACATATTCACTCCAGAAAATCATTATTCTCAGTTTCTACTTCACTCCTTTTCATTCCTAAACTCAAATAAAAATTAGTGGCTTGTCCTATCCAAAAACTAACTGAAAACCTTGAACAAACTCTTGAATCATTCAAGTACATTCTTTCTTTCATCCTAAGAAACTAGAGGCACTTAGAATTGAGTCAAATGCAGATGACTAAGGAGCAAGTAGGCATTTCGATGAAACTCAATGGATGATTTCTACCTTGAACAAATAAGAACCAACCACCAATCTAGAGTATACCATCAGCAAAGACAATGAAGACTGGGATGCTGTCAAAGTGGATTCAATCTTTGGCACAGATGGATAGGTTGAAGTTCCTAGAAATGTCTAGTTTAAATTGGTTTGATTGTACATGAATAATAATATTTGATTTGGTTTGGATTTGATTAGTTTGTGGATTTGTTTGAATTGCCTATAATATAAACTTAGTTGGTTATTTTTGTTAATGACAAAGGGAGTGAAATATGTAAAATCCAAGCATAGATTAAGAGGAAGTTTTGTAACTCATAGGGAGTTATATTATATTTTATATGCAGAGTTGTCATCATCAAGAAAGGGGGAGATTGTTAGTACCTTAAGCATCGCTTCTGATAATAACAACTATTGAACATTATATAAAATATAAATACTAATGTTTTATCAAGGTATATATAGTATATGGTGTAGGATATTAGATGAGTATTGATTAAGAATAGTGTACAGTATCAAGATCCTAATATCAAGAGTAAATTCAAGGTGCTGATACAAAGTTTCAAGAGTTCAAGAATAAAGACTCTTGAGTATTGAAGAGTTCTAGATTCCAAGATATTCTAGGTAGGTTACAGAGTCGTGGAATTTATGTTAAAACATTGATATCTCTTTCCTAATCTCTCTTACCTTGTCTAATTTTGTTTTAAAATATTTTTCAAATATTCTATTTTAAAATAATCTTTTCAGAATATATACCTAAATGATTTTCAATACCTTATAAAAATACCATTACTGATTCTAAGTTTATATAAATTGAATTTTTGTTTGTATTTTAATAAGTTATAATTATATTGATTTTAATATATATTAGTGAATACTCTTATTAAATCTTCCAAAATTATTTTATAAAGTTTTATTAAGTTACATTTTGATTAAAATGTGCATAAACTATATTTGAATGATTCTACAAAATATTAAACCATTTTACAAAGCAATGATTTTTAAAATAATATTTTTAAAGTATTTTTCAAATTTGTAGAGAGTATGTCGACATACTCTATAGGCATACGTCGACATACTGGGGATAAAATTCGACATTCAAATTTGAGTGGAAGTGTCTTTTCGTCATATCTCTTCACAAATGGACATGATCATTGTTTCTCCATATATACCGGACTTCCAAATGAATTTTCGTTAACTACTTTCTTATTCTTCTCTCCTCTTTTCACTCTCTTCATTTCAAAATCAATATTTATCAAAACTCTACCGAAATTCAACTAGAATCAAACTCAGTCATTACTAATTTGATTCTCTTTCATCTACTCTCTGATTTCTCTCATCTCTCTCATTCAAACCAAGATCAAAGTGATGTTCAAGAGTTATAGGATCAATTATATGCAAGATTGAAGATCTAATTCTGTAAAGTCCATCAAATCATACTCTTATACTTTATGGTGTGCTTAGTATCCCTAAAATCCAAGTAGGTGTGATTGTAGCATGTAAAATCAATTGGTAGCCCATAAATCTAATAAGTGTGCTTATAGCCACGAAATCAAATAACTTTATCCAAAGGTCGGGAACTTGGAGGGTGTGTCCCGTAGCCTTGAAATCGAGATTGCATTTGCATTTACTAGTTGAAATGAAATCCATATAAGGAATTGCATGGGACTGGATGTAATGATTCCGTTTTTCAGAAAAATTTAAATTGATAATTAGATTAAAATTTTGAATTAATTTATGGATAAATTTGAATTTTTTCAAATTTAATAGATATTTGTATATTTATAAATATAAATGTATATAAATATGATTTTTAAATAGAATTTCTATTGGAAATTCAGAAATAAATATTTTGAATAATATATTAATTTTAAATTTAGTTTTGAATTATTTTGAAAGTTGTGGGAATAAAAATATACATAAGTTTTTAAAATAAAGAATATGATTTGGAAATCTATATATTTTGTAAATAAATCATAATTTGGTATTTGATATGGAAATTCGAATACACATATGTTGAAAATAAATATTTGGAAAATATTTATAGGTTAGGAATGAATAAAATATATATTTATAAAAGATATGTTTTGTTATTGATTTATATTTATAAATTTATTTTAAATTAAATCTTGGAATTGAAATTCAAAATTAAAAATCTTATAAATATATTAGGTTTGAAAACTTTATATTTTCAAATAATTAAGATATTTTTCCAAAATCACATTTAATAGGCATTTTTATTTGGAAGTTATATTTTGAAATTAAATGCAAAATATTTTGAATTGCTATTTAAAAGTTATAAAAGTATAGAATATAAATAATAGAAAATGCATAAGTATAAAACATATGTCAATATAAAAAAAGGAATGTTTTGTAAATACACAAAAGTATAAATAAGAAAAACATAAAATATAATTTATAAATAAATTTAAGCTAAGGGTTTAAAAACCAAATTCTATAAACTAATTAAAGATAAAGGGTTTAAACATAAATGTCTACATTTTTAACATTTATAGAATGATAGTGCAAATAAATAAAAAGTGTAGTTACTTTGACATGCAAGAATAACAAGTGGCAAAAATGTTTCACTTGAAACTTCAAAACAGAAGAAGAGAAAAATGAAAATCTAACTAGGTTCAAAATTGAAAACCAAAATCATCTCAAACATTAAAACTAGAGATCAAAAGATGATCAGAACCTAATCAATGCAATCAGATCAAAACCTAAGCAAAATCAAATACAATAGCAACTTCAGTTCCAAACTGAAACAAGTTTAAAAATCAAAGCCCGATCAAGAAATTTTCAACCTGGGAACTCAAGCAAAAGCAAGAAAAAAGAAGGAAGATCGAAGCAAAAAGAATCAATCAATTTACAGTCTGATTTAAAGCTAGCAGCAGATTCGAGTTCTAATGCAACTTAGTAAAACAAATCCAAGTTACCAATTCCAGGCAAGAAAAAACTCCTTTGTTCTCTGCTTTGTTCAAAGTGAGCAAACTTCTTAACCCTGTTATTTATATTGATGTTTGGGTTAATATTGAAGTGTGCTATGATAAATGCATGTTCAGTTGTTGAATATGCTTGTGCACGTATTTATATACATGAAGTTAGATGTGCATGTCTGATATACAGACCCTATTGCCTCTGTTAGTTACAGGATTCACAAATTTGTTTTAAAAATCAAGCTCTTCATCTACAATCCATATTAACCTTTGATTTTAAAATGAAAATTGGTTGTTATAGTATAACGTTAATTATAAAAATGGTTTCAGAATTCTTTTAGTTAGAAATAAATTCAAACTTGGAAATTACAGTAGAAAAATCAAATTTGATCAGAAATCAACCATTTCAATTCTTTGTTTTGACTATCCTGCCTGATTCAAAATGGTGAATAATGAATTTCAAAGATAGTATAATGATATTTAACATAGTAATGATCATGATAATTGGAGTTGATCAGAATGGGCATTTTTGCTAAATCCCGACGAACGAACAATGGTTTGTCGACCAGCTTAGGGGTGAGGGTAGCTTGTAGGCTGTGGGTCACTGGAAAAATGGCCACCAAATTTTTACTTGGCCGAGAGGATTAGACGATGACAAACTAGGGTTCGAAACCTAGTTTGACCGGAGTGTTGTCATGACGATTTCAACATTGACGATGTACCGGGATGAATCCCGATGGGGGGAATCGACGTGGAGGTTCGAGAAGAAGCTGGGATGTGGTTGGCGTGGTTCATCGAGGTCGTGATCAGCATTGACGCGTGGTTTTCCGATGGGTGTTATTCCAGGCTGGGACGTTTAGGTTGATTTTAGTTTCGCTGGCGAATCTGCTAATCTGGAGGGTTGAGTGCGTAGGCGATGATGACGTTGGCTGGTCGAAGATAGCGGCGTCGATCTACGGTAGTCAAAACGACCATGCATGTGCACGGTGCACATTTATATCTGATGACAGTGAAAGGTTTGGGGAAGAAGATGTGGTCTTGAGTCCGTTCTCGGGAAAAAGGGGTACTGGCTCGAGTGAATTATCGAGTTTGTTTGCGTGTAGTTGTGTAACAGATTTTAAGTGTTTGGCATGAAAAAAAAAGGGGGAAGCTTCACTACAACAAAAATACCCTATCACAACTCCCTTTTTACAATGGGAATAATTGCCCGTTGTAATAGAATACTATTACAACGGTCCTTTCAGGCCCATTGTAATGGATGCCATATATAACACCCTTCATACAATGGGCAATGTTTTCCCATTGTAATAGAATGCTATTAGGACCGTTGTAATAGATGCCCTATACAACATCCTTTATATTTCACTGTGCTCTTTTTCTTTTAATCCAAAATTTTCTTCTCTGCTTTTATCCTATGCCCAAAATTCAAAATCAGTTTCTTTCGGTCCATTCCAAACTCGTTCCATCTCCAGAAAAATATATTCTTCCACATAAAATAAATCTCTACACGGATCCACGGTAAAAAAAAATCGCTAATGTTGGAAAACTTTGATGCCGCCGTCGATGCAAATGGATCCGGAGTTTGTCCCTAGAATTCTTTTTTATGGCAACAGATCTCAGTTTATCATAGAAATCAACTCACGCCACTTGAAGAAATATGGAGCTTTTGATGCCATCCGCCCTTCGCCTAGAAGTTTTTCTACTTCTGAAGTCGGCGTGGCAGGGTGGTTGTCGGTTTGGTGTTTAGAGTGGCTGAATTTGATTAGCGTGCTGTTTGAGTTGTGCAAGGAGGAGACAGGATGAGGCAGTTGTCTAAGATCGTGGTTGTAGCGGAGGCCTGAGGCGGATGTGGTGTGAGGTCGGGTCTGGATTTTTTTTGTTGTGGATCTGAAAGTGATGGGTTAGTCGTCTGAAATTTTTTGTTACATGATTTCTCGGCATTAGGCGGTGGTGGTCACTTTGCTCTTTACTTAGATAAGACTTATAAGATTTCTCATTTCATTTTTTTCATTTTGTTTACTCGTGCTATGAAAGATTCATAATTTCAACTGTTAACAAATTAGTATATAAAATGTCTCTCCAACTGCTCAATTAAATTTCACAGTCGACAGATAAGTAATAGTATTGTCCATGGCTCTCTTTCTTTCTCATTCTTTTGACCAAATTCTAAAAATGCCCTCTGTCTCGTTCTCAAGGCCTGTAAATTCTATCCATCGCTACCCGCCCATTGCAGCTCCGTTCCCATTACGTAAGTTGTTTCTATACTAGATTACTTACGGATATAGAAATTTTTTGTGCATTTCCCATTTCTTCATGTTTATAATAGCGTGGTTGCGTAGGGCATAAATCAATTAGTTTGAAGGTAGAAGCTAGACATAATGCTAGAAAAGAAACCCCAAAGATCCGAAACCGTAGATTTTGGAAAAAAGGCAAGTTTTTTTTTCTTGTTTTGTATTAGTGTGCGTCGTTAAGTTTATTGCTAATGTATGGTAGGATTGCAACATGATGTGATTAGTGAAATTTTTACCTCAGCCCCAAAATTGCCAGTATAAGAATTGGAACAAATGAAGATCCAGAGGTTGAATTAGGATATTCGCATATTTTCTGCAGTTTGTAATGTTTGTTAGGAGCATTAATATATCATTTTTGGAAGAAAGTGAAGCTTGATTTCATAGATTTTAAGAAATACTAGCAGCAACACCAAATATTTACTTTGAAAGAGAAGAAGACGGTGAATCATATTATATTGTTGCCTATATGAATATGGATAACGCAAAAATATTTTTCCATTGTGATTGAAACATGCGAGTATTTAATTATTTTGCTTAACCAAATTACAAAAAAGAATATAAATGGGTGATAACCTGTTATTTTGCTTAACCAAATTACAAAAAAGAATATAAACGGGTGATAACTTGCTCTAATTCTACCCTTTTCTGGCAGATAACTTTGATTTTCAGTATGAATCATGCATAAATGCACTTAGTTCTTTTCATATTCAAATTTGGGAAATCCGAATAAAAATAGCACAGACTATTTATTTTTTATAGCAAAGTTTACTGGCTAAACTATAGAAACCATTCTCATTACCTGCCACATTGCCTAATGAGAAGGAAAATATCAAATTTTTGCCAGATTCCTTTGAATAACTTAATAAATTATGAGTTTATACTTCATGAGGTTCATTGATTTATAATTTCTAATGGTGGGTTCTCAATTTTTTCAGACGGTTCAATGGGTCGCCTACAAAGCCAGGGCTTTTTGTGTTCTGTTCAACCACGCAATTGTATGCTATGTTGGTTGATGATCAAAATAAGAAGACATTATTTTACGCATCTACTTTATGGAAAGCTATTCGTGGGGAGACGGGCTGTACCACTGCAGTAAGTGGAAAGCTATTCGTGGGGAGGCGGGCTGTACCACTGTAGTAAGTTCTTACTAATCATTGTTATTGTGCAAATTTATTGTTGCATTTGGGCTTGTTTTTTAAGTAAACTTATATTTATAATATAATATATTACACTATTATAGACTAAAGAATAGCCTCTTAAGATTTGACTGTATGGTGATACTTGTATATAAGTTGTCAGTGGGTATGTAATATTTGGTTGCATAATTGGCGAGAATGAGAATCCCTTTGTAATGCAATTACTAACACCAATATACAAGGATCAATGTTCTTTCTAATGATCATATAGCTCCCTAATTATGAACCTTTTTTAAAGTAGATTATGAAAAAATCATGGAAAATGCTTAGCACTTTCAATTATTTCAGTAGAACTATTGACTTTTTTTTCTTGTTGAAGACCCAGAGAACCAAGTTTTGCTTGTAAACTCTAAGGAAGTATGCACCAAACCCGCAACACATACTTCGGATATGTAGATAGGAGGCACTACTAAAAAATACTGAATTAGTCTTTAATTGAACAATTCGGTCTTTAAATAACACAATCTAGAGACTGAAAATTTCAGCCACTAATTTCAAAGTCCTAAAAGTTATCCGAGACTAAAATTTCAGTCTCTAAAATTAAAAACTGAAAATCAGTCTTAAATACGTTTAAAGACTTAATTTTAAAGACCGACATATAGTCTTTGATCGGTCTTTGATCGGTCTTTAAATACAAATTTATTTAAATGTTTATATCCTAATTCGTACAACTTGTGCGTTTGAGTGACTGCATGTAACTTACATTATCATTGTATGTATGTAATTTACATCATCTTTGTATGTATTGTAGGACATAGAAGAAAAAAATGAATTTAAAGAAAAAAAGGTGTTATGTGGGTCTTGATTAACTAAAATATGATGGTTCAAGGTTTGCTTCGATTTCGTTCGGTCTAAACTTCAAATCTTGTATTGTTATTTGTATGTACTACGTGTTATGTTAGTTTAAGGTTGTATTCGATGTTTTGTAACTATGTAAAATTTTATAAATGATGTGAATAGATAAATCTTTTTGTTATTTTGAAATGTGAATTTCTATTGCAATTTTTAGTAAATATGAATAAATATGGTTGTCATTAGTATAATAATTTTGTTTCAATTCAAATTAGTTTAAAATTTATATGTGTATTGTAGTAGTTTTTTATCTTTTCTCATTTGAATTTTTTTTAACGGGCAAAAGCAGCTGCAAAAGACTCTTTTGCAACGGGTAAAAACAGTTGTAAAAGAATTAATTGTAACGGGCAAAAATAGTTGTAAAAGATCCTTTTGCAATGGTCCAAAACCGTTATAAGAGATCCCTATTGCAACAGGCAATAACCGTTGTAAAATTCATCCACTCTATTACACCATCGCATAATACAATGGACCTAGGCCCGTTGCAAAACCCCTATTACAACAGGCATTGCCCGTTGTAAAAGGGGTATTTTGTTGTAGTGCTCAGGTATGACTTCGGGAAAGCTGGACCTTAGCTCGGGGTTGCGTTCGAGTAGCTTGTTGGTTTAGCTGTGTAACATATTTCAAAATACTCGAAAAAGAAAATGACATATATATGAATAACAAATTATTAAACAAGTTTCAAAAATTAAAATGTTTAAAGTTAAATATCCTTGAATTGTTTAAAATTGGATTAAGTTAATAATTAAAGGTAAAGATATTAATTTTAGTAAAAGGTCTCAATTTATTTTGTAATGAATCAATTTCAAGCTTTTAAAATTTGGTAAGATTTTAAATGATAATTAAAGTAATTACTTAACATAAAAGATTTATCTTTTATTTAATTAAAGCTTTAAGTGATTAAGGATTTATTAATTAATGCAAGTAGTCAAAAGTCAGTTACTTAATGCGATCACTTAAAGGTTTATTTACTTAATTATTTAAAGAATAATTAATTAATGAATAATTAACTAAAGAAAGTAATTAAAGGCATTTGATTACTTAAAAATAATTACTTAATAAAAGTAATTAAAGATAATTAACTAATGATTAGAGGTTAATTAATTAACGTAATTAATTAAGGATTATTAATTAAAGGATAATTAAATAATTAAAGATTAATTAATTTATACTTAAAGGTTAATTAATTTAAAAATTAAAAGTTAATTAATTTGTAATTAACTTATGTTAATTAACCAGGATTATTGATTAATCCGATTAAAATTATTCAGATAATTAATTAACCTTACTTATGGATGTTTGAATTATATGAAATGCTGTGAATTGTTTGATATCTCCACTGTGTGATGATTTGTGATATGAATTGTTTTAATTCAAGCTATGATGAATGTAGTTTATTTATCTATGATAAATGTATGTTATTTATCTGTGAATCTTTGTATGGAAGATAAGCGTTATAGATTATACCGCTTATCGATATTGATGTGTTTGAATCTGTGATGATTGTTGATGTCGCACTACTGTGTAAAACCTATGGACTACACCATACACACACAAATATGGATTGCACGGGGAAATCGGTTAAGTCATAGATTTTGAAATGGTTTTAAAATTGAATTTTAAATCCAAGATAGTTTTGGAAATGGAATTTGGTTAAATATGAGAAGCTTTTGAAAAGGAGTTTTAAAAGATAAAAGTTATTTTGAATAACCTGATAAAGTTTTGAAATTTAAACGATTTGATTTGAATTTGAATTCAAAATTGGAAATTGAATTCTATATTTGGAAATTATGGGTTTTAAACTGTTTTAAAAGTATTGTTTTGGGCATTCATATTTAACCCAAGTTTTATACCTAAAGGGTTTTAACTTGTGCAAATGTAATCGGATTTTTTCGAAACGAAAACTATTTGTTTTCAAATAATAATAGCTTTCATATAAAAAGGATTTCCAATTTGTGAATTGTTTTGAAGGATATAATTGAATCTTTGTGGAAGATTGTTAAACTTTGTTTTGAAATTAGAAAGGGGTATCTTTTGTATAAAAGATTTGGGATTGAAATGGAATTGTTTTGAAAAGCCGTGAATGAATCTTTGTAAAAGATTGGTAAACTTTGTGAAGTAAATCTTTTCGTTTAAAGATTTGAAAATGGTAATTTGTTCAAAGCATTTAAAAGAATGGTTTTGGGTAATAAGTTGTGACTTAATTGAAATCCCAATATCCATATGTTTTTAAATATTGCGCTCATTATTCAGTTTAACCGAGAGAGGACCTTTGTGTCATATAACTCATTCTGAATAATGATACGACGTTATGGATAGCATTTGAAGACCGGTGGTGAAGGCCGGATATTTTCGAAAGCGAAAGGATAACCCATCGAGTGTCTCTGCACCGAATGGCCTCGGTATAGAGATTTGATCACCCATTGTGATGGGGAGTCCGGACGTGATGAGGGATTATCCGGATTCGCAAGGGCTTCTTTGTGAAGTGCCTTCGGTTCTTTCAAACCCGGAGCAGATTTTTTGGATGTGTGTCTGACATTACACTTTGAGATGGAATCTATCAAATACATTTCTGTTTGGTGGAGGAGATTAATTCTCTTAGCTTAACACCTTTTTCTGAGACGTACGAGCTCAGAGGTTATGTAGTTGATGGTTATTAGTGATTCATTACCAATTTGGTAATGTGGCGTACGAAGTGCTGCTGATCATTTGTTGATCAAAGCATGGCTTTGTGAAAAGCGTAGCTTTGTGGACGAGACTTCGTTGAGCCTCACAACCCGAAAATGGTCGAAACAGGAAGTTTGCGGCAAGGTTGCAGGGGTCGTGCCCCTAGGGTATGTCCATCTCTTCTGGATAGAGGTGTTATCATGGTATGGAGCCTAGATATTAACCTATATGATTACTGCAAATTTATTACTTTGTGGTTGTTGGTGTCGAACGCTCGGATAAAGGTTGGTTACGACCGAGGATGGCATATCTTGAGGGTTACTTCCAAGAAGTGGTAACCCGGCATTGTGCGATAGGGAACCATTTTGATTCTTGAGGGTGTGCCTCCAAAGGTGTCACATTTATTAAGGAAGTTCCTTAGCCTGACCATTTGTTGGAAATCCAAAGAAACAATACGCGCCCTATACGGGTTTTAGTTGTATAACCTGCCATGGAATGTGGCGGTACCTGCTATTGAACATGGTAGCTATAGTAGCCATACAATAATGGTTGTATGCTGGCTAAAATTAATATTATACTTTCGAAAGGTTTTCTGCATTATGCACGAATAATAATATCAAATGATTTTCGCGAATCAAGCATTTTTGACTGTTATAAGGAGAAATCTCCTCCAAGTGTGCGCTTGCATTGTGTGTGTGGCGAGAGGCCTTATGGAAGTTTCATTTTCTGAAAAGCATTGCGGTTTTCAACTTTTAAAATCTTTTGTTGTTTATTTTAAAGATAAAACTGTTTTTATTTGCTCATACCAGTCCCATGACTGACCCGGAGTTTATTGTTCCCTTCCAAAACTGTGGGTGCCTACAATTTTCTACACGGGCAGTCTAGAGTCGGTTTTCAGATAATCAAATTGTAGATGTAGATTTGATATATTCGAAGCCTTTGGACTTGTGGATCGCATTTGCTACACTTCAACATTCATGGCTGACCTTGCTTAATACAACGTGATGGGGGTTCCTCGCTTCGCGTTTGGAAAGCATGTTGGTGGATCTAGTCTTTAGAGTTTTTTTTGGAGCTTTAGCTATGGAGTTGCAGATGCAGTTGATGTTAGAGTTCCTTCTATGGAGTTCAAGTTTATGTTATCTCTTTCCGCTGCTGTATCTTGTCTTTGATATTTGTATCAATATCTCAATTGTATCATTATTGTATCAGATATTGTATATCAATGATATTATTCATTCTTTCGATGTGTTGTTGTACTTAATGTGTTATAAGCTCCGGCACGAGTCGGATTTCAACGGTTGAATCTGCGGCATTCGAGTACAATTGAAGTACGGGTGTCGACTTTTGAACGATGAAATTTGGGTCGTGACACTGGATGTAGGGTAACTTCAAACCATTATAAAATCTCGGTGTGTTTTTTCCTTTTCACTTTTACTACATGGACTTTTTTTACTTCTATTTTGTGACTTTTTGTGATTGTTAATTAAAATATTCCAAGTAAAATCTTAAGGAATTTGAAAAATATTCATATGATCAATGAAACACTATTCACCCCCTAATGTTAATTTAGCCTTAAGATCCTTATTTCGCTTACTCACAGTTTAAGGCATCTGCATGTTTAGGGTTACCCAACAGAATTAAGAATTTATAATCCATAAGAAAATAATCTGGATTCAAAACAATCAATGGGTTCTTCATTGGTTATCCCAAAAAATCTAAAGGGTATTGATTATATTGTCCTAAACATAGTACAAGAACTTTGAAATTTGAAATAATAGATTTATTGAGAATGATGAATTTAGTAGGATTTTCAAACAATATAAAGTAGAAACTCAAGAACTTAGAGTGAAAATTCCTTTGCTTGTAGCTTCTTCTCAATTTTTTGTACCTCCATGTGTTGATCATATTAATGATTTGCAAGAACAACAAATTAATGATCAAAAACCAAAGAATGAAGTTGTCATGAATGAACCTATGATACATGAACTATAAAAAATCGCATTAAAAAGATCTAATAGGAAAAGAAGATCTGTTATTTTTAATGATTATGTAGTTTATCCACAAGTGCTGAAATTGACTTAGCAATCGATGGTGATCTATTTTCGTCTCTACAAGCTATAGAAAGTGATTGTTCCATGAAATGGTTAAAGGCCATAAAAGAATAGATTAAATCAATGGATTATAATGAAGTTTGGGACCTTGTTTAATTTCCATAAGGTTGCAAAAGAGTTGGGTGTAAATGAGTTCTCCAGACTAAGCATGACTCAAATGGCAATATCGAACGTCACAAGACCAAACTCGTTGCCAAAGGTTTACATAGAAAAATGGTGTTCGCTATGAAGAGACATTTTTACCTATCTCTAAAAAGGACTCCTTAAGCATTATTACAGCTTTGGTAGCTCATTATGACTTAGAGCTCCATTAAATGGATGTGAAAACAACCTTTTTGAATGGGAATTCAGAAGAAGAAGTTTTTGTGGATCAACCTGAAGGTTTTTTGTTAAAGGAAAAGAATATATAGTGTCTAAACTTAGGAAATCAACATGTGGACTTAAACAAGCCTACTGATAATGGTATCTTAAGTTCAATGATTCCATCACATCTTTTAGAATTAAGGAAAACAACGTTGATCAATGAATATATCTAATGGTCAATGGGAATAAGTTTATAATTCTAATTTTGATATTGATGACATATTTCTTACTACTAATGGTCTTGGTTTAATACATCAAAACAAGGAATTTCTGTCTTATAACTTTGAAACGAAAGATATGAATGAGGCAATCTATGTGACTGGAATAGGAATATTTCATGATATATCACAAAGATTGTTGGAATTGTCATAGAAAGCATACATTAATAAAGTTTTAGAGAGATTTAAGATGAAAAATGCTCTGCAAAAATCATTCTAGTTTAGAAAGGAGATGAATTTAGTTTCAAGCAATGTCTAAAGAATGAATTTGAATTCAACAAAATGGAAAGCGTTCCTTATGCATCTATTGTTGGAAGCTTGATGTTTGCTCAAACTTATACTAGACCAGACATTGATTTTGATGTCGAAATGCTAAGTAGGTATCAAATTAATCCATGAGAAGATCATTGGAAAGCTGCAAAGAAAGTGTTAAGGTACCTACAAGGAATGAAAGATCATATATTCATTTGTAATAGATCTGATCAGCTTGAGGTGATTGGATATTGAGATTCAAATTTTGCTAGATGTGTAGATACTAGAAAATTCCTATTCTGCTATTTGTTCCTATTAGCTAGAGGAGCAATTTCATCGAAGATCGTGAAGTAGTCTATCATTACCTCATCCACCTTATAGGCTAAGTTTATGGCATGCTTTGTGGTCACAGTTCACGGTTTATTGCTGCAGAACTTCATTTTAGGACTTGGAATTGTCGACACTATTGCCAAGCCGCTGAAAATGTATTATGAATACTCTTTAGTAGCCTTCTTTTGTAGATACAGAAAGTATTTAAGAGCTGCAAAACATATGGGACTAAAATACTTTGCTGTTGAAGAAGAAGTTTAAGAATAAAGAGTGTCAATCAAACACATTAGCACAAACCTTATGGTTGCAAATTTGTTGATGAAAGGATTGCCTCTAACGATTAAAGAACATGTCAAAAGAATAGGCATTATCAAATACCATTATTGATGTTATATTATGTTTTATGTTATTATGAATTTGACACTCTAAGCTTGTTTATTTATTACTTATAATATGAATTCATGGATCATGTTTCATATGATTGGTATATATACATGAATGCATTATATGAGTTAAATAAGATTTTTCCTCTAACAAAGACATTACTGTTAACATGTTTTTAAATACTTTATTGTGTGTCATGTTATATGGAATGCGAATATTGTGATACATGGAAGGGACTATATCTGTAAATTGATATAAGATTGTTGTGATCCTTATTAGTCTCTCTGCTTAATAACGGCTTTATGACGTGACCAATTCCAGGATGGATTTATTTCTTTCCTTGTGTGCATTATGTTTTATTATTTAACCATTAAAGTACATAATGTCATATGGGCCAAGTGGGAGAATGTTGTACTTACCCACAAGCCCATATGTATGCTAAGTGGTTACTTAACTAGCCTAAGTGAAAATACCAATTTAAGTTTAATGAAACAAAGAGAATAATTTCTATTGGTGGATAAAAAGATATTTTTCTACTAACACCTTAATAGTAGATGTATATAAATAATAGAAAAACTTAATAAGATGGGCTCTCTCTAAATTGTAAAGGGGCCAAGAGGGAGAATACATCCTAGATAATTACTCACTAAAAATTAATTGCTTTTACTATAAATTAACGTACGGTCTCTTAATCTATTATGGTTTATATCCGGCCCACTGTGATTCAGCCTATTATGATTTATGCACAAAAATTCCTTTTATTAGTTTAAAGTTTAAGAATTTACAAATAATTCTTATAAAGAAAAACCGATGCTTTTACTTATTACATACTGAAATGTCATTTAGATAACTATGTAGAAAAAAGAATTAACATATGCAGTTAAGTACATATAAGAATATGAATCCTTTTATTTCATAATTCATAGCATAAATCTTCCTTTACTTTAATAGATAAAGTTATTCAAGAATTCTGAGTCACATTTGAGTAAGAAAAATGTAACAACGTCTTCGTTGACGATGATGATATCTTTTCACAGTACGGTATGGCATAGAGATTAAAGCAAATTATTGCAATTATAAGGAATGAAACTTGAAATTTATTATCTATTATGTTGTAGCAACTATATCAGGTGGAAAGGGTATAGTGCATGACAAGATAAAAACACTAAGAGAAATAGGAGTTACAGTAGTCAAGTTCCCAGCAGAGATCGGTACAGTCATGCTTTATGTATTCATACAGCATGGACCGGTACAACAATAGAATAAATTTTGCATTTGTTATCTTTGATTATTGTTTGATTTTATGATAGTACAAATATGGCATGTGTAACTATGCCTTATTTTTTGGCTTTTGTAATAGAAGAAATATCGAGAAATTATATCTGATATGGGGCTTTAAATCTTACGAAAGTAAGATGATTCCAAACAAATATATGAAAGCTTTTGGTTGTAATTATTATGCAAAAATGGTTCTACCTAACAAAGGTTTCATGTAGTTTGAAGTGTTCTAAATTTGAGGAAATGTATCGTTTATAAACTGATTTAACTTGGTTCGTTCTATTTCATGCATTATGTATATATTTAGGAAAATTGCATGTGATTTCATGTTCGTTAATAATTGCATTTTGATGACTTGACTAATACATTTTAACAATATTAAAAAGTCTTGTTAACATCTCATTTATGACTTTGTCATGTTTGGTCTTGTTTATACATATAATAAAGTTGTTTCTTTTGGGAAAAAATCAATACAGGACAAAAACAGATATGGATAAATCATTGTAGTTTTCTCAACAATCAAGCCAGATAGAAGTGCCAAACTTGAATATTTTAATGTATCATTAACCCGAAATTAAACTCTACAATGAATTAATTAAACTGCCGGAAATGGTAATAAACAACAAATAGTACCGAGATTTTGGTGATTCCTCTGGTACTCCTTCTCTTTTCTCAAGCCTTTCTATAATTCCACTCCTTTTGGGCCTCTCTGGCAATGGGACAATGTGAATGGGAGCTAGACTGGTGTACAAAGATGTTCCATTGGATTTCTTGCTAGGATCCTCTAAGAGACTCTACTTTCCCATTATACCTGAAATGAAGAAAGAATAGGATAAATATTACGAACTCAAAGAGAGTACATTGCGTAGTGCATTTTATGATCCTAAATCTAGTGATGGTGTGTCCTATTAATTCTATGGACTAGACTCGATTAGTAATGTCGAGGAGGCGGCTTTTCCCTAGGTAGGAAGGGTATACTGGGCTAATCTCCGAATAGATCTTACATCTTAAGAGTGTCGAAGTCAATACCTTAAAGATCAGTCGTTCATAGATTAAACCGCAAGTCATCGATATCCTTACGAGCTAGGGATGAAGATGACACCCTGATCTGATTGAAATTGGGATCGAGTGCTTTCTCAAGGAACCCTAGCCTTAGGCGTTTTAGCTAGGAAGCAAGAGTTGAGGTCCCTTCCTCTGCGACATTCTTCTTATTTGACTCATTTCCTTCCTCTTCTTCCTCATGTTATCTTTCTCCTTCATCATCTTTGGCTCCTTCATGCACCTTTCCCTCTTCTTCTTCATCACTGGAAGTTCTGTCTTGGTCCTCGTCCTCCTCAATGACTCTGTGATTAACCAAGGTAGGAGCACCTATGGAGTAGTATGAGAAACACCAAAAGGAGGTGGCATGAAGTGGATTCTTTGGCCATTTTGTAGAAGATGGTGCTAGTGAAAGGGAATGTTTGTGTAACAACCCGTATTTTTTTAACTATATTAAATTATTAAATTTTATATAATTATTGAACAAAAATGGTTAGAAATAACAATTTAATGATTTATTAATGTAATTTATTAGATATGTACTTAGATAAAAAAAATTAAATGACAAAATTCAATAAGATAAAAGATGATAACTTATATATTAGAAAGTAAATTAAATGATATTGAATTGTAAGTGATTGATAACAGAAATTGAAATAATCAATGTTAAGTTAATATAGAATCAAATGAATGTTTATTAAAAGTAAAAGCATAAGTTTGTTTATATGAAATTATATTTTTGATAAGTACAAATTTCAAAAATAAGAAAACATTTGTTTGGTAAGAAATAAATAAATTTTATTATATACAATAATTGCAAATATGTTGAATTATTGTAAAATGGAAGTAGTTATCTTATTATTTGGATTCGGTTTAAAAACAAATTTTATAACTTAAATAACTTGGATTTGAAATATAGCAATTTATTTGATAAATGAATTATAGAATTTAATATTGGAATTATTTAAATAATTGAATCTTGAATTGAATATGAATTAAAATGATTTTGAAAGTTGATTTAAATTCTATTTGAATAAGAAGGAAGATAGTAAACTTTTAAATTTGAATTTAAAAGTGATTAAACTGATACTGGAAATTAATATTTTAATTAACGTGTAAAAATAGTCTTTTTGAGCATATCTCGGATTTTGACGAAACCAGTTTCATCAGATTCATAATAATATGTTATAGTATGCCGTCTAATTTCGTGGCAATTGAACGAGCCATTTGGTCATGCAAGATCGAAATGTGTAGAAATTAATTAAAGGAACTTTAGTTGATATAATTTGATTTTGAAAAGCTATCTTCTGAATATGATGGAATCTCCTCATAATATATGTTCCATTGTGTTCGAAATAGAGGTATATCATATAAAATGCAAGAAGGCATGCTTCATTTGGAGTTCAATATTTTTACGGATGAACATAGAAGTGATTATTTTAAAAGATTTAATTGATATTTGATTTAGAAAATGGTTAGTTAAATATTTATAATCTATCTACTAATTTTATTCTAAAATTAGTTTGGACTTGAAGTTTTATATGAGATAATGATATAATATTTTCATAGTGGAAATTTTCTATAAATAGCCATCAGCTTCTTTCATTTTGTGCAGAACGAAACCCTAAAAGCTTTCGACTGCCACTTTACTTTTAATGTCCCGAATCACGTCATCTTCCCCTCCCGTTTTCTCTGAATCCACTTGGAATCTTGACTTGACTTCAACTAAGAAAATGAAGAGCTCGATGAGCTCTACATAACGTGCAGGTCGATAATCAATCGACGGACCGAGTTAGTGGCTATCGAGCCGCGTTTTGCTGCAACTTGTTTTAGGTTTTGGGCTTGACTGTGCATTCAGCGTGCATTGGAGGGCGGCGGCAGTGGGGCAGGCATGCGGAGGCACGATATATATGAGGCGTGCGATGGCACGGTGGCTCGACGTCGTGGGTTCGTGGCGAACGATTTGTGATGTTAAAAAAATATCAAAACGCGTTCGGCCTGGGAAGGGGAGCAGCGTGCATGGACAAAGGGAGGGAGATTCTGAAAAGGTTTAATTTTGATTTTAAATTAATTAAGTTAATTATGTTTTTAAATTGATTAAGTTAATTATGATTTTAAATTATATCGAATTTTAATTAATTCGTAACTTTTTCATACGAGATCAGATATGAGTGAAATAAGTCACTTTGGACTCGTATCGAAGTATTCTATGACATGGAGTTAGATTTGAATTTGTTTCACTTTGAAAAGGTTTCAATTTTAAATAAAGGTGAGTGTTTCAATCCGCACATAAAATACTAAAATATTCTGATATTAGTTAAATTAGAATCATTAAGTGATTTATCTTTATTGACTGTTGTTGGTAATTTAGCTAACATTTAAATTGACATATGAATTGAACTGTTAGAAATTCGTAATGGACAATTAAATTTGAATTGAAATTGAATTGTAGTTAAACATCTGATTTGATAGCTAGTTAACTATTGTGATTTATTAGCTAATTTGGATGTTGATTGAGATTGGATGTTATTGGTTGATATATTGGATGTTTATTTATTTATATATCCTGTTATCACCCTATATGTTGCTGATAGTATATGAAACTATTATTTTAATTATTTCAAATAAATTAAGAAATAGGTTGAAATGATATGTGTATATATATATATATATGACACTTTGATTTGGATTGAAATGATATATATTCATCCCTGAAATTAAAATCGAAATAACTTATCACTTAGCCATAGGATAGAAAATTATATATGTATACCGGATTGGCTAAATTAAATGGTTTTATAATTCTTGAATTGGAATCTATTTAAGTGATTTTGTTTTAAAGAAATAAAAGTTTAATTTATAAAGATTGAATTATTTTCAAATTTTAGCTTTGAAATGTTGAAGGTGAAATTCATAAAAGAATTGTTTAAAGAATTTATTTTGGAATTTGAAGTTATAATCGATTTATGACTTGAATTATGGGAATTGAATTGCTTTAAAGGTTTAACTTTATTTTAACTTTGAAAATTTATCTTGTTAAAGTCATTTAGATGAATATTTCAAATTTAGGCTCAAAATTGAATTAATTTAAAGATTTGAATCTAATTCGAACATTGAAGTTTAATTGGGTTAAAGTGATTCTAAATTGGTATTTCAAAAGTGGAGCTAAAATCTATATAAATTGAAATGGTTTAAAATGAGAATTGAATTGAAACTTAAGCCATTGGATTAACTTTGAAGTTAAAAATGAACGTTTCGAAATTGAAGTTGATTCGAACTGAAATCAAAATTGGAAATTAATTTTAATTAGAATCAAAACTGAAGTTGATTTGAATTGAAATTGAAACTGAGTTGATTTAAACTAATTTGAGATCGAAGATGATTTGAATTGGAAGATTTGTAATTAAATCAGTTTGATTGAAATGATTTTGGAATGAAATTGATTTCGAAGCGAATATAATGATTTTGATGTGAAATTTATTCCGTGGTGAATAAAAGGATATTTTGAAGTGAATATGACATACTGAAGTAAATATGATATTTTTAAGCGAGTAAGATATTTTGATATCAACTATGATTCACTTTTGAAATGTAAAAGAACCAACCGATGTTTAAAATGATGTTTGGTTGTTAAAAGGACGAGGGACGATTATTGGCATACACTCTGTCAATGTTGGAACCACTTTAACAACTAAGTATAGTGGAGGAGACTCCAAAATGAAGTGGCCGGATTTGGTGTACATTGCTGGACTTGAAGAAAGAGAACAATGATGGATACCCCTGACTCTTGTGTTAATTTGAAATGACTAAATAAGAGCCTTATGGACTAGCCAAGTAGGCTAGCTACCTCTAGTGGACACACTTCTTAGTATTTTATTTCTACACCATTGATGCTGGTGATCACCTTTTGATTGTGGGAGACTTGGACGAGGTGGGCGGTCGTTGCAGCAATGTGTTTCCATCAGCTGGGACGAGTAAACTGGTAGTAGCTTATTTTGGGCTTTGCATCACGTGCCTTGGCATACTTCTATCCTTATACGAGACCACTACGCGTTTGATTTAGTGTTGTCGTATCATAGTGCATCCCTATCCCTCGACGTTCTACTAGGGTGTTATATGCAAATTATACTTCAATGCTTAAAAAAGTGTTAAAGAGGATTAATGTAAAGCCTTAACGCTAGGAAAAATATTTATCTTATTGATTATACATTGCATATATAGTCTATTCTACTATATATAGATATTTTGACGGATCCTTAAGAGATGGAAAATCCCATAACATCTCTTGAGTTATTGCAAGCACGTTATACATTGGATGGGAGATGTAAAACCCCATAACATCTCTAACGCTATTACACTCCTGTTACATATGATATTGATTTAACTTACTTAAGGATATTTTAGTTCTGAATCGAGTGTATTATTTTACTTTATGCTCGGGTCAGTCCTGAGTTTTCAGTGCATTGAAGATCATATTATTCTAGAGAACGAAGATAAAGATTTGGTATATTACTTTGCTAGTATTATTTCCCTACATTTTTTATTTTTTCTCTATTATATGTATAGATTTGATTGATGTTGTAAAAGTATAATCAAATGTATAGTAGTTTACTTTAGGAATTGTTTGTTTGTTTATTATATTTTGTCATTTTGCTTTTGTTTTCTTCTTTTCTTATTTTTCTTAATTAAACCCATTGATTATCTATGTTTCAGATTGTTTTGAGTTGGACATGTGTGGTTTATTATCGACTTAAACCTCCCAAAATGCGGGTCGTCACAGTTTATGAATTTCTTTCATCCTCTAAAACTACCATAAGTTGGCAGGTCATGCGAATTAAGCTATCATTTTCAATTCTCAAAGGGATACCTACAAGATAAACAGATAAGGATTAGCTACTTGGATGAAGTAATCGAGTAAGGAAAAGTATGAGGAGTAAGACTTACAAACAAAAATCCACTTCTATAAGAAGTCGATTGGGCATTTAAGGAAGAAATAGTATCATCGTTTGATGTACAAGTCGACTACCACCTTGCAGTCTGATTTTTTTTAGGAAAGTTAAAGCAAGGTTATTGGATGAGTATTTGAAATTGTATAAGTAACCGATCTCAACAACGGGGGCTCCCTACCTAGGCTCCTTGCAAATATCATGTAAAGACCGGGCAATGCAATATACGAATTTTGATGTAGCTGGGAAGGAGTGATCGTCATAGATTAAGGAGCATTGGATGAAAGGAGGCACCACCATAGATAGGTATATATATTGGTTGCAAGTTGTGAAGACATCTAGAGGTTTGGGAACACGGTGATGGGGTTGTGAAGGCATCACTTTAACCACTGGTATGTCATGCCTGGTACATATTCTTTAAAGCTTGATAAATGTTAGCTTGGAGGGTAAGGAGTCCAGTGGGTTACCAAGGAACACGATACCTGTATAATTGGCATATGGACAACTTCATTATGCTACTCCTTGATTATTATCAATGTGGTCACTTCAAGTGGAAGTATGTGATGATGGTTGGTCAATGGGCCCTGGGAGGTGCAAGAATGGAAGCCGAGGAGAGATGGAAACCAATGCCAGTGGAACAAAGTAAGAAGCGCCCTTTGCAGTAGTAGGGACATGACGTAAGTGTCTAAGAAGATCCATTGGATACTGAAATCTTGAAAGATGAATGTTAAATTCTTTTATTTATAAGAATGATTGTACCCATGTGTAGCCAATTTATAACATCTAACGGATGCCGACTTGTGATGACTAGTCAAAAACTATATATCGATTGGGCAGTATTTTTTTACTGATTTGTGTGTCATGTGTCCTTGGCATGGTGAATAGAAGAATTATATGTAGAAAGCCAGCTCGTGCTAGCAAATGAGCTCCCACACATAATGGAACTTTATGTGAGATATTACACATTAACGTTGGATTTTTGATTAAAGGAACCAAATGGAATCCAAGGCGATATAGAATTTTATTTCTTAATAGAGAATCCATAAGAGGTGATTTTGATGGAAGAGTTCGAGCATTGATGGGATTTAAATCCTAGGACATATCGTTGCCTGATTTTCTCTAGAAACATAATCTTCTTCTTGAGATGATTCAATAAATTATTCTAAGTATTGATTGTGGTTGATACATAATTTCCACTATGTGAAGAACTATCTTGCCATCCATAAACATCAACATCGAATCCCCATATCCTTTTTCCACCAAGCCCAACTAATCTAATATCGATGGAGTAGATTAATGGCTATGAGTGGGTGGATTGATGAAGGGGTGGGTCAACACATGAAGTTGAGGTGATAGGTGATAAGAGGTAGTGAAGTAAAGGTGACGACCATAGCTCGAACCTATATAAATTCAATTAAGAAGAATGATGGTAAAGGACTAAATCAAGTGGATCGGCTATGTGTTCTTAGATGGATTGGGTACAAAAGTCTGTCAAAATCTGAGTTTGACGATAGGTTTGAATCTGGAATTAAAGAAGAGATTGGCTACTGTAATAGTGAAGGTCTCATTGGAGATGAAGTAGAGCAAAGTGTTTGCAGGCCAAATAATAGAGTGGAAATTTTTTCTAAGGCAAAATGTATATATATGACTCAAAATTGATGGGTCGACCCATCAAATGGTTGAATGATAAAAAAAATCAAGAAAGAACAAAATGAACTTTTACCTAACCATGGACTGTAGCATCTTTCAGAAATTCTCGGTAATGATCGAAGACTCTGGATCCAAGACCTTAGCATCTGAATCATTCGAGAAGACATAATTCAATTGATGTTTGGAAAAAGGTGTTGATATTCTCAATTAAGATGCAACGTTCCACAAAATTAATTCGAGGAAAGGAAGCATCTATGCAGATTTGGATCAGGTTGCTTGTCTTGATTCAGAGCATGCTTTTTTTCATACAATCGTACTTTAGGGACGTACTTGAACCAAGTGTTATTTCATTAGAATAGGATTAAGAAAGGATGTAGGAATGGATCGAGAAGCTTGAAATGCCTTAAAGATGGAGACCATAAGAAAATTTATGGAGTTTGGCTTTTAATGGATGGATCGCTACTAATCCATCAAAAGTTAAAATGAGAAGAAATTGGCTTTTACTAGATATCTACAAGCTATTTTAAAGAAAAATACAAGTTTAGAAGATGAGGGATGGATCGGCACCGATCCATCAAAAATTCAATGTTGCCTTCGTAGACCCAAAGCTTCGAGACTTAGGAAATTTTGAAGAAAGAAAAGGAGAATTAGTCAAATCATGGATCAGTACCAATCCATGGATGGATTGGTTTCGATCCTTCAAATCTCATATTTTATGCCACTTTGACTTGTTTTTCCTCCCGACTACTTAGATCTGACTGTTTGAGCAATTCAAAATGAGATCTAGCCATTTGGTGCATGAATTTAATTGTAAATAGCAAATCATAACATATGGAAATGGACTTCTGATTGATTTTTACAAGGTGACTCTAGTGAATTCGAAATCAAAAAATATTATTCATAAAATGGCCTTATAATTTGGTTTTCCTAGAAAAATCCATCAATAAAAGAACATAAATATGCCATAGGATTTGACGAACCATTGTGAAAATTTCATATGTTCTTTTTTTGCTAATCGCACAATTCGGACCTTCTAAAATATCTTAATAATTAGACAAGCTCTTACTAATTCTCCTTTGACTCAGAATCACCTTTGAGTTAATAAATATAAATGAACATAGTTGAACTTTTATATTAATATAATAATAATTTGATTTGATTATTATTCAAATTTTATTTATTATAAAATATTATTATTTTTGGTGCACTAAAAAATTTAATAAATACATAACATTAGTATATTTTATTAATCAAATTTCAGACCCTCCAATGAAAAAACCAATATAAATATTTTGTTAATTTTCTAGATAATAATTTATAACTTCAATAAATTATTTTGTTAAATTAATTTTGTCAAAGATTAGGAGTTATGGTTGTGAGGCACCAAGGTGTGAATTTAGGCCTTAATAATAATTGAATATTAGTGAACTCGGGTTCGATTAATTATAGAACATTAAAATGAAGTGTTACTTCAAAAACTACATATAGAGATACTTTTAAGCAACGATATATCGATATCTCTTCGCCAACACTATGTCACATAGACATTCAGAGCTTGTCGAAGTTCGGTACCCAAATAATGGTCAGAGTTAAATGTGAAGCTTAACCTAGAAAGTCACTTAATTTAATCGATTATATTTATTCTTTAACCAAATTTCTCTATCATAAGACTTTGACTTCGAACTAACTTCCAATTAAGGTGACACTAATCATGTATAACAAAGGCAATTCGTCTTTCGAGTAGTGTTTCACTTTTATGGATCTTGAGACATACCCAACAATAGGCGTAACCTGGACTAAAATAATTTGGTGGACCATAAGCAAAGTAAAAAAGTAACTCCACTCAAAAGATCGACAATACTCTTATGTCGAAAAACTACTGCATGTCATCACATGGGATCTTCTATTTGGCTTACATATAATAACCTACAAAAGGTTCTTAATGATTTTTTCTTTTTTCGCAAATAATTACTAGTGCTTCTAATAGTTATAAGTAAATCACCACCAATTGTAAGCATTACATATAATACTTGTATGTATATTGATATTGCATTCCCGAAATACCAAATTACTAGGAATAGTTACGTACTTTAGTTAATTATTATGATCCATACTCATCGTTATAAACTACTTCACAATTGCAATCAACTAAATGTGTCATCCTATGCACTTCTAATTATATGTTTTGGTGTTCTCATATCATTATGTATATTTACACACAAATAAAAAATCATACTTTATTTCAAATGAGATTTACTAGAAGATTTAAGTCACATAATAGAATTACATAATTTCCCATAAGGCACACCCATGGCTTTATCAAAGAGAATGTGCACAAATACAAAGGCTTGAAGAAGAAGAAGGGCCCAAAGCTATGAGGGGCCAAAGCATGGGATATAATTGTCGAAGCTTGAGTGTGACATCCCGGAATTTTGACCCTATTATTACAGTAAGTTTTTGATCAAATTTAAATAAAATACAAGATTTTTCATTTTGAACTAAATAGGATGTTGGATATTATTGGTTGTATATATGTTATAAAGGAATTTATACTTTCAAAATATAAATAGACTCCTTTAACAATATTCAAAATTAAATCTGTTTTATTTGATTACATTAAAAATTATATTTTAATGACACTTAATATCAAAAGTAATAAAAGTAGTTAATAATAATAAGTATAATAATACATTTCTTTTCACATTAATATTAAATATAAATACATTAGTGCAAATACCTTATAAATCAAATATTGGAAAGATTAAACCTTTAAAAAAAATGTATATATCTATATTAAGATTAAGGACTGTTTCTAACAAATTTTATAATTTAAATAAAGTAAGCTTATGGATAAATATGAAGTATAACTATAAATATAAATATGTACCTATAAATTATTTCAACTAGAAGACATTAAAGCAATTTTATAATGGGTATGTAACTTTGAAAAGCAAAGTAAAGTAAAGTAAAAAAAAAGAAAAAAAAGAAAAGAAAAAAAGAAGTAGCATTCAAATAACAAGGACTAAAGTATATCAGACAAGTAAATAAAATATGTTGCAGCTGAAAAAATAAATATACAGGCAACATAAGATGTGAAGATGTAATACATCTATGTATATAAAGGGCTTAAATATTAATTGCTAAGACACATAAGTCAATTCGAATTTGTTTTCAAAATTTTTTTTCAGCCTCCTTATGAAAAACTCACTGACCATATAAATAAAAATCTTTGTACAACACATAAGCATGTATCAACATGCATTAATTGCTTGTTATCATAATTTAGAGCATAAACAATTAATAGCACAACTTTTTGTTCATGTAAGTACTCAGCCGAGATGTCTTTTTCACTTCATACTGCAGTAAATATTTCTTAGCCAATAAAAAAAAATGACATGACAGATATGAACTGTCTAGTTACAACCTACTGTTAAACAGCTTCAATCTATATATATATATCCACCTATGAACTTCCATGCTTGTTTATAAAGCAGAACTAAACTAAAGGAAAACCTGAGAAAAATAACGATTTGTTATGCAAACTTAGATTTAAATTCAACAACAAAATCAACAGGGAGAGTTTCAGAGAATTCAATTGCAAATTCTTCAACATCAATTCTGTTCAACAGTTTTAGGTGAGTAAACTCACCTATTTTCAATTTAAACCTGTATCTTTAGCTTCCAATTGGTATGTGTTTGGTATCTGCTTGAATGATTGACCTTGAGTACTTCATGTTGCTCTGCAGTATATATATAGTGTTCTTCAGGGCTTTGAATAACTGATCAGAGTAAAGCAATGAAATTGCAAATAATTCTTCTTGTAGATGTTTTAAAACCTGGACATTGATGCAAATTTAAGTTGTTGTCAAAATCAAAGGGATTACAATATAGTTTTAAGGTTTAACAGTATTTTACACATACTGTTTACTGTTTATTCAACTATCAAGAAAAGAGAATTAAAGTTCAAAGTTTGAATGTTTAAATTCGAAATTTTAATAACATAATCAGATTTCGTATGCATATTTAGGATTTTTAGCATAAAAATTTTGATTTATAAGCGAAGATAATCAGAGCAGTTTTAAAAAGAAGCTTACTGCATTTTTGTCAAATTTTAGGAAGGTCGAGATAATTTTAATTTCTGAATCTTCGAATGAAGCAGGGTAGAAGTTGTATTAACATAAGAAAAATGTCAAATTATTTTTCAAGTACATAAATTTTGAGTTTGTGATTAAAGTAGGGTTTTTGTCACGAGTTTCACCGAGCTCTGTAAATTTTCGATTTCAACTCACCTGGATGACCGAGCTTCACGAAAATTAGAGGAATGGTAGTAGGGAAGCTAATGGTGGTGTAGCCGGAGTCTCGAAGCGTCTGGAGGTCTGCATCGCTTGCACGAGGAGGAAGTTGTCGGAGCATTATTTTTGATCTGAACCTCAAACTGTCGTTTCTCGATCTGGAGCTCCATCAGCGTTTTAGGGTGTTGGAATCCAAAGAGTGGTTGGAGATCGACTTGTCAGTGATCGACTCAGGTGGTGGAATTTCGCCGCGGCACTGTGCACGTGAACGGCGACGCTGTGCGTGTCTGTGTTTGATCGAGATTGACTCGAGTGTGTACTCGAGTAAAGGGGTCGTTTGGATCGAGTGAGGACCCGTGTTCGCGCGAGTGTGTCGTCTTAGCAGTTTGTTAAACTTAAAAAATAATGAGAATAAGAGAAGTGACAGAGAAGAAAAAAAAGAGGAAAACAAAAGGAAACAAATGAAGGAGAGAGACGTGAGGGGAGGCGTGAGGGGAACTCGAGATAGACTCGAGTGAAAAGGGTGTTGTCTCGGTCCACTTCCATGTTTTGTCTGATGCCTTTTAGTTTGTTTACTAACAAGTTCAACAGTAATATCGTTAGCTAGTTTAAAGTTAATAATTAATTTAAATCTATTAAAAGTATGGTTTACGAAAGGGGTAATTCATTGGTATAAAGTAATTAGAATGTTAATAAATTTATACTTAAAATTTAAATTGATTTGTAATTAGAAATAAATCATACGTTAAAACCAATTTTAATCGTAACTAATTTCTTAGCAGTTAATTCATAATTAATTTAAGTGGTTAATTGAAGATTATATAGTTAATAAAATTGATGATAGATGGTTAGTTTAAATAATTTGTGATGTCTGAGTAACTAATTAACTTATAATAAGTAAGTTATGGATTAAAAATTAACAATTAGGAATTAACTAATTAACTGAGTAATTAAGTAATAATAAATGAATAAATAGTTGGATAATCAAATAATTTAATTATGAATCGATAGTTAATAGATTAAGTAGCTTGATTAAGAATCAACTGATGATTGATTAAGTAATTAGCAGTTAATAAAGGGGTAATTAAGTTTTATTAATACATAATTAAAGTTATTCATTAATGAACAGGTGAAAGTTAATTATGTAATTAAAGTTAAATCACTGGATGAAGGAAGGAACTGATTAATAAATGTGAAATAAAGTAATTATGTATTAAGACTAAATAATTAATTAATTAATCATTAATTAAACAATTTGAAATGAAATAGGAAATTAATTGTTAAGTAATGATTAATTAAAGAAAGTTAAGTGATTAACTCTCAAGTAATTAATTCTAAATTGAATTAATTATACATGAGACTTAAAGGTAATTGCTTATGAACTGTTGTTTTGAATATCTGATTGTGATATTTATGTGATGATATTCTGTGATGCTCTGTGATATGTTATGTTATATCTGTGATGCTTGTATATGTTTTGTCTGTGATAAATGCTATGTCAATTCAATTGTTGAATTTGAATTATTTAAAACTGTTAAGTTAATTAGACAACTTGGCCCTTAAAATGGCATTTGGGTTCGATGAGACCGGGATCGGAAGAATCAATTTTGATTCTCCGAAAACCAAATCGATCCAAATTAAACGATAGGTCGTGACTTATCAAATGGAGATCGAGAGGGTGTTTCAGAATGCAAGGGTTATCGTCGTTAACTCTGAGGGTGATTCCAAAATGAGTGTAACGAGATAATGCCTTCGGTTTCGTTCGAACCCGGAACGAACTTGTATGGATTGAATGCTTTCAACACATCGTCAGGCGGACGATGAGCATTCTAAGATATGTTCTTTAAAGGTAATCGCAGCCTCAAGCCTCATCAACCGGGAATGGCTAAAACAGGGGATGTGCAGCAAGGTTAGGTGGGTCATGCCCAAGCAGGACAAGATATTTCCCCTGTCTAGATGTCCCTTTTTATTTCGGCTGTGTGGGCGGTTTGCTAGCTAGAACCGCGGGGTTATCTTGTTCGGGACTGTTCAGTAAGGAATGGTTCCGGCCTTGTGTTGCAGGGGATGAAGGGAGTAATCCTCGGTACGGTGATCTAGGCCCCGTACTGTGACGGGCGGTACCCCAGTAGCCCTGCCATTTTTGGAAATCCATTTTCCCTACGAGACCCTACGGTTTTGATTTGTATTACCCACTTTTGTGGCTAGTAGCTGGAATTTAATCATGTAACAATTTCGGCTATTTTCTATTTACTTGAAAACCCTAGACACTATTATAATATCACTGGATTTCCTATGAAATGTTTTGGTTAGCGTAAGGTAAAAACTTCCCCGTATTTATTTGTGGGGAGTCTTACGTGATACCTTTATTTTCAAATGTTTTCAAAGTTAAACAACTTTAAACCGTTTACTCATACCAGACCCATGTCTGACCCGGAGTTTATTTTTGTTTTTCATAAACTCTCGGGTACCCAAATTTTTATGGGTAGCCAAGGGATTCAGGTTAGCTTTGACGAATTCTGGAGGAGCAATGGAGCAGGAGGCTTCAGTGTTGTAGATATATATATATAGTTCTGCTGTGTTGGTATCTCTGAGTCATATTGTTTGAGTTGTATTGGATTGAATTGTATTAACTAGACAGGTGTTATAACTGTCTAGTATTGATGTATTATCTGTATAACTCTGATATATGTAAAACTATTAAATATTGAAGTGATATATTATATTTTGTTCCATTCCGCTGTGAGATTCTGATGTTGTTGTTCTTTCTTCTCTATCTTTTCTATTTTCTCATTCTTTTTTTTTTCTTAATGATGATACGTCTTTCTGGTAGTAGAAGGGCGGGTCGTCACATTGAGTTTGGAGATAAGCAACCAATTTAAAAAGTTACAGGGGTCCAAATTTATGGGGTTGAATTTGAGCCCTTATCCAATTTATTTCAACTTGTTCAAATTTGAACTGAAATTTATCAAAAAACAAAAAAATTTAGAGAAAGTTGCCTAGCATCAAAAGATAACAAATTATTTAAATAAATCAAGTGGATCGTGTCCACGTTGATTAATGGATAAAGGATAAAATAAAGAAAAACATACAACATTTTCTTCGTTACATATTTTTGCGAAGCTGTGCCATTATTCTTCTGCTATTGTTATATAGAAATTATTTGTTAGTAAGAAAGTGGAGTATGCTACAATTATGTAGAACCATAATAAAATGTTACCTTGGATCAACCTAAAAATGCTTTTGTCGGTAAGTGCCCTTCGCCTAACAAATGTCTTAAGTCGATGCTTCCATTGTGTGTAGATGATGATAACCTGACCAATGAGACCATAAGAGTACATGACCAGTCATATATGTAGGATGATAATATGAAGACCCTATCGCTTGACTCGATCACTTGACCTTATCATAAATGATCGATGGTAAGATGGAAGTACCATCGTGCATCCCTATGTGGTAATCAGGTAGTGTCCTAAGATCGATGTGATAATGTAACCTATACGAACCTGAACTTGTAATTTGATAGTTCCCTATGGCAAATGCAACCCTAACATCAAAGAGGCAATTGGGTAAGGATGAGGATGGCCGGATGAGAACCTTCAGATAACTATATGGCATAAGTCGATGCGACCATCACTTTCATCCATTGGTAAATAAGTCGATGAGACCACCACTAAGAGCCAATGCAACTTTTGATTGAAGTGAAAAAGGGTGCAATGAGATAAGGCATGTATGTGATATGATGAGAGCATAGTTGCAATGCGATGTGGAATGAGGAGACTCCAAGATACATGCAAAATTTATGCTCAAAGGAGGATGGAAACAAGTGACACTCAGCAGGACCCGAGGGATCCCCATAGTATGGATTAGGATAAACCCTAGGGAAGGCCGAAACGTTTTTTGACTGACGTGGCCTATTCTTATCGAAATCGATAATCAATTTAAAACAATGAAGTGATGAAATAATTTTTTTTATGACTTATGTAAATTTACATCAAAATTTAGAATGTGAAAATGATGAATTAGAAAATGATGAATTAGCTAACTATAAGTTAATAAATTGAAGGATAACGACGAATAAAGATTGATCTGTTTAAAGTGATGAAAAATAGGCTAATTTTATCTTAAACGTTTTTGTTTAACCATCATATATAAGTGAATCCTTATTATCTAATATATCACCCAAGCGATATTTTCAATGAATGGATACTAAAATGATGAAGGAATGGGTTCTAAATTTGAAGACGATCGATGACAAATATCAAAGAAAGAAAAAAGAAGAATTTTACTTAAAGCCATGGATCAGTACCGATCCATGGATGGATCGGTACTGATCTATCTAAATAGCAAAATTATTTTCAACCTATTGTGTATGGACCTATATACTACATTGGAAGAAAAAGAAAATTATGGCTAATGGAAATGGGTCGATACCGATCTATCGTAATGACCATATTGCCCTTGAAGACTTAAAGCATGAATACTAAAGAAATATGGAGGAAAATATCATCTTTTGGGCCAAGTACATGGATTGGTATTGATCAAACCTTGGGATCTAGCCCAATGTCAACCTGTTCTTCCTCCTATCTTCTGGGATATGGTTTGCTAACGAATCCAAATTGAGTCTGGCGATTTTGAAGGATAAATTCAGCTATAAATAACAATCTTCTTCAACTAAAAATGGACTTATGGATCTTTGCTAGACAAAATATAGTAAAATTCATGATTGATAGTCGTATCATGAAATTCTCACTATACCTTGGTGGTACTAGCAAATAATCATTAGTAAAAACTTCATCGAACCACTCTAAAATCTTTTATGTTGTTTTCTCTTCACTTTCTTTTGATTTATAAGGCTAACATTGTTTTGGTGCTTTGATTGACAACATTGAAGAGAGGGCCAAATCTGAACTTTCTACTATGATTTGTGAAAATCTCCAATGGGATGCGATAGAGAAGTGAGACCAAAGAAAAGTAAGACTGATATTGATGGAGGACCCATTTAGGAAAATAATAGACGTAGTAAAGGATGTGCATATTCTCCATCGGATGTGGTCATAAAGTACGAATTAGAGATTATTACGGCTGTAATGGATAAAAAGATAGAAATAACATCGTCAACTACTATATAAGATATACAGAACTAATTTGCCTCTATGAAGCAATCACCATAGGAAGGTGGATCTTGATCTAGAAAAGGTAGAGATGGACGAAGATCTCCATCTTATACAGATACTTTGCAATATGAAGGTGCCTCTATAAAGTTGTAATCCCTTTTTATTTCAAAATAATATATATGTAAAAGTAAATGCATGATCTAAAAAATTCTATATACAACCACATATTTTGCTCTTATGTAACTAATATTAATTCGTTCAAACTCTCTTTCAAACATTGTCAATTTTGAAATTAAAAAGTAAAGAAAAGAAATTTTCTTTTTATTCAATAGCCAAAATACATGTCCAAACTTATTTATAAAGACATAAGAAAAAGAAATTTATAATTACATATATATGTACACAATCTCATATTCACATCCCATGTTGGCAACACATACAACTAGGGATTTATGATAAACCTAATATATTTAACATAAATCATATTATGATCAAGCTTATAATTATATAAATTTTTAGATAAAGATAGTATCTTTAAATTTCCCAAGAATACACCTCGAATGTTGAATCTAAATAACTCTGCTTGAATCTCTTTTAAAACTTCCAAATGGCGCAACCTGACTGCGAAACTACACACCGTTCTTTTGATTTTAATTGGATTTATGTCTAGGTATTTTTGCTTAAATCTTTTTGAAAAGGAGAGAGGAATTTTGGGCCTTTTTTGGTTGAGAGAGGTGGATGCACAAATCGTAGAAAGAATAATGTGAAAAGAGTGGCTAGAGATATTTAGTTAGCATAGGAAAGAAGGGGTTCAAAGAGGTAAACATATCTTTTTTTCCTAAGCCATTTCACACCTTCTTGGAATCAAATTCCAAGCCTTTTTCCACCCATCATGGCAGGCCATACACACCCCTTTATTGGGACTCAACATTCTTCAAGTTTGATAAGATATTTTACATTGAAATCAAATTGAAACATATATCGATATCGTATACTGACAAATGTGCATATAACTTATTTGCACTATTTTTAATATCGGTCAACGGAAATAAAATAAAATTTTGTAGTTAATATTTCATAAATATTAATTAAGTTTATTAACTGTTACTATTATAATTAATTAAATCAGGTGGTAGACAAAGGATTCGATATTGCTGTTATGTTGACTCTATAGGTGAAAATTCGGTCAACGATTAATATCGAACAATTTGACTAATAATGTTTACACTTCACCTTAGTTAGTGGTGTGACATTATAGCCAAAGTTATCGTTTGAAAAGCTTCAGTAAAATCGAGTTTTACAAATTTAAGGGTTATCTAACAGTAATAATTCTTCACACCAATTCTCCTCATCCAAACTATATCACTTTGGATTTATGGTATTGATAGTAGTCAAAATTCTAATATCTTCGATATTTAACTTTTTCATCGAAACATAAAGTTTTTAGTTCAATAGTAACAATTATTATTAGCCAAAACGCTTTAGTAAGAGACTTTGAATTTAACTTGAGTTAAGTTGATCGTGATACTAACCTCTTGTAACTGATGGGATGAATGCTCTCTTGAATAGCGTTTCTCTTATAGTGCTTCCCCTCGATACAACTATAGTCGTTCAAAGGATGTCGTGTCGCAATTTAACTATAATTACAACGAAGCTTCCACATTGAAAGCCAATGTAACGACCCAGAATTTTTGATAATTTAAAATTGGATATTTAATTGAATTTAAATATTAATGAGTGAAATTAAACAGTCGAATAATTTATTTATCGAATATTTGGATTTAATTGGTCAATTAAATCGATAATTTAATAGTGAAATTCCAGAAATAATTTAATATTGGGGTAAATATGATTGGAAATGATTTGGAAATTTTTGTTATATCATATTGGGGTTATAGAAATGTTACAGAACTTTTAAAATTGAATTTGGAGTTAATCTGTGAAAATTGAATATTTTAATATTTAAATATCGACCGGAAAATACGTAAGTTTTGAACAGTCTCAGAATTGAACGAAACGAGTTCCATTGGATCCGTAATAGTTAGTTGTTATCGGATTTCAATTTTCGTAGCAATCAGAGTTGTCGTTTGATCGTGGCAGCTCGAAACGCATCGAAATCGTTTTAATATTAATTTGGCGAGTTAAAATAGTCATTTTTCAAACGGTCTTGAATTTCGACGAAACCAGTTTCATCGGATCCGTAATGTGATATTATTGTAAGATTTCAAATTTCAAGTCGATTTGATTTACCGTTTGTCCGGTACAAATTAAAACGCATCGAAATCGGTTTAAATCGGTTTAATTTAAATTGATCGTTTAATTCCATATCTCGCACAGATGACCGAATTAGCTTCCAAAACCTGTTCCATTGTGTCCGGAATGCGGGGTAAACCCCAGAAACGCCAGTCACTGCGCGTAAATCGAAGTTCGGAAAAATCAAAATGAATAGTGTTCGTTCAAAAATTCTATAAATAGCCTTCACTCTCAAGAAAAAAATAAAATAAAAGAATCTAAACCCTAGTTGAAGCCGGCCGCCACCATTGAAACTGATGGCCGAAATGTTCTTTCGTTTTACCCCATTTTTCTCTACATCCACTCAATAATTTCAAAAAACCTCAACTAGAGAATCGTAGAGCACTCCGAGTACTCCACATCCAACGGTGGTGATTGGATATCATGGCATAGATCATCGGCAAATTGGGCATGAAGTATGCGTGTTTGCACGCGTTTTGAGAGCCACCAGGTCGACCGAGTTCGACGTCTTCATGGCCGTGGGTAGCTTGTGTTATGGGCTACGTGACGGAGGTTCTTGATCGTCTTCAAACGCTTGGAGTTGGCCTCGAAAATTTGCAAAAGGAGCGGCGGCTATGGGTTACTCAGTTCGAACGAACGAAGGAGAGGGGGGAGGGGTTTCCACGCACGTTCAAAGGGTATGGAGCTTGAGATCTACGGTAGTGATTGTGTAGGTTTAAAAAATTAAGAGAAAATTGTAATTTAATTATATTTATAATTTGTATGATCTTTAAACTGTGATAACTCTTTCATACGAGGTCGAAAAAATACGAATCAAATTGCGTTGGAATCGTATCGTCGAGTACTACGCGATGGAGCTGGATTTGGGTCGATTGGAGTCAGTGAAAATTTCGGGTAAAATTAAACATCCGTTTAATTTTATTCGAAATAAAAGCTGAAACGGAAATAAAATCAAGGTGAGAACTTCTCACTCAAAAAGGGTATTTAAATTTTAAATAGTTATATTTAAAATTTGTTGATTGATCGATTGTTTGCTTGATTGTGATAGTAGATATAGTAGGATATACTATATATAGCAATATATATATTGGCATATGCATATATTGGAATTGATTTCCCGCCTTGTATAGCGGATGAGACCCTATTGCGCCGCCTATTAAGCGGATAATATTTTAAAAATCCCATATACCGCGATATTCCACCTCGAAGTGGAATTGGTATTGTGCTAACATCTGTGGATGCAGAGAAACAGGTTGGAGGGATCCAACTGGATTCCTCATAAATATTTATATGATTATAGATATTGTGTGATTATTGATTATCATATCGATATATGATATTTGTGCCGTGATTGACTATTCGATGCTGTTGCATCATCGGATTCATTTTTTAAAGTTAAAAATAACGATTTTGAATTTAAAAGGGTTTTTAAAGTGATTTTTCAAAGAATATGTTTTATTAAATTTTTGTATTGATTCATTTTAAAATAAATAAACTTATAAATTTTTATGTTATAAAAATTAACATTTTTATGAAATATGACAGAAAGGTAATTTTTAAAATACGTAGATTTTTATAAAATAGTTAAATTGGTATTTTGGATAAATTTTATTATCGGTTTATATAAAAGATTTTATAAATGGATATTTGTGAATTAAATTTATTGGGATTCTGAAACGGGTTTATAAAGTGTTGAGTTGATGTATAAAAATGAATTTCATTAAAATTTATAGATTTATAAGTTGTGAAAGTTGTCAAATGAATAGAAGTTGAAAATAAAAGTTTTATAGGAAATTAACTTATAAACTGGCTTTTGGGTATTTAAATGGGATACTGATAGAAACAGTTAATAAAAGAATTTTTTTTATAAGTTGAAATTGAAAGAAAATATATAAAGAAATCTTATGAGTAATAAGATTTAAAAAATTGGTGAAGTTCAAAGGAACAATTTGGTAAATAAATAATATTATAAGTATTCAACTTATAATATAGATTTTGGTTTATAATTGGGTTATATAAATTGAATTGGATCTAATAAAAGAGATTAGTAAATTGAAGTTCATAAATAGAGATGGAATTTATAAACATTGCTATAAATTCTGAAATAAATGGAATTTGATAAATTAAATATAGAATTTGTTAAAGGAGTTATATTCACGTTTTTGAACAGTGAATATATCGTTAAATAAAAGGGATATCTTTTGGGAAAAGGATGTTTTAAATAGAATTTAAAATGATTTAAAGATGTTTTAAAATGCATCAAGCATCGAAAACATAGATTTCAACATTCATTGTCAAAATAGACGTTTTCGAGAAATAGAAGGAAAGGAAGTCGTAGATTTCAACATTCATTGTTGAAATAGACTTTTTCGAGAAATAGAAGGAAAGAAAGTCGTAGATTTCAACATTCATTGTTGAAATAGACGTTTTCGAGAAAATAAGGAAATAATGGACTATAACACTGTTGTTATAGTAAATGATTTCCGAAAGGAAATATTTTTGTATAGTATTGGGATTTATTTATCTATTTAAATTTGAATCCCTATACTAGTGATTTTGGGTCGTCGTAACGATGTTTTACGCAACATTCGTTTTGACCCAAGTAAATGTGAATAAAAGAACGTTTTTCCTTAAGGAATGAAAGATATACTTAACTATGGTTTAAGTATACCGAATATTTTCAAATTGTGAAAATAAATAATATTGGTGAATCACTTACTTTTAAATAAGTATGGAATTGCTTTTCCAATATGAAATGGAATGTTTTTGAGAATTTATCTTTTTTGAAGATAAATTGGAATTGAATATTGGAAATCTATTGAAAAATGTAGATCAGTAGATATTTTGAAATATAAATTCACTATGGAATTTATAAATGGAAAGGGAAAATTGGTTTTCAAAATAAACGTTGTTTATTTTTGAAGTGTGAAAATTTTATATCTTGTAAAGATATTTTTGGGAAAATAAATAATTTGGAAAATTATTTGGAATCTAATGATGTTGCTCATCTTTATTGAGAGTTAAATAACCGACTATCAATATTTACCCTTAAATGAGTATTTGTTGTGATTGTTTGAATTGGATGCCACACTTATTTTTAAAATAAGCGCTCACTATTCGGATTAACCGGGAAAGGACCATGGGGTCGTATAACCCACTCCGAATATGTGATACGTCGTCATGGATTGCATTTGAAGACTGGTGTTGAAGATCGGATATTTGTGAAAACGGATGGATTACCGTCAAGTTACTCTACATCGGCTGATCTCCGATACAGAGTTTCATCACCCTTAGTGACGGGATGTCCGGACGTGATTAGTGAATATCCGGATTGCAAGGGCTTCTTTGGAAGTGCCTTCGGTTCCGTTCGATCCCGGAACGGACTTGTATGGATTGTATGTCTGACGTTACAATTTGAGATGTAAAGCTGGTTTCTATCAAATATATTTCTGTTGGTGGCGGAGAATTTATTCTCTTAGCTTAACACCCTTCTCTGAGACGTACGAGCTCAGAGGTTATATAGTTGATGGTCACTAGTGATACATTCCCAAATTGGTAATGTGGCATGCTGAGTGATGCTGTGAAATGATCATTGGTTGATCATTTGTGATAGGATCATTTGTTTGATCGTCTATCTTGATGATCATTGCTTTGATCATTTGTTGACCCAAAGCACTTCTTTTGTAAAGCGTGGCTTTGTGGACGAGACTTCATCGAGCCTCACACCTCGGAAATGGTCAAAACAGGAAAGATGCGGCAAGGTTATTAGGGGGTAGCGCCCCTTTAGTGTATGTCATTCCTTCTGGATAGAGGTGGTATCATGGTATGGAGCCCAGATACTTAACCTATGTGGTTACTGCAAATTTATTACTTTGTGGTTGTTGGAAATCGGGGATCCTTGGATATAGATCGGTTACGATCGGGGAATGACATATTCGTGTCAGTAGTTACCCAGTTAGGGGTAACCCGGTCTTGTATTGACAGAGATCCGGTTAGGTTCTCGGGATGTCATTCCAGAGGCGTTTCCATGTGGCAATGGGAAGTTCCTTGGCCTGACCATTTGTTGGAAATCCAAAGAAACAATACGATCCTTATACGGTTTTAGTTGTATTACCTGCTATGGCATGTGGTGGTAACCTGCTATTGAACATAGTAGCTATAGTAGGCATAAGTGCGAAATGCCTATGCTGGCTAAGATTTATATCTTTACTTTCGAAATTGTTTTCTACACTATTCACTAATAATAATATTAAAAAAATGATTTGATTTTATGCGTATCAAGCATTTTTGACTATCATAAGGAGAAATCTCCTCCGATTCTGCGTTTGCATTGTGTGTGTGTGCGGGAGGCCTTATGGTAGTCTCATTTTCTAAAAGCATTGCGAATTTATTTAAAAATTATCCTATCCTTTGTTTTAAAGATAAATAACTGTTTTGAGTTCTCACACCAGTCACATGACTGACCTGGAGTTTATTGTTCCCTTCCTAAACTCTGTGTGCCCACCAATTTCCACACGTGCAGTCGGAGTTAAGGTCTATCAGGTTATTCTGGACTTAGGAGTGCTATGGAGCTCGGGAGGCGAGCTGCATATCGAGACGTACCACTTGTATATGATATTATACTATTTATTATTCCGCTGTGTATTCTGTATGAGGACAAGTTCATATAACTGTCCATTGATGTATTGACTCTGTTGTCTATTGTTGTTGTAAACTCTGATAATGATGTAATGTATAAAATGTATAGTTCTTTGTTTTTAATGATATTCATTTATCTATTATATGCTATTCCGCTGCGATGGTTAGATTCTGATATTTCTGAGATTCTGTTATTGCTTTCCTGTTCTGATATTGTTTGCTCTCTTCTTCTCTCTTTTTCTCGCTTCTTCTACCTTTTTCTTCATCTTCAACCATAAAGATTCGGAAGTTTGTTCCCATTTGGCTGGATTGTTGTGGAATGTTGCCAGCTCAAAGGAGTACGGATTTTCGGGACTTCACATTTGGTATCAGAGCATATGGTTAAGCGACAACCATGGCTCTGTTGGGTGTTACTCATTAGAGATAGAGTCAGTAGTACTCTAGAATGAGTGTGAGTGTAATAATAGATATGAGCGCGTATTTGTTAGTGAATATAAAAAGTTGTTTTATATTGTGATGATTGGTTTATTGAGTGGCATATGAACCTTCGTCGGCACAGTCTGTACAACTGGATCGAAGGGGTTTCTAAACACTTGAATAGAACAATTCGACACGATATTGTTTAAAAATAGGGTAAATGGAATAATTTTGCCCAAAACTATTTTTGTATATAAAAGAAATAATTTTCTGTAAATTATTATAGTATATGGATGCATGGTTGTTAGGCAGTAATAATATTAAACTATTACCATTGAAATTGAAATAGAATTGAAATCATTGTTATATGAAAATTGAGAAAAAATAATAATAATAAGGAAATGAAATCCATATACAAATGAAATTTGAGAATGTAAATTATAAATGTGACTTATAATTGGAAATGGAATTCCAGAGAAGTTTTGGAAATGTTTTTGAAAGAATTTGGAAATTTTAGAAGTTTAAATTCCTTTTTGATTTGAAAATGAATTTCAAAGGCTTTTGGAAAAGTGTTTTAAAGGAATGAAAAGCTCTAAACTCTTTTCGGTCGCTGGAAAATAATTCCGATGATGACCGCGGCATCATTGGTGTTCATTTTCGGGTTTGCAAAAGAGGAATTGCTGCCAAATTGTTTTAAATAAAAGTTGTTTGGAAAATTTGGATTTGGTTTTGGAAAAGCTGAAAAGACACTGGAATGTTATATAAAAATATTTATGGAATATTATTAAGTTGAAAATAAATTTGGAGTAATTAAAATGAATTGGAATTGAATTTGACTTAAGCAAAGCGAAGTATTGAAATGAAAATTAGTAAGCTAAACTAATTGAAGGAATGAAAGTAAATATGATTTGTAAATGAATTGAATTAAATGAAAATGGAAATGAAACTGAACATTGTTTATAAGGAAATGAACTTGAGTTTGAAGTGAAATAGCTTAAGTAAATTCAAGATGAATATGAATATGGAATGTAAACAAAATTGAATGGAAAATATGAAATGTAAATTGAACTGAAGTAGAATTAGAATAAATTGAATTGGTATCAGTTTGAATTAGTATAAACTAGAATGAATATGAATTCCTTTGGCTTAGGAACAAATAGAATTGAGATTATAGATTGAATTCAAATAAAAATTGAAATTGTAAATTGAATTCAAATGAAATTAAAATGCAAAATTGAATGAAAATGAATGTATAACTCCAATAGTAAAGTAAAGATGATATAAGAAGTATATATCGTAATTTTGTAAAGGAAATGTGCAAAATGGTTTGAATATTGTAATTGGATACTACTACTAGCAGGTTATACATGTGTATTAAAAGAAAAGGAATTGGGATTTTGATTTCAAAGATAAAAATTGAATTGCTCGACAAAAAGGGTACGTATTTCAATTTCAGTATGAGATTTGATGATTTCCTTCTCCAACCACTTGGCTTTCTCTTTTCTTTTTGATTCTGAGGGGCCGTGGTGCCATTTTGTAGTCGTACCGATCGAGCCGCGCAAAGGAGACGCTGGCGAAATTTTTCGAAAATTTCGGGTGTTAGAAAATTTTTGAGAAAATTTTGAAAGTTTGAAATTTGAATTTAAATTTAGATTTTGAAGTAAACAATGTTGTTTAAACTTTATAATTGAAGTTAGAAAGCTAATTGAAATGATAATGAATCTTTAATAAAAAGATTTGTGTTAGAAAGTTGATAAAACTATTTGAATTGTGAAAAATAATAAACGGTTTAGGATCATTCTCCTTAACTTGCAATTTCGGGACGAAATTCTTTTAAGGGGGAAGATTGTAACGACCCAGAATTTTTGATAATTTAAAATTGGATATTTAATTGAATTTAAATATTAATGAGTGAAATTAAACAGTCGAATAATTTATTTATCGAATATTTGGATTTAATTGGTCAATTAAATCGATAATTTAATAGTGAAATTCCAGAAATAATTTAATATTGGGGTAAATATGATTGAAAATGATTTGAAAAATTTTGTTATATCATATTGGGGTTATAGAAATGTTACAGATCTTTTAAAATTGAATTTGGAGTTAATATGTGAAAATTGAATATTTTAATATTTAATTATCGACTGGAAAATACCTAATTTTTGAACAGTCTCAGAATTGAACGAAATGAGTTCCATTGGATCCGTAATAGTTAGTTGTTATTGGATTTCAATTTTCGTAGCAATCGGAGTTGTCGTTTGATCGTGGCAGCTCGAAACGCATCGAAATCGTTTTAATATTAATTTGGTGAGTTAAAATAGTCATTTTTCAAACGGTCTCGGATTTCAACGAAACCAATTTCATCGGATCCGTAATGTGATATTATTGTAAGATTTCAAATTTCAAGTCGACGGATTTACCGTTTGTCCGGTACAAATTAAAACGGATCGAAATCGGTTTAAATCGGTTTAATTTAAATTGATCGTTTAATTCCATATCTCGCACAGATGACCGAATTAGCTTCCGAAACCTGTTCCATTGTGTCCGGAACGCGGGGTAAACCCCAGAAACGCCAGTCACTGCGCGTAAATCGGAGTTCAGAAAAATCGAAATGAATAGTGTTCGTTCAAAAATTCTATAAATAGCCTTCACTCTTAAGAAAAAAATAAGATAAAAGAATCTAAACCCTAGTTGAAGCCGGCCGCCACCATTGAAACTGATGGCCGAAATGTTCTTTCGTTTTACCCCATTTTTCTCTACATCCACTCAATAATTTCAAAAACCCTCAACTAGAGAATCGTAGAGCACTCCGAGTACTCCACATCCAACGGTGGTGATTGGATATCATGGCATAGATCATCGGCAAATTGGGCGTGAAGTATGCGCGTTCGCACGTGTTTTGAGAGCCACCAGGTCGACCGAGTTCGACGTCTTCATGGCCGTGGGTAGCTTATGTTATGGGCTACGTGATGGAGGTTCTTGATCGTCTTCAAACGCTTGGAGTTGGCCTCGAAAATTTGCAAAAGGAGCGGCGGCTATGGGTTACTCAGTTCGTACGAACGAAGGAGAGGGGGGAGGGGTCTCCACGCGCGTGCAAAGGGTATGGAGCTTGAGATCTACGGTAGTGATTGTGTAGGTTTAAAAAATTAAGAGAAAATTGTAATTTAATTATATTTATAATTTGTACGATCTTTAAACTGTGATAACTCTTTCATACGAGGTCGAAAAAATACGAATCAAATTGCGTTGGAATCGTATCGTCGAGTACTACGCGATGGTGCTGGATTTGGGTTGATTGGACTCAGTGAAAATTTCGAGTAAAATTAAACGTCCGTTTAATTTTATTCGAAATAAAAGCTGAAATGGAAATAAAATCAAGGTGAGAACTTCTCACTCAAAAAGGGTATTTAAATTTTAAATAGTTATATTTAAAATTTGTTGATTGATTGATTGTTTGCTTGATTGTGATAGTAGATATAGTAGGATATACTATATATAGCAATATATATATATATATATATATTGGCATATGTATATATTGGAATTGATTTCCCGCCTTGTATAGCGGATGAGACCCTATTGCGCCGCCTATTAAGCGGATAATATTTTAAAAATCCCATATACCGCGATATTCCACCTCGAAGTGGAATTGGTATTGTGCAAACATCTGTGGATGCAGAGAAACAGGTTGGAGGGATCCAACTGGATTCCTCACAAATATTTATATGATTATAGATATTGTGTGATTATTGATTATCATATCGATATATGATATTTGTGCCGTGATTGACTATTTGATGCTGTTGCATCATCGGATTCATTTTTTAAAGTTAAAAATAACGATTTTGAATTTAAAAGGGTTTTTAAAGTGATTTTTCAAAGAATATGTTTTATTAAATTTTTGTATTGATTCATTTTAAAATAAATAAACTTATAAATTTTTATATTATAAAAATTAACATTTTTATGAAATATGACAGAAAGGTAATTTTTAAAATACGTAGATTTTTGTAAAATAGTTAAATTGGTATTTTGGATAAATTTTATTATCGGTTTATATAAAAGATTTTATAAATGGATATTTATGAATTAAATTTATTGGGATTCTGAAACGGGTTTATAAAGTGTTGAGTTGATGTATAAAAATGAATTTCATTAAAATTTATAGATTTATAAGTTGTGAAAGTTATCAAATGAATAGAAGTTGAAAATAAAAGTTTTATAGGAAATTAACTTATAAACTGGCTTTTGGGTATTTAAATGGGATACTGATAGAAACAGTTAATAAAAGAATTTTTTTTATAAGTTGAAATTGAAAGAAAATATATAAAGAAATCTTATGAGTAATAAGATTTAAAAAATTGGTGAAGTTCAAAGGAACAATTTGGTAAATAAATAATATTATAAGTATTCAACTTATAATATAGATTTTGGTTTATAATTGGGTTATATAAATTGAATTGGATCTAATAAAAGAGATTAGTAAATTGAAGTTCATAAATAGAGATGGAATTTATAAACATTGTTATAAATTCGGAAATAAATGGAATTTGATAAATTAAATATAGAATTTGTTAAAGGAGTTATATTCACGTTTTTGAACAGTGAATATATCGTTAAATAAAAGGGATATCTTTTGGGAAAAGGATGTTTTAAATAGAATTTAAAACGATTTAAAGATGTTTTAAAATGCATCAAGTATCGAAAACAGATTTCAACATTCATTGTTGAAATTGACGTTTTCGAGAAATAGAAGGAAAGGAAGTCGTAGATTTCAACATTCATTGTTGAAATAGACGTTTTCGAGAAAATAAGGAAATAATGGACTATAACACTGTTGTTATAGTAAATGATTTCCGAAAGGAAATATTTTTGTATAGTATTGGGATTTATTTATCTATTTAATTTTGAATCCCTATACTAGTGATTTTGGGTCGTCGTAACGATGTTTTACGCAACATTCGTTTTGACCCAAGTAAATGTGAATAAAAGAACGTTTTTCCTTAAGGAATGAAAGATATACTTAACTATGGTTTAAGTATACCGAATATTTTCAAATTGTGAAAATAAATAATATTGGTGAATCACTTACTTTTAAATAAGTATGGAATTGCTTTTTCAATATGAAATGGAACGTTTTTGAGAATTTATCTTTTTTGAAGATAAATTGGAATTGAATATTGGAAATCTATTGAAAAATGTAGATCAGTAGATATTTTGAAATATAAATTCACTATGGAATTTATAAATGGAAAGGGAAAGTTGGTTTTCAAAATAAACGTTGTTTATTTTTGAAGTGTGGAAATTTTATATCTTGTAAAGATATTTTTGGGAAAATAAATAATTTGGAAAATTATTTGGAATCTGATGATGTTCCTCATCTTTATTGAGAGTTAAATAACCGACTATCAATATTTACCCTTAAATGAGTATTTGTTGTGATTGTTTGAATTGGATGCCACACTTATTTTTAAAATAACCGCTCACTATTCGGATTAACCGGGAAAGGACAATGGGGTCGTATAACCCACTCTGAATATGTGATACGTCGTCATGAATTGCATTTGAAGACCGGTGTTGAAGACCGGATATTTGTGAACACGGATGGATTACCGTCGAGTTACTCTGCATCGGCTGATCTCCGATACAGAGGTTTCATCACCCTTAGTGACGGGATGTCCGGACGTGATTAGTGAATATCCGGATTGCAAGGGCTTCTTTGGAAGTGCCTTCGGTTCCGTTCGATCCCGGAATGGACTTGTATGGATTGTATGTCTGACGTTACAATTTGAGATGTAAAGCTGGTTTCTATCAAATATATTTCTGTTGGTGGCGGAGAATTTATTCTCTTAGCTTAACACCCTTCTCTGAGATGTACGAGCTCAGAGGTTATATAGTTGATGGTCACTAGTGATACATTCCCAAATTGGTAATGTGGCATGCTGAGCGATGCTGTGAAATGATCATTGGTTGATCGTTTGTGATAAGATCATTTGTTTGATCGTCTATCTTGATGATCATTGCTTTGATCATTTGTTGACCCAAAGCACTGCTTTTGTAAAGCGTGGCTTTGTGGACGAGACTTCATCGAGCCTCACACCTCGGAAATGGTCAAAACAGGAAAGATGCGGCAAGGTTATTAGGGGGTAGCGCCCCTTTAGTGTATGTCATTCCTTCTGGATAGAGGTGGTATCATGGTATGGAGCCCAAATACTTAACCTATGTGGTTACTGCAAATTTATTACTTTGTGGTTGTTGGAAATCGGGGATCCTCGGATATAGATCGGTTACGATCGGGGAATGACATATTCGTGTCAGTAGTTACCCAGTTAGGGGTAACTCGGCCTTGTGTTGGCAGAGATCCGGTTAGGTTCTCGGGACGTCATTCCAGAGGCGTTTCCATGTGGCAATGGGAAGTTCCTTGGCCTGACCGTTTGTTGGAAATCCAAAGAAACAATACGATCCTTGTACGGTTTTAGTTGTATTACCTGCTATGGAATGTGGCGGTAACCTGCTATTGAACATAGTAGCTATAGTAGGCATAAGTGCGGAATGCCTATGCTGGCTGAGATTTATATCTTTACTTTCAAAATTGTTTTCTACACTATGCACTAATAATAATATCAAAAAAAATGATTTGATTTTATGCGTATCAAGCATCTTTGACTATCATAAGGAGAAATCTCCTCCGATTCTGCGTTTTCATTGTGTGTGTGTGCGGGAGGCCTTATGGTAGTCTCGTTTTCTAAAAAGCATTGCGAATTTATTTAAAAATTATCCTATCCTTTGTTTTAAAGATAAATAACTGTTTTGAGTTCTCACACCAGTCACATGACTGACCTGGAGTTTATTGTTCCCTTCCTAAACTCTGGGTGCCCACCAATTTCCACACGGGCAGTCGGAGTTAAGGTCTATCAGGTTATTCTGGATTTAGGAGTGCTATGGAGCTCAGGAGGCGAGCTGCATATCGAGACGTACCACTTGTATATGATATTATACTATTTATTATTCCGCTGTGTATTCTGTATGAGGACAAGTTTATATAACTGTCCATTGATGTATTGACTCTGTTGTCTATTGTTGTTGTAAACTCTGATAATGATGTAATGTATAAAATGTATAGTTCTTTGTTTTTAATGATATTCATTTATCTATTATATGTTGTTCCGCTGCGATGGTTAGATTCTGATATTTCTGAGATTCTGTTATTGATTTCCTGTTCTGATATTGTTTGCTCTCTTCTTCTCTCTTTTTCTCGCTTCTTCTACCTTTTTCTTATTCTTCAACCATAAAGATTCGGAAGTTTGTTCCCCTTTGGCTGGATTGTTGTGGAATGTTGCCAGCTCAAAGGAGTATGGATTTTCGGGCCTTCACCGCCAACTTCATGATTCTTAACTTGAATAAACCAAAATCTTTCATATGGAACACTTCCAACTTCATGATTCTTAACTTGAATTTATTATTGACCTATTATACTTAATATCACTTACGAAGATTTGAGTCCAAATGCTCCTTTATAAGGAGTTTTTTGTTTCTGTAAATAATTATTTGGTATTTTATAAATACATGAGAAAACCTCAAACAACCATTTATTGATATTAATTTTGATTTGATATTTGCTTCATGTATCAAATACAAAAATAAATCACGATACATAGACAATGTAACATGTATGATAATTCCTATTACCAATACATAGGAATCCATCTTACATATTCTTTATTAATCATTTTAATAAGGTTCCCTTGCATATCATTTTGGATTTCCTAAAATCTTTTGCACTTCATATAAAAGAAATTATGTACAAATCCAACATCAAGTATTAAAACAACTAAGGTTGATTTTAACTCGAGTACATTGCTAACGATCAGCAATGTGTTGTTTGCTTATGGCTTAAAAATATCTATGTACCTTTTAACATTCCTTCTTATGAATATGTGCTTCCCCTGCATTTCAGTTGATAATCGAACTATTTTATTTTCCATCAAAATGTTTATTTAATTCTGATGCTTATAAAATGATAATTTCTACCTTTTTCTTGATCATATCCAAAACCCACAAATTTAATATCCCTCCCAATGACTTAAAGATGCTTTGGTTGTTATACGTAAACTGTCTATTTAGAATCATTATTTTGAGTTTTCTATTTTACCATATGCGTACCAAACATAAAGTCATACTAAGCAATAACTTTGTGATTAAATCTAAACTAACTTCGGCACATTGAATGTTGAATCTGTTACGTTAATTTCAATAATTTAAATTTACGGTATTATTCTTATCAATATGTCTTATTGTATTCCAACTGCATTTGAATATTTTTAAATACACATATATGGCCAATGGATTATATCTCTTTAGGTACAACTATCAAACTCCTATTTTGATAATGTACTTGAAATATATTTTGGATCTGCACATCATACTTAATGTTTTAATTTAAACAACCAAGGATTATTTATTCTTGATATTGATAAAAAAAACCCATAGTTTCTCTTTAATGGATAAAAATACTTATTAGACGTTCTAATATATTGTTTTCATTTAGGTTCAGTCGATTTCATTTCATTCCTTGTAATTAGTTTTATCCTTGAATCATATCCAAGTTCATTTCGTACAATAATTTCTTAAATAAATTCTTTCGCTATGAAGTTTGTATTTCTTTATATAACAGTTGTTTCTCAATGCAACAGAGTTAGGCATTCTTAAAAATTTTATGAATTGCCTTATATAAAACTGATTTTATATTAGTTCATAATATTTTTAGTTCATAACATAAGTCATCTAATGACCATCATTCCCAAAATTCTCTTGTGACAATTCACACAAGACCCCTTACATATAATTATTACATGCAATTTTTTGATTCGCACAATCTGCCAACTCCTTAGCCTAGGACACGATGGGGTTTCTTAAAAAACCTTATCTTGTATGGTTTTATAAATTATCCTTTAGATGGTATTAATCTAAACCTTGCATGATACTCTTAAGTACACCCCTTGTAGAAATAATTTAACTCAATTTCACTCATCAGTTAATCGTCTTTTGTCCAATAAAGTTCGATTAATCCTTATTAATATGTCATTATAAATTATAATTAGGAGTGACTCTTGAGACTGATATTTATTCATTTTAGGTACATTTGGAACTTTTTCTAATATAACTACTCGATCAAATCGAATCATTTTATTACATGTTATTTTATTTACTTCCATTTTTTATCCTATGAACTTATCATAGACATGCTTTATATGTATTAACTTAACATATTCATGCTTGTGATAATTCATCGGTGAATGCAACGAGGCGTGTGAACCATTTTGGTTTTATCATACTTGTGATGATTCATCAATAAATACAACGAGGTGTGTGAACCATTTTGGTTTTATCATACTTGTGAGTACATATATCTATATGTATCAATCCGAAGAGTTCATCAAATCTTATGATGCTCCTACTAAGTGGGCGCATAGCCCTTAATTGTTTGAGGCATAATTACCAATATTATATGATACATGGTCATATAATAGAAATTATTTCTCAAAACTACAGCTTAGTCTATAATTCTAAAATAATTGTAAATAATTTTTATATACATCAGTATTTTCAATGCATCACTTTTTCGTAAAGAAAAATACCAAAATATGGTTTATTTCATAAATAATATGCGTTACGTTTTATGAAAACAATTTCTTTAGCTTGGTACACTCAATAGGTGTTAAATGGTATGCTTCCACTATTTCCGCCATTACTATAATAAAGTACCAAATGAGGAGGTCCACTATCCATTTAATATAGATCATTTATTTCACATAATGCAACTAGTTTATAATGGAGGGTTCTGATTAAATATCTTAAAGAAATAAATCTCATAGTAAACAATTTTCTATAAGAAATACATTTTTGAAATAGAAATCGTATTTCTTATTCCAATATTAAATATCAATCATTATTATTATAATTCTCATTTTCGATGTTTATTTATGAAGATTAGGTGGCCGTTTGTGCTCTTCATCTCAACTAGACCTTAAATCACATTTACTTTTATACATTCATTTTCCTTTTTAAATTACTGGACCATTTAAAGAATACACTTACTACAACATCATAACAAGCTCTTTATAAAAATGCATTTTATTATCCTTAACAATTAAGGAAAAATAATATGATGCACCTTACATAAACTGATCAAACTAATATTTCAACAATCGAGTTCTTAGGTCTATATTGTATTTTTGATTCTATATTGCATTTAACACAATACGATCTTCAATGTAATCAATCAAAGTGAATACTCGATCTCACTATACAGTTTATTTGTTCGCTTTAAATGAACTAATTTTATCAAAGTATTGTATGTTATGAAATATGAAAGTTGACCATGTAACACTCTAAAAATTTAAATGAAAAATTTACTAAAAAGTAAAATTAACTATAACAGAGGAAAAATGGAATTTATGCAAACCTCTAAATCTAGCTACGAAACTTTCATCATTGTGTTTGCAGTGATTTTAAGGACAATTTTCGTATATAACATTTTCAAATCGGAGCTAATTTGAAGAAGTATAAACATATAAATTTTGTGGTAAAAAATAATTAAATACGAAAATTTGGAGAAAAATTACTTGACAAAAGGTTCCACCGATCGAAACCCGGATGGGGACCAATCGACATCTAGTGGTCGACTGCCCTTATCTAAAGTGGTCGATTGTTTAAGTGCATGCAGCTAGGGTTTGGTTTGGCAAAAGCCCGAATTCGATCGTATATTTTTACCAATGGCCAAATTTGCACTATAAGTTTTGAACGACCTATTATAGCTTGAAACCCTTATAAATGAACAATAATATAAACCTAATTCTATAGAAAATAAATGGTACGTCCAAATCTGTCAAATTATTCTCTTCAAACAAAAATTTTCGAAACAAAAATAGAATTAAAAATCAGAAGAAGAAGAGAAATTAACCTAAATAAAGCAAAGAGCTAATGATGGAGGAGATTCCATTCGTAACTTGAAGAGAATAGCTTGGATCCGATGTGACTGGGTTCATTTTTAATTAATGATTACGTATGGTTAATTATAGTATACCCTATTTGATCTAGGTTGTTAAAATTGAATTGAAAACATTGTTTAACAAAAACCAAAAATTTAATAGTTGTTATATGAATATGATTTCCCTTTCCTAAACCAAATTCGATTAATGTTACCCTATAAATTAAGAAATCGATGAATTTGAGTACAACCTTTTTGCCAAACTGATAAGAATTAATGTAAGATGCTAAAACTGGTTAAACTGATTTACCATAATTTGAAATTGAATATCGAATTTTGATAAATGCAAATTATAGATTCACGGGAAGGTTAGCTAGAATTTAGACTATAAGTTTACTGTAATGAAATTTGGCAATGATAATAATTATCAAAATGAAATGAATGATAATCTGCAATCCAAACGCCTAAATAGTAACAATAAGTTGACCACATTCACCGGCTAGCATTTTCTAGGCGCGGTGCAAACCTTAACCTAAGGCCAAAGTTAGAAATAAAATAGTGGATATACATATTATATATATGGATGCTAGTATAGATAGGAAAGCTAGTTCCTTATGTGCTAACTCTAGGATGTTGAGGGACTGGGTAAATGTTATTTGCCCAGTAGTGGCGATATTCGACCAGCGGTGATTCTATCGTAAATTTGCACTCACATAAGGTTCTATGATGGATGCACAACATTGATTATGATTCCTAATGGACTACGCAGATCTACATCAATGGTGGTATTCATGGTGATGCAACATGATGTTGTGTTATTGTTGGATCCCGATGCGATGCGATTAGAAGCACTATGTTACGTATAACAACCCAAAATTTAACCCATAATAATTAATTAATTAAATGATAAAATAACTTTGTAAAATTATCAAAATTAAGCCACGGGAGTTGGACCATTGAGTCCGTGGTAATTTTTTGGTCAATTTCCATATATGGAATGCAAGAATCCGAGTTAATACGGCCAAGTTATGAATTAAACGAAAGTCAAGAAAAGAAAAAATAATAATAAATATATAGGCTAGGTCGACCATTAGTTTGACCTAACCTCACACTAGGTCGACCGGCCGATCGATCTGGGTATAGGGGCGGTCAACCTAGTGGTCGAACCACCTTATAAATTGGATGAAGGAAACTTCCTTCATACAGTAATGTTAGTTAGCCTATTTTCTATGTGTTTTGCATTCTTTAACTCAATCTGGTCATTCCATTCTTGCATTTGATGGCTCCTATTCAGCCTATGATATGGTTGCATCTTATTAAATCACCAAATTCAATGGTCTGAGATCCACTTCTGCCTCTATCAATAGACTCGTAGACCTAACACTTTTTCTTATTCTAGGTTTTCACCAATTGGGTTCACCTTTACAGGAAAGACCCTAAAAAGAATAATTTTCCAAGAAGAGAATCTTTTTTATAAAAATATTTTAATACCCTCAAGTGGATCCGAGAAGACCTAAAGGGAAGAGCTTAGGACCATATGTGAGTGATTGTAATGATTTTAGGTTTCTTCAAGTAATTTAAAATAATAGGGTTTCCAATAGTTGTAGATTCACTACGATTTTTGGAATAACAATTTTAAGTTGTTTATATACAGTTTTTAGAATTATTTTCAATCTATTTCTTTTAGCTATTCTTTCGGTTAATTTTAATTTATTTCTGTTAATTATTGCTTTTTCATTTACTTACAGTTTATTTACAGTATTTTAATTTATTTAATGTTATTTATGCATTATTTACATCTTTTTCCTATGATTTGAATTTCTTCCATTTTCAGTTTTCTTTCATTTCTCCTTCTTCTTCGCGTATGGATTAGAATAGTTTAAACGCGAATTTATATTAAATTATCAAACTACTAAAAAACGGAAGATAAGATGTAAACTATAAGGACTGTAATAAAAATGGAATTGGACTGAAATTGTGATGTAAATATTACAAATAGACTAAATTAAAGAGATTGGCCTAGTTATAACTTAAAATTATAACTAAAAAGAGTAAAAGATGAAAGAAGCTTATTTTCACACTTAGACCTTGGGTTAAGTAATAAGCATGATTATAACGTAGGTTATAATAAGAAAACAGAACAATACAAGGCTTATGTTAAGACTTAGGATAAATTAATAAGCAAATATAGTAAGAATAATAACAAAGGCTTACTTAAAATAATTTATCTAAGTTAATAAGCAAAGATGAAAGTAGGATCTGTACCGACAGTATTTCCCTTATGTTTTTTAGGGTAGATAACTGGTGAATAGTCAAAAGAAAAGATCTGTACCGGCAGATTTTCCTTATGCTGTTTAGGATAGATAAGTGATCAATAGTTAAAAGAAAAGATCCGTACCGACAGCATTTCTCTTATGCTGTTTAGGGTAGATAAGTGGTCAATGTTAAAAGAAAAGATCCATACCTGCGGCATTTCTCTTATGTTGTTTAGGGTAGATAAGTGGTCAATAGTTAAAAGAAAAGATCCATCCCGGCAGCATTTCCCTTACGCTATTTAGGGTAGATAAGCGGTTAATACTTAAAAGGAAAGATTCATACCGGCAGCATTTCCCTTGGGACACGCTTATGCTATTTAGTGTAGATAAAAGGTCGGTAATTAAAAAATAAATCATGAGGATTGGGACAAGGGACGCAACTAGATTTTGTTTAAAAGGGACTAGTACCAATAGCATTCCCTATTTTCTATGGACATGGTGTCTCACAATAGCCTGAAGTGAGACGAGGGCACACTTATACTGTCTACGGTAAATAAAATGTCAAAAGAGGGAGCAATAGATAGTGTGAACCAGCGGTGACCAAGCATGTGGCATCGATTAGGGGAGATAAGTCGCTATTGAGTTCCAAGAGCTTAGTATGTGTGTCTTTCATAGACACCATTGCCTCTCATGTAGGGAGTTATATCGTGTCTAGTCCGTGGTAAGGTCTATGGAGTAGCAAGCAGATCAAAGGGTAGAATTAGTATTTCAGCCTAATTAAAATAGGAATAGAAATTCAGCCTAATCAAAGCAGCTATCACGGACAAGTGCGAACAATCAAATTTAACCTATCTTATTAATTGAGTACTAGTTAATTCTTATTTATTTCCAGCTTTCTCTCTTTCCTATTTTCTTTGTTTCCTTTTATATATACTAGAACTAATGAAGAGTCTATTACTTTTACTTTGCTTAAAGATTCTAGTAGTTACTATCATTCACCAGACTTTTAGTCTAACCCACTTCTTTATTTTTCCCTTTTCCCCACCGTAGGCAATCAAGGGAGAGGGCAGTAGATTGCAGTGCTTGGAGGTTTCTTGGAGAATATTCTACTATGTATTTCTGTATTTTTAATTTCATTTTTCTTTCTTTGTACTGGCACTTGAGAGGGATATTTATACTCTGATTTTTGTTGAAACTATGAATTTTTATTTCATGAGACAAATTGGGCTTTGAGACATGCATGATATATTTGGTATTTGACTTAATTAGTTTATAAAGCAATTATTAATTTTTTGTTTTGAGTAAGTTATTATTTTAGTTTCCATTGTTTTTACCTTTTTTTGTCTTGTGAATCTTAGTCTCTGTTAGTTTCAGTTATACCTACAACGCACCATGCCTTTTAATGTGTCCTTTTGGGTATATTAAGGGGTGTGGAGTGTTTCATTACTATGAGAGGTGGATAAGGATGCAAATGATGGGACACCCTAATGAGTCGACATTGCGAGCTCCCCCTCAATACGTAACTAGGACAAGTATAGTCGTATTGTGGGAAATTTAGTTCCATATGGAAATTATAAGGAAGCCTAGTTTATAATAGTTATGTGTATTGGTAGTTGAGGGAAATGGTGTCTCATGATGGAAATTTAAAGGGAAACCTATATGACATAATTCTAGAAGCTATAACCCGATCGTTAGTAGTTTTGAGGTTCGATTGGTTGTTCGACCCTAAGTATGTGCCCGCACTAGTAGTTAGTATAGGTGTGTATTCAGTAAAACCTTCAATAAAAGAAAACCAGTAACTCATAGATACTTATATAACATTTTAAATCACGTGGAGTGTTACTAAAGTCAACTGCATACCTACCCCTTTTCATTTCTTTTTTCTCCGCTATCAGAGGGCAGGGTGGCAGGTCATTAACCCAGCAGTAGTACTTGCAGAGATGAGCTTGACATCAAATTTGATTTTTAATTCCTATTACTCTCCATGTACTATTTATCTTATCTAGTATTTTGTCAAACGGTTCTATGTTTTTCCATTGTGAGATCTATAAGTTTAGTATGTCTTAGATTTCATCCTTATATCTTTAGTCTTTGAAATGTTAAAAAAACCCTGATAGCTCGTACTTCTTGGCACCAATGCAAGTCCAAAAGTCTTCGAAAGTCACCCTAGACTTTATACCGAGTTTTAAAAGATATAGATTTTCATTATTAGTATCGGACCTAGGTTTAAAAATATTTAGGGATTAGGGCATATTAAGATAATATACTTGAAAAGTTTTTGAGAAAATGAAGTTTTTCAAATAATTTTCAAAATATTCCTAAAGGTTTTCAAAATGGATTTCCAAAGTGTGTGTGTGTGTATAAGCTTTTTAAAAGGTTTTATATAAGTGTAATGTGAATAACTCCTTCATTTATTCTTGCCAATACTATCTACGGATAAATTTGCTAATAAATTCGTAAAAGTGCATATAAAAAGGATGAGTGATCCTACTGGTTATGGCTTAGGAAATGTAGCTGAGATTCCAGATGTGAACATTCTGATTTGGTTCCATTGGTATTTGCGAGCAAGAGGTCATTCTGAGCTTAACGTTAATAGAGGACCAACGGAGCGAGTGCCAGGCGTAGTTCTTGCCCACCCATATGCCGTCGATTTTGTTAAGCTATGTAAGGACTTTACAAGCCTAGATGAGAAGTCATCTGTGGGGATTGAGTCATATGTGGATTGGAGAATAAAGTTTCATACTTGTGAGAGGAATTTTGGATTGATGGGCCTTAGAGATGATGTTAGGAAACAGCTTGCCACTTGGCATTTACGAGGAGAGGATCTGAATTAGTGGGATGTGGTAGTTGTTGAGATTTATGAGGGAGAGATTACTTAAGGGAGTTTGGGAGACGTTTTTCGATGAAGTTTCTAGAGCCGAAGAGAGAGTACAGTCCAAGAAGTTTATTCATTTGGAGCAAAAGGATAAGTCAGTGAAAGAATATGTCAATTAATTCAATGAGTTGGCAAGGTTTGGAATGGAGCTGATTAATACCCTTCACTAAAAGGCTTTGAAGTTCGCTAAGCGATTGAATCAACCCATTTAGGATTTGGCCCATAGTCATATTCCTGTAAATGCAACTTTTGAGGGATTAGTGGAGACATCTTTGTTGAATGTTGTTTCCAAGGAGGAGGTGAAGGGTGAGCCTAAAAGGATAGGAGCAAAGACACCCTAGCAGAACCAACTTAAGGATGGAATAGGACCCAAGGGAAAGATCGGCTGCAAGAGATGAAGTGAAGGAAGTTTGGTAAGAAGGGGAATTTAATGGGAGAGTGCAAGGCTAACAATTTGAATATTAAGTGTTACAGCTATAATCATACAAACACGTGAGGCGGGATTGTCCAGCACCTTAGAAGACCTCTATCCAGGAGGTTTCATCTTACGCACTGGACATTGTTCCTACTTCGAGTACACCTTTAGTTGTGGACAAGGGAAAGAAAGTTGTGATCTAAGGTTTATTAACTTTATCTAATATACCTATTCATACCTTAATTGACACGAGGACATCATACTTTTTATCTCGAATAGACTTATGGATGAGTTACACTTATACAGTTACAAGCCTTGTAGTTGTACCAAACCTCGTGGGAGGATCAGCTTATTTATCTATGATATATAGTGATTTGAAATTAGGGGTTGGGTTCGATTGGGAAGCTTTTGTCTTAGGATTATCTGGGTTTGGTTTGATTTGGGCATGGACTGGATGATGATGCATGGGGCGATCTGAGACTATGATATATAGGTTGTTAGGTTAGGTACTTGTAGTGGACATAGTCTAGAGGTTTATTGTGATCTCATAGGTTCAATTATGTTAAGTTACCTATTTTGTTAGACCTATCACATGATGGTTAGATACAGTGCCCATAGTTAGAGATTTACTAGATGTCCTTTTCGAGGCTACGATTCTCCTAGACCAAAGAGAGATCGAGTTCTGAATTTATTTTGTAGAGAACGCCAGGCGTGTTTCCTTACCCTTGAGGCATGTAGCTCCAAAGAAGAGACTCGAGTTGAATTACAAGTGAATGAGTTGTTGGAGGAGGACTTTATTAGGAGTATTTCAAAGTAAGGAGCACCAGTTGTCTTTTCCACCAAGGAAGATGGTTCTATGAGACTTTACATCGATTATTGGAAGCTAAATAAAATGATAAAGAGGAACTGTTACCCACTACCCTACATAAATGATCTCTTTGATCAGTTGGTTGGTGCAAAGGCATTCTCATAACTTGATATGGCTATAGGATTCCATCAGTTTTATGTAGTTGAGAATAGTATTCAAAAGACTGCTTTTTGTATGCCCAATGGACTTAATGAGTGGTTAGTCATGCCCTACGGACTGACCAATGTACCCACCTACTTTGTTGATTTGATGAGCCGACGTTTTAGAAGGCTACGTAGTAATTGCGCAGTTAAATTTATGGATGGCATATTAGTCTATTCATAAAGCGAGGAGGTGCATAGGTTGCATTTAGAAGAAGTGATCAATACACTCCGTAATCATAAGCTTATGGTGAAGTTTTGTAAGTGTCACTTTTGGCATGAGGACATACAATTTTCGGGACATATTGTCTCAGAAAGTGGGTTGGTAGTCGATTGTGTCAAAGTTATTGTAGTACAGGATTAGCATATGCCAAAGAATGCTATGGAAGTGAGGAGTTTTGTTGGTTTGGCAGGTTAATATAGGAAGTTCATTAAGGGCTTCACAATGGTCTCATCCCCTCTGAGCCATCTGACCAACAAGAATTCAGTTTTCTCATAGGATAAGGAGTGTAAGGATAACTTGTGCATCTACTTTAGTGTTACTTGATGGCACAAAGGCATTCACTGTATATGTCGAAGCTTATGGTATGGGATTGAGCCTGGTTTTGATGTAGGAAGGGATAGTAGTGAGCTATGCTAGTCGACGGTTGAAAGTTTACGAGAGAAACTACCAACCCATGATCTTGAGTTGGCGGCCATTGTTTTTGAACTAAATTCATGGAGATATTATCTTTTAGGAGAGAAGTTTGTGCTGTATACGGATTTTAAGTCTTTGAAGTTCTCCTAGAAGGATTTGAACTTGAGGAAGTAGAGGTGTATGGAGTTTTAGTACTATATGACTTCGATATTTCATAAACTGCGGGTAAGGGCAATGTTGTAGCCGATTTCTTAAGCAGTCAACATGTGGTGTTGAGTCCTTTATTCTAAGAGTGGAAGCATTCGGAATTCATTTTTATGTTCAATTTGTGACCATCCTTAGACATCATCCTATGATTATTAGCATCTTGGATGTGCGGCCTACATTCATAGATTGTATTGGGTCAAGTCAGAAGCAAGACAAGGAGCTATATGATATTTCTAGGGGGTTAGTAAAGGAGAATAGCCAAGTCACTTAACGCATTATGCCCTTGACTTGAAGGGATGGTTATAAAGAGATTGTAGGCTATGTATTCCTCTCATTATGGATTTGATTGATAAGGTACTAGCCGAGTCTCATCGCTCTAGGATAACCATTGATCCCAATGGGGAAAAATATATCTCGACATAAGAGATTCTTTTATTGGTCCGGCATGAAGAAGCATGTGACAGAGTATGTGGTTAGATGTATGACCTGTCAGAAGATAAAGACAAATCGGAAAAACCGAGAGGATTGTTGCAACCGTTGGATATTGCTTAGTGGAAGTGGGAGGGTATTTCTATAGACTTCATCAATGGACTACTTAGGAGTAGGAGTGGAATGATAGTATTTAGGTTATAGTCAACCAATTAACTAATATGCTCATTTCATTCCTATTACGAGTACAAGGACCTCTACATCTTTAGCAACACTATATGTGGGGGAGGCATTTAGCTTACATGGAGTTCCACCAAGCATCGTTAGTGATCGAGGTCTGCTTTTTACCAGCAAGTTTGGAGGAGTCTACATATGGCTTTTAACATTGAGTTAAGCTTGAGTACTTCTTATCACTCACAAATGAATGGATAGACAGAGACGGTGAGCCAAGTATTGGAGGACTTACTTTTGATGTTCATATTGGATGTTGGTGGCACTTGGAAGGATCATTTTCCACTAAGGAATTTCACCTACAATAACATCTATCAAGGGAGTATCGGGATGTTATCATCAGAAGAATTATATTGGACTCCTTGCAAACCATCATCGTGTTGGCGAGATACTATGGAATCGTGGACCAAATATGGTGAGGGAGGAATAAGATAAGGTAGACTTGATCCATAGGAAGATGAAAACCGCACAAGATAGGTAGAAGTCTTATGTTGACAGGAGACAAATGGAGTTAGAGTTTGGCATGGACGACATGGTTTTTGTGAAGGTCTCGCCGCTTAGTCATATTATGAGATTTGATAGTTCAAGAAAGTTAGCATCAAGGTTCGTAAGGCCTTTTCTGACTATTGGTAGAGTTGGGAAGTTAGCTTATAAAGTGAAGCTTTCTGAGAAGTTAACGAGTGTACGTGACGTTTTCCATATGTCGCATTTGCAAATGTGTTTACATGATACAGCCATTATAATCGAGTCAAGTCGGCTAAAGGAGGTGGAGGTAGAGAAAGGGTTGCTTTTTTGCTTTGCACCCACTTGTATTCTTGTGCATTGTACAAAGTGACACCGCAACAAGGTTATCAAGCTTGTTAAAGTTCAATGGGGAGATAATCTAGTGTAGAGTACATGGGAGCCTGAGGAGAACATCCAAGCTATCCACCTACAACTCTTTTCATATACATTTCTATTTTAGATAAATAAGTATAGGTCAATTGTTTTTTTAGGTTTTAGCTTGGTATGTCCCATTATAGAGACTATTGGATGATGGGAATGGTTGTGAACGTGTCATTAGGGCATGTTTTAGGTGATGAATGTCAGTGGATGTATTTATTGAATTAATCTTTCCATGTGTACGCAAATATATTATTTAGTTAGCAACACACATACACTATCACTTATGTTATTTCATTTGAGTTATATGCATATGTATCAAACGGTTGCGCATGTAGAACTGCCGGTACATATTTACATAGGATGTTACGTACATTTTGCTACATGGCATAAGTACTTGCATTTTGAAAGGTCGACTAGATCAGGAGACCACCTAATTTTTGCATTAGAATAGGTTTTTATGCATATCATGTTTACGTGTGCATACTACATTATAAATTTGACCAAGGACAATGATTGTCGGTGGTTGATGGATGAGTAGATGGTTGTAGTTACTGATTTTTATATGCAAAAGTTACATTTTCCATCCTTGGAGATTTCAGGGACATAATTCTTTTAAGAAGGAGAATGTAACACCATGAAAATTTAATAAAAACTAAAATTAACAATAGCAAGGGAAAAATTGAATATTTACAAAAGTCTAAATCTGGCTATGAAACTTGCACTATTATGTTCATATTGATTTTCTGGACAATTTTCATATGCAACATTTTGAAATCAAAGCTAATATGAAAATTTTATAAATATTTTAAATTTGGAAATCAAAAATAATTAAATAAGAAGATAAGGAAAATTTTACTTGATATAGAGCTCCACCGGTCGACGCTCGGATGGGGACTGCTCGGCCTCTAGCGGACGACGGCCCCTATCTAAAGTGGTCGATCGATCGAGTGTATGCAGCTAGGGTTATGTTTAGACAATAGCTTGGATTCAATCGTATATTTTTACCAGTGGTCCTATTTGCATCATAGATTTTGAGCCCAAGATAGCTTGAAAACCTATAAATAGATAGCTAAAATAAACCATAATTCATTAGACAATAAACAATGCATCCAAACACTATCAAATTCTTTTCTCTTCAAACCATTTCTTCAAAGCAATAATAAACTTAAAAATCCAAAGCAAAAGAAGTGAAATTAAACTAAATCAAGCGGAGAGTTATTGACAGAAAAGATCATAGGCGTAGCATGAACATAACTTGGATTTGAGGTTAATGGATTCATTTTTAATTCGATGTTTACATACAATTAATTGTAGTAAACCCTATTTGATCAGGGTTGTTCAAAATCGAATTGAAAACATTGTTTAATGGAAATTGGAAATCTAATTGTTGTTATATGAATATGATTCCCCTTTTCTAAACTAGATATAATTAATGTTTACCTGTAAATTAAGAAACCGATGAATTTGAGTATAACTTTTCTTTCTTATTGATAAGAATTGGTGTAAGATGATAAGAATCAGTTAAACTGATTTAGCGCAATTTGAAACTATGGAATTTTGATAAATGCAAATTATAGATTCATGAGTACATTAATTGGGATTCAAACAATAAGTTTATGGTAAAGAAATTTGGCGATGATAATAATTAGAAAAATAAAACGAATGATAGTTTGTAATTGAAACCTTAAACAGTGATTACTGGTAGACTGCATTCACTAGAGCAGTCGGCCTACATTCCTGGGGTGGTTTTACAGCAAGAGGTCGACTGCTCCAGGAGCAAACAGTCGACAGATTAGCATTTTCTAGACATAGTACAAATTTCAACCTACGGGCTAGGTTATAAATAACATAGTTCGTGTGTGTGTCTATATGTTAGTACGGGGAGGGAAGCTAGCTCCATATGTGGGGACTCTAGGACATTTATAACAACCCTGTATTTTATGATTATTTTAATTGTATATTTTAATTATTATAACTGAAATGTCTGATTTAAAAAAACTTTATTAAATTTATTAAAATGAATAAATTTTGTTATTTTAAATATAAAATTTTATTTTTATGTGAATTTTAATTTCAAAAATAAATAAATAGAATATTTTCCAAAAATGTGAATTTTGGTCAGTATGGTCAAGCTTTGAATTTAAAATTTAAATTTTTGAATTTTTGAATTTTATCTTTTATTATGAAAATAAATTAAATTTTAAGAATACTGCTTTTCGTTTCGTTGAAATATGATTAATATAGTGAAAGTTATGCATTTTACAATATTGTATGTAAATTATTTATTTAACAAAATTGTTTATTTTAATTTATATAAATAATATTTTTTGTTTGCCATATCTTGTTCTAATTTGTATACATATATGTGTAACATGACATGTTATAAATATATTTTTATTTTAAAACATTTTTAAATTATAGTTATAAATTTCAAATGTTGATTGTATATTGTTTTCAATTTTTAAAGTCTAGTTTCAATTTAATAAACTATTTCTTTTTCTATTTTTCTTAAAATATTTATTTATTTTCATTTTATTTTACTTTGTCTTCATTTTTCTAATTGATTTACAAATTTTCATTTGTTTTTATTTGATTTAAAGAAATGGAAATTCCAAGAGACTAAAACTCCTCATTTTCTTATGACTTTTCAATGCTTGCCTTTTCATTTCTTTTAGCCGTTCCTTTTTTTCTCATAGCCGTGTATTTTTGTATTTTATGTGAAAGAAAATATGTCATTTCATCACAGGTTTCAGCCATTATCATTTTTGAAAATTTTGGTAATGTCTTCTTTTCTTTTTCTTCTTTTTCTCTTCATTTTATTGATTTTTTTTCTTTGTTTTGCCATGCTTTTTCCATAGCCTTGCTCAGCCATAGCTCCTCCACCACTCCACTGACCAGCACCACCACCATCCACGGCCATACCATCATCAACCACTCTTACCATGACAGGCCGTGGCCTCCCCTATGATGAAGACTTCTCAAAATTGCAAGCACACTTGAAAACAAGCATAGCTGAACCCCTTAAGGCCTCATCCCCTTCACATATCCTCTCGGCCACCACTAGAACCACCTCCACCAGGTACTACCTGACCTTTAGCCTCTACTGCACCATTACCAGGCCTGAACCAAGCAAGGCCGAGCCATCACTTTCCATAGCCGAGCCAAGAAATGTGACCAAATACTCACTATGTTGCCTTGACTTATGTATGCTTCATATCATAAACCACTACCCCTTCATCTCTTACAAGCCGAGCAATATTGACCTATATCTAACCCAAACACATAGCCATGGCCGAACACTTGAACCATATAGCCGAGCATAGATGTGGTGAAAGCATGGTCAAGTTGTTTAGTTCTTTGTTATGCTTTATTTCTAGTAGTTGTCCAATGATATATTGTGTTGTAAATTTATGTTGCATTATCTTGTTTTGTTTATTATGTACAAGATAATCATCTTGGCTCTCCCCTCACTTGAATCTGTAGTCGTGCTATCGTGCTTTCTAGATCTTTCCTTGTGTGTCGGGTTTTGTTAACTTCAGCGTTAAGAGGTGAGTATTCACTCATGACATCCGTGCTTATATAAATTGTGAATTGACAATATGTGAATCTGTAGAATTATTTTATCATGTTATACCTGCATGTGATATAAATCATATGATGTTAACCCTGTTTATAACCTGTCATATCATCTGTTGCTGCTATGTGATGCTATACTGTTTATTTATATCTGTTTATCACATTGCAAGTTCCCTGTAGAATAGGATCACTATGGGTTGAAATGATACATACCCGAACGGACTTTAGAATAGGGAAAAATCATTATGGGCTGAAATGATAGGCCCGGGCGATTTTTATTTATTTTATTTTACTTAGGATTGCGGGTTCGAAATGATAGAACCCGGATTTTTTTCTTTGTAAATTACGGATTGAAATGATATATTATCCGTATCACTTGACCTAGGTTATAAAATATTATGCAGACCCGTGGTTTTTTTTTATATATATTTTTCTAGAAAATTTTAAAGTATTTTAAAAATTGTAAATTTATGATATTTTAATTTAAATTGAATTCAAAATGATTTTTATAAAGTATTAATGATTTTCTACAAGTTAATTAAGTGAAATAAATAAATGGTTAAGTTGAAATTTGGAATATATATTAATTTTGAAATTTGAGATTTTTTTCGAAAATGGAGTTTAGGTATTTTAAAATGTAAAATATGATAATTTGACTTTAAATATGAATTTAAAATGAATTAATAAAGTGTTATTGATTTTTCTATGAATTTAAAATGGTTAATTAAATAATTGCTTAAAAGTGTAAAATTGAAATATGAATTAATATTGAAATGTGAAATTTGATTTAAAATAAAAGTTAAGTTAAGAAAATAAAATGGAAATTAAGTTTATGTTTTGAAATGGTAACTAAAACTTAATTATTAAGTTAATTTTTAAAATGCAAAGAATGGAAATTTTGTATGCTTGAATTTAATAAGTGAATTATTTAAAAACTTGATTTTATGTGTAAAAATTTACTTTATAAAAATCATAAGTTAACGAGTATTCAAATGAACAATGTTTGAGTGGGAAATTATGATTTTTATAAGTTAAAAGAATTAAAAATCAAAGTTTAAATTGTTTCTGAAATAATATTGAAAATCTGGAATTAAATTAACAGTGCTATCATTTTTGAAGTTAACTTGAATTCATAAATAAATGATATTACAGCATTTTGAAGTGTTGTAGTTGATACAAATGAACTATAACTAAAATTAACTAAGAGCTACTATAGCACTTGGTAAGTGCTATAGATGCAAAATAAAAATTAAAACCTGAAATTAAAAAAAGAGCTACAGTTGCACTTTGTAGATGCTGCAGTTGGTTGAAAAGAGATTTTTGAATATAGCTGAACTATTACAGCAGTTTTAAATGCTATCTTTGTTGAATTGAATTGTTTTCAAATGTAACTTACCGCAGCATTTTCTAAGTGTCGTGGGAAGCTGAAATTTCACTGTTTTAATGTATTTAAGTGAATAAATGAACTATGAAAAGGCTAAAATTTTGGTAATTTAATATTTGATTTGAAGGTATAATGACTCTACCTTTTTATGCTTTAAATGAATGATTTTAATTCAAAATTATAAATTATTTTTGGAATTTTAACCACGGGTACACTTCTCTGTATGCCTTGTGATTTTTGGATGTATTTAATTTATGGTGTAGCAGATCCTTAGAGGATGGACGATCCCAAGCATCCTCTAAGTCCTGGTGCATTGCTACTATAGTTCACTTGAGTTGGTTTACATTATATAAGTATGTATGTCTTGGCTCGAGTGTTTTGTGTTTTACTTTACTCTCGGGTCAGCCTGAGTATTCACAGCTTTGGATTTCTCTTTCTAGAGGTTGGAATCGCTGGAGATTATGTTTATCTAATTATTCATCTATTTCTGTTTCAGCTCATCTATTTCAACTCTTGTATTAGTGAACTTATATGTATTTGGGATCTCTATTGTATTTGTTTTCAGTCTGATATTATGTAATTTGTTTTGAGATTTTGTTATAGTAGCTTCATGAACTACTATGGTATTTTATTTCCGTTGCAAGTTATTCTGATATTTCTGTGTCTGTGATTCTATGGTTGGTTTTATTTGCTCCAAATTTTATTACAATGCAGTATTTTGAGCAATTCAAGTCTAACATTTGTGTCTGCCTATGCATTTGAAGGGTGCAGCATGATAGGGGGTTCTCGCATTTGGTTTGGTAGCAAGCGGATGACTCTTACTCCTACATGTCCGGGGGTTGGTGCAGTTGAGAGGCTGGCCGTAAAGGTAGAACACAGGTATAGCTGTATGTTATGGTGGGCTTTACACCACTGATGCGGTCCGTTACAGTTGGTATCAGAGCTTTGGTTTTAGGCAAACCTTAGCCTGCGGAGTAAAAACTCATTAGAGATAGGGTAGAAATACCCTAGAATGAGTGAAATCAATCTCAGAATCATTTCTTTGTGGGGGAACGTATTTTCGAAGTGCAAAATGATTTCCAAATGATTTTAAAGGATTTTCAAAGATTATATTGGTATAAAAAAATTATTATTCTGAAATCAAGATTTTCTAAACTTCATCGCTTCTGTATCCACCTTGTTAGTAATATCTTGGTTAGGTTCTTATCGATTAGGACTCGTTGAACTTTGGAATGCCCCACTTGTATAGAAATCCAGTCTTGTCTTCCCTATTTGTGTCCTTCAATTTTGGAGCATTCCATAACTCCACTTTGGATGACCTCTATAAAGATCGGTGATTCTGCAAATCTTTGAATGATTTGTAAAGGGATGAAACTCCCTTACAATTGGCATTGATTCATCGAAGATTTCTGTATCCTCGGATGTCGATGACATCTATCACTGCTCTATCTGAATTCTATCTCTGGCAATCGAATGTCGATTTGGCTTTAGATTTTCGAATTGATTATATTCCTGAAGTCATGGTTGACCGGTTAAGGCGTCCGTGATTTATAAAGGCTTATCCACCTTCTATTTGGCAATTAAATTATCTCATTTTCGTTCGAGATTATCTTTGAACCAGAATTCATTTTGATTAGAGTTCCTCTAAATTTGAATCTCTGTTTATTTGAAATCTATCCTTGAATCATCTCTTGGAAATTTGTGTTTAGTTGTATTTTGAAATTGTGCATACATCGAAATTATTATTTTGATAAGGATGACCACATTTTACATATAAAAGTGAAATGTTTTCGATAAGGATTATATACATTTTAAAAAATGAAAATTTGAAGCTTTGAAAGGATTTGAAATTTGGAAATTATAAGAAATTTGATTTATATAAAAAACATTTATAACTGAAGGGTTTTGAATTTGAATTTTGAGGAATTGAACTCCGGCGTTTTGAAATCGGTTTTAAGATTTCGGAAAATATATAATAATAATGTGATTTAAAGATATTTTCAAATAAGAAATGTTTCAAATGTATTTGAATGAATTCCAATGATTTCTAAGAGATTTCAAAGAAGTTTCAAGAAAATAGAAGTCTAGAACTCACTTGTGTTGGTGGAAAATAATTTTGGTGATGAGTGCACACATCATCGACATTTATTTTCGAGTTTCACAGTGGGGGAGAAGCCACTCTAGTAGCTTTGCTATGCAAGTGATTTTGTGAAACAAATTTTGATTTCTGATTTAGAAGGATGATTTGATTTTCGAAAGATATATGTATATATATATATATATATATATATATATATATTTGAAATGATTTAAAGTAAGCCGGTGTTCAGTCCTTGAGTTTCAGATTTATTTTAGTATAACCTTATCTATTGGAATTGGTTTACTGATTTGTTGCTGATTTTCAAGTCTTGGATCGGAAAATTTGGTTTCTTCGACTATTTTTAAAGTTCGAGCACTTCCAAATCAAGGTTTAAATTTAATTTAGTTTTGTATGTAAGTTTGATAAAGTATATAAGTTTTGTTTTGTATGTTTTAATATAATTTAAAAAAGTTTGAAACTGTTTTGTTAAGTAACTGAATAAAACTATTTTGAATTATAATAATATGAAAAACGTTTTGAATAAAAGATTTAGTTTCAAAATATTTTGAATAAAATTTAGTTTAAATGTTTTAACTTAGTAACATCTTTTATAAAACTATATATAATAATAATAATAATAATTTTCAAAGGTAAAGAACATCTTTAAAAGAAAATAATAATAAATAAAAAGGATTTAAAGGAAGGGTTATAGAATTGTTAATCATTTTGAAGATAAATGATTCTTGAGGAAAAGATTTGGTTTAGAAAATAGATTGAAATTTAGACCCAGTATTTACATGATGACTTTAGAAATGGATTTATTTGACATAAATTTTGTTGATTTGGAAATTTGGATTATTTTCTAAATCTATTATTTTAAGAAACTTTGAAACTTTATATATGTAATTTGGAAGAAATGATTTGGCAAAATCATATATGATTTTGAAACTAAAACGTTATTGAAAGAAATTGAAATTGAGAATCTTGATTTATTAAATACTTGATTTGGGATTTATCGAACTTATATAAAATTGATTTGTATAAGTATGAAGTTGATTTGAAAACTGTTGATTTGAAAAGGTACTCAATTTGGAACGAGAAATCATTTATAATCGAAGTCTATATATAAGTATGATTTGATATACTATTGATTTTGGAAAGTATTTGATTTGAAATAAAATCTTATATAAAATGGGCTTTATATAAGTATGATATTTGAAAGTGATTTGAAAAGGTACTATATGATACATATTTTCGATGCAAAGATATGGAAAGTGCCTTTTGCTTGATATCTGCTTTGTGGCCACATTGTGGATTCATTCTATCGATATTATTCTCTCTGATTTGGGTTTTTCAGATATGATACTCGAGTATCCATCGAATTCCATGGCGATCTCCATGGTCTTATGAGCGCGATTGCATAGCGTAATTCGCCTCGCTGAGATGGCTTGAAGGTACGGATGTTTCCTAGGGGATCCAGGCGTAACCATTGTGTATCTACGATCTATGCAGGTCGTATTTAGTAGCGAAATCCGCTGGCTGAGATAGCTTAAGGATACGGATGTTTCCTGGGGGATCTAGGCGTAACCATTGTGTATCTGCGGTCTACTAGTCATCATGGCGTAATTCGCAGGGCGGAGATAGCTTACAGATACGGATGTTTCCTTGGGGATCCAGGCGTAACCTTTGTGTATCTACGATCCATTGTTAAACAATGTTTTGGTTTGGTTGTTTTGTTTGGATTGTACTTTCCATATCTGTTTTTAAAAGTTTTTCACTATTTTCACTAGGTGTTGAAACAAGTCTCCTAAGTATCTGGAGAATTCTAGCTTTGTGCCTAATCAACGCATGGCCAGATTCTGCAGGAACGAGAGTGAACTTGTTAAGATATCGAGTTATAAAAGTATTTTGATAAAATATTATATAAAGGATATTTTGATCATTTATTTTACTTTTCTAAATAATTTAAAATGTTTTAAATATTGTTTACTTCGAACTAACAAATTTGAATCAAATGACTAGTCATCCTATTATAAATGTTTAAAATGTTATAAATATAAATAAATTAATTGAAGTTTATATAGTTTTACAAATATGGTTCATCCTTGTCTTTTAACCTATTTTACCTTCTAGATATTTCTATTGTCCTACCTTCTTCTTCTTCGAGGGTCCTTTCTGCATTGTGAAAAGAGTTGGTTCTTTGGCTTATCGTTTGTATTTGCCCGAGAAGCTTTCTAGAGTGCATGATGTATTCCACGTCACACATCTTCGCTGGTATCTTCATGACCCATCTCTTTTTGTTCTGCCTTATGCTCTTTATAGTTTGGATATTAGCCTAATCTGACTGTCGAAAGGAAGCCACTTCGTATTGTCGAGAGAGGTACGAAGCAGCTAAGAAGGAAATCTGTTAGTCTGGTCAAAGTATAGTAAAGTACCGATGATCAGGATTATACCTGGGAGACAGAGGAGAGCATTCATTCTTCGAATCCGGAATTGTTTTTTCAGGTACTATTTGCTTTTTTTCTATCTTGCTTTTCCTTATTTTCCTTGTTCGTTCTTTTCGAGAACGAAAAGATTTGAGTGGGGGAGAGTGTAACAACCCTGTATTTTATGATTATTTTAATTGTATATTTTAATTATTTTAACTGAAATGTCTGATTTAAAAAACTTTATTATAATTATTAAAATGAATAAATTTTGTTATTTTAAATATAAAATTTGAATTTTATGTGGATTGTAATTTCAAACATGAATAAATAGAATATTTTCCAAAAATGTAAATTTTGGTCAATATGGTCAAACTTTGAATTTTAAATTTTAAATTTAAATATTTGAATTTTTTAATTTTATCTTTTATTATGAAAATAAATTAAATTTTAAGAATACTACTTTTCGTTTCATTGAAATCTGATTAATATTGTGAAAGTTATGATTTTTACAATATCGTATGTAAATTGTTTATTTAACAAAATTGTTTATTTTAATTTATATAAATAATATTTTTTGTTTGCCATATCTTATTCTAATTTGTATACATATATGTGTAACATGACATGTTATATGTATATTTTTATTTCAAAACATTTTTAAAGTGTAGTTATAATTTTCAAATGTTGATTGTATATTGTTTTCAATTTTTAAAGTCTGGTTTCAATTTAATAAACTATTTCTTTATTTCTTTTTCTATTTTTCTTAAAAATATTTATTTATTTTCATTTTATTTTAATTTTTATTCATTTTTTAATTCATTTACAAATTTTCGTTTGTTTTTATTTGATTTAAAGAAATGGAAATTCTAAGAGACTAAAACTCTTCATTTTCTTATGACTTTTCAATAGTTGCCTTTTCATTTCTTTTGGCCGTTCCTTTTTTTCTCATAGCCGTGTATTTTTATATTTTACGTGAAAGAAAACATCTCATTTCATCACAGGTTTTGGCCATTATCATTTCTGAAAATTTGGGTAATGTCTTCTTTTTATTTGTCTACTTTTTCGCTTCATTTTATTGATCATTTTTCTTTGTTTTGCCATGCTTTTTCCATAGCCTTGCTCGGCCATAGCTCCTCCACCACCTCCACTGACCAGTACCACCACCATCCACGCCACACCATCATCAACCCCTCTGACAATGATAGGCCATGGCCTCCCCTATGACGAAAACTTCTCAAAACTGCAAGCACACTTGAAAACATGCATAGCTGAACCCCTTAAGGCCTCATCCCCTTATAAATATCCTCTCGGCCACCCCTAGAACCACCTGCACCAGCCACTACCTGACCTTTGGTCATTTCTGCACCATCAACAGGCCTAAACAAAGCAAGACCGAGCCACCACTTGCCATAGCCGAGCCAAGAAATGTGACCAAATACTCACTATGTTGCCTTGACTTGTGTATGCTTCATATCATAAACCACACCCCTTCATCTCTTACAAGACGAGCCATATTGACCTATATCTGACGCAAACACATAGCCATGGCCAAATATTTGAACCATATGGCCGAGCATAGATGTGGTTAAAGCATGGTCAAGTTGTTTAGTTCTTTGTTGTGCTTTATTTCTAGTAGTTGTTCAATGATATATTGTGTTGTACATTTATGTTACAATATCTTGTTTTGTTTGTTGTGTACAAGATAATCATCATGGCTCTCCCCTCACTTGAATCCGTAGTCTTGCTATCATTCTTTCTGGATCTTTCCTTGTGTGTCTGGTTTTGTTAACTTCAGCGTTAAGAGGTGAGTATTCACTCATGACATCCATACTAATATAAATTATGAACTGACAACATGTGAATCTGTAGAATTATTTTATCATGTTATACCTGCTTGTGATATAAATCATATGATGTTAACCCTGTTTATAACCCGTCATATCATCTGTTACTGCTATGTGATGCTATACTGTTTATTTATATATGTTTATCACACTGTAAGTTCCCTGTAGAATAGGATCACTATGGGTTGAAATGATACATACCCGAACGGACTTTAGAATAGGAAAAAGTCATTATGGGACGAAATGATAGGCCTGAGCGAGTTTTATATATTTTATTTTACTTAGGATTGTGGGTTTGAAATAATAAAACTCGGATTTTTCTTTGTAAATTACGGATTGCAATGATATATTATCCGTATCACTTGACCTAGGTTAGAAAATATTATGCAGACCCGTGGTTATTTTATATATATATATATATATATGTGTGTGTGTGTGTGTGTGTGTGTGTGTGTGTGTGGAAAATTTTAAAGTATTTTAAAATTTGTAAATTTATGATATTTTAATTTAAATTGAATTAAAAATGATTTTTATAAAATATTATCGATTTTCAACAAGTTAATTAAGTGAAATAAATAAATGGTTAAGTTGAAATTTGGAATATAAATTAATTTCGAAATTTGAGGTTTTGTTCAAAAATGGAGTTTAAGTATTTTAAAATGTAAAATGTGATAATTTGATTTTAAATTTGAATTTAAAATGAACTAATAAAGTGTTATTGATTTTTCTATGAATTTAAAATGGTTAATTAAATAAATGCTTAAAAGTGTAAAATTGAAATATGAATTAATATTGAAATGTGAAATTTGATTTAAAATAAAAGTTAAGTTAAGAAAATAAAATGGAAATTAAGTTTATATTTTGAAATGGTAATTAAAACTTAATTATTAAGTTAATTTTTAAAATACAAAGAATGGAAAATTTGTATGCTTGAATTTAATAAGTGAATTATTTAAAAATTTGATTTTATGCGTAAAAATTTACTTTATAAAAATCATAAGTTAACGAGTTTAAACGTACAATTTTTGAGTGAGAAATTGTGATTTTTATAAGTTAAAAGAAATAAAAATCAAAGTTTAAATTGTTTCCGAAATTGTATTGCAAATCTGGAATTTAATTAACAGCATTTCAGAAATGCTACCATTTCTGAAGTTAACTTGAATTCATAAATAAAGGATATTATGGAATAAATAAAGGATATTATGGCATTTTAAAGTGTTGTAGTTGATATAAATGAAATATAACTAAAATTAACTAAGAGCTACTATAGCACTTGGTAAGTGTTGTAGTTGCAAAATAAAAATTAAACCTTGAAATAAATAAAAGAGCTACAGTAGCACTTTGTAAGTGCTACAGTTGGCTGAAATGAGATTTTTGAATATAACTGAACTATTACAGCAGTTTTAAATGCTGTCTTTGTTGAATTGAATTGTTTTCAAATGTAACTTATCGCAGCATTTTCTAAGTCCTGTGGAAAGCTGAAATTTCACTGTTTTAATGTATTTAAGTGAATAAATGAACTCTGAAAAGGCTAAAATTTTGGGAATTTAATATTTTATTTGAAGGTATAGTGACCCACCTTTTTATGGTTCAAATGAATGATTTTAGTTCGAAATTATAAATTTTTTTGGAATTTTAATCATAGGTACACTTCTCTGTATGCCTTGTGATTTGTGGATGTATTTAATTTATGGTTTAACGGATCCTTAGAGAATGGGCGATCCCAAACATCCTCTAAGTTCTAGTGCATTACTACTACAGTTCACTTGAGTTGGTTTACATTATATAAGTATGTATGTCCTGACTCGAGTGTTTTGTGTTTTACTTTACGCTCAGGTCAGCCTGAGTATTCACATCTTTGGATTTCTCTTTCTGGAGCTAGGAATCGCTGGAGATTCTGTTTATCTAGTTATTCATATATTTCTGTTTCAGTTCATCTATTTCAGCTCTTGTATTAATGAACTTATATGTATTTGGGATCTCTATTGTGTTTATTTTCAGACTGATATTATGTATTTTGTTTTTAGATTTTATTATAGTAGCTTCATGAAATACTATGGTATTTTATTTCCGTTGTGTATTCTGATATTTCTGTGCCTGTGATTCTGTGATTGGTTTTATTTGCTCCAAATTTTATTACATTGCGGTATTTTGAGAAATTCAAGTCCGACATGTGTGGATGCGAATGGTTGAAAATATCGGGTTGTTACAACATTGCAGGACTGGGTAAATGCTATTTACCCAGCTAGGGGCGATATTTGACTGTGTGCGGTTCTACCGCAAATTTCATTAATACGAGGATCTATAGTGGACGTGCAACATTGATGATGATGCATGATGGAGTATGTGGCCCAATACCAATGGGAGTTCCTTGGTTTTATGGTGACACGACACTATGCTGTATTGTTGTTGGATCCCGACGCGGTGCAATAAGAGGCATTATGTTATGATTGAGAGGTAGACACGGATGTAGACGATGGAAGCCCCGATGAGCCGGCATTATGGGCTCCCTCTTAATGCATAACAAGGATATGTATAATCATAGTTATGGGAAATTTATTCCTATGTGGACATTGTAAGGAAACTTGTATTAGAATAGTTACATGTAGTCTAGTTGTTGGAAATGTTGTCTCGTAGTGGAAATTTGTGAGGAAACATATGTGGAATAGTTCTAGAAGCTATTACCCGATTGTTAGTAGTTCTGAGGTTCGATTGGTTGTTCGATCGAAAGTATGCGCTTGTACAAGTAACTAGTGTAGGTGTATGTTGAGTTAAATCCCTTAAGAAATGGAAACTAGTAACTCATGGACACTTGTAGGACGTTCTAGATTACATAAAATATTACTAAATTCAACTGCATATAATACCATATATTAATGATGTACTCATTCACCATACTTTTGTATGACCTACCCCTTCTCCTTTCTTTTTCCCCACTAGATGAGGATATAGTAGCGGTGATTGGCCCAACAGCAGTACTTGGAGAGATGAGCTAGACATTAAAGTTTCCTTTCTATTTCCTATTACTCTTATGTACTGTTTATCCTATCGAGTATTTTGTTGGACTGTTCTATGTATTTTTGTACATTGTGGATTTGACTATGCACTATTTGAGACTGTATTAGATTTTTCCAAGATGACTATTTTTAATATTTATATTTTTCTTTCTTCCATTGTGAGATCTAAAAGTGCAGTATGTCTTAGATTTATCCTTATATCTTTAGCCTTGGAAATGTTTAAAAACCCTGATAGCTCGTACTTTTTGGCACTGATGCAAGTCCGAAAGTTACCCTAGAGTTTGGATCGAGGTGTTAGAAAGTGCGGGTTGTCACACACTATATAACACTTATCTGCAATAATTTATGGATCAAATACCCATAGTCTTGTATTTTTCTTTTTGAGTTTGGAACTCATAGAATGCAATACACGGTCTCGATCAAATATTAAACGACCAAACTACGAATGCATTACTTAGTTCTAAAATTAGGCATTTGCATGCGTATAGCAAATTTTATGCAAAAAGTAGTTAATCATAAGTATATGTTATATTTGTTTTCGTCAATCCTCAATTCAACTCATTTGTATATCTTAATTGATAAATATTTTATTAATCTTATTAAATGCACAAACTTATCAATGTAGATTATCATAAAATTATATAGCATATATTCTTATAATATTAGAAAGGTTAAACATTATCATTTCATTTTTCTAATAAGGCTTCCATTAGTCTTTTATGTTTCACCAAACCCTAAGTGAAACATAGAAGTCTTTCGACTTCACTATTGTGTGTTAGGAATTGTATGCCATGGGATTCTAGCCTTAAGGAAAGCTCAACAAATCATAGGTCTGCATATGGACAACTCCTTATCTATTATATTATATGCAACTCCTAACCCTTGGTTTCTTGTCTCGATTCGGCCTTTACTGTGATGACCCATACCTGTCGCCCTATAAATCCAACACTAAACCATGCATGTACGATCCAAAGTGCATCAATTGTAGATAATCATGAGAAAGAAAGAAGACAGAAGAAAAGAAGAGAAGAAAGAGAGAAGAAGAAAACCAAACAGAATAATAACAACACATAATCTCACACCATAGTGGAATAACTTATAATATAATATCAGTGATCTTTACAGAAGAGAATCTGTAATATCATACGTCAATCATATCAAAGTACATAAAATAAAATCATCAGCTGGACAGTTATAACAATATGTCCTCACAAATGCTGACAACATAAACAATAATGCAGTGGAATATAAACATATATGGGAATACGATCTGAAGACTTCTAACTCATCTGCCGAAGCTCCAATGCATCAAATCTGAACCTAAAAATATACTCGGTCTGACCCGAGCATTGAAAGGGAAGAACGCCCGGATCAATCTGGTAAATCAGCGCAAAAGAACATATCTCTACTGAATTTATAAAGTTACCAAAATATTTCTTTTCAAAACAAAAGGAATCTCGTAAGACCACACCCACACATAAACATTGACTGTTTTTTTACCTTACGATAATCAAAACACTTTATATCAAATCATGCTATATTATAATAGTGTCTATTTCACAAAATAATATCGAATATAGCCGAAATGGTTACCCATATAGCATTACGGACATAATCATTTAAGGCTCTACAAAAAAATGGCAGGCACGTATTGGAATTGGACTTCCAACATGATAGGGAACTAGTGGAAAGATCAATCTGTATCCACATCTAACATCCAAGACTCAGACGCCCCTATACATTCACATATAAGGCTAAAAAATGATAACCTCTGCGAATAACATCCATGGACTCAGACATCGCTGTATCTCTGCCATAAGGCCTAGAATATCTGGTCACCTATATAAACCTCAACCGAAAGTATGCATACACCTGACCACATAGTATCCCATCAAAACTGGGGAGCGAGGCTTGTGAGGTTACGATTACCTTTCGCATATCACATATCACATCTCTGAATACCACATTCTCATTCCTTTGGTCACTATTTGACTTCCACGAGAATATAACCTCTGAGCTCATACGTCTCAGAGAAGGGTGTTAAGCTAAGAGAAGTTGCATTCTCTTCCACCAAACAGATGTACGTTTGTAAAAGTCAATGTTTGTGACTTTGCAATACAATGTCAAACGAACATCCATATAAGTTCGTTCTGGCACAGAACAAAACCAAAGGCACTCTCCTACTACCACTAGTAGCGAGTAGTCCTTGCAATCCGAAGATTTCCACAACGAGGAGAACACTGCTATAAATATCTCTATAATGGGAGCGACTTAAAAAATGTTAACAAGCGGTCCTCATGTTTTCAAGATCCTCGGTCTTCATAAATCATCATCAATAACATGCACTTTCGAATGCATGCATTGCTACGGAGTGGTTTTCAGATAAATCTGATCCCGGTCTCTCCGCAACAATATCGAAAAGTGGCTCTCAACCTCATACATAAACCAAATCTCATAGACGTATCATGGTTCTAACTTTCAACTTGCTATCCTTCGGCTAAGAAGGAAGCTTGGTGGATTGGAGTAATAAACTCAGTCCGCACTACATGACATTCTCAACATAAACGATAATCAAGCCTACATTGCTGGCTATGTGCAAAATGTACGACTAATCAGTTCCCATATTAAGTCAAGGAACCAAAACTTTGCCAATAAGCATAATCTTGTACTAAAGCAATTACTAGACCCTTTTATAATTCTTATAACCAAATCACTTTTCGATACAAACATTCCAAAATATCTTTAAAAGGATACATAGTCAAAACTAATGCGACTATTCAATAATTGGAAAACATTCCCATATATTTATCTCAACGGCGTAAGCATATTCACAAATCATTTCATTGTCAACAATTAGAAAATAACATTACATGATTAAATAAAAAAAGTATATTTTCATTTTTTAGGAAAGCTATATATTCTTCAAAACACTTAATTTGGGTCAAAACAAATGTTGCGTAAAACACCTTTACGACAACCCAAAAATGCTAGTATAGGGATTCAACTAACTATATTTAATATTCATCCTCGAAATACAACTTCAACTATTTATTACTTAACAATGAAGCCAATCCATTTGGGGTATTGCTACCTCTTCTTGACTAAACAACATTTTTAACTTCAAAACAGATATAAGCTACTAACTCAAGTATCAACGTCAAATATAGGATATATATAAATCCATAACTATATAAAATATTTCTTTCATAAAATCACTTACTATAACAATAGTGTTATAGTCCACGCTTCTCATTTTATTCACGAAAATGTTTATTACAACAATAAATGTTGAAATCTATGTTTTCGATACTTAATACACTTTAAATCACTTTACAAAAATCGTTTATTTGCAAAACATGCTCATAACTAAATTTCTTAATCTTACACAATTTTTGTTATCAAATACTTATAGTCAAACAGTGAAACTTAATTCACAAGGCATTTGTACTTCAAAGTTTTATATCAAACCATTTAATCAATCAATGATAATAAATAAACATTAGAATTCCTTGATAAATATTTTGAAATAGATATTTAGTTATCTACCGAAATATAATATAAGATTGCAACTAATTTCTCGCTTACTAATTATCTTTATGAAACATCTTATAGTCAAACTATGAAATTCTAATCACAAGATTGTTCATTTATTTCAAGTTTTATAAATCAAGATTTCATAAATATTTATAAAACTCTATTTACAAATATCGATCACCTAATTTACAAAAATGTCACTTTTATAAATTCTTTATATAAAATCAACTTACAAATCTAAATTTAAAAATATTACTTAAAACTGCAATTTTAAAATAACAAAATTTAATAATTTACTTTATTCAAATTTAAACTCCTTTCACTAATCCCAAAACAATTACCAAACACAAATACTTCAAAATCTCTTTAAAGTCCCTTTTAAACCAAAATCACTTTTATAGTATTTCAGAAATATTAAAAACATGGCCCAATGCTGCTAAAGTACTAAATAAGGGGATAAACAATCAAATCAACAAACATGGCATCCGAACATATCATATATCACATATATACATACATACATACATATATATATATATGAAAAATTAATCAACAAGTGTGAGGAATCCAATTGGATCCCTCTAATCTATTTTACTACATCACATATTACATGTTACGACATATAAATAAATATGCGTAAATAAATCATCAACAGTGGTGAGGAATTCAGTTGGATTCCTCCAACCTGTAACCTACAACAAATATAGCATGTGAGAAAAATGTAGAATGTCTACTTCAAGGAAGACGCACGTATAAAGGGTCATCCGTTCATACACAGGAACGTATAGGGTCTCATCCGCTAAAATATGTGGGAATATATCTAACCAACCAACACATATGTGTGTGTGTATACACACACATCCAAACAGTCATCAAAACAGCATAATAAAAATATTCCCACTTATATAAAATAAAAGCGGGCCAGAGAGAGTGAGTTTACTCACTTTGGTTGCATTCTTCATTGCAACATTTTATTTCTATTAAAACGAAAAACGTTCGAATTTAACCAAAATTCCTACATGCTTCAAATCATTCCAATCCAAATCTATTGCGTAGAGGTCGATAATACGAACCCAATGCCGCTAATTTCGTGTGAATCTGACCTCGTATGTAAGAGTTATGGATTTTAAACATTACATGAATTAAAATATAAATAACAACGTCATTACCTTGAGTTTATTAACAAATTAATTTACCCTAATCATCTTCCTACTCTGTTGTCGTTTCCAGACAAAACGGAAAAAATGCATGACTTCATGCGACTGCCGCTTCCTCCTCGCTCCACCAGACAATGATCTAAGGCCGCCACCTCGACGAGCATGCTCCAGCGCCCCCATGGCCAGCACCATGCTCGACTCGGCCTACCCAGCTCTAAAACTACACCCAGGACATGCAGCTTGAACGGAGCTCCCCATGACTTATTCGTCGCTGATCATCTCAATCCAACCGTACAAGATGGAGATCTCACTATGCTTTTCACTTTTGCAGTTTAAGGTTTTTGAAAATAATTTACAGATTGAGAGAAACGAGGGAAGAAAGTGTGGAGCTTTCTAGCCATTGAAAGCATTAGCAGTGGCACAGAAGAGATAGGCTAGGGTTTGGGGCAAATGAAATTAGTTTAAGGTCCTTATATAGCCATTTATAAAACACCATTCATGTGAATATTTTTCGAACTCCAAACAAAGTGTGCCATCTAGCCTTTTATACGTTTTACCCCTATTCCGAATGCAATGAAATATATATCGAGAGCCAAATTTTTCGTATTTGGAAGGTAACGTTCAAAAATCAAATTATATTAATTTAAATTACTTAAATAAATTTATATACGTTTCAGCTTCGCACGACCAAACTGTAAGTCTGATTGCCATGAAATTTGGAATCCTATAACAGTACTATTACGGATCCAATGAAACTATTTTTGTCCACTTCTAAGATAGTGTCCTGAATGGTTATTTTTTACACGTCTAATTAAATATTAAAATTTCCAATTTCTCTTTATTAACTTTTAATTCAACTTTAAAAGTTTACTATCTCTATTCTAATTCCAATATGATTTAAATCAACTTTAGAAATCATTTTTATTCACATTAGATTCCATATTCAATTATTTAATTGATTTAACTTGTAAAATTCACTTTTTAATATTTAAAATCAATTAATTTTTCTACATTCGAACGAATAGAAAACTGGGTCGTTACATACTTCCCCCTTAAAATAGTTTCATCCCCGAAATTACTAGGTAAGTAAGATGCTACAACTCCGTTAACATTTCAAAACAATTTAGCTGAAATAGATTACCAAATTCTCTTAAGTGTTTAACTTTCCCAAAATCAATTGGTTATAACTTTTATAAAATCTTTTCTAAGTCTTCAAATTCAATCTTACTTGTTAATTAATAAAAATCAACTAACATCATTCGAAAACCAATACATCTCATTTCAAGTTATAACTCAAAAATCAAATTTTTATTATCAAAAATTTTCCAAAATTCCCAAAAAAATTCTAATGCCTTAGATTTCAAAAAAAAAATTGTTAGTGTCTCCTTTGCACGTTTCATCCAAAAAAATCATGATATATGTATAATACGGCATCCCATAGTGAAAAAATATAAAAGTACGATATGTAATCTGAGATATGTAATTTATATATATTTAGCAAGCATATAAAAGCAATATAGGACAAAAGAGAACTCCGAATGCAGAGGAAACGCCATCCGCGCCCACTAAACACTCAACAACCAAATGAGAAACACGTATATAGCATATAATATCAATATATAACATACTGTACAATAATCATATGAAAATGAAACACATGCAATGTAAGCAACCATCAAACAACTAACTTCCAACTAACATCCAACAAATCGATTCATAACCATTAATTTGCATTTTACAATGTCAATAGTTTAATTCACTTCCATTTCTTATTACCTTTAATTGATTTGCGTTCACTTACATTCATCACTTTAATTTATTTACAAATATTCAATTATTTTACATTCCAACTCAAATTTATCAACATTCATTTTACTTCCAATTCTTGTTTAATAACATTTCATTATTCACTTAGATAATTCTTCAAATACTAATAACGCATAACAACTACTTTATTTCATTACTAAGTTTAAGTTTGCTTACTCATTTTATACAACACTTATGTTTATTTTCACTTCCTTACTTAAGTTTATTTCTAATTTTATCAAAAAACATTCCAACTTATATCCAATTCATTTATATACTTAAGTTGAATTTCATTTATTAACTCATGTTCATATTTATTCTAATTATTATACTTAGCTCATTCAATTCATTTTATTTAACTTAAGTTAATCTTCATTTATTTAGACTTCCAGTTAAATTCTAATACAAAAACATTCCATTAAATTACCTTAAATTTATCCACATTTCATAGTTCCAACTTATTATATGATCACTGACAAATTATGTTTATACACATTTCATTTACTTAGCTCAATAGCTTATTCCAGTTAACCACTTTCGTTAAGATAATTTTAATTTCATAGCCTAATTTCAAGTTTAATTTACTTATCTATTCCATTTTCTAAATTATAAGTTTAAAAACATAATTTCATTTATTTCACAAAATATTTAGATAACAATTTCAAAATTCGAACACCTGTTTATTTCAAAACATTTCAAAATCATATGTATATACATATAACTTTTTGTATATTGAAATCATATTTTAAATTCTCAAACCAAACTTGTTTTAGCAAAAACAAATTCTAATAGCAAATCATTAATGGTAGCAGTCCATCACTTAGAAACTCGAAAATGAATACTGATGATGTCGCGATCATCCCCGGAATTATTTTCCAGCGACTGAATCGAGTTCGTCGCTTTTATTTTTTTAAATTCTTTTGAAATTCATTTCTAATCAAAATACTTCTACATAATAATATAACATCTTCAAACTTTAAAAAACAACTGTCAAAATCAATGGGATTCAAATTCTCAAATTCTTAGCTTAAATCCATTTTTATTTATAACTCATATTTATAAATGTACTTATATAGTTTCATTTCTTATATATAAGTTTATTTCACAGTTGTAAATTATTTTAATTATAACTAATACTTTATAATTCACATTATCAATTCACTTTCCCATATAATTTGTTCTTTTACAGTTATTGTCTTTATTTAGGTTATTCAAACAGCTTTTATTAACTTATATATTTATATTTTCAAACGATCCATTTATATACGCTACAATAAATTCTGAAAATTTGTTCATATATATGTAAAATATAATCGAGGTATCATTTACCCAATTTTAAAACTATACTATGTCGATACACCTTATTCAAGTGCTTAGAAAACCCTATCGATAACATGCATCCCACATACCGACAAGAATTCATAAGCCCCTTGATGGATATATCAACACAATATAAAATATTTTTAAATCACTAAAAAATATGCGCTTGTATATAAAATGCACTCATGCTCAATCTACGGTGTTACTGACCTTATCTATACTGAGTACACATCAAAGCCTTGGAGTATACTAAACCTAAGCACTGATACCATGTGTGATGAAGCTCACTCAACGCCCTCCGAATCCAACGCTAAACCACACATATCCGACCAAAAGTGCACCGATTGCAGATAGTCATGAAAAAGAAAGAGGAGAGAAGAAGAGAAGAGAAGAAAGACAGAAGAAGAAAACCAAAGTGCACAATAATAACATAGAATCTCACATCGCAGCGGAATAACATATAATATAATATCAACGATCTTTACAAAAGAGAAACTTCAATATCAAACATCAACCATATCAGAGTACATAAAAAAATCATCAGCTAGACAGTTATAAGGGCATGTCCTCTCAAATGCCGATAACATAAAAAATAATGAAGCAAAATATAGACATATACGGGAATACGATCTGCAGACGTCCAGCTCGTTTGCCGAAGCTCAATGCATCAAATCCGAGCCGGAAAATATACTCGGCCTGACCCGAGCAATGAAAGTGAAGAATGCCTGGATTAGTCTGATAAACCAGCGTGAGAAAACACATCTCTACTGAATTTATGAAGTTACCAAAACATTTATTTTCAAACAAAAGGAATCTCGTAAGACCATACCCATATATAAACACTGATGAGTTTTTTACCTTATGATAACCAAAACACTTTATATCAAATCATGTTGTATTATAATAGCTTCTATTTCACAAATAATATCAAATATAGCAGAAATAGTTATCCATATAGCATTTTGTACCTATTCATTTAAGGCTCTACAAAACAAAATGGCAGGCACGTATTGAATTGGATTTCCAGCAAGATAGGGAACTAGTGGAAAGATCAATCTGTATTCATGACTAACATCCAATACTCAATGCCACTATACATTAACATATATGCTAGAAAAGATACCCTCTGCGAATAACATCCAAGGACTCAGACATAGTTATATCCCTGCCATAAGGCCAAGAACATCTGGTCGCCTTTATAAACCACAACCGAAAGTATGCATAAACCATCCCACATAGTATCCCACTAAAACCTGGGAGTGAGGCTCGTGAGGATACGATTACCTTTCTCATATCACATATCACATCACTAAATGCCACATTGTCATTGCTTTGATCACTATTTGACATCCACGAACATACAACCTCTGAGCTCATACATCTCAGATAAGGGTGTTATGTTAAGAGAAGTTGCCTTCTCCTCCACCAAACAGATGTACATTTGTAAAAGTTAATGTTTGTGACTCCGCAATACAATGTTAGACAAACATCCATACAAGTTCGTTCTGGGATTGAATGGAACTGAAGACACTCTCCTACTACCACTAGAAACAAATAGTCCTTGCAATCTGAAGATTTCCACGAGGAGACCATGGCTATAAATATTTCTATAATGGGAGTGACCCAGAAAATGTCAACGAGAAGTCCTCATGCAATGAAGATCCTCGTTCTTTATAAATCATCATCAATAACCTACACATCCGAATGCACGCATTCGTCCGAAGCAGTTTTTGGATAACTTCAATCCCATTCTCTCCACACCAATATCGAAAAGTGGCTCTTAACCTCATACAGAAATCAAGTCTCATAGACTTATCACGGTTCCAATTTTCAACTTGTTGTCCTTCAGCTAAGAACGAAGATCAGTTGATTAGAGTAATAAACTTACTCCGCACTACATGAATCAGCATTCCCAACATAAATGATAAATCAAGCCTACATAGCTGGCTACATGCTAAGTGCATGACTAATCAGTTCCCATATCAAGTCAAGGAACCAAAACTTTGTGTAATGACCCAAAATTTAACCACTTCAAAATATAATATTTAAAGTGATTTTAAATATAAAATATAAAATGTTTTATGATTCAAACAGTATTAAATAGGATTTGGAAATAAAAATATACATAAAAATAGTAACATTTGCTTATATCGACAAAAGTGGCAAAATCCTGATTTCATAAAAGTAAGTTTAAATGGTTTAATAAATTATTTTAATTTATTTATGAGTATTTATATTTTTTAATAACACTATATAAATTTATTTTTATATTTGGTTTACATAAATGAATAGTTTAACTAAAACGTCAAAATATGACCGTAGAACATTTTATCAAAAACCAACGTTTTGTTGATTTAAAGTTGTCGCAACGTTGTTGCACCTTTATTCTAATATTCACGTATACTTATATAAATGTAGTAAGTATTAATTATTTGCTAATTAGGTTTACTTTTATTAAAACACATTAGAAAATTCTAGAATATAATTTGAAAAGGTAAACTAATAAAAACAAAACATGTCAAATCAAAAGAAACATCATTATTACTTTATATTTTCTTACTCCTTAAGTGATAAGGACATAAAGTAAAGATTTGAAATGTGATGTTAAGTGTTGAAAAATAAGATTACTTTAAAAGTAAGTAAAGGGTATTTTGATCTTTTGCAAATATAATATTTTTACCCAAAGTTTTTTCTATAAATACACACCCACTTTCTCACTTCTTTCCATACTTATTCTTCTCAAAATTTCAAGCTTCTTCTCACTCTTTTAATGGCTCCAACCTTAACAAAGGTACGTCAAAATATTCTCAAAAATGAAACAAAGAAAAATATCAACAAAACTTCAAAACTCCAACATTTGGTCGAGCACAATTTTACTTTCAAGCATGGTCGTGGCCTCTTAAGCCAATTACGCGGAAGTTTAGCAAGTTCTAAAGAGCTTAAAGCAAATTTTAGCAAAGTTATAAAAGTTTAAAACTAGTTTGAAAGGACATAAGACGAGAACTCTAAATTATTAAGTAGGAAATGTTTATATGATAAGTTGCAAGTTATAAATATTGTTTGAATGTTAATAATGATGTGTTTGAAAAAGAAAGCAACCACCTTTAAGTCAGTTGCAAAAATTAGTAAGCAAATATGTACATAAATGACGATCATGTGGCATTCTAAAGAAAAAGTTGTTATACTGATTTGCAAGTTCATATTAGATGTTAGAATATGTTAAAATGGTTATAAACATTGTTTTGGATGTTTATCAGTTGTATATTTAATACATATGTTGAAACAAGTTCCGGATTTACACGACGTATAATCACATGGAAATCACTTTCTAAAAGAAATGAAATGTGATATGGAATCATTTACACCTTTGAAAAATGGTTGAATATGTTTTAGAAATGATTCCTAAATATTTAAACTTGTTTCGACAAAGTTTGGATAAGAATCTCAAAATACGCCTAAAATTTGACGCGTCCCGTAATGGTAGTTCGTGTTTTCGCGTCAAAAATTCTAATGAACATACGAAGTGAAATATATTTTGGAATTCTTCGTAGTAAGAAATTTCCAAATTCTTATATCTGTATCTTTCATATAAAAAAAGAAAATCAAGATTTCATCTTGTATATTTTGATATATGGCAAAATCGATTTTCAAGAAAATTCAGTTTTTGCACTAAATGAGCAAAGTTGGAAATTGATGAAATTAATGTTTTAAAAATATGAAATAAATTTTAAAAATCTTTTAAAATATTTTAAAGTTGAAAATATGGTTTTTTAAGTGATATAAAAGTTGTTTTGAAGAACATAGCTTTCAAAGCACTTTTGTAATGCTATTTGCAACACTTTTCGCAACGCTTTTCAATGACTTTTGAAACAAAGGTTGAAACTTAACAAATCTTTCCCAAATCCTTATTAAATGTTTCTTTAGTAAATAATTAAGCATTTCAAAAAATGAAAATTTTAACATTATTTCAAAGATGGTTAAACAAATAGTTAAATGATTTAAAAAGGGAAAATTAGTATGTGGAAATAACTAGTACATTTGCCCCACCTGTGAGATTTATAAGTGAAAAAAAGGTGTATAACTAAGGTTAGGGATGGAGCAACCAGTGTCTTGGACTTAAATGGCCTCGGTTTTCTCTTTTAGGCGACGGGTGGAACATATCGAAAGGAAAGCCCGGATGCTCAACTTGGGTGTTATAGAAATAATCTTCTTATACTCATTATTAAAGTCCGAAGAGGGAACCGGTCCTATTCGTGGAATTTAAAAGGTGACTCATCATTTTTCCGCCCACAGTGCTCATTGAATACAGAAGTTGATTTTGGATAAAAGTAGAATGATTTCTGTAATCCTATTTTCTCAAAAGATGCTTTTAAAAAATGATTTAAGAAATATTCAAAAAGAGGTTTAAATGATTCTGTATTCACTAAAAGAATATTTTGAAAATATATAACTGTTGAAGATATTTTGGTAAAGGAAAATGAATGAATCAAATAATCATCTAATTACATCATTTTTATCGATGATTGGATTTCGAAGGAACCGAGGTCGGATTTGGGTGATTCCTATCCAAGAACCACTTCGAACCAATTTACTTGTTCGAAGATTGAAGATGTTTGAAGACGAAGATATTGAGACGAATAATAATGAGGGACTACTTGTTGATTAATAGAGGGATAACTCCCGTTGCACTATATTGTAGCGGTTGTCTCTTTGTTACGAAAAATCTCAGAACCACAAGGACTTCTCGCCTTATAATGGCCGAGGGAAGTTCCTTCGGTTTGGTTTGGTCCCAAAACAAACTTGTTCGGATGAATGTCTGACCTTGCATTCCAAATCACAATGAGTAATCTCTATAAAATTATATCAGTCGGTGGTGGAGAAAGCAATTTCTCTTAGCTTAACACTCTTTCTCGAGACATACGAGCTCGGGAAGTTATACGTTTGTAGGAATCAGTCATTTGAATGTGGAATGGCAATGTGGCATTCAAAGTGAAAGAAGATGTGTTATGTGAAAAGGTAATCGTTGCCTCAAGCCTCATCAACCAGAAATAACCGAAACATGGTTAGATGCAACAACGCTAAGTGGTTCATTCCGAATTAGTGTATGATCATCCCCTTCTAGATATATTTCTTCCCGCTATGACATTCAGGATGTAAATTAATGTCAATGTATGTGAAGAGAGCTCTCGGATAAAGGTCGGTGACGACCGATGGATGACATATTCGGTACTATCTAGTTATAGAGATAGGCCGGTCTTGTGTTGGTAGATGGCAAATGTTCTATGCCTTGGGACATCCATCTTGAGGTGTATCCATATGAAGGTAGTCTCTTCACCTGGTCATTTGTATGGAAATCCATTCTCTAGTAAGAACCTTCGTACTTGATTGTAAACCTATTATGGAATTTAATCAATGTAATAATTTTGGCTAAGATTAATAAGTTTATTTGCAAATGTTTCAAAGAAAGTCATAAAAATAATATCCCTAAATTTTACGTAACAAAGAGTTTTGGTTACCATAAGGTAAAAGCCCATTCTGTGTTTATGTGCAGCATGGTCTTATGAGATACCTTTTTGTTTTCAAAACATCGAACTTTGAGTTCTCACGCAAGTCTCATGACTGGCTGGAGTTTGTTTTTCCCTTTAATACTCTAGGTGCCCTATTTTTCGTGCAGCCGTGTAGTCAGGATACCTTAGGACCATTTGGGAGCATGCTAGGAAGCATTTTGGAGAAGTCTTTTGGAGCTATGAAGTTGAAGTACCTTATGTCTACCCATTTTCCGCTGTGTCATGTAGTATGTATTTCCCAGTATATGTATGGACAGCCAGTTTAACTATCCAGCTGGATTTGTATTTGACTCTGATCGTTTATGTATAATTAAAATGTTGAATGCGATGTGAGATTCTATTATTATGTTATCTTCAATCTTTATTTTCTTTTACACCTCTGATAATCTGCCTCCTGGGCACTTGGATTTACGGCACGTGAATACCGTGGATGTATTAGTGTTGATTTCTAAGAGTCGAGGAGACGGGTCATCACACGTTGGTATTAGAGCTGCAGGTTAAGCGAGAACCTTTGCTTTTTTAGGGTATGCCTCATTAAAAATAGGGTTAGTAATTCCCTAGAATGAGTGTAGTGTGAGAGAGCGCATAACTAAAACTTTTAACTTAAACATTCCCTAAGATATCTCGTCTATATATACTAAAGATCTTTTTCTTACTATATACAGATAGTAGAAAATGAGTGGAAGAAGAGTGCGAGGTATGGGAAGAAGTAATACCACGAATGGTCAAACTCTCACAGCTACAGTTGTCGAGGAAGTAGTAGTTCACGTACCGTCTCAAATTAACTCTGCAACTTTATGCAAGAACTATACCAGTCTGGGCGGTAAACCTTTCAAAGGAACATAAACCATCATTGAAGTACAAGCTTGGATCCGCTCTTGTGAAAGAATTTTCAAAGGACTGAATATTGGAGATGAGTAGAAGAGATTCCTAGCTTCTGCGCAACTACAAGATGAAGCTCTTGTTTGGTGGGAATCTATTACTCAGAATGAGTCAGAAGATGATTTCTCATGGGAACGATTCAAAGAAGTTCTATAGTGCCGGAAGTAGGAAAATCCCGTCTTTGCCGAATTTTATGGATTTTAAACAAGAGGAAGAGGTGTTTTTTGAGGAGTATGCTAACAAGTTTAGCGAATTTTCTCATTTTGGGCCTGGATTGATAGATAAGCCCCAAAAAAGGAATAAAAATTTTATTTCTGAAATGAAGAAGTAATACCATGTCAGAATGACTAGGCATGTGAAAGAACCATTTGTAGACATAATAGACATGGGATATAGATATGAAGCTTTGGATAAGATAGATCCACCCGTAGTACAAGAAGGCAACAACAATAACTAGAAGAAGAGGAACTTCAATGGCACAAAGCCATGGCAGGGAAAACCCAAAGGAGGATCTCAAGAGAACTGCTTTAAAGACATCACTTATAATAATTGTAAAAAGAAAGGTCATATTACGAAGAATTGTTGGGGTCCTAAAGCTCAGAGTATTGCCTCTCCTGTGGTATATAATTATCTCTGCTATAATTGTCATAAATTAGGGCACCTGATTAAGGATTGTACCCTAAGAAGAAAAGAGAACAAGCCAAAGTTTATACTATCAATGATGAGAGGGCAAAGGAGTGTTGGAAGGTAATTTTTTTATCAAAGATGTTAGTTAGAGTATTATCTGATACATGAGCTTCTCAAAGTTTTATTTCTAAAACAACTGTAGAAGAATTGGAACTTAAACCTAAAATTGCTGACGACCCTATCTGCGTAATGAACCCAATAGGAGGTTTCACTAATCTTTTTATGCACTGTGAAAAAGTCCCAATTTCCTATCCTCCCCATCACTGTCTTGTTGATCTTTTCGTCTTAAATTTTATTGGATTTTAAATTTTACTTTGTATGGATTTGTTAATTAAAAATGAAGCTATTCTAGATTGTTTGAAAAGAACGGTTGCAGTGAAAACAAAGTTAGGGAAAATCATAGAAATACCTTGTGAAGGTCCTAATCCAAGAAGGGATAGTTTTCTTTATGCTTTAGATACATCCCAGACATAATTAGAAACAATACCCATTATTAAAGAATTTGAAGATATCTTTAAGGAAGTAAAAAGTTTGCCCACGTATTGAGAAATCGAACTCCGTATCGATTTAGTTCCTGGGGAGATGTCAAATAAAAAACAAGGTAGAAAAATGGCTCCGAAAGAAAGGGATGAATTGAATAACCAAACCCAAGAGCTATTAAAGAAAGGATTGATAAAACCCAGCCATTCAAGTTGGGGATCAGCTGTAGTTTTTATTGCTAAGTCAGATGGATTATTGAGATTGTGCGTAGACTATTGAGATCTAAATAAGCAAACCATTAAGAACAAGTATCCTTTACCCCGAATAGATGATTTGTTTGACCAGTTACACGGAGCTCAAGTTTTTTCTAAAATAGACCTAGCTACAGGATTCCATCAGTTAAGGATCGCAGAAGATTGCATCCATCTAACTGAATCAAAGGTCTGAACACTTTCTATGAGAGGTTGGTTATGCCTTTTGGGCCGACTAATGCGCCTACTTATTTCGTTGACCTTATGAATAGAGTGTTTAGAGATGTGCTAAACAAATTCGTGTTAGTCTTTATCGATGATATCCTTATCTACTCAAAGACAGAAGAAGAACACGCAAGGCATCTAGAAGTTGTGTTGGAAAAATTGAGAAATAACGTGCTTAAAGCCAAATTCTCAAAGTACCATTTTTGGGAGAAGAAGGTAAGATTCCTTGGACATATAATATCAAGAGATGGAATTTCAGTAGATCCAAGTAAAGTTGCAGCTATTCAAGATTGGAAGCAGCCACAAACTCCTAAAGTGATTCGTAGCTTCTTAGGTTTGGCAGGAATTACAGAAGATTCGTTCAAGACTTCTCTGAGATTGTCTATCACCTAACGAAGTTGACAAGAAGGATGCTAAATTTATCTGGACTTCAAAATGTGAAGAATCTAAAAAGAAATTGACAACCGCTCCAGTTTTAGCAATTACAAATGGAAATAGTGGATTGACTGTTTATACAGATGCTTATGGAGAAGGAGTTGGTGCAGTTTTAATGCAAGATGAGAAGGTGATTGCTTATGCAAGTAGACATCTGAAGGCGAATGAGAAGAATTATGCAACACATGACTTAGAATTGTTAGCCATTGTGTTCGCTCTAAAGATACGGAGACATTATTTGCTGGGTGAAAAATTCGAACTCTTCACGGACCATAAATCTTTGAAGTATCTTTTTACCCAGAAGGATTTGAACATGAGATAGCAACACTGGCTAGAATTTCTTACATTATATGATCTAGATATTCTACATACACTCGAAAAAGCCAACGTAGTAGTGGATGCATTGAGTAGGAAGTTAGCTACTATTTCTTATTTGGTAGTAACTCCAACTCTTCAGGAGAAAATAACTAGCAAGAAAAAATAAGATCGATTCCTAATGGAGATTATTGAAGATATACATAGAGGAAGGAGTTCAAACTTTAAAATAGACAACTATGGAGTACTGCGGTTAAATGGAAGAATTTTGTTCCAAATGTTGGAAATCTTAAGCAAGAAGTATTAGCTGAATGACACTCGGCCAAACTTAGCATTCATTCGGGGATTCATGACGATGTATAAGGACATGAAGCATACATTTTGGTGGAGAAGCATGAAGAGGGACATATCTATTTATGTCAGCCATTATGAAAATTGCCAAAGAATCAAAAGTGACCAACAAAAATTGGCAGGATTACTTCAACCTTTGGAGATTACAGCTTGGAAGTGGGATCAAATATCCCTGAATTTCATTGATGGCTTAAGCCGAATAAGGAAAGGAAATGAAGGCATTTGGGTTATCATAGACTGATTATCCAAAAGTGCACACTTTATTCCAGTTAAACCAACAAAAACTGCAGCAAGCTTTGAAGATATATATATATATATATATGAAGGAGATTTTTCGATTGCATGGAGTTCCAAGCAGTATAGTAAGCGATCGTGATCCAATCTTCACTAATAAGTTTTAGGAAGCACTACAGATAGCTTTGGGAACCAACCTGAGTATAAGCGCTGCATATCACCTCTAAACTGATGGATAGACGGAAAGAGTCAACCGTTTTTGGAATATCTTTTAAGAGCGTGTATTCTAGACTTTGGAGGCTCGTGGGAGAATCATTTACATTTAATAGAGTTCTCAGATAACAACAGTTATCAAGCTAGTATCGGCATAGAACCGTATGAATTTTTGTAAAGTCATCTATGTAAATCGCCAGAATGTTGGATAGAATCCGGAGATCGATTTGTGCTTGGCCCAGATATGATACAAAAAGCTTCAAAGAAATTTGATATGATTAGAAAGATGGTAAATGAAGCCCAAAGTAGACAAAAGAGTTATGCAAACCGAAGGCGTAGAAATATGGAATTCTCAGTTGGAGATTCAGTCTTTTAAAAGTCTCTCCAATGAAAGAAGTAGTAAGATTTGGAAGGGCTAGAAAGTTAGCATTTCGATATATTGGATCTTTTTCCATTCTCGAACGAATCAGCCCACTAGCTTATCGAGTATAATTTCCTGAAAGATTGTCTGGTGCACATAATGTTTTTCATGTATCACATTTATGGAAGCATGTATATGACCCAGAACAAATCGTAGAAATGGCTGCTCAGGATGACTTGGAGATAGAACCAAACTTAGCGGTTATTAGAAAGCCCATTCGAATCATGGATCAAGATGAAAAACGATTAAGAAGGAAGGTAGTACGATTGGCCAAAGTTCAATGGAGTGAGGATGTTGATGAATGCACATGGAAAACAGAAGATAGAACGAGAAAAGCATATCTCGAGTTTAGGATCAATGTATAGACTTTATCAATCGTTTGAGCGCACTCACCAGCTATGGTGTAATCACTTATTGGATATATTCCATCTTATTGAATATATATTTCCTTTTGAGTTATTTTCTTCTTACCAAATTTTGAGGACGAAATTCTTTTAAGGTAGAGGAAAATATAACGATCCAAAATTTAACCAATTCAAAATATAATATTTAAAGTGAATTTAAATATAAATATAAAAGGTTTTATGATTCAAACAATATTAGATAGGATTTGGAAATAAAAATATACATAAAAATAGTAACATTTGCTTATATCGACAAAAGTGACAAAGTCCTGATTTCAAAAAAGTAAGTTTAAATGGTTTAATAAATTCTTTTAATTTATTTATGAGTATTTATATTTTTAAATAATATTATACAAATTCATTTTTAAATGTGGTTTACATAAATGAATAGTTTAACTAAAACGTCAAAGTATGACCATAAAACATATTGTCAAAAATCAACGTTTTGTCAATTTAAAGTTGTCGCGACGCCATTGCATCTTTATTCTAATATTCATGTACACTTATATAAATGTAGTAAGTATTGATTAAGTTTCTAATCAGGTTTACTTTTATTAAAACACTATTAGAAAATTCTAAAATATAATTATAAAAGGTAAACTAATAAAAACAAAACATGTCAAATCAAAAGAAACATCATTATTACTTTATGTTTTCTTACCCTTAAGTTATAAGGACATAAAGTGAAGATTTGAAAGGTGATTTTAAGTGTTGAAAAACAAGATTACTTTAAAAGTAAGTAAAGGGTATTTTGGTCTTTTGCAAATATAATATTTTTATCTAAAAAAATTTCTATAAATATACACCCACTTTCTCACTCCCTTCCACACTTCTTCTTCTTAAAATTTCAAGCTTCTTTACAGTAGTTTAATGGCTTCTAACCTTAACAAAGCTATGCCAAAAAATTCCCAAAAAAAAAAATATCAACAAAACTCTGTCCGAACCACTTCAAAACTCCTCCTCTCTCCTTTTATTGCTAACGCACCCCCTCCTCCATTTGGCCGAGCACAGTTTTCCTTTCAAGCATGGTCGTGGCCTCCTAAGGCAATTATGCAGAAGTTTAGCAAGTTCTAAAGAGCTTAATGCAAAGTTTAGCAAAGTTAGGAAAGTTATAACTAGTTTGAAAGCGACAAAAGGTGAGAACTTTAAATTACTAAGTAGGAAATGTTTATATGATTTGTGAAAGTTATAAATATTGTTTGTATGTTAATAATGATGTTTGATAAGTGTTTGAAAAAGAAAGCAACCACATTTAAGTCATTTGCAAAAGTTAGTAAGCAAATATGTATATAAATGACAATCATGTGACATTGTAAAGAAAAGGCTGTTAAATTGATTTGCAAGTTCATATGACATGTTAGAATATGTTAAAATAGTTATAAACATTGTTTTGGATGTTTATTAGTTGTATATTGAACATATATGTTGAAGCAAGTCACGGATTTACACGACGTATAATCATATGGAAATCACTTTCCAAAAGAAATAAAATGTGATATGGAATCATCTATACCTTAGAAAAATTGTTGAATATGTTTTAGAAATAATTCCTAAGTGTTTAAATTTGTTTCGACAAAGTTTGGATAAGACTCTCAAAATACGCCTAAAATTTGACGCGTCACGTAACAGTAGTTCGTGTTTTCGCGTCAAAAGTTCAAATGAACATACGAAGTGGAATATAGTTCCTAAATCTTCGAAGAAAGAATTTTTCAAATCCTTATATTTATATCTTTCATATACAAAAAATAAAATCAAGAATTCATCTTGTATATTTTGAAATATGGCAAAATTAATTTTCAAGAAAAATCCAGCTTTTGTACTAAATGACCAAAGTTGGAAATTGATGAAATTAACGTTTTAAAAATATGAAATAAATTCTAAAAAGATTTTAAAATTGTTTAAAAGTGATTTAAGTTAAAAATATGGTTTTCTAAATGATATAAAAGTTGTTCTGAAGAATATAGCTTTTAAAGCAATTTTGTAACACTTTTGCAACACTTTTTGCAACACTTTTCAATAAATTTGAAACAAAGTTTGAAACTTAACAAATCTTTCCCAATCCTTAATAAAAAAAATTTGGTAAATAATTAAGCATTCAAAAGAAATTTGAACAATTTAACATTATTTCAAATATGGTTAAACAAATAGTTAAGTGATTTAAAAAGGAAAAATTAGTATGCGGAAATGACTAGTACATTTGTCCCATCTGTGAGATCTATAAGTGAAAACAAAATGTATAACTAAGGTTAGGGATGGAGAAACCAATGCCTTAAACTTACCTGGCTTTAGTTTTCACTTTTAGGTGAGGGCTGTAACAAATCGAAAGGAAAGCCTGGATGCTCAACTTGCATTTTATAGAAATAATCTTCTTATACTCATTATTATAATCCAAAGAGAGAACTTGTTCTATTCATGGAATTTAAAAGGTGATCTCACCATTATTCCGCCTACAGCACTCGTTGAATACGGAAGTTGATTTTGGATAAAAGTAGAATGATTTCTATAATCCTATTTTCTCAAATGATACTTTTAAAAAATGATTTGAGAAATATTCAAAAGAGATTTAAATGATTCTATATTCACTAAAAGAATATTTTTAAAATATATATCTATCGAAGATATTTTGGTAAAGAAAAATGAATGAATCGAAAAACAATCACCTAATTAAATCATTTTTATCGGTGATTGGATTTCGAAGGAACCGGGGTCAGATTTGGGTGATTTCTACCCGAGAACCACTTCGAACCAATTTACGTGTTCAAAGATTGAAGATGTTTGAAGACGGAGATATTAAGACGATAATAACTTGGGACTACTTGTTGATTAATTGGGGATAAATACGATTCACTATATTGTAGCGGTGATCTCTTTATTATGAAAAATCTCAAAACCACAAGGACTTCTCGCCTAGTAATGGCCGAGGGAAGTTCCTTCAGTTTTGATCGGTCCTAGAATGAACTTGTATGGATAGATGTCTGACCTTGCATTCCAAATCACGATGAGTAATCTCTATAAAAGTATATCAGTCGGTGGCAGAGAAGACATCTTCTCTTAGCTTAACACCCTTTCTCGAGACATACGAGCTCAGGAAGTTATACGTTTGTAGGGATCAGTCATGTGAATGTGGAGTAGCAATGTGGCATTCAAAGTGAAAGAAGATGTGTTATGTGAAAAGGTAATCGTTGCCTCGAGCCTCATCATCCGGAAATGACCGAAACAAGGTTAGATGCAGCAAGGCTAAGTGGATCATACCCAATTAGGGTATGATCATCTCCTTCTAGATATTCCTTCCCGCTATGACGTTCAGGATGTAAATTAATGTGGATGTATGTGATGAGAGCTCTTGGGTAAAGGTCGGTAACGACCGGGGGATGACATATTTGGTACTATCTAGTTATAGAGGTAGGTTGGTCTTGTGTTGGTAGAAGGCAGATGTTATGTGCCTTGGGACATCCATCTATAGGTGTACCCATCGGAAGGTAGTCCCTTCACCTGGTCATTTGTATGGAAATCCATTCTCCAATAAGAACCTTCAGACTTGATTGTAAATCTATTATGCTGGAATTTAATCAACGTAACTATTTCGGCTAAGATTAGTAAGTTTGTTTGCAAATATTTTCAAAGAAAGTCATAAAAAATAATATCCCCAAATTTTACGTAACAAAGAGTTTTGGCTATCATAAGGTAAAAACCCGTTCCGTGTTTATATGCGACATGGTCTTATGAGATACCTTATTGTTTTCAAAACATCGTACTTTGAGTTCTCACACCAGTCTCATGACTGACCCGAAGATTGTTTTTCCCTTTAAAACTCTGGATGCTCTATTTTTCGGGTAGCCGTGTAGTCAGGATACCTTAGGAGCATTTGGGAGCATGTCGGGGAGCATTTTGGAGAAGTCTTTTGGAGCTATAAAGCTTACGTACCTTATGTAGATATCTACCCATTTTCCACTGTGTCATGTAGTATGTATTTTCCAGCCTATGAACGGATAGCCAGTTATAACTATCCAACTGGATTTGTATTTGACTCTGAACGTTTATGTATAATTAAAATGTTGAATGCAATGCGAGATTCTATTATTGTGTTATCTTCTATCTTTGTTTTCTTTTACACCCCTGATAATCTGCCTCTCCAGCACTTGGATTTATGGCACGTGAATACCGTGGATGTATTAGTGTCGATTTCTGAGGGTCGAGGAGACGGGTCATCACAATTTGCCAATAGGCATAATCCAGTACTAAAGCAATTACTAGGCCCTTTTATAATTCTTATAAGCCAATCACTTTTCAATACAAACATTCCAAAATATCTTTAAAAAGATACATATTCAAAACTAATTCAACTATTCAATAATTGGAAAATAAATCCATATACTTATTTTAACGGAATAAGCAAATTCACAAATCATTTCATTTTCAGACTTTGAAAATATCATCATATACTTAAATAAAAATTAAGTACATTTAGAATCTTTTAGGAAAGCTACATATTCTTCAAAACACTTAATTTGGGTCAAAACGAATGTTGCGTAAAACACCGTTACGACAACCCAAAATCACTAGCATAGGGATTCAACTAACTATATTTAATATTAATCCTTGAAATACAACTTCAATTATTTATTAGTTAACAATGAAGCCAATCAATTTCGTGTTTCGCTGCCTCTCCTTGATTGGACATCATTTTTAACTTCAAAATAGATAGAAGTTACTAACTCCAATATCAACGTTAAATATAGGATATATAAATAAATCCCATAACTATATAAAAAAATTCCTTTCGGAAAAACACTTACTACAACAATAGTGTTATAGTCCAAGCTTTCCATTCTATTCGCGAAAAGGTTTATTACAACAATAAATGTTGAAATCTATGTTTTCGGTAATCAACACACTTTAAATCACTTTACAAAAATCGTCTATTTGTAAAACATGCTCATAACTAAATTTATTAACCTTACACAATTTTTATTATCAAATAGCTTATAGTCAAATCGTAAAACTTAATTCACAAGGCATTTGTACTTCAAATTTTTATATCAAACCATTTAATTAACCAATGATAATAAATAAACATTATCATTCCTTGATAAATAGTTTGAAATATGCATTTGATAATCCAACCAAAATTTAATATTAGGTTTCAACTAATTTCCCACTTATCAATTATCTTTATGAAACATTTTACAGTCAAACTATGAAATTCTAATCATAAGATGTTCATATATTTTAAGTTTTATAAATCTAGATTTCATAAATATTTATAAAAATCTATTTACAAACATCGTTTATCTAATTTATAAAAATGTCACTTTTATAAATCCTTTATATAAAATCAACTTACAAATCTAAATTTAAAAATATTATGTAAAACTGCAATTTTGAAATAACAAAATTTAATAATTTACTTTGTTCAAATTTAAACTGCTTTAAATATTCCTAAAATAATTACCAAACAAAAATACTTCAAAATCACTTTAAAATCCCTTTTAAACCTAGTTCACTTTTAAAGTATTTCAAAAATACTAAAAACACAATGTTGCCAAAGTACTAAATAAGGGGATAAACAACCAAATCAATAAACATGGCATCCAAACATATCATATGTCACACACACACACACACACACACACACACATATATATATATATATAAACAAATAATCAACAAATGTGAGGAACCCAGTTGGATCCCTCTAATCTTTTTCTCTACATCACAAATCACATGTTACGACTTATAAACAAATATGCGTAAATAAATAATCAACAGTGGTGAGGAATCCAATTGGATTCCTCCAACCTGTAACCTACAACAAATGCAGCATATGAGAAAAATATACAATGTCTGCTTCGAGGCAGACGTGCATACAAAAGGTTATCCCCTCATACATGGGAACGTATAAGAACTCATCCGCTAAAATATGCAAGAATATATCCAACCAACCAACATACACACATGCACACATGCACATCCAAACAGTCATCAAAAAAGCATAATGAAAATATTCCCACTTATATAAAATATAAGCGGGCTAGATAGAGTGATTTTTACTTACTTTGGTTGCATTCATCATTGCAACATTTTATTTCAATTAAAAAAATAGGTGTTAAAAAATATCCAAAATTCCTACGTGCTTCAAACCAGCCCAACCCAACTCCATTGCGTAATATTCCACAATATGAATCCAATGTCGCTTATTTCATGCGAATCTGACCTCGTATGTAAGAGTTATGGCTTTTTAAACATTACACGAATTAAAATATAATTAAAAATGTCATTAGCTTAAGTTAATTAATAAATAAATTTACCTTAATCATCTTTCTTCTCTGTTAATCATTTCCAAGCTGAATGAAAAAAATGCACGACTTCACGTGACTGCTGCTCCCTCCTCACTCCACCAAACGACGATCCAAGACCACCACCTTGAGCACGCCCTAGCGCCCTCATGGCTAGCTGTATGTTCGACACAGCCTGCCTAGCTCTAAGATAACGCCCACGATCCTGCAGCTTGAACGGAGCTCCCCATGACCATCTCATCGAAAACTACCTCTATCTGTACAAGATGGAGATCTCACTATGCTCTTCACTTTTGCAGTTCAAATTTTTTGAAAATAATTTATAGATTGAGAGAAACGAGGGTAGAATGTGTGGAGTTTTCAAGTCAATGAAAGCATTAGTGGTGGCGCAGAAGAGATAGTTAAGGTTTGGGGCAAATCAAATTAATCTAGGGTCCTTATGTGGCCATTTAAAAAACACTATACATGAGAATATTTTTCGGACTCCAAACGAAGCATGTCGCTTGGTGTTTCATAAGTTTTACCCATATTCTGAATGCAGTGGAATATGTATCAGGAGCCAATTCCATTATATTTGGAATATTACTTTAAAAAATATAATTATATTAATTTAGATTACTTAAATAAATTTCTATACGTTTTACCTTCGCATGACCAAACTGCAATCTGATCGCCATGAAATTTGAAATCCTATAATAATATGCTATTACGGATCCAGTGAAACTGGTTTCATCCAATTCTAGACAGTGTCATGAATGGCTATTTTTACACGTCTAATTAAATATTAAAATTTCCAATTTCTATTTATTAACTTTTAATTCAACTTTAAAAGTTTACTGTCTCTACTCTAATTCAAATAGGATTTAAATCAACTTTAGAAATCATTTTTATTCACATTAGATTCTAGATTCAATTATTTAACTGATTTAACTTTTAAAATTCACTTTTAAATATTTAAAATCAATTAAACATTCTAAATTCGAATGACTGAAAAACTAGCTCGTTACATTTACCTTGATGAAAGCTCAACAAGTAAAATAGGATTATTCACTCGGACTTATCATTTCATAACAGCTTAAGCATATTGCGCATACCTTGAGGAAAGCTAAATTTGTTCAGTTATATTACCTCGTCTATTTAATGCATTATAGCACCACACATAACATCTCTAGCTTGAGGAAAGCTCAACAACTAAAGAGTATGTAAGTAACCTATTAATATATAAATGATAACAGACAACTTTGTATTAAAGATTTGTAATCTTCAATATATTATATCGAGTGATATCGGCTTATAGAGTAATGTACTTCTTATAAAATACTCTCATAATTCAAGCTTCGGACACATCAGAAATCATGGTACGCATACATACATATTATATATATGTGTGTATGTATGTATTTAATCCTTAAGTCTATTTAGGGTTTCTTCAACGTTCCATATTTAGTTTATACGTTCATATTATATTGCTTTAATATTTCACATTACATTTAATAACCTTATATATAATATTGTATTAATTAAATCTTATTTATATTTAATTATTTTTAAATAATTTTATATTAGTATTTCAATATAAATTTTACATTGGATATGTCTACCACAACCTTTATAGTATATACTATAACTTTTTAGCAATACCTATACACACACATACAAACACATGCACATGCTGTAACATTTTTAGCATAACATATATATCCTATATGTAACGACCCCATATTTTTTTTATGAATTTAAATTGATAATTAAATGAATTTTTGAATTTAAATTGTAAAATTGATTATAAATGGCAGCGAGTTTCCCCGATTCAAATAGAAAATATATTAAGTCGTATGAATTTGTATATATGTGAATATATACATATATAGATTGGATTTGAAATAAAATCTTAAATAAATGGTTTTAAAAATAAATAAAAATAAGTAGTCATGTAAGAATAGAAATAAATATACAAGCTAACAAAAAATAATAATAATAATAATAATAATAAACTATGACAACATAAAAGAATAAGATTTATCTATATTATAAAGTAACTAGATATAATGTAAAATATGAAACAAAAGAGAAGTATGGGAAAGTAAAGAACAAAATATGTTTTGTAACATATATGAAAGTACTTACAACAGCAAAGTAAGACACGTAACCTATAAGTAGAAATGCTAGGCAAGTATAGCAAACAAATAAAAGAAGTACAAGCTTGAAAAGGAAAAAAATAAAAGCATTTTCAGACATGCATATTTCAAAGTATGAAACCAGACTTGAAAACCAAAGCCAAAGCTTGTAAAGCAAGTAACTATGCAAAAATTCATATCAGCCAAAGTTAATAAATATTATGCAAAGTAAGATACACTTGTACTAAGCAATTTATGCCCTTACCTTGGTACACAATATAATACATCTCAGCCCACAAAACAATATTATATCTTTAGCCACCAGCAAGAATCACTTCAGCCGAGATAAAGGCAAGAACAAAGTAAGGAAAGGAAACAAAGTACCAAAGCATTTAATACAAACATCTTCAGCCCCAAAACAAGATCCTATCAGCTTATTAAACAAATGAAGGAAAAAGAATCTCTGATCTCCTCTTGTACAAAATAAAAAGAAAAACAACTCAGCCATACCTTGGTACAAATAAGATTTTTCAGCCTGTACAAGATATTATCACTATTAAAAATAATAACATTACCCTGTAAACTTATTTCATATATCAACTTCATCTCGTTTCGTTCCATTCAAACTAAGAAAAGAGAAGAGAAAAGAAAAAAAAACTAAAGAAACATCACTATCTACAAAACTCAAAACATTATTCAAAGGAAACCAAGCAAGAAGATTCAATCTGCAACAACAATTGCTCTCTGTTTTTCAAAACTGAAGTGAGCAAACTTCACCTTGTTACTGTTTTCAAATTGAGGTGAGTAACATCTTCTTTTTTTTAAATGGATCTGTTGCAAGTTAAAGTTTAGATAAGTATGTTTATATGCATTTACATTTAAACTCTCTGGGTACTCTTGAATACTGGAAGTAATCACACAGGCAGTTGATCATGCTATCTGTTCTGTGATATTTAACATAAGTTTTTTATCTTAAAAAAAAAATCTTTTGATTAATCATTGTTCAGATTTGTTATTTAAACGAATATTGATTGTTATGGCATGCACTCAGGATACAAATTTTTTTTTAGTTGTATAAATCATGAAATAAATCTGGAACCATGAAGAAACCGTGTAAATCAAAATTTTGACAAACTATAAATCTCTGGTTCCACGAATTCAAGTATGTGAGTCGAATTCACATACATTAATATGAATTTTAAAGCAGTAATTCAAATTTTTAGTGATAGGGATTTAGAGCAGTTTGTGTTTATCTGTTTTGGGCATTTCGAGTCGCCCTGGTCGGTCGCGATGATGGGAGAGGTCAGGACTTGGGCTGGAGATGCGGGGGTAATCGTGGGGTCTGGAAAAAATTTTCGGAGGTGGCAACAACCACGGCGGCGGAGCTTTAAAAATTTTAAACCTAGTTTTACTGAGGGTTGGGTTTTCGCTTCGTTTATCGTCTAGGGATGATCGAGTGTTATGCGGCTTTGGGAGGTGATAGAGGAGAGTTAGTCGCGTTCGTGGCCGGAGGCGTTGGCGATTTGGTGGTCGGAGTTGATGGCGTGGCGCGTTGACAGGTTGGGGTCGCGATGGGTTCGAATGTTCCAGGTTTGGGTTAGGCTACGCAATTTTGTTTCGAAGTGCTGCAGTGGTTTTTGGGGTTTGTGATGTGGTCGTGGGGTGATTGACGATGGGAAGCGACGCTGGTGGGTGGCCGAAGGCGAGCGGCGGCATGGTGCACGTGCACACGTTGAGGTTCGTGCATCAGGAAATGTTTTAAATTGAAAGTGAAGAAAGGGAGAAAAAAAGAGAAGAAGAAGAAGAAGGAGAGCGTACAGGGAGGCTCGAAGAAACGCACGGGGATTTGGTTGTTTTGCTCGAAGCAAAATGATAAGGGGCTCGGGTCAATGTTAGTCCAGGTTTTATAACAGACCTGCTCTGTTTTCTGGATTTTAAAAACCAAATTTTAAAACAAGCTTAAACAAGTTTTAAAAACAGAAGTTTAAATATAAACCTAGATTAGTTAGAAACTTTATTTATTTTCAAATTGTAGTATTAATTAAAGGTGGTTAAACAATGAAGTGTATTCAAAAGGGAAATTGAATTTAGAAAATGGTATTTGAAATTGTAAAGGATGTTAAACAAAGTTTAAAATTAACATTTTAAACCTGAACTTGAGTTCAAATCAGAAGTTAAGATTTTAGAAATAAAATGAGTTTTATAAATTTAAATGTTAATAAGTCTAGAATGTGTAAGTATACTTTGATATATGAACTTAGGAGGAATTTGATTTCAAAACTCTTTTAAATTTCTTTATAACAAAAGTAATGTGATAGACTTGATAATAAATTAGATTAATTTATTAAATCAATTATAAATTGTTAATTACTTAATGAAAGCAATTAAGGGGTTAATTACTAATTGTAATTAAATTTGAATATTTTGATTTAAATAATGATAAAAATAAATTGGTGATTAATGATTTGTTATTATGAGATGATTGCTTAACGATAAGAAATTAAAGAGTAAATTTCTTGAAATAATTAATTAAGAAGTTAATTAATTATATAAATGGGTTCAAAAGTTAATTTAATTAAATATGATCGATTTGATTTATTAAAGTGTTTGATAAATTAAATTATATCAAATGATTTTGATTTAATCAGAATTGGATAATGAATTCATAAGTAATTAATTAAATTTGAAATAGCTTGAATTAATTTAGGATTAAACAATTAATTAATCCTGCTTATAAATGTTTATTGAATGCTTGACCTTACTTATGAATGATCATATTATATGTGATGCCTTGAATTGATTGTCCTATCTGACTTGTGATATTTTGTTCTGAGTATTGAGCTGTGTATAAGTTATTTATTTACATTTGCATATTATCTGTGAATCTGTGAATGGACGATAAGCGTTATAGTTTATATCGCTTATCAACTATATTCTGTGTTTTGATCTGTGATGACTGAATGATGTTGCACTATTGTGTTAAACCCCTGGACCCCACTATACACACACACAATTATGGATTTCACGTGGAAATCGATTAAGTCACAGATTTTAAAATGATTTTTGAATTTGAATTTTTGAATTCAAATGTTTTGGAAATGGAATCAGAATAAATGTGAAAAGCTTTTGGAATGGAATTTCAAGATAAAACTTATTTTAATTTACTTGATTTAGTTTGGAATTTAAGTAATATGATTTACATTAAATTCTATAATTTGAAATTAGAGATTAAAGATGTTATACCAGTTATATATGAGTTAAACCATTTTAAATATATTGATTTTGAGAATTAGAATTTAAATTCAAGGGCTTTAACACGAGAAAATATAATTGGATTTTTCTGAAACGAAAACTGTTTGTTTTCAATTAATAAAAGCTTTCACATAAGAAATGAACTTCAAATTTGAGTTAAAATGATCTCTAATTTGAAATGAAGATAATTTCCAAGTTATGAAAATGATTTGAAAGCTATAAGTTAAATCTTTAATTTAAAGATTTAATGGGTTGATCCTATAGAAATGAAATTGTTTTGGAAATCTATGAATTGATCTTTGTGAGATAAATCTTTTTGTTTAAAGATTTGAAATGGTAATTTGTTTAACCATTTAAAGAAAATTTTGGGTTTTGAGTTGTGACTTAATTGAAATCCCAATATCCATATGTTTTTGAACTATTTCGCTCACTATTCGGTTTAGCCGGGAGAGGACCTTTGTGTCATATATCCCATTCCGAATATGTGATTCGACGTTATGGATAGAATTTGAAGACCGGTGATGAAGACCGGATATTCACAAGAACAAAAGGATAACTCGTCGATTGTCTCTGCACTGAGTCGCGCCGGTATAGAGATTTCCTAAGTGATGGGAAGTCCGATCGGGATTGTGAATACCCGGATTTGCAAGGGCTTCGTAAGAAGTGCCTTCGGTTCTGTTCGAGCCCGGAACAGACTTGTATGGATTGTGTGTCTGACATTACATTTTGAGATATAAAGAAGATTTCTTTCAAATACATTTCTGTTGGTGGCGGAGAATTTATTCTTTTAGCTTAACACCCTTCTCTGAGACGTACGAGCTCAGAGGTTATGTAGTTGATGGTTATCAGCGATATATTCCCAATTTGGTAATGTGACATGCTAAGTGTTGCTGTGAAATGATCATTGTTTGATCATTTGTGATATGATCATTTGTTTGATCATTTATCTTTGTGATCATTACTTTGATCATTTGTTGACCCAAAGCATGGCTTTGTACCAAAGCGTAGTTTTGTGGACATGACTTCGTTGAACCTCACACCCCGGAATGGTCAAAACAGGAAAGATGCGGCAAGGTTATTAGGGGGTAGCGCCCCTTTAGGGTATGTACATCTCCTTCTGGATAGAAGTGGTATCATGGTATGGAGCCCAGATACTTACTTATGTGGATATCACAAACTTATATATATCTTGTTTTGTGATTTGATGTTGGGGCCCCCGTTAAAGGTTGTTACAACCGGGAGGTGGCATACTCGTGTCAATAGTTACCCAGTTAGGGGTAACCCGGCCTTGTGTTGGCAGAGATCCGGTTAGGTTCTCAGGGACGTCCTTCCAGAGGCGTTCTCATGTGGCAATGGGAAGTTCCTTGGCCTGACCATTTGTTGGAAATCCAAAGAAACAATACGAGCCTTGTACGGTTTTAGTTGTATTACCTGCTATGGAATGTGGCGGTAACCTGCTATTGAACATAGTAGCTATAGTAGGCATAAGTGCGGAATGCCTATGCTGGATAAGATTTATATTCTACTTTCGAAATGTTTTCTGCACCGTGCACTTATAATAATAATATCAAAGAAATTTTCTGCGTATTAAGTATGTTTGACTATCATAAGAAGAAATCTCCTCCAAGTCTACGTTTGCATTGTGTGTGTGGCGGGAGGTCTTATGGTAGTTTCATTTTCAAAAAGCATTGCGAATTTACTTTAAAATTCTCTTGTTGATTGTTTTAAAGATAAACTGTTTTTGTTGCTCACACCAGTCCCATGACTGATCCGGAGTTTTTTGTTCCTTTCCTAAACTCTGGATGCTCATTATTTTCCACACGAGCAGTCTAGAGTTGGGTTTTTCAGATAGTAGGTTCAGTGAATTATCTGGAGTTAGTTCAGTCTTTGGTTCGCACCAGTCTTGCCTAGCTTGGTGCATTGTTATTGGGAGTTCGAGCTATTGCTGGATTGGTTCTTGGAGATGGAGTTACAGATCTGGAGTTCTTCGTTAAAGACTATCTTAGAGTTATTTGTTCCGCTGCTAGTGTTATCTATTTTCTTTCCGCTGCTATTTTATTGTATCTCTGATGTATATTGATATTCATTGTATCACTCTGTTGTATCAGTGTTGTATATCAATGTATTATTCTTTTTATTCCGTTGTGTTGTTATACTTAATGTTGTTATAAGCTCCGGCGAATCGGATTTGAACGGTCGAATCTACGACATTCGAATACGATTCGAAGTATGGATGTCGATTTTCGAGCGGGCAAAACCCGAAACGTTACATTTGGTATCAGAGCTAAGGTGAAACTTTAGCTCAGGAGTATAACACATTAAGCAGCTCATTAGAGATAGGGTGAAGTAAACCCTAGAATGAGTCTATCCTTAAGATATCCGTCCGTATGCCTCAGTAAATTCTCTTACTATCCACTGATAGTGAGTATGAGTGCGAGAAGAGAACGAGATAGGGGACAGGGAAGTATCACTATAAATGGTCAATGCCCTATGACAATAGTGGAAACAATCTTTTCTCTATCAATCTCTTTTGTTCAGCGTCTCTTTCCAATTCTTTGATAGTTCCTGGTAGATCCAGGAAGGAAATTCGAGATATTAATATGGGACATAAACTCCAAGTTGGCCAAAATTGTTTGTTTGGATGAATTGGTTGCTTTGGTTGATATGGTTGATAGATATACTTTAGTTTTAAACTGAAAAAAATATTGAAATTGTTTCTCTATCTTTCATCTATCTTCGTTATCTCTCTCTGGCGAATTTCGAGGACGAAATTCTTTTAAGGGAGGAAGTCTGTAACGACCCCAGATTTTTTTATGAATTTAAATTGATAATTAAATGAATTTTTGAATTTAAATTGTAAAATTGATTATAAATGGCAGCGAGTTTCCCCGATTCAAATAGAAAATATATTAAGTCGTATGAATTTGTATATATGTGAATATATACATATATAGATTGGATTTGAAATAAAATCTTAAATAAATGGTTTTAAAAATAAATAAAAATAAGTAGTCATGTAAGAATAGAAATAAATATACAAGCTAATAAAAAATAATAATAATAATAATAAACTATGACAACATAAAAGAATAAGATTTATCTATATTATAAAGTAACTAGATACAATGTAAAATATGAAACAAAAGAGAAGTATTGGAAAGTAAAGAACAAAATATGTTTTGTAACATATATGAAAGTACTTACAACAGCAAAGTAAGACACGTAACCTATAAGTAGAAATGCTAGGCAAGTATAGCAAACAAATAAAAGAAGTACAAGCTTGAAAAGGATAAAAATAAAAGCATTTTCAGACATGCATATTTCAAAGTATGAAACCAGACTTGAAAACCAAAGCCAAAGCTTGTAAAGCTAGTAAGTATGAAAAAATTCATATCAGCCAAAGTTAATAAATATTATGCAAAGTAAGATACACTTGTACTAAGCAATTTATGCCCTTACCTTGGTACACAATATAATACATCTCAGCCCACAAAACAATATTATATCTTTAGCCACCAGCAAGAATCACTTCAGCCGAGATAAAGGCAAGAACAAAGTAAGGAAAGGAAACAAAGTATCAAAGCATTTAATACAAACATCTTCAGCCCCAAAACAAGATCCTATCAGCTTATTAAACAAATGAAGGAAAAAGAATCTCTGATCTCCTCTTGTACAAAATAAAAAGAAAAACAACTCAGCCATACCTTGGTACAAATAAGATTTTTCAGCCTGTACAAGATATTATCACTATTACAAATAATAACATTACCCTGTAAACTTATTTCATATATCAACTTCATCTCGTTTCGTTCCATTCAAACTAAGAAAAGAGAAGAGAAAAGAAAAAAAAAACTAAAGAAACATCACTATCTACAAAACTCAAAACATTATTCAAAGGAAACCAAGCAAGAAGATTCAATCTGCAGCAACAATTGCTCTCTGTTTTTCAAAACTGAAGTGAGCAAACTTCACCTTGTTACTGTTTTCAAATTGAGGTGAGTAACTTCTTCTTCTTTTTTTAATGGATCTGTTGCAAGTTAAAGTTTAGATAAGTATGTTTATATGCATTTACATTTAAACTCTCTGGGTACTCTTGAATACTGGAAGTAATCACGCAGGCAGTTGATCATGCTATCTGTTATGTGATATTTAACATAAGTTTTTGATCTTAAAAAAAAATCTATTGATTAATCATTGTTCAGATTTGTTATTTAAACGAATATTGATTGTTATGGCATGTACTCAGGATACAAATTTTTTTTTTTAGTTGTATAAATCATGAAATAAATCTGGAACCATGAAGAAACCGTGTAACTCAAAAATTTGACAAAATATAAATCTCTGGTTCCACGAATTCAAGTATGTGAGTCGAATTCACATACATTAATATGAATTTTAAAGCAGTAATTCAAATTTTTAGTGATGGGGATTGAGAGCAGTTTGTGTTTATCTGTTTTGGGCATTTCGAGTCGCCCTGGTCGGTCGCGATGATGGGAGAGGTCAGGACTTGGGCTGGAGATGCGGGGGTGATCGTGGGGTCTGGAAAAAATGTCCGGAGGTGGCAACAACCACGGCGGCGGCGGCGGCGGAGCTTTAAAAATTTTAAACCTAGTTTTACTGAGGGTTGGGTTTTCGCTTCGTTTATCGTCTAGGGATGATCGAGTGTTATGCGGCTTTGGGAGGTGATAGAGGAGAGTTAGTCGAGTTCGTGGCCGGAGGCGTTGGCGGTCTGGTGGTCGGAGTTGATGGCGTGGCGCGTTGACAGGTTGGGGTCGCGATGGGTTCGAATGTTCCAGGTTTGGGTTAGGCTACGCAATTTTGTTTCGAAGTGCTGCAGCGGTTTTTGGGGTTTGTGATGTGGTCGTGGGGTGATTGACGATGGGAAGCGACGCTGGTGGGTGGCCGAAGGCGAGCGGCGGCATGGTGCACGTGCACACGTTGAGGTTCGTGCATCAGGAAATGTTTTAAATTGAAAGTGAAGAAAGGGAGAAAAAAAGAGAAGAAGAAGAAGAAGGAGAGCGTACAGGGAGGCTCGAAGAAACGCACGGGGATTTGGTTGTTTTGCTCGAAGCAAAATGATAAGGGGCTCGGGTCAATGTTAGTCCAGGTTTTATAACAGACCTGCTCTGTTTTCTGGATTTTAAAAATCAAATTTTAAAACAAGCTTAAACAAGTTTTAAAAACAGAAGTTTAAATATAAACCTAGATTAGTTAGAAACTTTATTTATTTTCAAATTGTAGTATTAATTAAAGGTGGTTAAACAATGAAGTGTATTCAAAAGGGAAATTGAATTTAGAAAATGGTATTTGAAATTGTAAAGGATGTTCTAAAACAAAGTTTAAAATTAACATTTTAAACCTAAACTTGAGTTTAAATCAGAAGTTAAGATTTTAGAAATAAAATGAGTTTTATAAATTTAAATGTTAATAGGTCTAGAATGTGTAAGTATACTTTGATATATGAACTTAGGAGGAATTTGATTTCAAAACTCTTTTAAATTTCTTTATAACAAAAGTAATGTGATAGACTTGATAATAAATTAGATTAATTTATTAAATCAGTTATAAATTGTTAATTACTTAATGAAAGCAATTAAGGGGTTAATTACTAATTGTAATTAAATTTGAATATTTTGATTTAAATAATGATAAAAATAAATTGGTGATTAATGATTTGTTATTATGATATGATTGCTTAACGATAAGAAATTAAAGAGTAAATTTCTTGAAATAATTAATTAAGAAGTTAATTAATTATATAAATGGGTTCAAAAGTTAATTTAATTAAATATGATCGATTTGATTTATTAAAGTGTTTGATAAATTAAATTATATCAAATGATTTTGATTTAATCAGAATTGGATAATGAATTCATAAGTAATTAATTAAATTTGAAATAGCTTGAATTAATTTAGGATTAAACAATTAATTAATCCTGCTTATAAATGTTTATTGAATGCTTGACCTTACTTATGAATGATCATATTATATGTGATGCCTTGAATTGATTGTCCTATCTGACTTGTGATATTTTGTTCTGAGTATTGAGCTGTGTATAAGTTATTTATTTACATTTGCATATTATCTGTGAATCTGTGAATGGACGATAAGCGTTATAGTTTATATCGCTTATCAACTATATTCTGTGTTTTGATCTGTGATGACTGAATGATGTTGCACTATTGTGTTAAACCCCTGGACCCCACTATACACACACACAATTATGGATTTCACGTGGAAATCGATTAAGTCACATATTTTAAAATGATTTTTGAATTTGAATTTTTGAATTCAAATGTTTTGGAAATGGAATCAGAATAAATGTGAAAAGCTTTTGGAATGGAATTTCAAGATAAAACTTATTTTAATTTACTTGATTTAGTTTGGAATTTAAGTAATATGATTTACATTAAATTCTATAATTTGAAATTAGAGATTAAAGATGTTATACCAGTTATATATGAGTTAAACCATTTTAAATATATTGATTTTGAGAATTAGAATTTAAATTCAAGGGCTTTAACACGAGAAAATATAATTGGATTTTTCTGAAACGAAAACTGTTTGTTTTCAATTAATAAAAGCTTTCACATAAGAAATGAACTTCAAATTTGAGTTAAAATGATCTCTAATTTGAAATGAAGATAATTTCCAAGTTATGAAAACGATTTGAAAGCTATAAGTTAAATCTTTAATTTAAAGATTTAATGGGTTGATCCTATAGAAATGAAATTGTTTTGGAAATCTATGAATTGATCTTTGTGAGATAAATCTTTTTGTTTAAAGATTTGAAATGGTAATTTGTTTAACCATTTAAAGAAAATTTTGGGTTTTGAGTTGTGACTTAATTGAAATCCCAATATCCATATGTTTTTGAACTATTTCGCTCACTATTCGGTTTAGCCGGGAGAGGACCTTTGTGTCATATATCCCATTCCGAATATGTGATTCGACGTTATGGATAGAATTTGAAGACCGGTGATGAAGACCGGATATTCACAAGAACAAAAGGATAACTCGTCGATTGTCTCTGCACTGAGTCGCGCCGGTATAGAGATTTCCTAAGTGATGGGAAGTCCGATCGGGATTGTGAATACCCGGATTTGCAAGGGCTTCGTAAGAAGTGCCTTCGGTTCTGTTCGAGCCCGGAACAGACTTGTATGGATTGTGTGTCTGACATTACATTTTGAGATATAAAGCAGATTTCTTTCAAATACATTTCTGTTGGTGGCGGAGAATTTATACTTTTAGCTTAACACCCTTCTCTGAGACGTACGAGCTCAGAGGTTATGTAGTTGATGGTTATCAGCGATATATTTCCAATTTGGTAATGTGACATGCTAAGTGTTGCTGTGAAATGATCATTGTTTGATCATTTGTGATATGATCATTTGTTTGATCATTTATCTTTGTGATCATTACTTTGATCATTTGTTGACCCAAGGCATGGCTTTGTACCAAAGCGTAGTTTTGTGGACATGACTTCGTCGAACCTCACACCCCGGAATGGTCAAAACAGGAAAGATGCGGCAAGGTTATTAGGGGGTAGCGCCCCTTTAGGGTATGTACATCTCCTTCTGGATAGAAGTGGTATCATGGTATGGAGCCCAGATACTTACTTATGTGGGTATCACAAACTTATATATATCTTGTTTTTTGATTTGATGTTGGGGCCCCGGTTAAAGGTTGTTACAACCGGGAGGTGGCATACTCGTGTCAGTAGTTACCCAGTTAGGGGTAACCCGGCCTTGTGTTGGCAGAGATCCGGTTAGGTTCTCGGGGACGTCCTTCCAGAGGCGTTCTCATGTGGCAATGGGAAGTTCGTTGGCCTGACCATTTGTTGGAAATCCAAAGAAACAATACGAGCCTTGTACGGTTTTAGTTGTATTACCTGCTATGGAATGTGGCGGTAACCTGCTATTAAACATAGTAGCTATAGTAGGCATAAGTGCGGAATGCCTATGCTGGCTAAGATTTATATTCTACTTTCGAAATGTTTTCTGCACCGTGCACTTATAATAATAATATCAAAGAAATTTTCTGCGTATTAAGCATGTTTGACTATCATAAGAAGAAATCTCCTCCAAGTCTGCGTTTGCATTGTGTGTGTGGCGGGAGGTCTTATGGTAGTTCCATTTTCAAAAAGCATTGCGAATTTACTTTAAAATTCTCTTGTTGATTGTTTTAAAGATAAACTGTTTTTGTTGCTCACACCAGTCCCATGACTGATCCGGAGTTTATTGTTCCTTTCCTAAACTCTGGATGCTCATTATTTTCCACACAAGTAGTCTAGAGTTGGGTTTTTCAGATAGTTAGGTTCAGTGAATTATCTGGAGTTAGTTCAGTCTTTGGTTCGCACCAGTCTTGCCTAGCTTGGTGCATTGTTATTGGGAGTTCGAGCTATTTCTGGATTGGTTCTTGGAGATGGAGTTACAGATCTGGAGTTCTTCGTTAAAGACTATCTTAGAGTTATTTGTTCCGCTGCTAGTGTTATCTATTTTCTTTCCGCTGCTATTTTATTGTATCTCTGATGTATATTGATATTCATTGTATCACTCTGTTGTATCAGTGTTGTATATCAATGTATTATTCTTTTTATTCCGCTGTGTTGTTATACTTAATGTTGTTATAAGCTCCGGCGAATCGGATTTGAACGGTCGAATCTACGGCATTCGAATACGATTCGAAGTATGGATGTCGATTTTCGAGCGGGCAAAACCCGAAACGTTACACTATATGTGTGTACTTTCATTTAATTAATTAACTTTTAATTAATTTATTTAATTAACTAAACTTAGATTAATTAATTTAATTAAACAATTTCAATTAAATTATAAATTTCGGGCAAAGAACATGCAGCGCCGTACTAATTTCGTTACGATCATCTTCACTATCTATCACATCATGTCAAAGAAAAATCGAAGGATTATTGAGATGGAGTTCAACAAATTACAACGTGCTAGGATTTTGGAGAAGGATATAATTTTTCAAGCTATTCGATCTAGAGACAAACGACATTACAATGAAGATGGGATTTCATTTTTAAGTGGATAAGGGGTTGAATTGTTGGATGATGGATAACGACTCAAGAGACAAACCCTTATTCTAGTGTGCATGACGCTGTTTTTGGGCTTTATTTGGTGGGATTTTGTATAGGCCAGTGGTGTATTTTGTAATTGGGTTATTGCTGGGTTGTGTTTTGCATTGTACTTCTATTATTAGGTTGCCACACTCTTTTTTCTTACAACGCTGCTAGGGTTTTGCAATAAACCAAAAAATTTGTCATTTGATTTTAAATGTTTAATTAATTTTAGATATTTAAATAATTGGATTTTGGAATTTAATAGGTTATAATTCAAATATAGGAGATGTATAAATATTTGAATTATGAATCAAATCTTAATCAGATGGATTTAATGATTTTATTTAAATATTTAAATTATGAATCAAATCTTAATTAAATGGATTTAATTATTTTATTTAACTGATTTTATTTAATGAATAATATATGTGAATTCAATTCGAAAATTTGTTTGCAAATGTAAATAAGACCAAGTAAATATCGATAATTAAATATAAAATGATGTTTAAATATATGATATTTTCATTTCACGCATTGTCTTGGATTTCGAAGAAACCAATTTCATTGGAACCGTAATAGTGAATTATATTACATCGTAATTTTCATAGCGATTGGGCAAATCGTTTGGTCGTGAGAGTTTAAAATGCGTAGGAGTTAATTAAAGGAATTTAGAATTTAATACAATTTGACTTGAAAAGTTAACTCTTTATATGATGGAATTGGCTCCCGATATATATTCCATTATGTTCGGAATAGGGGTACAACATATAGAACGTCAGGCGGTATGCTTCGTTTGGAGTTCGAAAGTTACACGGACGAATAGTGCCATGAAATTATCTATATAAGGACTTGAAAATTTTATTTTTTGCAACCAAACACTAGCCTTAATCTTCGTCCGCCTCCTTTAACGTTTTTAATGGTCGAAAATAGCCATCTTTCTCCCTTGATTTCTCTCCATACGTACACTTTTAGCCTTCGACCGCAACTAGGAATATAGAGAGCTCGACGAGCTCTACAACTTCAACAGCTGGATTGTCGAGTCCTTGACGAATGGAAGAAATAATTGGTTGCTTTCATGCGACCTAAGGCATGACATAGGGAGAAATTTAGGCGACCAAGCTCAGCTAGGAGGTGGGTATAGGTGCGCCTCGTAATGGCGAAGGTGATGGCGGTGTTGGATCGACCTAGCGACGTAGAGACGACAATGGCAGAAAGAAAGCACGGTCTAGATGGGTTTTGGTTCACGGCCTGGAAACGAGATTCGAGGAGAGGGAAAGTTAAGTTTAAATTTTATTTACTTAATTTATTTTTAAGTTAATGTTAATTAATTACAATGTTCATTAACTCATAGTTAACTCGTACGAGGTCCAAATCGAACGCGACGAGTTACGTTGCGATCGTATCGACGAATGTTATGCCATGGAGTTGGATTAGACAAGATTTAAGCTTGTTGGAATTTAGGCTAAAAATCGAACGACTATTCGGTTTTTGTCCAAAAACAGAACGCTTCGACGGAAACGAAAATCAATGTGAGTGGGAACTTACATTAAATTTTATTTTATCATATCTATGATGTCATAAATGTTTATTTATTGCTTGGATGTTAGTTAAATCTATTGGTTGATTGTTTAGTTGAATTTCAATTTGGAAAATGGATGACATGTAAATTTGGTCGTTATGTACCCCTTTCATTATATATAGTATCCATAACAATTGTAATGCAGGAAATATTTACAAGGAGACCCTAAGGGGTTTCTCGCCAATAATTTGTTAATTGTTCCAAATGCTGCTTATACTGATATTTAATTGCAATTAACCGTTATATTCTATTTAAATGGTTTAAATATCATTATAGAATTTTTCGCTATATCAACAATTGTTGAATATCATCTCGTAAACCCTTCATGTGTGTTGTCTTGAGATTGAATTTCAGTAAAATAAATATTTAAAGTCATTAATCAATATTATTAATGGTATTTAAATTAATTAATCATTTTAATTAATTATGTTTAAAATATGACAAATCATTTTAACTAATGATGTTTGAATTTGATTATCCATCTTGTTAATGATATTTGGATTTAATTAATCCTTCTGGTCAAAAACATTAATCATTTTGTTCCTATGAATCATGTTCTCTCATGCCGTCCTTCCCCCGTACCCGTTCCCATCCCTTCCGTTTTTCTTCCTGCCAACCATCTTCCTCCATATCCTTTCTCTGCCCATCCACTCCCACATATCCCTCCTTCTCCATCGGATCCTATCATCTCTTCTCTGCCTATTCTTCCTTCACCAATACCTCCTTCTTTCTGTCCCATTTCCTCTCCTTGTTCTGATCCATTCCCTCCTCTTCTTTCAGAATCCTCTCCTCTTTCATCTTTAGGGCTTGCTTCTTCTTTCCCTCTCTCTCATGCCAACGTGTCTCAGTCTATCTCTTCATGGTCATCTCTTTTTTAGTTCTTAGCCTAGAAATGCTGGTGCATATATCCCTATGCATTTCGATATTCATTATAATGGCACTCCAATTAAACCGCCTCAGGAAGTTTTCAATAAAGGCATTAAAGCATGGTCAGGCTATTTGGTGGGTTTTTTCTTGGCTAGCACAATGAATTACATGGCAGTTAGGGCTCACGTGGATAAAGCATAGAGCTTAAAGGTTCAAATGAAATATTTTTTGACAAGAAAAATTATTACCTCAAGTTTTCAAATGAATAAGACAAGTTGCAAGTTCTTATGAAGGATCCTCTATTTATTAGAAGTCAGATGTTTATTATTTCAAAATGAAATCCTTCTTTTACTTCTGCTTAGGCGGCTGTTAGAACAGTACCTATTTGGGTACATTTATATAGAATTCCAATATTGACACAGTCCCTTTTGGGCATAAATTGGTTGGCTTGTCATCTGGGAAGACTAGTTTGCTATGATGAAAATACTGAAAGGATGAAGAGATTTGAGTACGTGAAATGTTTAATAGAAATATCACCTAATGGTGAATTTTCTTAATTTGTAGCAGTGGGAGATTACTCATGCCCTAATATTTTGGTTGAATATTCATGGAAACCTCTCACTTGCACCCACTGTAAAATATTTGGACATGCTACAAATCAGTGTGAAAGGGTAATTAAGCCAGTGAAAGATGAAGACACTAAAAAGAAAGTGTTAGTAATCAGTATGTTGGAGATGACGTTTCAGAAATTAAAGGACAAGTAGGGAAGGAAAAAAAATTTACTTTGTTAAAGATAGAAGAAAAATGAAACCAGTTTAAAAGATTTGGAGAAAATTTAAAAAGGATGATCGGGTTAAAAAGGTTGTAATTGCTGTTGAAGGTGATATCCAATTAGATGCTGAAGCAAATGAACTATAGAATGATGTAGTGATTGATGAAACAAGGAATGCTAATGGTGCTTTTGAACAGACTGTTTCATTGCTTGATGAAGCTTTCTCTATTTCTGAAGTAAAGCAACAAGATAACAATTGTAATTCAATGGTTAACACAAATATATTGACCACTGAATTTGGTGATGTGGCAACCCACAATACTTTCTCTATGCTCCAACAATTAAATGATGAAAATGAAGGAACTGAGGAAGATTAGCTTACCCGGAATGGTATCATTCTTCCTATCAATACGAATTGAACAGAACCTGAAATATCACCAAGCTTTCACAAAGACATGTGTTTGGACATGCACAATGATATGCATAGTGATGTGCACCATCTTCAAAAAAATCAACCTACCAAAATTCCTAATCTTCCAACTATGTAATTGAACCCTCTATCATCAGGAAAATCCCCTTCTCCATATATATCGTTATCTCTTCCAAATCAAATCTTTAACGATATTGAAGCCATTGACTCAAATAGTTCATTCGCTCGTTGAATCTTTCTATAAACAATTTACGTTCGTGCCTGCCATCCCTGAATCCTCCTCCATGAAAAAAGAGAAAGGCCTAAGAAAGTGATCGATCTTCAAACAACATCTACTGATTTAGATAGAGGAGTTCAATACTCTTTGGAACAAAGTTTAGTAACAATGCCACCAGTTGTTGATTCTTCGACATCTTCCTCTGGGTTAAAACTAGAGTTGTTGCATCAAATAAATTATGATAATTGACAGAATTGGTTATTGGAATATTAGGGGAGCAAACTCCATAGCCAAGCAACTTAAAATCAGTAACCTTATCTCTTCATATAAAATTCAAATCATGGCTATTGCAAAAACAAAGCTTAATCATGTTAATACTCTCAGAGCTGCCTCTGCTGTTAACCATCACTGTATATACATTCATAACCTCTCTCAAGCTCCTTTTGGAAGACTTCTCATATTGTGGAACCCTACCATATTTCAGTAACTCCTATTTGTGTTCATAGGCAATACATTCACTCTGAAATCACCCACATCCCTTCTTCTTCATCATTCTTCCTGACTGTTGTATATGCTAAAAATAGTAGTGTGCATAGACAACTCCTCCTTGATAAACTCCCTTATTTGCAACCCTCTAATTCTCCATGGCTATGCACTGGGGACAGGAATTGTATACAGTTCTCATCTGATAAAAGCAGAGGTGTCCCACTCTCTTATCAACAAACTAGACCTCTTAATAATGCTATATTTGACTCTAACCTTTTATGTGACGCCCCACCTCTATACACATGCTAGGCAAGAATACTACGGAGTAATGTCGTCAACTAGGTTGGACAATGAGGCTGTTGAGGAGCGACCATCTGTATAATTGCTTTTTGCGAGTACCGATATGCCAGATAAAAGTATAACTTTTCATCTCAAGAGGAAATTCGACATACAAATGCAAACTCAAAACTACTACACAGTGGCTATAATATCTTCGGAAACAAATATTAAAATATCATAACACAAATCAGTCACAGAAGATCATATCTCAAAGGCGGAAATAGATATGAATATTACATATAAAAGTGTACATCAGAGTAGTGGTCAAACAAGATCCACAATATAACAAAAGAATAGTTACAAGTGCTTCACAGAAGAATAAGTATACATCAATGAGTCTATATCTCAAATGTATACAACCAAAAACTATTAATCTAAGTAGTTAGCCAAAAGTCAGGATAATAATAATCCCTGATGAGGTGTCAAGCAGAAGCACCCGTAACATCTCGGTCTGACCCGAGTATTATTTAATAAGAAAATAATAAACGGATCAGTTTAGCTATAAATATTAGATAAAATGATATAGAATAAGAGATATGACAAAAACGTATGATAACCCTAAAGCCATACTGTAATAAGTATACAACTGAAAATCAACTAGAGATTAATCAATATCACAAGAATCTTCTCAAAGATCAAAAAGAATGTCATACTCTTTATTTTTATTCACCAAACCATAAATATTGACAATTATATCAATGCCAATCACAAAAGTTAATGACATACAAATTCATCAATGCACAAATATTGATAAAACTTATCAATATAAATCACGAAAATTGGTGAAACACAAATTCTAGAAATCATCAATTGAAATCCAGAAAATCACAAAAAAAGGGGGGGAAAGGCCTATCACAAAACGGGAGTATGAAAACTCACCAACACGTGTATTACAAAATGGAATGCTATTCCATGGTTGCTAACCATTAAATTTGAGACGAAGCTCCACAAAACGTCCCGAAAACCATGGGTCGCTACCCCACCAATTTTGAGCCAAAACTTCACAGAAACGGGGTTTAGTCTCCCTCGTAGACAAAGAGACGTCGCACATTGTCAGTCTAAATCACAAAAATGATCACCATCGATCATCAAGAAGTGTCAATTACACTAATCTAGTAAATATATGAGCTTAGCTTCATGTCCCATAATCATTAGCTTAACTTAAATATTTACGAACAAATTGTAGATCACCACTCGAAAATTGTCACAAGAGATTCAATCGAACAAATCCAAGAATTAACCGATGAAGTAAACGCAAGCGTTTCATACCACTTGTTTTACTAAGCCGTTTAATTAGATTTCTCATACGAGTGAGATAAAGGTTTGTATATACTAATAGATTAGAAAACGGTTTAAGAAACGAGCTTTGTAATAAAATAGTGTTGAAATCATTTTAATGGAAGAGTTTTGATATTTACTAGAAAATCTTTATATTTTCAAAGTGACAAATCACAAAAATGATTGTATAAACAATCAATCACTAAAATTCACATTCGAAGACGTGAATAAAATCCAAAGAAATCGATTCTGAATCTATCAAAATGTATGTTCGCATAAATCCCCAAAAAAATGTCATCAAAGTGGATAATAAATGATAACAAAAAGTGGGAATAAACACGAATCGATTAAATTTGGAAACCCGACAAAAATAGGCATAATAGGCAAATAGGAGCAGGTCAGTCGACTGGCTCACTGAGTACAGTCGACTGAACTCAGTCCCGGAAAATCCGTGGGATGCTGGTCAATCTACTGGACTCAGTATGCCAGTTGACTGGACCAGAGCCAGGGAAGTATTCTGGTAGCAAGTCAGTTGACTGGACCAAAGTTCCAGTCGACTGGAACCTGATTCCAGCACTTCCAAGCCCATCTACATGAAGGCCAATCTCTACCAAATTGCAATCGTTCGAGCAACGGCACTAGGAGTTTACGCGAATCAGCTACCTAGCCCAATAGGCTCTTCGATGCATCACCAAAAGCATGATCAAACAATAAAGCTATGTTTTTTAAAGATTTGACTTCAAAACGGCAAAATTGGAATATTCACAAAACCAATCCAAATCAAAATCAAATGCACATGAATAAGTGTTAGGAATTCATACCTAACAATCAAAGATAATCATAGACTTAGATGTGAGATAAAAATCTCACCTTTTCACAAAATCAAGGAAGAAGAAGCTATAGAGCAATGAAAAGGACAATCACTCTTCAATTCCAACCCAACAAGCTTGAATCTAAGCTTAAAAGAGAAACATTCCCCAAGTTAGGTTTTGGAATTTCTAAAATTGAAGGAGAATGAGTTGGAGAAGAAGAAGAGAAGGCTTACCAAAGCTTCTTCTTGAATTTGAAGCTAGAGCTTGAGTTTTGCAAAGAACCTAGGGCTTAGGATTTTAGTTTCCACTCTCCTCCTCCATTTTTGATGAAGCTTTAATGTATTAGGAAATTATGAAGGAATGAAGAGAAGAGGGGGGTGAAGCTTGGGTCTAATAGGCTAAAACTAAACCAAAGCCCTAAGTGAAAAAGTAGCAAATTTCCACTAACTCCATACATATCAATGTTTGTACTAAAAAAGGTCGCAATCGTCATTTTGAATTCAATGGAGATGGTCTCGAGTCCTAATTCAACTGTTTGCAAAAAGTAGCTTTTCGGACTATAATCCGACTAACGACGAAATATTTGAATAAAATATTTAAATATTCAATCGTGAAATATGGAGGTTATTACATTTTACCTATAACTGCTAATGGCTGTTTCCATACTTGGAATAAATCAAATAAATCTGGTAATAGGACTTTTTGCAAACTTGATAAATCCTATCAAAATTTCACTTCTATTCTGAATTGGCCAACTCTTAACACCATAACCCCTCCTCCATCATTATCTGACAACTTCCCTTTGGTTATGGATTGGGGCAAAGATATTATGAGAAGACATTCCTCGTTTTCATTTTTTAATATTTAGTCTGACCTGACTTCTTAAAGATAGTTACTGAGTGTCGGAGAGTACATGTTTTAGGAAACCCAATGTTTATTTTACGGGCAAAACTTAAACATCTTAAAGAATATCTTAAGAAGTGGGCTCAAGCTACATTTGGGAGTGATAGCAACTTATCATCTTCTATTAGAGAAAAATTATTTCACGAACAAAGAGACATTTAATTTAGATTCGATAATAATTTACTTGCAAATCTTGCATAACAAGAAGTTATTCTTAACAAAAAGCTTGCTAAAGCACCGGTGGAGAAAACAAGATGGCTAAACAAAAGACAAAGTTTAAATGGCAACTTCATGGAGACAAAAATTCTACTTTCTTCCATGAATCCCTAAAAATATAGCAAGCTAATGCTAATATTACAAATATTCTTGATAAAGAAGTCAATCCCTGTTCCTCACCAGATGCCATACAATCTGCATTTTTGGACTGCTTTTAGAACTTTAATTATAACCAAGATAACCCTAGAAATCCACATGCATCTATTTACACATTCATCTCTCCTAGACATTTCTGATTACAACAAGGAAAATTTGATTAAGGAGATTTTAGAGGAAGAAAACAAGAGGGATGAATTCTTCTAGTTCTCCTGGACCAGATGGTTTTATTGCCTGTTTCTATAAGGTAACGTGGACTGTAATTGGTGACGGTGTGGTCAAAGCTATCAAAAACTTCTTCAAACACAATATAATGGTCTCTGGTATTAATACCACCAGAATTTCCTTAATTCCCAAGATTCAACAGCTTTCTTCTGTTAATCCATTCAGGCACATTGCTTGTTGTAATATAATATACAAACGTATTTCAAGGATCATGGCAGCTAGGATGAAGATTGTGCTTGCTGATGCGATTTCTCCTGATCGGAGTGCATCCTTAATTCGAGAGACATCATAGATAATACTCTTCTATCAAATGAACTCTTGAGAGATTATAATAGGAAAAATATTTCTCAAAGATGTGTGTTGAAATTAGACATACAAAAGGCATATGAAACCATTCATGGAAATCTATCATATACATTCTTCATAAAATGAACTTTCCCATTTCATTTCTGGCTTGGATCGACACTTGTAAATCATCAGTCAAATACTCTCTTACTTTGAATGGTAATACATTTGGCTACTTTGATGCTACTCGGGATATAAGACAAGGTGATCCTATGTCACCTTATCTTTTTGTTTGTGTGATGGAACTTTTCACTTGCCTCACAATTAGTGTTGTGTTTCATAACCTTTTGGATTACCGTCCTTTATGCAAGAATTATGGAATATCTTCATTGTTATTTGGTGATGAGTTCATGCTATTCACTAAGCCTAATGTTAAATCTATAAATGGAGTTTTGGATATTTTGAATGCTTTTGAACAAAGACTGGATTGTTAATCAACAGAAGAAAATCAAAAATTAGGATAACAGGAATGACTAAACTTGAAATGGTTGGTATATATTCGTTTTTTGGCTTATCTTCTATGATGATAATGAAGAATATCTTGGTGCTCCCATGTGCTCCTCCAAAGCAGGACTAGTCGATGACTTCTGCTATTCGAAAAGATTACAACTAAGATTTCGTCTTGGCTAGGTTCTAAATTTTCAATGGCGGGTAGACTTGTCATTATCAAGTCCATAGCCACTTCCATGTGCCTCATATTATGCTTCATTTGGCGTTAAAAGTTCATTTCTATGATCAATTCAACTTTGAATCACTTCCTTTGGCATGGAAACCCTTATTCCAGAAAACTAATCTCGGTTGCTTTTAAAACAATCTCCTGCCCATATGAGAATGGTAGCCTTGGAATTATGAACATCAAGAAATGAAACCAGGCTACTCTATCTACACGCATTGACAAACTTCTGAAGTATGACAATAATTATGGGCCACATGGAGTAGAAATTTGATCAAGAAATATAATTCTGGACTATGATTCTTCCTGCTGATTGTAGCTGGACTTGGAGGAATATTCTTCGAAGAAGATCTATTTTTATACCCATATTTCAAAGCTACATGAAGAATACGAACGATCTCTCTTTTTGGTTTGATCCTTGGTCAGCCCAAGGGTTTATTCTTGCTGAAGTTATTAACTGTAATTTGAGAACAATGGTAGGTATCAATGAGAAAGTAACTATTGCAAGTTTGTGGACTGATGGATTGATTAACCTTCCCTACTCTAGTTCCTTTGTAGTTCGTGATGTTTGGAACATCATTCAAGGCAACTCATATAATAGTGATAATGATCATTCTTTGTGGAGTAGCAAGCCTCATGCAATAAATTCTGTTTATAAGTTCCTTATTAAAATCTCTCATATTAACACATATCCCTTGCATGCCAGAATATGGACATCTGATTCCATTCCAAAAGAAATATTCTCATATGGGTGGTATTAAGAAATGGCTTCAGACTCTTGAAAAGCTTAAAGCAAAAGGAATTGTGTAGTATTTCAACTGCTTGCTCTGTAGTAAGGAGGAGGAGAATGCCTCTCAATTATTTTTGACTATGGGTTTACTTATTTTATATGGGAAATCACATTGAATCTTCTAAACTTGCATAAACCTTCAAGAAACGCTTCATTGGAATGGTATAGCATTTCCAAAGCAACGATATGGAAGTCTCTTAAGGGTACACTATTGTTAAGAGTGCTTAAGAAGGCTATTTACCTAATTTGGATGGAGAGGAACAATAGAGTGTTTAGTGGACATTTAACTACTAAACAAGTACTATTCCTCTCTATTACAAATCAGTTTCGACCATAATTTTATTCATCTTGTATTGTGGGTATTAGCTATGTTAATGTATTTCAGGATGGTATGCTATCTTTTCGTGTATCTTATTTTTATTTAGTAAAATAGTAGGGGGTCATTCAACCCTGCTGGCTTTGCCAAAAAAATAATCTTTCTTTTTTTTGGCAAAGCCAACGGGGTTGAATGGCCCCTACCATTTATTTATGACCAACAAGATGAGATCTTACAATTATAAATAGGATGGACAAAGACAACTATGAAATGAAAGATAAGAAATGGAAAAAAATAAAAAGGAAAACAACACACCAAACAAAAACAGTGAGAGGAGCATACAAGAAAGCTCAAGACCATAAATTAACCACAGCAGGGTCAAAATGGTAAGGGGAAAGGATCACCACTTGTTGTATTTCATTGCAAATGCAGTAAAATATTTCCATTCTTGGTCATCTCTTATTGTTGAATATGATTTCATTTCTTTCCCTCCATAGCACCGAGACAGTAACCTTTATGTAAATCATCATTTCATAAGTAGAAGCAGTTTTCCACCTAGTTGCCTTGAAAATATTTAACCATTCAATTTTTCTATTCATCACTGGCTGCACACGACCTCCTCTTCCCTTAATCTTCGACCAAATAAAATTTGAGGAAGGAAAGAAAAGAAGAGATGGTGTATATCTTCCACTCCAGTATGACAAATGGAGCAAAAGGAGTTAATGATCAATCGGTGTATGTCTTCAACTGCAGTACGACAAAAGGAGTTCACCATGAATCCTTTCCTTCTCAAGTTTGCTTTAGTGTGCAGGGGATTATTTAAAATTTTCCAAAGCATGAAATTAAGATTTTCATTGTTAGTCCATATCCTTTTGTTCCAAACAAATCTATCATGTGATTCAGGAGGAGACAAAAGATTATAAATTGTGGCAATTGAGTGTCCTTTTTATGATCCGACCAGGAATATTAATCTAGTTAATGATTATTTGAATTTAATAAATTATTTTAATTAAAGATGTTTAAATTTAATTAATCATTTTTATTAATGGTATTTAAATGGATAAATCATTATAATTAATGATGTTTGGGTTTAATAAATCATTTTATTTAATGGTTTTTTAGTTTAATTAATTATTTTAATCAAAGATGTTCTAAATATAGTTAATCATTTTAATTAACGATGTTTGAATTTCACTTATCATTTTAATTAATGATATTTTAATTTATTTAATATTTTTGATTAATGGGGTATTAAAAGTTAATTAATTGACTTAATAAAAGAGTCTAAGGTAAATTGATTGATTTCATAAAAGTTTTTTAAAGTTAATTAACTGATTTAGATATTAAAGTCAACGAACTGATTTTATAAGTTTTAAAAGTTAAATTGCTGATCAAATAAAGGCATTTTAGAGATAATAAACTGTTTAAATAAAGATAATGAATTGATTTGTTAAATCGATTGTAAATTTGATTAATTTTCTTATGAGATAAGTAATATTGTTTTTAAAATTTGAGGAGTATAATGTTATTAATTATCTTTCAAGATAATTGATGCTGATTTGAATTTCTAAAATGGATTTTAATTTGATTTATTTTGTTTGAAAAAATTATTGTGGTTTAAGTAATTATATAAAGGTTATTTAAATTCTCCTTTGGGATGATAACCTTTGGTTAAAATTTATAAAAGTAATCTAATTGATTATTATCTTTTGGGATAATAAATATTGTTTTAAATTTAATAGATAATAGTTAATAAACAAGATCTTTAAAAAAGAATTGTTTCAAATAAAGCTAAGTGTAAAAGGTTTGGGTTTTATAATAAACTATATTTTGAAAATAATTTTGACCCTAGTTTTAATACACTTAGAAAATATAATTTGACCTTTTAAAAGGAATCTTTTAAAGAAGAATGATTTTAAAGTGTCTTAAAAAGTGTTGTGATGTGAAAATCAAGTGCAAGTGAAACAACCATTTTATCATTCTCGATAGTCGATTTATCGACTATCGACTTTGACTCTGTTTCTTTCTTTTTATTTCAATATTCTATGACGATGTGTTGCTTATTTGATCTTTGTTATCCTTTGTTGGAAATGACTAACCCAAAGAGTGAGTGGGGGCGAAGCTGTGTTGGGTTTCTTTCATTAGGGTATTTTCACATCCACTCTAGATTGGATTCAGTTTTGCGCATTGAGATGTGAAATACTTGGATTCTCGATAATAGTTGGTGGCGTCCGGCTTGGAGGTTTCCAAGAGCCATCGAAGTTCTCAAGTGTATTTCTAGAGGTATACTTTCGATGGGGGGCGCACCCTCCTAGTCATATTTTGGAAAAACATTTCTTTTCCATTTTTGTTAATTCAAACCTTTGAGTTGTTTTCTTAATTGCATGGAGAACTGCATTGTGATCTTCTCTATGTTTGATTATTTATGACCATTCTTTCAAGTCTGTAATTGGATATTATTTATGCTTATTCAATTAGCACGGGATTTGTTCTTACCAGTACATACCCCTTTATTTTGGTTGTTTCTATTGTTATTTCCTCTCTTGCTTGATTGGGTTATTGTTTGATTTTTTCATTTCTTCATTTATGGATGTTATTCTTGTGAGGTAAAACTCGTTCCACGTTAATGGCGTGGTCTCATAGAAACTTTACATGTTTATCATATTACTGGCGTTTTCTTATGCTGGTTTTCCAGACTAGCTCGGGTGTTATTTTATTATAATGCTCGGGTCAGATTGAGTTTTTCCTAGGTTGGGTTTAGTAATATGGAGTTATTGAAGAAGAGTTGGACTTTCACCTATAGTAGTGTTTTTGTTGTATTGTATACTCATCAGCAATTGTAAGATCAGAATTTTATAACTTCATAGCTGATAAGGATTGTTTTTAACTCTGATATACTCTGTATTTTTGGAGTGATAGATTTTACTATCCTTGTTATATTATATGTTTCGATTCCGATGTGTATGTTCTCTATTCTTTTCTTTTTATTTACCATAACAATCTTTTTTTTCGATTGGAAGTGCGCGTTGGAACACAATGGTAGTGCTCGGTGTCGACTTTTAATGGTCAAAAGGGGGGTCGTTACAAAGTGGTATCAGAATGCAAGGTTAAGCGAGAACCTTGGCTTTGGTAGGGTATGGGCCAATAGAGATAGGGCAAGCGATACCCTAGAATGAGTTTGAGAGTATTATATACATGAGAGCATATTTTTTATTGCTATAAAAATGAATTATGTTAATTAGTCTATTGAGTTTTTATGAATTCTTATCGAGGCGTGGGACGTCATGGTATCGAATTTCTAACCGCTCCATCAAGGCCAACGAATATTGTAACGACCCGCCTTTTTGGACAGTTTAAACCGACGATCAAATACCCATGTCGATTCCAAACCATTAAAAGGGCAGATAGTTATTGGGGTAATTAAGAAAAGAAAAGGAAGGGAAATAAAGGAAATGAAACAACACAGAATCTCACAGCGGAAGGCTAAAGTATAATAATAAAATAACAGTTCATGAAGCTGTTAATTAAATGAATACATTTGAAATGAATACATTTGATTATTATTATACAACATTTATCAGAGTTACATACACAACAAATATCATACAACAATGCAGCGGAATGGAATGAATATAATAGTAGTAGATAATATACCAAATCTTTGTCTCCGTCCTCCAAGGAAATGATCTTCAACCTAAACTGAAAACTCAGGACTGACCCGAGCGTAATGAAAAGACAAAACACTCGAGTCAGGACTAAAATATCCTTATGAGAGTTAAATCAATCGTAAATAAATATGAGTGTAACGGCGTCAGAGATGTTTACGGGGTTTGACATCTCATATCCAGTGTCAACGTGCGTGCAATAACTCAAGAGATGTTACGGGATTTTCCATCTCTCAAGGATCCGTGAAACTATCTACTATGTAGTAATATACGCTAAGTAGATAATGTCTATCAGTAATATAAAGTATCAAAATAGCGTTAAGGCGTTACCATAATCCCCCTTAACACATTTTATATTCCCAAAAGCATATACAAGACCGTAGTTTCCCCAAAACCGGAAGTCACCAGAGGGCAATCCATATACTCAAGGTACAAATCAAAACGTAGTGGTCGCGAATAGGATAATCAGTATGACAAGGTACATGAGGCGATACCAACTAGGATACTAGTAGTTGCGTGATCCGGACTGATGTTGGGCATAGCCAGCAGCTACCCCAACACCGCGAAACAACACTCCCAAATCAAGGGGTGCACCCAAATCGCATCACAAATGTAATAGATATGGTATCGAAGAAGTGTGTCCGCTAGAGGTGGCGAACCTCAATGGCCCGGCGCGGCTCCTGTTTTAGTCATGTCAGGGGTCATCCAATAATCGTTCTCTTTCTTCAGTCAACGCGTTCACCAACCCATCCACTTCATTCTGGATCAACACTCCGCGTATAATAGTTATTAAAGTGGTTTTCGGTATCGACAGAGAGTATGTCCATATCCGATCCCGGTCTCTTTAATAACTACGTATTATTACACCGTTGGCTCTTTTACATTTCGAATCGATTCATGATTGATATCAAATGTCATATTCACTTCAAAATCAAATCCATTTCAAATATCGACATAGCCATTCAAAATATAAGGTTCCTTTTCAAAAATCATTTTGCGTCTCAATATCTTATTTCGGTTTCAAAATCATTCCGAATTTAAATTTTATGTTGCAACTTCATTTAACCCAATTCGTATTTAAATTCAAGATTTAAACATAAACATTCCACCTTATTAACCAGCTTGAAATTTTTAGAAAATAGTTTTAAGTAGTTTAAAAGTAGTTTAAATAATTAAAATAGTTAAAAATAATTAAAATCTTGAAATGGATTTAAAATAGATAAATTAGTTTAAAATAATTTAAATTGGGTTAAGTAGATTAAAAATAGATTAAAATAGTTTAAGTATTCAAAATGGTTTATATAACAGAGTAATTTGGAAAACAAATTAAAACAGCTTCAAAACCAATCCATTTCAATTACAACTTCCCAATTCCAATCAATTTCAATTTCCATTTTACCGATTCAATTTCGATTTCAATTCAAAACAACGTCAACTTTAACTTCAAATCAATTCAATTCTACATTCACCTTCAATTTATTCAATTTCAATTTTTTTATCGATTTGGAGCTGGATTTCAAAATATCCATTTATAACACTTAACAAATTTTCCATCAATATTCAAGTCTAAATTCCAATTTCAAATATGATTCAATTCCAAACTCGATTTCAAAATATCATTTTTATATCACTTTTACTTAATAATATTCAAAGCTCGATTTAAGGTTCAATCCCTTAAACGAATAAATTTTCGAACTTCAATCATAACCAAATTTTAAATTTCAAAGTCTCAACTTAATTCTTTAACAAAATTCCTTTAACCAAATTTTATTTCAACATTCCAAACTCAATTTTTCGATGAATTCAATTTCTATAAATCGGTTTCTGTTTATAACTTTTAAATCAAAACATTTAAATAAATTCAAATCGACGATTTCAAAAATTATTAATTTAACCAATTCGGTGTCCATATATAATTTTCTATCCTATGGCCAAGTAGTTATTTATTTCAATTAGATGTCAAGGATGAGTATATATTATTTAAATTAAATCACAGTATCATATGTATGCATAACAGGATCTATATAAGCAAATAAACATCCAAACATTCAATTATCAACCAATAGCATCCATCAAAATACATCATCCAATAAACAATACAATTCATGGCAGTTTCATAGTTATCAATGTCAGGTAATTTATTCGCAATTCAATTTTAATTTCAATTTAACTGTCAATTTAATTTTTCAACAGTTAATGCAAATGACAAGCTATATGACAATTAAATTTTTATCAAACAACCATAAATAAAATCATAACACTTCATAATATCAAATTTAACTAGCATAAAAATATTTAGTACGGTGTGAGCGTTATAAAACACTCACATTGATTCTTACGATTTTAAATCAAATCGAACGACGTTCGATTTAACTCAAAATTTTCTCTAGCTCCAAATGGTTCCAATCCAGCTGCATAGCGTAGTGCCCGACGAAACGAAGACAACGCAACTCGTTTCGTCCAAAACCGACCTCGCATCAACAAGTTATGACATTTAGAAGTTAATACGAATTTAAACACAAATTAAGTTCAACTTTTATTTTAATTTTTATACACAAACCCACATCTGCCGTCCATTCCCCAAAGCAAGATCATGGCCGCACACGGTTCTCTTCTTCTTCTCGTTCGCATCAGGTACTCACGCAAGCACGAACAACCCAAGCCGTCCCAATAACCCTAATACACGCCATCAATACAAGTACCTCCACCTCGATCAGGAAGCACCACTACGAAGAGCATCTTCCACTCTATACTCGGCTGGAACAGGGAGGAGCTCGGCCCCTTAATTCGCCTTGAAACGCGTGCGCATACGTGGGTGGACGCGGCCAAAATCTGGCGTCTCTGGTCGACGATTCAACGAAGTAGCCGTATGGATCTGAAGCTCCTACCAAGCTCTATCATCTTCCAGTTGAAAGTTTCTTGAAATATCGTATGGATTGTGAGAGATTAACGGAAGAAGGTCGGCAAAATTTCGGCCATTAATCAGAAAGAGGCGGCCACGAAACCCCTTAGGGTTTCACTGTGCAAACGTTTATATAAGATTTTATATATTATTTTATTATTAGTTCCAAAATTTACATGCTCTTTCAAACGATCTCCAAACGAAACGCGGTGACCGACGTTTCTAGGGTTTACCCCGTGTTCCGGACACAATGGAATAGGTTTCGGAAGCTAATTCGATCATATGTGAGAGTTACGGAAATAAACGACCAATTTTAAATTAAACCGATTAAACGATTTTCTATGCGTTTTGGCTTGCCCCGGACAAACGGTAAATCCGTTTGACTTGAAATTTGAAAACTTACAATAATATCACATTACGGATCCAATGAAACTAGTTTCATCGAAATCCGAGACCGTTTGAAAAATGACTATTTTTAACTCGCAAAATTAATATTAAACAATTTCAACGCGTTTCGAGCTGCCACGGTCAAACGACAACTCCGATTGCTACGAAAATTGAAATCCGATAATAACTAACTATTACGGATCCAATGGAACTAGTTTTGTCCAATTCTGAGACTGTTCAAAAATTGGCTATTTTCCAGTCGATAATTAAATATTAAAATATTCAATTTTCACAAACAAATTTTAAATTCAGTTTTAAAAGTTCTACAACATCATTCTAACTTTCATATGATAAAATAAAATTTTACAAATCATTTTTAATCATAGTAAACCCATTATTCAATTTATCCAATAAATTCCAATTTTAAAATCTTATTAACTCTATTAAAATCCAAATATAACTTACATTCACTTTGTAAACCAATTTGAATCATATTAAATCAAATTTCAATTATTCACTCTATTTTCGTATATTAAATTTCAATATCAAATTAATCATATCAAATTCGGAATTTAATTTATTCAAACATTCGTAATATTAAATTTAACAAATTTGATTATTCTTAAATCACTATCTTTTGAAATATTCAAAATGAACTTATAAAATTTAACTTTTGAAACGAATTAAAATTATAGAACAACTATTTCCATTATACGGTTATTTAATTCCCATTATTAAATTATTGAATAATTTCCAAATATTTAATTTAAAATATTTTACCGGTTCAATAGTCAATATTTGATTTTAAATAGATTTTACTTATCAATCAATTACTCTATTATACCCAATGAATTTCAACATTTATTATCCTATTCAACTATTGATTTCAAAGGCATTCACTAAGTAGCATTTATTTTTCATTACTTGGATAATTGTTGTCGAAATTCATTCCATTTATTATTATTCCAAACGACTTATAAATTTTTTTCTAACACTAAAATCACGAAAACTTATTAAATTAGCTATTTTAATTATCGGAAATTTACGGGTCGTTACATTCTCCCCCACTCAAAACTTTTCGTCCCCGAAAAGGAAAAAAGAAGGGAAAAAGAACTAAGTATAGAATTCAACATTAGATACATTTTATCCAAAGTTACCTACTTATAAAACAATGAAATTCCATCTATAAAGTCATTACTACACTTTTACTAAGTTATTCCAAATGCCTTTTTAACTTTAAAAGTTAGTTATCAAAACAAGTTATAAAATTTTTTTAAAACTTGAAAATTTTCTAACACCCGGATTTACGGAAAATTTCGGCAGAGTCTCCTTTGCGCGGCTCGATCGAAAAAATATAATAGCATATATATCACAAATATACATCTCATCTCAATGATGAGGCATCCCATATCTGGGGAAACAACATATATCTATCACCAGTACCATACAAAACCGTAAGCGTACCTTTTATTTAGCATTTATTAGCAATTTACTTACATTATGCGTTTAGCGTAGAAGCGAGCTTCGCAACAAAGCGCAACCCCTTTGCCACCTACTAAAATGCTCAATAACCAAGTTAGAACCATGCATATAAAGATAGATCAATATACTTAGCATAAACAACATACATATAACATGTTTAGCTCCAAAACTTAAATTCCAATTCCAGGACAGCAACGAATCTCAGTTTTTTGGTCAGCAAAACGATAAAGTTTGACAATGGAATGTAAACAAAAGTTGTTGCATTCGTTTCAGGCTTTCCGGAATGTCCAAAATTATCAAATTCGGACCATCCGTCCAAAAGTTACGGCCGTTTTACTAAATGATACGCTTCAGCCCCGAGCAATTAGTGCAGGCCTGAAATGTAATTTCAGATTTTCGACCTCTTAAATGACAGAAATAAGAAAAGCTTATAAAATAAAAGTTGGAGCTTAGGTTCTAAGCTTTCCAGAAAGTGCAAGATCGTCAAAATCCGATATACCAGTAAAAAGTTATGGTGAGAATACTAAGGTGCTTTAGATTTCTACTTCGCCCAGGCCAGCGACTAATATTGGTGTTTTAAGCCTAGTGGATGAAGGTATTTATCAAAACATTCTAAACAAAAGATGTAGCACAGTTTCTAGGGTTTCCGAAAAGTCCGAGATCGTCGTATTCCGTTAAGCCATTTAAAAGTTATGGTTGTTTTCGTTTCAGCATATACTGGACAATTTTGGTTTTTTTTTTTCAAATTTTCTTTTATTATTTCAAAGTACAAACCATCAAAACTTCAAATTTTCTAAAGAACAATCTTAACCACAAAGTCATTTATTTTCTTATTCATCCATGCAATATGTTTGCATTCAATTTGTTTCCGATTTATTCAAGTTTGTTTCATTCACATTTTAAATTCAAGTCAATTTGCTTCAATTTAAATTGAATTCAATTATATTTAATTTCACTTTGCTTCAAATTTGAATTTAATTATTTTACAATTTTATTCCGTTTATTCAATTCCATTAACACTAATGAATTCTACTTAATCAATTATCATCCATCTAACAGCCAATGCATATCAAACATTAACATCCATCCAAAATCTACACTAAATCAATTATACAATTTCAAGTCAACTTTAATTTCATACACTTCCAAGCTTATAGACATTTAGTTATATTCAAATTTAATTAGTTTCCACTTACCAATTCTATATTTCATTAATTTTAAATTTTTATTCATTCACTTATATATATCCTTCATTTTACAGCTTAAATTTCTTTTATATTTACAACTATTACACATTTTATTATTCATTCTCACACTCGTATATTATTTCTCTACTTATCCTTATTAGCATTTTGAACCTTTTAAGTATTTGGTAAGTTATAGTTATGCAAATAGAATGTAGTTAAACAACATACAACTTCTTTTCATTTAAAGTTGAATTTTCAATTAATTAATTCTTAAGTCATTACTTAAATTTCACTATAATTTAATTTCACGTTTACATTCACATATAGTATTTCCATTTTATATTAACATAACTGTGAATCACCTTTAAATGTTAATTTAAATTCCAATTATTTACTAACAATTTTATTTATATTTGCAAACCCTTAATTAAATGCATATTTCATTATTCAAACCTATACTTGTATATTATCCAATTAACAATTCATATAACATTTTTGAACTTCTTAAATATTTTGGTAAGTTATATCTATGCTATAGAATGAAATTTAATACTATGCAAGTCTTACAGTTTCAATTTTTTTTTTAAGTTCATAATTTCCTAATTCTAAGGATTTCTACTTCAATTGATATTTCACTTAGCTCTTAGGTTCATTTCTCATTTCACAATTCAGAAGTTCCTTAATGATTCAAGTCTAAATTCATTTCACTCATTTAAAAAAAACATTAATTACTAAAGGACTTAAGAATTCCAATCCCGGTTTCATTTCAAATCAAGTTTTGAAATAATATATACTTATATAATTTATATAACCAATCATACTATAGAGAGTACAAAATAAAATAAAATTTGAATCAAAACAAAGTTTAGACAAGCTATTAAGTGGTCTCCCCCACTCGGACTCTCGAAAATAAGCGCCGATGATGCGTGCACTCATCACCGAAATCATTTTCTAGCGTCAAGAGAAGGGAATATAACACTTATCATAAAAAAAATCCTTCGAAAACAATTTCAACTCAATTATACCATCATATAATACTCATATTATGTTTTTCATATTCTTGTAAGTCAATTTCAAGCACCGGAATTTAAATTCCCAAATCCAAGTTAAAATTCATTTATATTCATTATCAATTGTGTTTATAAGATTTCATTTTCCTAAATCCATTGTTATTTAATCAATTGTTGTAAATATTGACTGATCAAACAATAACGATAATAATCTAATATTATCATCTTCTAACAATCAATTCAATCAAATGAATAAATATTCAAATAATTCTTTTATATAAAATATATTCCAAAACGATATTGTGTTGGTTTGTCCTATTCGAGTGTTTAGAAATTCCTATCGACGCCTTGGCGTCCCAAGTATCGACCAGAATTCATAAATACTCAACGGAACCAATTAACACAATATAAAACCATTTTATATCAAATAACAAGTACGCACTCTCATATACACTCAACTCATTCATATGGTTTACCTCTATTTCAATGAGTTATTCCCCACTAGAGCCAAGGTTTATCGCTAAACCAAAGCTCTGATACCAACTGTAACGACCCGCCTTTTTGGACAGTTTAAACCGACGATCAAATACCCATGTCGATTCCAAACCATTAAAAGGGCAGATAGTTATTGGGGTAATTAAGAAAAGAAAAGGAAGGGAAATAAAGGAAATGAAACAACACAGAATCTCACAGCGGAAGGCTAAAGTATAATAATAAAATAACAGTTCATGAAGCTGTTAATTAAATGAATACATTTGAAATGAATACATTTGATTATTATTATACAACATTTATCAGAGTTACATACACAACAAATATCATACAACAATGCAGCGGAATGGAATGAATATAATAGTAGTAGATAATATACCAAATCTTTGTCTCCGTCCTCCAAGGAAATGATCTTCAACCTAAACTGAAAACTCAGGACTGACCCGAGCGTAATGAAAAGACAAAACACTCGAGTCAGGACTAAAATATCCTTATGAGAGTTAAATCAATCGTAAATAAATATGAGTGTAACGGCGTCAGAGATGTTTACGGGGTTTGACATCTCATATCCAGTGTCAACGTGCGTGCAATAACTCAAGAGATGTTACGGGATTTTCCATCTCTCAAGGATCCGTGAAACTATCTACTATGTAGTAATATACGCTAAGTAGATAATGTCTATCAGTAATATAAAGTATCAAAATAGCGTTAAGGCGTTACCATAATCCCCCTTAACACATTTTATATTCCCAAAAGCATATACAAGACCGTAGTTTCCCCAAAACCGGAAGTCACCAGAGGGCAATCCATATACTCAAGGTACAAATCAAAACGTAGTGGTCGCGAATAGGATAATCAGTATGACAAGGTACATGAGGCGATACCAACTAGGATACTAGTAGTTGCGTGATCCGGACTGATGTTGGGCATAGCCAGCAGCTACCCCAACACCGCGAAACAACACTCCCAAATCAAGGGGTGCACCCAAATCGCATCACAAATGTAATAGATATGGTATCGAAGAAGTGTGTCCGCTAGAGGTGGCGAACCTCAATGGCCCGGCGCGGCTCCTGTTTTAGTCATGTCAGGGGTCATCCAATAATCGTTCTCTTTCTTCAGTCAACGCGTTCACCAACCCATCCACTTCATTCTGGATCAACACTCCGCGTATAATAGTTATTAAAGTGGTTTTCGGTATCGACAGAGAGTATGTCCATATCCGATCCCGGTCTCTTTAATAACTACGTATTATTACACCGTTGGCTCTTTTACATTTCGAATCGATTCATGATTGATATCAAATGTCATATTCACTTCAAAATCAAATCCATTTCAAATATCGACATAGCCATTCAAAATATAAGGTTCCTTTTCAAAAATCATTTTGCGTCTCAATATCTTATTTCGGTTTCAAAATCATTCCGAATTTAAATTTTATGTTGCAACTTCATTTAACCCAATTCGTATTTAAATTCAAGATTTAAACATAAACATTCCACCTTATTAACCAGCTTGAAATTTTTAGAAAATAGTTTTAAGTAGTTTAAAAGTAGTTTAAATAATTAAAATAGTTAAAAATAATTAAAATCTTGAAATGGATTTAAAATAGATAAATTAGTTTAAAATAATTTAAATTGGGTTAAGTAGATTAAAAATAGATTAAAATAGTTTAAGTATTCAAAATGGTTTATATAACAGAGTAATTTGGAAAACAAATTAAAACAGCTTCAAAACCAATCCATTTCAATTACAACTTCCCAATTCCAATCAATTTCAATTTCCATTTTACCGATTCAATTTCGATTTCAATTCAAAACAACGTCAACTTTAACTTCAAATCAATTCAATTCTACATTCACCTTCAATTTATTCAATTTCAATTTTTTTATCGATTTGGAGCTGGATTTCAAAATATCCATTTATAACACTTAACAAATTTTCCATCAATATTCAAGTCTAAATTCCAATTTCAAATATGATTCAATTCCAAACTCGATTTCAAAATATCATTTTTATGTTAATTAGTCTATTGAGTTTTTATGAATTCTTATCGAGGCGTGGGACGTCATGGTATCGAATTTCTAACCGCTCGATCAAGGCCAACGAATATGGTATTGAAATTTTTGAATTTTGGCAAATGAAATATTTTACCGAGGATTATATTTTAAATATATATATAAAGAAATAATTTTCAAACCTTTATATGGTTATATAGTGTGTTTGTTTGAAAGTGGTGATATTTATTTATTATCATTATTGTTTGATTTGTTGTGCTCAGATAATTTAGGAGCATTGATTATCATTTATTAATTGTTGGTTAATTGTAATTAGCTTATTTATAAGCATTTGTTGTTTAAATTCATAAAAGAACACCTTGTGAATTAATTTTCTTAATTTAACTGTAAGATGCTTAATTATATTGTGAAGTTAAAAGTTAATTTTTGATAAAAAGTTGTTCAAAAATAATCTAAATGGTAAGTTAAGAAATTTAGAAAATTAATATCTGAGAAAAATTTATTACAATATAAGGGAATTATTATAATATGAAATGATTTATATAAAGCGAATTTTATATAAATTTAGTTATAAAACGGGGTTTTAAAAAGGATTTTTGAATTTAAATCAAGGAATTTTTTAGAATAATTTCAAAATGATTTTGAGAAATGAAATAGTAGTATTTTTGAAAGTATTTAAAAGTAAAAATGTTTTAGGATATGAAATTATAAATGGAATGCATTTTCTTTAGGATAATTTGGAGGAAAACGTCTAGATTAGTTTTATGGTGATTTGAATAATCTTCTAAGTAACGATCGGATGTTTGCTTAGGGGAAAGTTGTGGAGTACTTAGTAAATTACTCTTTTTATTATTGTGTGATCAAAATGACTTCAAATCTGAATGAACCCAAAGTGAGTTTTAATAAATAAATTTTTTGAATTTATTCGTATAAAAATATATGTGGTTTACTTTCAAATTTGAGTTTTTGAAATTAAAACCAGCTATTTAATTTTTAGGTTTCCTTATATGAAATTATTTAAAATAAAAAGATGCTTTAATAAATAATTTGATAAATGAAAATTTTAAAACTTTTGGATAGAAAAGAAATAATTTAACTCAAGTTCTAAAGGGGTTAAATTGGATAGGAAGGTTTTAATTAGCATTGTTTTAATTAAATACCATAGTTTTGTGTATGATCTAAGTTATGTAAACTATTTGGTGATATTAGGCCAACCCGTAAGTATCTTTCCTTAGCACACTCTATGGTAAAGTAATCGAACGGTTGACTCGGTTTTCAAAACCTATATGGTTATGGTCGTCCAATTAAATTTTGATAAAAATGAAATAAATAAATAACAAATAAATAAAATTAGTGTTTTGTACATACTCTTTGGATCTGAAGGGTATTATACAAGTAAATAAAACAGAGTAAGCTTTTGTTTGTTGTTTTAAAAAGAATCGTCTTTGTAAAATATTTATAAGCCTAGGTAATAATTTATGAAGTAATTCATAAAATAATTTTGGTGTTGAATGAAATACTTATTGAAAATTATGAGTGATTTAGAAAGAGACTGGTATAATTAAGAAATCAATCGAATAAAGTATGTAAATTGTATGTGGATCATTTTACTCCCATGAGTTCTGATCTAGGATTCGAATAAATAACTTCGGGTGATTCTCACCGGTCTGAAAATGGGTTTCTCACTTGATTCTTGTGAACGAACACTTGATTCGGATTCTCAATATGATACTGAAGTTTCCTATCATATTTTATGACTATGAGAGGAGAATGGAAGTTTCTAATCGAAGAACCTGATCGAAGTCCGCTATAAGGGAGGTCGAATGAGCGATACTTGTTCGAAAGTAGAATTCTATGTATCTGAGCAAGTGATCAAATCTGATATTGCGTACGGATGATTTATGTATATCACACGAACATAAGTATAATGTATACTTAGAATGTAACTTAAGGAAAATTGTGAACTGAAGGAAAATTCTAAATCAGGCTATTAGTCATTTCACATTTTAAAATATTTTTAGGTGTTAGATTTTTCACAATCAAATTTTACTGGTTGATAGTGTTAGTTTATTCTATGCGAGATTTATTTTTGATTTGATTGGATATGTGATTTTTATACCATAGTTTATAAAGCTTGAATTTATGAACAGAGGTCTTTGAAGTGTTGTTTATTGGAACTTAAATCTCGGTGGTTTTGGAAAAAAATTTAAAGGAAATTTTAGAATGATTGTGAAAAGAAATAATAATGGTATGATTTAAAATATTTGAGAAATATTACTATTTCGATAAAAATTGGAATTAGTTCCAATAGATATTTGCATAGTGCTTTACAAATATTTTTATTTATTGCAATGAATGACCAAAATCAAAGTGTGATAGGGAGTTTCCCTATTTTGAGATTCGGCGGGTGTATTTAACACTATTGTTTCCTGGAGGCACCACAATACCACTAGACACTCCACTGTTTATTTTTATAGGCATGCCATGCTCAAAAGGGGGGGGGGGCACCCTCCTAGTCATGTTAGATATAGTTTTGATATGTTTCTTCTTGTAGAAGTTTTAAAACATTTTTTAGAATATGAAACCCGAGAATTTGGTTCTAAATTTATGGCTTGAAAAATATTGGATTCATAACATTTGTTATAGAATATTTTCTATATTTTGTTGCATATGGTTGGTACGTTACTTTTGGATGCATGCAGCTTTATTTCATATCAGAGTTGCATGAAAACTTATATCATACTAGTTTTACCATGTAGGGTGCGTCACTATTATCAGTGCATCTTATTACCTTGTTGCATATGATTGTTACATTGTTTATGTTGTTTGAAATTATGATAGAGATAGCTAGTATATTTCTTTTTTATCAGTATGACTCTTTTGGATTATGCAAGTACAGGGAAGAAAGAGATTTCTACTTGACTTCTTGCCCGCCTATGTTTACATCTAGATAAACATCGATTTTGCATCGAGATAATAAACTGCTTGCTAAAATATAAATCAAACGCAAAAAGCAACAAAGTAGATTTAGAGATTGGTATTCTTTGGTGATTTTATGCTCCAAATATGGGAGGCCACTTGGCTTTTGTTTTCATTTAATTGAATTGACACCCATAGTGACAATTTGTAGTTGTTTCGATCGAGCCATGCAAAGGAAACACTAGTTAAATTTTCCGTAAATTTAAGAGTTAGAATTTTTTTTAAGACTTTCGAAAAATTGATGATAACTAAAATTTGGTTTTTGAGTTGTAATTGGAAATGAATAAATGGAAGGGAATTAATTGGTATAGGTGGGTGAATTTAAAAGACTTGGAAAAGTTTAGAATCTATTCCAGCAAATTGTTTTTGAAAGATTAATAAGTTTAATAACTCATTTTAATTCATAGTTTTAAAAATTAAGGGTTTGGAAACATTTTCTTCCTTAGGAATTTCAGGGATGGAATTCATTTATGGAGGTAATGTAGCAACCCAAAATTTTGGTCACTTGATTTTAAATGTTTGACTAATTTTAAATATTTAAATAATTGGATTTTGGAATTTGATAGGTTATAATTTAAATATAGGGAATGTTTAAACATTTGAATTATGAATTAAATCTTAATTTTACAGATGTAATGATTTTATTTAACTCCTTTTAATTAACGAATAATATTGACGAATTCAATTTAAAAGTTTATTTACGGATGCAAATAGATCGGTTAAATATCGATAGTTAAATATAATAAATCTATGAAATTTTAATTTTGAGAACTATCTAGGATTTTAATGAAACGGTTTCATTGGAACCATAATAATGAATTATATTACATCGTCAAATTTCATGGCGGTCAGACGAATTATTTGGTCGTGAGAGTTTGAAACGCGTAGGAATTAATTAAAGGAATTCGAAATTTAATATAGTTTGATTTGAAAAGTTAACTTTTGCATGTGACGGAATTGGCTTTTGTTATATGTTCCATTATTTATGGAATGGAGGTACAACATATAGAATGTCAGGCTGCACACTTTGTTTGGAGTCTGAAATTTTTATGGATGAATAATGCCGCAAAATTTTCTATATAACGACATGAAAATTTTATTTTTTGCAACCAAACCCTATCCTTAACCTTTAGCCACCTCCTTTAACATATTTAATGGCTGAAAATAGTCATCTTTCACCCTCGGTTTCTCTCCATACGCGCACTTTTAGCCTCTAACTTCAACTAGGAATAAAGAGAGCTCAACTAGCTCTACAAATTCAACGGCTGGATTGTCGAATCTTTGACGAATGGAAGCAATAATTGGCCACATTCGTGCGACCTAGGGTATGTCTTAGAGAGAAATTTTGGCGACCGAGCTCGGCTAGGCGGTGGGGGTAGGTGCGCCTTGTGATGACGAAGGTGGTGGCGATGTTGGATCAACCTCTAGTGACGTGAAGATAACGGCGGCAGCAAGAAAGCGCGGTCAAGATGGGTTTTGGTTGGATGCCTAGAAACGAGATTTGGGGAGAGGGAAAGTTAAGTTTAAAATTTATTTAATTAAGTTAATTAACATATTTTTAAGTTATTTTTATTTAATTAAAATGTTCATTGACTCATAGTTGACTTGTACAACGTCCAAATCGAACGCGACGAGTTGCATTGTGATTGTATCGACGAAGGCTACGTTATGGAGCTGGATTGGAAGAGATTAATAGTTGTTGGAATTTAGGCTAAAAACCGGACAACTATTCGGTTCTCATCCAAAATCAAAACGTTTCGACGGAAACGAAAATCAGTGTAAGTTTAACTCACATTATATTTTATTATATCATATCTATGATGTTATAAATGTTTATTTATTGCTTGGATGTTAGTTAAATTGTTTGGTTGATTTTCTTGTTGAATCTCCATTTGGAAAATGGATACCATATTTAATTGGTTGTTTTGTACCTCTTTGATTATATGTGTGTGTGCGTGTGTATTATCCATAACCATTGTTCTACAGGGAATGTTTGTAGGAAGACCCTAAGGGGTTTTCTCACCACTAATTTGTTGATTATTCCACATGCTGCTTATATTGATTTTAATTCGCAATTAATCTTGATATTCTATTTAAATTGTTTAAATGTCATTATAGCAACTTTCGCTACATCGTCAATTGTTGAATATGGTCTCCCAAACCCTTCGTGTATGTTGTTTTGAGCTTGGATTTTCATAAAATAGATATTTAAATTCATTAATCAATATTATTAATAATATTTAAATTAATTAATTATTTAAATTAATTATGTTTATTGATAAATAATTTTAACTAATAATGTTAGAATTTTATTAATCCATCTAGTTAATGATATTTGGATTTAATTAATCCTTTTCGTTAATGATTATTTTAATTTATTAAATTATTATAATTAAAGATGTTTAAATTTAATTAATCGTTTTAATTAGTGATAACTAAATGAATTAATCATTTAATTAATGATATTTGGGTTTAATAATCATTTAATTAATGATGTTTAAAAGTAATTAATCATTTTAAATAACGATGTTTGAGTTTAATTAATTATTCGGTGTTTTAAATTTAGTTAATCATTTTAATTAACGACGTTTGAATCTCTTTTATCATTTAAAATAATGATATTTGAATTTAGTTAATATTTTTAATTAATGGGGTTTTAAAAATTATAATTGACTTAATAAAAGAGTCTAAGGTAAATTAGTTGATTTAACAAAAGTGTTTTAAAGTTAATTAGCTAATTTAGTATATTAAAGAAGTTAAAGAACTAATTTGATAAGTTTCAAAAGTTAAATTCCTAATTAAATAAAGGTATTTTTGAGCTAATTAACAATTTATATAAAGATAATATATATATTTATTAAAGTGATCATAAATTTGATTATTTTTCTTTTGAGATAAATAATAGCGTTTTTAAGATTTTAAGAGTATAATGTAATTAATTACCTTTCAAGATAATTGACACTGGTTTAAATTTCTAAAAGGGATTTAATTTGATTAAAAAAGGTTATTTAAATTCTCCTTCGAGATGATAACAATTGATTAAAATTTATAAAAGTAATTTAATTGATTATTATCTTTTGGGGTAATAAATATTGTTTTAAATTTCATAGATAATAGTTAATAAATAAAATCTTTTAAAAGTATTATTTCAAATAAAGCTAAGTGTAAATGGTTTGGATTTTATAATAAACAATGTTTTAACATTTGTTTTGACCCTGGTTTTAATACACTTAGAAAATATAATTTTTCCTCTTAAAAGGAATATTTTAAAGAAGAATGATTTTAAAGTGTCTTCAAAAGTGTTGTATTGTGAAAATCAAGCGCAAGTGAAACGACCATCTTATCATTCTCGATAGTGGATTTATCGACTTTGACTCTACTTTCTTCTTTTTATTTCTTCACTCTATAACAATGTGTTACTCAATTAAGCATCATTATCCTTTGTCAGAAACGACTAAACCCAAAGAGCAAGTGAGGGTCAAGCTATGTGGGTTGCTTCCATTAGGGTATTTTCACATCCACTCAAGATTGTATCGGTTGTTGCACATCGAGATGTGAATTAATCGGATTCTTGGTAACAGTTGGAGGTTTTTGAGAGCCATCGAAGTTCCCAAGTATAAAGGTATGCTTTCGGTAAGGGGGGCACACCCTCCTAGTCATTTGTTGGAAAAACATCTCTTTTCCATTGTTGTTAATTCAAACTTTTGAACCGTTTCCTTAATTGCATGGAGAACTGCATTGTGATCTTCTCTATGTTCAATTATTTGTAACCATTCTTTCAAGTCTGCAATTGGATATTATTTATGCTTATTCAATCATCATGGGATTTGTTCGTACTAGTACATAGCCCCTTTATTTGGATTGTTTTTGTTGTTATTTCCATTCTTGCTTGATTAGGTTATTGTTTTGATTTATTTTCCATTTCTTCATCTATGGATGTTATTCTTGTGAGGTAAAAACCCATTCCACATTAGCGGCGTGATCTCAAAGAATTTTTACATGTTTATCATATGAATAGAGTTTTCTCACGCTGTTTTTCCAGACTGACCTGGGTGTTATTTTATTATAATACACGGGTCAGACCGAGTTTTTCCAAGATTGGCTTTAGTGATATGGAGCTATTTAAGAAGAGCTTGACGTTCACCAATCATAGTGTTTTATTTCAGTTGTATTATATCGTATACCTATCAATAATTATAAGGTCAGAATTTTATAATTGCCCAGCTGACAATGTTTGCTTTTAACTCTGATATACTCTGTATTTTTTGAGTGATAGATTTTATTGTCCTTGTTATATTATATGTTGTCGATTCCGCTGTGAAGTTCTCTATTCTTTACTTTTTATTTACCCTAATAATATGCCCTTTTTTAGATTAGATGTGCAACAATGGAACACAGTGGTAGTGTCTGGTGTCGACTTTTGATGATTAAAAAGTTGGGTCATTACATAATTACTAAGGACATGGAACGTATGATGTTCTTTATACATCACATAATAACGAACCAATCTTCAAAACAAATTATTTTCAAAATTTATTTTATATACATTCATATATGCTTATGTTATCTTAAACACTTTAAAATAACATAACATATATCAATATATGTATAATACATGTATACAAGTGTTGATTAATTAATCTATTTAATTAATTCACTTTATTAATCTAGTTGATATTTTTAATTCTGAAATTATTATTTAAATATTTTCAAACATTTTGTAGATATCATTATCTTTTTAAACATTTTGAAAACTTATGTTGTATTTTAACATTTATAATAAACATATATTTATTTTAAATTTTACTTTTAAATTTAAATTCTTTAGTTTTTATTTTCAAAATAATCTTGAAAATTAGCTCATGGCCCAATTCAAATTGAGTCTTTTCTATTAGGGGCAACTTTGGGCTCGCTTTACCTTTTAGGCCAGGCCAGTAACCAGGTAAGACAAGATACTTGATTACCGAATTCCAATCCTAGACATTGCATTTCTAGACACCATATTAAGTGGGCAAGCTTAATTAGTTAGCCCTAACATGACTCATTCAGAACGCATAGGCTATTGGGCTCTGATACCATTGTTAGAACTGGGTCATCCCGTAATGAAGTAAAATGGAAAATTTCAAAATTTTCATTATTAGATCTTTATTGGGCCTATGAAATTTAAATTCATTTAGATCTTATTTAAGTTTTCTTTTTGATAAAATCTTTATTTTAGTTAATTTGTAAATAAAGTTTTTTTGTGTGTTATATAATATGACCATGTGTATCATATATACATATGTACGTGCACCTACAACATATACGGTGTATATGATTTAACATGTTTGCGTATGAGTGTTGGGATTTACAACACAACGGACATATTAGCCCCTCCATATACATATGTGTTGTCATATATATACATATATATATATATATGTAGACACACACACATGCACATACACTTACATACATACATACATACATAATGTGATTTGGAATTATACTTATAGTATAAATATAAATGACATTATTAAATAGTTATATTTATAAATAAAAATAAAAATAATTTCAAGTTCAAATTCAATATATATATATATATATATAGTTTTGCTATGGTTATATGTGTATATAATCTTATAAAATTATTTTGCTAATCAAAGTTTTTTTGTTCAAGTGGCAATCAATTAGGTTTAAATAGGCAACTAATAGGAGAAGGAAATAGTGGAGGTTTAATGAAATAATAAGGATTTAAGAAAGTAATAAAGGAGAATCAATGAAGAGTGTGTATATATAAAATCCTATAAAGTTATTTTGGACTAATCAAAGGTTTATTTTATTCAAGTAGCAATCAGATAGGTTCAAATAGTCATTAATATGAAGAGGAAAGAGTGGAGGTTTGATGAAATTAATTAGCGTTTAAGAAAGTGATGAAAGAGAATCAATGAAGAGATCTTTCTTCATTTTTTATTCCTCTCTTATCTTTTCAAATCAAAAAAATTCTTTCACATCTTAATCTTATATTTTTTTTCCTTTTCACCTTTTAATTAATTATAAACAAAACAGACATTTACATAAGTATATGTATACAAAACAATTTCAAGATATATGTGTATGTATGTGTATGTAATTTTATGCTTATTAAATATACATATAAATATATATATATAAACAAATACGTATTTCATTTAATACACATATTAGAATAATTTACTATATTACAAATACATACATTCATACATACATACATATATATTTAAAAATTAGACATATACATGATCATATAAAGTTTAGTTCCTTTTTATTCCAGAATAATAACATCTATAAGGGTAAATACATGATTGTATATACAACCATATATTTTGCTCTTATGCAATTGAAATTATTTCTTTTAATGTCTCTTTCAAACATTGTAAATTTTGAAACAAAAAAAAAAGCAAAGGAATTTAGTTTTGATTCAATAGTCAGAATCATATGTCCAAATACACAAACACACATATATACAAAAGGAATTTGTGATCACATATACGTACACAATCACATCTCATGTTGACAACACATACTCTAACACCCACCCTCTATACACATACTATCAAAGAGTAATACTAGGTAATACTGTCCAACAATATGGAGAATGGGACGATATTGTACTATCATACATGAATATTCCCTTGGACTAATGCTGATACGTATTTCAAAAATTGAATGAACAACTCACATATACGTACACAATATCGGTAGAAAGAAATAAATGCATACATTTCTAAGGTAGAATAATGCACAATATAATATAGAAAATATAGGGAACATGGATTTGGTAGCACAACGATAATATACAATATAATATATATATATATATATATATATATATATATATATCTGGGTAGGACAAACCAAGTCAAATTCCCACTAACTCAAAAATACGTACAATGCATCCAATATACAACCCAATATTATATATACATGAGATATCCCAAAACATAATGATATATAATATATGTACGCTCCTTGCACATCATCCACAAACCGGTCATCTTGTCTTTGAACCTGAAATGTCTATGACTGTCCCAAGTAGTAAACAAATAACACATAGGTTAGACTATGTCCAAAATGTGAGTGCCAATATATCGCAATAATAGTATCACATCACAAAACTATGGACAAGTAATACTACCCATATATAAAAGTCAGGTCAAGCTACATACTGGAGGGTTTAATGTCAAATGGGTGAAACAATCCATGCACCTAAATATCAATAAGTATAAGAGATCATAACCGCATAGGACACGATTTCAGTAACATCATGGTTATCTCTTGAATAATCATAAAACAGACATACCCAGTGTAATATCCCATTATTTTGGACCATTCAAATCGACAATCAAACCACACATGTCAAACTTGAATCGTTCAAAACAACGGATTGTTAATAAATTTGGGGAAAATAAAATCAGTCATAGAATCACAGACATATAATAGCATAATATCTCGCAGTGGAATAAATAAACATAGTAGTTCATGAAGCTACTAAATACATGGTGTCAAAAAAAATACATAATATCATAGTAAGAAAGCAAGTACAACTGGAAATCCAAATACATAAATCCACTAATACATAAGTCCACTAATACATAAGTCCACTAATACATAAGAAAATGACTGAAGGGAAATAACTGAAATAGTAAATAATAGATAGATAGTAAAATTTCCAAAAGATCTCTAGCTCCAAAACATGAATCCAAAGCTGTGATACTCAGGCTGACCCAGGCATAAAGTCAAACTAAACACTCGAGTCAGGACATAACTTATAAAAGTAAATCGACTCAAGTGAAATATACCATAAAATGCATCAACGACTTAAAGGATGCTTAAGATCGCTAATCCTTTAAGGATCCATTACACTATTTACATATGTAGTAATATATGTTATATACGTAATGTCTATTAGTGAAGTAAAGTATTAAAATACCATTAAGGTGTTACTCATATCCCCATTAACATATTTTATAAATGTCGTGGCCTACACAGTACTGTAAACTCCACCAAATCAGTGGGCTATTTAGGAGCACTCCATAGGTACGACACAAACCAAAATCGTAGTAGGTTCGATAAGGTAGATGACAAGGCACGTGAGGCTATACCCTGGTAGGATTCTACCGATTTACCCTTTTGGGCTGATGGTAACGCATAGTCGCAGCTACCGCCCACCTCGTACAACACTCCCAAAGTCAAAGGTGTGCACCAATCAATCACAAAGGTAAGAGATATGGTATCGAAGATGTGTGTCCGATTGGAGGAGCTACCTCACTTCGCCCATCAATTGCTCCTATTTTAGTCATCTTATTTAGGGCTCATTTTATACCTCAATGCAGCAACGTCGTCAAACTATCATACTTCGTTCTGGATTCTCCACTGCGTACACAATTGGTAAAGCGGTCTCGAAATTAGCAAAGAGTATGACAATATCCGACCCCAGTCTCTTTAACAACCAAACACTTACCATTTTACACACCGCGGTATTTTTTTATTTTCTTATAAAGCATTTAAAATCAACAAATCATAATTTATTTTAAATCAATACTAAAATATTTAACTTCGTTATATTTTAGATTTTAAAACAATCTTTTCCCATTTCACCATAACTCTATTTATTACATTCAAAATCACATTTTTTTAAATTTAAAATAAAATATGAAATAAATTTAAATCCTTTAAATCGGATTTAATTACAATTCATTCTCTACTCAACTCATTTTATTTATTTAAGTTAATATATAAAATCTCTACTTATTATGTTATATTAAACTATACTTATTGTTATATTTAATTAAAATTGTACTATTATATTAAGTTAAAAAAGTATATTATTATATTTAATTAAAAATTATATTATTATATTAAATTAAAAATTATATTATTAAGTAAATAAAAAAATTATTATTATATTAAATTAAAAATTATATTATTAAGTTATATAATTAAAAAAAAAATTATAAGTTAAAATCTTAAATTTCCTTTTTATAGCATATATTAACTTATAAAAAAATTAAACATATAAAATATTATTGTATAAATTTCAAAAAAATCCTTAAACTTGCTTTAAGTTAAATAAATCAAATTTATAAATCCAAAACATACTTAAATATTTTAGAAAATACATTGAAACTAACCATGGTGCCCGTATAAAATTTTCTACCCTATGGTCAAGTGGTACGGATATATGTCATTTCAATCCAAAAAAATTAAATTCTCGGGTATATATCATTTCAACCTACAATCCCAAGTAAATTTCAAAAATAAATAAAATCGCTCGAGCCTATCATTTCAGCCCGTAACGATTTTCCCTATCCTACGAGATCATTCGACTATGTATCATTTCAACCCATAGTGAGGGAACTTGCAGTGTGATAACAATAAATATGATAAATATAACATTAGTTGCATATCGTGCCATGTAACAATTACAGGATCCATTATCATGTGTGATACATATCATAACCAATATATATTATTACCAAGCACACATTAACATTTCAACGATAACTCAGTTGATATCAATTTACTAAAATACAAGTAAATAAGTCATGAGTGATCTCTCACCTACTGTGGTTAGTGAACGAACGACTATGACTACGAACGAGGCACAAACAAGCACGAATAAGCCAAAGCCCGAATACGAACGCGAACAAAATCAACACTTCAAAATCTAAAGCTTTAAAGAAAATATAAAATGAAGAAGAGAAGGCAAATAAGTTTGGTCTAGGGGTTCGGCCTTGGTGGTTTGGGATCGGCCTACGGGTGTTTGGGCTCGGGTGTGTGTGTGTATGGTTTAGGTGTACGATTATGGAGGGTAGGTGAGGCAAAGGGTTGCTGGTGGTGGGGTGGAGCTAGGGTATTGCCGAGTGGGTTGTGGTGGCCGTGTGTGAGTGTGTGAAGGGTAGGCGTGTGTGTGGAAGGGTGGGTAGACCGAAAGGTTGAGGGTGGAGGAGGAGGGTGGAGTGTATGAGGCCGAGAGGAGGAGATGGAGGGTAGGCTAGGGGAAAGAGGAAAGAGAAGGAGAGACTAGAGGAAGAGAGACAGGGAGGATTTGGGATAAGGGGTTTAGGAATTTGGAGAAGAAGGTTTATTGTAGTTTCTATTTTCAGGAGGAGGAATGAGAAAGAGGAAGAAGCAGAAACTAATGTACGTTTATAATTTCTGAGCGAATGTGACTGTTTGGAATAGGTACGTAGCTATTCAGGAAGCCTTTTCAAATTCTAGCCCAACAGATCAAGCCCAAATAGATCAAGACAAAATTCAAAACCCAAATAAAAGGAAATAGAAAATACAACAAATAAATGCGTGTTTTATGCCGAAAATTGCATATTTATAGATGTAGAAATCGGATTTTAACGAAACAAAAAGCGGAGAGGAGATTAGAATTTAGTCTAGTTTCATATAAAAGAATAAAAATTTAAATTTAAAATTCCAAATTTAAAATTTCCAAACAAAAGTCAAACTTCGACCAAGTTTACCAAAATTTGAAATTTTGAAAAAAATTCAATTTTATTGAATTTGGAAAAATATTTTACTCCATATTCCAAAAATCGATATTTAAATTCAAATTTATAGATTTTTAAAATAATTAAAATCAAAAATAAAATAAAATTCCTTTTAAAATTTTGATTGAATTTATGGGTCGTTACACTCTCCCCCACTAAAAACTTTTTGTCTTCGAAAAGGAATGAGACAAGGGAAATAAAGCACAGAAAGATAAGATAGATTAACAAATAGTACCTGGAACAAACAACTCCGGATTCGAAGCACGTATGCTATCCTCCATCTCCCAAGTAAAATCGCGATCATCAGTACTCCACTGCACCATGACCAGGTTGACAGATTTCCTTTTCAACTGCTTCGTACATCTATTGACAATACTAAGTGGCTTCCTCTCGACTGTAAGGTTTGGCTCAACATCCAAACTTCCGAGTACAGTAGGCTGAACAATCAAAGATGGATCATAAAGATACTTGCGAAGATGCAAAACGTGGAACACATTATGCACTCCAGATAGCTTCTTAGGCAAATCCACATGATAAGCTAAAGTACCAACTCTATCTAAGATGCGAAAAGGACCAATGAATCAAGGAGCAAGCTTTCCTTTTTGACCAAACCAAATCACATTCTTCAATGGAGAGATCTTAAGAAAAACCTGATCACCTATTGCAAATTCCAAACTCTCCTTCGACTATCAACATACTTCTTCTACCTATCCTGAGCAATCCTCATCTTCCTCCTAATCTCCTCAACCTTCTCAGATGCTTCTAAAATCATATTAGGACCAAGAACTAAACACTCACCGAATTCAATCCAGCAAGATGGAGATTTGCAAGGTCGTCGGTAAAGAGCAGCAAACGGAGACATTGCGATACTAGCCTGAATTCAAAGGATGGAATTAAATAGATTAGCGCTTAAGGTGGCCTTAAATTAAAATTTTAAGATTATACCCGATAGCTATTGTTATAAGTGAATTCAATGAGATGGAGATGACTCTTCATAATAAAGAATACAGGCACGAAGAAGAACTTCCAGAATCTGATTCACTCTTTCTATCTGACTGTCGGTCTGTGGATGATAAGCTGTGCTCGGATTCAGACGAGTACCTAAAGCTTCCTGAAATGCTCTTCGAAACTGGCTAGTAAAGATGGGATCTCTATCACAAACTATACTGATTAGAACACCATGAAGTCGAACATCTCTCTCATATAAATCCCAACCAAACTAGAAGCAGTTCGGTTAGATCTGACTGGAATGAAATGAGCTGACTTGGTCGGTCTATCAAAAGCTACCCAAATACTCTCATTACATCCTCTAATCCTTGGTAATCCATCAATAAAATCCCTAGAAACCTATTTCCACTTCCAATTAGGAATCTCAAGGGGTTGCAATAATCCAACGGTCTTTTGATGATCGGCCTTAACCTGTTGACAAGTGGCACACCTACTAACATAAAGGGAGATATCACGCTTCATACCGCTCCACCAATACAACTTCTTCATATTCTGATACATCTTCGTCACACCAGGATGAATAGAAAGTCTACATAGATGATTTTTCTGAAGTAACTCTTGCCTCAATCCATCGACGTTCGAAACACAAATCTGATTAATAATCCTTAGAATCCCTTTATCATCAATTTGTGCTCCTGTTCCAACTTGGTTACCACCTACCCTATTACGAACATTCTCCTTAATAAGCCTCAGCATCTCATTCTCATCTTACTTAGCAATAATACGATCCATAAGAGGGGAAGAAATAACAAGCTGACACAACAATGCCTTCTTCCGGCTTAAGGCATCTATTACAACATTTGCTTTCCCGGGAGTATAGTTGATGTTAAGGTCATAAGAAGATAGAAACTCAATCCATCTAACCTGCCTCTAGTTCGAATCCTTGTAGGTGAAAATATACTTCAATGATTGGTGATCTGTAAAGAGCTCAAACTTAGTTCCCAAAAGCTGATGTCTCCATAACTTCAAAGCAAACACTATAAAAAGCAATTCCAAATCATGGGCTGCATAATTGGCTTCGTGGGTATTGAACTGACGATTGGCATAAGCAATAACCTTCCCATTCTGTATCAAAACAGCTCCCAAACCTTCTCGACTAGAATCAGTGTATACTATTAATCCTTTTCTTCCATTTGGAACGGTAAGAACTAGTTCAGAGGTAAGCTTATGCTTTAATTCATTGAATGCAGCTTCACACTTATCATTCCATATAAACTTAGCATTCTTATGAGTCAAAGCAGTGAGAGATGCAGCAATCCAGGCAAAATTCTCTATAAATATCCGATAATAACCAGCAAGGCCCAAAAATCTATGGATTTCAGAAGGAGTCTTAGGTTTTTCCCAATCCTGAAATAGAATAGGGAATAATGATTATAAAGAAAGATAGAATAACTAAATTACGAAAGAAGGAAGAGGGTAGACTTACATCGATCACAGCGATCTTAACTGGATCAACAGAAACTCCATTACCAGAAATAATATGCCTAAGAAATCAGACTTCATCTTTCCAGAAATGGCATTTCATGAATTCAGCTTTCAATTGATGACTCCTAAGGGTTCCAAGAACAAAGCTCAAATGTGATTCATGCTCCGCCTTTGACTTAGAAAAGACAAGAATATCATCGACGAAGACTAGGACAAACTTATTGAGAACATCACGGAAAACACGATTCATAAAATTGATAAAGAAAGCTGGAGCATTAGTCAAACCAAAAGACATAACTAACCACTCATAGAAACCATTCTTAATACGGAAAGCAGATTTGGAAATACTTTCCTCAGCAACTCTGAGCGGGTGGAAACCGGTAGCAAGATCAAGCTGAGAGAACATTCTAGCTCCATGGAGCTGATCGAAATATCATTGATACGAGGCATAGGATATCTGTTTTTCATAGTGAGCTTATTCAGCTCCCTATAATCAACACACATCCTCGAAGAACCATCAGACTCGGTGACAAAAACCATGATGGCCCCCCATTCTGAATGACTAGGTCTAATCAGACTCGTGGGGTCTTCAATTTGCTTCCTCAACTTGACATTCTCTTGAGGTGCCATTCTTCTAGGAGGAAGAACTACTGGTCGAGCTCCAGGAATATATCAATATGGAATTCGATCTCCCATTTAGGAGGTAAAGAAGTGACTTCACCAAATACACAGGATAGAGTCGAACCACAAGAGCTGAATCAAGATCACTAGGAGAAGAATAAAGAGAAAATATAAAATTGCCAGCATAATCTCGAGGCATATGGCACTCGATCACCAAAGGATTACCCTTATCATCAACAAGAGAAACGACTCGGGCTTTACAAGAGATAAGGCTTCATGTTTCTTCAGCCAATCTGCTCCAAGCAACATATCAAAAGGATCGAAACCAAGAATATATAAATCATGAAAAAAACGATGGTTGTTGTAGACGAGTTTCACCTTTTTACAAATCCTACCAAGGTTCGCGGGACCACTAATAGGATTAGAAACACATAAGGGTTCAGTTGCATATTCAGGTGAAAGGATATGCTCAAACTTATCACAAAGATCAATAGAAATGAAGCTATAAGAGGCTCTGGTGTCAAATAGAACACGAATAGGATAATTAAGCAAAGAAAAGGTGCCCTGAAGAGTACCTTGGGTATCACTAGGAGTAGGAGGAGTTGAAGACATAACTGTGAAGATTCCAGATGGCTTGCCCTTCTACTAATTAGAACAATCCTTCTTGAAGTGGCCAGGCTGCAAGAAAATATGGCAAAGATCAGGCCTAGTCATCTGAACTGGTGGAACAGAAGCTCCCAATGAACTAGGATAGCTGTAGGCATAGTGTGCCTTCTGATCACACTTGAAGCAAGTAATGGAAGATAGATCAATAAGTTGTCTCTAAGAAGAAGATCCTATATCCTGAGTCTTCTGCCAATTCTTCTTCTGCTGATGAAAGTTGGACTTCCTCTTCTTGGAGCTGTTGGAAAAAAGCTGAGATGAAGGTGCATGAACAACAGATGTTTCTTAAAAGTGGGGTTCTCGTATCTGATGGCCATATCCATCAATCCAGTCAAAGGGCCGTGCACATGGGCAATCAAATGATCATAATACTTTGGGCGAGCTCCAGCTATAAACTTCTCATTCTTCTTAAGAGGGGTATCAATCAAGCTAGGACAAAACTTGGACAGTTCGTTGAACTTCCTCTCATACTCAGAAAATGTCATATTCCCTGCTTAAGATCCATAAATTCCCTGTATAGCTGAGACTTCCCGGCTTCGGGCATCCACATAGCTACAAAAGCACCCCTTAAATACGATATCAAGATTTAATAAAGATTCCAGAAAGATAACTTGGCCTTCAAGTCTTCAACTTAATCAGACTCTTGGGGAACAAGTCTTCAATTTTCTTCCTGAACTTGACCTTCTCTCGGGGTGCCACTCTTCTAGGAGGAAGAACTATTGGTCGAGCTCTAGGAATAGATCAATATGGAATTCGATCTCCCGTTTAGAAGGTAAAGAAGTGACTTCATCAAATACATCAGGATAGAGTCGAACCACGGGAGTTGAATCAAGATCACTAAGAGAAGAATTAAGAGAAAATAAAAAATTGCCAGCATAATCTCAAGGCATATGGCACTCAATCACCAAAGGATTACCCTTACCATCAACATGAGAAACAGCTCGGGCTTTACAAGAGATAACGGCTTCATGTTTCTTCAGCCAATCTCCTCCAAGCAACATATCAAAAGCATCGAAACCAAGAATATATAAATCACTAGAAAAACGATGGTTGTTGTAGAAGAGTTTCACCTTTTTACAAATCCTACCAAGGTTCACGGGACCGCTAATTGGATTAGAGACATATAAGGGTTCAGTTGCATATTCGGGTGAAAGGATATGCTCAAACTTATCACAAAAATCAATAGAAATGAAGCTATAAGAGGCTCTAGTGTCAAATAGAACACGAATAGGATAATTAAGCAAAGAAAAGGTGCCCTAAAGAGTACCTTGGGTATCACTAGGAGTATGAGGAGTGGAAGACATAACTGTGAAGATTCTATATGGCTTGCCCTTCTACTGATTAGAACAATCCTTCTTAAAGTGGCCAGAATGCAAGAAAATATGAAAAAGATCAGGCCTACTCATCTGAACTGGTGGAATAGAAGCTCCCACTGAACTAGACAACTGAAGGCATAGTGTCCCTTTTGATCACACTTGAAGCAAGTAATGGAAGATAGATCAATAGGCTGCCTCTAAGAAGAAGATCCTAAATCCTGAGTCTTCTGCCAATTCTTCTTCTTCTGATGAAAGTTGGACTTCCTCTTCTTGGAGCTGCTGGAAAAGGCTGAGATGAAGGTGCATGAACAACAGATGTTTCTTAAAAGTGGGGTTCTCATATATAATGGCCATATCCATCAATCCAGTAAAAGGGTCGTGCACATGGGCAATCAAATGATTATAATACTTTGGGAAAGCTCCAGCTATAAACTTCTCATTCTTCTTAAGAGGGGTATCAATCAAGCTAGGACCAAACTTGGACAGTTCGTTGAACTTCTTCTCATACTCAAAAAATGTCATATTCCCTGCTTAAGATCCGTAAATTCACTGTATAGCTGAGGCTTCTCAGCTTTGGGCATCCACTTAGCTACAAAAGTACCCCTGAAATACGATATCAAGACTTAAGAAAGATTCCAGAAAGATAACTTGGCCTTCAAGTCTTCAACTTAATCAGACTCTTGGGGAACAAGCCTTCAATTTGCTTCCTCAACTTGACCTTCTCTCGGGGTGCCATTCTTCTAGGAGGAAGAACTGCTGATCGAGCTCCAGGAATAGATCGATATGGAATTTGATCTCCCGTTTAGAAGGTAAAGAAGTGACTTCACCAAATACATCAGGATAGAGTCGAACCACAGGAGTTGAATCAAGATCACTAGGAGAAGAATAAAGAGAAAATATAAAATTGCCAGCATAATCTCGAGGCATATGGCACTCAATCACCAAAGGATTACCCTTATCATCAACAAGAGAAACGGCTCGAGCTTTACAAGAGATAAGGCTTCATGTTTCTTCAGCCAATCTCCTCTAAGCAACATATCAAAAGGATCGAAACAAAGAATATATAAATCATGAAAAAAACGATGGTTGTTGTAGAAGAGTTTCACCTTTTTACAAATCCTACTAAGGTTCGCGGGACCGCCAATAGGATTAGAAACACATAAGGGTTCAGTTGCATATTCAGGTGAAAGGATATGCTCAAACTTATCACAAAGATCAATAGAAATGAAGCTATAAGAGGCTCTGGTGTCAAATAGAACACGAATAGGATAATTAAGCAAAGAAAAGGTGCCCTGAAGAGTACCTTGGGTATCACTAGGAGTAGGAGGAGTTGAAGACATAACTGTGAAGATTCCAGATGGCTTGCCCTTCTACTAATTAGAACAATCCTTCTTGAAGTGGCCAGGCTGCAAGCAAATATGGCAAAGATCAGGCCTAGTCATTTGAACTGGTGGAACAGAAGCACCCAATGAGCAAGGACAGCTGTAGGCATAGTGTCCCTTCTGATCACACTTGAAACAAGTAATGGAAGATAGATCAATAGGCTGCCTCTAAGAAGAAGATCCTAAATCCTGAGTCTTCTGCCAATTCTTCTTCTGCTGATGAAATTTGGACTTCATCTTCTTAGAGCTGCTAGAAAAAGGCTGAGATGAAGTTGCATGAACAACAGATGTTTCTTAAAAGGGGGTTCTCATATCTAATGGACATACCCATCAATCCAGTAAAAGGGTCATGCACATGGATAATCAAATGATCATAATACTTTGGGCGAGCTCCAGCTATAAACTTCCCATTCTTCTTTAGTGGGATATCAATCAAGCTAGGACCAAACTTGGACCGTTCGTTGAACTTCCTCTCATACTCAGAAAATGTCATATTCCCTGTTTAAGATCCATAAATTCCCTGTATAGCTGAGACTTCCCGACTTCGGGCTTCCACTTAGCTACAAAAGCACCCCTGAAATACGATATCAAGAGTCAAGAAAGATTCCAGAAAGATAACTTAACCAACTTATATCCAACTCAAAATTATACATAAACTGCTTCCAAGTGATATCTGCCTCAATAGTGTGGGCTGTAACAGACTCCCACCAATCCTGGGCTGCCTACTGCAACTAACCGATGCTTCTAAGCGTCAGTGATCTCAAGACCAGTGAAAATCCTCCTTAAACTCCTCAGCCACTGCTGAGCTTCAATGATGCTCTCTGCTCCAGTAAACTTGGTACCACCATGCTGAGTGAACTCCTTATAGAGAGTGGTAAATCTAACTGGTGCAACGGGTTCTGGTGCTGGGGCAATTCCCTGACCCCTACCTCTGGCATTCCTACAATTCATCCTGGAAATTAAAGAATGAATTTTAGGACAAGGATAAAGATAAAGATTCAAACTTAAATGAAATCCTAATCAAAGAATTCTAACAAACAAGATGGATTCGAAAGGAATGAAGTTCTAGGAAAAGGATTGAATTTTAAAAAAAAAATATCCAAAAATATTTTAAAACCATTTAAAACAATTTTATGCTTTCAAAATACGTTCTCTCACAAAAAATAATCCTAAGACTGATTTCACTCATTCTAGGGTATCTCTACCAAATCTCTATTGAGTTTTTACCCCGATAGCTAAGGCCTAAAAACCAAAGCTCTGATACCAAATGTAAAATCCCGCTATTTTGGACCACTCATATCGATAATAAAACCACACATGTCAGACTTGAATCATTCAAAACAATGGATTGTTAATAAATTTAAGGCAAATAAAATCAATCACAGACATAGTATAGTAGAATATCTCCCAGCGGAATAAATAAACACAGTAGTTCATGAAGCTACTAAATACAAAGTCCAAAAGCAAGTACAACTGGATATCCAAATATATAAGTCCACTAATACATAAGCAAATGACTGAAGGGAAATAACTGAAATAGGAAATAATAGATAGATAGCTAAATATCTAATAGGCTCTAGCTCCAAAAGATGAATCCAAAGCTGTGATACTCAGGCTGACCCGAGCATAAAGTTAAACAAAGCACTCAAGTCAGGACATACATACTTATAAAAGTAAATCAACTCAAGTGAACTATACCATAAACGCATCAGCAACCTAAAGGATGCTTGGGATCGCCCATCCTTTAAGGATCCGTTATATTTACATATGTAGTGCAATATATGTAATGTCTATCAGTAAAGTAAAGTATTACAATAATGTTAAGGCGTTACCCATATCCTCCTTAGCATATTTTATAAATGTCATGGTCTATACAGTACTATAAACTCCACCAAACCAGTGGGCTATCAGGGAGTACCCCATAGGTTTGATACAAACCAAAATCGCAGTAGGCTCGATAAGGTAGATGACAACGCATGCGAAGCTATACCCTGGGTAGGATTCTACCAATTTACACTTCCGGACTAGTGGTAACGCATAGCCGTAGCTACCGCCCACCTCGTACAACACTCCCAAAATCAAAGGTGTGCACCAGTCAATCACAAAGGTAAGAGATATGGTAACAAAGAAGGGTGTCTGATCGGAGGAGCTACTTCACTTAGCCCGTCAATTGCTCCTGTTTTAGTCATCTTATTTAGGGCTCGTTTTATACCTCAATGCAGCAACGTCATCAAACCATCCTACTTCGTTCTGGATTCTCCACCGCGTACATAACTGGTAAAGTGGTTTCGGAATTGGCACAGAGTATGACAATATCCGACTCCGATCTTTTTAACAACCAAACACTTACATTTTACACACCATTGTATTTTTTTATAAAGCATTTAAAATTAATAAATCATAAGTTTTTTTAAAATCAATACAAAAATATTTAACTTCGTTATATTTTAGATGTTAAAACAATCTTTTCCCATTTTACCTTAACTCTATTTATTACATTCAAAATCACTTTTTTTTAAACTTGAAATAAAATCTTAATTAAATTTAAATCCTTTAAATCAGATTTAATTACAATTCATTCTCTACTCAACTTATTTATTTATTTGAGTTAATATATAAAATCTTTACTTATTATGTTATAGTAAACAATATTTATTATTATATTAATCAAAACTGTATTATTATATTAAGTTAAAAAGGTATATTATTATATTTAATTAAAAATTATATTATTAAGTAAATTAAAATTTCAATTATTATATTAAACTAAAATTATATTATTATATTAAATTAAAAATTGTATTATTAAGTAAATAAAAAAATTATTATTATATTAAATTAAGATTAAGTTATATAATTAAAGTAAATAAATTATAAGTTAAAATCTTAAATTTCCTTTGTAAACGATATATTGCCTTATAAAAAAATTAAACATATAAAATATTACTATATAAATTTCAAAAAAAATCATTAAATTTACTTTACCTTAAAAAAAATCAAATTTATAAATCCAAAACATACTTAATTATTTTAGAAAATACATTGAAACTAACCACGGTGTCCATATAAAATTTTCTACCCTATGGTCAAGTGATACAGATATATATCATTTTAGTCTGAAAATTTTAAATTCCCGGTTATATATCATTTCAACCCGCAATCCCAAGTAAATTTTAAAAATCAATAAAATCGCTCGAGCCTATCATTTCAGCCCATAACGATTTTACCTAATCTACAAGATCGTTCGGGTATGTATCATTACAACCCATAATGAGGGAACTTGCAATGTGATAACAACAAATAGGATAAATATAACATTAGTTACATATCGTTTCATATAACAATAACATGATCCATTGTCATGTGTGATACATATCATAACCAATATATATTATTACCAAGCACATATTAACATTTCAACAACAACTCAATTGATATCAATTCACTAAAATATAGGTAAATAAGTCGTGAGTGATCGGCCTTCTTTGGCTAGTGAACGAACGACTACGACTACGAACGAGGCACGAACAAGCATGAATAAGCCAAAGTTCGAATACCAACGCGAACAAAATAAACACTTCAAAATCCAAAGCTTTAAAAAAAATTATGAAATGAAGAAGAGGAGGAAAATGAGTTTGGTCTAGGGGTTCGGCCTTGGTGGTTTAGGTCAGCCTAGGGGTGAATTAGGCTCGGTTGTGTGTGTGTGGCATGGGGTGTACGACTATGGAGGGTAGGTGGTGTGGGTAGGCGAGGCCGAGGGTTGCTAGTGGTGGGGTGAGCTAGGGTGTGGCCGAGTGGGTAGTGGAGGCCGCGTGTGGGTGTGTGAAGGGTAGGCGTATGGGTGGAAGGGTGGGTAGGCGAAAAGGTTGAGGGTGGCGGAGGAGTATTGAGTGTGTGAGGCTGAGAGGAGGAGATGGAGGATAGGCTAGGGAGAGAGGAAAGAGAGATAGGTTGGGCTAAGGGATTTAGGAATTTGGAGAAGAGGGTTTACTGTAGTTTTTATTTTCAGGAGGAGGAATGATAAAGAGGAAGAAGCAGAAACTAATATACGTATATAATTTCTAAGCGGACGTGACTGTTAGGGAATAGGTACGTAGCTATTTAAGAACCCTTTTCAAATTCTAGCCCAATAGATCAAGCCTAAATAAATCAAACCCAAACTCAAAACCAAAATAAAAGGAAATAGAAAATACAACAAATAAATGCGTGTTTTATGCCGAAAATTGCATATTTAGAGATGTGGGAATCAGATTTTGACAAAACGAAAAGTGGAGACGAGACTAGAATTCAGTCTAGTTTCATAAAATAAAAAAAATTTAAATTTCAGATTTAAAATTTTCAACCAAAAGTCAAGCTTTGGCCAAGTTTGACCAAAATTTGAAATTTCAAAAAAAAAAAATCAATTTTATTGAATTTAGAAAAATATTTTACTCCATATCCCAAAAATGGATATTTAAATTCAATTTATCAATTTTTAAAATAAGTAAAATCAAAATTCAAATAAAATTCCTTTTAAAATTTTGATTGAATTTACAGATCGTTACACCTGAGTCCGTCATAACCAATACATATAAAACGTATACAAAAAATCATTGAAATCATACATACAAAAAAATACAGCTATGGCATAACCCCAATTGCCTTGGTCATCTCTTAGATAACAATAAAGATACGAACATGATCTAACTCCATGCTCTCAGCATCTCGAGCCATCCTCGATAGTTATATAATCAATGTATATAGTGTTAAACATCTACATGGACATATATTTCAATAAACAATCAAGGAGATCTACGATCACATAAGGATTATCCAGACATTTAGCCTCGTGGTAATCGTATTGGCTCTCGGCAACTATATGGTCTCTTAGACCTTTACTATCTACCCATCTCTCAATATTATACATAATCAATTGGAATCTCAGTCCGATGGGCTTTCGGCTCGATAATAACAATATCGACATTGGTCTTAATAAATGAACTGAACGGCACTCTGACGCGTCCATAATGATCTCATATAGTGAATAAGTAGTGTCTATGTCAACAATAATCAAATGGGGCCTAATAGCTCTCAGCCTGCTCCAAGAGCCTTCTGCGCATGCTCTCAGTGCTACTCATATAGTCATTAGTTGGCTCGATGGCCGTCATGACCCAGTATCCATCAAATGCATGACTATGCAATGCAATGGTCATGACACTTCAAGTGCCCCAATGGTATGTAATTGTTAGCCTAAGTGACAAGGAGTAGTGGCTCTCAGCTATGTATACATCAAAGGTATGTCATGGATTCGGGGACGACCCTATAATCAGTCCGCTAGGATGGATACTAGCCAATCTGGTTTACTCCACGTCGTATAATAGGAGTATACAAACAAATGATAAGCACAATTATAGCTCTCGGACTCCTTATTCTCAATTCACATCGCCATAAATATAATACCCCGTAGACTTCACCCTATCGAGTGACATCTATTTATAGAGAGTAATCAAATAAACTTAGGTGTCACATACCACCTAGTGTTACTCGAACATTTCTCAATGCGCATAAATTACACTCTCATATACTATTTTATATAACAAGCCCAAAGAATAACCAAAGAAATATTAAACGAATGCCTCATCCTAAACGGTATTACAACTCGATCTATTCTAATTCCTTATTATGAAAAATTGGTATAAACAGGATATACATTTTATTTAGAAAGAAATACAATTATATCTATGTATGAAAACATATCTATAACTAATAAAACATTTGTAAATTTTAGACAAATAAAATAATTAAATTTATTAGTCTAAATGAAACTCTAACTTTTATAAATCCATCTAGAAATCTCATTTCTGCATATTAAATCTTTAGAGATAGATTGTAAAACTAAATATTGTTCATAACGTTCGTTTCATAATTTCTATAGTTAAATACTATTTCTAAATATTTTTTGTAATATCCAAGTCCATTTATTTATTTCTAAATCCATAAAAATATTTTTTGAAACTTTAGATTATGTTCAAAATTCATGAAAAACGCTTTGAAATCTGTGAAATATTAAATAGAAATAATTTATATTTTTCTAAAATTTATTTGAATTTTCAAACTCCAACAATAGCTCCTATTTAATTTAAATAAATAAAAATTTTCCTAATTTATTTTTGATCAAAATAACCCTTTTTACATGAAATCATTTCATGTTAGGAAAATGTCTTACTTTTACTTTCTAAAATATTTTTTATTTTACTTCTCAAATTTCTTAATAAAAAAAAGCAATGCCCGAACAAGCCTGAAGCTACAATCTCCAAGGGTCGACCTCATATGGTCGACACCCACCCATGAGCGATCGACCACACATGAAGTGGGGGTTTACCGCTTGGGTATAACATAGAGCGTGTAACTCAAGGTCTAACCCATTTCCTAGCACACATTCGATCGCATCTCCATACACACACATACAAGAATTCATGCGCCCATCATCCCATAATCAAAGGCATAACCAGTATCAAATTCTATGGTATCAAAATTCATAGTAAATGGGCTTGAAGCAAACCAATTTCTAAATATAATTAACAACTCAATTCTATAATAGCATTTAGACAAAATTTGTGAGTGCAATACACTTGCCTTATCTTAAGAAATCTCCATCATCCCTATATCACTGCATAGCTTCATGAAAACCTAATTTTCTCCTCTTCAAAAAATGCAACATGACAATAAAAAACTCTAAATTCAATTTTGATGCTTCCTAAGGGTGTAAAGACGTGTAGAGGAGCTTGTATTTAAGTTTTATAATTTTTATAATTTTGTTTGATTTATATTAAATTTTTAAGAATGGGGATTTAATGTTTCATAATTGTGAGATTAGAGAAGATGGAAGAAAATGAATATGGGAGGAGCATTTTGAAAGCAAGGTGATGTTCTAGATTTACCAAGACAATTGCTAGGTGAGGGGTTAAATTCCTAAGTGCAGGGATGGGCCAAGTGGGTATTGGGTTTACTTTCAATTTTTGTTTTCATTCTTTTCTTACTTTCTCATTTCTATTATTTGATTTATCTCTCATCTAAAATAGTTAAGAACACAAAATAAAATTTGTACTTTTTTTATTTGTTTTACTTATGTTACAAAATTTTACGATAATTATTTCTCATAGTTTATACCAATTAAATAATTATTTCCATACTTACATCCTTAGGTCCACTTATTAAAAAAATTCTAAAACTCCTTTCATAATTAAAAACAAAATTCCTTTTTCTATTAAAATAAACATATAATCTTATTTCTTGTCAAAACAAAACATTATAAAAATATTTTAATCACATCTAACACAAACTACTGTAATCTCAAATTTTAAATATCAATATTCCTTAAATTAATTAAATTCATCATTTATTAATAATTCACAACTTTTAAAATATTTATCCCAAAAATGATTTATCGTCAGATCCCCATTATTTCCAATAAAATTTCAAAAACATTCGCATTAAATCTTTAAATCCTCATTTTAATTAACTAAATCATTATCATTAATTTTAATTAGTTATTTCTCAACATCGGATCAGAGTCCTCAGTTTATTTCCTATATGGAAAATCCATAACGAGCTAAAATTATAGGCTTTATTACACTATATTAAATCCTAATATCTAATTATTGTACATATCTTACATATCGTAATATCAATTACTAAACTCCTAGGTGGCTTCTCAAAAGCAACAGTTTATCATCCCACACCCAACATAAGTGGTCATGAGCAATGAGTCGAATAACTCAATTGGGATAATACCCAAGAATCACAACCAAACATAATTTAGATGTTGGAATTTTTTAAAACTTTGAAGTAAACTCTATGATACAAGTATATCCCAAAAATTCACAACACTCAAATAAAATATACAAAAAAATTAATGCAAATCCATATGTATCTTTATCGGTAAAATTTTATGATTACAAAATTCCTTAATAAACCTCAAAGTGTCAAAACGTCAAACAATTTATTTCTTCTAAAGATAATTATGTAAAATAACTCATAAATATGCTTTCTTCAAAGCTCTTCTTATTTTACAAAATTTCGCAAAACCTTTCTAGTGAATAAATATATGATATAGAGGACCTAAAATGTAACAACCCGATTTTTAGGGATACTGAATTGGGAAATGAATAAAGAAAAAATTAATAAAAATAAATGAGAATTAATTTGGTAGTAATAATAATAAGTATTTAAATATTTTTGGAATAAGAATAAAATGACAAATAAATGGAAATAAAATATTAATATGGATGAGAGGAAAATGAATAATCAATGAATCATTTTATTATGTAATTGATGTAACCGATGTAACGAATTGAATCCCCACTTTAACAATGAAATTTATTTTTAGTAAATGAACTAATTTTATGAAAAAAAAGATAGAAATGAAAGTAAAAAAAATTATTTAAAAAGTTTGTTAAATTTGTAAACATTTTCAATGAAATAATTACAGTAAAAAAACATTCAATTAAATGTTGGTGTGTTAAAGTTAAATAAAAGAAAGATTTATGTTATTTTTTATAAAAAAGAGAAAGAATATAAATGTTTTACATGAAATGGAAAGTGTGTATATATATAATAAAATAATGGTTTTGTAAGATATTTCGCATGAAAGGTCTAGAAAGTGAATAAAATAAGGTCAAGAAAAAATCTAGAATAAAGACAAAATAAAATGATTACGTTTTATTAATAAATGAAACAAAATAATAAATTAAGGGGGTATTTAGGGAGAACATTTTAGAGAGGGCTCCATGATAAAAATATTTCTCACCTTCTCATTTCTCATTTCTAAAAAATAATACGTACACTTTCTCAAACAAAACTCAACACTTTCTGATAAAAAACTTTGTGACCCAATCTCTCAATCCCTACAATCAAGCAAAAAAAAGATTTAAAAATATAAAGAAGGAGATTCCCAATCGCTATTGTAAGTATCCCTAAATCAATTCTGTTATGTCTCTTTCATTTTGTTTTTAGCAATAGATATTTAGGGTTTTTTATTTTTGTTAGTAATTGAAAGGAGAAGGGGAGTAATCCAAGAGCTAGCTAATCTACATCTTAAAGGTTGCTACTTTGGAGTTTAAGGTGAGTGAAGTTTTGATCTTTCCCTATCTATGTTATCTCATTCAATGCCTAAGTGTTGGGTAAAGGCAAAGGAAAATTTGTTGAATGATAAGATTAGAAAAAAAAGGATGAAATTTTAATATTATAACCTTATCGTTTGTTGTTCCTTTAATCTAGGTTGGTTTTGTATGATAGTTTGGTTGGTTTGATGATGATTGTTCGAATTACTTTCAATGTTCGACGGAAAATGGTAAAACTTATTGATACATGTAACTTGCATCCTGAAATATCCAAAAAAAGAAAAGATAAATATTAAAGGAAATATATTTTTCAACGACCAGGCAGGCTGTGCCAAACCTACAACCCGTAGGGCAGCAGCCCTCAAGACTGCAACCCAACTCAGGGCTCTGCAGCCCAAACTTGGGCTGCATGTGCGCAGCCAGGTGGGCTGCATATTCACAGCCCAACTTGGCTGCACTGATGCAGCCCAGTTTGCCTATTTTGGGCCGCATTTATCAAATCAGAAAAAATTAATTTAAATTATTTTTTGGAATTTTTTTATATTTTTGAGCCATACGTGTTTTGAACAATAAGTAAGTTTTATTTAAAAAAATTGAAAGCATTTTTATACATCAAAAACATGTGTAGTTTTGCTTTTAATTTTAATAAATAGTCATGGATTTTTTGGTCATAACGAACTATATATAATTTTAATTCAATAAATGAAGTTTTTGTGTTTCGTCTTGATGCCTAAGTATTATAGGGTACTTGTATATTAAAGTGAAACTGAGATTTAGTTATATTCCCATCTATGAACAAGTGTTTCGCTAATCTTTATTTAATTAATGAGAAATATACTGGGTTTAAAATTGATATTTGGAGAATGTTGCCATTATTGATTTTTATTTCAAAAAGTGCTTTGACTTTATAATCGCTTTGGATTTATGGCATGATTTTATAATGAAATAATAAATTTCAAATCTCTTAGATTTTGGGTTGGGATAGATCGAACACTGTCGTACCAGTGGGAAAAATCTCCATCTTGGCCCACCTGATTCAGGATCACTGCCTGAATCGATGGTATGTCATTTACCCTTCTAGCACCAAAAGGTCAACGGTCTACTACATAGGGTTAATTTTATTTTTCTATCGGGATTCCTAATCGGTTGGTCATGGACTATGATGGATGGAGACGAGCGGGTCCAACATGTAGTTCCATGAACGGGTAGCATACGTCCTTTGCCTTATACCATCTTGGTTACCCTTGGTTGATTGTCGGGTGTGTTATGGCGTTCTGAGTAGGTTATGGTGCTGATGTCTTCGTGCATGATCGAGCTCTACCACTGTGATTTTACAATACTAGCGTCTAGTTATTTGGTATATTTTATGAGTCGGGTCATATTTATCCCATAGTTCCCATAATGCAATTTTTTATCTTGTTACTTTTTATATATATAATAGTGAAAAGTGCTTAAGTTGATTTGGAAAACCTAGTATCTTTGGAGAATGTGTGCACAGACTTACTTAATATCATATTGTTTTACATATGATAACTGGAGTGGTATTGTATTGAGTTACATACGATACTTTTACTTAAAATTATTACTTATTTATAATAAGATGACTATGAAACTAAATTTTTTTCATATACGGTACACACCTATGCCCATGTGGTACATTTTACTTTATATACATTGGTTAACTTATTCATTGTCCATAGATCTCACTTCACTCACACTAGAATTAGTCCGGCCCGTGTGGTTTTTTTTATAATCCTCGGGTTAGTTTGAGGGTTTGGTTTGCATGGACTATAGCAGCACTCTTATCCATTTCCATGTTTTGGGGTTTTGGACTATGGAGCTTTCGACTTAGTAGTCATTAGTAATCTATTATGGTATATATGCTATTATGCATTTTGGGAGTGGTATCATGTACTATGGACTATATATTATGGACACTACTATTATGATATATGTTATGTATTATGTATTCTGTTGCTATTGTTGTGTTAAGTTATATGTTCTATTATATTCTGTATTATGTGCCTGGGAAAATTTTTCTTGTACCATTACTTTTAACCGAGAATGAGTATAAATGGTAAGTTAAAAGTTCTTAAAAAATTTCGTGCCAATGTTAGTTCAGGGGAATGAGTATGACATTTAGCCCTATCGAGTCCCATTCTTTGTGCTTTTCGAAAGTAATACTTAGTATTGCTCTTGGTTGACATTGGTACAGGGGCCTGGCGTTACATTGTTGGTATCAGAGCCAAGGCTAAAAGTAGTGTAGAATATATTTAGAATATAAGTTAGCACATGGTAGTAGAAGCATTGTATATGTTCGTATGCCTTAAGTATCACTCCCATAATATAATAATAGTTGTACAAATCTGAACCAAAACCCAAATCTTTGAACGTTCTAGTGTGAGAAATATCTTATTCCAGCTTGATAACATTTCTCGCTATGGCAGAGTAGTGAGAAAGTTGGTTGGATGACCTTCCCGTTTGATGATGGGGCAGTGGTTAGAGTTGATGCAGAACATGCCACAAGCTACACCCGCTCCTAATGCTGCTCCTAGAGTTTATTTCGCTCATTTTTGCAAGGACTTTGTGAGTCTTGGAGGGAAACTCTTCCATGGAAATGAAGGTATGGTTGGAGTTTAGGCTTGGTTGAATACTAATAAGCGAGCTTTTGGACACATAGGTGACAGACCATCAAAAGGTCCAGATTGCTTCTAGATTCCTTCAACATAGTTCCTCTGACTGGTTTGATGTAGTTAGTGTTGAGATAGGTGAGGAGGAGCTAATATGGGAGAGTTTTAGGGAACAATTTGAGCTAAGGTTTGTTCCAGAGGCAGTGAAGGCCATCCTTGCTCGTCGATTTATTGAGCTTAAGCAAAGGGATATGATGGTTCAGAAGTATGTCAACACTTTCAACTCCCTCTCTAAATATGGACATGATTTGGTCATTACCCCCTTAAAAAAGAATTAGAAATTATGGACGGTCTACGAAGGAAGCTGAGAACAATTCTTGACTCAGCTTCACTCACTTTTGACGAGATAGTTGATTTGGCTATGAGGGATGAGGATTTGTATCGAGAAAAAGATGAGGATTCACCACTGAACAGATAGGGCTTTATGCCTAAGAGGGAAGCTCCATTTTACCCTAAGAAGAAGCAAAGGATGGGTTAGGCTTCAGACTCCTAGAAGCAAGATGAAAATGGAGTGAAATGCTGTAGTTGTGGAGTGATGGGGAATTTCGCTAATGATTTCCCCCAGAGGCAGTGCTTTGAGTGTCACCAAATAGATCATTTAAGGAACAATTGTCCACATCTTACAAAGAAGAAGAAAGCAACTAAGCTGAACATGATGGAAGGAGATCTAGGTCTGAGCCAGAGGAAGGGAAAGCAGGTGGCAGTCATAGAAGGTACAATCCCTTTTAGAGATACTTTTATTCGTATAATCTTTGACACTAGTGCCTCCCATTCTTTCATATCTAAGGAGTTAGTTGATAGATATGATTAAGAAGTTTTATACCACATGATATCTCTCAGGGTTGCGAGTCCGATTAGAGGTCCGCAACACTTGGAATGTTATGTAAGGGCTTCGAGCTATTCTTATGCGGACTCCCTTTTTCCTATGACATGCATGTGTTTGAGTACCTTGGCTTTGATATTATCTTGGGGATGGATTGGTTGGGTCAATATGAGGCTCATCTTTCCTACTCAGACATAGTCATTACTTTAAAGCATCCATCTTATAAAGGGCTTATTAATGTGACTCTAGATATACCAAGCTCTAATGCTCATGCTTCTCTCTTTTCCATGGAGTCCGAGAGGATGATGAGGTAGTCAGAGTACCCATTGTCAGGGATTTTGGTGATGTATTTGAGCCGGTTACAGGCTTACCTCCCAAGAGGGCTATGGAGTTCAACACAGATCTTATCCCTATAGCCCAACCAGTCAGTCGACCACCTACTTGTATGCTTCGAGTCAAGATGGAGGAATTTCGTAACAGTTGACTAAATTTGAAGGAAAGCAGTTTATCTGATCCAGTAGCTCTCTTTTGGGAGCTTCTGGAGTCTTTGTAAAGAAAGTTGACGGCTCTCTTTGTTTGTGCATTGACTAAGAAAGCTTAACGAGTTGACTGTAAATAATAAGTATATGTCACTCCTATTGATGATCTTTTTTACCAATTGAGCAAAGGTCTTCTCCCAGCTGGATTTAGCCACTGGGTTCCATCAACTATGAGTAGTGAAAGACAGTATTCCTCTTACTACTTTTTGCACTCGTTATGGTTCATATGAATGGTTGGTGATGCCATTTGGGCTTACGAATGCTCCTTCATACTTTGTGGACCTGATGAATAGAATATTTTGCAGCTATCTTGACCAATTTGTCTTAGTCTTATCGATGACATCCTAATGTATTCCAAGTCCGAGCAAGAGCATGAAGGTCATTTGTAAATTTTTTTTGGAGACTTTAATGGAACACAAGCTAAAAGCTAAGTACTCCAAGTGCCATTTTTGGCAGAAGGAGGTGAAGTTTTTAGGCCATATAGTCTCCGAAGCCAGTCTGGCTGTGGATCCTTCTAAGATTGAAGCCATATTGAATTGGAAGAGACCTGAATCTATTATTGAGATGCAGAGCTTCTTAGGATAGTTAGTTACTACCGGTGTTTTATGAAGATTTCTCTAAGATTTTGACTCCCTTGACAAGGCTCACGAGGAAAGGAGTAAAGTATTAATGGACAGATAGTTGTGAAGAAGCTTTCTCCAAGTTGAAGAAGATGCTCACTAATGCATCATTTTTTGTGATTCCAGAGGGTAATCAGGATCTATACAGATGCTTGTAGGTCTGGCCTGGTGTTAATACTTATATAGAAAGGGCAGGTTATAGCCTACGCCTCCAAGCAATTAAGGCCTGATGAGATTCGATATGTTGTTCATGATTTGGAGCTATCAACCGTGGTCTTTGCTCTGAAGTTGTGACGACGTTATCTTATGGGTGAGCGGTTTGTTCTTTATACAGATCATTTTTCCTTGAAATACTTGTTTTCCCAAAAGGAACTGAACATGCACCAAGAAGGATGGTTGGAGTTTTTAGCGGCCTATGATTTTGATATTCAGTATACTCCTAGGAAAGGAAACCATGTCGCAGATGCTCTGAACCGTAAACACCATGTAGTTATATCGATGATGGTGGCTGAATGGCATGACCTTGAGTTGTTGGCTTCTAGTGAGATTTGTTACAGTATGCCCACTCACAGCTCTGGGAGCATGTTGGCTAGTTTGGTTATGAGACCAGGTCTTATGAATAGGATTTCTCTTGCTCGGAAAGAAGACTCTGTTGCTTTAGATCATATTCATCAGCTGAAGAATAGTGAAGAGGCTGATGATCTAAAAGATTTTGAGTTGGATGCTCTTAGTTGTTTGAGGAAGAAGGGCAGGATCTCTGTAACAAATATTGCAAGACTTCGGCATGAGGTGATGAATGACTTCCATTGTCTGTGATGTAACATTCACCCAAGCGGCAGCAAGATGTATGTGGACATAAAGTGTCGGTATTACTAGGAAGGTATGAAGCACGATATAAGTGAATATATGAAGAATTGTATTACTTGCCAACTGGTTAAATGCGAGCACTAAAAGCCTAGCGGTCTTCTTCAACCTTTGGAGATTTCGCTATGGAAGGGGATCAGGTATAAGTGAAATTAAATTTTATAGTGGTTCACTTATATAAACCCTTTAATGTGCTCTAATTAGTATTTCACTAATGCTTTGTTTAGGTGTCTATGGATTTTATTAATGGCTTGCCTCGATCGAAGCAAGGGCATGATAGCATATAGGTAGTGATGGACTGTTTGATGAAATCTGCCCATTTTGTCTTAGTCAAGTTGAAGAGGGTTGCGCCTTATTTGGAAACGTTGTATGTGAAAAACGTTGTATGTGAAGGAAGTTGTACATATCCATGGTGTACCTAGTAATATAGTTTATGATAGGGATCCATTATTTACTGGTGGATTTTGGAGGAGCTTACAAGCAGCTTTGGGATGAAATTAAATATCAGTTCATCCTATCATCCTCGGTCTGATGGGCAAACTAAGTGAGTCAATAATTGAAGGATTTCTTACCCTCGTGTATTTTGGATTTTGGAGGGCCTTGAAATGAACACCTATACTTGGCAGAGTTTGCATATAATAGGCATGGCACCTTTCGAAGCACTGTATGGAAGACTATGTAGATATCCTGCATGCTGGCTAGAGATTGGAGATAAGTTGGTGCTCGGTCCTGACACTATATGGGAAGCTTCGGAAAAAGTAGAGCTGATTAGGAGGATGAATGAGGTACAAGATAGACAAAAGTCCTATGCATATAGAAGAAGAAAGGACTTGGTGTTTAGTGTCGGAGATCATGTATTCATGAGATGACTCCTCTTAAAGGTGTAATAGGGTTTAGTAAGACTGGTAAGCTTGCTCCTAGATTCATTGGACCCTATCCTATCATGGACCAGATTAGGAAATTGGCCTAGAGAGTTGCTCCACCTGAATAGTTACCGAGTGTGCACAAAATAAGGTTAAATAAAAAAAATCTAGACTAAAGACAAAATAAAATGATTATGCTTTATTAATAAATAAAATAAAATAATAAATCAAGGGGTATTTTGGGAGAACATTATAGAAAAGAGATTCATGATAAAAATATTTCTCACCCTCTCGTTTCTCGTTTCTGAAAAACAATACGTACACTTTCTCAAACAGAAACTCAACACTTTCTGATAAAATACTATGTAACCCAATCTCTCAATCCCCTCATTCAAGCAAAAAAATAGATTTAAGAATATAAAGAAGGAGATTCCCATTTCTATTATAAGTATCCCTAAATCAATTCTATTATATCTCTTTCGTTTTGTTTCTAGGACTAGATATTTAGGGTTTTTTTGATTTTTTGTTAGTAATTGAAAAGAGAAGGGGAGCAATCCAAGAGCTAGCTAATCTGTGGCTCAAAGATTGCTGCTTTGGGTTTTAGGCGAGTGAAATTTTGATCTTTCCCTATCTATGGTGTCTCATTGAATGCCTAATTGTTGGGTGAAGGCAATGGAAAATTTGTTGCATGATAAAATTAGAAAAAAAGAGATGAAATTTCTGATGTTAGAACTTCACCATTTGTTGTTCATTTAATCTAGGTTGGTTTTGTATGATAGTTTGATTGATTTGATGATGATTGTTGGAAATACTTTCAATGTTTAATGGAAAATGGTAAAACTTATTGATACATGTAACTTGCATGCTGAAATACCCAAAGAAAAAAGAAAAAAACCGGAAGAAAAAAATTTCAGAGTCTGCAGTTGCAGCCTCTACAGCTGTAGCAGAGGTGCAGCCTACATCCTCTACGGTTGCAACCCCTGCTGGCAGCCAACAGCTGGCTGCAGCCTGGTAGGCTACAACCCGTAGGGCTGTAGCCTAAACCTGGGTTGCATGTGCGCAGCCAGGTGGGCTGCTTATTTGCAGCCCAATAGGGCTGCACTGATGCAGCCCAGTTTGGCTATTTTGGGTTGCATTTATCAGTTCGGAAAAAAAAATTAATTTAAATTAAACTGCTTTTGTAAAAAAAAATGTTTTTGACCCATGCATGTTTTGATCAATAAGTAAGTTTTATTTAAAATTTCGAAAGCATTATTGTACATAAAAAACATATGTAGTTTTGCTTTTAAATTTAATAAATAGTCATGGATTTTTTTTCATGATGGACTTTAGATATTTTTAATTCAATAAATAAAGTTTTTATGTTTCGTCTTGACGCATAAGTATTATGGGGTACTTGTGTATTGAGCGAAACTAAGATTTAGTTATATTTCAAACTACGATAAGTGTTTCGCTAATCATTATTTAATTAATGGGAAATAAACTGGATTTAAAATTGACTTTTGGAGAATGTTCCCATGGTTGATTTTTATTTCAAAAAGTGTTTTGACATTATAAAAACTTTGGATTTTATGGCACGATTTTATAATAATATAATATATTTTAAATCTCTTTGATTTTGGGTTGCAATAGATTGGACTCTATCGTACCAATGGGTCAAAACTCCATCTTGGCTGACCTTATTCAGGATTGCTACATGAATCAGTGGTATGTCATTTACCCTTCAACCACCAAAGGGTCAACGGTCTTCTTCATAGGGGTAATTTTATTTTTCGATCGGAATTACAGATCGACGGGTCACAGACTGTGAAGGATGGAGACGTGGCGGTCTCACGTGTAGTTCCGTGAACGGGTAGCATATAGCCTTTACCTTAAACCGCCTTGGTTATCCTGGATTGATCGCCAGGTGTGTTATGGCGTTTTGAGTAGGTTACAGTATTCATGTCTCCGCGCACGCTAGAGCACTACCACTGTGATTTTACGATACTAGCGTCTATTTATTTTGTATATTTTATGAGTCGGGTTATATTTATCCCATAATTCCCATAATGCAATTTTTTTATCTTATTACTTTTTTACATAATAATGGAAAATGCTTAAGTTTATTTGAAAAACCCGGTATCTTTGGAGAATGTGTGTGCGGACTATTATCATATTGTTTTACATATGATAATTGGGGCGTATTGAGTTACATACGATACTTTTACTTAAAATTGTTACTTATTTATAATGAGATGATTATGAAACTAATTTTCTTCTCATATATGGTACACACACATATGTCTCATGTTGACTTATACATATGGAACATTTCACCTTTATATACATTAGTTAACTTATATATTATCCATAGATCTCACTTCACTCACACGCGTAATAGTCTGACCCATGTGATTTGTTTTTATAATCCTCGGGTCAGTCTGAGGATTTGCTGGCAGTTTAGGTTTGCATGGACCGTAGCAGCACTCTTATCCCTTTCCATGTTTTGGGGTTTTGGACTAAGGAGCTTTGGACTTAGTAATAGTTAGTAATCTATTATGGTATGTATGCTACTATGCATTTTGGAAGTGGTATCATGTACTATGGACTATGTATTATGGACACTACTATCATCAAAATGTATTATGTATTCTGCTGTTACTTTTGTGCTAAGTTATATTTTATATTATATTCTTTATTATATGCCTGGGAAAAAATTTCTTGTACCATTGCTTTGAACTGAGACGAGCACGAATGGTAAGTTAAAAGTTCTTAAAAAATTTCGTGCCAGTGTTAGTTCAAGGGAATGAGTATGTGAGAAACTGTGGTGGCTATAACACAATGTTGGATCTTAAGGCTATTCAGACACTAGGAGTGGTGAATTGTGTATTAACTACTTACTTATGAATATAAAACTGTATTTAATCAAATTGCAAACAGAAAGAAGTAATCAGAGAATAGGTAATAAAGTAAAATGCAGTAATGTAAATAACACCCGAATTTTTATACTGGTTAGGATTAACCAATCCTACATCCAGTCCTGTAATATATCATGCAGAATTCCACTGTAATCGCTTGCTTTCCACCGGTGGCAAGAACACCTTTACAATCTTTGTTTCACGGGCTACAAGACACACCCTCTTGATTTTACAAGCTACAAGAACACCTTCTCTTTATCACCCACAACAAACTACGGCAAGTGGTTGTAACTTCAATACAGATTCTTGCAGATTCGATACAATGATCCTATAGACCTCCAATGGCAATATATCTTTGAATTTTTTGAGGAATAGGATGAAATCAGAGAGAGAATGATGTGAATTCAAGTACAACTCTCTGATATAGTGTGGCTTGCAAATCAATGAAGAATCGGAGTGAAATAGTATCGATTTGCAAGGAGATTGAAAGAGTATGCAATGGATTTCTTTTGCAAATGTTTGGAGAAGAAGGAGTAAGAGAAAATAAGAATTCCTGATGTTAAAATTCGTTTTCAGAGGCCTTTATATAGTGGTTGAAGAGACGTGTCTTTTGGTGAAGAGGTGGAGGGAAATGTCTCTTCGTTTAAAATTTGAAATTCTAAAAACTGCTAGTATGTCGACATCCCCCTACCTAGTATGTCGACATGGGTGTGTTGCAAAATGAACAGCAACACTAATAAGTGTTGCAAATTTTCAACATTTCAAATTACCTTATATTTGTAGATTTTTGTGATTCGGTTAAGGTCAATGGTTAATGATCTTCAAGTACAATTGCCATGAGATCTTTAACAAGATATTATAAGGTTCAATCAACTCATCATCACTTCAAAAACCTTTATCCTTTAGCATTCTTCTCTAATTGGGTTTTGTTCTTCAGTTGCTCTGATTAACTTTCTTCTATAATTCATTTGCTTCCGCTGTATTCTTGTTTATCTCTGTAAATGTCTCCATAATATACATGATATGACTGCATAACTCGAAGATACGTTAGTAGTAATATTTATGTGGTTGTTGTCATCAAAATCAATACCTAGGGTATTAACAATCTCCTCCTTTTTGATGATGACAACTAGATAAATATTTGAGATAAAATATAATACTTTTATATTTTCTCCCCGTAACTCTATGCACTCCCCCTATCATTTTGCCTAGTATATTTATACCTTTCCTCCCCCTTTGTCATCAACAAAAAGGGTGAAAAAAGAGTCACTTAAATCACTGCTAAACAATATGTAGAGTTTGTATATAGAGATAAATTCTTATAAATAAAACACTTGAGGGGAAACCAAATCAATTCAAAACATGAAATAAGCATACCAAATAATAAGATGAGTTTTAGAGTTGCCGACTTTGCTGATGCGAAGAACAAATCCTTTTCGTATTTATCCAATGTACAATAGATTTCTTGTCATATGCTTTGAGCAATCTGATATACATTGTTTGGTACTTGAAAAATTATAAAATATGCACACTAGTACCCTTTTTATTCTGGAGTCCATGGGGTTAAATTTTGGGATGCCAAACCCATAAAGAGTTTGAATGTCCTCTCAAAATATAATCATTAGATGAATGAACCTTATTAATATAATTATCAATGTATTTTTCCTTTTCAATATCATCCAACCTTTTTGGAACCCATAAATTAATGAATCTATTTGGAGGTTTTAACTTTGATTTCCTAGGTTTTGGTTTGAACTTGGTAGCCTTAACAAACTTAGTATTTTGAATACTATTTTTCGATTTAGCCTTAGGGGTGTATCCAAACCCATGTTTATTCCTAGTGTGTTTAGATGCAGATAATAATTTTTATAGATCATCTTCCCTTTATTAAATTTATCACTTTCAGTTTTCATTTTAACAAAATCCTTATTACGGTTAAGAATAACATTGTCTAGAGATGTTATTTTGTCATTCAGATCAGTGATCTGTGACTTCATTGAAAGATTTTCTGATTTTAAGGATTCATTTTCACTTTTTAGTTTTCCAAAACTTCCAAATGTCAAATCCTTTTCATCATTATACCCATTAAGTCTTTCAATTTCATCTTTTAGACATTGTTTTTATTTAGTTAACCTTTCAATAAATATTTTTAATCTATCTATCTCTGCCAAACTATTGTTGTACTCTTTCCTAAGTATTTTATATCCCTAATTCATATCATTCAAAACATTAGTAATTTCTCTATTAAAATTCCATACCTGGTCATCCTTTGCCATAAAGCGCATGTTGGCATTTTCTGTTTCTGAATCACTATCACTTGATGATGTATCTGAATCATCTCATTTTGCATTGAATGCCTACTTCCTCTCCTTATTGAAAGTGTTTGACTTTGATTTCATCAGTTTGGGACAGTCTCTTTTCAAATGACCGGGTTTATCACATTCGAAACACTTAACAACATTTCCATTTCTATAATTATTGTTGTTAGTTTTTCGAAGTTTGTTTGTTATCCAATACTTCAAGATTTTCTTGAACTTCTTGGACATAAACTCGATATCATCATTAATAACATCATCATATGGTTTATCTTTGTCGATCATAGCACTGAATGCTAGTGATTTCTTCTCATTTGCCTGATTCTCTTTTCTAATCTGCAACTTTACTTCATAGGACATTAGGTTACCAATTAAATCTTCTAATTTCATAATACTAATATCATTGGCTTCTTCAATTTCCAGAGTCTTCTCATCCCATTCACTAGGAAGCGAATTCAAGATTTTTCTGACTTGGTCTTCTTCAGTAATTTTCTTTCCCAAATATATTAAGGCATGTAATATATCTTGAAATCTAAAATATATATCAGAAATAGACTCATTTGGTTTTATTTGAAAGAGTTGAAACTGGTTAGTTAGCATAGATATCTTTGTTTGTTTTACTCTATTGGTGCTTTCATGTGTGACTTACAGTGTTTTTCAAATTTCATATGCAGAATTACAAATAGGCACTCGATTAAATTTATTTCTATTTAAGGAGCAAAATAAAATGTTCATGGCCTTAGAGTTATTAAGTGCTTGTGTCTTTTGGTCTAGTGTCCATTTTGAATATTCAGTTTGAGGCTCTATGTATTTTATTTGGGTAATGTTCCAAATATCCAAACCATTAGACTGCAAATAACATTTCATCCTACTAGCCCAATATGCATAACTACTGCCATCAAATAGAGAGGGTCTGGTGGTAGATTGTCGTTCTACAAAAGTGTTACAAAATGTGTTACTAGTGTCATTAGCCATTTATACTTTTCAAAAACCAAGTTATTAATTTTTGAAAACCAATGCTCTGATACCAAATGTTGGAAACTGGGGTGGCTATAACACAATGTTGGATCTTAAGGCTATTCAGACACTAGAAGTGGTGAATTGTGTATTAACTACTTACTTATGAATATAAAAATGTATTTAAACAAATTGCATACAGAAAGAAGTAACCGGAGAATAAGTAAGTAATAAAGTAAAATGCAGTAATGTAAATAACACCCGGATTTTTATACTGGTTCGGATTAACCAATCCTACATCCAGTCCTGCACTCTATCGTGCAGAATTCCACTATAATCGCTTGCTTTCCCCGAGTGGCAAGAACACCTTTACAATCTTGGTTGCACGGGCTACATGAACACCTTCTCTTTATCACCAACAACAAACTATGGCAAGTGGCTGTATCTTCAATACAGATTCTTGCAGATTCGGTACAATGATCCTATAGACATCAAATGGCAATATATCTTTGAATTCTTTGAGGAATAGGATTAAATTAGAGAGAGAATGATGTGAATTCAAGTACAACTCTCTGATATTATGTGGTTTGCAAATCAGTGAAGAATTGGAGTGAAACAGTATCGATTTGCAAGGAGATTGAAAGACTATGCAATGGATTTCTTTTGCAAATGTTTGGAGAAAGAGTAAGAGAAAATAAGAATTCCTGATGTTAAAGTTCGTTTTCAGAGGCCTTTATATAGTGGTTGAAGAGACATGTCTTTTGGTGAAGAGGTGGAGGGAAATGTCTCTTCATTTAAAATTTGAAATTCTGAAAAACTGCTAGTATGTCGACATCACCCTACCTAGTATGTCGACATGTGTGTGTTGCAAAATGAACAGCAAAACTAATAAGTGTTGCAAATTTTCAGCATTTCAAATTACCTTATATTTGTGGATTTTTCTGGTTCAGCTGAGGTCAATGGTTGATGATCTTCAAGTATAATCGCCATGAGATCTTTAACAAGATATTCTAAGGTTCGGTCAACTCCTTATCACTTCAAACACCTTTATCGTTCAGCATTCTTCTCTAATTGGGTTTTGTTCACTACTCCATAGATTGCATGGTGCAACACCGAGAAGTGATGCAAGAAGTGCCAAAAAATGTGGCTTTAGGCTAAAAATGGGCAAAGGCAACACTTCCTCGGTGATGCATTTTGCCGCGTTGCCGTAGACTCAAAGGCAAAATCTTTGCGGCCCTAGGGAAACATCGGTTCGTTGTTGCCACAGGTACCAAAGTTACTAAAAAGTGGGCCCCACAATCTGGGCCCCAACATGTGGGACCACATTGTGGGGCCCACTAATTTTGTGGCTCACCTTTACGGAACCCTATGTGGGGCTCATATTCATTAATCTATGGTAACACTTTTACCATCCAATGGCAACACTTTGCCAGTTTATTACCACATTTAACATCACATACTGCAACATTATATCATATCTATAGCAACACCTTTTGCAATTTAAATTGGAAATATACTGCGACATTATACTACTGCAACATTATATCATATCTATGGCAACATTACACTGCAACATTATATCATATTCATATCTAATGGCAGTACATACTAAATTCTTAAGCACCCATGTCAGGGTTTGCTTAATACAGCCAGTACATTCATATTCAAAGTTACAGTACATTCATACTAAATATCTAATGGCAGCACGTTCATATTCATAGTTACAGCCACTACATACTAGATTCTACTTATTAACAGGATAGTCATGTTTGCGAGCCTCCAGTGCCATCGGTGCCATTAGTGCCTCCAGTGTCATCACTGCATACGGTCGCACGAAGATCCCCAACATCAATTTGCATGTCAGGGTTTGCATCGCCTAATTTCTTAAGCACCCATGTCAAGTTCTCTTGAACTTTTTGGTTCACCTTCGCATCAAATTCATTTTGGACCTTCTTGCTCACCTTTGCTTCGACTTCGTCTGCTATATTTTCCCTTATCTTCGCTGTCAGCTCCCGTATGTATGTGCTTGTTGTTGGGGCATATTTTGAAACTTCTGCAGACTTTGTGTGCCGTCCTATAAGCCAAGATGGACCGTGCAACTTTCCATCAGAAATCATTTCTTGAACAACTCCATCACTTCCTCCTTCACCTATTGCTTTTTCAATCTTATCCTGCAAAATAAAGAAGTTTCAAATTGTGACATTAAAAAAATTAACAATTCTGAAATAAGTTTCTTAAACAAGAATTGTTTTGCAATATCTATTAACAGTTATAAAATGGATTCATAAAATATCCCGCAAAATAAAGCAGTTTCAACAAGTTTCTTATCCTGCAGAATTGTTTTGACATCTGATTGAGGAGAAAATAAAATTCTTACAATTCTGTACTTCATTACTGAAGTATCGTCTTGTACACCTTTCCTTCTTTCCGCTTGCGAGTTTTAACAAAAATTTCTCTATCTGATTCGTTGGACTGATACAAATTAAATAAAAAAGTTAGACAGTAAAAGGATATGAAACCAATTTTTCCAGAACATATATCACTAATCAATCCAGAAATTATACTCAAAGTCAAAGAAAAACTAAGGTAAATATGATTGCCTTTACCTAAAAACAAATCTCCATTCAAATGAAGAACAGAAACCACAAGTGCACACAAGCTAAAAGTCTCGAGCAACTCACAGATGCAAAAATGGAGCAATAGTAAGTTCTCAAGCAGCTTACAAGTGCAAAAATAAAGAAACAACAAGTATAAAATCACAACATATGTAGCAACAATATCAGAGCTTTTTCAAGCATAGTATCAAGTGATGTATCCGTTTTGCAAAATTCAATGCTGAGCTAAGGAAAATTTGCATAGTAAATATCCCATATGTCTTTGCTTTCAGATTATTAACTGTAAGCACAGAGATAACAAATATCCCATGATTCATCTTAGATTCTGATGTAAAACTAAGATTACCCCGTGATTAATCCATGAGCCATGAACATATATATAATACTAAAATGATTTAAGCTTAGCAAGGCAGTAAAGCCATCAACATATAGCAGACAAAAGACAGGCATCAACTGGACATCCATATGTTTAAGAGTTAAGAGTGTATCCAATAGTTTACAAATTACTTAATTTCCACAGAGATGGATTAGACTCATATTTAATGTTTAATATGCATCTAACTTGTAGACATATATTGACCAAATGCGTACAAATGCATGAGCATGATGAACACTGGTTTGGAAAAGAAGAATTGAGTTTTCTATGCCAAAGGGGGCAAAGAAAGGCTCATTTATATTTTTATAGATTTTATGTGCTTTTTTAGCAAATGTTATTAATAGCTATTGAGTCGTAAATTCATGTGAAAATGCAAAAATAATAAACAGATACAATAAAAATTAATACATTAAAATTGAAATAAAAACATTTGCTGGATGGTTAATGTGACAGATCAGATTATATAGCCTGCTTGTTTTTCTTTTAGTTACAAACTTCTATATCATAAACAGAACATATATCGCTAATATTTATTTTGCCTATTTGTTTGAATGAGGTGATATTTTATTTTGGAACATATATGTAGTTATTTTAATTTTTATTTTGAAACATATATCGCTTTGCTAAATAAGGAGAGGAATTTCAGATAAAATAAAATGCAAACCCCCAGCCAACCATAAAAATAAGAAAAACACATACCATCTTATGCCGAATTTGGGAAAAATGTTTTGGACCAGCAGTGTGTGTCTGTATACAATTTCCGACTTGCACAATTTGTAAGGGCCTTGGACTACAAAAACATAAAATAATGATGTTTATTATCTGCCTGATTTGAAAGAATAAAACGAAAAAAAATTATGTGATAAAACTTAAAATTATACCTGAATTTTTTTCATCTCCCCAATACATCAAGAGTACTCTGAAATCCGCAAGTGGAATTTCGTCCGGCCGATTTTCAAGCCTCTCTTCATTAGTTTCATAAGCCGTATAATGTGCCTTTTTAATACGACTCTTGTACCCCCTCCAAGAGTCACGAATTGACTTCAAAACCCAATATTCACATTAATCTGCAATAATATACCGTTTCTTAAATACAAATTAAACATTAAAAAGAACAGTCGTGCTACTTTTGTGACAAGTTTCGTATATTTAAGTAAAATTCAGCTAAATTTGCAAATTACCTTAGCATAGTTCCACAGCGTGCCTTTCAAACTTGAAGGAACATCAAACCAAGACTTGTAAGTAAGTGGAACACTCCCCTTCAGTGTTCCTAAAATAGCACTCAGTTCAGACAATACTTTGTCATCGTCTGAAACAGGTTGGCCCCGATGATTCATTTGGATTTGAACTCTTTTGTCATATGACCTTGAATGAACTTTATCCATCTTTGTTTTTCCCCTGAACCTTTTGGGAGCTCCCACTACTATTACAAAGTACATACAATAGTAATGAGAAGGCCAGACATAACATAAATGAGAACTTAAACTATTAAAATCAGAACTCAATTAGATAATACCTTCAGCTTTTTCTACTTCATCTTCTTCATTTTCAATATGTGTCGAGACATTTCCGACAACAGCCTTCTTCCTTGCACATCCACTTCCACTACTGTTATTCTTCTGGCGTTCTCGCATAGCCCAATAAGCAGCCATTGTTCCTATTCCTTCATTGTGTGGTAACTCAACGATACATGGTGGATCAACAGTTTGTGTAGGAACTGGATTTTCCCCTGCCTTCGGAGCTGCATTCTTATCAGTTGTAGATTCAACAATGACCCGTGAACAAGTTGTTGGTCCAGACTGAGGCTTTGTAACCGTAACCTTTTTGGTTCTCTAAAATACACACACAAAAACAATAAAATAAAAAAATAATGAAGCTAGTCTATAATTACCAACATAAAATTAAATCTTCGGCTATAACGCACCTTTACTGGATTTTTTGAAGTATCATCTTCACTAGGTTCCTCTTGTTCTGGAGCATAATCTTCGCTTTCAGCTGGCATCTTTGATTTTCCTTTATTTTTTTCAATTTCATTTATCAGTCCAGTAACTAATGTAGGCATCCCAAGAGCTTCAAAAACACTATTCTTCTGCGACACATGTTTAGCTCTCTCCCTTTCGTATTCTGTAAGCGGTGGAGGTGGCGGAGGTGGTAGATCATCATCCTGAAAGTAATTTAACAAGACATTATTGTAAATATAAGAAAAATATATATAGAACATCATATTAGAAGATCAGATTGTAGTCTTCTTACTAGAATCTCATTTTCATCCATATTTTCCTCTTCATCTGGAGGATTACAGAAATCCAATTTACTCCTGACACTTGCTGAGTTGATATTCAAAGTTGCATCGCTGACTTCAGTTGGATTTTTCTTCTCTGGTGTCTTCGTACAACTACTGACTTCAGTTGGATTTTTCTCTGGTAACTTTGTAGACCTACCGGTTCCAGTTGACTTCTTGCTGATCACCTTTATCCTGCCCATGCGTGGACTCAAACCAGCTTCGCTCACTTGTGGATTGTTTAGCTGTGCCGACTTTCTAGGACTAAAGACTTGATCAGTCTGCGTCTCGTCGGTAAGTGGATTGTTTAGCCATGCCGACTTTTTAGGACAAAAGACTTGATCAGTCTGTGTCTCGTTGGTAAGTGGATTGTTTAGCTGTGCCGACTTTCTAGGACAAAAGACTTGATCAGTCTGTGTCTCATTGGTAAGTGGATTGTTTAGCTGTGCCCACTTTCTAGGACCAAAGACTTGATCAGTCTGCGTGTCGTTGGCAAGTGGATTGTTTAGCCGTGCCGACTTTCTAGGACCAAAGACTTGATCAGTCTGCATCTCGTCGGTAAGTGGATTGTTTAGTCGTGGCGACTTTCTAGGACCAAATACTTGATCAGTCTGCATCTCGTTGGTAAGTGGATTGTTTAGCCGTGCCGACTTTCGAATCGGAGTAAAGACTTCAGTCTGCTTCTTGTTTTCTGCTGCCTGTTGCAGATGTTGAGTGGTGACAAATTGTCGTTTCTGTGATTTCGCAGCTGCAAACATACAACGACATAAAAGGCAAGTTTATCATGTCATAAACATAATTATTTAAACTTAATTAAAGAAATTAAGACTTGATCATGTACACTAATACCTGGAGATAGCAGATTCTTCCTCAGGCGTACGATGACATGTGGCTGCATTTGTTTCATTGGCTCAATTTTAACATCGACCATGGTGTCGACATAGAAATCAATGTAATCACCATTATTTTTTATTTGTATCAATTCCCACAGATTTGCATCACTGGTCACCAATTTCCACCCACTCATTGGACCTTCCCATGAATATACTCCTCCAATTTCAGTGTACTTTATCTCATCCCTGACATACTCCATCAGTACTGTGTAAGAAAACATATCCAGATCAAAGCCCATGACAAAAGTCTCTTCTCCACCAACATATCCATTCTTCAAAAAAATTCCTTTGAGATGGAATTTAAGATTTGCCTCCATCCTACACAAAATGAAGGAATTAACATTAGAATGACATAATTACAAATTAAAATAAACCAACTGCATATAAAATAAAACAGTCACTTCACTAAAATGTAATAAAGGCAGAAACACTAAAAAAGAGACCAAAAAAACCCACAAATATGATACATCAGTTACAACATTTAATCAAGGCAGAAACAACATTTTCTTACTTAAATTGGGTGCATTAGTTACTTAATTAAATATGATAGTGATACACAGAAATTAAGAAGCATTTTCTTTCACTCTGCTAGGTGGAAGGCGGATTCGTCTTATTGGGACATCATCTCTACACCAACGAACATCAAAATCTTGATTTCTCATTCCATAAGCAGGCTGGATATCATTCAAATCTTCATTTGCATCTTCGCTTTCGATTTCACACCAGTCTCTCAGCAATTTCTTGATAACATTATGCCACATCTTATCAATTGGATCTTCTATATAAAACACCTGTTGTACTTGTGAAGCCATAACATAAGGATCAGATTTCTGGCACAATCGATTAAAATTGACACGACTCGACCCATATAAATCTTTCTCTTTTTGGTACCAACAACACTTAAATAAAACCACGCTAAATTCTCCCCAATAATCTAGTTCTAATATTTCCTCAATTGATCCATAGCAATTAACTTCACCAACCAATGGATTTTGATCTTTCGAACTTGCAAAGCTAGTAGTCAAGGCTGTCAAACATACACCATTGTTTTGTGTTGTACATTTGGCATCTCTGAACCTTGTATAAAATCTGTATCCATTGATAACATATCCAGTAAACCTCTTAGCTGTTGGAAGGGGGCCCATTGCAAGCAGTTGTACTTCTTTTGAAATGTCCTCCCTTTTCCCAACCTCTTCCTTTAACCACTTCCAAAATTCTTCGTTGTGTTCTCTCTCTCTTTTATATTTTTTTGATAATGCATGACCATCAATTAAAGCTCGATGTTCCCTAGAACAAGGACCTGGTTAATAAAAGATAAAAACAAAATTTCTAATTCTTCAATAGTTACTAAAATAAAAATAAAACTTAAAAACTTACTCAAGTAAACTCTCTATTTCCTTATTACCACAATTGAATAGAATGTAACAGTGACATGCCGTCCATTGAGAATCTTTAAGATGAATATCTTTTCCATCTTTGTTTCTTCTTGTGCCAATAGGATATTCCAGATTCTGTGGACAGGTTTCAAATTTCATTTTTCCTGCTCCATCGCTACCTAAGAACCTTGAACAGAATATCAAACATTCTTCTGCAGGATAACCTTCAGCAATGGACGCCTCAGGTTTACTTTTGTTACAAACATATGATTTCAGTTTACAAAGATAATGCTCAATAGGAAACATACAACGAAGATGTGCAGGTCCACCGTATTCAATTTCCTTGCATAAATGAACTAGCAAGTGCACCATTATATCGAAGAAAGCATTTGGGAATATCATCTCAAATTGATAAAGAATTTCCACAATTTCCTTTTGTAGCCTCTTGAGATCGGCAAAATTGATAATTTTACTCCAAGGACTTCTTAAAAATGTACCTAATCTTATCATAGGTATTGCAACTTCAGGTTTTACAGATTTCTTTACAGCAAATTGTAGCAAGTAGTGGAGAAGAAAATGAGCATCGTGGCTCTTATACCCTACAATTTTCCTCTCTTTCTTGTTTACATACCCGTTAATATTAGCTGCACAACCATAAGGCAGTTTAGCATTCTCCAACACCGAGCAAAATATTTCTTTCTCCTTGTTCGTCATTGCAAATATGGAAGCCCTGATCTTAAGGTAATTCCCATCACCTGATAGAACCGAATGAAGGACCTCCCTGATGCCTATCTCTTATAAATCATACCGAGCACTTAAATGGTCTTTTGACTTCCCATCAATATTTAGTAAAGTGCCAAGTATGTTATCACAAATGTTTTTCTCTATGTGCATAACATCAAGGTTATGTCGACATACATTGTGACTCCAATATGGTAAATTAAAAAATATTGACTTCTTTTTAAAAGGGGATTCATTTTTATGCTTGTTGACCTCTTTCTGCCCAAAAATATTTTCATAACCAGCCAACAATTCTTCAGTGTCTGTCCCGGATAAAATTCCCGGAGATGTTCCCATTTCAATTTCACCATTGAACCTTTTCTTATCAAACCTCCGCTTGTGTTTCGGATCTAAAAATTTCCTATGATTCATGTAGCACATTTTTTTTACTATGTTTCAAGTAAGTTGAAAAAGTCTCGAAATGGCATACGGGACAAGCTAAATAACCCTTTGTGCTCCAGTCGGATAACATTGCATAGCCCGAAAAGTCGCTAATCGTCCATAACACGCTTGCACATAACGTGAAATTAGCACCAGTTAAGGCATCATAAGTTTGTATGCTAAGACCCCATAATTCTTTCAATTCTACGATAAGAGGCTGCATATAGACATCAATGCTATTCTTAGGAGACTATGGACCAGGGATAAAGGTTGAAAGTATCAAATTTTCTGGCTTCATGCGTAACCAAGGTGGAAGGTTATAATTTACCAATATGATTAGCCATGTGCTGTGTGCTGTAGTCATTGTACGAAAAGGACTGAATCCATCAGCTGCTACTCCTAACCTGATATTTCTGTTTTCAGATGAAAAATGAGGATATTTGGCATCCATCGTCTTCCAAACCTCGCCATCAGCTGGATGTCGAAGTCTACCATCATTTTTTCATCCCACTACATGCCATATCATAAGTTATGCATACTCCTTGGACATGAACATCCTTTGCAGCCTTGGTTTTAGTGGAAAATAACGTATCACTTTTGCTGGTACTTTGTGAATCCGCTGCTCCGGATCATTGTCAACACCCGCTTTCTTTTCCGGTATAGCCCACCTTAAAAAACCACAATTTTTGCAGTTATTTTACTTTTCATTTTCTACCCAATATAGCATGCAGTCATTTGGACATGCATGTATTCTTTGGTAATCGAGGCCTAAATCTTTAATGATATTTTTGGTAGCATTGAAAGATAAAGGGATGTGGGCTTGTGGAAAAGCTTCTATTAGCAACTCTACCAAATCGGTAAATGCAAACTCGGTGATTCCATGTAGGCATTTTAAAGAATAAAGCCTAACGATGAAACTTAATTGCAAAAATTTAGTACACCCAGGATATAATGGCTGGTTTCCCTCTTCAACACGATAATGAAATTTTCTAGCATCGACATCTACTCCATTTGCTCCATCAGAAGATCCACCTTCATTGTTCTGCATATTTCCACAAGTACAATGCAACATCTCTTCGAGATTATCTCCAAAATTTATTCCCGCTTCACAATCCATATCGTTATTGCTCCTTTCAGGATCTAGACATGAAACCTCACAAATCCATTTCACGTACAATTCAGATGGACCATTCCAAATCAGATGGTCGTAGACTACCTCTTGACCATGCCACTTGCGATTATGACACTTTTTGCAAGGGCATGTAATTTCATCACCTATCGCGAATCTAGAAAAAGTATTTTGAATAAAACGTTTCACTCCATCGATATATCCTTCACTGAACTTAGGAAGTTCTGCCCATATTTTTTCCTCGTCGTTCATCACTAATTTACACACAAATAACATGCAAAGACAAACACAATAATAAAATCAAGAATATGATTACACCTGAACTCACAAGTAAATCAGTAAATTAGGCAACACAACAATCAAATCAAGAAAAACTTAAAATATACATATAGTGATACCTTAAGCAGAATCGAAGCCCTAACTGAAATTCGAAACCCAAACGAACCCCAATTGAAGACCTAATTGAAACACCGAATCCCTAATTGAACTTGAACTTGAACTTTCCGTAATCGAAACCCAATTAAGCTTGTAAACTTAAGAACTTTTGTTAACTATTTTGTTAAGTGTTTGAGGGTTTCACACACGTTGTTTTTGCCGCTTTGTTTTTGCTTCCCGCGTCACCCCGCTTTTTTTCCAGCCACGCTCATTTTTTATAATATTTTTATAAGTCTATAGCTACTGCAACATAGTGTTGATATCTATGCTAACATCCTAAAGCTAATGTTGTAATAGACAAAAATCAGCATAGCTATCGTTACATTGTAGCTAGCAACATCTTGTATTTTCGTTGCAATAGGCCATCTATGGTGTAGTGGTTCTTCAATTGCTCTGATTAACCTTCTTCTGTAATTCATTTGCTTCCACTGTATTCTTGTTTATCTCTGTAAATGTCTCCATAATATACCTGATATGACTGCATAACTCGAAGATACTTAGTAGTAATATTTATGTTGTTGTTGTCATCAAAATCAATATCTAGGGTATTAATAGAGTACAGCGTTTAGTACTATAGAGTCCCACTCTCCGTGTTTTCCGATAGTAATACTTAGTATTGCTCTTGAATGGCATGGGTATAAGGACCGGGTGTTACACAAAATATTCATAAATCTCAAAATTTTAAATTCTAGAAAACTCTTACCTATATAAAATAGATTCTCGTTTTAAATTTTAATTTCTCAAAACAAATTTCAAAATTTTTTATTAGAGCACTCGAAACAAAATTTATAACTTATTCTCAAGACTTTTCTAAAATCATAGTTTATCAAAACATAACATGGTTTTAAATTTATAATTGTTGACTTTAAATTTGATTTACATAAGGAATTTCTAAATAAGTTCACAAAACTTTTTCTAAACAAACTTTTGCTTCAAAAATCCAATTTTCCAATATCTTCTTACTTACAAAATTTAATTCTATTTGGTTTCACATATTTTCAAATTATTAGTACTTTAAAAACTCAATTTTTCAAAAATATTATTTATCCTTCGTTAAACACAAAACAATCTTAATATAATTTATTAGGTCCAATAATCCAATTCTTCATTCAAAATGGAAAAATATTTCTGTATTCAAAAGTTAATTATTCATAATACAGATTTATTGCCTTTCTAAATTGAACTAAATTTCAGTGAAAACCAAAAACAATAAATATATTTCTTGATTCACTTTTCATAACCTATATTTCTTTACCAATTAAATGAAAAATCTTCATTAATACTAGAAAAATGTTATACACATATCTTTTTTTCCGAGTACTTACCTAAAAAACTCAAATTCCATTTTCTTAAATTATTTATTTCTTAATTTAGTTTAAAGCTTCACTTCACCATAATACTTACAAAATGAATACTTTTCTAATAATCTTAAATACCTTTTCCAATTAAAAATCTATGACCTCTAGTTTCATAAAACTAATCTAGTTATTTATTTCAATGCATACTTGAAAACTTTTTTCAAAATACTTATTACTCACAAAATAATTTTCTTCAAAACTTTACTCCTTTTCTTATACTTTTTAAAACCTCATTAACTCCAAAAAATCATTTTAAGCTAGTAGCTTACATATACAAATCTATATATATCACAATGTATCATATCATAATATATTCACACAATTCATCCAAGTCATAATCAATCACAATACTTGGCAGGTATACAATCACAACACCACGGACCAAACAATTACAAATTCTAATATATATACACAAACACATACCGAAGATGCCTCGTCATGAATTTCTAGTGGCTTACTTCACCGATTGGCTGTAGTGACCATGTGATTAACAATGTCTCGTTGTTGACTTCAACTACACCAGTGCTCTATGGCTATGACCATCATACAAAATTCACATACATACATACACATACACATGTATGAATATATACATTTATTATCTTTAAAATAATTTCTCAACTTCATCACAATAATACACATACTCAAACATAAATTTATAAATTAAGATTGTTTTAAAAAATCAAAATATTATTATACATATCAATATATCGCAAACTTTACCAAAACATTATTTCAAAGTATGATTTCTTTTATTAAAATGTTTTATATCATTACTTGAACTTTCACTTGTATTCTTTTTCAAAACATAGCTCATAATACTTTTCCAAAAGTTAGTTTTCTTTCCAAAATACTTTTCTCAAAAATATTATTTATATTTTCCTTCAAGCTATGTACTTCAATCAAACAATAATTCCACATTTCGGAATATTATGCTTAGTCCAAAAAATTCTTCATTACATTAAAATCTTTTCAAAACATCAAATTTAATCCTTTTTTACATATTTTTACCAAATATTAATCTTAGCATATAACAAAATATTTTGCTTCCTGTCAAAATATTTCATCACTTTACAAAACTTCATAAATCATTCAAAAAATTAAAAAAAATCCAAAACTTATCAAAATCTCTCGAAACTTTTCAAACTTTTCAAAACTTCATGTCCATATGTCTCGTCCTAGCATTTAGGAGCCCTTATGTATAAGGTTGGCCGCATCAATCAACCACACTTCTTAAAACACTTAGCGGATAGATTAATACCAAAAAACAATTATAAATTTTTTCCAAGGAATACACTTGTATTATAACATGTACCTTGATATACTGTAAATACTTCCATATAAAAACAATTATTTGCAAAATTAATGCACTTCTCTGATATTATATAAAATACATATCTTTAGAAAAGGTTCTAATTGTAAATATTCTTTCTTGCATTAAAATACTTATAATAATTTTATAACAGCGCAATTAAATATTGTACTTATAAAAATTCAAATATCACTATCAACAATCTATAAAACAAATAGCTTTTTTACCTTTATATTTATTTCAATCACATTTTATTTTTTTACATAAAATATACTAATTTATTATATGTGAAAATAATTTCCATTATTCATTGCGGTAACTTCACGATTGAAGATACCGCAGGTTTGAAATGTTAAAACTTAGGGACACGGGCTTTGAGTGATAGCTCCTATCAAATACCACACTCAAGGTGGATCTCCAGACAAAGCATTCATTAATAAATGCAATCACATAAGGAAATTAAAGAATCAATCAATCAAAACAACCAAATGACCAAGCTACTCTACAAAAGCGATCCATTAAATTCCACTATGTACTTGATTCTTAACGAATCATATTACACTACTCAAAGCCATACCAAGGTTAAATATTTATCGATAATACCGAGGTTACGAGTCGAAACACATCTTCTATCTTCACACACTTATAAACTACTTTATATCTCATATAGAACGCTAGAAGAGATTAATATTATATAGTAGAAAATACAAATACGTCCCTCTATTATTACCCAGTAATCACTATGTATAGGTAATATATACACACCTATTATCCCTACTATAAGGTAACTACCTAACACACCCAAGAGAAAAAACTTTAAATCTCATCAAAGGCCACGACTCATGTCTCGTATATAAAATGTATTGTTCTAAACTTGCTCTGATAATAATAATAACACCTCCCTTTTATATCCGTGCTATCAAAAAGTATTATTAGGTAATATTGTCCGATAATATGGAGAATTAAGAGATGTTGGGCTATCAATGTGAATAATACCTTAGGCTAACAATGGTAAGTATTTCGAAAACTGAATAAACGAATCACATATATGTACACAGTATTAGCACAAACAAATAAACATATGCAATTCCAAGGTAAAACAATACACATTATAAAATAAAAAAATAGGGAATAAAGAGTTGATAGCACAGCGACAATATATAATATAAAATAATACAAATCTCGTTGGGGTAAAATAAGTTATATTCCCACTAACTCAAAAATAAATACACTGTACATCTAATATACAATGCAATTTCATACGTACATGAATATCTCAAAACATAATGATAAATAATACTGTATGCTCCATCTAAGCTTATCATGCACAAACTGGTCATCTTATCTGTAACATCCCCCACTTTGAGTCTCGAAGCTAAGCGCTACAAATGCTACAGTCATCTATAGTCTTAACTTTCTGTGAAAAAATACGGTAATGTTAATGATATCCATAATATCATAAGCACATAAATTTAAAATAAAATCAATACAGATGTCAAAAACAACTTTTCTGATTGCATTTTGAATCTATATTTCATACTCAGTCACATAATTCCAAACGATTCACAGGTTTTAATCAAATATAATTATTACAAATTATGCCAAGAGCAACATATGAAGATGCCCATTTGGATGATTAGAGTACTAGATAGACATATCAGTTATAAATACATCATAGTGAAAATAATACTATTTAGCTCCTACATAGCGTGCTTTGCCTCTTACATGTCTTCAAAAGCTTATTTGCCCAACCTACTAAACCTGAAAAGTCCTTAACTCTCAATCTACTCAAATTAAATTTAAGCATCTGATAGTTTAAAGAGAAAACATAAACTACGAGTCAGACATAAAGCCTGGTGTGAATAATTCTATTACATCCCAGTTTACTGATATTAAGTGAGACCACATCGCTTAGCGGAACGGGTTTCCCCTCGCTAGTATCCTTTCAAAATCATACTTTTGCAAATCAAAACCTCCAATCAAACTGATTATGATAGTAATAGCAACAAAATATATTCATAATTGTCAGGTAATCAACGGACCATTTGTCCACACTATAGTTTTATCTGGCTAACTATTAACCATTGACTGACCCGGGCCTAACAGACTAAATAAATAATCTAACTTAGACATAACATTGGGTTGTATGCCCTTAACCATCATCTTCCAGGGTCATCTGATCCTAATGGGTTTACAGGCTCACCAATAACCTATCATTACTTTGTATATTCCCTTCTGTTTTTAATATTATTTTAGTCCATTTGTGACAAAGCCCTACACACTGAATTTTGAACTTATTTGAAGTAGGGGCCATTAGCTGAAGTATAGTACACAATCTCATACCAATCCTATCTGGTCATCTAATATTTGAGTCATAAACTTAGGTTAACTACTCTATTTAAACTTTGTTTCCTTGTAAACAGTCTTTACAAATGATTTACCTTTGAAATCATATCTTTCTAAAACAAGGAAATCATACTCTTTGATTTACTCAAAATGCTTACCATGATATATGCTTCATACAAAACAATGTTGATGAAATGTAATCAATAGGATTATTTATCCCTTCAAATAAGTTAAAGCCTCTTTTTAACTTAGAAACCGTGGGCCATATAACAATGACTTTGAAACCTTCGTTAAAACCTTAAACAGTTCCCTTTCGAACCTAAGTAAAAGTATCCCTTTCAAAATAATTACATAAAACCTACGACAACCACATTCGAAACCGTTTAAACTTACGCTTCGAGGGCATTGGAAATCTTCCTTTTAGAACACTAAAAACAAACCTTTCGGAACAATTAAAATATACCTTTCGAAAGTATTGGGTTCAATTAAGGGTTTGTGGAAGCATTGCTTTGAAACCATTTAAAATTATTCCTTTTGAAAACATTGGATTTAAATTTTAATATAACTAAAATGTCATAAAGAACAGAGGCAAAAGCATACTTTCGAATGCATATATCCCAAGTAAAAGAAAGAAGTTAACCACCCTTTCGAAAACATTGTTTTTAAGGTTATAAACAAAAGCGGTCTCTAACTAGTTTGAGAGGTATGAATGCGACAGCTAGGAATCGAATAGGTTCAAAAACGGCAACTCCTTCGATAGCTCCTTTAAAAAAAAGACAAGAGACAGTAAAAACAAAGACTAATTAATGGGTTCGAAAGCTAGTAAAAACAATCCCTTCGAAAGCGTTTTTTATAAACAAAGATAACTAAATTGCTCCAACCCCTTTGAAAGCGTACCTTCGATATGGTCCATTCCTATTTTCTCCAATACACTATGTATTAATTACTTAATACCATGCGCATTGTCTTCGAATGAGTGTGAACGGCATACTAGGCACTGTGATGAAATCAAGCAATGGAAGTGGCGAAGTTTTAATTCGAAACAAAACTGGTTCATTGCCTTTCAAAGTAATTCCTTTTACCTAACTTGCCTAATTTGTCAAAACATGATTGTTTGCCATTTCTTTATCAAAATCCTTTTCTAAAATGGCTGTCGGATTCAAAACTTACAAATTAAGCAAATAAGCCCTTCTCTTTGATAAAACATTTAAGTATCTTAACTTAGATAATTTTATAACCATAGTAAAATACTTAGGAAAATGCTCCAAAATCACAGTAACTCAATTTTCGTATGTTTTCTAACATATATAAATTTCAGACCCAAAATCATTATATAATTGCCTTAAATAATTTAAACCCAACATTAACTATTTCCTCTCATGAAAATTCATGTTAAATCCATAATTACTTAGAAAATTATGAAACTTGAACTCCACTTCTAAAATAATATTTTTGACCACATATCAAAAACGCAAATCATATGGATGTCATTTAATAGGTTTTCCAATTTAAACTTATCATAAAGTCTATATGAAACAGTATAAATCATCAACAACATATATATCCATTTAAACAAACATGACATGGCATATAGCTTGTAAAATTTGCCCAGATCTAACTTGAAACCGATATCAATATCAAAAGTGAGATGTAAGTTAATTATTCACCTAGGCTTTGTGTTAAGAAGTTTGAGATTTCCCTTTAATTGATTTGCTTAAACTTTCTACTTGTATCCAAGCTTTTATTCTTCTTGAATCTCCTTAATAGCGGCCAGCCGATCTCCCTTAGGTTTTTAATTTTGTTTGTGAATGTTAAAATGATCAAGGAATGAAGAATAGAAGGGTTTAGGGTATTAGAATGAAGGATGTTCCCATTTTACCCTTATCATATTCCTTCTACTTATTTTCAATTCTCTTTTTTCATTAAGGCATGACTCCCTATTAATTAACAAATCTTAGTCCCTTAACTATTAATATTATTTTATTTTATTTATCCAATTAAATGTTCTAAATAATGTTAGTCAAAATTAGGGTCATTCCAGACTTCCCTCTTTAAAGAATTTCGTCCTCGAAACTACGATAAGGTACTCACAACAATCAAATATAAAGGTAAAACATACCATGAAACAAGTCAAGATAAGTCAACCGATAAGTCAACACAATACAAAACAATTTATATTCACTAACAAATACGCTCTCATAGCTATTATTACACTCAAACTCATTCTAGAGTACTGCTGACTCTATCTCTAATGAGTAATACCCAATAGAGCCATGGTTGTCGCTTAACCATATGCTCTGATACCAGATGTGAGGACCCGATTCTTCGACTTTCGAAAACCGACATCAATACGTTCACTGTATCAACTGCCGAGCACTCGAATGCCGGAAAACCGAACACTTAAGGTTTTAAGAAAAGAAAAGGAAGAAAAAGATAGAAGAAGAGAGAAAAGATAGAACAGAACAGAAAGAAAACAACAGAACAATATCAGAATCTCACAATCGCAGCGGAACAACATATAATAGATAAATGAATAATCTTTAAATAAAGAACTATATCAGTTATTACATTACATTACATTATCAGAGTGTACAACAATCAAACAACAATAAACAGCGGAAAAGAAATACTATATACTAGTGAATACGCCATGCCAACCATCTTGCCTCCAGCAACTCCTGAATTTCAGAATATCCTGATAAACCTGACTCTTGACTGCCCGTGTGGAAATTTGTGGGCACCCAGAGTTTAGGAAGGAAAACAATAAACTCCGAGTCAGTCATGTGACTGGTGTGAGAACTCAAAACAGTTTATCTTTAAAACAAAGAATAGGATAATTTTAAAATAGATTCGCAATGCTTTTAAATATGAGACTACCATAAGGCCTCCTGCACGCACACACAATGGAAACACAGAATCGGAGGAGATTTCTCATTATGATAGTCAAAGATGCTTGATAGGCATTAAAAAGAAACATTTGATATTATTACTAGTGCATAGTGTAGGCAAAAATAATTTCGAAAATAAAGATATAAATCTTAGCCAGCATAGGCATTCCGCACTTATGCCTACTATAGCTACCATCCAAACAGTGGGGCGCCACCATAAGTGAATGATAGGTTCTACAACTAAAACCGTACAAGATTGTATTGTTTCTTTGGATTTCCAACAAATGGTCAGGCCAAGGAACTTCCCATTGCCACATGGAAACGCCTCTGGAATGACGTCCCGAGAACCAAACCGGATCTCTGCCAACATAAGGTCGGGTTACCCCTAACTGGGTAACTACTGACACGAATATGCCATTCCCCGATCGTAACCGATCTACATCCGAGGATCCTCGATTTCCAACAATCACAAAGTAATAAGTTTGCAGCAACAACATAGGTTAAATATCTGGGCTCCATACCATGATACCACCTCTATCCAGAAGGAATGACATACACTAAAGGGCGCTACCCCTAATAACCTTGCTGCATCCTTCTTGTTTTGACCATTTCCGGGATGTGAGGTCCGAAGCAGTCTCGTCCACAAAGCCACGCTTTGGTACAAAGCCGTGCTTTGGGTCAACAAATGATCAAAGTAATGATCACAAAGATAAATGATCAAACAAATGATCAAACAATGATCATTTCACAGCAACACTCAGCATGTCACATCACCAAATTGGGAATATATCACTGATAACCATCAACTACATAACCTCTGAGCTCGTACGTCTCATAGAAGGGTTTTAAGCTAAGAGAATAAATTCTCCGCCGCCAACAGAAATATATTTGAAAGAAATCAGCTTTATATCTCAATTTGTAATGTCAGACATACTATCCATACAAGTCTGTTCCGGGATCGAACAGAACCGAAGGCACTTACGAAGAAGTCCTTGAAATCCGGATATTCACTAATCACGTCCGGACTTCTCATCACATATGGAGTCTCTATACCGGGGACCAGTGATGCAAAGACATTCGACGAGTTGTCCTTTCGCTTTTGAAAATATCCGGTCTTCAACGCCGGTCTTCAAATGCAATTCATAACGACGTATCACATATTCGGAATGGGTTATACGACCCCAAAGTCCTTTCCCGGCTAAACCGAATAGTGAGCGCTTATTCAAAAATAAGTGTGGCATTCAAATTCAAACAAATCACAACAAATACCCATTCAAAGGTAAATATTGATAGTCGGTTATTGAACTATCAATGGATATGCACAACATCACCAGATTCCAAATAATTTTCCAAATTATTTATTTTCCAAAAATATCTTTACAAGATATAAAATTTTCACACTTCAGCCATTTGAAAACAATTTTCAAATCACTTTTCACATTTACCACTTTTGAAAAAAAAAATCAATCATTTTCCTTACGCGGAAGTACTTTCATTTCAACATGGTTCATTTAAACCCATTAAATAAATCCTTAATGATTTACTTTATATTTACGTTCCAAATCCGTAAATTTATTCCCACACTTCAAAAATAAATCAACGTTTATTTTTAAACAATTTCCCTTTTCATTTATAAATTCCATAGTGAATTTACTATTCCAAAATATTTATGAATACACGATTTCAATTATTCATTTTCAATTTATCTTCAAAAAGATAAATTCTCAAAAACGTTTCATTTCACATTGGAAAAACATTTTCATACTTACTTATTAATAAGTAATTCACAAATCTATTTATTTTCAACATTTGAAAAATATTCAATATGCTTAAATCGAAATTAAGTATATATTTCATTCTTTAAGGAAATCATTCTCTTAAACATATTTATTTAGACCAAAACGAATGTTGCGTAAAACATCGTTACGACAACCCAAAATCACTAGTATAGGGATTCGAAATTAAAATAGATATATAAATCCCAATTCTATACAAAACATTTCCTTTCGGAAATCATTTACTATAACAAAAGTGTTATAGTCCACCATCTCCTTCTATTTCTCGAAAACGTCTATTTCAACAATGAATGTTGAAATCTATGGTTTCGAATCTTAACACATTTTAGAAACATCGTTAGATCGTTTTAATTCTATTTAAAACATCTCATCCAAAACAATTTCTTTAACATATTATTCACTATTCAAAAACGTGAATATACTTCGTTAACCAATTTCATCATTTCTATACATTTTATTTTAAAGGATTATTCACTGTCTAAAACGTGAATATAACTCCATTAATCAGCTATAACAATTTACTTATCAAAATAAGTCGTTTGCGGATTTATAAAACAATGTTTATAAATTCTATTTCTATTTATTTTATAACAACTTCCTTTTTATAAATCTCCTTTATTAACCTATTTCAATTTATATCTCAATTATATACTAAAAGTTCATATCATAAGTTAAATACTTATAATTTATTTGTTTACCAAATCGTTCATTTAAACTTCCCAAATTATAAATCTTATAACTTATAAGATTCATTTATTTACCCAAATCTATTCTTCTAATAACTTTACAAATTTTATAAACCTACTTCTTATAAAATTTCATTTATAACTTTACCGTTTATAATTCTATAATTTCATTCATTTATGAAATTCATTTACAATTCATTCTAAGACTTATAAAAACTCGTTTTATAATTCAAATATTTTTAATTTATAAATATCAATTTATAAATCCTTTATATAAATCAATTCATATTATTATTTTAAAACGTCATTAAACTCCCTTACAAAATTTCATCGTTTTCTTTGATTTATAAAATAATCAAATTTCATAAATCCTATATTTTAAACTTTTTACAATAAATTCAAAAATCCCAATTTAAACTTATTTTATAAAATCATTAACCCCATATTTTCAAAAATCAACTTTTAACTATATTTCTCAAAAATCATAATTTTTATAACATTAAAATTATAACGTTTATTTATTTAAAATGAATCAATTCCAAAAATATTTTATAAACGTATACTTTCAAAAATCACTTTAAAATCCTTTTAAAATTCCAAAATTGGCCCAATGATGCTACACACCAAATAGTCAATCACGACAACAACGACATCATATATCTGTATATGATAATCAATGAATATCAAAATATCCATAATCAAATAAATACTATTGAGGAATCCAGTTGGATCCCTCCAACCTGTTTTCCTGCATCCAAAGATGTTAGTACAATACCAATCCGTTCCGGTACAGAATTATCGCGGTATATAGGATTTAAAATATTATCCTCTTAATAGACGGCGCACTAGGGTCTCATCCGCTATATAATGCGGGAAATCAACTCCAAGTACATAAATAATACGAATTTCACTGTACTGTGAAATATTCGCGGTATATGTTTTTAATAAATAACCTCCGCTTACTAACGGCGTATAATGTCTATTCTAACAATCAGTAGATAACAATCATCATTCAAACATACATTCAAGCAATTTTTAAATCTAACTATTTAAAATATAAATCGAAACAGATTCGATTGAGTGAGAAGTTCTCACCTTGATTTCAATTTCGTTTTCAGCTTTTATTTCGAATAAAATTGAACGAACGTTTAATTTTACCCGAATTTTTCGCTAATTCCAAATGACTCCAATCCAATTCCATAGCGTAGTGCTCGACAAAACGAACGCAACTGGTTTCGTGCGTTTTCGACCTCGTATGAAAAAGATACATCATTTTAAAGTTTTACACGAATTTATAATTATAAATTTACAAACTAGCTATCATCATAGCCGTCCATTGCAAGCCCAAAATATCACGGCCGTAGAACGCAATTGCTCCTTCTTCCCCAGGTTGCTACGCACGACCGAACCCATGAATCACGATACTAGGGTTCCATCTTGCGACCACCACAAGCACATCCACCACGATCAAAGGTCATCATTCCCTCCGCCTACGTGAGAGCTACCCACGGCCACGACCTTAGCGAGCTCGGCCCCCCCATGGCCTAGAAAACCGTGCGCGATCGGCCATGGTTCAAGCTCCAATTTCCATAAATTCCTTGCTCCATTCACGATCTTAACCGTTGAGATCATAGATCTCACTCCCCTCTACAAGTTTCATGTTGGAAGTTTGTTGTAAATGTTGATGGATTTGAAGAAAATGAGGGAGGAAGAAGAGTGTGTTTCAGCCATTGAAAATATAAGAGGCTGGCGGCTCATGTTTTGACCTAGGGTTTTAGAATTTTCTGCAAAATGAAATAGTTGGGGGCTTTTATAGAAAAAACGACGAACACTATTCATCCCGAATTTTCCGAACTCCAAACGAAGCGTGCCGGTCGGCGTTCCTAAGGTTTACCCCGCGTTTCGAACACAATGGAATATGTTTCGGGAGCTAATTCGATCATCTGTGCGAGTTATGGCAATAAACGTTCGATTTAAAATTAAATCGATTTAAAATAATTTCTAGGCATTTTGGCTTGCACCGGACAAACGGTAAATCCGATTGACACGAAATTTGAAACCATACAATAATATCACATTACGGATCCGATGAAACTGGTTTTGTCAAAATCCGAGACTGTTTGAAAAATGGCTATTTTAACTCGCCAAATAAATATTAAAACAATTTCGATGTGTTTCGAGCTGCCACGGTCAAATGAAAACTCCGATTGCTACGAAAATTGAAATCAGATTATAACAAACTATTACGGATCCAATGAAACTAGTTTTGTCCAATTCTGAGACTGTTCGAAAATTGGTTATTTTTCAGTCGATAATTAAATATTAAAATATTCAATTTTCACAAATCAACTTTTAATTCGATTTTAAAAGTTCTATAATATCATTCTAACTCCAATATGATATAACAAAATTTTAAAAATCATTTTCAATCATATTAAACCCAATTTTCAATTATTTCTGTATTTTCAACTATTAAATTATCGATTTAATTATCCAATTAAATCCAATATTCGAAATAAAATTTATTCGACTTATAAATTTCACTTATTAATATTTAAATTCAATTAAATATACAAATTTTAATTAATAAAAATTCTGGGTCGTTACACTCTCGGTTTTCCAATTATAGTCTCTCTCGTCCTCACTCCACTGAACTTTGACTAATCTGACTATTTGTTCTTTAATCTATTCTCATCTCTCACAACTATACGAACTAGTTTTTTAACTATAGTCATATTCGATTCCATTACTAAATCTTCTTACATAGTCGGTGTAACGGTAGTTTCTGGATCTCGAATACACTTCCTTAGATGAGAAATATGAAAAACATTGCGGACTCCTGGCAAACTATTTGATAACTCTACTCTATCCGCGAGTTTCCCAATCCTTTCTATAATAGGAAATGGTCCAATGAATCTTGGTACCAATTTTCCTGATTTTCCAAATCTGATTATACCTTTCACGGTGACATATTGATGAAAACATTATCTCCAACTGAGAACTCTAGGTCATTCCGTCTCTTTTCTGCATAACTCTGATGCCTAGATTGAGATTCCTTTATTCTATCTCGAATTAACTCAATCTTTTCTACCGCTTCTTAACCAAAACCGAGCCAAGAATCAATCTACCCTCGGTCTCTAACCAACAAATGGGAGATTTGCATGACCTTCCATATAAAGCTTCAAACGGTGTCATCCCTACATCAGTCTAATAATTGTCACTATATAAAAATTCGACTAAGTGTAGATGGCCTTCCCATGATCCTCCAAAGTCTAGCACACAAGCCTTAACAAATCCTCCGAGGCTTTGTTAACTCTCTCCGTTTACCCATCTGTTTGTGGATGCTAAACAGTACTCGTCTTGAGCTAGGTACCTAAAGTCTCATGTAGACTCTTTCAGAACTCAATAGTGAATAAGGGATTTATGTCGCTTGCTATACTACTAGGAGGTGTGAATCCCGAACATCTCTTAAGTTACTGCACTCACGTTGACACTAGATAGGAGATGTCAAATCCCGTAAACATCTATGACGCCATTCCACTCATACTTTTACCATTGATTTAACTTCATAAGATCTTTTAGTTTCGACTCGAATGTTTTGTCTTTTCAATTTGCTCGGGTCAATCTGAGCATTTCAGGATTTGAAGACTTTATTTTTGAGGACAAAAACGAAGATTTTATTGCTATTATTTACTACATTGTTCCATTACATCACAGTGTTTGTAACGACCCAGAATTTTTATAAATTAAAATTTGAATATTTAATTAATTTTAAATATTTATAAGTGAATTTATAAGTCAAATAAATTTTTATTTGAATTTTTTGATTTAAATTGGATAATTAAATCGATAATTTAATATGTTAAATTATGGAAATAATTAAAAATTGAGTTAAAAAAATGATTGAAAATAATTTGTAAAATTTTATTTTATCATATTGAAGTTATAGAAATATTTTAGAACTTTTAAAATCGAATTAGAAGTTAATTTGTGAAAATTGAATATTTTAATATTTAATTATCGACTGTAAAATAGCCAATTTTTGAACAGTCTCAGAATTGAACGAAACCAGTTTCATTGGATCCGTAATAGTTAGTTATTACTGGATTTCAAATTTCGTGTCAATCGGAGTTATCGTTTGATCGTGGCAGCTCGAAACGCATCGAATCGTTTTTAATTTAAATTTGACGAGTGAAAATAGCCATTTTTCAAAAAGTCTCGGATTTCGACGAAACTAGTTTCATCGGATCCGTAATGTGATATTATTGTAAGGTTTCAAATTTCAAGTCAATTGGATTTACCGTTTGTCCGGTACAAATTAAAACGCCTAGAAATCGATTTAAATCGGTTTAATTCAAATTGAGCGTTTTCAGCCATAACTCGCACATACTTCCGAATTAGCTTCCGAAACCTGTTCCATTGTGTCCGGAACGCGGGGTAAACCTTAGGTACGCTGGTTACGGCGTCTAAATCGGAGTTCGGAATTTACGGGATGAATAGTGTTTACGCTAGCTTTTCTTATAAATAGCCACCATTCTAAATAAAAAAAAAAAGGCAAAACCCTTCTTCCTTCTTGTAGCCGGCCCTAGGATTTTAATGGCCAGAAATTTGTTTCGTTCTTCCCTCTAGATCTTCCAATCCATCCCCTTTCACCAGAAACTTCCAACACAAAAGATGAAGAGCTTGAGGAGATCATCACATCCAACGGTGGAATTTCGTTGGAGTGGCTTGGATTCACGAAAATTTGCGTTCAAAGCTCGGCCGTTCGTGCACGGTTTACGAGGCCAAGGGGGGGCCGAGTGCCACTGGAGTTAGGCCGAGTATAGTGCAAGGTGAGAGCTTCGTATTGCAAGTGTTGTGATCGAGTTTCATCGTGTATAGGAGTTGTAAAGTTTAAACCTAAATTCTAGGTCATGGGTTTAGTTGCGTATGAAATTATCTGGAAGAAGAGATGCGTGAAGGAGAGGAGATGAAAACGTGCGGGCCTGATGCTATGGGTTTAGATCTGACGGCCCAGATTTGTTTTGGGTATAAAATTGTAAATTTAAGTTGTAATTTTTATATAAAAACTCGTGTAACTTGTAAAATTCATATCTTTTTCATACGAGGTCGAAAAAATGCAAACTCAGTTGCGTTGGAATCGTATGGACGAGCACTACGCGATGGAGTTGGTTTGGAGTCGTTTGGAGTTAGTGAGAATTTCGGGTAAAATTAAACGCGCGTTTAATTTTATTCGAAATAAAAGCTTAAACGGAAATTAAAACCAAGGTGAGAACTTCTCACTCAATCGAATAGATTTCGATTTTATTTTAAATAGTTAGATTTAAAATATTTGAATGCATGTTTGAATGATGACTGTAAATTATTGATTGTTAAAATAGACATTATGCGCCGTTAGTAAGCGGATGTTATTTAATAAAAACATATACCGCGAATATTTCATAAACAGTGAAATTGGTATTATATATAATATCAATATATATATATTGGCATATGTATATATTGCAGTTGATTGATTTCCCGTATTTTTTAGCGGATGAGACCCTATTACGCCGTTATTAAGCGGATAATATTTAATAAGAACATGTACCGCGATAATTTCGTACTGGAGCGAAATTGGTATTGTGCTAATGTTTTTGGATGCAGGGAAACAGGTTGGAGGGATCCAACTGGATTCCTCAACAGTATTTATTTTATTTCAGATATTTTGATATTTGATGGATTATCATATCGATATATGATATCGTTGTAGTCGTGATTGACTATTTGGTGTGTAGCATCATTGGACCCAGATTTTGGGATTTTAAAATGATTTTAAAAGTGATTTTGAAAATATACTATATTTTTGGAATTGATCCATTATAAATAAATAAACGTTATAATTTTTAAAGTTATAAAAATTATGGTTTTTGTGAAATATAGTTAAAAAGCTGATTTTTAGAAATACGATTAAAAGTCGATTTTTGAGAAATATGAACTAATGATTTTATAAAATAATTTAGATTGGATTTTTGAATATATGATAAAAGTTTAAAAATAGGATTTATAAAATTTGATTATTTTATAAATCGAAATGATGAAATTATAAAAGAATTTAAAGACGTTTTAGAATAATAATATAAACTGATTTATATTAAGAGATTTATAAATGGATATTTATAAATTGAAATATAGACATTATAAAACGAGTTTTTATAAGTGTTTGAATGTAGTGAAAATGAATTTCATAAATGAATGAAATTTATAGAATTATAAACTGTGAAGTTATAAATGAAATTTATAAATAGTAAGATTTATAAATTTGTGAAGTTAATTGAAGAATAGATTTGGTTAAATAAATGAATCTTATAAGTTATAAGATTTATAATTATGAAGTTTAAAGAACGATTTTATAAAATAATCGTTTTATAAGTATTTAACTTATAATATAAACATTTAGTTTATAATTGAGTTATAAACTGAAATATGTTAATAAAGGAATTTACAAAAAAGAAGCTTTTATAAATAAATAGAAATGGAATTTATAAACGTTGTTTTATAAATTCGCAAACGACTTATTTTGATAAGTTAATTGTTATAACCTATTAATGGAGTTATATTCACATTTTTGAATAGTGAATAACCTTTGAATTAAAATGAATAAAAGGATGAGATTTGTTAACAAAGTTTATTCACATTTTTGAATAGTGAATAACACGTTAAAGGAATTGTTTTAAATGTGATGTTTTAAATAGAATTAAAACAATCTAACGATGTTTTTAAACATGTTGAGATTCGAAACCATAGATTTCAACATTTATTGTTGAAATAGATGTTTCGAGAAATGAAAGGAGATGATGGACTATAACACTGTTGTTATAGTAAATGATTTCCGAAAGGAAATGTTTTTGTATAGTATTGGGATTTATATATCTATTTTAATTTCGAATCCCTATACTAGTGATTTTGGGTTGTCGTAACGATGTTTTACGCAACATTCGTTTTGGCCCAAGTAAATATGTTTAAGTGAATGATTTCCTTAAAGAATGAATTATATACTTAATTCGATTTAAGTATATTGAATATTTTCTAAGTGTTGAAAATAAATGATTGTGAACTACTTATTTAATAAGTATGGAAATGTTTTCCAATGTAAAGTGAATATTTTGAGAATTTACCTTTTTGAAGATAAATTGAAAGTGAATAATTGAATTGTATATTCATGAATATTTTGAAATATAAATTCGTTATGGAATTTATAAAAGAAAGGTGGAAATTGTTTGAAAATAAATATTGATTTATTTTTGAAGTGTTGAAATTATATATCTTGTAAAGATATTTTGGAAAATAAATAATTTGGGAAAATTATTTGGAATCTGGTGATGTTGTGCATATCCAGTGATAGTTCAATAACCGACTATCAATATTTCCCTTTTGAATGGGTATTTGATGTGATTTGATTGAATTTGAATGCACACTTATTTTTGAATAAGCGCTCACTATTCGGGTTAACCGGGAAAGGACCATGGGGTCGTATAACCCATTCCGAATATGTGATACGTCGTTGTGAATTGCATTGAAGATCGGTGTTGAAGACCCGGTATTTGCGAAAGCGATAGGATGACCTATCGATTGTCTCTGCACTGAGTTGCAACGGTATAGAGACTCCCTAAGTGATGGGAAATCCGATCAGGATTGTGAATATCCGGATTGCAAGGACTTCTTTGTAAGTGCCTTCGGTTCTGTTCGATCCCTGAACAGACTTGTATGGATTGTATGTCTGACATTACAATTTGAGATGTAAAGCCGATTTCTTTCAAATATATTTCTGTTGGTGGCGGAGGATTTATTCTTTGCTTAACACCCTTCTTTGAGACGTACGAGCTCAAAGGTTATATAGTTGAAGTTATCAGCGATATATTCCCAGTTTGGTAATGTGACATGCTGAGTGATGCTGAAATGATCATTGTGTTGATTATTGTGATAGGATCATTTATTTGATCGTCTATCTTAGTGATCATTGTGGTGATCATTTGTTGACCCAAAGCATGGCTTTTGTATAAAGTATGTTTTTGTGGACGTGAATTCGTCGAGCCTCACATCCCGGAAATGGTCAAAACAGGAAAGAAGCAGCAAGGTTATGAGGGGTAGCACCCTTTAGGATGTGTCCATTTCCTTCTGGAAAAGGGTGGTATCATGGTATGGAGCCCAGATACTTACTCATGTTGAAAACACTTTGTTATGATTGTGTGAATTGATTAGAGAGCGCTCTCGGAAAAAGGTCCCAAAGGACCGGGGGATGGCATATTCGGTCAGTTGTTACTCAGTTAGGAGTAACCCGGCCTTGTGTTGGTTGAGATCCGGTTTGGTTCTCGGGGATGTCCATCCAGAGGCATTCTCAGTGGCAATGGGAAGTTCCTTGGCCTGACCATTTGTTGGAAATCCAATTCCCAATACGAAACTTGTACGGTATTAGTTGTAGAACCTGCTATTCACTTATGGTGGTCACCACTGTTTGGATAGTAGCTATAGTAGGCATAGTTCGAAATGTCTATGTCGGCTAAGATTTATATCTTTATTTTCGAAATGATTTGTTATACATTATGCACTAATAATAATATCAAATGTTATTTTAAATGCGTATCAAGCATCTTTGACTATCATAAGGAGAAATCTCCTCCGATTCTGCGTTTGCATTGTGTGTGTGTGCGGGAGGCCTTATGGTAGTCTCATTTTTAAAAGCACTGCGAATTGATTAAAAATATTCCTCTATTTTGATTTTAAAGATAAATAAACTGTTTTGAGTTCTCACACCAGTCACATGACTGACTTGGAGTTTATTGTTTTCCTTCCTAAACTCTGGGTGCCCACCAATTTCCACACGGGCAGTTAAGAGTTAGGTTTATCAGGATATTCTGGATATTCAGGAGTTGCTGGAGGCAAGCTGGATGGCATGGCGTATTACTTATATAGTATTTCTTTTTCCGCTGCACTGTTTATTGTTGTATGTTGTTGTACACTCTGATGATATGATGTGATGTAATGAAATGTAATGTAATAACTGATATAGTTCTTTGTTTAAAGATTATTCATTTATTATTATATGTTGTTCCGCTGCGAATTGTGAGATTCTGTTGTTGTTCTGTTGTTTTCTTTTGTCCGTTCTTATTTTAAAATTCTTCCATCTTCTATTTTTAAAATTCTCTGTTTTCTAAAAAAAATCGTCTATCTTCTTTTCCCTCTATTTTTCTTTTTCTATCTTCTCTTCTCTCTTCTTTCTTTTTCTTAATTCTTTTTAAAACCCATAACATTCCGGTTTTTGGCCTTCGATTTCTCGGCAGTCGATAAAGTGAGTGTCGATGTCGAATTTTCGAAAGTCGAAAACTTTCGGGGCGTTACATTTGGTATCAGAGCTTATGGTTAAGCGACAACCATGGTTCTGTAGGGTATTATTCATTAGAGATAGAGTCAGCAGTACTCTAGAATGAATTTGAGAGTAATAATAGCTATGAGAGCGTATTTGTTAGTGAATATAAAAATTGTTTTATATTGTGATGATTGGTTTATTGAGTGGTATATGAACTTTCGTCAGCGTGGTCCGCAAGACTATGCCGAAGGGGTTTCTAAACACTTGAATAGAACAATTCGACAAAATATTGATTTTAAAATTGGGTAAATGAAATAATTTTACCTTGATTATATTTTTATATATAAAGGAATAATTTTTCAGAATTATTAAAGTGTATATAAGTTGATTGTTAGGTTGTTTGAATAATCTAAGTAAAAGAATTATAAGAATTGAATTATAATTAAAGTGATTTACAATTGTGAAATAAACTTATATATATAAGAAGTTAATATATTTATGAATGTGAGTTGTGAATAAAAATGAATTTAAAGTTAAATGGAATATAACTTAAGTGTTGTTGAATTAAGTTGATTTTGGTATCGAAGTAAATAATCAAGTGGATTAAATGAATATGAACTTGAGTTATGTAATAGAATTCAACTTTGTAATTGAATTGAATGAATGGATTGAATGTTAATCGATTAAATGTGAATTAAATTGATATGAAATAATGAATGTAAGTGTAAATTCATTAAAATCTAATGTTATTAGAAGTTGATAAAAAAAAAAATTTGGAATGGAAATCAATTTAATTAAACCAGAATGAAAATAAGCAAAGAAATTTGGTTGAAATTAATGTACATTGGTTGTTATTTGATTGTTAGTTGATTGTATATAATTCATTAAGTGTTAATGAAATTGAAAGCTATGTAATTGAATTCAAATTTGAAGTAAATAAATTTGAATAGAATTGTATATGAATGAAAATATGAATGAATATATTGGTTATGAATTTGTTGAATGGTAATTGGATGATGGTTGAATATATATTGCTATTGTTGCATTTGCTATGTGACATATATAGTTATCATGTTGTTATATGTTGTATATTGAGATTATTTGCATATGTGCATGTTCTCATGTTGTTGTTAAGTGTTTAGTAGGTGCGGATCGTGTTTGCTTCGCATTTGGAGTTCGCTTTAGCGCTATATTAGCCGTATATGCTTGCTAATAAAATATAAGGTACATATCTCGGATTAAATATCGTACTTTTACACTTTTTTCCCTTCGGGATGCCTCATTACTTGATGAGATGTATATTTGTGATATATATACTGTCATTTTTTTTCGGATCGAGCCGCGCAAAGGAGACATGGCGAATTTTTCCGGAAATTTAAGGCGTTAGAAAATTTTGAGAAAATTTAGAAAATTTTAAAAACTATAACTTTGATTTTGAAGTTGAAAGTTAAATGATATAATTGTTTTTGAAAAGATAACTAAGTATGATTTGAAAACTTAGTAAAGTATATGTAAAAAAATTTAATTATGAATTTTGGAAAGTTAATAAATTCTGTACCTTTCTTACTTGTAATTTCGAGGACGAAATTCTTTTAAGTGGGAAAGATTGTAACGACCCAGAATTTTTATAAATTAAAATTTGAATATTTAATTAATTTTAAATATTTATAAGTGAATTTATAAGTCAAATAAATTTTTATTTGAATTTTTTGATTTAAATTGGATAATTAAATCGATAATTTAATATGTTAAATTATGGAAATAATTAAAAATTGAGTTAAAAAAATGATTGAAAATAATTTGTAAAATTTTATTTTATCATATTGAAGTTATAGAAATATTTTAGAACTTTTAAAATCGAATTAGAAGTTAATTTGTGAAAATTGAATATTTTAATATTTAATTATCGACTGTAAAATAGCCAATTTTTGAACAGTCTCAGAATTGAACGAAACCAGTTTCATTGGATCCGTAATAGTTAGTTATTACTGGATTTCAAATTTCGTGTCAATCGGAGTTATCGTTTGATCGTGGCAGCTCGAAACGCATCGAATCGTTTTTAATTTAAATTTGACGAGTGAAAATAGCCATTTTTCAAAAAGTCTCGGATTTCGACGAAACTAGTTTCATCGGATCCGTAATGTGATATTATTGTAAGGTTTCAAATTTCAAGTCAATTGGATTTACCGTTTGTCCGGTACAAATTAAAACGCCTAGAAATCGATTTAAATCGGTTTAATTCAAATTGAGCGTTTTCAGCCATAACTCGCACATACTTCCGAATTAGCTTCCGAAACCTGTTCCATTGTGTCCGGAACGCGGGGTAAACCTTAGGTACGCTGGTTACGGCGTCTAAATCGGAGTTCGGAATTTACGGGATGAATAGTGTTTACGCTAGCTTTTCTTATAAATAGCCACCATTCTAAATAAAAAAAAAAAAGGCAAAACCCTTCTTCCTTCTTGTAGCCGGCCCTAGGATTTTAATGGCCAGAAATTTGTTTCGTTCTTCCCTCTAGATCTTCCAATCCATCCCCTTTCACCAGAAACTTCCAACACAAAAGATGAAGAGCTTGAGGAGATCATCACATCCAACGGTGGAATTTCGTTGGAGTGGCTTGGATTCACGAAAATTTGCGTTCAAAGCTCGGCCGTTCGTGCACGGTTTACGAGGCCAAGGGGGGGCCGAGTGCCACTGGAGTTAGGCCGAGTATAGTGCAAGGTGAGAGCTTCGTATTGCAAGTGTTGTGATCGAGTTTCATCGTGTATAGGAGTTGTAAAGTTTAAACCTAAATTCTAGGTCATGGGTTTAGTTGCGTATGAAATTATCTGGAAGAAGAGATGCGTGAAGGAGAGGAGATGAAAACGTGCGGGCCTGATGCTATGGGTTTAGATCTGACGGCCCAGATTTGTTTTGGGTATAAAATTGTAAATTTAAGTTGTAATTTTTATATAAAAACTCGTGTAACTTGTAAAATTCATATCTTTTTCATACGAGGTCGAAAAAATGCAAACTCAGTTGCGTTGGAATCGTATGGACGAGCACTACGCGATGGAGTTGGTTTGGAGTCGTTTGGAGTTAGTGAGAATTTCGGGTAAAATTAAACGCGCGTTTAATTTTATTCGAAATAAAAGCTTAAACGGAAATTAAAACCAAGGTGAGAACTTCTCACTCAATCGAATAGATTTCGATTTTATTTTAAATAGTTAGATTTAAAATATTTGAATGCATGTTTGAATGATGACTGTAAATTATTGATTGTTAAAATAGACATTATGCGCCGTTAGTAAGCGGATGTTATTTAATAAAAACATATACCGCGAATATTTCATAAACAGTGAAATTGGTATTATATATAATATCAATATATATATATTGGCATATGTATATATTGCAGTTGATTGATTTCCCGTATTTTTTAGCGGATGAGACCCTATTACGCCGTTATTAAGCGGATAATATTTAATAAGAACATGTACCGCGATAATTTCGTACTGGAGCGAAATTGGTATTGTGCTAATGTTTTTGGATGCAGGGAAACAGGTTGGAGGGATCCAACTGGATTCCTCAACAGTATTTATTTTATTTCAGATATTTTGATATTTGATGGATTATCATATCGATATATGATATCGTTGTAGTCGTGATTGACTATTTGGTGTGTAGCATCATTGGACCCAGATTTTGGGATTTTAAAATGATTTTAAAAGTGATTTTGAAAATATACTATATTTTTGGAATTGATCCATTATAAATAAATAAACGTTATAATTTTTAAAGTTATAAAAATTATGGTTTTTGTGAAATATAGTTAAAAAGCTGATTTTTAGAAATACGATTAAAAGTCGATTTTTGAGAAATATGAACTAATGATTTTATAAAATAATTTAGATTGGATTTTTGAATATATGATAAAAGTTTAAAAATAGGATTTATAAAATTTGATTATTTTATAAATCGAAATGATGAAATTATAAAAGAATTTAAAGACGTTTTAGAATAATAATATAAACTGATTTATATTAAGAGATTTATAAATGGATATTTATAAATTGAAATATAGACATTATAAAACGAGTTTTTATAAGTGTTTGAATGTAGTGAAAATGAATTTCATAAATGAATGAAATTTATAGAATTATAAACTGTGAAGTTATAAATGAAATTTATAAATAGTAAGATTTATAAATTTGTGAAGTTAATTGAAGAATAGATTTGGTTAAATAAATGAATCTTATAAGTTATAAGATTTATAATTATGAAGTTTAAAGAACGATTTTATAAAATAATCGTTTTATAAGTATTTAACTTATAATATAAACATTTAGTTTATAATTGAGTTATAAACTGAAATATGTTAATAAAGGAATTTACAAAAAAGAAGCTTTTATAAATAAATAGAAATGGAATTTATAAACGTTGTTTTATAAATTCGCAAACGACTTATTTTGATAAGTTAATTGTTATAACCTATTAATGGAGTTATATTCACATTTTTGAATAGTGAATAACCTTTGAATTAAAATGAATAAAAGGATGAGATTTGTTAACAAAGTTTATTCACATTTTTGAATAGTGAATAACACGTTAAAGGAATTGTTTTAAATGTGATGTTTTAAATAGAATTAAAACAATCTAACGATGTTTTTAAACATGTTGAGATTCGAAACCATAGATTTCAACATTTATTGTTGAAATAGATGTTTCGAGAAATGAAAGGAGATGATGGACTATAACACTGTTGTTATAGTAAATGATTTCCGAAAGGAAATGTTTTTGTATAGTATTGGGATTTATATATCTATTTTAATTTCGAATCCCTATACTAGTGATTTTGGGTTGTCGTAACGATGTTTTACGCAACATTCGTTTTGGCCCAAGTAAATATGTTTAAGTGAATGATTTCCTTAAAGAATGAATTATATACTTAATTCGATTTAAGTATATTGAATATTTTCTAAGTGTTGAAAATAAATGATTGTGAACTACTTATTTAATAAGTATGGAAATGTTTTCCAATGTAAAGTGAATATTTTGAGAATTTACCTTTTTGAAGATAAATTGAAAGTGAATAATTGAATTGTATATTCATGAATATTTTGAAATATAAATTCGTTATGGAATTTATAAAAGAAAGGTGGAAATTGTTTGAAAATAAATATTGATTTATTTTTGAAGTGTTGAAATTATATATCTTGTAAAGATATTTTGGAAAATAAATAATTTGGGAAAATTATTTGGAATCTGGTGATGTTGTGCATATCCAGTGATAGTTCAATAACCGACTATCAATATTTCCCTTTTGAATGGGTATTTGATGTGATTTGATTGAATTTGAATGCACACTTATTTTTGAATAAGCGCTCACTATTCGGGTTAACCGGGAAAGGACCATGGGGTCGTATAACCCATTCCGAATATGTGATACGTCGTTGTGAATTGCATTGAAGATCGGTGTTGAAGACCCGGTATTTGCGAAAGCGATAGGATGACCTATCGATTGTCTCTGCACTGAGTTGCAACGGTATAGAGACTCCCTAAGTGATGGGAAATCCGATCAGGATTGTGAATATCCGGATTGCAAGGACTTCTTTGTAAGTGCCTTCGGTTCTGTTCGATCCCTGAACAGACTTGTATGGATTGTATGTCTGACATTACAATTTGAGATATAAAGCCGATTTCTTTCAAATATATTTCTGTTGGTGGCGGAGGATTTATTCTTTGCTTAACACCCTTCTTTGAGACGTACGAGCTCAAAGGTTATATAGTTGAAGTTATCAGCGATATATTCCCAGTTTGGTAATGTGACATGCTGAGTGATGCTGAAATGATCATTGTGTTGATTATTGTGATAGGATCATTTATTTGATCGTCTATCTTAGTGATCATTGTGGTGATCATTTGTTGACCCAAAGCATGGCTTTTGTATAAAGTATGTTTTTGTGGACGTGAATTCGTCGAGCCTCACATCCCGGAAATGGTCAAAACAGGAAAGAAGCAGCAAGGTTATGAGGGGTAGCACCCTTTAGGATGTGTCCATTTCCTTCTGGAAAAGGGTGGTATCATGGTATGGAGCCCAGATACTTACTCATGTTGAAAACACTTTGTTATGATTGTGTGAATTGATTAGAGAGCGCTCTCGGAAAAAGGTCCCAAAGGACCGGGGGATGGCATATTCGGTCAGTTGTTACTCAGTTAGGAGTAACCCGGCCTTGTGTTGGTTGAGATCCGGTTTGGTTCTCGGGGATGTCCATCCAGAGGCATTCTCAGTGGCAATGGGAAGTTCCTTGGCCTGACCATTTGTTGGAAATCCAATTCCCAATACGAAACTTGTACGGTATTAGTTGTAGAACCTGCTATTCACTTATGGTGGTCACCACTGTTTGGATAGTAGCTATAGTAGGCATAGTTCGAAATGTCTATGTCGGCTAAGATTTATATCTTTATTTTCGAAATGATTTGTTATACATTATGCACTAATAATAATATCAAATGTTATTTTAAATGCGTATCAAGCATCTTTGACTATCATAAGGAGAAATCTCCTCCGATTCTGCGTTTGCATTGTGTGTGTGTGCGGGAGGCCTTATGGTAGTCTCATTTTTAAAAGCACTGCGAATTGATTAAAAATATTCCTCTATTTTGATTTTAAAGATAAATAAACTGTTTTGAGTTCTCACACCAGTCACATGACTGACTTGGAGTTTATTGTTTTCCTTCCTAAACTCTGGGTGCCCACCAATTTCCACACGGGCAGTTAAGAGTTAGGTTTATCAGGATATTCTGGATATTCAGGAGTTGCTGGAGGCAAGCTGGATGGCATGGCGTATTACTTATATAGTATTTCTTTTTCCGCTGCACTGTTTATTGTTGTATGTTGTTGTACACTCTGATGATATGATGTGATGTAATGAAATGTAATGTAATAACTGATATAGTTCTTTGTTTAAAGATTATTCATTTATTATTATATGTTGTTCCGCTGCGAATTGTGAGATTCTGTTGTTGTTCTGTTGTTTTCTTTTGTCCGTTCTTATTTTAAAATTCTTCCATCTTCTATTTTTAAAATTCTCTGTTTTCTAAAAAAAATCGTCTATCTTCTTTTCCCTCTATTTTTCTTTTTCTATCTTCTCTTCTCTCTTCTTTCTTTTTCTTAATTCTTTTTAAAACCCATAACATTCCGGTTTTTGGCCTTCGATTTCTCGGCAGTCGATAAAGTGAGTGTCGATGTCGAATTTTCGAAAGTCGAAAACTTTCGGGGCGTTACAGTGTTCCACTGCATTATTATTGATTATTCTCTGGTATGTGTAACTCTAATATGTATTATATAAGAAAAATCAAATGTTTTGTAAAACAGCTTCATGAACTGTTATTTGATTATTATATTTTATCATTCCGCTGCAAGATTCTTTTTCGTTTTTTTCCTTTCTCTGCTTTTTATTATTCACCCTGTTAACAATCCGCCCTTCTATATGGTTTGAGTCTAATGTGTGTGGTTTATCGTCGATTTAAACCGTATAGAAAGGCAGGATGTTACACATGGTAGCAGAGCTTTGGTTTAGCGAAAACCTTAGCTTTGTGGGGTCTGACTCTTTATTAATATGGTAGTAATACCCTATGGTGAGTCGCTGAGAGTATATATATGAGAGAGCGTATTTATTAGAGTTATAAAAGTTTTTGATATTGTGTTGATTTGTTACATTTTGTATTTATAAATTATGGTTAGTGCGTAGGACGCTATGACATCAATAGGGATTTCTAAACACTTAATAGGATGGACCGACATAATATTTGTTTTGAATATAAGTGAATGAAATAATTTTGCCTATTATATTTTTTTGTATATAAAGTAATAATTTTTGTATATAAAGTAATAAATTTTTATAAATGTTATATTTGGTTGTAATATATTAGTTGTCAGGTAGTGAAATTTATAAATATTGATTGGAAATTTTAGAACTTAAGTTTCGGGGTTATGAAAATTTCTTTCGAATGATTTTGGAATACAGTAATAATATTATTAGAAGTATTTTCTGAAATAAATATTTGAATATAAATTGAAAGAATTGTTTTAAAGAAATTTTGAAAAAAATAAGCTTTGTACTCCCCTTTCTGTCGTTGGAAAATAATTTCGATGATGAGTGCACGCATCATCGACGTTCATTTCGAGTTTCGAAGTGGAAAGGCTACTGTAGTAGTTTTACTACAGATTTATTTTGATAAACAAATGTAAATTTCAAATTGTTTTAAATATAATTCGATATATAAATTGTAAGTATATACATCTATCTATTATTTCAAAATGATTTGAAATTTAACCTGGTATTTAGTTCTTAAATTTCTGTTAATTAATAGTTTAAATTATTGCAGTAAAATGGAATGTAACTAATTATTAATTGGAACCTTTAATTAAAATAAGAGATTAAATGCTAGGTTATAAATGAAATTAAAAGAAATTTGGAATTTGTAACCTATAAAGCAAAAGGATAGGATTATTGAATATTAGATTAATTTAAAAGAAAGGAGATAAACTTGTATAATTTCAATTGCATTCTTTAAAATATATAAAACCTACCAACTATAAAAATTTAAAGCGTTAAAAGAAAATGTAATGGGAAATTTTACAAGTAAAACTTGAAGTAATGAAAGTATTCAATGAATTTGCTTTTATAAATAAGAATTTAATGTTATAATTGTTGTAAACTTAAGTATGACTAAAAGACCACTAATTAAGTATAATAGAAAAGTTATAAATAAACGATTATAAACTTAAGTAAATGAATTGAAATCCTAAGAAATTTAATGGAACATGAATACTATAGATAAATGAATGAAATTAACTGAAATTGAGAAATGAATGAATGTAATGCAATAAAAAAAATTTATATGATATGAATAAATAAAATTTGAATTTATGTAAGTATAAGTGCAAATAAGTGAAATAAACACTGAATCAATGGATGGAAATGAAAATTTGCAAGAAATAAATGTAAATTAAAAGATGAATCATTATATGAATGAAGGGGAAATCGAACAACAAATGTTATGAAATGAAATTGATAAGAATGAACTTGATCTATTGTTTGGAATTGTTGTTTGTTTGGTTTATGGTTGTTTGGGAAAGAATACCTTGAATTTGTTTGGATGTATGAATAATCTATTTAGTTTCATCTAAGACTGTTGAATAAATGGTGCAACTAGTAGTTCATTTTTCATTTTGTACAATTTAAATTTTCGAACCCGAACAACTAATTGTTTTGTTTGGTATGAATGGGTAATTGAATTGTGTTGATTCTGTATGATGAGTGTATGCTGTGGTTGCAAGTGATTGTTGTTGTTTGACATTGATTTGTTTGCTAGTGGATGAAACAAAACTAATATTTCATTCTATATAATTATTAACTCTTTTTGGATTATATAAGTGAAATACAGGTTATGGAAGCAATTGCTACTGCTTTTGGTTTCATAATTAAGCGTTAATTGCCCGAGAAATAGGTACTTTCTCGGATTATGGTTTTATAGCGTTATTATATTGTTTTTCCCATTGTTGGGATATATTATTTTGAGATATTGTGATATATATTTTGTATTTGATATTATATTTTCTTCTGAACCTCCCTACACAAGGGAGACTCTACCAAAAAAATTTGTAAATTTTGGACTTAGAAAATTTTGAAAATATTTTCCAAACTCTATTAATTTAAGTATAAAAAGATATAATGGTTATAAATTGGTATATTTTATTTAAATTAATTTATTTTGTAAATTTATTTGTCTATAAATTTAATGTTTTAAGTAAGATATATTGATTCTTAATTCTTCTTTTTCCTTTTCGCGGGTGAAAAGTTTTGAGTGGGGGAGAGCGTAACGACCCGTAAAGTTTCAATAATTTAATTGTTAATTTTTATTTAAGCTTTGTTATCTAATACTGGAAAAAAATAGAATTTGTGATTCATTAATAAAATATAACTTTAATGAGATGTAATAATGCCAATCTAAGTTAATTATTAACTAGTCGAATGAAGTTGCAATTAATGGAATTAGTGTAAATGTTATACCAATCTATAAATTGAATATAAGAAAACAAAAGTAATTATTGAATTAATCAATGAATTAATATATATTGAATGGTTGTTGAATAAAATCAATGTTTAGTAAGAAATTATAATATTGGTTTGGAAATGATAAACTTATAAAAATGTGATTGAGAGTTATGATAACAATAAATTATAAGTTAATCATTTATTTATTCCATTAAATCAAAATTTGTAATCAATTGCAATGAATCTCAATTCAATGTTAAGTTAGTGTAAATTAAGGAAATAATGGGAAATAACGTTAATTCTATTCATAATATGATAATTGGTTGAATGAAAATAATGGATATCAAGATTTATTAATTTATTGGAATTTAAACTTAATAAATGGGTTAATTGCAATTAAATGAAATTTAATGAAATTAAGGCTAACACTGAAATTGATAAATTTATCAACTCTAAATTACATCTAAATTTATTCAAATTTGTGTAAATGATTAAGAAATTTAAAACAGTAAAAATTGTCAATTATAGGATCGAAATTAAAATTTTGATTTAATTAATTAATTATTAATTTATTTGATTAATGTAAAAATAGCCATTTTGGCCATTGACTCGGATTTCAACCAAACCAGTTTCATCGGATCCACAACGGGGAATTATTATAGGGTTTCAAGTTTCGTAACGATCAGGCTTGTCGTTTGGTTATACATACCTGAAACGCCTTGAAATCAATTGAAATTAATTCGAAATAACTCGATTTTTGCATAACTTCTTCATACGATGGAATTTGCACTTGAAACCTGTTCCTTGCGTTTGAAATATTTAAAAACATCTATCTTGATATATGGGTTGACCAAATTACGTTTTGGAGTCAGAACGGGGTTTTTGGACGATTTATCGTTCAACTTTCAACCCAAATCAATCTGGTCCGTTCTAATTTCAGCTTTGTGTGTGTGTGTATATATCGTTATAAACCCTAGCCTATTTATTATGTTCATTTTTCTATACGTACAATTCCAATTGCACCTCTTCCTTATTTCAATGGCAGACAAACCTTAATTCTAATTGCAATTTCAAAATCAAATTCAATTTCAAAAGTTTAACCTCCTCAAAAAAATTCGAGAAAAATATATATCGAAGATCTCAATGATACGAACCTACATCTGTTGTTCTTTTTTTGAGACAGTGATCAAATCGATCAGAAATCGCGATCAAAGTCAAAATTTGGGCGTTTGATTTCAGCATCAATCCGTGAAATAGTTTGGGGGGTTTTGTCGTGCTCGATGGCCGGAGTGGATTGGAGGTGGTCGCGCGACCAGATCGTGGTTGTGGGGGCCGTAACTGGCAACTTAGGGTTTCAAAAACCCTAAAGGGCGGCGGCGGCGCTGCGGTCGAAGGCCGCGATGGTGTCGGTCGACGCGTCTCGGCGATGCGAGGGGATTGAAGGTGGTCGGGGACGTTCGGATGGCCCGAGGTGCGTGGATTTTATGGTCAAAATCGATGTTTAACTGTTCTTTGTTGGGTTCGATGGCGTGGATGAACGTGCCTGGTGATGAGGAGAGATAGGTGACGTTTTATCTTAATTAATATTTTATTGATTTTCTAAATTAAATCATATATCTCCTAACACCAATAACTTTCGCATATGAGGTCCAATTCATGCACGGTTTTCGCCGTTAGGTTCGTATTAGAATTCCGGACATTTTGACACTAGTTTGGATGAATTCTACGACTGTTCAAATTTTGGATTTAAATTGGATTTAAATTCAATTTAAATTCAAAAGTTGAGTGTTTTAATCCACTCACAACTTCTAGAATTTCTTATGTGTGTTAAATTAATTTATGATGTGATTAGAAATTTATTTATGACTGTTTGGCATATTTTTAATCATCATCCCAGTTAAATTGAATTTATTAAATTAAATTGTTACTTAATTTATTATTGTGTATAAACTACCAGTTAAATTGTTATTTAATTTATTCTTGCATATAACTGCCAGTTAAACAGTTATTTAAATTATTATTGAATATAAAGTGTTGATAAAAACGTGTATTTATTATCTGCTTTATATTGATGTTACTGATTGAATTGGATGATGATTGTGATAAATGTTTGATGGTTGATATTGGATGAATGGATGTTGTATTTTATATTGTTATAAACTGCAAGTTGTTATGGATTTTATTTCATTCGGAATTGCGGTTTGAAGTGAAATATAAACATATTTATAATTTAAAATTATGGATTGAAATGATAAATATCTGTATCAATTGACGATATGATAGAAAATTATATATAGACACCGCGGCCTATATAAATATTTTGAAATGATTTCTATGGTTTATAAAGAAATATACGGGCTATATAAATATTTATTTTAGATGTTATATAAATGTTATTTTATTATTGATTTTTCGCTACGTATAAATTTGTTTTGAAATATATAATAAGTTAAATAATAAAATTTGATTTCTTTTATATAATATGGAAAGTATATGTTTAAATTATATTGTATATATAGTTTATAATGACTTAAATAAAATTAAGATTGGAAGATAAATATGAATTTGACTTGAATTGAAGTATTTAAGAATTATACTCGAATAAAATTGATTTAAAATTTAAATAAAATTGAGATTTTATAGGGTATGATTTTATAACTTGATTTTGTTCAAAATGATGTAAATGAATATTTCAAGTATAAATAAATTGAAGGAAATTCTTAGTTAATTGTAATTTGGGTTTTACTTAAATGATTATGTATTTGTTAAGTAAAAAATTTCAAAACTAAATAATAGAAAATTGGGTTTGATATATATATATATATATATATATATATATATATATATATATATGTATGTATGTATGTATGTATGTATGTATGTATGTATGTATGTATGTATGTATGTATGTATGAAATTTCTAAACTTAGTTTTGGAAGTGTTGAATACTTAAATTTGAAATATATTGAATTTGGAATGGTTTATCCTATGGATCAAATCTGTTTTGAAATCGATATAATTTGGAATAGTTTGTTTGAAAATTGAATCGTATTGAAATTTATGATTTGGGATTGGGTAAAATTTAAAATTTAGAAATTCAAGTTGTTTTGGAATTGATTTGTGAAATAGAAGAAGCTAGTTTATTTTATAAAGTATTTGAATATTTTAACCATTTAAGTGGTGAAAGATATATTTCAAGGATATGGGTTTCAAAGTATTATCATTGAAAGTGCTATAATTTTGGAAATGATATATTTGAAATAAAAATGATATTATATTGATTTGGGTTTTATTAAATGATATCATATTAGTTTGGTTTTTGAAATGGAAATGATATTGTATTTATATGGTTTTGAAATGGATATTATATTCTGGTTTTGAAGTATATATTATTTTGAAATGACCGCAGTGTAATAATAACGTTTGGTTGTTAAAGAGACTGGGATAAGAAGTTTTCATATTCTCTGCCAACTCTAAAAACCACTTTAACAACCGTGTACGCGGTGGAGAATCTAGAATGAAGAGTGGCGTTTCCTTTGAGGTATATACGTGGACCCGACTCTCATGAGTTGGCATAAGGTGGCTAAAACAGGAGCGATCGACGGGCTAAGAAGGTAGCACCTTTTATCGGACACACTCCTTCAATACCGTTCTATTACTTTGTGATTAAGTTGGGCCCTTTTGATTTTAGGGGTGTGGATCGAGGTAGGTGGTAGTAGCTGCTACGCGTTACCAACGGTCCGGAAGCGTAATTGGTATAACTACCCTAGCATTGCCTAGTTGTGTCGTGTCACCAACCATAGCGCGCCTTATACGATTTTGGTTTTGTACTATACCTATGGAGTGCCCTCTGATGACGCCCAGCACGGGGGAGATTACAGTACTGTATAGACTATGGGAATATAAAAGTGTGTTAAGGTGGAAAACGTAAAGCCTTTACGCTATTTCAAGTATATTATACTTTACTATAGACACTACTATAATAGCATATATTACTACATAATAGATAGTTTAACGGATCCCTAGGAGGTGTGTATCCCGTACATCTCTTATGTTACTGCACTCATGTTGACACTGGATAGAAGATGTCAAATCCCGTAAACATCTCTGATGCCGTTCCACTCATATTTTTACCTTTGATTTAACTTCATAAGATCTTTTAGTTCTGACTCGAGTGTTTTGTCTTTTCAATTCGCTCGGGTCAGTCTGAGCATTTCAGGATTTGAAGACTTTATTTTGGAGGACGAAGACAAAGATTTTATTACTATTATTTAATACATTGTTCCACTGCATCACAGTGATCTGCTACATTGTTATTGATTATTCTCTGGTATGTGTAACTCTGATATGTATTATATAAGAAAAATCAAATGTTTGTAAAACAGCTTCATGAACTGTTATTTGATTATTATATTTATCGTTCCGCTGCAAGATTCTGTTTGTTTTTTTTTCTTTCTCTGCTTTTTCTTATTCATCCCAATAACAATCAGCCCTTCTGTATGGTATGAGTCTGACGTGTGTGGTTTATCGTCGATTTAAACCATATAGAAAGGTGGGATGTTACAGCAGCCAACTCTAGATCATAAGTGGGATATCTCATTGCATGTGGTATAAGCCATCGAGAAGCATAGGCGATCACTTTACCTCTCTACATTAACACGGCTCCTAATCATGTTCCACATGCATTGGTGTACAGCGCTAACTCCTAATTCCCCTCTGGAACAACTAACACATGTGCTTTAGTCATTAAGTGTTTCAATTTCTGGAATGCTTCCTCACATTTATCGATCCAAACAAAATTCACATCTTTCCGAGTTAGCCTATTCATCAGTGCAGATATCCATAAGAAATCCTTAATTAATCTTCGGTAATAGCTGGCTAATCCAAAAAAAATTATCTCGGTCATTGTTTCGGGTCTCTTCCAACTATTCACTGCTCAATTTTTAGTTGGATCTACTAACAACCCCTTCTCTGAGACTACATGACCAAGAAACTTCATTTCCTTCTTCCATAAATGACACTTCGAAAATTTCGCTTTCACTTAATGTTGCCTCAGCATCTCAAGCACCGTTCTAAGATAAACTTCATGCTCTCTTTCATCCTTAGAGTATATCAAAATGTCGTCTATGAATACTAACATGAATCTGTAGAGACGTTATCGAAAGATTTTGTTCATCAAGTCCACGAAGAATGTGGACACATTAGTTAGTTCGAACGGCATCCTAACTATTCGTATGATCCATATATTGTCCTAAACGCTGTCAAAGGAATACTATCCTCTACTACTCTAAGTTCATGGAACCATGTTTCCAAATCCAACTGAGAAAATACCTTGGCTCCACTCAATTGGTCGAACAAACGATCAATGCTAGGTGACGGATATCGATTCTTTGTCGTCTTCTCATTCGACTTACGGTAATTGATGCATAACCTTAGCGATCCATCTGATTTTCTTGCAAACACTGCGACTGCTCCACAGGATGAACTGCTTGGTTTGATAAAGTTCATACCTTCTAACTTCACCAGTTGCACTTTAGCTCCTTCATCTCGTAGTTGTCATCCTACCTGGCGGTCTACTCACAGGTTCAGTTCTTGGTACTAAATCTATACGAAACTCAATAGCTTATTTCGGTGGTAGTTCCACCATGGGTTCAAAGACATCTGCGACTTCTCTAACAATGAAAACTCTATTCAACTCATCTTCTGTCTCCATAATAGTCAACAATGCATTAACCTCAAAACTAGGATTTTCTACGGAGTATGCAATTCGATCACTACAATTAGGATGTCTAATTGATATTTTCCTCTTATGAAAAAATATCATAGCATCCTACTTATTTAACCAATCCATATCCAAAATGATTTCAAAATTTACAAAATCAAATACAAGCAAATTGCAAGCAAATACATGACCTAACAGTTCGAACTCTAAATGGTCACATCTCATCCCAAGAGTTGCATACCCTTCTATCGAATTCGCAACTCTAAAGGAAGCAACCAAGTACGAGGGTTCTAGGTTAAGTTTTTTACCAAACTGTGTGATATAAAAGAATGTTGTGCATAAGTATTAAATAAAACTCTAATTGATACACAAGAATCAAAAGCATACCTCCCAACATAGTTTTTCCTTTCTCCTCTGCTAATGGTCATGAGGTAGCCGATTCTAATGCAAATATTTTTCTTTTTCTATCCTTGGCAGGTTCCTTACACTAGTTCTTATAATGTACAATCTGATCATAGTTGAAACACCTCACTTCATTCTTGCCAGTAGCCTTCTTTGGTTTACCTATTCGACACTCGTGAGCGAAATGTCCCCTCTTGTCACACTTGTAGCAGGCTTTCCCTATTTTGGCTGCTTCTCCTTTCTGAGCTCCTTATGGAAAATTTTCTCTTCTTCTCACCTTAGGTTTTCGCTGCTTTATTACCAGTAAAAAGGGCAAGAATCTCCTCATGCCTCATAGCCATCTCAACAACTACATTGCACAGATCCTTAATGTATGGAAAAGTTGCTTTAGCAAGCTCGGGTTTCAATCCACGGATGAACTTCTCATTCTTTTTTATAACCAGATCAACCGTAGCATATTCGTATCTTGATAGCTCCTAAAATCTGGTAGTATACTCCAGCACTGTCATGTCGTCCTACACAAACTTAGCAAACTTTCTAAGCAGAGTTGACTTGGCGATCTTTGACGTGATTCTTTCCACATATCTCCTTCTAAATTACGCCTAAGTTATGGTCTCCTCATTTACTCCCATAGTAACACTGTTCCACCAGTACAGTACTACTCCTTGCAACTATCCAGAAGCAATGACTCAACCAGTTCTCCACTTCAATTGCGTCCTCGGTGTCGATAAACGGCTTCCCTCTACGCCTAGCATAGTCTCCGCTCAATACTACATAGTTATTGACCATCGAAGCTTCTTGATTTCCTTCTTCAACTTTTCCTCCAACTAATCCTACGGTAGCTCCAACTTGCATCATGTTAACGAAGAACTGATACATAGCTCCTATATTAACTTGCAGCACTCCAACACGTATATTAGCAGCTTGAGCCCGACCAGAATTCTTCTACTATCTGGTCTGGCATTCCCATTAGTTGTGGTGCTTCCTCCATCAAGATTAACTCTTCCATTCCTAGCATCCATATCTTGCTTCCTTAAAATCTACATTTGAGCCTTTATAAGATATAAAAGAATAGATTAAGAAAGATGGGAGAACAGAGATAAAGCATATACTTATATATAGCAAATACAAGTACGTTGCTAAAACATTATTCCGTACTCCCAGTCTTTTCTCTAATTCCTTAGAATTATGTTTTTCAAAATCATTTTAAGTTTAGAATTTCTTTTAAGTTTTCATAAATCTGTGCTCTGATACCATTGTAACATCCTCTAGTTTGAGGCCCGAAGCTAAGAGCTACTAGCAGTCACTTTTAGTATTAACTTCTGGTGATAAAATATGATGATGTTAATTGTATCAATAATATAAAAAGCACATGGATATGAAATAAAATCAATATAGATTTAAAAAACAATAACTTTTATGATTACATTTCAAAACCATATTTCATATTAAGTTGCATAATCCTAAAATGGTTCCCAGTTTTGACCAAATATAATTATTACAAATTACGCCAAGAGCGACATATCAAGATGCCCACTTGGATGATCAGAATACTTGATAGACATATCAGTCATAAATATATCATAGCAGAAATAATACTAAATAGCTCCTACATAGCTAGCTTTGCCTCTTGCACGTCTTCGGAAGCTTATTCGTCCAACCTATTAAACCGGGAAAGTCCTTAACTCTCAGTCTACTCAAATTAAATTTGAGCATCTAAGAGTTTAAGAGGAAACATAAACTTCGAGTCAAATATAAAGCCTGGTGTAAATAATTCTATGACGTTTCAGTTTACTGATACTAAGTGAGACTACGCCGCTTGGCGGAACGGGTTTACCCTCACTAATATCCTTTTAAAACCATATCTTTACAGATCAAAACCCATAATCAAACTGATTAAGATAGTAATAACAATAAGATATATGCATAATAATCGAGCAATCAATGGACCATCTGTCCATACTGTAGTTTTTATCTGGCTAACTATTAACCATTGGCTGACTCGGATCTACCAAACAAAATAAATAATCTAACTTCTGTTAGACATAATACTGAGTTGTTTGCCCTTAACTATCTTCTTCCAAGGTCAATTAAGCCTAATGGTTTTGCAGGATCACCGATAACCTACCATTGCTCTGTATATTCCCTTCTATATATAACATTATTTTAGTCCCACCCATGACAAAGCCCTATACACTAGAATTTTGAACTTATTTTAACTTGGGGCTATTAGCTAAAGTATAGGACGCGACCCTAAACTAGTCCCAACCGGTCTTCTAATATTTGAGTCATAAACCTAGGGTTAACTACCCTATTTAAATTACATCTCCTTGTAAACAATCTTTACAAATGATTTACCCTTGAAATCATATCTTTATAAAACAAGAAAATCATACTTTTTTCTTTACTCAAAATGCTTATACCATGATATATGCTTTACACAAAACAATATGATGAAATCTAATCAATAGTATTATTTATCCCTTCTAATAAGTTAAACTTCTTTTTAACTTAGAAAACTTTTGGCCATAGGGCTATAATAATACCTTTGAAACCTTTGTTTAAACCTTATAAAATTCCCTTTCGAACCTAAGTGAAAGCATCCCTCTCGAAATCATCATATGAAACCTTGGACAAACCCTTTTGAAACCATTTAAACTTATCTTTCAAGAGCATTGGAAACCTTCCTTTCGAAACACTTAAAATAGACCTTTAGGAATAATTAAAATATACCTTTCGAAAGCATTAGGTTCAACTAAAGAGTTATGGAAGCACAGCCTAAAAACCATTTAAAATTATTCCTTTTGAAACCATTGGGTTTAACTTTTAACATAATTAAAGGGTCATAAAGAATAGAGGCGAAAGCATTACTTTCGAAAGCATTGATCTCAAGTAAAGGAAAAAAGATAGTTTCGAAACCTATCCTTTTGAATACATAGTTTTAATGTTTATAAAAAAAAGAGGTCCCTAATTAGTTTAAAAGGTATGAATGCGGCAGCTAGGTCTCGATTAGGTTCAAAAGCAGAAACTCCTTCGAAAGCTCCTTTAAAACAAAGACAAGCGGCAACTCTTTCAAAAGCTTCCTTTTAAATATAAATACAAGTTAATGGGTTCAAAAGCCAACAAAAAAACCCCTTTGAAAGCATCTTTTATAAAAAAAAGGTAAGTAGATGGATCCAACTCCTTCGAAAGCATACCTTCGACACGTTCCCTTCTGCCTTTCTCTAACATACTACATATTAATTACTTAATACCATGTGCATTGGTTTCGAATAAGTGCGAAAGGCCTACTGGGCATGATGCTGAAAGCAAGCGATGGAAGTGACGAAGTCGTAATTCGAAACGAAACTAGTTTATTGCCCTTCTAAATAATTCTTTTTTATCTAACTTGCCTAACTTGTCAAAATATGATTGGTTTTCATTTCTTTATCAAAATCCTTTTATAAAAAGGTCGTCGAATTCCAAACTTACAATTTAAAACATTTTAAGCAAATAAGTCTTTCTCCTCGATAAAACGTATAAAACATTTAAGTCTCTTAACTTAAATAATTTTATAACCATAGTAAAATAATTAGGAAACTTCCCTAAAAATCACAACAACTCACTTTTAATACGTTTTCTAACGTATATAAATTTCAGACCCGAAATCATTACATAATTGCCTTAAAGAATTTAAACCAAATATTAACTATTTTCTCTCATAAAAATTCATATTAAATCCACAATTACTTAGAATATTATGAAACTTGAAACCCAATTCTAAAATAATATTTTTGACCATATATCAAAAATGAAAATCATATGGTTTTCATTTAATGGGTTTTCCAATTTAAACTTATCATAAGATCTATATGAAACAATATAAATCATCAATAAATATATATCCATTTAAACAAACACAATATGGCATACAACTTGTAAAATTAATTCTGATCCAACTTGAAACTGTTATCAATATCGAAAGTGAGATGTAAGTTAATTATTCACCTTGGCTTTGTGTTAAGAAGATTGAGATTTACCCTTTGACTAATTTGCTTAAGCTTTCTACTTGAATCCTAGCCTTTCTTCTTCTTGAATCTCATTAATGGTGGTCGGTCGAGCTTCCTTTAGTTTTTATTTTTGTCTATGAATGTAAAATGATCAAGGAAAAAAGAATAGAAGAGCTTAGGTATTATAATGAAGGATGTTCCCATTTTACCCTTGTCATATTCCTCCTACTTACTTATTTTTAATTATCTTTTGCTTATACATTCATAAAGGTTAAACCCCTTATTAATTAACAAATCTCAATCCCTTAATTGTTACCATTATTCTATTTAATTTATTTAATTAAATGTTCTAAATAATGTTAGTCAAAATTAGGGTCATTACATTGTCGTGAACCTGAAATGTCTTGTACTGATTCGAGTATTATATAAATAGCACACATGTTTGATTATATCTACAATGCGAATGTAATATATCATAATAATAGCATCACATCACAAAAATATAGGCATGTAATATTACACATATAAAAGCCAGGTCAAACTACATATTAGGTAATTGTAAACGGGTGAAATAATCCATGCATCCAAATATCATCATGCATAAGAGATCATAAACTGCATAGGACATGCTCTCAGCAGTGTCCAAGATTATTTCTCAGATAATCGTAAAATAGACATACCCGAGTCCATCATAATCAATGCATATCAAATGCATACAAACAATCATTCAAATCATACACACACACAAATATGAATATGGCAAACCCTCGATAGCCATGGTCATTTTTTCAAATAACCATAAAAATAGGATAGGATCTAACTTCATGCTCTTGGCACCTCCAGTTATCCTCGATAGTAATATAATCAATGTATATGGGGTTACACCTCCATATGACACACGGTCCAATAAACAATCAAGAATATCTATAATCGCATAGATCATCCAGACAATTAGCCTCATAGTAATCGTCTTGGCTCTCAGCCAAAGAAATACTCATATGGTCTCTCAGACCTCTACTATCTACTTAACCCTCGGTATCATAGATAATAAACTGGACTCTTAGTTCGATGGGCTCTCAGCTCCATAATAACTATACCAGCATTGGTCTCAATAAACGATCTGAATGGCTCTTAACCGCATCCATAATGATTTCTTATATGTGAATAAGTAGTGCCTATGTCAACAGTAACCAGGCGGGAGACTTACAGCTCTCGGCATAATCCAGGAGCCTTCCTCACATGCTTTCAGCGTTACTCCTATAATCGTTAGTTACCTCAATGACCAAAGTAACCCAAAGTCCATCAAATGCACGATTATGATATGCAATGGTCACGGGCTTACAAGTGCCCTAATGGTAACTGACTACTAGCCTAAGTGACATGGGGCAGTGGCTCTCAACCATGGCTCTCAGCCATATATACATCAAAGGTGTGTCATCGATTCGGGAAACGACCCCGCAATCAGGCCATTAGGATGGGTACTAGCCAATATGATTACTCCATACCGTATAATAAGAGTACACACAGAAAAGGCAGACACGCTTATGACTCTCAGCCTACTCACCTCAGTTCACATCACCATAAGTACAATACCTTATAGACTTGACCCTATCAAGTAACATCTACTTATAGAGAGTGATCAAAAAAGTATCAACTCAGCTGTTCCATTCCACCATGTGTTACTCGAACATTTACTAAATGCTTGTAAATTACACTCTTATATATTATTCCACATAACAAATCCAAAGAATAACTGGATAAATATTAACGAATGCCCCATCCACATGATACTATAACTTCGTTTATTTAATTCTTCATTATATAGAATTGGTACAAACATGACACATTTATTTAAAAAGAAATATAATTAAATTTACGTATGAAAACATATCTATAATTTACAAAAACATTTATAAATTTTAGAAAGTAAATCATTTAAATTTATAAGCCTAAATAGAATTCTAATATTTATAAATTACTTCTGGAAATCTCATTTCTACATATTAAATCTTTAAAAATTGACTGTAAAACTAAATATTACTCATGACATTCATTTCACAATTTTCTATAATTAAATATAATTTCTAAATAATTTTTATAATATACAAGTCCATTTCTTTATTTCCAAATCCATAAATATATTTTCCAAAACTTTAATGTTTAAAATTCATGAAATATGCTTTGAAATCCATGAAATATTAATTAGAAATCAATTCATATTTTTCTAAAGTTTATTTGGAATTTTAAAAGAATTTTTAATCTCCAAATCAATTCCTATTTAATTTAAATAAATAAATCTTTTTGTAATTTATTTTTGATGAATTTACACAAACCACTTCATATTAGAAAAATGTCTTATTTTTACTTTCTAAAAAAATTATTTTATTTTTTCAGTTTTTTATTTAAAAAACAATGCCCAAACTAACTTGGAGCTACAAGCTTTAGGGGTCAACCGCCAACGGTCAACACTCACCCATGAGCGGTCGACGCTCATAAAGTGAGGGTCAACTGCTTGGGTTTAACCTAGAGTGCATAACTCTACGCTTAACCCTCTGATCGTTGTTCATTCCCCTACTTCTTTCCTCTTTCGAACCTATTTCCCAGCATACATTCTATGGCATCTTCAAACACACAATAAATGGGTTTAAACAAACCATTTCCTAAAATAATCAATAATTCAATTCTATAGTAGAATTTAGACCAACATTTGTGATTGCAAAACACACACCTTAGTTTAAGAAAGCTCCATCCTCTCTATATCATCATGAAAACCCAATTTTCCTCCTTTTACAAAAATGCAACATGACAAAACAAGCTCAAAATTTAACTTTGGTGTTCCTAAGAGTGTAGAGCCATGATTGTGAGGTCCAAAAATCAAGTTCAAGCAATGATATAGAGTGACGATCTACCTAGACCAAGAGATAAATCCTCCAGAATATTCTAAGTACGAATTAGTGCCTCCCCCGAGCAGGGGTGCATATCCCTTTCTCTAGAGGATCAATACAGATCCTCAATTTTCGTTCCAAACTGGGTAAGATTGGTATAAAGTGAAAGGGAAGGCCCTATGATGCTACATTTCAAATATCAAGTCATTTGGAGTTTGTTTGCTCAAGTTACGAGGCTACATTTTCTAAAAATAAATTTTTTCTACGAGGGGTACTAATAGAAATAGTCTCCTCATAAAATCACAACTTAAATTGACCAATTTGCTCGTTTTCTTTTTTTTAACCCTAATTCCTTTAATCTTCATGATCTCTTTCTTTAATCTTTAAACCAAATCAATAATTAATGGAGAAGTCAGTGCATATAAAATTCCAAAGGAGAAAGAAATAAGGTAAATTCTTACTAATAAAAGCATTCGTAACGTAGATTTTGTTCAACAAAACAATCGAGTAAAATAAATTTAAATTTTTTAGGGTTTTTTAGGTGGGGTTTAACGTGTTTGTCTACTAGAAAAATTAATGTATAACCAATATTTGAAATAAAGTTCGGAAGGAATGACCGAAATGAATAATAAAATTCGACAGCCCTCTACCGTTTAACTATTTTTTTATTACGGCCCCCTATTATCGATTGTCTAGTTTTAGTCTGGCATACACTCATCGAATTTCATATGTTTTTTGAAACTAAAATTTAATTGAAATTCAGTTTTTCCTCAGAATTTTTAGTTCTCATCATTTTTTTATATAGAAGTAGCGAGGGAGAAATCTTTAGATGTTTACCTTTTTATTATAGAGTTTTGATGTTTTAACCAAGAGAAAAATAGGAAAAGATGCTATATGTGTATACCCCTCATATCAATCTTATTAAACATGAAATGCTCATATAGCCCCATCATATGCAAAATTGAAGTGTCATTAACAATACCTAAAAAAATCCTTATATTAAACTTACTTAAAGGTCAACTTTTTAATAACAAATGCGTATATTGTATTAAATAATATTTAATATAAATTTAATTATGTTACTTAACTATTAACATACGCAACATATGTATTAGTTTAATTTCAAACGAACATAACAATATGATAACTGCAACATCCCACATATTTTACGATTAAATATTTAAATGTTTTATTACATATAGCATCGTTACTTGGATTAAATTTTGAAATATGACTTTTTATAAACAGTTGAATCTAGACTTGAGACCACTTTCATTAAATTCAAAATGATGTTTACAACTTGTTTAAATATAAACATTGATATATTTGGAGTTGATTAGGATTTTGGTATTTCCATTTGGGTTTTGGGTTGGGTTCAAGCCCATTAACCCAATAAGCTAACCTAAACTCTTCTACCTAATAGCTTCCACTCCACTCCTCTTCATTCATTCATTCCACTCATAATTTCCTAACACGCAATCCCTAGGAAAAATGGTGGGAAGTGGAAACTAAAATTCCTAAGCATTAGTTTCTCTTAGGAATTCAAGCTCTAGTTCTAAAATCAAAGAGAAGCTTAGATAAGCATGTTCTTCGTCTTCTCCATCTCAATCCCTCTTAAATTTTCATAATTTCCTATAACCTAACATAAGAAATATTTGCATATGATCATAGATTGGAGCTTCTAGAGTTGTGATTGAAGTGGAGTTGATCTTTCCTTATTTTAGAGCTTCTCAATTGTTGTTTTTGATTTTAAAGGTGAGTTCTTGAACTCACATCTATGTCTATAGCTTTCATTGTTATTAGGTATGAATTCCTAATATCTATTTCATGTTCAATTGATTTTGATTTGAATTGGTTTGGCGAATTTTTCAATTTTGGTATTTTGAAGTCAAAATCTTTAAAGATCCTATCTTGAATGTTTGGTCATGTTGTTTGGGGTGTATCGAAGAGCCTATAGAGCTGGGTTGTCGTTTGGCATAAATCCCTAGCCTCCATCGCACGTTTGATCATCTCAAAATTGATTTGGCCATCATTAGCCTAGGAAAATTCTGTCCAGCCCCATGCAACCAAACGTTTGGTTGAAATTTCCAAATGTCTGGTTGAGGTCCATAAGGAAAAAAATAATGATAAACATAGGGAAAAATGGCAGAGCCTAGGGTCAAACGTCTGGTCAAACCAACCAAACATCTGATCCTGTTAAATTTTTCCTATTTTCCTGTTTTTGAGTGGATTTCCAATTTTTATCGATCTTTGACGATCTGAATAGCTACTGTTAATCAATACCGACTTTGATGACTTCTTTTCTGGATTTTTGGTGTTTCCATTTGATGGATTTGATATCGATTTCCATAGTTTTGATTCACGTTATTGAAATATGGATTTTTGGTGATAGATTGTTTTAATAATCGCTTCTATGATTTGTCACTTTAAAATACAAAGGTTTCTATACTAGTAGTTAATATTCAAGCTCTTTCACAAAAATAATTTCAACATTACTTTCAATACAAAGCTCGTTTTTAAAACTATTTTCCAATCTGTTAGTATATACAAACCTTTACCTCTGAGAAACCCAATTAAACAATTTAGCAAAACAAATGGTATGAAACGCTTGCTTTTGCTTCGTCGGTTATTTCTTGAACTTGTTCGATTGAAGTCTTGTGACAATTTTCTAGTGGAAACCTACAATTTGTTCGTAAATATTTATATTAAGCTAGTGGTTATGGGACATGAAGCTACACTCATTTATTTACTAGCTTGGTGTAATTTACACTTCTTCTTTATCAGTGATGATTATTTTGTGGTTTAGACTAGCGATATGCGATGTCTCTTTGTCCGTAAAGGGGGACTATGCCATGTTAGGAGTTGTTTCGGTTCATAGTCCGCAAATGGGGACTATACCCTAATTAGGAGTAGCCTCGGCTCATAGTCCGCAAAGGGGGACTATACCCTGTTAGGAGGAGCTTCGGCTCATTTTATGGGTTAATGACCCATGGTATAACATCACATTTATGATACACGCGTTGGTGAGTTTCCATGCTTTCGTTTATGATAAGCCTCTCCCCTTTGTGATTTCTAATTGATAATTTATGGAATTTATGTTTAACCAATTTTTTCAATTTGCATTGATATTTTTTGTCAATATCTGAGATTTGGTGAATAAGCTAAAAAATATGATATTCTTTTTGGGTATTTGAGGAGACTACAGATATTGTATGATTTTCATTGTTATCAAATATATACTTTCCACAACATGGTATTATTGTTATCATATATTTTTGTCATATCTCTTATCCTATCTCATCTTACATGATAATTATAGCTAGACCGATCTGTTTATTATTTTTCTTCTTAAATAATACTCGGGTCAGACTGAGTGTTTCAGGTGCTTTCACTTGAATTCTTAGCAGGGACTATCTTCTGACTTTTGGCTAACTACTTTAGCTTAGTAGTTTTTGTCTTTCATGTATACGAGATAGAGACTCTTTGATGTATACTTGTACTTTTGTGTAGTACATGTACTTATTCTTTTGGCTTGTAGTGGATCTTGTATGACCACTACTATGATGTTCATTTCTATATGTTACATTCATACCTATTTCCGCCTTAGTGATGTGAATATCTATGACTGATTTTGTGTTGTGCTTATTTTATATTCCGAAGGCCACTTAGCCATTGTGTAGTAGATTTGAGTTTGGATTGAATACGTCGAATTTCCTCTTGAAATGAAATGCATGACATACTATTTGACATATCAGTTCTCGCTCAAATCAATTATATAGTTGGTCGCTCCTCAATAGCCTTATTCTTCGTACTAATTGATGGTATTACCCAGTAGTGTTCCTTGTTAGTGTGAGTATAGAGGTAGGGTGTCATAGCTTGGTATCAGAGCCAAACTTCGGAACAATGTAGAATAATCTAGCAAGGATCATTGCCCTAAGTCTCTCTTAGGAATCGTGCCTTAGGATTTAATCCGAGCCGTAGGACCCATTCTATCATATTTCCTTTTATGTTGCCTTGTTTATCAATCAACCTTATTTGTATTCATTCTGGGTATAACCTTTTTCCCCTTCGTTCTTTCTTTCTTTCTTAAAGAAGAAGAGATGGTTGGACCTGATAGTCCTAGCACTAGTCAATCCAGTGGTCCTCCTCAGGATGCCATATTCATGTCTGCCCAAAAACTTTTGGATCTTGTAAAGAATCAAAGGTTTATCTATGCTTTGAATAAGAACTCCAAAAAGGTTCTACCTCTGAAACTAGAAGTGTCTTTCGACCAGCTTGTAGATATCACTCTTCGACTTGAAGAGGCCGATAAAGGAAGTGATAGTGATGTTGGAGGTGCCAAGAATAGCCTTAATAACAACAAGAAGAGGCATATTAAGTTCAAAATCCCTAATCCCAGCGAGAAAGGGAAGAAAGCAACTTCGGTAGCAAAGACTCCTATCCTTAATCATGGAGAATGCTACAATTGTGGATCTAAGGACCACTACGCAAATAAGTGTCCGAAGTCCCTTACTTGTCGCTGTTGCAAAAGTTCGGGTCATCCTATATCTTCATGTTCCAAACTTCAAAGCAAGAAAGAGGAAAAGTTGAATGTTGTGCAACCCCTAGTAACACTTCTCTTAGTCAACATTCTGTCCTTGATGGCATTATTATGTTTTATGATCATCCTATTCGAATTCTTTTTGATACGGGTGCATCTCACCCTTTTATATCAAAAGAACTTATTGATACTTTGTCTTTAAATGTTATGGGCTTGATGACTTCATTAAGAATCGCAAATCCAGTTGGTTGATCCGCAACACTCGGTTTATTTTGTATGGATATTGAAATTTTTCTATATGATTATGCTTTTCGTGCCTATTTGCATGTCATGCGTTACTTAGGTTTCAAAATGATTTTGGGAATGGATTAACTTAATCGCTATGAAGCCCACATTCTATGTCCCGAGAGGACTGTCCATCTTCAACATCCTCAATCTGTTAAGTAGATTTCTACTGTTCTTAAAGATTTAGATTCAGATTCCAATTCGGTGGCATCCTCATATTCTCTAAATCCACATGATGACGATAATGATGATGAGGAAGATGTCATTTCCCTCATTCACATTGTTCATGAATTTTTCGATATATTTAAGCTCGTTTTAGGATTACCACCTAAGTGAGCAATTGAGTTTAGAATTAATCTAATCTCTAGAGCTCTACCTATCACTCATCCTCTTTGTCATATGTCCAATAAGGAAAATGAGGAGACGTGTAAACAATTATTCGAATTGGAAGCAAAACAGTTTATTCGTTCTAGCTCCCCTCCTTGGGGAGCTTCAGCTATCTTGTGAAGAAATCTGATGGTACACTTAGGCTTTTCGTTGACTACTGCAAGATTAATGATCTTACCTGTAGCGACCCGACTTTCTATCACCAGAAAAACGCATCACTATTTAAGAAAGAAAGGGATAGAATAAGAAAAGAAAGAGAAGAAAGAACAACAACACGTCAGAATCTCACAGCGGAACGAATGAAATATATAATATATATATATATATATATGTAACATATATATAGTATCATATACATCAGAGTACACAACTATACATCTCAATTTACACAGTTATAACATTTTTGTCCAATACACAATACAAGAACAACTATACAGAATAACACATAGCGGAAACTCTATCTATATATCTACACGCTAAAGCCTCCTGCTCCAAAGCTCCTCCAGAATTCATCAAGGATAACCTGAATCACTCGACTACTCATACATAATATGAGTACCCAAGAGTTTAATAAAACAGAAAATAAAAACTCGGGTCAGACAGGGGTCTGGTGTGAGTAAACGGTTTAAGATTGCTTAACTTTAGAAAATCCTTTGAAAAGAAAGGTATCACATAAGACTTCCCACACATAAACATGGAAAAGTTTTTACCTTACTCTAACCAAAACATTTGACAGGAAATCCAGTGATATTATAACAGTGTCTAGGGTTTTCAAGTAAAATACAGAAATAGCTGGAATGCTTACATCTCACATTCCAACATAACTGGGCACAATCAAAACGTACGACACTTATTGGAGATTGGATTCCATACAATGGCAGGGCTACTGGGGTACCGCCCGTCACAGTACGTGGCCTAAATCACCGTACCGAGGATTACTCCCAATCCCCTGCAACACAAGGCCGGAACCATTCCTTACTGAACGGTCCCGAACAAGACAACTCCGCAGTTGGCTGCAGATCCAACCGCCCACACAGCCGAATAAAAAGAGACATCTAGACAGGGGTAAATCTCGTTCTACTTGGGCATGACCCACTTAACCTTGCTGCACCTCTCTCCTATTTTAGCCATTCCCGGTTAATGAGGCTTGAGGCTGCGATTACCTTTATAGGACGCATTTATCTTAGAATGCTCATCGTCCCCCTGACAATGTTCTGAAAGCATTCAATCCATACAAGTCCGTTCCGGGTTCGAACGGAACCGAAGGCACTATCTCGTTGCACTCATTTTGGAATCACCCTCAGAGTCAACGACCATAGACCTTGCACTCTGAATCACCATCTCGAACTTGTAAGTACTATTTCCATCAAACTCATCTCGGAATCACCCTCATAGTTATACCGACGAATAGTTCCTACACTTCGAGTCTTCACTTGCACTCCACTTGGATTCACGACCTAACGTTTAATTTGGATCGATGTGGTTTTCGGATATAAAATCCGATCCCGGTCACACCGAAACCAAAACGCCATTTTAATGTCCAAGTTGTACTTAAGGGTTTAAACAGTAGATCAGAATATCACTTAACATAAATGGATGATTCATAACACACAGATAGATAATTCACTATTATCAAATTCATCCACACATATCACATCTCAGATATATCACATTCAAATCACTACATATCAACCAATGGCATTCAATATCATCCAATATCATTAACTCATCCAATGATATTTATCATCCAATCATTAATCATCCATAAACAAAGTTTGATTAATTTAATTAATCCTTAATTAAATTAATCCCTTACTTAATCACTTGGATTATCATCAATCCAACTTACTTATTCATTAATTAATTACAAATTGATAAATTAAACATCCCATAATTCTCTATTTTAATTAATCTCCCCTGATTAATGATCTCTTAATTACTTTAAGTAATTATTCCTTAATTATTCTAATAATTTTTTCTTAATTATCCTTTAATCACACTTGATTAATCTCTTTTAATTAATCACACATGATTAATTACTTTTTTTTAAATTAACTTCATTTGGTTAATTACTTTTTATTTACATTTAGTAATCAAAACTTAATTATAGATCAATTATCTTTTAATTATTAATTAATAATTAATTATTTATTTCCATTAATAATGCTTACTTCATTAATTAAATTTCTTTTTAACTAATTACTATATCAAGTAATTAATCACTCAATTAATTGCTCTTAATTCTTTCATTAATTAATTAGTCTTCAATTAATAACTAAATTTAAACCTTTAATTAATTATATTAATTAATTCTTTAATTAATAACACAAGTGATTAACCCTTAATCACTTCCACTTAATTACTTTCATAAGGTAATGAACCTCTAATTACTTTGTTAAATAATTACTCTTTACTTAATTACCTCCGGTAATTAATCACTTAATTACTTTACCAAGTAATTACACTAGATTAATCCATAAGTGATTATCTTAATTAATCACTAATTAATTACTTAATTAATTAACTAGTCATTTAAATTTAATTAAATGATTTCTTTAACTTCTTATATTAAAAAGATCCTTAATTAAGAAAACCATTTTCTTAATTAGATTATTAATATTAAACAATAACACTTTGATTTTTAATAATAATTAAATTATCTTAATTATTTTCATAAATTTATTTATCCTTAATTAAATCAAAATTCTAAATTACTTAAGATAATCTTTATTATAATTGATCTCTAAATCTTTATTATTTAACTTATTTAAAATAAAACACTTTAGAAATCAACTTTTACTTTTAAACAATTTAAACATTCAAAATAAATTTTTAAATCTTTAAAACTTTCCAAAGTTATTTAATAAAATTTAATACAAACCTTATTTTTTGAAATCTACTTATTTATTTTAAAAACTTTATATTTAATATATATATATAACTTATTTAAAACTTAATCTTGAAACAAATTATTTTTATAAGTAAATTCTTGTTAAACTTTGTTTTAAACTTGAATCATTTACAAAAATCAAAGTTTCTTTGTTTTCAAAACCTTTAAAACATTACTGTTAAATTTTAAAACATCCTGAACAAACCAAAACCTGCTCAACAAAAACTCGAGCAACCCACTACAAAATCCTGCATCTACCCCGAGTTACCCCACCCTTCACCTTGCTTCGAGAAAACACGTAGATACCCGAAGTGAACTTCGAGCTCCAACCTCCTCTTCCCAAAACCCAAACCCGATGCACGAAAACCGTGCATATCAACGTGCACCACCACGCCGGACCACGTTGAACCAAGCACTGGCCTCCGATAAGTCGCACTCGACCACGGCAACACTTCGCGAAACCCGGTAATCATGTTTCAATCGAAATTCAAAAATTCGACCTCAAACCCAAATTTGCCTAAAGCACACTTCATCGAAATACGACCGCCACCGACGATCGTTGACACGAGACGCCATGCCCTCCTCCCCGAAGCCACGTCGCGACCTCCAGCACCTCCAGAACCCCTCGCGCTCGACTCCGTTAGCCCCTCGTCGCCACAAAATCCAATCAGACTACGGCGACAATCTCGGGGTATAAAACCCTACTACATCGAATTCCGGTCAACACGATCCGCTAATAATTACCAAAGTAATTTTCCCATGATCCTTGTCTTCACCTTCACCTCCACGCTCAACCTCGCCGCTCAGCTCGTCGTAGTTCGCCGTGAATTGGCCATAATTCCCAAAATAGTCAACCCAAGAATCCACTCCAAATACTAATCTAAAAATCATATTTCAACCATTAAAATTCATGATTTAGCATCACAAATTCAATTATGTAATCAAAACTTAAAATTGTTTTGATAAATTTTTGACCCAAATTAAGAATTTACTATAAATTCAAAAATTCAGAGCCAATTATTCGCTTTAAAAACATGTAATTATTTTTAGATAATACATTACTTGATTACAAACAACTTCTATTTACAAATCCTAAGCTAATTTGGATTAAAAATTAAATTATTGAATTCTATTAAGAAGATGAAACCTGTTTATAAGCACACAGTAACAATTTGAACTATATAGGCACTCAATATACTTAATTCAAACATGCATCCAATTTAAATTCAAATATTTCATGAACATCATGATATTCAACACAAGATCAAGATGAAATCTAGAATTAAAACTGCTTGTAAAATTTCATTTACTCACCTTATAAAAGCAAGGAACAGAGCAGAAGATAGAGACTGTATTTTCCATGTTCTTGAATTTCATTAGCTCTTCCAATTTTCACTTGCATGTTGAATTTAATCCTACTGCTGATGATGAATTGCTTATTGGTAAATTCTCTTGTCTGATTGTACTTGAAGTTCTTGATTCCAGATTTCATTCTTGTTTCAGATTTTACAGTTTTCAGATTTTCTTTCTTTTTTTTATCTTTATTTTTGATTTGTATTCATTTTGTTGAAATGAAGAAAAGGATTTTTAGCTGAAGAATAAAACTCTTCTTTTTCTTATTTTACAATTTGATTTTAAATTAAATTTTCAAGAGAGTATTGACATTTGTCTACCTTATGTTCCAATTATCTTACACCTATGCACATGTATTTATAAATGTCTATTAATAAGCGAAATACACTTACAGGTGTTATTTTATTTTATTTTTATTTTTATAATTAATTTAAGCCTTGCATGTAATATATATATATATATATGTATGTATGTATGTATGTATGTAATTATGTAATATTTATATGATTATAAAATGTACTTATCTTTTAATAAACAAGCTTATCTTATGTTAAAATTAAAACGAAAGAATATTAAAAACAATTGAAAGTGAACTTTAAATTAATTCTTATTTAAAACAAAAGCTTAAAATATATATATAAATAAGAAATTATTCTTGTTATTAAATCTCAAATATCATTTTTAAAAGTATTAAGTCAAATTAAAATTTCCAAATTACAAATTATATATAATAAAGTTTGAAAACACTTTATTAAATTCAAAATAATATAATTTTCCCATTTCTAATATATATACAAATATATATATATATACATTTACATTATAAATATAAAACATTTTTAATCATTAGTTTTGATAATTACTATATTAAATTTTGAAACACAATCCAAACCATAATATATATATTCATATATATTACAATTTGAATAAATAACTTTTATTACATTAAAGACTTCCTATTTATAATATATACCAATATATATATATATATATATATTATAAATAGAAAATATTTTGATTAGCTTTTGAAAAATAAATCTTACCAATTTTAAATTGCTAAAATAAATATTTCCAAATTAAAAATATTATTAATTTTCAAAAGAATTAAACTTGACAATTTTATATTGTTAGGAAAAATGTTAATAGATATTATCAAATTATTATTATTAGCCTTTAAAAGAATTTTAACTTATCAATTTATAATGTAAAATTATCAAATCAATTTAATTATTAACAAAGATTATTAAATTGATATTGCTCAAAACTCCGGGTCATCACATTACCATTAAGAACCCCTTGCCTCAGATTGATGATCTATTCGATCAATTTAGTGGTGCTAGAGTCTTTTCATAGTTAGACTTAGAACCAGTTTTCATCAGCTTCGAATTGCAGAGGATGGCATTCCTTACTCGTTATAGGTCTTATGAATGGTTTGTTATGCCATTTAGTTTAACGAAAGCTCCATCTTATTTCCTTAACCTTATGAATCGAGTTATCAAAGACTTCCTCGATCGATTTGTTCTCATCTTTATCAATGATATTCTTGTTTATTCTAAAACAAGGAAGAGCATGTAAAACATCATCGGATTGTGTTGGAAACTCTTAGGAGCAATCAATTGAAAGAAAAATTTTCTAAGTGCCACTTTTGGCAATCCCGTGTGAAATTTTTAGAACATATTATTTCTGAATCTAGAATTTCCATGGATCCTTCAAAGATTGAGGCGATTCAAAATTGGAAGAGATCGAAAAGTGTGACTGAAATTCGTAGCTTTCTTGGAATGGCGGGCTATTACCATCGGTTCATAAAAGACTTTTCTGAAATTTTTGTATCTCTTACTAGTTTGACAAAGAAGGGAGTTAAGTACAATTGGTCAGACTAATGTAAAGTTACTTTTTAGAAATTAAAAGAACTCCTTTCCGATGCTCCTACTCTTGTGATTCCTGAAGGAAACCAAGACTTGATTGTTATACCGATGCTAGTCATATTGGTTTGGGAGCCGTTCTCATGCAAAGAGAATATGTTATCGCTTATGCTTCTAGGCAATTAAAGCCTGCCGAGACTAAATATGCCACTCATGATTTAGAGCTCGCGGCCGTTGTTTTCGCCCTTAGAATTTGGCGCCATTATCTTTTGAGAGAGAAATTTGTTATCTACACCGATCATAAATCTTTGAAGTGTATGTTCTCTCAAAAGGAACTTAATTTGCATCAACAACATTGGCCGAATCCCTTGCATCTTATGATCTTAATATTCTTTATACTCCTAGAAAGGGAAATCGTGTTGCCAATTCCTTAGTCATAAGCAATAAGCGGTTTTCCATGATGATATCTGAATGGAATGATCTCAAGACTTTGTCTACTTGTGAGATTCGAGATTGTGAATCTGATTCATGTTCATCTCTTATTTTATGTAGCCTTGAGCCTTATCCATCTCTTTTAGACTGCATTCTTGAAGCTCAAAAGCATGATCCTGAATTGGCTCATCTTAGCCAAAGTTGTAAGGATAGAAATATTGATGGCTTAAAAGACTTTGACATCGATGCTCGTGGAGGCATTCGAAAATTTGGTAGACTTATTGTGCTAAATATTTGTGATCTTTGTAAAGACATTTTAGAAGATTCTCATCATTCTAAATTTACCATTCATCCCAGTAGTAATAAAATGTATACACACATGAAACGACTTTATTATTAGGATGGAATGAAATTTGATGTTGCAAAATTTATTAAGCGTTGCATAACTAGCCAACTCGTAAAGTCCGAGCATCAAAGGCTCGGTGGGTTATTGCAACCATTGGACATTCCCATTTGGAAGCGGGATCAAGTTTCTATGGACTTTATTGATGGTCTTCCCCATTATCGTTCGGGTCATAACAGTTTATGGATGATTGTAGGTAGACTTACAAAATCGGCCCTGATCGATCCAATCGGACCATATCCCTTTTGGTCAAACTTTATGTCAAAGAAATTGTTAAATTGCATGGAGTTCTTACTTATATTGTTGGCGGTCATGATCCATTATTAGTAGTGGTTTTGGGAAAGGTCTTCAAAAAGCTTTGGGAACAAAGCTTAATTTTAGCACCGTTTATCATCCTCAATCCGATGGACAAACAGAGCATGTGAATCAAACTCTTGAAGATCTTCTTCATGCATATTATCTTGATTTTGGTGGAAGTTGGGAAGATCATATTTCCCTTATCGAGTTTTCTTACAATAATAGCTTCCAATCTAGTATTGGTATGTCACCTTTCGAGGCACCCTATGGAAGGCCATGTCGGTCTCCTTCATGTTGGCTTGAAGCCGGGGAGAAGCTGGTTTTAGATCCAAATTTTATTCTTGATGCCACAGAAAAGATTAACCTTATTCGTCATAGGATGAAAGAAGCTCAAAGTAGACAAAAATCCTATGCCGATAACCAAAGAAGGAATTTGGAATTTTCTATGGGAGATTTGGTATTTATTCGTGTTTCACCTATGAAGGGCGTTGTGCGTTTCAGTCGTTCGAGAAAATTAGCACCTCGATATATTGGCTTATTTCCCTTCACCGAACGCATTGGTTCTATGGCTTATCGCCTTTTATTATCAGCTCAATTTTGTGCTACTCATGATGTATTCCACGTTTCTAGACTACAGAAATGCCTTAGAGATTTCGATTTTATTCTTGAGTCCGGTGTTATTAAAGAAATTAAAGTTTCACCTAATTTTACTTACGAGCAACATCCTATTCGTATCATTTTACGGAGGTTAAATGCCTTCGTAATAAAGATGTTCCACTTGTGAAAGTTCAATGGTACTCAAATCCTAAGGATTGTTCTTGGGAATCCAGATAATTCATCGAGCGAACACATCGAGACTTACTCTCTCGTGCTCCTTAAGGTGAACTTCTCACTTCAAAATTTTCTTTTATGTTGTTATGCCTTAGAGTGGTTGTTACTCTTTATTTTCTTCTTATATATTGCGAGGACACAATTTTTTGAAGGAGAGGAGTTTGTAACAACCCGCATATTTTAAGATTAAATAATTAATTTTTTTATTTAAATATAGCATCGTTAGTTGGATTAAATTTCAAAACGTGACTTTTCGTAAATAGTCGAATCCAGACTCGAGACCACTTTCATTGAGTTCAAAATGAAGTTTACAAATTGTTTAAGTATAAACATCGATATGTTTAGAGTTGATTAGGATTTTCATATTTTCATTTGGGTTTTGGGTTGGGTTAAAGCCCATTAACCTAATAAGCTAACCCAAACTCTTCTACCTAATAGCTCCCACTCCACTCCTCTTCATTCATTCATTTCACTCATAATTTCCTAACACTCAAGCCGTAGGAAAAATGGTGGAAAGAGGAAACTAAAATTCCTAAGCCCTAGTTTCTCTTAGGAATTCAGTTTCTAGTTCTATAATCAAAGAGAAGCTTAGGTAAGCATCCACTTCATCTTATCCATCTCAATCCCTCTCCAATTTTCATAATTTCCTACAACCTAACTAAGGAAATATTTTCATATAATCATATATTGGAGCTTCCAGAGTTGTGATTGAAGTGGAATTGATCTTTCCTTATTTTAGAGCTTCTCAATTATTGTTTTTGAGTTTGGTAAGTTCTTGAACTCACGTCTATGTCCATAGCTTTCATTATTGTTAGGTATGAATTCCTAACATCTATTTCATGTTCAATTGCTTTTAATTTGAATTGGTTTAGTGAATTTTCCAATTTTGGTATTTTGAAGTCAAAATCTTTGAAGATCCTATCTTGAATGTTTGGACATGTTGTTTAGGGTGTATCGGAGAGCCTAAAGAGTTGGGTTGTCGTTTGGAATAAATCTCTAGCCTCCATCGCTCGTCTGATCGCCTCCGAATTGATTTAGCCATCATTGGCCTAGACAAATTCTGCCCAGGCCCAGGCAACTAGACATTTGGTTGAAATTTCCAAACATTCGGTTGAGGTCTCTGAGAAAAGAATAATAATAACGAACAGAGGGAAAAATGGCAGAGCCTAGGGTCAGACGTCTGGCCAAACCAACCAGACACTAGTCTTGTTAAATTTTGCCTATTTGCCTATTTTTGAGTGGATTTTCATTTTTTATCGATCTTTAATGATCCAAATAGCTATTGTCAATCAATATCAACTTTGATGACTTCTTTTCTAGATTATTGGTGTTTCCGTTTGAAGGATTTGATATCGATTTCCAAGGTTTTGATTCACGTTGTTGAAATGTGGATTTTTGGTGATAGATTATTTTTACAATCGCTTTTATGATTTACCACTTTAAAATACAAAGGTTTCTATACTGGTAGTAAATGCTCAAACGCTTTCACAAAAACGATTTCAAACTCTAATCACTAAAGATCAAAACACATAATTTAAATCTAAGCCATATGAGGTCTAATTTCTACTATTTTAAAAATAGTGATATTTAAAACTCCTATAATGTTTTCAAACTTATTATCCATTCTAAGAAAATGAAAGGACTAAAGGCACGATTGAGGAATACGATAGTGGGAAACTATGTTATGCTATCTCAAACATGGACTCACATTACTTTAATACAAAGCTCGTTTTTAAAACTGTTTTTCAACCTATTAGTATACACAAACCACTACCTCATTCGTATGAGAAATCCAATTAAATGACTTAGCAAAACAAGTGGTATGAAACGCTTGCGTTGACTTCGTTGGTTAATTCTTGGACTTGTTCCATTAAAATCTTATGACAACTTTCGGATGGAAATCTACAATTTGTTCGTAAATATTTAAGTTAAGCTAGTGGTTATGGGACATGAAGCTAAACTCATTTATTTACTAGCTTGGTGTAATTTACATTCTATTTGATCAATGATGATCATTTTGTAGTTTAGACTAGCGGTATGCGATGTCTTTTTGTCCACAAAGAGGGAATATACCATGTTAAGAGGAGCTTTGGCTCACAGTCCGCAAAAGGGGGACTATACCCTATTAGGAGGAGCCTCGGCTCATAGTCCGCAAAGGGGGACTATACACTGTTAAGGAGGACTATAACTGTTAGGAGGAGCTTCGGCTCATAGTCCGCAAAGGGGGACTATACCCTGGTAGGAGGAGCTTCAGCTCATTTTATGGATTAGCGACCCATGGGATAGCATCCCGTTTATGATATACGTATTGGTGAGTTTTCATGCTCCCGTTTATGATAGGCCTCCCCTCTTTTTATGATTTATGGATTTCTAATTGATTATTTCGGACATTTATGTTTCACCAATTTTTGTGATTTGCATTGATATGTTTTGTCAATATTTGAGATTTGGTGAATAAGCTAAAGAATATGATATTATTTTTGGGTATTTGAGGAGACTTGAGATATTGTATGATTTTCATTGTTGTCCAATATATATTTGTCACAACATGGTATTATTATTATCATATATTTTTGTCATATCGCTTATCCTATCTCATCTTACACTAGCTAGACTGATCCGTTTATTATTTTTCTTCTTAAATAATACTCGGGTCAGACCGAGGTGTTTCAAGTGCTTCCACTTGACTTCTTAGCAGGGACTATCTTCTGACTTTTAGCTAACTACTTTAGCTTAGTAGTTTTTGTCTTTCATGTGAGATAGAGACTCTTTGATGTATACTTATTCTTTTGTATAGTACATGTACTTATTCTTTTGGCTTGTAGTGGATCTTGTATGACCACTACTATGATGTCATTTCCATGTGTTATATTCATATCTGTTTCCACCTAAGTGATATGAATATCTATGACCGATTTTGTGTTGTGCTTATTTTATATTGATTCCGAAGGCCACTTAGCCACTGTGTAGTAGATTTGAGTTTGGATTGAATATGTCGGATTTCCTCTTGAAAATGAAATGCATGACATATTTTTGACATATCGGTTCTCGCTCAAATCAACTATATAGTAGGTCGCTCCTCAACAGCCTTATTCTTCGTACTAATTAATGACATTACCCAGTAGTATCCTTGGTTAGTATGAGTGTAGAGGTGAGGAGTCACAATAACACATACACACACATATATTTTATATAATTTAACTAATTTATTTTGCTCTTCCTTGATTTTACTTTATCCATGTAATTAATTATTAGTAATTTCAAAAATTGAAAAATCTACATCCATTTGAGATTATTGGTCGATTGCATGTTGTAATATTTATTAAAAAAATAAAGTTATATTTGTTGCATCTTATTTCTAGTACCCTTTTTAAGAGGAAACTCATGAAAACATAATGCATGCACATGAAATGGTCAGGGGCCTTGGTGAAAATAATGGATATGAGATGTTTATGAAGATAGACCTTCAAAAAACATATGATAAATTATAAGTAAAAAGTTATTTCCTTTGTGTTGGAGACGGTTTCCTAAATGTTTGATTGATTTGATTTATGAATGCATCGGGCTCCTACATAAGTAAATAATTTATTTTCCAATTCAAGGAACTCCAAGGGTGCTTATACAGAGTAACAGAAGTATTAAATAAAGTGAACTTTTATCTCCTTATTTATTTTGTAGTGCAATGGGGTTATTTTCATTGTGTATAAGCCTTTTTTTAAATGGAACCATTCATTACTCGTTTATTATACGGGGAGGACTTAATTTATTTCAAACGTGTGACAAGTGTAAGAATAAAATGGAGATTTTGTGTTCCTCTGTATTTATGTTCACTTAATTATGATAACTGTAATTCTCTCACTAAAAGAATTAAAGACAAATTTAATAGTTGGAATTCTATTTTATTGGGCTTGAGAATTGAACTCTATCATTTCTTCTGTGATATATATTGGATTGAAGCATTTAATATTCATGTTGCAACAATTATATAAACTAATCGATTTTGTTCAAATTTTCCATGGAGAGGGAAAACATATGAAATTATTTGGAAAACTTTGTGTTACCAAAGAATGAGTGTGACATATGATTTACGAATTTATTTGATGTTAAAAAGACAATTTGCACTAAACACCTATGGAAATACCTCAAATGGGAAGGTTCCGTGGACAAATGAATGCATAATATACATGAAAAGGACCGTTTTTGGACAATGAACATGGATATTAATGCTTCCTCTTCTTGGAAAATTTACTAAGAGCTAGAGAAATGAGGAAGCAAAAGGATAAAAAGGGAAACAGTTGATATAGTAAATTGACATATCCATGGTTTACCAATGAATTAACAATGAATGTTTGGAAGAATTCTAGATTGTAATATTTTTGGATTATATGGTGACTGAAATTGAAGTATTTATGTTATAATAGAAATATAAAATGGAAACTGAAATTATTATCATTTGCTACGGGACTTTTAAGTATCATTAATGTGATTAAAATCAATATAAAAGGTTATAAAGACGGATGGGACTGAGACTACTTGGGAATTTGCTTGAATGGGGGAGGAGCTTAATTTCCAACAATAAATGGTAAAATAACTACGTGACTAAATAAATTACAGAAGAATCATTGATGGATCATTGAATGCATACAAAAATATTATAAACATGCAAAAAAGTTAAATTAATTAAACTGGGATTCCAAATTAGTCATACTTGCAATATGTGTCACCCACCTATTAAGCGTGGAGATCAATTATTCTTTATTTTACACTTTTGTAAATGTACCCATGTTTACTAAGGACCAACTAGGAAATATACGTTTATTTCATACAAACCCGATGATAGGATTGAGAACCTGCATTCCACTTTTAAGCAAAAACATCAAATTAGAGATTTGATGCAATCTTACTTTCGGTTTCCATATATCATATATGATGAAAGGTGAGAAATAAAATGACCTCCAGTAACGTTGAAATAAATAAATTTGAAGTTTGCAAAAGGGTAGGATGTAAAGATTCGCATGGATAACTAGGTAAGACAGAGAAGAACACATTATGACAATAAACTAAATGTAGGACATGTAAATAAATGTATTTAAGATTGGTGTTAAAAAGAAAATAATAACGACATACATCAGATTCAATGACTTAAAGTTTATTTACAATAGTTAATATGAATAAATGGTAGAAGAGTCATTAGTTTTATTTTTTGAAAGATGCTAAAAAAATTAGGAGTAATACTATGATTTTAATGCATTAGAGAAGGCTTTTGCACTTTGAATTCAGGGTGTTTCCATCTTTTATGGTTTAATCACTGAAAATCAGGACATTCAAGCAGTCTATGTAGCCTTTTTTTGTTATTATTTTTTTGAAATCCATAACTCTATTACTTTTATTGTTTTCTATTTTTAATATTTTTTATCATCTAAGTCCACCTAAGTAAAAATGATAAATATAAACCACATTCAACATAAATTACAAGTTTTTTCATATATTGTACAAGTGTTATTCTTTTTAAATTACATTGACATATTTTCAAATAGCACCAACATGATACAAGGTGATTAAAATTTATAATTTGTTTTGGTTGAGGTTTATCAAACCGACCGTTGGAGAGGTTTGTCAAAATCAAATTATATAAAGCAGAAAGAAAAAGGAACATGATTTTAACATGTTTTTAAATCACTGCGCGTTCAGTTTTTTTCCCATTAATGTCTCCATAAAATTTTCCAATTCTAAATTCTTTTTAATATGTTATTATTTAACGTAACTACATTAATGAAAAAGAACATTACTCTGAAAATAAAATATTTATTCGGACAGTCAATGCCTATTGTTATACAGTTGTACTATTAAATGCTAATGTTTTAAAAAGGCAAATTCTATTTATACACCATAAATTGATATACAAACACCTAAAATTTATTAAAACCGTATACATCAGTTTTTACCCAGTCTACACCACGCATATTACAAAACTATCCTTACTTTGGAATAAAACAAAGTTCTTCTGCCGTTTCAGTAGTTTTCTCACTCTCATGCATTAATCAAAATAAAATTCTCAAATTCAAATTTGTAAATTTCAATTTTCAAATTTAAATAGCTTTAATGGAATTCAAACTTATTTAATCTTTATACATAGAAAATTTAATTTAATTTTTGAATATTAAATGTTAAACTATTTCAATTTTGATGTTAAATTTAAACTTGATTTTCTTTAAGTAAAAGACGAAGAAGAATTTAGTACTCTATAAATCATATTGATTTGAGCAATAATTTTAGTTTTCAATTTTATATCTAATTTGAAGTGAAAAATGTTAAAGTGACTATGCATGAATACAATCTAAAGTGTATAGATAGAATTTTATATCTAAAGGAATTTAAATTTAATTAATGTATAGAAATTTTGGTTACATTATGAAATAAATTTACCAATTATAGTATGAATTTATGATTTTTTAATATTGATTTTTATTTTTTCCATAAATAAGGGCATTTTTGTCTAATATATTATTAAACCTTTTATGGTGTAGTTAAAACAATTAATGGTGAATGAATAGAAGTTGTTTTGTACATTGGTAGAATTTACTTATTTTTTACCTTTTATACAAATTTCCTAATTGCACGGGACCGGCATTCTTCATCATTTTCCGCCAACAGTAAATTTCCATTTCTTCTCCTTTATTCGAATTTGACAAAATTTGATCGGATCTTACTGAATATAGCAAAAATACCAAATTTTGCGACCCAGCGTAACTCTCTTTTCTCCCTCTTCTATAAAACGCCAACTTTAGGGTTTTGCGAAATTCATATTCCTTCTATCTAAATTCATTCACTCTTTGTAAACCTACGACCTCCTCACTTTCGCTTATTCCATTTGGAAAATCCGTCCCTCGAATCTTAAGAAGTCGAATCTCACTTTTACATTTCACTGGTAGGAGCTGGAATTTCAATCAGAGTTAATGGTATGTTCTCTCTCTACGTTTAATTTCCTCTTCACTTGATGCGTTATTGTTATACATTTGGATTATTAATTTTAGTTTTTTGCTCAATTGTGTTCATAAAAGATTTGCAAAGGGATTTGTTAAAGGGAAAATTCTTTTTGAGGGGATCCAGAATGTGTCTCAGTGAAACATAGTCATTTGAACCATGATATAAATTAATTAAAAACATGCAAAAAAAGATAAATTAATTAAATTGGGATTCCAAAATAGTCATACATGCAAAGGGTGGAGATCAATTATTCTTTATTTTACACTTTTGTAAATATACCCCATGTTTACTAAGGACCAACTAGGAAATATACGGATATTTCATACAAACCCGGTGACAAGATTGAGAACTTGCATTCCACTTTTAAGCTAAAATATCAAATTAGAGATTTGATGCAAGCTTACTTTTGGTTTCCATATATCATATATGATGAAAGGAGAGAAATAAAATGATCTTCAATAACGTTAAAATAAATAATTTTGAAGTTTGCAAAGGGGCAGGATGTAAAGATTCGCATGGGTAAGTCAGAGAAGAACACATTGTGACAATAAACTAAATGTAGGACAAGTAATTAAATGTATTTAAGATTGGTGCGAAAAAGAAAACAATAACGACATACATCCGATTCAATGACTTAATTTTTTATTTAAAATAGTTAATACGTATAAATAGTAGAAGAGTCGTTAGTTTTATTTTTTGAATGATGCTAAAGAAAATTTGGAGTAATACTCTGATTTTAATGCATTAGAGACGGTTTTTGCAAACTTGAATTCAGGGTGTTTTCGTCTTCTTATTTTTTAGTCACTGAAAAATCGGGACATTCAGAAAGTCTATACAAACTTTTTTTGTATTAATTTTTTTGAAATCGACAACTCTATTACTTTTATTATTTTCTATTTTTAATATTTTTTGTCATCTAAGTCCACCTATGTAAAAATGATAAATATAAACCACTTTCAACGTAAATTACAAGTTTTTTCATATATTGTACAAGTGTTGTTCTTTTTAAGTGCATTGATATATTTTCAAATAGCGCTAACATGATAAAAGGTGATTAAAATTTATAATTTGTTTTGGGTTAGGTTTATCAAACCGACCGTTATGGAGGTTTGTCAAAATCTAATTATATAAAGCAAAAAGCGCATGTTTTTTAATCTTTGCATGTTTAACTTTTTCTCCCCACTAATGCCTGTATAAAATTTTCCAGTTCTAAATTCCTTTTAATATATTATAATTTAACTTTTAACTAAATTAATGAAAAAACACATTAATTTGAAAACAAAATATTTATTCGCACAGTCGGTCCCTATTGTTATACAGTTGTACTATTAAGTGATAATGCTTTTGAAAAAGGCAAATTATATATATACACGTAAATTGCTATACAAACACCGAAAAATTTACTAAAACCGTATACATCATTTTTTTACTTAATATACACCACATAGATTACAAAATTATCCTTAATTTGGAATAAAACCAAATTCTTCTATCGTTTCAGTAACTTTCACTCTCTCATGCATTAATTAAAATAAGGTTCTTAAATTCAAGTTTGTATATTTTAATTTTCAAATTCAAATAACTTAAATGGAATTCAAATTTATACCTAGAAAATTTAATTTAATTTTTGAATATTTAAATGTTAAACTATTTCAATTTTGATGCTAAATTTAAACTTGATTTCCTTTAAGTAAAAAATGGAGAAGAATTCAGTACTCTATAGATTACATTGATTTCAGCAATACTTTTATATTTTAATTTTATTTTTAATTTGAAGTGAATAATGTTAAAATTGACTATACATGAATACATCCTAAAGTGTATAGATAGAATTTGATATATAAAAGAAATTTAAATTTAATTCAACCAACAATGTGTAGAAATTTTAGTTACATTATGAAAGAAATTATATTGATTATAGTATGAATTTATGATTCTTTAATATTGATTTTTATTTTTTATTTCTTAAATATGGGCATTTTTGTTTAATATTTTATTAAATTTTTTATGATGCAGGCAAAACAATTAATGGTGTATGAATAGAATTTGACTTGTATATTGATATAATTGTCTTATTTTTTTTGCCTTTTATACAAATCTTTTAATTGCATGTAAAGGACCGGCAAACCAATGCATTCTATCTCATTTTCCGCCAACAATAATTTCTGTTTCTCCTCTTTTATTCGAGTTTTGACAAAATTTGATTGGATCTTACTGAATATAGCAAAAATTCCAAATTTGGCGACCCAACGCAACTCTCTTTTTCCCCTCTTCAATAAAACACCGACTTTAGGGTTTTGCGAAATTCATATTCCTATCTAAATTCATTTACTCGTTGTAAACCTCCTCACTTTCGCTTATTTTATTTGAAGAATCTGTCCCTCGAATCTTAAGAATTCGAATCACTTTTACATTTCATTGTAGTAGGAGTTGGATTTTCAATCAGAGTTAATGGTATGTTTTCTCTCTACGTTTAATTTTCTCTTCTCTTGATTGGTTATCGTTATACATTTGGATTATTAATTTTAGTTTTTTGCACAATTGTGTTCATAAGAGATTTGCAAAGGGATTTGTTGAAGGGAAAATTCTTTTTAAAGGGATCCAGAATGTGTTTCGGTGAAACATAATAATTGGTAAGAGGAACAATAATGTATTTGTTTCCCTTAGCAAAACCAATATTTACCATTTTTCCTTTAGAATATAAACAAAAATCAACATTTAATTAGAAAAATAATTATTAATATTACATATTTGTAAGTGTTAAAAGTTTTTGAAAGCTAATAATGTTTAAAGTCCTTTTTTGGGGAATATTTGGAACCTGTAACTTATAAATATTTTTTTAATACTTACAAACTTAATTTTTACCTTTTTTTAGGTCTTTTTTTTTTGATAAATCTTTAACCTTTGATTTTTTAGAATGATACTTTATTCAAGCATAAGACTCATTTTAATTTCTTGGAATTTGAACCATGAATCTAGAATCTCAGGGGCGCAAAAAATAGAAGCATCTTAACCTTTAATTTTATTGCTTACTATTTTTTTTCTTTCATTTAAACTTTTTTACGTTTGTCCTTTAATTGTATGAAGGATAATTATAAGGGAATATTTATCAATAAATAATATAAAAACAACATAACCGTCTTTCCGTCTTCTCCTTATCAAAATTTATTATATATTAATATTTCCCCTTAATCAGTCATCTCCTTATCCAGTTCGGAAAATTCTAGAGGTGCAAGATGAACTATAGAATTTAATAAAATGAGTATACACTATTTAAAAGTTAGTACACAAACTATCCCATGATTGCTGCGTTTGGTTATAAACAAGATGAGATTTCATATCCCAACATTGTTGTCCTAATGTCTCTGGTTTATAACAACCATCCTTAAAAGTAACCTCATTAGTTAAATAATTAAAATGAAGTATGAATGCATAACATGCATTTGGACACGTGGACAAACCAATTTAACGATAGCTGATCTCATCTCATTGTGGATACAACAATTGAATAAATTTATAACTTGTGCATGTTTAATCAGATAGTTGTATGAAATATTCATTCATCTCCTAGTCTCGTTAGAAGGGGTGAAGTATTCATTTGACAAAATCAAGTAGGATGTTTGGATATTTTCACAGAGTATGGTTAAAAGAAAGAAGATAATACACCAGATTGATATATCAGTATAACTTCCTCAATTTATCCACAATTTTTTAGATTCAAAATTTCTATTTAGGAAGCTACCATTTAATATTTTGACTTAATCTATATACAGTCTAATATATCCGATGTGTGTGCACATGCATATGTTTATTGTGTTTGTGCACATGCGTGCATTTATATATGGGCGAGTCTTCCTATCCTCATCCTTCATTTTTCTGAAACTTCCCCATTAGCCATTTTGCATCAAAATTTCTCAAATTGAGTCGAGTTATTTTGTATATGTGATATTTGATATGATAATCATGTGGATCATGTTTTCACAAAAGTTTATATTATTTTTAAACTTCTAGCTCTTTCAAATCTACTTCTCAAATTGATAGTTCGAAGGAGTTAAAAGTTTGAATTGATACCTTCTTTTTATGAAGATGATATGTCTAATTTGAATTTTAACTTAAGAGTTGGCTCAATCCGAGAAATTGAGATACTAAAGAGGTGATTGCGGAGTTTCATGTGAATGAAGAGATGGGGTATGTGAAGATTTTTTACACACATGCATACACATACGGTGCATATGCGTATGTATGCAGAGTTTAGTTTTTTTTTAATCATGAACTTGTGAGTTTTTAGACAAGATTTGTTGATTTGTTCTTATGTTTCTCTTTAACAGGATTCATCTCCACAAAATTATGTATCATTTCAAAACCTAAAGTGAATAATAATTCATTGGAAATATATGATTTTTTTATAAATGTTTTATTTGAGTAGAAATCATTTGCACAAAGCTTCTCCGTGAATAGCATATATGAGATAAGTGTGGGATTAAAGGATGTGTGAGTATATCTGGAATTTGGTTTGTTTGGACTTATTCTCTATAACTATAATTTTACATTTTTGTTTGCAGGCACCTGTTTGCCAAAAATGTGGTGATACTGGTTTTCAAGAAGTTCTGATTTACTGTAGGCAGTGCAGAATAGCTTGTGAGCACAAGTAATTTTCTTTTCCTACAAATTTTAACTATCATTTGTATCATAGATTTATTCCTGTTTGAACAATTGTTCTTTTTACCATTTGATGTATATTATCTGCTATAGGTACTGCCTCTACAAATTTCCAAAGAAAGGTGAAAAGGTTCGTTGGTATTGTGAAGATTGTAGACCAACTTTTTTTCCACCATCTTCTCCCGAGAAGCAGGAGGTTGGTGCTGAAACATGCAAATTGTATCCAGGAAGCATTCAAAAAGATCAAAATCATAATCCAGATGTAAAGAATAACAATCTTGAGGCTTTTTGTCCATCGCAACATGAAACGGTATTTGGTTCAGGTTTTATTATTCCTATATATATATATGTACATACATATATATGTATATATATGTATGTACACACACACACACACACACACACACACACACACACACATATATATATATATATATATATATAGCTTTTATGTGTTGATATGTTTTTTTCTGTCGTACTTGTTGTCTGTGATGTTCTTCATAGAGTTGATGATTTCTCTATAGTTAAAGTTTCTTCTTTCTGAAGATGTGTAGAGGGAAACAGATTAATAGGCTTTACTAAACATTATCAAAAATTATATTGATACACTAAGCTAGATCATTTACTAAGGAGAACAAAAGCTGAAGTTCGGACAACATGATCAGTGTAACAAAATGTCATTGTTTCTCAAAGAGAGATACAGTTGATTATGAGCGATGGATTCTGTCATAAAGTCGAGACAATAGTGCATCTGCATGTGCTTAAGATCCATTTATTTAATCTTAGTAACTGTAATTTTGAATATATTTTTTGTCAAATGATTAAACCTTTCAGCAAACTTTGTTTACAGAACCGTGGTAATGTTAGTAATAAGTTATTTTGGTTGGTTAGGTCCGCCAAGAAGTTGAGATTATAAAATCTTCATCATCAGATTTATGTGAGAGTAAAGAATTCAACAAGCAAAGAACGTTGATTGCATCTAATGATCGGGCCATGGATCGAAAGGCATCAAATACACAGTTCAATCATTTGGTACCACCATCCACTGGAGGTGACTTGACTATGCATCAGGTACCTCCTCCTGAGACTATAACACATAGGGGTGCTAGTCATCAAAATACTGAGGTGTGTAGACCAGAACCTATCGTTGATTTTATTTGGAGGTGAGTTTATGCTTTAGTTGCTACAAACAGTATTACCCCTCTGTCTCTCTCTCTCTCTATTATTTATTTATTTATTTATTTATTGTGCACACGTTGTGGGTGGTGTATGCGCACACGCCCCTTTATAAATCTTTGATGTTGTTTCAGATCAGGACAGTAGCAATTTATATTGTTTTCTCTTATATTTTTATAATTTCTGTTTATCGAAAATGCTGCATCAACCGAAAATCCATACATCATTTACTGCGAAAACGAAAGCGACCGTTGGATCATTTACCCCCACTGAATTTCTCCCGTTTAATTTCAGATCCGCGAACCGCTTAATATCGGTCGATCTAGCATTCTCCTTCTGTTTAGTATTGAGGAAATGCGGTAGAACGATGTCTATTTTTGTAGATCTGTAATAAAATTGCTAAATCAGTTGCCACCTCAAAATATTCCTTTGCACCACACTATTTCTATAAAAAATCACACCTTACAAATTTCTTTTCATACCTCATTTTATATCAGTTTTACCCTTATGTTTGATTTACAGACTATAACAGAAACATTATTTACGCAATCCACATCGAGTCTGTACATGGAAATGAATGATTCATGCAGAGTTATATTACAGTACGCACAGTATAAGTGGTTCCCATCATTTCCTAGTGCGTGATGCAGTAGGTTTTTACAGTTTTCAAGCTTTCAGTACACTATGTTTCCATCATTTTCTGGTGTACAACGCACTAAGTTATTGGTTTCAGGCTCCATTACGCACTAGGTTGGTATCGATTTCAGGCTTCCATTCCTATTGACTTGAATTAGCCAAGAACAGTTTTTTTTACAAAAAACTAATGCATTATGCATTTTTTTGATTTCATATGAACGTTCTAGAACGAAAATTCATGAAACAAAAACAGAAAATGTTTACAACACTAAAATCATGTTAATTCGGAATGAGTGTACATATTTATTTTAGACAGCAAAATCATCATAACTCTTGATCGAAAAGTATAACAGACACGTCATCTTTGAGGTTTATATTTATAGGTGTAAAATAGTAAGTGCAACTTCTTAATTTTTAAAGGGTTGCATAGAGGAAAAGTTGGGTATTAATAGAAGTTGCCATGTATCTTTTCATTCTAATGCCGAGACTGATTTATTCATATTTCATACATTCCTGGTTTTTGCTTTATAACAGAGGATGCATTTCATTTGGAAATGAGGAGTTTATTCCCTTTAGAGCACATGCATCAAGTCAAGCATGTCAAAGAGTATTTGATGCTGCAAAAAGTTTGCCACCAATTCTTCCCATGGACAGATATTCAAGACGTGAGCTACAGAAAAGTATATTTAAAAATGGTCCTCCAACTGGTGATCGAATTGGTTTATATCTTTTGCCAGACGTCTATGCCAAGTATGTAGACTAAGTATGCTGATAATTATTTTTGTATATATATTTTCATTATTTTGTAATGTAGCAAGTAACTTGTACATGTATATTGCAGACAGGGGCATGTTTCTGGTTTGCTTGACGACATCATAACTAAGGATCTTATGTTCGTGTTTATATTTAATGAAATCGAGCTGCTCGTCTTTCCTTCGTGTATATTACCGGAAGAGTATCACAGTGAGTATTACTAATGGTCAACTTTTTCTAGAAATTGTGACTTATATGTTGTTGAATATGTTTGAAAAATATAGCAAGTCCTCCAAAATAGATTCTTGACAAAACAACAGGATTATTGTATAGCGACAGTCTTGTAATTGTGAAATGACACTAAAAATATGCTCAATAACTACAAAGAGTGAACAAACAAGGGGCCTAGTTGAATATTAAAATTGTTATGAGACACCAAACTCAAAAAAAGAATTTGATGTATATTGCTTACTAATACTCTCTTCATATCAACTATGTTTATCTTTTATACTTATTTTTCATTTTCTTCACTTTCAAAATTTATACTCAGAAAAGGAAAGAGTATAAACGGCAATAAAAAGAAGAAGAAAAAGTATACAATGTAAAGAAAAGTAGCAAGGTCTTATTTTGATTTAACTTTTGATAAGTTTTAAAGATTTTGTTTATTTGAAGTTCAAATTTTATTTTCTGTGTTGAATATTTTGGTTATATCGAAGCTTTTTTTTTATTATTTTAATTATGGTTTAGTTTTTGTATGAATTATGATTGGGTTTAAGGGTTCAATTCGAGGTTAGCTAAACCTGCAAGCAAAAAAAATTTGGATTTTATAATCCCACTGTTTGTTCATTATAATCATTTCCTTTCATACTTGATAACAATTATTTATTTACTTCCAAATAAAAAAGGCAGTGAATAATGGGTTTCAGAAAAGTTCATTGTTTTCTCAGGAGGTTTTATTGAACAAATAGTGGGATGCTTTAGAAACAAAAAGTAGTCATTTAAGGTGGATCTATTCATTTATTAGTCTTTCTAATAAAAATTAACTCGGTTAAAAATATATGCCGTTACAAGCACATTCGAAGATTAATTCACTGTCATAGTGATTATTTCACATTTAATAAGATTCACTAACACTGGTAATTACTTACTTCTAGAACTTAATGGTCAATACTATTTGTGGGGTGCATTTAGAAACAAGCAACTTCAGGACACTGTTACAACTACAAATCGTGATTCAGAGCAGCTTGCAATGAAAATACAAGATAAAAATGCCAGTGCCGTCACTGTTACAAGCACATCCGAAGAGAACCAAAAGGCTGTATTAGAGTCTAAGATGAAACACGCTAAAGATAAATCAGATGCTGATGCTATCCTTTTTGGCAGCCCAATCTCAGAGAAATTAAAGTGCGCTTTGGCAAGGATAAATGAAACACATACTCAAAACAGTGATGATAATTCCCCTTGCAAGCAAAGAGCTATAGAACACATACGAGCAAAACATAGAGAAGAAGAAACTGGTGCTAGTAGGCTTAGTAGCCGTACTGAAATCGGAATGAGTAAACATGCTGAAAACAAGAAGGAAAACACCTTGAACCAACAAGGCAGAGAAAATTCTAATTATAGTACCCGAAGCAAAATACGTGGAGATGAGTCAAGGAAGAGAGAGCGAAGCAGATATGAAGATCAAGTTTATAATAGCCTTACAAAGAGGCAAAAGGCATTATATGACTCAAAGCATAAAGGGCAGAACAGAGACAAAACCGAGACGGAGAAGCACATAGACGACTCAAAGAAGAGAAGGTTACAAGAAGATGATAATTGTGCTTCTAGCTTGTGTCTTGAAAAGAGAAGACGTTTAGAAAAGGATATGAGGATGGAAAAAGAAAGGAGCCATGGCACTACCCTTGGTAGGTCTTGGACTGAAAAGCAGAAGCAAGAAACAGAGAAGGATGACATGGGAGAAGAACCTAAAAGCACATTCGTGAAAGGAATGGGAGATGAAAGCTCTGCTAGTCCTGTTAGTAGTGTATGCAATGAAGAACAGAAGCACAGAGATGCAAATGGTGTATGTGATAACACAGGAGTGCAAGAAGAATAAGGTGAAATATGCAAACGAGGAGGAATATATGATGCTGGTTAGAATGACCCTGATGGCAAGAGATTTGCCAACAAATTTAATGGCAGTGGCAACAAGTCAAGTCTTGATCCTGGACTTGGTTGGAATTGAATATTTTCCTGCATCCTGTATTTTATCGATATTTTGCAATTTTTAAGGCCTTTTTTGAGGATGAGCTGCTAATGTAACATGTTTTAGTTGTTTGAGGCGAAGGTAGTGGTGATGAAACACGCATGAGTCAAACATTGACGACTTTGATGTTCATATTTAAAATTAATACATATTCTCTTCTTTACAGTACTCGATATGTGAAAAAAAAACTGATCTAATTGTAGCATATGAACTTTGACAGATCCTTCATCCAGAATGTTAAAATGGTATCGTCCCAAACTGAACTACCAGTTAAACATATGATAAGTTGGTTTCAATTGAAAAGAAACGAGCAATTATTTAATTTTTCATTTTATTAATAGTATCTCGATGAAAATTTTACACGCTATTTTTGTTATAAATTTTAGTTAAAAATGTACTTTAAGAAGAACCAGAAACAGAGATTAAAAGGATAAGGAAGAAGAGGAAAAGAACTCGTCAGAAATAAGACTATAAACACTTCAAGATAAAACCTATGGGTAATGAGCATACAACAATGGGACAAACTTGATGCGACGAAAAAAGAAAGCAACATGAGATTGAAAAGTTAACCCAGAACCATAACACATGAAATAAAACCAGATTATGTGTACAGTTTTTACTTTTGGAATCTATTTTGGAAAATGAAGAGTAACAAAGACAAAAGGATGCAAAAAAATAGAATTCATCAAGAAGGGTGGTTTCTTTTGTTTAATGGGTGAAATTTGCATTTAATTAAGTTGCATGAGACTGATTAATGTGGATAAGGCGGATTTTTAGGACATTCCATTAAAACCTTAAAAACCTCATTTGTAAATCTCAAAATTCACTTCCATGCCAACAAAAAACAGATTAATTGTTTTAAATTTTTGCAGGATAGGCTGTACATTTTTGCTGAAAACAACTATTTGTTTCGTGAACCTGTTTTTGAGAAGCGTTTTTAATTTTAAGTTTGAAAATAAAGGGATACTGTTTTCAAATTTTTAAGACGTCACTCACTAAGCTTCAAAATGCATGGCGACATCCTCCGAAAATGCATTCCTCCGACCACCACTTTAATTATTTCATCATTTTTTTTGTTCACATTTTGAATTTGTACCACAATGACATAAAATTTGAGCAACTTTCAAAAATAAATTCAGTTTCTTTTGTGAATATTTGAAGCTAAAACTGTAAATTTCCAGAAAAAAGAAAAAAGAAAAAAAAAAATCTCGGAAGCAACAACAAAATAACGAGGATCAAAATTCAAAAAAAAAGCAGAAAAATAATAATTTGGAAACTAAGGCAGGGTCGTTGTGAAACTAGATTTTAGGATGGGGCCGCTGCCTAATAAGTTTTAAAAGAAAGGTGTGTGTCTAATATCCACTAAATAATAACTAATAAACTAGTGTAAACCTGTACTTCGCACACGGATCTACTGCCAAAAATCTTATAGTACTACTATGCAAAGATGAAAGTGATGGTGAGTCCATATGTCATTGATTGATTTGTAAAAAAAAATTGTATATTACTTGCTCAATATGTAGGAATCCATCGAGTTGCAATAAATCATAGTTAATAATCATATTATAACTAATGTAGTATATTAACAACAATTTCAATGCCATGGTCATTTGTGAACCCAGAGCCATAAGTGAATCATATAATAACTTCTATTCATGTGTTAAACTTAAAAAAAAAAAACAATTCGTTGGGAATCATTTATGCTAGTTTGACCACAGCCAATATTAAAGAAAGAAATATGAAATCAGAATAATGTGGCTGCTATCAATAACTGATATATATAAAAGAGTGAAACATTATCGTAAAATCAAATAGGCAATGTAAAATGTCTCTATTACAAACAGGTCACAGGTTTAATATTCCTTTTTAACATATAAAGCACGATTGAATCAAAGTAAAATAAATATAGTTGAATTTGGAAATGTAAAACCTTGAGTAGTGTTAATACCCTAGGTATTGATTTTGATGACAATAACCATATAAATATTACTACTAACATGTCTTCGAGTTATGCAGTCATATCAAATATATTATGGAGACATTTATAGAGAAAATCAAGAATAGAGTGGAAGCAAATGAATTATAGAAGAAGGTTAATAAGAGCAATTGAAGAACAAAACCCTATTAGAGAAGAATGCTGAAGGATAAAGGTGTTTGAAGTGATGAGGAGTTGGTTGAACCTTAGAATATCTTGTTAAAGATCTCATGGTAATTATACTTGAAGATCATCAACCATTGACCTCAACCGAATCACAAAAATCCACAAATATAAGTAATTTGAAATGCTGAAAATTTGTAACACTTATTAGCGTTGATGTTCATTTTGCAACATACCCATGTCGACATACTAAGTAGGGGGACGTCGACATACTAGCTGTTTTTCAGAATTTTAAATTTTAAATGAAGAGACATTTCCATCCACCTCTTCACCAAAAGACACGTCTCTTCAACTACTATATGAAGGCCTCTAAAAACAAATTTTAACATCAAGATTTCTCATTTTCCTTTACTCCTTCTTCTCCAAACATTTACAAAAGAAATCCATTACATATTCTTCCAATCTCCTTGCAAATCGATATTATTTCACTCCAATTCTTCACTGATTTGCAAACCACACAATATCAAAGAGTTGTACTTGAATTCACATCATTCTCTCTCTGATTTCATCCTATTCCTCAAAAAATTCAAAGATATATTGCCATTAGAAGTCTATAGGATCATTGTACCGAATCTGCAAGAATCTGTATTGAAGATACGACTACTTGCCATAGTTTATTGTTGGTGATAAGGAGAACGTGTTCTTGTAGCCTGTAAAATCAAGAGGGTGTGTCTTGTAGCCCGTGAAACCAAGATTGTAAAGGTGTTCTTGCCACTCGTGGAAAGAAAGTGATCATAGTGGATTTCCGCACGATAAAGTGTAGGACTGGATGTAGGATTGGTTAATCCGAACCAGTATAAAAATCCAGGTGCTATTTACATTACTGCATTTTACTTTATTACTTACTTATTCTATGATTACTTATTTCTGCAATTTGAGTAAACACAGTTATATTCATAAGTAAGTAGTTAATACACATTTCACAACTTCTAGTGTCTGAATAGCCTTAAGATCCAACATTGTGTTGTAGACACTCCAGTTTCCAATAATTTGTGTCAGAGCCTTGGTTTTCAAAAATCCATAACTTGGTTTTTGAAAAGTATAAACGGCTAATGACACTAGTAGCACATATTTTAACACTTTTGTAGAAGGGCAATCTACCACTAGACCCCCTCTATTTGATGGCAGTAGTTATGCATATTGGGCTTGTAGGATGAAATGTTGTTTGCAGTCTAATGGTTTGGATATTTGAAACATTACCCAAATAGAGTACATAGAGCCTCAAACTGAATATTCAAAATGGACACTAGACCAAAAGACACAAGCACTTAATAACTCTAAGACCATGAACATTTTATTTTGCTTCTTAGATAGAAATGAATTTAATCGAGTGTCTATTTGTAATTCTGCATATGAAATTTGGAGAACACTCCAAGTCACACATGAAGGCACTAGTAAAGTAAAACAAACAAAGATATCTACACTAATTAACCAATTTCAACTCTTTCGAACGAAACCAAATGAGTCTATTTCTAATATGTATTCTAGATTTCAAGATATAGTACATGCCTTAATATCATTAGGAAAGAAAATTATTAAAGAAGACCAGGCCACAAAGATCTTGAATTCACTTCCTAGTGAATGGGATCAGAAGACTCTGGCAATTGAAGAAGCGAATGATATTAGTATTATGAAAATAGAAGATTTAATTGGTAACCTAATGTCTTATGAAGTGAAGTTGCAAATTAGAAAAGAGAATCAGGCAAATGAGAAGAAATCACTAGCACTCAATGCTATGATCGACAAAGATGAACCAGATGATGATGCTATTGATGATGATATCGAGTTTATGACCAAGAAGTTCATGAAATTCTTGAAGTATTGGATAACAAACAAACTTCGAAAAACTAACAACAATAATTCTAGAAATGGAAATGTTGTTAAGTGTTTCGAATGTGATAAACTCGGTCATTTGAAAAGAGACTATCCCAAACTGAAGAAATCAAAGTCAATCACTTTCAATAAGAGGAAACAGGAATTCAATGCAAAATGGGATGATTCAGATACATCATCAAGTGATAGTGATTCAGAAATAGAAAATGCCAACATATGCTTCATGGAAAAGGATGACCAGATATGGAATTTTAATAAAGAAATTATTAATTTTTTGAATGATATGAATCAGGGATATAAAATACTTAAGAAAGAGTACAACAATAGTTTGACAGAGATAGATAGATTAAAAATATTTAATGAAAGGTTAACTGAAGAAAAACAATGTCTAAAAGATGAAATTGAAAGACTTAATGGGTATAATGATGAAAAGGATTTGACACTTGGAAGTTTTGTAAAACTAAAAAGTGAAAATGAATACTTAAAATCAGAAAATCTTTCAATAAAGTCACAGATCACCGACCTGAATGACAAAATAACATCTCTGGACAATGTTATTCTTAACCGTAATAAGGATTTTGACAAAATGAAAACTGATATTGATAAATTTAACAAAGGGAAGGATAATCTAGAAAAATTATTACCTGCATCTAAACACGCTAGGAATAAACATAGACTTGGATACACCCCTAAGGCTAAATTAAAGAAAAATAGTAATCAAAGTTCTAAGTTTGTTAAGGCTACCAAGTTCAAACCAAAACCTAGGAAATTAAAGCTAAAACCTCCAAATAGGTTCATTAATTTATGGGTTCCAAAAAGGTTGGATGATATTGAAAAAGAAAAATATATTGATAATTTTATTAATAAGGTTCATTCATCTAATGATTATATTTTGAAAGGATATTCAAACTCTTCATGGGTTTGGCATCCCAAAACTTAACCCCATGGACCCCAGAATAAAAAGGGTACCGGTGTGCATATTTTATAATTTTTCAGGTACCAAACAATGTATATTATATAGCAGATGCTCAAAGCATATGACGAGAAATCTATTGAACATCGGAGAAATATGAAAAGGATTTGTTATTGGCATCGGCAAAGTTGGTAACTCGAAAACTCATCTTATTATTTGATAAATTTATTTCATGTTTTGAATTGATTTAGTTTCCCCTCAAGTGTTTTGTTTATAAACATTTATCTCTATATACAAACTCTACATATTGTCTAGCAGTGATTTAAGCGACTCTTTTTCGCCCTTTTGTTGATGACAAAGGGGGAGAAAATGTATAAATATACTAGGCAAAATGATAGGGGAGGTGCATAGAGTTAGGGGGAGTCAAATATAAAAGTATTATATTTTATCTCTCAAATATTTATATGGTTGCCATCATCAAAAAGGGGGAGATTATTAATACCCTAGGTATTGATTTTGATGACAACAACCACATAAATATTACTACTAACATGTCTTCGAGTTATGCAGTCATATCAGATATATTATGGAGACATTTATAGAGAAAATAAAAAATACAGTGGAAGCAAATGAATTATAGAAGAAGGTTAATCAGAGCAATTGAAGAACAAAACCCTATTAGAGAAGAATGCTGAAGGATAAAGGTGTTTGAAGTGATGAGGAGTTTGTTGAACCTTAGAATATCTTGTTAAAGATCTCATGGAAATTATACTTAAAGATCATCAACCATTGACCTCAAACGAATCACAAAAATCCACAAATATAAGGTAATTTGAAATGCTGAAAATTTGCAACACTTATTAGTGTTGCTGTTCATTTTGCAACATACCCATGTCAACATACTAGGTAGGGGGATGTCGACATACTAGTTGTTTTTCAGAATTTCAAATGAAGAGACATTTCCCTCCACCTCTTCACCAAAAGACACGTCTCTTCAACCACTATATAAAGGCCTCTAAAAACGAATTTTGACATCAAGATTTCTCATTTTCCTTTACTCCTTCTCCAAATATTTGCAAAACAAATCCATTGCATAGTCTTCCTATCTCCTTGCAAATCGATACTATTTCACTCCAATTCTTCATCGATTTGCAAACCACACAATATCAGAGAGTTGTACTTGAATTCACATCATTTTCTCTCTGATTTCATCCTATTCCTTAAAGAATTCAAAGATATATTGCCATTAGAGGTCTATAGGATCATTATATCGAATCTGCAAGAATCTGTATTGAAGATACGACTACTTGCCATAGTTTGTTGTTGGTCATAAGGAGAAGGTGTTCTTGTAGCCTGTAAAAATCAAGAGGGTGTATCTTGTAGCCCGTGAAACCAAGATTGTAAAGGTGTTATTGCCACCCGTGGAAAGCAAGCGATCATAGTGGAATTCCACACGATATAGTGCAGGACTGGATTTAGGATTGGTTAATTCGAACCAGTATAAAAATCCGGGTGTTAATTACATTACCGCATTTTACTTTATTACTTACTTATTCTCTGATTACTTCTTTCTGCAATTTGAGTAAACACGGTTATATTCATAAGTAAGTAGTTAATACACATTTCACAACTTCTAGTGTCTGAATAGCCTTAAGATCCAACATTGTGTTGTAGACACTCCAATTTGCAAAAGTAGTTCATTAACTGGACAGTTGAACATAAGATTTGGATATAAATGAAGCAGCTGAATGGAATATCTTCATAGTAGAAAGCAAGCAGTTAGCGGGGGAAACAGGTGAGCAACGTTAGCCAATATTTTTTGCTCAGTTACTGTTTGATATTCATTAACTTTCCATAAGCCAACATCAAATCCAAACTCTCCATTTACTTCAATGCCTTCGTCCTGTTCCTGCAATTTTTTTCAGGAAAAGAAGTTATAGTGCAGTAGTATTGGATGCTGCGGGCTAAAGTATATAAATATTATTTGTTCAAACTAAATACAACATTACATAGAGGATGCCACTTGCAACCGAAAACTGAAATAAAATTGCAAGAGTAGCAAGGATACATAACGTATTCAATATACTACACCTCATAATGCACCTTAACAAAGCAGTGATCATTATAGGTGTAAAGTGAGTCAGTTTTAATACACCATATATCTGTTGATACCAAAGAAAATACACTTAGAAAGCATTTTAATTAGGTCATATAGCATTTTGGCAACTTTTGGAATAATATGGTTTCAGACAAACTACCAAACTCAAAAATGAAAAACTACGAATAAGTTTTTTAATGAAAAATAATTGATTTAGTGAAACAACATGCTTCATTCATTAGAAGATATTACTTGAAAGGCCATATCGCATCAAAATCAAATTTAATCAAACTATGAGCTATGACGGCCATACACGTAGATGCAATTCATCGAAAAAATGCTCCTACTGGTATATGCTAGGCTTCTATGTGCTCTCACATCAAATAGCAGAAAAGCATATTAAAAAATAAAATGATATAAAATAGTTATAAAAATGAACAGACGTAAGGACCTTAGGATCCAATAAGACTACATAAATACAGACGATTCATTTAAGCTAGCATAAATTAGAATTTTGGTCTAATAAGCGTATAATGTTAATATGATAGTTCCTACTGTAAGGGTAATGGTTAATATACATATCAAAATAATTCATCTTATCAGATAAAATTACAGGCCATACCTTAACTACCTTATAATTGCAACCTGAACTGCAGCAACTCCAGTTAGTTTGGACTCGACAACCGCAATTCCGATCTCAGTTCCTTCCACAGGCTTGAATTGTATTCAAACAGTGCAAGTCCAATATTCCACATCAGCCATTTCTTCTCCTCTTTGCCACTGATCCACAATCATTAACATAAATATATATCATGCAATGAAATCATAATCAATGCATCTATACAGAGCACTATCCTTCATCAAAGCCTGGACTAAAAGGGAAAGCCATGCAACTACAACACTCAGTCCGCCTCTCTTCTTTGCCACAACTCCATTGATCGCTTTAGTCTTCCGTTACAGCTGATTGTCTCTGTTCGACATTTGTAGATAATATTGGCTTGCAGTCCATAGATTCACAACATCTTCACACGTAGCATCAGCTCTTCCTGCTTTTAAGCATTGAGACTGGTAAAAGCAACAGCTTATCAAGTAACTTTCCTTTGACCAGTCACCATCCAATTCACTCCCTGCCAATATTTAACTGAAAGGCGACACCTAAGTTTTCCAACGAAATGCTAGGCATCCCTTGGACTATGCTTGGCCGATCACGCCAACTACACCTATCTTGTACCTACTCTTCTGCTCAGTAGATACAAATAATTGTATACATTCAATATATTTTAATTTGTACTTTTATCATTTTGGTGATCATCATAGTGATGATCTTGCAAATATGTAGTAGCTAATTCCCAACACCTATTGTATGAACTTTTCTTTTGTTTAATAAATCATGAGTGCTCTCCTAACACGAGGACCACTCTTTTACTAAAACAGAATAAAAAACTAAAAAAATAGTATAAGGCAAAACATATTGACATGCTTAATTTTATTTACAGAGTAAAAGACTAAAATTTGCTGTTAAAACCTGAGATATGTGCAACTCAAGGTAGTCCAAATAACGATGTCATGAAGGGATGCAACATATAACACCTGCTTTCATCGTGTAGCCATGACTTAGTTATGATATGAACTTGAAAAGGTTAATGTCCTATGGGGAAACATGAACAGAGTCAAAAACTAATTACCTGGATTTTCTACAGTCAATAAATTATTTGTTTTTCACCATCCATGGATCATTACATATTCAAAACACACACTTAGAAATACATTAAAAATCATACGATACCATAAGCCTACGTAAAGTATGGACTACGGGGTAATGTTGTGAAGTTTTAAGTGTTCACCCGATAACAATAAATCATGGAGAATAAATTCATTGACATATAATGCCTAGGGATATGTTGTCAAGATTTAGGATCGGAATATTATATTTTAATCTTATATATTAACCAATTCAAAATGGTGTAGATAAAAGGTATCACGTTGTGATGGTTGGAAACATGGACATGATGCTTATATTATTTTGTATATTCTACTTTGCAGTTTGTATCACACTTATAATGTCTTAATTATCACCTATACGGATTTCTTTTGTAAATTATTTTTCTGATAAATAAAAATATTTGTAAACTTAAAGTTTAGCATAATAAGTGTGAAATAATCAAAGATACTCAAGGTGGTAATTAAGACATTTTATATTGTTCCGGACCCATATAGGTGATAATAAAACAATGTGATTTAAGACTATAATATGATATTTTACTGCATGGAGATGGTAATCAATTTAAATGCATACATACATTTATATATGTATGTATTTAAGTGCATATATATGTATGTGCATATATATATATATATAAGTATCTGATGGTAGATTTGGATTTTATTGCAAGGACTGTCGGTTAATACATGTGTGTGTACCTCTGTAAAAATAGATGGATGAAATTGTTGAGAAAAACAGTTAATGTTGAGGTATTCTTCTTCTTCACTTGACTTCCCATCAGTTTACACAGGAATGCTTACAATACCTCTAGCTAAGTTGAGTATAATCACAAAAATACAAAAGGGACAAATAATTATAGGTAATAATAGGTCTATGCTATTTTTATGCATGCTGTTATGATATCTAAAGCAGACGGTGTTAACGGATTTATGGAAGATTGAAAAGCTAATCTTTACACTGATTAAATAAATAGGGACCAATACCGCTAATTAAATCACAATCTTCATTGAAAATTTTGGATTGATAGAAATGAAATTATTTTTAGAACACACATATTCATCGTAATAATTACCTTAACCTCAAATTTCAAACATATACTGAAATAGTAGCTTCACTATTCCAGTTTCATGCTTTTACCTGGACATAATTGAGGATGATTGTTGAGTTGTAGCATCAGCTTTGACTTCAAAAATACATATAGACAGTCTAAGTAATGCATCTATTAGTTGGGAGATTTCTGCTTAGAGTTCCCTACACTAAAGATCAAAATTGTGTAGTTGGTAGTCCATGAACACTATAAATTAAATGTTAGGTGTGTGCATATATATTTATAAACATGAATCTTGTGAAATTTGCACTTATAAACACCAGTTTGCATCAAAATTCAATAATAATACAACATATGGTTATAATTTAATACTTACTCAATAAAAAAAAATTGAGATGAATTTGAAACTCATATATGCATGACAATGTTATCTATAGATATATAAAATTGTGTCGGTTGTAAATTAATTTTGAATCTTGGGATACACAATAATTGTAACACTTTGGAAATTAATAGTCAATAAATTATACATTTTAAATGTAATATAGTTTATTGCTTAGAAAACCTTATATTTCAACCTAGATTGTACTTTTACCCCTGTAAACGCATTCCATTCTTTCATTCGTTTTCTAATCATTTCACTCTAAATCAACATCCTACTAACACAAAAACATGTTATATAATAAGCATAAAGATAGTAAAATTGATTTTCTAAAACCATATTCGATTAACTACATTCAATATTGAGTAACATATTGATATAAAACTAGTTCGGTCTAATGTGCTTAATGCATGTGATAAAGAAGATACAAGTGTTTAATTCAATGTCAGAAAACTGTTTTCATCACTTATAACAACTGTTTTCATCACTTCTGTTTGAATGATTATATGGAAAAACACATACATATAAACGTTGTCTGTGTATTTTTGAACACAAACATGAGGCCAACTTTTCATATTCGATTTGTTATATAGTCATCCTATCTAGGAAACAATATATGCTTTTCCATTTTGGTGTCATCTACACTGACCTAAATAACAAACCCCAATGAACACTTAACACACATGGATGTATAAAAATAGAGAGAACAACAGTCTAACAGAATAAAGTAGTACAATATAGAATACTTTGTGAACTTAGATACTTCATCTGTTCTAACATCTCTACAAATTTTAGATTCTATTTAGCTTATCTTGGATACTCTAATATATTAGATTCTATTTCATTTAATTACAAAGGTCTCCAATGGAAGGATTTAGCTCTCTCTAGTTTTCATTCTCAATAATTTGCAACTTAGCTTTCCCTCTTTTCTAGTCGAGTCGACCAAATTCTTAAGATAAGTTATGCCCTACACCATTTCTTCCCTTTCCACGAACACATCATTATTTCTATTGACAACCTTGATGTTTTATACAATGTTGTCAAACCATCAGTATGTAATAATATAAAATTAAAAACCATCTTGATTAATAATTGAAGTGTTAATTGAACTTTTTCTTGTTATTTAAAAACAATACTGTCCCTAAAGCCTCCCGTAGTTAAATAAATTGAATAATGCTATGAATGATCACGGTTGCACTATTTTAATATCTTAATTGAATTAAATAAACTGCGGAAACAAACATGCTAAAAAACATCTATATTGTGGATATCTTGTCCCTTTTTTGAAGCGCAACTCTTTTTTTAGTTAAGAATAGCCTGTTATCATATTTTATGTGTTGGAGCTTGAGGTTTTTACATTAACATTTACATTTAAAATCATGAATATAAATTCTATCACATGGTCCCTATTTATAATTACATTTTTTTCTATTGTATTTCAATATCCAAATTCTTACCTGAATTAGTAGTTAGCTATAATGAATTGAAGATCAGAAAACAACTATCAAAAAACGTACATTTACTATATGTTATTAGATATACCTGGCACCAAGGTAAATAAAAATGTTATTAGATATTAGGTCAATTACCTAATTTAATACAAAATTATTTAGAAAATATGTAAATTTTCAAATCACCATTATCAGATATTAGATCAATTAAATATATGTTTAAAATAAATTCAGAAAATCTTTGAAGAAAAATAACCCTAAAATGTTTAATCAACGACTAAAAATAGATATCTATAATCTAGAAAGAACCAAGCGTAGTAATGCATAACAAATCGAATGGTATAAACGAATAAAAGCTTGGACTGTTACCTAAAATAGGGTAGATGAAGGCAGATCATTATTGGATCGATAATTAAATTGTGATCCTATCTTGCATCCCTAAATTTCCATTGCACCTCAAATTCCAGCACTGACAAAATAGCAAATTAAATTGTTATGAAAATGATAGCTTCATTAACAGGTTGATACAAATTGAACATGTAATCGCACTATGAGAACATATGTTCAAACTACATGTCATTGATAGTGTAAAAACACAGGAGTTAGAATTCACACATGATAACTTATTAAATATTTCTACACATAAGGAGTTAGAATCTGAACATAAGAACTCAATAAATCTTTTTTAACCTGAAAAATTGTGGTACTGAATTAAAATCAAGTTATTAATTAAGTTAGAATCACATCTAATGAAGTAATATTCTTGCTATAAAATTCTCGATTCTTTAGAAAACCTTTGTACCCTGAATATTTGGCAATCAAAAATCAACCAACTTTTAATCCACTTAGTAATGTGTTGCTAACTAAGAATTACCATTTTGTTATTCACTTTATAAGGGATTTTGTATGTTAGAGTAAAATTTTCATCATTGGTTATTACTATTATTATTTGAAACTGAATGTGGCCTAACTTGCCATTGCATTGCTATAAATGAGATAGTGCCAGTATAAGGTCATCATTCATTCTACCTGATAGTAAAATATGTGATATATTTTTTTCCTTTTGGCCACTTGTATCACTATCTCAAATCATTTGGCTTTCGGTAGTTTTTCTATTTTTAGAAATATAGTTTTAGGTGGGAGACAAAGAGTGAATCATTTTGAAGTGATACTAACAAATGAATGGAATTTATAGATATCAAACTATATTGTTAGGATGCATACAAATATATAGCATGTATGGGTCCATTTTGTTATTTAGTGGCAGACCATTTTCTAAATTGAACTACCTTCAGCTATTTGATTCTCGTTGACTTATCGATTATACAATTGTAATAAACAATCAGTCAGACTAAAATCATTTTTTTTCCAGTGCATCCATAGGAGAATAACTTTTAGTAGCTGGAAAAACAGACATCCACTGTATACCCTTAATAAAATATATTAGGATAATGTTCATACTACGTAAGTGGAAATAAGCTTAAATTTTGTATATATTATGCACACATTTAGTAAGCTAACCTTGTATGTGAAATCATGAAAAAGGAAGATTGAGAGATAATTCTGTCAACTTTGAAATTATTGCTTTAAGCAAATTATGCTGTAAAAGATCAAATGGCTAAAAAGAAATCATATGTATTCTTTAAATGTTGACAAAATCAAAGCTATTGAACCAAAAATAACGCTAGGTCCAAAGCTTGGATTGTTGCTTGAAGTAGGCAGATGAAAATAGATCATTGTCGGATCGACGAATAAACTGCCATCCTATCTTGCATCCTAAGATCTCCATCACACCTCAAATTTCAACATCGAGCTCCATCATGTCGTCGATCTCTGACATAATTTCAATAAAATTCTCCTAGATCTTGCGTCTTTAAGAAACGCTAGAAAAAAGGAAAATGGTTTAGGGCTTACATTAAGGGGAAATGAATATTGAGGTTTCGATTAGAAGGAAGAAACAGTAGAAAGAACGAAAGAATTATCTTAAATGAATATAAGCGAAGAGGTCGGTTGATTGAGGCAATAAGAAAAGAGATGAAGGGATTTGTGTTTAGAGACGAAACCCTAGCTATTTCCTTGTAGAGCAGAGAAAGAATCAGAGAATTGATTATAGAAATGAGAAGAATAGATATATGACAGGAGAAAAAGAAACATAGAAACGAATATATGAAGGATCTGCGACTCTTCGTTTCTAAAATTTGTTAAATGCTTTTGCGCTCTTGAAATCTAATTCACTGATAATATAGTATTAATTCTCACCGGTTAATGCATATTTCTAGACTAATAATTCTTTATGATGAAAATAAATTATTACACAAATGTGAATGGTCGTTCAGAATTTTCTACTTATAGTCTAACTCATAAAACTTTAAAATTACAAACTAAGAACATACCCAACAAAGGGTGGACTAGTCATTGACCCTCCTTCCGATGGAGTTTGGTCGGTCCATTTGGACCAACCAAAAGCAACACCTTATTTTTTTGGCAATATTTGTTTCAGTCAGCATTTATAATGCCGGTAAAGTTAATCGTCATTATAAATGTCGACTATGTAGGCAACCGTAAGAATTAATACCATTGTCTACTTGCTACATAGCTAGCATTATAAAAACCGAATAAAAGCAACGGTATTAGTGATAGAGTTAGGCATATGTCTTACGGTGCTCGGCCAATGTAACATAACCGTCAAGGGTGAAGAGTAGAGAAGACAATGACATAATCTGTCGTACATCTCACAACGCATCAAAATATAAAAATCATCACAGATATAAACACCGAGATAGTAACAACTAAATAAACCATACATATCAGAGTGCATAGGTTCATAGAATTATACAAAATAACAATAGAGTTATACAACTGCAAATAAACTCAAAGACAAACCGTCTTTAATAAAACAACTAATAATATCTAGGCTCCATAGTGCCGCACGATGGAATAAACAATAGTAAGCCACATATAAATAAGAGAAAGCACAATCTCCTGTGTTGGAACAAGGCCGGCCCGCAGCGAGATAATCGAGTAAATTTTAGTTATTTTTTAACCTTTTTGGATTTTTGTTGGGCCTATGTAGTCTTAATTTAATTAAAACTTTTCTAAATTTTCTTTTTAAGTAAAATAAATATTTTATTTAATTCATAAATACAGTTATATTTAATATACTTTGTATTACGTATATGTGTGTATGTATGTATGTATCATATACATGTATGTATACATGCACGTGCAACATAATATGGTGTACATGGTTTAACATTCTCGTGTATAGATTATGAGATTTGCACCATCCCTACATATAAATGTGTTGTGTAAATATATATTTTATGCATCAATCATAAATAATACCCGTGTATAAAATATAGTTATATATCTATGTATAGTATGAAATATTTATAAAATACATATATACATACATATGCATGTATTTGTGTGTACAACTAGATTATAAAATTATTTTAAATATCATTTTGAAAAATATTTTAAATAAATACTTAAATTGTTATATGTAATTCATGATGTAAAAATAGTTTTTTTAATCAAAGATAATTTATATATGATACATACATACACGCACATGTATGCAACTAAATATTAAAAAATGCAGGATGATGGACATGGAGAAAATAACTACCCAACAAGTGATGAAGGAAAACTGCCCGATCCACACTCAAACTCGGCACCATCGCCGAAAGTTGAACCCGTATCAGCACAGGAAGACAATGCGTGAACTTATGCCGATGTTCTACGAGGCAAGGTGGTTAACTGTGAAAGCAGGAAGGACCATCGGAAACTGGAGTTTGTTGCCACCAGAGGGATACATATACATCCTTGAAAGCACATTCGACGAGTCTAAAGAAATATGGGTTAACACTGTTGCATTACATCCAATTGACTTCAGGATCTCTTTTTTCAAATTGAATGGGTATATTCAAAAAGTGTGGAAGCCCAATGGTAACTTTCTCATACATAATGCTCCAAATTCTCACTTTGTTCAATTTGAAGAAACATTATATTATTACAGAGCTATGAGGTCTAATACTTATTCACATTTTGGTAAACTTCTTATCATTAACGCATGGCGCCCTAGGTATAATTTTAGCAAACATGATGTCACATAACTGCAAATATGGATAAAATTACTCATCTTGGATATCCAAATGTGGACTAACAAAGCTTTATCAATGATTGGCAGTTTTACTGGCATACCATTACAAATTGATGATAACATTTCTTTTTGAAACAGAGCAAAAAAATAAAGGCCCAAGGCCCAAAGAGTAAACAAGAGGGTAAAATACACCCTACCCGAACCAAACACATAACCCTAACACCACAACGCCGCAACACAGAAACAAATAGAAAACCCTAGAAAACAGATGCGAAAGCAAAATTAGCCATGGCGATATGAGGCGATTTTGCAATATATCCGAGAAATCATGGAGGCTTCCAAACAAATCTCTTCCCCTTGCTATCTTCGTCATTGATGAAGAGTGGATCTCAAATTGATGTTCGCAAAATAGGCGAAACAGTGGAACTCTGAATCAAGTGCTTGCTATTTTCCATGAGTTGCTCGGATGTAATCCAATCTTTGTTATTTGAGGGATTTCGAGCAGATTTTTCATGAATCTCGTGAATCCCTGATCTAAGAAGAGCCACTTGCTTATTATGCTCGGAAAATGAACAGCAATCGATAGAATCGATTGTGTCCAGCTTGCTTTTAGAGGAACTCTTGCTGCAGTTGACAACAACTAACTCTTCACTAGAATGTTTGCTGGATTCGCCTTTGTCCCAAACAGATAAGTGATAAAAGTGATTGTTGATGTTGCTTTTGTAGAACTCTGTCGAAACTCTCTGATTATTCATGTCTAGATGCAAAATCCTGTCTTTATGCAGGAGATGCTCGGAATATGCCTTGCGCTTAAGTGTGCGGTAGCCTTCGCCCCTATCAGGTAAGTTAGAGAGATCAGTGTTTATAATTGTATTATTATAAGACACATTTTTATAATAAAAAGCACATCCCTTTCCTTTTTCGTGGCAGGGCAGATTACTGGTTTGTTGGTAGAGGTGGCCGCCACCAAAAAGTGCAAGCTCCGGATTGGGTCTATTGAGGCAATTAGATCTCTTCATCCAGTGAATGCCACTGTGGTAAAGAGGTTTGCTTCGTGGGAAAACAAAATCTTGATTCTCGTTTTGTAAGAAATTTTCAAGTTCCCCATCAATCTTTCTGCATTCCACAGAGTTTGGTTGAATTTTTCTGAGTATTTTTGCCTGCTTTCGAATTTTTTGAGGAGAATTTGGCTTTCCATATCTATTGTTTTCCAAAGTTGAATATTGTCTGTCTCTTTTTGAGAATGCAATCTTTGATTTCTTTCTTTCCAAATGTGAAAGATGGTTGCCGTAAGAGTAATGGTAGCATATCTGAATTCCTATGGTTTTTCATTGATGTTTTCCTGAATATATTTAATGCTTTCTATGATGCTTTGAACAACCTGATGCTGGTTGATTTTAAGTTTTGATTTGGCTATGAACCAAATATGTTTTGAGAAAATACAATCAGAAAATAAGTGGTTTAAGCTTTCAGCCTCCTGTTTGCACAGTAGACAAATTGTTTCCCCATTTTTATTCCATTTCAAGCACTTGTCTCTAGTAGGTAATCTATTAATAACAGCAAAGAAAGCACAATGAGACATTTTTGGGCAATTTGATTTATTCCAAATAACATTATATCAATCAACTTCACTTTCTTGACCTCGAATAAATTCCCAAGTTTTTTTAAAAGAAAAATTCCCTTTTTTTGAAAGTTTCCAATCCCAAGTATCACTGTGCAGATTGGGGTTAATAGTAATTTTATTAATGGCTTCTTTAAAGATAGAAGCAGCTGGATGATTAAATGTATTCCAAAAATTGTTTTGAATAATGGTACTAACATTATCAAAAGCTCCTCCAAACCAAAGCAAACTATCCCAACCCAAAAGACTGACCAGAGATTTTCCATGAATCCATGGATCAAACCATAAACTGGTTTGATTTCTATCCTTGAATTTCCTATCCAAAAGTTTTAGACCAACCTCCCTGCATCTCAAAATATTTTTCCAAGAGAAAGGGTAATGATTTTCAGATTTTGCAGTCCAAATTTTTTTTATTTTTAAGATATTTAGCTTTCATCCATCTAGCCCAGAGAATTACCATTGACAAATTTCCAAAAAAGTTCAAGCTTACAAACTTCACTCAAATCATTTATATTCCTAAGGCCCAAACCCCCAAATTTCTTTGGTTTGCATACCATATCCCATGTTGTTTCATGCTGTATTCCTTTCCAAATAAAATTAGCACAGGCTTTTTCCAATTTATGAATAGTTTTAACTGGGATATTATGGGCTTGAATCCAATACATTATGATTGCAATGATGACAGTATGAGTTAATTCTACCCTACCAGCTAGAGACAGAAGCTTACAAGCCCAACCCTCAAATTTATTTTGAATTATGTCCAACAGTCTAGTGCAATCTGTATCATTGATTTGATTTACACTCAAAGGTAATCCCAAGTATTTTACTGGAAGATTGCCCTCTTTAAATTTAAGGATGTTAAGAATTTCAGGTTTATTGTTGCAACCTTCGTTGAAATAAATTTTACTTTTAAAATCATTAACTTTCAGACCAGCATGAACTTCCAATTTCAGAAGAAAAAAATTGATATGGTTTTAGCACTATCTGAGTCTGCATGTAAAAATAAGAGAAGATCATCTGCATATAACAAATGAGTAATGACTGGTTTGGTTCTATTAATGGGTTTAATATTTCCTTTGATGATTTCAGTTTCCACGAGAATAGAGAAATATTCCATAGCAATAGTAAATAAGTAGGGAGACAGTGGATCTTCTTGCCTAATTCCCCTATTGCTATGAATAAAACCCTTAGGAGAACCATTTACCAAAACTGAGTAAGAAACATTGTTGATGCATTCTTGAATAAGAGAGCAGAATTTTTTAATCAAAACCCATTTGTTGCATCATATAGATAATAAAGTGCCTATTAATTTTATCAAAAGCTTTGTGTAAATCAATCTTGACACACATAAGATTATAGTTTTTATTGTTAAAGTTTCTAATTAACTCATGAGCAATAAGAGTATTTTCCCTAATAAGTCTGCCAGGGATGAAAGCGCATTGATTTTCAGAAATTAAGAATTTTAAAAATATTTTAATTCTGTTACATAAAATATTAGCAATGATTTTATAAATAATGTTGCAACAAGCAATAGGCCTGAAATCATCCAGGCTATTTGGAATTTGAACTTTTGGAATTAGAGTGATAAAAGTGTGATTAATTTTTTTTAAGAGCCTACCAGTTTTAAAAAACTCAGAGATAGAATCAAAGAGTAAACCCTTTATGTCTTCCCAGTGAGTTTTGTAGAATTTTGCACCAAACCCATCAGGGCCAGGACTTTTGTCATTATTTGATTGAAAGATAATGTTTTTAATTTCCTCTAAGCATATAGGAGCAAGAAGAATGCCTTGATTGTTAGAATTCAAATTATATTTGGTTTCAAACGTAGGGAAGTTATAGTATAGCTATTTTAATTTTAAAGATTTGTAAAATAATTAATAGCTTCTTTTTCAATGCAAGATTCTTCATTGATGACATTACTCTTAACATCAATGATTTTACCTATATCATTTCTAAATTTTCTGCAAGACATCTTAGCATAAAAAGTTTAGTAGCTTCATCACCTTGTGTGAGCCAATCTGCTTTAGCTTTTTGCTTCAAATTCATAGACTGCACTTGAAGGGACATAATTAAATTGTGTCAGGCTTCAAAAAATTTGTTGACACTATCACTGTCTGAGCAATCATGATCCAAGAGGTTCTGCCTTAGCTGGCATTCCTCTCTATAATGAGAGACATTATCTTTACTTCTTAGTTTATTCCATTTTTTCTAATTTTCTTTTGTAGTTTGAAGAAAATTGCTAAATTTGTACTGGGCAGTGCCCTGTATCTCAAAAGACAAACTATTTTTGATGATATCTTTGTAGTTATTTTCATAAACCCACCCATTGATAAATCTGAAAGGAAAGTTTTTCTTTAAAGAATTATTTTGAGTGAGAAAAATTTGGATTGGGGTGTGATCACTATAGGGTTGAGGAAGAGTGTAACATTTAAAAATTTTAAAACAGTTAGTGAAGTGGAGGTTAAGAAGGATTCTATCATGTTTACAGTGGATGTTTCTGAATTTGCCAGATTTCCAAGTATATTTATTTCCAAAAATAACTGGTTCGTAAAGGCCAGTTATAAGTAAAAAGTTACTTAAGAAATCCAATTTTTTAGAAGGAAAAGGAATCCCCCCTCTTTTTTCATGGGCATGCATAATAGTATTAAAATCACTAAGAATAATCCATGGAAAATGCATATTAGAGTTAATCTGAACAAGATTTTTCCGAAGTTTTTGTCTTTCATCCTCACTATTAGATGCATAGACAAAGGTAATTTCAATTTGAAAACCACCTTTATTAATACATTTACAGTGAATAAATTGATAATTAACAAAATACTGGGTGATACCCCAAATATTAGGATCCCAAATGATCAAGATTCTACCATTACCCCCCATCTGATTATTGTTAACAATATTCCAATTATTTAAGCATTTGATATGATAATCTTTTATCTTAAAATCATCTAATTTATGTTCGAGCAATCCAACCATACTAGGATTTTCAGTCCTAAGAAGATAAGACAGGTCCAATCTTTTTTCAGAAAAATTGAGACCTCTGACATTCCAAGAGATAATAGACATAAAAGATCATAATAAAATAAAATAAAAGAATACTAAAAGGATACATGAAGCAGCAGCAATTAAGCACTGTGATTGCTCTCTTCTTCAAAGGTTTCTATCCTTTTTCCTTTCTTCTTGTATGTAGTTTTGCTGATTGCTTTAAGCTGATCTTTCCATTTGAGGTTTTTGATGATGTATTTTTTTCTGAATTCACTGCCTTCTAAATTTTCAGAGATTCCATTGTCTACTATTTCTTTAATACTTTTCATCTTGCCTTTTTTCTTATCCTTGCTATATTTTATGTTCTTCCTTGAGACAGAGACATAATTTGAAATCAGACTAACTGCCTTTTGAATATTGTCTACTAAATTGGAATTTGAATTTTTGATAACCGGGGTAAGATGAGAGGCAAGGTGAGTGATATTGGGGTTATCAGATGGTTCCTTATTTAAGATATTATTAATGTAAGAACCATCATCCAAGTTCATAACCTCTGTAGCAGTTGAGACCTCTTTTGTTTGAAAATTTGTGCCTTTGTCTTTAACTTGAGAAATTTCAGTGCTGTTCTCTGGACTTGCAAATGCTTCTGAAATAATTTCAGATTCTTTTTCTTTATTAGTCAGGGTTGTGATGCCTTCTTGAGAATCATTTTGGTTTTGAATGATCGGAGATTTTTCAATAATTTTATTTTTCCCCAAGATGTCATTGTGAGATTTGGTATTCTTTTTGTTGTGTAGATCTGTAAATGAATTTCCAACATTGTCAATTCCTTCCACAGCATAGTTGCTACAATTCATTTCTGCATTCACTTGACTACTTTGCTTTACTTTCCAAACCAAATTAGCATCACAGCTTTCTATTGTGTGTCCAAAACAAGAACATGTTTTACATCTGGGTGGAATCCATTCGTATTCAATATTTTGAATTAAATTTTCCCCATCATGCAAAGAAATAGTAACTTCATTAGGTAGCTCTGTATCTGCATTAATTTCAACTAGAATTCTTGCAAAGGAAAGTCTAGATTCTTTTACAGTGTGTTCATCCAATTTGAGAGGGGTACCTACCACACTAGCAATAGCACTTAGAATTTCACTATCCCACAATCTGAGATTTAATCCAGGCGGTTTGATCCATATAAGCATGGTAGTAAGTAAATCTCTATCAAGATTGAGTTTATTGCTCCATTTTTTCATAATGATAAGTTTTCCATTAATAAAGAATGGACCCCATTAATTGTTTTATCACAATCTGAAGCATTTGAGAATCTGATTAGGAAGAAACCATTATTACGAGTAAAGATATCAAAATTTCTAGTGGGATTACATGTTCTAACAATAAATGCCTTGAAGTGATGATAAGCAGGTCTATTGCCAAATACATAGGCAAGAACTGAAAAACTCCACTTACTCTCAGCCTTTCTACTGGCCTCCGCGCTCACCACCACTACTTTCTTCTCATTGATGGATAAAGGAGTCACATATTTCAGATCAAAGTCAGAATTCGAACCTCCTTTTTTAATCATTTCTGCCCATGAAGAGGGTTTGATCAGGTTAGTATTAGATTGAGAAACGATTACATTATTTTGATTGATTCTTGCACTGGATCTTGAATTACTGAATTGATTTTCTGGAATTGGGCCATGCTGATTGATTCTTGTCATATTTCTTGAACAGAATCCTTCAGAAACTGCATTTCTTGAATTGTAGAATCCATTATTAGCATATCTGTGATTCTTGTATTGATGAGAGGCTTTGTCAGAAAATTGCAGAGCAGAGTTTTTATTCTTTTGATAAGATTTTCTGCCTTGAACAATCTGAAATCCTTCTGAATCGACAACAGGGGCTTTCATTGGCTGAGGTGATTCATGCGGCAGCAGCAATGGATTCAGTGGAGGTGGAGGAGAGTGAGGTGGAGAAGTATTAGGAGACCTATCAATCTGATCAAGGCCATAGATGAGATTATTAAGAAGATTAGTGTAGGCAGCCATAATTGATGATAACATAGTACAGAAACATCTTACGAAATTTGCTTGAATTCAAATTATGATAAATACCCTATCGAAGTTAGTTAAAAGCATTCCTATTCTGCTACACGACGGGAATAAAAGGGTAGTTGTAGTTGAATATGAGTATATCCCTGCAAGGTGCGAACATCGTAATACTTTTAATCATAAGAAGTCTATTCATGCCACTGCTTCAGAGCCAAAATGGATCCCCAAAGGAAAATGAGATGCACCTGAATCTTCTGTAAACAATGAAAGCGACAACTTGAATAAGGAAACTCAATATCATGAAAAGGAGCGAAATTATACAAATGTTATAGAAAGTGAATCGGTGCATAATGAGGAATAGCTTGATAATTGTGAACACACTGTATCATAACCAACACAATAACATGATAGTATTTCAATTGACCATTTGAACTTTCTGAACCAAGAAATACATTCTGTAATAGAAAATTTATGAACTTCAACATGTAGCCGATTCAGAAGTTGAAGAGATTACAACTGATGATGTCGTGGATGTGTTTGATTTTATTACTTAAAATCCAAACTATTTACAAGTAGACAAATGCAAAAAAATTGTTACACAACATGCTCCACCTAAAAGAACAAAAAGGAGCAACTTAATTGTTAAATGAGACTCCTCACGTGGAATGTTAGAAGTATGACCATACCACAAAGAGTTGATGATGTGTTCAAACTCCTAACACAATTTAAACCAACAATAGTTGGTTTGGTAGAGAACAAATTGAATCCCTCTAATCTTGCTTCGCTGAGAAGTAAAAACTCCTAAGAAATTGGGATTTTATTATTAGCAATTCATCTGAGTGTACATGGAGAATTTTGGTGATATCGAACGCTATAATATGGTGCATATCGGTGATACCATCATCATCCCAACATATTACTATATCAGCAGTAAACTCAGATGGCTTTATATTAATGTATACAGTGGTATATGGTAGCAACGATTTTATAGAGAGCATGTACTATGGCATCATATAATTCAAGAGGCAACAAATGTAACAGAGGCATGGGTACTAATAGGAGATTATAACAATGCATCTTTTACTCTTGACAAAAAAGGTGGCTTGCCCATTCCATTTAATCAACTATATTCTTTTAATAACCACCTTATACAGTTCGGTCTGACAGAAGTTAGAGCAATTGGTTATAACTATACCTGGAGGAGGAAGAGGATTGCGAATAACGTTGACAAATTTTTTGTAAACAATATATATTTGGAAAAAAAATTCATATATTAAGGCACTGACGCTATCTCAAATAACCAGTGATCACAATCTCTTATTATTGTACTTAATTTCAGTTTTAAAATAGAAAGAATTCGCTTTCAAATATGACAATGAATGGTACTTGAAGGAGGTTATCATACATGTATATGGAGGCCAACAATGTAACAGTCGGGGTTTTCAACCTTCGAAAATCGACACTAATACATCTACTGTATTTCATGTCAAGCGGTCGAATGCCAGAAAACCCCGTTGTTAGGTGAAAAGAAGAAGAAAGGAAATCAGAAGAAAACTAAAGAGAGAAGAAACTAAACAACAAGAAATCTCACAGTGGAACGAATAATCTATAATATATAGTAAAAATTTACACAAAAGCAAATTGTAATATATTTATATACAGACATCAACCAAAGTATACTAATCTCAGGCTAGATAGTTATAACAATATGTCCTCACAATTGCTGATAAATACAAAAATGAATGCAGCGGAAAAATAACCATATGCTTGAATACGTCTTTGGGCCTCCATCTTGTCTCCTGAGCTCCAATACATACACAACAATCTGTAATATGCTCGGTCTGACCCAAACAACACCCGAGTCAGACTGGAAAACCAACATGAGAAAACACATCCAGTTGAATTTCAATGTTTCAAAAATCATTTGAAAATAAAGGTATCTCATAAGACCACGTTGAACATAAATACAGACGGGTTTTTACTACACGATAACCAAAACATTTTCTATAGAAAATCCATTGATTTACAATAATGTCTAAGGGTCAAAGTAAAATATGGATATACCTAAAATGCTTGCATCTCATGTTTCAGCACAGTTTGCAACAACTAAGTCTGTATGGTGCTTATTGGAGAATGGATTCTATACTATGATAAGGTAAGGAACTACCTTCCAAAGGCATATCTTGCACCAGGGTCTGACAAGAACACCCTATACCCCTGCCACATAGGATTGGACTGTCACTTGTACCAAATATGATAACCCCTTTCATTAACGGGCCCGAAGCATACATGAGTAGATAGTAATCGATCTAGATTTTGGAATGACCATACTCTGATGGGAGCGACCCACTTGGCCCTGCTACATGTTCGATTTTTTGTCATTTCCCGGTTGATAAAGCTCGAGGCTCTGTTTTACCTATTATATGGCACTTAACACTTGGAATGTTAATATTACCCTCTAAGCAACAATGCAATGTCAGCATTCATCCATACAAGTTCATTCCGAGACTGAACGAAACGCTTAAGAGCTACATCTTCAAATTCCATCATCTTCAAAACGTCTTCACTTCGAAACGCTTAAGTTGGATCGAAGTGATTTTCGGATAACATATGCGATTCCGATCTCTTCGAAACAAATTTCGATAGTTTCCGGTAAACTCAAACCCGGTTCTTTAGGAAATAAACAGTTAAATATAAGAGTGATGATCACCTCCTAACCATTAGTGAATGGATTTCCTTATCATTTGTCCTAGAAGAACTAAGCGAGATTTATATGCATAGTACAGTAGCATCGGAAATGACTGTGCCATATAACTCAAGTATTTCTCCTAGATATTTTCAACGTTACGTTTTGGGTCCAAATTCGATAGCCAGTTATTTAACTATCAAATAAACAAACATTCAAATCAGGGATTTATTTCCATAACCAAAACCAACATTAGTTAAGGGCATAAGAAACCACTAGACTCCTTAATAAATCTTTTCAATTATTAAATTCATCTTGTAAATACTTGTATCAATATACTTTTACGAAGATATATTCACAAATCCCTATATTTTCAACACTTGGAAAAATATCCATACACTTATCTCAATGGTATAAGTATATTTATAAAATAGAGAAAGATTTCCTTTTTATACAATTCTCAAATCATTTATAAATCCCTTTATAAATCTCTAAAATCATTTATAAAGTCTTTATAAATCCCTAATACCATTTATAACCTAATTATAAATTATTTCTCAAGTCGTTTATAAACCCTTTATAAATCCATGCAACTATTTAAATATTTCCTCTTATAATTCTATAAACCATTTCTAAAACTTGTTTATAAATTTCTAACCCTTTACAAAACTCCTCCACCTCATAAATAATCCCACTTTTAAGTCTTCAAACCATTTCATAAAACTTGCCTTATAAACCCCATGTCTGTTTAGAAACTCTATTTATGAATCTCGAAAACATTTGTAATTAAATAAAATCGTTTACTTTAAAATGCTATTATATAATAATAATTATTAACAATAAACGTTATAAATAAATAATTATTATTAACTCAAAACATCTTAAAAATAATATTTAATTATTTTAAAACATTATTAACTAAACAATAATAATTAATCTTTATCATGAGTATAAATAATAATAATCATTATTAATAATTTTAATTATTTGAATAATTAACTTTTCAAAATATTAAAATATTGATAAATATCTTTAAAACAACATTAATTATAAATGAATAACTTTAAACAATATTAATTATAAATAAATGACTTTAACAATATTAAATATAAACAAATAACTTAAAAAAAGATGGATAAATAGGTTGGAATAAAATAAAAATTAAATCCTTTAAAACAATATATTTTCAAAACCCAATTTTGGATTTAAAATCATTTCTTTGTCTCAAAACCAATTCTTATCCAAATGGCAATTTATAATATTTTTAAAATACTAATTTTGAGGCCAGTAGCTAAAAAATGCTTAACCAATATTGATATGATTTCCTATCACCACCGGGTTTCAGTTTTTGAACATAAACAATGTCACAACCAATAGTGTTCATAAATTAGGTTTCATATCCAATAATAATTCATATAATATGAATTTTACTTGAAATAAATCAACAATATCGAGGCATCCCATTGGATACCTCTAACATGTCTCCCTGTATAATAAATAGTATATACTTATATAGTATGGGTCATATGCTACTAGGCGGATATATAAAAAAAGGTCATCCGCTCAAGGGGCGGGAATAAAACCAAACCAACTGATAGAATGGTAAATCATCCAAACATCCAATCAATACCATTTATCAATTGTATAACCCTTCCGGTTAACCAAAAAGGTGAGTTTAACCCACCGAAATTTCTATTGTCATCGAGGAATTTCGGTTTGGAACTAAAATCGAATGACATCCGATTTTAGCCAAATTTCAGCAGTCTCCAAATCCAACCAAACCAGTTCCACCGTGAAGCTTACATCATCACGAGCACAACTCAAAAATCCATGTCTCGATTGGACCTTTGTATGAATAAGATATTCACATTTTAAGTTATCGATTTAAAATTTTATAATTAATTACAAGGATTTATACTAATTAACCCATTAATAAAACTAATCCATCTTCTTTCCGAACAAATACCCTCATCCCCATACACGAAAATGATCACAGCACCATGGTCGTGCACGTCCCCTACTGATACGGCAATTGACTCAATGAAACCGAAAGCTGGAGTCACCAATCAACTTCTCTCATCGAACTCGACTCAGCTATAACCACTTCGCCACCTTTGATTGCCTCCTCACGATCAGGACTCGCCGCCCTACCCAGATCGACCCAACCCTTTTCGTCACCAAAACCTAACAAACTTCAGCACTAGGTGCCGTTTGTAATGCCGAAACCAAATCCATACTTAAATTTGCAAATCGATTGACCTATTCCCAAAAATCCAAACCCTAATTACTAATGGATATTCGACTTCACTGTTGAACTCATGAACCACCACTGCGCCTTGCCAGAACCCCTCCCCCCCACATGAAATTCTATACTCAAAGAAACAAGAATTTGAATTTTTATGGAGTATTGAATTTGATTTTATTTTTTAAAAGATGGAGCTTGTACTTTCGTTCACTGGAATGAATATAAAAGGGGGAATGGAGTGAAAATTGAAATAATGGGGTAAGGTTTCAAAATGTGGGGGTATGGGCATGAACAGGAAGGGGTAGGGTAAAAAGTACGTGCATATTTCTTTTTAACTAAAACTCGATATTATATGCCCGAAAAATTTCGAACTCCTATCGAGACGTGCCGCCTAACATTCTATATGTAATACCCCATATTTCGAATCTAATGGAACTAGTCTCGAGACCTAATTCGATCATATGCAGAAAATAGCTTCTCAAACCCAGTTATATTTTATAAACTCTGTAATTAATTTACAAGTGTTTCAAACTCTCACGACCAAATGATACGTCCAATCGCTGTGAAATTCGACGATATACAATAACTCACTATTACAGATCCAATGACACTAGCTTCGTCCAAATCTGGGGCAGTGCCCTGGAAGGCTATTATTATACGTAATTAAAACGAATATTATAAAACCAAATTAATCGCCTTTAAGTCTAAATTTGAAAGTTTACTATCTTCATTCTTATTTAAATAGAATTTAAATCAACTTTCAAAATCATTTTTATTCACATCAAATTCAGGATTTAATCATTCAAACAATTCTAAATATTAAATTCAACAATTTAATTATCGAATAAATCGCTATGTTTGAAATTCAAGTTATTTAACTTATAAAATTAACTTTTCAATATTTAAAATCAATTAAATATTCCAAATTCAAACGACTAAATTCTGGATCGTTATATTCTTCCCCCCTTAAAAGAGTTTTGTCTCCGAAATTTCCAAGGTAAGAAAAAAAAGCCCCTAACCCATTAACTTTTCAAAACCAATTAGTTAAAACAGATTACCAAATTCTTTTAGGCCTTTAACTTTTGAATCAATTCATTGAAACTTCGTTGTCCTTTTTCTTAAACTTAAATTTCATTTATAGGTTTAACTAATACACTTCAAGTTATAACATAAACATCAAATTTTAGTTACTAATTTTTTTTTCAAAATTCCTCGAAATATTTTCTAACGTCTTAAACTAACGGAAAATTTAGCCCGTGTCTCCTTTGCGTGGTTCGATTGGAACAACCAAAAAGTGACACTATGTGCCCGAACAAGCCAAAGAAAACAAAATCCAAGCAGATCAATCATAAGACCATTAAATTCAAACTACAATATTAGCTATTCGTGGGACAACCAAATTCTGCTTATGAAATCAAAAGCATCAACTAGCTTTTGCTTCTATATACCTGCATCTTATGATATCCAACATATAACCCATAACCATATTATTTGCATTTTACAATGCCAACATCTAATTATGATAAAGCCAGTATGATGTGCATATACCATCCGCACACAGTGTCAATCTGATCACTCACTCGATCACACAATTTCACTTTCGAATTAAATCGTTCACACGACCACTCTAGTGCGGACCCAGATCTGATTCCTTGAATAAAAACGGTCACTCTTCTTGCATAGCCATATACGATGATAAAGAATCCAAGAATCAATCAAAAATCCATATCTGGTGTTCGCCGTTGAGAATCGAGTGTAAAATTCAACTCGGAACAATGTAAATCATCTCGAAATCATGTACTTGAACCTAGATCAATCAGTTGCGAATAAAATAATATACGTACAACTTACATTTTTATTTCAACTGGCTTCTTATTATTCCGATTCATATATTCACATTCATTTATAACAATTATTCACCTTGCTTTATTCACATTCATTTATTACTTAGTATATTTCTTTCAATACTAATATCACTTAAGGACTGTTCCATCAAATTTTTATGTTTAACGACATTTTATACAACACTTCCCACGTTCATTATCACTTCACAATTTAAGTCCATATTTAATTCTATCAAATGACATTCCAAAACCGTATTCAATTTATTTACACTTAAGTTGAATGTCATTTTGTAACTCAAGTTAATATCCATTTCATTAATCAACTTCAATTTCATTTAACTCATTTCATTAATCACTTCGTTATTCAATTTTATCACATAACATTCTAAACTATATTTAATTCACTAATTTATTTAATTAGTTCATTTCATCAATTCATTTCAAACCATAATCAATTTCATTTCAAAAAATTATTTCATTTAACTTAAATTTCATTTCAATTTTGCTTTTCTTAACAATTTATGTTCAACAATTTAAAACTTTGTTTTAACTTACTAATCCCAGAAATGTATAAGTTATAAAACTTATTTTCCCATATTTTCACAAAACACTCAATGAAAATTTTCAGAGTTTAAACACCCTGTTCTTGTTTCTTATTATTTTGAAACAATACTATAAATAATTTCTTTGTATTTCAATCACACTTTTGAATTTTAAATCAAAACTAGTTTTACCAAAACAAAAGACCAATGGTAGCAATTCCTCATTTGGAAACCCGAAAATAAACGTTGATGATGCTGTAGTCATTATCGAAATTATTTTTCAGCGACCAAAGTGGGTTTAGAGCTTCTTAACACTTTTGATTCAGTTTTAAGATATTTCCATTCAAAAATATTTTTTAAATATTATTCCAAAACTTTGAAAACCAATTTTCAAAATCAACGAGATTTAAATTCTCAAATTCTTAGCTTTTAAATTCTTTTATCTACAAATCATATTTAAAAAATTTCCTTATATATAATTTCACTTTGGTTATATAAAACCATTCTTTAATTGTTTGCCTTGTTTACATTATAATAATAACTTTTATTAGAACACAAACAACAAAAAATAAATGATTATAATCAAATATTATCATTTACAACTATGCCAAAAAAAATATTACCATTCACTAACAACCAAACACACCATATATACTATAATAATTTCTGAAAAATTATTCATTTATATATTAAATATAATCAAGATAAAATTATTTCATTTACTCAATTTAAAAACAATACTATGTCGAATTGCTCTGCTCTAAGGTTTTGAGATCCCTATCAATAACGTTAATTACTCGTATTGATCCGATCCATAAGCTACACAACAGATCAACTAGCATGATATAAAATCTTTTTATATCACTAACAAATAGGTCCTTATATATACACTCAAGTCCATTTTAAGGTGCTATTGACCTATCTATAATGAGTACCCAGCTAAAGCCAAGGTTCTCGATTAACCTTCAACTCTGATATCAAATGTAACAGCCAGAGTTTTCAACCCTCGAAAATCGACACTAATACGTCCATTGTATTTCGCGTTGAGCAATCGTATGTCAAAAAACCAGATTATTAGGTGAAAAGAAGAAAGGAACTTAGAAGAAAACCAAAGAGAGAAGGAACTAACAATAATAAATCTCATAGCGGAACAAATAATCTATAATATACAGCAAAACTTTACACAAAAAAAAACTGTAATACATACATGCATGCATGCATGCATGCATACATACATACATACATACATACATAGACATCAATCAGAGTATACTAATTTATTTCATCCCAGATAGCTATGACAACTCATCCTCACAATTGCTGATAAATACAACAATGAATGCAGCGGAAAAATAACCATATACATGAATACGTCTCTGGGCCTCCAGTTCGCCTCCTAAGCTTTAATACATCCAAAGCAATCTGTAATATGCTCGGCCTAACTCGAGCATTATAATAAAATAACACCCTAGTCATTCTGGAAAAAACAGCGTGAAAAAACACATTCAGCTGAATTTTAATGTTTAAAAAATCCTTTGAAAATAAACGTATCTCGTAAGACCACGACGCACATAAATACGGATGAATTTTTACCTTATGATAACCAAAACATTTTCTATAGAAAATCCATTGATATTATAATAATCTCTAAGGGTCAAAGTAAAATATGAATATAGCTGAAATGCTTGCATCTCTTGTTTAAGCATAGATGGACACAACTAATTCTGTATGGTGCTTATTGGAGAATAGATTCCATACCATGACAAGGTAAGGAACCACCTTCCGAAGGTACATCTCTAGATAAAATGCACTGGGGTCTGACAAGAATATCTTGTACCCCTGCGACACAGGAATAGCCTACCACTTGACTAGTAGTACCGAATATGATCACCCTTTTCATTAACGGACCCGAAGCATACACGAGTAGATAATAATTGATCTAGATTTTAGAATGATCATACCCTGATGGGAACAACCCATTTAGCCATGCTGCATGCCCCATTTTTTGTCAATTTCCCGTTGATGAGGCTCGAGGCTACGTTTTACGTTTTATATGGCACTTCTCATTTGGAATGCAAACACTATCCTTCGAGCAACAATGCAATTCCAGCGTTCATCCATACAAGTTCATTCTAGGACTAAACATTTGTCTTCAAATTCCATCATCTTCAAGATGTCTTCACTTCGAAATGCTTAAATTGGATCGAAGTGGTTTTCGAATAACATATTCAATCCTCGCCTCTTCGAAACAACTTTCAAGAATTTTTGGTAAACTCAAACTCTATTCTTTAGGAAATAAACAGTCAAAGATAAGAGCGGAGATCACCTCCTAACCGTTGGTGGATGGATTTCCTTATCATTTATCCTAAAAGAACAAAAGGATATTTATATGCATAGTACAACATCATCAGTGATGATTGTGCCATATAACTCACATGTTACTCCTAGATATTTCCCAAGTTACGTTTTGAGTCCAAATTTGATAGCCGGTTATTTAACTATCAAACAAACAAACATTCAAATCAGGAATTTATTTTCATAGAGAAAATCAACATTAGTTAAGCGCATAAGCAACCACTAGCCTCCTTAATAAAAAAATTCATTTATCAATTTCATCTCGTAAATACTTGTATCAATATACTTTTACAAAGATATATTCACAAATCCCTACACTTATCTCGATAGTATAAGTATATTTATAAAACAAAGAAAGATTTCATTATATACAATTCCCAAATCATTTATAATTCCCTTTATAAATCTTTAAAATCATTTATAAACTATTTATAGATCCCTAAAACCATTTATAACTTATTTATAAATCATTTCTCAAGTCGTTTATAAACCCTTTATAAATCCATACAACTATTTAATAAATTCCTCTTATAATTCCATAAACCATTTCTAAAATTTGTTTATAAACATCTAACCCATTATAAAACCCCTTCACCTCATCAATAATCCCTATTTAAGTCTTCAAACCATTTCATAAAACTTCCCTTACAAACTCCAAGTCGTTTAATAAACTCTATTTATGAGTCTCGAAAACATTAATAATTAAATAAATCATTTACTATAAAATACTATTATATAATAATATTTATTAAAAATAAGCATTATAAATAAATAATAATTATTAACTTAACAACATCTTAAAAATAATATTTAATTATTTTAAAGCATTATTAAATAAACAATAATAATTAATCTTTATCATGACTGTAAATAATAATGATTAACTTCCAAAATATTATTAATAATCATTATTACTAATTTCATACCATATTAATTATTTGAATAACTAACTTTTCAAAATAGTAAAATATTGATAAATATCTTTAAAACAACATAACTTTAAACAATACTAATTATAAATAACTTAAAAAAGGATAGATAAATAGGTTTGAGTAAAATAGAAATTAAATCCTTTAAAAAAATATTTTGAAAACCTAATTTCGGATTTAAAGTCATTCCATGTCTCAAAACCAATTCCAATTCAAATGACAATTTATTTTATTTTTAAAATATTAATTTTGACGCCAACAGCGAACAAACGCTTAACCAATATCGGTATTGATTTCCTATCACTACTGGGTTTCATTTTTTGAACATAAACAACGTCACAGCCAGTAGTGTTCATAAATCAGGTTTCATATCCAATAATTCATATAATAGAAATTTTATGGGAAATAAACCAACATCGAGAAATCATTTTGAATCCCTCTAACCTGTCTCCTTGCATCATATATAGTGTATACTTATATAATATGGACCATCCGCTACTAGGCGGGTACATAAAAAAGGTCATCCGCTCTAGGGGCGGGAATAAAAGCAAACCAACAGATAAAATAGTAAATCATCCAATCAATACTTTTTATCAATTATATAACATTTTTGATTAACCAAAAAGGCGAGTTTAGCTCACTGAAATTTCTGTTGTCTCCGAGGTGTTTTGGTTTGAAATTAAAATCGAACGACGTCCGATTTCAGTCCAAATTTGAACAGTCTCCATATCCAACCAAACAAATTCCATTGCAAAGCTTATGTCATCACGAGCGCAAAAAAAAATCAACATCTCGATTGGATCTCGTATGAACAAGATATCCACGTTTTAAATTATCGATTTTAAATTTTATAATTAATTACAAGGACTTACACTAATTACCCCATTAATAAAACTAATCCATCGTCTTCCCAAGCAAATACCCTCCTCCCCGTGCTCGAAAATAAATAAAGCACCAAAGTCGTGCACATCCCCTACTGATACGGCGATTGACTCGACGAACTCGCAAACCGAGGTCGCCAATCACCTTTTCTCATCAAACTCGACTCCGCCATAACCACTTTGCCACCTTCGATTGCCTCCTCATGATCGTGACATGCCACCCTACCCAGATTGACACGACCCTTTTCATCACCAAAACCCATCGAACTTCGACACTAGGTGCTGTTTGCAATGCCGAACCCAAATCCATACTTAAATTCGCAAATTGATGAACCCGTTTTCCCAAAAATCCAAACCCTAGTTGTTAATGTGTAATGGCCGCCTTTCTTGCACCGAAGACGAGCAATTAAGGATAGAAGAAAAAGAAAGATAGAAAGAAACTACACAATCACAAAATCTCACCACGAATCAAAACAACATATAATAGATAACATATGATATTACATGGTCATTTCCATAATATTCAATACATTAGAATTCATTACATTACAACTTCAACTTGACATTTGTAACTACCTACCCATAATAAATAAATAGGTCATACACAAAACACAACGAAATAAGATAACAATTAGCTAATGGTGAAGCCACCTTCTCCAGCTCCTTCAAAATGCTTCCGCAAGAAACCTGAATCACTTGCTACTCATACAAATTTGAGTACCCAAGAGTTTTAGGAAAAGAAAAGAAAACTCTAGATCAGACATGGATCTGGTATGAGTAAACTCAAACAACTTAAATAAAACAATTTGAAAATCAAAGGTATCTCGTAAGACTACGTCGCACATAAACACGGATGTGTTTTTATCTTACGATAACCAATGCGCTTTATATAGAAATCCAGGGATATTGTCATAATGTCTAGAGTTTTAAAATAAATAGTTCATATATCTGTTACATTAATTAAATTTCAGCATAATAGGTATGCAACTAAGACAAAAGACATTTATTGGGAAATAGATTCCATACATGACCGGGTAAGGAACTACCTTCCAAAGGTGCACCTCTAGATAAAATACACCTAGCGTCTGACAAGAACATCTTGTACCCTTGCTACATAGAACCGACCTACCACTTGACTAGTAGTACAAAATAGATCGTCACCACGATTGAGATTAGCAACCATATCGGGGCATACAAAAATGGGTCAAATAATCGATTCTTAATTATAAATAAATAACTTAAAAAAGGATAGATAAATAAGTTTGAGTAAAATAGAAATTAAATCCTTTAAAAAAAATATTTTCGAGACTCAATTCTGGATTTAAAGTCATTCCATGTCTCAAAACCAATTCCAAATCAAATGACAATTTATTTTATTTTTAAAATATTAATTTTGAGGCCAATAGCGAACAAACGCTTAACCAATATCTGTATTGATTTCCTATCACTACTGGGTTTCATTTTTTTGAACATAAACGACGTCATAGTCAGTAGTGTTCATAAATCAGGTTTCATATCCAATAATTCATATAATAGAAATTTTATGGGAAATAAACCAACAACATCGAGAAATCATTTTGAATCCCTCTAACCTATCTCCTTGCATTATAAATAGTATATACTTATATAATATGAACCATCTGCTACTAGGCGGGTACATTAAAAAGGTCATCCGCTCCAGGGGCGGGAATAAAAGCAAACCAACTGATAAAATAGTAAATCATCCAAACATCCAATCAATACTTTTTATCAATTATATAACATTTTTTATTAACCAAAAAGGTGAGTTTAGCTCACCGAAATTTCTGTTGTCTCCGAGGTGTTTTGGTTTGGAACTAAAATCGAACGACGTCCGATTTCAGTCCAAATTTCAATGGTCTCCATATCCAACCAAACAAATTCCATTGCAAAGCTTACGTGATCATGAACGCAACACAAAAATCCACATCTCGATTGGATCTCGTATGAACAAGATATCCACATTTTAAATTATCGATTTTAAATTTTATAATTAATTACAAGGACTTACACTAATTACCCCCATTAATAAAACTAATCCATCTTCTTCCCAAACAAATACCCTCCTCCTAGTGCTCGAAAATAAATAAAGCACCATAGTCGTGCACATCCCCTACTGATACGGCGATCGACTCGACGAAATCGCAAACCGGGTCGCCAATCACCTTTTCTCATCAAACTCAACTCCGCCGTAACCACTTTGCCACCTTTGATTGCCTCCTCATGATCGTGACATGCCACCCTACCCAGATTGACATGACCCTTTTCATCACCAAAACCCATCGAACTTCGACACTAGGTGCTGTTTGCAATGCCGAACCCAAATCCATACTTAAATTTGCAAATTGATGAACCCATTTTCCCAAAAATCCAAACTCTAGTTGTTAATGTGTAATGGCCGCCTTTCTTGCACCGAAGACGAGCAATTAAGGATAGAAGAAAAAGAAAGATAGAAAGAAACTACACAATCACAAAATCTCACCACGAATCAGAACAACATATAATAGATAACATAGGATATTACATAGTCATTTCCATAATATTCAATACATTAGAATTCATTACATTACAACTTCAACTCGACAGTTGTAACTACCTACCCATAATAAATAAATAGGTCATACACAAAACACAGCGAAATAAGATAACAATTAGCTAATGGTGAAGCCACCTTCTCCAGCTCCTTCAAAATGCTTCCGCAAGAAACCTGAATCACTTGGCTACTCATACAAATTTGAGTACCCAAGAGTTTTAGGAAAAGAAAAGAAAACTCTAGATCAGACATGGGTCTGGTGTGAGTAAACTCAAACAACTTAAATAAAACAATTTGAAAATCAAAGGTATCTCGTAAGACTACGTCGCACATAAACACGGATGAGTTTTTACCTTACGATAACCAATACACTATATATAAATCTAGTGATATTGTCATAATGTCTAGAGTTTTAAAATAAATAGTTCATAAATCTGTTACATTAATTAAATTTCAGCATAATAGGTATGCAACTAAGACCAAAGACATTTATTGGGAAATAGATTCCATACATGACCAGGTAAGGAACTACCTTCCAAAGGTGCACCTCTAGATAAAATACACCTAGGGTCTGACAAGAACATCTTGTACCCCTGCTACATAGAACCGACCTACCACTTGACTAGTAGTACAGAATACATCACCACGTTGAGATTAGCAACCATATCGGGGCATACAAAAATGGGTCAAATAATCGATTCTTAATTATAAATAAATAACTTAAAAAAGGATAGATAAATAAGTTTGAGTAAAATAGAAATTAAATCCTTTAAAAAAATATTTTCGAAACCCAATTTCGGATTTAAAGTCATTCCATGTCTCAAAACCAATTCCAATTCAAATGGCAATTTATTTTATTTTTAAAATGTTAATTTTGAGGCCAATAGCGAACAAACGCTTAACCAATATCTGTATTGATTTCCTATCACTACTGGGTTTCATTTTTTTGAACATAAACGACGTCATAGCCAGTAGTGTTCATAAATCAGGTTTCATATCCAATAATTCATATAATAGAAATTTTATGGGAAATAAACCAACAACATCGAGAAATCATTTTGAATCCCTCTAACCTATCTCCTTGCATCATAAATAGTATATACTTATATAATATGGACCATCTGCTACTAGGCGGGTACATAAAAAAAGGTCATCCGCTCTAGGGGCGGGAATAAAAGCAAACCAACTAATACAATAGTAAATCATCCAAACATCCAATCAATACTTTTTATCAATTATATAACATTTTTGATTAACCAAAAAAATGAGTTTAGCTCACCGAAATTTCTGTTGGCTCCGAGGTGTTTTGGTTTGGAACTAAAATAGAACAACGTCCGATTTCAGTCCAAATTTCAATGGTCTCCATATCCAACCAAACAAATTCCATTGCAAAGCTTACGTGATCATGAACGCAACACAAAAATCCACATCTCGATTGGATCTCGTATGAACAAGATATCCACATTTTAAATTATCGATTTTAAATTTTATAATTAATTACAAGGACTTACACTAATTACCCCCATTAATAAAACTAATCCATCTTCTTCCCAAACAAATACCCTCCTCCCAGTGCCCGAAAATAAATAAAGCACCATAGTCGTGCACATCCCCTACTGATACGGCGATCGACTCGACGAAATCGCAAACCGGGTCGCCAATCACCTTTTCTCATCAAACTCAACTCCGCCGTAACCACTTTGCCACCTTTGATTGCCTCCTCATGATCGTGACATGCCACCCTACCCAGATTGACATGACCCTTTTCATCACCAAAACCCATCGAACTTCGACACTAGGTGCTGTTTGCAATACCGAACCCAAATCCATACTTAAATTTGCAAATTGATGAACCCATTTTCCCAAAAATCCAAACTCTAGTTGTTAATGTGTAATGGCCGCCTTTCTTGCACCGAAGACGAGCAATTAAGGATAGAAGAAAAAGAAAGATAGAAAGAAACTACACAATCACAAAATCTCACCACGAATCAGAACAACATATAATAGATAACATAGGATATTACATAGTCATTTCCATAATATTCAATACATTAGAATTCATTACATTACAACTTCAACTCGACAGTTGTAACTACCTACCCATAACAAATAAATAGGTCATACACAAAACACAGCGAAATAAGATAACAATTAGCTAATGGTGAAGCCACCTTCTCCAGCTCCTTCAAAATGCTTCCGCAAGAAACCTGAATCACTTGGCTACTCATACAAATTTGAGTACCCAAGAGTTTTAGGAAAAGAAAAGAAAACTCTAGATCAGACATGGGTCTGCTGTGAGTAAACTCAAACAACTTAAATAAAACAATTTGAAAATCAAAGGTATCTCGTAAGACTACGTCGCACATAAACACGGATGAGTTTTTACCTTACGATAACCAATACACTATATATAAATCTAGTGATATTGTCATAATGTCTAGAGTTTTAAAATAAATAGTTCATAAATCTGTTACATTAATTAAATTTCAGCATAATAGGTATGCAACTAAGACCAAAGACATTTATTGGGAAATAGATTCCATACATGACCAGGTAAGGAACTACCTTCCAAAGGTGCACCTCTAGATAAAATACACCTAGGGTCTGACAAGAACATCTTGTACCCCTGCTACATAGAACCGACCTACCACTTGACTAGTAGTACAGAATACATCACCACGTTGAGATTAGCAACCATATCGGGGCATACAAAAATGGGTCAAATAATCGATTCTTAATTATAAATAAATAACTTAAAAAAGGATAGATAAATAAGTTTGAGTAAAATAGAAATTAAATCCTTTAAAAAAATATTTTCGAAACCCAATTTCGGATTTAAAGTCATTCCATGTCTCAAAACCAATTCCAATTCAAATGACAATTTATTTTATTTTTAAAATATTAATTTTGAGGCCAATAGCGAACAAACGCTTAACCAATATCTGTATTGATTTCCTATCACTACTGGGTTTCATTTTTTTGAACATAAACGACGTCATAGCCAGTAGTGTTCATAAATCAGGTTTCATATCCAATAATTCATATAATAGAAATTTTATGGGAAATAAACCAACAACATCGAGAAATCATTTTGAATCCCTCTAACCTATCTCCTTGCATCATAAATAGTATATACTTATATAATATGGACCATCTGCTACTAGGCGGGTACATAAAAAAAGGTCATCCGCTCTAGGGGCGGGAATAAAAGCAAACCAACTAATACAATAGTAAATCATCCAAACATCCAATCAATACTTTTTATCAATTATATAACATTTTTGATTAACCAAAAAAATGAGTTTAGCTCACCGAAATTTCTGTTGTCTCCGAGGTGTTTTGGTTTGGAACTAAAATCGAACGACGTCTGATTTCAGTCCAAATTTCAATAGTCTCCATATCCAACCAAACAAATTCCATTGCAAAGCTCACGTCATCACGAACGCAACACAGAAATCCACATCTCGATTGGATCTCGTATGAACAAGATATCCACATTTTAAATTATCGATTTTAAATTTTATAATTAATTACAAGGACTTACACTAATTACCCCCATTAATAATACTAATCCATCTTCTTCCCAAACAAATACCCTCCTCCCAGTGCTCGAAAATAAATAAAGCACCATAGTCGTGCACATCCCCTACTGATACGACGATTGACTCGATGAAATCGCAAACCGGGTCGCCAATCACCTTTTCTCATCAAACTCAACTCCGCCATAACCACTTTGCCACCTTCAATTGCCTCCTCATGATCGTGACATGCCACCCTACCCAGATTGACATGACCTTTTTCATCACCAAAACCCATCGAACTTCGACACTAGGTGCTGTTTGCAATGCCGAACCCAAATCCATACTTAAATTCGCAAATTGATGAACCCATTTTCCCAAAAATCCAAAATGCCCTCCTTTCTTGCACCGAAGACGAGCAATTAAGGATAGAAGAAAAAGAAAGATAGAAAGAAACTACACAATCACAAAATCTCACCACGAATCAAAACAACATATAATAGATAACATAGGATATTACATGGTCATTTCCATAATATTCAATACATTAGAATTCATTACATTACAACTTCAACTCGACAGTTGTAACTACCTACCCATAATAAATAAATAAATAGGTCATACACAAAACACAGCGAAATAAGATAACAATTAGCTAATGGTGAAGCCACCTTCTCCAGCTCCTTCAAAATGCTTCCGCAAAAAACCTGAATCACTTGGCTACTCATACAAATTTGAGTACCCAAGAGTTTTAGGAAAAGAAAAGAAAACTCTAGATCAGACATGGATCTGGTGTGAGTAAACTCAAACAACTTAAATAAAACAATTTGAAAATCAAAGGTATCTCGTAAGACTACGTCGCACATAAACACGGATGTGTTTTTATCTTACGATAACCAATACGCTTTATATAGAAATCCAGTGATATTGTCATAATGTCTAGAGTTTTAAAATAAATAGTTCATATAGCCGTTACATTAATTAAATTTCAGCATAAAAGGTATGCAACTAAAACCAAAGGCACTTATTGGGAAATAGATGTCATACATGACCAGGTAAGGAACTACCTTCCAAAGGTGCACCTCCAGATAAAATATACCTAGGGTCTGACAGGGACATCTTGTACCCCTGCTACATAGAACCGACCTACCACTTGACTAGTAGTACAGAATACATCGTCACCACGGTTGAGATAAGCAACCATATTGGAGCATACAAAAATGGGTCAAATAATCGATTCTAGATACGGTGATGACATACCCTCATGGAAGCGACCCACATAGCCATGACCCATATAGCCATGCCACATACCCTGTTTTGGTCATTGGCGGTTGATGAGGCCTGAGGTTACGTTTATCATTAATATAGCGTTGCCACTTGGAATGCTAACATTGCCTTCCAGAAGTTGATACAATGTCAGCATTCATCCGTACAAGTCGTTCAGGAGATGAACAAACCAAAGACATTATTTTCACTACACCCTTTTCGGAACCACCCTCAGGGTTAGTAGCAACTAGCCCTTGCACTTCAAAGTCTTCACCTTGGACCCTGCCTTTACTTTTTTCCAATTCGAACGTTTACGTTGGTTCGAAGTAGTTTTCGGATGACAATTAATATCTGATCCCAACCTCTGCAAACCATCGTTCGATAATTTTAAAGGGTTAAGTTGTTTATAGCGGACTATCTCACCATCTGGGTGTAAAATTTACATTCCATATGCTTAGATTACCATGACCCGCTTATCGAAATTACCCCTTGCATTCTTCACGTTTCCGAAGTGCGGTATTTGTGATAAGTACAAGTCGACTTACTTTTAATAAAATGCATCATTGTTTTATTACAACTACTTTAATTCATTTGACTACTTAATAGCATGGACAAAAGATCCTTGGGTTAAAACAATTCACTTAAACAAAAAACTTGGTTAAAAATAATAACCGATAGGGCTTAAAGAAGCTTTAAAATAAATAAACCTTGATTGAATCATAAGTTTAAAATCTCAATTAAACTTTAATCAATCTTAATTAAATCATTAATAACCTTAATTTTATTTATAAATAAACTTAATTAAATAACATCCATTTAATATAATAAACCCAATTTAAGTGGATAATTAACCTTTAATTAATAATAATTAATTAAATAATTAACTCTAATTAAATAATTAATTAAAGTAAATAACTTGATTAAATAAAAATTAATTTTATTTTATCTTAATAAATCATTATTTAAAACTTAATTAAAAATTATCAACTTGATTAATAATTTCTTAAACTCTAATTACTTAACCTAATTACTTAATTAATTATTTAAATAATAATTATTTAAATAATTTAAAAATTAAAATTTTAACTTACATAATTAGTTTGAAATGAGTTTTCAAAACAATCAAGAAAACACTTAAAACCTGAAATCGTGACATTTTTCCGAACTGCATCCATAGCGACTATCGCTATGAGTGCAGTTCGCTAGAACTGATTTTTAAGTGAAAACCTCACCTTAATTCTGGCTGCTACATCTTTGAAAACAAAAATGGAAAAGTTTTTGAAAGCTTAAAACAAAGGTAAAAACATAAAAAAAAAAAAAACATTTTCAAAATTCAAAATTAGAAAACAAGCTTTTGTTTTCAAATCGAATCTCAAGTTTTTTGCGACTTTTCGAAGTGCTAACTCTACAAAAATTCATCACATACACTTGATTTTGGTTTCATAACCACAATACCATCATATCATAATCAATCATTCACATAACCATATCCAAACATATCAATTTAACAACCAATCACAAAATCGAAGTTCAAACATAAACATATAGTCATATATCATCAACACAACACGATAATTCAACATAGCAACCACTATATTTTCACAACATATAGTTCATCAAAATAAAGTTAATTTCTTTTCCAAAACAAAAGTTTTACTCATCGATATTTTTCTAAGTCAAACCGAACTTTTGCTAAAACTTGAAAATGCTTAGAATATTGCAAATTTGAAATCTTTGAACCCTTGAACACTTGAATGGGCTCGGACTAGCCTTGTAGGGCATGGCCATGAACAATTTGGGCTCGACCATGTGGTCTTGGGTGGATGTTTGCTTGAGTTTTGTAAGAGAAACTGTTGTACGATATGTAGAAGTGGTTTTGTGAATTAAAGGATGGATTTTTGCATAAGGAAGTGATTTTTTTCTATTTTCAAATTTATGAAGAGGAAGCCATGGATGCTTTAGCTCAAGCTCTTAGGAAAATTTGGAGTGAAGAGGAGGTTTGTAAAAATGAGAATATGAAGAAGTAGTGATATTTATAGGCTTAGGATATTAATTAAAATATATGTAAGTGTTTATATTAAAATACATTGCATGTTACGTATATATATTTTTATGAAATATAATTTTATTTTAACTTATATGTTTTACATGCATAAGAAAGCTAATGTGTACATGCATATGTACATGTACACAACATGTTAAAGTAGTTTGTAATGTGTGCATGTGTATTTAACATAGCGTTATGACATTTAAAACAACTATTAAACAATTACAAATTGATATTTCGAAAAATAATCTCCAGTCACGTTTTCTATTTCTTTATAAACTATATATATTGATAAACAAATTTTGATAACGATTTTATCGTCATTAATTATTATTTAAAATTGGTTTATTTGTTAATAAAAATTCATTTATTAATTATTTAAAATATAATTAAATATTCATTTAAATAGCGATTAAATTCCGGGTTGCTACATAATAGCTATTCGACTTCACCGTCGAACCTGTGAACTGCCGTCACACCTTGCCAGAACCCCCCTCCCCCTACATGAAATTCTATCCCTATGAACTCAAAGACACAAGAATTTAATTTTTTTATGGAGTATTGAATTCGATTTTATTTTTTTAAAGATGGAGCTTTTATTTTTGTTCATTGAAATGAATATAAGAAGGGGAATGGAGGGGAAATTGAAATGATGGGGTAAGGTTTTAAAACGTGGGGGTATGGGCATGAACAGGAAGAGGTACTGTAGAAAGTATGTACATATTTCTTTTAATTAAAATCCGATATTATATGCCTGAAAAATTTCAAATTCCTATCGACATGCGCTGCCTGGCGTTCTTTATGTAATACCTCTATTCTGAACCCAATTGAACTAGTCTCGAGATCTAATCCGATCATATGCAGAAAATAGCTTCTCAAACCTCATTATATTATATAAATTCTATAATTAATTTACAAGCGTTTCAAATTCGTACGACCAAACGATACATCCAATCTCCATGAAATTCGACGGCATACAATAACTCAATATTACAGATCCGATTAAAGTGGTTTCTTCCAAATCCGAGACAGTGCCCCAAAAGGCTATTTTTACGTTAATTAAAATGAGTATTATAAAACCAAATTAATCACCTTTAAATCCAAACTTAAAAGTTTACTATCTTCATTCTTATTTAAATAGAATTTAAATCAACTTTTGAAATCATTTTTATTCACGTTAAATTTAGGATTTAATTATTTAAACAATTCCAAACATTAAATTCAACAATTTAATTATCAAATAAATTGTTATATTTGAAATTCAAGTTATTTAACTTATAAAATGAACTTTTACATATTTAAAATCAATTAAACATTCCAAATTCAAATGACTAAAAGTTTGGTTCGTTACAAACAAATTAAGAGTTAAGTAGGATACTAATCTGACAAAGGCTGAAAAAGAGCTAGAAGCATTAAAGATTACTGTTGACAATGATCCTTGTAACCTGCAATTATTCGAAGAAGTGGTATATGCAAAGCATAAGTTCCAAGTTCAACAAAATATGAAATTCTTGAGTTTAAGGCAGAAATCAAAGGTGCAATGGCTGCGCAAGGCGAAACTAATTCTAATTTTTTTTTCTACTCAAAAATGGCTTTTAGGAGGAATATAAATAATTTTCAAGCTTGACAGCCAAGGAAATTTAATATACAAACCAGAAGAGATAGAGCATGAAGCAATTACATATTATATTAAATTATTTAATGGCAACTCCATTATCGAGTTCCCAATTTCAATGTATTGTTGAAATTAACTCTAAAGGACAGCGGTTTCTACTTCAATATATTACTATGACAGAAATAAAAAAGGCTGTTTTTTTTGTGCATGACGACAAAAGTCTCGGTCTAGATGGGCTGAATTCAAAGTTCATGAAGATTCATTTAGAGGATATTAAACTAGACTTATTAGCAGTAGTGCAAGATATGTTTCAATCTTCCAAGCTTTCTAAAGATATTAGCCATACTTTTATCTCTTTAATACCAAAAATAGAATGACCAACTAATATTACGCACTATCGACTTATCATTTGCTGTGACATGTACTACAAAGTGTTTAGTAAGGTGTTGTTTAATAGATTAAAGTACTTTCTTCACTTTTTAATCTTTGAAAACCAATATGCATTTGTTAATAGGAGATATATTGGAGATAACATCCTACTAGCACATGAACTACTGCGAGATTTTAATAAGAAGGGTGTGGATAAATTATGTGTTAAAGTGGATCTCCGAAGGGCTTATGATAAGATAAATAGGAGTTTCATTTGCTTTATTATGAAGAAAATAGGTTTTCCAACTCATTTTATAAACATAATATATGAATGCATAAATACGCCAACTTTTTCCATCCTAATCCAAGGTGTTCCAAAGGGTTTCATTACTCACAATAGGGGTTTACATCAAGGGGACCCATTATTGCCTTATCTATTCACTATTTCTATAGAGTATTTTATATTCTTAATGAATGAGGCCACTAACTTAAAGAAATTCCTACCAGTTCATAAATTCCAACCATATATTGCCCACTTGCTTGTGTTGATGATCTCATGATTTTTAGTAAGACAGGTATAATAGGTGCAGATACACTGAAGCATATGTTTGATAAATTAAGTACTAGCTCTGGCCTAAATGTGAATATCATGAAGACCAGTATATTTTGGTGCTGCAACATCAAATAAAGCTGAAATTAAAAGAAGACTGGAATCTGAGGAGGGGATATTACCTATTACATATCTTAGAGTTCCACTTTCTTCTTCATATCTTCATTACTCAGAGTGCTAGAGCCTGCTATACAAAATATAGTCAAATTTACAAGGCCGGGATACAAAAAATTTAAGTTTTGCAGAAAGAGCAGAACTGTTGAATTCACTTATCACTCCTACTTTGCTTTACTGGATTTTTGTCTATCAAATACCAGAACATACAGTGGACAAAATTAGTGCTTTGTGTGCAGACTTTTTAGGGAATGCAAGAAACATAAGGTTGCATGGAATGTTCTATGTAAGCCTGAAGCAGAGGGTGGCATTGGTCTTAAACATTTTTCTGATCTAAAAAAACAGCTTGTTTAAAATTAATGTGGAATCTACTTGCCAAAAATAGTGTATGGAGTGCGTGGATAAAGAGTAAATATTGTAGAGACAAATACTTCTGGTCAATGCCTATTGAGAATAATGCATATATGGAAGTATATTCTTAGACGGAGAACATGTGGAAAGCAGTTTTTTGACAAAGTATTTTTAGATGGTGCAACTACATCCTTATGGTTAAAACCCTAGATTAATTGTAAATGTCTGGTTGATATTTTAGGTCTGCATAGATTTCAGTTGCTTGGTGATTATCAAACTACTATTGCTATAGTAATACAAGCGGACGTCTTAAAACCTCAACTACATTATGCAACTAGAGAGATTACAACAACTATTTATGAAGTTAAGCTCAAAAATGAAAATGATGGTGATCACTATAAATGGTGTGAAGGAGGTGAGTTCACTTTTCACAAAACTTGGGTATAATATCAGAGATTGAGGCACAAACAAAATCGGGCTAGATTAATTTGGCATAGTGAATGCAGTAAGATGATGTCTTCCATCACCTATTTCGCCATTTTGAATCGACTGAATACGAGAGATAGGTTACAACAGTTTGGGGTTACTATGGATATTATTTGCGTTCTATGTGACAGAGATGCAGAGAAAATAAATCATGTTTTTTTCGAATGTTCTTATACTTCTTTTATATGGAGTTCGATGAAACTTGAACTAAACTTATTACCTGCCATTTTACCTACATTGGAGGAGGAGGCGAATCTGCTACTAGCTAAATTCCAGAAGGGAGATCAGATTCAAGATCTTGCTTTTGCTGCATTGATGACCACAACCTACTTTTCTTGGCAAGAACGCAACAATCGTATCTTTCAGAACAAGAAGACAAATAGACTACACAAATTGAAACAAATCAAAAGGGAAGTGTTTTACCTGGTGAATGATAACAGCAGAACGATGGAGAATACGACCAGAAACGCTGAGCTACTTCACCGATGGGGTATTGAATTGAAAGATGCAGAATGACGGTGGCCATTGAGATCGATTTGAGTCGGTGTGAGGAAAAGATAAGGGAAGTGATATGAGCGTTGTTTTTTGGGCCGAAGACTGAAGTGACAAAGTGGGCTGGAGCGTGTGTGTATAGTTTGCAATATTGCTCCCGGCCTAATGTTTCTTAGTTTTTTATAAATTTTAATAATAAATGATTGTTAATTAATTTAAAACCGTATGAAAATGTTTAAAACAAAATGAACAATATTTTGTACCAAAATTTTATATTATTATTTTAAAAAAGAACCCACTCTAGGGAGTAGAGCTAGGGGATTTAGATGGCCCGCCACAACCAACCCCCCTTTTTAGCCAGTCCAACATAGAGCATCAATCCCCCAAGCAATTTTGAATTAAATATTATTTTTGTATGCGTTTGTGTTTTATTTTAAATTTTAAATTTTTTAGCCAGCCCAATATGGAGCATCAATCCCCCAAACAATTCTAAATTTTACACTATTTGTAAACACACACATCGTGTGTGCGTTTTATTTGTATACCTATTTTAAATTAAATGAATAATTTCTTTTATAAACAATATGTATATACACGAAATTTAATAAATATTTTTTAAATTTTCGAAAGCATTGTGCATGTAAATGAACATTTATAAAAACTAAAACATACATTATATTATGTTATTCGTTTAATTTAGATTTTAATTAAATTAAAATCATTTTAATATTATTTCGTTTTTGAATTTTTAAAAAAATTGGCTGTGAGCACTTGCAAACACACACACACACACACACACACACACACACACACACACACATATATATATATATATATATATATATGCACACATATATACAAACATTAATATGTGGCAATACATTAATATACAGATTCATTATGATTTCTATCTAACTGGCATATTATACGATAATTAAATAGGCATATATATGTTGATAAACAAGAGATGTACCTTCAACCAAAGTCTAGATTTTGTACCTTGAAACGATGAACTAAACTTCTTGAATTCAATTTCAAGTCCAGAAATTGCTAGCTTGCGAACGGATTTACCATCGATGATTGTATTTGATTTGATTTGTATTAAGATGCTTGAAAATTTGTAGAGAGAGGGAGATTAATTTCGACTTGCAAAGCGAAGATATCGATGCTCTAAAAAGTGTATAAAATGTATGGGTTAGAGATAATTAAATAAGAAGATCCTAAGGATTAAAACAAAGCTAGATCCTTGTTTTTCTCACACCAATTCTCCTCTCTTTAGTTCAGATTCCAACCCATCTTAGCCATCAAATAGCCAGCCTACACTTGCCTATTCCAGTCGAAATTGACAAGCCCCTCATGGGTTTCCAAATCACTTCAAGTCCAAGTAATATTTATTATATTTAAATCCAATTTAAACGCATATTAATACTGTATATCGATTAATGATTATACAACTATTATATGTACACTATTTGATATTGCTCTATACACATTAAATAAAATTTTATAATTAATTAATTTATAACAATTACAATTTAATTAAATCGGGAGGTAAACAGAGTATTCAACATTTCGGTTTGTGACTCTTAGGTGTAAATTTAGTCAACGACTAATATCGAACAATTCAAATATTAACGTTCACACTTCACTTAGCAGATGGTGTGACATATGACCAAATTTATCGCTTATTTAATATCGGTAAATTGCAATTTTACTTATTAAGCGTTATCTGATAATGACAAATATTTGCACCAATTCTCTTTATCAAAACTCTATCACTTTAGACTTATGGAATTTGGTTGTGGTCAAATCCAATATCTTCCATATTCAACTCTATAGTTCAAACATGAAGTCTTTGGTTCAATAATAACAATTATTACTGAGTAAACTACTCCGGCCAAAGATTTTGACTTTGAGTTGGCTTCAATTAACCGTGATACTAACCTCATAGAACATAGAAGACAAATCTTCTCTTGAATAGTATTTCACTTCAACTACTTTCACTTAACCCAACTACAGTCATTCGGTGGACATTATGCCACAATTTGACTATAATCAAAGCGGAGATTTCATACTAAAGATTAATAGTGTTCTCAAGTCAAGAGAACTATGTAAATTAGTCACATCGATGTTTTCTATTTGACTTTAATTATATTAATCAACGTAAAAGTATCAAGCAATTCATTCCATAGTTCTTCGATAATAATCAATATGTAACCCCTCAATGCCTCCAATAGTCATTAGTAATATGGGAGAGTGTTACTTGCTTTAGTCTCAACGGACGATCGATATCCATTTTTGATACATCTTCGATAGGAATATTTAAAATGATGTGTTTATTATATGGTGATACAATACACATTTCATCTTTTTGTAATTACTATCACAAACACACAATTTATGAATTTTCTGTTAAATATATTTTAATTAAACATTTAATTACTTATAACACATTAAAACAAATATATAACAAAAGGAAAATAACTTTTATTATGAATAAGAACTTATTATAGAGTTAATAATTTATAATAAATTACATAATTATATGTAGGGAATACCCTTAACTCTATTAATCTCCCACTTGCATTTTTGGCCAACTATGGAATCTTAATCTCATCCCTTCAATCAACTTCTTGAGAACCAACTGACTTAGACCCTTAGTGAATGAATCTGCTATGTTGTCCATGGTATCTACGTTTTATATCATGATCTCTAACTTCTCAACAAATTCTATAATGAGGTGGAACCTGCAAAGAATATGTCATGACTTCTTGTGAGCTCTAAGTTCTTTTGCGATCTTTATCACCGAATTATGGTCATAAAATAATGCCATCAGATACTCGGTATCAAAAATCACTCCAAGTTCACTTAAAAATGCACCCAAACTGCCTTTATAGCTGGTTCACTACAGGTGATGTATTCGGTTTCCATCGTCGAATTAGCTATTGTTCTTGCTTGTAACTTTTTCAACTAACGGTCCTAACCCTAAGTGTTAAAACATAATTAAGATACCAATTTTTATCATCAATGTCACTCTGAGATCTAGAGTCGGTATACTCCTTCATAAGGAGGTTTCCATTGAGGAATAAGTTCTGAGTATTTCTTAAATATTTCAGTAAACATTTTATAGTCGTCTAATGATTTTCTCCAGGATTTGGTTGGTATTGGCTTACGCACCCTAATGCGTATGCCACGTCTGGTCTAGTATATAGCATATCGCAGATTATGGGTCCTATGGCTAAGGCATAGGGAATCCTCTTTATACGCTTTTTCTCTTCATCTGTATGAGGAGTATCCTTTTTAGAAAGGACAATGCCAGATTGTGTTGGAATATTTCCATGGCAGGAATTCTCCATACTGAACCGTTTAGTACGGTGTCTACAGTGATTAGGACAATTCCAATAGCCTCTCAGATCTATCTTTATAGATCTTTATACTTAGTATATAGGCTGCTTCTCTCAAATCCTTCATGGAGAAGTTCTTGGAAATCTAAGCTTTCACTTATTGTAATAACAAAGTGTCATTGCCAATCAGCATAAGTTCGTCGACATATAACACTAAGAATACGATAGTGATGCCATGTTTTTTTATATATACGCACGCTTCTTTTATGTTCTAATAGACACCAAACTGTTTGATTACTTTATCAAAACACTTGTTCCAACTTCTTGAAGCTTGTTTGAGTCCATAAATGGACTTTAACAACTTACAAACCTTGCCCTTACTCCTACCGATCACACTACCCTCGGTCTGTGACATATAGATGGTCACTTCTAAACCACCATTTAGAAATTCCATCTTTACATCCATTTGTCATATTTCATAGTCATAGAATATAGCAATGACCAGCATAATCCGAATGGATTTAAGCATGGCTACGAGGCGAAAAGGTTTCGTCATAATCAACACCTTGAATTTGATGAAATCCTTTTCCAACGAGCCTAGCCTTATAAGTCTCTAGTTCCCAGATGCATTTACTTTTTTCTTGAAAATCAATTTACAGTCGATGGGTTTTATCCCTTCAGGCATGTCCAATAAGGTCCATACTTTATTTTTGTACATGGTATCCATCTAGGATTTCATCCTTCCAAGTCACAGTGCAGAGTATTTACTTTATAGTTCTTGTTGGAAAGACAAAGCGTCATCTAAGACACAATCCCTCCTTTTGTCATCCCCAAGAAAACTATGATATTTTATGGTGCGTGGGGTTCCTTACTAGATCTTCTAATAGGTTACGTGTTTTCGTATATGGGAGTGCACAAGGATCTATAATAATATGGCTAACTTATGTATATAAGTGTATATGCAATATCATTGTCTACAATAAAGGAAACAATGAAGAAAAATAAAAATAATAACACTATGATTTTTATATTTGTTCGGACCTCCCGTTCTACGTCTATTCCCAAAGCTCCCCTTCGGATTCTCCACTAACCAAAACACCCTCACTTAGCCTAGAGGAGTAAGAGATACAAAAAATTTGCTGACTTTGACAATCTTGTATTCTATCAGCACAGATATTGACTTGTAGTACAAAGCTTCCTATAATCCCCTTTAATGATTCAAGATGCGTGCACTGTGATTAAGGAAGTATATGGAGTAATTCTTTGAGAGGATGAATAATATCGAGTTTAATAGAAAATATATTTAAGAAGGTATAGAATTCAAGATAGCTAGTTGTGATCTAACTTCTAGACTCGGGTTCTATTTATAATAATCAAGGTTACTTTAGAAAAGTTGTTTTATCCAGAAAAGCTGTTACTCTTCGAAGAAGAAGCATTGAACGATCATATCTTTTCATAGTGTTGTTTCAAAAAACAGTTGTTATTATTCATTCAGTTGACTGAGAATAGGCACAAGCCTGTTGAATATGAACATCAAATATTATAGAAAAAGACAACAATTAGAAATGTAAAGTGTATTTTTTTAGACTGGTTCAGTCAACTACTCTAAGTCAATTAAAAATGAATTTAGTTGATTGAACCTATATCAATGATTTTTATATATACAGTATAACAAAACCTTGTTTATGAATACTTTTGCTTTGGTATTGCAACAACCCTGGTTTGAAGATTACATATCTAATTATAATTTAGTATTGATATGTAATCTCCAAACTAGGGTTATTACATGTATTTGGAATTCTTGTGTGCGAATGGTATGTATGCATGCATCTGAATCATCTAGGAGAATTTACAATTTAAATCTAAGGACAAATACATACTCTTGACTTCAATTTGTAGATGATCATCACTTTTCTTTTCTCCTTGTTTTTTTTGAATCATCGTCTTTAGATTCCTATATAAAGTAGTATATGGGATATGTATATAGATATAGTTGTCATCATTAAAACATTCATACAAACAGGGTTCTAACATTCTCTCCATTTTTGATGATGATAACTATATGTATGATATGAATACTTGTATAATAATCTTCCCCTTAATATATGCTTCCCCTTTCATCTTACTTTCTTCCCGTTGTCATCAACAAAAAAAGTAAAAGTATTACGCAAGCAAGTAAAATACGGAAACATAGAATTAAAGTAACACAAAATATATGATGAACTCTAGCACATAAGTAACAAACAATTGAACTTGAACTAAGCATATATCATTATTGTGATTTATTCATGTTTAAATATAAATATTTGGTTTTCTTATTCCTTCAAAACTTAAAATTTTATTTTGATAAAAAATATTGCAATTATCTTTTTGAAAATCGATTTTAAAACATTTATCACATAATTGACTTATAAAATTGTGATTTAAATTTTCTACTAATAACCCATTTATAAATCAAAAGAGAGTTGGATATACCGACAATGATGACGTCTCCCATTCCAACTACGAATCCTTTCGAGTTATCTCTGAATGTCATGGTTTCTCCATTAATGTATGTTATGTTAGTTAATATATTTGCATTGCCCATCATATGCTGAGCATCCACTATCGAGTATCAATTTCTTCTTTTTGTTATTGGACACCTGCAAAATAACAATAAACCTTCTTGATACCCGCTTCCTACGTTGGGGTCCTATGTATTAGTAGAAGAAGGTAGCCATACCCATAAGGGTTTAGGACCTTTACAGATATAGTTAGAACTATAGTAAACTTCTTTTAGGAAGCTATCTATATCCTTTTGCCTAACTAATTTGTTGTTTGTTTTAGGAATTCAAATTTTTATATTTTTAAAATTTGGAATCTTATCACTGTCTTTAGATTTTCTTTATTTTTTATACAAAGTGCTATATTTCTTATTCTTATTTTTTATTTGTTTTATTGTCTTAAAATTAAGTCTATTTTTATCACTGGATGGTTTTGAAATTTTATCAATTTTTCTAAGCTTTTTTTCCTTGGTTAAATTTTGAAACATTATTTGTAATTTTCTCCAATTTTTGCCCTAGATCTAAACGTGATTTTAGTTCACAAACTTCTTTGATAAGTTTATCGTTCTCAATTTAAAAAAAAAACTCCGAAGAGTAGAGCCCAACCTAGCTAGTCCGACCAGAGCCAAGAATGGGAGGTTAACCTGCCTAGTAGGAAGCATTCGTTTTTCCAACAATTTTTATTAGATTTAACAGGAAACACAACTTCCCGCCTTGAGGAAGTAGGCCATATGGATATCGAAAATGTCACCTCGTTAATAGGTTGCAAGTGTCTCTACCACTACGCCTCGTTCTCAATTTTACTTGCCTTAATTTCATCAATTAAAGCAGTGTTTTGAGAAGTTAAAGATTTATAAGATTTTTGTGAACTTTCCAATTCTTCTTCTAAAATGCATTTTTCATCTTTAAGCAAACCAATTTCTAGCTCAGCCCTATTTAGTTTGCCTATAATATATAATTTCTTCAAATTTCTTTGTTTCTTGTCAATTTCAATAATAATTTCAAGAATGCCATTATATGATTTATATAATTTCTTCAAATTTCTTTGTTTATCATCAAGTTCAATACTAATTTCAAGAATGTCATTATATGAGAGATTAGAATTTACCTTCTTAGTGGCCATGAAACAAACATTTGTTGTTTCATGTTACTGTCACCCTCACTTTTGTAGAAGACAAATCTGAATCATCCTTGAAAAGATTTTTTTTATTCTTAAACTTATTTAATTTGTTCTTCTACTTTTCCTTGTTTAACTATGGACCATCCTTCTTCATGTGTCTGAATTTATCACATTCGTAGCACTTGATTGAAGTTGAGTTTCCACTATTTTGTGCTATCGTGAATTTCCTTAATTTATTGAACTTGTTGTAATTTATGGTGGCGAAAACAATCTCATCTTCATCTAAGTTGGAGTCTCCGTTATTGGCTTGAAAAGCTATACCTTTCTTCTCTTGATTTTGTTCTTTTCTTGCCTGCAAGTTTGGCTTCATATGACATCAAATTTTCAATTAATTCTTCAACTTTGAGTTGAGAAAGATCGTTGGCTTCTTCAATCACTAGTACTTTTCTTTACCACTTAATTGTTAAAGGATTTAAAATATGTGTAACAAAATCAGATTCAGTAAAAGTTACGCCTAATGCCATGAGATCATGTTGTATGGTTTGTAATCTTGTGTATATATATATATATATATATATATATATCTACAGTTGATTCATTAGTTCTCATATTAAATGATGAAATTTTATTTTGAATAATAGAAATTTTGGTTTGTTTGTAATTTGAACCATGTACCAAGTATCATATGCGATTTTGCATAGCATAACTCTAGAAAATTCATTTTTGTCAAGTGAACAGAACAAAACATTCATTGCTTTTGCATTGTTGGTTGTCGTGGTTTTTTGAGCATCTGACCAAGCACTCATTTTAGTAGTAGATGCTTCATACTATTTAAATAGCTTGCCAAATCATAAGACAGTTAGCTTCCATTAAAATTCTTACGCGTGTAGACCTATATGCATAATTAGATTCGGTGAAAAATAGAGGATGCGCGATTGATTGTCCTTCTAGAAAAGTGCTTGCATAATTTTAATTTTTAAAAAACGTTATGTTTATCAAGCTCTATAATAAAGGAAATAGTAAAGTAAAATAAAAATGATTACACCAATATTTTTATATTGGTTCGGATTTTCCGTCCTACATTCAGTCTCGAAGCTCCCTTTCGGATTTTTCACTAACCAAAACACCCTCACTTAGCTGGGAGGAATAGGCGATTCAAAAGTTTGCTGACTTCTTGTGTTCTATTAACATGGATTTTGATTATAGTACAAAGCTTCTTGTAACCTCCTTTGATGATTCAAATGTATTTTTAGCAGACTGGTTCAGTCGACTGAATTCATTTTCAATCGCCTGCCCTGAGTTGGTTGAAAATGAATTTAGTCGACTGAACCTATATAAAATGATTTCTATATATAAAGCCTAGCAAAACCTTGTTTGTAAATATTTTGGCTTTTGTATTTGGAATTCTTATGTGCAAATGGTATGTATGTATGCCTTTGAAACATCTAGGAGATTTTACAATTTAAATCTAAGGAAAAAAACATACCCTTGACTTTAATTTGTACATGATCATCACTTTGCTTTTCTCCTTATTTCTTTGAATCATTGTCTTAGATTCTTGTATAAAATATTATGCGATATATATATATATATATATATATAGTTGTAATCATTAAAATATTCATAAAAATATGGTTCTAACAAGGTGAACTCATTTCTGCCACTAGTTTGGCTTCATTGTTAACTTCTTAGATTTCATCCAAGTCTACAACATCGCAGTTAATTTCCTTTGACTAAAATTCCTTTTTCAAAAGGACAGCGTGTAAGAAATAATAACATTTTGTTCCTCAGTTGTGACAACCCGCCTTTTCGACTCTTGAAAATCGACACTAATACATCCTTAGTATTCGCCTGCTGCAAATTCAAGTGTTGGTAAGGCAGATTGATCAATGGTAAAAAGAAAATAACACAGAACAATGTATAAAATCGAATCTCACACGAATGAGATAATCATATATTATTAACCAAAAAATCTTTTACAGTGGAAAATTTTGAATACGATATCAGAGTCTAACCTAGATTCAGCCTGCACGGGTATAAATCCTTTGTCATTGCAAATGCTGAAAAATAACAAAAAAATGCAATGGAAAATTAGAATACGTTATGTATTGATAAAGATCTCAGCTCTCCTTTGGAAACTCCAAGCTTCTTTAGCTAAACATAAAACTACTCGGATCTGATCTGAGTATTAAAAATACCAGGATCAGGCTCAATAAACCAGCGTGAGAAAACTGAATTTTAAATGTATATGATAGTGTTATAGATTCGGTTAATGCCAATCAAAACCTTTGAAAAGAAAGGTATCTTTTAAGATCATGCCACGCATATACATAAACGGCTTTTTACCTTAGGATAACTAAAATACTTTATATACCAAAATAAATTTGATATTATCATTAATGACATTGGTTTGAAAACACTTTTCAAATAAATATATAAAGAAGATACCAATACCTTTACAATGTCAAACGGTGTATATGATACCAAAAGGGGTAGTTGAAATGTTTGCAAAGCATTACGGCTATTTTCGAAATACAACCAAAATCGTAAAGCTTATATTGGAATTAGATTTTCAACATCATTGGGAACTAGTGACCATTTCCTTCCATGTGAAATCCATGCATAGCAATCCTAGTCCCCGGTGACTATTCGCTTTTCTCAAGCAAGCCTCCATACTACATTATTACACTACTATGGAACAACGTATTTCGGTAGCTTTGCTCTTTCTCAATCGAGCCTCCGGTACTTGCCCATTTAAACCATTAAGGGTCCAGACATACTGGACTCCTCCATCATTAGTAAAATCAATGACTTGAAATATATATCTAGTAGACCACATACATATCTTGTAGACGACATAGTATGCCATATCAATCCTGGGATGTGAGGCTCGAGAAGCTACGCTTTTCTTTCCACAAAGCCACGCTTTGCTTTTCACAAAGAAAATTCTACATAGAATGCCACATTGCCATTTCTAACAACACACAATTTATTTCCATAAAAGTACAACCTCTGAACTCGTATGCCTCAGAGAAGGGTATTAAGTATAGGAGGGGCTACCTCTTACACCACCAAATAAATGTACCTTTTTAGAGATTAATGTATGTGTTTTTAGAAATGCAATGTCAGACACTCATTCATACAAGTTATCCAGGTGAAGAACAAACCGAAGGCACTTCTCCTACTACTTTCTGTTTGGGAATCACTGCTAGGATTAGTGGCGAGTAGTCCTTGCAGATCGAAGATTTTCAGAATGCAAGCACTATTGTCACCATATGTAACGACCTGCTATTTCGAACTATTCATATCGACAATAATCCACACACGTCAGCGTTGAATCGTTCAAAACAACAGATTGTTAATTTATAATTGGCAACATTTACACTAAATAAATCAATCACAAAATCACAGATATAGATTTTTACAACAATAAGCAGCGAAATAGTTGAATAGTAGTCCATGAAGCTACTACAAAAATAACATAATCCAAAACAGAATACAATAGAAATCCCAATACACAGAAGTCTCTAACACAAAAGAAAATGACAAACCTGAAACATACAATTGGAAGTAAAAGGAATAACAAAAAGCTAAAATAGATAAGATAGATCTTCTAAGTGTACTCCAAGCTCCAAAAGGTGAGTTTCAAAAGCTGTGACACTCAGGCTAACCTGAGCATAAAGCAAAACATAAAACACTCGACTCCGGATTAACATTCTTATACAAGTAAATCAAACTCAAGCGAAATGTCAAGTGAAGTGCAATATAACCTAAAGGATGTTGGGATTCCATCCTTTGAGAATCCGATAAACTATCTACATACATAGCACAATACACTACATATATAATGTCTAAAGTAAAGTAAACTATCAAAATAGCGTTAAGGCGTTACCATATTCCCCTTAACACATTTTATATATTCCTACAGTCTATACAGTACCGTAATTCCTCCACAAACTGGAGGGATATCAGAGGGCACTCCATATGTACCGTATAAACCAAACTCGTAGATGGCGCGATAAGGCATGCGACAAGGCACACGAGGCAATGCCCAGGGTATGGTACTACCGTTTTGCGGATCCGGACTGGTGGTAAGGCATATTAGCTACTACCACCCACCTCGAGACACACTCTCAAATCAAAAGTGTGCACACCATCATCAAATCATGAAAGCAATAGATATTGTTTCAAAGAAGCATGCTCAATCGAAGGTCCGACCTCACTTGGCCCGGCGCGACTCCTGTTTTAGTCACATCAAGCTGACTCGCGGTAGTCAGGACTGCATTCATACCTCATATAAACATTCGCCACACCACCCTACTTCATTTTGGAATCTCCACCACGTGTACAGTTGTTAAAGTGGTTTTCGATATTGGCAGAGAGTGTGACAATATCCGATCCCGGTCTCTTTAACAACCAAACACTTATTTCACACCTTGGCCATTTTATAAAATCCCCTTTATAAACATTTAAACTAAAAGCTCAAATCATCAATTTAAATCAAAATTAAGTATCCACTTTAAATTTATTTATTTTAAAATATTCACTTAATCGCTTTTTGTAACATTTTATATAAAATCTCAAATAACAAATTTGAACAAAAAGTACATATTCAATTTTAATTTTATTTAAATTCGAAAATATTCATTTAATCATCTTTAATTATATCAAGTTATAAAATCTTACCTTTAAATTTCCAAAATCAGTAAGTTCCAAATAAATCCTTATTTAATTTATTATTAACCAATTTAGACTACAAACCAATTTCAATTTACCTTTCCAACTTTAATTTATTAAAGTCATTAAAATCTAATTTTAAAATATTAATATGAATTTTAAATAAACATTTTAAGAATATTACATATATTAGTTAAATTAAATTTTGTAAAATTTGGTTAAGTTTAACCTTTTTATCTAAATCTATTTAAATCTTATGTTATATATTTAAAAATAGTAAAATTATAAGTAAAATTTTGTAATTTACATTGTTAAACTTAACTTATAATTTTAAAATTTTCGAAACATATAATTTTAAAATCTAAATTTATAAACATATTAAATTAAAAAAATCCTTATTTTATATATTTATATCATATATTTTCTTTCTCAAAAATTTGAAATCATTTAAAAATAGACCAACGGTGTCCGTATATAATCTTTTATCCTATGGTCAAGTGTTACGGATATTTATCATTTCAGTCTACAATAATTTTAAATTTACAGGTTTATATCATTTCAACCCGCAATCCCCAAAATTCAAAATCAATAAAATCACTTGTATTTATCATTTCAATCCATAATGATTTTCCTTAATCTATAAGATCGTTCGGGTATGTATCATTTCAACCCATTGGGATATTTAAGCTAACAGGGAACTTGCAGAGTGAGAATAATATATTTCAAACATATATAATCATTAAAAACTTTAAATTTAATATTAATTTAACATGTTATGGTGTCAATTTACATAAGTGATCAAATTTAAAGTATCAACATATCATACCAATGATTAGATTACAAATCAATAATAATTAACCATATATTTAATCATCATTTCATGTGAATTTTATTTCGTAAACAAATGAATGTTAATCGTGACTGATTACTCGCCTTTAGAGGCTAGAGAACAATGGAACTTACGAGCAACGGACATGGATACAGGCACGACACGTCAAAGAGCTGCGATAAGCAAAGAGAAGATTTAGCATGAGAATTCGATGGAAACACATATATACATGTGTTTGATATATACATACACACACACACACATATATATTTGTTTTTGTATAAGTATTGAAGGAACAATTATATATATATGGTATATATAACTTTTCAGCCAATAAACATATATAGGCAGCATATACGCAACATAGACATTCACTAGCAATAAGACGGTCTGCGTAAAACACACACACACAAATATATATATATATATATATATATATATATATATATCAATATATATAACCTTCATCCAATATACACACACATACACCATATATATATATATATATATATATATATATATATATATATATATATATATATATATAAAACTCTGTGCGCACACACATACACACACAAATATATATATATACATATACATATACATACATACATACATACATACATACATACATATATATATATATATATGTTTCATAAACCAGATGGCTTGCGTATACACATCATGTATGTGCAACATACATACAAACAATATATGTACACGATAGTAAAAGGATCTATGCAACATACACATACACACACACACGTGTATATATATAAGTCTTGACATGATGTGTGTATATATATTTGTTTCATAAAAACACAGGAAAGTTTCAGATTGGTTGTAGCGAAGACGATCGAGGTTGGACGGCCAGGCTTGGGGTCCGCCAACGTGGTGGCGGGGCGGGTTTTTTGTCAGGTGGGTTGTGGAGCGGATGACATGGGGAAGAGGTTGTTGGCTTGGTTTGACTTTGGGTCAGGAGGGATGGTGGATCGGGCTGAGCTTGTGGTTGGTCAGGAGTTGTTCGGTTTGAGGTGGCCGTCTCGGAGGGGATAGGGTCAGTGGATGGCTGTGGTGGGTCGATGGTGATTCTGTGGCTTTGATGGAGTGGAGTTCGGTCATGAAGTTTGGCATTCAGGGTGGTGCTTAGGTGTGCTTAGGTGTGCTTAGGGTCGGTTAGGGGATTGGCCAGAGTGATGCTTCGAGTTTGAGGATGGGTTGCTTCGAGTTGTGCGGTGGTGGAAAGTGATATGAGGTGAGGGAAAAATGAAAGCTTAGCACGGAGGAAAATGGATTTTCTTCGTGGAAAGTGAAGGAAGGCACGAGCATAATCTCGGGCAAGAAGAAGAGCAGTGAGACAAGTTTCAGAAACGAAGTCAAATCAACTTACCTCTCTCTTTTGTTTAATTTTTTCTCAGAGAATACGCAAGTTAGAGAGTCAAGAAAATATGGGAATGAAAGGACAAAACTTTATAACCAAATAGGAACGACAAAAGGGTGTGGAATCAATAGTAAAAGACTATTTGTATCACATGGCTAACATTTAAAAAGGCAAAGGAGACAAAAAACTCAAATACAGAACCGATATGGAAAATTGTTTTGTCGATTTCGCCACGTACCGATACCGAAATGCACGAATGAATATATTACGAAGGTCAGCACGATGAGATGAACAAAATGGTACACAGATATCAGTGATTCAACTAAGCTATCAAAACTTGATTTTTTGCTACTAAAAAATGCTGCTAAAATGCCAAAAATAAGATAAACGGGGCTATAGCAGTCTAAAATTGGCAAAAAGAATTACGACGTCTCATTCAGAAAATGGTTTACATTTTGATTATATAAAAATATTCAGGTTTCGAAAATATTTAATTTTCATCAAATTCAACTGTTTTAAATTGAAATTTCACAATTGAACAAACTTTCAAATTTGAAATAAAAATTCACTGTTTTCTATGTTTAAACAGACGTACAAATGTCAAATTTTAATTTCAAAATTTTATTGTTTAAATTTCAAGAAAAATTTAGTTAATTTTGTTATTAAAACCGTTAAAAATTTCGGTACTTACACTCTCCCCTACTCAAAATCTTTCGTCCCCGAAAAGGAACCAGATAGGAGAAGAGAAACAAACAGAAAAATAAGATAGATCGAACGAATGATACTTGAGTCAAATAATTCCGGATTCGAAGCATGCATGGATTCCTCGGTCTCCCAGATGCAACCCCGATCATCTATACTCCACTATACCTTGACTAGACTGGTAGATTTCCTCTGAAGCCGCGTCATACCTCTATCGACAGTACGAAGTGGCTTCTCGATAGTGAGATTTGGCTCGATGTCCAAATTCTTTAACAGAGTAGGCTAAACAATCAAGGATGGATCATGGAGATACTTGCGAAGGTGGGATACGTAAACACGTTGTGCACACCCAATAGCTTCTCCGGCAAGTCAACTCTATAAACGACTCTTTGCAGATTGCGGAAAGGACCAATGAACCTGGGAGAGAGCTTCCCTCTCCGACCAAAACTAACCACATTCTTCAGCGGCGAGATCTTATGAAAGACCTGATCATCCATTGAAGATTCCAAATCCCTTCCATGCCTATCAGCATACTTCTTCTACCTATCCTGAGCAATCCTCATTTTCCTCCTAATCTCCTCGACCTTCTCAGATGCTTCCAGAATCATATCAGGTCCAAGAACCAAACGATCACCGGATTCAATCCAGCAAGATGGAGATTTGCAAGATCGTCCATATAGAGCGGCAAACGGAGACATCTCGATACTTGCCTAAATTGGAAAGAATGGGATTAATTTATTAAAGCTTAAGATTATTGAAAATTCAAAAGAAGTGGTACTTAATAATTGTTATTATAGGTGGATTCAACGAGATGAAGATGATCTTCCCAAGATCTTACATAGTCAAGAACACAGGCACGTAGAAGATCTTCCAAAATCTGATTTACCCTTTCCGTCTGACCATCAGTCTGGGGATGGTAAGCAGTACGAAGGTTCAAAAGAGCACCCAAAGCTTCCTGAAAAGCTTTCCAGAACTGGCTAGTAAAAATAGAATCACAATCACAAACAATGCTATGAGGAATACCATGGAGGTGGACAATCTCTCTCATATAAGTCTCATCTTAGCTCGTAGCAGTTCGATTCAACTTGAGCGAAATAAAATGGGAGGACTTAGTCAATCGATCAACAACTGCCCAAATACTCTCATTACTCCTTCTAGTCCTCGGTAAACCATCAATAAAATCCAAAGAAACCTGATCCTACTTTCAAATGGGAATCTCAAGGGGTTGCAGCAATCCGGCGGTCTTCTGGTGATCAGCCTTGACCTGTTGACAAGTGGCACATCTACTGACATAGATAGAGATATCCTGCTTCATACCACTCCACCAATACAACCTATTCATATTTTGAAACATCTTCGTGACCCCTGGATGGATAGACAGTTTGGACTGATGATTCTCTCTAAGAACCTCTTGCCTCAATCCGTCGACATTCGAAACACAAATCCAATTATTAATCTTCAAAACTCCTTTCTGATCAATATGTTCTCCTAGCTCACTCTAGTCATCACCCTCCCTATTATGGATATTCTCCTTCATAAGCTTAAGCATCTTATCTTTACCCTGCTTGGCTGCGATACGATCCATAAGAGATGGAGATGCTACAATCTGGCACAACATGGCTCTCTTACGACTTAAGGCATTGGCCTCAACATTGGCTTTCCCCGGAGTGTAGTTGATGTTGAGGTCATAAGATGCAAAAAACTCAAGCCATCTAATCTGCCTCTGGTTCAAATCCTTTTGGGTGAAAATATGCTTAAGAGATCGATGATCGGTGAAAAGCTCAAACTTATTTCCCAAAAGGTGACATCTCCGTAACTTCAAAGAAAACACAACAACAAGCATTTCCAAATCATAGGTGGAATAGTTGGCTTCATGGGGTTTCAACTGATGACTAGCATAAGCAATGACCTTCCCACACTACATCAACACAACACCCAAACCTTCTCGACTAGCATTGGTATAAACCGATAATCCTTCACTCCCATTCAGAACGGTGAGGACAGGAGCAGAGGTAAGCAGTGAGAGGTGCAGCTTTGCGGGCAAAATTCTCAATGAATCTCCGATAATAACCGGCAAGGACCAAAAAGTCGCGAATATCAGATGGAGTCTTAGGAATCTCCCAATCATGGAGAATAGAATAAGGTGGATAAGTTCAAAGATAGATAAGGTTATTAAATTTCAAAAGAGAAAAGGAGGATAGACTTACATTAATTACAGCGACGTTAACCGGGTCCACCGAAACTTTATTTTTTGAAACAATATGACCAAGGAATCGGACTTCATCTTTCCAGAAATGGCATTTAGAAAATTTGGTTTTCAACTGATGTTTTCCAAGAGTTTTGAGTGAAAGTGGTTGTGCTAAGGACATGTAATATGTAATATAATAAATAACTAGTGCAGAAAATAATAGCAGTAAAGTAAAATGACACCAGGAATTTTTATACTACTTCAAACTCATGTTCTACGTCTAGTCCCAGACTCCTAGAATTAAAGCTAGCAGCCCTCACTTAAGCCAAAGGAACGGGTATTACATCGCCTGAGCAACCGAATAGAACTTGACCGCCTAAGCAACAGAACATGACTTGAACGCCTGAGCAACTGAACATGACTTTCTTAATAACTAAATTAACTTGACTTTTTGTGCTCTGAATAACACAGATTTGTCACTTATAGTACACCCTTCATATAATCTTTTCCTCAAGAATGATGTGTATAATTGTGTGTGTATGAAGAATAAGAAGATTAGTATTTCTTGAAGAACATGGAAATGGAATCATAAGCAATCATTGTATAGATATTTGTAAATAATAGAATCCAGAATGCAATGCTCGTTAAATCAAGAGAGAATAGAAAATTAGGTTATTTGATCAGTGATTCTTAAGTATTTTTGAATTGTATGAAGAGTTATAATTTCTAGTGATAGATATATGTTAATAGCTAATAGATGCATCTCTCCGGAAAAAAGTTAACTCTTGGATCAAAGGAAGTATCTTTCCATATTTTTGACTATTGCAGGATTCAGTCGGCTAAACATGCTTAGTCAATCGACTGATTTAAAAGGTGCACTAAATTCATGCACAGACTCAGTCAACTGACCAGGTGTATTTAGTCGACTGATCCATATTATAAATTTAACTTTATATACCAACCCAGTCGGTTGGAAATACTTGGTCAGTCGACTGAGTACTGCTTTTTAGTGAAACTAAATATATGTATGTGCATTTGAAGTTGATTAAAAAATGAATGCAAGTTTTAATTGAATTTGTGAGTGATGAACCTTGAAGAATGAATTTAACAAAGCACTAACTAGACTCTATATATACGCTTATTGACTCTTGCTAAACTATATAACTATACGAACCAAATTTTGAGTCAATGAGTCCGGATGTTGTCCTAATCTTAGATTCGTGAATTGTTGTGTCTTGTCAGCAATTAAAGCCTATGATCAAACAGTCTCTCCATTTTTGATGATGACAACTTCATTTGATACGAACGAATCTTTGATAAGCTTTGTTGATCTCTCCTCCCAAATATATTCCTACAACTGTATTATAGTTTTATCCCCCTGAATCTATGTTATATATTTCAGGAAATAATTAATCTTTTCTCCCCTTTTGTCATTGACAAAAAGGAGAGGTCTCAAAGTAGAAAATATGAACAATGATAGTAATATATAATCATAGAACAAAAATACACATGAAGTACATAAGTCAAAACAAGATTACATAAACAGAGAACCACATATCCAAAGAAACATAGAATGTAAACATTACATAATTAGTCTAGAATAGAAAAGTACCACATTAACACAACAGAAAACCACATAGACAATGTTTTGAAAAAAAACACATAAGTCTATTTAAGAGAAATGACTTGGACTGGAAGAAAATAAATAACCTTACTCATCACCATCGCTTCCATCATTCGAGATTTCTCCATCTTTATCGCATTCGATCTCCTCATCGCCAGATTCGCCACCAACTTCTTCTCCTTCTTCTTCTTCTTGTTCCTCATTTGAAGTCGACTGTGCGAAGTTCTCAATTGGTCATTTCCTATATGAAGAAGGCACGTGAACAGAAGTTGAAGAAAGTTGAGAGCAAGTGATCGCTTCCCAAATTTTGTTTAGAAAACCCTTTATATAGTTGAGCTTCTTGTTAACCTCGGTGATGGTTTTTCAACTTGAGATACATATGATTCAAATCGAGAAAGTCGCTGATCAAAAAGTCATTGATTTCGGGAAATGATAGATAGTCTTCTTAAGGTCGAGCTTAAGGATCAACTTCTTGAATGTCGATGACTTCTCTTTTAAGTGGAGGAGGTTGAGATGAAGTGGAAGCTTGAACATGAGGAGTTTGTTTGCGAGAGGAAGGTTGAGCTTGACCGGAGGATTGGTTTTCAATCCAATGCTCATAGGTAATAATGGTGTGGTTAAGATATTGTTTCAGAAGGTTCATCAAGCTAAGTGTCTTGGTGTTTAAGGAACAAATGGTAGAGCATTCCGAGTCGGTAAAAGGAACATCAAAGTGCTTGAGAATACGCATAATATATGCGCCATAGGGAATTGTTTTTATGCAACTTTGGTTGAATGTTTGAAATTCGTCCAAGATGACTTTAGCACACTTCACTCTAAGACCTTCCCAAATAGCATACAAAGATTGAAAGTCCCTTCTGTAAACTTTCTCATAACTTTCGGTCCTAGGGTTGATGGTATGGGTTAGCGCACGATGCATGATGCGAGCCTTGGGTCATAGCGCAACCGCCTTTAGTTCCGTTAAGTCGTCGGAGAGGAACATATGACTTACACGATCTCAAGTTTCCATATTAATGGATATTTCGCCCAACTCTTCTCCTTTATTGGGGCATATTAGAATTCTAGCAAGACATTGAAGAGGAAGGAAAATTTTCACACTACATACCATAGTCCAAATGGCATCATCCGGGTTTGAAATGATATGGTGGTCAAGATTTAAGTTGGCATAGAAGAGCTTCACGAGTTGGTGGTTGATTTTGTTGTTATTTGCAGCGAAATCGACTAGAGATTCTAGTCCACTGCGACGAGCTAACTCTTTGACCGCTTAAAGAGTGAAATCGAGAAAATTTTCAAACGATCCTTCAAAAAAGCGAGATTTTTCATCTTTTCGAACCATTGTATAGCTTTTTCATTGTGCAACCATCTTAGAATCCGAGAGTCAAAAGGACTCGATGTAGATTGGGATTGTCGAGCTCTTTTGGGTGCCATAGTGAAGACTAGGGTTTGGAATGTGAAGAGGACGGTTTAAAATTCGAAAAGGTTGAGTTCTTTTTGAATGAATTTGAAGTGAGGATGAGGTGTAACGGCAGAAATTTGAAAGTAATGAAGTAAAAAAGTGGAAAGGTAAGAGTTTGAATAGTTTTTTTAAGTGACTTTTGGATAGAAAACCTCGGTTACCAGTTTCAGTCGACTGAGTATTCATAACCAGTTGATTTGCTAGGTATTTTAAAAAAGAATTTATAGGGGTCAGTCGTTGTCTTTAGGGGTTCAGTCGACTGAATTCATCCCGAGACATTTTAGTTTAAAATGGCTAAATTCAGTCGACTGAATTGGTGGGTCAGTCAACTGACTGCAGTGTAAAAACTTGGTTTAGAAGCTGGTTTAGTTGACTGTTTAGCTTAGGTCAGTCGACTGAAGGTGTTATAACATGCAGGTTGAAATACCAAAGCTTTTTTAGCAATTTTTGAAACAAAACATTTTAATATAAAAATCAATAAAAGAATGATATAAAATTACTCAAAGCAATCAAATAAGAAAGATAGAAGATTATGATATACACATATATATAAAAAATTAAGAAGACTTTGATGAAGAGGACGCAGTGTGGTATTCGTCCGGTTCAGCTTTGGTATTCTCCTGAAGTGGTCGCAGTGGTGACCATCCATTTCCTCATTCCTATGAATTTAGAGAGACAAGAGGATGTTAAGGTGATGGTTCCCATGGGTTACGACGTGAAGGTGAACTTGGTTGGTGAACCGTATTGTGAGATGACGAGCCACATAATTTTAGAGCCACTTGTTCGACGAAGCTTAAGCGCTTCCCATTTACCTTCTGCTCGTAATACAGCTCTTGCTGTAATTCCAGCGTCTCATGTTGATAACGATGAATGTCGTCTATCTTTTCTTTCGTAGATGGCGATCCAAAAAATAAAGAACGTTGAGCTCTTTTACCAAGAAGAATATAGCCAGTGTGGGTGTGGAACTAACGGAACGGGCTCGTAAATGGGGGTTGGAGTAGGTAGATTGACAGAATCTGAGCTAATAGTGGTATAGGAAAGGGAAGAGGATTCTGAGTTGTGTTGTGAAGACATGGTAATAAATTTGAAGAGGTTGAAGCTTGGTTCTTTGGGAACAAGGAGTTTGTGTAAAGGAAAAATAAATCAGTCTTGAATTTATAATGAACATGAGCCTTAAAATAGAGGAGAATGGGCGATTAACAATAATCGGAAAATGAAAACCAATAAATTAAAATAAAGATAATTAACAACCAGAAAAAGGAACGGTTGTAAAATATAAAGTCAAATTGAGTGGTTAAAAAAATGAGAAATAATATGAACTAGATAAGAAACAAAATATTATAGAGTGTTAGACTACCATCATTTGATGTTAAAGGTCTAATATTCAAGTATGGCAATCGTCAAAAATTTGAAGAGAATTTTAAAAAAAAATTAACGATAACTATAGATCTTTTGAAGACATAATTCCAAATTCTCTTCGAAGTTTTATGAAATATTTTCATTCAAAGATTTTGTAAATATATCAGCCGCTTGATTTTCAGAAGATACAAATTCTAATCTAACTAAATCCTTTTCAATATTATCACGAAAAAAATGATGACATATGTCAATATGTTTAGTTCATGAGTGATTGACAGGATTTTTAGATAAGTTTGTAGCAATTGTATTATCGCAGAAAATAGTAGGTTTAGACAAATTTATACCAAAATCTTGAAGTGTTTGTTGCATGGGAAATGACTTTAGCACATGCTAAAGTAGTAGAATTATATTCTGCCTCACAAGTCGAAAGTGAAACACATTTTTGTTTCTTTCTAAACCAAGAGACTAAGGATTGCCCAATGAAGTTACAAGTCCTGCTAGTACTTTTCGATCTGTCCGACATCCTCCAAAGTCAGTGTCACTATATGGAACTAACTCAAAAGGACATTCTTTTGGATAGAAAAGTCCAAAATCTTTGGTTTGCGCTTAGATAACGCAATATTCGTTTCAATGATCGCATATGTGATTCTTTAGGATCTGCTTGAAATCGAGCACATAAACAAGCACTTATCATTATGTCAAGTCTACTAGCAGTTAGATAAAGTAATGATCCAATTATACTTTGATATAATTTTTGGTCAACACTTTTGCCGTCTTCATCTATATCGGGATGTATCGTTGTACTCGTTGGAGTTGGTTTGGTAGAAGTATTTTCCACACCAAGGCGTTTAATGAGATTATTACAATATTTTTCTTGATTAATAATAATTCCTTTTTCTAATTGTTTAATCTGTAAACCAAGAAAATAAGATAATTCTCCCATATGTGACATTTCAAATTCTTTGGTCATTATTTTTTAGAATTCCTAACATAATTTTTCATTATATAACCAAAAGTAATGTAATGACCCAACTTCCAAACTCCAGAAATTCGCATCGTTAAGAAGAAAGAAAGGGATAGAAAAGAGAAAAGAAAAGAAAGAAAGAAACAAACAACATTAGAATCTCACAGCGGAACGAATAAATTATATTATATCACATAATTCTTCACATAGTATCATATACATCAGAGTTTTACAGCCAATACAACACAAACTAGACAGTTATAAACATCTGTCTAGCGATTACAATTCAAGAACATCAGAGAAAAACAGATACAACTCAAACACAGCGGAACCACTATATATATCTACACGCTGAAGCCTCCTGCTCCATTATCTCCTCCAGAACTCGTCAAAGCAATCCTGAATCACTTGACTACTCATACGTAATATGAGTACCCAAGAGTTTAATAAAACAGAAAATAAACACTCGGGTCAGACAGGGGTCTGGTGTGAGTAAACGGTTTAAAAGTTGCTTAACTTTAGAAAATCCTTTGAAACGAAAGGCTTCACGTAAGACTTCCCACACATAAACATGGAAAAGTTTTACCTTACGCTAACCAAAACATTTGATAGGAAATCCAGTGATATTATAATAGTGTCTAGGGTTTTCAAAATAAAATACAGAAATAGCTGGAATGCTTACATCTCACGTTCCAACATAGTTGGGCACAATCAAAACCGTACAGGCACTTATTGGATTTTGGATTCCATCACTAGCAGGGCTACCGGGGTACCGCCCGTCACAGTACGTGGCCTAGATCACCGTACCGAGGAGCCACCCTAACTCCCCTGCAACACAAGGCTGGACCCATTCCTTACTGAATAGTTCCGAACAAGACAACCCCGACGGTTGGAGCTCAAAACCGTCCACACAGCCGAAATATAAAGGGACTTCTAGACAGGGGTAAATATCACTCTCAAGTGGGGGCTACCCACGAAGCCTTGCTGCACCTCCCCTGTTTTATCCATTCCCGGTTGATGAGGCTTGAGGTTACGATTACCTTTAGAGAACACATTTATCTTAGAATGCTCATCGTCCACCTGACGATGTTCTGAAAGCATTCAATCCATACAAGTTCGTTCCGGGTTCGAACGAAACCGAAGGCATTATCTCGTTACACTCGTATTGGAATCACCCTCAGAGTTAACGACAATAACCCTTGCACTCTAAACCACCATCTCGAATCTATAAGTTCTATTCCGTCAAACTCACTACGGAATCACCCACAGAGTTATACTGATGTATAGCCCTTACACCTCGAGTCTTCACTTGCTCCACTTGGATTAACGACCTAACGTTTAATTGGAATCGATGTGGTTTTCAGATATCCAAATATGGAAACCCGATCCCGGTCTCACCGAAACCAAACGCCATCTTAATGTCCAAGTTATACTTAAGGGTTTTAAATAATTAACTCATTTTATTTTATCTATTTCACACAGATAGATAAACTACATTTATCATAATAGATAACTCATAACATTATCACAACAGATAAACATCACAACAGTCAATCATCACAACCAAAATAATCCATCATACTGTAACTAAGCATCCATATCCTATAGATACTACTCATCTCATTTCTGAGATCACAACCATCCAATCAATAACATTCATAAGCAATGATATATTATCCATTATTTATAATTAATTTAAAATGAATTAAATTAATTACTTCTATCCTTAATTAATTTAAAATAAATTAAATTAATTACTCACCTATAAATCTTGCTTATAAATCTATTGATTAATCAACCTAGTTAAATAATCATTCATTAAGTATTCAACTTGATTAAACATCTATGATTAATCATTCACTAATTACAATAAGTAATTAGTCTTTAATTAATTTTCACAAATTAATTAACCTTAATCATAAGTAATTAACATTTAATTACTTAATTTATTAATTAACTATAATTAATTACATTTATCCTTAGTTAATTACAATTAATTGATCACTTAATTAATTAATTATTACTTAATTAAAAAATTCTTAATTACATCATTAATTATAATAATTAATGATCTCTAATTAATATTAATATTAATTACTCAATCAAAAATTAAGCATTTAGAAATTAATCTAATCATTAATCACCTTGATTTATATTTAAATCCAGTAATTAACTAACCTTAATTATTTATTAATAAATTAATTATCCAATAATTAATTATCTTATTTAATTAATCCTTGATTAATTACAAAAGTAATTATCCAAATTACTTTATTAAAATAAATCACCTTTCCTTAATTACATTCCAGTAATTATCAATTATCACTTCTCTAAGAAATCCTGCTCCATAAATTACATCAAGTAATTATTATCATTAAATTATTAAATTATTTCTTAAATTAATTGAACTAAATTAATTAATTTAACAAAGCACATTATCAGAATTAATTACAATAAGTAATTAACCCTTAATTACTTTTATAAAGCAATTAAACTTAAATTACAATTGATTATCTTAAATTAATTAATCTTATTAATTAATCAAAATTAATCACATTAATTAATTATTAATTATTCTTAGATAATTATCTTATTTAATTAACAACATTTTCATTAATTTTTTACTTAAGAAAATTTCCTTAAATTATTCATTAATCATTTCTAATTATAAATTAATTCAAGTTATTATTTAAAATCAAATAAATAAGTAAATTCTTAATTATTCCCAAAATAATTTATTTATTTATTTATAACTTAATTAATATTCAAAATGTATTTAAATAATACATTTTTAAATCTAATTCAACCTTTATTTAAAAATTTAAGATTTAAAAATGTCTATCCATATAAACATCTTCCAAGTTTTAATAATTTAATAAACCTAAAAGTAAAGATCTAACATTATCATATAAGAAAAGTTTAAAAATCAATATTACTTAATTTTTCTAAGAAATCAAACATTTGAAAATAGATAGATTATTTAACTTCCAATTTAAAGTTAAACATATCATACTTTTATTTACTACTTAAAAGAAAGAATTCTTTTAAAATTTAAATCTTCATTTGAAATCAGATTCATATTTAAATTCTACTTAATAATATTTCTGTCCAATATTTAAAAAATTTCAAACTGATTTGGATTCAAACAGATTCCAAAACAAAACTGAAATCATATTTAATTTGATTTCAAAACCAAATTTAGATGTGGCTTACAATTTAAAAGTTTCATTTTAAACTTTGAATTCAAAAGTATTCTTGAATCTAATTCAAATTTTCACCTAAATTTGGATCTCTGTTTTAACATTTGAATTCCCTTTTAAAAATTTAAAAAGAAACAAAACTGTTTTGAAATAAAAACCTGGATTCAAAAAAACTGAAACTATATTTACATTGTTTCCAGATTTGAATTTAAATCTTACTTAAATTTAAATTCATCATTTTAGACTTTAGAATTCATAAACTCACTTGAATTTAAATCAAACTATACTTTAATTTAAATCATAGTTTAAAAAGATTTGAATTTTCCAGATTTTTTTTAAAAAAAAAAACACACTGCACAGATTTACAACCTGTAAACAACTAACCCGAGACAACCAACAAAGTACTCCGAGTCAAAACCTTCCTATCTTCGAGTCACTCAAACCCTGCACCCGCCAAAGTTCAGCAGAGACCCCTATTGTAACGACCCAGAATTTTTATAAATTAAAATTTGGATATTTAATTAATTTTAAATATTAATAAGTAAATTTATAAGTCAAATAAATTTTAATTTGAATTATTGGATTTAATTGGATAATTAAATCAATAATTTAATATGTTAAATTATGAAAATAATTGAAAATTGAGTTAAAAATGATTGTAAATAATTTGGAAAATTTTATTTAATCATACTGGAGTTATAGAAATATTTTAGAACTTTTAAAATCGAATTAAAAGTTAATTTGTGAAAATTGAATATTTTAATATTTAATAATCGACTGTAAAATAGCCAATTTTTGAACAGTCTCAGAATTGAACGAAACCAGTTCCATTGGATCCGTAATAGTTAGTTATTACCGGATTTCAATTTTCGTGTCAATCGGAGCTATCGTTTGATCGTGGCAGCTCGAAACGCATCGAATTATTTTTAATTTAAATTTGGCGAGTCAAAATAGCCATTTTTCAAAAAGTCTCGGATTTCGACGAAACCAGTTTCATCGGATCCGTAATGTGATATTATTGTAAGGTTTCAAATTTCAAGTCAATTGGATTTACCGTTTGTCCTGTACAAATTAAAACGCCTAGAAATCGATTTAAATCGGTTTAATTTAAATTGAGCGTTTGTAGCCATAACTCGCACATACTTCCGAATTAGCTTCCGAAACCTGTTCCATTGTGTCCGGAACGCGGGGTAAACCTTAGAAACGCTGGTTACGGCGCGTAAATCGGAGTTCGGAATTCCCGGGATGAATAGTGTTTACGCTTGCTTTTTCTATAAATAGAAGTTAAAATCACAAAAAAAAATAAAATCAAAAACCTTACCCTAATTTTATACTACAGCCGCCACTTTCTATTTCTAAGGCCAGAATTCAATCTCCTTTTCCCCTCAATCTCTCCCAATCTACAAAGAATTAGAAGAAGTGTTCAACACGAAAAAGGTAGAGCATGAAGAGAGCTTGAAATCCATACGGATATGATCTTGGTTGGAGCGACATGGAGTGAGAGAAAAGGGGCCGTTCGTGGGCTGTTAAGGGACGTGCGCACGCATGTAGAGGGGGCCGAACTTCAAGGGGTTGATGGTGGAGGTAGCTTGCGTCGAGAGCTTCGAAATGGTGGTTGTGTGATCGAGTTTCGTCGAGTATCGGGGGAGTAATATTAAACCCTAGTTTGTGATTGAGTGGGTTTGTTGTTCGGCCAAAACCTGTAGGTTACGTGAGTGTTGGAGAAGAAGGGGTGTGCGGTGGAGATGTGGGGTGAGTGGATCTAAAGGCCTAGATTTGATGGAGTTTAAAATTAATTAGATTATGTTGTATTTAGTTAATTAAAAATCGTGTAATCTTATAAAATATATAACTTTTTCATACGAGGTCGAAAAAATGCAAACTCAGTTGCGTTGGAATCGTATGGACGAGCACTACGCGATGGAGTTGGTTTGGAGTCGTTTGGAGTTAGTGAGAATTTTGGGTAAAATTAAACGCGCGTTTAATTTTATTCGAAATAAAAGCTAAAACGGAAATTAAAACCAAGGTGAGAACTTCTCACTCAATCGAATAGATTTCGATTTTATTTTAAATAGTTAGATTTAAAATATTTGAATGCATGTTTGAATGATGATTTGTATCTATTGATTGTTAAAATAGACATTATACGCCGTTAGTAAGCGGATGTTATTTATTAAAAACATATACCGCGAAAATTTCATAAACAGTGAAGTTGGTATTATATATAATATCAATATATATATATATTGGCATATGTATATATTGCAGCTGTTGATTTTCCGCATTTTTTGTTTAGCGGATGAGACCCTATTACGCCGTTATTAAGCGGATAATATTTATTAAGAACATATACCGCGATAATTTCATACTGGAGCGAAATTGGTATTGTGCTAATGTTTTTGGATGCAGGAAAACAGGTTGGAGGGATCCAACTGGATTCCTCAACAGTTTTTATTTGATTTCAAATATTTTGATATTTGATGGATTTTCATATTGATATATGATATCGTTGTAGTCGTGATTGACTATTTGGTGTGTAGCATCATTGGACCCAGATTTTGGGATTTTAAAATGTTTTTAAAAGTGATTTTTGAAAAGATAAAATATTTTTGGAATTGATCCATTATAAATAAATGAACGTTATAATTTTTAAAGTTATAAAAATTATAATTTTTGAGAAATACAGTTAAAAGCTGATTTTTGAGAAATATGAACTAAAGATTTTATAAAATAGTTTAGATTGGATTTTTGAATATATTATAAAAGTTTAAATATAGGATTTATAAAATTTGATTATTTTATAAATCGAAGTGGTGAAATTTTAAAGGAATTTAAAGACGTTTTAAAGAATAATATAAACTGATTTATATTAAGAGATTTATAAATGGATATTTATAAATTGAAATATTGACATTATAAAACGAGTTTTATAAGTGTTTGAATGATTTGTAAATGAATTTCATTAATGAAGGAAATTTATAGAATTATATAACGGTGAAGTTATAAATGGAATTTTATAAACAATAGGTTTATAAAATTTGTACAGTTCAAAGGAACGATTTTTGCAAATAAATAAATTATAAGTGTTTGACTTATAATTTGGACTTTTGGTTTATAATTAAGATTATAAATCGAATAGGTAAATAAAGAAGATTTATAAAGGAAGTTGTTATGAAATAAATAGAAATGGAATTTATAAACGTTGTTTTATAAATTCGCAAACGACTTATTTTGATAAGTTAATTGTTATAACCTATTAATGGAGTTATATTCACATTTTTGAATGGTGAATAATCCTTTAAAATAGATTGAATAAAAGGATGAAATTTGTTAACGAAGTATGTTCACGATTTTTGAATAGTGAATAACACGTTAAAGGAAATGTTTTAGAATGTGATATTTTAAACAGAATTAAAAAGATCTAACGATGTTTTAAAGGTGTTGAGATTCGAAACCATAGATTTCAACATTTATTGTTGAAATAGATGTTTCGAGAAATAAAAGGAAATGGTGGACTATAACACTGTTGTTATAGTAAATGATTTCCGAAAGGAAATGTTTTGAATAGTATTAGGATTTATATATCTATTTTAATTTCGAATCCCTATACTAGTGATTTTGGGTTGTCGTAACGATGTTTTACGTAACATTCGTTTTGGCCCAAATAAATATGTTTAAGAGAATGATTTTCTTAAAGAATGAAATATATACTTAATTCGATTTAAGTATATTGAATATTTTCTAAGTGTTGAAAATAAATAGGTTTGTGAATTACTTATGAATAAATAAGTATGGAATTGTTTTCCAATATGAAATGAATAATTAGAATTTATCTTTTTGAAGATAAATTGAAATGAAGAATTGAAATCGTATATGCATGGATATTTTGAAATATAAATTAATTATGGAATTTATAAATGAAAAGTGGAATTTGTTTGAAAATAAATATTGATTTATTTTTGAAGTATTGAAATTATATATCTTGTAAAGATATTTTGGAAAATAAATAATTTGGAAAATTATTTGGAATCTGGTGATGTATGCATATCCATTGATAGTTCAATAGCCGACTATCAATATTTCCCTTTGAATGGGTATTTGATGTGATTTGTTTGAATTTGAATGCACACTTATTTTTGAATAAGCGCTCACTATTCGGGTTAACCGGGAAAGGACCATGGGGTCGTATAACCCATTCCGAATATGTGATACGTCGTTGTGAATTGCATTTGAAGATCGGTGTTGAAGACCGGATATTTGCGAGAGCGATAGGATGACCTATCGATTGTTTCTGCACCGAGTCGCGCCGGTATAGAAACTCCCTAAGTGATGGGAAATCCGATCAGGATTGTGAATATCCGGATTGCAAGGACTTCTTTGTAAGTGCCTTCGGTTCTGTTCGAGCCCGGAACAGACTTGTATGGATTGTATGTCTGACATTACAAGTTGAGATATAAATCCGATTTCTTTCAAATATATTTCTGTTGGTGGCGGAGAATTTATTCTTTGCTTAACACCCTTCTTTGAGACGTACGAGCTCAAAGGTTATATAGTTGAAGTTATCAGCGATATATTCCCAATTTGGTAATGTGACATGCTGAGTGATGCTGAAATGATCATTGTGTTGATTATTTGTGATAGGATCGTTTATTTGATCGTCTATCCTTGTGATCATTGTGTTGATCATTTGTTGACCCAAAGCATGGCTTTTGTATAAAGTATGTTTTTGTGGACGTGAATTCGTCGAGCCTCACATCCCGTGAATGGTCAAAACAGGAAAGAAGCAGCAAGGTTATGAGGGGTAGCACCCTTTAGGATGTGTCCATTTCCTTCTGGAAAAGGGTGGTATCATGGTATGGAGCCCAGATACTTACTCATGTTGAAAACACTTTGTTATGATTGTGTGAATTGATTACGAGCGCTCGGTTGATAAAGGTCCCAAAGGACCGGGGGATGGCATATTCGGTCAGTTGTTACTCAGTTAGGAGTAACCCGGCCTTGTGTTGGTAGAGATCCGGTTTGGTTCTCGGGGATGTCCATCCAGAGGCATTCTCATGTGGCAATGGGAAGTTCCTTGGCCTGACCATTTGTTGGAAATCCAAAGAAACAATACGTGACTTGTACGGTTTTAGTTGTATAACCTGCCATGGAATGTGGCGGTAACCTGCTATTGAACATGGTTAGCTATAGTAGGCATACGATAATGGTCGTATGTTGGCTAAGATTTATATCTTTATTTTTGAAATGAATTTACTACACTATGCACTAGTAATAATATCAAATGTTATTTTAAATGCGTATCAAGCATCTTTGACTATCATAAGGAGAAATCTCCTCCGATTCTGCGTTTGCATTGTGTGTGTGTGCGGGAGGCCTTATGGTAGTCTCATTTTTAAAAGCATTGCGAATTGAATTTAAAAATATTCCTCTATTTGATTTTAAAGATAAATAAACTGTTTTGAGTTCTCACACCAGTCACATGACTGACTCGGAGTTTATTGTTTTCCTTCCTAAACTCTGGGTGCCCACCAATTTCCACACGGGCAGTCAAGAGTTAGGTTTATCAGGATATTCTGGATATTCTGGAGTTGCTGGAGGCAAGCTGGATGGCATGGCGTATTACTAGTTTATATAGTATTTCTTTTCCGCTGCACTGTTGTTGTCGTATGTTGTTGTACACTCTGATGATATGATGTAATGAAATGTGATGTAATGTAATAACTGATATAGTTCTTTGTTTAAAGATTATTCATTCATTATTATATGTTGTTCCGCTGCGAATTGTGAGATTCTGATGTTGTTCTGTTGTTTTCTGTCCCGTCCTATTTTCTTCTGTTTTTCTCCTTTTTCTCTATTCTCTTTTTCTTTCTATTTCTAAATTTTCTATCTTCTTTTCCCTCTAACTTCTACCTTTTTCTTTCTTCTTCCTTTTTCTTAAATTCTTTTTAAAACCCCATAACATTCCGGTTTTTGGCCTTCGATTTCTCGACAGTCGATAAAGTGAGTGTCGATGTTGAATTTTCGAAAGAACGAAAATCCGTACTGTTACACCTATCCACTGTGCACATGCACCACTGCTTCGGCGACTTCCAGCACCCTTCACCAACCTCTCCAAGAATCCATCCACCCCTTGACTTGATAACAACCATCACAAAATTCTCTGTTGCTTGAAAATTAAAATCAAGCAAAACACTCAACCTGGGAAAAACTTCACCAATATACATAGCAACTCTGTCAACTCTCACCTTCCTTCCCCGACCATCTTCCCCTTATCTTCCCTCCTCTCTTCAGTTAACACACCTCCTCCAGAAGGAATCCAAATTCCAAAATTTATTTCATGATTTGATATTATCAAAATACCAAATTCTACACTGTTCTAAATTCCTAACCCCTCAGTTGATTTTAAAACCTGATGCTTGTTTCTATATCCATGGTTTTAAAACATGCATTAAAGCTTAAAACATGTTTTAACAAATTTAAAGATGTTTGGTAATCTTTCCTTTAGAAACCATTATCTGTTGTTACTTATTTCCAGAAGTAACAGGTTTATTTTTCTAACTTAAAGTTTTACAAACCTAATCTATGCTAAATAACATAATTTGTTCACACAATAAACTCTAACTATGATTCAATCATATATAAGTGGATTTGTATTTAAATCCAAGAAATAACAGAAGCTTGTTTGTAGAAATTCACAACACACTTCTATGCATACTCAAGATTAATGTATGCAGGCATACAACAGTCAAGCATATATTCAAACTCATGCATATATAAAACTTTAAACAACCCATAAATTTGAATTACTCACTAAAGAGAAAGAACAAAACAGTTTTAATTGCTGCTGTTTTAATTTTCTTATTTAAAGGGCATTTGAATTAAACTTTAATTTCTGCAAAATCTTAATAGCTTGGATTTTAAAGGTAGAACTGTTTTTAAATATAGATTTACTCACCTTAAAAATGGAAACAGAAAGCATTCCATCTGCAATCCAATTTCCTGCAGCCTGAATTTCCATTTCATTAAATCTGAGCTTGCATGAATCTGAGCTAACTTGCAGTTTGAAATTGATTATAACATGATGCTTGCAGGCTTTTTGAATCTGCATTTGATGTTGATTTGGTCTGCATGCTTCCCCAGATTCTTGCTTGAATTGATTTATTACAGGTTGCAGAACTTTGTTTGTTTGTAGGTTTAAAAGAATTTGCAGATGTATTTTCTTTTGCAGATTTTAAAAACTTTGATTTGCAGTTCTTATACAGTTTGATATTTGCAGAATAAAGATTGAGTTTGGGTTGTGGAATTTTTAGAGTGAATGGGTTTTCAGTTTCTATAGATCTGAATTTTGATTCTTCATGGAAGATAAAATGTTTGAAATAAAGAGATTTGTTTTAAGTTTTATCTAAAATAATAAATTCAAACATTGATTTAGTAATGCCACTTGTTGCTTAAGTATGAAAATTAATTACAAGTGTCTACTTAAAAAAAATGAAGCTTAACACATGTAAGATTTTAATATAAAGATAAATGTCTTTGTTTATAAATGTTTTAATTTAAGGTAAAACCATTCTAACTTAATTTAAGATGTTTTGTATGTTTATTTACATTTATTCTTTAAATGATTACAAATGAATTATCCTTACATATTTAAATATTTGCTTGAATATTTTTAAAGATTATTTAAAACCATTTTCAAAGAGAAACTTTTTTTTTAAAAAGAAAAGAATAATGTTGAATTCATTTTATTCAAGAGTTTCAAATCAAAATATTATACTTTAATATAAATAAACTAAATTTATTTCAAAACAATTTAAGATAAAACGAAATAAACTTTATTATAGAATACAATTTTTTAACTATTATATATTTATAACAAAATATTTACTCTAATTTCCTTTTTGAAAATACAAGATAGATTTATAAATTGACTTATGAAAAAGTTTCAATACTAATTTCAATTTAGTCTGATCAATTCATAAATTATACACACACACACACATATATATATATATATTATAAATTTGAAAATATCCTTTATTAGATTTAAATTTAAAATTAAAATCAAAACACCTATTTACAATGTATACACATATATACATTATAAATAAAATATTTTTAAATCAGCTTAGAAAGGAAATTTTATCATTTAAATATTTTTAACATTTTAAAAACAATAAGATTCTCAAATTCAATTATTATTATAAATTTCAAAAGAATATCATTTATCAAACTAAATAATTATAAATTTTCAAAAAATATTATGTTTGAATTGGATTATTAAATCAATATTTCACATTTTAAAATAAATATTAATGAAATTATTAAATAAATATTGCCCAAATTTCCGGGACATCACAAGTAATATCATTTACATAAATATAAATAACTAAAATATCCTTTTTAGTTCTCTTAATAAAAAGAGTTTGATCAACCTTTCCAATTTCAAAATCAGAATCTATTTAATAGCTTTTAAGACATTCATACCAAGCATGGGGTGCTTATTTTAGACCGTATAAGGCTCTCTTAAGTTTATAGACATAGTCCGGAAAATTTTCGTATGTGAATAAAGGAGGTTGTTCAACAAAAACATTTTCTTTTATATAACCATGAAAAAGCACTTTTAACATCCGTTTGAAAAAGTTTGAAATTATGAAAACATGCAAAGACCAGTAAGATATGTGTTGCTTCAAGTCGTAGAACTGGAGCAAACGTTTCTTCATAGTCAATTCCTTCTTCTTGATTATATCCTTGTGCAACTATTCTAGCTTTATTCCTAGTTATATTACCTTGTTCATCTCCTTTATTTTTGAAGACCCATTTAGTACCAATGACTATTTGATCACTCAGTCTAGGAACTAGTTCCCAAACATTATTTCGTTCGAATTCGCTTAGCTCTTCATGCATATCTATAATCCAATAGTCAATAGTAGAGGCTTCTTCTGCATTTTTAGGTTCAATTTAAGAAAGAAATGTTACATGGCCCTTTTGATTCAGTTGATTTCTAGTTCTAACATGTGAATCAATTTCTCCTATGACATTTTCTATTGGGAGATCTCGTAAAATCCTAGGAGGAGATCTTAATTCATTTTTATTATGAAAAATGTTTTCATCTTCTTCAAAATTATGAACAATGTTTTCATCTTCTTTAAAATTATTTTGAGTAACCGTATTTGTGACCGTCTTAGGTATAACTTCATCATCCTCAAAAAATTTATTAATTAAAAAATTTTCGTTGAATGAAACATGAAGTGTTTCTTCGATTTTTTTGTTCTTCTATTGAAAATTTGATAGGCTTTGCTTTGTTCCGAATATCCTATGAAGATTCCTTCTTCAGATTTTGGATCGAATTTTCCAAGCTGATCTTTTATGTTTAAAATAAAACATTTTGAACCAAAAGTTTTAAAATAAGAAATGTTTGGTTTTCTTTGATGAAAAATTTCATATCGAGTGTTTTTGTTAAAGGTAGGTTGGAAACATGATTCGGAACATAGCAAGCAGTTGCTGCAGCTTCTGCCCAAAAATGTTTTGGTAATGTGCTTCCATTTAATAAAGTTCTTGCACATTCTTATAACGTTCTATTTTTCCTTTCTACAACTCCATTTTGTTATGGTGTTCTAGGAAAAGAAAAATTATGATAAATTTCCTTTTACTGAAAAAATGTTCAAAAGCTTCATTTTCAAATTCACCTCCATGATCACTTCTAATATTTTTTTTTTTTTTGAGATTTTGAATTCTCTTTTCGAAAATCTTGAAATTTTCATAAGTATCACTTTTATTTTTGAGAAAAACAGTCCAAGTATATCTTGAGAAATCATCTATTATAATAAATACATATTTGCTACGGTTTATAAACGGTACTTAAGTTGGACCAAAGAGATCCAAATGCAATAATTCTAATCGTTGTGCAGTAGAAATATTTTTCCTTGATTTGAAGGATGATTTTGATAATTTTCCTAATTAAAAAGCATCACAAATATTGTTTACTTTAAAATTCATTTTTTGTAAACCTTTTACCAAATCATTTTTAGATAATTTATTTACAGTTTTGAAATTAATATGACAAAATCTTTTGTGGCATAACCAAGGATCATTTTCTTTGGCCATTAAACACATATTTGTGTTGTAATTTACATTATTATTTAAAATATAAATATTTTTATCTCTAAAACCTTCACAAATAAGATTTTTATTTTGATCAGAAATGCTACACTAATTTTCAAAAACAGAAATATTGAATCCTTTGTCACACAGTTTGTTGATACTAAGTAAATTATGTTTCAAATTTTTAACTAATAAAACATCTATAATAAGAGGTTAATTAGATATACCGTTATTGCTAACATCACCTTTGTCGATGACATATCCTTTAGAATTATCTCCAAATGTGACAGAACCTCCATTTGTGTTGTTAATGTTTTTTAGCATCACTTTGTTTCCTATCATGTGTTTTAAGCCACCATTGTCTAGAATCCATTTTCCTCTCCTTAGGTGGTACCTGCAAAATACAGAATTAACATTGGTACCCACCATTTTATTTGGGTCCTAAGAGTTAGATCTAGGAAGCCAAACCCAAGAGGGTTCAGAATTCCTTTTGAAAATAAAATCTTTATTTTTATGAATAGTTTTTATAAAAGATTTTATATACTTATTTCTAATCAAAGAATTATTTGTTTTAGGAACCCAACTTTAATTAATTTAGTAAAATTTGAAAATTTAGAACTAGGTTTTCCAACTTTGTTATTCCCTTTATATAAAGAATTATTTTTCTTTGGAATAATTTTAGAAGATTGCTTATATCCTAGTCCTCTATTATTTGAAGCAGTTTGAGAATTTTCTATAATTTTGGAAAGATTTTTTCTGCCTTTATTAAATTAGAGACATTTTTAGTAATATCATCTAACTATGTTTTAAGGCTATAGTTATCTAATCGTAAAATCTTGACATTTGCTTTAAGATCATGATTTTCAATTAATAAAGCATCGTTCTTTTCTTTTTGTGTTTCTGTCTCTTGACTTAGCATAGAGAGTTGAGATGTTGTATTAGAACAAGATTCTTGAGTAACTTCAAGTTCTTCTTCTAAGATTTGTTTCTCATCACTTAGCATATCTACTTCAATTTCAGTTCCATCCAGTTTTTCAAGTAATCCTTTATATTTTCTTTTGACGTCTTTTAGCTTATGAAGTAATTCTGAGTTTATATTTCTATTAGATCATCAAAAGTTAGATCACTCACCTCGTCTTTTAGGGCATGAAAACATAGTTATCTTGTTCTCTATCACTATGCAGGTCACTATGTGATGATGAAGATGATTCTGAATCATCCCAAGGGACAGAGAAAGCTTTCTTCTTGAATCTATCTTTTTTGTGCTTAAGTTTGTCTTTCTTTTTCTCAAGATAGTCTTTCTTGATGTGGCCTTTCCTATGACATTCATAACATTCTAGAGTAGATGATGATGGTTTGTTGGTGTTGTTATTGTTGCTGGGGCTGTTCTTGTTATTTCTGAATTTGTTGTTCTTTCTAAATTTCAAAAACTTTTTGAAATTTTTAGCAATGAACGCCATAATTTCTTCATCTGAATCTGGTTCATCTTTTTTTGCCTGGAATGCTATATTTTTCTTATCATGAGCCTGTACTCATTTTGCTTGGAGATTAACTTCATAAGACATTAGATTTTCTATCAACTCCTCTCGTTTTATGGTTGAAATATTGTTAGCTTCTTTGATTGCTAAACTTTTCATTTCCACTCATCCGTTGGTGAGTTGAGGATTTTTGAAACAATATCAAAATATGTATAAGTTTCTCCTAATGCTATTAACGAATGATATATATCTTAAAACCTAGAGTACATTTCGTTTACAGTCTCATTTTGTTTCATTTTAAAATTTAGGAACTGATTTTTGAGCATAGAAATTTTACTTTGTTTGACTTTGTTAGTACCTTCATGTGTAACTTTAAGTGTACGCTAAATTTCATGACCAGATTTGCACATGCTTGTTCTGTTAAACTCATTTTTGTCTAATGCACAATATAGCATACTCATAGCTTTAGCATTTGCTGTAGAATCTAATTTTTGTGTGTTAGACCATTGTGAATATTCAGTAGTAGGCATAGTATATTCAGATTGTATAATGTTCTAGGTTTCATAACTACTTGCTTGTATATAAATTCTCTTTCTAGTAGCCTAATGGTTATATTTCATTCCATTAAATAGAGGCAATCGTGCAATAGATTGACATTCAAGAAAAGTATTGTTAGTTACAGTGCTGATGTTGTTTTCCACATTAAAATATATCAGATAACTATGTTAGGGTTATATGATGGCCTTGCTCTAATACCAAATGAAAGTGACTATGCTATAAGATCAAGTAATATGGAATATAATAAATAACTGGTGCAGAAAATAATAGCAGTAAAGTAAAATGACACCAAGAATTTTTATACCGGTTCGAACTCTCATTCTACATCCAGTCCATGACTCCTTCGGGAATTAATGCTAGCGACCCTCACTTAACCCGAAGGAGCAGGTGTTACACTGCTTGAGCAACCGAACAGGACTTAACTGCCTGAGCAACAGAACAGGACTTGGCTGCCTGAGCAACCGAACGTGACTTTCTTACAAACTGATTAACTTGACTTTGTGTGTTCTGAATAATACAGATTTGTCACATGTAGTACACCCTTCGTATAATCTTTTCCTCAAGAATGATGTGTATACTTGTGTGTGTATGAAGAATAGGAAGAATAGTATTGCTTGAAGAATATGGAAATAGAATCGTAAGCAATCAGTGTATAAAGATTTATAAATAATAGAATCAAGAATGCAATGCTCGTTAGATCAAGAAAGACTAGAAAATTAGGTGATTTGATCAATGATTCTTGAGTGTTTTTATAGTTTATGAAGAGTTATAACTTCTGGTAATAGATATATGTCAATAGTTAAAGGATGCATCTCTTCGGAAAGAAGATAACTCTTGGATCAAAGGAAGTGTCTTTTCATATTTTTGACTGTTGTAGGATTCAATCAACTAAACATGCTTGGTCAATCGACTGAATTCAAAAGGTGCCCAAAATACATGCACAGACTCAGTTGATTGACCAGGTGTATTCAGTCGACTGGTCCGTATTATAAATTTAACTATATATACTGACTCAATCGACTGGAAACACTTGGTTAGTAGACTGAGTACCGCTTTTTAGTGAAATTAAATATATGTGTGTGCATTTGAAGTTGACTAAAAAAATGAATTCAAGTTTTAATTGAATTTGTAAGTGATGAACCTTGAGGAAAGATTTTAACAAAACACTAACTAAACTCTATATATACACTTATTGATTCTTGCTAAACTATGTAAGTATACGAACCAAATTTTGAGTCGATGAGCGCAGAAGTTGTCTTAGTCGTAGATTCGTGAATTGTTGTGTCTTGTCAGCAATCAAAACCTATGATCCAATATGGAGAACATTGCTCAAATGTGACTCATGCTCCTTCTATGACTTAGAAAAGACAAGAATATCATCAACAAAAACCAGAATAACTTGTTGAGCACATTGCAGAAAATGCGATTCATAAGATCGATGAAGAAGGCAGGAGCACTGGTTAATCCAAAGGGCATGACTTACCATTCAAAGAAACCATTCTGTGTTCGAAAAGCGATCTTGGGAATGCTCTCCTTAGCTACGTGAAGCTGGTGAAAACCGGTAGAAAGATTAAGCTGAGATAGTACTTTAGATCCATAGAGATGATCAAACATATCATTGCTACGAGGCATAGGATATCGGTTCTTTAAGGCAAGCTTGTTCAGCTCTCTATAATCAACACATATCCTTAAAGAACCATCAGATTTGGTGACAAAGACCACAACTGCCCCTCATTCATAAAAGCTCCACCTAATCAGTCCCTTGGAAAACAAATCCACAATCTCCTTCTTCAACTCAACCTTCTCTCTGGAGGTCGTCTGTTTGGAAGGAAGAACAACTGGTCAGACATCAGGAATAAGATCGATGCGAAATTCAATTTTCCACTTCGGAGGAAGAGAAGTGACTGCACCAAAAACATCAGGATAATCCCTGACTACAAGGGTGGAGTCAAGATCACTAGGCTGAGCATCAAGTGAGAAGATAAAACTGCCTGCATTATCCTGAGGCATTCGACATTCAATTACCAAAGGCTCACCCTGCTTGCTTACCAGGGAAACGGTTCGGGCCTTACAAGAAATGACAGCATCATATCGCTTTAACCAATCATCTCCAAATAAAATATCAAATGCATTAAATCCAAAATATAGAAATCTCCAGAGAATCGACGCTTCTTGTAAAGAAGATTCACCCCTTTACAAATCATACTAAGATTGGCGGAACCGCTGATGGAATTAGTCACATATAATGATGAATTCGCCAATTAAGGTTGCAAGATATGCTCATATTTATTACAGAGATCAACAGATATAAAGCTATAGGATGCACCAGTGTCAAATAAAACACAAACAGGAAAACCATGCAAAGAAAATGAGCTCTGAAGAGTACCTTGGTTGCCACTGGCAGGAGGAGGAGGAGTGGAAGAAGTCATGGCAAAGACTACAGATGTCTTCCCTCTCTGTTGGGTGGGACAATTATTCTTGAAATGGCCAAGCTGCAAATAGAGGTGGCAAAGGTTTTTTCTGGTTTCCTGGGCTGGAGGAGGAATGTAACATCCTGATATTTTCAACCATTCGCATCTACACATACCGGATTTGAATTGCTCAAAATACCATATTGTTAATTTATATTGGGCAAAAACTCAGCATATACAGTAAATAAAATAATCATAAAATCATATACACAGAGTAATATACAATATGCAGCGGAAACAAAATGAATAGTAGTTCATGAAGTTACAATATATATATATATATATATATATATATATATATATATATCAGAGTTAAATAAGATACAACAGAAGTTTTAAATACAATAGTTAAATACAAGATCATATTACATCACTGGAATGGACTGAATAACTGCAAGCTAAAAAGATGTAGATGGATCTCCAAATGAAGTTCCAACTCCAAAGGCGAGTCTCAAAAGCTGTATCACTCAGTCTGACCCAAACGTAAAGTAAAACACAAAACACTCGAGTCAGGAATAACATTTTTATATCAATAAATCCAACTCAAGTGAAATAACAACAGAAATATAAGTGACTTAAAGGATGTTTGGGATAACCATCCCTTAAGGATTCGTTAAACTATCTACTATGTAGTAATATATGCTATTATAATAATGCCTAAAGTAAAGTATAATATATTTAAAAAATAGCATTAAGTCGTTACCCATATCCCCCTTAACACATTTATAGTGCCAATAGTCCATACAATACCATAGTCCCTCCTGATCGGGAGGCCACGAGAGGATACTCCATAGGTACGACAAAAATCAAACTCGTAGTAAAACACGCTAGGTTAGGTGACACGGCACAACTACGCAATGCCAGGGTGATATACCAATTACACTTCCGGACCGGTGGTAACGCATAACCGCAGCTACCGCCCACCTCGAACCACGCTCCCAAAAAAATCAAAAGGTGCACCCAATAAATCACAAAGTAATAGAATGGTATCGAAGGAGTGTGTCCGATCAGACGAGCTACCTCATTAGCCCATCGATTGCTCCTGTTTTAGCCACATTATGGTAACTCACGAGAGTCGGGTCCACGTATATACCTCATATAGGATCGACGCCACCATCCTACTTCATTCTGGAATCTCCACCGCGTACACAGTTGTTAAAGTGGTTTTTGGAGTTGGCAGAGAGTATGACAACTTCTGATCCCGGTCTCTTTAATAACCAAATGTTATTATAACACCGCGGTTATTTCAAAAATAGTTTAGACTTCAAAACCAAAATATTATTGCCGTTTTAAAACCATATCGATACGATATCATTTCCATTTTAAAATCAAATAAGATATCATTTCCATTTCAAATATATCCATTTCTAAAATCATAGCACTTCAAAGTTATAACACTTTCGAAACCAAACACTTGAAATTATAACACTTCCAAAACATAATACTTTGAAATTCATAACTTTGAAAACATAACTTCCACCACTTAACAGTTTAGATATTAAAATAGTATGTATAATAAAATAGTTAATAAAATAAAATAGTTTATAATTTAAAATAGTTATATTAAAATAGTTTATATTAAATTAGTCTATATTAAAATAGTTTATATGAAAATAATTTATATGAAAATAATTTATAAAGTAAAATATATAAATGTTTTTAAATATAATTTAAAATTACTTTATATAATAAAATAGCTTCCTCAAATTTCATAAATCGATCCCAAATCAACTCAATTTCCAAAATTTAAATTTAATTCGATCTTAAATCATCAATTTCAATTCAATTCAGTTTCTCAATAAACCATTACAAACTATATCGATTTCAAATACAGATTTGAGCCATAAATAAACCATTTCAATTTCAATATATTTCAAATCTTTGAATATTCAAACATTTCAAAACTAGATTTGACAATTTCATATATATATATATATATACATATATATATATATATATCAAATTCACCTCAATATTACTTAGCTTTGAAATACTCATTTAATAAAATCCAATATCATTTAAATAAAATCCCAAATTTCAAATCACTAAATATTCCCTTCAATTTTATTTAAACTTGAAATGTTCATTTTAAATCATCTTAAACCAAAATTAAGTTATGAAATCGTATCCTTTAAAAACCTCAAATTCCATAAGTTTAGATCGATTTAATTAAATAAAATTCTTAACTAAATACGATTTCAAATTAATTTCAAATCTATCTTCTCAACCTTAATTTTTTAAATCATTATAAACTCTATATTAAAATATAATTCAAATAAATATTTAACCATATTATATTTTAATAAATTCAAACTTTATTATTTAACTTATTTTATATTAAAACAAATTTATACATAGCTTAAAATGAAGAATTTAACTATATATAAAATAAAATTTATATAATATCTAAAATCAATATTTTTATAAAACCATATATTTCTTTCCAAAAACCATAGAAATCATTTTGAAAATATTATATATAGACCAACGGTGTCTGTATATAATTTTCTATCGTATGGTCAAGTGATAATAATTTTTCATTTCAATTCGCAATTTAAATATATAGACGGGTATATATCATTTCAACCCATAATCTCAAATTCAATTCAAATGAAAATTTCTTGGGTTTATCATTTGAATCCATAACGATTTTCTCGTATTCGACAGATCGTTCGGGTATGTATTATTTCAACCCATAGTGATTTTATACTAACAGGGAACTTGCAGAGTGATAACAGATATGATAATATAACAGGTATATATCATCAATGTAAATAACAAATAATGGTGCAGATGTCACAGGTGAACAGATACAGATAACAACATGTATATATGGCAATGCAAATAACTAACAGCAGCCTGTTTTAATTGTCGTTTCAATTGAAATCAAATTTAATAAATATAAGAACGTTAATCATGAGTGATTGCTTACCTTTCGAGGTTAGAGAGTTTGACAACCGAACAGGCTATAAATTCCAAAACAAAGCAAGATTAGCATGATTTGACGAACAAAGCTGGTAAGTAGGAATAGACGAATTCAAATCAGAACTGGATCGATGAAGATAAATGGCATAAGTGAACTTATATCTATATATAACTATATACATGAGAATCAAAACTCTAATTTCACACATATATTAAATTATATATATGTGGATTTCAAAAATCATTGTTTTAAATTAAATTTCGTACACTAAAGTCAAGCATATGAATAAAATAAAATTTTGAATCAATACATTAAAACTTACTGGTTTTATATAAACTGATATATAATATGCTTATTATAAAACTGCCAGATTTCCCATATAAACTAAATATATATGCATTAATATGACTTTTACATTATACCACTTACATACATATTTAAAACAAAATATATATTTCCAAGCTAATGCATATATACAACAGGCTACAAACAGACATAAGTATATATATATATATATATATATATATATATAAACTATAATATATATATACATACATACATACATAAATATATATATATACATACATAACTAGATATATATATGTAGTAAACATATATGCAGGCTAAACTAACAAATATATAAAAGCTTATGTAAACCTATACATATACAACAAACAAATAGCTTTATCTGCTAACATATATTCTATATAACCTATATATATACCAATGTAAGCATTTATACTACAATTATATACATGGGTATACGCATATAAAATCAAACTGAACACGGAACGCAAATTTTTAAAAATCTGTACATATATAAAATATCTATATATAAGTTATGTTAACCTAGCGTACATAATATTACACATTTATAAACTTTATACAAAATAAATGCAAACCTATGTATATTTTCCAACACATATATCCCATTAGCAGTATGTATATAAAATTTAGTCAATAAAATTTTTGAAACTCATATATATATGACACATGGCAAAATTTATATTTGAATACTATATATATATATATATATATATATATATATATATATATATATATATATATATAAACCGACGTTATCATATACCTATAAACATAAAAAAAATCCAAACTGTAAATATATATAACTTAACATATACTTTTAAACTTCTATATACTTACATATATATATACAAACATGCATGAAAAGAATGGCAGGGGCTGCATGAAAGCAAGGGAAGCAGGAGAGGAGTGGGTATGCACATGAATCTGATGGTGGCCAGGGGAAAAGTTCACTGGGGGAACACGTGCATGTTTTGATGGATGGGAAGTGGTGACTGTGGCTACCACGTTGGGGTATTGATGCGGGTGGACCAACTTGCGTGGGTGGGTTTTGTTGCACTCTGTCAGGCTCGAGTTTTGAGTATTTGCATGGAGGCGGGGCAGCTGAGGCTGTTGTGGTGGGTGAGGGAAGCAAAGACGTCGGGAAGTGCAGCCATAAGAAAACGATAGAGAGGTAAAAAGCTAGGCTTCAAGTTGGAGACACATTACAAGCAAAAGGAAGTGAAATTTTGTGTTTAGTTATATTAATATCTATTTCAAAATAAACATACTAAAGGGAATTTTAGAAGATGAATATGAACTGATAGGAATAGAAATGGGTAGATATAAATTCTAAAAAAAACTTGTGACTATTGGGTAATAGGCGGTGAGGTATGAAAGGGTAAGAAACCAAAAGACTCAGGTGCGGAACTGATACGGATACCATTTCGCCGATTCTGCTGCGTAACGGACTCCGAAGTATATAAATGAATATGCTATGGAGATCATGATGATGAAACGATCAAAACGGTATACAGATATAAGTGGTAAGATCATCGTATCAAAGGTCAATAATCGGCACCGAAAATGCTGCAAATCTGCCAGAATTAAGATAAACGGGGTGATAGCAGTCAAAATTTGATGAAATAAAATATGACGTTTCACTCAGAAGATGATTTACAAATTTTCTATAGAAGAATATTAAGGTTTGGAAAACATTTTATTACCATAAATTTTTAACTGATTGGAATTGAAATAGAATTACGCTAGAAAATAAACTTTTCATATTTTCAGCTGAAAATATACCAGTTGCTATGTTAAAAGAGACGTATTCCAAATATAAAAAATTTATATCCAAAATTAATTATTGAATTTTCAAAAAATTTTAGTTAATTACATTATTTAAACAGTTAAATTTATGGGTCGTTACACTCTCCCCCACTGAAAACTTTTCGTCCTCGAAAAGGAATGAGGTAGGAGAATAGAAACAACCAGAAAGAAAATAGACTGGAATACAAATAAAATAATTAATTTTAAACCATATAAATTTCGATTTAAATTAATTAATATTCAACAATTGATTTTAAATTCAAGGTATTTTAATAAGTTGATTAAATTTCAGTTTATAGATTCCTTCAAAATAAAATTTATATCTCATTTATTATTTAATTAACTTATTACTTAATTTATCCCAATTAACATTTTTATAATTAAAAACAAAGTGCATAACATTTTTTTATATCCACTCAAATTTTATTTATAAAATCATTTTATACTGTATATTATCCAATTACATATTCAACTTCTGAATAATTTAGGTAAGTTATATTGGAATGCAATTGAGTATTATACAAGAAATTCCCAACTTCAAATTTTTCTCAAATTTACATATTTATTCAAGATTTTTGCTTCATTTATAATTGAAATCATCTTTTAAGAAAATTTAAGATTTAAATTTCCGATTCACCTCAGACCATTTAGAGATAAATATATATACTATATATATCCAAATCAAATCTATAATCATATACCAATATATATTATAATTCAAATCAAATTCATTTTTCAAAACAAAGTATAGCAAAGCTACTAATTGGTCTTTCCACTTCGAAACTCGAAAATGAATATCAATGATGCGGCCGCCATCATCGAAATTATTTTCCAACGACAAAAGAGGAGAGCACTGATTTCAATATTTTAAAATTCTTTGAAACGATTTCTAGTTGAAAATACTGAAAATAATTTACAATTTAAAACTTTAAACCAAAGTTTGAAATTCTCAGAAGTTAGATTCTCAAATTCATTTTTTATTCATTTTAAACTCTAAATAAATTTATAAACCATATTTTATAACTTGCCTTTATTTATATGTTGGAAAAATCAGTAGTTTACAAAACAAATAATGAAAATCAAATGTTATCATTTTAACAACCAATTCAATTAACAATTCAATTTCAGAAAATTGTTCTCATATATATATATATATGTATAATATAATCATAAAAAATTTAATTCATTTACCAATTTTGAAAATAATATTGTGTCGGTTTGATCTATTCAAGTGTTTTGGAATTCCTATCGATAGCGTTCATCAGACGAATCGATCGAAAGCCCAAATCAACATCATGACTCAAATAACATAATATATATGTATATGCATAAACATTTTTAATATTAATTTACAAATACACTTCCTCGCTTGACGATTCAAGAATGGATTTCAAAGCAAGGATAGAGATTCAAATTTGATGGACTCAAATCAAAGAGAATTTTGATTCGAAGATTGGTTCGAAACAAAGACAAGATGATTAAATAACAAACAAAGATAAGATGATTAAATAACAAACAAAGATAAGATGATTAAATAACAAAATAGGAAGATAGATAAGTTTATATAAATCGAGGGCAACCTTAACCGGCTCGAGCATGACTTCGAGGATACGATCGATGCAGAATTCCGAGGCAAATCGACATTCAATCATGAGAGATAGAATTCAGGCATGGCAGGAGATAGATAACATCGTAAAATGAGGATACGAAATCTTCGGTAAATCAATGCTATTGTAAAGGAGTTTCACCCTTTTACAAATCATTCAGTGGAGCTATGGGATGCTCCAGAATTAGAAGAATATGAATATGGAGAGACAAGAAAGGATTTTGGAACCGACGGGAATGTTCCAAAATTCAAAGGAAACCGAATCGAAGAAGAAGGAATTCAAGCTCGAATGGAAGTGATTCTGTAATTAAATCTACTTCATATGCCGTGTTTTTCCTAAAACCAAAGCTCTGATACTATATGTAACATCCCGATATTTTCAACCATTCTCATCCACACATGCCGGATTTGAATTGCTCAAAATACCAGATTGTTAATTTATATTTGGCAAAAACTCAGCATATACAGTAAATAAAATAATCACAGAATCACAGACACAGAGTTATATACAATATGTAACGGAAACAAAATGAATAGTAGTTCATGAAGCTACTATATATATCAGAGTTAAATAATATATAATAGAAGTTTCAAATACAATAGTCAATTTCAAGATCAGATTACAACACTGGAGTGAACTGAATAACTGTAAGCTGAAAAGATATATATGGTTCTCCAAACGATGCTCCAACTCCAAAGGTGAGTCTCAAAAGCTGTATCACTTGGTCTGACCCGAGCGTAAAGTAAAACATAAAACACTTAAGTCAGGATTAACATTGTTATATCAATAAATCAAATTAAGTGAAATAACAACTGAAATACAAGTAACTTAATGGATGTTTGGGATAACCATCCCTTAAGGATCCATTAAACTATCTACTATGTAGTAATGTAGGCTATTATAATAATGTCTAAAGTAAAGTATAATATATTTTAAAAAAATAGCGTTAAGGCGTTACCCATATCCCCATGAACACATTTTATAGTGCCAATAGTATATACAGTACCGTAGTCCCTCATGATCAGGAGGCCACCAAACCCTATAGGTAAAACACAAATTAAACTCGTAGTAAAGCACGCTAGGGTAGGTGATACGACACAACTAGCTAATGTCAGGGTAGATATGCCAATTACACTTACGGACCGGTGGTAACGCGTAACCGCAGCTGCCGCCCACCTCGAGCTACACTCCCAAAAAAAATCAAAAGGTGCACCCAATTAATCACAAAGTAATAGAATGATATCAAAGGAGTGTGTCCGATCAGAGGAGCTACCTCATTAGCCCATCGATTGCTCCTGTTTTAGCCACCTTACGCCAACTCACGGGAGTCTGGTCCACGTATATACCTCATATAGGATCGTCGCCACCGTCCTACTTCATTCTGGAATCTCCACCACGTATACAGTTGTTAAAGTGGTTTTCGGAGTTAGCAGAGAGTATGACAACTTTCGATCCCAGTCTCTTTAACAACCAAACATGATTATAACACCGCAGTCGTTTCAAAAATAGTTTAGACTTCAAATCTAAAATATCATTGCCATTTCAAAACCATATCGATACGATATCATTTTCAGTTCAAAATCAAATACGATATCATTTCCATTTCAAATATATCCATTACTCTAAAATCATAGCACATCGAAGTTTTAACACTTTCGAACCAAACACTTGAAATTATAACACTTTCAAAACATAATACTTTGAAATTCATAACTTTGAAAACATAACTACCACCACTTAACAGTTTGGATATTAAAATAGTATGTATAATAAAATAGTTTATAAAACAAAATAGTTTATAAGTTAAAATAGTTACATTAAAATAGTTTATATGAAAATAATTTATATAAAAATAATTTATAAAGTAAAATGTACAAATAGTTTTGAATATAATTTAAAATTATTTTATATAATAAAATAGCTTCCTCAAATTTCATAAATCGATTCAAAATCAACTCAATTTCCAAAATTTAAATTTAATTCAATCTCAAATCATCAATTCCAATTCAATTCAGTTTCTCGAGAAACCATTCCAAATTATATCGATTTCAAATACAAATTTGAACCACAAATAAACCATTTCAATTTCAGTATATTTCAAAGCTTTGAATATTCAAACATTTGAAACTAGAGTTGATAATTTCATATATATATCAAATTCAACTCAATATATTTAGCTTTGAAATACTCACTTGATAAAATCCAATATCATTTGAATAAAATCCCAAATTTCAAATTACTAAATATTCCCTTCAATTTTATTTAAACTTGAAATATTCCTTTTAAATCATCTTAAACCAAAATCAAGTTATGAAATTGTATCCTTTAAAAACCACAAATTCCATAAGTTCAGATCGATTTAATTAAATAAAATTCTTAATTAAATACGATTTCAAATCAATTATAAATCTATCTTCTCAACCTTAATTTATTAAATCATTATAAACTCTATATTAAAATATAATTCAAATAAATATTTAATCATATTATATTTTAATAAAATCAAACTTTATTATTAAACTTATTTTATATTAAAACAAATTTATACATAGCTTAAAATCAAGAATTTAATTATATAAACAACATTTACATAATATCTAAAATCAATATTTTTATAAAACCATATGTTTCCTTCCAAAAACTATATAAATCATTTTCAAAATATTTATATATATACCAACGGTGTCTGTATATAATTTTCTATCCTATGGTCAAGTGATATAGATATTTATCATTTCAATCCGCAATTTAAATATATATACGGATATATATCATTTCAAACCTCAATCCCAAATTCAATTCAAATGAAAATCGCTTGGGTTTATCATTTCAATTCATAATGATTTTCTTCTATTCTAAGATCGTTCAGGTATGTGTCATTTCAATCCAAAGTGATCTATACTAACAAGGAACATGCAGAGTGATAACAGATATGATAATATAACAGGCATATATTATCAATGTAAATAATAGATAATGGTGTCAGATGTCATAGGTGAACAGAAACAGATAACAATATATATATATATATATATATATATACATGGCAATGTAAATAACTAACAGCAACATACTTCAATTGTCGTTTCAATTGAAATTAAAATTTGATAAATATAAGAACATTGATCGTGAGTGATTTCTCACCTTTCGAGGCTAGAGAGTTTGACAACCGAACAGGCTACGAATTCCAAAACAAAGCAAGGTTGGCACGATTCGACGAACAAAGCTAGTAAATAGGAATTGATGAATTCAAATCAGAACTGGATCGATGAAGATAAATGGCATAAGTGAACTTATATATATAACTATATATATGAGAATCAAAATTCTAAATTCACACATATATATAATTATATATGTGTGGATTTCAAAAATAATTGTTTTAAATTAAATTTCATACACTAAAGTCAAACATATATATATAATAAAATTTTGAATCAATACATTAAAACTTACTGGTTTTATATAAATTGACATACGTATGCTTATTATAAAACTGCCAGACTTCTCATATAAACTAAATATATATGCATTAATATGACTTTTACATTATACCACTTACATACATATTTAAAACAAAATATATATATTTACAAGCTATTGTATATATACAACAGGCTATAGACATACATAAGTACACACACACACACACACACACACACACATATATATATATATATATGTATGTATAAACTATAAAATACACATACACAACTAGATATATATGTGTAGATTAACGTATATGCAGGCTAAACTAACAAATATACAAAAGCTTATGTAAACCTATACATATATAACAAACAGATAGCTTTATCTACTAACATATATTCTATATAACATATATATACATATATATATATATACCACTATAAGCATAATACAATTTTATACATGGGTATACCCATATAAAATCAAACTGAACACGGAACCTAAATTTGTAAAAATCTGTACATATATAAAATATCTATATACAAGTTATATTAACCCAACGTACATAATATTACACATTTATAAACTCTATACAAAATAAATGCAAACCTATGTATATTTAGCAACACATATATCCCATTAATAGTATGTATATAAAAATTTAGTCAATAAAATTTTTGAAACTCATATATATATGACACGACAGAAATTATATTTGAAAACTATGTATATATATAAACCGACATTATCATATACCTATAAACAAATAAAAATCCAAACCGTAAATATATATAAACTAACAACATACTTTTAAACTTCTATATACTTATATATATATATATATATATATATATATATATATATATATATATATATATATAAACCTGCACGAAAAGAATGGCAGGGGCTGCATGAAAGCAAGGGAAGCAAGAGAGGAGTGGGTATGCACGTGAATCTGATGGCGGCGAGGGGAAAAAGTTCATGGTGGGAGCGCGTGCGTGTTTTGATGGATGGGAAGTGGTGACTGTGGCTACCACGTTGGGGTATTGATGCGGGTGGACCAGCTTGCGTAGGTGGGTTTTGTTGCGCTCTGTCAGGCTCGGGTTTTGAGTATTTGCATGGAGGTGGGGCAGCTAATGTTGTTGTGGTGGGTGAGGGAAGCAAAGACGTAGGGAAGTGCAGCCATAAGAAAAAAAAAAGAGGTGAAAAGCAAGGCTTCAAGTGGAGACACGTTATAAGCAAAAGGAAGTGAAATTTTGTGTTTAGTTATATTAATATCTTTTTCAAAATGAACATACTAAAGGGAATTTTAGAAGATGAATAGGATCCGGTAGGAATAGAAATGGGTAGTTATAAATTCTGAAAAAAAACTAGTGACTATTGGGTAATAGGCGGTGAGATATGAAAGGGTCAGAGACCAAAAGACTCGGGTGCGGAACCGATACGGGTACCATTTCATTGATTCTACTGCGTACTGGACTTTGAAGTATATAAATGAATATGCTACGAAGATCAGCACGATGAGACGATCAAAATGGTATACATATATCAGTGGTAAGATCATCATATCAAAAGTCGATAATCGGTATCAGAAATGTTGTAAATCTGCCAGAATTAAGATAAACGGAGTAATAGCAGCCAAAATTTGACGAAGTAAAATATGTGGTTTCACTCAAAAGATGATTTACAAATTTTCTATAGAATAATATTCAGGTTTGGAAAATATTTTATTACTATCAATTTTAAACTGATTGGAATTAAAACAGAAATACACTAGAAAATAAACTTCCATATTTTCAGATGAAAATTTACCAGTTGCTATGTTAAAAGATACATATTCCAAATATAGAAATTTTATTTCCAAAATTAATTATTGAATTTTCACGTAATTCCAATTAATCACATTATTTAAACAGTTAAAATTTGTAACGTTTGCGATTTTTCGTTGACGAAAACCGACATCAATACGTCTACTGTATCAACTGCCGAGAAATCGAAAGCCGAAAAACCATACCGTTAGGGTTTAAGAAGAAGAAAAAGTAGAAGAAGATAGAACAGAACAGAAAGAAATAACAGAACAACATCAGAATCTCACAATTCGCAGCGGAACAACATATAATAGATAAATGAATAATCTTTAAACAAAGAACTATATCAGTTATTACATTACATTACATTTCATTACATCATCAGATTGTACAACAACAAACACCATCAACAGCGGAAAAGAAATACTATATACTAGTAATACGCCATGCCATCCAGCTTGCCTCCAGCAACTCCTGAATTCCAGAATATCCTGATAAACTTGTCTCTTGACTGCCCGTGTGGAAATTGGTGGGCACCCAGAGTTTAGGAAGGAAAACAATAAACTCCGAGTCAGTCATGTGACTGGTGTGAGAACTCAAAACAGTTTATTTATCTTTGAAAACAAAATAGAGGAATCCTTTTAAAGTCAATTTGCAATGCTTTTAAAAATGAGATTACCATAAGGCCTCCCGCACACACACACAATGCAAACGCAGAATCGGAGGAGATTTCTCCTTATGATAGTCAAAGATGCTTGATACGCATTAAAAAGAACATTTGATATTATTATTAGTGTATAGTGTAGAGAAAATCATTTCGAAAATAAAGATATAAATCTTAGCCAGCATAGACATTTCGAACTATGCCTACTATAGCTACCATCCAAACAGTGGGGCGCCACCATAAGTGAATGATAGGTTCTACAACTAAAATCGTACAAGATCGTATTGTTTCTTTGGATTTCCAACAAATGGTCAGGCCAAGGAACTTCCCATTGCCACATGGAAACGCCTCTGTAATGACGTCCCGAGAACCAAACCGGATCTCTGCCAACACAAGGCCGGGTTACCCCTAACTGGGTAACTACTGACACGAATATGTCATCCCTCGATCGTAACCGATCTATCCGAGGATCCTCGATTTCCAACAACCACAAAATATGCAGCAACAACATAGGTTAAATATCTGGGCTCCATACCATGATACCACCTCTATCCAGAAGGAATGGCATACACTAAAGGGGCGCTACCCCCTAATAACCTTGCTGCATCCTTCCAGTTTTGACCATTTTCGGGGTGTGAGGTCCGACGAAGTCTCGTCCACAAAGCCACACTTTATACAAAAGCCGTGCTTTGGGTCAATCAAATGATGATAGAAATGATCACCAAGATAAATGATCAAATAAATGATCCTATCACAAATGATCATACAATGATCATTTCACAGCAACACTCAGCATGCCACACTACCAAATTGGGAGTATATCACTAATAACCTTCAACTATATAACCTCTGAGCTCGTACGTCTCAGAGAAGGGTGTTAAGCTAAGAGAATAAATTCTCCGCCACCAACAGAAATATATTTGAAAGAAATCAGCTTTATATCTCAATTTGCAATGTCAGACATACAATCCATACAAGTCTGTTCCGGGATCGAACAGAACCGAAGGCACTTCCAAAGAAGTCCTTGCAATCCGGATATTCACTAATCACGACCGGACTTCCCGTCACTAAGGGTGATAAAACCTCTATATCGAAGATCAGCCGATGTAGAGTAACTCAACGGTAATCCTTCCGTTTTCACAAATATCCGGTCTTCAACACCGGTCATCGAATGCAATCCATTACGACGTATCACATATTCGGAATGGGTTATACGACCCTAAGGTCCTTTCCCGGCTAACCCGAATAGTGAGCGCTTATTCAAAAATAAGTGTGGCATTCAAATTCAAACAATCACAACAAATACCTATTTAAAGGTAAATATTGATAGTCGGATTATTTAACTATCAATAGGCGTGCTCAACATCACCAAGTTCCAAATAATTTCTCAAATTATTTACTTTCCAAAATATCTTTACTAGATATAAAATTTTCCACACTTCAACATTTGAAAACCAATTTTCAAATTACTTTTCAATACTTTATCAACTTTTGAAAACAAATTTCAATCATTTTCCTTACTCGGAAATACTTTCATTTCAACATGGTTCATTTAAACCAATTAAATAAATCCTTAACGATTTACTTTATATTTACGTTCCAAATCCGTAAATTAATTCCCACACTTCAAAAATAAATCAACATTTATTTTTAAACAAATTCCCCTTTTCATTTATAAATTCCATAGTGAATTTACATTCTAAAATATTTATGAATATACGATTTCAATTATTCATTTTCAATTTATCTTAAAAAATAAATTCTCAAAACATTTCATTTCACATTGGAAAAACATTTCCATACTTATTTAATATAAGTACATTACAAATCTATTTATTTTCTACATTTGAAAATATTCGATATACTTAAAGCAAAATTTAGTATATATTTCATTCCTTAAGGAAATCATTCTCTTAACACATTTATTTGGGTCAAAAACGAATGTTGTGTAAAACATCGTTACGACGACCCAAAATAACTAGTATAGGGATTCAAATTTAAAATAGATATATAAATCCCAATACTATACAAAACATTTCCTTTCGGAAACCATTTACTATAACAACAGTGTTATAGTCCACCATTTCCTTCAATTTCTCAAAAACGTCTATTTCAACAGTGAATGTTGAAATCTATGTATTCGATACTTAATGCATTTTAAAACGTCTTTAAAATCATTAACTTCATTTCATAATATTCCTTCTCCAAAACATATCCATTTCATTTAATAATATATTCACCGTCCAAAATCGTGAATATAATTCCTTTCATATATTCCTATATCCAACTTATCAAATTCAATTGATTTCGGATTTATAAACAACGTTTATAAACTCCATTTATATTTTTATGAACTTCTATTTAAAAAAATCCTTTTCATATCTCATTTTAAATGCCAAAATCCGATTTATAAGTTGATCACTTATAAATCTTATATTTTACAAAATTTATCCATTTTATATCTTCATATTTCATAAATTTATAAATTTCAATTCACTTATGGAATCCATTTTTTTCCACTTTATTACTTATAAAAACTCGTTTTATAATTCCAGTATTTTTAATTTATAAATATCAATTTTATAAATCTTTTATATAAACCGTTTATAATAATTCAAAATTCTCAATTAAACCATTTTATAAATAAATCACTATTTATTTCAAAAATCTTAATTTGGTTATATTTTACAAAAATTATAACTTTTATAACATTAAACTTATAACGTTAATTTATTTAAAATAAATCAATTCAAAATTTCAATAAAACGTATACTTTCAAAAATCACTTTAAAAATTCCTTTAAAACCAAAATCATTATTTTAAAACTTCAAAAATGGATCCGATGATGCAGCAGCACCAAATAGTCAATCACGACATCCGAATATCATATATCGATATGATAATCAACAAATATCAAAATATCTGTTAATAAATCAATACAGTTGAGGAATCCAGTTGGATCCCTCCAACCTGTTTCCCTGCATCCATAAACATTAGCACAATACCAATTCCGCTCCAGTATGGAATTATCGCGGTATATGGGATTTATAAAATATTATCCGCTTAACAGACGGCGCAATAGGGTATCATCCGCTATACAATGCGGGAAATCAACAACTGCAATATATACATATGCCAATATATATATTGCTATTATATATAATACCAATTTCACTGTTTATGAAATATTCGCGGTATATGTTTTTATTAAATAACATCCGCTTACTAACGGCGCATAATGTCTATTTTAACAATCAATAGATAACAATCATCATTCAAACATGCATTCATATATTTTAAATCTAACTATTTAAAATATAAATCGAAACCGATTCGATTGAGTGAGAAGTTCTCACCTTGATTTCAATTTCGTTTTCAGCTTTTATTTCGAATAAAATTAAACGGTCGTTTAATTTTACCCAAAATTTTCACTGACTCCAATCGTCTCCAATCCAATTGCATCGCGTAGTGCTCGTCCATACGATTCCAACGCAACTGGGTTCGCGCGTTTTCGACCTCGTATGTAAAAGATACGAATTTTTAAAGATTACACGATTTTATATAAACAAATTTTACAACTTTTATTTTGTAATTAACCCAAAAAAATTCCTGGCCGTGCATCTCAAGCAAAGGAATCAGGACCGTGTGCATCATCTCTCCCTCATCACTCACGTAATTCCTACAGATACTAGCCGCATACGCACAAACCCATATAGGCCGAACTAGGGTTAGCGAATCCGACCACCACGATGCTTGAAAACACAATCAGGAAGCGCCACTTGGAAGCCCCTAACCTTCTCTACCCTCGGCCTGGGTGCGGCCAAGCTCGGCCATCTCTGGTGCACGCAAATCGAGAATGAACGCATGCCTTTGAACGCAAATTCCCGTTGATTCGTAGCTCCAATTTCGATCTCCACCGTTGAACACGAAGATCTCGCTGCCCTCTACAATATTGTAGTTAAACGTTTTTGATAATTGTCGACGGATTGAGAGATCGGAGGGGTAGAAATTGGAAAGAGTTCGGCCATTAAAAGGAAGCCGGCGGCTGATGATAGAAACCCTAATTTTTTTTCTCAAATGAAGGCAAAGGGGTTCTTTTATAGATTTTCAAATGAAAACACTATTCATTTTCAATTTTTTTTGAACTCCGACGTGCGGTAACTGATGTTTCTAGGGTTTATCCCGCGTTCCGGACGCAATGGAACAAGTTTCGGAAGCTAATTCGATCATCTATACGAGTTATGGCAATAAACGATCGATTTAAAATTAAACCGATTAAATCGATTTCTAGGCGTTTTCGCTTGCACCGGACAAACGGCAAATCCAATCGACTTGAAATTTGAAACCTTACAATAATATCGCATTACGGATCCGATGAAACTGGTTTCGTCAAAATCCGAGACTTTTTGAAAAATGACTATTTTAACTCGCCGAATTAAAATTAAAACAATTTCGATGCGTTTCGAGCTGCCACGATCAAACGATAACTCCGATTGCTACGAAAATTGAAATCCGATAATAACTAACTATTACGGATCCAATGGAACTGGTCTCGACCAATTCTGAGACTGTTCGAAAATTGGGTATTTTTAGTCGATAATTAAATATTAAAATATTCAATTTTCATAGATTAACTCCAAATTCAATTTTAAAAGTTCTATAATATCGTTCTAACTCCAACATGATAAAATAAAATTTTACAAATCAATTTTAATCATATTAAACCCAATTTTCAATTATTTCTGTATTTTCAACTATTTAATTATCGATTTAATTATCCAATTAAATCCAATTATTCGAAATAAAATTTATTCGACCTATAAATTTCACTTATTAATATTTTTATTTAATTAAATATTCAAATTTTAATTAATAAAAATTCTGGGTCGTTACAGACTTCCCCCCTTAAAAGAATTTCGTCCTCGAAATTACCAAGTAAGAAAAGTTACAGAATTTATTAACTTTCCAAAATCCATAGTTAAACTTCTTACAATAATTTTACTAAGTTTCCAAATCATACTTAGTTAGCTTTCCAAAAACAACTACTATTGTTTAACTTTTAATTCCAAATCAAAGTTATAGTTTTCAAAATTTTCTAAAAATTCCCAAATTTTTTCTAACGCCTTTAATTTTCGAAAAAATTCGCCATAGTCTCCTTTACGCGGCTCGATCTGAAAAAAAAATGACAGTATATATATCACAAATATACATCTCATCAAGTGATGAGGCATCCCGCAGGGAAAAAAGTGTATGATCCGAGATATGTACCTTATTTATTTTATTAGCGAGCATATACGGTTAATATAGCGCGAAAGCGAGCTCCAAATGCGAAGCAAGCGCAATCCGCACCTACTAAACACTCAACAACAACATGAGAATCATGCATATATGAAAATAGTATCAATATACATCATATAGCAACATTTATATATGCCAATATAGCAAATGCAACTAAAGCAACAAATGAAACCATCAACCAACTAAATATTCATTCATATTCTCATTAATATTTAATGAATTGGTTTTCAATTTTAATCACATTTGATTCATTTACATTGGATTTTATCAACATTCATTCTCAATTCAATTAGTTAACATTTACTAATTTAAATCCAATTCACATTCAATTCTATTCAAATTTATATATTATCCATTTGAATTTAATTACATAGCTTCCAATTTTGCCAATTCAATTTCATTAACACTTAATGAATTATATACAATCAACTAACAATCAAATAACAACCAATGTTTATTCAATACAACCAAATTTATTCACTTATTAATTTACTTTGACACCAAAATCAACTTCACTTAAGTTATATTTCATTCCAAACACCTTTTGTTTAATTTAACTTAAGTTTTCACTTATAAATCCAATTCAAATTCCAATCCTATTTAACTTTTTACCAAAGCTAAATTTATTAACTCCAATCCTAAGTTCAAAACTTATTTCACTTATATTCATCATCTTATAAGTTATACAACTTATATTCAACAATTACTACTTGGATTTCGAAATTCAATTTGTATAAGTTATCAACTCATTTATCATTTCCATAATATTTAAATAGGATTCTAGAGTCTTTTCAACCTTTCAAAACCATTTTTTTTAAATCAATTCAAATTACCTTCTGAATTTCCAAAACCAAATCCCTTATTTTCCAACAACTTTTCTTTAAAATAATCTGGCAGCAATTCCTCTTTTGGAAACTCGAAAATGAACACCAATGATGCCGCGGTCATCATCGGAATTATTTTCCAGCGACCGAAAAGAGTTTGGAGCTTTAATTTCTCCAAAATAATTTTCCCAAATATCAAATCAATTCAAAACACTTTCCTGGAATTTTATTTTCAAATTATAAATCACATTTATAAATCTTTTACTTATATAATTTCACTTCTTATATATAAGATTATTTCACAAGTGTAAATTATTTTAATTATAATTCATACTTATAATTTGATTGCTATACAATTCATTCTTTTACAATTGTTGTTTTAATTTAACTTATTCAACAACCAAACAATCAATTCATATACACTGTAAATAATTCTGAAAAATTATTCCTTTATATATAAAATATAATCAAGGTAAAAATTATTTCATTTACCCAATTTAAATAATACTATGTCGACATGCCTCGTTTAAGTGTTTAGAAATCCCTATCGATAATATGGCGTCCCACACACCGACCAGAATCCACAAACAGCTCAACGGATAAGCAAACACAATATAAAACAATTTTATATTTACTAACAAATTTGCTCTTATAGCTATTATTACACTCACACTCATTCTAGAGTACTACTGACTCTATCTCTAATGAGTAACACCCAACAGAGCCATGGTTGTGGCTTAACCATAAGCTCTGATACCAAATGTAACGTTTGCGATTTTTCGTTGACGAAAACCGACATCAATATGTCTACTGTATCAATTGTCGAGAAATCGAAAGCCGAAAAACCGTACCGTTAGGGTTTAAGAAGAAGAAAAAGTAGAAGAAGATAGAACAGAACAGAAAGAAATAACAGAACAACATCAGAATCTCACAATTCGCAGCGGAACAACATATAATAGATAAATGAATAATCTTTAAACAAAGAACTATATCAGTTATTACATTACATTACATTTCATTACTTCATCAGAGTGTACAACAACAAACACCATCAACAGCGGAAAATAAATACTATATACTAGTAATACGCCATGCCATCCAGCTTGCCTCCAGCAACTCCTGAATTCCAGAATATCCTGATAAACCTGTCTCTTGACTGCCCGTGTGGAAATTGGTGGGCACCCAGAGTTTAGGAAGGAAAACAATAAACTCCGAGTCAGTCATGTGACTGGTGTGAGAACTCAAAACAGTTTATTTATCTTTGAAAACAAAATAGAGGAATATTTTTAAAGTCAATTCGCAATGCTTTTAAAAATGAGACTACCATAAGGCCTCCTGCATACACACACAATGCAAACGCAGAATCGGAGGAGATTTCTCCTTATGATAGTCAAAGATGCTTGATACGCATTAAAAAGAACATTTGATATTATTACTAGTACATAGTGTAGAGAAAATCATTTCGAAAATAAAGATATAAATCTTAGAGAGCATAGACATTTCGAACTATGCCTACTATAACTACCATCCAAACAGTGGGGCGCCACCATAAGTGAATGATAGGTTCTACAACTAAAACCGTACAAGATCGTATTGTTTCTTTGGATTTCCAACAAATGGTCAGGCCAAGGAACTTCCCATTGCCACATGGAAACGCCTCTGGAATGACGTCCCGAGAACCAAACCGGATCTCTGCCAACACAAGGCCGGGTTACCCCTAACTGGGTAACTACTGACACGAATATGTCATCCCCCGATCGTAACCGATCTATCCGAGGATCCTCGATTTCCAACAACCACAAAATATGCAGCAGCAACATAGGTTAAATATCTGGGCTCCATACCATGATACCACCTCTATCCAGAAGGAATGACATACACTAAAGGGGCGCTACCCCCTAATAACCTTGCTGCATCCTTCCTTTTTTGACCATTTCTGGGGTGTGAGGTCCGACGAAGTCTCGTCCACAAAGCCACACTTTATACAAAAGCCGTGCTTTGGGTCAATCAAATGATCATAGAAATGATCACCAAGATAAATGATCAAATAAATGATCCTATCACAAATGATCATACAATGATCATTTCACAGCAACACTCAGCATGCCACACTACCAAATTGGGAGTATATCACTAATAACCTTCAACTATATAACCTCTGAGCTCGTACGTCTCAGAGAAGGGTGTTAAGCTAAGAGAATAAATTCTCCGCCACCAACAGAAATATATTTGAAAGAAATCAGCTTTATATCTCAATTTGCAATGTCAGACATACAATCCATACAAGTCTGTTCCGGGATCGAACAGAACCGAAGGCACTTCCAAAGAAGTCCTTGCAATCCGGATATTCACTAATCACGACCGGACTTCCCGTCACTAAGGGTGATAAAACCTCTATATCGAAGATCAGCCGATGTAGAGTAACTTGACGGTAATCCTTCCGTTTTCACAAATATCCGGTCTTCAACACCGGTCATCGAATGCAATCCATTACGACGTATCACATATTCGGAATGGGTTATACGACCCTAAGGTCCTTTCCCGGCTAACCCGAATAGTGAGCGCTTATTCAAAAATAAGTGTGGCATTTAAATTCAAACAATCACAACAAATACCTATTTAAAGGTAAATATTGATAGTCGGATTATTTAACTATCAATAGGCGTGCTTAACATCACCAAGTTCCAAATAATTTCTCAAATTATTTACTTTCCAAAATATCTTTACTAGATATAAAATTTTCCACACTTCAACATTTGAAAACCAATTTTCAAATCACTTTTCAATACTTTATCAACTTTTGAAAACAAATTTCAATCATTTTCCTTACTCGGAAATACTTTCATTTCAACATGGTTCATTTAAACCAATTAAATAAATCCTTAACGATTTACTTTATATTTATGTTCCAAATCCGTAAATTAATTCCCACACTTAAAAAATAAATCAACATTTATTTTTAAACAAATTCCCCTTTTCATTTATAAATTCCATAGTGAATTTACATTCCAAAATATTTATGAATATGATTTCAATTATTCATTTTCAATTTATCTTAAAAAAATAAATTCTCAAAACATTTCATTTCACATTGGAAAAACATTTCCATACTTATTTAATAATAAGTACGTCACAAATCTATTTATTTTCAACATTTGAAAATATTCGATATACTTAAATCAAAATTTAGTATATATTTCATTCCTTAAGGAAATCATCCTCTTAACACATTTATTTGGGTCAAAAACGAATGTTGTATAAAACATCGTTACGACGACCCAAAATCACTAGTATAGGGATTCAAATTTAAAATAGATATATAAATCCCAATACTATACAAAACATTTCCTTTCGGAAACCATTTACTATAACAATAGTGTTATAGTCCACCATTTCCTTCTATTTCTCAAAAACGTCTATTTCAACAATGAATGTTGAAATCTATGTATTCGATACTTAATGCATTTTAAAACGTATTTAAAATCATTAACTTCATTTCATAATATTCCTTCCCCAAAACATATCCATTTCATTTAATAATATATTCACTGTCCAAAATCGTGAATATAATTCCTTTCATATATTCCTATATCCAACTTATCAAATTCAATTGATTTCGGATTTATAAACAACGTTTATAAACTCCATTTATATTTTTATAAACTTCTATTTAAAAAAACCCTTTTTATATCTCATTTTAAATGCCAAAATCCGATTTATAAGTTGATCACTTATAAATCTTATATTTTACAAAATCTATCCATTTTATATCTTCATATTTCATAAATTTATAAATTTCAATTCACTTATGGAATCCATTTTTATTTCACTTTATTACTTATAAAAACTCGTTTTATAATTCCAGTATTTTTAATTTATAAATATCAATTTTATAAATCTTTTATATAAACCGTTTATAATAATTCAAAATTCCCAATTAAACCATTTTATAAATAAATCACTATTTATTTCAAAAATCTTAATTTGGTTATATTTTACAAAAATTATAAGTTTTATAACATTAAACTTATAACGTTAATTTATTTAAAATAAATCAATTCAAAATTTTAATAAAACGTATACTTTCAAAAATCACTTTAAAAATTCCTTTAAAACCAAAATCATTATTTTAAAAATTCAAAAATGGATCCGATGATGCAGCAGCACCAAATAGTCAATCACGACATCCAAATATCATATATCGATATGATAATCAACAAATATCAAAATATCTGTTAATAAATCAATACAGTTGAGGAATCCAGTTGGATCCCTCCAACCTGTTTCCCTGCATCCACAAACATCAGCACAATACCAATTCCGCTCCAGTACGGAATTATCGCGGTATATGGGATTTATAAAATATTATCCGCTTAATAGACGGCGCAATAGGGTCTCATCCGCTATACAATGCGGGAAATCAACAACTGCAATGTATACATATGCCAATATATATTGCTATTATATATAATACCAATTTCACTGTTTATGAAATATTCGCGGTATATGTTTTTATTAAATAACATCCGCTTACTAACGGCGCATAATGTCTATTTTAACAATCAATAGATAACAATCATCATTCAAACATGCATTCATATATTTTAAATCTAACTATTTAAAATATAAATCGAAACCGATTCGATTGAGTGAGAAGTTCTCACCTTGATTTCAATTTCGTTTTTAGCTTTTATTTCGAATAAAATTAAACGGTCGTTTAATTTTACCCAAAATTTTCACTGACTCCAATCGTCTCCAATCTAATTGCATCGCGTAGTGCTCGTCCATACGATTCCAACGCAACTGGTTTCGTGCATTTTCGACCTCGTATGAAAAAGATATGAATTTTTAAAGATTACACGATTTTATATAAACAAATTTTACAACTTTTATTTTGTAATTAACCCAAAACAATTCCTGGCCGTGCATCTCAAGCAAAGGAATCAGGACCGTGCGCATCATCTCTCCCTCATCACTCACGTAATTCCTACAGATACTAGCCGCATACGCACAAACCCATATAGGCCGAACTAGGGTTAGCGAATCCGACCACCACGATGCATGAAAACACGATCGGGAAGCGCCACTTGGAAGCCCCTAACCTCCTCTACCCTCGGCCTGGGTGCGGCCAAGCTCGGCCATCTCTGGTGCATGCAAATCGAGAACGAACGCATGCCTTTGAATGCAAATTCCCGTTGATTCGTAGCTCCAATTTCGATCTCCACCGTTGAACACGAAGATCTCGCTGCCCTCTATAATATTGTAGTTAAACGTTTTTGATAATTGTCAACGGATTGAGAGATTGGAGGGGAAGAAATTGGAAAGAGTTCGGCCATTAAAAGGTAGCCGGCAGCTGATGATAGAAACCCTAATTTTTTTTCTCAAATGAAGGCAAAGGGGTTCTTTTATAGATTTTCAAATGAAAACACTATTCATTTTCAATTTTTTTTGAACTCCGATATACGCGCGGTAACTGACGTTTCTAGGGTTTATCCCGCGTTTCGGACGCAATGGAACAAGTTTCGGAAGCTAATTCGATCATCTGTGTGAGTTATGACAATAAACAATCGATTTAAAATTAAACCGATTAAACCGATTTCTAGGCGTTTTCGCTTGCACCGGACAAACGGCAAATCCAATCGACTTGAAATTTGAAACCTTACAATAATATCGCATTACGGATCCTATGAAACTGGTTTCGTCGAAATCCGAGACTTTTTGAAAAATGACTATTTTAACTCGCCGAATTAAAATTAAAACAATTTCGATGCGTTTCGAGCTGCCACGATCAAACAATAACTCCGATTGCTACGAAAATTGAAATCCGATAATAACTAACTATTACGGATCCAATGGAACTGGTCTCGACCAATTCTGAGACTGTTCGAAAATTGGGTATTTTTAGTCGATAATTAAATATTAAAATATTCAATTTTCATAGATTAACTCCAAATTCAATTTTAAAAGTTCTCTAATATCGTTCTAACTCCAACATGATAAAATAAAATCTTACAAATCAATTTTAATCATATTAAACCCAATTTTCAATTATTTCTGTATTTTCAACTATTTAATTATCGATTTAATTATCCAATTAAATCCAATTATTCGAAATAAAATTTATTCGACCTATAAATTTCACTTATTAATATTCAAATTTAATTAAATATTCAAATTTTAATTAATAAAAATTCTGGGTCATTACAAAATTTATGGGTCATTACACTCTCCCCCACTCAAAACTTTTCGTCCTCGAAAAGGAAGGAGGTAGGAGAATAGAAACAACCAGAAAGAAAATAGATAGGAATACAAGTAAAATAATTAATTTAAAACCATATAAATTTCAATTTAAATTAATTAATATTCAACAATTGATTTTAAATTCAAGGTATTTCAATAAGTTGATTAAATTTCAGTGTATAGATTCCTTCAAAACAAAATTTATATCTCATTTATTATTCAATTAACTTATTATATAATTTATCCCAATTAACATTTTTATAATTAAAAATTAAGTGTATAACATTTTTTTATTATATCCACTCAAATTTTATTTATAAAATCATTTTATACTGTATATTACCCAATTACATATTCAACTTCTGAATAATTTAGGTAAGTTATATTAGAATGCAATTGAGTATTATACAAGAAATTCCGAACTTCAAATTTTTCTCAAATTTACATATTCATTCAAGATTTTGGCTTCGTTAATAATTGAAATCATCCTTTAAGAAAATTTAAGATTTAAATTTCTGATTCACCTCAAATCATTTAGAGATAAATATATATACTATATATATCCAAATCAAATATATAATCATGTACCAATATTTATTTTAATTCAAATCAAATTCATTTTCCAAAACAAAGTGTAGCAAAGCTACTAATTGGTCTCTCCACTTCGAAACTCAAAAATGAATATCGTTGATGCAGCCACCATCACCGAAATTATTTTCCAGCGATAAAAGAGGAGAGCACTGATTTCAACATTTTAAAATTCTTTGGAACGATTTCTATTTGAAAATACTGTAAATAATATACACTTTAAAATTTTAAACCAAAGTTTGAAATCATCGGAAATTAAATTCTCAAATTCTTTTTTTTAATTCATTTTAAACTCTAAATAAATTTATAAACCATATTTTATAACTTGCCTCTATTTATATGTTGGAAAAATCAGTAGTTTACAAAACAAATAATGAAAATCAAATGTTATCATTTTAACAACCAATTCAGTTAAAAATTCAATTTCAAAAAATTATACTTATATATATATATATAATATAATCATACAAAGTTTATTTCATTTACCAAATTTAAAAATAATATTGTGTCGGTTTGCTCTGTTCAATAGTTTTGGAATTCCTATCGATAGCGTTGATCGGACGAATCGATCGAAAACCCAAATCAACATCAACGAATCAAACAACATAATATATATATAAACATTTTTAATATTAATTTACAAATACACTTCCTCGCTTGACGATTCAAGAATGGATTTCAAAGTAAGGATAGGGATTCAAATTTGATGGACTCAAATCAAAGAGAATTTTGATTCGAAGATAGGTTTGAAACAAAGATAAGATGATTAAATAACAAACAAAGATAAGGTGATTAAATAACAAACAAAGTTAAGATGATTAAATAACAAAATAGGAAGATAGATAAGTTTATATAAATCGAGGGCAACCTTAACCGGGTCGACCATGGCTTCAAGGATAAGATCGATGCAGAATTCCGATGTCGGCATTCGATCGTAAGAGATAGAATTCAGGCATAGTAGGAGATAGACAATATCGCAAACCGTGGATATAGAAATCTTCGGTAAATCAATGCTATTATAAAGGAGTTTCACCCATTTACAAATCATTCGGTGGAACTATGGGATGCTCCAGAATTAGAAGAATACGAATAGGAAGAGACAAGAATGGATTTTGAAACCGAGGGAATCGTTTTAAAATTCAAAGGAAACCAAATCGAAGAAGAAGGAATTCAAGCTCGAACGAAAGTGGTTCTATAATTAAATCTACTCCATATGCTGAGTTTTTCCTAAAACCAAAGCTCTGATACCACATATAACATCTTGATATTTTCAACCATTCGCATCCACACATGCCGAATTTGGATTGCTCAAAATACCTGATTGTTAACTTATATTTGGCAAAAACTCAGCATATACAATAAATAAAATAATCACAGAACCACAGACACATAGTTATATACAATATGCAGCGGAAACAAAATGAATAGTAGTTCATGAAGCTACTATATATATATCAGAGTTAAATAAGATATAATAGGAGTTTCAAATACAATAGCCAAATGCAAGATCAGATTGCATCACTGGAGTGAACTGAATAACTGGAAGCTGAAAAGATGTAGATGGATCTCCATACGAACCTCCAACTCTAAAGGTGAGTCTCAAAAGCTGTATCACTCAGTCTAACCCAAGCGTAAAGCAAAACACAAAACACTCAAGTCAGGATTAATATCCTTATATCAATAAATCCAACTCAAGTGAAATAACAACTGAAATACAAGTAACTTAAAGGATGTTTGGAATAACCATCCCTAAGGATCCGCTAAGCTATCTACTATGTAGTAATATACGCTATTATAATAATGTCTAAAGTAAAGTATAATATAATTAAAAAATAGCGTTAAAGCGTTATCCATATCCCTCTTAACATATTTTAAAGTGCCAATAGTCTATAAAGTACTGTAGTCCCTCCTGATCGGGAGGCCACCAGAGGATACTCCATAGGTACGACACAAATCAAACTCGTAGTAATGCACGCTAAGGTAGGTGACACGGCACAACTAGGCAATGCCAGAGTAGATATACCAATTACACTTTCGGACTAGTGGTAACACATAACCGGAGCTACCGCCCACCTCGAACCATACTCCCAAAAAAATCAAATGGTGCACCCAATCAATCACAAAGTAATAGAATGGTATCGCAGGAGTGTGTCCGATCAGAAGAGCTACCACATTAGCCCATCGATTGCTCCTGTTTTAGCCACATTACGCTAACTCACGGGAGTCGGGTCCACGTGTATACCTCATATAGGATCGTCGCCACCATCCTACTTCATTCTGGAATATCCACTACGTACACAGTTGTTAAAGTGGTTTTCGGAGTTGGCAGAGAGTATGACAATTTCCGATCTCGGTTTCTTTAATAACCAAATGTTATTATAACACCGCGGTCATTTCAAAAATAGTTTAGACTTCAAAACCAAAATATCATTGCCATTTAAAAACCATATCGATACAATATCATTTCCATTTCAATATCAAATAAGATATCATTTCCATTTCAAATATATCCATTTCTAAAATCATAGCACTTCAAAGTTATAACACTTTCGAAACCAAATACTTGAAATTATAACACTTCCAAAACATAATACTTTGAAATTCATAACTTTGAAAACATAACTTCCACCACTTAACAGTTTAGATATTAAAATAGTATGTATAATAAAATAGTTTATAAAATAAAATAGTTTATAAGTTAAAATCGTTATATTACAATAGTTTATAATAAAATAGTTTATATGAAAACAATTTATATGAAAATAATTTATAAAGTAAAATATATAAATATTTTTAAATATAATTTAAAAGTACTTTATATAATAAAATAGCTTCCTCAGTTTTCATAAATCGATTCCAAATCAACTCAATTTCCATAATTTAAATTTAATTCCTCAAATCATCAATTTCAATTCAATTCAGTTTCTCGATAAAACTTTCCAAATTATATCGATTTCAAATACAGATTTGAACCACAAATAAACCATTTCAATTTCAATATTTTTCAAAGCTTTGAATATTCAAACATTTCAAAACTAGATTTGATAATTTTATATATATGTCAAATTTACCCCAATATTATTTAGCTTTGGAATACTCACTTAGTAGAATCCAATATCATTTAAATAAAATCATATTTCAAATCACTAAATATTTCCTTCAATTTTATTTAAACTTGAAATATTCATTTTAAATCACCTTGAACCAAAATCAAATTATGAAATCATATCCTTTAAAAACCTCAAATTCCATAAGTTCGGATCGATTTAATTAAATAAAATTCTTAATTAAATACGATTTCAAATCAATTTCAAATCTATCTTCCCAACCTTAATTTATTAAATCATTATAAACTCTATATTAAAATATAATTCAAATAAATATTTAAACATATTATATTTTAATAAAATCAAACTTTATTATTAAACTAAATTTATATTAAAACAAATTTATACATAGCTTAAAATTAAGAATTTAACTATATATAAAATAACATTTATATAATATCTAAAATCAATTTTTTTGTAAAACCATATATTTCTTTCCAAAAAACATAGAAATCATTTTCAAAATATTTATATATAGACCAACGGTGTATGTATATAATTTTCTATCCTATGGTCGAGTGATACGGATATTTATCATTTCAATCTGCAATTTAAATATATATACGGGTATATATCATTTCACTCGCAATCCCAAATTCAATTCAAATGAAAATCGCTTGGGTTTATCATTTCAATCCATAATGATTTTCTTCTATTCTACAGATCATTCGGGTATGTATCATTTCAACCCATAGTGATTCTATACTAACAAGGAACTTACAGAGTGATAATAGATATGATAATACAACAGGCATATATCATCAATGTAAATAACAGATAATGGTGTCAGATGTCACAAGTGAACATATACAGATAACAGCATATATATGGCAATGTAAATAACAGATAATGGTGTCAGATGTCACAAGTGAACAGATGCAGATAACAACATATATATATGGAATGCAAATAACTAACAGCAGCATATTTCAATTGTCGTTCCAACTGAAATCAAATTTAATAAATATAAGAACGTTAACCGTGAGTGATTGCTCATTTTTCGAAGCTAGAGAGTTTGACAACCGAACAGGCTACGAATTCCAAAACAAAGCAAGATTGGCACGATTCAACGAACAAAGCTGGTAAATAGGAATAAATGAATTCAAATCAAAACTGGATCGATGAAGATAAATGGCATAAGTGAACTTATATATATCTATATATATAACTATATACAGGAGAATCAAAATTCTAAATTCACATATATATTTTATTAAATATATGTGGATTTCAAAAGTCATTGTTTTAAATAAAATTTCATACACTAAAATCAAACATATATATGAAATAAAATTTTGAATCAATACATTAATATTTACTGGTTTTATATAAACTGACATACATATATATATATATATATATATATATGCTTATTATAAAACTGCCATACTTCTCATATAAACTAAATATACATGCATTAATATGACTTTTACATTATACCACTTACATACATATTTAAAAAAAAAATATTTAAAAGCTAATGTATATATACAACAGGCTAAACTAAGTTATATGCAAAAGCTTATGTAAACCTATACATATACAACAAACAAATAGCTTTATCTACTAACATATATTCTATATAACCTATATACATACACCACTGTAAGCATTTATACTACAATTATATACATGGGTATACCCATATAAAATCAAACTGAACACGGAACGCAAATTTGTAAAAATATGTACATATATAAAATATCTATATACAAGTCATATTAACCCAACGTACATAATATTACACATTTATAAATCTATATAAAATAAATGCAAACCTATGTATATTTACCAATACATATATCCCATTAACAGTATGTACATAAAAATTTAGTCAATAAATTTTTTGAAACTCATATATGTATGACACACTGCAAAAATTATATTTGAAAACTATATATATAAACCGGCATTATCATATACCTATAAACAAATAAAAATCCATACTGTAAATATATATAACTTAAAAACATACTTCTAAACTTCTATATACTTACATATGTATACAAATCTGCACGAAAAGAATGGCAGGGGCTCCATGAAAGCAAGGGAAGCAGGAGAGGATTGGGTATGCACATGAATCTGATGGCGACCAGGGAAAAAAGTTCACAATCGGAGCACGTGCGTGTTTTGATGGATAGGAAGTGGTGACTGTGGCTGCCACATTGGGGTATTGATGCGGGTGGACCAGATTGCGTGGGTGGGTTTTGTCGCGCTCTGTCAGGCTCGGGTTTTGAGTATTTTAATGGAGGCGGGGCGGCTGAGGCTGTTGTGGTGGGTGAGGGAAGCAAGGACATAGGGAAGTGCGGCAATAAGAAAACAAGAGAGAGGTGAAAAGCTAGGCTTCAAGTTGGAGACACGTTACAAGCAAAAGGAAGTGAAATTTTGTGTTTAGTTATATTAATATCTATTTCAAAATGAACATACTAAAGGGAATTTTAGAAGATGAATAGGAACCGGTAGGAATACAAATGGGTAGATATAAAATCTAAAAAAACTAGTGACTATTGGGTAATAGGCGGTGAGATATGAAAGGGTAAGAAACCAAAAGACACGGATGCAGAGCCGATACGGGTACAATTTCACTGATTCTGCTGCGTAACGGACACCGAAGTATATAAATGAATATGCTACGGAGATCAACACGACGAGACGATCAAAACGGTATACAGATATCATTGGTAAGATCATCATATAAAAATTCGATAATCGGTACCGAAAATGCTATAAATCTGCCAGAATTAAGATAAACGGAGCAATAGCTGTCAAATTTGACGGAAAAAATATGACGTTTCACTCAGAAGATGATTTACAAATTTTCTATAAAAGACTATTCAGGTTTGGAAAACATTTTATTACCATCAATTTTTAACTGATTGGAATTGAAATAGAATTACACTAGAAAATAAACTTCCATATTTTCATATGAAAATTTACTGGTTGCTATGTTAAAAGAGACGTATTCCAAATATAAAAAATTTATTTCCAAAATTAATTATTGAATTTTCGCAAAATTTCAGTTAATTACATTATTTAAACAGTTAAAATTTACGGGTCGTTACAAGGAATAGAAGTTCTGACAGGGGATGAACATCTGTTGGCGTAGTGATCCTTTTGGTCACACTTGAAACAAGTGATGGAAGATAGGTCAAGAGATCTCTTCGAAGAAGAAAAACCAAGACCTTGAGAATTCTGCCACTTCTTCTTCTACTATTGGAAATTGGGCTTCCTCTTCTTCAAATTACTAGAACTACCCTGAGATGCTTACACAGCCTGCTTACACTTGGAATTAGGGTTCTCGAATCTAGTAGCCATATCCATAAGAGAAGTGAAGGTGGCATGAACATGACTAATCAAGCGGTCATAATACTTGGGCGAGCACCATGAATAAACTTCTCATTCTTTTTGAGCGGGTTGTCAATCAAGCTAGGACCGAACTTAGATAGCTCATTGAACTTCCTCTGATACTCAACAAAAGTTATATCTCCCTTCTCAAGGTCCATGAATGCCCTATACAAGTGAGATTTCCTGGCTTGGGGCATCCACTTGGTCACAAAAGCATCCCTGAAAAAGGATCCAAGATAAGATAAGATAAAGGAGATAAATTTAAAAGATAGATTGAAAAGAGATAAGCTCGAAAAGGATAAGTAAGGATCTCACCTGAACTCCTGCCAAGTAATATTAGCCTCGACAGTCTGAGCGATAACAGATTCCCACCAATCTTGGCGGACTCCTGTAACTGCTAAGTAGCCAACTGACGCATCTGAGCATCAGTGATCTCAAGTCCAATAAAAATCCTCCCTAAACCCTTCAGCCACTACCGAGCCTTGGTAATACTATATGCTTCAGTGAACTTGGTACCTCCAAGTTGAGTGTACCGCTTACAAAGCTGGGTGAACCTAACAGGCTGAACAAGCAGAACAGGTGCAACAACAGGTGGTGTAGGGGCATTTCCATGACCCCTACCATGAACACTCCTACAGTTACTCATCTAGAAAAAAAGGAAGAATAGATTTTAGAACAAAGATAAAGGTCCAAAATTCAAAAGAAATTCTAAATCAAGGAGAATCCTAACCAACAATTTCACGTTCGAATGAAATATGCACCCGTAATTAATTCTACTCATTCTAGGGTATTACTACCCTATCTCTAATGAGGTTTGACTCCATATGCTAAGTTTTCCTAAACCGAGCTTTGATACCAATTGTAACGACCCGCTATTTCGAACCATTCAAATCGATAATAATTCACACATGTCCGACTTGAATAGCTCAAAACAACAGATTATTAATCTATAATTGGAAAAACTTAGCATATACAGTAAATAAATCAAACTCAAAATCAGGGACACGTAGTTTTACAAAAATAAGCAGCGAAACAGATAAATAGCAATTTATGAAGCTACTATAGAAATAACATTATCCAAAATAGAATACAACAGAAATCCAATATACAGAAGTCTCTAACACAAAAGCAAATGACAAGCCTGAAACATATAACTGGAAATAACAGGAATAACAAAAAAACTAAAATAGATAAGATAGATCTTCCAATCGAACTCCAAGCTCCAATAGGCGAGTTTCAAAAGCTGTGACACTTAGGTTGACCCGAGCATAAAGCAAAAAACAAAACATTCAAGTAAGGATTAACATTCTTATGCAAGTAAATCAAACTCAAGTGAAATGTTAAGTGAAATGCAACATAACTTAAAGGATGTTGGGATTCCATCCTTTAAGGATCCAATAAACTATCAACATACATAGTACAATACGCTATATACATAATGTCTAAAGTAAAGTAAACTATCAAAATAACGTTAAGGCATTACCCATATCCCCATTAACATATTTTTATATATTCTTGAAGTCTATACAGTATCGTAATTCCTCTGTAAACTGGAGGGCTATCAGAGGGCACTCCATAGGTATGGTGCAAACCAAACTCGTAGAGGGCGTGATAAGGTATGTGACAAGGCATACGAGGCAACACCCAAGTTAGGATACTACCGTTTTACGGATCCGGACTGGTGGTAATGCATAAAAGCTACTACCACCCACCTCGAGACACACTCCCAAATCAAAGGTGTATCATCAAATCACGAAAGCAATAGATATGGTTTCGAAGGTGCGACCTCACTTGGCCCAAAGTGGCTCCTATTTTAGTCACATCAAGCTGACTCGTGGGAGTCAAGGCAGTGTTCATACCACACATAAATGTTTGCCAAACCATCCTACTTCGTTTTGGAATCTCCACCACGTGCACAATTATTAAAGTGGTTTTTGGTGTTGGCAGAGGGTATGACAGTATCTGATCCCGGTCTCTTTAACAACAAATGCTTATTTCACACCGTGGTCATTTTATAAAATCACCTTTGTAAACATTTAAAATAAAACCTCAAATCATAAATTTAAATCAAAATTAAGCATCAACTTCAAATTTATTTATTTAAAATATTCACTTAATCACTTTTTATAACATTTTATATAAAATCTCAAATTAAAAATTTAAATCAAAATTACATTTCAATTTCAATTTTATTTAAATTTGAAAATATTCATTTAATCACCTTTAACTATATCAAGTTATAAAATCATACCTTTAAATTTCCAAAATCAGTAAGTTCCAAATAAATACTTATTTAAATTTTATTATTAACAAATTTAGATTACAAATCAATTTCAATTCACACTTTCAACTTTAATTTATTAAGGTTATTAAAATCTAATTTTAAAATAATAGTATAAATTTTAAATAAACATTTTAAGAATATTATATATATTAGTTAAATTAAATTGTATAAATTAGATTATATTAAACATTTTTTTTAAATATGTTTAAATTTTATTTTATATATTTAAATATAATAAAATAATAAGTAAAATTTTATAATTTACATTCCTTAACTTAACTTATAATTTTAAAATTTTCGAAACATATAATTTTAAAATCTAAATTTATACACATATTAAATTAAAAATAAAATCCTTACTTTATATATTTAAATTCAAAATACATAAATTTCTTTCTTAAAAATTTGAAATCATTTGAAAGTAGTTCGATGGCGTCCGTACATAATTTTCTATCCTACGGTCAAGTGATATAGATATTTATCATTTCAATCCGTAATAATTTTAAACTTACGGGTTTAAATCATTTCAACCCGTAATCCCAAATTTCAAAATCAATAAAATCGCTCGGGTTTATCATTTCAACCCATAACGATTTTCCCTAATCTATAAGATTCGGGTATGTATCATTTCAAACCATAGGGATTTCTAAGCTAAAAGGAAACTTGCAGAGTGAGAACAATATATGAATTTCAAACATATATAATCAATAATAATTTTAAATTTAATATTTATTTAACAGTTCTGGTGTCAATTTACATAGGTGGTCAAATTTAAACTATCAACATATCATATCAACGATTAGATTACTAATCAATACAAATTGACCACATATTAATCATCATTTCATGTGAATTTTATTTACTAAACAAATGAATGTTAATTGTATGTGATCGCTCACCTTTCGAGGCTAGAGAACAACAAAATTGAGAAGCAATGGACATGGATACACAAATGGATACAGGCACAACACATCAAAGAGCTGCGACAAGCAAAGAGCAGATTTAGCACAGAACTCGATGGAAACAAACATATATACATGTGATATATATATATAATTGTTTATATATAAATATTGAAGGAATAATTATATATATGTGGCATATATAATTTTTCAGCCAACAATCATATATAGGCAGCATATATGCAATATATAGATTCACTAGCAATATATACTAGTAATAAGATAGTCTGCACAAAACATACACACACACATCAATATATATAACTTTCAGCCAATACACACACACACACCATAAATATATAACTATATATATATATATATATGCATGTTTCATAAATCAGATGGCTTGTGTATACACAGCTTGTATGTGCAACATACATACAAACAATGTTTGTACTTGGCAGTAAGAGGATCTATGCAACACACACACACACACACACACACACATATATATATATCAATATATATAACTTCTGACATATATTTGTTTCATAAAAACACATGAAAGGTCCATATTGGTTGTAGCGAATATGATTGAGGCGGGACGGTCAGGCTTGGGGTCGGCTACTGGCAGTGATGGGGAGGGTTTGTTGTTAGGTGGGTTGTGGAGTGGATGGCACAGGGAAGAGGTTGTTGGATTAGTCTGACTTCGGGTCAGTAGGGATGGTGGATCGGGCTGAGCTTGGGGTCGGTCGGGGGTTGTTCGACTGGAGGTGGCTGTCTTAGAGGGAATCGGGTCAGGGGGTGGCTGTGGTGGGCCAACTGTGACGCTATGGCTTCGGTGGAGTGGAGTTCAGTCATGGAGTTTTCCGTTCAGGGTGGTGCTTGGGGTCGGTCAGGGGTTTGGCAGAGGGATGCTTTGGGTTTGAGGATGGGTTGCTTCGAGTTGTGTGGTGGTGGAAAATCATATGGGGTGAGGGAGAAATGAAAGCTAAGCAAGGAAGAAAATGGATTTGCTTTATGGAAAATGGAGGAAGGCACAAGTATAATATCGGGCAAGAAGAAGAGTAGTGAGACAAGTTTTAGAAACAAATCAAATCAACTTACATCTCTCTTTTTATTTATTTATTTTTCTTAGAGAATACGCAAGCGAGAGAGGCAAGAAAATATGGGAATGAAAGGACAACAACTTTATAACCAAATAGGAATGGAAAAAGGGAAATTATTAATAGTAAAATATTATTAGTATCACATGGCTGGCAATTGAAAAGGCAAAGGAAACAAAAAACTCAAATACGGAATTAATATAGCAAATTGTTTTGTTGATTTCGCTGCGTACCAGATACCGAAATGCATGAATGAATTAACTATTGAATATGCGATTATATGATTTTTGTTTGATGATAATAAACATATATATATATATATATATATATATTCATTTAAATGTATTTGTTAATGTACTATTTTATTTTTCATAGATTAAATAAATATTTGCTGAATAAAAATAAATAACACAGAATTTGAATTCAAATAGAAATTTTATTCAAACAAATATTTATTACAATCTTTGAATAGTACAAATTTCAAGCTCTCACTATATATGTACAATTTCAATTACAGTACAATTTTGATTACATTACATTTACATTTGACCTCACTACATATCACTCATTCACTCAACTCGTATTTTATCTTCAACTTCGCTCCAAATTGAATCCAGCATCTGAGCAATCTGCAAAAATAAATATTGACGCAGTAAAATTGAAAAGGAAATATTTTTGCAGTATAAAATAAAATGTGGATTTTGAAAATAATATTTGCCTCAGTTATTTGGGTTGTTCGTCATCATTTAATTTTGAATTCATCATACATGAACAACTTGTGACATATACAGTGTATCATTGTATATGCCACAAGGCCGTGCACATCGATATATACACTTGATAGAATTACAGGGGCGGGTGAGCATAGGTCAAACCCAAAATGTCGGGTTCAACTCAAGTGCAATAAAAATAATGTCACAATTTTCAGCACAAGGTAAAATCCGAGCTACAAGCTAGATTCAACTCAGGTGTAACTCGAAAAACAAATCCAAATGCACTAAAATGGTCAGAGCATCATCAATGCAAGCAAAACAAAGTAAAACTGCTCATATACACGAACCAGTGCCAACAGACTCGAGTGCTACCAGATAACAATGAAGCATGAAGCAACATAAAGAATAGTGGACAGTGCGCTGCATATAGGACAACTCGGCCCAACAGAATCATAAACCCAGTGCACCAAAGGAATAACAACAATGCACAAAGGCTACATGTCTGGCAACAAATGAATTGTGCACATCAAACCAGCAAAAACAGATTCAACATAATGATACAGGTCTGAAACTCCAAGGCAAGCAAAACTTGAAGTATACATGAAGTATATAAATGACCAAACTCAATGAAACAGGAACTTGACACGGTTATAAGCTAGAATGAACACTGCAGCAGGTCAAGAATTTGCAGCAAACACAAATGCACAAAATCAGACTACAAGTACAAGGCACAGTGCACACCAAACGAAGTTCAAGTTATACAAGCAACTCAAACTCAACTGCAACAGTGACAAACAGAATATGTACACAAACACATATCAACCCATATGCAAACAGTTCAAAGTCGAAGGCTTAACACATCAAGTTGAACAAGACAGAGCACCAAGTAGTTGATAATGCACATGAATCAAATAACTCGAGTATAACAAATGGAGACGCAAAACAAACTGCACCAAAGGAATGACATGAACAATGCACATCAAGTATGCAACTGTGAAACTGGATCAAATAAGCGCAACATCAAGTGATAGAGTAAACATGACAGCCAGAGTGTACATGAAACAAATATGCCAACTACCACATGAAAGAAACCATACATATATACGCATGTGAAACAGCATGTATACATATAGGCAGTGCAAACTAGCTCAAAGCATTAACTCGAAATAATTCAATATCAGATATAATGCAACAGTATGCAGAGAAGTGCTACAAGACCATGTCAAACACAGTGCAACAAAATATAAGTGTCGACTAGAGAATCGGCTTCAAAAGTACAGGGTGCAGTGATGCAAAAATCACAATGAATTAAATCGGTGTCGAAGTCAGGAATAAAAAAATTGAAGCAGAAAACAAAAATTAGAACAAGTCAGAAACCAACAGTAGCAAGCTCAACCACAAGGTCAGAAATCATCACAATATCACAAGCCGAAGTCAAAAAGACCAAAGATCGAACAGTGCACATTCGAAACTGTGGTGGCCAAATAAATTGACCAAGTCATGAATCAAGAACCTGAGTATCAAGTATCAAATTATATGAAATTGACAAAGTCAGAGAAATCATCAACATCCAAACATAATCGAATGGCCGAAGCATAGTATTGACAAAATAAAACATCTATCAGACGAACGAAAAATAAGGAGATCGAACTATATATAAACCCATAATCATCATCGGCTAAAATCCATTGAGTTCAAGCATTAAAACCAGAGAGAAAAAACATAAATTACATACCCGAACCAAAGACGAACTCAATCGAATTGAAGTAAGCCGAAAGCGATCGACGGAGAGAAAGAGGAACGAAGCTTCAGAAATCAAAGTGACGACTTCATCCAGAACCCCTAATTTCAGAGTGAACAAAAGAAAAGAAAGCCCTAGTTCGCAAGCAAAGGTACAAGCCGCCATTATACAGAACAAAGAAGGAACGGGCCGAATACATAAGAATAGGGGGCCGTGTTTTTGTTTAATTAAATTGGGCCGGCCTTGGTTATTTTTAATTGAGAATTAATTAGGGTGTTAGGGTTTTTGTTTTTAATTTTTTTTAATTTGTAATTTCTTTTTAAACTATTGTAATTACTAGTCGTGTGACTATGGGACAAACTACGTGGCGTAGTTTGAGAATTCACAACTCAGTGGCTGAGTTGTGGAAGGGTTTTGAGCTTAGAGTTAGGTTAGTCAGTAGCGGGTGTCGTAAGTTTACGCGTGTAAGTGTGTGACTACTTAATTTTTAGTAGAAACCTTGGGGGCAGCACGTAGGCAGGGTTTTGCCGAAGCTGGGTAAATTCTGTGTCGTTTTATATCTGCATTTATTATTCTGCTATTATCTGTGCTGCTATAATTCTGATTTATATGTGTTGAAATAATTTTATAAGCTTCCGCAATTAATTTTTATAATTAACAACATCACCGTATTCACCCCCCTCTAGGGTGAATCGTACCTACATATACTGCGGAGGTCGGCTCAACGAGTTGAACAGAATTGTACATAAATATCAGCGATTTGACCAAGCTATCAAAACTAGATTTTTCGCTACTGAAAAATGTTGCCTAAACGCCAAAAATAAGATAAACAAGGCTTTTTGCAGTCTATAATTGGCGAAACGAATTACGATGTCTCACTTAAAAAATGATTTATATTTTTATTATATATAAATTATGTTCAGGTTTTGAAAATATTTAATTTGCATTCAACTGTTTTAAATTGAAATTTCATAAATGAACAAACTTTCAAACTTTCAAATAAAAATTCATTATTTGCTATGTTTAAATAGGCGTATTACAAATATCAAACTTTCACTTTAAAATTTTATTGTTTAAATTTCAGGAAAAATTTAGTTAATTTCATTATTAAAACCTTTAAAATTTTTGGGTCCTTACACCATATATAAATATATGATATGGGGATTAACCCAGGGGTTAGTGGAAAACAGCCCTACATTGTGAAGATCTCTATCTTCGAAATCATTGTCTTCAACGTGTCTTAACTTCTGAACGTGTATATTGGTCCGAAATGGTCTTCGGATAAGAATTACCCAAATCCGAACCCAGTTTCTTGGAACCAATCATCGATAAAAAGATGTCAAGTATACACGTGATTATCAAACAACATTCAATCAATTTATCTTTTTATCAAATCAAATATCTTTCGAGGATATATTCTTTTAAACTATTCATTTATCTTTTAAGAGTACATAGAATAATTAAGACTCATCGGTCAAATTCTCTAGTTGATTAAACCTCTATAATCTTATTTCAATTTCAAATCATTTCATCTTTTACTTAGGAAAGCATTTTCGAATCATTTATTTAAATCTTAACAAAGATTTCTTATTTTCAAATCATACCTTTTAAATGGGTCAAAAACGATGTTATTTAAGACTTCATTTACTATAAACCCAAATTAATTGGTATTGAGTATAAAAGGATCAATATAGATTATATTAATTATACTTAATATGAATTTTCATATTCAATCTGTACTATTCGTTGAATAACAGTGAAACCACCTTTTAAATTCACATGAATAGTACAAGTTCCCTCCTCGACATTTAATACAGAGTTTAACTGGTTAATTCTATATACCATCAAAAATATATCTTAAATCCTGTTTAAGTTTTCAAAAACTCCAAATCTCTTTTCTTTTTACTTAATAAATGAGGTCCAAGTAGATCAAATTAACTATCCTCTCCGTTGGTCAAGTGAGCGGAAATATCCAAGATCATATAGTCAATCAATTTTCATATATTAATGTTAATCATGCAACGTATCAAATGGTCATATTATCATACTTGAAATAATTATAGATGTTATTTAATGTTACCAACGTTGAGCGCTCACTATTGGTTTCCACTCCACCAAACTTTTTCCGAAGCTCCTTGAATTTGTTCCGACGACATTCCGGCTGCACTTCCTTCTCTTTTCTTTGCTCTGGAGTCATTGGATCTCCTCCTTGCCTCCTTAGAAGCGCGGCCTTGACTTGGATGAGGTGTTTTTCGACCTTGATGGTTGAACTAGGGTGGGCCGTTGGCTTTAGAAGGGAAGTGGAGGAACTTGGACTTATTTTGGTCTTGAAATGATGTGGTATTATATATGTATATTTTTATTTCTCTTTGCTATATTTTTCTTCACTATTTTTCTAAGGAAGAGAATCCATTAAAGTATCTTAGGTAGGAGAAGAAGAAGTAAAGAATGGTGTAAAGAAATGAGAAGGTAAGGCCTTGTATTTATAGGCAAAGTAAAAAGTGGTAATTTACCAAATTAACTTCTCACCAAATTACCAAAACACACTTGGATATTTATTTTAAACTTCACGTCACCATTTTCAATGTTTACCATCACCACATCACATTGTCCTTCGTCCCCTTCTTAACACTTGAGTAATAACATGAAATGACATGATTTGATGTTTGTTTTTTGTAAAAAAAAATCTTCCTTACTTACTTTTACTAATTATATTCTAGAATTTGCTAATCATGCTTATTAAAAGTAAACTTGTTTAGTTTTTTTATATGCCAAGTTATATGTGTGTGTGTACATATACATTTTAACAAAGGTGCAACAATGTTGCGACTATTTCTATTTGATTAAAAGTCCCTTTTTTTACAAATTGTTTTCCAGTCATATTTTCAGTTTTTAATCAAACTATTTACTTATGTAAACGAAACATGAAAATAAATTTCTTATCATCTCTAAATAATTAGAACAGGTTTATTTGAGATATAAAACCATTTTAAATAATATTAAAATCCAATTATAAAAATACGATGTCGGTCTGCCAAAATGCGATGAAGTTAGTACATTTTTATAAAACAAGTTTATATATTTATAAAACTATTATAACATAATTACTATCATTATATAACATTCAAAATGGATTATTTAACATTTAAAATAATTATTTCAGGAAAAACTCATCGAAAAACGAATTTTGTCATTTTTCCTACTAAGATCCAAAATATCTATTTTTTAAATGAATTTCAAAATTTTGTTCAGCATTATTATCGATTATACAAAACATGATTATTTGATTAAAATAATCTTATATTTGAATATTTAAAATTAATTAAATATTCTAATTCAAAGTGATAAAATTACGGGTCGTTACATTCTTCCCCTTTAAAAGAATTTCTTCCCCAAAATTACAGTCCTATACCCAAAATATGTTTTTTAAACTCAATTTTATATGACTACACAGATCATCCATACACAATATCCGATTCCATCTCCTATTCGAATACACAACTTTACTTCCAAACTAGTATCGATCCCTTGATTCTCTAGTGCAAATTCTGATCAGGCTTCCCTATCAGAACTTTAGTTTTCCTTGCATAGCTCTCAACTATGATAAAAGACACAAGTACTCAACCACAAACCCTCGTCAATGTTTATCATCAAGAATCGAGTGATAAATCCTTTTTCAAACCGGTGTAAACTCCTCAAAGATCTATACTCGAATCTTACATTAAAATTACGTGATGAAATAATCTACGTACAACTTGCGTAATTCTTAACATTCCCAAAAAATTTATGAAAACATTTCATGAAATTTTGACTTTTTTTCTAACTCTTTGAAAATCATTTCATAACATTACCCTAAAATATTTCTATCTTCTTTTCAAAAGAAATCATTTATCCTTTACTTGGAATAATACTATTATAATTTTATTCCAATATTATTTTGAAATTTCTTTGTTAATAAATTCCCTTGTAAATTTAATTCCAAAATCATTTTATATTAAATAACTTTCCCTTTATCACTTTTAAACTTTTTCAAAGCACTAGGATATGAGTTCCCAAAATCCTTTTTTTAATTAAATATATATTTCAAACCCAACTTTTAAAATATCATTTTATTTTTGAAAATTACACTTTATTTTGTAAAATATACTTTTATAACGTATATTCTTAAATAATTTTTTTGATTTTAACACTTTTTTATAAAGCCATTTCTTACATCCCTTTAAACTTTTTAATTCTAAATATCTTATTAAATTGATTTGATATTAGATAAAAGAAATGCATAGAGAGAATAATCCAAAAGTAGGTTTATTGATAAACATCATATTTGTACACCCACTCATAACCCTAGCCTATGTTACAAGTTTTTAGTGATAACTCCTAGGGAATATAATCTACATACACCACCATTATATATACACACACACACACACACACACTCATATGTACATAGTGTTCTTGGACCCCTTTTCTAAGGTAGATGGTGCTTTATCCTTGGTACCTAAGTCAACCCACCTTATCTTTTTCTTTGGACAGTCCTTCATTAAATGTCTTCCTTCATAGCACCAACCGTAAGTCCGTTAGGGACACTCTTCGGCTATATGTATAAGTCTTTTGCAATGGTAGTAACTCTTTGCCCTTCCTGACTGAATATTGGGTTTCTTCTTTGTTTTAGGCACTCATATGGAAAATGTCATTGTCTTTTACACTTGAAATAGAATATATCATCCATAAAAGATTCTTCTTCGTTCTTTTCCTTTCTTTTTCTATTGTCTTTTTCCCCTGTTTTCCTATCCTTACGCTGAACTACATAAAACCCTTCTTTACTGCATCTATAATAGTAGATGCCGGCATAATATCCTAGTCTTAATTTTTGCTTTGCTTCTCTTTCTACAAGTACTCTTTGCGCTTATTTTGGATTCAACCATAACTCATCACCCGATATATAAAAAATCCATTATGCCCTTAAATGATATACCAAAATATCATCAAAAGTTTCATATCATTTATTTCTTGACTTAATTTTTTTTATACAAATAACTTGATTTAGACTTGTTTGGATTTGAACTTGCCTTGAACATCCAATGATAAGGTGAATAATTTACTAAGCGTACGATACTGTTCGCCCAAGCGAACATCCGATTGGTACTTAGAAGATTATTCGAATCATCATCAAACGGATCAAGACCTTATTCATTGAACTTTAGAAAGGGAATACATCTTATAAATTCCCCAAATCACAAAAACATCTATGTTCTTTTTGAATATAAAATATAATCCTTTTGAAAATAGTGTCTCGATCTGCCTTGTTTAAGTATTTAGGAATCTCTATCGATTACATTGAGCTCTTCATGCATCGACCATAATTCATAAACCATTCAATAGAGTAATCAACATAAAATAATTTTATATCCAATAACAAATACACTCTAATATATAAAATACTCTCAAAACTCATTCTAAAGCGCTACTAACCCTATCTCTAATGAGCCACTCATTGTAGTGTATTACTAAACCTATCTAGAATGAGTTTTACCCCACCAAAGCCGAAGTTTTCGATCAACCTAACCTCTGATACCAAATGTGACAACTCGACTTTTCGACTCTTAAAAATCGACATTACTACGTCTTTGGTATTTATGTGCCACAAAGTCAAGTGCTGGAAAGGAAGATTATCAAGGGTAAAATGAAAATAACACGAAATAGAGTAGAAAATAGAATATCATATGAATGGGATAATCATATATTATTAACCACAAAATCGTTTATAGCAGAAAATTTTGAATACAATATCAGAGTCTAACCTAGATTCAGCCAGGATAGTTATAAATCCTTTATCCTTACAAATGATGAAAACAACAAAACAAATGCAGTGGAAAAATAGAATGCGTCCATACATTGATGAAGATCTCCAACTCTCATTTGAAAATTCCAAGCATCTTTAGCTAAACCTCAAACTACTCGGATCTGACCCGAGTATTAAAAATACTCGAATCAGGCCTTGATAAACCAACATGAGACAACTCGAATTATAGATGTATATGAAAGTGTCATAGATCGGTTTGATGCTAAACAAAACCTTTGAAAAGAAGGGTATCCTTTAACACCACGTCGCATATAAACATAGATGAGTTTTTACCTTATTATAACAAAAATGCTTTATACCGAAACAAATTTGATATTATCATTAATGACATTGGTTTGAAAACACTTTTCAAATAAATATATAAAGAGGGTACTAATACTTGAACAATGTCAAATGGTGTATATGATACCAAAGGGGTAGCCCAAATGTTTGCAAAACATTATAGTTCTTTAGGGAATACAACCAAAACCATAATGCTCATAGTGGAACTGGATTTCCAACATGATAGGGAACTAGTGGCCATTTCCTCTGAAGTCAAATCCATGCATAACAACCCTAGTCCTCGATGACTATTCAGTTTTCTCAAGCAAGCCTCCGTACTACATTATTACACTATTATGGAACAACATATTTCGGTGGCTTTGCTTTATCTTAGTCGAGCCTCCAATACTTGCCCATTAAAACCATTGAGGGTCCAAACACTACTGGACTCCATCATGAACAAAACCGTTAGCCTGAAATATATGTCCTATAGACCATATAGTATCCAATATCATTCCTAGGATTTAAGGCTTGTGAAGCTACATTCTTCTTTCCATAAAGCCACGCTTTTCTTTTCACAAAGAAAATTCCACTTTGAATGCTACATTGCCATTTCTAACAGCACACTATTGATTTCCACAAAAGTACAACCTCTGAGCTCGTACGATTTAGAGAATGGTGCAATGTATAGAAGGGGTTACTTCCCACACCACCAAACAAATTTACATTTGTAGAGATCACTGTTCGTGTTTTTAGAAATGGAATGTCAGACATTCATCCATAAAAGTTGTTCAGGTGAAGGACAAACCGAAGATACTCCTCCTGCTACTTCCTATTTGGGAATCATCCCTAGGATTAGTAGCGAGTAGTCCTTGCAAATCGATGATTTTTAGAATGAAGGCACTACAACCACCATATATAAATACATGATATAGGGATTAACCCAGGGTTAGTGGCAAACAACCCTACGTTATAATGATCTCCATCTTCAAAATCATTGTTTTTAACATATCTTCACTTCCGAATGTATCCGTTTATTCGAAGTGGTTTTCGAATAGGAATTACCCAAAATCGACGATGGTTTGTCCGAACCAATCATCGATAATAAGATTTCAAGTATATAGGTGATTATCAAACAACATCCAATCAATTTATCTTTTTTATCAAACCAAATATCTTTCGAAGTTATATTCTTTTAACTATTCCTTTATCTTTTAAGAGCATATGGAATTGTGACGCCCCACCTCTATACTCACGCTAGCCAAGGACACTACAATGTATTGCCATCAACTAGCACGAAGAATAAGGCTGTTGAGGAGCGACAATTCGTGTAATTGCTTTATGCGAGCACCGATATGTCAGATAGAATAACATGCATTTCTTTTCAAGAGGAAATCCGACATACCGGTATAAACTCAAAGCTACTACACAGTGGCTATATGATCTTCGAAAACAAATATAGAAATAAGCATAACACAAATCAGTCATAGATATCCATATCACAAAGGTGGAACAGATATGAAAATAACACATAGAAGTGTACATCAAAGAAGTGGTCAAATAAGATCCACAGTATCACAAAAGAATAGGTACAAGTGCAAGACAAAAGAATAAGTATACATCAAGGAGTCTCTATCTCGTACATATAACGACAAAAACTACTAAACTAGAGTAGTTAGTCAAAAGTCAGATAATGCTCCCAGAAGAGGAGTCAAGCAGAAGCACCCGTAACATCTCGGTCTTACCCGAGTATTATTTAATAAGAAAATAATAAACAAATCAGTCTAGCTATAAATATCAGATAAAATGAGATAGAATAAGAGATATAACAAAAACGTATGATAACCATACTGCCATACTACGACAAGTATACAATACAAAAATTATACAATATCTCAAGAAATCTCAAAGCACTAAAAAGAATGTCATATTCTTTATTTTATTCACCGTGCCACAAATATTGAAAAATATATGAATGCAAAATCACAAAATTGGTGAATCATAAATTCTAGAAATCATCTACTAGAAATCCAAAAATCACAATAAGGGGGAGTCCTATCGCAAAATGGAAGCATGGAAACTCACCAACACGTATATCACAAACAGGACGTTATCCCATGGTCGCTAATCATAGAGCCAGTGCAACGATGTAGTACAATATCGGTACGCCCGAAGAACTTGAAACTCAAATAATTCGGAACAATGACGTAGTACAACGGTACGCCCGATGAACTTGATAAGCCGAGACAACGATGTCGTACAACGGTGCATTTGATGAATCGAATTCCATAAAAGAACATGGGTCGCTAGCCCACAAAAATGAGCCGAAACTCCAAAGAATCCATAGGTTGTTAGCCTATAAAAGAAACGAGACGAAACTCAATAAAACGAGATAAAGTCCCCTACGTGGACAAAGAGACATCGCATATCGCAAGTCCAAATCATGAAATGATCATCATCGATTATTCAGAAGTGTCAATTACACTAAGCTAGCAAATAAATGAGTTTAGCTTCATGTCCCATAACCACTGGATTAACTTAAATATTTACGAACAAATTGTAGATCTCCATTCGAAAATTGTCACAAGAGTTTCAATTGAACAAGTCCAAAAATTAACCGACGAAGTAAACACAAACGTTTCATACCACTTGTTTTGCTAAGCCGTTTAATTAGATATTCTCATACGAATGAGGTAAAGGTTTGTATATACTAATAGGTTGGAAAATGGTTTTATAAAGAGCTTTGTATTAAAAATAAAGTTGAAATCATCTTTGAAAAAGGGTTTGAATATTTACTACTAGTACGGAAACCTTTGTATTTCAAAGTGACAAGTCACAAAAACGATTGTAGAAATAATCAATCACCAAAAATTCACATACGAAGACGTGAATCAAATCCGCAGAAATTGATACCGAATCTAACAAGATGGATATTCCCAAAAATCCCGAAGTAGAAGTCATAAAAGTCGATAATAAATGATAACAATAAATCAGATAATCACGAATCGATAAAAATTGGAATCTCAAGCAAAAGAGGCAAATTGGGCTGAAGCAAGTAGGTCGGTCGGATGACCCAGAACCTAGAAATTTTTGGGTTCCCAGGTCAGTCAACTGGACCATCAGGTCAGTTGACTGATACGGGGGCAGAGAGTTTTCTGCCCCTGGTTTAGTCGACTGACCTCTTGGTCAATCGAATGAACCTACTTCATCATCAGTTTCAGCCTAGCCCCCTTGTGGGGGCAAAACCCATAACACGGTATGGAAGCGAACGAGCGAGTAACGACGACTAAGGATTTACACCTAGCGACAACCCAGCCTTGTATGGCCCTCCGAAACACCCCACTAACGTGTTCAAGCATCAAAGATTGGATTCTTAAAGATTTGACCTTAAAACACCAAAAAATGGAATATTCACCAATTCAATTCAAATCAAAAGCAATTGAACACAAATAAGTGTTAGGAATTCATACCTAACAACAATGATAGCTATAGAAGTAGATGTGAGTTCAAAAACTCACCTTTTACTCAAAACAATGAAGGAGAAGCTTGAAAGCAAAGGAAGATCAACTACTCTTCAATTTCAACTCTAGAAACTCCAACCTAAGTCTAGAAACAATAATTTTCCAAATTAGGTTATAGGAAATTTCTGAAATTGAAGAGACATTGAGATGGAGAAGAAGAAGGAGATGCTTACCTAAGCTTCTCTTTGATTTTGGAGCTAGAATTTGAATTTGCAAAGAAACTAGGGCTTAGGATTTTCTAATCTCTTTTCTCTTCCCCCATTTTTCTAAACCTTGAAGTGTTAGGAAAATGTTAGAATGAACGTAGAGGAGAGGGGGTGGAGTTAGAATATAAGATGAGTTGGGTTAGTGGGCTGAAACCCAAACCCAAACCCAAACCCCTAAGTGAAAAGGTCGAAATTCTAGCTAACTCCAAACATATCGATGTTTATACTCAAAAAGGTCACAAACGTCATTTTGAACTCAATGGAGGAGGTCTCGAGTCCTAATTCGACTGTTTACAAAAATTAGCATTTCGGACTAAAATCCGACTAATGATGCTATATTTAAATAAAATATTTAAATATACAATCGTAAAATATGCGGGTTGTTACAGACTCTCCTTCTTAAAGAAATTACATCCTCGCAATATTTAAGAAGAAAATAAAAAGTAACAACTATAAAAGCATATCAACAAAAAAGAAATTTGAAATAAGAAGTTCACCTCAAAGAGCACGAGAGAGTAAGTCCGAATGTGTTCGCTCGACGAGTTCTCTAGATTCTCAAGAACAATCCTTAGGATTCGAGGACCATTGAACTTTCACAAGAGGTACCTCTTTATTTCGAAGGCATTTTACCTCTAAAGCAATAATACGAAAAGGATGTTGCTTATAAGTCAAATTAGGCGACACTTCAATTTCTTCCACAACACCGGGCTCAAGAGTAGAATCGGAATCTCGAGGGCATTTCCGTAATTGAGAAACGTGAAACACATCATGAATAGTAGAAAATTGAGCCGGTAATAAAAGGTGATAAGCCACTGAACCAATGCGTTCGGTGATGGAAAACAGACCAATATACCGAGTCGTTAATTTTCCCGATCGACTGAAACGCACAACACCTTTCATAGGTGATACATGAATAAACACAAAATCTCCCGCAGATAATTCTAATTTCCTTCTTCGGTTATCGGCATAGGATTTTTTCCTACTTTGAGCTTCTTTCATCCTATGACGAATAAGGTCAATCTTTTCTGTCTAATCACGAATAAAGTCTAGACCTAAAACCAGCTTCTCGCAGGCCTCAAGCCAACAAGAAGGAGATCGGCATGGCCTTCCATAGAGTGCCTCGCAAGGTGCCATACCAATACTAGATTGGAAGCTATTAATATAGGAAAATTCAACAAGAGAAATATGATCTTCCCAACTTCCACTAAAATCAAGAACACATGCGTGAAGAAGATCTTCAAGAGTTTGATTCACACGCTCGGTTTATCCATCGTGTTGAGGATGATAAGCGGTGCAAAAATTAAGCTTTGTTCCCAAAGCTTTTTGAAGACTCTTTCAAAATCCACTAGTAAACAATGGATCACGATCTCTAATAATAGAAGTAGGAACTCCATGCAATTTAACAATTTCTTTAATAAATAGCTTTGCCAAAAGTGTACGGTCCGATTAGACCGAACGAGAATAAAATGTGCGGATTTTGTAAGTCTATCAACTATCATCCATAGGCTATCATGACCCGAACGGGAACGGGGAAGACCGTCAAGAAAATCCATGAAAATTTGATCCCACTTCCAAATTGGAATGTCCAAAGGTTGCAATAACGCACCGAGCCTTTGAAGCTCGGCCTTAACAAGTTGGCAAGTCATGCAATGCTTAATGAAGTTAGTAATATCAGATTTCATTCCATCCCAATAATAAAGTCGTTTCATATCCGCGTACATTTTACTACTACCGGGATGAATGGTAAATCTAGAACGGCGAGAATCTTCTAAAATGTCTTTATGAAGATCACTAATATTTGGCACGATAAGTCTAACAAATTTTCGAATACCTCCACGAGCATCAATATCAAAGTCTTTCAAACCTTCAATATCGATTTTATTCCTACAACTTTGGCTAAGAAGAGCCAATTCGGGATCTAGCTTTTGGGCTTCAAGAACGCGATCTAAAAGAGTAGGATAAGCGTCAAGGCTACATAAAACAAGAGATGAACATGAATCAGATTTACAATCTCGAATCTCACAAATGGATAAAGTCTCAAGATCATTCCATTCAGATATCATCATGGAAACAACCGTTTGTTGCTTATGACTAAGGGCATCGGCAACACGATTCCCCTTTCCTGGAGTATAAAGAATATCAAGATCATAAGATGCAAGGAACTCGAGGCAACGTTGTTGATGCAAATTAAGTTCCTTTTGAGAAAATAAATATTTCAAAGATTTATGATCGGTATAGAGAACAAATTTCTCTCCCAAAAGAGAATGACGCCAAATTTTAAGGGCTAAAACAATAGCCGCGAGCTCTAAATCATGAGTGGCATATCTAGTCTCGGTGGGCTTTAATTGCCTAGAAGCATAAGCAATAACACGTTCCCTTTGCATAAGAATGGCTCCCAAATCAACACGACTAGCATCGGTATAAACTATAAAGTCTTGGTTCCCTTCGGGTGTAACAAGAATAGGAGCATCGGAAAGGAGTTCTTTTAATTTCTGAAAGGAAGCTTCACGTTTTCCCGACCAAATGTATTTAACTCCTTTCTTTGTCAAACTAGTAAGAGGCACAGAATTTTTAGAAAAGCCTTTTATAAAACGACGGTAATAACCCGCCAATCCAAGAAAACTACAGACTTCTGTCACACTCTCCGGTCTCTTCCAATTTTGAATCGCTTCGACCTTTGAAGGATCCATGGAAATTACGGATTCGAAAACAATATGACCAAGAAATTTCACACGAGATTGCCAAAAGTGGCAGTTAGAAAATTTTGCTTTCAGTTGATTGCTTCTGAGAGTTTCCAACACAATCCGAAGATGCTTTTCATGCTCTTCCTCGGTTTTAGAATAAATAAGAATATCATTTATAAAGATGAGAACAAATCGATCCAGGAAGTTTTTGAAAACTCGATTCATAAGGTCAATGAAATAAGCTGGAGTATTTGTTAAACCAAATGGAATAACAAGCCATTCATAAGATCCATAACGAGTACGGAATGATGTCAAAGGAATGCTATCCTCTGCAATTCGAAGCTGATGAAAACCAGTTGCTAAGTCTAACTGTGAAAAGACTCTAGCACCACTAAGTTGATCGAAAAAATCATCAATCCGAGTTAAAGGGTATTTATTCTTAATGGTAAGATCATTAAGCTTGCGGTAGTCAACGCAAAGCCTAAGTGTACCATCGGATTTCTTGACAAAAATGGCTGAAGCTCCCCAAGGAGAGGAACTAGAAAGAATAAACTACTTTGCTTATAATTCGGATAATTGTTTACGCATCTCCTCATTTTCCTTATTGGACATACGATAAGGAGGATGAGTGATAGGTAGAGCTCCAGGGATTAGATTAATTCGGAACTCAATTGCTCACTTAGGTGGTAATCCTAAAACAGGCTCAAATATATCGAAAAATTCACGAACAATGTGTATGAGAGAAATGACATCTTCCTCATCATCATTATCGTCATCATAAGGGTTTATAGAATACAAGGATGCTGCCAATTTAGAATCCGAATCTTTTATTGAGGATGTCGAAGATGAATATTCCGCTCAGGACATAGGATATGGTCTTCATAACGGTTAAGCCAATCCATTCGCAAAATCATTCCAAAGCCTAAGTAACGCATAACATGCAAATCGACTTGGAAAGCATAATCACATAAAATAATCTTGACATCTTTACAAAGTAAACCGAGTGTTGCGGATCCACCAACCAGATTCGCAATTCTCAAAGAAGTCATCAAAGCAATAACACTCAAAGAAAAAGTATAAATAAGTTCTTTTGATATAAAAGAATGGGATGCACCCGTATCAAAAAGAACTCGAATAGTTTGGTCACGGAACATAATAATGCCATCAAGGATATGATGAGAAATACCTTGACCAGGAGAAGTGTTACTAGGGGCTTGCATAACATTTAGCTTTCCCTCGCTTGCTTTGAAGTTTGGGGCAAGAAGACGAAAGATGACCCAAACATTTTCAATAACGACAAAAGAGAGGTTTCAGACATCTATTAGCAAAGTGGTCCTTAGAACCACAATTGTAGCATTGCCCATGACTAGGCATAGAAGTCTTTGCTACCGGAGTTGCTTGCTTCACATTCTTGTTGGGATAAGGGCCTTTGAACTTAATAGGCCTCTTCTTGTTGTTGTTGAAGTACGGTTTGACACCCATAACTTCAACATCATATTCTTTATTGGCCTCTTCGAGTCGAAGAGCGATATCAAAAAGCTGATCGAAGAAACTTCTAATTTTAGAAGTAATGGCTTTTTGAGATTCTTATTCAAGCCATAGACAAACCTCTGATTTTTCTTCAATGGGGTATTAATATACTTTACCCCATATTTAGAGAGGGATTCAAAAGATGCGACATAATCTGCCACAGAGGATTCACATTGGACAAGGTCAATAAAACGACGGGCCAAAGTCATCTTTTAGCTTCTGGTACAAACTTCGACTCAAATCTTTCTCTAAATTGTTCCCAAGTAAGATCCACTTCAATAATTTCAGAAATCATAAGCTTATACCAATCTATGCTCTTTCTTGGAGCATACTAGAGGCTACTTGGATACGATGCAAATCAATAAGATCCATGCGAGAAAAGATGCGATCGCATGTTCTAAGCCAAGCTTGGACGTCGATAACGCCCTCGGAATCCTTGAATGGCTTTCCACCCACATTTGTATAATCACTGCACAGGCGTGCAAATCCGGATTTTGGGTGAGTCGGCTCTGAATGGGTCCGACAGCTTGAGCATTCTTTACAAGATCAAGAAGCTTTTGGGAAGACATAAATACTCCATCCCGAGGAATAGCAATGGATTGACCGGCGCTGGGAAGGCCTGGTCTAACCATTTCTCTTCTTTAAGAAAGAAAGAAAGAAAGAAGAAGAAAAAGGTTATTCTCAGAATGAATATCAAATAATAATGATTGATAAAACAAGGCACCATAAAAGAAAAGGATAGAACGGGTCTAATGACTCGAATAAATCCTAAAGCACGATTCCTAAGAAGGACTTAGGGTGATGATCCTTGCTAGATTATACTACATTTCTCCGAAGTTTGGCTCTGATACCAAGCCGTGATGCCCGACCACTATACTCACGCTAGCCAAGAACACGACAAGGTAATGCCGTCAACTAGCACGAAGAATAAGGCTGTTGAGGAGCGACCATCAGTGTAATTACTTTGTGCGAGCACTGATATGTCAGATAGAATAATAAGCATTTCTTTTCAAGAGGAAATCCGACATACCGATACAAACTCAAAGCTATACACAGTAGCTATATGATCTTCGAAAACAAATATAGAAATAAGCATAACACAAATCAGTCACAGATATCCATATCACAAAGGCAGAAACAGATATGAATATAACATATAGAAGTGTACATCAGAGTAGTGGTCAAATAAGATCAACAATATCATAAAAGAATAGGTATAAGTGCAAGACAAAAGAATAAGTATACATCAAGGAGTCTCTATCTCGTATGTATAACGACAAAAACTACTAAACTAGAGTAGTTAGTCAAAAGTCAGATAATGCTTCCAGAAGAGGAGTCAAGCAGAAGCATCTGTAAAATCTCGGTCTGACCCGAGTATTATTTAATAAGAAAATAATAAACGAATCATTCTAGCTATAAATATCAGACAAAATGAGATAGAATAAGAGGTATGACAAAATGTATGATAACCATACTGCCATACTGCGACAATTATACAACACAAAAATCATTCAATATCTCAAGAAATCTCAAAGCACTAAAAAGAATGTCACATTCTTTATTTTATTCACTGTGCCAGAAATATTGGCAAATATATCAATGCCAAGTCATAAAATTGGTGAATCACAAATTCTAGAAATCATCAACTAGAAATCCAGAAATCACAATAAGGGGGAGGCCTATCACAAAACGGGAGCATGGAAACTCACCAACACGTGTATCACAAATGGGACGTTATCCCATGGCCGCTAACCGTAGAGCCGGTGCAACGACGTAGTACAATATCGGTACGCCCGAGGAACCTAAAACTCAAATAATTCGGAACAACGACGTAGTACGACGGTACTCCCGATGAACCTGATAAGCCGGAACAACGACGTAGTACAACGGTACGTCCGATGAACCGAACTCCATAAAAGAACATGGGTCGCTAGCCCACAAAAATGAGCCGAAACTCTAAAGAATCCATAGGTCGTTAGCCTATAAAAGAAATGAGACGAAACTCAATAAAACGAGGTATAATCCCCTACGTGGACAAAGAGACATCGCATATCGCAAGTCCAAATCGCGAAATGATCATCATTGATCATTTACAAGTATCAATTACACTAATCTAGCAAATAATGAGTTTAGCTTCATGTCCCATAACCACTAGCTTAACTTAAATATTTACGAAAAAATTATAGATCTCCACTCGAAAATTGTCACAAGAGTTTCAATCGAACAAGCCCAAAAATTAACCGACGAATTAAACGCAAACATTTCATACCACTTGTTTTGCTAAGCCTTTTAATTAGATTTTCTCATACGAATGAGATAAAGGTTTGTATATACTAATAGGTTGGAAAACGGTTTTATGAAAAGCTTTGTATTAAAAATAGAGTTGAAATCATCTTCGAAAAGGGTTTGAATATTTACTACTAGTATAGAAATCTTTGTATTTCAAAGTGACAAGTCACAAAAATGAATGTAGAAATAATTAATCACTAAAAATTCACATATGAAGACGTGAATCAAATCCATAGAAATTGATACCGAATCCAACAAGATGGATATTCCCAAAAATCATTAAGTAGAAATCATCAAAGTCGATAATAAATGATAACAACAAATCGGATAATCACGAATCGATAAAAATTGGAATCTCAAGCAAAATAGGAAAATTAGGCTGAAGCAAGCAGGTCAGTCGACTTGCCTGGTGGTCAGTCGGCGGACCCAGAACCAGGAAACTTTCGGGTTCTCAGGTCAGTCGACTGGACCATCAGGTCAGTCGACAGATACGGGGACAGAGAGTTTTCTGCCCCAGGTTTAGTCGACTGACCTCCTGGTTTAGTCGACTGAACCTGCTTCATCAGTAGTTTCAGCCTAGCCCCCTTATGGTGCAAAACCCATTACAAGGAACAAAAGCGAATGAGCGATCAACGACAACTACGCCTAGCGACAACCCAGCCTTGTATGGTCCTCCGAAACCCCCCACTAATGTGTTCAAACATCAAAGATTGGATTCTTAAAGATTTGACCTCAAAACACCAAAAATTGGAATATTCACCAATTCAATCCAAATCAAAAGCGATTGAACACAAATAAATGTTAGGAATTCATACCTAACAATAATGATAGCTATAGAAGTAGATGTGACTTCAAAAACTCACCTTTTACTCAAAACAATGAAGGAGAAGCTTGAAAGCAAAGGAAGATCAACCACTCTTCAACTTCAACTCTAGAAACTCCAATCTAAGTCTAGAAGCAATAATTTCCCAAATAAGGTTATAGGAAATTTCTGAAATTGGAGAGAGATTGAGATGGAGAAGAAGAAGGAGATGCTTACCTAAGCTTCTCTTTGGTTTTGGAGCTAGAACTTGAATTTGCAAAGAAACTAGGGCTTAGGATTTTCTAATCTCTTTTCTCTTCCCCCATTTTTCTAAAGCTTGAAGTGTTAGGAAAATATTAGAATGAATGAAAAGGAGAGGGGGTGGAGTTAGATATAAGATGAGTTGGGTTAGTGGGCTGAAACCCAAACCCAAACCCAAAGCCCTAAGTGAAAAGGTCGAAATTCTAGCTAACTCAAAACATATCGATGTTTATACTCAAAAAGGTCACAAACGTCATTTTGGACTCAATGGAGGAGGTCTCGAGTCCTAATTCGACCGTTTACAAAAAGTAGCATTTTGAACTAAAATCCGATTAATGATGCTATATTTAAATAAAATATTCAAATATACAATCGTAAAATATGCGGGTTGTTACAGACTCCCCTTCTATTGCGTCCTCGCAATATTTAAGAAGAAAATAAAAAGTAACAACCATAAAAGAATATCAACACAAAAGAAATTTGAAATAAGAAGTTCACCTCAAAGAGCATGAGAGAGTAAGTCCAGATGTGTTCGCTCGATGAATTCTCTAGATTCCTATGAACAATCCTTAAGATTCGATGACCATTGAACTTTCACAAGAGGGACATCTTTATTTCGAAGGCGTCTTACCTCCAAAACAATAATACGAATAGGATGTTGCTCATAAGTCAAATTAGGAAAAACTTCAATTTCTTCCACAACACTGGGCTCAAGAGTAGAATCGGAATCTCGAAGGCATTTCTGTGTTGAGAAACGTGAAACACGTCATGAATAGCAGAAAATTGAGCCGGTAATAAAAGGCGATAAGCCACTGAACCAATGCGTTCGGTGATGGGAAGCAGACCAATATACCGAGGCGCTAATTATCCCGATCGACTGAAACGCACAACAACTTTCATAGGTGATACATGAATAAACACAAAATCTTCCACAGAGAATTCTAATTTCCTTCTTCGGTTATTGGCATAGGATTTTTGCCTACTTTAAGCTTCTTTCATCCTATGATGAATAAGGTCAATCTTTTCTGTGGAATCACGAATAAAGTCTGGACCTAAAACCAGCTTCTCGCCGGCATCAAGCCAACAAGAAGGAGATCGGCATGGCCTTCCATAGAGTGCCTCGAAAGGTGCCATACCAATACAAGATTGGAAGCTATTATTATAGGAAAACTCAACAAGAGAAATATGATCTTCCCAACTTCCACCAAAATCAAGAACACATGCATGAAGAAGATCTTCAAGAGTTTGATTCACATGCCCGGTTTGTCCATCAGACTGAGGGTGATAAGCGGTGCTAAAATTAAGCTTCGTTCCCAAAGCTTTTTGAAGACTCTTCCAAAATATACTAGTAAACAGTGGATCATGATCGCTAACAATAGAAGTAGGAACTCCATGCAATTTAACAATTTCTTTAATAAAGAGCTTTTCCAAAAGTGGTACAGCCCGATTGGACCGAACATGAATAAAATGGGCGGATTTTGTAAGTCTAACAACTATCACCCATAGGCTATCATGACCCGAACGTGAACGGGGAAGACCGTCAATAAAATCCATGGAAATTTGATCCCACTTCCAAATTGGAATGTCCAAAGGTTGCAATAACGCACCAGGCCTTCGATGCTCGGCCTTAACAAGTTGGCAAGTCATGCAACGCTTAATGAAGTTAGCAATATCCGATTTCATTCCATCCCAATAATAAAGTCGTTTCATATCCGCATACATTTTACTACTATCGGGATGAATGGTAAATTTAGAACGGTGAGAATCTTCTAAAATGTCTTTACGAAGATCACTAATATTTGGCACGATAAGTCTACCAAATTTTCGAATACCGCCACGAGCATCAATATCAAACTCTTTCAAACCTTCAATATCGATTTTATCCTTAAAACTTTGGCTAAGAAGAGCCAATTTGGGATCTAGCTTTTGGGCTTCAAGAATGCGGTCTAAAAGAGAAGGATGAGCCTCGAGCCTACATAAAACAAGAGATGAACATGAATCAGATTTAAGATCTTGAATCTCACAAATGGATAAAGTCTCGAGATCATTCCATTCAGATATCATCATGGAAACAACTGCTTGTTGCTTACGACTATAGGCATCGGCAACACGACTCCCCTTTCTGGGAGTATAAAGAATATCAAGATCATAAGATGCAAGGAACTCGAGCCAATGCTGTTGACGCAAATTAAGTTCATTTTGAGAAAATAAATATTTCAATGATTTATGATCGGTATAGAGAATAAATTTCTCTCCCAAAAGATAATGACGCCAAATTTTAAGGGCCAAAACAATAGCCGCGAGCTCTAAATCATGAGTGGCATATCTAGTCTCGGTAGGCTTTAAGTTCCTAGAAGCATAAGCAATAACATGTTCCCTTTGCATAAGAACGGCTCCCAAATCAACACGACTAGCATCGATATAAACTATAAAGTCTTGGTTCCCTTTGGGAATCACAAGAATAAGAGCATCGGAAAGGAGTTCTTTTAATTTTTGAAAAGAAGCTTTACATTTGTCCGACCAAATGTATTTAACTCCTTTCTTTGTCAAACCAGTAAGAGGCACGGAAATTTTAGAAAAGTCTTTTATAAAACGACGGTAATAACCCTCCAATCCAAAAAAACTATGGATTTCTGTCACACTCTTTGGTCTCTTTCAATTTTGAATCGCTTCGATCTTTGAAGGATCCATGGAAATTCCGGATTCAGAAATAATATGACCGAGAAATTTCACATGGGATTGCCAAAAGTGGCATTTAGAAAATTTTGCTTTCAATGGATTGCTTCTAAAAGTTTCCAACACAATCCGAAGATGCTTTTCATGCTCTTCTTGGGTTTTAGAATAAATAAGAATATCATTTATAAAGATGAGAACAAATCGACCGAGGAAGTCTTTGAAAACTCGATTCATAAGGTCAACGAAATAAGTTGGAGCATTCGTTAAACCAAATGGCATAGCAAGCCATCCATAAGATCCATAACGAGTACGAAATGATGTCAAAGGAATGCTATCCTCTGCAATTCGAAGCTGATGAAAACCGGTTGCAAAGTCTAACTGTGAAAAGACTCTAGCACCACTAAGTTGATCAAACAGATTATCAATCCGAGTTAAAGGGTATTTATTCTTAATGGTAAGATCATTAAGCTTGCGGTAGTCAACACAAAGCCCAAGTGTGCCATCGGATTTCTTCACAAAAATGGCTGAAGCTCCCCAAGGAGAGGAACTAGAACGAATAAACCGATTCGCTTCCAATTCGGATAATTGTTTACGCAACTCCTCATTTTCTTTATTAGACATACGGTAAGGAGGACGAGTGATAGGTTGAGCTCCAGGGATTAGATTAATTCGGAACTCAATTGCTCGCTTAGGTGGTAATCCTAAAACAGGCTCAAATATATCGGAAAATTCATGAACAACGTGTATGAGAGAAATGACATCTTCCTCATCATCATTATTGTCATCATGAGGGTTTAGAGAATACAAGGATGCTGCCAATTTAGAATCCAAATCTTTTAAAACAATAAAAATTTGCTTAACAGATGAGGATGTCGAAGATGAATAGTCCGCTCAGAACATAGGATATGGGCTCCATAACAGTTAAGCCAATCCATTCCCAAAATCATTCCAAAGCCTAAGTAACGCATAACATGCAAATCGGTTTGGAAAGCATAATCACATAAAATAATCTCGACATCTTTACAAAGTAAACTGAGTATTGCGGATCCACCAACCGGATTCGCAATTCTCAAAGAAGTCATCAAAGCCATAACACTCAAAGAAAAAGTATCAATAAGTTCTTTTGATATAAAAGAATGGGATGCACCCGTATCAAAAAGAAATCAAATAGTTTGATCACGAAACATAATAATGCCATCAAGGACAGAATGAGAAATACAAGGACAGAATGAGAAATACCTTGACCACGAGAAGTGTTACTAGGGGCTTGCACAACATTTAGCTTTCCCTCGCTCTTGCTTTGAAGTTTGGGGCAAGAAGACAAAAGATGACCCGAACTTTTGCAATAGCGACAAAAGAGAGCTTTCGTACATTTATTAGCAAAATGGTCCTTAGAACCACAATTGTAGCATTGCCCATGACTAGGCGTAGAAGTCTTTGCTACCGGAGTTGCTTGCTTCCTTTTCTTGTTGGGATAAGAACCTTTGAATGTAATAAGGCCTCTTCTTGTTGTTGTTGAAGTTCGGTTTGACACCATTAACTTCAACATCATCTTCTTTATTGGCCTCTTCGAGTCGAAGAGCGATACCAACAAGCTGATCGAAAGAAACTTCTTATTTTAGAAGTAATGGCGTTTTGAGATTCTTATTCAAGCCATAGACAAACCTCTGATTTTTCTTAAATGGGGTATTAATGTACTCGACCCGATATTTAGAGAGGGATTCAAAAGATGTGACAAAATCTGCTATAGAGGAATCACCTTGAACATGGTCAATAAAACGACGGGTCAAAGTCACCTTTTTATCTTCTGGTACAAACTTCGATTCAAATCTTTCTCGAAATTGCTCCCAAGTAAGACCCACTTCAATAATTTCAGAAATCAAAAGCTCATACCAATCTAATGCTCTTTCTTGTAGCATACTAGATGCTACTTGGACACGATGCAAATCAATAAGATCTATGCGAGAAAAGATGCGATCGCATGTTCTAAGCCAAGCTTGGACGTCGATAACGCCCTCGAAACCCTTGAACGGCTTTCCATCCAAATTTGTATAATCACTACACAGGCATGCAAATCCAGATTCTGGATGAGTAGGCTTTGGAATGGGTCCAATAGCTTGAGCATTCTTTACAAGATCAAGAAGCTATTGGGCAGACATAAATACTCCATCCCGAGGAGTGGCACTGGATTGACCGACGCTGGGACGGCCTGGTCTAACCATTTCTCTTCTTTAAAAAGAAAGAAGAAGAAAAAGGTTATTCTCAGAATGAATATCAAACAATAATGATTGATAAAACAAGGCACCATAAAAGAAAACAATAGAACGGGTCCAATGACTTGAATAAATCCTAAAGCACGATTCCTAAGAAGGACTTAGGAGGATGATCCTTGCTAGATTATTCTACATTGCTTCGAAGTTTGGCTCTAATACCGAGCTGTGACGCCCCACCTCTATACTCACACAAGCCAAGGACACTACCAGGTAATGCCGTCAACTAGCACGAAGAAGAAGGCTGTTAAGGAGCGACCACCCTTGTAATTGCTTTGTGCGAGTACCGATATGTCAGATAGAATAACATGCATTTCTTTTAAAAAGGAAATCCGACATACTGGTATAAACTCAATGCTACCACACAGTGGCTATATGATCTTCGAAAACAAATATAGAAATAAGCAGAACACAAATCAGTCACAGATATCCATAACACAAAGGCGGAAATAGATATGAATATAACACATAGAAGGGTACATCAGAGTAGTGGTCAAATAAGATCAACGATATCATAAAAGAATAGGTACAAGTGCAAGACAAAAGAATAAGTATACATCAAGGAGTCTCTATCTCGTATGTATAACGACAAAAACTACTAAACCAAAGTAGTTAGTCAAAAGTCAGATAATTCTTCCAAAAGAGGAGTCAAGCAGAAGCACCGGTAAAATCTCGGTCCGACCCGAGTATTATTTAATAAGAAAATAATAAACGGATCAGTCTAGGTATAAATATCAGATAAAATGAGACAGAATAAGAGATATGACAAATAAGTATGATAACCATACTGCCATACTGCGACAAGTATACAACATAAAAATCATAAATATCTCAAGAAATCTCAAATCACTAAAAAGAATGTCATATTCTTTATTTTATTCACCGTGCCACAATATTGACAAATATATCAATGCCAAATCACAAAATTGGTGAATCACAAATTCTAGAAATCATCAACTAGAAATCCCAAAATCACAATAAGGGGGAGGCCTATCACAAAACGGGAGCATGGAAACTCACCAACACGTGTATCATAAATGGGACGCTATCCCATGGTCACTAACCATGGAGCTGGTGCAACCACGTAGTACAATATCGGTACGCCCGAGGAACCTGAAACTCAAATAATTCAAAACAATAACGTAGTACAATGGTACGCCTAATGAACCTGATAAGCTGGAACAACAACGTAGTACAATGGTACGTTCGATGAACCGAACTCCATAAAAGAACTTGAGTCGCTAGCCCACAAAAATGAGCCGAAACTCCAAAGAATCCATAGGTCGTTAGCCTATAAAAGAAATGAGACGAAACTCAATAAAACGAGGTATAGTCCCCTACGTGGACAAAGAGACATCGCATATCGCAAGTCCAAATCACAAAATGATCATCATCGATCATTCAAAAGTGTCAATTACACCAAGCTAGAAAATAAGTGAGTTTAGCTTCATGTCCCAAAACCACTGGCTTAACTTAAATATTTACGAACAAATTGTAGATCTCCACTCGAAAATTGTCACAAGAGTTTCAATTGAACAAGTCCAAAAATTAACCGACGAAGTAAACACAAACGTTTCATACCACTTGTTTTGCTAAGCCGTTTAATTAGATTTTCTCATACGAATGAGGTAAATGTTTATATATACTAATAGGTTGGAAAACGGTTTTATAAAGAGCTTTGTATTAAAAATAGAGTTGAAATCATCTTTGAAAAAGGGTTTGAATATTAACTACTAGTATAGAAATCTTTGTATTTCAAAGTGACAAGTCACAAAAATTATTGTAGAAACAATCAATCACCAAAAATTCATATTCGAAGACATGAATCAAATCCATAGAAATCGGTACCGAATCCAACAAGATGGATATTCCCAAAAATCCCGAAGTAGAAGTCATCAAAGTCGACAATAAATGATAACAACAAATCAGATAATCACGAATCGATAAAAATTGGAATCTCAAGCAAAATATGCAAATTGGGCTGAAGCAAGCAGGTCAGTCGACTGGACCAGGTGGTCTGTCGGCTGACCTAGAACCTGGAAAATTTTCGGTTCCCAGGTCAGTCGACTGGACCATCAGGTCAGTCGACTGATGTGGGGACAGAGAGTTTTCTGCCCCCTGGTTCAGTCGACTGACCTCTTGGTTTAGTCGACTGAACCTGCTTCATCAGCAGTTTTAGCCTAGACCCTTGTGGCGCAAAACCCATAACACGGAACGAAAGCAAACGAGCGAGCAACGACGACTAGTGATTTACGCCTAGCGACAACCCAGCCTTGTATGGCCCTCCGAAATACCCCATTAACGTGTTCAAACATCAAAGATTGGATACTTCAAGATTTGACCTCAAAACACCAAAAATTGGAATATTCACCAATTCAATCCAAATCAAAAGCAATTGAACACAAATAAATGCTGGGAATTCATACCTAACAACAACGATAGCTATAGAAGTAGATTTGAGTTCAAAAACTCACCTTTTACTCCAAAACAATGAAGGAGAAGCTTGAAAGCAAAGGAAGGTCTCCTACTCTTCAACTTCAACTCTAGAAACTCCAATCTAAGTCTAGAAGCAATAATTTCCCAAATTAGGTTATAGGAAATTTCTGAAATTGGAGAGAGATTGAGATGGAGAAGAAGAAGGAGATGCTTACCTAAGCTTCTCTTTGACTTTGGAGCTAGAACTTGAATTTGCAAAGAAACTAGGACTTAAGATTTTCTAATCTCTTTTCTCTTCCCCCATTTTTTAAAGCTTGAAGTGTTAGTAAAATATTAGAATGAATGAAGAGGAGAGGGGGTGGAATTAGAATATAAGATGAGTTGGGTTAGTGGGCTGAAACCCAAACCCAAACCCAAAGCCCTAAGTGAAAAGGTCGAAATTCTACCTAACTCCAAACATATCAATGTTTATACTCAAAAAGGTTGCAAACGTCATTTTGAACTTAATGGAGGAGGTCTTGAGTCCTAATTCGACTGTTTGCAAAAAGTAGCATTTCGGACTGAAATCCGACTAACGATGCTATATTTAAATAAAATATTTAAATATATAATCATAAAATATGCGGGTTGTTACATGAATCATCAAGCCTCATTTATCAAATTTTATGGTTGATTAAACCTCTTTAATCTTAGAATAATTCCAAATCATTTCACCTTTTGCTTAGTAAAACATTTCCAAATCATTTATTTAAAACTTAACAAAGATTTATTATTTTCAAATCATGGCTTTTATATGCTGAAAAACGATGATATTTAAGACATCATTTACTGTAAACCCAAATCAATTAATATTGACTATACTCAATACCAATTTTCGTATTCAATCAGTACTATTTGTCGAATAACGATGAAATCACCTTTTAAATTCACATGGATAGTACGAGTTCCCTCCTTGGAATTTAATACAGAATTTAACTAGGTTATTCTATATTCCATCAAAATAATATTCAAAATCTTGTTTTACTTTTGAAAAACTCCAAACCTATTTCCTTATAACTTAAGGAAATGCGGTCCGAGTAGATGAAATTAACTATCTCCTCTTTCGGGCCAGTCCATATAGCTAGACCGGAACCCAGACACTAGTTGTCCAAGTTCCGGTCTAGAGACTACCCCTCTGTCACCCATAAAGCAGTTAAGTTATTTGATCAACTCTAAATCCTTTATGCGATCTTTTGAGAGATGATTTTCGTTAACTTAACATTATTCCAAAAATTGTCTAAAACAATTTTCCTTTAACAGTTTATTTTAAACTCCTTTAAAATAATTACTAAATTCCAAATCATCTTCAAAATACTTAGTTATTCATTTGAAAAAATTTTGAAAAAGAAAGAATAATTATGTTCAAATCATGATTTGCAAAAGTTACCGAAAACCATTGCAAAAAACGTTGTGAATAATGTTTTTAGAGCTTCACAGCTATACATACATACATACATACATACATACATACATATATATATATTCCGTCTCATATATGTCCAATTTTTCTATTCAAAACACTTTTAAAATATTTAATCATATATATATGAATTTTATTTTATGTTTTTAAAGTTTTAAAATATTCATTTTGAAGAATTTACCCATTTGATTTTCGAACTCCCAAAACGCAATGTTTTCAGAAACATGGTTTGGACATATTTCAAACTCTACTAAATGAAATCTTGATTTTTCTTCTTTTGTTTGAAAACTATATTTTAATGGGTTTGGAAAATTCTTATTTGAAGGAATTCCGACTTTTATTGCATCTTACCTATTGATTTAATTTTTAGGTCGAAAAATGACGAACTGCCGATATGCGACGAGCTCGATTTGGCTCAATTTTTCAAACTTCATTAAACTTTGTCGAAACCTCTTAAAATGTTTAAGATACCATAATAAACGATTTTAAATCATTTCAAACTATTTTTACTATTGAAAACTCAATTTCCACTTTATTCCATATTATAATATTATAGTACTATAATATTCATTTTTTAATTTTTTTTTTATATTCAAAATCATAAAGAGGCTTACTAATCACATACATATATTAGTAGGGATTTATTTTTCCATGAATTAACCATGGTTAATTGATTAACTATTTCTATTTTGGATAATTATGATTTTTTCCATTATTAGTTATATTTATCACAAACAATTCATCAACCATATAATCAACCAATTTTCAAATATCCATATAAATTATCCAATATATTAAATGGTCGTATTATCATACTTGAAATAATTACATACGTTATATAATAATTATGAATGTCGAGTACTCACTATCGGTTTCCACTCCGTCAAACTTTTTCGAAGCTCTTTGAATTAATTCCGACGGCACTCTATTGGCACTTCCTTCTCTTTTCTTTGCCCCGGAGTGTTTGGATGTCCTCCTTGATTCCTTGGAAACTCAGCCTTGACTTGGATGAGGGTGGTGCTTGGCCTTAATGGTTGAATTAGGTGGACCGTAGGTTTTAGAAGGATAGTGGAGGAACTTGGATTTGTTTGATCTTGAAATGATATGGTATTATATATGTATATTTTTATTTCTCTTTGCTATATTTTTCTTTATTATTTTTCTAAGGAAGAGAAGCCATTAGAGTAGCTTAGGAGTAAGAAGAAGAAGTAGATAATGGTGTGACAAAATGAGAAGGTAAGGCGTTATATTTATAGGCAAAGTAAAAAGCGGTAATTTACCAAATTAACCTCTCACCAAATTACCAAAACACCATTGGATATTTCTTTTAAACTTCAATCACCATTTTCAACATTTACCATCACTATATCACATTATCCTTTTTCTCCCTTCTAAACACTTAAGTAATGACATGAAATGACATGATTTGATACTTGCTTTTTGTAAAAAAATATCTTCCTTATAGACTTTTACTAATTATATTCTAGAATGTTCTCATCATGCTTAGTAAAAGAAACTTGTTTAGTTATTTTATCTTATATGCCACGTTATATATGTGTATATATACATGTAAACAAAGGTGCAATAATGTTGCAACAATTTCAGTTTGATAAAAAGTCGATTTTTATTGCAACACATTTTTCGATCGCATTTTTAATCAAACTATTTATTTATGTAAACAAAAAATGAAAATAAATTTCTTATCATCTTTAAATAATTAAAACAAGTTTATTTGAGTTATAAAACCATTTTAAATAATATTAAAAACCAATTGTAAAAATACGACGTCGATCGGCCAAAATGCGACGAAGTTTGAATATTTTTATAAAATAAGTTTATATATTTATAAAACTATTATAAAATAATTATTATCATTATATAACATTTAGAATAATTATTTCAAGAAAAATTCATTTTTATCGAAAACCGATTTTTATCACTTTTTCGACGAAGATCCAAAATATTAATTTTTGTAACGAATTTATGAAATTTGGTCACCATTATTATTTATTATACAAAACATGATTGTTTGTTGAAAATAATCTTATATTTAAATATTTAAAATTTACTAAATATTCCAATTCAAAGTGATAAAAGTACGGCTCATTACATCGGTATTGTAGAATATATATCCCACTGAGCTTTTGGGATACTCTATAAATTTATACGGTGTCGGTCTTGCCTTTCGTTTATTCGGACAAACGTTCTTAATGTAGGTCGGAAAACCCCACAACTTTAAATTCTTGAGATGAGATCTCTTACAACACCACATCTCTTATGGTGTTCTGGGCACAGATTTAGCTGGTAACAAGTTCAACATATGCACTACGGTTTCTAGTACATATCCCAATAGGACAGAAGTTACTCAGCCTTACTCATCATGGAATAAACCGTATCTAATCGGGTTTGGTTCCTTCGCTCCGACAAACCATTGTGTTGCAGAGTATATGGTGGAGTATTTGAGAGATAATCCCATTATATTTTAAGTACCGTCGGAGTTTTTGCCAAACGTACTTACCTCTTCGACAGGATCGAAGAATTTTTGTTTTTCAGTTCATCCGATATTCAACTACATTCTTATACTTAACAAACCTCTCATAGACATCGGAATTTTTCTTCGTAAGATACACATATCCTAGTCTTGAGAAATCATCAATGAAGGTAATAAAGTAAGAATTATTATCCTTAGTGATTACAATCATTGAGCCACATACATCACTATATACTAACCCTAACAACTCATCTACTTTTTCATTGCTCTCATTGAAGGGGTGCTTGGTCATTTTACCTTTGAGACATTACTCATATGTGTCAAATGATTCAGAATCAAGCGATGGATGAAAATATTTTGTTTTTAATTTATGTGGTCGTTTCTCACTAATATCACCTATCCTACATGCCAAAGATAATTATCATTTATATTGTTAGAGGAACTCCTCATAGAACAAACAAAATTTGTATTGGTCCATAAATGTCATTTTTAAGTACACCATTGCAGACTTTATTTCCATTCAGTTAATGTTCATTACAATATATCATATGGCGAAATACATATACAGTCTCAAATAATCTAGAAACAAACAAAATTTCACAAATAAAGACTTTTACAAAATAGCAACTATTTGATATCAATACGACTTCATTGGAGAAACATAAATGATAATCTCCTACCGCTGTTTCATCTATGATATATCCATCAGCAACCTGGACCCTCATCTCTCATTTTTCCGCATGACGCGAGTTTCTAAGCCTCTGTAACGAATTACATTTATGAGTTCCAAATCCAATATCTAAAACCCAAGGTATTTTATTAATTTCAAAACAAATCATACATATACCTAACAGAATTATAGGATCGCTGTTGTTTCATTCTTTAACAGTCCTTAGGTATTCAGGACAGTTCCTTTTTCCAGTGGCTTTTCTTATGGTAGTAGTGAAATTCACCCTTATCTTCAGTCTTTTTACTCTTCTTCTTCTTACCTTCTCTCTTTTGTTAATACCCAATGTATTATTTTTGATGATAAAAACTATATAAATATTTTTACTAAAATTTGTTTGCGTCAAAATTGACCACAAACACCCAATCGTGAAAGCACCCGTTTACGAACACAAATCAGCAATAATCAATATAGAACTCAGATCTAAGCAATAACAATCACAATAATTCACAAATAACAATCACAAACACAGGATTTATAGTGGTTCGGCGTGAAAGTGTACGTGCAGTACTAAGGATCATGTAATATGGTATATAAATGCGGAAACCGATAATAGCAGTAAAATAAAAATTAAAGTAAGAACACCAGGAATTTTTATACTGGTTTGAACTTCCCGTTCTACGTCCAGTCCCAGACTATCCTCTGAATTTAAACTAAACCCCTCACTTAATCCGGAGGAATAGGTATATCACACCTGAGCAGCCGAACAGGAATTTTTCCGCCTCAACAGCCGAAGAGGACTTCAACTTAATACAAATACTTTGTTGACAAGTGTGTTCTGAATAACACGGATTGTCTTTTGATAGTACAATTTCCTATAATCAAATCCTCAAGAATATGTAGTGTATGTGAAGATTTAGAAGGAAGATAATCTCGTAGAATCGAAGTATATAATTTAAATCAAGGATTCTAGTGATATTAAATAAGAATGAATGCTTTTATTTGCAGAAATAAATAGAGAATAGATTTCAGAAATATAAACAAGAATTGGTAATTGTATAAGTGATTTGAACATGTTTATATAGTTGTAGAATAGTTACAATCTTTCATGAAGAGTTTCAATCAAAAGTTGTGTCCGTATCTCTTGAATTGAGGGACATATATCTTCATAAAACAATCGCAACTCTTCAGAAAACTAGCCATTATATGCAGGCCGGTCGACCGGAAAAACTGGCCGGTCAGCTGAGTTTGAAATCGTGTACAAAAACAGAGAGTACCTGTGCATTGACTACAGGGTCGGTCGACCGAAGATCCTGGTCGGTCAGCCGACCTGTTGTTAAACAAAAACAGTAGTAGCTCATTTGGTTAGTGTACTTGCCTTCCAAACTAGTGACCCGGGTTCGATCCTCGCTCCATGCACAATTTTCTCTGACTCGATATAATAAAATATTAATACTAATCTCTGGATTGTAGTCTTGTCTCCTTTGTAGTGCACAATTTACTTTTATTCTCTTTTTGTCGCCTTTGTATAGTATTCTCTTTGTAGTTCTTCTTATGATCTCTGAAGCTTGTGTCATGAATCAAAACTCATGAATCAACATTCTCCCCCTTTTTGATTGAGGACAATACTTATGTGACGAAGTAGTATATATTGTAATTCTCCCCCTGAATATATGGCGACTTTTCTGCAAAAACTTGTTAGCTTTTATATATTTCTCCCCCTTTGTCATCGACAAAAAGGAGAGTTTAACTGATTATATAAATTATTTTTCACATAAGTGTTAACATAGAACAATATAAAACAAAATAACTACTACTTATAATGTAAGCTATCAGAAAAATTAACATTTAAAGCATGCGATACCCAGGCTTCTTATAATTTCCTAAATTTTAGGAAACCATACCCATTTGGGTGTGGTTGAACCTTTATAAATATAATTTTCATTATTAACTACCATATCAAAATAATCATCAATGTATTTTTCTCTATTTTTCCAATTAACAGGAACCCATATACTTAGATAATTTTTATTCATATTTCCTGTTAATGATTTTGTACTTCTAAAGAAATTATCAACATTATAGGTCATAGTAGTATTTGAATTTCTATAAAAATTGGATTTAGGATTTACTCGAAATTTAGTACTAGCACTATCATTTTTACTATACAGTGCTATTTCTACGATCGATTTTATTATATCCTAAACCACTTTTATCATTATGAGTTTTTGAATTCTTAACATAACCTAATCCCTTCTAATTTGAAGCAGGTTGAGAATTTTCAATAATCCTGGATAAATTTTCTCTCCCTTTATTAAAATTAGATACATTTTTAGATATATCATCAAATTTTATTTTAAGACTAGATTTTTCTAACTCTAAATCCTTAATCTTAGAGTTTAAACTATTATTTTTGAAAAGTAAATCATCATTTTTATACTTTTGAATTTCTAGTTCTTCAGATATTGATGAATTTTGAGATGATAAATTAGAATTTGACTGTTGAGAATTTTTAAGTTCTTCTTCTAATATTTTCTTCTCATCTTTCAGCATGTCTACTTCTAAGACTGTTCTATCTAACTTTCTTTGCAACTCCTTATTTTTCTTTTTAAGTTGCTTTGCCTCATTTACTAATTCAGAATTTATTTCAATTAAATCTTCAAAGGTAAAATCACTTACATTGTCTAACGAAGCCATGAAGCACACATTTGCTTGTTTATTATCACTCTCACTCTCTGAAGATGATGATGAGTCAGTGTCATCCCAAGTGACAGAAAAAGCTCTTCGTTTTGTTTTGTCCTTCTTAAAATTGCTCTTTTTATGTTCTGGACAATCTTTCTTCATGTGACCTTTCTTGTGACATTCATAACATTCCATTGCTGAAGATGATGGTTTGATGCTATTAGAAATGTTGTTGGAATTATTTTTGTTTCCCTTGAATTTATTTCTGTTGAATTTCAAAAAAAATTTGAAATTTTTAGCGATCATTGCTATATCTTCATTATCTGAGTCGGAATCATATTTTTCTGCTTGAAAAGCCACATTTTTCTTTTCTTGTGCTCCATTTCTTTTTGCCTGCAAATTTACTTCGTAGGACATTAGATTACCTATCAATTCTTCTGGTTTTAATGTTGACAAATCACTTGCTTCTTCAATGGCTAAGACTTTTCTTTCCCATTCGTCCGTTAAAGAGTTTAAGATTTTTGTAACAACATCAAAATCAGTAAACTTTTGTTCTAGTGATAGTAAAGCATGATAAATATCCTGAAATCTAGAGTACATATCATTTATAGATTCGTTTGGTCTCATTTTGAAATTTTCAAATTGATTTTTCAACATAGAAATTTTGCTTAGTTTAACTTTGTTCGTTCCCTCATCTGTTATCTTAAGTGTTCTCCAAATTTCATAACCAGAAGTGCACATGCTAACTCTATTGAATTCATTTCTATCTAATGCACAAAATAAAATATTCATTGCTTTTGCATTTGATGTAGCATCTAGTTTTTGTGTGTTACTCCAAGTTGAGCATTCTCCAACAGGAGTTATGTACTCTCTTTGTATAATATTCCAGATATCAAAGCTACTAGATTGCATATAGATTCTCATTCTAGTTGAACAATAATTATAATTTAACCCATTAAAAAGTGGAGGTCGTGAAGTTGATTGACCCTCTATGAAACTAGTATTAGTGTTAGTGCTAACATTGTTAGTTTGTGTTGTTGCCATATTACTGGACATAAATATCAAATAACTTTGTGACGGTTATAGGAATCCTTGCTTTGATACCAAATGAAAGTGTACGTGCAGTACTAAGGATCGTGTAATATGGTATATAAATGCGGAAACCGATAATAGCAGTAAAATAAAAATTAAAGTAAGCACACCCAGAATTTTTATACTGGTTCGAACTTCCCGTTATACATCCAGTCCCAGACTATCCTCTGGATTTAAACTAAACCCCTCACTTAACCCGGAGGAATAGGTATATCACACCTGAGCAGCCGAACAGGAATTTTTCCGCCTCAATAGCCGAAGAGGACTTCAACTTAATGCAAATACTTTGTTGACAAGTGTGTTCTGAATAACACGGATTGTCTTTTGATAGTACAATTTCCTATAATCAAATCCTCAAGAATATGTTGTGTATGTGAAGATTTAGAAGGAAGATAATCTCGTAGAATCGAAGTATATAATTTAAATCAAGGATTTTAGTGATATTAAATAAGAATGAATGCTTTTATTTGCAGAAATAAATAGAGAATAGATTTCAGAAATATAAACAAGAATTGGTAATTGTAGAAGTGATTTGAACATGTTTATATAGTTGTAGAATAGTTACAATCTTTCATGAAGAGTTTCAATCAAAAGTTGTGTCTGTATCTCTTGAATTGAGGGACATATATCTTCATAAAACAATCGCAACTCTTCAGAAAACTAGCCGTTATATGCAGGTCGGTCGACCGGAAAAACTGGCCGGTCAGCTGAGTTTGAAATCGTGTACAAAAACAGAGAGTACCTGTGCATTGACTACAGGGTCGGTCGACTGAAGATCCTGGTCGGTCAGCCGACCTGTTGTTAAACAAAAACAGTAGTAGCTCATTTGGTTAGTGTACTTGCCTTCCAGACTAGTGACCCGGGTTTGATCCTCGCTCCATGCATTTTTTGTAAACTTGATTTTGATTAAAATATGCAAGAAAGTTTATTTGAATGTGAATGATGATTCTTGAGGAATGATTTTAACAATATTCTAAGACTCGATATAATAAAATATTAATACTAATCTCTGGATTGTAGTCTTGTCTCCTTTGTAGTGCACAATTTACTTTTATTCTCTTTTTGTCGCCTTTGAATAGTATTCTCTTTGTAGTTCGTCTTATGATCTCTGAAGCTTGTGTCATGAATCAAAACCCATGAATCAACACGGCGATCTTGCCTACGTCCACTCTGAAGCTTATGTCTTTATTGATTCGCTTGATGATTTCAATCGATTACAGTAGATTACAACTGATGATAGCTTTAAAATCTGATTACATCAGCGATAATGAAATATGGAATTGAATCCGACAGAGTTTGGACGTTGAATGGCGGAAGATCCAGAAGCCCCCCTTTTCTGAATGACCAGGGGCTCTATTTATAGGCGTAGGAGGCCCAGATAACGCTCAAACTTCGGGAGACTTTTTCTGGCATGTGAGTGGGCCCATGCGACCGACCTCAAGAAAGTTAGGCCCACTTTGGATTTTCGAACTCCATTCGAATAGATCAAGAAATCATCCAATCGAGATGAAATTTGGCGTGGACATTCTCCAACACGTATGTAAACTCCTGTAAAAATTTCATTACATTTGGACTTATGAATCTCGAGATATCATCGATTCGAAGTGGAGTTCTTCGGCAGGTTGATTGCTTCGACTCGATCCTGTTCGAATCGATAAGGTCGACTCGATGGCTTCACGTGCTTCCGTGATGACGTGGTGCGCGTTCTTCGTGTCGATCCGCTTATTACTCCGGTTTGACTGGGTCGACTCCATCATTTTCGCTACTTTGACTTGGTGGATTCGAGGGAACGGATTCGAGGCAAGGTGCATTCGTATCGATCGTGGCTATAACAGTTGATCGAAGCCGCCTCAACCGCATGGATCCGAGGCCAGCCACAGGATGGGTTCGATGTATAGTTGCTTCACGGACTCGAGGTACTTTGCCCTGATGGGTTCGAAGGTAGGCCATTGGGATGGATACGAAGGTGTCGATGCGAAGTCCATGGATTCGAAGTAGGAGGAACTCTATGGATTCGAAGGACTTCCAAGCTTGATGGATTTGAAGTAGATGGAGTCGAACCGATGGATGCGAACATGACTTCTGGCCATCGATTCGAACTATGGGGTACCCTATGGATTCGAACCGAATCAAGGCTATCTCTCTTAAACTGAATTCATCATATCTTGAGCATACGAACTCGGATTGACTTGAAACTTGAAACGTTGGCTCTCGTGGATTTGCTAGCCATGTCCTATCAATTGTAGCCTGATCCGGGCTCAGACAAAATTCATCGATATCCATAGTGAAGTAGTGTATAACCAATCTTTGAGACGAACTATCTTTCATTTTTGATCGATCTTTTGGTATCATGGCTTTGCCAAAAAGCGGGATAACATTTGCCTCCCAAAATATGCCTTGCGGTAGGAAGGCGTGTTTTGTAATGCCATGAGCTGGACGCTTATATCCTGTTGATGTCCTGCAAAGGAATTTGTAGTTTTATGCGACCTCTAATAATGACCGCTCCGGATCGATATACTTGAGATGAAGTACGACCGTTCATGGTCAAGCACCTAACTTCAAATAACGATCGTTCGGGATCGAGCCATTTGAGGTGAAGTGCGACCGTGCGCGGTCAAGCGGCGGACCTCAAATGACGACCGTTCGCGATCGTGTGATTTGAGGTGAGGTGAGTTGTGCCGTTCAGGGCGAGTTGTGATCGTTCGCGATCGTGTGCCGTTCGAGGCGATTTTGTGACCGTTCAAGGTCGGGTGTCGTTCGAGGCAATTTTGTGATCTTTCGCGATCGTGTGCCGTTCGAGGCGATTTTGTGACCGTTCGAGGTCGGGTGCCGTTCGCGGCAAATTGTGACCATTCGCGGTCGGGTGCCGTTCGAGGCGAGAAAGTGTGCCCGGGAGGGCTTGGTATTGTTGATACCAGGTTCACGTTCGAGTGGGTCCCTAGATCATTTGTCAGGTCGGTTTATCGCCATCTCAGAGCATGCCTAAGGACCGTTCGCGACCCCGTACATGTGTAAGTAGATTAGCCATTTCAGAATTATCGGAATCAAATATCTATTCAATGGATGAGTTTTAAAATAGAAATATCCAAACAAACAAAGTCCAACTGTCTAAATTAAAATGAAACAAAAACAAAGCAAGGATGTCAAAGTGTAAGTCCCTACTATTAAACGGCCAATGATCATTCAGAGCATGCCTGGGGATCGTTCGCGATCTCGTACATGTGTAAATGAGTTAATTGTGTTAGTGGGAAGCTTACGACTTGTTCATCGTTATTTCAATCAATTGATAATCAAACGGTGCCTTGATTCAGGGTCGCCTTTAGCTGATATAGACGGTAGTCGCTCTGGCTCCACCACTGGAGTTCGCCTCCACACATATTGAAGGAGCATACCATTCCTGATATGTCCTTCTACCTCGTCCTTCAGATGCCTACAATCATTAGTGTTATGACCGTTTAATTCATGAAATACACAAAACTTATCTGATCTTCTTTCGTCGGAAGTTGGATTCCTTCGCATTGGTTTACGATACGGAACCTGCTCCTTGGTATCCTGATAAATTCGTTCCAGACTCTCGTTCAGCTCAGTGTAAGTGGTGAATCGTGGCTCCCTCCGTTGCCGCTTTGACCTGTCGTTATAATCCTCAGCCTTTCGTTTTCCTTCATCCTTGCCTGAGCCCTTTTCGAAAGGCTTTTTGTCTTTAAGAGCATAAAATTCTATTCCCTCTCCTTCTTCTCTTTCTGCATCCGCATCCTCTAATCGCAAAAACTTTTCTGCCTCGTCGTAGAATTCCGCTAGATCCACAGGCGGATCTTTGGTCAAAGAATTTTTGAACTTTGTGCCATCAACTACTCCGGACACAGCTGCCATCACAACCATATATGGATCTGCTCGATCCACCAAAGCTGCTACTGCGTTGAATCGTGTTAGATAACTCCTCAAAGTTTCTCCGGTTTTCTGCTTTAGGGTTGCCAAAGTCATCACATTCTTGGGTCTTGTAATGTGAACCCTGAATTGCCTCATAAATCTCTCAATTAAATCATTCCATGTTCCGATGGATCCATTCTCCAATTGTCTAAACCACAATGCTGCAATATCCGCCAAGTACAATGGAAAGCACCGGGCCATAACCTCCTCTGATGCCCCCAGCACTTCCATATGCCTCATATACTTTGTTAGATGAACCGTGGGGTCCGTTCTCCTGTCATACATGTCCAACGATGGTAACTTGAAATCCGGTGGGTTCCTAGCTCGTCTGATTGCTGGAGTAAAAGGACTCCTATTAACATCCTCCAAATCTTTGTTTACCAAACCGCCTCTCATAGCTCTTCTAACCATCTCCGCCAACCTGTCATTGTCTCCAAGATGCAATCTTCGTTCATTGCTTTCGACCTGCCCCCCAAGTCCACGAGGGAATTCTGGGATCTACCCCCTTGACTGAGCGTTCACTCCTCTGCTACTCCCGGGCTGCGCAGATGCTCCTCTCTCTCCGAAATCGGATCAACGTTCTCCATGGGTGTGCCTCCTAATCCAGGTGCTATGCCGGATGGTCCTGCTTCGTTCTGGACTCCATCCGCTTCTCTATTATGTGCTCCAAGTTGTCCTATTTGTTGAAATAAACTCTGGATCATCTCCTCTTATTTCTTCATCATTGTCTGCATCTCATCCCTAGTGATGAAGACCGAAGCTTGGTTCGCTCCTGAGGAAGCCTCTTGACTTCCTTGATGTTCACTTCTCTCTGGCCTTGGCCTTCTGCTCGATTGTCTCATCATAATTTCTCAAATCTGAACTTTCAGACTTTCTGAATCAACTTCTAATTGGTAGAACTCCTGAGTTAGCCTTCTCAGTGAAAGCACCAAAATGTTTGCGTCAAAATTGACCACAAACATCCAATATCGTGAAAGCACCCGTTTACAAACACAAATCAGCAATAATCAATATAGAACTCAGATCTAAGCAATAACAATCACAATAATTCACAAACAACAATCACAAACACAGGATTTATAGTGGTTCGGCGATCTTGCCTACGTCCACTCTGAAGCTTATGTCTTTATTGATTCACTTGATGATTTCAATTGATTACAGTAGATTACAACTGATGATAGCTTTCAAATCTGATTACAGCAGCGATAATGAAGTATGGAATTGAATCCGGCAGAGTATGGACGTTGAATGGCGGAAGATCCAGAAGCCCCCCTTTTCTGAATGACCAGGGGCTCTATTTATAAGCGTAGGAGGCCCAGATCTCGCTCAAACTTCGGGAGACTTTTTCTGGCATGTGATTGGGCCCATGCGACCGACCTCAGGAAATTTGGGCCCACTTTGGATCGATTCGAACTCCATTCGAATCGATCAAGAAATCATCCAATCAAGGTAAAATTTGGCGTGGACATTCTCCAACACGTATGTAAACTCCTGTAAAAATTTCATTGCATTTGGACTTATGAATCTCGAGATATCATCGATTCGAAGTGGGGTTCTTCGGCAGGTTGATTGCTTCGACTCGATCCTGTTTGAATCGATAGGGTCGACTCGATGGCTTCACGTGCTTCTGTGATGACGTGGTGCACATTCTTCGTGTCGATCCGCTAATTACTCCGGTTTGACTGGGTCGACTCCATCATTTTCGCTACTTTGACTTGGTGGATTCGAGGGAATGGATTCGAGGCAAGGTGCATTCGTATCGATCGTGGCCTATAACAATTGATCGAAGCCGCCTCAACGACATGGATCCGAGGCCAGCCACAAGATGGGTTCGAAGTATAGTTGCTTCACGGACTCGAGGTACTTTCCCCTGATGGGTTCGAAGGTAGGCCATTGGGATGGATACGAAGGTGTCGATACGAAGTCCATGGATTCGAAGTAGGAGGAACTCGATGGATTCGAAGGACTTCCAAACTTGATGGATTCGAAGTAGATGGAGTCGAACCGATGGATGCGAACATGACTTCTGGCCATCGATTCGAACTATAGGGTACCCTATGGATTCGAACCGAACAAGGGCTATCTCTCTCAAACTGAATTCATTATATCTTGAGCATACGAACTTGGATTGACTTGAAACTTGAAACGTTGGCTCTCGTGGATTTGCTAGCCATGTCCTATCAATTGTAGCCTGATCCGGGCTCAGACAAAATTCATCGATATCCATAGTGAAGTAGTGTATAACCAATCTTTGAGACGAACTATCTTTCATTTTTGATCGATCTTTTGGTATCACGGCTTTGCCAAAAAGCGGGTAAAAATATTCTCTTGAGTTATATAGTGTATTGTGTAGGATATCAAAAATATTAAACAGGTTTACACAAGTGTTGATTGAGTGAAAGCTTGAAGAACTTATCAGTATAAATCAAGTGTAGATCAATATATACTAAGTTGATCAAGATATATGAGTTCTAAATAATTCAAGGATAAAAGCATGAAGCGCTCAAGATATTTGTGTTAGTATTATAGAATCATATTAAAAATGTTAAAGACCTAAGTAGTATCGTATCTTTGATAATCTTCACTTTGAATATTATTTGCACTCAAAATGTTTTATAAAAAAATAATATTTAATTTGTTTGCAGAATCAACCTTAATATATTTTTTACAAAGAAATATATTTTAAAACATTTCCCAAGTAGTTTTGAATATATACAAGTAAATACGTATAAGTTAACATATTACTTTTTATATGTAGACATATAGACCATTGAGGTGTTTTATTATTTTTCAAAAGCAGCGACTTTTGGCACCATCCTGTCGCGAATGGACGTATCTCTTCAACATTATTTAAAGGCCTCTATTTTTGAATCTCTAAAATAATTCTAACTATTAATACCTCAGTTATTTATTTTGATGATGACAACCTTAATGAACAACAATATGCATTTATATAAAATATGGATATAAAAGTTTTGCCAAGTTATATAGTATATTGTGCAGGATATTATATAGGTGTGCAATCGAAGACTGTACATTATAAAGACTTAATAAATGGACGTGAATACTCATGAGTATAAAGAATAAAATATGAAGATCTCAAGACCATAATATGTTGTATATAATCATATAATTTTGTTGAAGTCCCTGGTAGCAATCTTTGATCTCTTATTCTTTATATTTATAACAAAATATATTTTCAAAATATATTTTAAAAAAAATTATAAAAAAATTTCAAACTTTAAAATGTTTATAAATTATGTTTAATTTATTTTACAAAGCATAAAAATATTTTACAAAATATAGTATCTTCAAAATGTTTAAAAAGAAAAGAGTTTTCAAAATGGACATACATATATCGACATATGTATAGGAGTATGTTGACATACATGTCGCAAATCAGTTTTGCAAATTTTGAATTGAAGTGTCTATTCATCACAACTTTTCATGAATGGAAATATATGTTTATACATTATATATAACTTGTTTCAAACGAACTTTTAGCAGTTATTATCTTTTTTTTCTATACTCTCTTGAAACTCCATTGAAATTATATCAAATTCTCTTAAAAGTCAAATAGAACCAATTCAAACTTTTGTGTACTGATTCAATACTACTTTCATTACTTTTTTGGAATCATTTTTTTGTTAAATCAAAGATCAAAGTGTTGTCCAAGAGGCTATAGGAGCCGTTGTATCCAAAGTTCAAGAAATTATATTTGGAAAAACCATCAAACTCAATTTTCATTTGCTTGGGTGTGATTATAGCTCGTCTAAATCAATTGTGTGTGCTTGATAGCCCAGAAATCCAAGTGGGTGTGTTTGTGGTCCATCTGAATCAAGTGGATGTACCATGAACCTAAAAAATCAGAAGGGTGTTTCTCATAGCATCAGCATCGAGATTGTAATTGAGTATGTCTTTTGCACATCTAAAGATCAGCATTTGAAAAGAAATCTATACAATCAATTATATGGGATTGGATGTGGGAGAAATCTGAACCAGTATAAAATCATTGGTATCATCTCTCTAACTCTTTACTTTACTTTATTGCTTTTATTTTTTTTGTGATTACACCTATGATTGAATGTTAATATAATCCTTTATTGGAAATATGTGATTCAGTATTAAACCTAAATGAAATTTTGTAAAGATTTATAGAAGTTAGAAAACACTATTCAACCCCTCTAGTGTTTAATTAGCTTTAAGATCCATAATTCTGCAACCCACATTAACTACCTTCTTCATCTCCCTCTTCTCTCACGTTCTCTTTGGCATTTCAACGAAGTGCTACCGATTTATGAATCATATATCTATACTACATTCATATAGAAGACCAGAGAATACTCACTTTTATTTTACACATTAACTCTCTTATCTCCACTCAATTCCATTCAAATACAAACATATTTAACAACTGAAGGTCAGTAGAAGATTGTATTAACAAACTGGTTGAGATTATGATTGAAAGATTCGATTTCTTATAGTTCACTACTACCACTACTTTGTAAAGGGTAATATTAACCACTCAAGTGAAAGTTAAGATGATGTTTAAAAGGTGTTGTCCTACCTCATGAATCCAAGCCAAGATACGAGTTATCCTGCTTGTTGAACCAAAGACATGATAGGTGTTCTAATTACCTGAGCAAAATTTTAGAGGGTGTCCTGGTTATCCAAGTTAAATTCCAGTGAGTGTGCTGCTTACCTACGTCAAATTCCAGTATGTGTCTATACCACCGAGTCAAAGTTAAGTGTAAAGGATGTTCTTGCCACTTGATTATCAAGACGTGATTAGTAAAATTCTATGTGGGGTATAGGATCAGAAGTAGGATTGGTAATCCGAACCAATATAAAATTCTTGGTATCTTCTTTACCTTTACTTTACTGCATTTACTTACTATTATCTGATTTTTACATGATTATACTATCTGTTTACATTTGAATTCTCCACAATAAAGTAGAATATGAAAGTATATTGATAAAATTTTCAAATACTATTCACCCTCCTCTAGTGTACATTGGTCTTAAGATTCATTCCATTGTAGTATAGATTAGGTCATCACATCTATCACCACATCACCTCCCACATCTTCCACTTCTACGAACTATTTGAAGATGACAGCCAACCTTAATAGCAAGCACGACCCATTAATCCTTCGATTGTGACTCGACCGATTCCATAAATTAAGGAGCTCCATGAGATTTAGTGCGAATGGTTCATATTGAGGGGTAGGTAAACCAAAGATCAAGTCTACCTGTAACTCGTTGCTTATCGTCATATCCAGTTGTGAAAGTCTACAAATACAGCCCTTTATCATTAGGACATAATCATTCACTTTCTATCCCTTTCACATTATGGTGTTTAACAATTTCTTAGTAACCTCATACCTCGTGGAACGAGATTACTCACCAAACCATGCCTTTAGACTGTTAAATATCTAATGGAAAGACATGGATTCATGCTACCTTTGCAATGCTTATCCAACGTAAATAACATGAAAATCTAGGTGATTTCCAAGTCACTGACCTACTTATTATAAGAAACATGCAGTTCAAGGTCAGCATTATCAATGAGTCTTATCATAAGAGTACAAGTAACAAACGACCAATGACGCTTGTATGTCAATTCTATTCTCGATCAATCGACATAGTTGTTTAGTCTATTTAGTTTGTCATTTTCACTAAACAGTCTTGGAGCTAAAAAAAAATTCAAATTTAAATTAGTAGATTAATAAGACAATATCATAGTAGATGTTCTTATAATATTATTAAGGTCAAACTTTATGTCTAATTTTACTAATTTTACTAATAAGCTCTCACTAGTATTTTATGTATCGTCAAACCTTAAGTCGAAACATAGAAGTCTTTCCACTTCACTAATAGGTGTTAGAACTCATCTATCTTGGAATTTTGACCTTGAGTTTGCTTAATAAGTCATGACTCTACATACGATGGATAACTTTTTATCGGTGTATCATACACAACTCCTAACAAGTGGCACTTGTCCTAATTTCACTTTGAACTTTAGTTTGTTCAACAAATCGAAATGAAATTATTCACTCGTACCTACCATATCATGAAGGCCTAAGTATAACATATGTACCTTGAGTTTTCTCAACAAAATCCATATGGTCATCTTTCCTCGTCTATTCAATATATTAATAATACTACACATAACATTCCTAGCTTGAGTTTCCATAAAAACTAAGGAGTATGCAAGTAATTTATTAATATATATGGTAGAGGGCAATATTATATTAAAAATCCATAATCTTCAATATATTATATTGGATGATATCAACTTATGGAATAATGTATGAAATACTCTTGCAATTCAAGTGTCAAACATATTGAAAATAATGGTGTACGTACATTTATGTATGTATTTATTCCTTAAGTCAATTTAGGTTTTCTTTAATTTTCCACGTTTAGTTTATACATTCATATTATATAACTTTATAGTTATATAGCTTTTATGTTTTAATTAGCTTATATAATATAATGCATAACATTATATTAATTAAATCATATTTAATTAAATAACACTTTAATTAATTATATATCATTCAATTTTAACATATTATATTGAATATTTATATACTATAACAATTTATAATAATGCACATATTTTTTGATGTAACGTTTGGAACCTTAAGTTCATCGTATACATTGATACTCACTTAAGTAAACCCAACATGGTGTATATATGTCGCCCGTGCTGGCCTTCGTATACCATGGACAACGCCTGACTTCGTAAATGGAGGAAGCGGTAATTGAACTTGCACGGGCCTGACACCCTAGATTCTGAATCCATCTCCCTAACCATTTGAGCCATAGCGGCGGGTGTAATACACATATATCATATGTATATACACATACATGTATGTATGCATTTATGTATGTATTTTAATTCATTAGTTAACTTTTAATTAATTTAATTAAATAATTTTAATTCAATTTATTAATTTCAAATATTATTTCATATACATACATGTGTACTTATATTGTCTTAAACATTTCAAAACAACATAATATGTATCACTATATATTATACATGCATAATATATATATACTATTTATCTATTTATTTATTTTATTAATTTTAGTAATGAAATTAATTTTAAGCTAAGATTTTTTTTCAAACACTTCAAAAAATTTCATTATATCATAACTTTTATGATATATGTCTTATTTTAAATTTAACTTTTAAATTTAAAATTATGTTTTTAATTTTGAAAATTAGCCCCACATTGGCTACCAGCTTGCCCTGAACAGATATGTATGCCAAAATATTTACCCCTAATAAGGCCTAATGTGAATTGAGCCTTTTCTATTAGGCACAACCTTTAGGCTTACATATCAGTTCGGGCCAGGCTGGTTGCCAAGTTGGGCATAATACTTGATTACGCAAATCCAATTATTTAACTCTACCTTTCTAGATGCCATACTATATAGGTTGTGAGCTTAATTAGTTATCGCTAACATGAGAATTTTAGACCACATAGGCTATTGGACTTTTATACCATTGGTGGAACTAGGCCAGTCCATAGAGGGATGATTGAGTAAATTTCAATTTTTTATGCCTTTTTGGATTTTTGTTAGCCTATGCAGTCTATATTTATTTAGAACTTTTCTAAATTTTCTTTTTAAATAAAAATCAAAATTTTATTTAATTAATAAATACTATTGTACTTAATATAGCTTGTATTATATATATATATATATATATATATAGTTATTTGATGGACAAAGTGCCACGATTTGACTATAATCGAAGTAAAGATTTCATATTAAAGGTCAACAGTATTCTTAAGTCAAGAGAACTATGTAAATTAGTAGCATCGGTATTTTCCATTTGACCTTTATCATATTAACCATCAAAAAATAATCAAGTAAGTCATCGCATTATTATCCAATAATCATCGGTACATAACCTCTTAGTGCCCTCCAACAGTCATAAGTAATAGATTGCCCAACATATAAAGAGTGTACATTCTCCAGTATCAATGGATGTATCGATATCGAGTCTCGATACATCATGATTATGAATATTTAAAATGATATGTTTATTATATTATGATACAATGCTCAAGATTACGACTATTTGTAATTACTATATCAAACACACCATTTATGGATTTTTCATTTAATATATTTTAATGCATTTAATAATTTATAACACATTATAAGAAATACATAATAAAAGAAAAGACCTTTTACTACAAACGAGAATTGATTACAAAGTTAATAATTTACAATACATTATAGAATAACCCCTAGGACATGCCCCTAATTCTATCATCCATCTATACAACATCGCATATCACCCAAACCTGCTATCCGAACTATTCCTTTGAGTGTACCAAAGATAATAAGAAGTAAAACATAAAACCTCGTGTCAAACAACAGTTCATAGTGAGTGATAGGCAATCTCAAAATATTATATAAGTTAATATAGTAAGGAACAATGGTATAAGAATCATACCTAGCATGTCCCAACATCTAAAGAGTTAGCACATAAAAAAAATATGTTATTCTATTATCATTATCATAAAGTATATAAGCATCTCAGTACACTATCGGAGGTCTAGGCATTGATCTTTTGGATACCTACGCCATGTGACATCCTTAGAGCAACAAATAACAATTATAACATCATGGAAAAAATGGCATCCATCAAAAAATCCTCACTATCACTCAATGTGCTTTGGAAATGTGATAACTCATGTGATCATCAATTACTAGGAATTAATGGAAAAATCCTAGTTTTCTATTTATCCGAATTCCTTCCCATGTAGCTAACACTAGATCCCTTCAACGATACAAGGTATATGGATCCCTTCAACGATCCAAATTAACCATCAAAGTATCCAATGAGTGTCCTTACAATATCTATGCTTACAAGTACGTTAGAAAACATTTCGAGTATCAATGATCCTTTTGCATGCACATTTGAGCTCTCTATCACTCCATCTATTTCCATTCATCATCACAAAACCAATCACATTTCCATACTCCATGATAAAAACTCTTCAACATTCTATCCACAAGCCCCCTCTAATGATCCCTCCGAGTGGATCATCATCATCATGAATCCATCGATTGAGTTGCCATCATTTGAACACTTCTAGACTTCCATGTAACACCCCGTAATTTTTACGATAATTAGTTAAAAAATAATAATTAATAATTAGTAAAGCTGGAAACAGAATTTTTACAAACATCATGATTTAGCTACAAAACTTGCACCATTAGGTTCATGATGATTTTATGATCAATTTTCATATATAAAGATTTCTGGTTGGAGTTTAAACGAAAAAGTTATTAACATTTGAAGTTTTCAAATCATAAATAATTATATATATATAATCAAGATACTAAAAATTATTAATTAAAGTTATTTACTGTTAGTTAGAGCTAACCAATAGTTAAAGTTAGTTAAGCACTACATAAGTTAACAATGGAAAGAAATTGTATTGATCGTGTTAACAAGGAAGCAGATGAAACAAACCAAATGATGCTAATTAATTACCGTAATTAAATACGATCGGTCGACCCCTAACTTGGGTCGGCATGCCTCTAGCGGTCGACCGGTAAGGGGCGAGGGTTGACTGTTGAACAATCAATTAGATATATTTTTTGTAGTCGAAAAGCCAAATTTAAAATAAAAGAATCTAATGGTTCGTATTGATTCAAATCCCCATAAATACGAACCTAACCCCTAACTTTTCTTCTCATATTTTCTATGTGACGTCGGAGCTATGTCATTTTCTCTTCTCTATAAAATTGTTAATTCTTAAAGAAATTTATATTTTATTCATATATATGTGTGGAGAATAGTAGAGAATGATTGAGAAGAATAATAGGATCGAATCAAATTCGTCAAAGCTAAGGTAAATTATAAATTCAAATCTAAAATCTAAATTAAATCCAAATCTCTTCTTTGATCTAGATCTTTGATAGTATATGCATGCTTGCAGAATATATGTTCAAATAAGGAGAAAAAGTGAGTCAAACTGAACAACAAAGACTAGATCTGTAGATTTGAAAAGCTAAAAAGTGGAGCGAAAATTATATATTTTTTATATAATGTTGGATTTATATCGTTTAAATTAATTCATGTATGTCTAAAATGTAAATTGGAGTTGTAGGCTAAAATTGTACACGCGTAATGAATTTATGGACCACGCCTATATATTATGTGATTGAAAACTTGAATTATATATTGCATATATGTGAATCTGGAAAGTATTGGGTAGTAATAGTCCCTGAATTTGATAAACTTGGTGTAGTTCAAGATTTGTAGGTTAAAATGACATATCCAAATAAAATGTAAATTAGAGTTATCAAAATAAAATTATAAGGATTTAAATAGTATCATAATTTATTGGACTGTAGGTGGTTGCAATGTAAATTCCTATAGATTATCAAGTTTCATAAATAAAAGTGCATCGTCTGGAATAATGAGGAACATGCCTAAAAGAAAGAAATGTATAAAATATGGATATTTATCGCATTTTGTACTGTCTATTTCAATAACTATGAAAAAATAATTCCTTGTAATTCCAAAGGTAACACAAATTCCTCTCCTGGATAAGATAGAAAATTTTACAGGTTAACCTTTCCCTATGGGATATATGTAACTCCAATGCATTAAAAAATGCAAAAATGCCTAAGGATTGATTAAATGATTGTAAATGCGATAGTAATAATTGTTTAAGAGATGAATTAATATATATGCTATATAAGAAAGATAGAAATCAAATAATAACAATGACCAGGCAGGCAAGTAATAATTTAAAAATAAGAAAAAGTATGGAAAGTTCATTAAACAAAGGAGGGTAGTGAACGTTAAAAAGGAATATAAGGAAAAGTCTAATAAAAAGAAATGGAAGCAGATGGGAAAAGTTATTTACATATTTTAGAAGAAAGCAACAAATGACCTTAGATTGAATAAGAAGTAAATGCATGAAGAAGTAAAGAAATGTTATTAATAGTTGAACATTGAAGGCATAATAATTAAACAAGTATGAATGAATACACACACATAAATATATACACGTAGCCTCTACTACGTTTACGATGGGTGTGAATTATGAAGTTAATAATAACTTAGATGGATAAGAATGACATAGTCATTGGAATGGATTGGAATGCGAGGTCAGTAGTTTTACACAACAGAAGTTTTCCCACTGCAAGGGGCTATCAGCAATTGTGCATACATTAATCTGATGTAGGACATATCCAAATGTAGGACTCGTGAAATTATATATGCTTGTGTATAAGTGAAGGGATACCCCAGTAGGATCGACTTCAGTCTTTTTAGTAAAGGTATTGCCTTAATTATAATAGGCAATCTAAATGGGATGTTGAGCAAAGATCGAAGCTATCTGAGTGTGCTAGTACCATATTATGGAATAGGAGCTGTACATAGGTCGATAATGACATTAGTCTTAAGAGGTCAACAGAAAGACAAGGTTACAACTAAACGGGTTACACCACCTACTAGTGTAGATCATGTTAAGGTCATGCATCGCCATAATTTCTTGCTAGATTATTTGTTTGGGTCAAGGCTAGATAACCTTAAAGGTCTTTCTAAATGAGTGGTATAGTATATGGAACTGAGTTCTCCATAGTCTGTGGAGCCGAGTCAATAATAAGGAGTAGATAAGTAAGTAAATCCCCAAGGCAAGATAGGATACGGCTAAACTATTGTGGAGCCATTATAAGGCACTACAAAGGTTCCTTAGTATGCAAAATGACGAGGAAGTGATGCGCATTGACGATGGATCCTAACATGGTGCTGAGTTAACAATGATAATATTTTGGTTCAAAGGGGAACTATGGTACTTTACACACACACACATACATATGTACTTATGTCATCCTAGGGTAGACGGGGGTGTATCGTACGCATATGTAGAGCCAAAACGACTAAGTAAAATAAAAGGACATAAAATGTGATGGAAGACAATTAGCATAAAAGAGTGTTATGTGTAAAATGTATAATTTACAAGTCACTAGAGTGTTATTGTACCCCTTCCACATTACAACCCATTGGGTAGCTTTTGTAACAACCAAAAATTCTAGTCATTTAATGTTAATAGTTCAAATATAAGGAATGATTAAATGTTTGAATTATGAATTAAATGTTAATTAAATGAATTTAATAATTTCATTTAACTCCTTTTAATTAATAAATAATATTGGTAAATTCAATTTGTAAATTTATTTACAAATATAAATAGATTGGACAAATATCAAAAAATTAAATATAAAAAGGTATTTAAATCTATGAAATTGTCATTTTAGAGCATTGTCTCGGATTTCGACGAAACTAATTTCATTGGATCCATAATAATGAAATATAATATTCCATCGAATTTCATGGCGATCGGAAGTATCGTTTGGTCGTGCGAGATTGAAACGCATAGAAGTTAATATAATAACTAGGTTTGGAATGCTATCTTCTACACATTATCGAATTTGGGCTCAGGACTAGTTTCTTTGTGTTCGGAACAGGGTTATAACATACAGAACGCCAAGCGGCACGTCTTGTTTAGAGTTTGAGATTTTTGGGTTTGTTTCATTGAATATTTTAAAATTAAAATATATATCTATATATATATATATATATATATTCACACTCACCATAATTTAGGCCATACCATGCCCATACTCTTGTGTGTAGGCCCATCCTTCTCCTTCTCAATTTAAACTCTGAGAATGGAATTTAAATCTTCCCTTTTAAAATTCAAACTTCAAAAAATAAAATCAAATTGAATACTTCATGGAAAATTGCAATTCTTAATTCCTTGAGATCTTTTAGAGCTTGGCTTCGTTCCTATGTGTTGTTCATGGTGTTTGATCTTAGAGTGGGGATCTTGGCTATCCATGGCCGATGCCTAGTAAGTTAGGGCTTAAGTTTTTGGGAATCGTGCTCATCGATTGGAAAGTAGGGATTTGGGTTCGGTGTTGCAAACGGGGCCTAGTTTCGGAGTTTGGAGGAATTTAACATCGAAATTATCGCACGTGCATAGTGCATGAACGAGAGGTAGTGGCGGGTTGGGTTTTGCAGTAGGCAGGCGAACTTAGATTCGTGGTGTTGATCGCGTGGAGGAGGAGAAGGGGGAGTGATTGACAAAGTTCGATCGAGTTTTCGGTGAGTGTGGTGGAGATTAGACGTGCATGTACTAGTGTGTTTGGGTATATATATGAAAGGAGTAAGAGGAGGATTAGTGGTTGGAGGAGAAGGATTGTTGTAGTGGATTTTACTTTAATTATGTAATTAAGGTTTTAATTATTTTAATTAAATCCAAGAAAACTGATATAAATTGTGTATCTCACTCATACAAGGTCGGATTCAAACACCATTTTTTGCATTCGATTCGTGTCATTGAGATCTTTATGATGGAGTTAGTTTGGTTGGATTTGGAGCTTGTTGGAATTTATGCTACAATCGAACGACCGTTCGATTGTAGTCCAAATTGGAACGCTTCGGTGGAAAGGAAAATCAATGTGAGTTTAACTCACAGTATATTTATTATATCATATCTATGACGTTATAAATATTTATTGATTGCTTGGATGTTAGTTAAATTGTTTAATTACTTGTTTGGTTGAATTTCCGTTTGGAAAATGGATGACATATTAATTTGATCATTATGAACCCATATGATTATATATATTATCCATAACTATTATTTTGCAGGGAAAATCTATAGAGAGACCCTGAGGGGTTTCCCACCAATAATTATTTATGTCCATTCTTATGCTATTATATTGATGGTAATTGAAATAAAATCCAGAAATTCCATTTTATCTGTTAAGCGTCCTTATAGCAATTTCACTATATTCTAATTTATTAAATTTCATCCCAAAGCCCTATAGTATTTTTTTGAATTTGAGGTTGTGTTTCCACTAAATAGAATGTTAAAATTTATTAGTCATTTTTATTAATGATAGTTTAAAATAACTAATCATTTTAACTATTGAATTTGAGATTAATTAACCAATTTAAAAAATGATGTTTAAGATTGGTTTATCTTTTATTTAAGTGAGATAATAATCATTTCAACTAATGATTTCTTGAGTTTAATTTATTATTTTAATTAATGATATTTGGAACTAATAATCATTTTAATTAACGATATTTAAAAGTAATTAGTCATTTTAAATAATGATATTTGAATTTAATAATCATTTAATTAACGATTGTTTTAAATTTAACTAATTATTTTAACTAATGATATTTGCAATTTAGTTAAATCATTTTAATTAATGATGTTTTATAGTTAAATAAATTGTTTTAACAAATGATGTTTTAATTAATCGTTTTAAATGTGGTCTGAATTTAATTAATCCAATTAATTTATGATCATTTGAACTTAAATAATTGCTTAATTAATGGTATTTAAAATTTACTTATCATTTTAATGAATGATGTTTAAGGTGAATTATACTTTTTAACAAACGATTATTTGAATTGAATAAATTTTTTTAACTAATGATAATTAAAGTTATTTAATTGATTTAATAAAAAGTGAATTAAGTAAATTAACTAATATAATAAAATAAATTTAAAGTAATAAAGCTTTAAAAAATTAATTTAATGATAATATAATTTTTTGGAAATAATTATCTATTTTATTAAAGATAATGGATTTGTTTATTTAAAAGAGATTTTAAATGTGATTAATTATCTTTTGGGATAATTAATATTATTTTAAATTTATAAAGGTATTTAAATTGCTTTATTATCTTTTGGGATAATATATACTATTTTAACTTTATAAATAATGGTTTATAAATGAGAAAATCCTTTAAAGGATTATTTATAAATAAAGCTAAGTGTAAATTGATTTTTTGGGTTTATAGCAAATATTGTTTTAACGACATCCGTTTGGACCCTTGTTTTAATACATTTACTATTTAAATTTTGTCTTATAGAAGAACGTTTTAAAAGAGTATTTCTAAAAGTGTTTTACCAATAATATAATATGGAAATCAAGCATAACTTCAGCTTTTAAAAGTTAAAGTGATTTCAGTTATGATAAAATAGTTCCATGATTGATATCACATTTATGGAAAATAATTAGTCATACTTTTGACACTAAACGTTGAGGCTTGGACTCGTTTCTATATCAAAGGTTAAAAATGTCATTAAGGTGATACCGAGAGGTAATACTATCTCAACTTGCCTAGCTTCATCTTCAATTGAGAGATAGCGCTTATTTGGAGTCAACAAGTAGTGGTAAATATATGATATTTAATTTCCATATACGATCATTTAATTATCTCCGAAAGTTGATCTATTAATTATTAGATTCAACTTTCTTGATGGTGTATCGTCGCCTAAAAAATGATCTGATGCACTTTGAGCTTTGTTATCCTTTACCGAAAATGACTAAAACCAAAGCGCGGAAAAGGAGGGTGCACCCTTCAAGTCATTGTTATGCTTTGTCATTCTAGGACGATTTATCACTCATTTTGAGAATTGGTATCCAACATCGAAGAAACTAAAACCAAAATGCGAGTAGGAGCCAAGCCATGTGGGTCGCACCCGTCAGGGTATGCTCACATCATGTAGAGAGTTGTCGAAATGCATGCATTGTTGTGAAATATTCGAATGCTCGTGTGAAGCGGGTCTAGCTTGGAAGTTTCCGAGAGTGACGCATGTGCTCTTAAGCATCTTTTATCTAGAGGTATACTTTCGTTGAAGGAGGGAGCACCCTCGTAGTTATGTTAGAAATCATTTTCCCTATTTGATTCGAACCTTTGAATCTTGCAATGGAAGAGTCAACCACTCTTCACAATGTTTAATTATAGTTTTTGTCCATTCTATCAAGTTTGGATGGTTATCTTGTTTTTTCCATTCTATCAAGTTTGGACAGTTATTTTGTTTTATCCATTCTATCTAGTTTGGATTTTTCTCGGATTATATACATTCTTCCAAGTCTGATTTTTAATATTATATATGCCATTCTTATTTGCATGTGTTTCCTGATGTTTATTTGTGCTCTTTCATGTATGTATGTTATTCTTGTGAGATAAAAAGCCAGTTCTACATTAGTGGCATGCTCACACAGGACTTTTATATGATCCTCATTATTCAAGTTATCTAACGCTGGTATTTCCAGACTGATCCGGTGTTATTTTCTTATAATGCTCGGGTCAAACTGAGTATTTTGTCAGGTTGGCTTTGGTGATGTAGAGATCTTAGAGGGGAGTTGAAAGTTCACCTATCATAATGTTTATTTTCCATTGTATTATGTAGTATCCCTATTAGCATTTGTAAGGTTAGGAATTTATAATTGTTCGGCTGATAACATTTGTTTTTAACTCTGATATAATCTGTATTTTTAGAGCGACAGTTCTATTGTCCTTATTATATTATATGTTGTCGATTCAACTGTAAGATTCTGATTGTCTCTATTTTCTGTTCTTTTCTTTTTATTTACTATAACAATCTACCCTTTTGTCAATTTTATGCGCGGCATTGGAGCACAGTGGTAGTGTTAGTGTCGGCTTTCGATGGTCAAAAGGTGGGTCATTACAGCATGGTATCAAAGCGCAAGGTTATGCGGGAACCTTGGCTTTGGTAGGGTTTGGCTTATTATAGATAGGGTAAGAGACACCCTAGAATGAGTTTGAGAGCATTATATATGCAAGAGTATATTTGTTAATATTATAAAAACATATTATGTTAATTGGCCTATAAAGTTTTCATGAATTCTAGTTGAGACGTGGGATGCTATGGTATGGATTGGGATTTCTAAACACTCAACCAAGGCAAATGGACATGGTATTGAAATTTTTGAAACTTTTGGCAAATTAAATATTTTGCCTAGGATTGTATTTTATATATATAAAGGAATAACTTTCAAAACATTATATAGTTATAAAAAGCATTTGTTTAATTGTAATCATATTTATTTATTATCACTATTGTTTATTCAGCTATGCTTAATTTAAATAAGAAGCATCGACTGTTGTTTGCTAGTTGCTAAAATTGTGCTCAGTTTATTTGGGAGCATTTATCGCCTTGATTTAAAATGAACTCTTTGTGAATTAATTTTCACAATTTGACTATAAGGTGTTTGGAGAAAATGTTAAGTTAAAATTCACCTTTTAATAATGGTGAGTTAAGGATTAAAATTTAATAAAAATTATTTAATATAATTTAAATAGTGGGATAAGACATTTAGATTATAAATACTTGAGAAAATTTGATTATAATAAAGAAGAGTTATTATAAAATAAGATGATTTTATATAAAGGAAATTTTATATAAATTTACTTTGTAAAATATGTTTAAAAAGGATTTTTGAATCTAAATCCCGGAAATTTTTGAAAATAATTTCAAAGGAATTTTTGAGAAATGAAATAGTGGTACTTTTGGAGGTATTTGAAAGGTAAAAATTTTTTGGAAAGTAAAATTTTAAATGAGATGCATTTTCTTTGGGATAATTAGGAGGAAATGGTTTCGATTAGTTTCGTGGTAATCTAAATAATCTTCTAAGTGACAATCGGTGTTTGCTTAGACGAACGTAACGGAGTACTTAGTAAATTATTCTCTTTATCATTGTACAATCGAAATGAGTTCAAATTCGACGAACCCAAAGTAATTTTTAATATAAAAAAATCATTTGAAGTTATTTCATATAAAAATATATGTAGTAAGTTTTCAAAGATGAGTTTTTGGAAATTAAAAATCAAGTATTTAATTTTTAAGTTCCCTTAAGGGAATTGGTTTAAAAACAAAAGGTATTTTTGATCAAAGATCATTTTAATAGATAAGATTTTTCCGTTAGATAAGATAGGGGATAATTTAACCAAGGTACATTGGGTTAAATTAAATGAGGAGGTTTTGATAAACATTGTTTTATTAAAACCATATAATTGTTTAAAACATCTAAGTAGTGTAAACTATTTTTTGATTGGGCCAATCCATAAATATTATTCATTTTAATACTCTAAGGTAAATAAGTTGACTCGGTTTTCAAAGGGCCAAATTTTGATTAGATCTTCACCTAAATTGTCGAAAGTAAAATAAAACTTTTATGTATATAGAAGAGTATTATATAAGTAAATAAAGTGGAATAAGTTATCTTTTTATGTTTTATAGAGAAATGACTTTATAAAATATATTTTTTAAACTTAGGTGAAGAAAACTATGAAGTAATTCTTAAATAATTTTAGTATTGAATAGAATACTAAATACAAATTCAAGTGATTCATAAAAAAAATTGTATGGTTAAGAAACTATTAAAATTTAGAATATAATTTTCCATTTTGTCCGAGTGAGTTTGGATAACCTTCTAAGTAATAATCAAAGGCTAATAAGCAAAACGGGACGCTTAGATAATTATCCATATTTTTGGACAATTAAAAATGTTTTGAACCTAAGTTGAGATCTGTTTGTTAGTCATTTGACATTTTGAAACGATGTTAAGTGATAAGTTTTCCCTTATGGAATTTGATTGACCGTTAATGTTAGTTCATTCCTTCATGGAATTTGACTGATTTGATTTAACTAAGCTGAAGTGATTGGTTGTGTGATTTTATAGGCCATCGTTTATAAAGTTTATATTTATAGACAAAGGATTTTGAATCGGTGTTATTAGGACCTTAATCCCGGTGATTTTGAAAAAAGTATATTCTTGAAGAATTAGGGAAAGGAATGATATTTGTCCACTCTAGTTAATGTTTTTGGGAAGAATTGGAATACCACTGGACGCTCCATGTGGTTTTGAATCTAGAATTTCGCCATACTTTATTAGGAGGAATCACTTCCTTGTCTTTTTTTATCTTTGATTTTTCTCGTCCGAGGAATTTGAATATAAAATTTTGAATTGAAAAACCCAGGTATTTAGATCTAAAATTTAACATTTGAAATTATTGGATGGATAACATCTATTACAGAATATTTTTTGTAGTCGCATATGATTGAGGTATGTTTGTTGATTGCATGTATATTTATATATGACTAGTTTTTACATGTCGAGTTAGATCACATTGCTTTTGTCAACCTGATTCTCTTTTAGATTATGTATGTATAGGGAAGCAAGAGATTTCCGCTTGACTGCTTGTGCACCTACATTTGCATAAAGATAATAAATTACTCGCCAAGAATATAAATCAAATATAAAAAGGTACGCAGTAAATTTATAAAATTTAAATTGGTGGGTGATTTTTTGCTCTTGATATGGGAGGCCATGTTACTTTTGTTTTCTATGGATGGTTTTGATCACGTAGAGGCAATTGTAGTTGTTCCGATCGAACAAGGCAAAGGAGACTCTGGCGAAATTTTCCATAAATTTAAGAGTTAGAAATTTTCTGAGAATTTTGAAAATTTTTTATAACCAAAATTTGATTTTTGAGTTATGTCTTGGAATAAATGAATGGAGGGGAATTAATTGGTATAGGTGGGTGAATTTTGGAATCTATTCCAGCTAATTGGTTTTGAAAATAAGTTTAATAACTCATCTTAATGTACGGTTTTAAACTTAAGGGTTTGGAAACATTTTCTTTCTCGGGAATTTCGAGGACAAAATTCATTTAAGAGGGGAGAATGTAATGACCCAAAATTCTGGCCATTTGATTTTAAATATTTAATTAATTTTAAATATTTAAATAATTAGATTTTAGAATTTAATAACTTATAATTCAAATATAAGGAATGATTAAATATTTGAATTATGAATTGAATGTTAATTAAATGAATTTAATAATTTTTTTAACTCATTTTAATTAATAAACAATATTGGTGAATTCAATTTGCAAATTTATTTACAAATATAAATAGATCGGATAAATATCAAAAAATTAAATATAAAATGATATTTAAATCTATGAAATTGTCATTCCAAGGATCTGTCTCAGATTTTGACGAAACCAGTTTAATTGGATCCATAATAATGAATTATAATATGTCGTCGAATTTCATGGCAATCGGACGTATCGTTTGGTCGTGCGAGATCGAAACGCATGGAAATTAATTTTAGAAATTAATATGATAATTAGGTTTGAAAAACTATCTTCTGCACATGATCAATTAGGGCTCGGGACTAGTTTCATTATGTTAGGAATAGGGGTATAACACATAGTACGCCAGGCGACACGTCTTGTTTGGAGTTCGATATTTTTAGGTATGTTTTGTTGAATATTTTGAAATTGAAAAAATAATACACATACACACACACACATATATATTCACACACACACACACACACATATGTGTCTGTGTGTATGTATTCATACTCACCATAATTTAGGCCATACCCCTACATTTCAAGCCATACCCGTACCTGTACCCTTGTATGCAGGCCCATCCCTCTCCTCCTTAATTTAACTTACTTGATAATGGAATTTGTGTCTTTCCTTTTCAAATTAAAACTTTAAAAAATAAAATAAAATAAAATTGAATACTCTATGCAAAATTGCAATTCTTGATTCCCTAAGATTGTTTATGGCTAGGCTTCATTTCTGTGTGCTATTCATGGTGTTCGATCGTAGAGGGGGGAGCTCGGCTAGCCATGGCCAATTCCTATAGATTAGGGCTTAAGTTTTGGGGAATCATGCTCATCGATAGGAAATTTTAAGTAGAGATTTAGGTTCGGCGTTGCAAACGACACTAATGCCGAAGTTTGGTGGAATTTCGCATCGAAAATGGCCGCATGTGCAAAGTGCATGAACGAGATGAAGCGGCATGTCAGGTTATGCAAAGGGCGGATGAACTTGGATTCGTGGTGTTGATCACGTAGAGGAGGAGATGGGGGAGTGATTGACAAAGTTCGATCGACTTTTCAATGAGTCGTGGTGGCGATTAGGCGTGCGTGTACGATCGTGCTTGGCGTGTTTGGGTATGTATGTGTAGGGAGTATGTAATGACTCATATTTAGAGGCCTAAAACTAAGCGCTACAGATGCTGCATTCATCTATAGTATTAACTTCTGGCGACTAAATATGGCTATTTTAATGGTATCTATAATATCAGAAGCACTTGATTATGAAACAAATCATAGATTTCAAAATAACACTTTTCCATTACATTTCAAAACAGATGTTCCATATTCAGATTGCATAATCCCAAACGTTTCCCAGGCAATTATAAAATATGCTTATTATAAAATACGCCAAGAGTGGCATATGAAGATGCCCCCTTGGATGATCAGAGTCATATAGTCATAATTGACTTAATACATATACAGCGAAAATAAACAACAAAACAAAGAACTGCAACTCCTAAATTGCTATCCGTTAACCTGTTGCACTCCTCCGGTAGCTTTATTCATCATCCTACTAAACCTGAAAGAACCTCAACCCCCAGCCTACTTAAATAAATTTTTAAACACCCGAGAATATAAGGGGAAAATTTAAACTTCGAGTCAGACATAAAGCCTGGTGTGAATAATACTATACATCCCGGTTATCAATGTTAAGTGAGACCACGCCGCTTAGCGGAATGGGTTTCCCCTCACTATCATTCTTTTAAAACATATCTTTTGCAAATATTTTCCTATAGCCAAAACTAATTAAAACTGTAAAGAATCATTATATTATGTAAATATACATATCAGGTAATAAATAGACTATCCGTCCAAACATTATAGTTTTGTTTGGCTTACTACTAATCTTTGGCTGACTTAGGCTATCGGACAATATAACAAAATAATCTAACATTTGTTAGACACCTCTTCCGGATGATCTGTCCTTAACTATCTATTAAATACTTCTCTTCTGGACGTTTTGTCCCTAACTTAACATCTCTTAGGGTCAACTGATCCTAGTGGTTTTGTGGGCTCACCAATAACCTATCTGTATACGAATATATATTCCTTTCTGTGTGTAATTATAATTTTAGTATTTTCTGCGACAAAGCCCTATACACCGGAATTTTTGACTAAATTAGCTGGGTCAATAGCTAATGTATAAGGCACGACCCTATACCTGTCCCAACTGGTGTTCTAATATATGAGTCATTTTCACTTAGGGACATCTTCCTAAAATTTTCCTCGAAAACATTTTCATCTAAAATTGATGTAAAACCTTTTAAACCAAACTTAAACAAGGAAAACATTATACTCTATGTTGTACTCAAAATCATCTTGCCATGTTATATATATATATATATATATATATATATACTTTACTCAAATTTTTTGGCGATGAAAACCTTTAAACATTTGAAAGTACCCCTTTCGATTAAGTTGAAAGTATTTATTTTGAAACCAAGTGAAACCCTTTATTTATCTAGGCCTTAAAGGCCAAAACCTTCCCTTTCTAAACCATTCTTAAACCACTTCAAAAAAATTTAAACCTTTCGAAAGCTTTAAAACCTTAGACATCATATCTTAAAATACTTTAAAACGTTGCCTTTAAAAACCTTGGAATAACCTTCCATTCCAACCCTTTCAAAACTATCATAAAATAACACCTTTCATCCCCTTCGAAACCCTTTGGGGAACCACCCCTTCAAAACCATTTTAAACACCTTTCAAAAGCATCAAACATTTAGAAATCCAAACCTTTCTAAAGCTCTTGGGTTCAATTCCAAGCATGTGGAAAAATACCTTTCGAATCCATTTAAACCAACACTTTTGAAACCTTTGGGTTATATTAATTAGAACAAAATGGGTCATTTAAAATATCTAAGTCGAAAGCTTTCCTTTTGAAACCTGTTCCTAAGTAAAGAAGTGATGGTGTCGAAACCATCACTTCGAAAACATTGGAGAAGTGGTTAATTTAAAATTAAAGTGTATCTTTCAAAACCATTGACTTCGAAAGGTCGAGAGGCAGCAACTTGAGTTTTCGATCCAATCTAAAGCATCATTTGAAATAAAAGAACACAACCCATTCAAAACCTTTTCTTTAAAACACTTAACTCAGTCAGAAACCAATCGAGTCTAAAGTTATCCTTTCGAAAGCAAAGCAGGCGCTATTTTAATTTTTTTAAACAAAAGGCGCTTCGAACCTTTCGGAAACCCTAGGTTTTGACTCTTACCTTCCACCTTTAACCAATTCACCGTATGCTAAATTGATATTATGTGCATTGGTTTGAGGAAGGAGGGGGAGGGTCTTAGTCGAAGGCAACATGGGCGAAACCAAAATAGGTGAATTATGCTTTTAGCACGTATTTCTGATTTAAACCATTTTTAAGTAAAACTATTTTAACTAACCTGCCTTCTTTGTCAAACTCTTATTGGTTGCTAATTTTTCTTTTCTTAAAGTACTTCCATAATTTCAGAATTAATTAATTTAAATCATTTGCAAAATACCCCTTCTCCTTAATTAAATATATAAAACATTTAAGTCTCATACCTTAAATAATTTTATATATTCATCAAAACACCTAAGAAAATTCTATAAAAATTCCAAAAATCCCATTTAATATGTTTTCTAACATATATAAATTTCGGACCCAAATAATTATTTATTTCATCGTAAATATTTTATAACCTAATAAATCATTTTCTTCACTAGAAAATTAATACAAAATCCACATTAATTCAGAAAATTATGAAAATTGAAATCCATTTCTAAAATATCATTTCTGAACTACATTAAAATTCGCAAGGCATTTGGATGTCATTTAATAGGGTCGCCATATCAGACATATCATAAAACTATATGAACATGTATAAATCATCAACAAGTTAATATAAACTTTCAATCATCCAAAAGATGGCATTATCATGCAAAATCATTTCGAGTTACCCTTAAATCCGAAAACTATATGAAAAATGGGATGTAGTAATCATTCACCTTATCTTTGTGATTAAAGACGTGAGATTTGATCTTGATTATGTTGTTCTACTTCCTCCTCTTGAAAATCCTAGCTTTATCTTCTCCTAAGATTGAAAATGGTGGTTAGCCTTAGGGTACTTTTACTTGAGAAAAATGAAATGAACATATGTTTGATTTATAAGGGTTTAGGGTATAAGTTCATCTTATTTCCAATTTTTCCCTTCCTTATTTTCTAACATTTTTATTCATCTTATTTCTCTAGTTCATTATTCATATAGGCACGGCTACACCCTTAATTAAATCAGATCTCAATCTATTAATCATCTTGCATTATTTTATTTTATTTAGCTAATTATATATTCTAAATAATGTTACTAGAAATATAGGGTATTACAATCTCCCTTCCTTAAAGAATTTCGTCCATGAAATTACAATAGGGAATACAACAAAACAATCAAAGGTAAAACATACCATCTAACAAATTAGGATAAGTGTCTCTAATCTGATTCTTAGTCTCCCAAGTAGAGCCTCTAGCATCGTCACTCCACTAGACTTTCAGTAATCTTATTGTCTTGTTCCTTAACTTCTTCTCATCTCTACCGACTATCAAGATATGCTTCCTAACTATAGTCATGTCTCCACTACTATATCTTCTAACATAGTCAGTGCTATAGTAGTCTCTGGATCCCTAACATACTTCCTTAGATGAGATACATTTAAAACATCGTGGATTCCCACTAAACTATTCAGTAACTCTACTCAATACGCAAGTTTTCCGATCCTTTCTAAAGTAGGAAATGGTCCAACAAACCTTGGTGGTAACTTTCCTGTCTTCCTGAACCAGACAACACCTTTTATTGGCAATATGTTGAAGAAAACATGATCTCCAATAGAGTATTCTAAATGTTTTCATCTTCGATCTACATAGCTTTTCTGCCTAGACTGAGCTTCCTTTATCCTTGCCCTTATCAGCTCAACCTTTTCTGCTACTTCTTTTACCAAATTAGGATCAAGGACCGATCTATCTCTAGACTTTAACCAATATGTAGGGGATTTTCATGGTCTTCAATATAAAGCCTCGAACAGTGCCATCCCTATACTAGTCTGATAATTATTGTTATACGTAAACTCAACTAGATATTGGTGGTCTTCCCATGATCCCCCAAAGTCCAATACACGAGCTGGCAATAAGTCCTCCAAGATATTGTTAACTCTTTCAGTATGCCCATCTGTCTGTGGATGGTAAGCGGTAATCATCTTATGTTTGGTTCCTAAAGCTTCATATAGACTCTTTCGGAATTCGGTAGTGAATAAGGAATCTCTATCACTAACAATGTTGCCAGGAATCCCATGCAGTCTAATAACATCCTTCATAAATAACTTAACCATTACATGTGTCATCCTATTTGCTTTAACCGTAAAGAAATGGGCACTTTTGGTCAATCTATCCACTACGACCCATATACTTTCATTCCCTCTATTATATCTCAGCAACCCATCTATGAAATCCACAGAAATAGAATCCCATATCCGACCGAAACATCCAATAGCTGAAGCAATCCATTCGGTTTCTTATGTTCGACTTTTACTTGTTGACAGTACAAACATTGTTTTACGCATGAGCCAACATCCTCTTCATGCCTTCCTAGAAGAAATTTCTCTTCATACTGATATTTTTCGTTCCTCTTGGATGAATAGTGAACTTCGAATGATGGCATTCCTCCAAGACTTCCTTCCTTATGTCTCCCACATTTCGAACACATGATCTGCCCTTTTGTAATGACCCAAAAATTTAACCACTTCGGAATATAATATTTAAAGTGATTTTAAATATAAAATATAAAAGGTTTTATGATTCAAACAATATTAGATAGGATTTGGAAATTGAAATATATATAAAAATTATAACATTTGCTTATATCGACAAAAGTGACAAAATCCCGATTTCAGAAAAGTAAGCTTAAATGGTTTAATAAATTATTTTAATTTATTTATGAGTGTTTATAATTTTAAATAACATTATACAATATTTTTAAAATTTGGTTTATATAAATAAATAGTTTAACTAAAACGTCAAAATATGACCGTAGAACATTTTGTCAAAAATCAAAGTTTTGTCGATTTAAAGTTGTCGCAACGTTATTGCACCTTTATTTTAATATTCATGTATGCTTATATACATGTAGTAAGTATTAATCAAGTTGCTAATTAGGTTTACTTTTATTAAAACACAATTAAGAAATTCTACATATAATTAGAAAACGTAAACTAATAAAAATAAAACATGTCAAACCAAAAGAAACATCGTTATTATTTTATGTTTTCTTAATCCTTAAGCGATAAGAATATAAAGTGAATATTTGAAATGTGATGTTAGGTGTTGAAAAGTGAGATTTCTTTAAAAGTAAGTAAAGGGTATTTTGATCCTTTGCAAATATAATATTTTAGTCCAAAGTTTTTTCTATAAATACATACCCACTTTCTCAATTCCTTCCACACTTTTTCTTCTCAAAATTTCAAGCTTCGTCTTACTCTTTTAATAGCTTCCAACCTTAATAAAATAATGCCAAAATTTATTCCAAAAATATACTAAAGAAAGTAATCATCAAATCACCTTAAATATTCACCAAAACTCCATCTTCTTCCTTCACAACCCACAAGCCACCCCTTCACCATCAAGCCGAGTCCAAACCCTCCTTGAAACTCATGGTCCAAAGCTCCGAAGACCTCCACAAGTCAAGTCAAGCCACCTAGAAGCCTTAAAACAAGCATTCGTGAGCACCCGATTGAAGTTTGGAAAGTTATAATCACTTTAAAGTTAGTTAATTTGCAACTAAGGTGAGAACTCCTAATTTATATGTATATATTTAGTTGTGATATGTTTTTCTAGATGTTTTGTTATGATATTGATTACCATATGTTGTTTATTGCATGAAAATATTGAAATAAGTCACGATATACACGACATTGATTCACGCGGAAAACACTTTCCAAACTAAAATGAAATGTGATATGGAATCATTTATACCTTTGAAAAAAAAAGTTTGAATATGCTTTAAAAATGATTCCTAAGTGTTTAAAGTTTTTCCAAAAAAGTTTGGATATGAATCTCAAAATACGCCTAAAATTTGACGTATCACGTAACGTTAGTTCGTGTTTTCGCATCAAAAAGTTCAAACGAACGCACAAAGTGGAATATAGTTCAGAATTCTTCGAAGTAAGAATTTTCTGAATCCTATTTCCATATCTTTCATATAAAAAATCAAGATTTCATCTTGTATATTTTGAAATATGGAAAAATCAATTTTCAAAAAAAATTCAGTTTTTACACTAAATGACAAAGTTGAAAATTGATAAAACAATCGTTCTAAAAATATAAAATAAATTCTAAAAATGTTTTAAAAGTGATTTAAGTTGATCAGATGGTTTTCTAAATGATATAAAATTCATTTTGAAGAATATAGCTTTTAAAGCAATTTTCGTAACACTATTTGCAAAGCTTTTCACAACGCTTTTCAATAACTTTTGAAATAAATGTTGAAACTTAACAATTCTTTATCAAATCTTTAGTAAATGTTTTTAAGTAAATAATAAAGCATTTTAAAAGAAATTTGTGCAATTTAACATTATTTCAAAGATGGTTTAACAAATAGTTAAGTGATTTAAAAAGGAAAAATGAGTATGCGGAAAGGACTAGTGCATTTATCACGCCTGTGAGATCTAAAAGTGAAAACAAAGTGTGTAATTAAGGTTAGGGATGCAGTAACCAGTGCCCTGAACTTACTTGGCCTCGGTTTTCTCTTTTAGGCGAGGTGTGGAACATATCAAAAGGAAAGCGTGGATGCTCACTATGGATTTTATAAAAATAATCTTCTTATACTCATTACTAAAATATGAAGAGGGAACCTGTCCTATTCGTGGAATTTAAAAGGTAATCTCATCGTTGTTCCACCCATAGCACTCGTTGAATACGGAAGTTGATTTTGAATAAAAGTAGAATGATTTCTATAATCCTATTTTCTCAAAAGATACTCTTCAAAAATGATTTGAGAAATATTCAAAGGAGAGGTTTAAATGATTCTATATTTAAAGAAGAAGATTTTGAACATATATATCTCACAAAGATATTTTGATAAAGGAAAATCAATGAATCGAAAATCAATCACCTAATTACATCATTTTTTATCGATGATTGGATTTCGAAGGAACCGGGGTCGGATTTGGGTGATTACTATCCGAAAAACCACTTCGAACCAATTTATGTATTCGAAGATTGAAGATGTTGAAGACAGAGATATTGAGACGAATAATAACGAGGGAATACTTGTTGATTAATTGGGGATAAACTCTTGATTCACTATATTGTAGCATTGGTCTCTTTGTTATGAAAAACTTCAAAACCACAAGGGCTTCTCGCTTAATAATGGTCGAGGAAAGTGCCTTCTGTTTCATTCGGTCCCAGAAAGAACTCATATGGAAGAATGTTAGACCTTGCATTCCAAATCATAATAAGTGATCTCTATAAAAGTATATCAGTCAGTGGCAGAGAAGACTCCTTCACTTAGCTTACCACCCTTTGCTGAAACATACGAGCTCAAGAAGTTATCCGTTTATAGAAATCAGTCGGGTGAATGTGGAATGGCAATGTGGCATTTAAAGTGAAAGAAGATGTGCCATGTGAAAAAGTAATCATTGCCTCGAGCCTCATCAACCGAAAATGACTGAACATGGTTGGATGCAGCATTCACAATTAGGTTATGATCACTCCCTTCTAGTTATATTTCATCCCACTATGACGTTTGGGATGTAAATTAATGTGGATGTATACAAAGAGAGCTCTCGAATAAAAGTGGGTAACGACTGAGGGATGATATATTCGGTACTATCTAGTTACAAAGATAGGCCGGTCTTGTGTTGGTAGGGGATCCTTTGTGATGGTCCTCGATACATTCCTCTAGAGATGTACTGTCGGAAGGTAGCCCGTTCACCTGGTCATTAATATGGAAATCCATTCTCCAATAAGAACTTACGGTTTTGTTTGTAGATCCTAGTATGCTAGAATTTAATAATGGTAATAATTTTGGTTAAAATTAATAAGTTTATTTGCAAATGTTTTCAAATAAAATCATTAAAAATAATATCTCCAAATTTTACGTAATAAAGAATTTTGGCTATCATAAGGTAAAGACTCGTTTCGTGTCTATGTGTGGCGTGGTCTTAAGAGATACCTTTTTGTTTTCAAAACATCGTACTTTGAGTTCTCATACCAGTCCCATGACTGGCCCAGAGTTTGTTTTTCCCTTTAAATTTTGGCTGCACTATTTTTTCGGGCAGCCAAGTAGTCAGGATACGTTAGGAGCATTTTGGAGCATGTTGGGGAGCATTTTGGAGAAGTCTTTTGGAGTTATGAAGCTAAAGTACCTTATGTAGATACCTACCCATTTTCCATTGTGTCATGTTATATATATTTTCCAGCATATGTATGGATAGACGGTTATAACTATCCCGTTGGATTTATATTTGACTCTGATCATTATGTATAATTAAAATGTTGAATGCGATGTGAGATTCTATTATTATGTTATCTTCTATCTTTATCTTCTTTTACACCCCTGATAATCTGCCCATCGGTCACTTGGATTTACGGCGTGTGAATACCATGGATGTATTAGTGTCGATTTTCGAAGGTTGAGGAGACGGGTCATCACACCTTCTTTCTCAGCAATCCATTTTGGTCAAGACGGAAAGTCACCGCCCTCCGTTCCTTCCCTTAGCTTCCTGATCCTTTAAGCTAACACTGGATCCTCCTCCTATTTGGAAGCAATCCTCTCTATCAATACAGGTCAAAGTTCTAAACTAGACAACATCGCAGATCCTTCGCTAGACCCTACTTCAGATCTTCACTGCACTTTGCAATATGTCAACGCTTTCAAATTTTTCCATTCAACAATCATTGCCAACACTGTATTTTAATGTTTTTGGCTAAATGTGTTTGCTGCCTTGTTTCCTTTTTTGGGTGTGTACTCTATTCCAAAATCATAAGCGGCTAAAAATTCCAAGCATATATGTTGTCTCATGTTCAGCTCCTTCTGAGAGAAAAAGTACTTCAACGACTTATGATCTTTATAAAGCTCAAACCTCTCTCCTAAAAGGTAATGCCTCCACACTTTCAATGCAGATATAACTGTAGCTAATTCAAAGTCATATGTCGGATATCTAACCTTATGTGGTCTAAGCTATCAAGATGCATAGGCAATCACTTTATCCCTCTGCATAGTACAGCTCGTAATTTGGTTCCACACGCATCAGTATAAATAACTAAATCTTGATTCCCTTCTGGGACCACCAACACCGGTGCATGTGTCAACAAGTTCTTCAAGCTCTAAAATGCTTCTTCACACTTATAGGTTCATACAAACTTTTCATCCTTTCATGTTAGCTTAGTCATCGACATTTGCAATCTGTGAGAAATTCTTTATAAACAATCGATAATATTCTTCTAATCCGAGGAAACTTATTATCTCGGTTACCATTTCTAGTCTTTTCTGATTAATAACGGCATCGATCTTTTCTTGATCAACTGACAACACTTTATCCGAAACCTCATGACCAAGAAATTTCACTTCCTTCTTCCAAAAATGACACTTCGAAAACTTTGCCTTTAGCCGATGCTGCCTCAGCGTCTCCAACACAACTCTAAGATGAACTGCATGCTCATTCTCATCCTTAGAGTATATCAGAATATCATCTGTAAAAACCAACACAAATCTATCCAAGTGCTCCCAAAAGATTCGATTCATCAAATCTACAATGAATGCTGGTGCATTAGTGAGTCCAAACGGCATAACTAACCATTCGTATAACCCATATCTCATCATGAACGCCGTTAAAGGTATACTATCTTCCGCTACTCTAAGCTGATGAAATCCTGTTGCTAAATCTAACTGAGAGAATATCTTGGTCCCGCTCAACTGGTCTAACAAATTGCCAATCCTTGGTAGTGGATATCGATTCTTTATCGTCTTCTCATTCAGCTTACGATAATCGATACATGGCCTTAACGATCTATCCAGCTTCTTAGCAAATACTGCGGCTGCTCTCCAAGGAAAACTACTTGGTCTAATAAAAATCTTACCTTCCAAGTCTACCAACTGAGCCTTCAACTCCTTCATCTCTGTTGGCATCATTCAGCTTGGCGGCCTACTCACGGTTCTGCCCCTGATACCAAATCTATCCAAAACTCAATGACTCGTTTCGGAGGCAATCCAACTACCAGTTCAAACACATCCATGAATTCCCTAACAACGAAAAAGCGATTCAACTCATCTTCTAACTCCATAACACCCAACAAAGCATTCACCTCGCAACTGGGGTTTTCTACGGTATGAACTATCCGACCACTGCAATCCGGGTGTCTAAGTGATATTTCCCAATCCTGGCAAAATATCTTAGCATCATATTCACTTAGCCAGTCCATATCCAATATAATTTCAAACCCAACAAAGCCAAATACATACAAACTGCAAACAAAGGTGTAACCTAGCAAGTCAAATTCTAAGTAGTCACACTTTATCCCAAGCGCCGCATACCCTCCTACCGAATTTGCAACTCTTAAGGAAGTAACTAAATATGTGGGTTCTAGGTTAAGTTTATCTACCAAACATCGAGATATAAAAGAATGATATGCACCAATATCAAATAAAATGCTAACGGACGTATCATGAATCTGAAGTGTACCTTCTAACACAACCTTCCCCTTCTTCTGTACTGTCGGCTCTGAAGGGCAGGCTTCAATGCAAGCACTTGGCTTTTATCTCCCTTAGCTGGCTCTTTGCACTGGTTCTTGTAGTGTCCATCCTAATCACAGTTAAAGCATCTAACTCCTTTCTTCTCAGCAGCCTTTTTTCCTTTACTTGCCCGACACTCACGAGCATAATGGCCTTTCTTATCACACTTGTAGCAGATCACCTCCGACTTTCCTTTCGTTGTCGCACCTCCCTTCCATGTATTCTTTTTGTGGAAAAAAATTCTCTTTTGGCCCAACGCAACCTGGACCTCTTTCTCCTTCTTCTCCAAACAAGCTTACATTTCCTCATGCCTCGGCGCCATTTCCACCACTACATCACACGGATCATAGATGCGCGGTAAAGTAGCCTAGCCAGTTTCGGTTTCAGACCTCTACTAAACTTTTCATTCCTTTTCAATACTGTGCCAACAGTGGCATTCCCATACCGGGCTAACTCCTCGAATCTACCAGCGTATTCCAGAACAAACATATCCCATTGTTCCAGCTCAACAAACTTTCTAACCAACACAGACTGCGCCATACTAACATGAACCTTTCTTGAAACCTTTTTCTGAACTCTGCCCACGTCATAGTCTCTTCATCCACACCAGCAGTTAGTATTCCACCAAATCAGAGCGGCCCCTTGAAGATGTCTTGAAGTAAGTCTTCTTTTTTGCTTGTCATTAAGCCCTGGGTTAGCAAAAATCCTCTCACGGTGTAATAGCCAGTTTTCCATCTCGATTGCATCCTTAGTTCCAATAAACGGCTTTCCACTAAGTCTAGCATAGTCTCTGCTTACGATATCATACTGATTGACCATCGGAGCTCCCTGAACTCCTACTCCGGCAGCATTACCTCCAACAACTCTAGCTGCGTTTCCAGCTTGCACCATGTTTATGAAAAACTGATACATGGCTCCCATGTCCACTTAGGCACCCCAGCATCAACATTGTTAGCCTGAACCTAACCTCTTCTAGCATTAGGTCGGGCATTTCCATTTGTGACGGTGCTTTCTCTTCCAAGATTAACTCTGCCACTTCTTCCGTCCATATCCGTATTCAAGCCTCATGAGATACAGATGAATAGCCTAACAAAGATAGAAGTCTAGAGATATAGTGTATTCTTATATATAGCAAATACAAGTATGTTACTGTAGTGTTATCCTATACCCTGATCCTAACTCTAATTCCCGAGGAATATGTTTTTAAAAATCATTTTTAGTCAAAGTATTTCATAAACTTATGCTCCGATACCAAGTTGTAACATCCCCTATTTAGAGGCCTAAAGCTAAACGCTACAGATGCTGCAGTCATCTATAGTATTAACTTGCGGCGACCAAATTGGCTATGTTAATGGTATCTATAATATCAGAAGCACTTGAATATGAAACAGATCACAAATTTCAAAACAACACTTTTCCATAACATTTCAAAATAGATGTTCCATATTCAGATTACATAATCCCAAACATTTTCCAAGCAATGATAGAATATACTTATTACAAAAATACGTCACGAGCGACATATGAAGATGCCCCCTTGGATGATCAGAGTCATATAGTCATAATTAACTTAATACATACACAGCAGAAATAAACAACAAAACAAAGAACTGCAACTCCTAAATAGCTATCCATTAGCCTCCTGCTCTCCTCTAGTAGCTTTATTCGTCATCCTACTAAACCTGAAAGAACCGCAACCCTCATTTTACTCAGATCAATTAAAAAAGCCGAGAGTTTAAGGGGAAAAATAAACCTCAAGTCAGACATAAAGCCAGGTGTGAATAATACTATACATCCTGGTTATTAATGTTAAGTGAGACAACACCGTTTAGCGAAATGGGTTTCGCCCACTAACATTCTTTTAAAACATATCTTTTGCAAATCTTTTCTTGCAAAAAAAACTAGTTAAAACTATAAAGCATCATTATATTATCTAAACATACATATCAGGTAACAAATGGACTATCTGTCCGAACACTATAGTTTTGTTTGGCATACTATTAACATTTGGCTGACTCGGACCTAACAGACAATACAACAAAATAATCTAACATTTTTAGACACCTCTTTTGGAAGATCTGTCCTTAACTATCTATTAAATACTTTTCTTCTGGACAGTCTATCCCTAACTTAATCTCCTGGGGCCACCCGATCCTAATGGTTTGCGAGCTCAATAATAACCTATTTGTATACAAACATATATTCCTTTTTATGTGTAATCATAATTTTAGTCATACCTGTAACAAAGCCCTACACACTGTAAGTTTGTAGTAAATTAGCTAGGGCCAACATCTAATGTATATGGCGCGACCCTATACCGGTTCCATTTGGTATTATAATATCTGAGTCATTTTCACTTAGGGATATCTTGTCAAAATTTTCCTTGAAAACCTTTTCATTTGAAATTGATTTAAAACCTTTTAAACCAAACTTAAACAAGGAAAACATTTATACTATATGCTTTACTTAAAATCACTTTACCATGTATATATACTTTACTCAAATTTTTTGTTGATGAAAACCTTTAGACATTTGAAAGTACTCCTTTCGATTCAATTAAAAGTATCTCTTTCGAAACCAAGTGAAACCCTTTATTTATCTAGGCCGAAAGGCCAAAGCCTTCCCCTTCGAAACCATAGTTAAACCCTTTCAAAACTTTTGAAACCTTCCTTTCGAAAGCTTTAAAACCTTAGACATCATATCTTAAGATACTTTAAACATTACCTTTAAAAACCTTGGAAAAACCTTCCATTCCAATCCTTTAGAAACTATCAAAAAATAACACCTTTTGTCTCCTTCGAAACTCTTTGGGAAACCACCCCTTCGAAACCATTTTAAACACCTTTTGAAAGCATCAAACCTTTCGAATGCTCTTCATTCAATTCCAAAACATATGGAAAAACATCATTCGAATCCATTTAAACCAACACTTTTGAAACCTTTGGGTTATACCTTAATCGGAACAAAAAGGGTCATTTAAAACATCTAAGTCGAAAGATTTCCCTTCAAAACCTGTTCCTAAGTAAAGAAGCAATGGTGTCGAAACCATCCCTTCGAAAGCATTGGAGAAGTGATTAAATTAAAAACAAAGTATACCTTTCGAAACCATTGACTTCGAAGGTAGAGAGGCAGCGGCTAGGGGTTTCGACCCCTTCGAAAGAATCATTCAAAAATGAAAGAACGCTACCCATTTAAAACCTTTGCTTTAAAAACTTAACTCAGTCAGAAGCCAACCGAGTCGAAAGCTATCCTTTCGAAAGCAAAGCAAAGTAGGCGCTGCTTTAATTTTTTAAAACAAAAGGCACTTCAACCCTTTCGGAACCTCTGGGTTTCGACTCTTACCTTCCGCCTTTGTCCAATTCACTGTGTATCGAAATTGATACTATTTGCATTTGTTTGAGGAAGAGGCGAAGGGTTTTAGTCGAAAGCAACCTAGCGAAACCAAAATAGGCAAATCATGCTTTTAACATGTATTTCTGATTTAAACCCTTTTTATGCAAAGCTTTTTAACTAACCTGCCTTGTTTATCAAACTTTTATTAGTTGCTAAAATTTTCTTTTCTAAAAGTATTTGCATAATTTCAGAAATAATTAATTTAAATCATTTACAAAATACCCTTTCTCCTTAAATAAATATATAAAAAATTTAAGTCCCATACCGTAAATAATTTTATATATTCATCAAAACACCTGGGAAAATTATATGAAAATTCTTTTCAATATGTTTTTTAACATATATAAGTTTTAGACCCAAATAATTATTTATTTTGCCGTAACCAATTTATTACCAATAAATCATTTTCTTCACTAGAAAATTAATATAAATCCACATTAATTAAAAAAGTTATGAAAATTGAAACCATCTCTAAAATATCATTTTTGATCTACATTAAAATTCGCAAGGCATTTGGATATTATTTAATAGGGTTTACATATCAAAAGTACCATAAAAGCTATATGAACATGTATAAATCATCAACAAGTAAATATAAACTTTGAATTTTCCTAATCATGGCGTTGTCATGTAAAATCATTTTTTTAACCCTTAAATTCGAAAATTATAATAAAAATGGGATGTAGTAATCATTCACCTTAGCTTTGTGATTAAAGATGTAAGATTTGATCTTGATTATGTTGATCAACTTCCTTCTCTTGAAAATCCTAACTTTATCTTCTCTTGATATTGAAAATGGTGGCCGACCTTAGGGTATTTTTACTTGAGAAAAATGAAATGAACGTATATTTAATTTCTTAAGGGTTTACGGTATAAGTTCATCCTATTTCTCATTTTCCCTCCCTTATTTCCTAACACATTTACTCATCTTATTTCCTTAGTTCATTAATCATATAGGCACAACTACATCCATAATTAAATCAAATCTCAATCTATTAATCATCTTACATTATTTTATTTTATTTAGCTGATTATACATTCAAATAATGTTACTAAAAATATGAGATGTTATAGAGTAGGGGGTTAGCGGTTGGAGGAGAAGGATTAGTGTAGTGGGATTTATTTTAACTATGTAATTAAAGTTTTAATTATTTTAATTAAATCCGAGAAAACTTATAATTTGTGTATCTCACTCATACAAGGTCAGATTCGAACATCATTTTTTGCATTGGACTCGTGTCGTCGAGGTCTTCACGATGGAATCGGTTTGGTTAGATTTGAAGCTTGTTGGAATTTGTGCTAAAATCGAACAGCTTTTCGGTTTTAGCCCAAATTGAAATGCTTCGGCAGAAATGAAAATCAATATGAGTTTAACTCACATTAAATTTTATTATATCACACATATGATGTTATAAGCATATATTGATTCCTTGGATGTTAGTTAAATTATTTGGTTGCTTGTTTGGTTGAATTTCTATTTGGAAAATGGATGACATATTAATTTGATTATTATGAACTTATATGATTGTATATGTTATCTATAACCATTGTTTTGCAGGGAAAATTCATAGAGAGACCATATGGAGTTTCTTGCCAATAATTATTTCTGTATATCCATATGATATTATATTGATGGTAACTGAAATAAAATCCTAAAATTCCATTTTATTTGTTAAGTGTCGTTATAGCAATTTTGTTATATCGTCATTTATTTAATTTCATCTCCAAAACCCTATCGTATGGTTTTAAACTTAAGCTTATGTTTTTGCTAAACAGAATGTTAAAATTCACTAACCATTTATACTATTGATAATTTAAAATAATCAATCATTTTAACTAATGATTTTGAGATTAATTAACCAATTTAATAAATGATGTTTAAGATTGGTTTATCTTTGATTTAAATGAGATAAGCTTTAATTAATCATTTTAACTAATGATTACTTGTAGTTAATGATATTTGGAATTAATAATCATTTTAATTAATGATAATTAAAAGTAAGTAAACATTTTAACTGATGATGTTTGAATTTAATTAATAATTTAATTAAGGATTATTTTAAATTTGACTAATTATTTTAACTAATGATATTTGGAATTTAGTTAAATCATTTTAACAAATGATGTTTTATAGTTAAATAAATCATTTTAACAAATGATATTTTAATTAATCATTCTAGATGAGGTTTGAATTTAATTAATCCAATTAATTTATGAAAAATTAATTAATTATCTAATTGATAGTATTTAAAATTTAATTATTAGTTTAATTAATGATGTTTGAGGTGAATTATTATTATTAACTAATGATTATCTGAATTGAATAAATCTTTTTAATTAACGATATTTAAAGTTAATTATTTGATTTAATAAAAAGTGATTAAGTAAATTAACTAGTATAATAAAAATGTTTTAAATTGATAAAGCTTTAAAAGTTAATTTAATGATTATATAAAAATATTTGGAAATAATTATCTATTTTGTTAAAAATAATGGATTTGTTTATTTAAAAGGGATTTTAAATGTGAGTAATTATCTTTCAGGATAATTAATATTGTCTTTAAATTTGTAAAGGTATTTAAATTGCTTGATTATCTTTTGAGATAATAAATATTATTTTAAATTTATAAATGAGAAAATCCTTTAAAAGGGATTATTTATATATAAAGCTAAGTGTGAATTGTTTTTTGGGTTTATAGTAAACAATGTTTTAATGACATTCATTTTTGACCCTTGATTAAATATGCTTGGTATTATAAATTTTGTCTTATAGAAGAATGTTTTGAAAGAGTATTTCTAAAAGTGTTTTACCAATACTATAATATGGAAATCAAGCATAAGTTTAGCTTTTAAAAGTTAAATTTTGATTTTGGTTATGGAATAACAGTTTCGTGATCTCACCTAAATGGAAAGGATTTAGTCATATTTTTAATGCTAAATTTTAAGGCTTAGACTTGATTCTGTATCGAAGGTTAAAAATGTCGTCAAGGCGATGCCTAGATGTAAAACTATCTCAACTTGCCTAGCTTTATCTTCAACCAAGGGATAGCGCTTGTTTGGAATCAACGAGTAGTGGTAAATATATGATATTTAATTTCCATATATGATCGTTTAATTATCCCCGATAATTGATATATTAATTACCGGATTCAGCTCTCTTCATGGTGTATCGTTACCTTAAAAACGATTTCTATTCTTTAAGCTTTGTTATCCTTTATCGAAAATGACTAAAACCAAAGCACGGGGAATGGGGGGTGCACCCTCCAAGTCATTATTGTGCTTCATCATTCTAACATGATTTATCGCTCGTTTTGAGCATTGGTATCCAACACCGGAAAAACTAAAACCAAAGCACGAGTGGCAGCCTAGCCATACACCCATTAAGGTATGTTCACATCATCTAGTGAGGTGTCGACGTGCATGCATTGATGTGAAATATTCAGATGCTCGTGTGAGGCGGGGTCCAGCTTGGAAGTTCTCGAGAGTTGCATGTGTGCTCTCAAGTATATTTTATGTAGAAGTATAATTTCGTTGAAGGAGGGAGCACCCTCCTAGTTATATTGGATAAATTCATTTTCCTTATTTGATTTGAACATATGAATCGGTTTTTCTGTAATTGCAATGTGAAGAGTCAACCACTCTTCTCGATGTTTAATTATAGTTTTTATCCATTCTATCACGTTTGGACAGTTATCTAGTTTTATCCATTCTATCAAATTTGGAAAGTTATCCTGTTTTATCCATTCTATCTAGTACGGATTTTGCTCGGATTATTTTCATTCTTCCAAGTTCGAATTTAATTCTATATATGCCCATTCTTATTTGGATTTGTTTCCTGATGTTTATTTCTACCCTTTCCTGTATGGATGTTATTCTTGTGAGGTAAAAACCTATTCTGTGTTAGGGGAATGGTCTCACCGGACTTTTATATGATCCCCATTATTTGAGTTATCTCATGCTGGTATTTCCAGACTGATCCAGGTGTTATTTTCTCATAATGCTCGGGTCAGACCGAGTGTTTTTCCAGGTTGGATTTGGTGATATGGAGATCTTGGAGGGGAGCTGGAGATTCACTTATCATAGTATTTTATTTTCCATCGTATTATATAGTATCCCTATCAGCATTGTAAGGTCAGGAATTTATAAACTATCAAGCTGATAAGGTTTGTTTTTAACTATGATATACTCTAAATTTTTGGGGTGATAGTTCTACTGTCCTTGCTATATTATATGTTGTCAATCCTGCTGTGAGATTCTGATTTTCTCTGCTATTTTCTTTTTATTTACCCTAATAATTTTCCCTTTTGTCGATTGGATGCACGACATTAGAACACAGTGGTAGTGTTCGGTGCTGACTTTCGATGGTAAAAAAGGCGGGTTGTTATAGCTTTTGAGGGACTTGTACTAGTGCAAGGCGGGAACATTTGAAGGACAGGTTTCCTGATGTATACTCAATGCTGACAAGGACACTAGATATTGGAAGTGTCAATTTTGGTCAGTAATTATATGATTTATTGTACTTTACTATTCCACTATGAGTTATATCGATGGTACTTTGATATGCATTTATTTGTTTATTTGTAGAATACCAAACCATGATCTATTCTTTAGTGAACTTGGATTTTTGATTTAGCGAAAATTCAAACCCACGGAGGTACAGATTGTTACATTTTGTATCAAAGTTTAGGTTAGGCGATCTTGAAAAAAATAGAAAACGTTGAGTGAACGTATTTTTATTTTTCCTAAAAATATAATACGCCAAATCGTATAATTCCGACTATAGGGTAGTTGTACCCATACATTGAAAGATAGGTAAGTTGATTATGAGTCGTAACAATGGATGAAGTTGAAGATGTACACCTACCCTGATTATCCTATGGGAAATGGATCGAATGGAAAGGCGTTGACTTAGGAAGAGCATGAGTGAAGCATATATATGGTCCTTGAAACTGGATAGTACGTGAATCACTAATTGGGCCCTAGATTGTCCAATGGCTGTAGATCCCTATAGGATTGCTGAATTATGATGTACAATAGGTCCAAACAAATGGGAAACCAATAATCTATTTATTCTAGATATCCAGAAGAAATAAGTTCCCTAAGGAAGGCATGTAGCAGTCACTCCAAGATGATAGTCAGATTTTAATATTTGGAAAAAGGAGATAAATCAGAATGTAAGTAGAAAAGAAGGAAAGTCCAAAAGAAGGGATGAGTAAAAATCCACTCTGAGTCCGACCCCATATAAAAGAATTTAATATAAAAGTTGAAATGATTTTAATGTAAAAGTTTGAGAATATATATAAGAAGTATATTTGAAATGATTTTCAAAGGATTTATTTGAAGGTAGAAAACTCTATTTTCGAAAAGTAACTAAATATTATTTTTTTTAGAAAATAGTATAAATAACCATGTTATATTAAATAAAAAAAATTAAAAGAAAGTTTAAAGTTTATTCTTTGGAAAATAACAGTAAATGGGCTTTTAATAAAAAGGTTAATTCCTTTGAAAAAAATAGTAGTGCATATATAGCTTATTGATTTTTCTAAGATGAAAATTTTTAAGTCGAAAAATTATTTTTAGGAGTGGACAGTAGGAAGTGGTACTAGTATTAGATGGGGAAAATAGTATGGGAAAATAGATTAGAACCTGGAAATAAAGCAGTAGGCCAATGCACTACAATGGTTCAACTGAGAAGATGAAAATTTAAAAGGAAAACTGTATGAATAGAAGCAAGTTAAAAATGAGCAGTTTAGGTACAAGAAAGTTAAATAGTAGTAACATTATTGGAAATTTATTTATAGAAATAACATTAAGAAAGAACTAAAAATAATACTAGAAATCTAATTAGAGGCAAAATGAGGAAAATGGATATTTTTTATGGTAGTGTGCATTGATTGCACGTATCTCTTAAAAAGTCCTCTCACATGATATTAGAGACTCCGCCAAGGATTGGAAGTGGAGATGGAATGAGTAATAGTAAAATAATAGGATGGAAGTGTCCTTTTCTACTTAGGTTTTTGTTGCTTAAAATTGTAAAATAAAGTTTATTTTTAAAGAAATGTTTCGAGCTATAAATCCCAATTTTAAGAAGTAAAAATCCTTATTGCTAAAAAAGGCTTTAGAAGAAAAGGTTGATTTGAAAAAAAAGGAGAAAAACTTCTTAAAAATTAATTTGCTAACACTCTCTTTTGGACTTAATGAATAAAGCCTAATTCAAAAATTCAAAAATATAGTTTTAAAAGTTAGGACACCAGGTTATTTTCCTTGAATTTAATAATAGATTTCTAAGTTTGTAATTTAAGGATAAAAGTTTTGGGATTAAATGCTGTGAATTTTTGAAGTTTTAATTTTTGAAAAAAAGTGGTGAAAATCGAACCAAAATTTTAGTATGGAGTAGATAAAGATGACTGGCTAGGTAAGACGTGATAAAAGATAAGGCTATGAAGAAAATAGCAATGACTGCTCATACAGTAACAATAGGGAATCCCCGTTAAGTGCAAGAAACATTGATATAAACTTAGGTATGTATTATTATATATTAATGCAAGTCATAAAAGAACCCACAAAGGAATGATGAATGGTATCAAAGTACACTTTTGCGAGTTCTAGGACAAACTCGAAAGAAAAGTCAAGGATAAAGGAAGTAAAAACCAAAAATTTGATAATACCATCAAGAGATTTGGATTAAGAGAAGATGGTAACAGAGGGTGATAAGAGGGAAAACACACATAGAAGGGTAGTCTCAAGGTTAAGGAAGGCAAGATAGATGGTGGAAAAGTTATTTCGTCAAGTCAATTTTCCAATAAGTTATTCTAGATGTGCACAATTATATTTCTTACCCACTGCAGTATGGGGGTACACAATTTATCCCATAATTGACTATAATAATAGAAATAATGGATGGACCTTAATTAATAGAAGCCATAAAGAAGTTAAGATGCATGGGTTGAAGAGTGATGGCATGTTAGAAAGGTCTATTTAATTTTAGTAGGGTGGTGGGGCCATGACATCATTAATGGCAGTTGATGTTCAAGCGCAGCTTCCAACAATTGTTTCTTTTAGTTTTGGGTTGTAAACATTAGTTGTTTCAATAAAGCACATGCAATATTATAAGAGATATTCCTTTTAAAAAGTTGGTTTTTTGGATGGTTCGCTATTAATTGGAAAACCATAGAAGTAAGAAAATTTCATGTAGACACTTAATTAATGCAAGTAAGATTGAAAGTTTAAAAATAAATTAGAAAATTTATTACCTACTAAAAGTAAAGTAATGTTAAGCTCCAATGCCTTAAAATTTTGGAAAGATAAATTCCAATGAGCTTAGGACAGAGAAAGTTTGCTGCGAAGCTATGGGTTAGTGCCCATGTGCCTTAAAAGCCAAAATTTATAAATAACTTGTGTGTTGGTTGTTGATTTAAGATAAAAGAAAAAAGTTTTTGAAAATTGAAATTTTTCCACGTGGTGAGATAGAGTCCATTATGGACGTTAAACTGTTGGCTATATCCTTATTGCATAGGCGTTGCATAAATTGTTTTGGAAAAAAATATTTCTGGAAGTTCTGTTCAAATTTCATAATTTTAAAGACAAAACACTTTTATGAAGAGTTTTGAAAATGGCGGTGAAATTGTAAATTTTTGAGATTTTTTCGAAGTATTTCAATATTTAGTTTAAAAAGACTTTGAGTGGAAAACGAGGGAAATTTTTGATATTGAAATGCCACATGGTTAGCACAGGGAATAGTTAAGAGGTTAGCAAGCATGAATTTTACCATGCAGCAAAAGAGACTATTAAATAAGATATACTTAGTGACAAGGGAAAAAGTTCTACATACCTTGTCGGCAGGTGAATAAAATTGGTTTTAAAATAATTCTATTTTAAAATTTTAAATATTTAAAACAAAATTTATTTATTCGGCCTGCACTTAAAATAGTTAGAAAAGAATTGGTGGAAAAAGAGAAATTTCCAAGATATAATGGAATGGGTACATAAGAGACGAATGGGAATATGGAATTCTCCATCTAAGCCCTTTCTACGACATAAGACTACAGGTTTAGAAAATCGGATTTTCAAAATTTTGAATTTTAGCAAATGGCATGCTAGGATTTTGGATGGTAGGGATTGGATGCAAAAATTGGTTGAACTTTACTTCTACTCATAAAAGTGTGGGAAAATTTGGATTCAAAAATAAAATTTTGATTTTCAATATTTGCATAAATATAAAACTGCTAGTATATATAGGTTGTTTACAATATATTTTCAAAAACAAAATTAAAGAATGCATTCATATAGGAGGCGCTAATTTAGAATTGCTCGGTATGCATATTATATGTGTTGTGAAACACCGTGCACTTGTACATGACTGGTTTCAAAATTGATTGTACACTAATTGGTTGGTTAGTTTGAATGGTTGCACATTGTGTTATATGATTCCGTCCTTAAGGAATTTCGGGGCGAAATTCTTTTGAGGGGGAAGAACATGGCATCCCACAATTTTTACAATAATTAATTCAAAAAATTAATTAATAATTAGTAACGTCGAAAATAGAATTTTACATGTCATAATTTGGCTATAAAGCTTGCACCATTTGGTTTATGGTGGTTTTCTAATCAATTTTCATACATAAAATTTTTCGATCGTAGTTCAAACAAAAAAGTTATTAACATTTGAACTTTTCGAATTGGAAATAAATAAATAAATATATATATATATATATAATTAAGGTAATAAAAAAATTAACGGATGTTAATATCATCCGTTAGAGTAAACTGGTAGTTAATATTACTTAAGCGTTAAGTAAATTAACATGGAAAGAAATTGTATCGATCGGGTTAATAAGGAAGCAAATCAAATGTTGCTAATTAATTATCGTAGTTAATTATTACAGGTCGACCCCTAATTTGGACCGATCGACTGGTTGAATTGCCAATTAGAGATTTTCGACGTGGCAGAATGGCCCGGATTTAAAATAAAAGAATCTAAGGGCTCGTATTAATTCAAACCCCTATAAATACGGACCTTACCCCTTACTTTTCTTCTCATATTTTCTAAACAATGTCAGAGCTCTACCATTTTCTCTTCTCCACAAAATTCTTAATTCTTAAAAATAATTATAGTTTATACATATGTACAAGTGGAGAATAATAGAGGATGATTGGGAAAAAGAATAAGGTCGAATCGAATCATCAAAGCCAAGGTAAATTATAAATCCGGATCTAGAATTTAAATTAAATCCAAATCTCTTCTCTAATCTAGATTCTTGATATATATATATATATATAAGAATATATATATGTATATATATGCTTGTAGTGTGTGTATTCAAGTAGAGAGAAAAGCGAGTCAAACTGAATAACAGAGGTTAGGTCTCGAGATTTGGAAAGCTAAAAAAGTGAGTGGGAAATTATATATTTTTGTATAGTATTGGATATATCATTGTAAATCTATTCTTGTATGCCTAAAATATAAATTGGAGTTAAAGTCTAAAATTGTATAAGTGTAATGAATTTATAAACCCTGCTACATATTCTGTGATTGATAACTTGAACTATATATATAATGTAGGTGAATCTGGAAAGTATTGGGTAGTAGTCCCTGAATTTGATAAATTAGGTATAGTTTAAGATTTGTAGGTTTAAATGACTTATGCAAATAAAATGTACATTAGAGTTATCAAAATAAAATTATAGGGATTTATGTAGTATCTTAATTCATTGGAATGTAGGTGGTTGCATTGTAAATTTCTATAGATTATCAAGTTTCATAATAAAAATGTATTGTTTGAAATAACAAAAAATACGTCAAAGAAAGATATGTATAAAATAGTGATATTTATTATATATTGTAATGCCTATTTCAATAACTATGAATAAAATATGGATATTTACCATATTTTGGATAAGACATAGAAATTTACAGGGTTAGTCTTTCCTTATGGGAGAGATGTAATTCTAATGCTTTAAAATGCAGATATCCCTAAGGATTAAATAAAGAATTGTAGATGGTATAATGAAATGGTCTAAGAAATTTATACACACACACACACGCATACGCGCACGCGCGCACACACACACACACACAGATATATATATATATATATATATATATATATATATATATATATATATATATATATATATATATATATATATGCAATGTAAGCAAGACATAAATCAAATAATAACAATGAAGAGGTAGGAAAGTAATAATTTAAAAATATATAAAAAAAAAGTATGGAAAGTACATTAAACAAGGGAGGGTAGTAGTCAAAAAGGAATAGAAGGAAAAGTTCAATAAAAAGAAATGAAAGCAAATGACAACAGATATTTAGATCTTTTAAAAGAAAACGGTAAATGATCTTAAATTGAATAAGAAGTAAACTCATGAAAAAGTAAAGAAATGTTATTCATAGTTGAACATTGGAGGCGTAATAATCAAACAAGTATGAATATACACACACTCTTTCACACATACATGCACGCACACACAAATACACACACATAGCTCAACTATGCATTTAGGATGGGTGTGAATTATTAAAGTTAGTAAATAACTTATATGGATAAGAATGACATAGTTATTAGAATGGATTGGAATGCGGGGTCAGTAGTGTTAACATAAGTCTTCCCACTGCAAAGGACTACTAGCAGTTGTGTATAAATTATATTGATGTGGGATATATCCAACTGTAGGACCCATGAAATTATATACGCTTGAGTATAAGTAAAGGGATACCTTAATAGGGTCTGCTTAAATCCTTTTAGTATGGGTATTGCCTTAATTGATATAGGTAATCTAATGCGATAGTGAGCAAGGATCAAGTTTATGTTAGTGAGTTGGTACCATATTAGGGAGTAGAAGTTGTACATAGGTTGAGAACGTCAACAGCCCTGAGCGGTCAGTGGAAAAACTAGGGTTACACCTACATTGGCTACACCTCCTACTAGTGTAGATCATGTTTAGGTCATGCATTGCTATATTTGTTTACTATATTGTATGTTAAGGGCAAGGCTAGATAACCCTTAAAGGTCTTTCAAAACGAGTAAGGTAGTGCGAGGAACTGAGTCCTCCATAGTTTGTGTAAATGGGTCCATAATAAGGAGCATTTAAGTAAGTAAATCCCAAAGGCGAGATAGGATATGGCTAAACTATTATGACGCCATTATTAGGCACTGCGGTAGTTCCTTGTTATGCACGTCGATGAGGACATGATGTTGTATTGATAATGGATCCCGATGAGGTGCTGAGTTACAGATATTAGCGGGGATGGTATCTTGGCCCAAAGGTAGACTGTGGTACTTATATACGTATGTAGTTATTGTTATCTATGGTAAAAAGGGCATATCATACGCGTACATGAAGTCGAGACGACTAAGTAAATAAAAAGATACAACATGTGATGGAAGGCAATCAACATAAACTAGTGTTGTATGTAAAAGGTATAATTTACCAGTCGCTAGAACATTGTTTCGACCCCTCCTTATAACAATGCATATGATAGCTTTTGAGAGACATGTACTAGTGCAAAGTAGGAACAATGGAAGGACGGGTTTCCTTATGCATGCTCGATACTAATAAGGACACTAGATATTGAAAGTGTCAATCTTGGTTGGTAACTATATGTTTTAATGTATTTTACTGTAAGTCTATATTGATAGTGCTTTGATATGCATTATTTTCTTTTATTTGCAGGATACCAAACCAAAGATCCACACTTTGGTGAACTTAGGTTTTCGATTTAGCGAAAATTTTGGCCCATTGGGTTGTGGATTCTTACAATCCACATCGGTCATAAAATCAACACATTAAGGTTCCAAAGCTACTGCATCTAAGCATCACACCTTCGCCCCGTTGTTTTATCATCGAACTTCATTTAGTTGCAACCATCGAAAACGAACGTTGAGCGATCGAATGAGTACACATACATAAACACCAGAACACCCCATGCATGTTCCCCGAGACTCGACCCTTTAGGGATCCCTTGAAATGCTCGGCCCCGACCATGATTGGTCAGCCCCGACCATTTGGGTTTTCCCTAAACTTCATAAAAGTTAAAGTTTGCTTCTTTCCCTATCTTGCCTAAGTTGTAACTTTCTTTAACCCAAGCCTAATGCAGACATATTAGAAACATGAAATAAAAGTGCTCGGGTGCGAGAACAATTCCACTCCAGAATTTGGCTAAGTCCAAAAGTTCTACTTCTTATGTCAGCTCGTGCCCATCCCGAAACATTACCAAGGAAAACATGAAGTTTTCACATCCTTGACTCGAAGCTAGAGTGGTTGATACTGAGTCCTTTTCGCTTCTCCAAAATGTAGCTAAGTACCTTAAAGTCCACTTTCTACTTCAACTTGTGCCTGTCTCGAAGCAACACCACCAGAAACCCGAAGCAAATAATCCAAAAACAAAAAACAACCTAATTTTGGACTATCAAACCAACTCCAAATTGCATAAAGTTTCCGGAATATACTCTCTAAAGCTTCAAGCACAACATATCTAAATTTCGTCATGTTCCGAGCAGTTTATTGCAATTTGCACCCAATAATACACCGCTTTCCTAACTATCCAAAACAACAACCAAACACATAAAAAAATTCATGCATCATCTAATATCATTCAAGAAAAAATATAAATCATCGAAACATATAAGCATATCTTAGATCTAGTTTTCTAAAAAATGATAAAAGTGGTTGGTAAATAGTATAAAACTTGTCAAAATCCAATCATTTCTTATAAAGTATGGTCGTTAGGTGTTATTAACATTAAATCTAAGTTTATAAAAACTTTTAATTTCAAAAACCATCTTAAAAAGCATAATTTTGCCATATCTACATCCTTAGTAAAGTGAGAGAAATAATATCGCTCACCTGGCACCAAAATTACCCAATAATTGCCCCAAATCCGAGATGAATAATAGTAACATGAATTCTTAAGAAGCTAAATAGTAGATCTACCCCTTGCTAATTACCTTATAATGATGATTTTTAGCTAATTAAAGCATGGAAAAAAGGAGCACTTTGATGGAAAATGAATTAATGGAAGTTTAGACTTGTTTTATGAAGTGAAAAAATGATTAAGATCTATCCCATCATCCCTAACTAGGCATTAATCCCAAATTGGGTTAATGGGCTTAAGTATGAGCCTAATTAATTATCCACTATTTGACCAGCAACAACCTAAATTTAAATGCCCATATCCCATATACGTTAAGTCAGTTTTCCTATTATGACTACTTTATAGGAAGAAAAACCATTATCTCGATCTAACGGAAGTGGTTTCAGAACCTAATTCAGCCCCTATCAAAAATTATAGGCTTTATAAGGTTATTAGGATCATAATTGTCTAGTAAAAAGAATAAGGATGAAAAATGTCCCTAGTAGTCGTTTTCCAAAGTTATAGAGTCATACGACGTCAAATAAATAAAATAATAATATCTTACGATCATCCAATATGCAAAATATAGGTTGTTACATAAGATAATATAAAATATAATTTGACTTAAAAGGTCTCTAAGCGATGAATTCAGCCAAACTATCACACCACAGCCAAGGTGGTATGTGAACGTTAGTATTTGAATTGTTCAATATTAATATTGATCGAATTCACATCCATGAGTCACACAACCATATTTGGGAATTCTTCAAAAAACATGATTTAATTAGTCCATAATTATTGTAAATTAATTAAATTAGTTAACATTTGAGAAATAAATATTATTTTATTTATTTGATGCTTAGGAGTTGTTTGTAATTATTTTAATGCATATGTAAAAGTAATATCTACACACATCGATATATGATATCTATATAATTTTAAATTGGTTTAAATAAAGATAATTGATTGAATGGATTTATGAAAATTCCATTTGATGGCATCTAAGGCGGACCATGCCTTGAGAAGAGAGAGGCGTGGAGTAAAAGAAAATTACGGGATTAATTAGGGAAGCTTAACTGAAAGAAAGGAACGTTTCATTATTTCAAATAAAACAAATCCAATAATTTTATTCTCATTCATTATTCAATTCTTTTTTTTTCTCTTCCTCGGCAAAGCCATGGGCCGAAGTTAAACCAAACCTTCCAAAAAAATCAGCTCCAAATCAAATCAAAACATAAAATAAAAGCTAGGTGGTTCATCCTTTTTGTAAAGTTGGGTGTGGATTTACTTGAAAATCTAAGGAAAAATCTCGAATCAAGTTGTTATAAAGGGAAAGATTTTTCATTTTAGTTCTTCTATTTATTTTATTTATTCATGATATCTAACCCTAACCAAATTCACATATATGTGTATATTAATTGCTATTGTTAAATCTAACCTATAATTTCTTGTGTATTGTTATTTTATTTTAAAATTAGTCTTATATCTGATTTATTTTATGTACTCGAATTAGTTATTTGATCTGAAATTATTAGTTAATGTAGATTTGATTAGTTGTAAAATTTACATTGGTTATCACAATTTAATTAATTAGTTAATTAGAATCAGTTGTATGTTTGATTTCGTATATTGTTATTATTTGTCGGATCTGAAACAGCTGGCAATGCATATTTTTGTACTATTGTAATAAAAAATTACATTTGTTTTCACTATTTAATATAATAATATTTATGGATCTGATATTTAATCAATGTAATTGTGTATGTATATGTTCAATGCCTCATCTTCAGGTCATCCAAATTTTTAAACCAACATTAAATTAAATTTTAGTATAGTCAATATCTGTTTTTCAAATTAATATATATGTATATTCGATGACTTATTGTTTAGTTAAATACATGTATTTGAATTTTGAGTTGTGAATATTTCAAAATTCAGAACAAGATCACAAAATACTAATATATATATATATATATATATAAATGTAGCTGAATATGTTTATTTAATTTTATATTAATTAAATGTACATATGGTGTAAATAAATTAGTGTGTATATATTATAAAACAATATTTTAAAATTGTACAAATATAAAATATATGTTAATAAAAATTTCGGCCAGTAAATTATTTTTGTTAACAATATGTATTTTTAAATAAAAAATATATAATACATGTATGTTACTATTATTGTATATAAACGTTATTTTAAAAGCAATTAAGAAATATATAAATGTACAATAAAATAGGTTGGCCAAAATATATTTTTTATTTGTCAAAAGCAATTAAAAACTAATTTAATATATATGTGAATTTTTAAACATGCATTGATGGAATTTAGTTTTAAAATCACTAAATAATTATTTAAATCATCTAATTATATATGTGTGTGTGTGTATGTGTGTGTGCGTTTTAAATTTTACATATATTGAATAAAGTATATGACCATTTTTGTGTGATAATAAGTATTACTTTATTACAACTTATGTGTAGCAACTATTTAAGTGGATAAAATAATGATATAATTAGATAAGACGATATATGCATATATAAAATTGTTATATAAATACAGATCTAACTGCCATATGACTATTAAATTAAAATAGAATCTAAACTACTTGAAGATAAAGTTGTTGAATGCACATTGTTTGAGGATAACTCCTAGATTCACACAGAATCAATTTCTAAACCTTGCGGTGATTAAGAGCACTACATTTGTATTTAATTTGATATGTGTTTGGGCTATAGAAAAGCATAGCTATGGAACAAGGGGATGGATTATGGCGACCAAGAAGGAGATGGTTTCTAGAAAAAAATAGTGAGAAGATAGGTTGATTTATATAAAGGAGGAGGAAGATACGAATTATTCACCTTTAATTATTTCTCCCCTTACTAATCTTAGGATCATATCAAGAATTCAATCAAAAATATGTCCACCCCTCTCCTTGTTATGGTTGGCCAAAACTAAGGCTACTTGGCTTTAAAGAACCAACACCTATTTAATGATTAATGACATTTAAATCATATTAAAATGTTTTTTGATATCATATATCGATATGTACATATATATACAACTTTTATATAGCACCCAATTAATTACTAATGGCAGCCAGAAAATACTAATAACACCCAATAAATCAAACAAATGAATATACAATATTTTATAAATGTTAATTAATTTAATTAATTTGTGACATTGATAAATCAATTAAATGTTCGTCGTTTTAGAGAAAACGTGGACGTGTGACTTGTAGGTGTAAATATCGTCAGCGATTTATATCAAACAATTCGAATGTTAACATTTACATGTTACCCTGGCTTGTGGTGCGACAGTTTGGTCAAATCTGTCGCTTATCAATATTCATCGTTAAAATCTAATTTTACATTTTAAGTAGTACCTTTTGGTAATGCTTATTTACACCAATTCTCTTTGTCAATATTATATCATTTTAGAACTAATGGAATTTTCTTTTGGTCAAAATTACAATATCATCCATATTCAATTCGGTTGGTCCATAAATAAAGTCTTTGGTTTAATAATAACATTTATTATTAACCATAATACTCTGGCTAGAAATTTTGACTTTTAGTTGAGTATAGTTGACCGTTATGCTAACCTTGTAAAACCGAGGAGATGACTCTCTACTAAATAGTGTTTCACTTCTAATACTTCGACTCGGCCCTAAATACAGTCGCTCATTGGTTGTCATACCATGATCTAACTATAATAAAAGTGGAGAATACATATCGAAGTTCAATAGTATTCTTAGGTCGAGTGAACTATGTAATATCGTTACTTTGAGATTTCATGTTAGAACTAGTTGTTATAACCAACTAGAAACTCCTAGGTGGGTCATTCCACAATTATCCAATAACTATTAGTACGCAACCCATTGGTGTCTCGATAGCCATGAGCAATCCATTATCAAACGTTTGAAGAGCATTACATACTCTGATCTCAAAGGATGTATCGATGTCCTTTCTCACAACATCTTAACCAAGAATATTTAAAATAATATGTTATTTTATGTTATGGGAATTTTCTCAAGATTTGGACTCCTTATGATTATTATCACATAAATATTGTTTATGGATTTTCTATTTAATACATTTTAAATTAATTACTTAATTAGTTATATCATTATATAACAAAGTATATAATAGAGAATGAACAACTTTATTACAAACAAGATTGGGCATAGAATTAGATATATATAACAAATTACATAATTTCCCTTTTACATATCCTTTACTCTCTTAATTGGTTCATATGTCAAAAATACAAGTCCTTGCCTTCCTTATTTTCCATATCAAAATAGAGCATACATGTGGTTTCTTGTTTATGTTGGTCCTTATGTCAAAATTTCAAGCCATCTTATTCCTTGTCGGCCATTAAAATAGTCTGCAACTTATCATGTTAACTTGGAACTATCAAGTCTAAAAAATGATTAATGCTAAGAAAGAGAAAGAAGGTAGGAGCCCCTTCTTATGTAGGGGTAGGTATCTATTAGGTCCCTATTTATAGTAGTTAGCGAGTGGTGCAGCTTACTCATATTGGCCAAATTATATTGACACAATTTGATGACTTAGCAAGAAGGATAGTCTTAATTGTGGTGTATATCATAATAGTAGAATTTGAGTTGTTCACACAGACCATTATCTTGGCTATGACATTAAAAAAAGTGGTATGGTTTTATAGGAATGCTTTAAAGCTTATCACTAGTTTGATATAAGCTTCGCATCATATTAATGCATTAGCTCTTCGTATAATTGATTTCTCTCCATATCTTTGTGTTGAATATAATACATATCTCCTTTCCTTGTATATCCTTAAATTAACTTACTTGATGAGAATCCACTATTATACTTTAATAAATATATCTCCTCATAACATCCATAATGTCTGTGCTTCTTTAATAGCTTCTTTCAACATAACAACGCCTTTTCTTATATCTTCGATGGTTTTTTAGAAAGAGGATAACCCATTTCTATACTTACGATAACTTCATATTTATGTCTTTAATAGGTTCATTTCTAGACATATGATAGCTTCCTTCTTTGATTTACGATAGCATCCTTCTTTGGTTTATGATAGCTTCTATAACAACCCACACCTCCCGGCACGCTGATCTTAAGCTTAGAGTGATCTTCAAATTCGTGTCATGCCAAGAAATACAAGCTGTTAGGTTTTTAAAACATTGTAGAGCATAATTCTAAGGATAAATTCTAAGGCATTCTACACTTTCAGATCTCACAGCAGAAGGAATTAAAAATATAAATACCGAAAATAGACATTTCTGAAAAACTATCTTCAAAATACTTAATTGTCTTATATAAATATTTCCAATTTACAATATAAGTTTCATAGACATTTAATACAATAAATAACTACATAAGGAACAATGAAGAATAGAGGAACTCCAACAGTTAGCTCCTTTCTTTATGTATTATGCTCAACCATCTGCTAATATGTCATCCTGTGGTATGGGAAAAATGAAAAGAAATAAGTGGGTTATATAAAAGTCTAGTGAATGAGTACATGTTTAATATATAATGATCATGTGCAGTTGACTTTAATTCTACCATATGTAACCTAGAGTATTCTATAAGTGTTCGTGTATTACTAGGTTCTTTACCTAGGGGTTTTTATTCAATGCACGCCTATATTATAACTTGTCTAGGCTCCTGTAAGGATCAAACTATGGATCAAATCCCAATAATTAATAATCATCTACCGCTCCTAGAGCTATCTAATATAGAAACACTGCCATTAGAGCTACTCGAGATGGAAACACCGCCACTAGGCTACATGATATAGAATTAACACTTCCACTAGGCTACATGATATAGAAACACCGCCACTAAGATATATGATAGAACACCGCCACTAGGCTATATAATATAGAACACTGCCACTAGGCTACATGGGAATAAATTTCCTGTAGCATACAACTACATGTTACCCAACTACACACCGATAATAGTATACTGCACTTATTGCATGCGCGGGGATCCATCAACAATACAGTATCATACCACATCAGAATTGTGAATACCAAGGATTTCCATTATGTCACGCCCATATACTTCATCGAGAATCAGTCAGTGATGTGCGTCCACCATGGGACCTCCTGTGAGTGCCAATTGCGACATAAATTCCCCCATTGGGTAAAGTTCATTTACCCAACCCTGCAATGTCCTATCGTCATCTTGTAGGGAACTAGCTTCCCGATTATTCTTAACATAAACATATATGTATAATATATACGTATACACAACTAACTGTTTATATTAATTTTACTTATAACCTAGGCCTTAGGCCGAGGTCTTATTCACGCATTTTAGCCTTCCACCCATCGACCGTTGTACCCTTTTGGTCGACCGCTCAGAGTGAATAGTCGATAGATCACAGTGTGAAATTTTGGATTTTCTACTTTAACAATTGGATTTTTAATATCTTTTATTTTATCAATTCAATTCGATTACAAGTGAACCCTTAGGAATTACAGTGACCGGTCTTTGCAATTTAACCTACATTTTATTTATTTCAAATTCATAGGTTGTATAGTTTACATATAATAGTTTGATTTAAGGTAAATCAATTTTAGGGGTTTCAATTCAACAATAAGAAAGATTTAAGTTTGGTTAAAATCAGATTAACAGATTTATATCATTTCAAATCTCTAATGCAACTTCATATTTAAACAATTTGGGGTTGCAATTTAATTACTAACATCCTAGATCAAATAGAATATGTTAAGATCAACTGTAAATAATCAGCTTAATAAACTTGTTCCCAATCACCCCAGGTCTAAGCTCTAACATCTAAACTCTGTTGGAGAATCGCCACCCGTTAGCTTGCCCCCTCCTTGATCCAATCTATTGGTACTCTCTTACTTTGATTTTAATTTATTTTGAAAAAAAGTTTATAAGTAGAGAGAAGAAATTTTGGTTGAGTTTCGATACTGTAAATTTTCCAATAAAATTAGAGTTAGCTTAGGTGTTAATTTATAAGGGTTAAAGATTAATTTGGAGTATTAGATTTAGCCTAGGAAATCTTTAGTTTAGTCTCGGATGCACATCGATCACTTAGCAATGAAGAAAAATAATCAGTTTAATGTCTACATCCAAATTCACGCTTTAGTTCCATGAAAGTACAAGTCGGCGATCGACTCCCAATGGGGACCGGTAGACCGTTAAGCCATAGGGGTCGACCGAGCATTAATTTTGGTAAGTTTTTATTTTTATTTTATTTTGTCTTCAGATTTTCAAACGCCAGTAATTTCTTCATACTAACTCCGATTTTGAAGTACTATATATGAAATTGTTCATTAAATCGCTATGAATGCAATGGTACTTATTTCATAGCTAAATTCAAACATCTGCAAAAAAATTATTTTAGCCCTTGTTTTATTTAAATTAAATTTTCCACTAAATTTTTGTGGTGTTACAGCTTCCTTCTTTTGAATTACGGCAGCATCCTTTGATTTACAATAGCTTCCTTCTCTTAATTTGCGATAGCTTCTTCTCCTGATTTATCATAGCTTCCTTCTCTTGATTTATGTTAGCTTCTTCTCTCTATTTACAATAGCTTCCTTCTTTTGAATTACGGCAGCATCCTCTGATTTACTATAGCTTCCTTCTCTTAATTTGTGATAGCTTCTTCTCTTGATTTATCTTAGCTTCCTTCTCTTGATTTATGTTAGCTTCTTCTCTCTATTTACAATAGCTTCCTTCTTTGACTTGTGAAAGCTTCCTTCATTGATTTATGATAGCTTCCTCCTTTGATTTATGATACCCTTTTCTTCTTAATTTACGATAGCCTCCTCTTTTGATTTATGAGAGATTCTTCCTCTTAATTTATGATAGATTCTTCCTCTTGATTTAAAATAGTCTTTTCCTTATGATTTACAATAGTTTCTTCCTCTTTATTTATGAAGGTATTTTCCTCTTGATTTATGGTAGCTTCTACCTTCTTTTTATGATGGCTTCTTCCTTCGATTTACGATAGCTACTTCCTCTGATTTATGATAATTTATTCCTATTAATTTACAATAGCCTCTTCATCTTGATTTACGATAACATTTCCCTCTTGATTTAGGATAGCTTCTTCCTCTTGATTTATGATGGCTTCTTACTTTGATTTACGATAGACTTTTCCTTTTGACTGATGATAACTTCTTCCTTTGATTTAAGATTTTCATAGCATCTTCAACGCAATAACTTCATATCCATGTCACCTTTCTATACTAGTGGTGAGATGCTTCTCAATAAACAACGGTGGCAGATTTGGTTAGGAAATGAAATTTTTTTCAAGCCGTAATACCTCACCCCTATACCTATACTACTAAAGAATAATACTAAGTAGTACTGTCTAGTAATATAGAGAATGAGATTTTTTTTAAAAGCGACCTGATGTGAGTATTCCTTTAGGCCAACAATGACATGTCATTCTTGCAAAAAAAATGAGAATCTGAACTGGATAATTAACATGTATAGTCTCGGCATGAAGTAATAAACACATAGGTTAAATTAAATCAGAACAACATACAGTATAAAATACCAGTCATAAATTAACATACCATAGCAGAACAAGATACATTAAATACTACTACAAATGTGTGAGTCCACTAATTTAAAGTGATATACATAGCCCATCATACAAAATATATCCATATATGTACATGAGGTAAACTCCAACTATCAAAATAGTTTATCCCTTTGCTGGCACACATGCCGAGGTCCACGAGTCCTAGTACTTATAGAGTCTCAGCCTTTGAATAATGGAAAGAAATAGGAGACGATATATCAAGCGAAATTGATTTCATGTGAAAAGATGAAGATTTCATTTAAAGATAAAATACACGGAACTAGAAGTTTTTAAGTGTATTTTAGAAGGGATTTTTAATAGGAGAAACAAATTGGATAAGAGGCATAATCGGCTAAGAGGAATTTTTTAAAGATATAAACTTTTTGCTAGAGGGAAAACGGTTAAGATGGTTATGTTGCTATTATAATAGTTATTAACCAAAACACCCTTACAACAATTTTTTAATAAATAATTAACTAGAAAAAAATTCAAAATTTTAGAAAAAAACCAAAGTTAAAGCTTTAAGGAAAAAATAAATGCTAAAAACAAAAGTTAATAAAATAATTTATTTTCTACGCATTTTAGGTTTCAAAACTAGAATATTCCCAACAAAGATCTTCAAGTAGCATACAATTTTAAAAAGTTTATCTTAAATATTTAAAAACATTTTAAAACTTGTAAATATTAAATAAAATGAAATTGATGTTATTCAAAAAACTTCAAATCTTTAATTTCTAATTTATTTCTTTAAAAAGTAAAATTGTAACGTAAATTATTTTACCTTAGGAAAACAAATTTGCTAGCCCTTAGATTAATTTAATTTATTTTCCTTCGCTTGTGTATTTTTCCTTTGATAATTCCCTAACTAATATTAAATAAGGGAATTACTATCTGCATGCATCAAAATAGCATGTCTCGCCAATTTATTCATCCACCCATACAAACACTGCTCACACCCACCTGTTATTTTGTTTCTTTATCCGTGCTTTTCCATTCGTTTACACTTCTTAAGAAAATCCATAAAAACCTATAGTTCCACCCTTCTTCATTCCTCAATCCATGTTCATTGTTCTTCAATCCGTAAATCGCATGTAACTGTTGATAGAGTTAGGGATATACCTTAAGGGAAATTATGTAATTATTGCATATACATCTAATGCGATAACCAATCTTGTTCGAAATAAAAGGTGTTTCTTTTTTATTGTATACTCGACATAATGTGTTATATTAATTAATTAATTTAATTAAAAGAATAGTTGATAAAAAAATCTATAAATGGTATGTTATTCTATAGTAGTTACAATACTTTGTAACTATGAGTGATTTATCATAATAAAATAAACATAACATTTTACATATTCCTAGTAAAGATGTATCCAGACTAGATATCGATACATTCGTTAAGAGTAAAGTACGTAATGCTTTTCAAACATTAGACAGTGTACTACTCATGGCTGTTGGGGCACCAAAAGAATACGTATTGATGTTATTGGATAATTATGGAATGACTTACTCGATAGTTTTCTATTGGTTAATATGATTAAGGTCAAACTAGAAAATATTAATGTGATAATATTACATAATTCCCTAGACTTGAGAATATATTTGACCTACAATATGGAAAATCCACTACGATTATAGTCAAATCGTGGCACAAGTCCATCAAACGACTATAGTTGGGTTTAGTGGAAGTTGAAAGTGAAACAATATTCAGGAGAGAATTCGTCTCCTCGGTTATATTGGGGCTAGTATCTTGGTCAACCGAAATCAACTCAAAATCAAAGTCTCTGGCCAGAGTAGTTCAGTTAAAAATAATTGTTATTATTGAACCATAGATTTTGTATTTTGACTATAAAGTTGAATATGGATGAAATTGGAATTTTGACCAATACTAAATTCCATAAGTCCTAATGTGATATTGTTTTGACGAATAGAATTAATGTAAATAATTATTGCTATTGGTTAATGCTTAAATAAAGTAAAAGTGGATGTTAACAAAGCTAAGTAAGAAATAAATTTAGCCATAACCTTATACCACCTGCTAAGTGAAGTGTGAAAGTTAATATTTGAATTGTTCGATATTAATTGCTGGTCTAATTTACACCTAAGAGTCACACAACCAAAACGTTGGATACTCCTATTACCACCCGATTTAATTAAATTATAATTATTATGCATTAATTAAATTAATTAATATTTATAATATATTAATTACAAATTTTTACTTTATACGCATTGATCAATATTAAATAATGCGTATATAATTGTTATAAATACAATTATCGATGCACGATATCAATACATGTTTAAATTAGATTTAAACATGTTAATTATTGATTGGGCTTGAAGTGACTTTAAGGCCTAAAGAGTGGACTACTATAACAGGCAATAGGAGTGCATGTGAGGCCAACCAAACGATGGCTTGAAGGGGGTTGAGTTTTGAATTAAAAAGGAGAGAATGAGTTAGTGATGAAAGTGGATCTAGATCCTTATTTCACTCGTTGGATATCCTTTATTTAAACACCTCTAACCCTCACATTTGCACTTGATTTTCGGATCTCTCTAAGCAGCAAAGGCTGGCCATTTCCTCTCCAATTTCCATAAATTTTCAAGCACTAAAACATTTTATCAAATTCAATGCATACACCGAAGGTAGTTGTACTCAGAAAAGGTGTAGCGACCCTGACTCGATCTTCGAAAATCAGCAATGAATACGACACTCGTATTCCAATGTCGCAGATCCAAACGTCGAATCTAGTTATCTGGAGCTTATAACACATCAAGTATAACAACACAGCGAAAGAAAAGAAATGAATATCATTGATATACAACATTCGATACAACAATGATACAATATGAATCAAATAGCAGAGATACAAGATAATAATGCTACAGCGAAATAACAATATGATATAGCAGCGGAAAACAAAGACCCCAGAGATAACTCCAATCCAATGCTCCAAAGCTAAAACTCCACACCACTAGCTCGAACCACCATCACGTTTCACAAGCTGAGCAAGTCCAGTCCATGAATTCGAAGACACTAAAGAATTCCAAAGAGAAAGCTGAAGGGTATCAAATCGATATCTACTATTTGAAAAACCCAACTCTAGACTGCCCGTGTGGAAAATTGTTGGCACCCAGAGTTTAGGAAGGGAACAATAAACTCCGAGTCAGTCATAGGACTGGTATGAGCAAACAAAAACAGTTTATCTTTAAAACAAACAACAAAGAATTTTTAAAACATTGAAATCCGCAATGCTTTTTGGAAAATGAAACTACCATAAGGCCTCCTGCCACACACACAATGCTAGCGCACACTTGGAGGATATTTCTCCTTATGATAGTCAAAAATGCTTGATACGCAAAAAACCATTTGATATTATTATTAGTGCATAGTGGAAAATATTTCGAAAGTACAATATTAATCTTAACCAGCATAGGTACCATTATATTATGCCAGCTATAGCTACCACCTGAGGTGGCAGGTTATACTATTGAAATCGTAAAGGGCGTGTATTGTTTTGTTTGGATTTCCAACAAATGGTCGGGCAAAGGAACTTCCCAAATAAAATGGAACGCCTCTGGAGGGACGTTCCCGAGAACCTAACCAGATCTCTACTACACAAGGCCGGGTTACCTCTATAACTAGGTAACAACTGACACGAGCATGCCATCCCCCAGTCGTTACCGACCTTTACCCAAGGTCCATCAATCCAACAACCACATAGTAAAGTATCTGGGCTCCATACCATGATACCAACTTTCAAGAAAAACAACATAAGTGAATATCTGGGCTCCATACCATGATATCACTTCTTATCCAGAAGGAAATGGACATACCCTTAGGAGGCGCTACCTCCAAATAACCTTGCTGCCACGATTCCTGTTTCGACCATTACCGGGTTGTGAGGCTCGACGAGGTTTCGTCCACAAAGCTACGATTTGATCAACAAATGATCATCAACACACAACAGCACTTAGCATGCCACACTACTAAATTGGGAGTATATCGCTAATAACCTTCAACTACATAACCTCTGAGCTTGTACGTCTCAGAGAAGGGTGTTAAGCTAAGAGAATAAATCTCCGTCACCAAACAGAAATGTGTTTGAAAGAAATTGGCTTTATATCTCTAAGTGTAGTGTCAGACACACGACCATACAAGTTTGTTCCGGGTTCGAACAGAACCGAAGGCACTTCCGAAGAAGCCCTTGCAAATTCGGGTATTCACAATCCCGATCGGACTTCCCATCACTTAAGGAATCTCTATACCGGCGCGACTCAGTGTAGAGATAATCGATAGGTCATCCTATCTCTCTCGCAAATACCCGGTCTTCACCACCGGTCTTCAAATGCTATCCATATCGTCGTATCATTATTCGAAATGGGTTATATGACATAAGGTCCTCTCCCGGCTAAACCGAATAACGAGCGCAATATTAAAAATCATATGGATACTGGGATCTCAGTTAAATCACAGCTTAAAGCCCAAAATCTTTCATTCAAAAGGTTAAAACAAATTACCATTTCCAATCTTTTAAACAAAAAGATTCATTTCAAAAACCTTCAATGGTTTAAACAATTTCCACACTTAAATCTTTTAAACAAAAGATTCACTTTAAGACCCCTTTCAATTTAAAACAAGGTTCACCAATCTTTTAACAAAGATTCATTCATAGTCTTTCAAAACAATTCCATTTCAAATTGGATTGACTCATCGGATCTTTAAATCAAAGACTCATTTCATAGCTTTCAAAACAATTCCCAAAGATTCATTTCAAATTGGATTGACTCATCCGATCTTTAAATCAAAGACTCATTTCATAGCTTTCAAAACAATTTCCAAAATTCATTCATAACTTTCAAAACAATTCCTGTTTCAACTCTTTTATATATAGAAGATACACCATTTAAAAATCCTCTTCAATTTCAAAATAGGGTTCAACTATCTTTCACAAAGATTCAATTATAGTTTTCAAAACCATTCAATTTGAAATTTGAAATCTTTTCATCATAATCTGTAAAATTTCTTCCTTATATAAAAGCTATTATCATTTGAAATCACTTGTTTCCATTTCGGAAAACCTGATTATAATTGCATGAGTTAAGGCCTTTCAAATATAAACTTGGACTAAATTCAAATTCTCAAAATCATACTTTGAAAATGGTTTAAAAACTCATATAAACACTATTATACTTGTATAATCCTTTTAAGCCAAAATTTCCAAATTATTGAATTCAGTTTCAAATATTGAATTCAAATACAAATCAAAATATTTCAGATTTCAAACTATGTCAAGTTATTTTAAAATAACTTTTATCTTCAAAACTCCTTTCCAATTATTTTTCAAATTCAACCCAATTTCATTTCCAAAATCATTTGGATTCAAATTTCAAATTTCAAATTTTAAGACCATTTTAAAATATTAAATTCAAATATCTGTGTCTTAACCGATTTCCTCGTGAAATCTATATTTGTGTGTGTATAGTGTGGTCTAGGGGTTTTACCCAATAATGGTGCAACATCATCAATCATTATAGATTCAAACACAGAAATATCGATAAGCGGTATAATCTATAACGCTTATCTTCATTCACAAATTCATAGATAAATGTATCACAGATGAATAAATAAATAAATTACACACAGCTCAATTCACGGAACAGAATATCACAGGTCAATCAATTCAAGGCAATTCATACAAGGCAAACATTCATAAGCAAGGTCAAGCATTAAATAATCATTTATAGGTAGGATTAATTAATTATTTAATCCTAATTATTCAATTAATTTCCAATTAAATTAATTACTTATGAATTAATTATCCAATCCTGATTAATTAATTACAAATCATTTTGATATAAATTAATTAATCAATCACCTTAATTAATTACATCAATTAATCACCTCATTATTAATTATTCCTTAATTAGTCCATTATAAATTACATCATTAATTATATTAATTAATAATCTCTAATTATATTTAAATTAAATTACTTTATTTAAATTAATTATATTAAGTAATTAATCTTTAATTAAACACAATTATTAATCACCCTTGATTAATAACAAAAGTAATTACCCAAATTACTTCATTTATAAATCATATTCACTAATTACCTCCCAGTAATTATCATTTATTACTTCCCTAAGTAATTATCTCCATTAATTACACAAAGTAATTACACTTATCCAATTATCAAATGATTTTCTTAAGTTAATTAAACTAAATTAATTAATTAACTTAAATTAATCACATTACCAAAATTAATTACAATAAGTAATTAATTCCTTAATTACTTTCATTAAGTAATTACATTAAAAAATGTATAATTGATTATCTAAATTAATTAATCTAATTAATTATCAAAATTAATCACATTAATTTAATTACTTAATAATCTCTAGTTAATTATCTTCATTTACTAATAACATTTCTTTAATTACTTTCTTAAGAAATTATCTTAGATTAATTCATTATTAATCATTTTTAATTATACATTAATCTAAATTATTTATTTATAAATTTAATAAATCATTCTTTAATTACCTTATTAATTAAATTATTTTATTACCTTAATTATCTCTAAGATAATTAATTTCTTTATTAATGATTTCATTAACATTTAAGTGCATTTTAAACATTACACTTTAAATTTAAAAACTTTGTAAAATTAACATTTAATTTGGCTGATTATAAAATAAATTAAAACCACATATAAAATACTTTATCATTCAAATTTAATTATAACATTTGAATTTATAAGCCTTATTTTCTTTCCAAAACCTAAGATTCAAATTCCATTTGAATTCAGATTTAAAATTCAGATTTGAACTTAAATTTAAAATCCTATTTAAATCTCATTTTCAGATTTTTAAACACTTTATAAAATACTGTAACAAATTAAAGTTATTAAAAACATTTCATTTCATTTTTTTTATAAACTTATTTATTTTAAAAAGTAGAATTCAAACTCATTTGAATTCAGATTTAAACTTATTTCAAAACTTTTGTTTACAACATGCTTTGCTTCTTCTTTTAAAATTTAGTTTAAATTTCAAAACAGAAAAAACTATCAGGTTTCTAAAACCTGAAACTAAAACTTACTCGAGCCCACTCTATTTTTCTTCGAGTCATGTCTCACTTGACTTCGGGTATAACACACAAATTCCTCGAGCAATACACGACTAACACTCTCCCCTTCAACCCAGGCTTCAGCAGATACACCAATGCACCGTGCACCCTGCACCATCCACGGCGAGGCTCCGACCATCGCCTACGCTTCCCATACATCCACGATCAACTTCGAAATCGAACTTGACCATCAGATTTTCAATATCCACTCGAATTCAAAATCGAGTAACAGAAACCCAAACAGGAACCTACCTCCAAACCTGGAAACACCACCATCACCACAATTCTGACCATCGGAATGCCTCCACTTCCAGCCACGACTTTGCCATTGCCCAAACTTCCATCTCCCATATTTCCATGAAACTCGATCAAATATAAAAGTCGTGTCGACCAATCAACTAAACCTATCAAAAACTAGGGTTACAGAAAGGAAATCCTCACCGCTGCCTCCTCGATGAAGTTCAACACCACCCACCATTTTTGTCTTCAACACTGATTACTCCTCCATCATCAATGAAGATCCCAGACCTCCAGAACATCTAGATCACCAGAAAACTACCAAAATCCCCTTTCTGGTTAAACCAACAATGCACCCTCAATTCGATATTAAAAATTATGATTTCGATCTTAAAAATCATGTTTTGGATTAAGAATTCATAATACATCCCTGAATTTATCAATTAAAATGTTTGAGTTTTCAGTTTTATTACACATGCACTGTTGTTTTAAACTTCCAGTGAGATTCCAAATTTAATTTAACTTAAACGTATTTTTTTTAAAACCTTCTTTATGACAAAATATACAAGTTTTATTTAAATCTTAAATCCAAAAATATATTGGATTGAGGAAAATTGATTTTTTTTGTTTTGTTCTCTTTTTCTAACAGATTTAAAACCTGTAGGCTTTAGAACAGAGATTTTGATGTTTCTGTTCCCAAATATGCACAGAAAATTTACATATGTATATTCATCACATGCAAGCATAGACAAATACTTTTCACAACAACATTCAGACACTTATCATAATCATCAGATATAAAAATAGCTTTAAGCTGTAGGGTGACAGTTTTGCTCACCTAATATTGAAGAAAACAGAAACAGTGAATAGCTTTGTTTATGTTGCCTGAACTTTGAATTGAATTTTCTTGATCTTGTTTTAATTTTGCTTTGCTCTGGTCACTGCACTTGAACTATGATTCTGATCTTCAGGTTAAAATAGGTTGAAGTTGTTGTATTATCTGATTTTTGTTTGCTTTTCTTTTTCTCTTTATTTTCAGGTTTACAGGTTTTGATTTGGTTTTCATTTCCAGGTTGCAATTTTTTTTATTTTGAACTCTGAAATTGGACAGTGATTTGAACTTGCAATTTGAATTTGCTGCTTTGCTTGTTGAACAGGTTTTTTTTCATTTCAGTTTTCGAATTCATGGAAAGAAGATGAGAGAGCCTGACCATTTTCTTTTAGTACATGTTATCAAACTTTTAAGACAATTAAATGCCACTTGTTCCTCTTTGCTTGCACTTGTTAGTTTACCATTTTCTTTAATTTACACTTGTTGATTGTTTGAGTTAATATTTTACAAATTTCATTTGTTACTTAAATTATGTTTAAGTCCTTTAGTTTTAAAATTTAGTTTAAACCTTATTTTATTTTTATTTACAAATCATGTTTTAACCCTTATTTGATTTCAATTTATAAAACATATTTATCTTTTTTTCCTTATGTATATATTTATACTTATACAAATTAAAGTAAAATGGTTTGAAATTAAATTATATATTACTTATAAATATTTATAAGTTAGTAAGTACAATTTTTATTTTCAATATTTTTGTATCAATTCATCTCTTATGTTTTATAACTTAACATATGTTTATATGTTCCAGTGTTTTTATTATTTCCAAATCAAATTCTATTTTTAATCCAAATTTTTTATTTTAATTACCATTTTAATTTCAAAAATTAATTCAATTATCAAATTAGACTTGGCTAAAATTTCAGGGATGTTACAAAAGGAGCACTTTCTGATACCGATTGAAGGAGTTCTTCAATTCAGTGTTTCAGGGTGTTACATTATGCTTTAGAAAGGGTAAATCCTTTATCTAAACATACATTTATATATGCATACAATTGTTCATACATCATTATATGCATAGACAGAATATGAACATCACAAATCCATATATGTTTGTGCTGTCAACAATTAATGATAATATATGTGTGTGTGTGTATAAAAGAAAAAAATTTGTGTATGTATATAATAATATAGTTCATGGTTTGTAATAAAAATAAAAAAATTTGTATTCTAATAATATTAAAAAATTGATTTTTTATGAAAAGATTGATTTTAAAACACACATATAATTATATAGCATATAGGCAAATTTATATTTTTAGTATATGTACGTTATAGTTTTTGAAACAAAAAATTTATGTTTTAAATCCATGCATAGATATTTTTTATATATAAGTCATTTAGTTATTATACTTAATTTTTCTTAGCAAAGCTAGCTAGTTTTAAAGTGGGTCATCCCACTATATAAATAAATGAAAAACAGGTGTTCTACACATGCATAGAACAACTATGATGATACTTAATTTCACATATTGTAAATATATACACATTTTAAAATATATAAATATAAGTGTTTAATAAAATTAAAGATATGTATTAAACAGATTTTTTTAATTTTTTTTTTTAACAAGACTCTCTTATAAAAATCTAAATAAAAAAAATACCAAAAACAATTTTAAAGAAATAAATTTATTTCTAGGTCATGTACATATGCTAAAATACACACGCGCGCATTTTGTTAATTATTTATTTATACAAAAGCTTATATATATACAATTACATATAGGTAGTTTCAATAATATTAATTTAATACACACATAAATATATATATAATTTGTATGTGAACAATTACTATCAATGAAAGGGATATTAAGAACTAGGGGCCTACTATGTAGGCGATTAGGTTTTCGCTTCTTGACTTCGTGTTTCATTCTTCCTTTCCACGCTTTCCCCATGCTCTCCTTCTCTTTCCTTATTTACTTCGACCCCTTTGTTGTTGCCTCTTCCTCCATGTCCTGTTTTCACATCTAGCCTTTTATTTCTAAGGAGCCCTCTATGACTAGATCTAGCCAGAAATTCAACGCATCATCTCTTCCTAATTCTAGTTGACTCCTTAATCACTGCCCCATTTTGCTTAGGCTATTGATTTTCTGCCATTGGGGTCCCATGTTGCTCATCATGTTGTAGCTTCTAAGATGGTTATCAACAATCCATTCTCAATATTAAAAATTCCAAGTAAGTCCAAAGCTTCTTGCCGACCGATTTCTGGTATTTCAACTAGCTCGCTTTAGGTGAACACTCCCCTCATTCCCTTGCTTGAGTCCCTTACTATTGGCAACACTGGCCGATGATAGCTGATGGATATGTGTAGCCTTCCTTCTACTGTGTAGTCAAACGTCTAGTTATTGGTCATAACAGTTTCTAAAATACATGCGGCTGTGTTAAATCAGTTACTTTCACAGGTCATGTTCGTGATAATTCGGCAACCTTGTCCATTCGAGAGGTTGTGAATTCAGTTTCTATTATTGAGCCTGCTAATGCGTGAGTTATTTGTGATAACTCAATCATGGGGTTTATGTCTTCTCCCATTGGAACTGAGTTGGATGGATCAGCTACTATACAGGTTCATAATATGGCGATATGCATGCATGGTGTATGTACGAATGTAAACCACCTAAAGCCTGTAACTTATGTTGCTATCCCTCAAGTGATTGATTCACCTATTAGTTTTGGAAATGGTTTCCATGTAGTCCCTTATGTGATCAGTGATGTTTCAAGTCCTCCTAAGGCCATAAGCAAGTGGACTTTTCTATTTAGTGCTTTGTCAAGAAATGCGGGTGATTATGTCCCCCGTTCTTTTGATATTATTGAGGAAAGTGGTAGGCTGATTTTTGGTCGGAATATTTAGTTAGTTTCTTTCTTTAATCTAATCCACCTTGTCATGAAGTATATGACTTTTGTCATAATCATTGGAATATAAAAGGTAGGCTTCTAGTTTACTTTGACAATCGCATGTTCTTTTTTAAGATCTCTTGGAAAGAAGAAAGGCCCCATGTGCTTGAGGCAGATCCCTCTATTATAGTTGGGTGGCCTTTCATTATTTCCTCATGGAGTGCTAAAGTGGACAAAGCTAAGGAACGTATTCTCTCTATAGCGGTTTGGGCGCATTTCACTTATATCTCGTCCATTCTGTAGTCCATGATTGGGTTAAATTGGTTAGCGAGTTAAGTTGGAAAGTTTAAGTTTTTTAGTGTGAATACTATAGCTCAGAATAGGCTAGTGTATGCTAAAGCCCTTAGTGAAGTAACTCCTGACAAGCCTTTACCATCCAAGATTCCTGTTCGCATAGCTGAGGGACATATTTCAGTTGTTGATGTCAACTACAGTTGGAAGCTAGATATATGCATGTCTTGTCACCACTTTCATCGCCTCTTAGAAGTTTTTACTTTGCGATTTGAGGCTACTCCTCTTTTTCTTTCTGATAGGATCCCTCTTCCTTGTCATCTTCCCATGAAGTGGGTTCAGAAGCCTTGCCCGGTTACGATTGTTTCCTCTTCCAAGATTCTGCCTTCGGTCTCCGGTGGTCTCTTTGATGTTGCTTCTATTGCTTCTGGTATGGATTTTCCTTCCTCTGACATTACTTGGGATCCATCTGACTTAACATGGCTTTATAGGTCTTTTGAAATGCGGCTTGACCTAAAAGATGGCAGTTTTTATAAGTTTGTTCGAGGACTTGAAGTGGAAAGATGGCTATTTTATCATGTTGAAAAAGATGGTCTTTACCTCATGGAGCTTGGTCAGTTTGGTGATTTCAATTGCTCTCTTCTTGTGAGTGACTCTTGGGATCCGAAATAAATTTACTGCCCTGATTTACTTGACTTTATTCTTTCCTTAGCATTTCTTTTTTCTGAGTTCCTTCATGTTATTGGACCTAAGCCTTTGAGTGAAGGGAGTGGCTCTTCCTTTTTGGAGGAGCACTAGTTCTAGTGTTGTTGTTGTTTAGCAGTTTGGTATATTAGCCAAATTCCTACTTTTCATTTCCTTAAGTTGTTTAGGTGCATGTACCGAACACCGGTTTTCACATTCATTTATACGTGTGGACATCCTACTTTAAACATCGGCTAGCTTTGCTAAAAAATATGTACATGAATTAATTTTTATTTATTATTTTGAAATATACATAATATATATAACATCAATATATTAATTTGAATTTGAAATATCCAGATAATTTATTATATGGATCTAGATCTAAAATTTAAGATTTGACTTTATATTCAAGTCATTTATAATAATTTTTACAATTACTTTATATTATAATTTCGATTATACAGATATATACATATGTATACATATATACAAACGTTCATATTTTACAAAAATATTTAATATTATTTATAAATCTATATACATACATACGTATATATTAGACTGCACATATGTATATGGAGGGACTAATATGTCCATTGCGATGTAAATCCCAACGTCTATGCACATGCATGTTAAACCATGTGTACAACTTTTGTAGCATGCATGTAACAACCTGCATATTTATCGATTTTATATTTAAATATTTTATTTAAATATTTTATCGTTAGTCGGATTTTAGTCCGAAAAGCTACTTTTTGCAAACACTCGAATTAGGACTCGATACCACTTTCATTGAGTTCAAAACGCCGTTTGTGACCTTTTAAGTATAAACTTCGATATGTTTGGAGCTAGCTAAAAATTTGACCTTTTTCACTTAGGGTTTGGGTTTGGGTTCAGCCCACTCGCCCACTTATCAACTCCACTCCACTTCTCTTCATTCATTCCCTATTTCCTAATACTCTCAAGCTCAAGAGAATAATGGGGGAAGAGATTGGAAATGGAAATTCCTAAGCCCTAGCTTCCTTTGCAAATCCAACTTCTAGCTCCAAATTCAAGAAGAAGCTTTGGTAATCCTTCTCTTCATCTTCTCCAACTCTTTCTCCATTCAATTTCACAAATTTCCTAAACCTAATTTAGGAAATGTTTCTCTTTTAAGCTTAGATTCAAGCTTGTTGGGTTGGAATTGAAGAGTGATTGTTCTTGCCATTGTTCTATAGCTTCTTCTTCCTTGTTTTTGTGAATAGGTGAGATTTTTATCTCACATCTATGCCTATATTTATCTTCGATTGTTAGGTATGAATTCCTAACACTTATTCTTATGTAATTACTTTTGGTTTGGATTGATTTGGTGAATATTCCAATTTTTGGTGTTTTGGGTTCAATTCTTTAAAAATCATAGCTTTGATGTTCTGATCATGTTTTTGGTGATGAACCGAAGAGCTTCTATGGCCGGGTAGTCGATTGGCGTAAATCCTTAGTGTCGTTACTTGTCCGATAGCGATTTGGAAGGGAATGGCATTTATTAGGTTGGCATGGGAGTGCTGGCAACAGGCTCCGGTCGACCGAGCTCAGGGTCCGGTCGACCGACCTGGTACCCGAGCACTTCCGTGCCTCTGGTTTGGAAGTGCAGGTTATAGGCTCCGGTCGACCGAGCTCAGAGTCCGGTCGACCGACCTGCTACCCGAGCACTTCTGTCTTTGGTTCGGTCAACCGACTCAGGGAGTCCGGTTGACCGACCTGCTCCTATTTGCCAATTATGCCTATATTGTCTATTTTGTTTGAATTTCCAACTTTAATCGATTCGTGTTGTCTCCCTTTTGTTGTTATCATTTATTATCGACTTTGATGACATTTTCTTCGAGAATTATTGGAAATATCCTTTTTGATGGATTTGATATCGATTTCTTTGGATTTTATTCACGTCTTTGAATGTGGATTTAGGTGATAGATTATTCTACAATCATTTTTGTGATTTGTCATTTTTAAAATATAAAGGTTTTCTATACTAGTAGTAAATATCAAAACCCTTTCACTAAAACAATTTCAACACTATTTTATTACAAAGCTCGTTTCTTAAAACCGTTTTCCAATCTATTAGTATATACAAACCTTTACCTCACTCGTATGAGAAATCTAATTAAACGGCTTAGTAAAACAAGTGGTATGAAACGCTTGCGTTTACTTCGTCAGTTAATTCTTGGACTTGTTCGATTGAAACTCTTGTGACAATTTTCTAGTGGAGATCTACAATTTGTTCGCAAATATTTAAGTTAAGCTAGTGGTTATGGGACATGAAGCTAAACTCATATATTTACTAGCTTATTGTAATTGACACTTCTTGATGATCGATGATGATCATTTTATGGTTTAGACTAGCAGTGTGCGATGTCTCTTTGTCCATATGGAGGACTGTACCTCATTTTATTGAGCTTCGTCTCATTTATCGCATGGGTCGTATCTTTCTAGATACGTCGATGCTTATTTCACGCATGGGTCGTACCTATTTAGGTGCGTCGATGTTCGTCTATGCATGGGACGTGTCTTTCTAGGTGCATCGATGTTCGACTTTGCATGGGGTGTATCTTTATAGGTGCATCGATGTTAGACATTACATGGGGTGTATCTTTCTAGGTGCATCGATGTTTATTTATGCATGGGATGTATCTTTCTAGGTGCATCGATGTTTATTTATGCATGGGCCGTATCTTTCTAGGTGCGTCGATGCTAGAACATGGGGCGTATCTTTCTAGGTGCGTCGATGTTCGACTGTGCATGGGGCGTGTCTTTCTAGGTGCGTCGATGTCTAGTTTATGGGATTGGCCATCCTTTTATTGTGATTTATGGATTTCTAATTGATGATTTCTGGAATTTATGTTTCACTACCTTTTTCAGTTGGCATTGATATGTATGTCATTTATTGTGGCTTGATGAATTAAATAAAGAATATGACATTCTTTTTGGTGCTATGAGATTCTTGAGATTTTGTATGACTTTCGTGATTCTCTAATGTATACTAGTCGTAGTATGACGTTTTTGGTTATCATACGTTTTAATATTATATCTCATTTTATCTGATAATTATAGCTAGACTGATCCGCTTATTATTTTCTTCTTAAATAATACTCGGGTCAGACTGAGATTTTACAGGTGCTTCCTCTTGACTTCCTATCTGGAACCATCATCTGATTTTGGCTAACCACTCTAGATTAGTAGTTTTTGTTGTATACATTTGAGATATAGACTCCTTGATGTGTACATATTTTTGTCTAGCATTTGTATCTATTCTTTTGTGTTATTGTGGATCTTGTTAGACCACTACTCTTATGAACACTTTTATGTGTTATATATTCATATCTATTTCCGCCTTTGTGATATGGATGTCTGTGACTGATTTGTGTTATGTTTATTTCTATAATTGTTTCCAAAGATTATATATAGCCATTGTGTAGTAGCTTTGTGTTTGTATCGGTATGTCGGATTTCCTCTTGAAATAAAATGCATGTTATACTATCTGACATATCGGGGCTCGCACAAAGTAATTACACGGATGGTCGCTCCTCAACAGCCTTATTCTCCGCGTTAGTTGACAGCATTACACCGTAGTGTTCTTGGCTAGCGTGGGTATAGAGGTGGGGCGTCACAATGCACATATGTATATGGAGAGGCTAATATGTCTGTTGCAGTGTAAATTCCAACATTTATACGCCTCCATGTTAAACCATAAGTATACGACTTATGTAGCTTTGCATGTATACATAAATGTGTATCATATACACATATTATACCAAATACTATGTAAACATAATAGTAATAGTACTAGTAATAGTAATAGTAATTAAAACCTTATTTATAAATTTAATAAAATATTGATTTTTAAAATAAACTTAGACAATATCTAAATTATTTCATAGGCCTAATAAGATCAAAAATGGACAAAAAATTAAAACCAATCCATTTACCTCGCTATGTGCTAGCCTAATTCGAATAATTGTATCGAAGCCAAATAGCCTATGCTATCTAAATTAGCATCATTATGGCTATCTTATTAAAGCCTACCAATATAGTAGGGTGTCTTGAAAAGTAGTGTCTAAGGTTAGATTCGGGTAACTAAGTACACTAGCCTCCTAACTACTGGCCTATCCCGAAAGGATGAGATAAGACCCAAGGTTGTCCACAATATAAAGGCCAAATTCATTTGGGCCTTGGGCTAATATTCAAAATATGTTTTAAAATTAAAATAAAATTTTAAATTTAAATGGTTAAATGTAAAATAAATAAAATTAATATCTTAAATTTAAAATTTAAAATTTAAAATAAGTAATGATTTTTTAAATGTTATAAATAATTTACAAAAATTGTTTTGAAAGTAAAATAATTATTTTCGAAATTATTGTCAAATAATTATATTAATTAAGTTAAATAATTAATTAAAATTTAGTTAATTAACTTAAATAATATATATATATATATATATATATCAATTATGTGACACTATCTTAAGACCTTAAGGTAAATACATGCGTATGTATACATATAATTTTGAAACTAATTATAATTAACTAAAATTGTTTTAAATTGGATATATTAATTAAATGTTAATTGATAAATAATACAATACATATATATACACACATGTATATATATATAAGATATAAGTGTATTATTATAAATGTTATAGTGCATATATTCGATTTAAAATAAGGAAAATAAAATTAATTAAAATGTTAATTAACTAAATTAATTAAATAAGATTTAATTAATATAATGTTTTACATATGACTATTATATAAGTTAAGTAAATTATAAAAGTTATATAATAATTGAAACTTATATAATAGGAATGCATAAATTAAAGGTGTAGCGGTCAGAAACCCAATTAGACGTAAGGAATAAATACATACGTATAGTACGTATACCATGATATTTGGTGTGTTCGACACTAGAATCACAAGAGTATTTCATAAGAAATACACTATTCTATAAGTTGATACCACTCAATTAAATATATTAAAGGTCATGAATCTTTAGTATAAATGTTGTCCTCTACCATTCATATACTAACATATTACTTACGCACTCTCTGGTTGTCGAGAAAACTCTGGCTAGAGATGTTATGTGTATTATTATTAATATATCGAACAGACAAGGTAAGATTATTATACACATTTGTTGAGAAAACACAAGGAACATATACTATACTTAGTCTGTCGAGAAATGATAGGTACGAGAGAATAATCTCTTTTAACTTGTTGAGCAAACTAAAGATTAAAAGGAGATTATGATAAAGAGCCACGAGTTAAGAGTTGTATATGATACAACCAATAAGGAATTATCCATCGTTTGTGGGCCTGATTTGTTGAGAAAATTCAAGGTTGATATCTCAAGACAAATGGGCTCTGACATCTACTAGAGAAGTCGAAAGATTATTATGTTTTGTCTTAGGGTTCCAATAAATATAAAAGACTAGTGATAGCTTTATTAGAAAGATGAAATGATAACATTTAATCTTTCTAATATTGTAATAACATCTACTATATATAAATTAAAATAATCTACATCGATAAATTTGTGTAACTAATAAAATTGATAAAACGTTTATCAATTAAAATATACAAAGGAATTGAATTAGATATTGAAAAGTAAATATAAATATACTTACCAAAAAATCTTGCATGTTGACCCATGAAAGTACTTAATTAAACAATTACTAAATACGATAATGACTTGGTCACTTACGTGTTTACTTTTTCAAGATTGTATATTATTTCAATGAGTTTAACTCTAAAACTAATGCATAGTTATGAATATTTGATCCATTTCCAATCGTAGATAAATATTATACGGTGAATGGTTGTAACTTGTAATATATGAAACCTCGATGAAATTAGTTCATTTGAAATAAGAAAGTAAACCTAGTGTGAGATCATGTATTAAATATGATGCATTCAATATGATTGATTACAATCAAGATCTTATCGTGTTAAATGTAACTATAAATAAAATTTACATTAATAAATTAGTAATAAGGCTCCAAAAATAAAATTTGAAAAAATGTCAGAATTTGGCAACGAAACTTTACCATTGCGTTTATAGCGATTTTTCTGAGCAATTTTCATATTAGAGTTTCATGATCGGAGTTCTAATGAAGAAGTTACTAACACTTGAAGTTTGTGGAATGTAAATAAATGAAAACAAATATAATGATAAAATTTGGACCCCACCCGTCAACCCCTACTATGGGCCAGTCCACCGCTAGCAGTCAATCTCTCATAGGGGTGAGGTTGATCAGTCAGAATGTGTCGCTAGGGCTTGAATGTTGGCCAATAGTTTGGATCAAATAATTTTAATCTAACGGATACGATTGATTCGAGCGCCTATAAATACAGGCCTAACCCCTCACTTCTCTTCTCATATTTTCTGATCAAGAGCAGTAAAGCTATATCATTTTCTCTTCTCCATTATTCCTCCTAATTAAAAAAAATTGTATATACAAATTGGAGAAAAGCATAAAATAAAACGAAAGAAGAGATGAAGCAAATCATTGTTGCACAATAAAGAGGTAAATTTCATTATTATAAATCTATATTCTCGTTAACTCCAAATCTCTTCTTAGAATTTAATTCTAATATTATGTATATACCCTATTATACATATTTATTTGGATTAAAAAGAAGACGAAGGTGAATCAAAGGATCAAATTCAAATTTGTTGAGATTTGGAAAACTTCAAAAAGTGAGTGGGAAATCATGTAATTTATTTATAACATTGAAATTTATTTCATTGGACTTTTATTTAATTATTGTGCTTAAATAAAGATCTAAAGAGTTGTGACTCGAATTAAACGCATAAAATCATTACGTGCATACTCTGCAATTTAGGGAAATTGGACGGGATATTATTTACAACTAGATCTAGAAGTCTGTCCCCAGGTTATTAAAAGCTGAACATTGATAAGATATACAATTTATTCTAGATCTACATTTAGGTTGTAAAGAAGTTAGTGTTATTTAGATTTGCCCTAATTTTATTGGAATGTGAATTTTCATATTTTAATTTATTGGAAGAATTATCTGTGTAACGTCCATAAATTATCAATTTTCTTATAAAAAGTGCAACGTTTGAATTGATAAGGAATATACATAAAAAGAGAAGGATATGCATAAAGTGTGGATTCATTTCCGTAGTTCAGACGGTCAAATTCAATATAGAAAGAAATAAATAATTCTTTATAATTTCAAACAAAGAAAATCTCTTATCTTAGAGTAATTTGTGGAAAGTTATTACGGGAAACTTTTTTAGAGGGATACTTCTAATGGGTTAAAATATGGAAAGGAATATTCTAATTAGGGATTAATAAATAAAAATATAAAAATAATTATATAAATATATATAATAGCCCTAATCATTTAAAAATGAAAACGTAATTAATATAGCGTAATACACATAAATATTAGATATAATTAAAACTTTAGAATAAATCACGTAATAAATAATAAGAATATGAAATGTAGATGGAAAAGATTGTAACTCTAAAATTAGTAGGGCAATAGATGTGCAATAAATAAGGGCTACAAAAAATTAAATTGGATACAAATGGATTTATGAGACTGATTAAAAATATTATAGGGTAGTTATGGAGAGATAAGGGAGGTATAATATGTAAAATTGTTCGGTTAGAATAGTAGTAATTTATTACGGACAAATTGACATTTATAGAAATAGTAAAAAAAACATTTGGTAGTAATTAAATATTACAAGGCAGTATAAATGTCATTATGGTAGATTAGATAGCCTTAATTATGCAAACAAAGGTTAGTAGGCTTAGCTTAACACTTAAACTTAGGTTGAATACTTTGATTTAGTATGTTAGGATGAAAGGTCGGTAGAGTTACACAACAGAACTATGCCCTTCACTCGGAGTCTAGTAGCAATTTTGTACACTTTCTACTGTTGTAGGACATCTCCAACCATAAGACACATGGGAAAGGGATATTCGTTGAGGATAGGTAAGGAGAAATATAATGAGGGTTCGCCTCGGATTTGAAGTATTAAGTGGCCTAGTACCATTTGAAAAATGGAGTCAGCTTCATATCTATTAAGAGGTAGTAAATAACTAAAAGGGCATTTTCCTTGACTTACTTAGGTTAGCCTAAATGGGATGTCAACTATAGAGGGCTGAAAGGCTATGACAGTTGTTTGTACCGGTATTTTGTAGTAGGTCTAGCATATAGGCTTTGACGCCCATTGATTCCAATTGAGTGATAGCAAAGGTTTGGGTTATGCCCTAATAGATTTTGCTTTCTACTAGTGTAGAATCCATACGGCAGATGCATAGACCTTAAAGTAAATGGTCAGATAAAAAGTTAGTTTAGTGGAGGTGAGTTGGTTAACCATTAGATGATTCTTTGAGTTTTAGTAGTAATACAACAACTAAATTATATATTATATTATAAAGTCGTATATATTAGTCATCGGTTTCTATACTTGGAACCGATAGACTAGCGTTGACGATGCGAAGGGTCAACTTCATATTTAAGAAGTATTAAGTGACCGGGGTTTTGGGTAGTGAAATGTTAGAATGTATATAAGTACATAGACGTATATATGTATAATATACCCTTGAGAAGGTTAAGATAGATATATCGTATGCACATATAAAAATTAAACGGATTAGCCGTAAATAATAGATATAACATTTAAATGAAAACCAATCGGTATAAATTTGTATTATGGATAAAGTATGCAACTTTCTAGTCACCATAACATTGTTTTGACTCCCTCCTTATTACAACCTATATGATAGAATTGGAGGGATAGGTCACTAGAGTAAGACGGGAATGGTTGATGGAGAAGTCTTCTTAGTCATGCTCAGTACCGATAAGGCGATTGGATGTTTAAGGAATACCATTGATTCTGAGCTAGTAGCCTCGAGTATTTATGTTCTATTATTTTTCCATTCCGCTATGAGTTTAGATTAATCGATCTTAGATATACTTATGATTATTACAGGTTACCAAAAGCAACGATCCATGCCTTAATGGACTTGGGTTTTGATTTAGTCGAAATTCGGGTCTATTAAGTGCGAGTTGTTACATTTTACATTAGAGCCAATACCTAGCTATAGTTGTTTGTGTAACCCTGCAGATGTCAATCGGTAAGTTACCAATGTGGGTAACATTCACAATGCTTGGGTGGTGTGTGATGATGAGCCAATGAGGACATTGGGCTCTGTAAAGGGGTTAGTTTGTAACATCTCTTTTGGAAAGCTAACACAAAGATCTTTTAGCACAACAGTTGGTGCATGATGTTTCTTTCCGGGACGATAGAGGTTCTCATGTAGTCATCCATAAAGAAAGGTGAAATTTGCTGAGGCCAAGTAAGTGGAGATTTTCTGGTCATTTCGGTCTAGCCAAGCAATCTCTTGAGGGGTGAGACCTAGAATTGAGACTCCATTGAGCTACATTCTGTATTGCCACCTCTTCACTCATGTCTTTAGACAATATAGAGTGAAACTCCATGGAGATCTGGTCCATAAAAAGGTCCCTACCTCATTTAATAAAGCCTCCCTAAAAAAGATGGGGATCCCTAAGCCACGAGCTGAGATAGTGGCACCAAAAGCAGAAGAGCAGCTATAGTTGGAGGCAGAGCAAGGGTAGGATACTAAAGGATACCAGAGCACCAAGCTAGTCAATATCTGATAGGTCCAGGACGCCCTGAAAGATTCAAGCCGAGCAGCGGTGCCAGAACCATGAGATTGGGTGTATAGCTGTCATGTTACATCCATTAGGGATCATGGTAATCACTCGAGCTCCTATAGAGGATCGGGACCATCCCATAGTATGTAACTAGTATTTTAGGTTTAGTAGAGTTATTGTCGTCATTTCCCTTCCATTATTTTGTTCTTTTCTTTATGTTGTTTAGGTTATAACCGTTGGTTGTCTCTGGTATAAAAGACGTGTATGATATATTACAAGATGCATTCCTAATTATTCATTGTAGTGTTGTTTTTGGATATGTAGACTACCCTTGCATGTGTATTTTGGAAGAAACGGTATAAATATTGAAATTTCATAAAGACACTTAACTAACAATAAATTCAATGTTAGACTGGAAGTTTATAAAATAATAAATTTTAGCAAGCAAAGGATGGGCTAAGGTTATTGGGAAATCATAGGCCATTATTCATGTTCCCTAAAAGCTAAAATTTACAAATAGGTTAGTGTGTCATTTTTTTCAAAATAAAAGAATAGGATTTAAGGTCTATGATTTATTACAAAAGTATAGGGTCAAATATATGCATTAACTCATCACTAAATCCGATTATGGCGAATGTGATTTGAGTTATTAAAAATGGAAAAGGTGAATGTTTTGAAAAATTGCATTCAACTGGAAAAAAAATAGCGTTCGGATAATTTTTGAAGTTTTTGTCCAAATGTTTTAAAAGAAAATGGTGTTTAAATTTTTTAAAGTTGAATTTTCTAACCATGTGCAAATTTGATTGAAAAGTGAGTAATATTTTTATCGAAATTTTGATTTTCAAAGGCCATATACTATGCGTAGGGAAGAGTGATGGGTTAGTAGATATGAGTTTAGCGATGCATTAAGATTAACGATGGGATAAGCGTAAACAATAACAACGGCTTGGAATTTCTATTTCCATACCTTGTCATTGACATACGAGAATCCGTTTCTGGATTCAATTTCATTTTAGAGCTTGAAAACAAGCCTCCTTATGCTTATTGTACATGGAAAATTTTGAAGAAAATCTAGGGCAATGACAAAATTTTCAATGTACAACAAGATTGGTACCCAATAGGCTGGTAAGAATGTGAAATTCTCCACATAAATGTTTTTTCTGGCATAGGAGTAAACATTTAAGAAACGAAAAGTTCAACGCGTTAGATTTTTGGATGGTAGAAATTGGATGCAAAAGTAGTTGAACGTACTTCTATTCATACGAGTGTGGAAATTGTTACGTGAACTTTTTTTGGAAAATCATCATATAAAACTACCAGTATATATAGGTTGTTTGCATAATATTTTCAAAATATTTTTATAAACAATGCATTCATATAAGAAGGCCTAATTTAGAATCATTATGCATACATGCTTTCTATGTTATGATACACCATAAACTTATATATGCTGCGAAATTGGTTGTACATTAATTGGCTAAATACTTTAGGTTGGTTGCGCACAATACCCCATGATTTAATCATTGGAGTAATTCCGGGGATGAAATTTTTTTAGGGGGGAAGGGTGTAACACCCCCTTAAATTTACATTAATAAATTAACCATAAGGCTGCTATAATGGAATTTGAGCAAACTTCGTAATTTGGCCATGAAAATTGCACCATTATGTTCCTGGCATTTTTCTAAGAAACTTTCATACTTAAGTTTCGCGGTCGGGGTTCAAATGAAAAGGTAAAGACCATTTAAAGTTTGTGGTATGAAAATAAATATAGTAATAAATAATAATAAAAAATGGGAACCCACCAATTGACCCCCGCTATGGGTAAGTCGATTACTTATAAGGGTGCGGTCGACCGATCAGAACGTAGCGGCTAGGCATTGAACCATGGCCAACAGTCTAGATTTAGTAATTTTAATCTAACTGATACGACTGATTTGAGCGCTTAAATATAGGTCTAACCTCACACATCTCCTCTCATATTTTCTAATCAAAAGCAGGAAGCTCTACCATTTTCTTTTTTTTCAATAATCCTCCTAACTATAAAATAATTTGTATTTAAACAAATTGGAGAAGAGTAGAAAATAATAAGAAAGAAGAGAAGAAAGCGAATCAGTGTTGCGCGATAAAAAGGTAAATTTCAATATTATAAATCTATATTTCCCTTATCTCTTCTCAGATCTATAATTCTAATAGTGTATATATATACCATGTTATATATATTTCTTTGGATTAAAAAGGAGATGGAGTTGAATCAAAGGATCAGATTTACATTTGGGGAGATTTAGAAAGCTTCAAAAGGTAAGTGGGAAATCATGCAATTTATTTATAACATTGGAACTTATTTCTTTGAATTTTTATTTAATTATTATGCATAAATAAATTATGAAGAGTTGTAGGTTCGAATTAAACGCATAAAAATATTGCCTACATATTTTGCATTTGAGGGAAATTGGATGGGAATATTATTTACATCTAGATCTGAAAGGCTGTCCCTAAGTTACTAAAAGTTGAATATTGATTCAATGTAGAGTTTTTTCCAGATCTACAATTGGATTGTAAAGATGTTAGTATAATTTATAATTGCCATAATTCTATTAGAATGTGAATTTCCATGTTTTAATTTATTGAAAGTATTATCTGTAAAACCTCCATAAATTATTTAATTTCTTAAAGGCATAAAAAATGCAGCATTTGAATTGACAAGGAATATATACAAAAAGGGAACGATATGTGTAACACTTGGATTTCTTTCCATAGTTTGCACTGTTAATTTCAATAAAAAGGAAATAAATAATTCCTTATGATTTCAAAAGAAGCAAATCTCTTATTTTAGATTAATTTATGGAAAGTTATAGCGGGAAACCTTTTTAGAAGGACAATTCTAATGGGTTAAAATATGGAAATGAATATTCTATTTAGGGATTGATAACTAGAAACATATAAATACGTATAAGCACTAACCATTTAAAGTTAAAACATAATTAATATTGCATAATACACATAAATCTTCGCATTAGACATAATTAGAATGTTAGAATAAATCGCCTAATAAATAATAGGACATGTAGATGGAAAAGATTATAACTCCAAAATTAGTAGGATAATAAACGCACAATAAATAAGGTGTTACAAGAATTTAAATAAGATATAAATGGATTAACAGGACTTATTAAAAATATTAATAAGGTAATTATGGAGAGATAATGGTGATATAATAGGTAAAACTAGGATGAATAAATAAATGCCGTTAGAAATTGTCCGATAGAATAATAATCATTTATTACAAACAAATTGACATTTATAGAAATAGCAAATAAAAAAGTTCGGTGGTACTTAAATATTATAAGGCAGCACAATTGTCATTATGGTAGATTATATAGCCTTAATTATATAAATGAAGATTAGTAGCCTTAGCACAATACTTGAACTTAGAATGAATAACTTTATGTAGTAGGTTAGGATGCGAAGTCAGTAGAGTTATACAATAGAAGTCTGCCCCTACACTCAGAATCTACCAGCAGTTATGTACACTTACTATTGATGTGGGATATCTCCAACCATAGTACTCATGGGAAATGGATATGCATTGTGGATAGATAAGGGAAAATATACTAAGGGTTTGTCTCGGATTTGAATTATTAAATGACCAGTACCATTTGGGAAATGGGGTATGTTGCATATCCAATAAGAGGTAGTAAATAACTGAAAGGGGGCATTTTCCTTGACTTAGGTTAGTCTAAACATGATGATAACTGTTGAAGGTCGGCGGATTATGTCAGTTGTTTGTACCAATAATTTGTAGTAGGTCTGGCATATAGGCTTTTACGTCCAGCGATCCCAAGTGAGTCACAGCAAAGACTCAAGTTATGCCCTGACGGATTTAATTTCCTACTAGTGTAGAATCTGCATGGGAGATGCATGACCTTAAAGTGGATGGCTAGATGAAAAATTAGTTTAGTGGAGGCGGGCTAGTTAACCCTTAAATGAGTCTTTGAGTTGCGGTAGTAATACAACAATTAATTATATATTATATTATAAAGCCATATATATGAGTCACCGGTCTCTGTATCTATAACCGATAGACCAGCTTTGATGATGCGAAGGGCCCGCTTCATATTTAGGAAGTATTAAGTGGCCATTTTTAGGTAATGAAATGCTAAAATGTATATATATACATAGGCATATAATATATATATGTATGTATGTATGTATGTATGTATGTATGTATGTGTGTATGTACATATATAGTATACCTTTGAGAAGGTAAGGATAGATATATTGTATGCACATATAAGAATTAAATGGATTAGCCATGAATAATAGACATAACATTTAAATGGAAACAAATCAGTATAAATTTGTGGAATAGATAAAGTATGCAACTTTCTTGTCGCCGGAACGTTGTTCTGACCCCTTCCTCATTACAGCCCACAAGATAGATTTAGAAGGACAGGTCACTAGACTAAGACGGAAATGATTAATGGAGAAGTCTTCTTATTCATGCCAGGTGATGACAAGGCGATTGGATGTCCAAGGAATACCATTGATTCCGAGATAGTAGCCCCATATTCTATTATATTTTCCATTCCGTTGTGAGTTTAGATTGATCGATCTCTAATATACTTATGTTTACTATAGGTTAGCAAAACCAATGATCTATGCCTTAATGGACTCGAGTTTTGATCTATTCGAATGTGACGCCCCACCACTATACCCACGCTAGCCAAGAACACTACGGTGTAGTGTTATCAACTCGCACGGAGAATAAGGCTGTTGAGGAGCGACCATCAATAGTTAGGCCTTATACTAGTATTGGTTATCTCAATGAGAGTGGTATATAAATATATTTTCTTTCATTTTTCATCTCTGATTTTTCTCCCATCGACATACCCCAATTCCAGTATAAAACGAACTACGATGGTTCGTAATAGTTTAGAACAGTAAATATAAAATATCACACGGATAATATAATGCGGAACACAAATCAAACAGAAAGTCTCATATATACAATAACTGATGTCATTTACAATACATTTGATACAATACATATGACACGGTACATATGATACAACTACAACAGTCGACTAAGGAAGTTACATATACAAGTACATTAACGTATTTAATATACATGAATACATATCTTCCTATACAATTTTACGGACTACTACAAATGACGACGACTACTCCAAAAGATATGAAAGAACTTCATAGCTCTAGCAGCAACCCAAAGCAGAATATCTACAACCTGAAATACTCGGTCTGACCCGAGTATTAAATGTAAAAGAAAATAATACTCGGGTCGGTCTAATTCAAACTCAGTTATTAGTGCACAGAAGCAATAATAATTAAATAATGAATAGACGACAGTAATTAAACCAAATCAGAATGCAATTCATAATATTGAATTGAAATAAACAAAACAGTTCAAACCATTGGAATATCAATTAAAATATTAATTCAAGTAGGGCTGCAGTACACGCACGCGTGTACTGCCTCGCCACTACTGAATATGGTATACGCAAAAAGATCCATAAGTCAAAACAAATAGAATATCATACACGCCATACCGTGTGGCTGCAGTTCACGCTTGCGTGCACTGCCTTGCCACTATAGTGACGAAGTACCCAACGAATACCGTGTGGCTGCAGTTCACGCTTGCATGCACTGCCTTGCCACTACAGTAATGATGTACACAATCGGCCCAACCCTCAAGTTCAAGTATGACGTACACATGTAATGCACATGCCAACAGTCAAAGACATGCACCAGTGTACCAAGCCACCACATAAAAAAAACAATCTACTGTGCAACAGCCCTGATATGCAACTCACTAAAATAATGGAGTACATAACTACATGAAGCCCATCAGCAATGAATATCAAAAATGCAGACTTGAACACACATGTGATAAACTTTAGGTAGAAAATATGCACCAACAATATGCTCAAGCGTCTGCATATTAAATATGCAATCAAAAGTTGTAATGAAACAACAAAATGCCCAAGTATCTGCATATAAGATATGCAAAACGAAAGTGGCAGTGAAACATCAAAGAAATGCCAAAGCGACAGTGGACCAATGAGTAAGACTACACAGTGAAATGGCATGCAAATTGAATCAGGCGGTGGCAACAATCACTATTAAATTTATAAGTGCAGACAACGACATGAGCATCAACTCGATGAAACCACCCAGGCAGTGCACCAGTAATATACTAGCACCTCAAAAACACAGTGAATCAAGATCACCATTAATATACAGGAATCAAGATGAACTAGGGAAATGCATCAAGCAACCAAGAACAGTCATTTGAAAATATGAGCTGTCTCAAACCAAAACAGGTACAACATGTATGCATCAGTGATGATACAAGAACAACCGAGGAAAAACAACTACATGAAAAGATCGATAAAAAAATACCAATTAACAGCAGATTGTACCTGAACAAGTAGTTCAGTGGTGTACAGGAGCCATGACGGCTACAACAAGTTTTGTTTTTCTTAAAACATCGTAAAACACTTTCATATAAGCAAAGCAGTAACAATATCAAGTCGAAGCAACTCAAATTGTCAAAGCCAGCGCTATCAGGAATCAAGGCACATGAATAGGCAGTGAGCTACTGACCGGAGTCAAAGAAAGCAAAGAACAACATCAACATATAAAGAAATGAACTCAACATATACAAACTTCAAAAACTATCAAGTTCGAACAATCCAAAACTGAGACAGCTAGCAATACAAATACCATAATATTATAGAAGCAATACTACATGAACCAGACTCGAGCAGTTAGACTCAGTGTGGCAAAAATGCAACCAAATGAAACTCATGCATACAGGGTACAATCAGGCATCACCAATCACATAAACTCGACAAAATGCAAGCAAAGTGAACGAGTTCACCCAAAACATACGAGCCGTGTACATCAGTAAAAACGAACCAAGGGACAAGTGACTGAAGCTCGGTTGCAACAGTTCCACTGGAAACAAACGAGGAATTTAAAACCATAGTCAATCAAACAAAAATTCAATATGCAGAAGACTCAAGTCAACACCCCAAGTAACACAAACGCATAATGGCCGAAGTCAATACGCACAGCATTTGCAAAGCCGAGGATAGTTTTAGTCAAGTAATTCAAATTCAACAAAGTCAAAGACAATTACTTTTTATACCAAAGTAAGTTTTAAAACTGTCAGAAAAGCAATTGAGATAGCATCTAGGAATCGCAACTCCAATCAATGTCATTTAAATCAATGGCAGTTAAGAACAAGTAATAAGAAACAAATTCAATCACTGGTCGAGATAAAACAACATCGAAGCAAAAATTGAATTGCAGAAGCACCATACTAAGAAGGAACTAGATGTGAGTAAAGAGATTTACTCACCTTGTCGACGAATTTCGAAGAAGCCGACCACACCAGAAATCGAGCGAAGCCATAGTCTTCATTCGATCGAGCTTCAATGGTTGGCGACTTCGATTGTCACAAGCCCTAGTTTTCGAAAAGAGGGGCGAACGTGAAGGAGTGAATGAACGTGAGAACAATGGCCTCCATTTGTTTTCTTTTGTTAGGGTTCGAATGAAAATGGTGAAGGGGGGGAGAACGGGTTATTTTGCTTTGTTACCCATCACGACAACAAAAGAAATGGGCCAAAACAATTTTTAAAGCCCAATAAAATTTTACTTAAAATTTGTAAAAGAATTTTAAATCCAAATTTAAAAACTTCAATTGGCAATATGCAACCATATTAATCGCTTAATGTCGATTATCGATTAATGCTAAATACAGGGTTGTTACAGACTCCCCTCCTTAAAGAAATTGCGTCCTCGCAATCATAAGGAATAAATGGACAAAAGGTAACAACCATAAGAATATATCATCACAAGATGAAGAGATTTGAAATAGGAAGTTCACCATAAAGAGCTTGAAAGAGTAAGCTTGAACGTGTTTGCTCGATGAATTCTCTGGATTCCAAAGTGAAATCCAGAGGATTTGAGAATCACTGAGCTTTTACGAGAAAAACATCTTTATTTCGAGGGTGCTGAACCTCCGAAGCAATGATGTGAATAGAAGGTTGCTCAAGAATAAGGATCGGAAATCCCAAAGGCATTTCCGTAATTGGAAGACGTGGGAAACGTCATAAATAGCAGAAAATTGAGCCGGTACACTGGCGTAGTACAATATAAACGCAAAAGAAATCTTTTAATTTCATAAAAGAAATTCACAAATTCTCAACAAAATTTGGTTATCAAATAGATAATCAGAATACAGAAATCACGAAACAGCAATATCTAATCATCGATTCGATAATTTGAAGACAGCAAAAATTTAATTACCAACAAAGATAATTAGAAAACACGAGTCACAAACATCTAACTATCAAAAACGATAATCAGGAATTACCACAACGGTAATCAAATTTCAAATCACAAATATTTAATTATCACAATTGATAATCAAATCTCAAATCGCAAATGTTTAATTATCACAAACGATAATTAAATCTCAAATATCTGATTATCACAAGCGATAATCAGAAACAACAATATCTAATTATCACAAACGATAATCAGAAATCACAAATTTCAATTAACGAGTCCGAAATTAACCGAAATAGCAAACGCACATGACCCATAACCACGAGTTTTACTAATTCGTTTAATTCACTTCATCGTTTCCTTGAAAGTGCAAAATTGTATATTTTAAATAAATAACATTTTACGTTCTCAAACGGACAAATCCGGAATTAAGCGAATCAGTAAAAGAAAGGGGTCATAGTCCTCGATTTTTCTGAAACGTTTAATTCGCTTCCTCATTCTTTTGAAAGCGCAAATCGTAAAATTTTGAAAACAATTTTGATTTATATTTTGAAATATTTTGAAGAATAACAAATTTTTAAAACACGTGATTAAAATAGCAATGTCAGTAGCAACTTCGACATACGTCAAAATTTCATCGAAATAATTGGCATCAAAATATAATACCAATGAATTTTCGTTCATCAAAAATGTCACAAGAATCTTCTCAAAGATAGAAAGGGATATCATACCCTAAACTTGTATTCATAACAAGTCAATAACACACGAATTCACCAATGCACAAGAATTGATAAAACTTATCAATGGAAATCACGAAAATTAGTGAAGCACAAATTCTAGAAATCATCACAAGAAATCCAGAAATCACAAGATGAAAGTATGAAAACTCGAACGGGAGTATGAAAACTCGAACGGAGTATGAAAACTCGAACGGAGTATGAAAACTCGAACGGAGTATGAAAACTCGAACGGAGTATGAAAACTCGAACAGAGTATGAAAACTCAAACGGAGTATGAAATAGAATAAAAGATATGGCATAACATAAAATATCCATAATGACATACTACTATAAGTATGTAAATAATGATCAACAGGAGATCAACCGATAAGAGGTATGGCATAAATATGAAATATCCATACTGACATACAACTATAAGTATGCAAATAATGATCAACAGGAGATCAACCGATAAGAGATAATCAATATCACAAGAATCTTCTCAAAGATCCAAAGAGGTATCATACCCCAAATTTGTACTCATGACAAATCAATAACATATGAATTCACCAATGCACAAAAATAGGTGAAGCATAAAATTTCCAAAAATCAACATAAGGAATCTAGAAATCACAGAAAAAGGGAAAGAGGCCTATCAAATGACGGTCCGAAGACCAAGGGGAGCTACCCCGCATGTGTGAATGGAATCACACAGATTGAGGTCAAGACTAACCAAAAAGCAGAAAGGTATGTGTGAATGGAATCACACAAGTGGTGTCTAGTCTGACCATCAGAACGATCATCATGATCAACGAGGAATGTCAATTACAGTAAGCATGTGTGAATGGAATCACACAGATTGAGGTCAAGACTAACCAAAAAGCAAAAAGGTATGCGTGAGTGGAATCACACAAGTGGTGTCTAGTCTAACCTTGCAATGAAAGAGATATCGCGCAATTGCTAGTCTAATTCATAAAGCGATCATCAAGATCAACGAGAAGTGTCAATTACACTAAGCTAGTGAATATAAAAGTTTAGCTTCATGTCCCATAACCACTAGCTTAACTTAAATATTTACGAACAAATTGTAGATCTTCACTAGAAAAATGTCACAAGTGGTTCAATCGAACAAGTCCAAAAATTAACCGACGAAGTAAACGCAAGCGTTTCATACCACTTGTTTTGCTAAGCCGTTTAAGTAGATTTCTCATACGAGTGAAATAAAGGTTAGTATATACTAATATATTGGAAAACGGTTTAGGAAAAGAGTTTTGTAGTAAAATAGTTTTGAAATCGTTTGGAAAAAAAAGGGTTTTGATATTTACTACTAGTATAGAAAACCTTTATATTTTTAAAGTAACAAATCACAAAAATGATTGTAGGAACAATCAAGCACAAGAATTCACATACAAAGATGTGAATAGAATCCAAAGAAATCGATACTGTATCCATCAAAAGGAATGCTCACAAAAATTCCGAAGGAAATGTTATCAAAGTTGCTAATAAATTATAGCAACAAATCGGGAAATTAACAAGAATCGATTAAATTTGGAAACCAAATCAATTCACTAAAATTCACATTCGAAGACGTGAATAAAATCCGAAGAATTCGATTCTAAATCCATCAAAGTAGAATTACCCAAAAATTCCAGAAATAGAAGTTATCAAAGTCGACAAAGATGACAACAGCTAATCGGAAAAGAAGAATCGATTAACAATTGGAAAACAAAGCAGAATGAGCATTAATGCATAAATGACTTCAACAAAAATGAAAATCAAGTCAATGCCGAAGTCAACAAGTAATGGCCATAATAGAGTACAAAACGATTCAACATCATCATCAAAGGACTCAACGGCAAACAAAGTCAGAGTCTTGGAAATCAAGAATTTAGCTATTTCTAAAAAAAAAACAAAGTGACCGAAGTCGAATGGAAATCAAGCCGAGGAAAACATAAAATACCAAGTCCAGAATCGCTGAGATTCGAACAAAATCAATCATCGGCCAAATCTAATCAAAGCCGAAAACACAAGAATCAAAATCAAATGCTTATGAATAAGCGTTAGGAATTCATACCTAACAATCAAAGACAATCATATGCAAATATGAGAGATAAAACGTCAACAAATAGTTATAACATATGTACTATCTAAGTTATGTTTTATATTTGTTCTAAACCCCAGGCTCTGATACCAAGCTGTGACGCCCCACCTCTATACCCACGCTAGCCAAGAACACTACGGTGTAGTGCTGTCAACTCGCACGGAGAATAAGGCTGTTGAGGAGCGACCATCAATAGTTAGGCCTTATACTAGTATTGGTTATCTCAATGGGAGTGGTATATAAATATATTTTCTTTCATTTTTCATCTCTGATTTTTCTCCCATCGACATACCCCAATTCCAGTATAAAACGAACTACGATGGTTCGTAATAGTTTAGAACAGTAAATATAAAATATCACACAGATAATATAATGCGGAACACAAATCAAACAGAAAGTCTCATATATACAATAACTGATGTCAGTTACAATACATTTGATACAATACATATGACACGGTACATATGATACAACTACAACAGTCGACTAAGGAAGTTACATATACAAGTACATTAACGTATTTAATATACATGAATACATATCTTCCTATACAATTTTACGGACTACTACAAATGACGACGACTACTCCAAAAGATATGAAAGAACTTCATAGCTCTAGCAGCAACCCAAAGCAGAATATCTACAACCTGAAATACTCGGTCTGACCCGAGTATTAAATTTAAAAGAAAATAATACTCGGGTCAGTCTAATTCAAACTCAGTTATTAGTGCACAGAAGCAATAATAATTAAATAATGAATAGACGACGGTAATTAAACCAAATCAGAATGCAATTCAGAATATTGAATTGAAATAAACAAAACAGTTCAAACCATTGGAATATCAATTAAAATATTACCATTGGAATATCAATTAAAATATTAATTCAAGTAGGGCTGCAGTACACGCACGCGTGTACTGCCTCGCCACTACTGAATATGGTATACGCAAAAAGATCCATAAGTCAAAACAAATAGAATATCATACACGCCATACCGTGTGGCTGCAGTTCACGCTTGCGTGCACTGCCTTGCCACTATAGTGACGAAGTACCCAACGAATACCGTGTGGCTGCAGTTCACGCTTGCGTGCACTGCCTTACCACTACAGTAATGATGTACACAATCGGCCCAACCCTCAAGTTCAAGTATGACGTACACATGTAATGCACATGCCAACAGTCAAAGACATGCACCAGTGTACCAAGCCACCACATAAAAAAAAACAATCTACTGTGCAACAGCCCTGATATGCAACTCACTAAAATAATGGAGTACATAACTACATGAAGCCCATCAGCAATGAATATCAAAAATGCAGACTTGAACACACATGTGATAAACTTTAGGTAGAAAATATGCACCAACAATATGCTCAAGCGTCTGCATATTAAATATGCAATCAAAAGTTGTAATGAAACAACAAAATGCCCAAGTATCTGCATATAAGATATGCAAAACGAAAGTGGCAGTGAAACATCAAAGAAATGCCAAAGCGACAGTGGACCAATGAGTAAGACTACACAGTGAAATGGCATGCAAATTGAATCAGGCGGTGGCAACAATCACTATTAAATTTATAAGTGCAGACAACGACATGAGCATCAACTCGATGAAACCACCCAGGCAGTGCACCAGTAATATACTAGCACCTCAAAAACACAGTGAATCAAGATCACCATTAATATACAGGAATCAAGATGAACTAGGGCAATGCATCAAGCAACCAAGAACAGTCATTTGAAAATATGAGCTGTCTCAAACCAAAACAGGTACAACATGTATGCATCAGTGATGATACAAGAACAACCGAGGAAAAACAACTACATGAAAAGATCGATAAAAAAATACCAATTTACAGCAGATTGTACCTGAACAAGTAGTTCAGTGGTGTACAGGAGCCATGACGGCTACAACAAGTTTTGTTTTTCTTAAAACATCGTAAAACACTTTCATATAAGCAAAGCAGTAACAATATCAAGTCGAAGCAACTCAAATTGTCAAAGCCAGCGCTATCAGGAATCAAGGCACATGAATAGGCAGTGAGCTACTGACCGGAGTCAAAGAAAGCAAAGAACAACATCAACATATAAAGAAATGAACTCAACATATACAAACTTCAAAAACTATCAAGTTCGAACAATCCAAAACTGAGACAGCTAGCAATACAAATACCATAATATTATAGAAGCAATACTACATGAACCAGACTCGAGCAGTTAGACTCAGTGTGGCAAAAATGCAACCAAATGAAACTCATGCATACAGGGTACAATCAGGCATCACCAATCACATAAACTCGACAAAATGCAAGCAAAGTGAACGAGTTCACCCAAAACATACGAGCCGTGTACATCAGTAAAAACGAACCAAGGGACAAGTGACTGAAGCCCGGTTGCAACAGTTCCACTGGAAACAAACGAGGAATTTAAAACCATAGTCAATCAAACAAAAATTCAATATGCAGAAGACTCAAGTCAACACCCCAAATAACACAAACGCATAATGGCCGAAGTCAATACGCACAGCATTTGCAAAGCCGAGGATAGTTTTAGTCAAGTAATTCAAATTCAACAAAGTCAAAGACAATTACTTTTTATACCAAAGTAAGTTTTAAAACTGTCAGAAAAGCAATTGAGATAGCATCTAGGAATCGCAACTCCAATCAATGTCATTTAAATCAATGGCAGTTAAGAACAAGTAATAAGAAACAAATTCAATCACTGGCCGAGATAAAACAACATCGAAGCAAAAATTGAATTGCAGAAGCACCATACTAAGAAGGAACTAGATGTGAGTAAAGAGATTTACTCACCTTGTCGACGAATTTAGAAGAAGCCGACCACACCAGAAATCGAGCGAAGCCATAGTCTTCATTCGATCGAGCTTCAATGGTTGGCGACTTCGATTGTCACAAGCCCTAGTTTTCGAAAAGAGGGGCGAACGTGAAGAAGTGAATGAACGTGAGAACAATGGACGCCATTTGTTTTCTTTTGTTAGGGTTCGAATGAAAATGGTGAAGGGGGGGAGAACGGGTTATTTTGCTTTGTTACCCATCATGACAACAAAAGAAATGGGCCAAAACAATTTTTAAAGCCCAATAAAATTTTACTTAAAATTTGTAAAAGAATTTTAAATCCAAATTTAAAAACTTCAATTGGCAATATGCAACCATATTAATCGCTTAATGTCAATTATCGATTAATGCTAAATACAGGGTTGTTACATCGAAATTCGAGCCCATTAAATTGTGGGTTGTTACAATAACACTAGATGGAAAGGCACAAGATGGATATAAGTATTCGATCGCTGAAATATTTGTTTGATCGGTTTACATAAAGTACAGCTATTTGATATCCCTAAATGTTAAGGATAATCAAATGCACTTTTATAAAAAGTTATCTATAATATTGTATTAAGGGTTTCCTTTGAATGGTTGGACCATTTAAAAAGGAAAGTTAATGTACGAGAGTGGATGCAACCTAAGGCGTGGTAGGAATGAAGAGAGTGAATGGTCATTTGTGCTTCATGGAAGGAAACTGGAAATGAGAACTGTAAAATAATAATTAATACGCAACATTAGAACGAAAAATATGACTTCTATTCCAAAATATATTTTCATATAACAAATTGTTTTCTATGAAATTTATTTATGTGTATTTAAGATATTTGATCTAAAAACTCTCCATTTCTAATTGATTATAGTAGATAGAATAAATAGCCTACATTGAATAGAGATCTATATTTCGCATGCTATTATAGCGATGGCAGATATAGTGGGAGCATGCCATATAGCACTTATTAGTCGCATCAAGTTATGAAAATTGTTTTTTTTAAATATATCGAACATTACTTATGAAATAATAATTATTTTTCAATATTGACTGAAAAATAGACATAGTTTTATTTGGATACGAATATTATGAATATTTGTTATAAAATAAAACTACAATGGTGGTATTTGTGATGCATTGAAAATATACATAAGTATCTAACTTTATTTGCAATTATGGACTAAGCCAAAGTTTGGATAAATAATTCTTTGAATGTATGACTATAAATCATATGGTACTAGTGAATTATATCTTAAACAATAAAGGGTAATGCACTCACTTAGTGGGAGCAACATAAGAGCTGATGAACTCATCGGATTGATACATATAGATGTATGTAATCATAAGTCTATTGATACATGTATTTCGTTAGATTCATCGAAGAGTTATCACAAACATGAACATATGTATTTTATACACATATAATATGTCTATGATAAGCTAATAGAATATAAAACAGATGTAAATAAAATAACATACAAAAGAAAAGAGATGATTTGATCTGATTGAATATATGAGTATAATGAAAAGAGTTCCAAAAGTACCTAAGAATGAATAAAGATTCAATCTCAAAAGTAACTCCTCCCTATGATATATAATGATGTATTGATAAGAGTAATTGAACTTTGTTGAACAAAGTATGATTAAACATGAGTGAAGTTGAATTAACTTCTTTTTGTACGGTCGTATACTTAAGAGTAGTATACAGGGTTAAAATTAATTTCATCTAAAAAATAGTTTACAAAATCATACAAGATAAAGGTATATAAGAAACTCTAATATATCCTAGACTAAGGAGTTGGCCAGATGTGCGAGTCAAAAGACTACAGTAATAATTGTCCATGAGGGATCTTGAATGAATCACCCTAAAAGGAGTTTGGGAAGGATTATCACTAGATGACCAATTTGTGTTTTGAACATAAGTATCTTAAACTAAAAAAATCATTTTATGTATAAGGTATTCCATAAAGTATATATGAATACACATTCTGTTGCACTGAGAATAATTTGTTATTTCAAGAAATACTAACTTCATAACAAAGGAATTTCTTTTAGAAATTATTGGTAGTGAAAATGGATTTGGATACAATCCATAGATGAAACTGATTACATGAGATGAAATGAAAGCAATCAAACCCAAATGAACATAACGCATTGTAATGTCTAATAACCTTGCATATTGACGAGAAGCTATGAAATTCTTATCAATGTCAAGAATAGATAATCCGCAGTTGTCAATTAAACTATTAAGGGTACTGACTCTTTCATATATATGATGCATTAACACTAAAGGATTATAGGTACGTTATCAAAACAGATTTTGGTAGTTATATTTGAAGGGATATGATCCATCGACATTGAATGTGTCTTCAAGAGAAAGATTAATGTTGTTGGAATATAATAAGCAACGTTAATAAGAATAACATTGTAAATTTGAATTGTTGAAATTAATGTAATAGATTTATCATTCAACCTACTAAAGTATATTCAGATTTACTCACGAAATTATTGTTTGGTATGACTTTGTGTTTGGGGTGACGCATAAATAAAGTAAAGTTGGATTTTACCGAACTAAGTAAGCGATAAATTTAGCCATAATGTCACACCGCCTGCTAAGCGAAGTATGAACATTAATATTCGAATTTTTCGATATTAATCATTAATCAAGTTTACACTAAAAATTCATACAATCGAAACATTGAATACACTTATTACCATCAACTTTAATTAAATTATAATTATTACAAACAATTATATTAATTGATATTTATTAAATTTTAATTATAAAATTCTATTTGATATGTATCGATCAATATCAAATGATGAGTACATAATAGTTATAAATACATCGATTGATATATGATATCATACATGTTTAAATTAGATTTAAACGTGTTAATTATTGATCAAGCTTGAAGTGATTTTGGGACCCAAAAAGGGGACTACTATAGTCGGTTATTATTGTGCATGTGAGGTCAGTCATATGATGACTTAAAAGGGTTTGATTTAGAATGAAAAAGGGAAAACGAGTGAGAGAATAAAATGGATCTAGATTCTTATTTCGCTCCTTAGAATCTCCTTTATTTAAACACCTTTAACCCTTACGTTTCCACTTGATTTGTTGCTCTCTCCAACTAGCAAAGGTTTGTCATTTACTCTCCTATTTCCTCAAATTTTCAAGCTCTAATACATTTTATCAAATACAATACATACACTGGTGGTAGCTGCATTTAGAACGGTAGCACTTTTTGAATATCGATTTAAGGAGTTCTTCAATTCAGCATTTCAATGTGATACATCTAGGCTTTAGAAAAGGTAAATAATTTTTTAAACATACATTTGCATACATTAAATTGTTCATATGTCATTATATGCATAGATAAAATATGAATATCATGAATCCACATATATCTATGCTATCGACATTTGATGATAATATATATGTGTATATATAGTTCAAAAAAAAATGTGTATATAATAACATATAGTTCATGACTGATAATTTAAAAAATTGTACTTAAATAATATGGAAAAATAGATTTTTTATACCAGGATTGATTTTAAAACACATATTTAGTTATATAAAATATATATACATTTATTTTACTAATATATATACATTATAATTTTCGAAACAAGAAAAATTATGTTTTAAACCCATATATAGGTATTATATGTATAACCAATTTAGTTATTACATTTAAGTTTATATATTGTATGTATGTATGTATACACATACACACAATGTAAAATATACAAATATAGGTACTTAATAAAATTATAAACATGTATTAAATAGATTTTATGTTTTTTAAATTTTTACTGGGACTTCCTTATGGAAATCTTAATAAAAAAACTAATTTTTAAAACTGAAAACTATTTCAAAAATTATTGCGTTTTTATTTTCTAATTTTTAAAAACGAAAATTATTTCAGAAATAACTACGTTTTTATTTTTAGGTCGTGTATATATGTTAATATGCATACACGTACAAACACATTTTGTTAATTATTTATAAAGCTTATATATATACACACATTTATACATATATGTATTTTCGAAAATATTAATTTAATGTATATAATATACTTACATAGATTAAATAACAGTAATAGTTTTGAAATATACAATATATATATATATATATATATATATATATATATATTTGACGTTAACATATTAATCTAAATTTAAAATATCTAGATCTTTTATTATATAGATCTAAATCTAAAATTTGAAATTTGAATTCTAAATTTGATTTTATATTCAAGTCGTTTGTAATAATATTCATAATCACTTTATATTATAATTTTGATTATACATATACTTATATATATATGTATAAACATTCATATTTTACAAATATTATTTAATATTATTTATAAAACTATATGTGCACACAGACATACATATACATAAATATTAGATAGCACCTACGTATACGAAGTGGCTAATTTGTTTACTGTAGTGTAAATCCTAACATTTGCGCACTACAAGAAATTTGATTTTTAGTGGCGCTCAAAAAACGCTACAAAAAGTTTTGGTGGCGTTTTGATAAACGCCGCTAGAAAACATGCAACTAAAAATCCATGATTTTTTATTGCATTTATTTTAACGCCACTATAAATGAAATTTTGGCAGCGTTTTTTAAACGTTACTAAAGATCTTTTTTACAGCGTTTAAGAAATGTCACCGAAAAGGTGTCGTTTACTATCTTATTTTTTTGTTGCACTTATTATTATTTTTTGCACCGTTTTTTGATTGTCACGGAGATTATCTGAGTTACTATAATTGCTGATTCTGTAGCGCTTTTTAAACGCTACGAAAAAATATTTTTGGTGGCTTTTTTTTCTCCGCCACCGTATGTTTCGATTTTATTGCCTGCTGTTTCACGACTACATCTGATTTCGCCTCTAATTCAAGTACTTCAAAATTTATACAATAACGTAATATATAAACATATACACATTCAAAAATAACACATTCAATGAACCACAATAACACAAACAAAAGCAATTACATAATCATCACTATATCATAACATTAGTGTCAAGACAAAAGGTTAACCATACGTTTACACAACCAAACTACCATAAACAGTTTCATAATAGTACATGCAGCTAAAGTAGTGCTGATACCATACATACTAGTTTCATAATAGTTTCATAACAGTTTTAATCAACCTAACTACATACATGTGCTGCTACCATACCAAAAACCAGTGTTGCTGCTTGAATTCTTCATAAACGTTTATCTACCTGTAAACAATAATAATCATGTTACTAAATATTTGTGAGGTGAAGGTATCAAAGATCAAAAACGGACAAATATAGAAGTCCTTAGACTATAATACTTCAAACAAATATGCCTCTGCGTATTAACTACCGATGTGAGCACATTGTAATCGTCCAACAACTTTTACATCATATTTGTGAAGTCAGTGCACTAAACTTGCCATACGACAACCATCCTCTTCAACCATGCACTCCATTCAAAATAGCAAGTTCACCTGATAACATCCCCATTTCCTTCCTTCATTCCCTCTGCATGTACACTACTTGTTCACAACAACTTCTAACACAACACAGTCAACTTCTCCACCAAAACTTCTGAACATACCCATAACTCGTCCCACAACACAACCAAAAAAAAATTCAAACCTGCCAAACAACTCGTCCATCTTCCCTGTTCTTCATCACTGGTACAATCGAACCACCGTGCTTCTGAAACCTAACCGCAACTCCTCTGATCACTCAACAGACCTACTACAACCTAACCTTTCATGCATTACATATCTCTATAGTTTAGTACAAATGCACTTCGACCACACTTCAATCATCTCCACACTTCGACCACTCAGCAATCTCCCCTTCAATCTTCCAGTCACTCCTCTTTAACACTTGCTTCATATACCACCCTACATCCAAACAACACATTGCCAACATATCAACGCCAAACCCTTGAATACAAACTTTAACTCCACAACATATCCAAATCCGACAATAGCCAAACTGTCCACCATCTCAACTTCACCCAAACTCCACCACAAAACTGCTAACATCCCCGACAGTTCCCCGACTTCTGCATCATCACTGCCAACACTTCCTCTTCCCTATAACCTCATCCAAACCTGATAACAACCACCATCACAACTTCCTCAAACTGCCACTCCAACACTAAGTCAAAATCGTTCCTTCCTCAATCACAAACAATACAACCCTCCTTATCCCTTAAACAACCTACCACCAATATCACCCTTACTTCTAAAAACTTCACCTTCACTTGAACTATTCCACCTTCAAACTGCTTCAGTTCAAACAACCTCGGTCATTATAGTTATGTCTACTACAAGCATCACTTCCCTACTTCAACACAGTTTCCATCAACTGCCTTGCAACAACCCCTCCCCATTCATACTATAGAAAAAAATCCACAATATGCCAAGTTAAATTAAAGACAAGTTGACAGTCCTGCCACTATTTGACCTAAACCGTACCCCCCCCCCACTGAATTTTAGCCTAACTCCATCAACAACCTCAGCCAAACTGACAACATTCAATCACCAATTCAATCACTTTCTAGCTCTACACCAATATTTATTGAGTAATATAACTAATTTTTATAGTCGATTATCTAGGAATATTGTCAGGGTATTAGAATCAAAGTTTGAAAACATTTATGATGAACAAGTTATATACCTTTCAGTTTGTTTTCAGAATGACTTTTTCCGTTGGCCAAGCTATGGGAACGCCAAGTGCATCTTCCATGCACGTCAACGCCGATGTTGGTCTCCATAGCTCTGCATTTGCATCTCTCACAATATCAACCCAAACTTTTACAGCATTAAGTCACAATGGACCAGCGTTATCGGATCAGTTGATGCAACAGTTCCTTCAGCCACTATGTTTGTTCCACCCAAATCGATCAACTGGCATTTGCTATATTTTGTCCACTTTGCAATTGGCTGGAAAAAAGAGATTATTATGCAGAATATATGCATACACATAATAAATAAACTTTCATACACAGGTAATTTCTTCAATTTTGAAAATTAATACTTACATGCTAGAGTAGAAATGATGCATGCTAGAATAGAAATGAAGATCCTCAGTTAGAAGCTGACCATGCATCTTCAAATGATATATATGTAAGGTTTAATGCTAGGTTTTGATTCTTGGGTAGTAGACAGAACAAAGGTGGTAAATATCAAAGCTGTCATGAAACAAGGAAAAGAAACTACTTGATTGTAATACATTTTTCAAATGATAGTACAACAAATTTTATAATCTACTCAAGTAGAACATATAATCTACTCAAGTATGCCTTCGCAATCCTCTCTAACATAACTAACATCTTTATCATCCATTTCGGTTATTTCGTTACCTTCCACGACTTGGATATCTTCCTCGATGCAATCGTGATCCTTTAAATCATTAAAACTTCTTGATGGTGCTTTCATTACAACATACCAATTAGAAACATCATTCTCTCTTGAATAAAATACTTGTCTTGCTTGAGATGCAAGTATGTATGGATCTCGTGAAAACGATGCTTGCTGTAAATTAACAAGAGTGAACCCATCATCATCAACTTTTACTCCATTTTCTTTATACGCCCAACGACACTTAAAAACTGGAATATAAAACGTATGATAATCTAATAAAATTATATCTGTCAATATTCCATAGTAAGTGACCACATCAACCACTTGGGACATATCTTTTGCACTTGCTCTACACATAGTAGTCGCATCAAAAGTCACCCCACAATTCTGAGTTTCTCTCCCTACATCTTGTATATGAAAACGTTGCTCATTAATGATATATCCGTTGTAAGACATGGCATCATCCTTCGGAACAAAAGCAATCCATCTTAACATGTCATCATGATCCTTGGAGGTAATAGGTATCTACAACAAAAATTATTTAGCATGTATATTTTATAGTAAGATCAATAGTCAAAAGATAATATATTTGAAATCTAACTAACCTTTCTTTTAATCCAATCGAAAAAAAAATTGTACGTGTTTCCCAAAGTAAGGTCGCATTTTTTGTCATGCGTGGGTCTGGCTTTTCTATTTCCTCCAAATGCAAACTAGTATTGAATAATTGATTATAAGTTATATATAGCATTACGAACACATCAAAATAATTAAAACAATATAACATACACTTACTCTATAAATGGTTCCACCACAGCCATATTCATTAATACGGCTAAATGAGCACTTTCTTTGTCATTAACTGACAGTTTAACTGTCTTGGATATTGAAATCGGACGTCCCTTGAGTATTATACTGCTTTCATAATCTTCATTTCGAGCTTCTTTCTCCTCTATATGTCCTGATTTTTTCAAAAATTCATCGAAAAACATCATGGATTCTTTTGCAAGATAGATTCTGCAATACATCCCTCTGGTCGTGCATAGTTTCTGACATAGTCTTTAAGTGTCTTCATGTATCTTTCGAATGGGTACATCCAACGAAAATGAACCGGTCCACACATTAGTGCTTCTTTTCCAAGATGAATGGATAAATGTACCATTATATCAAAAAAATGGTGGGAAATATTTTTCAAGCTCAAATAAAACTTCAATAATCTCAACATTGATTTGTTCTACCTTCTCTCTATCAAGAACACGTTGACATAATTTGTTGAAAAAAGAACATAAGCGAATTATTGTTTTTCTTGCCTTCTTTGCCATTAATCCTCTCGATGCTACTGGCAATAACTGTTGCATTAATACATGGTAATCATGTGACTTCAATCTGCTAATTTTGCAATCCTGCAACAAAATCCGATTTTTCAAATTTGAACAGTAGCCATCTGGTCCTTTGAAATCATACAATCTTTTGCAAAATATTTTTCTCTCGACATGTATCGAGCCGGTGGAAGATATGTTTTATTCCCACGAGGTTGTGCATGAAGCTCAATTCGAATTCCCCAATCCTCTAAATCTTTTCTACAGTTGGTTCCATCTTTTGATTTATTACCATGCAGCATCGTGCCCAATAGGCTTTCACCAATGTTTTTCTCCACATGCATCACATCTATATTGTGACGTAATGGAAGCTCTTGCGAAAACCAAAACTATAACGCATTATTGAGTTTTTCTTCTATTAAAACAACGAAAAATAAATAAACTAACCACTAACCTTCCAATAAGGCAAATCAAAGAAAATTGATCTTTTTTTCCACCTCGATAGCTCCATTTTTGTAGAATCGTTAGTATTATCATCTTCATCTTCTGTATCATAAACACACTTTCTCTTCTTACTTTTCTCTTCTTTTTCTTTTCCAAAATCATTTGGATAATCCCTCAACAATGCATGAATGTTTCTCCCAGTTAGTATTCTAGGAGCACTACCTTTCTTTATGGTGTTATCAAACAATGCCTTTTGTTTCCTCCGTGAATCTGAAGCAGGTAGAAATCTTCTATGACCCATGTAGACGCTCTTTCGACTATGATTCAACCAACGAGAATGGGTATTGACACCACATAATGGGCAAGCTTTTTCCCCCCTTCACGCGACATCCAGCAAGATTTCCGTAAGCCGGAAAATCGTTAATCGTCCATAGCAAAATTGCATTCAGTTTAAACAAAGTTTTACTAAATGCATCATAAGCATCAACTCCATTACACCACAAATGATGTAAGTCTTCCACCAAAGGCGCCAAATATACATCAATATCATTCCCCGGTTGCATTGGGCCTGGAATAAGTAAAGTTAACATAATATTTTCCTTATTCATACACAACATAGGCGAGAGATTGTATGTCACAAGCATCACCGACCATCAACTATATTTCGAACTCAACATGGAAAATGGATTGAATCCATTTGTAGCAAGACCAAGCCTAAGATTGCATGGATCAGATGAAAAAGATTTATACTTTTCATCCACCATTTTCCATGTCGTAGAATCTACGAGATGACGCATTTTTCCATCGTTGCTTGCATTATTAAAATGCCATCTTAAATCTTCTGCCATCTTTTGAGATCTATACATTCTACTAAATCTCGGAATTATTGGAAAGTATCTCAATACTTTAATTGGAATACCTTGTATAACCTCTTTAGTATCTTGATTTTTCTTCCATCTTGAAGAACCACATTTTGGACGACTTTCTAAATCTTTGTATTCTTTTCTGTAAAGGCAACAGTCATTCTCACAAGCATGTATCATTTCAAAACCCATGTCGAATGCTCTAAGAAATTTCTTTACTTCATATAAGTTTTTGGGAAGCACGTTATCCTTCGACAGAAATAGATGTTGCACAGTTAAAAGCTTATCAAACCCACTATCAGACAAGCCAGTCTCACATTTAAGATTATACAAGACGGTGATAACAGATAATTTTGTGTGATTTATGCAACCAGGATATAATGGAGTTTCTGCATCTTCCAAGTTCTTGAGTAACTCATCCTCTTTTCTTTGAGAATTAACATTATCTTTATCATCATCAAAAAAATCTTGATTCAAAAAATCTTCATCTTCATAGTGAATCATCTTGAATAGATCATATACATCAAACGTATTTGTTTTCTTCTCTACGTTTATCTCTTCACCATGGTTAAACCATACACCACCCATGTATTTAGGATCCATTCCTTTTATAATTAAATGTTCAACGATGATTTGTTCATCATGACGACTAAGATTCCGACAATCCTTGCAAGGGCATAAAATTTTTTCTACGCTTCTTGCATTCCTCTTTGCAGCATTCACAAAATTCATTGCTCATTGTCGGTACTCTATACTTGTTCTATGAAAAAAGTAAAACAAATAAAAAAATTGAGCTTTAATATTAGATTATACGTTATAATTCTCAAAATACATATTAAGTTAATCATGGTTTTATCACCTACTTAAAAAAACCCAGTCTTTTTCCATTTTCGACATATGAAGGCAAATAAGTTTCCAATCTTTGACATATAAATTGGTTATATGTTGTAATCAAAAAAATAACTAGACGTTGAAGTAATTGCCCAAAAAAACATCCAAGCATCTTATAAATAATGCACTATCTGGAACATTGATAACACGCCCATAATAAGGATAATAAACTACAATAAACCACATAAAATGAATAATAACAGAGATAGCATGTGCTGCAGTGAATGAAATAACAGAGATAGTTTTTATTTTTAGGATACTGCACACATGAATCAAACCCCGTTCACAAGGTTACATAGATTTGTTTTTCTTCGTTTGGTGACTGAAATTATGACGCATTTGTTGAAAATATAACGCATATAGATATGTATCGGTGAGATAACTCCATGTGACCATGTAAACGCATCTGCCGAAAAATTATTTACAGAAAAATAACACATACATTTTTCTTATTTAAACTCATTCTTATCTATCATTTGTATATTTTATACATATAAATATACATGCTTCATTTCAACATTCAGTGACATGCTTCTAAAATCATAATCAAGTATAGAGATTATATCTGAGTTTTACTTACAGTTTCTTTCACAATGGCACAAGTAAAGCATGGGAATATGATTAATCCTCATATTGGTGATGAAGAAGAATATCAAGAAAACAATGGTTATGATGGATATTTGAGCTCTTTATCAGAAGAAGAAGAAGATGATGATGATAGCTGCAATTCAATTGGCGAAAATTCATCCGAAGATGAAGATTTTATAGACGATTTGAATTCATCTTCATGTTCTTTGAATTCTTCCTTATCATCATCGAATTCATCACTTTATGATATGTCATCTCTCATTTCACATCTTCCTTTGAAGTAAGTTTTTGTTCAATTGTGTTCTGATTTTGTTTCTTTTCATGTATAGAACATTCTTTTTGTTCAGATTTCTTTTTCTTAATTTCTTTCTTTTATTTTTTATGTCTAAAACATTAATCATACGTAAATAATTTATGGTATCATAACATTCATAACACGTATACATAAGTTTTCATATACAAATTGTCTAACAAATCATTTGAATTTCAGGAGAGGTTTATCAAAACACTACGAAGGAAAATCACAGTCGTTTACATCATTATCGAGCATGAAGAGTTTGGAGGATCTAATCAAAACTGAAAACCCATCAAATAAGAAGATCAAAGCATTGAAAAATAATAGTTGGAGTACGATGAATTCATCTAGAATTATAAAGAAGAAAAGCTCTAAAGGATCAGTAAGCTCTTCGTTAAGAAATTTGAAGAGGAATGATAGTTTTTTCAGAGGCAAACCATGTAAATGCAAATAAAAAAATAACATAAATTGGATACAATTAAAGCAAGCACATCGCACTAACATAACAGGAAATGATTAGAATATAAGTAAAATTTATTAAAAAAAATAGCTCGAACATAATCATATAAAATCAATTATTCCAGTTAGGATTTATTCCAATTAGGGTTAAATCGACTATTCCAATTAGGGTTTACGTAGAAATTCGTATAGAGTATCCATACATAATCATATAAAATCCAGTAGACTCATAAAATCGGTTTATAAAATTTCATACCTAATCCGCGAGGAGAGATCTGTGAAGGGCTACCGCGATGATGTGGAGAGGAGTAGAATGATTGTTAGAGGGTGAGGTAGATTTTGTTGGAGCGAAAAGGAAAGCGTGAGGAGAAAAGTTTCTAAATAATGAAGAGGAAGGGAAACGTGACAGTAAATAAAAAAATTCGTGAAATATTTTTTACTTTACGCGGGTGCAAAGCGGGAATGTGAAATCTTTTTAGCCGCATTTATATTTTTTAGGGAAATACTTTTTGGTTGCATTTAGAAAGAATCGCCACCAATTTTTGCAACTATAAATGGTTTTTCTTGTAGTGGCGCTCGAGTATGTTAAACCATGTAAACGACTTATGAAGCACATGCACATACACACATATGTGTATATGGTACATATACTATAGTATACAATAAATGTAAATATAATAATAATTAAAACCTTATTCTTGAATTCAATAAAATACTGGTTTTATTTTAATAAATTTAGATAAGACTAAAATTAATTTAAACTTTATAAGCCTAATGAGATAGAAAATGGCAAAAAAATGAAATTTACCTATTCACCTCATTGCGTGCAACCCCATTCCAACAGTTGTGAGTATCCAATTCGAAGCCGGCCAATACTTTCTCAATTCGAAGTTGACCACTCAATTCAAAGTCGGGCTCAGTGAGCGTGAAGGGAAGGCAGATTGCTGTGAAAGAGATGCTGCAAGTAGGAGCATGTAATTTCTTTCTCATAATTTTTATTATTGTGTAGAATTCGATTTGCAGTTTTTTGATGATTTAGGAAGTAATAAACCTTGTTGGTTGAGATTTGGTAAAGATGGGCTATGATTTGAATCGGTTTTTTCCAAGAAAAATAACCATATGGTTATGTAAATATGGTTTTCTTGTTTTTTATTCAGTTTAGCATTATCGAATATAGTAGGAAATAACTTTTTATTGATTATGTAATGCTTTGTTGTTATGATGTAAGAAATAACATACTTATTAAAAAATTGGTCTTTCTGTACAGTAGGAAATATTGACTTTCTACCAAACTAAAATCATTTTTTGAATTTAGATGAGGGACAAAAAAAATATCAACTTTACAACTATACATATAAGCGGTAACATTTTATGATTTAAGAGGTTTTGGTTTAGTAAAAGAAATTTGCAAACGATCGTGTAATAAGATATTTAGGTTCATGAGATGCATATTTGTATGTGTATGTGTATGTGTATCAATGTATATCTAGTACGTATTTGTATATATGTATGTCAAATAGTTATATAGTATGTTATCTTGTGCCAACACGCTGGAAAGGTGAAAAGAATTCTACCAGACTTAAGGGTATTGAAGAGATGGTTGGGAGTATTGCTAGTAAGGGTAGTAGTGAAGAGGAAATGGATGAGCATGATGAAGAGTGACATGATATAGAGGAGGGTGAAGATTTTGAAGTTGAAATAGGATATTCATCTACTAGTTCAAGTGGATCTTTCTCTGCTACCAATACTGGTATTGATGAAGAATCTAAAAATATTAGTGGTAGAGGCCTGGAAGATAAGATTTTGCTTTAGCTTCGGTTGTCATATTGCAAGAAGTATTGGGATTTGAAGCATATAAGATATAGTTCAACTTAGTAGTTTTTATATAAAAGATTAAAAAAAAATTAAGACATTGGAACATAGAATTGGACATTGGAACATTGGAGCATGAGCCACTTAGGCATACTTTTCATTCATGAAAACTAAGGGGGTAGAAACTAGAGGATGAGCTAGAAAGGAGGTACTAGAAAGAATAAAAGGTTCCGATTTGATAAACATTATCAAGCATTCGTATGAATGGATGGATATGACGTCAATACCAGCATTTGTAGAGAGATGGCAACCATAGACAAATTCGTTTCACATGTTGTTTGCACACTCGATGATGTGTTACAGGTATTACGACTCATGTGATGAGTATGATGATGTCGTATAAAGGAGAGGCCAGGATATAAAAAATGAAGAGCTTCTACATCTTTCGGAAGAACAACTTGGTACATATGATGAAGTTGTTGAGACAAAGATGATGGGAACCTATGCCGTGAGATCAGATTGGCTAAAACAACAAATAAAGGGTAAAGCTATTGTAAATAGTTAGGAGGAATTTAATATGGTTTCTCATGGTTATCTATTATAAGTTATCGGATGTTGTCTCTTTCTTGATAAATCCGGTACGAAGATGTCATCACATTGTTTGAATGTACTAAAGGGACCAATGGAAGAGGTGAAAGAGAAAGTTTGGGAAGTGGCAATATTAGCATACTTGTATAAGCAGCTTGGAATTGCTTCTTGGAGAGATGTGAAATAGATAAATGGATGTTTGTTTTTCTTAATGATAATGAATTCTTCAACTACTTTAATTTATAATGATTTCAAATTCACACTTATATGACATTTTTTTTAAAATTTAAATTTGATTCACACTATTTTGGGCTTGGATATATGATCACTTTCCAATTATTCCAAATTCTACCCCAATCATTCATATGATGAGCCTCAACCACGTGCTTGTAAGTGGGAAAATACACAATAAGGTAATGATCAAGCAAATGCGCTGATAAGGCTCGAAGAGCAACTAGATATGTTGACAGAGCGCGATGTAAAAAAATTGTTTGACATATGTCATTTGCAATCCATATATGCTGCTTCTGGAAATATTCTATTAATCATTCCACTAATTAAAGTTCATTCTCTGTGTGCTACAACTACATTAGGCAATTTATCTGGAGTATGTAAATACTTTAATTTGTGAGCATCTAATGGTAATTACTTTCCCTCTTACGTGATAAGAAACACTGTGCAATTATAAGTGTTTTATTTATAGATGTGATCGATATCATTTGCAGTAAAGGCAACACAAAATTATCCGTCTTATACGTGCAATCGAGAATTAGGTCTAAAGGAAAACATTTTCACAATATAGTAGATTTCGGATGAGTCAACATAAGGTCCAAAACAAAATCAACAATTGTATCTCTTCTAACCAAATGAACATAATGAGACTCAATAACCAATTTGAACACACGTTGCACAGTGGGACTGCGTTGCATCTCAACAACCCCCATATTCTATTTCAGGTTATAAACCGTGCTTATTGTTGAAGTGTTTTTAGGAAAATTCCTTTTACGATTAACCAAAGCATCTCTGGGTTCCACGCCTGAAATGGACATATCGAAACACTGTTTTTTCTCCACTGCGGCAAATTGACAAGCATATGAATGACCAATTAGAGAGTTTGGTAACTCATGATTATAAATACCGTTAACAACTTCAATACCCTAGAAATCATCTTCTTTGTCTATACCTTTAAGTGAAAATGGACAAACACATTTTCTACTTGAAGTAAGTTCACATGTTTTAATATTTTTCTCATTGCTTTTTCCACTCTTTGTTTTTCGATATCTTCCACCTCTTTCACACCCAAGCTAAACTCTTTGCTTCTTTGCTAACTGCTTGTTAGATCGAGTAGTCACGATTATAATTTTCAACTTCTTTCATGTCGATTAACAACAATGAATCATAGCTTCACGTGAAGTGAAAATCTACATACAAAATAACATACAATTTCAATACATTTTCATTTGCTCTCTTATTCTTATCAATATGCTAGTGTAAAATAACTTACTTCTTTGTAGTAATACTCTGTTAGATCTACTTTGATTTCTTCGTTGTTGTTTGATCTGGATTATTTCTATCTGACAGGTCAAGCCCACTTGTTTCTACAATCGCGTCTTTTGTTTTAATATCTTGAAATTCTTCTTGACGTTTGCTTCACTCATCTCTACAACCATTACTATAAATTACTAAATTTGAACGCCCAACATCCTTTATAAACCACAAATTTTCAAAATAGAAATACAATAATATCAAGTAATTCTCATGATTTTTCTTCTTCGGAAATAAGTACATTCACCAACCTAAAAACATAAAAAAATTGAAAAAAATTACAAATGGTTTTACAAAGTCGTCTCGACCAATGTATTACAGATGGTATTTATAAGCATAATTTCTTTGTAGTAATTGTTATGCAAAACCGTCCGGATCTTATACAAAATTTTCAACCACCATTGCAATAGCCTCTTTTTAATCCAAAATTACGATTCCTATTAAATACTATCTTACAATTATTAATCAATAAAACCACGTTAAGTTCACCTTAATGACACAACAACAAAATTAAGTGCCACACATGGTAAGAAATATATTAAGAAAACCCCAAATTATGAATCGACCTAGTCAATAAAATTAAATTAAGTCTCACTTATCTCTACCGCTAATAAGGAAAATTCGTTGAACTAATTTACTCGGTGTCTTTTTAAAATTCCAAAAGCGTCCTTGCTTTCCGTTTACATATTTACGTTCAAACAAAATATCAACATATACAATAACACAAATATCCCGCGTGCGAAGCGCGGGCACTGGTTTTAATAGCATCAATATGGTCTACCATTATTTGATTATCCGAAAAGATGCTATTACGTATGCTACCTGGGGTTTAGGTGAATTTACAGTCAGTTCTACAAGCTCGAGTGATTATTTTTTCAAAAGTTGGTTTTTTTCAGTATTTCACCGCGATTAATTTTAATACGCAGTTAGGGACAGGTAACGCCCTTGAATAATTCATTGTCTTTGTATTATCCTCTGTATTCGGAATCTTCTTCTTCCGTTTCCTCTCTGAATATTTTTTTTTCATGGCTTTCAATTTTTCTTCTCTTTCTCTTCACCTTTCTTCAAATATCCCTTCCCTCTATTCGTCTTCTCTTTCTCTTTCTACAGCCACTAAATTAAAATCTTCTTTGATGTTTAATTCCAGAAATGCCCCATCTTATCCGTATTTAATTACCAACTGCTCTTCCTCCTCTGAAAATGGGTCCTTTCATGATTTATCCAATCTAAGGTATATTATTCTATTTTTTATTGGGTTTAACGTTCTTTGATTAGGTTTTTTCAATATGATTGATTTACTGAATGTTGTTTATGCTCTTTAAGTACCAAACATCTCCGATTTCATAAAGTTTTAGTTATTATTTCTTGAAAGCATACAATGGGCAGTGGAATGCTGAAATAGACATTTCTAGCTTTTGTGTGTGCATAATGTATCAAACTTTTTAACTAAATTCATTGTGAACCGTGAACCGAAGTCCAGTAAATGTAATGTCGGTGTTAGAAATGGTGTGAAATTATAAAGAATTTAGCCGCTTTTGAGAAGATAATTTTCCATGTTAGTCAAAAGCTTGAAATAGTAGACCCTTGATCATTAACATGCAATTTTTTTGGGTGTTGTCAAATAGAAGAGTCGACATGTCTCTCTAGATTCAATTAAAACTCAAGTTGGCATTAGGAATTGCTTACTTAAAGGCATTTTGAGAAGGAAAAAAATAAATTACATGTTGGTAGTCAAAATCAAATATAATGTTAATTTTATTTCAGGCATCAAACTACTACTCTGATGCCTTCTGGTTTGATTAATGGGGAAGAAGCGAGACCTAATCCGCCATACAAATGGCAAAGGGTATTGCTTAAAGTGAGTGGAGAAGCACTTGCTGGAGATAATAAGCAAAACATTGATCCAAAGGTGAGAATGACTTGGTATGATAAAATTTTGTTAAATTTGTGGCCCAACTTTTTATATTATTTTCGCGATGATTTCATTTATGACTTATGTCCACTAAAAGTATAAAGTTATAAATTACCCAAGCTATGGCAAATATCCTCATTCCATGCAAGGCAATGCAAATTTAAGGATATTGTTAAATACCTACTAATTCTCCTCTGCCACAAATTTCTTTACTTATAAGGGTTATGACATCTGATATTTAGTACTTTGTCATTGTGGTTTTATTTTTTTCCTTTGTTGCATGTGATTGATATTTTTTATATGCATACGTGTGTTGTGTTACTCTTGTACCTATTTTGAACACTAAGTGACTTAGCATGTATTACTGTAGCACTATCAACTCTCATCCTTTTTAAGTTGCAAAATATTATTGAATAATCGTTTGATTTGGTTTGAGGATTTCGAATGCATGTTTCATTCCAATCCTTTTTCAAAAAATTATCTTGCCATTGCAGGTCACTATGTCAATTGCACGGGAAGTAGCTTCTGTAACTCGGCTTGGTGTAGAGGTGAAACTTTTATTGTCATCATCATCGTAGACATATATAATGCACTGATGCTGCAATAAGTGAGCTGGTTAATATTCCATTATCATCCAAGAAGTCTTCTTTTCATTGCAAACCCCTTATTTGTTACAAAAAAAATACAATGAAGATAGTAAAGATCCTTGAATACATCTGAAACAGTAAGTTACTCAGTTGAATGCTTCTAGTTAATAATTCGCCAACATCAACCCAAGTATAAGTTTAAGAGTTGATCTTTTTTCGACCATTAGGGTATGCTGAATCATTTTAGGTCTCTGATTCATCAAGAAATAAAAAAATGTTCTTAGTGTATGTTCCTATTGCTCTACGTTTTGCAGCCTTATCATATGTTATTCAAATTTTAGGTTGCTATTGTGGTTGGTGGGGGTAATATTTTTCGTGGTGCCTCATGGGCTGGGTCCAGTGGTCTTGAACGTTCTTCGGCGGATTATATTGGGTACGGATTATTGAAAACCATGCTAGTACTTGTTTTATTACTAGTTTGATATAACTTTTATAAGAATGCTTGCCCATATTAGACAAGTATGCCCATAAACATGGACCCAGTCATTTAGTGTCATAAGAAGTTTTTCTTTCTGTTCTTTTTTCTTCATAAAGAAAGGAAATAAAAAATCAGCAATGGATTGCAGGTATATAATAATTGGTACAGCGATGGCAATTGAAAATTCTACTTGTGCATATTGGCTAGTTTTAATTCTACCAGTGAACTTAGTGAAAAATAGTTATTTTGTATGCTTCAAATTTGCATCACACCTATTGTCAGATATTAGATTGTACAACTGCAAATCATAACCTTGACCATTCGTAGTACAGCCACTTCATGCTACTATTTAAATGAGAACGTGTGGTGGAAATCAAGGTGGAATTGAGGTGTAGCCAAAACGAGGTATAGCCAATTCTTGCCTACATATAGATACATACATGTATACGTACGTACGTACATATGCATACATACTGTTAAACCGTCTTTTGGCAAGGCCATAAACAGACGGATTCAACCTAATCAATTTCATGGTTATCGAGGCTGGAATATCATGAATTCGGTTCAAATGGATGAATGGATACTCAACCACATATAATAATTTGAAGCCATAATTGAGCATGGTCGATGGACAAAAGGCGTGGGGGTACATGAAAGGCAAGTTTCGACAAGAGTCGAGTCATTTCGGATTACTTGGAGTTTCCTTCGAGTACTCGGCCTTGCTTCGGGTCATGGAGTGACTGGCTTGGGATCAGCATATTTGCTTGGGATTGATGAAAACTTGGGCTCGACATCTAGTATACTTCGGGTCGGTGGAGTATAGGGAGCGACATCATGGATGGGTTGGCATCACAAATGGATCGACATTGGGGTGGTTTGGTCAAGGTGGGTCGACATAGGTCGATCGGCATGTGTGGCTCAGTATAGTTTAAGTCGGCAGGAAGGCTAGCGATCTGCGTGAAGTGGATCGACATTGAGGTGGTTTGGTCAAGGTGGGTCGGCATAAGTCGATCGGCTGTGTGGCTCGGTATAGTTTGGGTCGGCAGGAAGGCTAGCGATCATCGTGAAGTGGATCGGCATTGAGGTGGTTTGGTCAAGGTGGGTCGGCATAGGTCGGTCGCTATGTGGCTTTGGTATAGTTTGGGTCGGTAGGAAGGTTAGCGATCGACGTGAAGTGGATCGACATTGAGGTGGTTTGGTCAAGGTGGGTCGGCATAGGTCGATCGGTTGTGTGGATCGGTCGGCAGGAAGGCTAGCGATCGGCGTGGTGTGGATCGCCATTTGAGCGGGTCGACACTGGAATGGGTCGGTCGGCAAGCGAGGCATGGGATTGGCATATGGAGCTTGGGATCGTCATATGGAGCTTGGGATCGGCATTTAGCTTTGCTCTGGGTTAACTTCGAGATGGACTTCGGGTCAGTACCCTGGCTACTTCGGGACGGCTTATGGGGAGCTTGAGATCGGTCGGGATAAAGAGTCTGGATCGGTTATAGTCTTGATGGGCCTGGATCGCTCAGTAAGCCCAACAACTCAGGTTTTTTCTATAAATACAGCAGACGGGACTTAAGAAAAGAGGATCTTCATTCTGTTTCCCTTCTACTTCCTCATTAAGGCTATTTTTCCATTATTGTTTCAAAAATTCTGGATCGTAACTGTAGTCGATTCTCATATCAATAAAAAGGAAAATTTTGAAGTGGATGTAGGCCGGAGCCAGCCAAACCACTATAAATCCTCTGTTCTTACTACTTTCTTTTTAATTTTTACTATTCTTCATATTTATACTCTCTACATACATTCTATCTGTGATCAGTGACTGTGATTGGGTGTTTTCATTCACGTTTGGGTGTTAGTGACCAATTTTGACGCTAACATTTTGGTGCTTTCACTGAGAGTCGCTAGCGCTCAGGAACTCTAAAGCTTGGACATTGGATTTGAAGACTTGGATCTGGAAAGTTATGACAACACAATCGACAAGAAGACAGAGGACTGAAAAGAGTCGGCATGAGGGGAGTTAGGAGGCTTCCTCGGGAGCTAATCAGGCCTTGATTTTCATCATCGGAGGCGAGATGGAAACAATGCTGAAAAGACAAGAGGAGATGATGCAGAACCTACTTCGACAAGTTGCACAAGTTGGAGTGCAAAGTCAAGGAAACACAATTGCAGGAGATGCTGGAAATAGGGGCCAGGAGCACGGAGCAATCAGAATTCAGAACAGAGCAAGACCATCAGGAGCAGCACCAGGAATAATGGCACTCCCTCGGAGCATGTTGATCCAATCCCAGACGGAGTACCATGTGGAGTTGTACAACATGGTGTCGATAGAGAAATGGATGCTCATCTAGGAGAACAGGTCTCAGGATTTCCTCGTAAACGGGGGGAGGGGACAGATTGGAGGAACAGACAAGGACTACAGCTCGGCGACAGTGATAGGTTGGCGGAGATGGTTAGAGGAGTCATGGGAGGTGGATTGGTAAATAGAGACTCGAGGATGTGAATAGGAGTCCTTTTGCTCCTACGACCAGGGAAGCTAGAAACCCGTCAAATTTCAAACTACCAACACTGGAGATGTATGACGGGAGAACGGATCCCACTGTTCACTTACGAGGTACACAAGGCATATAGAAGTGCTGGGGGGCGTTAGAGGAGGTTATGGCACTATGCTTCCTTTTGTATTTGACGGATATTGCAGCATTATGGTTCAGACAGCTAGAGAGTGGCTCTATTGGCACATGGACGGAGCTGAATGAAAGGTTTATGAGACGGTTTCGGGTCCACATAGTCAGATCCAAGAACGTGATGGCTTTAACATCGATGAAACGATGGAAATGAGAGTCGCTCAACGATTTCTTAACCAGATTCAATGCGGCGGTAGCTTCGGTGGATCGACCCGATCCATCGATGGTTTTGATGGCGGCAGTTTCAGGAATTGCAGATAATTCGGATATCAAGATATCATTGGAACGTGATCTACCGAGGGATCTCGAAGAGTTCTACCATGAGGCGGAAAGGTTCCTGAGGCAGGAAGATGCGCAGACTGAGAGAGAAGGGAGAGAGGCTGAAGCTTATGCAGTAAGGGGTGGAGGTCCACCTAGGGAGGATCTAAATAAAGATGATAAAGAAAAAAAGAAAAATGAATGATAACGGTAGCGCTTCGAAAAGGATAGAGAGAGTCAAAGTTTTCTTCTTACACAGATTTGAATGAGACTCTAGAAAGGATTTACTTGGATACTCGAGGGCACCTCCAGTATCGAAGGCTGGCAAGGAGGAACTTTATGAATACGAGCGGGCATCGAGAAAGCATTGCCTATTTCATGAGCTGGGTGAGCCCAACACAAACGACTGTAGGCATTTGAAAGATATCGTTGAGAAGCCTGTAAGGAGTGGTCATTGTTTGCGTCAAAATTGATCACAAACACCCAATTATCGATGAAAGCACCCGTTTGCAATTACAGATCTCAGATAACAAATATATAGAGAAAATAAATGTGGAGAACACCCAAATATATAAAGAAAATAAATCGGCCGGAGAGCCGATGCCAGAGAATGCAAAAAGTCATTGGCCGGAGAATGCAAAAAGTCCTTGGCCGAAGAGCCGAGGCTGGAGAATGTAAAAAGTTCTTGGCCGGAGAGCCGAGGCCGGAGAATATTAAAAAATCCTTGGCAGGAGAGCCGAGGTTGGAGAACATAAAAGTCCTTGACCGGAGAATCGAGGTGTGAACATGATATCGGCCCGGAGTAGTCATGGATTCGGTTATTGGTTATTGGATTCGGAATCGGATATCAACTCGGAGCAGTTGCGGATTCAAATAAGGATACGGCAATGGCACTAGGATAAAACAGACTGGATAATGGATCAGATGGTATGGCTATGGATGGAATGTGGACTTTGGATGATGAATTAGATGCTATTCAAAACACGCCTTCCTATCCAAGACATGTTTTGGAGGGCAAATATTAACCCGCCTTTTGGCAATGCCGTAAACAGACGGATTCAACCTAATCAACTTCACGCTTATCGAGGCTGGAATATCATGAATTTGGTTCAAATGGATGAATGGATACTCAACTACAGATAATAATTTGAAGCCATGATTGAGCATGGTCGATAGACAAAAGGCATGGGATACATGAAAGGCAAATTTCGACAAGAGTCGAGTCATTTCGTATTACTTGGAGTTTCCTTCGAGTACTTGGCTTTGCTTCGGGTCATGGAGTGATTGGCTTGGGATCGGTATATTTGATTGGGATTGATGAAAACTTTGGGGTCGGTGGAGTAAAGGGAGCGGCATCATGGATGGTTTGACATCACAAGTGGATCAGCATTTGGGTGGTTTGGTCAAGGTGGGTCGGCATAGGTCGATCGGCATGTGTGACTTGGTATAGTTTGGGTCGGCAGAAAGGCTAGTGATCGACGTGAAGTGGATCGGCATCGAGGTGGTTTAGTCAAGGTGGATCAGCGTATGTCAATCGACTGTGTGGCTCGGTATAGTTTGAATCGGCAGGAGGGCTAGCGATCGGTGTGAAATGGATCGGCATTGAGGTGGTTTGGTCAAGGTGGGTCGGCATAGGTCGATCGGTCGTGTGGATCGATCGGTTTGGGTCGGCAGGAAGGCTAGCGATTGGCGTGGAGTGGATCGGCATTTGAGCGGGTCGACAATGGAATGGGCCGGTTGGCAAGCGAGGCATGGGATCGGCATATGGAGCTTAGGATCGGCTTTTAGCTTTGCTCCGGGTTAACTTCGAGATGTACTTCCGGTCAGTACGTTGGCTACTTCGGATTGGCTTTTTGGGAGCTGTGGATCGTTCGGAATAAAAAGTTTGGATCGGCTATAGTCTTGATGGGCCCGGATCGCTCAGGAAGCCCAACAACTCAGTTTTTGCCTATAAATACAGCAGGCGGAGCTTCAGAAAAGGGGATCTTCGTTATGTTTCCCTTCTATTTCCTCATTAAGGCTATTCTGCCATTATTGTTTCAAAAACTCTGGATTGTAACTGTTATTAATTCTCATATTGATAAAAAGAAAATTTCTGGAGTGGATGTAGGCCGGAGTCAATCGAATCACTATAAATCCTCTGTTGTTATTGCTTTCTTTTTAGTTTTTACTGTTTTTCATATTTATACCCTCTACATACATTCTATCCGTGATCAATGACTGTGATTGATTGCTTTCATTCACGTTTGGGTGTTAGCGATCAATTTTGGAGCTAACACATACATATGTACCAAATATACATACATATACATACATGTGTATATGTATGTATGTATGTTTGTATATGTATGTTTGTATGTATTACAAATATAGCTCAGGTTAAGCAGGAACATGTTGAAAAATGTGGCAGATATTAAATTACCAGCATATGATAATGTATATGAAATTTTGTGACTCTGTCTGGCTTCTCCGGTTGCAATAATTTGTGATATAAATCTGTTTGCCTTTTTCACCATTTCACTTCTTATCTATAATTTTCAAGCATCTTATAATTTATTAAGATTTAACATTCTTGTTTATGAAACTGTCCTAAAATAAACAGCATGCTGGCGACTGTAATGAATGCAATATTTCTGCAAGCAACGATGGAAAGCATTGGCATTCCAACTCGTGTTCAAACTGCATTTAGGATGTCAGAAGTTGCAGAACCATACATAAGAAGAAGAGCTGTGAGGCATCTGGAGAAGGGTAGGGTCGTCATTTTTGCTGCTGGAACTGGAAATCCATTTTTCACTACAGATACTGCTGCAGCTCTTCGTTGTGCGGAAAGTGAGTTAATTTTGACTAAGCTATTCATAAAAACTTTCCCATAAATTCCATATCTTCACATTTAATTGCAGCAACACTGGTAGCATGTAATCTGTTCAAGACAACCTTCATGTAATTTGACAGCGTCGAAAGCTTTTATTTATTTTTTATTTTTTTTGACAAAGACCGTGTTGAATTATGTTCATGTAACAAGGAAAACATTTAATGAATATATAAGAATGTTGGACTAGCAGTTAGATCCATAGCTTGATTCGTCATTTAAGCTCAAGATGCATATAAAGAAAAATTAAGTTAACTTAACAGTTAACTAATAAGCCCTAAAATAATTTATAAAAGGTGCAAGTATTGAATAAAATTAAATCGATGCCTCTGAATACTATAGCACAGTTCGCTGTATGATACGGTATAATTGTACACTTTTATGCAGTTAATGCAGAAGTTGTGCTTAAAGCAACAAATGTAGATGGTGTGTACGACCAAGATCCTAAAGAAAACCCGAATGCTCGCCTTCTTGATGATCTTTGTTATCAAGATGTAACTACAGGGGATCTCTCGGTAATGGATATGACTGCAATCACTTTATGCCAAGAAAATAACATTCCTGGTATGGTTTTATCTGAACCTGCTGCAATATTTCCCTTATTTTAACCACGAAATATGGAAATTTAATCTCACACACACGTGTGTCTAATGAACATTGTAGATACGCTTGTTAGTTTTTCTACATTTGGTACAATATGATATTCTGGTGATGCAAAGAAATGCCTCATAAGGGTATTAATATAATAATTTTACATGGTCACTAAATGGATAGTCCTGTAAACAATTTTAGTTTCAAAATTAGGTTCTTGTTGGACTAAAGTACTAGTATATAATAAAATAATTGTAACTGAAAGTAATAAATTTCTCTTCAGTCGTGAAAAACTATAGTAAATTTTAACATCCATTTAAAAATGTTTCATGTTGCAGTTGTTGTATTCAATCTTAGCAAACCTGGAAATATTGCAAAAGCTATCGTCGGTGAGAAAGTGGGCACATTGATCGGGCCGCGAAATCAGCAACAACGAATTAATGGGAATGTTGTTGGTCGTGAATTCATGAACGGTGATGAAGTTTGATGAAAATTAACTTTTGCATACATAAGTTTTTTTAGGTGATTGATGTAAAAGGTTCCTCGGGGAACTAATTGTCACATGAAGTTTTGTAGAACTAGATATTTTGAAGATGACGACGCTATATGCCTATGGCTAATGAAATTTTTGTTTCAACTACATTGCTTTTGTGTTTTAGTCATTCTATGTTCCTTCCATTTCTGATATATATGGGTGAGGTAAGGGTCCGATGTATTGGCCACATCACATTCTGTATCATATGGTTTTAGGGCTTCCTGTTAAACCATTTATTTGATCTTTGATTTGAAATATGATTCGATATGTTAGGAGTTTGTGTTGAAGATCTCAGAGACATACAAGAATACACAAATAAATTTTTGTTGAGTGTAGGGATCCTTGTCCCATATGGTAGGATATATCAGCAGGAGTATGGAATAAGAATGTAAATATGATATTTACATTCTTGTGTTAAATAATCAACCCGAAAGTACATATAAACGTTGTAAATCTTAACTAATTTGTAGTAGAGAGGGGTAGTGTAGATTAGTAATTCATATTATAACATGAATCTAACCTACTAAATTGTTATCCACTTTGATTATGGATAAAATAAAATAAAAATTAAATCGTGTAATCTTAACTAATTAGTAACTCAAATTAAATAATAATTTGTAACTCAAATTTCATACCATGATGATATCATAGTAAGAATTTTCATTACTGTTTCGATCAAAAATATTCTATCATTACTACTTTTGTTGTTTTTGCGGCAAGAAAAGACGACAAAATCAATTGTAATAGAAAACAAATTGATATAGTCAAAATATAATTAATTATCATTACTTTTTCATTAGAAAATTAACGTTGATTATAAAATATTGATTTACATGTATATTCTAAATATAATTAAACATACTCATCATCTCATAATGTGAAAGTGGAAAAAATATTTTTATTTGCGTTGTTCATTTCATTTTCTTCTTCCATTAGCGGTTGGTATGATTTAAATTATTATGTTTGAGTATTATATTTCGTTTTAGTTTTACACTAGTTGGTTACACATAACCGACCCCGTTTACTTTAAAATCATCTTTTAAGCATAAGGTGGATTTTTGAAGTAAGTTTTAAGATTAAATGTTTTAAGCGTTAGTAGGTGTTTAAGTGAGTGTAAATGGTAACACCCTTGATGAAAGTGAAACTTAACTTCTGATTCTTAATTTAATAATGTGCTACTATTGATAACTAGAAAAATGCTTCTTTCAACCATTAATTTTTTATTACGTATAATTTTTTTCATATACTTATGTTCACTAAACCCTACTTTCTCATTCACATTGTAGGCTCTTCGCCTTCCTCGGAAAACCTCTTTGCATTGTCTAAAAACGCCACTAGAAAACAAAATTTTCAATCCTGAAAGTCTAAAGAAAAAAATCTCTCTGTCTTATAGATGAAGCCAATTGAAGATTTAGTGAATCATCCTAATTTTAATGAACATAAAAAGGTTAATTTGTCGTTTATTTCTTAAATTCTATTTTTATTATTAATCTTAGAGTTGTCATTTGGTATTTTTTATTGTTATTTCAAGGTGAATTTAATGATTGATGCGGTTCACATTATATTAGAGTGGATGCGTAAATTGGATTCTGGCTAGTTTCACATCGCAAGACATCATAAGAAGATAGACATACATGAGAATGGAAGCACGTAGCAATAAGAGATTCAATTTTTTAGGGTAAATATTTCCATGAATATATATGTACTTTAGGGAATAACGTAATCCAATGGCTAATACAAGTTTAAAGAATATAAAGTATGATGATGTTTTGAGAATCTCAATTTAGGTTATTGAATTGTAATGTTTTATAACACAATGTTTGTGTCTTTTTTTCCTCTTGTATCTTTTTCGTTTTTCTTATTGTTATGCGGTGGATACTAATCACAATAAAACTGAGAATGCACTTTTCGTTTCGAATGAAAAATTGTTTGATAGTGAAAATATGGAAGTAGACAATCGATCAAATCCTTAAAAAGGCATGCAAGCTGATTTGAAAAATATTTGTTTAATCTGATCACGTATTTGCTTAAAATTTCATTAACGAAAATACGGCTGAAAAATAAATTTTATTATTTTATTTTTGATTGTTTTGTGGATGTTACATGATTTTTGTTGTACTTAGAAAAGAGACGAATTTGTTTTAGCGAATGGAAGAAATAACTGTTACGTTTTGAAAATTTTGGATGCATGTTTACTTAAAATAAAATTATAGTTTGTATTAAAAAAGAGAGGACCAAACTTTGTATGACTATCTTTAATGCTGGGAGCAAGAAGCATTTTTTTTCCTCCCAATAATAGAACACCTTTAATATTCGTGCCTTCTTTCTACATAGAATGGGGAATTGGCATCTTAAATTTATCATTTCATCATTGTATTTCATTATCCTTTTCTATTTGATCTAAAAATTAATGGTTATATAACTGAATATGGGAAAATCTATTGGAACATACACAGTTGGTGACACAACGATCTTCATTATTGGATTGTCTCATCATTTCCGTCTATCATATAAGGACAAAAGAATCTAACAGTCAAGCTTATTTGTGACATCGGTTGTGTTTTATTTCATGTTCAAATATCCGACCACACTACATATTCTAAAATTAGTAAATCTTTTGCAAACGTACTATATATTTTACTGGAGTGAAAAAAATGCAACAGTCCAAGGTGATTTGAAATCATTGCTCCATCTTTGACAACTCAACGTGTCTGAACTTAATTCTTATTTGGTCAGACTCTATCTAAATTTCTTATAAGACAAAACCTGAACACCGTTATGTTTACAAGATTCATTAACAGGAAAATAGGCTGAAGGAAAAAACATATTATGTTTTTTTGCTTGAGAGACGCGCATATATTTTTTTTCTTTTTTAAGGACGCGGGTTTTATATTTTCGGCTGAAGGAAAATCTTTATAAAAAATTAAATCGTGCGTCTTTTTCGAACTCGTTCCTCTTCAATTTAGATTTCAAATCATGTCGACTACCAAAAATTAAATTGATTGCCTCTTCTTGAATAAACTTCACCGTTCCGCCTTTCCAAACTCACCGTTGCTATTCGCCTGAAGATGTTGAATCGAAGATGCATCTCACTTCACCATTTCTCTCGAATGGAGATCGAGATCGTCACTCCTCCATTTTAGATTGCTTGAGTCGAGTTCGCCGTCCTCGCTGTGCTTTGTGATGTCGAGAATTGAAGATGCTACCGTGAGCACTTTGAATTTGAGTGTGTCGCCGCCTGCTTGTAAAAGTTATGGAATTTTAACATGATATTGATCTTAACCGGAGGTTTTACATGTATCGGAACTATTGATGATTGATAATGTTTTTTGATCAGTTTTTTGTTTTTTCATATGATTATTGTATCTTTCATATTATTATGATATATGAAACTAGCATTTCTGTGTATATTATGTAATTTAGTCTTTTATTATTTTATTATCGTGTTTCTGATGTTGAATGTTGCTCTTGTTAATTTCAGATGGTGTATTTAATGTTGATTGTATGTCTGCTAAGCTTCAAGTTATTGTTGAATTTGTTAAAGTGTAATGCTATATGTATAAAGCATTTTATGTTAATAGATAATTATTTGTATTATTCATAAATATTGTCGAATTTACAGGTGTATTTAATATTTTTGAACATTTCTAAGTACTCAACAGTAAACGTTGTTTATGATTTTCATAGTACAAATATTGAACATCAATTTTTTGCATTATGCTAGTTGTATATAGCATTTCATTATAATTGAAAGTAATAGGAATAAACATACCGTAGTGTAATTTAAAGTTGTATTATGAACTTTTCATACTTTTGCAATTATCCAGCAGTTTATCATTCTAGAAATATGACAATTGACTTCATACTTAAATGTCACATCAAACTATCATTTCAAATATCTTATAAATGCTACCGAACCTTGTAATTACAATGCTACATTAAACCATCACTTTGCATATTTTAGTCATGCTAGTGGCCTTCATAGCTAAAATGTCACAACAGACTATCATTTTAGATATCATAAACATACCAGTAGACTTTGCTAAAAAATGCATCATTAAACTATCACTTTTCATGCTATAAACACTCTAGTATATTTTATAGTTAAATTGTCATATGGAACTATCATTTCACATATCACAAATATACTACTTGACCTTGCACAAAAATGCTACATTAAATTATCATTTTACATTTTTTAATCATGCTAATGGATTTCATAGTTCAAATGCTACATAAAACTATCATTTGACATATCATAAACATGCTACTGGATATTAGATTAGGTTTGACATCCAGTTTGCTTTTGCATTCATGCGTACCCGATTTCGGTTTACTTTTGTATCCATACGTATCCGATTAAGCTTGGCATCCGATTAGCTTTTGGATCCACACGTACTTGATTAGGCTTGGTATCCGATTAGCTTTTACATTCAATTGTATGCTCGGTTAAACAATATATCCCAGTCGGTTTCATATGTATCTGATTAGGCTTGACATCCGGTTAGCTTTTGCATCCATATGTACCCGATTAGGCTTGGGTTCCAACTAGCTTTTGCATCTATACGTACTCGGTTAGGCTTGATATTCGGTTAGCTTTTACATTCGATGGTACGCTCGGTTAAACAATATATCTTGGGTATAGATTAGTTTCATATATACCCGATTAGGCTTGACATTCTATTAGATTTTGCATCCATACGTACCCGATTAGGCTTAGCATTAGGTTAGCTTTTACATTCGATAGTACGTTCGGTTAACAATATGTCATAGGTATAGATTGGTTCCATATGTACACGATTATGCTTGACATTCGGTTAGCTTTTGCATCCATACGTACCCGATTAGGCTTGGCATCCGGTTAGCTGTTGCATTTACATGTATCCGATTAGGTTTGACATTCGGTTTGCTTTTGCATTCTTATGTACTTGATTAGGTTTGACATGAGGTTGGATTTTGCATCCATGCGTACTCAATTATGCTTGATGTCACGGTCGTGATTTTCGACGCTCGAAAATCGACATCAATACGTCCACTGTATTACATGCCGAGCAACCGAATGCCGGAAATACCAGATCGTTAGGGTAAGAAGAAAGAGGTAGAAGAAGAAAAATAGAAACAACAACACATAATCTCACAATCGCAGTAGAACAATATATACAACTGATCTTTATACAAAAAGAACTATACTATTTTTATACATTACATCATCAGGGTACAACACAAAACAATAACACAACGCTGGACAGTTATAATAACTTATCCTCACAAAAGCTGAATGTATAGCCTACAATACACATCGGAATAAAAGTCAAGTACGTGTGATACGCCTTCGCCATCCAGCTCGTCTTCTTAGCTCCATAGCATCCAATCATGTATTTGTATACTCGATCTGACCCAAAAATTATAATAAAGTAACACCCGAGTCAGTCTGAAAAACCAGCGTAAGAAAACATACTCAATTTGAATTATTAAAGTTTCCAAAATCCTTTGAAAATCAAAGGTATCTCGTAAGACCATGCCACAAATAAACATGATGGGTTTTTACGTTGTGATAACCAAAACATTTCATATTAAAATCATCTGATAATATAATAGTATCTTAGTACAAATACTTATTCAATAGTTGAAATGCTTGCATCTCATGTTCTAGCATAGTTGGGAACAATCAAAACCATACGGCGCTTATTGGAGAATGGATTCCAACTGAATGACTAGGTACTGGAGTACTACCTGTCACAGTACATGTCTACAAACACTGTACCGAGATCGAACCTATCGATCCTTGCCACACAAGACCGGACTATCCATGACCTGAATAGACCGAATATGCTATCACCTCGGGTGTTCCCACCCTTTCCGATTTCACACGTAGTGATAATATCCAAGTTTATCTAGAAAGGTGATAGACATACCCTACTTGGGTGCTACCCACTTAGTCTTGCTGCATCTTCCCTGCTTCTCAGTCATTCCCAATTGATGAGGCTAGATGCTACAATTACCTTTTTAGAAATATTCACTTAGAATGCTCATTGTCCTCCAATGACAATGTACCAATAGCATTCATCAATACAAGTCCGTTCCTGGTCCGAATGGAACCGAATGCACTATTCCTACTACATCCATTTTGGAATCAGCCTTAGGATTAGTAGCGATTAGCCCTTCCACTTCACTGCTTCATCTTCGACTCCAAACTTTTATCTTCATTTTGAACTCGTACTCGTTGGATCGAAGTGATTTTCAGATAACAAATCTGATCTCGGTCTCTTCGAAACAACGTTCGATATTCCCGGTAAACTCAACCCCGGTTCCTTAGGAAGTAAACAGATGAAAACAAGATCGGAGTTCACATCCTAACCGTTTGTGGATGGATTCCTGATAAACGTCCTAGAAGAAGGAAATGAGTTTATACGTATAGTGTAACGACCCGTAAATTTCGTGAATTTAATTTTGCTGAATTAATGAGTTTTGTAATTTAATTTAGTAGAAATAAAAAAAACTTTATAAACAAATATTGAAATGAACGCTAAATTAAAATATATAAATGGTGACTTATTTACCAGCAATTTGAATAAATTTCAATAAATGAAATGGGGTAAGTATTATAGCTGGATATAAATTTCATTTAAAGGGAATTAACTAATATGTTAATGTAAATTAAGAAAATATTGAAATAAATGATATTTCTATTCATACTTGTAAGCAGTTATTATAAGTTGCATGTTGAAATGGTTGATTGAATTGGAATTTAGAATTAGATTTAAATGAAAAAAATAAAAAGGTTTACAATAACGAAAATTTAGGAAATAAAGTCAGAACAAGTTGATAAATAATAACCAAAATAAGGGAATAGTATTAATGTAAATAAAGTTGAAACAAATTGGATATAGAGAAATAAATGTAAGCATTTAATAAATTAATTAATGTGGATGTCAATAAATGGTAATTGAATAAAAGTCAACATTCTCTAAGTAATCATATTACTTGCTGGAAAGTAATACGTAACTGATTGAATGTGATTATGAAATATAAAATTTGTGTATACATGGGATTTTAACGGTGATTATTAAGTAATAAACTTACAAAGGCATGTAAAGGAAATAGGTGACAATCTATATGTTATTTATTTTATTTAGTATGATGAATAATGGTTGGAATTCAAATTACAATTAAAGGAGAGTAGGTAGTACGTTATTAGGAAGTAAATTTAAAGGTAGATAACAACTATTATAAATTCCCTAATTAATTAGTCAATGAATTTATTTGAAATAACGATCATTTAAATGTGAGTAATTATAATGTCGTTATTGATTATAGGTGTTATTTTGATTGATTGAGAAATTTATACGCGAAGTATGTAAATAACTACGAAAATAACACGTTATAAATTGATTATGACCTAAACTTAAGAGTAAGTTAAAGGTTGAAATTGAATCTAATCCATTAAATTGGAAACTTATTAAAATAACTAGATTCAATGTATAATAAAGAGGTCGTTTTAAGAAATTGAAATAAATTCTATAATGGATGAATTAAGTTACTTTAAATTGAGAATGAGAATTGGTTTAAAGAATTATAGGTTTATAAGTAAATCAAGATGATAAAATTTACGAATTATAGAATTTGAATTTTAATAGTAAATTATATCATTTAATTTATAATAGTGGGATTTTATTGCAAAAGAATGAAATCAAATACGTAATTTTTGCGTTAATTTAAAAATTAAGTTGAAGTTGGGAAATATTTATGTAATAATTTTTAAATCCAATGGTAAACCTTTCTATTTGAAATTATGAATGGAATAATTATGGGTAAATTCAATTTAATGGAAATTTTGAAAATTCATCTATAATTTTGAATTTTATGAAATTGAAGATTTCTATTGATGAATCGTTAATAAATTGACTTTTAGAAATTGTTAAATCATTGTAAATGTTTGAAAATTTTAAAGTGATAAAGATTGCAAAGTTCAGAACTTTTAACGCGAAATTTGATTTAATTAATTTATTTTAAATTTATTTAATTAATATAAAAAAACCCATTTTGGTCACGGACTCGGATTTCGACGAAACCAGTTTCATCGGATCCGTAACAGTGAATTTTTGTAGGGTTTCAAGTTTCGTAGCGATCAGACTTGTCAGTTGATCGTACGGACTCGAAACGCCTTGAAATCAAAATTTGAAATCAATTGAAATCAGTTTGGAAAATTTGAATTTGGCATAACTTCTCCATACGATGGAATTTGGACGTGAAACCTTTTCCATCGCGTTTAGAATATTTTAAAACACCTATTTTGAAATATGGGTTTACCAAATTTCGTTTCGGGTCAGAACGGGCTTTTTTTTTGCCACGTTAGCGTTGGCACGTATATCCAAGCCAATTCATCTATTCAAATTTCTAACCTACCTATATAAACCCAGTTATAAACCCTAGCCTCTATCTATTCTCATTTTTTTGTGTATACAATCGCACAACTCCTCCTCTTCCGCATGGATGCAAACCTTAGATCCAATTTCAATTCAAAATCAGATCCAAAGTCAAAAATTCAAAGTCTTCAGACAAATCTCAAAAAAATATATGTTAATGCTCTCGACGAGCGAAATTCAATGGTGTAATTCATTTTTCGATTCGGGTTGTGGTTTGACCAGGAATTGGGCGTTTAGTTTCGACCGTTCGTTGACGTCGATGGATAGTGACGGATCGATAAATCGTTGGTACTGTCGTGTGGAGAATGTCAAGGGGATTGCATCGGCACGGTTCTTTTGGAGATTCGACGGCTGGATCGAGCTAAAGAATTCAATTAGGATTTGGGTTATATGGCGGCTGACGCTCTTTTTGGGGAGATCGAGGGTCAGGTGATGTTCGCAGGGGTGGTCGCGGGGTCGGCGACTCGCTTGAGCATGGTGGACGTGGCCAAGAAGGCGGTAGTTGCGTGATGAAGGGGGCGGCCGCGGTTTTGTCAGGGCCAATCGAATTGGGTTCTTCGTGAAGGCGTGTTCGGTTTCCTATAGCCGAATAGTAAAGGGAGGGTGGTGACGTGGAGAATTTAGGGAGGGTGAGTTATATTTTTTTTTTAAATTTAATTTTATTTCCAAGCGATTTAACACATGTAACTTCCTCATACGAACTCCTTTTCATGCGTGATTTTTTTTGTTAGGATCGTAATAAAATTCCAGACATTTTGGCGCTGGTTTGGTTGGATTTGGAGACTGTCCAATATTTGGATTTAAATTGGATTTTAAATTTAATTTAAATCCAAAAGGTGGGTGTTTTAACCCACTCACAACTTTATAAATTTATTATGTTTGTTAAATTGATTTATGATATGAGAAGAAATTCATTTATGATTGTTTGGCATATTTTATTCATCATCTCAGTTAGATTGCATTTATTTAAGTTAAATTGTTATTAAATTTTATTATCGCATATAAATTAACAGTTAAATTTATTATTTTTGCATATAAATTTCCAATTAAACAGTTATTAATCTATTATTGCATATAAAGTGTTCGTTGATACCTGTTATATTTTATATGCTATATATTAATGTTTGTTCAAATTGGATGATGATTGTAATAAATGGTTGATGATTGATGTTTGGTGAATGGATGATGTGTTCTATATTATATAATCTGCAAGTTATCATGCATTTCATTTCATTCGGGATTGCGGTTTGAAATGATATACAACCGCATTTTTATTTTTAAATTGCGGATTGAAATGATAAATATCCGTATCACTTGACCATAGGATACAAAATTTTATACAGGCACCGCGGTATATATATATATAATTATTTTGAAATGATTTCTATGGTTTGGATAGGATACGGTTTAATAAATATTAAAATTTGATATTTTATAAATATTATTTTATATATACATATATAGTTAAATGTTTGAATTTAAGCTATGTATAAATCTGTTAAATATAAATGAATAAGTTGAAAAATGAAGTTCGATAATTTATATTTTATGTTTAAGTACAGGTTTAAATTTTGTGTATATATATATATATAGAGTTTTAAAATGATTCAAATCAATTAAGATTGAAAAGTAAATTGGAAATTTATTTGGAATTGAGATTATTTAAAAATTTAACTCCACAAGTTGGTGTAAACTTAGTAAACTTGAAATTTTAAAAAGGTATGGTAATTATAACTAAATTTTTATTAAAGATGAATTAAATGAATATTTCTAGTATAAGTAAATTGAAGGAAATATTTAGTTATAAGTAATTTGAGTTTTATTTAAATGATTATGGATTTATTATGCAAATATTTCAAACTAAATAATAGGACATTAAATTATTGAATAGAAATTTCCAACCTTAGTTCCAATTATTTAATATTCAAAGTTTGAAATATATTGAAACTGAAGTGGTTTATTGAAACTGGAAGTGAATTTAAAATTTATGGATTTAGACTTAATTTAAAGAAAATAAAATTCTAAAGTTGTGGAAATTATTTACTTTATAAAGTAATTTTAAATTCAAACCATTTTATTTATACTCTGTTGAATATCCAAACCATTTAAGTTGGAAGTTATGGTTTTAAAGCTATGGATTTTGAAGTATTATGTTTTGAAGAGTATAAATTAAATGTATGGTTTCGAGATATTATAAATTTTAAAGTGGTAAGGTTTTAGAAAAAGATATATTTTAAATGATATAAATATTGATTTGATTTTTTAAAAAAAAGAGGAAAATAATATCGTATTTATATGGTTTTTAAAAGGGATATTATATTCTGGTTTTAAAGTATTAATTATTTTGAAGAGACCGTGGTGTTATAATAACGTTTGGTTGTTGAAGAGACCGGGATCGGAAGTTTTCATACTCTCTGCCAACTCCGAAAACCACTTTAACAACCGTGTATGCGGTGGAGATTCCAGAATGAAGTAGGTTGGTGGCGGCATTTCCTGTAAGGTAAATACGTAGACCCAACTCCCGTGAGTTGGCATAAGGTGGCTAAAACAGGAGCGATCGACGGGTTAATGAGGTAGCACCTCTGATCGGACACTTCCCTTCGATACTATACTCGGACTTTGGATTGATTCGGTAGCCACCTTCACTTTTGATTTCTTTGATTTGGGGGAGTTTGTCCGAGGTGGGCGGTAGCTGCGCGCTATGTGTTACCACCGACCCGGAAGCGTAATTGGTATATCTACCCTGGCATTGCATAGTTGTGCCGTGTCACCTACCCTATCGCGCCTTGTACGAGTTTCTATTTGTGTCGTACATATGGAGTGTCTTCTCGTAGTCTCCCGATCAGGAGATATGCAGGCATTGTATAGACTATTGACACTATTACGTGTTAAGGTGGAAAATGTAAAGCCTTAACGCTATTTTAAAGTAAGTTTATTTTACAATTAGACACTATTATAATAGCGCAATATACTACATAGTAAATAGTTTAACGGATCCTTAGGAAATGTAAATCCCGAGCATCTCTTGAGTTATTGCACTCATATTTATTTCTGTTAATTTAACTCACATAAGATCTTTTAGTTCCGACTCGAGTGTTTTTGTCTTTTCATATTCGCTCGGGTCAGTCCGAGCATTTCAGGATTTGAAGATTTTATTCTAGAGGACGAAGACGAAGATTTGTAGTATTACTATCTACTATATTATTCCACTACACTATTTAATTCAGCTGCATTGATATTTATTGGAATGTGAACTCTGATATGTATTGTATAAATATAATAAAAAAAAGCTTCATGAACTGTATATTTGATTATTATATTTTATCCTTCCGCTATGAGATTCTATTTTGTTTAATTCTTTCTTGTTTTTCTTATTTACCCCATAACAATCCGCCCTTCCGTATGGTTTGAATTGGCATATGTGTCGATTTAAAGTGTGCAAAAAGGCGGGACGTTACATCTGGTATCAGAGCTTTGGTTTAGCGACAAACCTTAGCTTTGTGGGGTCCGACTCTTTATTAATAGGGTTGTAATACCCTATGGGAGTCGCTGAGTGTATATATATGAGAGAGCGTATTTGTTAGTGTTATAAAAAGGTTTTAATATTGTGTTAATCTGTTCCGTTTTATATTTATAAATTATGGTTGATGCATGGGACGCTATGACATCAATAGGGATTTCTAAGCACTTAATAGGACAAACCGACATAATATTTGTTTTATATAGGTAAATAAAATAATTTTGCATATTATATTTTCTATATATAAATTTTTTTTTCAAATGATATCTATATTTGGCTGAAATAGATTGGTTGTTAGGTAATAAAGCGTATAAATAATAATAGAAATAAGATTGAAAAAATAAAATAAATGAAATTCGGAAATTTAGAATTTAAGTTTCGGGGTTTTGAAATTTCTAATTTCGAATAAATTTTGGAATATAATAATAGTGTTTATAAATATTTTCTAATATAAATATTTAATATAAATCGGAAGAATTGTTTTAAAGAAGATTTTGGAGAAAATAAGTTTTGTACTTTCCTCTCTATCGCTGGAAAATAATTTCAGTTATGGCGGCCGCATCATCGACTTTCATTTTCGAGTTTCGAAAGGGAATGCCACTGTAGTAGTTTTACTGCAGATTCATTTTTGAAAAAATATATAAATTTTGAATTATTTTAAATACAATTAGAGATATATAAGTTGTAAGAATATATTTATCTATTATTTTAAAATAATTTGAAAATTTAACCCGGTATTAAATTCTTAAATTTCCATTAATTAATTGTTTCAATTATTGTAGTAAAATGAAAGGTCAGTAATTAATAATTGAAACCTCTAATCTAGGTAAGAGATTTAAGGCTAAGTTATAAAGTAAATAAAAGGGAAGTTGAAATTGTAACTTATAAGAAAAAGGTAAAAATTTATTGAACAGTGAATTAATTAAAGGAAATGAAACAAACTTGTATAACTTTCAATTACATTCTTTAAAAGCATATATATAACTTACCAAATATTAAAAGTTGAAATGTTTAATAAGAAATGTAATGGAAATTATACAGTAAAAGTAGAAATGTAATGGAAATTATACAGTAAAAGTATGTAATGAAAGTGTTCAATAAATTGCTTTTATTTACTAGAGTTGGTGGTATAGAGTTATAAACTTAAGTTTAAATTGATAAATAAATGAAATAAAGTAGTGTAAATGAATGATAATGAACTTAAATAAACGGTTGAAGATATTTATAAATAAAATTAGTAGGAAGATGAATACTGTAATAAATAAATGAGGACATGCAATAATAAATGAATGAATAATTATAATGAAATAAAAGAAACCGGCATGACCTAAGTTAATGGGATTGAATAATTGTAAGTAATAAGTAAAAATAAATGAAGCAAACATTTAATGAGTAAATGTAAATTAAAACGATAAATCACTGTATAAATAAAAAGAAAATCAAACAACAAAGATTTGAAATGAAATTAATAATAAGTTAAATTGATTGTTGTTTGAATTTGTTTAGTTGATGGTTGTTTGGGCAAGGATACTTTAAAATTGGATTTGGATGAATGAATAATCTATTTAGTTTTATCTAAGACTGTTGAGTAAATGATGCGCTAGTAATTTATTCTTCATTCCGTACAATTTAAAAGTTTTGAACCCGAACAACTATTTGTTTGTTTGATTAAATGGTAGTTTTGTATTTGTTGTGTATGATGTTTGTTGACATTGATGGTTGTTGTAATGATTTGTTGTTAGTGATTGAAACCACTTAAATATTTCACTTTACATAAATTGTTAACCCTTTGGATTTATAAGTGAAATGTAGGTTATGGAAGCAGTTGCTACTGCTTTTGGTTCCATAAATTAAACGTAAATTGCCCGACAAATAGGTACGTTTCGTATTACGGTCTATAGCGCTATTTTATATATTTTCCCGGGTTGGGATATAATATTTTGGATAATATATGTAATATAATTGTTATATTTTGATATTATATTTTCTCCCGAGCCTCTCCGTACAAAGGAGACTCAGCCGAAATTTTTCGTAAATTTTTGGACTTAGAAATTATTTAGAAATGTTTTTCCAAACTTTATTTATTTAAGTATAAAAATATATAATGATTATAAATGGGTATATTTTATTTAAGGTAATAACTTTGTAAATTATTGTTTATAAGTTATATTTTGAATAAGATGTATTGTTTATTTAATTCTTCCTACTCTCTTCTTTTTTTCCTTTTCGGGGACGAAAAGTTTTGAGTGGGGGAGAGTGTAACGACCCGTAAATTTCGTGAATTTAATTTGGTTGAATTAGTGAGTTTTGTAATTTAATTTAGTAGAAATAAAAAAACTTTATAAACAAATATTGAAATGAACGCTAAATTAAAATATATAAGTGGTAACTTAAAACCTATTTACTAGCAATTTGAATAAATTTCAATAAATGAAATGGGGTAAGTATTATACCTGGATATAAATTTCATTTAAAGGGAATTAACTAATATGTTAATGTAAATTAAGAAAATATTGAAATAAATGATAATTCTATTCATACTTGTAAGCAGTTATTATAAGTTGCATGTTGAAATGGTTGATTGAATTGGAATTTAGAATTAGATTTAAATGAAAAAAATACAAAGGTTTACAATAACAGAAATTTAGGAAATAAAGTCAGAACAAGTTGATAAATAATAACCAAAATAAGGGAATAGTATTAATGTAAATAAAGTTGAAACAAATTGGATATAGAGAAATAAATGTAATCATTTAATAAATTAATTAATGTGGATGTCAATAAATGGTAATTGAATAAAAGTTAACGTTCTCTAAGTAATCATATTACTTGCTGGAAAGTAATACATAACTGATTGAATGTGATTAAGAAATATAAAATTTGTGTATACACGGGATTTTAACGGTGATTGTTAAGTAATAAACCTATAAAGGCATGTAAAGGAAATAGGTAACAATCTATATGTTATTTATTTTATTTAGTATGATGAATAAGGGTTGGAATTCAAATTACAATTAAAGGAGAGTAGGTAGTACGTTATTAGGAAGTAAATTTAAAGGTAGATAACAACTATTATAAATTCCCTAATTAATTGGTCAATTAATTTATTTGAAATAACGATCATTTAAATGTGAGTAATTATAATGTCGTTATTGATTATAGGCGTTACTTTAATAATTTTGATTGATTGAGAAATTTATACGAGAAGTATGTAAATAACTATGAAAATAACACGTTATAAATTGATTATGACCTACACTTAAGAGTAAGTTAAAGGTTGAAATTGAATCTAATCCATTAAATTGGAAACTTATTAAAATAAACTGGATTCAATGTATAATAAAGGGGTTATTTTAAGAAATTGAAATAAATTCTATAATGGATGAATTAAGTTACTTTAAATTGAGAATGGGAATTGGTTTAAAGAATTATAAATTTATAAGTAAATCAAGATGATAAAATTTATGAATTATAGAATTTGAATTTTAATAGTAAATTAAATTATTTAATTTATAATAGTTGGATTTTATTGCAAAAGAATGAAGTCAAGTATGTAATTTTTACGTTCAGTTAAAAATTAAGTTGAAATTGGTAAATGTTTATGTAATAATTTTTAAATCCAATGGTAAACCTTTCTATTTGAAATTATGAAAGGAATAATTATGGGTAAATTCAATTTAATGGAAATTTTGAAAATTTATCTATAATTTTGAATTTTATTAAATTGAAGATTTCTATTGATGAGTCGTTAATAAATTGACTTTTAAAAATTGTTAAATCATTGTAGATGTTTCAAAATTTTAAAGTGATAAAGATTGCAAAGTTCAGTATTTTTAACGCAAAATTTGATTTAATTAATTTATTTTAAATTTATTTAATTAATATAAAAATACCCATTTTGGTCACGGACTCCGATTTCGACGAAACTAGTTTCATCGGATCCGTAACAGTGAATTTTTGTAGGGTTTCAAGTTTCGTAGCGATCGGACTTGTCAGTTGATCGTATGGACTCGAAACGCCTTGAAATCAAAATTTGAAATCAATTGAAATTAGTTTGGAAATTTTGAATTTAGCATAACTTCTCCATATGATGGAATTTGGACATGAAACCATTTTCATCACGTTTAGAATATTTTAAAACACCTATTTTGATATATGGGTTTACCAAATTTCGTTCCGGGGTCAGAATGGGCTTTTTTGGGCCACGTTAGCGTTAACACGTATATCCAACCCAATCCATCTATTCAAATTTCTAACCTACCTATATAAACCCAGTTATAAACCCTAGCCTCTATCTATTCTCATTTATTTGTGTATACAATCACACAGCTCCTCCTCTTCCCCATGGACGCAAACCCTAGATCCAATTTCAATTCAAAATCAGATCCAAAATCAAAAATTCAAAGTCTTCAGAAAAATCTCAAAAAAAAATATGTTGATGCTCTCGACGAGCGAAATTCTGTGGTGTAATTCGTTTTTCAATTTGGGTTGTGCTTTGACCAGGAATTGGGCATTTAGTTTCGACCGTTCGTTGACCGTCGATGGATAGTGACGGATCGACAAATCGTTGGTACTGTCGTGTGGAGAATGTCAAGGGGATTGCATCGGCATGGTTCTTTTAGAGATTCGACGGCTGGATCGAGCTAAAGAATTCAACTAGGATTTGGGTTATATGACGACCGACGCTCTTTTTGGGGCGATCGAGGGTCAAGTGATGTTCGCAGGTGTGGTCACGGGGTCGGCGACTCGCGTGAGCGTGGTGGACGTGGCCAAGAAGGCGGCGGTTGCGTGATGAAGGGGGCAGCCGCGGTTTTGTCAGGGCCGATTGAATTGGGTTCTTCGTGAAGGCGTGTTCGGTTTCCTGTAGCCGAATAGTAAAGGGAGGGTGGTGACGTGGAGAATTTGGGGAGGGTGAGTTATATTTTTATTTATTTAATTTGTTTTAAATTTAATTTTATTTCCAAGCGATTTAACACGTGTAACTTCCTCATACGAACTCCGTTTCATGCGCGATTTTTTTGTTAGGATCGTATTAAAATTCCGGATATTTTGGCGATGGTTTGGTTGGATTTGGAGACTGTCCAATTTTTGGATTTAAATTAGATTTTAAATTTAATTTAAACCCAAAGGTGAGTGTTTTAACCCACTCACAACTTCTAAAATTTCTTATGTTTGTTAAATTGATTTATGATATGAGTAGAAATTCATTTGTGACTGTTTGGCATATTTTATTCAGTTAGATTTCATTTATTTAAGTTAAATTGTTATTAAATTTTATTATCGCATATAAATTGACAGTTAAATTTATTATTTTTGCATATAAATTTCTAATTAAACAGTTATTAATTTATTATTGCATATAAACTGTTCATTGATACTTGTTATAATTTATATGCTATATATTGATGTTTGTTCAAATTGGATGATGATTGTAATAAATGGTTTATGATTGATGTTTGCTGAATGGATGATGTGTTCTATATTATATAATCTGCAAGTTATCATGCATTTCATTTCATTCGGGATTGCGGTTTGAAATGATATACAACCGCATTTTTATTTTTAAATTGCAGATTGAAATGATAAATATCCGTATCACTTGACCATAGGATACAAAATTTTATACAGGCACCGCGGTGTATATCTATATATAATTATTTTGAAATGATTTCTATGGTTTGGATAGGATACGGTTTAATAAATATTAAAATTTGATATTATGTAAATATTATTTTATATATACATATATAGTTAAATGTTTGAATTTAAGCTATGTATAAATCTATTAAATATAAATGAATAAGTTAAAAAATAGAGTTTTAAAATGATTCAAATTAATCAAGAGTGAAAAATAAATTGGAAATTTATTTGGAATTGAGATTATTTAAAAATTTAACTCCACAAATTGGTGTAAACTTATTAAACTTGAAATTTTAAAAAGGTATGGTAATTATAACTAGATTTTTATTCAAGATTAATTAAATGAATATTTCTAGTATAAATAAATTGAAGGAAATATTTAGTTATAAGTAATTTGAGTTTTATTTAAATGATTATGGATTTATTATGCAAATATTTCAAACTAAATAATAGGACATTAAATTGTTGAATAGAAATTTCCAACCTTAGTTCCAATTATTTAATATTTAAAGTTTGAAATATATTGAAACTGAAGTGGTTTATTGAAACTGGAAGTGAATTTAAAATTTATGGATTTAGAATTAATTTAAAGAAAATAAAATTCTAAGTCGTGGAAATTATTTACTTTATAAAGTAATTTTAAATTCAAACCATTTTATTTATATACTGTTGAATATCCAAACCATTTAAGTTGGAAGTTATGGTTTTAAAGCTATGGATTTCGAAGTATTATGTTTTGAAGAGTATAAATTAAATGTATGGTTTCGAGATATTATAAATTTTAAAGTGGTATGGTTTTAGAAAAAGATATATTTGAAATGATATAACTATTGATTTGATTTTTTTTTTTAAAAAGAGGAAAATGATATCTTATTTATATGGTTTTTAAAAGGGATTTTATATTCCGGTTTTAAAGTATTTTTTGAAGAGACCGCGGTGTTATAATAACGTTTGGTTGTTGAAGAGACCGGGATCGGAAGTTGTCATACTCTCTGCAACTCCGAAAACCACTTTAACAACCGTGTACGCGGTGGAAATTCCAGAATGAAGTAGGTTGGTGGCGGCGTTTCCTGTAAGGTAAATACGTGGACCCAACTCCCGTGAGTTGGCATAAGGTGGCTAAAACAGGAGCGATCGACGGGTTAATAAGGTAGCACCTCTGATCGGACACTTCCCTTCAATACTATACTCGGACTTTGGATTGATTCGGTGGCCACCTTCACTTTTAATTTCTTTGATTTGGGGGAGTTTGTCCGAGGTGGGCAGTAGCTGCGCGCTACGCGTTACCACCGACCCGTAAGCGTAATTGGTATATCTACCCTGGCATTGCCTAGTTATGCCGTGTCACCTACCCTATCGCGCCTTGTACGAGTTTCTATTTGTGTCGTACCTATGGAGTGTCTTCTCGTAGTCTCCCGATCAGGAGATATGCAGGCACTGTATAGACTATTGGCACTATTACATGTTAAGGTGGAAAATGTAAAGCCTTAATGCTATTTTAAAGTAAGTTTATTTTACAATTAGACACTATAATAATAGCGCAATATACTACATAGTAAATAGTTTAACGATCCTTAGGAGATGTAAATCCCGAGCATCTCTTGAGTTACTGCACTCATATTTATTTCTGTTAATTTAACTCACATAAGATCTTTTAGTTCTGACTCGAGTGTTTTTGTCTTTTCAAATTCGCTCGGGTCAGTCCGAGTGTTTCAGGATTTGAAGATTTTATTCTAGAGGACGAAGATGAAGATTTGTAGTATTGCTATTTACTATATTATTCCACTATACTATTTAATTCAGCTGCATTGATATTTATTGGTATGTGAACTCTGATATGTATTGTGTAAATATAATCAAAGGTTTTGCAAAACAGCTTCATGAACTGTATATTTGATTATTATATTTTATCCTTCCGCTGTGAGATTCTATTTTGTTTAATTCTTTCTTGTTTTTCTTATATGTATTGGCATGTGTGTCGATTTAAAGTGTGCAAAAAGGCGGGACGTTACATACAGTATAGAACCTCGAACGATAACTGTACTATATAAATCCCGTGCTTCTTCTAGATATTTCCAAAATTATATTTGGGTCCAGATTTGATAGTCGGTTATTTAACTATAAAATAAACAATCAATTCATCCAAATACTATATTTTCATGGAAAAACACCAAGTCTTATTTAAACTTAATTTTAAATAAATTAAATCCCTTTACCCAAAATTTGTACTTATCTCATCGAATTCAGTACATTTACAAAGTAAGTATTCTTTTTCAAAAGTATTTGAAAACCCCTTTAAAATAATGTGGAAGTACCACTGCGGTATCAAACCATGGATCACATCTCAATGGTTACGTCTCTATCCTAGAGAAATTCAAGACTTAACTGCAGGCACTCACTGCCTTCGATTTTCGCCATGCGAGTATACCAGTACTTCCCGAAAACTATATTTAAAAATTTTCAAAATAACACTTATGAAATTTCTATAATAATTCTCCAACTAAAACTTTAGACAAAAACAACTTTTTAAATAAAAGTTATCATGTAAAATATAGATGTCTAATAATTATTCTTTAAAATAATATTGTTGATTAATCCTTTTATAATAATAATTTACTATTATAACTTACTTTATAAATGCTTAAATAATTTTTGAACAACTAAATAATACATTTTATGAAACATTCTTATAAACACTTTTAAATTTTCTAATTAATACTTAAAAATTTTCCTTCTTAAAATAACTTAACTTCTTAGAGAAAAACATTTTCAACTTCAATAAAGCCAGTCTAATCATTGATAAATCCCTCTCGATTTATCTTCAGTTTAATTTACGTTCCAATCCCGTAAATTCCCTTTCTCGCATTTTTAAAAATAAACTACTATTTATTTTTAAAACGATGAATTTATAATTCTAAATCATCCGCTGATAATTTGCTTCACTTTATATTATAAACTTCAATTATAATTTCCATAATCCCATTTTTCGTTTTATTACTGTTTCATAACACTTTACCGATTTTAAATCGATTTTCAATTTAAATTCCATTTTTAAATTAATTTCTTAGTTAACACAAATTTATTCCAAAATCCTCTAATTTAAGATTCACTTCCTTTTTCAGACTTAAAATCATATTTAAATCTGGAACATCAATTTCGTATTTTATTTTCAAATTTCCTCTTTATTTTTTCTCAAATCTATTTTAAATCTCAGATTTAAAAATAAATACTTTTATACTTGAACAAATCACTTAAGCCTATTATTCAAATATCCTAGAATCTCTATCTTTCCATATTTAGGAATTTACCAAGTACAAATTTAAAATCAAACTATTTATTTTACTCAAAATTCTTTTCTTTGATTTATCCAAATTTCACTATAAATACTTTTACTTCAAATTTTCCTTTTTAATACCTTTCTAAAATTTTAAACATTTATCATTGTTATTTTGAAACATCAAAATCTAACCAACAATTCCATAACACCAGATAAATTCAAATAACGCTATAATCTATCACAGATTATCCAATATATCATATTACTGAATATGAAAATAAATTAAACGTTTTCGAGAAATCCAGCTGGATCCCTCCAACATATTTCCCTACATCCATAGATGTTAGCACAAAATAAAAACACCAATCCCACTTCGATGGGGTTATCGCGGTATATAGGGTCATCCGCTATTATGCAGGACGCACAGGATCTCATCTGCTATATATATATGGGAATATCAATCTCTCCAATATATATATATACACATACACTATATATATAATATAATAACCAGATTGATAACAATCATCAATTCAATCAATCAGTAATTAATTTTAACTATTTGAAATTGATTGTTGTAACCTAAAATCGAGCGAGATTAACTCACTTTCATTTTCTGCCGCTTTCGCGTTCCGTTTCCGATTGAATCTGAACGCGTTTGAAATTTTCTGATAATTTTGCAAACTCCAACTTTAACCAACGGCTTCCATAGTCAAGATCTCCTTGATACGAACCCAACACAATTGACCGCATAGGATTTAGATTTAAAACGAGTGAGATATGCATTTTTATACGATTTGGAATTTACTAAAATGATTTTTAAAATTTTAAATCATAAAATTTAAACCTCACCCATTCTCCGCCCAACAAGCCCAAGACCGCACTACTTCTCCCCCCTTCTTCCCTACTCCGGAAAACCTAAGTGCACGCACGAGAATGTGTATGTGCATGGACCCTCTTACTCCACCGTTCAACGCTCCGCCACAACCCACGAGTTCGCCTCGCCTCTCTCACTCGATCGAACTTGTAACAACCCAGTATTTTGTAATTATTTTAACTGAATTTTGGTTTTACTTTATTTTTTATTTAATTTAGATAATTTTGTTATTTCAAATATAAACTTTGATTTTGATGTGAATTAGAATTCCAAACATGATTAAATAGAATATTTTACAAAAAAGTGTATTTTGGTTAATATGGTCAACTTTGACTTTTAAATTTAAAATTTGAAAGTTTGAAAATTTGAATTTTATATTTTTATGAAAGTAAACAGAACTTTAAGAATACTGCTTTTCGTTTCGTTGAATTCTGATTTATAATGTGAAAGTTATGCATTTTTAACTATTGTGTGAAATTTGTTGTATTTGACAAAATTGTTTATTTTAAATTATATAAATAATATTTTATTTGGTCATGTAATGTTCTAATTTATGTTTATGTGGGTAAATAACATGTATTGTATATATTTTGGTTTTAAAACATTTTCGAAAGTGTAATTGACATTTTCCAGGGTCAGTTGTATTTTTTTTGACAATTTCTAATTTCCAGCTTCAATTAATTTAAGAAATTCTTTATTTATTTTTCTATTTCCTTAAGATCTTATTTGTAACGATCCCAGTTTTAATGATGAATCTAAATTTGTAGTTTAATTAAATTTTTGGATTAAAATATGGATTTGTTTGAATTTTTCAAATATAATAAGAAAAGTATACTTATTTATTTTTGAATTTGGACTTGAAACTCAAAATGTATATTTTCAGTTGAATTGAATTATAAATAAAAAGTATAAGAATAAAAACCACTTATCAACATTGAATATAAGTATATAGAATAAAATATACGTATAAATTTAATACTTAAGTTAGAAATACAATTATAAGATAAATTACAAAAAAAAATGAAGTGAACATACGAAGTAAAATAAATTATAACAACATATTAAATTTATTCGTATTATGGAACAAGTTAACAAATTAGCAAAAAATTAAACAACCACATGTTAAGAATAGAATCAAATACTTAAGTTATAAATTTGTGATAACTAAGACAAAAATATATATACTAATGAGACACAAGTAGTTATGAAATCAAAACATGGCAAGAGGGATAACATGAATACAGATTGTTAAATACAAGTCAAACTTGTTTATGAATATGCTCACCCAAAATAAATTAGTTTATATACAATATGAAAGTGAATGATAGATATTAGCTGGTGAAATAAGACAATGTAAATAAATGCAAGCCACCATAAATCATTTCAGCTAGTCAACATGCAAAAGAAGACACTAGTATAAACAAAGAAAGTAATAAACAGTACAAACCTGTACATGCAGAAAAACAAATAGTATATACAGGCTTGTAAACACCATTTAGGACATTGCATTTAATGCCCCCATCCTCTCAGCACAAAGAAAATCTCTCAGCCGAAATATGTTGAAGCCATATCAGTAAACTAAGTTAAAAAAATCTGATTAAAGAAAGATGTACCAGTTGATACCTACCTCCCCTACCCTGTACAAAGTCTTCCTGTATATAGATATACATCCATCTTGTGTTATTTCATTCAAAACAAATCTTAATAAGCCCGAAAGAAACTGTAAAAGAAAATAGCAAAAATCAAAAAAAAAAAAAAAAACACTACCATCTACAAGCTCAAATATCATTCAAAGTTCAAAGCAAAAACAAGATTCAAGAAGAAAATCAAAACTATTTTCTTCAAAACACAAAATTACTCTCTGTTTTTCAAACTGAGGTGAGTAAACATCAAGTTTTTAAAATTTTGAGTTTATTTAAAATTAATAAAGTTGATTTATTATTATATATGAAATCTATTGATCTTTGAATATAAATTTGTGAATGTTTCTGTGATGTTCTGTTGCTTCTCTGAAAAGGATGCAGATTTCATAGTTAGTTCCAAAACCATGATTTTTCTTATTTAAGTCTTTGTAAAACTTTCAGTTTGCATTCAAACAAGATGATAAACCTCAATCAAGTTTTTAAAAATAAAAATAAAAATGAATACATCATGTTCGAAAGAATACATCACTGTAAATTTTGTTTACAGGTATCCAACTTATATTTTGATAAATTTGATTCTTGAGAAAAAATAATTCAAGTTCATAATCTAAATCTATACTGAAATTCATGATTTTTAAAATAAAAATGAAGATTTTTATTGAAGTATTCAATGAGCAGTTTCTAGTTTTACAGTAAACAAGTTTTAATCAATCCCCATTGATCCAACAGACTTTGATTGTTGAAATTTTGTCTGAAGCTAGCTTGTTGATTAGAGATTTCGAGAATGGGATAATTTTTTTCTATTGTGAAAATTGAAGGGACGAGGCCATGTTAGGGTTTAGTGTTCGACTTTGTTGAGGTTGAAGGACGAGAAGAATTCGTCTTCTTGGGTTGATCGAGTTTCATGAAACTCGAGGGGATGGAAGATGTGGATGTTGACAGGACGTGGCCGATGCTCGAGTGTCTCTGGTGGTCGGAGTGATGGTGGCGAGGCGATTTACCGAGGAGGGTTTGGGTTACAGTTTTCGAACGCGAGGCTCATTTTTGATTGGGAAATTTTGGTGCTGAGTCGAGTGTCGATTTCGTATGTGGGGATGTTTCACGACTTGCTGGAGGTCGCGATGGCCACCGAAGGGGCGGCGCAGTGATATGCACGTGCACGTCGTATTTGGGTATCAGTGAGGTTGTTGAGTTGGAACTCGAGTCGAACTCGAGAAATTGGGTGATTTGCTTCGGGATGAAACTCACGTACGCGAGTATATCTGGGCTATCTTGGGTTAGGAATGTAAACTGGAAAGAAAAAAAAGAAAAAAATGAAAGGGGGAAGAAGAAGATTGTACAGGGAGTGACTCGTGGGATATTGATGGTTAACTCGAATTAGCACTCGAGTAAACATGGTGGAAGCCTCGGGTTTTTATTTCAGGTTTAAATACTGCAAACTCATTAAGTGTTTAATAGTTTTTAGTTAAAAACTTAATACGGGTTTTTATTACTCTAGTTAATGCTTAACCACGTTTTGACAATTAGTTAATATTTTAATTAATTTAAGTTAAGTATAAAGTTATTAAATTTTAAGTTTATATTGATAATAATTTGATTTTTAAAATTTTCAAGAAGAACTTATAAAAATGTTAATTAAGATGAATAATTAATATTAAGTAATTAAATTAAAAAGTAATTAAGAATAATTAATTTATAATTGTAATTAGAGATTAATTGATGATAAAGTGATTAATAAATTGCAATTAACTACTTAAGTTAATTAAGGAATGGTCAATAGTCAGTTAATCAAGTAATTTAATTAAGAATGAATAATTGATAAATTAAGTAATTAACGATTAATAAATGGGTAATTAAGTTGATTAATAATTAGGATTTTTACTTAATGATTAAGAGAAATCAATTTAGTAATTAAGACCTAATAATTGATTAAGAATTGATTTGTTAATTTACTAATTTGAAATGAAATAAGTAATTAATTAATAATTAATGATTAATTAAACAGGGTCAAGTGAGTAATTCTAGAGTGATTAATTTAAATTAAATTAATTACGATAAGAATCAAAGATGATTGCTTATGGATTGTTGTGTATGTAGAATATCTAATTTGAAATGTTTATGTGGTGATATTCTGTGATGTTCTATAATACGCTCTTGATATCCATGATGACTGTGTATGATTTATCTGTGATAAATGTTATTTGGATTCAAAGTGTTGAATTAAACTGTTTAAATAAATTAGACAACTTTGCCCGTAACACGGCATTTGAATTTCGATGCGACAAGGAGTCGGATTCCAGTTAGTTATCCGAAACCCACATCGAATCGTAATGATGACTCTTTGTGATTGATAAATTTATTATATCTATGAAATCGTGAATGAAAATAAGCGTTATCAATTGTATCGCTTATCGATATTGGTATATCTGTGATGATTGATGTTGCGCACTATTGTGTAAAATCCCTGGACTACACCATACACACACGAATATGGATTGCACGTGGAAATCGATTAAGTCACAGGTTTTTCAAAAAAAATTCAATTTGAATTTTAAATTCAAATGGATTGGAAATGGATTGGGTTTAAAGTAAAAAGCTTTTGAAAAGCTGTTTTAAAAATGTAAGTTATTTGAATAACTTAATAAAGATTTGAAATTTGAATAATTTGATTTAAATTGGAATTCAATATCTGAAATTGAATCCTATATTAATGATTTAAAAAGAATTATACAAGTTTATACGGGTTTTAAACCATTTTTAAAGTATTGTTTTTGGGAATTTGAATTAACCCAAAGATTTAACTTGTATAAATGAGATCGAATTTCTCCGAAACGGAAACTACTTGTTTTCAAATAATAATAGCTTTCATTTTAAAGAAAAAATTTCCAAATTGTGTTGAAAAGTTTCAAGCTTGAAATGGAATTGATTGTTTTGAAAGCTATGAAATGAGTCTTTAATTCAAAGACTGTATGAGTTAATCCAACTTGAATTGGAATTGTTTTTGAAAGGATATAAATGAATCTTTGGAAACGAGTTTTGAAAGCTATAAGTTAAATCTTGATTCAAAGATTTAACGAGTTAATCCAATTGAAATGGAAATTGTTTTGAAATCCACGAATGGATCTTTGTGAATGGGGTGAACTTTATGAATTGAATCTTTTGTTTAAAAGATAAAAGTGTGGAATTTGTTTAAACCATTGAAGGTTTTTGAAATGAATCTTTTTATTTAAAATATTGGAAATGGTAATTTGTTTTAACCATTCGAATGAAAGGTTTTGGGATTTAAGCTGTGATTTAACTGAGACCCCAGTATCCATATGATTTTTTTTAAGTATTGCGCTCGTTATTCGGTTTAGCCGGGGGAGAACCTTTGTGTCATATAACACATTCCGAATAGTGATACGACGTATATGGATAGCATTGAAAACCGGTGGTGAAGACCGGTATTTGCAAGAGCGATAGGATGACCTATCGATTGTCTCTGCACTGGCTGATCCCCGGTATAGAGATTCCCTAAGTGATGGGAAGTCCGATCGAGATTGTGAATGCCCGGATTGCGAGGGCTTCTTCTGAAGTGCCTTCGGTTCTGTTCGAACCCGTAACAGACTTGTATGGATGTATGTCTGACATTACATTTTGAGATGTAAAGCTGGTTTCTATCAAATACATTTCAGTTGGTGACGGAGAATTTATTCTCTTAGCTTAACACCCTTATCTGAGACGCACAAGCTAAGAGGTTATGTAGTTGATGGTTACTAGTGATGCATTCCCTAATTTGGTAATGTGGCATACGAAGTGCTGCTGATCATTTGTTGATCGAAGCATGGCTTTGTGAAAAAGAGTAGCTTTGTAGACGAGACTTCGTCGAGCCTCATGACCCGAAAATGGTCAAAACAGGAATGTTGCGGCAAGATTTTTAAGGGTAGCGCCCCTATGGTATGTTCATTTCCTTCTGGATAGAAGGTGATATCATGGAATAGAGCCCAGATATCGAACCTATGTGGTTACTGCAAATTTATTACTTTGTGGTTGTTGGTTGAGAGCTCTCGGATAATGGTCGGTTACGACCGGGGGATGGCATAGCTCGTGTGCTAGCTACCTAGTTACAGCTATAGAGCGTGAGGTAGCGTCGGTGTGTTAGTTTCCTAGTTACAGTTGTATAGCGTGAGGTAGCGTCGGTCTTATTTAGCGGAGATCCGGTCAGGTTCTCGGGGGCGTCCTTCCAGAGGCGTTCCATTCTTATTGTGGGAAGTTCCTTTGCTCGATCATTTGTTGGAAATCCAAAGAAACAATACGTACCTTGTACGGTTTTACCTGTATAACCTGCCATGGAATGTGGCGGTAACCTGCTATTGAACATGGTAGCTATAGTTGGCATAAGTGCGTAATGCCCATGCTAACTAAGGTTACTATTATATTTTTCGAAAAGTTTTCTACACTATGCACTAATAATAATAGTACCAAATGGTTTTTCGAGTATTAAGCATTTTTCAACTGTCATAAGGAGAAATCTCCTCCAAGTGTGCGTTTACATTGTGTGTGTGGCAGGAGGCCGTATGGCAGTTTCATTTTCCAAAAAGGCATTGCGATTTTCAAAAGTAAATTCTTTTGGTCGTTTTAAAGATAAACTGTTTTCGTTTACTCACTCCAGTCTTGCTTCTCTAGGTGAAACGTGATGGGGGGTTCTCGCTTCGCGGTTTGGTGGCGAACGGGAGACTCTTACCCCTACACGTCCTCTTTACGGGGTTTGTTAGGCGTAAGCTATGACAGTCGAGAAACTGGCCGTAAAAGCAAGTTTGGGATACCATTGTATGCCACGTCGGGGCTGGGATGGTTGAAAAGCCTACCAGTCGAGCCGCTGACTTCGGCCGTCATTGTGTTAGGTCTGATCCCGTCTGTCACAAGTGGTATCAGAGCTTATGGTTGAGTAAAAACTTTAGCTATGGAGTATAACACATTTGATGGCTCATTAGAGATAGGGTGAAGTATACCCTAGAATGAGTACAACCGAGAAACTAAAACCTAAAGTTATTTAGTTTGCTTCCTTTAATTGTTATTATTCTCCAAGATATCTTGTCTGAATGCCTAAATCAAGTTTTCTTACTATTTACAGATAGTAAGAATGAGCGGAAGAAGAGGACAAGGTAGGGGACGGGGAAATACCACTACATCTGGTCAAGTCCTTGCAACAGCAACATGAACTATTTGTGCTCAGCCTCAACCGGATTTGGCTGATTTGTATCGAAGCTTTACTAGACTTGGTGGTAGGTCGTTCACTCGCAAAGAATCCATTATCGAAGCACAAGCCTGGATTCGTTCATGTGAAAAAATCTCTAGAGGATTGAAGTTAGAAGATGATCAAATGCGATTGATAGCTTCTTGGCAACTCCAAGAAGAAGCATTAGCTTGGTAGGAGACAGTTACTGTGGATAAGCCAGAAGAAGAATTTACTTGGGAACGATTTAAGGAAGTGTCTGAGAAATGATATATGCCATCTGCTGGTATCTCTAGAATGTACCAGGAATTTATGGATTTGAAACAGGGAAGTTTGTCGTTTGAGGAATATTTGAACAAATTCAATGAGCTGTCTCGATTTGGTTCAGAACTAGTAAATACACCTTTGAAAAAGAATGAAAGATTCATTCGTGGAATGAACAAGAAATTCCACGGAAGGATGACAGCCCACATTAAAGAATCTTTTTCTGAATTGATAGATATGGGGTATAGGTATGTTACCCTGGATATGCAGGAAACCCCAAGGGAAGGTGGAAATACGAACAATCAAAATTGGAAGAAAAGAAAGTTCGGGAACAAGAAACCATACCAAGGCGAGAAAAAGGTCAGTCAAGGAAATCCAGCGAAAGATATAATTTGTTACAATTGCCAAGAAAAGGGCCACTATGCGAACAACTGCAAGAATCCGAGGTAACAAGTTAAGAAAGAACAATCTGTGGAGACTGATCAGGGAGTTAAGAAATGCTATTACTGCCACAAGCCAGGTCATGAAGTTAGAAACTGCCCAATCATGAATCAGGCTCATGTAGCAAAGGTGTATGCAATCAAGGATGATCCCTCAACCTCAATGGCTGATAAGGGAAAAGGAATTTTGGAAGGTAACTTTCTCGTTTACGATTAATTTGTTCGATACGGGAACTATCCATAGTTTATTTCTCAGCAAATCGTAAATGAGTTAAATATTGGATCTAAGATCGTAATTGAATCTATTTCTATCTATTTCATTGGGTTTCGATAAAATCTACGAACGGTTAGTTATCCCTTCGAACTAACCAATATCCCTGTATAGTTCGTAGATCAGATAACCCAATTGTTTCATAATTGATTGAGTTTGTTCTCATATCTATCGTTGATATTCTGATTTAGTAAGCCAAATGCAGAATTGATATTCAGTTTGATTTAGAAAGATATTTCTCTATCTTTTATCTATCTTAGTTATCTCCTTGGCAAATTTCGAGGATGCAATTTCTTAAGGAGGGGAATCTCTAACGATCCCAATTTTAATGACGAATTTAAATTTGTAGTTTAATTAAATTTTTGGATTAAATTATGGATTTGTTTGAATTTTTCAAATATAATAAGAAAAGTATACTCATTTATTTTTGAATTTGGACTTGAAACTCAAAATGTATATTTTCAGTTGAATTGAATTATGAATAAAAAATATAAGAATAAAAACTACTTATCAACATTGAATATAAGTATATAGAATAAAATATACATATAAATTTAATACTTAAGTTAGAAATACAATTATAAGATAAATTACAAAAAAAATGAAGTGAACATACGAAGTAAAATAAATTATAACAACATATTAAATTTATTCATATTATGGAACAAGTAAACAAATTAGCTAAAATTTAAACAACCACATGTTAAGAATAGAATCAAATACTTAAGTTAAAAATTTGTGATAACTAAGACAAAAATATATATACTAATGAGACACAAGTAGTTATGAAATCAAAACATGGCAAGAGGGATAAAATGAATACAGATTGTTAAATACAAGCCAAACTTGTTTATGAATATGCTCACCCAAAATAAATTAGTTTATATACAATATGAAAGTGAATGATAGATATTAGCTGGTGAAATAAGACAATGTAAATAAATGCAAGCCACCATAAATCATTTCAGCTAGTCAACATGCAAAAGAAGACACTAGTATAAACAAAGAAAGTAATAAACAGTACAAACCTGTACATGCAGAAAAACAAATAGTATATATAGGCTTGTAAACATCATTTAGGACATTGCATTTAATGCCCCCATCCTCTCAGCACAAAGAAAATCTCTCAGCCGAAATATGTTAAAGCCATATCAGTAAACTAAGTTAAAAAAAATCTGATTAAAGAAAGATGTACCAGTTGATACCTACCTCCCCTAACCTGTACAAAGTCTTCCTGTATATAGATACACATCCATCTTGTGTTATTTCATTCAAAATAAATCTTAACAAGCTTGAAAGAAACTGTAAAAGCAAATAGCAAAAACCAAAAGAAAAAGAAAAACACCACCATCTACAAGCTCAAATATCATTCGAAGTTCAAAGCAAAAACAGGATTCAAGAAGAAAATCAAAACTATTTTCTTCAAAACACAGAATTACTCTCGATTTTTCAAACTGAGGTGAGTAAACATCAAGTTTTTAAAAATTTGAGTTTATTTAAAATTAATAAAGTGATTCATTATTATATATGAAATCTGTTGATCTTTGAATATAAATTTGTGAATGTTTCTGTGATGTTATGTTGCTTCTCTGAAAAGGATGCAGATTTCATAGTTAGTTCCAAAACCATGATTTTTCTTATTTAAATCTTTGTAAAGCTTTCAGTTTGCATTCAAACAAGATGATAAACCTCAATCAAGTTTTTAAAAATAAAAATAAACATGAATACATCATGTTTGAAAGAATACATCACTGTAAATTTTGTTTACATGTATCCAACTTAGATTTTAATAAATTTGATTGTTGAGAAAAAATAATTCAAGTTCATAATCTAAATCTATACTGAAATTCATGATTTTTAAAACAAAAATAAAGATTTTTATTGAAGTATTCAATGAGCAGTTTCTAGTTTTACAGTAAACAAGTTTTAATCAATCCCTGTTGATCCAACAGACTTTGATTGTTGAAATTTTGTCTGAAGCTAGCTTGTTGATTAGAGATTTCGGAAAAATTATCAGATAATTTTTTCTATTGTGAAAATTGAAGGGACGAAGCCATGTTAGGGTTTAGTGTTCGACTTTATTAAGGTTGAAGGATGAGACGAATTCGTCTTCTTGGGTTGATCGAGTTTCATGAAACTCGAGGGGATGGAAGATGTGGATGTTGAAAGGACGTGGCCGAAGCTCGAGTGTCTTTGGTGGTCGGAGTGATGGTGGCGAGGCGATTTACCGAGGAGGGTTTGGGTTACAGTTTTCGAACTCGAGGCTCATTTTCGATTGGGAAATTTTGGTGCCGAGTCGAGTGTCGATTTCGTATGTGGGGATGTTTCACGACTTGCTGGAGGTCGCGATGGCCACCGGAGGGGCGGCGCGGTGATGTGCACGTGCACGTCGTATTTTGGTATCAGTGAGGTTATTGAGTTGGAACTCGAGTCGAACTCGAGAAATTACGTGATTTGCTTCGGGATGAAACTCGCGTACGCGAGTATATCTGGGCTATCTTGGGTTAGGAACGTAAACTGGAAAAGAAAAAAAAGAAAAAAAAAGAAAGGGGGAAGAAGAAGATTGTACAGGGAGTGACTCGTGGGATATTGATGGTTAACTCGAATTAGCACTCGAGTAAACATGGTGGAAGCCTCGGGTTTTTATTTCAGGTTTAAATACTGCAAACTCATTAAGTGTTTAATAGTTTTTAGTTAAAAACTTAACACCGGTTTTTATTACTCTAGTTAAAGCTTAACCACGTTTTGACACTTAGTTAATATTTTAATTAATTTAAGTTAAGTATAAAGTTATTAACATTTAAGTTTATATTGATAATAATTTGATTTTCAAAATTTTCAAGAAGAGCTTATAAAAATGTTAATTAAGACGAATAATTAATATTAAGTAATTAAATTAAAAAGTAATTAAGAATAATTACTTTATAATTGTAATTAGAGATTAATTGATGATAAAGTGATTAATAAATTGCAATTAACTACTTAAGTTAATTAAGGAATGGTCAATAGTCAGTTAATCAAGTAATTTAATTAAGAATGAATAATTGATAAATTAAGTAATTAACGATTAATAAATGGGTAATTAAGTTGATTAATAATTAAGATTTTTACTTAATGATTAAGGGAAATCAATTTAGTAATTAAGACCTAATAATTGATTAAGAATTGATTTGTTAATTTACTAATTTGAAATGAAATAAGTAATTAATTAATAATAAATGATTAATTAAACAGGGTCAAGTGATTAATTCTAGAGTGATTAATTTAAATTAAATTAATTACGATAAGAATCAAAGATGATTGCTTATGGATTGTTGTGTATGTAGAATATCTGATTTGTGATGTTTATGTGGTGATATTCTGTGATGTTCTATAATACGCTCTTGATATCCATGATGACTGTGTATGATTTATCTATGATAAATGTTATTTGGATTCAAAGTGTTGAATTAAACTGTTTAAATAAATTAGACAACTTGGCCCGTAACACGGCATTTGAATTTCGATGCGACAGGGAGTCGGATTCCAGTTGGTTATCCGAAACCCACATCGAATCGTAATGATGACTCTTTGTGATTGATAAATTTATTTTATCTATGAAATCGTGAATGAAAATAAGCGTTATCAATTGTAACACTTATCGATATTGGTATATCTGTGATGATTGATGTTGCGCACTATTGTGTAAAATCCCTGGACTACACCATACACACACGAATATGGATTGCATACGTGGAAATCGGTTAAGTCACAGATTTTTAAAATAGTTTTCAATTTGAATTTTAAATTCAAATGGATTGGAAATGGATTGGGTTTAAAGTAAAAAGCTTTTGAAAAGCTGTTTTAAAAATGTAAGTTATTTGAATAACTTAATAAAGATTTGAAATTTGAATAATTTGATTTAAATTGGAATTCAATATCTGAAATTGAATCCTATATTAATGATTTAAAAAGAATTATACAATTTTATAAGGGTTTTAAACCATTTTAAAGTGTTGTTTTTGGGAATTTGAATTAACCCAAAGATAACTTGTATAAATGAGATTGAATTTCTCCGAAACGAAAACTACTTGTTTTCAAATAATAATAGCTTTCATTTTAAAGAAAAGATTCCCAAATTGTGTTGAAAAGTTTCAAGCTTGAAATGGAATTGAATTGTTTTGAAAGCTATGAAATGAGTCTTTAATTCAAAGACCGTATGAGTTAATCCAACTTGAATTGGAATTGTTTTTAAAAGGCTATAAATGAATCTTTGGAAACGAGTTTTGAAAGCTATAAGTTAAATCTTGATTCAAAGATTTAACGAGTTAATCCAATTGAAATGGAAACTGTTTTGAAATCCACGAATGGATCTTTGTGAATGGGGTGAATTTTGTAAATTGAATCTTTTGTTTAAAAGATAGAAGTGTGGAATTTGTTTAAACCATTGAAGGTTTTTGAAATGAATCTTTTTGTTTAAAAGATTAGAAATGGTAATTTGTTTTAACCATTCGAATGAAAGGTTTTGGGCTTTAAGCTGTGATTTAACTGAGACCCCAGTATCCATACGATTTTTTTTAAGTATTGCGCTCGTTATTCGGTTTAGCCGGGGGAGGACTTTTGTGTCATATAACCCATTCCGAATAGTGATACGACGTATATGGATAACATTGAAGACCGGTGGTGAAGACCGGGTATTTGCAAGAGCGATAGGATGACCTATCGATTGTCTCTGCACTGGATGATCCCCGGTATAGAGATTCCCTAAGTGATGGGAAGTCCGATCGGGATTGTGAATGCCCGAATTGCGAGGGCTTCTTCTGAAGTGCCTTCGGTTCTGTTCGAACCCGAAACAGACTTGTATGGATGTATGTCTAACATTACATTTTGAGATGTAAAGCTGGTTTCTATCAAATACATTTCAGTTGGTGACAGAGAATTTATTCTCTTAGCTTAACACCCTTCTCTGAGACGCACGAGCTTAGAGGTTATGTAGTTGATGGTTACTAGTGATGCATTCCCAAATTTGGTAATGTGCCATACGAAGTGCTGATGATCATTTGTTGATCGAAGCATGGCTTTGTGAAAAAGCGTAGCTTTGTGGACGAGACTTCGTCGAGCCTCACAACCCGAAAATGGTCGAAACAGGAATGTTGCGGCAATATTTTTAGGGGTAGCGCCCCTAGGGCATGTTCGTTTCCTTCTGGATAGAAGGTGATATCATGGTATAGAGCCCAGATATCGAACCTATGTGGTTACTGCAAATTTATTACTTTGTGGTTGTTGGTTGAGAGCTCACGGATAAAGGTCGGTTACGGCCGACGGATGGCATAGCTCGTGTGTTAGCTACCTAGTTACAGCTGTACAGCATGAGGTAGCGTCGGTGTGTTAGTTACCTAGTTACAGCCGTATAGCGTGAGGTAGCGTCGGTCTTGTTTAGCGGAGATCCGGTCAGGTTCTCGGGGGTGTCCTTTCAGAGGCGTTCCATTCTTATTGTGGGAAGTTCCTTTGCCCGACCATTTGTTGGAAATCCAAAGAAACAATACGTACCTTGTACTGTTTTAGTTGTATAACCTGCCATGTAATGTGGCGGTAACCTGCTATTGAACATGGTAGCTATAGTTGGCATAAGTGCGTAATGCCCATGCTGACTACGGTTACTATTATATTTTTCGAAAAGTTTTCTGCACTATGCACTAATAATAATAATACCAAAAGGTTTTTCGAGTATTAAGCATTTTTCAACTGTCATAAGGAGAAATCTCCTCCAATTGTGCGTTTGCATTGTGTGTGTGGCAGGAGGCCGTATGGCAGTTTCATTTTCCAAAAAGGCATTGCGATTTTCAAAAGTAAATTCTTTTGGTCGTTTTAAAGATAAACTGTTTTTGTTTACTCACACCAGTCCCATGACTGATCCAGAGTTTATTGTTCCTTTTCTAAACTCTGGGTGCCCCTAATTTTCCATACGGGTAGCCTAGAAACAGGTTATCCGTATTTTGGAAGCTGTTAGATTTTGGAAAGCTTTTGGATTTGGAAGTCTTTTGGAATGCTTGGAGTTTTTGGAGTTTTTGAAGGCCTTATCAAGTTGAAGTATGTTGGCAACTTTTTGGAGTATATGTTGTTCCGCTGTGGAGTTTTCACTGTATTGTTGTATCTTTTGTTGTGTATCACTCTGACATTAGTGATCGATGTTGTAATGAATATTGTATCAAAGTTGTATCTGTGTTATGATCATTGATATTCATGTTGTTTCCGCTGTTTATTTACATCTAATGTTGTTATGAGCTCCGGCGATACGAATTTGATGTTGTTTGTCGGACATCGAGTTCGGGTCGTCACATTATTTTATTCTCATTCCCACTTAATTCTTTACCTCATTTATTTTAATTATTTGACTTTATATTTGTTTAAAGTGAAATAGAAATTCTCTAAGGCTAAGTGGTATTTTATTTGTAATTTTCATGTCCTGTTTCCAAATTTTAAACAATTTCTTTAATTGTTTTTCTATTTTCTCTAAATTTAATTATTTATTTCACTTCGAATATGTTTAAAAAAAATTATTTTATTTCAAAATTTTTCTTTAGAATATTTTAAAATGAAGTAGATATTTTTCCAAAGCCAATGATGATTAATTGTAATTTTTGAACCCTGTTTTGAATTTTACGCAATTTCTTCAATTCTTTTTCCATTTTCCTTAAAATTTATTATTTATTTTATATTACTTTGTTTCTGTTTTTAAATTCAGAATACTGATTTTATTTTGTTTTAGTTGAATTAAGAAAAGGAAATATGAAGAGACTTGACTTTATTTTTTGAGACCTTTCATTTGCTAGTCTTTTCATTTGCTTTGCTTGGCCGTACACTACCTTATGCTTAGCCGTGAGTTTCACGATTCATTTCACGTGAAAATTTTTTCTCTCCACTTCATTTTTTACGGCTAGAAAGGTTTGGCAATGGCTCCTTTTTTCCACTTATTTTTCTCTTCTTTATCCATTGTTTTCTTATGTTTTGCCATGATTTCTCTAACTTGTTTGCTCGGCCACCACTAGCTAACCTTGGCCATCACCTCCACCACCTCCTCCTCTTCACCATCAACCATCTACACCTCTGACTTGACCAGTCCGTGCACCACCATATGATGAAACTCCACAAAACAATTGCTAAATGCCTTTAAACATGCATAGCCACCACTAGTTGCAACACACCTTCACCCGTCACCTTGGCCACCACCTCTATCCGCCGCCGCCGCCTTGCTACCACCACTACACATCACCTTAGCCTCTGTCTAGACTTGTACATGCAATGGCCGAACCTAGATGGGACATAGACCGAGCCAAAAGTTGAACCAAAACTCATATATTTGCCTTGACCACTTGTATTCCTCACTTGTAACTCCTTTACACTTCCTATTCTCTTATAGCCGTGCCTACCTATGTCCAAACCCAAGCCAAAGTCATGCCAAACCTGAGCCAAAACATCCCCTAGGCCATGCAAAATAATCTAGAAAGCAAGGCAAAAAGTGTTGCATTCAAATTGTTTTTCATTTCAAAGTTATTTCAATTTAATGTTGTATTGAATTATAACTTTATTTTGGTTTTGTTCATGGGTTGTGTACAAGATCAATAAGCTTGACTCTCATACATTTGAATCTACTGTTGTGTCATCGTGCCTTTGGGAATCCATTTGTGTCATTTGATGCGCTATCTCTAGCACAAAGAGGTGAGTAAATCTCACACGATATTTTATACTCATGCAATTGTGAAGCGACAACAACTGAATGTGTAGAATTATATGTGATGTTATAACTGCCTGTGATTATTTATATATGATGTTAAACCTGTTAATTTACATGTCATCTCATCTATTACTGTTATATGTTGTTAACTATTCATTTATGTCTGTTTATCACACTGCAAGTTCCCTGTATATTAGGTTCACTATGGGTTGAAATGATACATATCCGAACGGACTTTAGAATATGGAAAAAAAGTTATGGGCTGAAATGTTAGGCCTGAACGGTTTTTATTTATTTTGTTTTAACTTGGGATTGCGGGTTTGAAATGATAGAACCCAGATTTTTCATTTTTAAACTGTGGACTGAAATGATAATATCCGTGTCACTTGACCTAGGTTAGAAAACTATATACAGGCCTGTGGTTATTTTATAAAGTGTTTTGGATATTTTTAAGTATTTTAAAATATAAATTTATGAAATTTGATTCAAATAGATTTTGAAATGTTTTAAAATAAAGAAATTATGATTTTTCTATGATTTAAAAATGTAATTAATGAATGGTTAAATTGGATTTTTGATATATAATTTAAGTTTGAAAATTTGGAATTTTGGTTAAAAATGATATTTAAGTTATATAAATAAATGGAAATTTAATTATATTTGGATAATAGTAAATATAATAATTTGATTTAAATTTGAATTTAAGTTATTTATTAAAGTATTATTGATATTTTTATGAATTTAAATGGTTAAACAAATGAATGCTTAAATGTGTAATTTTAAAATACAACTTGACTTGGAAATGTGAAATTTAATTTAATTAAGGTTTTAGTTAAATGAAATCAATTGGAAATTTAGTTTAATTTGTGCAAATGGAAATTTAAAAATGTAAGTGTTAATAAATTGCATATGTGAAGGAAAGGAAATTATACACTTGAATTTGTTAAGTAAATTTATTGAAAAATTTGATTTATTTATAAGAAATTTATCGTATAACAATCATATTTTAAAGGGATGTTAATAAACATTTTTGAATGTTAAAATATGATTTTTATAATGTTTAAAGGGTTTAAATTGAAGTTTATTATTTGCTGGAAACACACTAAAATCTGAAAAATACTTTTAATAGCATTCAGAAATGCTGTGGTTTCTGTAAATGAACTAAAAACCTAATAAAGAGGCTATTACAACAATTCTGAAATGCTGTAGTTGCTAAAGTAAACTAAAAGGCTAAAAACTTAATAAAGGCTTATTACAACAGTTCTGTAAATGCTGTAGTGATTCTGCTGTCTTTGCTGAAATTAATAAAAACCTTTAATTTGAAACCTGAGCTATTACGGCATTTCTGGAAATGCTGTCTTTGCAGTTTTAAACTAAAATTTCAACTAAAATGAGATTTAACAGCAGTTTTGAAATGTTGTCTTTGCTGAATAAAAATGTTTTCAAGTATAGCTTATAACAGCTTTTTCTAAATGCTGCGTAAGGCTGAAATTTTTAATGTTTATGGCTTTTAACTGAGTAAATAAGCTCAAAATGGTTAGAAACTTTGGGAAGTGAATACTTAACTTGAAAGTATAATGACTCCACTTTTAAATGGTTTAAATGAATTAATTTGATGGAATATAAATCATTTTAAAAGGTGATTTGAAAGGATAATAAATGAATGTTATCTTGAATTTAGAAGGTATTTAAAGTTGAATATTCAGATTTGAACTTACATAATGATTTGAAAATGAAGTTCTGAAAGATACGATATTTTGATATTAAAATGATTTGGAAATGAAGTTTTGAAAGGATATGATATTTTAATGTATTAAAATGATTTGAAAGGAAGTTTTGAAAGGATATGATAATTTAATATATTGAAATGGTTAGAAATGACTTGATATTTATTTTGATAAATATTTGAATTTGAAAGATATGGTATGTTGATATATTGAAATGGTTTGGAAATAATTTAATCTTTATTTTGATAAAGATTTGGATTGAAATGATATTTTATTTTGAAGTATAAAATATTATTTTTAAGTTATAACCACGGGTTATAATAACGATTGGTTGGCAAAGAGACCGGGATCAGATATGGCATACTCTTTGTCGATACCGAAAACCACTTTGACAACCGTGTACACGGTGGAGATTCCAAAATGAAGTAGAATGGTGGCGATGTTCTTGATGTATGTTACGTGTGGACCCATCTCCCGTGAGTTGGCATAAGGTGGCTAAAATAGGGGCGATCTCGGACCAAAAGGGGTAGCTCCTCTGGTCGGACACATTTCTTCGATACCATTCTATTGCTTTTGTGATTGTTTCGGCGCCCTTCCGATTTTGGGAATGTGTTCCGAGGTGGGCGTATATGGCTGCTACGTTACCACCAGCCCGTGTACGTAATTGATATATCTACCCTGGCATTGCCTTGCGTGCCATGTCACCGACCCTATCGAGCCTTACTACGAATTTGGTTTTCTCCCGTAGCCCATGCGTATCTTCTCGTAGTCTCCCGATCAGAAGATATGCAAATATTGGATGGACTACTGGGACTATTATGTGTTAAGGTGGAAAATGTAAAGCCTTAATGTTATTTAAAAAGTAAGTTTATTTTACCATTAGACTTTATTTAATAGCGTACTATTACTACATAGTAAATAGTTTAACGGATCCTTAGATGATGGGCGGTCTCAAGCATCCGTTAAGTTACTTGTACTTTTACTACAGTTCACATGAGTTGGTTTACATTGTATAAGTATGTATATCCTGACTCGAGTGTTTGTATTTTTATTTACGCTCAAGGTCAGCCTGAGTATTCACAGATTTGAATTCCACTTTCTGGAGATTGGAATCGCTGGAGATTATCTACTTATCTAGTTTTACCTTTTTCAGTCTGTTTCAGCTCTTGTATTAGTAGACTTCTATGTATTGAGACTTCTGTTGTATTCTATTTCTTCTATTGTATCTTATGTAACTTTGATATATTTGTATAGTAGCTTCATGGACTACTATTTCTTTTACTTCCGCTGCACTATTATTACTTTATGTCTGTGATCTATGATTTTTATTTACTGTATATTTTGAGATTTGCCAAATTTTATTTACAATGCGGTATTTTGAGCAATTCAAGTTCGACATGTGCGGATGCGAATGGGTGAAAATACTGGGTTCTTACATTTGGTATTAGAGCTTTGGCTTTCAGGCAAAACTTAGAATATAGAGTAAATTATTTACAGAATCACTTTCGTTCGAGTTTGAATCTTTCCTCTATGATTCGAATTTCCTTTGAATTTTGGAACATTCCCTACAGTTCCAAAATCCATTCGTGTCCCTCACTATTCATCTTCTTTTGATTTTGGAGCATCCCATAACTCCGCTTCAAATGATCTTTTTAGTGAGTCGGCGGTCTCGCCAATTTCAAATTGAATTGTAAAGGGGGGAAACTCCTTTACAATTAGCATCAATTCATCAAGGATTTATATCTATCTTTGGTTTAGATGCTAATATCTTTTATTATTCCAACCTCTATCTCTTGAGATCGAATGTAGATTTACCCCAGAAAAATCCACATTGATCTTATTCTTTAAGTCACGGTTGACCCGGTTAAGGTTGCCCGCAATTTACTTAAGCTTACCCATCTCCCTACTCTGTTATTTAATCATCTTGTCTTTTGTTCACAATCTATTCTTCCAAACATTTTGAATTGTACTTGTAAATCTATATTTTGTTTTATATATTGTGTTGTTTGAGTTGTTGATCTTGATTTGGGTTTTCGATCGATTCGTCTGATCAACGCTATCGATAGGATTTCTAAAACACTTTGACAGAACAAACTGACACAATATTATTTTAAAATTTGGTTAATGAAATAAATTTTGATATAAAAATAAATTTATGGAACTTAATAAATTGATTATTTGAAATGATAATATTTGATTTATCATTTATTGTTCTATAAATGAATGTATAAATAGTTGTTTATAAATTGATTTGGGAACTGAAATGAATTTTAAACAAGAAATTTGAGAATTTAATTTCCGATGGTTTCAAACCTTGTGTTTAAGTTTTAAAGTATATTATTTAAAGTATTTTCGAATAAGAATATGTTTCCAAAGAATTTCAAAGTTTAAAAATCAGTGCTCTTCTCTTGTCGCTGGGAAATAATTTCGGTGATGATTGCAGCATCATCGACATTCATTTTCGAGTTTCGAAGTAAAGAGACCGCTCTGTAGTCTTGCTACAGCTTTGTTTTGGGAAATCAAATTGATTTGAATTTCTAAAATATGACTTGATTTATAATATATATAGATATATGATAAAAATTTGATTTGATAAATTATATACATACATTTATTTATCCCTAAATGGTTTGAAGAAATCGAAAATTTAATTCTAAAGAATAATTTCAATTATAAAAAGAAAATCAAAATTTTGGATGAATATTCAAGCATGAAATGATTTAATTGGAAATTTTATTTGTATAATACAATTGCATTCAAATATAACTTACCCTAATTTCAGAAGTTAACAATGTAATTGGATAACATACAATATAAAAAGATTTTATAAATAAAATTTGAGTGGTCATAATAAATGTTATACACTTAAATTTTAGTTATAAAACGATTAACAGAGGTAAATGTAATAAAGGGTAATTGAATAACTTACAATAATGTTAAAAGAACTAAAAATAAAATAAAGCAGTTATAATAAGTGTAAGTATATTTAACATAAGTGATAAATATATTGAGAGGAATAAATTTAATTTTAATTAGGAATAAAGAAGAATTAAATTTTTTAAGTACATTATAAGTATAATAAATGATTATTTTTCAAACCCATGGTTTTAAAATTGTTAGTCTAAGATGATTGAATAATAAGATAATTAAATTTGAGATAGTTAAGATTTATTTAACTTGTGTAAAAAAAAGTTATTTTCTATTTAGGTTGAAATTTCCATGGTTTCAAATTTATTTCCTTATTTTGTTTTTCAAACTATCTTTTGGTGGTCCTAATTATCCTTATCTTGCTACAGACTGGTATAGACATCTTTTTGTAATCTTTCTGTTTAGAAATCTTTCTATAGTCTTTGATAATCTTTGGTACTCATTTTGAATCCACCTTTTTCGTGCTTGTGTTCTTGATTCTCGAGGATCTTGGAAAGATCATCTCCATCTTGTTAAACTTACCTATAACAACAGTTATCAGGTATAATCTCAATCTTCTTGTCACCTTATCTTAATCTTATTTCATTTCTATCTTTTCTGTGCTTTCCCGTACCTCATTCCTTTTTGGGGACGAAAAGTTTTGAGTGGGGGGGAGTGTAACAACCCTGTATTTTGTAATTATTTTGATTGAATTTTGATTTTACTTTACTTTATTTATTTAATTTAGATAATTTTGTTATTTAAAATATAAACTTTGATTTTGATGTGAATTAGAATTCCAAACATGATTAAATAGGATATTTTACAAAAAAGTGTATTTTGGTCAATATGGTCAACTTTGACTTTTAAATTTAAAATTTGAAAGTTTTAAAATTTTAATTTTATCTTTTATTATGAAAGTAAATAAAATTCTAAGAATAATGCTTTTCGTTTCATTGAAATCTGATTTATAATGTGAAAGTTATGCCTTTTTGACCATTGTGTGAAATTTGATGTATTTAACAAAATAGTTTACTTTAAATTATATAAATAATATTTTATTTGGTCATGCAATGTTCTAATTTATGTTTATATGGGTAAATAACATGTATTGTATATATTTTGGTTTTAAAACATTTTTGAAAGTGTAATTGACATTTTTCAGGGTCAGTTGTATTTTTTTTTACAATTTATAATTTCCAGCTTCAATTAATTTAAGAAATTCTTTATTTATTTTATTCTCATTTCGACTTTATTTTCTTCCTCATTTATTTTAATTATTTGACTTTTTATTTGTTTTAAAGTGAAATAGAAATTCTCTAAGGCTAAGTGGTATTGTATTTGTAATTTTCATGTCGTGTTTTCAAATTTTAAATAATTTATTTAATTATTTTTCTATTTTCTATAAATTTAATTATTTATTTCACTTTGAATATGTTTAAAAAATTACTTTATTTCAAAATTTTCTTTAGAATATTTTAAAATGAAGTAGATATTTTTCCAAATCCAACGACGATTTAATTGTAATTTTTGAACCCTGTTTTGAATTTTAAGCAATTTCTTTAATTCTTTTTCCATTTTCTTTAAAATTTATTATTTATTTTCATTTTATATACTTTGTTTCGGGTTTTTAAAGTCAAATTACTGATTTTTTTAATTGAATTAAGAAAAGGAAATATGAAGAGACTTGACTTTATAACTTGAGACCTTTCATTTGCTAGTCTTTTCATTTTCTCTCTATCTTTTCATTTGCTTTGCTTGGTCGTACACTACCTTATGCTTAGCCGTGAGTTTCTCAATTCATTTCACGTGAAAACATTTCCTCTCCACTTCATTTTTCATGGCTAGAATTGTTTGGTAATGGCTCCTCTTTTCCTCTTTGTTTTCTCTTCTTTTTCTATTGTTTTCTTATGTTTTGCCATGATTTCTCTAGCTTGTTTGCTCGGCCACCACTAGCTAGCCTTGGCCATCACCTCCACCACCTCCTCCTCTTCACCGTCAACCATCTACACCTCTGATTTGACCACGCCGTGCACCACCATATGATGAAACTCCATAAAACAATTGCTAAATGCCTTTAAACATGCATAGCCACCACTGGTTGCAACATACCTTCACCCATCACCTTGGCCACCACCTCTAGCCGCCGCCACCACCTTGCTACTACCACTACACATCACCTTAGACTTTGTCCAGACCTGTACATGCAATGACCGAACCTAGATGGGACATAGACCGAGCCAAAAGTTGAACCAAAACTCATATATTTGCCTTGACCACTTATATTCCTCACTTGTAACTCCTTTACACTTCCTATTCTCTTGTAGCCGTGCCTACCTATGTCCAAACCCGATCCAAAGTCATGCCAAACCTGAGCCACAACATCCCCTAGGCCGTGCAAAATAATCTAGAAAGCAAGGCAAAAAGTTTTGCATTCAAATTATTTTTCATTTCAAAGTTATTTCAATTTAATGTTGTACTGAATTATAACTTTATTTTGGTTTTGTTCATGGGTTGTGTACAAGATCAATAAGCTTGACTCTCATCCACTTGAATCTATTGCTGTGCTATCGTGTCTTTGGGAATCCGTTTGTGTCATTTGATTCGCTATCTCCAGCACAAAGAGGTGAGTAAATCTCACACGACATTTTATACTTATGCAATTGTGAAGCGACAACAACTGAACGTGTACAATTATATGTGATGTTATAACTGCCTGTGATTATTTATCTATGACGTTAAACCTGTTAATTTACATGTCATCTCATCTGTTGCTGTTAACTATTCATTTATATCTGTTTATCACACTACAAGTTCCCTGTAGATTAGGTTCACTATGGGTTGAAATGATACATACCCGAACGGACTTTAGAATAGGGAAAAAACATTATGGGCTGAAATGATAGGCCTAAACGTTTTTTATTTATATTTTTTCAACTTGTGATTGCTCTTGAAATGATAGAACCCGGATTTTTCTTTTTTAAACCGCGGATTGAAATGATAATATCCGTATCACTTGACCTAGGTTAGAAAACTATATACAGGCCCGTGGTTATTTTATAAAGTGTTTTGGATATTTTTAAGTATTTTAAAATATAAATTTAGGAAATTTGTAACATCCTGCCTTTTCGCATACTTTAAACCGACACACGTGCCAATTCAAAGCGTACGCAAGGGCGGATTGTTATGGGGTAAATAAGAAAACAGAGAAGAAATAAAACAAAACAGAATTTCACAGCGGAAGGATAAAATATAATAATAAATATACAGTACAAAACAGTTTACAAACACTTGATTTGCTTTATACAATAAATATCAGAGTTACACCTACCAATACAATCAATGCAGCGGAACAGTATGAGTGTGGTGCAATACTATAGATAATAATAATACGACTCCTTCGTCTTCGTCTTTCAAAGCTAAAGTCTTCGATCTTGAAACGCTCGGACTGACCCGAGCGAATTTGAAAAGACAAAAACACTCGAGTCAGAACTAAAAGATCTTATGTGAGTTAAATTAACAGAAATAAATATGAGTACAGTAACTCAAGAGATGCTCGGGATTTACATCTCCTAAGGATCCGTTAAACTATTTACTATGTAGTATATTGCGCTATTATAATAGTGTCTATTTATAAAGTAAACTTACTTTTTAATAGCGTTAAGGGGTTACCCATATAGCCCTTAACACAAATAATGCCAATAGTCTATACAATACCGTAATACCTCCTGATCGGGAAGCTACCAGAGGATACTCCATAGGTACGACACAAATAGAAACTCGTAGTAAAGGCTCGGTATGGTAGGTGACACGGCACAACTAGGCAATGCCAGGGTAGATATACCAATTGCTATCTAGGCTGGTGGAAACGCGTAGCCGCAGTTACCGCCCACCTCGGACTAACTCCCCAAAATCAAAATATAGAAGTGGCCACTGAATCAATCCAAAATCAAAGTATAATATCGAAGAGGAGGGTCCGATCAGAGGAATGACCTCATTGGCCTGAGAATCGCTCCTGTTTTAGCCACCTTATGCCAACTCACGGGAGTCGGGTCCACGTATTTACCTTACAGGAAACGTCACCACCACCTACTTCATTCTGGAATCTCCACCGCGTACACGGTTAGTCAAAGTGGTTTTCGGTATCGACAGAGAGTATGTCAGATATCCGATCCCGGTCTCTTTGCCAACCCATCGTTATTATAACACCGCGGTCATTTAAAAATAGGTTATACTTTAAAAATCAGAATAAACATTCCATTTCATAACCATGAATACGATATCATTTCAAAACCCAAAACCATATTTTATCACTTATCCCAAATATAATTCTTTTCCAAAATCAAAATGCTTTAACTTCATATCGTCTGAAAATCAAATATTTTCAAAGCATAGTATTTTGAAAATCATAATTTAAAACCATAACTTCTAAAACTTGAATGGTTTGGATATTCAACGGTATATGAATTAAAAGGTTTAACTTAAATGTTACTTTGTAAAGAAAATAGTTCTCATGGCTTTACAAATACATTTCTTTATTAAAGTCTAAACCAAAATTTGTATTATCTCTCTCAAGTTCCAAAACCACTCCAATTTATATATATATATATATATATATATATATATATATATATATATATATATATATATCCATTTGGAGTATTAATATTTCAAAACTAAAGTTGGAATTTATTCCTTCAACCAAATTAAATGTTCTATTATTTAGTCTTGAATATTCACATAAAATCCATAAATAAATAAGAACTCCAATTTCTAATAATAAAATATATATTTTTTTCAATTCAAATTATACTAGAATATTCATTTCAATTTATCTTGGAAAAAAATCCAATTATAAATATCATATCTTAAAATTTCCAAACTTAACATTTAAACATATGATATAAATTATCAAACTCCATTTTCTTAAATTTTTTCCATTTTTAATAAAGAGATTTATACACCTTTTAATTTCAAAATTTTCAACTTCATATGTATATATATGGAAGAATAATATTTATACAATATAAAATTTAAGATTATTATAAACCGTATTCCATCCAAACCATAGAAATCACCTTTAAATAGTTATATATATACCGCGGTGCCTGTATATAATTTTCTATCCTATGGTCAAGTGATACGGATATTTATCATTTCAATCCGCAATTTAAAAGATATAAAATTTTGCGGTTGTATATCATTTCAAACCACAATCCCGAATGAAATGAAGTATGCATGATAATTTGCAATTTAATGATATACAATAAACATCCATTCATCAACATCATCCATCATCCAAATCGCAATCATCAATCAGTATCAATCAATAACAATATTATTTTTGGTACTACATAACAGCTATTACTGGCAATTTTATTCAAATTAAATTTAACAGCTATTAATCTACAGTCTATATTCAGTAATAAATTATATAACTGTTAACTAGCAGTTCATATACAAACAAATAAATTTTAACTGTAAATTTATAAGAAATAAATTAATTAAATTAACAGTTAAATTAAATAAATGCAATTCAACAGATATGAATAAAATAAACATGCCAAATACTCATAAATAAATTTCTATTCATTTCTAAAATTAGTTTAACAAACATAAAAGCTTCTAGTAGTTGTGAGTGGGTGTAAACACTCACCTTTGGAATTTAAATCGAATTTAAATTCGATTTAAACCCAAAAATTCGCCCTTCTCGGAATTCGTCCAAACCAGCGTCATCAAATCCGGAATTAAATTACGATCCTAACAAAAGAAATTTCGTGTGAATCCGACTTCGTATGAGAAAGTTATGGCGAAAAATGATGATTGAATTCAAAATTGAAAATAAATAAAACGACACACAAACCATATAGATGCAATCCCCATCGTCCACTCTACAAAACCCAGAAAAGGTTTGACGATCCGACGAAGTTTGCGACGACGATGATGAATGGTCACGGACTGTTTGAATTAATTCTGGTCAAACGAATGTTCAAAACAGAAAACGAATTGCACCAGTAGATTACGTGCCTCGAGAACATTAACATATTTTTTTTTTTTTGGAATTTTTCTGAAGTGTTTGCATTTTCATTGAAATTTAGATTGAAGTAGATCTAGGTTTTGCAACCATTTGAGGAGGAGAAGGAGATGAAGAAATGAATATACAGCAAATGACAATAGGATGGAGCTAGGGTTTATAACTGTATGTATATATTAAATTTCCAAAATTTAATTAAATTTACTTTCCATTATTTATTGTCAATTAGATTGATTTATCATTGGATTCATATTTCAATATGTAAATATCCCCAATTTCATCTGCACTTATATTTACATAGTTTCTAAATATTAAATTTCAAATATTACTTCATTTAACGTTACGTATTTATTATTTATTACTTGCTGCAGTTGATTATCAATTATACTTAATATACTAAATAGATGGTAAATTTTGAATACTTGTTATCATTAACGTTTTATTTCCACTTACAAAATAAATGAAATTATTACATAAACTCCCTTAATTAAGTCAACCATTATCTTATATAACTTAACTGGTAATATATATATACCCAATTGCCCTAATTGGTTTATAGTTATCAGCTAAATACATACTAACTTGTAAATAAATTCGTTTAATTGCAAATGGATCTGATCAAATTTAATAGATTGAATAGATGGGTAAGCAAATAATAAATTTTCCTTTTTGTCAAATTCAAACCCATTCCTACTTAATTATCAATTACAATTTATTACGAAACATTGATTTTATGCAGTTACCTTTTATTTGCGTAGTATTACATCAATTCCTATAACCTTGGATTCATTCCCAATTCACCAAATTCAATTAATTACACTTTACAAATGTGTTTCCAATATATAGGTATTGCCCAAATTAAATTTATTAGCTAACTCATATTAATAAACAAATGACTTATATGAATGATTAAAATTTTCAATTATCTCACTTTACTCCTAAACTTCTGTTATTTAATAATTATTGCTTAGAACCTGATTTTAATCTTCCCATTATCTATTTAATTCCTTCTAGAATCATAGCTAATATTTGCCATCCCTTCATTACCCAAATGTTCTTATCCCATCAAATTTTAGGTTATCGAAATATTAAATGTCAATTTCTTTAATTGCACTAAATTTATCTATTAAAGGTTGCACTTAACCCAAATACATAAAACTTGCCCAATTTCTCCTTAAATCAATAACCTTCATATACAAATATGTTTATCATAAATTTTATCTACTCTTCCTTTTTAGGTAATGTCCTATATATTAGATTTCCATGTAATTTGCAATAAATCATACTCGTAGTTATATCACATTAAATGAATAAATAAGTGTTGACTCTATTCTTTTGATTCAACATTGGTTTACGTTATATTTCATAAATATTTCTACATACATCAGGATTTTTTTAAAATGGTTGTAACGTGAAATCTCGTCTACTTTCCATTTTATATTTAAGGCTTCTAAAACCGATTCATATCATTTCTCTAGTCCAAATTTTATTAATATAACCTTAAATTTAATTTATTCCTATCGATGTAATGGTTAAACACAAATTTCACTTATTTGCAATAAATCCACAAATTGGATTTCAAATTTTCAAATAAATAAATAAATTTTAGTTTATCACTTCTTAAATACCCAAACGTCAATGCCTTAATTTAAACTGCATTTATTACATTTTATAAAAATCCTCCATCTTAAGTGACAAATCAAAACTACCCTAACTACAGAAATCATCGTATTATAAAGATATTTACACTATCCTCCATTTATTACCATAATTTATTTAAGGTAATCTTAAATTAATATCTATTGCAATGATTTCAAATTATTATTCCCCCATTCCCTTTTAATTTCAATAACGCCAATTTTAACCGTTATATTCTCTTTATTTATGCGATAAATGCAATTATTGAATCTAATACTCCATTTAATTAATAGATCCTGCTTCCTAGAATCTATATCAACAATAGGTCAAATATATACATAGAATTAGCCTTAACTTCACCTAAAAGAATTAGCTATTTCAACTACCGCACAAAACTACGCTACTGCACTATTTAATCAAATAAATTAATTGAACTTAAATCAGCATAAAGGTTATAAAATTATAAATGTAATCTTAATAAATTCATTTATTGATTTAGACTCTTTCTATACAGTAATTAACCTATTTGTGGGTATAAATAACTTTGGAATTATATTACATCTCATTAGTGCGCGTTTTATTTCCTATAACTTCTCCTTATTTAACTATACCCATTAACAACCAAAAAAATTAAATTAGCTTTATTTCAATCTATTTCCCTTCTTAACTAAATAAAATAAATGGTTAACCTAAACACTTGTTATCCTTTGATATATTCAAATTCACTTCCAACATTTATTAACAAAATGTTGCCATAGGTTTAGATTTACATAAATAAATTATATGAATAGGTAGAAAAATTGGTAATCCGCAAATGCCCAATATACACGCATTAATTACTACCTATTGTTAGAATCCATTTATTAATTTACTAGTTAATAACGGTCTTTTTATTTCTATTTACTACCAAACTCTCTATTTTATTATAGTTCCAATATATTAATACTTAGGCACATCAAGTGCTAGCCCTTTTGTTATTTATATTAAATTGGGTATGCACAAATAAGTTGTTAATTAACTATTTCTACAAAATTATATTCATACATTCAGTTCCATATCTTATAGGGTTAAATTCTAATTACTTACGCTTAATCTATCAATTTAATACTCTATTCGAACATGCATTTAAATTCTTTTTATTCTAAATAAATTTTATTAAGTGTTGACATCCACTAATAGCATTCACCTTTATTACAACCAAAGGTGACATCTTCACTACTGATTTTATATTAATGAATCTCATTTTAGTTAATATTTTTTTATTAATATTCTCAATTCAACATTTATTGATTTCTTAAAATTTACTTTTAACAAAAAGTGACAAATTACATTATCCAAATCTGTTGTCATAAAATTTTATTGTTACACTAGGTTACAACTACTATACCAAATTTCTACATTTATTCTTAAACAAATTAGAAATTATATTAATTTAATTTATTAAATATTATTAATTTCAACGGGTCGTTACAATCTCCCCCACTCAAAACTTTTCGTCCCCGAAAAGGAAAAAGAAGGGAGAAGGAAGAATAAAACAGTGCATCTTATTTCAAATATTATTTATTTTAAAGTGAACTATTCAAGTGGATTCAATCATTAATCAACCAAACAATTCAACAACCATCAACCTTACAAACAACATACATACACAAACAAAGCAACCATTTAATCCATCAAACAAATAGTTGTTTGGGTTCAAACTTGAAATTTGTATGAAATGAAATTAACTATCAAGTGCATCCTTTACTCAACAGTCTTAGATGGAACAAAGATAGATACTTATTCATTTAACCACTTCAAATTTCTTACCCAACAACATAAATCAAACAACACAATTCAAACCAACACCCAAATTTATTTATTATACATTTATCTCATGCTTCAATGGTTTGATTTTCTTTCTTTCATTTATGGAGTGATCCCTTTACTTCTTACAATTTTCATTTTCATTTATTACAAAATTATCATATTTGTGTTCCTGTAACAACCCGATATTTTCGTCAATTTTCAAATTGAAGTTTTTAAATTTTAAATTTCAAATGGTTATAAAGTTTGAGGGGCTTTGATTTTTAAATAGTGGTTCATTTGTTTTTGGGCCCTGAAAATTTTAAAAACCCAATACCCTTTCGTTTTTCTTCGACTTAAACCCGATCCCCTCTTTCTCATTTTCTATTATTCGTTCGAAACCTAAAACCACCGAGAGAACAAAAATGGTGGCGGCCTCGTGCTCCATCGATCGTCATCACCAATTAGGGCTTCGGGAGGATCGGCTTCGTCAGTTCGAGTTCAACTTCGTCCTGGCTGCTCGATGGGGCTCGTTTTCATTCGTTCTCCTTCGTTCGAGAATTAGGGCTTCATCAATTAATGGCTGCTCGCCCTCGCGCTCGTTCATCTTCGCTTCCGTTCGTGGAAAAGGTGAGTTTGCTCACATCTAATTCTTGGCTCGAGTTATTTGTGTGTTTTGTTGATTGAATTCTTGGCTGATTATTGCTTCGAATTTTAGTGATTTCGATTTGAATTTGTGTGAGTTTTACTCACATCTATTTCTACTTGGTTTTCTCGGCACTGTTTTGTTGAGATGTTGATGTTTTCGATTTTCGTATGGATGTTGGAGATGATTTCTGGTTTTGGCAATTTCGTATATTTGTGTGATTTGATATCTACGGCAATGATTTCACGACTTTGATACGTTGACTCTCGACTTCACTTCCATATACATTAATGACTTCGGCCATATGAATTTTTGTGTATCGAGTTGGATTAACTTCGTGGCCACCACGAGGTTGACTTCGAGTGACTTCGACTTGTACCTTGCTGAGTTTTAACTTGGATTTGTCGACTGTTTTTGACCTGAGACTTTGATTTCTTTCGTGACTTCACATTTTGACTTCTGGTAAACCCTTGAGTTGTACCACTGCAGATATTCTCAGTCTTGTTTGATTTCCTTGGCCACTGTCTTGATCATGTCCCCTTTGAACTTGAAGTGGCACGTGTTATAAGCTTATCAATTCGATGTTTGACACGGTCAAACTCGGCTCTGACTTGATAATGTGTTCGACTTTTATGTGATTGCTCCACTGGGTTGTTCTGATGTCCTGAGTTGACCTGCTGCCTGGTTATGTTAACATGCGTGTGTAAATATGAATCCATTCACCTAGTATTGCACTTTGGTCTTCATATGTACACTGGGATTGGCAATTTGATAAGTGCTTCGAGTTGCTGCCGTTTCTACTCTTGTTCATGCAGTTTTATATGATGATTATTCAAGTCATTCATACTTTATGTTGTATACATGTGCATGTTATCACTTGATGTTCACTGTTCATGTCATTCTTTTGGCCAGTTTGCTTTGCATTCTCTTTGTGTATTGTCACTACTTCATGTTCATATATGGTTATCCAAAGCCATTCTTTTATTGAGGCTGTGTCACTGATGTTGGCTTGCTCATTGCTCCATTCATTTTTCATACTGGGTTGTTCATGTTTGTGACATTGAACCATATTGTTACTTGTGACATTCTTGTTCTTTACTGTGTACCTGGCCTGCACACATGTGCTTTGATGGTTCAGTGGTGTTTTCTGAAATTTGCAGTAGTCTTCATTGCAGTATTTTCCATTGTTCACCTTGACTTGTTCCTATACACTTTGTTTCAACTTGTTTTGCTGGTGCACTCGTTGCCTGCATCACTTGTTTACTACATTTGCTACTTCCTGAATGTTGCAGTGTTGTTTTATTCACTTGGTGGCATTTTGTTTGCTCACCATTTACACTGTGCAGTACCCCTGCTGCATTCGTTTGATTGTTGTAATTGGGTTTTCGGCTGCAGTTTGTTGTCATCTTTTCTTGACCGCTTTCGCATTTGTCCCTGCAATTTTAATCGACACTTGGCCTTATGACATTCGCGGCGATGCTTGTGAATTTTCATTGGGTACGTCATCACTATAGTGGCAAGGCAGTGCACGCAAGCGTGAACTGCAGCCACACGGTATTCAATGGGTACATCATCACTGTAGTGGCACGGCAGTGCATGCAAGCGTGAACTGCAGCCACACGGTATTGGTTTTGGTATTATCTCTTTTGCTTTTGATTTATGGATCTATTTCGTATTCCAGATGTTGTAGTGGCGAGGCAGTATACGCGTGCGTATACTGCAGCCCTACTCGTGTTGACCTTTTAATTGATGTTCCAATTGTTTTGAATTAGTTCACGTTATATTTACTGTTATCCGATTTCTTATTTAAGAATCGGATAGGTAAATTTATTTCTGTGACTGTCGTCTAATTATTATTTGATTATTACTGCCTCTATGCACTAATAACTGAGTTTGAATTAGACTGACTCGGGTATTATTTTCTTTTGAATTTAATACTCGGGTCAGACCGAGCATTTACAGGTTGTAGATATCTTGATTCAGGTTGCTGCTAGAGCTATGAAGTCCTTTCATACCTTTTGGAGTAGTCGACATCATTTATAGAAGTCTGTAATTGTATTGGAAGATATGTATTCATGTATATTATATATGTTAATGTACTTTATATGTAACTTCCAGAGTCGACAGTTGTTGTTGTATCATATGTATTGTACCACGTGTATTGTAACTGACATCAGTTATTGTATATATATATATATATGAGATTCTGTGATCTATTCTTTTGTGTTATTGTGGATCTTGTTAGACCACTACTCTGATAAACACTTTTAAGTGTGGTATATTCATATCTATTTCCGCCTTTGTGATATGAATTATCTGTGACTGATTTATGTTATGCTTATTTCTATATTCGTTTCCGAAGATTATATATAGCCACCGCGTGATAGCTTTGGGTTTGCATCGGTATGTTGGATTTCCTCCTTAAATGAAATGCATGCTATACTATCTGACATATCGGTGCTCGCGCAAAGAAATTACACGGATGGTCGCTCCTCAACAGCCTTATTCTCTGTGCTAGTCGACAGCATTACACCGTAGTGTTCTTGGCTAGCGTGGGTATAGAGGTGGGGCGTCACAGCTTGGTATCAGAGCCAAACTTCGGAACAATATGGAATATTATAACAAGGATCATCGTCCTAAGTCTATTTTAGGAGTCGTGCTTTAGGATTTAATTCGGGTCTTCGTACCGTTCTATCCTATTCTCTTTATGGTTCCTTGTTTTATCAATCGGGTTTGATTGAAATTCATTTTTGTGAATATCATTTTCTTCTTCCTTCTTTCTTTTCTTAAAGAAGAAGAATTGGTTGAATCTGGCAGTCTTAGCGCTATTCAATCCAGTAGTCCATCTCTGGATGGCATATTCATATCTGCCCAACAACTTTTGGATCTTGTAAAGATTCAAAAGTTTATCTGTGCTTAGTTGAGATAGAGTCGCTGACTTGATCGACTTTTGCCCTTCTATTTTCTGTCTCGAGTACCTTGCTCGTTTTGCTTTGATTTTTCCAATTGTTAATCGATTCTTCTTTTCCGTTTAGTTGTTATCACCTTTGTCGACTTTGATAACTTCTATTTCAGGAATTTTTGGGTATTCCTACTTTGATGGATTGGAATCGAATTCTTCGGATTTTATTCATGTCTTCGAATGTGAATTCTTGTGATTGATTGTTTCTACAATCATTTTTGTGATTTGTCACTTTAAGAATATAAAGGTTTCAATACTAGTAGTAAATATCCAAACTCTTTTATCAAAATGTTTTCAACTCTATTTTCAATACCAAACTCGTTTTTAAAACCGTTTTCCAATCTATTAGTATATACAAATCTTTATTTCACTCGTATGAGAAATCTAATTAAACGGCTTAGTAAAACAAGTGGTATGAAACGCTTGCGTTTGCTTCGTCGGTTAATTCTTGGACTTGTTCGATTGAACCTCATGTGACAATTTTCTAGTGAAGATTTACAATTTGTTCGTAAATATTTAAGTTAAGCAAGTGGTTATGGGACATGAAGCTAAACTTTTATATTTACTAACTTAGTGTAATTGACACTTCTCGTTGATCATGACGATCATTTTTACGGTTAAACTAGGCCTCATCGGTGTGATTTCGTCTCACACATATCTCTTGGGCTTTGAGGATTGTCTAGACACCATTTGTGTGATTTCGTTCACACATACCTTTTCGGTTAGACTAGGCCTCATCGGTGTGATTTCGTCTCACACATATCTCTTGGGCTTTGAGGATTGTCTAGACACCACTTGTGTGATTTCATTCACATATACTTTTCTTTTGATTGCGAGGTTAGTTTTGACCTCAATCTGTGTGATTCCGACTCACACATGTGGGGTAGCGCCCCACGGTCTTCGGGCCATTCGTGTGTCAAAATTAATGGCTTGCAACCATGAGATAGCGTCTCATTATGCGTTGCACGTGTTGATGATTTTCATGCTCATGTGTAGGTGAGATTCCGTGCTCCCGTTCTCGCTTTGCGTTGCACGTGTTGATGATTTTTCATGCTCGCGTGTAGGTGAGATTCCGTGCTCCCGTTCTCGCTTTGCGTTGCACATGTTGATGATTTTTCATGCTCGCGTGTAGGTGAGATTCCGTGCTCCCGTTCTCGCTTTGCATTGCACGTGTTGGTGAGTTTTCATGCTCGCATGTAGGTGAGTTTTCGTGCTCCCGTTCTCGTTATGCGTTGCACGTGCTGATGAATTTTCATGCTCGCATGTAGGTGAGTTTTCGTGCTCCCGTTCTCGCTTTGCGTTACATGTGCTGATGAGTTTTCATGCTCGCGTGTAGGTGAGTTTTCGTGCTCCCGTTCTCGTTATGCGTTACATGTGTTGATGAATTTTCATGCTCGCGTGTAGGTGAGTTTTCATACTCTCCTTCGAGTTTTCATACTCCGTTTGAGTTTTCATACTCTACTTCGAGTTTTCATACTCCGTTTGAGTTTTCATACTCTGTTCGAGTTTTCATACTCCGTTTGAGTTTTCATACTCCGTTTGAGTTTTCATACTCTATTCGAGTTTTCATACTCCGTTTGATTTTTCATACTCTACTTCGAGTTTTCATACTCCGTTTGAGTTTTCATACTCCGTTTGAGTTTTCATACTGTGTTCGAGTTTTCATACTCCGTTTGAGTTTTCATACTCCGTTTGAGTTTTCATACTCTGTTCGAGTTTTTATACTCCCGTTCGAGTTTTCATACTTTCATCTTGTGATTTCTGGATTTCTTGTGATGATTTCTAGAATTTGTGCTTCACCAATTTTCGTGATTTCTATTGATAAGTTTTATAAATTTTTGTGCATTGGTGAATTCGTGTGTCATTGACTTGTTATGAATACAAGTTTAGGGTATGATATCCCTTTCTATCTTTGAGAAGATTCTTGTGACACTTTTGATGAATGAAAATCCACTTATCGAAGTTGCTACAGATATCGCTGTTTTAATCACGTGTTTTAAAATTGTTTCAAAATAAAAATCATTTTCAAAACTTTTATAGTTTACGCTTTCAAAAGAATGAGAAAGCGATTTAAACGTTTCAGCAAAATCGAGGACTATGACCCCTTTCTTTTACTGATTCGTTTAATTCTGGACTTGTCCGTTTGAGGGTGAAAATTTGTAAATTCCTTTTATAAAAAAAAAAAATTGAAAGAATGTTTTGTGATTGTATTGCCCATTGAGTGCTTTAAGAATTCTGGTCGATGCGCTTGATCAACGTTATCGATAGAAATCTCCTAGACGCTTTGATGAGACAATCAGACACAATAAATTGAATTTTAAAATGTAAATTTTTCTGAAAAGATAATTACATAAAGTAAATTGTAAATTTCGAAAGTTTTAGCTTTTCGGGAAAGAATATTATTTAAAACAACTCTTTTCCGACACTTCTATTCTGGTGATTCCCGTGGGAACCAAGACTCTATCGTTTGTACCAATGCTTATCGTGTTAGTTTGCATGCCATTCTCTTGCAAAAGAGAACGTGCTGTCTCTTGTGTTTCTAAATCATTAATGCCTATTGAGACTAGATATGTCACTCATGATTTAGTACTCTTGGCTATTGATTTCGTTCTTCAAGATTTGGCATCATTATTTTGGGTAAGAAATTTGTTCTCTACCCTGATCATGAATCTTGGGAATATTTATTTCTCATAAGGAACATGATTTGTGTCAGCCACGTTGACTCGAGCTCCATACATCTTATGATCTTGATATTATTTACCACTCCCGGATGGAAAATCGTGTTGCCGATGCACTTGTCGTAGGCAAACAAGTGGTTGTTCTTTGATGATGTCCGAATGGAATCATCTTTTCACCAGGTTCATTAGACGTTTCGATGTACTTCGTTTTATTGAGCTTCGTTGCATTCCTTTTAGGGACTTACGTCTGATGTTCTTTTATGTTGATCGGTTCATTGGACGTACCGTTTTTGTACTACGTCGGCGTTCCGAATTAATGAAGCTTTGATTCATCTGGCGTATCGTTATTGTACTATGCTGTTGTTCCAAATTAATCGTGTTTCACCTATGAAAGGTGTTGTGCGTTTCAGTCGGTCGGGAAAGTTAGTGCCTCGATATATTGGGCCATTTCCTATCACTGAACGTATTGGTTTCTTGGCTTATCGCCTCTTATTACCGGCTCAATTTTCTGTTATTCATGACGTGTTTCACGCGTCTTTCTTTTACGGAAATGCCTTAGGGATTCCCATTTTTATTCTTGAGCCCGGTATTATTGAAGAAATTGAAGTTTCACCAGATTTGACTTTGAGCAACATTCTATTCACATCAATGCTTCGGGGGTTCAGCACCCTCGAAATAAAGATGTTTTTCTCGTGAAAGTTTATTGGTTCTCAAATCCTATGGATTTCACTTAGGAATCCATAGAATTCATCGAGCAAACACGTTCAGGCTCTCTCTCTCTCATGCTTTATATCGTGAACTTCCTATTTCAAATTTCTTCATCGTGTGTTGATATATTCTTATGGTTGTTACCTTTTGCCCATTCATTCCTTAAGATTGCGAGGACGCAATTTCTTTAAGGAGGGGAGTCTGTAACAACCCGATATTTTCGTCAATTTTCAAATTGAAGTTTTTAAATTTTAAATTTCAAATGGTTATAAAGTTTGAGGGGCTTTGATTTTTAAATAGTGGTTCATTTGTTTTTGGGCCCTGAAAATTTTAAAAACCCAATACCCTTTCGTTTTTCTTCGACTTAAACCCGATCCCCTCTTTCTCATTTTCTATTATTCGTTCGAAACCTAAAACCACCGAGAGAACAAAAATGGTGGCGGCCTCGTGCTCCATCGATCGTCATCACCAATTAGGGCTTCGGGAGGATCGGCTTCGTCAGTTCGAGTTCAACTTCGTCCTGGCTGCTCGATGTGGCTCGTTTTCATTCGTTCTCCTTCGTTCGAGAATTAGGGCTTCATCAATTAATGGCTGCTCGCCCTCGCACTCGTTCATCTTCGCTTCCGTTCGTGGCAAAGGTGAGTTTGCTCACATCTAATTCTTGGCTCGAGTTATTTGTGTGTATTGTTGATTGAATTCTTGGCTGATTATTGCTTCGAATTTTAGTGATTTCGATTTGAATTTGTGTGAGTTTTACTCACATCTATTTCTACTTGGTTTTCTCGGCACTGTTTTGTTGAGATGTTGATGTTTTCGATTTTCGTATGGATGTTGGAGATGATTTCTGGTTTTGGCAATTTCGTATATTTGTGTGATTTGATATCTACGACAATGATTTCACGACTTTGATACGTTGACTCTCGACTTCACTTCCATATACATTAATGACTTCGGCCATATGAATTTTTGTGTATCGAGTTGGATTAACTTCGTGGCCACCACGAGGTTGACTTCGAGTGACTTCGACTTGTACCTTGCTGAGTTTTAACTTGGATTTGTCGACTGTTTTTGACCTGAGACTTTGATTTCTTTCGTGACTTCACATTTTGACTTCTGGTAATCCCTTGAGTTGTACCACTACAGATATTCTCAGTCTTGTTTGATTTCCTTAGCCACCGTCTTGATCATGTCCCCTTTGAACTTGAAGTGGCACGTGTTATAAGCTTATCAATTCGATGTTTGACACGGTCAAACTCGGCTCTGACTTGATAATGTGTTCGACTTTTATGTGATTGCTCCACTGGGTTGTTTTGATGTCCTGAGTTGACCTGCTGCCTGGTTATGTTAACATGCGTGTGTAAATATGAATCCATTCACCTAGTATTGCACTTTGGTCTTCATATGTACACTGGGATTGGCAATTTGATAAGTGCTTCGAGTTGCTGCCGTTTCTACTCTTGTTCATGTAGTTTTATATGATGATTATTCAAGTCATTCATACTTTATGTTGTATACATGTGCATGTTATCACTTGATGTTCACTGTTCATGTCATTCTTTTGGCCAGTTTGCTTTGCATTCTCTTTGTGTATTGTCACTACTTCATGTTCATATATGGTTATCCAAAGCCATTCTTTTATTGTGGCTGTGTCACTGATGTTGGCTTGCTCATTGCTCCATTCATTTTTCATACTGGGTTGTTCATGTTTGTGACATTGAACCATATTGTTACTTGTGACATTCTTGTTCTTTACTGTGTACCTGGCCTGCACACATGTGCTTTGATGGTTCAGTGGTGTTTTCTGAAATTTGCAGTAGTCTTCATTGCAGTATTTGCCATTGTTCACCTTGACTTGTTCCTATACACTTTGTTTCAACTTGTTTTGCTGGTGCACTCGTTGCCTGCATCACTTGTTTACTACATTTGCTACTTCCTGAATGTTGCAGTGTTGTTTTATTCACTTGGTGGCATTTTGTTTGCTCACCATTTACACTGTGCAGTACCCCTGCTGCATTCGTTTGATTGTTGTAATTGGGTTTTCGGCTGCAGTTTGTTGTCATCTTTTCTTGACCGCTTTCGCATTTGTCCCTGCAATTTTAATCGACACTTGGCCTTATGGCATTCGCGGCGATGCTTGTGAATTTTCATTGGGTACATCATCACTATAGTGGCAAGGCAGTGTACGCAAGCGTGAACTGCAGCCACACGGTATTCAATGGGTACATCATCACTGTAGTGGCACGGCAGTGCACGCAAGCGTGAACTGCAGCCACACGGTATTGGTTTTGGTATTATCTCTTTTGCTTTTGATTTATGGATCTATTTCGTATTCCAGATGTTGTAGTGGCGAGGCAGTATACGCGTGCGTATACTGCAGCCCTACTCGTGTTGACCTTTTAATTGATGTTCCAATTGTTTTGAATTAGTTCGCGTTATATTTACTGTTATCCGATTTCTTATTTAAGAATCGGATAGGTAAATTTATTTCTGTGACTGTCGTCTAATTATTATTTGATTATTACTGCCTCTATGCACTAATAACTGAGTTTGAATTAGACTGACTCGGGTATTATTTTCTTTTGAATTTAATACTCGGGTCAGACCGAGCATTTACAGGTTGTAGATATCTTGATTCAGGTTGCTGCTAGAGCTATGAAGTCCTTTCATACCTTTTGGAGTAGTCGACATCATTTATAGAAGTCTGTAATTGTATTGGAAGATATGTATTCATGTATATTATATATGTTAATGTACTTTATATGTAACTTCCAGAGTCGACAGTTGTTGTTGTATCATATGTATTGTACCACGTGTATTGTAACTGACATCAGTTATTGTATATATATATATATATATGAGATTCTGTGATCTATTCTTTTGTGTTATTGTGGATCTTGTTAGACCACTACTCTGATAAACACTTTTAAGTGTGGTATATTCATATCTATTTCCGCCTTTGTGATATGAATTATCTGTGACTGATTTATGTTATGCTTATTTCTATATTCGTTTCCGAAGATTATATATAGCCACCGCGTGATAGCTTTGAGTTTGCATCGGTATGTCGGATTTCCTCCTTAAATGAAATGCATGCTATACTATCTGACATATCGGTGCTCGCGCAAAGAAATTACACGGATGGTCGCTCCTCAACAGCCTTATTCTCCGTGCTAGTCGACAGCATTACACCGTAGTGTTCTTGGCTAGCATGGGTATAGAGGTGGGGCGTCACAGCTTGGTATCAGAGCCAAACTTCGGAACAATATGGAATATTATAACAAGGATCATCGTCCTAAGTCTATTTTAGGAGTCGTGCTTTAGGATTTAATTCGGGTCTTCGTACCGTTCTATCCTATTCTCTTTATGATTCCTTGTTTTATCAATCGGGTTTGATTGAAATTCATTTTTGTGAATATCATTTTCTTCTTCCTTCTTTCTTTTCTTAAAGAAGAAGAATTGGTTGAATCTGGCAGTCTTAGCGCTATTCAATCCAGTAGTCCATCTCTGGATGGCATATTCATATCTGCCCAACAACTTTTGGATCTTGTAAAGAATCAAAAGTTTATCTGTGCTTAGTTGAGATAGAGTCGCTGACTTGATCGACTTTTGCCTTGCTATTTTCTGTCTCGAGTACCTTGCTCGTTTTGCTTTGATTTTTCCAATTGTTAATCGATTCTTCTTTTCCGTTTAGTTGTTATCACCTTTGTCGACTTTGATAACTTCTATTTCAGGAATTTTTGGGTATTCCTACTTTGATGGATTGGAATCGAATTCTTCGGATTTTATTCACGTCTTCGAATGTGAATTCTTGTGATTGATTGTTTCTACAATCATTTTTGTGATTTGTCACTTTAAGAATATAAAGGTTTCAATACTAGTAGTAAATATCCAAACTCTTTTATCAAAATGTTTTCAACTCTATTTTCAATACCAAACTCGTTTTTAAAATCGTTTTCCAATCTATTAGTATATACAAATCTTTATTTCACTCGTATGAGAAATCTAATTAAACGGCTTAGTAAAACAAGTGGTATGAAACGCTTGCGTTTGCTTCGTCGGTTAATTCTTGGACTTGTTCGATTGAACCTCATGTGACAATATTCTAGTGAAGATTTACAATTTGTTCGTAAATATTTAAGTTAAGCAAGTGGTTATGGGACATGAAGCTAAACTTTTATATTTACTAACTTAGTGTAATTGACACTTCTCGTTGATCATGACGATCATTTTTACGGTTAGACTAGGCCTCATCGGTGTGATTTCGTCTCACACATATCTCTTGGGCTTTGAGGATTGTCTAGACACCATTTGTGTGATTTCGTTCACACATACCTTTTCGGTTAGACTAGGCCTCATCGGTGTGATTTCGTCTCACACATATCTCTTGGGCTTTGAGGATTGTCTAGACACCACTTGTGTGATTTCATTCACATATACTTTTCTTTTGATTGCGAGGTTAGTTTTGACCTCAATCTGTGTGATTCCGACTCACACATGTGGGGTAGCGCCACACGGTCTTCGGGCCATTCGTGTGTCAAAATTAATGGCTTGCAACCATGAGATAGCGTCTCATTATGCGTTGCACGTGTTGATGATTTTCATGCTCATGTGTAGGTGAGATTCCGTGCTCCCGTTCTCGCTTTGCGTTGCACGTGTTGATGATTTTTCATGCTCACGTGTAGGTGAGATTCCGTGCTCCCGTTCTCGCTTTGCGTTGCACGTGTTGATGATTTTTCATGCTCGCGTGTAGGTGAGATTCCGTGCTCCCGTTCTCGCTTTGCATTGCACGTGTTGGTGAGTTTTCATGCTCGCATGTAGGTGAGTTTTCGTGCTCCCGTTCTCGTTATGCGTTGCACGTGCTGATGAATTTTCATGCTCGCATGTAGGTGAGTTTTCGTGCTCCCGTTCTCGCTTTGCGTTACATGTGCTGATGAGTTTTCATGCTCGCGTGTAGGTGAGTTTTCGTGCTCCCGTTCTCGTTATGCGTTACATGTGTTGATGAATTTTCATGCTCGCGTGTAGGTGAGTTTTCATACTCTCCTTCGAGTTTTCATACTCCGTTTGAGTTTTCATACTCTACTTCGAGTTTTCATACTCCGTTTGAGTTTTCATACTCTGTTCGAGTTTTCATACTCCGTTTGAGTTTTCATACTCCGTTTGAGTTTTCATACTCTATTCGAGTTTTCATACTCCGTTTGAGTTTTCATACTCTACTTCGAGTTTTCATACTCCGTTTGAGTTTTCATACTCCGTTTGAGTTTTCATACTGTGTTCGAGTTTTCATACTCCGTTTGAGTTTTCATACTCCGTTTGAGTTTTCATACTCTGTTCGAGTTTTTATACTCCCGTTCGAGTTTTCATACTTTCATCTTGTGATTTCTGGATTTCTTGTGATCATTTCTAGAATTTGTGCTTCACCAATTTTCGTGATTTCTATTGATAAGTTTTATAAATTTTTGTGCATTGGTGAATTCGTGTGTCATTGACTTGTTATGAATACAAGTTTAGGGTATGATATCCCTTTCTATCTTTGAGAAGATTCTTGTGACACTTTTGATGAATGAAAATCCACTTATCGAAGTTGCTACAGATATCGCTGTTTTAATCACGTGTTTTAAAATTGTTTCAAAATAAAAATCATTTTCAAAATTTTTATAGTTTACGCTTTCAAAAGAATGAGAAAGCGATTTAAACGTTTCAGCAAAATCGAGGACTATGACCCCTTTCTTTTACTGATTCGTTTAATTCTGGACTTGTCCGTTTGAGGGTGAAAATTTGTAAATTCCTTTTATAAAAAAAAAAATTGAAAGAATGTTTTGTGATTGTATTGCCCATTGAGTGCTTTAAGAATTCTGGTCGATGCGCTTGATCAACGTTATCGATAGAAATCTCCTAGACGCTTTGATGAGACAATCAGACACAATAAATTGAATTTTAAAATGTAAATTTTTCTGAAAAGATAATTACATAAAGTAAATTGTAAATTTCGAAAGTTTTAGCTTTTCGGGAAAGAATATTATTTAAAACAACTCTTTTCCGACACTTCTATTCTGGTGATTCCCGTGGGAACCAAGACTCTATCGTTTGTACCAATGCTTATCGTGTTAGTTTGCATGCCATTCTCTTGCAAAAGAGAACGTGCTGTCTCTTGTGTTTCTAAATCATTAATGCCTATTGAGACTAGATATGTCACTCATGATTTAGTGCTCTTGGCTATTGATTTCGTTCTTCAAGATTTGGCATCATTATTTTGGGTAAGAAATTTGTTCTCTACCCTGATCATGAATCTTGGGAATATTTATTTCTCATAAGGAACAGGATTTGCGTCACCCACGTTGACTCGAGATCCATACATCTTATGATCTTGATATTATTTACCACTCCCGGATGGAAAATCGTGTTGCCGATGCACTTGTCGTAGGCAAACAAGTGGTTGTTCTTTGATGATGTCCGAATGGAATCATCTTTTCACCAGGTTCATTAGACGTTTCGATGTACTTCGTTTTATTGAGCTTCGTCTCATTCCTTTTAGGGACTTACGTCTGATGTTCTTTTATGTTGATCGGTTCATTGGACGTACCGTTTTTGTACTACGTCGGCGTTCCGAATTAATGAAGCTTTGATTCATCTGACGTATCGTTATTGTACTACGCTGTTGTTCCAAATTAATCGTGTTTCACCTATGAAAGGTGTTGTGCGTTTCAGTCGGTCGGGAAAGTTAGTGCCTCGATATATTGGGCCATTTCCTATCACTGAACGTATTGGTTTCTTGGCTTATCGCCTCTTATTACCGGCTCAATTTTCTGTTATTCATGACGTGTTTCACGCGTCTTTCTTTTACGGAAATGCCTTAGGGATTCCCATTTTTATTCTTGAGCCCGGTATTATTGAAGAAATTGAAATTTCACCAGATTTGACTTTGAGCAACATTCTATTCACATCAATGCTTCGGGGGTTCAGCACCCTCGAAATAAAGATGTTTTTCTCGTGAAAGTTTATTGGTTCTCAAATCCTATGGATTTCACTTAGGAATCCATAGAATTCATCGAGCAAACACGTTCAGGCTCTCTCTCTCTCTCATGCTCTATATCGTGAACTTCCTATTTCAAATTTCTTCATCGTGTGTTGATATATTCTTATGGTTGTTACCTTTTGCCCATTTATTCCTTAAGATTGCGAGGACGCAATTTCTTTAAGGAGGGGAGTCTGTAACAACCCGATATTTTCGTCAATTTTCAAATTGAAGTTTTTAAATTTTAAATTTCAAATGGTTATAAAGTTTGAGGGGCTTTGATTTTTAAATAGTGGTTCATTTGTTTTTGGGCCCTGAAAATTTTAAAAACCCAATACCCTTTCGTTTTTCTTCGACTTAAACCCGATCCCCTCTTTCTCATTTTCTATTATTCGTTCGAAACCTAAAACCACCGAGAGAACAAAAATGGTGGCGGCCTCGTGCTCCATCGATCGTCATCACCAATTAGGGCTTCGGGAGGATCGGCTTCGTCAGTTCGAGTTCAACTTCGTCCTGCCTGCTCGATGGGGCTCGTTTTCATTCGTTCTCCTTCGTTCGAGAATTAGGTCTTCATCAATTAATGGCTGCTCGCCCTCGCGCTCGTTCATCTTCGCTTCCGTTCGTGGCAAAGGTGAGTTTGCTCACATCTAATTCTTGGCTCGAGTTATTTGTGTGTTTTGTTGATTGAATTCTTGGCTGATTATTGCTTCGAATTTTAGTGATTTCGATTTGAATTTGTGTGAGTTTTACTCACATCTATTTCTACTTGGTTTTCTCGGCACTGTTTTGTTGAGATGTTGATGTTTTCGATTTTCGTATGGATGTTGGAGATGATTTCTGGTTTTGGCAATTTCGTATATTTGTGTGATTTGATATCTACGGCAATGATTTCACGACTTTGATACGTTGACTCTCGACTTCACTTCCATATACATTAATGACTTCGGCCACATGAATTTTTGTGTATCGAGTTGGATTAACTTCGTGGCCACCACGAGGTTGACTTCGAGTGACTTCGACTTGTACCTTGCTGAGTTTTAACTTGGATTTGTCGACTGTTTTTGACCTGAGACTTTGATTTCTTTCGTGACTTCACATTTTGACTTCTGGTAAACCCTTGAGTTGTACCACTGCAGATATTCTCAGTCTTGTTTGATTTCCTTGGCCACCGTCTTGATCATGTCCCCTTTGAACTTGAAGTGGCACGTGTTATAAGCTTATCAATTCGATGTTTGACACGGTCAAACTCGGCTCTGACTTGATAATGTGTTCGACTTTTATGTGATTGCTCCACTGGGTTGTTTTGATGTCCTGAGTTGACCTGCTGCCTGGTTATGTTAACATGCGTGTGTAAATATGAATCCATTCACCTAGTATTGCACTTTGGTCTTCATATGTACACTGGGATTGGCAATTTGATAAGTGCTTCGAGTTGCTGCCGTCTCTACTCTTGTTCATGCAGTTTTATATGATGATTATTCAAGTCATTCATACTTTATGTTGTATACATGTGCATGTTATCACTTGATGTTCACTGTTCATGTCATTCTTTTGGCCAGTTTGCTTTGCATTCTCTTTGTGTATTGTCACTACTTCATGTTCATATATGGTTATCCAAAGCCATTCTTTTATTGAGGCTGTGTCACTGATGTTGGCTTGCTCATTGCTCCATTCATTTTTCATACTGGGTTGTTCATGTTTGTGACATTGAACCATATTGTTACTTGTGACATTCTTGTTCTTTACTGTGTACCTGGCCTGCACACATGTGCTTTGATGGTTCAGTGGTGTTTTCTGAAATTTGCAGTAGTCTTCATTGCAGTATTTGCCATTGTTCACCTTGACTTGTTCCTATACACTTTGTTTCAACTTGTTTTGCTGGTGCACTCGTTGCCTGCATCACTTGTTTACTACATTTGCTACTTCCTGAATGTTGCAGTGTTGTTTTATTCACTTGGTGGCATTTTGTTTGCTCACCATTTACACTGTGCAGTACCCCTGCTGCATTCGTTTGATTGTTGTAATTGGGTTTTCGGCTGCAGTTTGTTGTCATCTTTTCTTGACCGCTTTCGCATTTGTCCCTGCAATTTTAATCGACACTTGGCCTTATGGCATTCGCGGCGATGCTTGTGAATTTTCATTAGGTACATCATCACTATAGTGGCAAGGCAGTGCACGCAAGCGTGAACTGCAGCCACACGGTATTCAATGGGTACATCATCACTGTAGTGGCACGGCAGTGCACGCAAGCGTGAACTGCAGCCACACGGTATTGGTTTTGGTATTATCTCTTTTGCTTTTGATTTATGGATCTATTTCGTATTCCAGATGTTGTAGTGGCGAGGCAGTATACGCGTGCGTATACTGCAGCCCTACTCGTGTTGACCTTTTAATTGATGTTCCAATTGTTTTGAATTAGTTCGCGTTATATTTACTGTTATCCGATTTCTTATTTAAGAATCGGATAGGTAAATTTATTTCTGTGACTGTCGTCTAATTATTATTTGATTATTACTGCCTCTATGCGCTAATAACTGAGTTTGAATTAGACTGACTCGGGTATTATTTTCTTTTGAATTTAATACTCGGGTCAGACCGAGCATTTACAGGTTGTAGATATCTTGATTCAGGTTGCTGCTAGAGCTATGAAGTCCTTTCATACCTTTTGGAGTAGTCGACATCATTTATAGAAGTCTGTAATTGTATTGGAAGATATGTATTCATGTATATTATATATGTTAATGTACTTTATATGTAACTTCCAGAGTCGACAGTTGTTGTTGTATCATATGTATTGTACCACGTGTATTGTAACTGACATCAGTTATTGTATATATATATATATATGAGATTCTGTGATCTATTCTTTTGTGTTATTGTGGATCTTGTTAGACCACTACTCTGATAAACACTTTTAAGTGTGGTATATTCATATCTATTTCCGCCTTTGTGATATGAATTATCTGTGACTGATTTATGTTATGCTTATTTCTATATTCGTTTCCGAAGATTATATATAGCCACCGCGTGATAGCTTTGAGTTTGCATCGGTATGTCGGATTTCCTCCTTAAATGAAATGCATGCTATACTATCTGACATATCGGTGCTCGCGCAAAGAAATTACACGGATGGTCGCTCCTCAACAGCCTTATTCTCCGTGCTAGTCGACAGCATTACACCGTAGTGTTCTTGGCTAGCGTGGGTATAGAGGTGGGGCGTCACAGCTTGGTATCAGAGCCAAACTTCGGAACAATATGGAATATTATAACAAGGATCATCGTCCTAAGTCTATTTTAGGAGTCGTGCTTTAGGATTTAATTCGGGTCTTCGTACCGTTCTATCCTATTCTCTTTATGATTCCTTGTTTTATCAATCGGGTTTGATTGAAATTCATTTTTGTGAATATCATTTTCTTCTTCCTTCTTTCTTTTCTTAAAGAAGAAGAATTGGTTGAATCTGGCAGTCTTAGCGCTATTCAATCCAGTAGTCCATCTCTGGATGGCATATTCATATCTGCCCAACAACTTTTGGATCTTGTAAAGAATCAAAAGTTTATCTGTGCTTAGTTGAGATAGAGTCGCTGACTTGATCGACTTTTGCCCTGCTATTTTCTGTCTCGAGTACCTTGCTCGTTTTGCTTTGATTTTTCCAATTGTTAATCGATTCTTCTTTTCCGTTTAGTTGTTATCACCTTTGTCGACTTTGATAACTTCTATTTCAGGAATTTTTGGGTATTCCTACTTTGATGGATTGGAATCGAATTCTTCGGATTTTATTCACGTCTTCGAATGTGAATTCTTGTGATTGATTGTTTCTACAATCATTTTTGTGATTTGTCACTTTAAGAATATAAAGGTTTCAATACTAGTAGTAAATATCCAAACTCTTTTATCAAAATGTTTTCAACTCTATTTTCAATACCAAACTCGTTTTTAAAACCGTTTTCCAATCTATTAGTATATACAAATCTTTATTTCACTCGTATGAGAAATCTAATTAAACGGCTTAGTAAAACAAGTGGTATGAAACGCTTGCGTTTGCTTCGTCGGTTAATTCTTGGACTTGTTCGATTGAACCTCATGTGACAATTTTCTAGTGAAGATTTACAATTTGTTCATAAATATTTAAGTTAAGCAAGTGGTTATGGGACATGAAGCTAAACTTTTATATTTACTAACTTAGTGTAATTGACACTTCTCGTTGATCATGACGATCATTTTTATGGTTAGACTAGGCCTCATCGGTGTGATTTCGTCTCACACATATCTCTTGGGCTTTGAGGATTGTCTAGACACCATTTGTGTGATTTCGTTCACACATACCTTTTCGGTTAGACTAGGCCTCATCGGTGTGATTTCGTCTCACACATATCTCTTGGGCTTTGAGGATTGTCTAGACACCACTTGTGTGATTTCATTCACATATACTTTTCTTTTGATTGCGAGGTTAGTTTTGACCTCAATCTGTGTGATTCCGACTCACACATGTGGGGTAGCGCCCCACGGTCTTCGGGCCATTCGTGTATCAAAATTAATGGCTTGCAACCATGAGATAGCGTCTCATTATGCGTTGCACGTGTTGATGATTTTCATGCTCATGTGTAGGTGTGATTCCGTGCTCCCGTTCTCGCTTTGCGTTGCACGTGTTGATGATTTTTCATGCTCGCGTGTAGGTGAGATTCCGTGCTCCCGTTCTCGCTTTGCGTTGCACGTGTTGATGATTTTTCATGCTCGCGTGTAGGTGAGATTCCGTGCTCCCGTTCTCGCTTTGCATTGCACGTGTTGGTGAGTTTTCATGCTCGCATGTAGGTGAGTTTTCGTGCTCCCGTTCTCATTATGCGTTGCACGTGCTGATGAATTTTCATGCTCGCATGTAGGTGAGTTTTCGTGCTCCCGTTCTCGCTTTGCGTTACATGTGCTGATGAGTTTTCATGCTCGCGTGTAGGTGAGTTTTCGTGCTCCCGTTCTCGTTATGCGTTACATGTGTTGATGAATTTTCATGCTCGCGTGTAGGTGAGTTTTCATACTCTCCTTCGAGTTTTCATACTCCGTTTGAGTTTTCATACTCTACTTCGAGTTTTCATACTCCGTTTGAGTTTTCATACTCTGTTCGAGTTTTCATACTCCGTTTGAGTTTTCATACTCCGTTTGAGTTTTCATACTCTATTCGAGTTTTCATACTCCGTTTGAGTTTTCATACTCTACTTCGAGTTTTCATACTCCGTTTGAGTTTTCATACTCCGTTTGAGTTTTCATACTGTGTTCGAGTTTTCATACTCCGTTTGAGTTTTCATACTCCGTTTGAGTTTTCATACTCTGTTCGAGTTTTTATACTCCCGTTCGAGTTTTCATACTTTCATCTTGTGATTTCTGGATTTCTTGTGATCATTTCTAGAATTTGTGCTTCACCAATTTTCGTGATTTCTATTGATAAGTTTTATAAATTTTTGTGCATTGGTGAATTCGTGTGTCATTGACTTGTTATGAATACAAGTTTAGGGTATGATATCCCTTTCTATCTTTGAGAAGATTCTTGTGACACTTTTGATGAATGAAAATCCACTTATCGAAGTTGCTACAGATATCGCTGTTTTAATCACGTGTTTTAAAATTGTTTCAAAATAAAAATCATTTTCAAAATTTTTATAGTTTACGCTTTCAAAAGAATGAGAAAGCGATTTAAACGTTTCAGCAAAATCGAGGACTATGACCCCTTTCTTTTACTGATTCGTTTAATTCTGGACTTGTCCGTTTGAGGGTGAAAATTTGTAAATTCCTTTTATAAAAAAAAAAAAAATTGAAAGAATGTTTTGTGATTGTATTGCCCATTGAGTGCTTTAAGAATTCTGGTCGATGCGCTTGATCAACGTTATCGATAGAAATCTCCTAGACGCTTTGATGAGACAATCAGACACAATAAATTGAATTTTAAAATGTAAATTTTTCTGAAAAGATAATTACATAAAGTAAATTGTAAATTTCGAAAGTTTTAGCTTTTCGGGAAAGAATATTATTTAAAACAACTCTTTTCCGACACTTCTATTCTGGTGATTCCCGTGGGAACCAAGACTCTATCGTTTGTACCAATGCTTATCGTGTTAGTTTGCATGCCATTCTCTTGCAAAAGAGAACGTGCTGTCTCTTGTGTTTCTAAATCATTAATGCCTATTGAGACTAGATATGTCACTCATGATTTAGTGCTCTTGGCTATTGATTTCGTTCTTCAAGATTTGGCATCATTATTTTGGGTAAGAAATTTGTTCTCTACCCTGATCATGAATCTTGGGAATATTTATTTCTCATAAGGAACATGATTTGCGTCAACCACGTTGACTCGAGCTCCATACATCTTATGATCTTGATATTATTTACCACTCCCGGATGGAAAATCGTGTTGCCGATGCGCTTGTCGTAGGCAAACAAGTGGTTGTTCTTTGATGATGTCCGAATGGAATCATCTTTTCACCAGGTTCATTAGACGTTTCGATGTACTTCGTTTTATTGAGCTTCGTCTCATTCCTTTTAGGGACTTACGTCTGATGTTCTTTTATGTTGATCGGTTCATTGGACGTACCGTTTTTGTACTACGTCGGCGTTCCGAATTAATGAAGCTTTGATTCATCTGACGTATCGTTATTGTACTACGCTGTTGTTCCAAATTAATCGTGTTTCACCTATGAAAGGTGTTGTGCGTTTCAGTCGGTCGGGAAAGTTAGTGCCTCGATATATTGGGCCATTTCCTATCACTGAACGTATTGGTTTCTTGGCTTATCGCCTCTTATTACCGGCTCAATTTTCTGTTATTCATGACGTGTTTCACGCGTCTTTCTTTTACGGAAATGCCTTAGGGATTCCCATTTTTATTCTTGAGCCCGGTATTATTGAAGAAATTGAAGTTTCACCAGATTTGACTTTGAGAAACATTCTATTCACATCAATGCTTCGGGGGTTCAGCACCCTCGAAATAAAGATGTTTTTCTCGTGAAAGTTTATTGGTTCTCAAATCCTATGGATTTCACTTAGGAATCCATAGAATTCATCGAGCAAACACGTTCAGGCTCTCTCTCTCTCTCATGCTCTATATCGTGAACTTCCTATTTCAAATTTCTTCATCGTGTGTTGATATATTCTTATGGTTGTTACCTTTTGCCCATTTATTCCTTAAGATTGCGAGGACGCAATTTCTTTAAGGAGGGGAGTCTGTAACAACCCGATATTTTCGTCAATTTTCAAATTGAAGTTTTTAAATTTTAAATTTCAAATGGTTATAAAGTTTGAGGGGCTTTGATTTTTAAATAGTGGTTCATTTGTTTTTGGGCCCTGAAAATTTTAAAAACCCAATACCCTTTCGTTTTTCTTCGACTTAAACCCGATCCCCTCTTTCTCATTTTCTATTATTCGTTCGAAACCTAAAACCACCGAGAGAACAAAAATGGTGGCGGCCTCGTGCTCCATCGATCGTCATCACCAATTAGGGCTTCGGGAGGATCGGCTTCGTCAGTTCGAGTTCAACTTCGTCCTGCCTGCTCGATGGGGCTCGTTTTCATTCGTTCTCCTTCGTTCGAGAATTAGGGCTTCATCAATTAATGGCTGCTCGCCCTCGCGCTCGTTCATCTTCGCTTCCGTTCGTGGCAAAGGTGAGTTTGCTCACATCTAATTCTTGGCTCGAGTTATTTGTGTGTTTTGTTGATTGAATTCTTGGCTGATTATTGCTTCGAATTTTAGTGATTTCGATTTGAATTTGTGTGAGTTTTACTCACATCTATTTCTACTTGGTTTTCTCGGCACTGTTTTGTTGAGATGTTGATGTTTTCGATTTTCGTATGGATGTTGGAGATGATTTCTGGTTTTGGCAATTTCGTATATTTGTGTGATTTGATATCTACGGCAATGATTTCACGACTTTGATACGTTGACTCTCGACTTCACTTCCATATACATTAATGACTTCGGCCACATGAATTTTTGTGTATCGAGTTGGATTAACTTCGTGGCCACCACGAGGTTGACTTCGAGTGACTTCGACTTGTACCTTGCTGAGTTTTAACTTGGATTTGTCGACTGTTTTTGACCTGAGACTTTGATTTCTTTCGTGACTTCACATTTTGACTTCTGGTAAACCCTTGAGTTGTACCACTGCAGATATTCTCAGTCTTGTTTGATTTCCTTGGCCACCGTCTTGATCATGTCCCCTTTGAACTTGAAGTGGCACGTGTTATAAGCTTATCAATTCGATGTTTGACACGGTCAAACTCGGCTCTGACTTGATAATGTGTTCGACTTTTATGTGATTGCTCCACTGGGTTGTTTTGATGTCCTGAGTTGACCTGCTGCCTGGTTATGTTAACATGCGTGTGTAAATATGAATCCATTCACCTAGTATTGCACTTTGGTCTTCATATGTACACTGGGATTGGCAATTTGATAAGTGCTTCGAGTTGCTGCCGTTTCTACTCTTGTTCATGCAGTTTTATATGATGATTATTCAAGTCATTCATACTTTATGTTGTATACATGTGCATGTTATCACTTGATGTTCACTGTTCATGTCATTCTTTTGGCCAGTTTGCTTTGCATTCTCTTTGTGTATTGTCACTACTTCATGTTCATATATGGTTATCCAAAGCCATTCTTTTATTGAGGCTGTGTCACTGATGTTGGCTTGCTCATTGCTCCATTCATTTTTCATACTGGGTTGTTCATGTTTGTGACATTGAACCATATTGTTACTTGTGACATTCTTGTTCTTTACTGTGTACCTGGCCTGCACACATGTGCTTTGATGGTTCAGTGGTGTTTTCTGAAATTTGCAGTAGTCTTCATTGCAGTATTTGCCATTGTTCACCTTGACTTGTTCCTATACACTTTGTTTCAACTTGTTTTGCTGGTGCACTCGTTGCCTGCATCACTTGTTTACTACATTTGCTACTTCCTGAATGTTGCAGTGTTGTTTTATTCACTTGGTGGCATTTTGTTTGCTCACCATTTACACTGTGCAGTACCCCTGCTGCATTCGTTTGATTGTTGTAATTGGGTTTTCGGCTGCAGTTTGTTGTCATCTTTTCTTGACCGCTTTCGCATTTGTCCCTGCAATTTTAATCGACACTTGGCCTTATGGCATTCGCGGCGATGCTTGTGAATTTTCATTAGGTACATCATCACTATAGTGGCAAGGCAGTGCACGCAAGCGTGAACTGCAGCCACACGGTATTCAATGGGTACATCATCACTGTAGTGGCACGGCAGTGCACGCAAGCGTGAACTGCAGCCACACGGTATTGGTTTTGGTATTATCTCTTTTGCTTTTGATTTATGGATCTATTTCGTATTCCAGATGTTGTAGTGGCGAGGCAGTATACGCGTGCGTATACTGCAGCCCTACTCGTGTTGACCTTTTAATTGATGTTCCAATTGTTTTGAATTAGTTCGCGTTATATTTACTGTTATCCGATTTCTTATTTAAGAATCGGATAGGTAAATTTATTTCTGTGACTGTCGTCTAATTATTATTTGATTATTACTGCCTCTATGCGCTAATAACTGAGTTTGAATTAGACTGACTCGGGTATTATTTTCTTTTGAATTTAATACTCGGGTCAGACCGAGCATTTACAGGTTGTAGATATCTTGATTCAGGTTGCTGCTAGAGCTATGAAGTCCTTTCATACCTTTTGGAGTAGTCGACATCATTTATAGAAGTCTGTAATTGTATTGGAAGATATGTATTCATGTATATTATATATGTTAATGTACTTTATATGTAACTTCCAGAGTCGACAGTTGTTGTTGTATCATATGTATTGTACCACGTGTATTGTAACTGACATCAGTTATTGTATATATATATATATATGAGATTCTGTGATCTATTCTTTTGTGTTATTGTGGATCTTGTTAGACCACTACTCTGATAAACACTTTTAAGTGTGGTATATTCATATCTATTTCCGCCTTTGTGATATGAATTATCTGTGACTGATTTATGTTATGCTTATTTCTATATTCGTTTCCGAAGATTATATATAGCCACCGCGTGATAGCTTTGAGTTTGCATCGGTATGTCGGATTTCCTCCTTAAATGAAATGCATGCTATACTATCTGACATATCGGTGCTCGCGCAAAGAAATTACACGGATGGTCGCTCCTCAACAGCCTTATTCTCCGTGCTAGTCGACAGCATTACACCGTAGTGTTCTTGGCTAGCGTGGGTATAGAGGTGGGGCGTCACAGCTTGGTATCAGAGCCAAACTTCGGAACAATATGGAATATTATAACAAGGATCATCGTCCTAAGTCTATTTTAGGAGTCGTGCTTTAGGATTTAATTCGGGTCTTCATACCGTTCTATCCTATTCTCTTTATGATTCCTTGTTTTATCAATCGGGTTTGATTGAAATTCATTTTTGTGAATATCATTTTCTTCTTCCTTCTTTCTTTTCTTAAAGAAGAAGAATTGGTTGAATCTGGCAGTCTTAGCGCTATTCAATCCAGTAGTCCATCTTTGGATGGCATATTCATATCTGCCCAACAACTTTTGGATCTTGTAAAGAATCAAAAGTTTATCTGTGCTTAGTTGAGATAGAGTCGCTGACTTGATCGACTTTTGCCCTGCTATTTTCTGTCTCGAGTACCTTGCTCGTTTTGCTTTGATTTTTCCAATTGTTAATCGATTCTTCTTTTCCGTTTAGTTGTTATCACCTTTGTCGACTTTGATAACTTCTATTTCAGGAATTTTTGGGTATTCCTACTTTGATGGATTGGAATCGAATTCTTCGGATTTTATTCACGTCTTCGAATGTGAATTCTTGTGATTGATTGTTTCTACAATCATTTTTGTGATTTGTCACTTTAAGAATATAAAGGTTTCAATACTAGTAGTAAATATCCAAACTCTGTTATCAAAATGTTTTCAACTCTATTTTCAATACCAAACTCGTTTTTAAAACCGTTTTCCAATCTATTAGTATATACAAATCTTTATTTCACTCGTATGAGAAATCTAATTAAACGGCTTAGTAAAACAAGTGGTATGAAACGCTTGCGTTTGCTTCGTCGGTTAATTCTTGGACTTGTTCGATTGAACCTCATGTGACAATTTTCTAGTGAAGATTTACAATTTGTTCATAAATATTTAAGTTAAGCAAGTGGTTATGGGACATGAAGCTAAACTTTTATATTTACTAACTTAGTGTAATTGACACTTCTCGTTGATCATGACGATCATTTTTACGGTTAGACTAGGCCTCATCGGTGTGATTTCGTCTCACACATATCTCTTGGGCTTTGAGGATTGTCTAGACACCATTTGTGTGATTTCGTTCACACATACCTTTTCGGTTAGACTAGGCCTCATCGGTGTGATTTCGTCTCACACATATCTCTTGGGCTTTGAGGATTGTCTAGACACCACTTGTGTGATTTCATTCACATATACTTTTCTTTTGATTGCGAGGTTAGTTTTGACCTCAATCTGTGTGATTCCGACTCACACATGTGGGGTAGCGCCCCACGGTCTTCGGGCCATTCGTGTATCAAAATTAATGGCTTGCAACCATGAGATAGCGTCTCATTATGCGTTGCACGTGTTGATGATTTTCATGCTCATGTGTAGGTGTGATTCCGTGCTCCCGTTCTCGCTTTGCGTTGCACGTGTTGATGATTTTTCATGCTCGCGTGTAGGTGAGATTCTGTGCTCCCGTTCTCGCTTTGCGTTGCACGTGTTGATGATTTTTCATGCTCGCGTGTAGGTGATATTCCGTGCTCCCGTTCTCGCTTTGCATTGCACGTGTTGGTGAGTTTTCATGCTCGCATGTAGGTGAGTTTTCGTGCTCCCGTTCTCATTATGCGTTGCACGTGCTGATGAATTTTCATGCTCGCATGTAGGTGAGTTTTCGTGCTCCCGTTCTCGCTTTGCGTTACATGTGCTGATGAGTTTTCATGCTCGCGTGTAGGTGAGTTTTCGTGCTCCCGTTCTCGTTATGCGTTACATGTGTTGATGAATTTTCATGCTCGCGTGTAGGTGAGTTTTCATACTCTCCTTCGAGTTTTCATACTCCGTTTGAGTTTTCATACTCTACTTCGAGTTTTCATACTCCGTTTGAGTTTTCATACTCTGTTCGAGTTTTCATACTCCGTTTGAGTTTTCATACTCCGTTTGAGTTTTCATACTCTATTCGAGTTTTCATACTCCGTTTGAGTTTTCATACTCTACTTCGAGTTTTCATACTCCGTTTGAGTTTTCATACTCCGTTTGAGTTTTCGTACTGTGTTCGAGTTTTCATACTCCGTTTGAGTTTTCATACTCCGTTTGAGTTTTCATACTCTGTTCGAGTTTTTATACTCCCGTTCGAGTTTTCATACTTTCATCTTGTGATTTCTGGATTTCTTGTGATTATTTCTAGAATTTGTGCTTCACCAATTTTCGTGATTTCTATTGATAAGTTTTATAAATTTTTGTGCATTGGTGAATTCGTGTGTCATTGACTTGTTATGAATACAAGTTTAGGGTATGATATCCCTTTCTATCTTTGAGAAGATTCTTGTGACACTTTTGATGAATGAAAATCCACTTATCGAAGTTGCTACAGATATCGCTGTTTAAATCACGTGTTTTAAAATTGTTTCAAAATAAAAATCATTTTCAAAATTTTTATAGTTTACGCTTTCAAAAGAATGAGAAAGCGATTTAAACGTTTCAGCAAAATCGAGGACTATGACCCCTTTCTTTTACTGATTCGTTTAATTCTGGACTTGTCCGTTTGAGGGTGAAAATTTGTAAATTCCTTTTATAAAAAAAAAAATTGAAAGAATGTTTTGTGATTGTATTGCCCATTGAGTGCTTTAAGAATTCTGGTCGATGCGCTTGATCAACGTTATCGATAGAAATCTCCTAGACGCTTTGATGAGACAATCAGACACAATAAATTGAATTTTAAAATGTAAATTTTTCTGAAAAGATAATTACATAAAGTAAATTGTAAATTTCGAAAGTTTTAGCTTTTCGGGAAAGAATATTATTTAAAACAACTCTTTTCCGACACTTCTATTCTGGTGATTCCCGTGGGAACCAAGACTCTATCGTTTGTACCAATGCTTATCGTGTTAGTTTGCATGCCATTCTCTTGCAAAAGAGAACGTGCTGTCTCTTGTGTTTCTAAATCATTAATGCCTATTGAGACTAGATATGTCACTCATGATTTAGTGCTCTTGGCTATTGATTTCGTTCTTCAAGATTTGGCATCATTATTTTGGGTAAGAAATTTGTTCTCTACCCTGATCATGAATCTTGGGAATATTTATTTCTCATAAGGAACATGATTTGCGTCAACCACGTTGACTCGAGCTCCATACATCTTATGATCTTGATATTATTTACCACTCCCGGATGGAAAATCGTGTTGCCGATGCGCTTGTCGTAGGCAAACAAGTGGTTGTTCTTTGATGATGTCCGAATGGAATCATCTTTTCACCAGGTTCATTAGACGTTTCGATGTACTTCGTTTTATTGAGCTTCGTCTCATTCCTTTTAGGGACTTACGTCTGATGTTCTTTTATGTTGATCGGTTCATTGGACGTACCGTTTTAATACTACGTCGGCGTTCCGAATTAATGAAGCTTTGATTCATCTGACGTATCGTTATTGTACTACGCTGTTGTTCCAAATTAATCGTGTTTCACCTATGAAAGGTGTTGTGCGTTTCAGTCGGTCGGGAAAGTTAGTGCCTCGATATATTGGGCCATTTCCTATCACTGAACGTATTGGTTTCTTGGCTTATCGCCTCTTATTACCGGCTCAATTTTCTGTTATTCATGACGTGTTTCACGCGTCTTTCTTTTACGGAAATGCCTTAGGGATTCCCATTTTTATTCTTGAGCCCGGTATTATTGAAGAAATTGAAGTTTCACCAGATTTGACTTTGAGCAACATTCTATTCACATCAATGCTTCGGGGGTTCAGCACCCTCGAAATAAAGATGTTTTTCTCGTGAAAGTTTATTGGTTCTCAAATCCTATGGATTTCACTTAGGAATCCATAGAATTCATCGAGCAAACACGTTCAGGCTCTCTCTCTCTCATGCTCTATATCGTGAACTTCCTATTTCAAATTTCTTCATCGTGTGTTGATATATTCTTATGGTTGTTACCTTTTGCCCATTTATTCCTTAAGATTGCGAGGACGCAATTTCTTTAAGGAGGGGAGTCTGTAACAACCCGATATTTTCGTCAATTTTCAAATTGAAGTTTTTAAATTTTAAATTTCAAATGGTTATAAAGTTTGAGGGGCTTTGATTTTTAAATAGTGGTTCATTTGTTTTTGGGCCCTGAAAATTTTAAAAACCCAATACCCTTTCGTTTTTCTTCGACTTAAACCCGATCCCCTCTTTCTCATTTTCTATTATTCGTTCGAAACCTAAAACCACCGAGAGAACAAAAATGGTGGCGGCCTCGTGCTCCATCGATCGTCATCACCAATTAGGGCTTCGGGAGGATCGGCTTCGTCAGTTCGAGTTCAACTTCGTCCTGCCTGCTCGATGGGGCTCGTTTTCATTCGTTTCCTTCGTTCGAGAATTAGGGCTTCATCAATTAATGGCTGCTCGCCCTCGCGCTCGTTCATCTTCGCTTCCGTTCGTGGCAAAGGTGAGTTTGCTCACATCTAATTCTTGGCTCGAGTTATTTGTGTGTTTTGTTGATTGAATTCTTGGCTGATTATTGCTTCGAATTTTAGTGATTTCGATTTGAATTTGTGTGAGTTTTACTCACATCTATTTCTACTTGGTTTTCTCGGCACTGTTTTGTTGAGATGTTGATGTTTTCGATTTTCGTATGGATGTTGGAGATGATTTCTGGTTTTGGCAATTTCGTATATTTGTGTGATTTGATATCTACGGCAATGATTTCACGACTTTGATACGTTGACTCTCGACTTCACTTCCATATACATTAATGACTTCGGCCACATGAATTTTTGTGTATCGAGTTGGATTAACTTCGTGGCCACCACGAGGTTGACTTCGAGTGACTTCGACTTGTACCTTGCTGAGTTTTAACTTGGATTTGTCGACTGTTTTTGACCTGAGACTTTGATTTCTTTCGTGACTTCACATTTTGACTTCTGGTAAACCCTTGAGTTGTACCACTGCAGATATTCTCAGTCTTGTTTGATTTCCTTGGCCACCGTCTTGATCATGTCCCCTTTGAACTTGAAGTGGCACGTGTTATAAGCTTATCAATTCGATGTTTGACACGGTCAAACTCGGCTCTGACTTGATAATGTGTTCGACTTTTATGTGATTGCTCCACTGGGTTGTTTTGATGTCCTGAGTTGACCTGCTGCCTGGTTATGTTAACATGCGTGTGTAAATATGAATCCATGCACCTAGTATTGCACTTTGGTCTTCATATGTACACTGGGATTGGCAATTTGATAAGTGCTTCGAGTTGCTGCCGTTTCTACTCTTGTTCATGCAGTTTTATATGATGATTATTCAAGTCATTCATACTTTATGTTGTATACATGTGCATGTTATCACTTGATGTTCACTGTTCATGTCATTCTTTTGGCCAGTTTGCTTTGCATTCTCTTTGTGTATTGTCACTACTTCATGTTCATATATGGTTATCCAAAGCCATTCTTTTATTGAGGCTGTGTCACTGATGTTGGCTTGCTCATTGCTCCATTCATTTTTCATACTGGGTTGTTCATGTTTGTGACATTGAACCATATTGTTACTTGTGACATTCTTGTTCTTTACTGTGTACCTGGCCTGCACACATGTGCTTTGATGGTTCAGTGGTGTTTTCTGAAATTTGCAGTAGTCTTCATTGCAGTATTTGCCATTGTTCACCTTGACTTGTTCCTATACACTTTGTTTCAACTTGTTTTGCTGGTGCACTCGTTGCCTGCATCACTTGTTTACTACATTTGCTACTTCCTGAATGTTGCAGTGTTGTTTTATTCACTTGGTGGCATTTTGTTTGCTCACCATTTACACTGTGCAGTACCCCTGCTGCATTCGTTTGATTGTTGTAATTGGGTTTTCGGCTGCAGTTTGTTGTCATCTTTTCTTGACCGCTTTCGCATTTGTCCCTGCAATTTTAATCGACACTTGGCCTTATGGCATTCGCGGCGATGCTTGTGAATTTTCATTGGGTACATCATCACTATAGTGGCAAGGCAGTGCACGCAAGCGTGAACTGCAGCCACACGGTATTCAATGGGTACATCATCACTGTAGTTGTAACGACCCAGAATTTTTATTAATTAAAAATTTGAATATTTAATTAATTTTAAATATTAATAAGTAAATTTATATGTCAAATAAATTTTTATTTGAATTATTGGATTTAACTGAATAATTAAATCGATAACTTAATATGTTAAATTATGGAAATAATTGAAAATTGAGTTAAAAATGATTGTAAATAATTTGGAAAATTTTATTTTATCATATTGAAGTTAGAACGATATTTTAGAACTTTTAAAATCGAATTAAAAGTTAATTTGTGAAAATTGAATATTTTAATATTTAATAATCGACTGTAAAATAGTCAATTTTTGAACAGTCTCAGAATTGAACGAAACTAGTTCCATTGGATCCGTAATAGTTAGTTATTACCGGATTTCAATTTTCGTGTCAATCGGAGCTATCGTTTGATCGTGGCAGCTCGAAACGCATCGATTTATTTTTAATTTAAATTTGGCGAGTCAAAATAGCCATTTTTCAAAAAGTCTCGGATTTCGACGAAACCAGTTTCATCGGATCCGTAATGTGATATTATTGTAAGGTTTCAAATTTCAAGTCAATTGGATTTACCGTTTGTCCGGTACAAATTAAAACGCCTAGAAATCGACTTAAATCGGTTTAATTTAAATTGAACGTTTTCAGCCATAACTCGCACATACTTCCGAATTAGCTTCCGAAACTTGTTCCATTGTGTCCGGAACGCGGGTAAACCCTAGGTACGCTGGTTACGGCGTCTAAATCGGAGTTCGGAATTCCCGGGATGAATAGTGTTTACGCTTGCTTTTTCTATAAAAGGAGACACACACCCTTCATTAAAAAAAAAAAAATAGAAACATTAAACCCTAGCCGGCCCTAGAAACATGAATGGCCAGAAATTTCCCAATTTCAACTCTCAAAATCTCTCAATCCACTCGTTTTTAGAAAAAGTTGTTAACTAAAGAATCGAAGAGCTCGCCGAATACTTCAAATCCATACGGATATGATCATGTTTGGAGCGACGTGGAGGGGTATAGGGGGCCGCGTCCACTGGGAGCTGCGCACGTATTTCGAGGTGCTTGCCATGGCCGAGCTCCACCAGGGTCAGGCCGAACCTAGAGCATGTTGAAGGCTTCGATTTGGCACTTCCCGATCGAGTTTTCGTTGAGCGTGGAGTTTGCAATGTTTAACCCTAAATCAAGAATTGGGTTTCATGAAGACGGCTTGGATACTGGAGATGAAAACGTGATTTGGGAAGATGAAAGGGACGGCCAGATCTGAAGCAAAGAGAGTGGATGGTGGATGATGGATGTGGGTTTTAAAATTTTAGTTTATGTTGTAATTTATGTATATAAATCGTGTACAAACTTCAAAAATTCATATCTTTTTCATACGAGGTCGAAAAAATGCAAACTCAGTTGCGTTGGAATCGTGTGGACGAGCACTACGCGATGGAGTTGGTTTGGAGTCGTTTGGAGTTAGTGAGAATTTCGGGTAAAATTAAACGCGCGTTTAATTTTATTCGAAATAAAAGCTAAAACGGAAATTTAAAACCAAGGTGAGAACTTCTCACTCAATCGAATCAGTTTCGATTTTATTTTAAATAGTTAGATTTAAAATATTTGAATGCATGTTTGAATGATGATTGATATCTATTGATTGTTAAAATAGACATTATGCGCCGTTAGTAAGCGGATGTTATTTATTAAAAACATATACCGCGAATATTTCATAAACAGTGAAATTGGTATTATATATAATATCAATATATATATATTGGCATATGTATATATTGCAGTTGATTGATTTCCCGCATTTTTTGTTTAGCGGATGAGACCCTATTACGCCGTTATTAAGCGGATAATATTTAATAAGAACATATACCGCGATAATTTCGTACTGGAGCGAAATTGGTATTGTGCTAATGTTTTTGGATGCAGGAAAACAGGTTGGAGGGATCCAACTGGATTCCTCAACAGTTTTTATTTGATTTCAGATATTTGGATATTTGATGGATTTTCATATTGATATATGATATCGTTGTAGTCGTGATTGACTATTTGGTGTGTAGCATCATTGGACCCAGATTTTGGGATTTTAAAATGTTTTTAAAAGTGATTTTTGAAAAGATAAAATATTTTTGGAATTGATCCATTATAAATAAATGAACGTTATAATTTTTAAAGTTATAAAAATTATAATTTTTGAGAAATACAGTTAAAAGCTGATTTTTGAGAAATATGAACTAAAGATTTTATAAAATAGTTTAGATTGGATTTTTGAATATATTATAAAAGTTTAAATATAGGATTTATAAAATTTGATTATTTTATAAATCGAAGTGGTGAAATTTTAAAGGAATTTAAAGACGTTTTAAAGAATAATATAAACTGATTTATATTAAGAGATTTATAAATGGATATTTATAAATTGAAATATTGACATTATAAAACGAGTTTTATAAGTGTTTGAATGATTTGTAAATGAATTTCATTAATGAAGGAAATTTATAGAATTATATAACGGTGAAGTTATAAATGGAATTTTATAAACAATAGGTTTATAAAATTTGTACAGTTCAAAGGAACGATTTTTGCAAATAAATAAATTATAAGTGTTTGACTTATAATTTGGACTTTTGGTTTATAATTAAGATTATAAATCGAATAGGTTAATAAAGGAATTTATAAAAAGGAAGTTGTTATGAAATAAATAGAAATAGAATTTATAAACGTTGTTTTATAAATTCGCAAACGACTTATTTTGATAAGTTAATTTTTGTAACTTATTTAATGGAGTTATATTCACGTTTTTGAATAGTGAATAACACGTTAAAGAAATTGTTTTGAATGTGATGTTTTAAATAGAATTAAAACAATCTAACGATGTTTTTAAACATGTTGAGATTCGAAACCATAGATTTCAACATTTATTGTTGAAATAGATGTTTCGAGAAATAAAAGGAAATGTGGACTATAACACTGTTGTTATAGTAAATGATTTCCGAAAGGAAATGTTTTGTATAGTATTGGGATTTATATATCTATTTAATTTCGAATCCCTATACTAGTGATTTTGGGTTGTTGTAACGATGTTTTACGTAACATTCGTTTTGGCCCAAACAAATATGTTTAAGTGAATGATTTCCTTAAAGAATGAAATATATACTTAATTCGATTTAAGTATATTGAATATTTTCTAAGTGTTGAAAATAAAAGAGATTTGTGAATTACTTATGAATAAATAAGTATGGAAATGTTTTCCAATATGAAATGAATAATTAGAATTTATCTTTTTGAAGATAAATTGAAATGAAGAATTGAAATCGTATATGCATGGATATTTTGAAATATAAATTAATTATGGAATTTATAAATGAAAAGTGGAATTTGTTTGAAAATAAATATTGATTTATTTTTGAAGTATTGAAATTATATATCTTGTAAAGATATTTTGGAAAATAAATAATTTGGAAAATTATTTGGAATCTGGTGATGTATGCATATCCATTGATAGTTCAATAGCCGACTATCAATATTTCCCTTTGAATGGGTATTTGATGTGATTTGTTTGAATTTGAATGCACACTTATTTTTGAATAAGCGCTCACTATTCGGGTTAACCGGGAAAGGACCATGGGGTCGTATAACCCATTCCGAATATGTGATACGTCGTTGTGAATTGCATTTGAAGATCGGTGTTGAAGACCGGTATTTGCGAGAGCGATAGGATGACCTATCGATTGTTTCTGCACCGAGTCGCGCCGGTATAGAAACTCCCTAAGTGATGGGAAATCCGATCAGGATTGTGAATATCCGGATTGCAAGGACTTCTTTGTAAGTGCCTTCGGTTTTGTTCGATCCCGGAACAGACTTGTATGGATTGTATGTCTGACATTACAAGTTGAGATATAAAGCCGATTTCTTTCAAATATATTTCTGTTGGTGGCGGAGAATTTATTCTTTGCTTAACACCCTTCTCTGTGACGTACGAGCTCAGAGGTTATATAGTTGAAGTTATCAGCGATATATTCCCAGTTTGGTAATGTGACATGCTGAGTGATGCTGAAATGATCATTGTGTTGATTATTTGTGATAGGATCATTTATTTGATCGTCTATCTTAGTGATCATTGTGTTGATCATTTGTTGACCCAAAGCATGGCTTTTGTATAAAGTATGTTTTTGTGGACGTGAATTCGTCGAGCCTCACATCCCGGAAATGGTCAAAACAGGAAAGAAGCAGCAAGGTTATGAGGGGTAGCACCCTTTAGGATGTGTCCATTTCCTTCTGGAAAAGGGTGGTATCATGGTATGGAGCCCAGATACTTACTCATGTTGAAAACACTTTATGATTGTGTGAATTGATTACGAGCGCTCGGTTGATAAAGGTCCCAAAGGACCGGGGGATGGCATATTCGGTCAGTTGTTACTCAGTTAGGAGTAACCCGGCCTTGTGTTGGTAGAGATCCGGTTTGGTTCTCGGGGATGTCCATCCAGAGGCATTCTCATGTGGCAATGGGAAGTTCCTTGGCCTGACCATTTGTTGGAAATCCAAAGAAACAATACGTGACTTGTACGGTTTTAGTTGTATAACCTACCATGGAATGTGGCGGTAACCTGCTATTGAACATGGTTAGCTATAGTAGGCATACGATAATGGTCGTATGTTGGCTAAGATTTATATCTTTATTTTTGAAATGAATTTACTACACTATGCACTAGTAATAATATCAAATGTTATTTTAAATGCGTATCAAGCATCTTTGACTGTCATAAGGAGAAATCTCCTCCGATTCTGCGTTTGCATTGTGTGTGTGTGCGGGAGGCCTTATGGTAGTCTCATTTTTAAAAGCATTGCGAATTGAATTTAAAAATATTCCTCTATTTGATTTTAAAGATAAATAAACTGTTTTGAGTTCTCACACCAGTCACATGACTGACTCGGAGTTTATTGTTTTCTTTCCTAAACTCTGGGTGCCCACCAATTTCCACACGGGCAGTCAAGAGTTAGGTTTATCAGGATATTCTGGATATTCTGGAGTTGCTGGAGGCAAGCTGGATGGCATGGCGTATTACTAGTTTATATAGTATTTCTTTTTCCGCTGCACTGTTTGATGTTGTATGTTGTTGTTGTACACTCTGATGATATGAGGTAATGAAATATGATGAAATGTAATAACTGTAGTTCTTTGTTTAAAGATTATTCATTTATTATTATATGTTGTTCCGCTGCGAATTGTGAGATTCTGATGTTGTTCTGTTGTTTTCTGTCCCGTCCTATTTTCTTCTGTTTTTCTCCTTTTTCTCTATTCTCTTTTTCTTTCTATTTCTAAATTTTCTATCTTCTTTTCCCTCTATCTTCTACCTTTTTCTCTCTTCTTCTATCTCTTTCTTTTTCTTAAATTCTTTTTAAAAACCCATAACATTCCGTGTTTTCGGCCTTCGATTTCTCGGCAGTCGATAAAGTGAGTGTCGATGTCGAATTTTCGAAAGAACGAAAATCCGTACTGTTACATTTGGTATCAGAGCTGATGGTTAAGCGACAACCATGGTTCTGTTGGGTATTACTCATTAGAGATAGAGTCAGCAGTACTCTAGAATGAGTTGAGTGTAATAATAGCTATGAGAGCGTATTTGTTAGTGAATATAAAATTGTTTTATATTGTGATGATTGGTTTATTGAGTGGCATATGAACTTTCGTCAGCACAGCCTCGAAACTGAGCCGAAGGGGTTTCTAAACACTTGAATAGAACAATTCGACACAATATTGATTTTAAAATTGGGTAAATGAAATAATTTTACCTTGATTATATTTTATATATAAAGGAATAATTTTTAGAATTATTAGAGTATATAAGTTGATTGTTTAGTTGTTTGAATAATCTAAATAAAAGAATAATTGTATAAGTAAAAGAATTATAAGAGTTGAATTATAATTAAAGTGATTTACAATTGTGAAATAAACTTATATATGAGAAGTGAAACTTTATGGATATATCTATGAATATGAGTTGTGAATAAAAATGAATTTAAAGTTAAATGGAAAATTTACTTTAGAATTTGGAATCTGAATTTATTTACAAGTGGGAATTTAAGTTATGAAAAACAAATGATGTTTGTTAAATGGAATATAACTTAAGAGTTGTTGAATATGACTTGTAAATAAAATGAGTTTGAATAAGTAATGAAATTTGACATTGGTAAAGGTTAAATAAAAATTTACTTAGAATTGAAATCTGAATTGATTTATAAGATGGAAATATAACTTAAGTTATGTAATAGAATTCAACTTTGTAATTGAATTCAAATTGAAAGTAAATAAATTTGAATAGAATTGAATGTGGATTAGATTTAAATTAGTAAATGATAACTAATTAAAATTGAGAATGAATGTTGATAAAATCCAATGTTAATAAATCAAATATGATTTAGAGTGAAAACCAATTCATTAAATATGAATGAGAATATGAATGAATGTTTATTGGATATGGATGTTAGTTGGTTGATGGTTGAATATATATTGCATTTGTTGTTTTACTACATTGCTATGTTGACATATATAGTTATTATGTTGCTATATGTTGTATATTGATATTATTGTCTATATGCATGATTCTTATGTTGTTTGTTGAGTTTAGTAGGTGCGGATCGCGTTTGCTTCGCATTTGGAGTTCGCTTTAGCGCTATATTAGCCGTATATGCTCGCTAATAAAATATAAGGTACATATCTCGGATTAAATATCGCACTTTTATACTTTTTTCCCTGCGGGATGCCTCATTACTTGATGAGATGTATATTTGTGATATATATACTGTCATTTTTTTTTCGGATCGAGCCGCGCAAAGGAGACTATGGCGAATTTTTCCGGAAATTTAAGGCGTTAGAAAAATTTGAGAAAAATTGGAAAATTTTGAAAACTTTAAACTTTGTTTTAAAGTTGAAAGTTAAATGATATAATTGTTTTTGAAAAGATAACTAAGTATGATTTGAAAACTTAGTAAAGATTTGAAAGAAGTTTAATTATAAATTTTGGAAAGTTAATAGATTCTGTAATTTTCTTACTTGTAATTTCGGGGACGAAATTCTTTTAAGGGGGAAAGATTGTAACGACCCAGAATTTTTATTAATTAAAAATTTGAATATTTAATTAATTTTAAATATTAATAAGTAAATTTATAAGTCAAATAAATTTTTATTTGAATTATTGGATTTAACTGAATAATTAAATCGATAACTTAATATGTTAAATTATGGAAATAATTGAAAATTGAGTTAAAAATGATTGTAAATAATTTGGAAAATTTTATTTTATCATATTGAAGTTAGAACGATATTTTAGAACTTTTAAAATCGAATTAAAAGTTAATTTGTGAAAATTGAATATTTTAATATTTAATAATCGACTGTAAAATAGTCAATTTTTGAACAGTCTCAGAATTGAACGAAACCAGTTCCATTGGATCCGTAATAGTTAGTTATTACCGGATTTCAATTTTCGTGTCAATCGGAGCTATCGTTTGATCGTGGCAGCTCGAAACGCATCGATTTATTTTTAATTTAAATTTGGCGAGTCAAAATAGCCATTTTTCAAAAAGTCTCGGATTTCGACGAAACCAGTTTCATCGGATCCGTAATGTGATATTATTGTAAGGTTTCAAATTTCAAGTCAGTTGGATTTACCGTTTGTCCGGTACAAATTAAAACGCCTAGAAATTGACTTAAATCGGTTTAATTTAAATTGAACGTTTTCAGCCATAACTCGCACATACTTCCGAATTAGCTTCCGAAACTTGTTCCATTGTGTCCGGAACGCGGGGTAAACCCTAGGTACGCTGGTTACGGCGTCTAAATCGGAGTTCGGAATTCCCGGGATGAATAGTGTTTACGCTTGCTTTTTCTATAAAAGGAGACACACACCCTTCATTAAAAAAAAAATAGAAACATTAAACCCTAGCCGGCCCTAGAAACATGAATGGCCAGAAATTTCCCAATTTCAACTCTCAAAATCTCTCAATCCACTCGTTTTTAGAAAAAGTTGTTAACTAAAGAATCGAAGAGCTCGCCGAATACTTCAAATCCATACGGATATGATCATGTTTGGAGCGACGTGGAGGGGTATAGGGGGCCGCGTCCACTGGGAGCTACGCACGTATTTCGAGGTGCTTGCCATGGCCGAGCTCCACCAGGGTCAGGCCGAACCTAGAGCATGTTGAAGGCTTCGATTTGGCACTTCCCGATCGAGTTTTCGTTGAGCGTGGAGTTTGCAATGTTTAACCCTAAATCAAGAATTGGGTTTCATGAAGACGGCTTGGATACTGGAGATGAAAACGTGATTTGGGAAGATGAAAGGGACGGCCAGATCTGAAGCAAAGAGAGTGGATGGTGGATGATGTATGTGGGTTTTAAAATTTTAGTTTATGTTGTAATTTATGTATATAAATCGTGTACAAACTTCAAAAATTCATATCTTTTTCATACGAGGTCGAAAAAATGCAAACTCAGTTGCGTTGGAATCGTGTGGACGAGCACTACGCGATGGAGTTGGTTTGGAGTCGTTTGGAGTTAGTGAGAATTTCGGGTAAAATTAAACGCGCGTTTAATTTTATTCGAAATAAAAGCTAAAACGGAAATTTAAAACCAAGGTGAGAACTTCTCACTCAATCGAATCAGTTTCGATTTTATTTTAAATAGTTAGATTTAAAATATTTGAATGCATGTTTGAATGATGATTGATATCTATTGATTGTTAAAATAGACATTATGCGCCGTTAGTAAGCGGATGTTATTTATTAAAAACATATACCGCGAATATTTCATAAACAGTGAAATTGGTATTATATATAATATCAATATATATATATTGGCATATGTATATATTGCAGTTGATTGATTTCCCGCATTTTTTGTTTAGCGGATGAGACCCTATTACGCCGTTATTAAGCGGATAATATTTAATAAGAACATATACCGCGATAATTTCGTACTGGAGCGAAATTGGTATTGTGCTAATGTTTTTGGATGCAGGAAAACAGGTTGGAGGGATCCAACTGGATTCCTCAACAGTTTTTATTTGATTTCAGATATTTGGATATTTGATGGATTTTCATATTGATATATGATATCGTTGTAGTCGTGATTGACTATTTGGTGTGTAGCATCATTGGACCCAGATTTTGGGATTTTAAAATGTTTTTAAAAGTGATTTTTGAAAAGATAAAATATTTTTGGAATTGATCCATTATAAATAAATGAACGTTATAATTTTTAAAGTTATAAAAATTATAATTTTTGAGAAATACAGTTAAAAGCTGATTTTTGAGAAATATGAACTAAAGATTTTATAAAATAGTTTAGATTGGATTTTTGAATATATTATAAAAGTTTAAATATAGGATTTATAAAATTTGATTATTTTATAAATCGAAGTGGTGAAATTTTAAAGGAATTTAAAGACGTTTTAAAGAATAATATAAACTGATTTATATTAAGAGATTTATAAATGGATATTTATAAATTGAAATATTGACATTATAAAACGAGTTTTATAAGTGTTTGAATGATTTGTAAATGAATTTCATTAATGAAGGAAATTTATAGAATTATATAACGGTGAAGTTATAAATGGAATTTTATAAACAATAGGTTTATAAAATTTGTACAGTTCAAAGGAACGATTTTTGCAAATAAATAAATTATAAGTGTTTGACTTATAATTTGGACTTTTGGTTTATAATTAAGATTATAAATCGAATAGGTTAATAAAGGAATTTATAAAAAGGAAGTTGTTATGAAATAAATAGAAATAGAATTTATAAACGTTGTTTTATAAATTCGCAAACGACTTATTTTGATAAGTTAATTTTTGTAACTTATTTAATGGAGTTATATTCACGTTTTTGAATAGTGAATAACACGTTAAAGAAATTGTTTTGAATGTGATGTTTTAAATAGAATTAAAACAATCTAACGATGTTTTTAAACATGTTGAGATTCGAAACCATAGATTTCAACATTTATTGTTGAAATAGATGTTTCGAGAAATAAAAGGAAATGTGGACTATAACACTGTTGTTATAGTAAATGATTTCCGAAAGGAAATGTTTTGTATAGTATTGGGATTTATATATCTATTTAATTTCGAATCCCTATACTAGTGATTTTGGGTTGTTGTAACGATGTTTTACGTAACATTCGTTTTGGCCCAAACAAATATGTTTAAGTGAATGATTTCCTTAAAGAATGAAATATATACTTAATTCGATTTAAGTATATTGAATATTTTCTAAGTGTTGAAAATAAAAGAGATTTGTGAATTACTTATGAATAAATAAGTATGGAAATGTTTTCCAATATGAAATGAATAATTAGAATTTATCTTTTTGAAGATAAATTGAAATGAAGAATTGAAATCGTATATGCATGGATATTTTGAAATATAAATTAATTATGGAATTTATAAATGAAAAGTGGAATTTGTTTGAAAATAAATATTGATTTATTTTTGAAGTATTGAAATTATATATCTTGTAAAGATATTTTGGAAAATAAATAATTTGGAAAATTATTTGGAATCTGGTGATGTATGCATATCCATTGATAGTTCAATAGCCGACTATCAATATTTCCCTTTGAATGGGTATTTGATGTGATTTGTTTGAATTTGAATGCACACTTATTTTTGAATAAGCGCTCACTATTCGGGTTAACCGGGAAAGGACCATGGGGTCGTATAACCCATTCCGAATATGTGATACGTCGTTGTGAATTGCATTTGAAGATCGGTGTTGAAGACCGGTATTTGCGAGAGCGATAGGATGACCTATCGATTGTTTCTGCACCGAGTCGCGCCGGTATAGAAACTCCCTAAGTGATGGGAAATCCGATCAGGATTGTGAATATCCGGATTGCAAGGACTTCTTTGTAAGTGCCTTCGGTTTTGTTCGATCCCGGAACAGACTTGTATGGATTGTATGTCTGACATTACAAGTTGAGATATAAAGCCGATTTCTTTCAAATATATTTCTGTTGGTGGCGGAGAATTTATTCTTTGCTTAACACCCTTCTCTGTGACGTACGAGCTCAGAGGTTATATAGTTGAAGTTATCAGCGATATATTCCCAGTTTGGTAATGTGACATGCTGAGTGATGCTGAAATGATCATTGTGTTGATTATTTGTGATAGGATCATTTATTTGATCGTCTATCTTAGTGATCATTGTGTTGATCATTTGTTGACCCAAAGCATGGCTTTTGTATAAAGTATGTTTTTGTGGACGTGAATTCGTCGAGCCTCACATCCCGGAAATGGTCAAAACAGGAAAGAAGCAGCAAGGTTATGAGGGGTAGCACCCTTTAGGATGTGTCCATTTCCTTCTGGAAAAGGGTGGTATCATGGTATGGAGCCCAGATACTTACTCATGTTGAAAACACTTTATGATTGTGTGAATTGATTACGAGCGCTCGGTTGATAAAGGTCCCAAAGGACCGGGGGATGGCATATTCGGTCAGTTGTTACTCAGTTAGGAGTAACCCGGCCTTGTGTTGGTAGAGATCCGGTTTGGTTCTCGGGGATGTCCATCCAGAGGCATTCTCATGTGGCAATGGGAAGTTCCTTGGCCTGACCATTTGTTGGAAATCCAAAGAAACAATACGTGACGTGTACGGTTTTAGTTGTATAACCTGCCATGGAATGTGGCGGTAACCTGCTATTGAACATGGTTAGCTATAGTAGGCATACGATAATGGTCGTATGTTGGCTAAGATTTATATCTTTATTTTTGAAATGAATTTACTACACTATGCACTAGTAATAATATCAAATGTTATTTTAAATGCGTATCAAGCATCTTTGACTATCATAAGGAGAAATCTCCTCCGATTCTGCGTTTGCATTGTGTGTGTGTGCGGGAGGCCTTATGGTAGTCTCATTTTTAAAAGCATTGCGAATTGAATTTAAAAATATTCCTCTATTTGATTTTAAAGATAAATAAACTGTTTTGAGTTCTCACACCAGTCACATGACTGACTCGGAGTTTATTGTTTTCTTTCCTAAACTCTGGGTGCCCACCAATTTCCACACGGGCAGTCAAGAGTTAGGTTTATCAGGATATTCTGGATATTTTGGAGTTGCTGGAGGCAAGCTGGATGGCATGGCGTATTACTAGTTTATATAGTATTTCTTTTTCCGCTGCACTGTTTGATGTTGTATGTTGTTGTTGTACACTCTGATGGTATGATGTAATGAAATATGATGAAATGTAATAACTGTAGTTCTTTGTTTAAAGATTATTCATTTATTATTATATGTTGTTCCGCTGCGAATTGTGAGATTCTGATGTTGTTCTGTTGTTTTCTGTCCCGTCCTATTTTCTTCTGTTTTTCTCCTTTTTCTCTATTCTCTTTTTCTTTCTATTTCTAAATTTTCTATCTTCTTTTCCCTCTATCTTCTACCTTTTTCTCTCTTCCTCTATCTCTTTCTTTTTCTTAAATTCTTTTTAAAAACCCATAACATTCCGTGTTTTCGGCCTTCGATTTCTCGGCAGTCGATAAAGTGAGTGTCGATGTCGAATTTTCGAAAGAACGAAAATCCGTACTGTTACAGTAGTGGCACGGCAGTGCACGCAAGCGTGAACTGCAGCCACACGGTATTGGTTTTGGTATTATCTCTTTTGCTTTTGATTTATGGATCTATTTCGTATTCCAGATGTTGTAGTGGCGAGGCAGTATACGCGTGCGTATACTGCAGCCCTACTCGTGTTGACCTTTTAATTGATGTTCCAATTGTTTTGAATTAGTTCGCGTTATATTTACTGTTATCCGATTTCTTATTTAAGAATCGGATAGGTAAATTTATTTCTGTGACTGTCGTCTAATTATTATTTGATTATTACTGCCTCTATGCACTAATAACTGAGTTTGAATTAGACTGACCCGGCTATTATTTTCTTTTGAATTTAATACTCGGGTCAGACCGAGCATTTACAGGTTGTAGATATCTTGATTCAGGTTGCTGCTAGAGCTATGAAGTCCTTTCATACCTTTTGGAGTAGTCGACATCATTTATAGAAGTCTGTAATTGTATTGGAAGATATGTATTCATGTATATTATATATGTTAATGTACTTTATATGTAACTTCCAGAGTCGACAGTTGTTGTTGTATCATATGTATTGTACCACGTGTATTGTAACTGACATCAGTTATTGTGTATATATATATATATGAGATTCTGTGATCTATTCTTTTGTGTTATTGTGGATCTTGTTAGACCACTACTCTGATAAACACTTTTAAGTGTGGTATATTCATATCTATTTCCGCCTTTGTGATATGAATTATCTGTGACTGATTTATGTTATGCTTATTTCTATATTCGTTTCCGAAGATTATATATAGCCACCGCGTGATAGCTTTGAGTTTGCATCGGTATGTCGGATTTCCTCCTTAAATGAAATGCATGCTATACTATCTGACATATCGGTGCTCGCGCAAAGAAATTACACGGATGGTCGCTCCTCAACAGCCTTATTCTCCGTGCTAGTCGACAGCATTACACCGTAGTGTTCTTGGCTAGCGTGGGTATAGAGGTGGGGCGTCACAGCTTGGTATCAGAGCCAAACTTCGGAACAATATGGAATATTATAACAAGGATCATCGTCCTAAGTCTATTTTAGGAGTCGTGCTTTAGGATTTAATTCGGGTCTTCGTACCGTTCTATCCTATTCTCTTTATGATTCCTTGTTTTATCAATCGGGTTTGATTGAAATTCATTTTTGTGAATATCATTTTCTTCTTCCTTCTTTCTTTTCTTAAAGAAGAAGAATTGGTTGAATCTGGCAGTCTTAGCGCTATTCAATCCAGTAGTCCATCTCTGGATGGCATATTCATATCTGCCCAACAACTTTTGGATCTTGTAAAGAATCAAAAGTTTATCTGTGCTTAGTTGAGATAGAGTCGCTGACTTGATCGACTTTTGCCCTGCTATTTTCTGTCTCGAGTACCTTGCTCGTTTTGCTTTGATTTTTCCAATTGTTAATCGATTCTTCTTTTCCGTTTAGTTGTTATCACCTTTGTCGACTTTGATAACTTCTATTTCAGGAATTTTTGGGTATTCCTACTTTGATGGATTGGAATCGAATTCTTCGGATTTTATTCACGTCTTCGAATGTGAATTCTTGTGATTGATTGTTTCTACAATCATTTTTGTGATTTGTCACTTTAAGAATATAAAGGTTTCAATACTAGTAGTAAATATCCAAACTCTTTTATCAAAATGTTTTCAACTCTATTTTCAATACCAAACTCGTTTTTAAAACCGTTTTCCAATCTATTAGTATATACAAATCTTTATTTCACTCGTATGAGAAATCTAATTAAACGGCTTAGTAAAACAAATGGTATGAAATGCTTGCGTTTGCTTCGTCGGTTAATTCTTGGACTTGTTCGATTGAACCTCATGTGACAATTTTCTAGTGAAGATTTACAATTTGTTCATAAATATTTAAGTTAAGCAAGTGGTTATGGGACATGAAGCTAAACTTTTATATTTACTAACTTAGTGTAATTGACACTTCTCGTTGATCATGACGATCATTTTTACGGTTAGACTAGGCCTCATCGGTGTGATTTCGTATCACACATATCTCTTGGGCTTTGAGGATTGTCTAGACACCATTTGTGTGATTTCGTTCACACATACCTTTTCGGTTAGAGTATGCCTCATCGGTGTGATTTCGTCTCACACATATCTCTTGGGCTTTGAGGATTGTCTAGACACCACTTATGTGATTTCATTCACATATACTTTTCTTTTGATTGCGAGGTTAGTTTTGACCTCAATCTGTGTGATTCCGACTCACACATGTGGGGTAGCGCCCCACGGTCTTCGGGCCATTCGTGTGTCAAAATTAATGGCTTGCAACCATGAGATAGCGTCTCATTATGCGTTGCACGTGTTGATGATTTTCATGCTCATGTGTAGGTGAGATTCCGTGCTCCCGTTCTCGCTTTGCGTTGCACGTGTTGATGATTTTTCATGCTCGCGTGTAGGTGAGATTCCGTGCTCCCGTTCTCGCTTTGCGTTGCACGTGTTGATGATTTTTCATGCTCGCGTGTAGGTGAGATTCCGTGCTCCCGTTCTCGCTTTGCATTGCACGTGTTGGTGAGTTTTCATGCTCGCATGTAGGTGAGTTTTCGTGCTCCCGTTCTCGTTATGCGTTGCACGTGCTGATGAATTTTCATGCTCGCATGTAGGTGAGTTTTCGTGCTCCCGTTCTCGCTTTGCGTTACATGTGCTGATGAGTTTTCATGCTCGCGTGTAGGTGAGTTTTCGTGCTCCCGTTCTCGTTATGCGTTACATGTGTTGATGAATTTTCATGCTCGCGTGTAGGTGAGTTTTCATACTCTCCTTCGAGTTTTCATACTCCGTTTGAGTTTTCATACTCTACTTCGAGTTTTCATACTCCGTTTGAGTTTTCATACTCTGTTCGAGTTTTCATACTCCGTTTGAGTTTTCATACTCCGTTTGAGTTTTCATACTCTATTCGAGTTTTCATACTCCGTTTGAGTTTTCATACTCTACTTCGAGTTTTCATACTCCGTTTGAGTTTTCATACTCCGTTTGAGTTTTCATACTGTGTTCGAGTTTTCATACTCCGTTTGAGTTTTCATACTCCGTTTGAGTTTTCATACTCTGTTCGAGTTTTTATACTCCCGTTCGAGTTTTCATACTTTCATCTTGTGATTTCTGGATTTCTTGTGATGATTTCTAGAATTTGTGCTTCACCAATTTTCGTGATTTCTATTGATAAGTTTTATAAATTTTTGTGCATTGGTGAATTCGTGTGTCATTGACTTGTTATGAATACAAGTTTAGGGTATGATATCCCTTTCTATCTTTGAGAAGATTCTTGTGACACTTTTGATGAATGAAAATCCACTTATCGAAGTTGCTACAGATATCGCTGTTTTAATCACGTGTTTTAAAATTGTTTCAAAATAAAAATCATTTTCAAAATTTTTATAGTTTACGCTTTCAAAAGAATGAGAAAGCGATTTAAACGTTTCAGCAAAATCGAGGACTATGACCCCTTTCTTTTACTGATTCGTTTAATTCTGGACTTGTCCGTTTGAGGGTGAAAATTTGTAAATTCCTTTTATAAAAAAAAAAAAATTGAAAGAATGTTTTGTGATTGTATTGCCCATTGAGTGCTTTAAGAATTCTGGTCGATGCGCTTGATCAACGTTATCGATAGAAATCTCCTAGACGCTTTGATGAGACAATCAGACACAATAAATTGAATTTTAAAATGTAAATTTTTCTGAAAAGATAATTACATAAAGTAAATTGTAAATTTCGAAAGTTTTAGCTTTTCGGGAAAGAATATTATTTAAAACAACTCTTTTCCGACACTTCTATTCTGGTGATTCCCGTGGGAACCAAGACTCTATCGTTTGTACCAATGCTTATCGTGTTAGTTTGCATGCCATTCTCTTGCAAAAGAGAACGTGCTGTCTCTTGTGTTTCTAAATCATTAATGCCTATTGAGACTAGATATGTCACTCATGATTTAGTGCTCTTGGCTATTGATTTCGTTCTTCAAGATTTGGCATCATTATTTTGGGTAAGAAATTTGTTCTCTACCCTGATCATGAATCTTGGGAATATTTATTTCTCATAAGGAACATGATTTGCGTCAACCACGTTGACTCGAGCTCCATACATCTTATGATCTTGATATTATTTACCACTCCCGGATGGAAAATCGTGTTGCCGATGCGCTTGTCGTAGGCAAACAAGTGGTTGTTCTTTGATGATGTCCGAATGGAATCATCTTTTCACCAGGTTCATTAGACGTTTCGATGTACTTCGTTTTATTGAGCTTCGTCTCATTCCTTTTAGGGACTTACGTCTGATGTTCTTTTATGTTGATCGGTTCATTGGACGTACCGTTTTTGTACTACGTCGGCGTTCCGAATTAATGAAGCTTTGATTCATCTGACGTATCGTTATTGTACTACGCTGTTGTTCCAAATTAATCGTGTTTCACCTATGAAAGGTGTTGTGCGTTTCAGTCGGTCGGGAAAGTTAGTGCCTCGATATATTGGGCCATTTCTTATCACTGAACGTATTGGTTTCTTGGCTTATCGCCTCTTATTACCGGCTCAATTTTCTGTTATTCATGACGTGTTTCACGCGTCTTTCTTTTACGGAAATGCCTTAGGGATTCCCATTTTTATTCTTGAGCCCGGTATTATTGAAGAAATTGAAGTTTCACCAGATTTGACTTTGAGCAACATTCTATTCACATCAATGCTTCGGGGGTTCAGCACCCTCGAAATAAAGATGTTTTTCTCGTGAAAGTTTATTGGTTCTCAAATCCTATGGATTTCACTTAGGAATCCATAGAATTCATCGAGCAAACACGTTCAGGCTCTCTCTCTCTCTCATGCTCTATATCGTGAACTTCCTATTTCAAATTTCTTCATCGTGTGTTGATATATTCTTATGGTTGTTACCTTTTGCCCATTTATTCCTTAAGATTGCGAGGACGCAATTTCTTTAAGGAGGGGAGTCTGTAACAACCCGATATTTTCGTCAATTTTCAAATTGAAGTTTTTAAATTTTAAATTTCAAATGGTTATAAAGTTTGAGGGGCTTTGATTTTTAAATAGTGGTTCATTTGTTTTTGGGCCCTGAAAATTTTAAAAACCCAATACCCTTTCGTTTTTCTTCGACTTAAACCCGATCCCCTCTTTCTCATTTTCTATTATTCGTTCGAAACCTAAAACCACCGAGAGAACAAAAATGGTGGCGGCCTCGTGCTCCATCGATCGTCATCACCAATTAGGGCTTCGGGAGGATCGGCTTCGTCAGTTCGAGTTCAACTTCGTCCTGCCTGCTCGATGGGGCTCGTTTTCATTCGTTCTCCTTCGTTCGAGAATTAGGGCTTCATCAATTAATGGCTGCTCGCCCTCGCGCTCGTTCATCTTCGCTTCCGTTCGTGGCAAAGGTGAGTTTGCTCACATCTAATTCTTGGCTCGAGTTATTTGTGTGTTTTGTTGATTGAATTCTTGGCTGATTATTGCTTCGAATTTTAGTGATTTCGATTTGAATTTGTGTGAGTTTTACTCACATCTATTTCTACTTGGTTTTCTCGGCACTGTTTTGTTGAGATGTTGATGTTTTCGATTTTCGTATGGATGTTGGAGATGATTTCTGGTTTTGGCAATTTCGTATATTTGTGTGATTTGATATCTACGGCAATGATTTCACGACTTTGATACGTTGACTCTCGACTTCACTTCCATATACATTAATGACTTCGGCCATATGAATTTTTGTGTATCGAGTTGGATTAACTTCGTGGCCACCACGAGGTTGACTTCGAGTGACTTCGACTTGTACCTTGCTGAGTTTTAACTTGGATTTGTCGACTGTTTTTGACCTGAGACTTTGATTTCTTTCGTGACTTCACATTTTGACTTCTGGTAAACCCTTGAGTTGTACCACTGCAGATATTCTCAGTCTTGTTTGATTTCCTTGGCCACCGTCTTGATCATGTCCCCTTTGAACTTGAAGTGGCACGTGTTATAAGCTTATTAATTCGATGTTTGACACGGTCAAACTCGGCTCTGACTTGACCTGAGTTGTTTTGATGTCCTGAGTTGACCTGCTGCCTGGTTATGTTAACATGCGTGTGTAAATATGAATCCATTCACCTAGTATTGCACTTTGGTCTTCATATGTACACTGGGATTGGCAATTTGATAAGTGCTTCGAGTTGCTGCCGTTTCTACTCTTGTTCATGCAGTTTTATATGATGATTATTCAAGTCATTCATACTTTATGTTGTATACATGTGCATGTTATCACTTGATGTTCTGTTCATGTCATTCTTTTGGCCAGTTTGCTTTGCATTCTCTTTGTGTATTGTCACTACTTCATGTTCATATATGGTTATCCAAAGCCATTCTTTTATTGAGGCTGTGTCACTGATGTTGGCTTGCTCATTGCTCCATTCATTTTTCATACTGGGTTGTTCATGTTTGTGACATTGAACCATATTGTTACTTGTGACATTCTTGTTCTTTACTGTGTACCTGGCCTGCACACATGTGCTTTGATGGTTCAGTGGTGTTTTCTGAAATTTGCAGTAGTCTTCATTGCAGTATTTTCCATTGTTCACCTTGACTTGTTCCTATACACTTTGTTTCAACTTGTTTTGCTGGTGCACTCGTTGCCTGCATCACTTGTTTACTACATTTGCTACTTCTTGAATGTTGCAGTGTTGTTTTATTCACTTGGTGGCATTTTGTTTGCTCACCATTTACACTGTGCAGTACCCCTGCTGCATTCGTTTGATTGTTGTAATTGGGTTTTCGGCTGCAGTTTGTTGTCATCTTTTCTTGACCGCTTTCGCATTTGTCCCTGCAATTTTAATCGACACTTGGCCTTATGGCATTCGCGGCGATGCTTGTGAATTTTCATTGGGTACATCATCACTATAGTGGCAAGGCAGTGCACGCAAGCGTGAACTGCAGCCACACGGTATTCAATGGGTACATCATCACTGTAGTGGCACGGCAGTGCACGCAAGCGTGAACTGCAGCCACACGGTATTGGTTTTGGTATTATCTCTTTTGCTTTTGATTTATGGATCTATTTCGTATTCCAGATGTTGTAGTGGCGAGGCAGTATACGCGTGCGTATACTGCAGCCCTACTCGTGTTGACCTTTTAATTGATGTTCCAATTGTTTTGAATTAGTTCGCGTTATATTTACTGTTATCCGATTTCTTATTTAAGAATCGGATAGGTAAATTTATTTCTGTGACTGTCGTCTAATTATTATTTGATTATTACTGCCTCTATGCACTAATAACTGAGTTTGAATTAGACTGACCCGAGTATTATTTTCTTTTGAATTTAATACTCGGGTCAGACCGAGCATTTACAGGTTGTAGATATCTTGATTCAGGTTGCTGCTAGAGCTATGAAGTCCTTTCATACCTTTTGGAGTAGTCGACATCATTTATAGAAGTCTGTAATTGTATTGGAAGATATGTATTCATGTATATTATATATGTTAATGTACTTTATATGTAACTTCCAGAGTCGACAGTTGTTGTTGTATCATATGTATTGTACCACGTGTATTGTAACTGACATCAGTTATTGTATATATATATATATATATGAGATTCTGTGATCTATTCTTTTGTGTTATTGTGGATCTTGTTAGACCACTACTCTGATAAACACTTTTAAGTGTGGTATATTCATATCTATTTCCGCCTTTGTGATATGAATTATCTGTGACTGATTTATGTTATGCTTATTTCTATATTCGTTTCCGAAGATTATATATAGCCACCGCGTGATAGCTTTGAGTTTGCATCGGTATGTCGGATTTCCTCCTTAAATGAAATGCATGCTATACTATCTGACATATCGGTGCTCGCGCAAAGAAATTACACGGATGGTCGCTCCTCAACAGCCTTATTCTCCGTGCTAGTCGACAGCATTACACCGTAGTGTTCTTGGCTAGCGTGGGTATAGAGGTGGGGCGTCACAGTTCCAATTTATTGACTAAAGTTTATATCACCCATTTATTCTACTTACCTTTCTTATATAGTAAAATTTCCGATTTAGCTTAAGTTTTAACAGCAATTAATTGAATACTTTAATTATCTCAAGCTTCACTTGTAAGATTTCCCTTTACACTTTCTTACTAGCAATTGCAACTTTTATTTTATGGTAAGTTATATATATTTTAAGAATGTAAGTGAAAATTTACAAGTTTCTTTTCATTCCTTTAATTAATATATATTTGTTTTATAACTTACAATTTCAACTTACCTTTAATCTCATTCATTTATTTAATGTTGAAGTTTCCATTATATTTAATTACAGTAACCCTCTACTTACACTTAATTTATTAACCTTATAACTTGCATTCCTATAAGTGAAAGATTTTACTCATTCATTAACTATGGATTGCAGTCATTTATATTTTTCCTACTTTCTATTATATTAGAATAGGGGAAATTAAGGCGTACTTAAGTTAATAACCCTACATTCAAACTTTATAAATTAAGGAATTTCATTTTTACTTTCTTACGGTTAAAATCACCTATTAATAATACAACCTTTAATTTTAGTAAAATTCCTATCATCACTTAAGTTAATACCATTAAATTCTTATTTATAACAGTAATTTATTGAATACTTCATTTTTTTCCAAAATTCTACTTGCATAATATTCTATTCCACTCTTAATTTACATTTCAACTTTTTATACTTGGTAAGTTATTTACGTTAAAGAAAAAGCAAAAGAACTTATGCAAGTTTAATCTCAACTCTTTTAATTCATTGATTACTTCTTTTATTTCACTAACCTAAATTTTTACAACTAATTAATGGAAATTCAAGAATTAATACCGGGTCAAATTCCAAAATTTCTTTAAAATAATAGATAATTAATTTCTTACAACTTTTATATCTCTAATTACCTTTAAACAATTAAAATTTTAAATAATTTCAAAACAAATCTGCAGTAGAATTTACTACAGTGGCCTTTCCCTTCGAAACTCGAAAATGAAAGTCGATGATGCGGCCGTCATCACTGAAATTATTTTCCAGCGACAGAGAGGAAAGTACAAACTTATTTTCTTCAAAATCCTCTTAAACCAATTCTTTCGAATTATACTAAATATTTATATAAGAAAATATTTATAAACCAAATCATTATATTTCATAAATCCTTTGAAAGAAGATTTCAAAAATCCCGGACTTAAGTTCTAAAATCTCTAATTTGATTTATTAAAATTCAACTTAGCTTTAATTCATTACAAATATTTTTATTACCTAACACCCAACTATAGCAACCAAAATATATCTTTATAAAAATATTTTTATATATGGAAAATATAATAGGCAAAATTATTTCATTCACCTATATTAAAAACAAATATTATGTCGGTCTGTCCTATTAAGTGTTTAGAAATCCCTATTGATGACATAGCGTCCCATGCATCAACCAGAATTTATAAATACAAAGCGGAACAGATTAACACAATATCAAAATCTTTTATTAATACTAACAAATACGCTCTCTCATATATATACTCTCAGCGACTCCCATAGGGTATTACTACCCTATTAACAAAGAGTCAAACCCCACAAAGCCAAGTTTATCGCTAAACCAAAGCTCTGATACCAACTGTAACATCCCGCCTTTTCGCACACTTTAAACCGACACACGTGCCAATTCAAAGCGTACGCAAGGGCGGATTGTTATGGGGTAAATAAGAAAACAGAGAAGAAATAAAACAAAACAGAATCTCACAGCGGAAGGATAAAATATAATAATAAATATACAGTTCAAAACAGTTTACAAACACTTGATTTGCTTTATACAATAAATATCAGAGTTACACCTACCAATACAATCAATGCAGCGGAACAGTATGAGTGTGGTGCAATACTATAGATAATAATAATACGACTCCTTCGTCTTCGTCCTTCAAAGCTAAAGTCTTCGATCCTGAAACGCTCGGACTGACCCGAGCGAATTTGAAAAGACAAAAACACTCGAGTCGGAACTAAAAGATCTTATGTGAGTTAAATTAACAGAAATAAATATGAGTATAGTAACTCAAGAGATGCTCGGGATTTACATCTCCTAAGGATCCGTCAAACTATTTACTATGTAGTATATTGCGCTATTATAATAGTGTCTATTTATAAAGTAAACTTACTTTTTAATAGCGTTAAGGAGTTACCCATATAGCCCTTAACACAAATAATGCCAATAGTCTATACAGTACCGTAATACCTCCTGATCGGGAAGCTACCAGAGGATACTCCATAGGTACGACACAAATAGAAACTCGTAGTAAAGGCTCGGTATGGTAGGTGACACGGCACAACTAGGCAATGCCAGGGTAGATATACCAATTGCTATCCAGGCTGGTGGAAACGCGTAGCCGCAGTTACCGCCTACCTCGGACTAACTCCCCAAAATCAAAATACAGAAGTGGCCACTGAATCAATCCAAAATCAAAGTATAATATCGAAGAGGAGGGTCCGATCAGAGGAATGACCTCATTGGCCTGAGAATCGCTCCTGTTTTAGCCACCTTATGCCAACTCATGGGAGTCGGGTCCACGTATTTACCTTACAGGAAACGTCACCACCACCTACTTCATTCTGTAATCTCCACCGCGTACACGGTTAGTCAAAGTGGTTTTCGGTATCGACAGAGAGTATGTCAGATATCCGATCCCGGTCTCTTTGCCAACCCATCGTTATTATAACACCGCGGTCATTTAAAAATAGGTTATACTTTAAAAATCAGAATAAACATTCCATTTCATAACCATGAATACGATATCATTTCAAAACCCAAAACCATATTTTATCACTTATCCCAAATATAATTCTTTTCCAAAATCAAAATGCTTTAACTTCATATCGTCTGAAAATCAAATATTTTCAAAGCATAGTATTTTGAAAATCATAATTTAAAACCATAACTTCTAAAACTTGAATGGTTTGGACATTCAACGGTATATGAATTAAAAGGTTTAACTTAAATGTTACTTTGTAAAGAAAATAGTTCTCATGGCTTTACAAATACATTTCTTTATTAAAGTCTAAACCAAAATTTGTATTATCTCTCTCAAGTTCCAAAACCACTTCAATTTATATATATATATATATATATATATATATATATATATATATATATATATATATATATATCCATTTAGAGTATTAATATTTCAAAACTAAAGTTGGAATTTATTCCTTCAACCAAATTAAATGTTCTATTATTTAGTCTTGAATATTCACATAAAATCCATAAATAAATAAGAACTCCAATTTCTAGTAATAAAATATATTTTTTTTTCAATTCAAATTATACTAGAATATTCATTTCAATTTATCTTGGAAAAAAATCCAATTATAAGTATCATATCTTAAAATTTCCAAACTTAACATTTAAACATATGATATAAATTATCAAACTCCATTTTCTTAAATTTTTTCCATTTTTAATAAAGAGATTTATACACCTTTTAATTTCAAAATTTTCAACTTCATATGTATATATATGGAAGAATAATATTTATACAATATAAAATTTAAGATTATTATAAACCGTATTTCATCCAAACCATAGAAATCACCTTTAAATAGTTATATATATACCGCGGTGCCTGTATATAATTTTCTATCCTATGGTCAAGTGATACGGATATTTATCATTTCAATCCGCAATTTAAAAGATATAAAATTTTGCGGTTGTATATCATTTCAAACCACAATCCCGAATGAAATGAAGTATGCATGATAATTTGCAATTTAATGATATACAATAAACATCCATTCATCAACATCATCCATCATCCAAATCGCAATCATCAATCAGTATCAATCATATGAATGGAACTGTTAACTAGCAGTTCATATACAAACAAATAAATTTTAACTGTAAATTTATACGAAATAAATTAATTAAATTAACAGTTAAATTAAATAAATGCAATTCAACAGATATGAATAAAATAAACATGCCAAATACTCATAAATAAATTTCTATTCATTTCTAAAATTAGTTTAACAAACATAAAAGCTTCTAGTAGTTGTGAGTGGGTTTAAACACTCACCTTTGGAATTTAAATCGAATTTAAATTCAATTTAAACCCAAAAATTCGCCCTTCTCGGAATTCGTCCAAACCAGCGTCATCAAATCCGGAATTAAATTACGATCCTAACAAAAGAAATTTCGTGTGAATCTGACTTCGTATGAGAAAGTTATGGCGAAAAATGATGATTGAATTCAAAATTGAAAATAAATAAAACGACACACAAACCATATAGATGCGATCCCCATCGTCCACTCTACAAAACCCAGAAAAGGTTTGACGATCCGACGAAGTTTGCGACGACGATGATGAATGGTCACGGACTGTTTGAATTAATTCTGGTCAAACGAATGTTCAAAACAGAAAACGAATTGCACCAGTAGATTACGTGCCTCGAGAACATTAACATATATTTTTTTTGTGGAATTTTTCTGAAGTGTTTGCATTTTCATTGAAATTTGGATTGAAGTAGATCTAGGTTTTGCAACCATTTGAGGAGGAGAAGGAGATGAAGAAATGAATATACAGCAAATGACAATAGGATGGAGCTAGGGTTTATAACTGTATGTATATATTAAATTTCCAAAATTTAATTAAATTTACTTTCCATTATTTATTGTCAATTAAGATTTATTTATCATTCGATTCATATTTCAATATGTAAATATCCCCAATTTCATCTGCACTTATATTTACATAGTTTCTAAATATTAAATTTCAAATATTGCTTCATTTAACGTTACGTATTTATTATTTATTACTTGCTGCAGTTGATTATCAATTATACTTAATATACTAAATAGATGGTAAATTTTGAATACTTGTTATCATTAACGTTTTATTTCCACTTACAAAATAAATGAAATTATTACATAAACTCCCTTAATTAAGTCAACCATTATCTTATATAACTTAACTGGTAATATATATATATACCCAATTGCCCTAATTGGTTTATAGTTATCAGCTAAATACATACTAACTTGTAAATAAATTCGTTTAATTGCAAATGGATCTGATCAAATTTAATAGATTGAATAGATGGGTAAGCAAATAATAAATTTTCCTTTTTGTCAAATTCAAACCCATTCCTACTTAATTATCAATTACAATTTATTACGAAACATTGATTTTATGCAGTTACCTTTTATTTGCGTAGTATTACATCAATTCCTATAACCTTGGATTCATTCCCAATTCACCAAATTCAATTAATTACACTTTACAAATGTGTTTCCAATATATAGGTATTGCCCAAATTAAATTTATTAGCTAACTCATATTAATAAACAAATGACTTATATGAATGATTAAAATTTTCAATTATCTCACTTTACTCCTAAACTTCTGTTATTTAATAATTATTGCTTAGAACCTGATTTTAATCTTTCCATTATCTATTTAATTTCTTCTAGAATCATAGCTAATATTTGTCATCCCTTCATTACCCAAATGTTCTTATCCCATCAAATTTTAGGTTATCGAAATATTAAATGTCAATTTCTTTAATTGCACTAAATTTATCTATTAAAGGTTGCACTTAACCCAAATACATAAAACTTGCCCAATTTCTCCTTAAATCAATAACCTTCATATACAAATATGTTTATCATAAATTTTATCTACTCTTCCTTTTTAGGTAATGTCCTATATATTAGATTTCCATGTAATTTGCAATAAATCATACTAATAGTTATATCACATTAAATGAATAAATAAGTGTTGACTCTATTCTTTTGATTCAACATTGGTTTACGTTATATTTCATAAATATTTCTACATACATCAGGATTTTTTTAAAATGGTTGTAACGTGAAATCTCGTCTACTTTCCATTTTATATTTAAGGCTTCTAAAACCGATTCATATCATTTCTCTAGTCCAAATTTTATTAATATAACCTTAAATTTAATTTATTCCTATCGATGTAATGGTTAAACACAAATTTCACTTATTTGCAATAAATCCACAAATTGGATTTCAAATTTTCAAATAAATAAATAAATTTTAGTTTATCACTTCTTAAATACCCAAACGTCAATGCCTTAATTTAAACTGCATTTATTACATTTTATAAAAATCCTCCATCTTAAGTGACAAATCAAAACTACCCTAACTACACAAATCATCGTATTATAAAGATATTTACACTATCCTCCATTTATTACCTTAATTTATTTAAGGTAACCTTAAATTAAATCTATTGCAATGATTTCAAATTATTATTCCCCCATTCCTTTTTAATTTCAATAACGCCAATTTTAACCGTTATATTCTCTTTATTTATGCGATAAATGCAATTATTGAATCTAATACTCCATTTAATTAATAGATCCTGCTTCCTAGAATCTATATCAACAATAGGTCAAATATATACATAGAATTAGCCTTAACTTCACCTAAAAGAATTAGCTATTTCAACTACCGCACAAAACTACGCTACTGCACTATTTAATCAAATAAATTAATTGAACTTAAATCAGCATAAAGGTTATAAAATTATAAATGTAATCTTAATAAATTCATTTATTGATTTAGACTCTTTCTATACAGTAATTAACCTATTTGTGGGTATAAATAACTTTGGAATTATATTACATCTCATTAGTGCGCGTTTTATTTCCTATAACTTCTCCTTATTTAACTATACCCATTAACAACCAAAAAAATTAAATTAGCTTTATTTCAATCTATTTCCCTTCTTAACTAAATAAAATAAATGGTTAACCTAAACACTTATTATCCTTTGATATATTCAAATTCACTTCCAACATTTATTAACAAAATGTTGCCATAGGTTTAGATTTACATAAATAAAATATATGAATAGGTAGAAAATTGGTAATCCGCAAATGCCCAATATACACGCATTAATTACTACCTATTGTTAGAATCCATTTATTAATTTACTAGTTAATAACGGTCTTTTTATTTCTATTTACTACCAAACTCTCTATTTTATTATAGTTCCAATATATTAATACTTAGGCACATCAAGTGCTAGCCCTTTTGTTATTTATATTAAATTGGGTATGCACAAATAAGTTGTTAATTAACTATTTCTACAAAATTATATTCATACATTCAGTTCCATATCTTATAGGGTTAAATTCTAATTACTTACGCTTAATCTATCAATTTAATACTCTATTCGAACATGCATTTAAATTCTTTTTATTCTAAATAAATTTTATTAAGTGTTGACATCCACTAATAGCATTCACCTTTATTACAACCAAAGGTGACATCTTCACTACTGATTTTATATTAATGAATCTCATTTTAGTTAATATTTTTTTATTAATATTCTCAATTCAACATTTATTGATTTCTTAAATTTTACTTTTAACAAAAAGTGACAAATTACATTATCCAAATCTATTGTCATAAAATTTTATTGTTACACTAGGTTACAACTACTATACCAAATTTCTACATTTATTCTTAAACAAATTAGAAATTATATTAATTTAATTTATTAAATATTATTAATTTCAACGGGTCGTTACAAAATTTGATTTAAATAGATTTTGAAATGTTTTAGAATAAAGAAATTATGATTTTTCTATGAGTTAAAATGTAATTAATGAATGGTTAAATTGGATTTTTGAAATATAACTTAAGTTTGGAAATTTGGAATTTTGGTTAAAAATGATATTTAAGTTATATAAATAAAATGGAAATTTAATTATATTTGGAAAATGGTAAATATGATAATTTGATTTAAATTTTAATTTAAATGATTTATTAAAGTATTATTGATTTTTTTTATGAACTTAAATGGTTAAATAAATGAATGCTTAAATGTGTAATTTTAAAATACAACTTAACTTAGAAATGTGAAATTTGATTTAATTATAGGTTTTAGTTAAATGAAATTAATTGGAAATTTAGTTTAATTTGTGAAAATGGAAATTTAAAAATGTAAGTGTTAATAAATTGCATATGTGAAGGAAAGAAAATTATACAGTTGAATTTGTTAAGCAAATTTATTGAAAAAATTGATTTATTTATATGAAATTTATTGTATAACAATCATATGTTAAAGGGATGTTAATAAACATTTTTGAATGTTAAAATATAATTTTTATAATGTTTAAAGGGTTTAAATTGAAGTTTATTATTTGCTGGAAATACACTAAAATCTGAAAAATACTTTTAATATCATTCAGCAATGCTATGGTTTCTGTAAATGAACTAAAAACTTAATAAAAAGGCTATTACAGCAGTTCTGAAATGTTGTAGTTGCTGAAGTTAACTAAAAGGCTAAAAACGTAATAAATGCCTATTACAGCAGTTCTGTAAATGTTGTAGTGGTTCTGCTGTCTTTGTTGAAATTAATAAAAACCTTTAATTTGAAACTTGAGCTATTACAGCATTTCTGAAAATGCTGTCTTTGCTGTTTTAAACTAAAATTTCAACTAAAATGAGATTTAATGACAGTTTTGAAATGCTGTCTTTGCTGAATAAAAATATTTTCAAGTATAACTTATAACAGCTTTTTCTAAATGCTGCGTAAGGCTGAAATTTTCAATGTTTATGGTTTTTAACTAAGTAAATGAGCTCAGAATGGTTTGAAACTTTGAAAATTGAATACTTAATTTGAAAGTATAATAATTCCACTTTTAAATGGTTTAAATGAATTAATTTGATGGAATATAAATCATTTTAAAAGGTGATTTGAAAGGATAATAAATAAATGTTATCTTGAATTTAGAAGGTATTCAAAGTTGAATATTTGGATTTGAGTGAAAATGAAGTTATGAAAATATGATATTTTGATATTAAAATGATTTGGAAATGAAGTTTTGAAGGGATATGATATTTAAATGTATTAAAATGATTTGAAAGGAAGGTTTGAAAGGATATGATAATTTAATTTATTGAAATGGTTAGAAATGACTTGATATTTATTTTGATAAATATTTGAATTTGAAAGATATGGTATGTTGATATATTGAAATGGTTTGAAAATGATTTAATCTTTATTTTGATAAAGATTTGGATTGAAATGAAATTTTATTTTGAAGTATAAAATATTATTTTTAAGTTATAACCATGGGTTATAATAACGATTGGTTGGCAAAGAGACCGAGATCGGATATGGGCATACTCTATGTCGATACCGAAAACCTCTTTGACAACCGTGTACGCGGTGGAGATTCTAGAATGAAGTAGGATGGTGGCGACGTTCTTGAGGTATGTTGCGTGTGGACCCAACTCCCGTGAGTTGACATAAGGTGGCTAAAACAAGAGCGATCTCGGGCCAAAACGGGCAGCTCCTCTGGTCGGACACATTTCTTCGATACCATTCTATTGCTTTTGTGATTGTTTGGGCGCCCCTCCGATTTTGGGAATGTGTTCCAAGGTGGACGCATGTGGCTGCTGCGTTACCACCAGCCCATGTGCGTAATTGGTATATCTACCCTGGCATTGCCTTGTGTGCCGTGTCACCTACCTATCGAGCCTTTACTACGAGTTTGGTTTTCTCCCGTAGCCCATGCGTATCTTCTCGTAGTCTCCCGGTCAGAAGATATGCAGAAATTGGATGGACTACTAGGACTATTACGTGTTAAGGTGGAAAATGTAAAGCCTTAATGCTATTTAAAAAGTAAGTTTGTTTTACTATTAGACATTATTATAATAGCGTAATATTACTACATAGTAAATAGTTTAACGGATCCTTAAAGGATGGGCGGTCATCCTTTAAGTTATTTACCTTTACTACAGTTCACTTGAGTTGGTTTACATTGTATAAGTATGTATGTCCTGACTCGAGTGTTTGTATTTTTATTTACGCTCGGGTCAACCTGAGTATTCATAGATTTGGATTCCACTTTCTAAAGATTGGAATCGCTGGAGATTATCTACTTGCCTAGTTTTATCTTTTTCAGTCTGTTGTTCCTTTCAGCTCTTGTATTAGTAGACTTCTATGTATTGAGACTTCTGGTGTACTCTATTTCTTTTGTTGTATCTTATGTAACTTTGATATATTTACATAGTAGCTTCATGAACTACTATTTCTTTTACTTCCGCTGCACTATTATTATTCTGTGTCTGTGATCTGTGATTTTTATTTACTATATAATCTAAGATTTGCCAAATTTTATTTACAACGCGGTATTTTAAGCAATTCAAGTCCGACATGTGCGGATGCGAATGGGTGAAAATATTGGGTTGTTACAGAACTATCTCGCCGCCGCCCCATTCCCCTAGGTCAAAACGCGACCTCCAGATGACGTCAACCCCAACGTCGCCACTCCTAGTTCGAGGCCGCACGCCACCAAAACGCAACCACAGACGCCCCTCACCCTCACGAGCTCAAATATCTTCTTGGAATGACGTATCGTGCCCTCAATCGATGAGAAACAAAAACCCTAGTCAAAAATCGCAGTTTGACCTCACAGTCGAGACCCTTCCCTCGATGTCGCACTTAACAAGTTGTATACCAATGCGAAGCTCATGTGTTTTCAAGATGTTAGAAATTTGTTTCGTGATTTTTGGATAAGTATTTAATGAGGAAAGGATTTTTGAAGTTTGTTTATTTTTTCTTTTTATTGTTTTGTTCGGCTGGGTGATTTTTAAAAAGAATGGAGAGGGAAGAGTGTTTTACACGGTAAGGAACAATGATTGAGGGAAAGTTAAAAGTGTTGATGTGAAATATTGAAAATAATATATATACAAATATTTTATTTAAATTCAAAATATCTCGTTTCAAAAGCAACTTACAATTTCAAACTCCTATTGAGGCATGCCGCTGGGTGTTTATAGTGTTATACCCATGTTTCGAATACAATGAAAAAAGGTTTCCAGTCCTAATTCGATCGTATGGAGAAGATAGTTTTTTGGACCCAACTATTATATTGAATTTTCAATATAAATTTCAGCGTTTTTATATCTCGTACGGCCAAACGATAACTCCAAACACTACGAAATTTAAAATCCGATAATAATACACTATTATGGATCCAATGGAACTTGTTTCGCTAAATTCTGAGACTGTGCCTCGAAAGGCTATTTTTAAATGTCAATTTAAACGATATATTTTTAAAACTGAACAAATCACTTTTAAATTCAAATTTAAAACTTTTATTATCTTCAGTATTATTTATATAAATATTATAAGCCTTCAAATTATTTTTAACAAGCTTCAAACTCCAGATTCAATATTTCACCCAATTTTCAATTATTAAATTCAATAATGAAATTATCCAATAATTGGTTATATTTGAAATTCAAGTTAAAAATTAACTTTTAAATATTTAAAATCAATTAAATATTCTAATTTCAAACACCTAAAATTACGGGTCGTTACATTCCTCTCCCTTTTAAAAATTTCGTCCTCGAAATTGCTAGCTAAGAAGAATGTTCCAAACCCAGTAATTATTTTTCCAAAACCACACGGTTTCAAACAACTTCCCAAAAATAACTTTATGGAAACCACATTATCATTTATACTAATTTCCAAATTCATCCATAGATTACACTAATATTATCCCATCAATTATTCAATTTATAATTAAAACCAAATTTTAAATTATCAAAATTATCTTCAAAAAAAAATTAACTTCTTAATTTTCGAAAAATTTCACCAACGTCTCCTTTGCGTGGTTAGACCGGAACAACTACAAAACTGCCTCTACGGGCCCAAATCATCAAAAGAAAACAAAATCCAAGTGGATAAATCAAAAAACCATCAAATTTCAAACACAATTTAAACACATATCTTTTATCGGGCAATCAAATTTTGCTTCTGAAATTGAAAAGATCAATTTTTCCTTTTTCTTTTAAATACCTGCACCTTATCTACCAATAGTATTCAATCGTACAATTCAAAATTATTTTACTTATCTCTTTTCAATATTTTCAGTATTTTCTTTACTTAAGCCCGTACGACGTACATATAGCATTCGTACGCAAAATCAAATCTGATCGCTCACTCGATCACACAATTTCACTTTCAAACTAGTATCGTTCACACGACTCTTTAGTGCGGATTCACATCTGGTTTCTTGATCAGAAACCGTCATTCTCCTTGCATAGCCACATACTGTGGTAAAAAATTTAGGATCAATCAAAAATCCATATCCAGGGTTCACCATCGAAAATCGAGTGAAAAATCCCAACTCAGATCAATATAACTATCTTGAAATTATGTATTCGAATCTGGATCAAATTATTATGCGAATAAACAACATACGTACAACTTACATGTTCATTTCCAATTAATTATTAGCTATATCAATTCTTTTCTATTCACATTTACTTTCCTATCCATAAATTATTCACGGTTATTGTTCACATCCCTTATTTACTTAATATTTTCACTTCTTTGCATAGTATATTTCTCATACCAATTTTACTTAAAACTTCACCATTAACTTTCTTAAGTATATTATAAATATTTTATATAACTTCTTATATTTATCTTCACTTCACCACTTAAGCTTTTATATCCATTTTCATTCAAATTAAATTTTCAATCATTTCAAACTATATGTATGTATATAATGAGCATTTTTAAATATTGAATTTCGATCCACCATCTCTCAAACCATATTTAATTAACTAATTACTCTAATTGATTCCATTTACTAATTTATTTCAAATCACAATAAATTTTTATTTCCAACTTTTTATTTTATTTAGCCCAACTCAAACCAAATTTTCTATTCACAAATTCCTTCCAACTCACCTCATTAATTGGTTTACTTTACTAATTTATTTCAGTATCACACTTTCTTTTATTTATCTCTTTTCAAGTTAAATTCCATTCCAAACAAATTTAAAATTTTATAAGTTTTCAAACTTATTTATATTCCATAAATAATTTAAAATAAACTCCCAAAGTTTAAATAATTACTTATACATTTGAAATCATTTTTGAAATCATATACACCCAAAATCCTTTGGTATATCAAATTATTCCTTTGTATTTCAAAATGAAACACAGTTATGCAAACAAACTCTAATTCAAAACATTCAAGTAGTAATTCCTCCATTGGAAACTCGAAAATGAACATCGATGACCGAAATTATTTTCCAGCGACCGACGCGAGTTTAGTGCTTTTATTCTTTTAAAACCCATTTCTAAATATTTTTACTCCAAATCAATAGATTTCATTTCCAAGTAAAAATTTTCCTCCAAATAATATTACTATTACTTTCCAACTTTGAAAAACACATTTTCAGACCAACGAGATTTAAATTCCCAAATTTCCACTTTTTAAATCCTTTTAAATCTATGTCTTAAATATTGATTTGGAATTTCATTTCAAATTATAAATTACGTTTATAAATTCATATTTAGAAATTCATTTTGTTATGTGAATTATTTCTTGCTTTTGGTACATAATATCACCCTTTTTATTCAATCATCACAACCATAAATGATAGTAGTTTAATATTATCACTTCCTAGCAACCAAACAACCATATATAACTATAATAATTTATGAAAATTATTCCTTTTATATATAAAAATAATTTGGTAAAATTATTTTAAATATCCCATTTAAAAAAATACCGTGTCGAATTGTTCTGTAATAGTGTTTAGAGATCCCAATCAATAACGTTAATTATTCGTATTGACCAAAATCCATAAACCACTTAACAAACCAATCAATACAATATAAAACAATTTTATATTCAATAAAAAATACGCGCTCATGTCTATTAAACACTCTGTTTGCGCAAAAAATGGGCAAACACCTCCAAGTCGTATGAGTTAGTTGATTTTATGTTGTTTTTAGTGATTTGGGTGATTTATGCAAATATATGAAAAGCAGGGACTAAACTGTAAAATACACACAGATTTATAGTGGTTCGGCCAGAACGTGCCTACGTCCACTTTATATGTTATTCTCCTTTTTCTTTCAGATTACAAGTACAAAGCTTTGCATACAAGTATATGAAAGTTGTTTGAAAGTTCCTTCCGTGCTTGAGCTCTCAAACCTATCCCCCATTGTTGTACCCCTGCCCCTCTATTTATAGAGTGAGGCTGGGGGCAGGGGTCCTGGATGTATATAGCTGCTGGTGGGCCTGGGCTGAAGCAATCTAGCCTGGCACATCTGGTTCGGCGGAGCTTGGTTCGGTCGTAGCTGGGATGGTTGGACCGGTGGTAGGTTGAGTGGAGTGTTGGTCCGGTGTGGGTTGGTTCGGTGTGGGTTTGGACCGGTGGAGCTTGGTCCGGTGGAGGTGATTCGGTGGAGCTCGTTCGGTAGTACATGGAAGTGTGGTTGGTTCGGCTAATAAGGGAAGTGGAGTTGGTTCGGTGATGAGTTGGGAATGCCGAATGCTTCTATATTTGGGAGTGCCGAATGAGCTCTTATATTGGGAACGCAGATGAACCAAGGCATCTTGAATGCCGAATGAGACTTCGCTCTACATTGCCGAATGAAACTTTAAACCTTTGATACCGAATGGACTTTTATACTTGAGTCATGAGTGAAACCCCAAACTTATATACGCTTGTTGGCTGCTTCTTCTTGGTTCGTTCGTGGTGGAAATGCACACAACATTGATATTCTAGTTTTGACCAAAAATGGGATAACACTTTGCCCCCCAAAACATGCCTTGAGATAGGAAGGCGTGTTTTGTAATGCCATGAGCTAGATGTTCATATCCTATTGATGTCCTTGCGGTAGGAAGGCGTGTTTTGTAATGCCATGAGCTGGATGTTCATATCCTGTTGACAACCTGTAAAGAGCTTGATATTTTATACGGCCCCAAATGACGACCTTCCGGGATCGAGCTATTTGGGATGAAGCGCGGCCGTTCATGGTCAAGCGCCTAACTTCAAATGACGACCGTTCGCAATCGAGTCGTTTGAGGTGAAGTGCGACCGTTCGCGGTCAAGCGTCTAAATCCATGCGACGATCGTTCGAGATCGAGTCATTTGCGGTGGAATGTGATCGTTCACGGTCAAGCGCTTTACTTCAAATGACGACTGTTCGGGATCGAGCCATTCAAGGTAAAGTGCGACCGAGCCCGGTCAGAGGGTGGACCTCAAATGGCGACCGTTCGCGATCAAGTCACTTGGGGTGAAATGTGACCGTTCACGGCCGGTGCCGTTCGCGGCAAAAGATGAAATGGGACCCTTCGCGGTCAAGCGCCTTACTTCGGATGACGATCGTTCGAGATCGAGCCATTCGTGGTAAGGTGCGACTGTTGGCGGTCAGGGGGTGGACCTCAAATGGCGACCTTTCGCGATCGAGCCATTTGTGGCGAGATGAGTTGTGCCGTTCGAGGCGAGTTTGTGACTGTTCGAAGTCAGGTGCCGTTCGAGGCGAATTATGACCGTTCGAGGTCGGGTGCCGTTCGAGGCGAGTTGTGATCGTTCGCGATCGGGTGCCGTTCGAGGCGAATTGTGACTGTTCGAAGTCGGGTGCCGTTCGAGGCGAATCGTGACCGTTCGAGGTCGGGTGCCGTTCGAGGCGAATCGTGACCGTTCGAGGTCGGGTGCCGTTCGAGGCGAATCGTGACCGTTCGAGGTCGGGTGCCGTTCGAGGCGAATCGTGACCGTTCGAGGTCGGGTGCCGTTCGAGGCAAATTGTGTCTGCCCAGGGGGGACTTAATATTATCAGTGTCGGAGTTATTGTTTGGGGGAGTCTCCGAATCAAAGACTTCGGCAGTTCGCTGCCATGCAAGAGGTGCTCGTGGACCGTTCGCGATCCAACGGGCATACAAGTAAATTTTTCCATAGAATTGTAAATGTTAAAGCAATAATCATATGAACCTTACGGCAGAAATGTCCAAACAGGAAGAATTTAAATGTTCAAATCAAAATCAAAGCAAAAAGCAGAATGAAGATGTCAAAGCGCAAACTCTTACTATAACGCGGTTGGTAGTCATTCAGAGCATGCCTATGTATCGTGCGCGATCGCTCACATGTGTAAATGATTTAACCGCGTTAGCGAGAGGTTTACAACTTGTTCATCGTTATTTTAATCAAGCAATCAATGGATAATCAAACGGTGCCCCGATCCAGGGTCACCTCTAGCCGATGTGGACGGTGGTCGCTCTGGCTCCACTGTTGGAGTTCGCCTCCTCACATACTGAAGGAGCATACCGTTCCTGATATGCCCTTCCACCTCGTCCTTCAAATGTCTACAATCATTAGTGTTATGACCGTTTAATTCATGGAATTCACAAAACTTATCTGATTTTCTTTCATCAGAAGTTGGATCCCTTCGCATTGGTCTACGATACGGAACCTGCTCCTTGGTATCCTGGTAAATTCATTCCAGACTCTCATTCAGCTCAGTGTGAGTGGTGAATCGCAACTCTCTCCGTGGCCGCTTTGACCTGTCATCATTATCCTCAGCCTTTCTCTTTCCTTTGCCAGTCTCCGCACCCTTTCCAGGTGGGTTTCCGCTCTTGATTGCGTAAACGTCAACTTCTTCCTCTCTTTCTGCACTAGCATCTTCCAAACGCAGAAACTTTTCAGCCTCATGATAGAACTCTCCCAGATTCATAGGCGGATCCTTAGTTAACAAATTCTTGAACTCTGTACTATCAGCTATTCCAGATACAGCCGCCATCATGACCATGGATGGATCTGGTCGATCCACTGATGCTGCTGCCGCATTAAATCGCGTTAGAAAACTCCTCAAAGTCTCTCCAGTTTTCTGCTTCAAGGTTGCCAAAGTCATCACATTCTTGGGTCTCGCAATATGAACCCTGAATTGCCTCATGAATCTCTCAGTTAAATCTTCCCATGTTCCTATGGAGCCTCTCTCCAGCTGCCTAAACCATAACGCAGCAATGTCCGTTAAATACAATGGAAAGCACCGGGCCATGACCTCCTGTGATGCCCCCAGCACTTCCATGTGCCTCATATACTTTGTAAGATGGACCGCAGGGTCTGTCCTCCCATCGTACATCTCTACTGACGGTAACTTGAACTCTGGTGGGTTCCTAGCCATCTTAATCGCAGGGGAAAAAGGACTCCTGTTTACATCTTCCAAGTCTCTGTTTACTAAACCGCCTCTCATAGCTCTTCTAACCATCTCTGCTAATCTGTCTTTGTCTCCAAGCTGTAGTCCTCGCTCACTGCCTTCGACCTGCCCCCCGATTCCGCGGGAGTTTTCATGTGTATGCCTCCCTGGCTGAACGTTCATTCCTCTATTGCTACCAGGCGGCTCGGATGCCCCCATCTCTCTTCCCGAGGTCGGATCAACATGCTCTGCGTGAGTGCCCCCTAGCTCTGGTGCTACGCCAGATGGTCCTGCTCCGTTCTGAACTCCAGTTGCTCCTTGGTTTTGTGCTCCAAGTTGCCCAATTTGCTGAAGCAAGTTCTGGATCATCTCTTCTTGTCTTCTCATCATAGCCTTCATCTCATCCCTGGTGATGAAGGCTGAAGCTTGGTTTGCTCCTGAGGAAGCCTCTTGACTCCCTTCCTGTTGACTCTGCTCTGGCCTTGGCCTTCTGCTTGATTGTCTCGCCATGACTCTTCCAAATCTGAATCTTTAAACTTTCAAATTCAACTTCCAAGCGGTAGAATCCTTGAGTTCAACTCTCAATGAAAGCACCAAAAATGTTTGCGCAAAAAATGGGCAAACACCTCCAAGTCGTATGAGTTAGTTGATTTTATGTTGTTTTTAGTGATTTGGGTGATTTATGCAAATATATGAAAAGCATGGACTAAACTGTAAAATACACACAGATTTATAGTGGTTCGGCCAGAACGTGCCTACGTCCACTTTATATGTTATTCTCCTTTTTCTTTCAGATTACAAGTACAAAGCTTTGCATACAAGTATATGAAAGTTGTTTGAAAGTTCCTTCCGTGCTTGAGCTCTCAAACCTGTCCCCCATTGTTGTACCCCTGCCCCTCTATTTATAGAGTGAGGCTGGGGGCAGGGGTCCTGGATGTATATAGCTGCTGGTGGGCATGGGCTGAAACAATCTAGTCTGGCACATCTGGTTCGGCGGAGCTTGGTTCGGTCGTAGCTGGGATGGTTGGACCGGTGGTAGGTTGAGTGGAGTGTTGGTCCGGTGTGGGTTGGTTCGGTGTGGGTTTGGACCGGTGGAGCTTGGTCCGGTGGAGGTGATTCGGTGGAGCTCGTTCGGTAGTACATGGAAGTGTGGTTGGTTCGGCTAAGAAGGAAAGTGGAGTTGGTTCGGTGATGAGTTGGGAATGCCGAATGCTTCTATATTTGGGAGTGCCGAATGAGCTCTTGTATTGGGAACGCGGATGAACCAAGGCATCTTGAATGCCGAATGAGACTTCGCTCTACATTGCCGAATGAAACTTTAAACCTTTGATACCGAATGGACTTTTATACTTGAGTCATGAGTGAAACCCCATACTTATATACGCTTGCTGGCTGCTTCTTCTTGGTTCGTTCGTGGTGGAAATGCACACAACATTGATATTCTAGTTTTGACCAAAAATGGGATAACATACTCAAACTCATTCTAGGGTGCTACTGACCCTATCTCTAATAAGAAATCCCCACCAGAGCCAAGATTCCCGCTTAACCTACAACTCTGATACCAAATGTCACGGTCGGGATTTTCGACGCTCGAAAATCGACATCAATACGTCCACTGTAATACATGCCAAGCAATCGAATGTTGAAAATGCCAAATCATTAGGGTAAGAAGAAAGAGGAAGAAGAAGAAAAATAGAAACAACACAGAATCTGACAATCGCAGCAGAACAATATATAATAGATAACAACTGATCTTTATACAAAAAGAACTATATTGTTTTTATACATTACATCATCAAAGTACAATACAAAACAATAACACAACACTGGACAGTTATAATAACTTGTCCTCACAAAAGCTGAATGTACAACCTACAATACACAGCGGAATGAAAGTCAATTACGTGTGATACGCCTTCGCCATCCAGCTCGTCTCCAGAGCTCCATAGCATCATAACATGTATCTGTAATACTCGATCTGACCCGAGCATTACAATAAAATAGCCCCCGAGTCAGTCTGGAAAACCAGCGTGAGAAAACACACTCAATTTGAAGTATTAATATTTTCAAAATCCTTTGAAAATCAAAGGTATCTCGTAAGACCACGCCACAAATAAACACGATGGGTTTTTACCTTACGATAACCAAAACATTTCATATCAAAATCATCTGATATTATAATAGTGTCTAAGTACAAATATTTATTCAAATGGCTGAAATGCCACGTTCCATTATAGTGGGGCACAATCAAAACCGTATGGCGCTTATTGGCGAATGGATTCTAACTAAATGACTAGGCGCTAGGGTACCACCCGTCACAGTACATGTCTAGAAAAACTGTACCGAGATCGAACCTATCGATTACTGCCATACAAGATTAGACCATCCCTGACTTAGATAGACCGAATATGCTATCACCTTGGGTGTTCCCACCCTTTTCGAGCTCCTTTCACACATAGTGATAATATCCAAGGTTATCTAGAAAGGTGATAGACATACCCAACTTGGGTGCTACCCACTTAGCCTTACTACATCTCCCTTACTTTTCAGTCATTCCCGGTTGATGAGGCTAGAGGCTACGATTACCTTTTTAGAATATTCACTTAGAATGCTCATTGTCCTATAATGACAATATACTGATAGCATTCATCAATACAAGTCCGTTCTCAATCCGAATGGTACCGAAGACACTATTCCTACTACATCCATTTTGGAATCATCCTCAGGATTAGTAGCGATTAGCATTTGCACTTCACTGCTCCATCTTTGAATCCAAGCTCTTGTCTTCATTTCGAAAATCGTACTTATTGAATCGAAGTGTTTTTCGGATAACAAATCTGATCCCGGTCTCTTAAAAACAACGTTCGATATTCTCGGTAAACTCAACCGCGGTCTTTAGGAAATAAATAGATGAAAATAAGATCGGAGTTCACCTCCTAACCGTTTGTGGATGGATTTCCTTATAAACGTCCTAAAGAACAAAACAAGTTTATACGTACAATATAGCACCTCGAACCGTAACTGTACCATACATTCGGTTATTTAACTATCAAATAAACAATCAATTCAGCCAAATACTTCATTTTCACTAAAAAACACCAAGTCTTATTTAAATTTAATTTTAAATAAATTAAAACTCTTTATCCAAAGTTTGTACTTATCTCATCGAATATAGTATATTTACAAAGTATCTTTTTTTCAAAAGTATTTGAAACCCCCTTTAAAATAATGTGGAAATACTACTGCGGTATCAAACCATGAATCACACGGTTACATCTCTATCACAGAGAAATTCAAGACTTAACTGCAGACACTCACTGCCTTTAATTTTTGCCATGCGAGTATACCAATACTTCCCGAAAACTCAATTTAAAAAAATTTCAAAATAATGCTTATGAATAATAATTCTCCAAGTAAAACTTTAGACAAAAACTACTTTTTAAATAAAAGCTATTATGTAAAATATAGATATTTAATAATTATTCTTTAAAATAATAATGTTGATTAAACCTTTTATAATAATAATTTACTACTATAGCTAACATAATTTATAAATACATAAACAATTTTTGAACAACTAAATAATACATTTTCTAAAACATTCTTATAAACACTTTTAAATTTTCTAATCAATACTTTAAAAAAATTCCTTTTTAAAATAACTTAACTACTCAAAGAAAAACATTTTCAGTTTCAATAAAGCCAGTCTAATCATTGATGAATCCCTCTCGATTTATCTCCAGTTTAATTTACGTTCCAATCCCGTAAATTCCCTTTCTCGCATTTTTAAAAATAAACTACTATGTATTTTTAAAACGATTTACCCATTTCCTTATATACCCCCACCGTGAATTTATAATTCTAAATTATCCACTCACAATTTGCTTCGCTTTATATTATAAACTTCGATTATAATTTCCATGATCTCATTTCCCGTTCTATCACTACTTTATATCACTTTACCGATTTTAAATCGATTTTCAAATTAAATTCCATTTTTAAATTAATTTCTTAATTAACTCAAATTTATTCCAAAACCCTCTAATTTAAGATTCACTTCCTTTTCCTGACTTAAAATCTTATTTAAATCTGGAACATCAATTTCGTATTTTATTTTCAAATTTCCTCTTTATTTTTTCTCAAATCTATTTTAAATCTCGGATTTAAAAATAAATACTTTTATAATTAAACAAATCACTTAAGCCTATTATTAAATATTTTTATTCAAATATCCCAAAATCTCTATCTTTCCATATTTAGGAATTTACCAAGTACAATTTTAAAATCAAACTATTTATTTTACCCAAAATTCTTTTTTTTGATATATCCAAATTTCACTATATATACTTTTACTTCAAATTTTCCTTTTTAATACCTTTCTAAAATTTTAGACATTTATCATCGGTATTTTAAAACATCAAAATCTAACCAATAATTCCATAGCACCAAATAAATTCAAATCACACTATAATCTATCGTAGATTATCCAATATATCATATTACTGAATATGAAAATAATTCAACATTTTCGAGGATTCGAGTTGGATCACTCCAACCTGTTTCCGTGCATCCACAGATGTTAGCACAAAATAAAAATACCAATCCCACTTCGAGGGGGATATCGTGGTATATAAGGTCATTCGCCATTATGCGGGGCGCATAGGGTTTCATCCGCTATATATATGCGGGAATATCAGTCACTTCAATATTTATATACAGTATATATATAATATAACTACCAGACTAATAATAATCATCAATTCAACCAATCAATCAATAATTAATTTTAACTATTTAAAATTGATTGTTGTAATACAAAATTGAGTGGGATTAACTCACTTTGATTTTCTGCCGCTTTCGCGTTCTGTTTCCGATTAAATCCGAACGCTTTTGAAATTTTTTGAAAATTTTACAAGCTCCAACTTTAACCAGACTGATTCCATAGTCAAGATCTCCTTGACAGAAACCCAATGCGATCGACCGCATTAGATTTGGATTTAAAATGAGTGAGATATGCATTTCTATACGATTTGGAATTTACTAAAACCATTTTTAAAATTTTAAATCACAAAATTTAAACTTCACCCATCCTCGGCCCAACAAGCCCAAGACCACACTTCTTCTTTCCCCCTTCTTCCCTGCTCTAGAATACCTAAGTGCACGCACGAGAATGTGCATGTGCACGGACCCTCTACTCCACCGTTCAACGCTTCGCCACAACCCACGAGTTCGCCTCGCCTCCCTCACTCAATCGAACTATCTCGCAGCCGCCCATACCCTCAGGTCAAAACACGACCTCCAAGCAATGTCAACCCCAACATCGTGACTCCCATTTCGAGGCCCACGCCACCAAAACGCGACCACAGACGCCCCTCACCCTCACGAGCTTCAATATCTTCTTGGAATGACGTATCGAGCCCTCAATCGACGAGAAACGCAAACCCTAGTCAAAAATCGCAGTTCGACCTCACAGTCGAGACCCTTTCCTCGACGCCCACCTAAAAGTTGTATACCAATGCGAAGCTCACGTGTTTTCAAGGTTTTAGAAACTTGTTTCGTGATTTTTTGACAAGTATTTAATGAGGAAAGGATTTTTGAAGTTTGTTTATTTTTTCTTTTTATTTTTTTGTTCGGCTGGGTGATTTTTAAAAAGAAAGGAGAGGAAAGAGTGTTTTACACCATAAAGAACAGTGATTGAGGGAAAGTTAAAAGTATTGATGTGAAATATCGAAAATAATGTATATACAAACATTTTATTTAAATTCAAAATATCTCGTTTCAAAAGCAGCTTACAATTTCGGACTCCTATCGATGCATGCTGCTAGGCGTTTATAATTCTCATATTCCGAACGCAATGGAAAAGGTTTCGAGTCCTAATTCGATCGTTTGGAGAAGATAGTTTTTTGGACCCAACTATTAGAATTTTCAATATAAATTTCAGCGCTTTATATCCCATACATCCAAATGATAACTCCAAACACTACGAATTATAAAATCTGATACTAATACACTATTATGGACCAATGGAACTGGTTTCGTCGAATTTCGAGACTATGCCTCGGAAAGCTATTTTTAAATGTCAATTTAAAAGATATATTTTTAAAACTGAACAAATCACTTTTAATTCAAATTTAAAACTTTTATTATCTTCAGTATTATTAATATAAATTTTATTAGCCTTCAAATTATTTTTAACAAGCTTAAAACTCCAGATTCAATATTTCACCAAATTTCTAATTATTAAATTCAATAATGAAATTATCCAATAATCGGTTATATTTGAAATTCAAGTTAAAAGTTAACTTTTAAATATTTAAAATCAATTAAATATTCCAATTTCAAATACCTAAAATTCTGGGTTGTTACACTTGACATCTAGTTAGTTTTTTCATTTGATGATACGCTCGGTTAAACAATATATCTCGATGACCCAGCCTGTGACTAAGCCCGTGACCAAGCCCGTGACCGATCCCATTGCCTATCCCATGATCGAGCCTTTGATCGAGCCCATCCCATGACATGATAGTGGATTTTGTACTTAGAATGCTACATTAAAATATCATTTTGAATATTTTACATATGATAGTGAACTTCATAACTATAGTGCTACATTAAACTATCATTTTGCATATTATAAACATGTTTGTGGACTTTTTAATTGAAATACTATTTTAAAATATCATTTTGCATACTGTAAACATATTAGTGGACTTCATAACTCAAATGCTATGTTAAATTATCATTTTGCATACCTTGAATATGCTTATGGACTTTGTAATTAAAATTATACATTAAATCTCATTTTGCATATTGTAATCATGATATTGGACTTCATAAGTATAATGCTATATTAAACTATTATTTTGCATATTGTAAACATGACATTGGACTTCATAACTCAAATGCTACGTTACACCATTATTTTGTATACCTTAAATATGCTAGTGGACTTTGTAATTAAAATGTTACATTAAATACCATTTTGCATATTGTAATCATAATATTGGACTTCATAATTAAAATGCTACATTAAACTATCATTTTGCCTATTTTAAACATGATAGTGGACTACATAACTCAAATGCTACGTTAAACTATCATTTTGCATATCATAAACATGGTAGTGAACTTTGTGATTAAAATATTACATTAAAAAATACATATGCTATATGTAGTTACCATTTTGCATATTCTATTCATGATAGTTCTCTTTAGGAATACTTCATTTTGTATATTCCATTCATGCTAGTTCACTTTAAATATACTTATGCTTAATTCACTACCATGTTTTACGTATTTTTTCATTCTTGTTCAATTAAAATATGCTTATGCTATATCCAACTATCATTTTGCATAGTCAGATAATGGCACTATATTTAAAAGTACAAATACTATATTAGTCTATCATTTAGCATATTAAACACAATCTAAATCTACTGTGTTTCAAATATAAAAATGCTATATCTAAATATCATTCGAAATTCATGGTACATTTTGGACTTTTTTCTTCTTCTAGATTTTGCTTTTCCATTCATTTCTTAGATCTTATCGAGTAATTTTTGACATAGGTTTGGATTGAGGCGTCAAGTTAAGCTTTTTCGATTTTGAAGAAATCGACGTCGAAAATGGAAGATTCAATTCGATTCGAACATCGACAAGAAGAGGCTTGGATGGTAGCATCTTGGACGACGACGAATTTAGACGACGATTACTTGGACGATGGCGGCTAGGGCAAGCAGTAGCTGATGGTAGACGACAGCTAGGACAAGCTTGGACGAAGGCGGAGGAAACTGTTGAAGTTGGAAAATTGAAAAAAATGCGCTACTTTCATTCTTCCTAAATTCTAAATGTTGCGTCTTTGGTTTAAAAATTAGTTTAAACCTTTTCTTTTAAACTAATTACCTCATTCATTAAGACCTGTATATATTTTGACTTGCATTGTAAGCTTTCTTTTTGAAGTTTCAATTTAGTTCGACCATTGAGCAATATTGCTTAGTGTAATTATGTTTTTACTCTCGAAGTTTTTTAGAAACACAAAAATAAACCTTTAGTCTTTAAGTTATTGGAAACACCCTTATGAAAATTCAAAACTTTCGGCCTCTTTGTCGAAGAGAGCTAAGGGCAGGAAATCAGTTGCTTCTAGTGGATCCGTTCTAGGAGTGCCAGGATTCGTAGCTGTCAGTTGTAGACTTTGGGTGAGTTACCTGGTTCGAGTGCTGTGATAGGCACTACGAACTCAGGCTCAGGTATGAGTTCTTTTTTAGGTAGTACGTATTCTACTTATGCATTAGGCAGTCTTTCTTCTGCTGAGTTTAGTCAGTTAGCCAGAGACACTTCTTTTATCTTTTCTGATATAGAGCTTGATAGGGATTATATTAGACGTAAGGAACTAGAGAGGGCTAGCACAGTTAGTTTATGAAGATCATTAGTTGGAACATTAGAGGTTTAAATGATTTGAATAAATGTGATAAGGTTAGATTGTTCTTTAAAGATTATTCTATTGACATTGCTCTTATTCAAGAAACCAAAATTAATTGCCCCGACTTTCATTTTTTTAGAAGATTGGGTGGTTAACACTTTAGTAAGTGGGTTTCTTTACCTTCTATGGGTTCTTCAGGGGGCTTAATGATAGGTTGGCGTGATAATTTCTTTAAATTATTACAATGTATTGTTAAGCAGCATTTCTTCATGTTATTCTTATCAATCTTTCGGATAATTCTCATTTAAGTATTTCTAGTGTTTATGGGCCAAATTCTAAACTTAATAGGAGAATTTTATGGAATAAATGCCTTGAATTTAGATCATTTGCCCCAGGGCCTTGGATTTTGGGGGGTGATTTTAATGTTACGCGTTTCATTGGTGAGAGATGTCCTAGGGAAGGGGATTAGCTGTGGAGGAATTCGTTCAATTTATCATTTCTTCTAATTTGATTGAAATTCCTCTTTCAAATAGAGAGTTTACTTGAAGTAACGCTAGAGAGCTTCCTTCCATGGCTCTTCTTGATAGATTTTTTGTTTGCGATGAGATTGAAGCCAAATTTCCTATTTGTAAAGTAATTGGTTTTCCTTTTACCTTATCGGATCATTGTCCTATTTTACTTACTTGTGAGTTTCATAGAGCTATTTTAAAGAATTTTAAGTTTGAAAAGATGTGGCTTTTGGAAAATAACTTTGCGAACCTAGTTAAAGGTAAATGGGTTTCTTTGAGTTTCCATAATATCAGAAATATGGATAACTCTGCAAAAGCTTTTGTTTCTAAGCTTAGGGATCTTAGGATTTTCCTCAAAAATTGGAACAAAAATGTCTTTGGTAATTTAAAAATAAAAAAAAGATAATATTCTTAATGAAATGCTTAAGATTAATAAGATAGAAGAATCTAGACCTCTAAATTTAGGCGAACGTAATGTTCTTTCTAATTTAAAAGAGGAATTAAATTCTATTTTAGAAAAGGAGGAGGTTATATGGAAACAGCGATCCAGAATTCAATAGATCAACGAAGGTGATAACAATGCTAAGTTTTTTCATAATATAGCCAATGGTATGAAATATAGTAATACAATTAACTCTATTTTTGTTAATAATATAGAACTTGTTAATCAACGAGATCTTAACAAGGCTTTTACAGATTACTATAAGGATATTTTTGGTTCTAAACTTAACAATAGAATCAATGTAAGATGGTCGGATCTTTACCCACCTGATTCCATTGTTTATTTATCAGAGTTAGAGTATCCTTTCACTAAAGATGAAATTAGAAAAGCTATTAAAGACATGCCCAACGATAAATCGCTGGGGCCAGATGGGTTTCCTATTTTATTTTATAATACTTTTTGGAATGTTTTAAAATTCGATTTAATTAATATGTTCAACGATTTTTATAATGGTAATTTACAATTAGGGAGATTTAATTTTGCAAAAGTTATTTTACTTTATAAAAAGGTAGGTGCTAATAATTTAAAAGATTTAGACCTATTTCTTTGATTAACTGCTCAATTAAAATCTTTTCTAAAGTTTTAGCTAATAGACTTAGTAAAAGAATGAATGAATTAATTGATTGTTCTCAATCAGCTTTTATCAAAGGTAGAAATATTACGGATGGAGTGGCAGTTGTTCAAGAATATATTAATTTCTGTTGTAAGAATAACATTACTTATGCGATTTTGAAACTTGACTTTGCTAAAGCATTTGATTCGGTAGATTGGAATTTTATTGTTGATATTTTTCATGCTAGAGGTTTTGGTCCTAGATGGATCAATTGGATTATGTCTTTGCTTAGAACCGGAAACTCTAGTATTATGGTTAACGGTATTTTAGGTAATAAAATTCAATCCAAGAGAGGATTAAGGCAAGGAGATCCTTTATCGCCTTTATTATTTAATTTAGCTGCAGATGTTTTTGCTAAAATTATAAAAAGAGAAGTGGATAATGGTTCTCTAGGTAATGTTGGGAATGTATTTCGCATAATGGTATATCGGTTCTCCAATTTGCCGATGATACCTTACTTTTCTCTTCCCATCTGCCTAGGCACATTATAACTCTCAAGTTTATTCTTTACAGTTTTGAACTTTTATCAGGTTTAAAAATAAATTTTGACAAAAGCTCAGTGTTAGTATTAAACGATTTTGAAAATGTTGAAAACTCGGTTGCTATTACTCTAAATTGCAAAACTATGAGCTTTCTGTTTGAATATCTTGGTTCTGTGATTAGACCCTCAAAACTCAAGCATGAAGACTAGTTTATCATTATTGATAAAATTAAGAATAAGATTTCTAGCTGGAATGGGAGATATTTATCCAAAGAAGGAAGGCTAGTTTTAATTAATTCGGTTTTATCAGCCCTTCCGATTTACTGCATGTCCATGCATTTATTTCTGGATTGGGTTATCGATAAAATTGACAAATTAGAAGAGACTTCCTTTGGAGTGGAGAAAATTCTAATAGTAATATAAAATGTTTAGTCAATTGGGAGACCATCTGTAAAGCCAAGAAGGAAGGTGGTTTAGGGGTTATTAACTTGCATAATATGAATTTATCATTGCTAGGTAAATGGTTATGGAAGTTTAAAGATATTAATGATAATGCTATTTGGAAAGAGATTATTTCTAAATATTACTATATTGGAAATAGTAATTTATATCAAATTGTTTCTCCGGCCACTCATAATTTTTCTAATTTTTGGAGAAACATTTTAAAATATCTTGAGATTTTTAACTTATGAATAAATACTATTGTTCACCCCGGTAACCGTACTTCCTTTTGGCATGACCATTGGATTTCGGTCTTACCCCTTAAATTGGAATTTAAAGAGCTTTACGATATCTGTAATTTTAAGTTTGCTTTAATTAGTGAGGTTTTTTCTCCTGATAATGATCCTTCTTGGAATTTCAGCTTTAACAGAATTTTAGTAGGATCAACTCTTAGGCTTCTTCATTTGCTTTATGCAAGATTAAATCTTTACAATATTGATAATGATAATGATATTCTTTGTTGGGAATGGGATAGAAGTAAAAATTATACTTCTAACTCTTTTTATAGATTTATTAATTTTTCGGATAGTATAAACAATTTGTTCAAATTTATTTGGAAATCAAATGCTCCTCCTAAATCTAAAATACACATGTGGTTAATATTGCATGGTAAACTTAATACAATTGAAAACTTAAAAAGAAAGAACATTCATAATGATAATAAATGTTATTTTTGTAATCTACATCTTGAAGACATTAAGCATTTATACTATGATTGCATTGACTCTTATTACATTCTTAATAATGTTCTCAGAATTTTCAATTTTAATATCATAACTAAAATTTCGGATTGTGACTTTTACTGGAATAATTTTAGATTTAGGTTTAAAAAGAATATTAGATCTCTACTTGACTCTTTATTCACTATTATTAGTTGGTATATATGGTTTGAAAGAAATCAAAGAATTTTTAATAATAATAATAGTCATATTAATAAATTGATTTATACAATTTCTTCTTTCTGTTTTCATTGGATTTCTAATCCCAAATATAAATTAGCTAAGAATAATTTGTTTAAGGGTATCTTAATATGGTTAGCTACAATATTAATTATTTTAAAAACAATTGTCTTTTTAATGACATCAGTACTGATATGAATATTTTTTCAAATTCATACCAAGATCTATCGGTTAATCATAACCTGCTTATGATTACAGATTCTTAGTTTTCTTTTTTTGGTTTTTATTTTTGTTTCTTTTTTTGGTGCAATTGTTTTGAAATATTTTAATAATGTTGTTACTAGTTTTGTCTCCTTTTTGTTTTTCTTCTCTCTTTATTTATACACATATATGTATATTAATTATATTAATATACATATGTACGCATAATTCTTACTTTTTCCTTAGTCACCCCTCAGATGCGGATATGAGTGAAGGTTTCCAAGTTCTTCTTACAGGTCCCCTTATCTTCAGAGCGCATGTTTTGGTTTGACTGTGAGACTTTCAGAGAGGTTCCTTGCTACAGCTTGGCATTTCTTCTCTTGTGCAGAGATTCCAGTGCAGACTATCCTATCCAGCATCTCGTTTATTTTCACTTCAGAATTGAGGCTTCTTCTTTCCTTTTGATCCAGATGCATGGAGTTTTTCTGCTTTATGTGTTGCTTAGAGCTTCCTAGATTTTTGGAACATCATTCCGGTCCAGATGGAGAGCTTTTCCTTCTCTTTTTGTTGCTTGGAGCTATTGAGATGTATAGAGCATCTTTCACTTTTTGTTTCTTTGTTTTTAGTTTTTGTTACCTGCCAGGCATGTTGGCAGCACCTTGCTTTTGTGTTATATATATATTTGCATGTATGTTCTCCTCTATCCTATAGAGGATCACACATTTTTCTCAAAAAAAGAAAATTCAAAACAGACTCTTGTTTTTAAATATTATTTAAAATGCAATAGTAAAATATGTTGATTTATGTAAGTAAAATAACATTTAAAATAAAAATAGATGTTATTAACAACACAATGTTCATAATAATATGTCAATGCAATTTAATTGTTTTTACTTTATGTCGCATTATTTACCGTGCAACAATCTATCAACACATTAATTTATTACATTATTATAGTACAGTGTGTAATGATTTTAAATTTGTATGTTTTTATTAAAATAACTTAAGTTATAATTATAAAATTGTTGTATTTCTTGAAATTAAAAGATATAAACATATTATATATTCAAAATTTTATTAGTTTTATTATTTGTTCCATTGAATGTTGCATTTTAAGCTCTGCAAGCTGCTCGAGTTGTCGTTTTTGCATTTGATTTTAAGGTTTTTGATTTGAATTTCGATTTAAATTACTAATTTTGTGATATAATGAATTTGTACGTCGTAAATTTTCCTCTATTACGATAAATGATAATGGTGTTTTTCAAAAATTCCCCTTCACTTGTATTTAATCTAATATGTTTCTGTTAATTAAATAACCAATATAATACACGTCAAATGTAAATAGACACGTATAAAAGTTATTCAGCTATGCTTTAATTTGTTAATTTTGCATCAAGTCAACCAAAACAAACCATGTCTAGGCCAATCCAAATATAGGACCGGCCCTGCTTGTGCGACTGGAAAAAAACTGCATTCGTACAGGAAACAATGTAAACAAATAAGAACATTAAACTAATTGTTAAACATCAATTTAAATGTTAAACATTTCCCAAGCAACTCTTTCATGTATATTTGCTATAACTGTAATGGTCCATAATATTTAGTACAAAGTTTGTTTGTTTTCTTTCTTTTTGGTTTTTTTTTTTTTTTTTTTAAAAAAAAAAGAAAAAAGAGAACCACCTCCACAGGTAAAAATACAGAGAAACTATCCACTCTGCTTTTTGGAGCAACAACGCAATAAATTAGTACATATTTATAGGGCAACATCATTAAGAACACTGTATCCCAGGGCAGATGCACCAACCCATAAAAAATTAATTCTGATTTCTAAAGATAGTTAAATAATTTGTTAATCGGCACCCCAAGCATCATCCTTCATAGTTTGTCGAGCAATTATACGATTTTTTCTTTCATTTTCTTGAACTCTCAACTCTTTGGAACCGAAATTTGTTGCAAGTTTAATTCCCATTCCCTGAGCAATTAGCCGCTGTGCGGTTCTTGCAGATGTCTTTGGCCTTAATGTTGGAGGTTCCAAATCTGCCAGCTCAAAAAATCAATATTAATAAACTGTTTCATATTAAGTCATTTGACACAATAACAGATTTGAGACTGAAATCTTAAACAATTGAGAATTTGCTATAAGCATATTCAGTTGTCAAATGAGAAAACAAGTGAAGATTACACATCATGTCTCTAGCACATGAACATTATCTTCAGCCACCAAAAAGATACATATGCAAACAGATTTCGTATTCGGGGTGAATTAAGTGCTTCTCTTAAGAATTTTCAGGTAGCACTAAAATCAAATGGAAATTCAAAAGGCAAAGGTCACAATGAGTAAGAAAAAAGTCAACTATTAAGCTTCTTGACTTCAAAACCAACAGCCATTCATTCATTTCCAATTATTCAATACAGTTCAAAAGTAAAGTGATTGACGTAATCTTGATACTTCGGTCACAGAGCAAAGTTGATGAACAAAGGAACAAGTTTGACGGTGGATGAGATCTTAGAATAATTTTTCTTTTTGAGCTTGCATATAAATATGTTAGTATAGGTGCAATAACAATACGTTAAGTGATCAAGTGTGTATTTCGACATATTTTCGTAAATACAGTGTCTAATTGGTATAAATAATAATGTGGCCACTAGTTAATGTAAGATATTATTTGAGACCAAAGGACAGTAAATTCGAATTTTAATCTTAATGACACGTACTTCTATCTCATCCGAATCCCACCTTCGGTTATGAAAATAGTAGCGCTTTGCGGAATCTTTTATCAACGGATCTTTATCACCCAAATCACAAAGAGTTAATTTGGATTGAAAACAAGACGAAATTGAAATCAAAACGGAACCCTAACCACCCACTTTATTGATTCACGAAGAACAAAGCTAAAGTATACAAAATATCATTGAATCAATAACCAAATTAAGAAAAGGAGCAAATATCTATATGACTAAAATTGTTGGAGAAAAAGAACAAAGATGAAGAAAAAAAATCGCAAACAGATTTTCCACTTTTTTACCCTCCTTTCTAATCTTTATTTATATAATCAATTACTTAATGCCCAAGTTAACATTAGTTGCAAAAAATAATTTGATTAGTCAATTAGAGAGAGAAATAAACATACTCAAATATACCTATTGATTAGAGAAAACAAAATCTTCTCTTTCTTTCTTTTGCATATTTATTTCCCTCAATTTGTCATTTTGTATCATCAAATTTTAACACTCCATCTTGATGCAAAATCACATATCTCCAACATATCAAGCATGTCATATCTAGATCTATCACAAATCCTCATATTTCAACCACACTAAATTACAAACCTCAACCACCGTCTGCAAGTAATGCATCTCCCACATGAGGTGCACCACACAAATCCGGTCTAAAAAACATTTGTAATATCACAAAGATCTCCGTCTTGTCTTTGTGGATTTTGCAATTCGACACCCGTCCATAACTAGATTTGAGCTCATTACCTGATCACTATCGATCCCTCGAACATCATCAGCATGAAGATTCATGTCTAAAATATGATCCTCAATACTAGAATCATAAACAATGACCACATTAATCTTTCCATCTTGTTGTAGACTAGGTCCTTCAACCGTCACTTGCTTTCCATTGTCGACTACAGAACCAACCAAGCTATAAAGGTTTCATTCTTCCAATACTCCTCTCATCCTTACACGACCACCTTTCTTCACTCTCAAAACTCCATCTTGAGTCTCATAAGTGCAATCACGGCGATCCAACTGACCGAGAGAAATAAGATTATGCGAATAAGTGGGTACATGTCTCACTTCAGAGACTTCTCTAACCACACCATCATGCATATGAAATCGGATAGATCCAATACCACAAATCGGTAGTTCTTCTCCATTGGTTGTCCTAATCATGCCGACATTCTTCTCATAAGAAGAAAAACGATTTACATCTCTATAAATGTAAAAATTGTCTCCCGAATCCATCTTTCAAGACTTATTTTCACTAAAGAGGACATAAGAAACATCACTATCGGTACCTTCAACAAAACATGCATGTGCGTCACTACTAGTATCACCATGCGCAGTCTTTTTCTGATCTCTTTTATAAGCATAACACTTGCTGCGTATGTGACCTTTCTTATTACAATAATGACAAGTGATAACACATTTACCATTAGCGTCCTTCTTCCAAATTGTATTTTTCATCGATTCCCTTGCCACATAGCCTCACTTTGAATTGATTTCATACATGACCTATTTCTTCTAAGCTCCTCATTCAAAAGACCGCTTCGAACAGTTTCCAAAGAGATGGCTCCATTAGCATTGAAATTACTCAATGAAACAACCAAAGTTTTTCAACTTTCTGAAAGCGAACTCATTAATAAAAGAGCCTGTAACTCATCATCAAAATTGACATTCATATTTGCCAATTGATTTATTACAGCTTGAAATTCATTCAAATGCTCTGCAACAAACTTACCTTCATCTAATCTCAGTCGTACTAACTTTCGAACCAAAAAAGCCTTACTAGTAACACTCTTTCACTCATACAAAGATACTAACTTGTCCCACAAAGTCTTCGCGGATTCACAACTAGCCACATAATGTAAAACTGGATCATCAAGATACTGGAGAATCAAAGCAATCGCATTCTTATCCATCTTCAATTTTCCCTCATCTACATCAGAGGGTTTCTTTCCATCTCCATCAATCGGATCATAAAGATCATTGAGGTACAAAACATCCTCCATTTTAGACTTCCAAATAACACAATTTTTCCCATCCAAGATAGCCGTCTTTGAAAACGAAATCATATCCGACATCAATAATTTTTCAAACCAAAATTACTCTAAGCTTTGTGATGATCTGTGCTCCGATACCAAACTGTTATGAAAATAGTAGCGCTTTGCGAAAGCTTTTATCAACGGATCTTTGTCACCCAAATCACAAAGAGATAACTTGGATTGAAAACAAGACGGAATTGAAATCAAAACGCAATAACACAAAATATTCCACTCGACCACCCACTTTATTAATTCACCAAAATTGTATTTACAATTAATAGAACAAAGCTAAAGTAAACAAAATACCATTGAATCAATAACCAAACTGAGAAAGGGAGCAAATATCTATATGGCTAAAATTGTTAGAGAAAGAGAACAAAAATGAAGAAGAGAAAATTAGCAAATAGATTTTCCACCACACTTTTACCCTCTCTTCTAGTCTCTATTTATATAATGAATTACTTAATGCCCAAGTTAACATTAGATGGCAAAAAATAATTTGATTAGCCAATTAGAAATAAACATACTCAAATATGTCTATTAATTAGAGGAAACAAAATCTTCTCTTTTTTTCTTTTGCATATTTATTTATTTCTATTTGTGATTTTGTATCACCAAAATTTAACGCTTTCAACTCCCATGTCGTCGTGCACATGTCAACATTGCGTCGACGTCTTCCCTCTTCTCTTCATCGTCACCAAAGCCTCCACCTACAAAACCCTAATCATATAAACCCTATCCAGCACTACATACTTCCAGGTCGCACCGCTGCAAATACCACCTCACCTGAACCCTAACTTACAGAGTTCGACAAATACCAAAAATAAAAAATAAAAAGAAGAAGATGACGATTAAATTAAACCAACATCACACGTATAGAATGTCATATTCATTTTTACCGTTTAAAAAAGCTAGTTACAATTAGCATTACTGGGGTGAAACTTCACAAAAAATAACCACCACCGCTGCAACCATGTCGTCTCCATCACTTCACCACCATCTATAGTCGTCATATTGCAGCTAGTTGTGGTCGCTGACAACTTTTATGTTGATATGGAGAGGTTCGACCTGAAGGCCAAAAAATAAAATGCTCATCTTTGAGGTCAAATCTTTGTATATATTTGTCTTTATGCCTATTTTTCTGTTATATATATATATACAATGTATGTATGTTCGTATCATGCGTATCGGCAGATATAATATATCCATTCAAATCCAAATCAAAAGAAAAAACACTATCACCAAGTATAAAATAAAAGATCGTACGAAGTGTACAAGTATCAAATGGTGTCCTAATTATGCTTGTTAAAATTGTTTACATAGAAGAAAATACTTAGATATAATTAAAAAAAAATTAACTTAATACCATTTACTGTATTTAAACTTTTTAAAGTTTCAAAACAATTATGAACATCATAGCATGTCTTTAAATGCAATACCGTCTCGATACATAATATCTCCTACCAGAAAATTAGATTTATTGTAGATAATTCGCTGGTGACTGCTGTTTCAACCATTGTCAAAATTACATAAATTTTTCATATCCAACCCGCAAGTGGATCCAGCATCTTCATTCACAAAAAAGGGAACAATATATCAATGAAAGATAAAACTGGTTCAAAAAGGAGCAACTATATTTGTTGAACATAAGAAGTTTAATTGTAGTCTGTCATGGAGGTGTTTACAGTTGGAAGTTTGTGGTTACATGTTATTTTTACTAATGTGAAGCAAAAAAATTGTTAAACTAGAATTTTGTCCAACACCACAATTAGTACGTGGAATTTAGCAGAGGTAACATATAAAGGTATGTTTGCAAATTTTCTGTTGTCAAGTCTTTTACTGGATTTGGAAAATTTCAATTCCCCGTCATATTCCATTGCTTTACAATTTCATTAAAAATGATTTTTGAGTGTGAAGATAATTCGAGAAAGGACTTCTTAAGTAACAGTTCATTAACCATTGGATGTTTGGCATGTGTCAATTAAAGTAGCGAAAAGCTTTGTGGGCCACATTTACAAGATTGAAGTGGACCAAATAACATCTTGACACTGGCATTATAGGTGTTTTCGATAGCTAAGTGTTGAGAGAAATATACTACCAATCTATGGTGCATATTTTAATTAAATTTCCCTAATTCAATAAACCATAATCATCAAACAAAGAAAATTAGAAGAGTACAGAACATAAAGATTTAACGTGATTCAACCAAACTGTCCACGTACACGAAACCCAACAACTATTTTTTACTTTACTGAAAAAAGAGAATACAAACGAAATATTACAAAATTACAAGTAGCAAAATGGAGAGACTAATATATAATTATAAATAAAATAATCAATTTTTCAAAAGACTTTGCGCTAAAAGTCCTAATTGATTTGACTGCATAAATTAGGGTTTACTAAACAAGAGGATAATGGTAGATGCTCTCTAGCGCACTAATATGAATATGAACTTTCATTTAAACATACTTAAAAATGAAGGAATTATTTGAAGATTAAATTAATCAATTGTTCAATTGTCTTGAAGCCTTTCCAAACATCCATGAACTTCTTTCCTCATAAATCCATTTACTAATTAATTGGTTTAGTAGTCAATTTGTTCCCTTCCAACAAAATATTCCGATGTATCTTTCTATTTTCTTTCTTTCCGCGTATTGCCTAATAAAACAATTGACTTAATTAATTAATTATTTTCATTTCTTCCTTTTCAAATATTTGAATCACATAAATCACATTTCACCTTAATTCAAATACAACAATCTCTCCTCATCACCACATCAATTGTTGGGATTGCGCCACATGGTACAAAGTTCAATATGAACAGGTTTTTGGACATTGTTGCTCAAATATAGCTTCTAAATCTTTTCCAAGTATAGGAAAGATAGTATGCACATCAACAAACAAATGCATACGAGCAAATACCAAAATTCTTCAACATACCAATGTAGGAGATGAACATGTAAGTACATAACTTTGAGAGACTGATAAAGATTTAATAGCGCTTCGCCTTCGCAATTTCATACGCAGTGAGAGCATACTCAATATTATCTACTTCAATGTCCTTCACAAGAATTTTGCCAAATCTACACCAATAGACTCACCAGCCAGCTCCGCGGTGTTTAAAGCATAAAATGAATAACCATTAGTGGAAATATGCTCACAAATAGAACCATTAGAATCAAAAGGTCTTGCTTGCGACCTAGCTCTACCTAGGGTCTAAACCTCTGAAATCTTCTCATCAACTATGGTATCGTCGAAAATATCATTCTCTCTTCAATATGAAAATAATCTAATAACTCCAAATGTGTGGAAATTTTGCATCCTCCTAATGTCATCACTTGATATAGGCTCCACCTTCAACAAAGTTCTCTCATTAAATATTACATGTCCGCTAGTCACGATTCTCTTAGTTGTTTTACGCAACTTATATCTCTTCACTCCTTCTCTATAGCCTAACAAAATGTATTTGCTTTTCCTAGGCTTCAACTTATCATGTCTCTCGTCATCTAAATAAGCTGAACAACCAAATACTTTAAATAATGAATAACCAACATGCTATCTTTTCCATACTTCTTCTGAAATCTTCACATCTATGACAATAAATCGTATGATTGATGAGAAATTATGTCATAGATATCACTTCTGCTCAAAATCCCTCTTTTAGATCAACAACCATTCTCAAGCTTATAGCTCTCTTCCATAATATCTGACACATGATCTCCACCACTTTATCCCTCTTTTTTTAGACCAACAACCATTTTCAAGGTTATAGTTCTCTCGCATAATATCCGACACATGATCTCCACCACTCCATTACAATGTGACTCAATGAAAAAAAAAAAAAAATCTTTAACTATATGCTCAGACTTGTGAATTCTTGTGACATGAATTCACTACCATTTCCAATTTTGAGGATTTTCATACACTTCATTGACTGCTTCTCTGTAAAGGTCTTCCACTTACAAAACTGGACAGATATTTCGTCTTTGACCTTTAAGAAATAAACCCGGATCTTACGTGAGAAATCATCCACAAATAAGACGAAGTAACTGGCTCCACTTAAAGTTGCAACTGGAGTGGTCCCCACACATAAGAATGTACATACTTTACAAACTCTTTAGCTTTAGGTCTCTCAATATCAAATGTGACATGTTTCTTCTTTCCAAAAGAATAATCTCCACAAATGCTAGGCTTCGACTGACAAACACCATTAATCAACTCTGCTTCTTTAATACTTCAAGACTCTCCTCATCAATATGACTTAAATGAAGATGTCATAACTAAGTAGAATCTGAAACACATGAATCGGTGAAAACTAATGAATATTCTAAGATTATCTCTACATGAATCACAAAAATATCATCAACTCGCACCCCTTTCATCGCTACCAAAAAACCCTTTGTCACTCTCAATTTCTCTCTGTCTACTATTATTTTCGTACCAAGTCTACTTAAAGCTCCAACTGACGACAAACTCCTACGCAACAGTGAAACTGTCTAACATCCGTGATAATCCTACCAACACCATCAAACATTATAAACCTCACACTTTCAACGTCCACAATATGAAAAGATGTGTCATTTCCCGTATGAACTGCTTCACCATCAATCTTCATATAACTGACAAAACAACTCATCTTCGTATGACAAGAGACTCCATATTCAATACCCAATTTGTATTATCTAAAGGTGAAATACTGACCGAAAATAATGATGTATTGCTATCACTACTATCTGCATCCGATCTAACTGCTACCGAAACTGAAGTTTTCTCCTTCTTCTCTCTTATTTCTATTAAGCTGGACATTCCTGTATGAAATGCTCATTCTTCTTACAATAATAGCAAACACCCCTTTTAGAACGCATGAAGTAGAACATATGCACATCTCTCATACATTCAAAGTGTTTCTGGATCTTATCTCTTCTTCTAAATGAATTAAGTTGTTAAAGAACACTGTCAGTCGTTAGTCTTTACCTTCTCATGTCTCGTAAACTTGTTTTCTAGCAAATTTGATGACGCCGTAATTCTTTATACCACTACTGGAAGAATTTGTCATTGATAACTAATCTATAACAAGACAACTAGCTCCGATATCATGCTGAAATTTTCGGCACACCTTACATCTCCACTCTGCATGCACTTCATTTAGTGTAGAAGAAGCAAGACCACTACGAAACTCTTTGGTACCAACGTCATGATTGAATATCCCGGCATCCCCCTGGACCACATATATGTTCATGGAACATTAGTATAACTAAAGGAATCTTTTGTTGTTAAATGCTACCAGTCTCATATACATCATCATCTCCTTTAAGATATCTTGCGATGTGGGATTAATCACATTCCAATCTACGCACCCACTCTAATACAATGTGAGCAACACATAATAGATCTCAACATTAGCGAGCATTTCTCAATTAAACTTTAAGTCATACGAAGTCCTCGCAACACTTGGATAAGATCGCTTACACCTTTAGCAGTGTTCAAATTAGGTCGCTATCACCTTTCAGCAATTGGGCCAAGCTATGTACAAAGAGTCTTTCTTTCCATGATTGGAGTCGGTCGCGTTCTAACATATAACTCCACCTTAATGAAAATCCATTGCTCAAGCCACACACTGAAGCATACTTAGCTCAACGCTGTATCATATTAGTCTCCTCGAGCCGTCGCCTCTAATACCAATCTTGTAACAACCCGCATATTTATCGATTTTATATTTAAATATTTTATTTAAATATTTTATCGTTAGTCGGGTTTTAGTCCGAAAAGCTACTTTTTGCATACGGTCGAATTAGGACTCGGGACCACTCCCATTGAGTTTAAAATGCCGTTTGCGACCTTTTTGAGTATAAGCTTCGATATGTTTGGAGAAAGTTAATTTTTGCTACTTTTTACTTTGGATTGGTTTTTGGGCTCAGCCCTATGTTAACTTATACTCCAAAACTGAACCACTCTCCCCATTCTCCCTCACTTCTTTCTCTTTTCAGTTTTCTTAGCTTTAATGGTGGGAGAGATTGGAAATTAAAACTCCAAAACCCTAGTTTCCCTTGCAAATCAAATTCCTAGCTCCAAACTCAAGAAGAACCCATTGGTAAGCTTCTCTTCTTCTTCTCCAACTTATTCTCTTACCAATTTCAGAAATTCCTAAACCTAATTTTGGGAATGTTCTTATTTTTGATCTTAGATTCAAGATCAATTGGGTTGTGTTGAAGAGAGGTTGATTCTCCATTTGCTTTCAAGCTTCTTCTTGTTCGATTTTGTGAAAAGGTGAGATTTTTATCTCACATCTATGACTATAATTATCTTTGGTTGTTGGGTATAAATTCCTAACACTTCTTCATGTGCATTTGCTCTTGATTTGGATTGGTTTTGTGAATATTCCAATTTTTGAGTTTTTAAGGCAATTTGTGTGAAATCCTTTTATGGATGCTTGATCATGCTTCTAGTGATGCACCGAGGAGCATATAGGGCCGGGTTGCCGATTGGCATAAACCCTTAGAGCCAAGGTTCGTCCGGTTGCATTTTGGAAGAGTTTGCTCTTCATTTGAATAAGGCTGAAAAACAGCGCAGGCATGATTCAGTCGACTGAAAACTCTGTTCAGTCGACTGAACCTGAAACCCGAGAGTTTCCAGGCATGATTCAGTCGACTGAAAAACTCTGCACAGTCGACTGAAACTGGAAACAGAAAGTTTCCTGAACCTGGAAAATTTCCAGGCACAGGGTCAGTCGACTGAAAACTCTGTTCAGTCGACTAAACCTGCTGTTTGTGTCCAATTTGCCTTTTTGGATTGAAATTCCAATTTAAATCGATTCGTGATAATCCTATATGTTGTTATCATCTATTATGACTTTGACGACTCTTTTTAGGGATTTTTGAATATCCATTTCGATGGACCCTTTATCGATTTCTTTGGATTTTATTCACGTCTTCGTATGTGAATTTTTGTGATTGATTGTTCTTACAATCTTCTTCGTGATTTGTCACTTTAAAAATATAAAGGTTTTCTATACTAGTAGTAAATATCAAAACTCTTTCCGCAAACGATTTCAATACTATTTTAATACCAAATTCGTTTATAAAACAGTTTTCCAATCTATTAGTATATACAAACCTTTACCTCACTCGTATGAGAAATCTAATTAAACGGCTTAGTAAAACAAGTGGTATGAAACGCTTGCGTTTACTTTGTCGATTAATTCTTGGACTTGTTCGATTGAACCTCTTGTGACAATTTTCTAGTGGAGATTTACAGTTTGTTCGTAAATATTTAAGTTAAGCAAGTGGTTATGGGACATGAAGCTAAACTCATATATTTACTAGCTCAGTGTAATTGACACTTCTCGTTGATCACGACGATCATCTTTGTGATTTAGACTAGCAATGTGCGATGTCTCTTTGTCTGCGAGGGAGACTAAACCCCGTTTTGTGGAGTTTCGACTCAATTTGTGATGGGGTAGCAACCCATGGTCTTCGGGCCGTTTGTGGAGCTTCGGCTCAATTTGTGATGGTTAGCGACCATGGAATTAGCGTTCCGTTTGTGATACACGTGTTGGTGAGCTTTATGCTCCCGTTTGTGATAGGCCTTCCCCCCCTTTTTTGTGATTTCTGGATTTCTTGTGTAGATTTCTAGAATTTGTGTTTCACCAATTTTTCGTGATTTCCATTGATAAGTCTTATCGATATTTGTGCATTGGTGAATTTGTGTGTCATTGACTTTAGTGATTTCTGGATTTCTTGTGTAGTCTTCTGGAATTCGTGCGTCATTGACTTTTGCGATTGACATTGATATTATCGTCAATATTTGTGGTTTGATGAACGAAATAAAGAGTATGACACTTCTTGGATTCTTGTGTAGATTTTGTGATATTGATTAATCTCTTGTTGATTATCAACTACTTATATATCACAGCTTGGCCTTGTGATTATTATGTGTTTAGTCATAACTCTGATTCTATATCGTTTCATCTGATATCTATAGTTAGACTGATCCGTTTATTATTTTCTTATTAAATAATACTCGGGTCAGACCGAGATGTTACAGGTGCTTCTGCTTGACTTCTCTCTTGGGATTGATTTCTCTTGCTTTTGGTTAACTACTTAGATTAGTAGTTTTTGTTGTATACATTTGAGATATAGACTCCATAATGTATACTTATTCTTTTGTGTAGTTCATGTAACTATTCTTTTGTGAAATTGTGGATCTTTTTAGACCACTACTCTGACATACACTTCCATGTGTTAATTATATATTCATATCTTCTTCCGCCTTTGTGATATGAATTGTCTGTGACTGATTTGTGTTATGCTTATTTCTATATTTGTTTTCCGAAGGATGTATATAGCCACCGTGTAGTAGCTTTGAGTTTGTGTCGGTATGTCGGATTTCCTCTTGAAATAGAATGCATGTTATATTATCTGACATATCGGTGCTCGCGCAAAGAAATTACACGGATGGTCGCTCCTCAACAGCCTTATTCACCGTGTTAGTCGACAGCATTCACCGTAATGTTCTTGGCTAGCATGGGTATAGAGGTGGGGCGTCACAGCTTGGTATCAGAGCCAAACTTCGAAACAATATGGAAAATTATAACAAGGATCATCGTCCTAAGTTCATCTTAGGAGTCGTGCTTTAGGATTTTATTCGGGTCTACGTACCGTCCTATCCTATTTTCATTTATGATTCCTTATTTTGTCTATCAAGATTGCTTGATATTCAATTTGGTGAATGACCTTTTTCTTCCTCTTCTTTCTTTCTAAGGGAAGAGAAATGTCTAGACCTGGCCGCCCCAGAGCCGTGCCATCTAGCACTCCGCCCCAGGATGGAGTTTTTATGACTGCTCAACAGCTTCTTGATTTAGTGACAAATGCTTAAGCAGCTGGAGCTAACTCGGAACCTACTCACCCAAAGTCGGGATTTGCACGCTTGTGTAGCGATTACACTAATTTGGGTGGGGAGCCATTCAGAGGTTCCGAAACTGTTATTGAAGTACAGGCCTGGCTAAGGTCATGCGATCGAATCTTTTCTCGCATGAATCTTATTGACCTTCACCGAGTTCAGGTGGCCTCTAGTATGCTCCGAGAAAGAGCATTGGACTGGTACGAACTTCTTATTTCTGAGATTAATGAAGCGGATCTCACCTGGGAGAAATTCCGAGAGCGCTTCGAGTTAAAATTCGTACCAGAAGCAGAAAAAGTGACATTGGCTCGACGTTTTATAGACCTTGTTCAAGGTGAGTCATCCGTGACTGATTACGTCGCCTCCTTCGAGTCGCTTTCCAAATATAGGGTTGAATACATCAACACCCCTCTTAAGAAGAATCAGAGATTCGTCTATGGCTTAAACAAAAGTCTCAAGAAGCCATTACTTCTAAAGTTAGAAGTTTCTTTCGACCAACTCGTTGATATCGCTCTTCGTCTTGAAGAGGCGGATAGAGAGAATGACGTTGAAGTGGTGGGTTCCAAACCAAACTTCAACAACAAAAAGAGGCCAAACAAATTTAAAGGCCCTTATCCCAATAAGAAAGGGAAGCAAGCAACCTCCGTGGCAAGGACTTCTTCCTTTGGTCGTGGGGAATGCTTTAATTGTGGTTCGAAGGACCATTATGCGAACAAGTGCCCAAAGTCTCTTTCTTGTCGCTACTGCAAAGTTCCCGGTCATGTTATATCTTCATGCCCCAAGCTTCAGGGCAAGAAGGAGGGAAAGTTAAATGTTGCTCAAGCCCCTGGCAACACATCTCGTGGCCAAGGTATTTCTCATTCTATTCTAGATGGAATTATTTTATTTCGTAATCATCCTATTCGAGTTTTTTTTGATACGGGTGCGTCCCATTCTTTTATATCAAAAGAACTTGTTGATACTTTTTCTTTGGATGTTTTGTGCTTAATGACTTCTTTGAGAATTGCGAATCCGGTTGGTGGATCCGCAACAATCAGTTTATTATGTAAAGATGTTGAGATTATTTTGTGTGATTTTTTTTTCCGAGCCGATTTGCATGTCATGCGTTATTTAGGCTTTGGAATGATTTTGGGAATGGATTGGCTTAACCGTTATGAAGCTCATATCATATGTCCTGAGCGGACTATTTATCTTCGACATCCTCAATCTGTTAATCAGGTTTCTGTTATTCTTAAAGATTCAGATTCTGCTTTGGTTGCATCTTTATATTCTTTAAATCCTCGTGATGACGATGATGATGATGAGGGTGATATTATTTCTCTTATTCACGTCGTTTGTGAATTTTTCGACATATTCGAGCCCGTTTTAGGATTACCACCTAAGCGAGCAATTGAGTTCAGAATTAATCTTATTCCGGGAGCTCAACATATCACTCGTCCTCCTTATCGTATGTCCAATAAAGAGAACGAGGAGATGCGTAAACAATTATCAGAATTGGAGACGAAGCAATTTATTCGCTCTAGTTCCTCGCCTTGGGGAGCTTCGGCTATTTTCGTGAAGAAATCCGATGGTACACTTAGGCTTTGCGTTGACTACCGCAAGCTTAATGATCTTACTATCAAAAATAAATATCATTTACCTCGGATTGATGATCTATTCGATCAACTTAGTGGTGCTAGAGTCTTTTCACAATTGGACTTGGCTACCGGTTTTCATCAGCTTCGTATTGCAGAGGATAGCATTCCTTTGACATCGTTCCGTACTCGGTATGGATCTTATGAATGGCTTGTTATGCAATTTGGGTTAACCAATGCCCCGGCTTATTTCGTTGACTTAATGAATCGAGTTTTTAAAGACTTTCTCGACCGGTTTGTTCTCATCTTTATCGATGATATTCTTGTGTATTCTAAAACCGAGGAGGAGCATGAAAAACATCTTCGGATTGTGTTGGAAACTCTTAGGAGTAATCAATTAAAGGCAAAATTTTCTAAATGCCATTTTTGGCAATCTCGTGTGAAGTTTCTCGGTCACATTATTTCCGAATCCGGAATTTCCGTGGATCCTTCAAAGATTGAAGCGATTCAAGATTGGAAGAGACCGGAGAGTGTGATAGAGATTCGTAGTTTTTTTGGATTGGCGGGCTATTACCGTCGCTTTATTAAAGACTTTTCTAAAATTGTCGTGCCTCTCACTAGCTTGACGAAGAAAGGTGTTAAATACATTTGGTCGGACAAATGTGAAGCTTCTTTTCAGAAATTAAAAGAACTTCTTTCTGATGCTCCTATTCTTGTTATTCCCGATGGGAATCAAGATTTCGTTGTTTATACTGATGCTAGTCGCATTGGTTTGGGTGCCGTTCTTGTGCAAAAGGAACGTGTTATTGCTTATGCTTCTAGGCAATTAAAGCCTGCTGAGACTAGATATGTCACTCATGATTTAGAGCTCGCGGCTATTGTTTTTGCTCTTCGGATTTGGCGTCATTATCTCTTAGGAGAGAAATTTGTTCTTTACACAGATCACAAGTCTTTGAAATATTTATTCTCTCAAAAGGAACTTAATTTGCGTCAACAGCGTTGGCTCAAATTTCTTGCAACATATGATCTTGATATTCTTTATACTCCCGGTAAGGGTAATCGTGTCGCCGATACTCTTAGCCGTAAACAACAAGCTGTTGTTTCTATGATGATATCCGAATGGAACGATCTCGAGATCTTATCCACTTGCGAAATTCGAGACCGTGTTTCCGATTTATGCTCATCATTTGTTTTATGTAGCCTTGAGGCTCATCCTTCTCTTTTGGACCGCATTCTTGAAGCTCAAAGGCTAGATCCCGAATTGGCTCTTCTTGGCCAAAATATTAAGGATAAAATTGATATTGAAGGTTTGAAAGACTTTGATATCGATTCTCGTGGCGGCATTGGGAAAATTGGTAAACTTGTCGTGCCAAATATTGATGATCTTCGTAAAGATATTTTAGAGGATTCTCAACACTCTAAATTTACCATTCATCCCGGTAGTAGTAAAATGTACGCGGATATGAAGCGACTTTATTATTTGGAGGGAATGAAACTTGACATCGCTAACTTCGTTAAACGTTGCATGACTTGCCAACTCGTTAAGGCCGAACATCAAAGGCCTGGTGGGTTATTGCAACCTTTAGAAATTCCGGTTTGGAAGTGGGACCAAATTTCCATGGATTTTATAGATGGCCTTCCCCGTTCTCGTTCGGGTCATGATAGCTTATGGGTAATTGTTGATAGGCTTACTAAATCTGCCCATTTTATTCCCGTTCGGTCTAATCGAACCGTTCCTCTTTTGGCCAAAATATTTATCAAAGAAATTGTTAAATTGCATGGTGTTCCTACTTCTATTGTTAGTGATCGTGATCCATTGTTTACTAGTGGATTTTGGAAGTCTTCAAAAAGCTTTAGGAACGAAGCTTAATTTTAGCACCGCTTATCACCCCCAGTCCGATGGACAAACTGAGCGTGTGAATCAAACTCTTGAAGATCTTTTTCGTGCTTGTGTTCTTGATTTTGATGGAAGTTGGGAAGATCATATTTCACTTGTTGAATTTTCCTATAACAATAGCTTCCAATCTAGTATTGGTATGGCACCTTTCGAGGCACTCTACGGAAGGCCATGCCGATCTCCTTCTTGTTGGCTTGAGGCCGGTGAGAAGCTGGTTTTAGGTCCAGATTTTATTCGTGATTCCACAGAGAAAATTGAACTTATTCGTCATAGGATGAAAGAAGCCCAGAGTAGACAAAAATCCTATGCCGATAACCGGAGAAGGAAGTTAGAATTTTCTGTGGGAGATCTTGTGTTCATTCGTGTTTCACCTATGAAGGGTGTTGTACGTTTCAGTCGATCGGGAAAACTAGCGCCTCGATATATTGGGTCATTTCCTATCACCGAACGTATTGGTTCCATGGCTTATCGCCTTTTATTATCGGCTCAGTTGTCTGCTATGCATGACGTGTTTCACGTTTCTCAACTTCGGAAATGTCTTCGAGATTCCGATTCTATTCTTGAGCCCGGTGTTGTGGAAGAGATTGAAGTTTCGCCTAATTTAACTTATGAGCAACATCCTATTCGTATCATTGCTTCGGAAGTCAAACGACTTCGAAATAAAAATGTTCCGCTTGTTAAAGTTCAATGGTCTTCAAATCCTAAGGATTGTTCTTGGGAATCTAGAGAGTACATCGAGCGTACACATCCGGACTTACTTTCTCGTGCTCTTTGAGGTGAACTTCTTATTTCAAACTTCTTTTGTGTTGAATATGCTTTTATGGTTGTTACTATATATCTTCTTCTTAAAATATTGCGAGGACGCAATTTCTTTAAGGAGGGGAGTCTGTAACAACCCGCATATTTATCGATTTTATATTTAAATATTTTATTTAAATATTTTATCATTAGTCGGGTTTTAGTCGAAAAGCTACTTTTTGCATACGGACGAATTAGGACTCGGGACCACTCCCATTGAGTTTAAAATGCCGTTTACGACTTTTTTGAGTATAAGCTTCGATATGTTTGGAGAAAGTTGATTTTTGCTACTTTTTACTTTGGGTTTGGTTTTTGGGCTCAGCCCTATGTTAACTTATACTCCAAAACTGAACCACTCTCCCCATTCTCCCTCACTTCTTTCTCTTTTCAGTTTTCTTAGCTTTAATTGTGGGAGAGATTGGAAATTAAAACTCCAAAACCCTAGTTTCCCTTGCAAATCAAATTCCTAGCTCCAAACTCAAGAAGAATCCATTCGTAAGCTTCTCTTCTTCATCTCCAACTTATTCTCTTACCAATTTCAGAAATTCCTAAACCTAATTTTGGGAATGTTCTTGTTTTTGATCTTAGATTCAAGATCAATTGGGTTGTGTTGAAGAGAGGTTGATTCTCCATTTGCTTTCAAGCTTCTTCTTGTTCGATTTTGTGAAAAGGTGAGATTTTTATCTCACATCTATGACTATAATTATCTTTGGTTATTGGGTATAAATTCCTAACACTTCTTCGTGTGCATTTGCTCTTGATTTGGATTGGTTTTGTGAATATTCCAATTTTTGAGTTTTTAAGGCAATTTGTGTGAAATCCTTTTATGGATGCTTGATCATGCTTCTAGTGATGCACCGAGAAGCATATAGGGCCGGGTTGCCGATTGGCATAAACCCTTAGAGCCAAGGTTCGTCCGGTTGCATTTTGGAAGAGTTTGCTCTTCATTTGAATAAGGCTGAAAAACAACCCAGGCATGATTCAGTCGACTGAAAACTCTGTTCAGTCGACTGAACCTGAAACCCGAGAGTTTCCAGGCATGATTCAGTCGACTGAAAAACTCTGCACAGTCGACTGAAACTGGAAACAGAAAGTTTCCTGAACCTGGAAAATTTCCAGACACAGGGTCAGTCGACTGAAAACTCTGTTCAGTCGACTGAACCTGCTGTTTGTGTCCAATTTGCCTTTTTGGATTGAAATTCCAATTTAAATCGATTCGTGATAATCTTATTTGTTGTTATAATCTATTATGACTTTGACGACTCTTTTTAGGGATTTTTGAATATCCATTTCGATGGACCCTTTATCGATTTCTTTGGATTTTATTCACGTCTTCGTATGTGAATTTTTGTGATTGATTGTTCTTACAATCTTCTTCGTGATTTGTCACTTTAAAAATATAAAGGTTTCTATACTAGTAGTAAATATCAAAACTCTTTCCGCAAACGATTTCAATACTATTTTAATACCAAATTCGTTTATAAAACAGTTTCCCAATCTATTAGTATATACAAACCTTTACCTCACTCGTATGAGAAATCTAATTAAACGGCTTAGTAAAACAAGTGGTATGAAACGCTTGCGTTTACTTTGTCGGTTAATTCTTGGACTTGTTCGATTGAACCTCTTGTGACAATTTTCTAGTGGAGATTTACAGTTTGTTCGTAAATATTTAAGTTAAGCAAGTGGTTATGGGACATGAAGCTAAACTCGTATATTTACTAGCTCAGTGTAATTGACACTTCTCGTTGATCATGACGATCATCTTTGTGATTTAGACTAGCAATGTGCGATGTCTCTTTGTCTGCGAGGGAGACTAAACCCCGTTTTGTGGAGTTTCGACTCAATTTGTGATGGGGTAGCAACCCATGGTCTTCGGGCCGTTTGTGGAGCTTCGGCTCAATTTGTGATGGTTAGCGACCATGGAATTAGCGTTCCGTTTGTGATACACGTGTTGGTGAGCTTTATGCTCCCGTTTGTGATAGGCCTTCCCCCCCCTTTTTTGTGATTTCTGGATTTCTTGTGTAGATTTCTAGAATTTGTGTTTCACCAATTTTTCGTGATTTCCATTGATAAGTCTTATCGATATTTGTGCATTGGTGAATTTGTGTGTCATTGACTTTAGTGATTTCTGGATTTCTTGTGTAGCCTTCTGGAATTTGTGCGTCATTGACTTTTGCGATTGACATTGATATTATCGTCAATATTTGTGGTTTGATGAACGAAATAAAGAGTATGACACTTCTTGGATTCTTGTGTAGATTTTGTGATATTGATTAATCTCTTGTTGATTATCAACTACTTATATATCACAGCTTGGCCTTGTGATTATTATGTGTTTAGTCATAACTCTGATTCTATATCGTTTCATCTGATATCTATAGTTAGACTGATCCGTTTATTATTTTCTTATTAAATAATACTCGGGTCAGACCGAGATGTTACAGGTGCTTCTGCTTGACTTCTCTCTTGGGATTGATTTCTCTTGCTTTTGGTTAACTACTTAGATTAGTAGTTTTTGTTGTATACATTTGAGATATAGACTCCATAATGTATACTTATTCTTTTGTGTAGTTCATGTAACTATTCTTTTGTGATATTGTGGATCTTTTTAGACCACTACTCTGACATACACTTCCATGTGTTAATTATATATTCATATCTTCTTCCGCCTTTGTGATATGAATTATCTGTGACTGATTTGTGTTATGCTTATTTCTATATTTGTTTTCCGAAGGATTTATATAGCCACCGTGTAGTAGATTTGAGTTTGTGCCGGTATGTCGGATTTCCTCTTGAAATAGAATGCATGTTATATTATCTGACATATCGGTGCTCGCGCAAAGAAATTACACGGATGGTCGCTCCTCAACAGCCTTACTCACCGTGTTAGTCGACAGCATTCACCGTAATGTTCTTGGCTAGCATGGGTATAGAGGTGGGGCGTCACAAATCTATTAAGAGAAATTTATTGCTCTGATACCAATCTATTGTGCATATTTTAATTAAGTCGCACTAATTCCAAAACTGTTGCGGAATATCTATGCATGGAAACAATAAAAATAATCTAGCTTGTCGATTAATTATTAACCGCTAATTCAATAAACAATAATCATCAAACATAGAAAAATAGAAAGCATTGAACACAGATTTAACGTGGTTCGACCAAATTGTCTACGTTTACGGGCCCAACAACTATTCTTTATTTTACGAAAAAAAAGAATATAAGAGAGAAATTACAAAATTATAGGTAGCAATATGGAGACTAATCTATAATTACAAATTGAATAATCAATTTCTCCAAAAACTTGTTTACGCTAAAAACCTTTAATCTGATTTGACTGCAGAAATCAGAGTTTACTGAATAAGAGGATAATGGTGGATGCTCTCTCACACATTAATATAAAGATGAACTTCATTTAAATAGATTTAAGAATGAATGAATTACTTGGAGATCAAGTAAATCAATTGTCCAATTGTCTTGAAACCTTTCCGAATACTGTGATTCGATTTCAATGCAAATAGATAATGGTGATCTTGATTTTTATAATTTTCTCGAATCTCCATATATAAACTTTCTTTCTTCATATTGCTAAATCAATGAATTCATAAATAGACTTCTTTCCTCATTTATAAATCCATTAACTAATTAAGTTAATCAATTAATTATTTTCCTGTCTTCTTTGGAAAATATTCGTATCACATAAATTAAACACTAAGAACACACTTTCGATAGTTCAAATTCACATTTTCGATGGCATTTATTTCATGCTTCCGATAGCATGTACTTTCATTCTTTCGATGGCATTTACTTCATGATTCCGATAGCCTCCAACCCATACTTTCGATAGTCTCACCATACTTTCGATAGCCTTCAACTAATACTTTCGATGGTGCTCATCTTCATAATCTCGATAGCTTACTTCTTCCTATTTTCGATAGCTTCCTCCTCCATATTTTCGATAGCTTCCTCCATTTTTTCGATAGCTCTCATCATCGTATTTTTAGTAGCTTCCTTCATATTTTGTTTCCGTTCATGCTAACATCTTAACTCCACCTTTATCACCAAATTGAAATTTGGTATAACAAATATCGATGTCGATAAACAATAGAAAATGTATAATAATTATTATTAGTTTAAAAGAAAATTCAAACCACATACTGTAACGTACGTTGCAAAACACTAAACCATACAAAATGAACATAAATAAGTAATTTTCAACCAAACAACAATTTTACACAATTAAAAAAACAATGGATTAAATTGTAAAATAATCAAAGTAAAACCTAATTCGACCTCCCTTTCTTCTTTAATCCTCGAACATCCACTCTATTCTTCTTCCAAATAAAATATAACTTCGCTTCCAAATCAAATATAAATCAAACAAAGAAATACTTTTGGTTATTTACAAAATTTGAAGGGCCATTTTTCTCTCTCCTCCTTGGCCCTATACAGAACTGCTTTTGATCTTTGTGTTGTCATACACTAGTTTATGCTAAGTTTGTTATGATAATTATGTATAGTTTTTTCATTGTAATTATGACTATCTAAGAATGTGTCATCAAAGCACATGCAAATACACCCCCCCCCCCCTCCCCCCACCAAAACCCTTATTTTTTTTGCAGCTTTTAGGTGTATTTACTAAGCAAATTGTCGCTATTTAGAAACAAACAAACACGCCATGTGTGATTTTTGGCATTTTGTACCTTGTGCAACATGCAGAACTTGACATGCGAACAGCATCGATAATTCAACAGTCACTGAAAGTTTCCATGTCTCAACATGATCTTAAGAATCTTAAGTTTTACATAAGCATTTAGATGTGTGTGTGTAAGCATTCAAATGAGATGCATAATAATACATCACAACGAGAACTAGACTAGAAATCTACATGTTCTAATATATGTACATAAACGGGCACATAATTCGGTTTTCCATTTTTTGTACAATTTTGAATAATTAAATTTTAGACGACAGGTTAAAAAACTCAAAACCAGATAAATTGATGTGCACATAGTACAAGTAAACCACGAAGGCAAAATCGATGCATGAATTTGTAAGAAATGATGTGCACTGAAACAACATCCTATCCAAAATAATCTCGATTTACAGTTATTTTAAGTATGTAACAAATATATAGTATTAGAAAAAGTCACCCTACTGTTAAGATCGCATTAACAACGACGGTAAGATCTAGTTTGGTATTATTTTCTTAAGTTCGCAGAAGCATACACTTGTTATGCCCACAAATATAAAAATATAACACGCGTTCGACAAGTTCGTATTCACACACAAATTCATCGTTATTCGGAAAATATCTAAATTCATTAGGCAATTCATGTGATACAAAATGCTAATTCATACATACGTTGCATGTTTAAAAAATGAAAATTTGTTTGAAGTTTCATGTGTTCTATGATATTGAAAATAAAAACTATATATGCGATAATTTCAAACAAATACTACAAAAAAAAAATATAACACACTTTCGAGAAGTTTGTATTCATCATTATTTGGAAAACATCAAACAAATAAAATTCATGCGCTACAAAATGCTAACTCATATATGTTGAGTTAAAATCCCTCAAGATCGCCTTAGGAACAAAAAACCCAACCTTGCGGAAAAACAAATAGGACCGGATTAATGGTGAGACAAAACAAACAACAGATAGTCACCAGCTAAAAGCAATCACGGATCAAGCAATAAAAGAAAATAACATACGTAATTTATAGTGCTTCCACTAACGCGAGATATTGTACATCCACTTGGGAAGAGAAAATTATTACTTTCTAAGAGGAGAAAATTTTACAAGATTAATAATGAAGAAGAAAAATAAGAAATACAACTGAGAGAGATAATTCTACTCATGCTAATCTATGCATTTATATAGAGATTGTTACTTAAGGTTAAAATAATTGATTTATGGTCATAAATCAATGCCTCGTTAATTCTCCTATTTATACAGGAAACATTTATCCATTTGATTTTCCAGTTTCTCTCGATTTGCATGCGCCTGATAAGATTTCTTCTTTAATCAGTTGATTATGGAATTAATTGATTACCTCAATCTCCAACAATAATTCTTTTTCTCACGTAAGTAGTTTATTACTCTTTTAATGCTATAAAAGAGGCAATATGTATTATCACAAATATCTTTCAAATCTTCTGCAATTGAAAATATTGTATCATTGAAATCAACAATATCTTTCAAATCTTCTGCAATAGAAAATATTTTATCATCAAATCTTATAATATATGCGTTGCATGTTTAAAAACACGGCATGGCGAATGTGCCTCTTAGCCCTATGGCACAGTGCACATGAAAAGGCACAAATGGCACGAATGGCGCGACACAAATGGCACGGTGCACCTTTTATTCATTTTTTTGTTTTTTATTCTTTTTTCACGGTCCAAAATATCCTTAAAACGGTATTCTTATATGACTCTGTTTATAAGGTGTGTTTTTCAAGGTTCTTAGTAGTTGCTGATTTTTTTATCTTTTTATTTTATTTACAAAGAAACTAATTCTCAAAGCAAACTACAACATAACATTCATCATTTATGCACAAACTATTGATGTTTGCATGTATTATATATTCATTCATACCATGGTGTGAAAAATTGTCATAAGACCGAAGTTACATGGGTTTATAGTTCGATGTGATTAAAACATACTAACTAATTGTCAAAAAAGTATATGGTAAAAATGCAGTATAAAATAAACATATCAAATAACACAATGAAATAAATATACCATAATAACACTATACAGCAAATATGTATCTTTTCATATTTTTCTCACCGAAAACATACAAAATAAGCTATAAGCTTACATTTGGAATTTAATTGCTAAATAATTGCTACAGGCTTTTAAATGAAATTTAATCTCTAAGCAAATGATAAAATAACGAATGATGTATTATAACCAATGTTTTAAAACACGAAAGTGTACCTGAGACGCTTTCATGCCGGCGAGACGAGGCGTAAGCCTCAAACCGTTGAGGCGTAAGCCTTTCGGGGAAAAAAAAGCGCAAGTCATATAATGAAAATAGACCTAGAATAACGTTAAATGTTAAATAGTACATAAGAAACATAAATTACTACAAGCAATTCAAACAAGATATAGTTGTCCAAAAACACTCAAATTGTAGTCTAAGATCAAATGATGTCTTCCTCCTCATCCATATGCATGTTACCATCCAAGCTATCATCGTCACTAGCACGGAATACATTTTGCGTATGTAATTCCGAACAAGGATCATGTTCGTCGTCAACATTATCCTCAATTGACGCAACTCTCACACCCTTCTCTTTTGGATCATTACATATTATTAAGTTTTTTACAATGATAATGAGTTTGATTTTATGTTTAACAAAATTATTTAATATTAATTTTTATGTTATACTTGTAACACCATCACAATTATAGCGTCTTCTTTTGTATGGAATGATAGAAGGAGAAAGAGTGATAATAGGCTTCCTTGGGGAGGAGGAGAAGAGGGCTAGGATCTCTAAAAGTATAGGTTCATGGTTTTGAACCGTAGGTTCTCTAATTCTTAAAGTATCCTCATATATTGAAGCGGACATATTTCATATAGCATCGACATCGAGAATTGATCATCATCATCAAGCCAACTTGGATCGAATGGAAGAGTCGGATTTTCTATTTCGGTAGTACACTCATCATCGGAATCAATTTCTTCAACGACTATTGGATCAATCTTTTTTCTTCTCATTATTTCTCTATGCCTCAAAGCGCTATTATATTTGACATACACCAATGAATGCAATCTTTTGTGCTCAAGTCTATTTCTTTTTTTAGAATGAACCTAAAGCGAACAAAATAAATTGAATGTTTTGATATAAAATCGAAATGCACTTGAAGTAAACTATTTTAAATAAAGCTTGTCCATTGAAATGTACTCCAGTTTCTTTCACATCCGGTTGCATATAAGTTAGACCAAGCACCTGAATAGCAAAATTCATCAACTCCAGTGTATCAATCCCAAAACGCTCCAACCAATACACTAGTAGGTTGATAAAGCATGAAAAATCATATATTTTCATAATTTATTATAAAGTGAAATAATACCAAGTAAATTGTTAATCTGGACTTCTCATTTTTCTAGTCTTAATTGTCATTTGACTTCCAAAAAGACCAATTTGACGATCATATAAGTCTAATTGACAATCTGCTTTGATACGTTCTTCACTATCATCAAGCATTTATCCATACAAGCAAGCAAATCTTTTCTTACCTCATCAACATTTGAAAAAGTGTCCTCGTAACGAAATTGCGGATTCAAGTAGCAGCCCGCCGGACGTGATGGTTGGTGTATTTGTGCTTCCCATCGCCTATCTATACGACTTCAAATTGGCTTATACTTTTTTTTTCCAACAATTCTAGCGATCTTTTCTTTTGAGGCGTCCATCAACTCATATATGTAACACATGACGGGTCTATCTTCTCCATCAACCGCTCTCAACGCACAAATAAGAGGAAGAACACTTTTGATACAATATGCAATATATTGCCAAAAAAATCCATTAAATAATACATACTTTCTAGTTTGAATGCCATCATTTTTTTTAGCAAATGGACCTTCATTCCATTCTTTAGAAGAAAATAAAGCAATGATACCTTCTTTTTGCATATACAAACTTTGCAGAGTAAGATAAGAAGTTGCAAACCTTGTAGCCGCGGGACGAATAAGCTTTCTATTTTTTGTAAACTTCATCATCAAAGCAAGAACCCATGAATGACCATATATGAATTTTACTACAAACTTTGCTTTTTGAATCGTTTGATTAAACACGATGTAAAAAGTTGAGGGAAAACAAACGTAAGCACCAGAACGTTTTTTACTCTTTTTTACCTTTTCGCGCCTCAAAGTGTTGATGTTTATGGAAAAACGCCTCAATGGATGAGCCTCGGTGCTTTTTTGGGGACGCCTCGCCTTGAGGTGGGCCTCACTCGCGTTTTGTAAAACACTGATTATAACTATATAATATTCAATGCTTATGGCATATGTTTAACAATATTTTTGCATAATGAATAAAAAATTATTATTATTTTGATATCTATTTGTAAGAAAACGTTAGTCTTGTTTAATTAATTATGACGTACAACAAATATATAATTTCTTGATGCGTGTGTGGTAAATGAAAAGGATGCATGTCATTCGCCAACCGTATGCCAAAGATTCATGGCTGTTTTGCACCTTTTTGTGTTATTAAAGATATATTTATATTCAAACTGTGACTAAAAAAATATAGTTTGCTTTAGCAAATGGTTCAAACTTTGATTAAAGTAATTAATTTAAGTTATCCATAAGCTTTCAGTTGGTTTGTTCTGAAAAAAAATTGCAACTCCTCAAACTACCATATACTACTACTAACTTTACAATTGTGGGATTTATTTTTGTTGATGCTGGTTGGTTGTGCTCAAATTTGGTTTTCTTCACGCGTTATGTATTATACAATAACTGTGTCATAAGGATACATGCTAAGATTGTTATCTTGCAGAAATATCCGTCAATAACTACAACCATATTTGATTAATAAACCAAGAGATGAAGCCGGTATTTTTTTTAACTCTAAAGCATAATTGATGTTTTCCATGTTTGTTGATATACGCTTAAAGCACATGTTAACTTTTTCTTTGTAACTTTAAGCTCTCCCTGTTACATAACCACAACAAAACATTTTTATTGTAATTATTGCATCATAGGCTTAAAGCATACATAATTAAGGTTTTTGACATTAAAAAAATTCCTTTTCTTATTGCAAAAAATTAATATTTTTGACATTAAAAAAAAGATGCTAATTAATTGTCAAGAAATATAAAGTAAAAACGCAGTATAAAATAAACATATCAAATAAAGCAATGAACCAAAATAACACTATATACAGAAAACATGATAGAATATCATACCTCTTCAAATTTCTCACATAAAACTTACAAAATAAGATATAGGCTTATACTTAAAATTTAATTGTTAAATAATTGCTACAAGCTTTTAAATTAATTTCTAAGCAGATGATAAAATAATGAATGATGTACTATAAATAAATGATATTCAATGCTTATGACAAATGTTTAATAATATTTTTGCATAATGAATAAAAAAAATTATTACTATTTTGATATTTATTTGTAAAAAAAGAAGGTTAGTCTCGTTTAACTAATTATGATATTATGATGTATAACAAATATATAATTTTCTTTATACATGTGCAGTAAATCAAAAGAATGCATGTCATTTGTCCACCACATGCCTAAGATTCATGGCTGTTTGGCACCTTGTTGCGTTGTTAATAATATAAATGGAGAGAGTAATATACGGCATGGGTTTTCTATTGTGATGTGTTTTTATATCAAAGGTACTTATTAAAGATATACTTATATTCAAACCGTGACCCAAAAAAAAAAAAGTTTACTTTAGCAAATAGTTCAACCTTTGATTAAAGTAATTAATTTAAGTTATCCAAAAGCTTTCAGTTGGCGTTTTATCAAAAAATTGTAACTTCTCAAACTACCAGATACTACTACTAACTTTACCATTGTGGCATTTTTTTGGTTGACGTTGGTTGGTTGTACTCAACGTTGGTTTTCTTCATGTGTTACGTCTTATACGATAACGTGTCATAAGGGTACATATTAAGATTGTTATATTACAGAAATATCCCTCAGTGACTATAGCCATATTTGATTAATAAGCCAAGCCATGAAGCCAGGTTACTTTTTTTTTTAATGGTACTTTATATACAACATGTCACGGAGACAACATATCGCATGTCAATAAACGTTTGAATCATGCTACGCAAGTTTTAAACTTGTGACCTCTTGCACCAAAGCCGAATCACTTAACCACTTGGACAATGGTGCTTGTCATGAAGCCAGGTTATTTTTATAACTCTAAAGCATAATTGATGTTTTCCTTGTTTGTTGATATGCACTTAACATGTTAACTTTTTCTGTGTAACTTTAAGCCGTCGCTGTTACATGACCACAACATTTTCATTTTGTAATTATTGCATTATAGGCTTATAGCATACATAAATTAATATTTTTGACATCAAAAAGAATCTCCTTTTCGTATTGCAGTTTCTTCTATTGCACTTTTTAGTTCAAAATTAATATTATTCGATGTTCATGAAAGTATCCAAACAGAGAGCTTGTACAAAGTTGGTTTCAAAATTCACCAATCTCATTGCTAACTTTGCACAGATTTTGGTTGTTGAACTTACATTTCTATATTTTTGGAAGACACTTGTCAGTTCTCATGGTTAATTTTGAGAGAGAAAAAAGTAAGCAACCATTCAAAATATTACTGCAAGAAACCAATTCATTGCTAACTTGCACGGTTTTTAATACTTGAGTTTATATTTCAACAATTTCGGCAAACACTTTTAAGTTCTCACAGTTATTTTTTGAGAGAAAAGGTCGAAAGCTCCAGGAAGCATTCAAATATGCAAAAAACTCATACCTATTTTGGAGTTCTGTCTCAGAATTTCATCCTTTTCTTCAAGTTTGCGGACTTTGAATGGACATCGAACACTATTTAAAGCCTCATGAGCTGCAAAAAATGAACTTTTAATATAGAAAAGCAGCAAGTTTATAGTACACAAAAGGTTATTTCTGACACTGAACATTATCCAAATATAGAAAGCTTTGACAGTTGAGCCATTGAGATCGGATAAGGTCTGTTAATTAAAACAAGTTTCCGTTGTTTTGGTAAAATTCAGCATAAGTTAAACGCTAGGCAAATTGAACTCGTTCACAGCTTGATTGAAGCTTATGAATGAATGAAGAACAGCGTGATCTTAAAAAAAGGGAAACCGAGTTTTAGAGATCTTCAAGATATTCTCATATAAGAAATAAAAGCAACCTATACAATTGGTGAACTATATGAAAATTTTGTGCTAATCAAATTTCAGTTTGATACTTTATCATTATTCAAATCTTATTCCCACAAGAATATGCTAAATGGTGGCAGTATGGATATGATAGTTATGATACATTAGCTCAGGCAAGTTTCATATGATATGTATTTATAAATTTATCACCTAATTATTTTATAACATATCGTGTACTCTTCTTTTTCCTCGCCAGAGTACCCAATAGAGGAAGGGTGAGGTTTTGAGAAGGCAATTTAAAAAAAGACTATATTAACCAGGGTGCATAAATAAGCTTATAAATGAAGCCCGAAGAGCAAGCTCGAACATGTGCCGAGCTCGACTAAGCATGATTCTAATGAGCACCATTCAGTTGAGATTAAGATTTTGCTTACAGATACTTCACTTATCTATCAAGTGAGATCACGGCAGCCACTAATGCCCAAAGGCTGAATTCATTGGAACCTTAGGTTTTGGCAATGTGTATCATTGTACCAAGTATAGACGACCATTAATATGAAATATGACTAACACCGAAAATGGAGGGGGAGAGAGAGGTTGCTGGAGGGGGGGGGGGGGGTGTTCTTGACTTACCAATCACCGGTGTTCGGAATACTGCAAGTGCTGTAGTATCATTGACCCAACGGATTGCAACCCCACGATCTTGAAATTTGTCATACAACTTCTCCAAGTCTATTGTCTGAGTAGTTGGAGAAAAACCATATAAAACAAGAACATGCCCAGTGCCAAATCTCACTATAGAATGTAGAAAGGCGTTAAGTTTATTGAAGGTTGTGGTGATTAAAAACAATAACAGGAGGGAGAAAAAAACCATAGAAAATGCCACTGCAGTTAGTTGATTAAAGCATGTCTTAACTATTACCCTCTGAAGAAACCTATTGGGATTACATCCTTTTCTAAGTTAGCTCGGTCCTTTTGGCATTTCAAAGGTCGATGTTGAACAAAGATAGGACAAAATAAATCCTCATACTTCTTTTATGCATTTTTGATCTTTTTAAGGGTGAATATGCTTTTATAAGATAATGGAGATATAATAACTATACAATGTATCTTTTGTCGCATCTAACTTTAAACATATACTTACAGTTTGGTACTTTTATATCATTCTCATTGACATCATCCTCGGATCTAGAGCACTCGCCGCACCTAGTGCCAACATCAGTTTGATCACTATAGAGACAACTCTTATTGTATAAGAATGAACCTCTTCCTCTCCTTTTAGGAGTTCCTTTTGATACTGGATCAATTTGCTGTGGGACCAAGCCAGTAGTTTTACTTTCTTTTTGAGAAGAAACTAAAGCTTCGCCTATTATTGGATTGTCTGCGATAGTCTCCCAATCTGACATTGAAAAACATCATCAATTTTAAAGGCAACTTTTAAAAACATTGCAACCTATCTTAGGCCTTGCTTGATTAGATGTAAACTTTAGTTCCATCAGTGTAGTGGACCTAGTGGTATAGGTTTACAAACACTAGATTAGCAGAGTTGCAGAAGTTATTTTGAAAAAAAAAAATCAGAGAAGCTAAGGCATGGATTTATTCATAACAGTGGTTGAAAATAAGGAAACGTTTAGTAAAAAAAATTGAAATACGCTCAAAGCCACTGGACCAGATATGTATGAATTAAGCCCTCCTGTTACCTAGCTAACATGCTCTTGTTCATTAGAATAAGAGCAAAATTGTCCTTTTCTTTGCTTTCACTACTATCGCAATTCTTTGCTTGTCCACTACAAATTTACTGTCAAACTTTAAATCTTCTACCTTACCTTCAGCAAAAGCATGTAAACTAGTAAGGAAAGTTTGGGTTTCAAAGCTAATCAAAGCTAGTTATAATAACCAAAATCAAAGGCTAAATACCAATATTTTGTGATATGCGAATGAATGGTACTCTCCATCAATTGTTAACATGCAAGGTAATATAAGAGTTAAATTTCAAATTTCATCAACTTCATCAAAAATAACTCCAAAATGTTTGTTCCTTTTAGCTAAACATGCTAATATATACATAAACTTGGTCAACTCGTTGCAATTAATCTAGAGCTAGAGCTACCTTTAGAAATATCATACCTAGTAGAGTACTTTAACAAAACAATAAGACTTTATGCAAACACAGTCATTTGAATCCCCCTAGAACTTAAGTTGATGTAAAACTTCAAACTGACAGTTCTAATATAGAAATGAACACACCATCTTCTTCTTTTTCTTCTTCTTGGTTGTTATTCAAATTCTCCAAATTTCCAGCCTCTTCATCTTCTATCTTTTCCAAACTCTCCCAACTCCTACAAAGACAAAATAATAGGAAAACCAGAAATTAACATTACAACAAACAAAAAAGTTGGACAAAACAAATTCTAAATTCTGTAGATTAAACTACAAGATTAACCTTCTTTCTACCAAATTAGACCCATCAACGCCCCGATTCTTCATAACGTAGGCTTTCGATCTGAGTTCATCAGCTTTATCAGAGAACCCTCTAGAACTTTCTAGTTCGGCTAAATCGGAAATCGCCGCGGCAAGACGGAGATTATCAGAAGCAGAATCGGGATCCAGGGTATCGAGACCAGAAATAACGGATTCGAGTAATGAAACTGCGTTGTTTAGCTCGCCTTTGTCGACTAATTCTTCCACTTTCTCGCTCCAATTTTTATTTACCAAATAATTGCTGTTCTTCACCATTGTGCAGATGTCTAGAATAGTTTATGAGATGGCTTGTGTTCTTGGCAGCACGTATATTACTCTGAATTTCTCTTTCTCCTTGCCATGCTCAATAACAAAGGGTACTAACGGATTAGTTAAAAAAAAAAAAAAAAACAGTGCATCGTAAAAGTGGTACGATACGTGCCCGTTTTCAAAAGAAAAAAAAATCAACTGCTAAGAGGGTACGGAAAATATTGTCTTCTGTGCTAATCCCATTTTTAACCTTAACCTTATATAGGTAAAACAAAATCCTAAATGAAACCCCAAACACTAAATCAAATCGACGCAATGCATCTGAAAATGAACGATGATAGATCCAAAAACGAGCTAGAGATCGGCAGCGACGGAATAGGACGGAAGGCGCTGCAATAGAGACTCGTACTCTAGTAAGCTTCGGCCCCACTAACGATGCAGACGTTGATCAGCCATGAAAGGGGATAGTTTAGGGTTCTCAATGTTGATATGACGTTTTTCATTCCACGACAATTCATGGTCAAAAATGTTAAAACGAAGGCATGCCACCGAAGATTAATTTACAATACGTTCGTGTCGTTTTTCATTTAGAAAAAATTCAAATACGTAAATAAAATCGACCTTGTGTTGTCGAAAATGTTAAAACGGTAACATTGACCATGTAAAACTTTATATTCAGTAATGCTCCTTTGCTTTTTGAATGTTTATGCGGTTTTTCCTTGTTGAGAAGTTGGACTTAAAAGAAGTTGAAAATTGCAATGACATGCAAGATGATATGGATGTGGGATATGTGAAAGGTGGACAACCATGAAATCAGATACCTTCTGAATTTCTTGATCTAACTGCTCATTTCACAAACCGATAGAGTATTTTTACTTATATATATAGTTATTAGTGTCATATCGTTAAATTTAAAAATTGATGTATAATTTGTATCTTAATTTGTATTGCAGGATTTTGACACTAAAGAAGAATTGTGAGATATGGATCGTGGATTAAGTATCAATTGTGTTATTTGACTAGAAGAGCTAGAATTAGGAATGTAAACAAAAATTGCAAGGGTCATGGATGGTACTAGCTTGTGAAATAAGTGGGGAGTATTGTAGTCATAAGGTGAAATATTATGTTCCAAAAATAGAGCAAAAGAGAAGAAGAAGTGGAAGTAAAAAGAGTGAATGTCCATTTGAATTAAGCACAAAATGTAGGATTGATGGAAAGTGGATCCTCGATGTCAAAAATAGACGGCGTAATCACACTCTTCTTGCGTGTCTTATTGGTTATTCTTATGTAGTTAGAATGAAAGAATAAGAAATGAAGATTGTGAAAACTATGAGCAAGAGTGAAGCTCGACCATGTTAGATTTTATCTACTATTAAATCTAAAAATCTTGAAAATCGGTCTACTATAAGAAACGTGTGCAATGCTAAAGTGAAACTTAACTTACAGAATACTGAAGGTAGATCTATCATGCAACTATTTATGAAACTATCAGTTGATTGCCGTTATTCCATGCAGCATAGATGTGAACCAGAAACTAATTACATATCCGACCTTTTTTAAGTCATCCTAGATGTATTGAACTTGCACAGTCTTTTCATCACATTTTGTTCTTGGATTGCACATTCAGAACTAATATATACAAACTTCCTTGCTTTCAAATGGTATCTCGTACATCAATCGATAATTCATTTACCCTTACAGTTGCTTTTATAAGTCGAGAAACAACAGAATTGTGCATTTGGGCTCTTAAATATCCTAGAAAATTGTATAGAGAATTGGAATTCCCAAGTGTTATAATAACCGATGGTGAGGTTGCTTTAATCAAAGATGTGGGTTCTGTTTTTCCATCGGCTCACCATATCTTATGTGCATGGCATATTACAAAAAATGTGCAAGCTAATTATATACCAAACTTCACTAAGAAGACTAAAGTAATAGCTGACGATAGGGAGATGACATTAGAAGCCGAGGAAGGAAAATGAAAACACCAGCTTTTTTGGGACGCATGGTTTAATATTATAAATTCATTGACCGAAGAAGAATATAATTTCAATTTAAATTCTTTCAGAGATGAGTAGTCGTCCAAACACAAGAAGTCAGTAAATTATGTGATAAAAACTTGGTTGGCTAAGTATAAGAGAATGTTTGTGTTGGCATTGACAAACCAATTTAGGCATTACGACAATGTTTCCACAGATATTGTAGAAAGCGCGCATGGTCAACTGAAAATGCATTTTGATTCCGCTGCAGCTAGTTTTTTCCAGTGTTGGACGAATGCATATGTATGTACGGAAAATGAAATGGTGGCAATCGAACACACTTTTGAAACAAGTGATATAAGATCAATGCATCATTTTAAAAATGAGCCAATGTTTAAAGAACTTAATGGATTTGTTTCCATGAAGCTCTTGATTTACTTCTAACCAAGATAAGCATCATTTCAAAAGTAGGTTCTAACATCGAATGTTTGTGGATGTGTTTTGTGGAAGGTTAGTGGTTTACCTTGTGCATATATGCTTGTAGAGTTTAAATCGACAGATGGTTATATTTCTTTAGATGTCATTAACACTTTTTGGAAATAATGTGCACCCCCAGCTTTACACTTAAGTGTACTAAATTACCTAAAGTTCGAGCCTTACAAGCTAGATACGATGCGGCACCTGATAATGAAGCAGTCATTATTTAAAGTGAGTTGAAAGTATTGGCTTTTCATCGACAACAAAAGACATTAGAACCTCTCATTGTAACAATTAGAAAATGTAGACCTTCTACAAAACAAAGTAAAAAAGATAAATCAACCAAAAGCGATCCTTCTTATTTCGAGCATGTTGAAGCCTATTTGTCCTATGCTTCTAATTCTACTCATATTCAAAGCTATAAAACTCGAAGTATGAAGAAAAATAAAGCCGAAAACAGTCAAATAAATGCTTGTCATTTGATGCAAATTCCAAATGTTATGAAGCCGTATATAATTGAATTAGAAGATATGCAAAACGATGGTAATTGTGGTTATTGGGTCGTTGTGAATCAATTATAATTTTATAGTAAAAGGCCTGACAATCCATGCAAATACGTATGTGAATCCATGATTAATAACTTAGAACTACATGCAAGCGTGTACAAAGAAATCTAGGATGAATGTGGTTTCAATGAGTTGAAAAATAGGATCCAACGCAATTATCTGATCACGAAAAATGAGTGGACGCAAATGTCGGAGTTCGAATATGTTATCGTGAAAACTTTGGCACAGTTGTTGTAGTTTTAAGCAAGCATATGGGTTGTACCTTTGTACCGACGATGGTTCATGTAAATTTAGCCAATCAGAAGAGGACGGTGGTAATGAGTTTCGTTGATAATTCACATTTTGGCGGTGTTACGCTTAAACTAAATTCTACTTTACCTCCAATTTCACAAACTTCATATTTTCAAAGGATATTCAATATCAACGCAAGCGATTGGATAAGACATTATAAGAAAAGGGTTGGCAAATACTTAGCTTTGGTTCGACTGACGATGTATCTGTAACAACCTACCTTGTAACAGGACTAAATTTTAATCTAGAAAAGGCTCGTCGAAACTTAAATTCATTCTAAGGCTGGTTGTTGGTTGGAAAAAAGAAGTATCTGCATATGGCCATAACTATTCTTTCAGAACTCACGGCGGATGGAATAAAATATAATAGCAAATTGTATCCATTTATTTCAAAATAATTTGAAATGTCATAATACATAACTTCATCAAACTGTCAACTAAAATCTGTTATATCATTTATCCAAAATACATGAGTACAACATAAAACATCATAAAGATAATAATAATAACTGCCACAAGCTTAAGCCAGTCTAACTTCAAGCATCGTTGCCATCATCACTCCGTCCTTAACCTGTGTTGTAATGAGGACGGAGTCAGAACAACAAATATCCGATGAATAAAAACGTTGAGCCTTACCATTTTAGTACTTGTGTAGTATATTTCAAAATAAGAATATGTCTTACGTACATAAAACAATCTAATACTTTTTACAAAGAAAAGAGACGGGTCCTCAATCAACCACTTCATACCTTTCATTCCCCAAATAGATTTCTAAACCCTATAACCCAAATCCCACGCCATAAGTATATAATAATGTGAGAGATAGTACTCAAGGCACTTAATATCTTTTATTGGAAAATAGGCAGACTTTAGTCATTTAAGACCTCAATTGAGGCATATCACATCATTTAATACCTATTCTCGAGGCAGACTCCTCGTCGGTGACTATCTAGCTAGCTGACATCGCAAGGAATCTCTTGAGCCACTTAATACTTCTTTATAGAAAGAGGACCCTCAATTAATCGCTTAATACCTTATACCAAAGCGGACCCCTGTAGGGATTCCACCTATTGTGCCTAATAACTAGCCTCTTGGTCATTCAATACTTCATTTGGAGAAAAGAGACGAACCCTCAAACAACCACGTAATACCTCAGACCCTGAAGCAAGATCTTCATATTATAACCCATACTCATAATGATGTCTCACATTAGTCCGACTATTCGTAGAAACTAGTGGCCAGATTAGTTGGGTATATTTACCCTACAGAATTTGGGACTAACCTCACATCATCACAAATTTTATCATAGGAGATGTCTCACATCAGCCCTAAAGTCACACTACTGATAGCCAGATTAGCTCAACAAACTTCTATGTGTCTTTTGACTAACCTCGCGTCTCCATGAATTAACCATAATTTAAATACTTTCCATATATGTAATAATCATCTCACCGTTTCATAGTTAAGTTCTAACAAGGAATCTTCCTTATTACGTCTTAAAATATAATTACCTTCCCAAGGGGGAATTAATGACAATTATTAGCTAATTAGCTACGTAATTATATGCTATGATTATAGGTTATGGCGCTAATAGAAATAAATATATATTCATGTCTAATAACTTCTAAGCATGCGGTTCATATGCCATAAACTAGCATTAAATGTCAATTCCTTTAACCATAATACTAAATAATTCTTAACCTTCAAATTTCTAAGATATTAATATCCATGACAAGGATTAAATATTCATATTCAAAACTGCAACAAGTAGACCTATAAATAGAAATAGAAACCCATTTATTACATCAATTCAATTGAATATCCTAAATAATAGGAATTGCAATTCTTTCTATTCTATTCAAACCCTCTTTTACAAAGAAATAAATGAAGAAGTTTTGTACGGAATAAGTGGTGTAAACTATGAATAGGATTCGTCCTCTATACCCTTATTTCATTGTTGAAAACTGATAATTTGAATCAATGAAGGAGGAGAAGTGGAATAAACTATGAAATTTAAAAAATTGCAGAAACAATATAAATTCCATCAAATAGAGAACTCCATCTAAAATTGACATTTCTATATAAAAAGGAATTTTAGGGGATTTTATCTATTTTATTTTCAGAATCCCTAAGGCATACTCAAATCCATAGATACATACTAATCAATTACTGAAATAAAAACACTAAGGTTTCCACTCACAGATTATCCTTACCTTTTCTTGTATGGATTTGCAATGCCAAAGCAACTCTTTTCCTAATCTCCTACTTTTGATATATATACACACAACGAATGATGCGGGGTGCGCGTGTGTGCGTGTGTGTAATTTTGTTATATTCAAATAGGTTGGAGGAGAAGTGAATAGATTAAAAAAATAATTAGAAAAGAATTAGAATCCTTACCAAGATTCCTAATTGAATTTCTAAATCTAACTGAAGAGTAAAAATGACAGAGGTTCGACGAATTCTCAAATATTTATGAATAAAATGTGGAGAGGATAGAGTCTTATTTATATGAGTTGAAACACACTAGAACCTTAGGATGAAGTTAGGAGAAAACAGATAAATCTAAAATGTTTAAACATGGAAAAACGCTAGTCGCCACCTCTTCACTGACTTGGGGTGCGCTGATTTGTTTCCGTTACTCGTTTATTTTATTCTCTAATTAACTTCTAACATTAATTGTTTAACTTGACGTTTACTTATCCTCCAAGCAATCCTATATTAATTTTTAAATTCAAACCTTAAATTTTAATACTCATTTGAATTTGAATTCAAACTAAATTAATTTAAATCTGGAAACTTCAAACGTTCATAACCTTTTTGTTTGAGATCCGTTTTCAGCATATTATATATAGAAACAAATTAGAATTTCACCACGAGCGCCACAGAATAACTTTCGTCATCAAATTCCAACATTTGTAAAATTTCCATTGTCGACCCTACCTTATTTAATTTAATTCACCCAATTTATTTATGGTTGATTTTACGGGGTGTTACATTCTTCCCCCTTAAAAATGAAATCATCCTGAAATCTTTCAAGAGGCGAACCGCGTAATTTGCAATAACATCCATGTTACATGATCAAGTTATTTACACAACCCAGCTACTCAACCAAAGTGCAATGTGATTATGTACTACAGACATACTAAAATGACCTCAATCCTAACGTGAGTGTGTAATCGTGTCATGCAAGTATGTATGCAAATACCCTAAACATGCATACAAATTTCTACATGACTGTAAAGTGATTGTGAAAAAGTGTGACAGCCATCTCCAACCATCCAATCCAATAACCACGATGCAATCAAAATCCTAAATTTTGGAGAGAAAATTTACTCATGAAAAGCTTTGGATGAGTGGTCTTCATCTTCTCCTCGGTTTCCCATGTGCTTTCTACTGGCTAGTCTCCCTATTGTACTCGGACCAACCTAATTCTTTTTATAGAGTCTCTTAGTTCTGTGCTCCACAATGCATGTGTTGGCACTGGGCACTGTCGGCTTCGTCTCCAATTCCCCGTACTGATCAGGCTCAACTCTAATAGCATTTTCATGAAGGCATTTTCTAAGGTGAGAAATGTAGAAAACATTGTGGACTCCAACCAATATGTCAGGAAGCTCCATGCGATAAACAAGTTTTCCTATCTTTTTCAAAACTCTAAATGACCCAACGAATCTAGGCGCCAATTTTCTAGACTTGCCAAACCTAACCACTTTTCTAAGAGCGGAGATTTTGACAAATACTATATTTCTATCCTCAAAATCAAACTCTTTCCTTCTTCTATTCGTATAAAATTTCTGATGGTCTTGCACTACCTTTATTCATTGCCTGATCAACTCTATTTTTTCCATGGTAACGCGGATCAAATCGGGTCCGAGTAATATTTTGTCGGTGGTTTCCCACCAATAACTTAGCGATTGCATGGCTTCCCATAAAGTTCTTCAAAAGGGGTCATACCAATCATCACTTGATAGATATTATTATACACGACCAATGGCAAGTACTGCTTCCAATGTCCTCTAAAATCCAAAACACAAACCCTCAACAAATCTTTCAAAATCTTATCCATCCTCTCTGTTTCACCATCAGTCTGTTGGTGATATGTAGCGCTAAGATTCAAAGAAGTTCCCAAAACTGCTTGTAGGCTCCTCCAAAACTCACTAGCGAACAATGGTACATATCATTAACTGTGCTCACAAGAATTCCATGCAATCATTTTACCTCCTTAATGCAGATCTGCATAAGAGAAGTGACAGTTTTATCGTTCCTTACCGGAACAAAATGGGCACTCTTAGCGAGTCTACCCACAACAACACAAGACTTCCAAGAAATCCTTCCATGAAATCTATCGAAATATGCTTTCACTTCCAAATCGGAATTTCCAATGATAATAGTAACCCTCCAGGCTTCCCTTTCTTGGCTTTTACCCTTTGACATGTCAAGCACTTGGCAACAAATTCAGCTGCATTCTTCTTCATTCCAGGCTCAAAGAAATCCTCTTTATATCCTTGTACATCTTATCTCCTTCGGGATGAATGGTCATCTTTGAGTGGTGACATTCCAAAAGTACATTTATCAATAAACTGTAGGATCGATTTCACCCTAGAGGGGGGTGAATAGGGTGATAGTATAAATTATAAAAATTAACCGTGGAAGCTTATAAAATAATTTCAACACAGATCACAGAACAATAGCAGCACAGATAATAGCAGAATAATAAATGCAGAAATAGAACGACACAGAATTTACCCAGCTTCGGCAAAACCCTGCCTACGTGCTGCCCCCAAGGTTTCTACTAGAAATTAGATAGTCCCTCGCTTACACACGTAAACTCGCGACACCCGCTATCGACTAAATCTAACTCTACGCTCAAAACCCTGCCACAACTCAGCCACTGAGTTGCGAATTCTCAAGCTACGCCACGTAGCTTGTCCCCTAGTCACACGACTAGAAATTTAAACGGTTTAAAAAGAAAATACAAATTAAAAACAATTTAAAATTAAAATAACCCTAATTTAAATAAAACCCTTATTATAATTTTTAAAACCCCCAATCTAAAACAAAAGGTCGGCCCACGCTTTCTTTTCCTTTATCTTCTATCGGCTCGTTCCTCTTTGAGATAATGGCGGCTTGTTCTTGTCTGTGCAAATTAGGGCTTCGTTTTCTTCGATCCAACTAGGGTTATTCGAAGGGCCGACTTTATGTTGATCGATTCGGTGATTATTCGCGTTTAGCCTTGATCGATCGTACTCCTTGTTGCTCACTTCGGCTGCTTCGTTGATCGAGTTCGTCCCTTGCTTTGGTATGTAATTTTATGCTTTTGTTTTGCTGGTTTTATGCTTTCTTGAACTCGATGATTTATGTCGATGATGATTGCAGTAATTTATATAGGGTTTGTACCCTAGAATTGCGTTCGTCTGATTTCTTCAACGATTTACTTTTGGCCATCTAATTTCGTTTGGATGTTTGACATTGATTCTGACCTCTTCAATTCATATATGTTTTGGTTGCTTCTCATTCACGGCATTGAATCATTCTATTATGACCACGACTTGAATCTGACTTTAATTTGTGACATTTGACTTTGTCACATTCGTGTATTTTTAATGCTTCTGCTGGCTTCGGTTGTACTTTTGACCTTATTTGATTTCCCTGTTGTTTTATGACTTCGGCCATTGCCGATTTATTGATTGCCTCGGCTTGTACTTGGTGTATCATCTATATTAGTGCGTTGGCTTCAAATTTAGTTGCAGGCTTGTGTCTTGGTCTTGAGGATGTCTTTGTGCATTACTGAAACACTTTTCATACAGTTGAGTTTCAATTCATTGAAATTGATATTGTACTTCACTGTTGCCTTGTTCATCATTGTATATTAACTTCGACTGTTCAGTTGCATATATTATCTGATGTTGTCACTTATGTTTGCACTGCTTTACATCTTATAGTTTGCTTTGGTCTTGAGCATTGCTGTGTCATTGAGCATTGTTGTGTCCATATTGTATTCAGTGTTTACTTTGAGCATGTTGCAGTGTGTTACCATATTGATGCCTCTGTTTGCTTTGACTTCACTTGTTTGAGTCTGATATCTTGATTGATGCTATGCATATTGCTGTCATGCTGGTGACATTGGTGCATTGTCTTGTTACATGAAACTGTAATTATTCTGGTCTTGGGTTTGTGGTATTTGTATTTTGGATCTGTTGGTCATGTTACTCCATTCACTTCATGTTGCCTTGACAATCTGTCATACCAACTTGTTGAGGTTACTCCTCTTCAGTTGAGTAATTTCACCACCTATGTGTACTTGTGTCGAGGCTACTGTTCTTGGCTTTGTTGTGTATATCTCTATGTTCATCCACTTGCATTCTGGTTTTGGTATCTTCATTATTGAGGCTGGTGTATGTATTGTTTGCTCATGTTACTTGCATATAAACTTGGATTTGCTGGAATGACTTTGACATTGGTTTTTGTAGTGGGTTCCTTGTTTTCAATGTTGCTTGGATAATGAACTGTTTCATGCTTGAAGTCGTAGCCTGTACACCTGCCCTGTGTTGAATCCGGCTTGGATTTGACCTTGTGCTGAATGACATTGTTTTATTGCACTTGAGTTGAATCCTGTATTTGGGTTTGACCTGTGCTCACTTGTCCCTGTAAATCGATCAAGTGTATATTTCGGTATGCACGGCCTTGTGGCATATACAGTGATCGTGTATGATGAATTCAAATTTAAATGATGACAAACAACCCAAATAACTGAGGCAAATATTATTTTCAAAAATTATATTTTATTTTATATTGCAAAAATATTTCTTTTTCAATTTTACTACGTTAGTGAATATTTTTGCAGATTGCTCAGATGCTGGATTCAAACTGGAATGAAGTTAAAGATTAAAATATGAATTGAGTGAATGAGTGATGTGTAGTGAGGTTAAACTGTAAATGTAAAATTGTGATGTAATTGAATTTATATCAAAGTTGTATAGTGTATAGTGAGAGCTTGAATTTGTACTATTCAAAATTGTAATAAATATTTGTTTGAATAAAATATTCGTTTGAATTCAAATTCCGTGTTATTTATTTTATTCAGCAAATATTTATTTAATATGTGAAAAAATAAAATAGTATGTTAACAAATACATTTAAACGAATGTATATATGTTTATTATCATCAAACAAAAATCATATAAGCGCATATTCAACAATCTCCCCCTTTTGATGGTAACAAACATATATTTAAGATTTTGAATATGTTAAATGCATTTGATCATTGATATGCTCTAATTTGCTCCCCCTATTTAAATGCTTCCTCTCTACACAATACTCCCCCTACAAATATGCATACAAATAAAAATATGCAAATGAGCCTAGATGCAAACATAAAATTATTTGACCTTTGCTTGATTTTATTTGACAAAATCTTAACTTTTCTCTCCCCCTTTTGTTATCAGCAAAAGAATAATAGTGTTAGAGAAAATAGAGATAAAGTGATCTATATTAATCCGACATTAAAACTCAATTGAATATAAATATTAAATTTTAATAAAAAATCAAACAAAAATCATAAATATTTTGTTAGGCGCATATTCCACTTTTAGAATGATAGGAATGATGTCATCATATAAAACCATACAGTTGTGTCTATTTGTGGCATATTTATATCAGGAATTTGAATATCTACTAACCATGCATAACCGTTAGGACTTTTAAATGAGATTAGCAGTATTCCAATTTTATTTTATTTTAAAAAAAATGAATTCAAGTATCTTCTAACCACGCATAACCGTGAGGACTTTTAAATGGGATTAGAATCAATTTGTTTATTTTAAAAATCAACTTTTGATATGCGTTCCATACATGCATAACCGTGAGGACTTTTAAATGAGCATGGAAGCACATAACAAATTCCAAGTAATTCACCCATGCATAACCGTGGGGACTATTAAATGAGAGTGAATACTTGGTATTTATTTATTTTTATTTTCATCATAATATTTTCTTAAAAAAAATGTAAAAATGAAAAACGAACGATTCCTGTTTAAAGTACCACACATCGACAAATTATATAGAATTTTGATGAGTGATGGTCGTTAGAAATATGATAGATATAGAGATGGTCATGGAATTTTTACCAACAAAAAGTTTTATAGCTCTTGTTTAAATTTCTAAAGAAATTTTCTAATTATACTTTCTCGAGTTATAATATATGACCAATATCAACACTCATCACTTTTTCAATCGCTATTTTTCTTTTCGATAATCATTAGGGAGTCAGATTAGTCAAAATAGTTATTTAAAATCAAATTCAAAAAATAATTATGAAATTAACTTTTCAAAAATGACTAATCTGAAAATATGGTCAAAAATGATTTTCTCCTGGGGGTTTTAAAAGAAAATTTTCTGCTATTTGAAAATTATTTGAAATGAAGAATATGCAGATATTTTCTTTGAAAAACGATGTAGTTACTAAATGTCTCAAAAATCACGTTCAACTAGTAATTTTTTCTATCAACTAGATTACCAGTGTAATATGCATCTGAATTTTACTTTCACTCAATTATCACTCGTTGAATTTTATTGACCAAACCATGAAGTGTGCACCAAGAATTTCAAACTTAACAGCAATTTAAATGACATTCTTTTGAAATTGAATTGAAGCCGTGTAAATAATCAGAAAACCGTGAATGTAGAGTTAGCCGAATTATAACCAATTGTATTATTATCCAACAAAACACTATTTTTAATCCAAACTGATATATATGAAGTAATTCTAAGAATCTAGAGATTATTATAGTGTTTTTGGCAAAAGAATATAATTTGGCCAACTATGTTGAATAAGTCAGAATCATCATCTTTTCATCATCTCAATATTGGCTGATTTTAATTCAGAATATGGTGCAGATTATCACATTTAATATATCGTTCAAATAAATATACATGTTTTACCTTTACGATATTTTTCGTTGTTGTCCATTGTGATTCTGTCACCTTTATAATCGGCTAAGGAACTTAGCTTTGTCGCCCGTTGTGTTTCTAGAACAGCCAAAATCCAGAGAACACTGTTGTTGTTCCTTAGCCTGCCACCACACCTACACGGAAAAGGATTTAAGTGACCTATTTGTTTTTATAGGTCCATGATTGTTAGTGGCAGAATATTTAGAAAAATAATATTGTGAAGACCCAAAACTATTTATAATTGTTCCTTTCGGCACCCAAATTTGTTTAACTTTGAGAGATTTTATATTTGTGCCTTTTGGAACCCAAATCGGTATAGTTTTCACATGTTTGGGTCTATACCAACAATTATTGTGATCGTGTCCAAATTTTCTACAAATTGTGCATATAGAATTAACTTGATTAATATTGTTCTCAATAATTTTCGAATTATTATATCCAAGTCCTTGTCTAACCGTATTAACAGTTTGCTTTCCTAATAGCATATTCAACGATTTTTCACTTTTTGAAAATTTATCTAAAGTCGTTGACAATTGTTGGACTTGTGTTTTGAGAGATTCATTTTCGTTTAACAACTGTGTGCACTTTTTAATAGAATTCTCTCTCCTAGTATTTTCATTCTCCTTTAAAATCAGAATTTCATTTTCGAGTGATTTTATATTGATTTCTGATTTTTTAATTTCCTCTTCGAATGTTGGACACTTATCACACTTAGGGATCCTACGTTGATAGTTATTAACTAATTGATCAAGTTGTTCATTGCATTCTGTCAAAGTATCCTTTTGAGATTCAAGTTTGGCGTATTTTTCCCTAAGTCGTTCATAACAGCCATTTACTTCATGGAAATAAATAAGTAATTCAGAGTGAGTAAGTTTTGATACCTCGCTTGGCTCGTCATCGTCGCTATCGGTTATATTCCCATGAAGGCACATATCTGCTTTCTCACTCTCATTGCTATCGCTTTTATTCCACGTGGCTGTAAAACATCTTCGTTTTGATTTCTTTTCTTTGTCGATTTGAAATCGGGGATAATTGGGCTTGATATCACCGGGTTTGCTGCAAATGATCCCGTGTTCTTCCGAGTTGTCCAGTGCTTTGATTATTCTGCTTTTTAATTCATGATTTCGAGCTGGATTTCCGTATTTGCGATTCCACCTTTTGAATTTCTTTATTAGTAGCACCAGCTCTGCTGCTCCATCATCATCATCATCGTTATCATCATCACTTTCGGTTGTTCCTTTGAGCGCTATTGATTTCTTTCGAGTATCTCCTCCTTCACGCTCTTCCTTGAATTTCATTTCTAGCTCATAAGTGGTGAGATTTCCGATGAGTTCTTCGACTTTCATTTGTTTCAAATCTTTTGATTCTTGAATGGCAGTCACTTTTGCTTCAAATTTTCGTGGAAGGACTAAGGATTTTTCGGACTATCTCCAACTCTGTGTATGATTTTCCAAGAGCTTTTTATTTGTAAACGATATTGGAAAGTCGTCCATGCATCTCTTTGACATTTTCTTCCTTCGCCATTGTGAAGTTCTCGTATTCGCTGCTTAGCATGGCAAGGCGAGATTCCTTGACTTGAGATGTTCCTTCATGAGTCACTTCTAGTGTGTGCCATATTTCCTGTGCAGTTAGTCAATGTGAGACACGATTAAATTCAAATTGATCCAATGAACAGATAATAGAATTCATAGCTTTAGCATTGGTATTTTGTAATTTATTTTCTAGTTCTATCCATTGTTCCTTTGGTTTCTCTATTTCCTGATCATCTACAGTTATAGTTGGTATTCTATAACCTGTCTCAACAATATTCCAAGTGTCAATGGTTTTCAGAAAGATTTCCATCCTATTTTTCCAATAAGCATACTCACCATTGAACATTGGTGGTCTAACTATGGATTGACCCTCAGCAAAAGCATTATTAAAAGAAGCCATTTTAAAAATTCATATTTTTAAAACAAAAACTGATTTTTTGAAAAAATGAATTTTTAAAAACAAATGACGACTTCTATTCCTAGCTCCGATACCACTTGTAGGATCGATTTCACCCTAGAGGGGGGATGAATAGGGTGATATTATAAATTATAAAAATTAATCGCGGAAGCTTATAAAATAATTTCAACACTGATCATAGAACAATAGCAGCACAGATAATAACAGAATAATAAATGCAGAAATAGAACGACACAGAATTTACCCAGCTTCGGCAAAACCCTGCCTATGTGCTGCCCCTAAGGTTTCTACTAGAAATTCAATAGTCCCTCGCTTACACACGTAAACTCGCGACACCCGCCATCGACTAAATCTAACTCTACGCTCAAAACCCTGCCACAACTCAGCCATTGAGTTGCGAATTCTCAAGCTACGCCACGTAGCTTGTCCCCTAGTCACACGACTAGAAATTTAAACGGTTTAAAAAGAAAATACAAATTAAAAACAATTTAAAATTAAAATAACCCTAATTTAAATAAAACCCTTATTATAATTTTTAAAACCCCCAATCTAAAACAAAAGGTCGGCCCACGCTTTCTTTTCCTTTATCTTCTATCGGCTCGTTCCTCTTTGAGATAATGGCGGCTTGTTCTTTTCTGTGCAAATTAGGGCTTTGTTTTCTTCGATCCAAACTAGGGTTATTCGAAGGGCCGACTTTATGTTGATCGATTCGATGATTATTCGCGTTTAGCCTTGATCGATCGTACTCCTTGTTGCTCACTTCGGCTGCTTCGTTGATCGAGTTCGTCCCTTGCTTCGGTATGTAATTTTATGCTTTTGTTTTGCTGGTTTTATGCTTTCTTGAACTCGATGATTTATGCCGATGATGATTGCAGTAATTTATATAGGGTTTGTAACCCTAGAATTGCGTTCGTCTGATTTCTTCAACGATTTACTTTCGGCCGTCTGATTTCGTTTGGATGTTTGAGATTGATTCTGACCTCTTCAATTCCTATATGTTTTGGTTGCTTCTCATTCACGGCATTGACTCGTTCTATTATGACTACGACTTGAATCTGACTTTAATTTGTGACATTTGACTTTGTCACATTCGTGTATTTTTAATGCTTCTGCTGGCTTCGGTTGTACTTTTGACCTTATTTGATTTTCCTGTTGTTTTATGACTTCGGCCATTGCTGATTTATTGATTGCCTCGGCTTGTACTTGGTGTATCATCTATATTAGTGCGTTGGCTTCAAATTTAGTTGCAGGCTTGTGTCTTGGTCTTGAGGATGTCTTTGTGCATTACTGAAACACTTTTCATACAATTGAGTTTCAATTCATTGAAATTGATATTGTACTTCACTGTTGCCTTGTTCATCATTGTATATTAACTTCGACTGTTCAGTTGCATATATTATCTGATGTTGTCACTTATGTTTGCACTGCTTTACATCTTACAGTTTGCTTTGGTCTTGAGCATTGCCGTGTCATTGAGCATTGTTGTGTCCATATTGTATTCAGTGTTTACTTTGAGCATGTTGCAGTGTGTTACCATATTGATGCCTCTGTTTGCTTTGACTTCACTTGTTTGAGTCTGATATCTTGATTGATGCTGTACATATTGCTGTCATGCTGGTGACATTGGTGCATTGTCTTGTTACATGAAACTGTAATTATTCTGGTCTTGGGTTTGTGGTATTTGTATTTTGGATCTGTTGGTCATGTTACTCCATTCACTTCATGTTGCCTTGACAATCTATCATACCAACTTGTTGAGGTTACTCCTCTTCAGTTGAGTAATTTCACCACCTATGTGTACTTGTGTCGAGGCTACTATTCTTGGCTTTGTTGTGTATATCTCTATGTTCATCCACTTGCATTCTGGTTTTGGTATCTTCATTATTGAGGCTGGTGTATGTATTGTTTGCTCATGTTACTTGCATATAAACTTGGATTTGCTGGAATGACTTTGACATTGGTTTTTGTAGTTGGTTCCCTGTTTTCAATGTTGCTTGGATAATGAACTGTTTCATGCTTGAAGTCGTAGCCCGTACGCCTGCCCTGTGTTGAATCCGGCTTGGATTTGACCTTGTGCTGAATGACATTGTTTTATTGCACTTGAGTTGAATCCTGTATTTGGGTTTGACCTGTGCTCACTTGTCCCTGTAAATCGATCAAGTGTATATTTCGGTGTGCACGACCTTGTGGCATATACAGTGATACACTGTGTATGTCACAAGCTGTTCGTGTATGATGAATTCAAATTTAAATGATGACAAACAACCCAAATAACTGAGGTAAATATTATTTTCAAAAATTATATTTTATTTTATATTGCAAAAATATTTCTTTTTCAATTTTACTGCGTTAGTGAATATTTTTGCAGATTGCTCAGATGCTGGATTCAAACTAGAATGAAGTTGAAGATTAAAATATGAATTGAGTGAATGAGTGATGTGTAGTGAGGTTAAACTGTAAATGTAAAATTATGATGTAATTGAATTTATATCAAAGTTGTATAGTGTATAGTGAGAGCTTGAATTTGTACTATTCAAAATTGTAATAAATATTTGTTTGAATAAAATATTCGTTTGAATTCAAATTCCGTGTTATTTATTTTATTCAGCAAATTATTATTTAATCTGTGAAAAAATAAAATAGTATATTAACAAATACATTTAAACGAATGTATATATGTTTATTATCATCAAGCAAAAATCATATAAGCGCATATTCAATAATCTCCCCCTTTTGATGATAACAAACATATATTTAAGATTTTGAATATGTTAAATGTATTTGATCATTGATATGCTCTAATTTGCTCCCCCTATTTAAATGCTTCCTCTCTACACAATACTCCCCCTACAAATATGCATACAAATAAAAATATGCAAATGAGCCTAGATGCAAATAGAAAATTATTTGACCTTTGCTTGATTTTATTTGACAAAATCTTAATTTTTCTCTCCCCCTTTTGTTATCAGCAAAAGAATAATAGTGTTAGAGAAAATAGAGATAAAGTGATCGATATTAATCCAACATTAAAACTCAATTGAATATAAATATTAAATTACAATAAAAAATCAAACAAAAATCATAAATATTTGGTTAGGCGCATACTCCACTTTTAGAATGATAGGAATGATGTCATCATATAAAACCATACAGTTGTGTCTATTTGTGGCATATTTATATCAGGAATTTAAATATCTATTAACCATGCATAACCGTTAGGACTTTTAAATGAGATTAGCAGTATTCCAGTTTTTTTTTTTTTTAAATGAATTCAAGTATCTTCTAACCACGCATAACCGTGAGGACTTTTAAATGGGATTAGAATCAACTTGTTTATTTTAAAAATCAACTTTTGATATGCGTTCCATACATGCATAACCGTGAGGACTTTTAAATGAGCATGGAAGCACATAACAAATTCCAAGTAATTCACCCATGCATAACCGTGAGGACTTTTAAATGAGAGTGAATACTTGGTATTTATTTATTTTTATTTTCATCATTTTTTTAAAAAAAATGTAAAAATGAAAAACGAACGATTCCTGTTTAAAGTACCACACATCGACAAACTATATAGAATTTTGATGAGTGATGGTCGTTAGAAATATGATAGATATAGAGATGGTCATGGAATTTTTACCAACAAAAAGTTTATAACTCTTGTTTAAATTTCTAAAGAAATTTTCTAATTATACTTTCTCGAGTTATAATATATGACCAATATCAACACTCATCACTTTTTCAATCGCTATTTTTCTTTTCGATAATCATTAGGGAGTCAGATTAGTCAAAATAGTTATTTAAAATCAAATTCAAAAAATAATTATGAAATTAATTTTTCAAAAATGACTAATCTGAAAATATGGTCAAAAATGATTTTCTCCAGGGGGTTTTAAAAGAAAATTTTCTGCTATTTGAAAATTATTTGAAATGAAGAATATGCAGATATTTTCTTTGAAAAACGATGCAGTTATTAAATGTCTCAAAAATCACGTTCAACTAGTAATTTTTTCTATCAACTAGATTACCAGTGTAATATGCATCTGAATTTTACTTTCACTCAATTATCACTCGTTGAATTTTATTGACCAAACCATGAAGTGTGCACCAAGAATTTCAAACTTAACAACAATTTAAATGACATTCTTTTGAAATTGAATTGAAGCCGTGTAAATAATCAGAAAACCGTGAATATAGAGTTAGCTGAATTATAACCAATTGTATTATTATCCAACAAAACACTATTTTTAATCCAAACTGATATATATGAAGTAATTCAAAGAATCTAGAGATTATTGTAGTGTTTTTGGCAAAAGAATATAATTTGGCCAACTATGTTGAATAAGTTAGAATCATCATCTTTTCATCATCTCAATATTGGCTGATTTTAATTCAGAATATGGTGCAGATTATCACATTTAATATATCGTTCAAATAAATATACCTGTTTTACCTTTACGATATTTTTCGTTGTTGTCCATTGTGATTCTGTCACCTTTATAATAGGCTAAGGAACTTAGCTTTGTCGCCCATTGTGTTTCTGGAACAGCCAAAATCCAGAGAACACTATTGTTGTTCCTTAGCCTGCCACCACACCTACACGGAAAAGGATTTATGTGACCTATTTGTTTTTATAGGTCCATGATTGCTAGTGGCAGAATATTTAGAAAAATAATTTTGTGAAGACCCAAAACTATTTATAATTGTTCCCTTCGGCACCCAAATTTGTTTAACTTTGAGAGATTTTATATTTGTGCCTTTTGGAACCCAAATCGTTATAGTTTTCACATGTTTGGGTCTATACCAACAATTATTGTGATCGTGTCCAAATTTTCTACAACTTGTGCACATAGAATTAACTTGATTAAACTGTTTTCAACAATTTTCGAATTATTATATCCAAGTACTTGTCTAACCGTATTAACAGTTTGCTTTCCTAATAGCATATTCAACGATTTTTCACTTTTTGAAAATTTATCTAAAGTCGTTGACAATTGTTGGACTTGTGTTTTGAGAGATTCATTTTCGTTTAACAACTGTGTGCACTTTTTAATAGAATTCTCTCTCCTAGTATTTTCATTCTCCTTTAAAATCAGAATTTCATTTTCGAGTGATTTTATATTGATTTCTGATTTTTTAATTTCCTCTTCGAATGTTGGACACTTATCACACTTAGGGATCCTACGTTGATAGTTCTTAACTAATTGATCAAGTTGTTCATTGCATTCTGTCAAAGTATCCTTTTGAGATTCAAGTTTGGCGTATTTTTCCCTAAGTCGTTCATAACAGCCATTTACTTCATGGAAATAAATAAGTAATTCAGAGTGAGTAAGTTTTGATACCTCGCTTGGCTCGTCATCATCGCTATCGGTTATATTCCCATGAAGGCACATATCTGCTTTCTCACTCTCATTGCTATCGCTTTTATTCCACGTGGCTGTAAAACATCTTCGTTTTGATTTCTTTTCTTTGTCGAGTTGAAATCGGGGATAATTGGGCTTGATATCACCGGGTTTGTTGCAAATGATCGCGTGTTCTTCCGAGTTGTCCAGTGCTTTGATTATTCTGCTTTTTAATTCATGATTTCGAGCTGGATTTCCGTATTTACGATTCCACCTTTTGAATTTCTTTATTAGTAGCGCCAGCTCTGCTGCTCCATCATCATCATCGTCGTTATCATCATCATTTTCGGTTGTTCCTTTGAGCGCTTTGATTTCTTTCGAGTATCTCCTCCTTCACGCTCTTCCTTGAATTTCATTTTTAGCTCATAAGTGGTGAGATTTCCGATGAGTTCTTCGACTTTCATTTGTTTCAAATCTTTTGATTCTTGAATGGCAGTCACTTTTGCTTCAAATTTTCGTGGAAGGACTCTAAGGAAATTTCCGGACTATCTCCAACTCTGTGTATGATTTTTCAAGAGCTTTTGATTTGTAAACGATATTGGAAAGTCGTCCATGCATCTCTTTGACATTTTCTTCCTTCGCCATTGTGAAGTTCTCGTATTCGCTGCTTAGCATGGCAAGGCGAGATTCTTTGACTTGAGATATTCCTTCATGAGTCACTTCTACAGTGTGCCATATTTCCTGTGCAGTTAGACAATGTGAGACACGATTAAATTCAAACTGATCCAATGAACAGATAATAAAATTCATAGCTTTAGCATTGGTATTTTGTAATTTATTTTCTAGTTCTGTCCATTGTTCCTTTGGTTTCTCTATTTCCTGATCATCTACAGTTATAGTTGGTATTCTATAACCTGTCTCAATAATATTCCAAGCGTCAATGGTTTTCAGAAAGATTTCCATCCTATTTTTCCCATAAGCATATTCACCATTGAACATTGGTGGTCTAACTATGGATTGACCCTCAGCAAAAGCATTATTAAAAGAAGCCATTTTAAAATTTCAAATTTTAAAAAAAAAACTGATTTTTTGAAAAAACGAATTTTTAAAAACAAATGATGACTTCTATTCCTAGATCTGATACCACTTGTAGGATCGACTTTACCCTAGAGGGGGGGGGGTGAATAGGGTGATAGTATAAATTATAAAAATTAATCGCGGAAGCTTATAAAATAATTTTAAACAGATCACAGAACAATAGCAGCACAGATAATAGCAGAATAATAAATGCAGAAATAGAACGACACAGAATTTACCCAGCTTCGGTAAAACCCTGCCTACATGCTGCCCCTAAGGTTTCTACTAGAAATTAGATAGTCCCTCGCTTACACACGTAAACTCGCGACACCCGCTATCGACTAAATCTAACTCTACGCTCAAAACCCTGCCACAACTCAGCCACTGAGTTGCGAATTCTCAAGCTACGCCACGTAGCTTGTCCCCTAGTCACACGACTAGAAATTTAAACGGTTTAAAAAGAAAATACAAATTAAAAACAATTTAAAATTAAAATAACCATAATTTAAATAAAACCCTTATTATAATTTTTAAAACCCCCAATCTAAAACAAAAGGCCGGCCCATGCTTTCTTTTCCTTTATCTTCTATCGGCTCGTTCCTCTTTGAGATAATGGCGGCTTGTTCTTGTCTGTGCAAATTAGGGCTTCGTTTTCTTCGATCCAAACTAGGGTTATTCGAAGGGCCGACTTTATGTTGATCGATTCGGTGATTATTCGCGTTTAGCCTTGATCGATCGTACTCCTTGTTGCTCACTTCGGCTGCTTTGTTGATCGAGTTCGTCCCTTGCTTCGGTATGTAATTTTATGCTTTTGTTTTGCTGGTTTTATGCTTGCTTAAACTCGATAATTTATGCCGATGATTATTGCAGTAATTTATATAGGGTTTGTAACCCTAGAATTGCGTTCGTTTGATTCTTCAACGATTTACTTTCGGCCATCTAATTTCATTTGGATGTTTGAGATTGATTCTGACCTCTTCAATTCGTATATGTTTTGGTTGCTTCTCATTCACGGCATTGACTCATTCTATTATGACCACGGCTTGAATCTGACTTTAATTTGTGACATTTGACTTTGTCACATTCGTGTATTTTTAATGCTTCTGCTGGCTTCGGTTGTACTTTTGACCTTATTTGATTTTCCTGTTGTTTTATGACTTCGACCATTGCTGATTTATTGATTGCCTTGGCTTGTACTTGGTGTATCATCTATATTAGTGCGTTGGCTTCAAATTTAGTTGCAGGCTTGTGTCTTGGTCTTGAGGATGTCTTTGTGCATTACTGAAACACTTTTCATACAGTTGAGTTTCAACTCATTGAAATTGATATTGTACTTCACTGTTGCCTTGTTCATCATTGTATATTAACTTCGACTGTTCAGTTGCATATATTATCTGATGTTGTCATTTATGTTTGCACTGCTTTACATCTTGTAGTTTGCTTTGGTCTTAAGCATTGCCGTGTCATTGAGCATTGTTGTGTCCATATTGTATTCAGTGTTTACTTTGAGCATGTTGCAGTATGTTACCATATTGATGCCTCTGTTTGCTTTGACTTCACTTGTTTGAGTCTGATATCTTGATTGATGCTGTACATATTGCTGTCATGCTGGTGACATTGGTGCATTGTCTTGTTACATGAAACTGTAATTATTCTGGTCTTGGGTTTGTGGTATTTGTATTTTGGATCTGTTGGTCATGTTACTCCATTCACTTCATGTTGCCTTGACAATCTGTCATACCAACTTGTTGAGGTTACTCCTCTTCAATTGAGTAATTTCACCACCTATGTGTACTTGTGTCGAGGCTACTGTTCTTGCCTTCATTGTGTATATCTCTCTGTTCATCCACTTGCATTCTGGTTTTGGTATCTTCATTATTGAGGCTGGTGTATGTATTGTTTGGGTCTGCTCATGTTACTTGCATATAAACTTGGATTTGCTGGAATGACTTCGACATTGGTTTTTGTAGTTGGTTCCTTGTTTTCAATGTTGCTTGGATAATGAACTGTTTCATGCTTGAAGTCGTAGCCTGTACACCTGCCCTGTGTTGAATCCGGCTTGGATTTGACCTTGTGCTGAATGACATTGTTTTATTGCACTTGAGTTGAATCCTGTATTTGGGTTTGACCTGTGCTCACTTGTCCCTGTAAATCGATCAAGTGTATATTTCGGTGTGCACGGCCTTGTGGCATATACAGTGATACACTGTGTGTGTCACAAGCTGTTCGTGTATGATGAATTCAAATTTAAATGATGACGAACAACCCAAATAACTGAGGCAAATATTATTTTCAAAAATTATATTTTATTTTATATTGCAAAAATATTTCTTTTTCAATTTTACTGCGTTAGTGAATATTTTTGCAGATTGCTCAGATGCTGAATTCAAACTGGAATGAAGTTGAAGATTAAAATATGAATTGAGTGAATGAGTGATGTGTAGTGAGGTTAAACTGTAAATATAAAATTGTGATGTAATTGAATTTATATCAAAGTTGTATAGTGTATAGTGAGAGCTTGAATTTGTACTATTCAAAATTGTAATAAATATTTGTTTGAATAAAATATTCGTTTGAATTCAAATTCCGTGTTATTTATTTTATTCAGCAAATATTTATTTAATCTGTGAAAAAATAAAATAGTATATTAACAAATACATTTAAACGAATTTATATATGTTTATTATCATCAAACAAAAATCATATAAGCGCATATTCAACATAAACAATCAACCATTGGGACACAAAGGCGTCCATCTCTTCTAAGCATCTTTTCTCGTCAACCGACTACCTACTAGCATGGGAAAAATGCTATCTCTTCCTTAGCTTTTCCAAACTCTCTACTAACTTCCATCTTTCACTTACTCGAGCCTTATGCGGTCTATTAAGGCTGGCTAAATCTCTATAACTGTTGATAAACCTTGGATGGGTTTATTGGTGGTTGGAAGTTAAAATTCGAGAGAAAATCCAACTGCCTCCATTTATATGTAGCATATAGGGTAGCATGCATCTGACTAAGGAAATCGATGACTACGTTCCCTTTCCAAGGGTGTATTGAATACTAAAGTCAAACAATGCTATATATTTCATCCATCTCTGCTGCCTAAGATTTAAATGTTTTTGGGAAAACAGGTGTTTGAGTGATTTATGGTTAGTGAATAACCCAAACCTTTCTCCCAAGAGGTAATGCCTCCACATCTTCAAGACAAAGATAATAGCTTCAAACTCCAAATCGTGAACTAGATATATTTTCTCATGATCCTTTAGTTGACTGCTATCATAAGCAACCGCTTTTCCTTCTTGCATCAGAACTGCTCCTAGCCCTATGCCACAAGCATATGTGAAAACCATAAATGGTTTGGTTCCGTCAGGAATAGTGAGAATAAGTGTACTAGTCAATAACTCTTTAAGCTTCTCAAATGCCTTAGTGCATTATCGTCTCAAGAAAACACTAGGTTCTTCTTAGTCAAACGGATTAAGGGGTGTGCTTTGTTGCAGAGTTCTTGATGAACTTTCTATAGTAGCATGCTAACCCAAGAAAAATTCTAACCTCCGATGTATTTCTATGAGTCTTCCATCCTTGAAAAGCTTCTACTTTGGTAGGGTCTACTGCCAGTCCTTGCTCAAAAACAATATGTCCAAGGAATCTAACTTCTTTTCTCCAAAAGTGGCATTTAGCAAATTTGGCCTTAAGCTGGTGCCCTCTTAAAATTCCTAATACCTCTTTTAGGTGTTCCTTATGCTCCTCTTTTCCCTTGGAGGAAACCAAAATAACATCTATGAATACAATGAAGAATTTATTGAGTAGCCCCCTAAATACCCTACTCATCAAATCCACAAAGTACGTGGGGGCAATTCGTCAATCCAAAAGGCATCACTTCCCACTCATATAGTCCATCCAGCATGCGAAATGTGGTCTTCGACTTATTTTCTTCTACAAGCCTCAGCTAGTGGAATCCAGTTGCTAAGTCTGGTTGAGAAAGACTTTAGCTCCTCTAAGCTGATAGAACAAGTCATCTATTCTAGGTAAAGGTACCTATTTCTTGTCAACTTGTTCAATTTCCTATAATTGATGCAAAGTCTGAATGAACCGTCTGCCTTAGTGGTAAAAACAATAGAGGATCCCCACTCCGATGACGGATGAATCCTTTCTTTAATAGCTTGCTTATCCAATTCTCTTCTTTCTTTTAGGGTCATGTGCCTTGAAGGCAGGACGACTGACCATGCGTCTTTCTCTAAATTTGTTCAGAACTCGATCTCCCTATGGGGTAGGAGACACGAGACTTCCTCAACGACATCGAGAAATTCACAAACTACGGGTATAGATGATAACTCTGCAACAAATAGATTTAGTGAGTATAAATGGCTTAACTGAACTAAATCCTAAGGTGTACAAAGAATTTCTAGGTGATGGCCTTTACAACTTCTTAATCATACAACCCTCCTAAGATTTGCTCCATAATATGCTAACCAGTCCATACCTAAGATAAGTTTATACCCCTCAAAATTTAGAACGTACGTATTACATATGAAATCAACATCGCATACATTCAATGCTTGGTCTTTGCAAATTAAAGAGAGATGTGTCGAACCACCAATAGGATTAGAGACCACTATTAGACCGATGATAATAAAGGTTCGAAGGCTTAAGAAGTTTACTACATTTCTAGATATAAAGGAATGCGACGCCCCTGAATCAAATAGGTATGAATTGTAACCCCTAAAATAAGAGTTATACCTTCTAAAGTTGCCTTCCCTTGGTCTCTCGGTGGTTTACTTGCAATATTAACAGCTTCAATAACATAAGCTTGTTCGTTTTAACCTTCCTTTTCCAACTTAGGGCATTGATTCTTAAGATGCCCTTCCTCATGGTATTTAAGCACTTTCTTTTAAAAGCTTCTTTCATCTGACTCACACTACAATCTTTAGCCTCATGACCTTTCTTCTGGCATCGCTTGCACGCCCTGCCATCCTTCTTAAACTTCCCCTTCGACTTCTCGTTAGCCTAAAATCTTACCTTCTAGGACCCACCTTGCTTTGGGTAGGTGTAGTCTTCTCCATTTCTGCCTCCTTATCGTCTACGTTAGCCATGTGTAGCATTGCCATCTACACCAACATCTCATTCATGACATTAAGTGGTACTTGGGTCATTTTTTTTTATCTTAGCGGGAAATTTGGGCCCTTCAAAAACTTCATAGTCCTTTTCATAGGTGTAGCTATCAAAATCATCCTGAATTTAACCAGGTTTGTGAACTTAGTTATGTACTCCTTTAGAGCAGAGTCTCCTTGCCTAACCTGAATAAATTTCTCCAGGTGTAGACTCACTTCTACCTTAGACACACTTCTATGTTAGACATAAACCTTATCCCGAATCTGTTTTTGAATCATCCCATGAAAAATCCTTCTAGCATTTTCCTAGGTCACAATGTTCCACCAATCTAAGGCTTCTCCTTTGAGGTGTCAAGCTGCCATCCACCTCTTAAGCTCATCTTCCCAAGCAAGCTCTCTAAATATCTTCTTGTAGTCATTAACTCATGCTTTATCTTCCAGATACCCCTCTATTCCAGAGTATGTCCTCCCTTCCATATTAAGAAAGTCCTTACACAAATTAGGTAAGTCAATCAAATGGGTGTTGCATCAGCAAGCAGGGCAGCATGTGCCACCGGTGTAGCTAAAGGAATAGGAAATTGCTCAATAGTCCTAAGATATTGTTTAAAAATTTGGGAATTCCACGAATAGGAAGTCTTCCGTGGACAGGGACCCCGGTTCTAGAAGAACATTGATTATCATCCATATCAACTGTCTGTAGGTTGAATTTTTTAGTGATGATTTCCTAAGATAGTATTATATACTGAAAGAAAAGGGTTGCCTAGTGTGTGCGTGTATATTCAAAGAAAGAGGAGTGTGTATATATGGTAAGAATTTTTGAAAAGCCTTTTCAAAAATAATAAGTACATCACTTATACATATAGTTTCTCCATTAATCAGGTAACCCGAGCTTTGATACCAAATGCAACATCCCACTTAGGAATAGGCCTAAATTTCGACCTAGAAAATGCTCGTTGAAACTTAGATCCATTCGAAGGCTGGCTATTGGTTGGAAAAGGAAGTAACGGTATAGAGCCATAACTATTTTTTTTCAGCACAACGGATGGAATAAAATATAATAGCAAGCTATACTCATTTATTTCAAAACCATTTGAAATGTCATAATACAAAACATTATCAAACTGTCAAGTAAAATCCATCACATCATTTATCCAAAATACATGGGTACAACATAAAACATCATAAAAGATAATAATAATAACTACCACAAGTTTAAGCCACTCCACCATCAAGCATCATCACCATCATCACCCTGTCCTTAACCTGTGTTATAACGAGGACAGAGTCCGAACAATAAATGTCTGGTGAATAAAAACCTTGAGTCTTACCATTTCAGTACCTGGGCGGTATATCTTAAAATAAGAATGAGTCTTGCATATGTAAAACCATATAATATTTATTATAAGGAGAGGAGGCGGGTCCTCAATCAATTACTTAAGATCTTCCATTCCCAAAGTAGGTTTCTAAATCCCATTACCCAAATCCTATGTTATATATATATCTAACAATGCGAGGGATAGTACCCAAGCCACTTAATACCTATTATTGGAAATTATGTAGAGTCTGGCCATTTAAGACCTTAATTGAGGGAGACCCCGTCATTTAATGCTTATTCCCAAGATGGACTTTTTATCGGTGACTATTTAGCTGATATCGCATGAACTTTTTTGAGCCACTTAATACTTCTTTATAGGAAGCCGACCCATAATCGGTCACTTAATACCTTATCCCAAAGCGGACCCCTGTCGAGATTCCACCTATCATACCTAATAACTAGTGCCTTGGCCATTTAATACTTCATTTAAAGAAAAGAGGGGAGCCCTCAAGCAACCACTTGATACCTCAAGACCTCTAAGTAGACCCTTCATAATGTGACCCATACTTATAATGACATCTCACATTAGTCTGACTATTCATAGTGTTTGGTAATCAGATTAGCTAGACAGATTTACCCTAAAACATTTAAGACTAATCTCGTGTCATCACAAATATTTATCATAGGAGATATTCCATATCAGCACTAGAGTCACACTTCTAGTAGCCAGATTAGCTAGGCATAAATGTGTGTATCTTTTGACTGACCTTACATCTCTATGATTTAGCCATAATTTAAATACTCTTTATATATATAATACTCATATCACCGTTTCATAATTAAAGCCTTACAAGGAATCTTCTTTATTACTCTATAAAATATTAATTACCTTTCTAGAGGGAATTAATGACAATTATTACCTAATTAACTATGCAATTATATGTTATAATTATACATTATTACGCTAATAGAAATAAATATTTATTCATGTCTTCTAAGCATGCAGTTCATACGCCCTATACTAGCGTTAAATGTCAATTCTTTTAACCATAATATTAATACAAGTCCTTTCCCTTCAGATTTCCAAGATTTCAATATCCATAACAAGGATTATATATTCATATCTGAAATTGCAATAAATAGACATGTAAATAGAAATAGAAACCTAAGTTGTTACATCAATTCAATAGAATATCCTAGACAATAGGAATTGCAATCCTAACTTCGTATTCTATTCAACTCCTCTTTTACAAAGAAATAAACGATGGAATTTTGTATGGAATAAGTGGTGTAAACTATGAATAGAATTCGTGTTCTACACCCTTATTTTATTATTGAAAACTCACAATCTGGGTTAAAGAAGAAGGGAAGTGGAATAGACATTTAAAATATAAATTCCATTAATTAACATAAATAATTGAGAATCTCCATCTAGAATCGACGTTTCAAGATAAAAAAGAATTTTAGGGGATTTTATCTATTTTGTTTCCACTATCCTATAATCCCTAAAGCATATTCAAATCCATAGATATATAATAATCAATTACTGAAATAAAAATACTAAAGTTTTCACTCACTGGTTATCTTTAGCTTTCTTGTATGGATTGCAATGTCAAAGCAACTCTTTTCCAAATCTCCTTCTTTTGATATATATGCACATCGAAGGGTATGTATATATATAATTTTGTTAGACTCAAAGAGGTTGGAGGAGAAGTGAATAGATTAAAGAATAATTAAAAAAGGATTAGAATCTTAGCCTAAATTTCTAATTGAATTTCCGAATCCAATTGAAGAGAGAAAATGGTAGAGGTTCGAGGAATTACCTAAATATTTATGAATAAAAAGTGAAGAGGATAGGGTTCTAAATATAGGAGTTGAAAAGCACCAGAACCGTATGATGAAGTTACGAGAAAAGGGATAAATATAGAGCATTTAAACGCAGAAAAACCCTAGCGGCCATCCTAAACAGGGGTCGATTGCCTGCTTGACCAGTCGACTGCTAGGGGACGACTACTTAGGGTTGGAGGTGTCGACCTCTCCACTGATGGAGGTGCGCTAATTTTTTTCGTTGCTCATTTATTTTATTCTCCAATTAACTTTTAATGTTAATTAATTAACTTTACATTTACTTAACGCCCAAGTAATCCTACAGTTAATTTTTGAAATTCAAACATTAAATTTAGGTATTCATTTGAATTTGAATTCAGACTAAATTAATTTAAATCTGAAAACTTTAAACGCTCATAACTTCTTCATTTGATCTCCATTTTTAGCATATTATATATGTAAACATATCATAATTTCGCCATGAGCGCAAGGAATAACTTTCATAGTCAAATTTCAACTTTTATAAAAATTTCCATTTTCAACCTTACCTTATTTAATTTAATTCACTCAATTTATTTATGATTTTGCCGTGTATTATAGTATCAGACGACTATATAAAGTTGGTATTTTATTTTTTTAACTATGCATGTAAATGGCGGTACATGTCTTATTTTGTCCGTTGAATGATGTAACGTTAAATGGCTTATTTTATATATTGAATGATGTAATGTTATATGGATTATTTTGTATGTTGAATGATGCTTTGATTATGGCCTTATATGTTGTATGTAAATGGTGGTAATATGCATAATTATTGTGTTTATTTTCTATGTTGTATATGGTGGTAATCATATCACTCTGTTAATGGCAATACAATAGAGGATTATCGTTTGGGACAAAAACTTAATAAACCTAGGAGTTTTCGACACAATACTATTGTACATGGTAGGAAATACGACACACCACTATCATCTGGCATATAGATGTAGCAAACTTAATTAACTCGAGAGTTTACGGTCAAGACCCATTATATAGTTTTATGTAATATGGCAAAGCATCGTATTTTGTGAAAAAAATTAGATAACATAATTAGACCAAGAGTTTTTGATGAGGAGACATCATATAGTCTCATTTCGTATGACAGAGAGCTATCATCTATGAAAAAACTTAGCAAACTTAATTAACCCAAGAGTTTACGGTGCAAACCAATCGTATAGTTTTTAAAAGTACGATAGAGCGTTATCGTCTGGGAGAAAGGCTTAGGAAACTAAATTAACCCTAGAGTTTACAGTCAATGGGCATCGTATTGTCTTCAAATATATGGCACAAAACTACCGTCTAATCTTATATAAAATAATTTACTCGAGAATTTACAGTGTAATTCCATTGAGCAATAAAATTTTCCACAGCCTTATGCTACCATGTGTGTCTATGTATATACCATCTTTGACTGATCCCCTTTCGAAACTGATGTATGCATCAAGTGCATGCAATAACATACAGAATGATAAAACACATATGGAAAAACAACATAAATGTAAGTTCTACAACATCAAGTGCATACATACAAAGTAAGATGTTTCATTCCATAAACATTCATCAAACCCATACTGTAGCATTATCCAAAAAATTAAGTTTAGTATATCATCACACCAAAAAAATATCAAATTTTAATAAACTAAAGAAACACAAAAAATCAAATCGTAACACATTAAACTTGGAGCATTGTACTACTTGTTGCCCTGCCTTTTGGTGAAGGCCGAGATATCAACAAATTGGCTAAAAAGGATGGATATCAGGATTGGAGATCGATTGGAAACAAGGCTATGATCGACACCGTTAAAATTAGACCAAGCTCCAATCAAGGCGGATCAATTGGGAATGATAAACAGGGCTTGGTGAGGCTACACTTTGAATTTCAGGTCAATTAGAGTTCATACGCTCAAGTTATGGATGGATCAATATTCATGGAAAACTAATTCGTATCGATTAAAGTGGACATGGTAGTATGCTTCAGATCGATACATCAGTATTGATGTTTTCATATCGATGCTTTCATATCGATCGATATGGATATGGACAACACACTTTGCACCTTGCTTCGGATCGATCACAATACGTATCGATCCAACTCAGATTGATACGAAGGTATATGCTTCACCACAACGCTTGGGACCGAGAAAGAATTATGCTTGATCGATACGAAAAGCACACAGGAGTCATTTTGTATCAATTGCGTTCGTATCGATTGATACGAAGGAACCAGTCGAGGGAAGGAGCGCATCGCGTGGATCAAGTTGGAAGACTCGGATGGATGGTGGTATGATGGATACAAAGGTGATCGATATGAATCGATCGATACGATGCCTTCAGCCTCCCTAGCAATCTCAATCTTGGATCGATCATAACTCTCACTACAAATGCAAATGCCATGAAATTTCCATAGAAGCTTGCATATCATCTTAAGAATGACCATGATCGATCTCAGCTTGACTGGACCATTTCTTGATGGATACGAAGACAACATGGATCGATCTTGGATCGATACCAAACAACTACAGATCGATTGTGTGGGCCCACCAACGCCTGAGAAAGAATGTTCCAAGATTCAAGGTAGATTTATCAACTCCACACCTATAAATAGCACCTCCATTGCAATTCAAAGGAGGATCTTCTTCTTCTCTTTTGGCGAAACTTTGCCATTTTGATTATTGATATTCAAAAGATTGTAACCGTAGTCATGGTATAAAAGGAAATACAAGGATCAATTCAAAGTTGATGTAGGCCGGAGCCAGCCGAACCACTAATCTTGTGTCTTCTTTTACTTTCTTTCATTTTAATTTTGTCATTTCTTCATTTTACTCTCTACATCATCTGGATCTGAGTGTGACTGGTACTAAGGATTCGTATGTAAACACTGGTGCTTTCATTACATTGGAGGTTTGTGACCATTTTTGGCACAAACACTTTGGTTCTTTCACTGAGAACACTAGAAATCGCTATACCGGATTTGCAGTTCAAATTTGGAAAGCTGAATGATCGGATATAGGAGGAACCATGGTTAGGCAATCAGCTAGAAGGGTATTACTAGAAAGGAGCCATCATGTGGGAAGTCAAGAGGCTTCCTCCGGAGTTGGAGAAGAGCAGGCATCCATCTACATCATAAGGGATAAGATGCAGACTATGATGGATTCTATGCTGGAGTGGCTAGTGAAAAGGCAGGAGGATATGATGCAGAACCTTCTCAAATAGTTTGGACAAGCAGAAGCTGTTGGAGCATAGATCCACGGAGCTGGATCAAAGGGACTCAACAGGCAATCAGATAGAATAGTTCGAAAGGGGGCAACCCCCAATCAGCAAACAACTATCAGCTTGGATGGACCTAGATTCAGGGGCACACTACCAAGTAATGATGGACCAATTCATGGAGTAATATCAGATGACGCTGCACAACATGGCGTCGGCAGGAATATAGGAGCGCGTGACGTGGAGTACGTACCAGAATTCCCTTGAGGACTCAGGGGAAATTAAGATGGGAGACAAACTTTGATGGATAATGATGGGTTGGTAGAAATTATCAGACGAACCATACGTGGAGGTCTAATAAATAGAGATATGGAAGGAGTAAACAGGAGTCCGGTTACCCAAACATCAGGGTGGCTAGGAATCTGCCAGAGTTCAAGCTGCCTACTTTGGAAGCATACATGACAGATCCTATGGATCATTTGATGAGGTATACAAGACATATGGAAGTGCTCGGGGGAATCAGAGGAGGTTATGGCCTGATGTTTCCCCCTGTACTTGAAGGATATAGCTGCTTTGTGGTTCAGGTAATTGGAAAATGGTTTTATCAGGACATGGACAAAATTGGTGGATAGGTTTCTAAAGTAGTTTTGGGTTCACATCAACAGGCTGAAGAATGTGATGTCACTGACATCGATCAAGCAGAGGATAGGATAATCGCTCAGGGCTTTCCTAACCAGGTTTAATGAGGCGGTTGCATCGGTGGACCGGTCGGATCCATCAATGGTTTTAATGGTGCGTTGTTAGGAGTCAGGGACTACTTGGATTTCAAGATACCATTGATGCGGGATCCACCAATGGATCTTGGGGAATTATTTCATGAGGCTGAAAGGTTCCTTCTACAGGAGGATGTAAGCTTGGATATGAAGCCAAAGGAGGTAAATATGGTTAAGGATGGAGGACCATATAGTGAGAGCTCAGGTAAGGATAAGGATAAAGGGAAAAGGAAGTCGGATGATGATTCTGGCAGGGCAAGGAAGCGGTGGGAAGAACCAAAATTCTCCACTTACATAGGATTGAATGAGACATTAGAACGAATATACATGGAATCTTGGGATCGCCTTCCTTACCGAAGGTCGGCAAGGAGGGAACCCTCAGAATGCGAGAGGGCATCGGGAAGGCACTATTTCTTTCATAACTTGGATGGGCATGATACCAATAGCTATAGGCATCTAAAGGATATAATCAAGGAGCACATAAGGAGTGGTCAGTTGCGGCAATATGTCGGGACTCGGAACGTGGCGGTGGAACAGGAGCAACCACCGTCTATATCAGACAGCAATGACCCGAAACCTAGGAATGATGGTCAATTGGTCATCAACTAATCGGGATGGTATGGAATAAGTAGCAAACTTTGGGCAGATGGATAAGTCACTTACTCATGTATGAGGACAGAGAAAGCCCTTAGGCATTCTTTGAGATGATGACAAACCATGATGCTCTAGTTTGTGAAATCTGCCTTTTCTTTCTGGTTTGGATATTTTCTTTTTGTGGCTTGGTTTTAGAGCTTGGTTTGGACTCTAGGTTTTTTTTATTTTCTGGTTTGGATGCTTGTCTTTTAGTTTAAATCTTGGTTTGGATTTTGGATATGGATTTTTGGTTTTATGATTGGATCTGGATTTAGGATTGAATTTTGATTGGATTTTAATCTAGTTTTTGGTAGAACGTCATCAGGTATGAATTATTCCTGGCAAGGGGTAAGTCGCTTCGTTCGAACGTGGCGAATCGACTTATATCGTTGAGCATGGACTATCCTCGGCATGTGTAAGGAGAGATCAGGATTCAGCTTAGGACTTAAGCCATTACATTACTCAACATTTAGGGAAACTAAACCAGGATCACCGTCAATCTAGGACTTACGCTAAGGCATTTCCTAATACAGGTCGTCGAGTGTGGGATACGCTTGGCAAGAACCTGGAGAGATTATGGATTCCGATATTGGCTATGAACAACTAAAGATTTGGCTAAGGGCCTAGAGCGGTCCTAGATTTGGATATCGCCCCGTAGAGGTCATGGAATTGGCTAAGGATTTGGTTATTAGAATCGGATATCGACTCAGAACAGTCACGGATTTTGATAAGGATATGGCTATGGCACTTGGATAGGATGACTTGGTAATGTATTGGATTATGGATCAGATGATATGGGTATGGATGGAATATGGACTTTGGATGTCGGATTTAAGGCTATTCAAAACATGCTTTCCTACCGCAAGGCATGTTTTGGGGGGCAAATGTTACCCCGCCTTTTAGTCAAGGCCAGGATATCAACAAATTAGCTAAAAATGATGGATATTGGGATTGGAGATCGATTGGAAACAAGGCTATGATCGATACCGTCAAAATTGGACCAAGCTCCAATCAAGGTGGGATCGATTAGGAATGATAAACAAGGCTCGGTAAGGCTACACTTCGAATATCAGGTCAATCAGAATTCATACGCTCAAGTTATGGATAGATCAATATTCATAGAAAATCAATTCATCTCGATCAAAGTGGACATGGCAGTATGCTTCGGATTGATACATCCATATCGATGATTTCTTTTCGATCGAGATGGATATGGGCAACATACTCTGCACCTTGCTTCGGATCGATTACAGTATGTATCGGTCCAATTCAGATTGATATGAAGGTATATGCTTCACCATAATGCTTGGGACCGGTACAAAAGAAGGATGCTGGATGGATACGAAAAGCACTCAGGAGCCATTTCGTTTCGTATCCATCACATTCGTATCGATCGATACGAAGGAACTAGTTGAGGGAAGGAGCGCATTGCGTGGATCAAGGCGCAAAACTTGGATGGATGGTGGTATGATGGATACGAAGGTGATCGATACGAATCAATCAATGTGAAGCCTACAACCTCCCTAGCAATCTCAATCTTGGATCGATCATAACTCTCAAACTACAAATCCAAATGCCATTTAATTTAAACAGAAGCTTGCATATCATCTCAAGAATGACTATGATTGATCTCAGCTCGATTGGACCATTTCTTGATGGATACGAAGACAACATGGATCGATCTTGGATCGATCCCAAACGACTTCAAATCGATTTTGTGGGCCCACCAATGCTTGAGAAAGAGTGTTCCAAGATTTAAGGCAGATTTTTCCGGCTCCACACCTATAAATAGCACCTCAATTGCAATTCAAAGGAGGATCTTCTTCTTCTCTTTTAGCGAAATTCTACCATTTTGGTTATTGATATTCAAAGTATTGTAACTGTAATTATAATATAAAAGGAAATAAAAGGATCAATTCAAAGTGGATGTAGGCCGAAGATAGCCGAACCACTATAAATCTTATGTCTTCTCTTACTTTATTTCATTTTAATTTTGTTATTTTTTTCATTTTTACTCTCTACATCATCTGGATCTGAGATCTGTGACTGGATACTAAAGATTTGTGTGTAAACACTGGTGCTTTCATTCCATTCGAGGTTTATGACCATTTTTGGCACAAACACCACTTTTTCTTCACACATTTTCTTATCGTTCCCACATCCGTTGTTTTGCGCTTCTTCACTATCTTTCCGATAACTTGTTCTTCTATTGGTGCAATCTCTCTGTATAGGTCCATCGATTCCGATTCCACTGTTCAGTCAACTCTCTCTAGTACCTACTTAATTAATTCAGTGAGAGCACAAGACCTAATAAATAAGCGATGTGTCGTAAAATATAGTATAATGAAACACATAATTTTTAAGAATATGTAAAATAGAAGGGCATAAAAGATGTGTAGTATACACTTACGATGCATGCAAGAAGTGCCTTTTTATCATGCTCATTTATCGGCTCGGTTATTCTTTTTTCTAGATTGGCCATAAAAGGATGTGAAGCGGTTATGTACCACTACATATATGTTTCAGCACAATCCCAAGGACTTGCAACTCTTTGAGATGTTAAACTTTCGTTTAAGAAATGATTTCTCCATTAAACCCAACCGAAATCCCTTAAATTATAATATGTCACTTTAAAAGATCTAGTAGATGACTTTAACTTCTTCTTATCTAGAGTGAAAGTAGTAGTAGGGATGAGTTGACGATAACCAAATTATCATAGAATTTTTTATGGAAGATCTAATTCGATGGTTTTAAAGCAAATAATTGGACCGCTATAGAATGCATATTACTTTATTTCATAAACTACTCGTTTCTCTTTATAACAGTCCCAACTGGCATCACTCCCTTGCAAATCATCCATTCTCTCCTTCAAACTAACCAATTCGGATGCCATATTTGAACTGAGTTCTATCATAATATAAAAGGCAGCTCTTACATCTCCATCTACCGACCTAACACATTTATCATGTCCCCTTAAAATCGGGAAGTGCTCAAAAATCCATACCTCTTTAGAGTACACCATGTATATATAAATGATATAATAGATAGTTTGCATTTAAATTTGTATGCAGACCTACAACAAGGTCATACAACCAGAAAATTGTTGCACACTTTTCTGTTGAATATGCGCTTATATGTTTTTGTTTGATGATAATAAACATATATATATTCATTTAAATGTATTTGGTAATGTACTATTTTGTTTTTCATAGATTAAATAAATATTTGTTGAACAAAATAAATTACACAGAATTTGAATTTAAATTCAAACAGAAATTTTATTCAAACAAATATTTATTACAATCTTGAATAGTACAAATTCATGATCTCACTATACATATACATTTTTGAATACATCACAATTTGATTTACATTAATAACCTCACTACATATCACTCACACTCGTATTTTTTCTTCAACTGCATTCCAGTCAGATTTCAGCATCCGAGTAATCTGCAAAAATATTCTCAAACGCAGTAAAATTGAAAGAGAAATATTTTTAAAATTTGAAAGAAACGATGATTTTGAAAACATTATTTGCCTCAGTTATTTGGGTTGTTCGTCATCATTTTTGACTGTGCAATATCTGTGCATATCAGTATTTTTTTTATCAGGGACAGGCAACTATAAGTGGCTGCAGTACACACGTGTACATTCATACACGTGTGCACTGCCCCGCCAACTCGTGTGCACAAATCAAACAAAAAGCACAGAAATCAAAAACAAGGTCAAACCCAAGATAGGTTCAACTCAAGGCCAATGAATAGACAAAGCAATTGACTACAAACAGTTCAGACAAAAAGCCAGAGGTGTAGACTACTAATTCAGGTTCATAAGACCAAGATACATCTAAAATGCAACAATACTTCTTAATGGAGGAAGAACAACAAGTCACAATGTCACAGCAAGATCAAGTGACAGCATAGGACTGCAACAACCAACATGGATGTCATGACCAAATGTTCTCGTAAGACAGTACAGAGATAAACAACATGCAAACTGCAGACGCAAACTACAAATGTGATATATGAATAAGTCAGCAGATACAATGACTACAAAATCAAGTTCAGTAAGACAATGCACTAATGGCAAGTCATGGAGTCACAGTCTCAATGAAACTGCAGTGGAATACTTGCAACAGAAAATCAAAGCATCATGAACATACACCAATGACCAAGCTACAAGTATGGCAGTGAAACTCAAACAAGGCAGACCACAAAGAAAAGCCACCGAGACCACAAAGAAAAGCCACCGAGACCACAAGTGTACAGTAAATGCACAAGCATGATACAAATACCAAAGATACAAATGCTTCAGCAGTGACAATGAAGTGAATGCAAGAATAAAATACCAGAGACTACAAGTTGAGCAAGTGCAACAGAATGGATGCAGCGATACCAAATGAAACAATGAATAGTGAATAGCATGGAAATGTTGAATGCATGAATAAGCGAATCAGTGCATAAGTGACTACAGAATATAAATTGAAGTTCATAATAAACCGACCAAAGAAAATGGCCAGAGACTAAAGCAAGCAGCATGTGGTAAACCAAAAATGCCATCATATGTACTCAATGCAAAGTTCAAGCCAAGTCAAGATGATCAACGACCAGTTCAAAATCAAAAGCCGCAGCCAAGTCAAAGCCGGTGGAAATAAAAATATCTTAAAAATTCAAAGCCGAGAATTACAAATCAAGTTGACCGAGTATTTCAAGTATATACGATTGAAAACTAGTCAGAATAAATCACAATCATCCAACAATAATCGAACGGCCAAAGCAACTAATTTTGAAGCAATCAGACGAACGGAAAATAAGGGTAACGAACCCTATAAAATGCCCCAATCATCATCGGCATTAATAGAAGAGAGTTCGAATACAAGCATCAGAGAAAAATTCTTACCGAAGCAATAATCGAACTCACCGAAGCAACCGAAGAAAGCAACACGAAATCGATTGAGCCAGGCTAAATCACGCACAATCAACAACGATCGAATTAGTATCGGAGCTTTGCAAAAGCCCTAATTTGGAACAAAGAGCGCAAGGACGAGAGCTCTAATTTTAATCAGGAGAAACGAGAAGAACAACGACCGCCATTATCAAGAGAACAAGAAAAAGGAACAAGCCGAAGAGTTAAAAGAAAAAGGGAATAAAAAAAAATCTTTTTTTTTACTTTGGGCCAGTCATTTTTTTTAAGGGCTTTTAGTTTATTAATTAAATTAGGGTTTAGGGTTGTTTGTTTTGTTGTCTTTAAATTATTATCTTTAATATTTTCTTTTGAAAATTGTGAACCAAATCTTGGTAAATCACCACCTAGGTTTTAGGTTGTGTCAGATTGTCTAGTTAGAATTAGTTCAATAAGCAGGGGTTGCGAGTTTGCAAAAATCTATAGGCGGTAGCAAGGTTTGCGAGTCTGTTAGAGTGTTTGTAAGCGGAAGACTGCTTAATTCTAATAGAAATCTGGGAATGCAGCAGTAGGCAGGGTTTGCCGAAGCTGGGTAAATTTTATGTGTGATTTATTTTCAGCATATTTACTTCTCTAATTCGAGAAAATTTGCTATAACCCTATTCACTCCCCCCCTCTAGGGTTAATCTAGATCCTACAAGTGGTATCAGAGCCTGGCATTTTTTATTTAACTCTAGAGTCATGAATCCACCAAATAATGCTTTTTTGAGGGGCAATCTATTGCTAGGCCACCCATGTTTAATGGAAATGATTATGCTTATTGGAAAGTTAGGATGGTTATTTATCTTAGTTCTGTTGATTATGATGTTTGGGATATTATTGAAACTGGTTATAAACCTCCCACTATAACTGTTGGTGGTACTGAGATTCCTAAACCTAAGGATAGGTGGGATGCTAATGATAAGAAATTAAAAACTACTAATGCCAAAGCAATGAACGCTTTGATCTGTGCTCTTGATAAGACTCAATTTAATAGAATTTCTCATTGTGAAACTGCACAGGAAATTTGGCATACCTTGGAGGTGACACATGAAGGAACTTCTCAAGTCAAGGAGTCTCGTCTAGCCTTATTCAGCAATGAATACGAGAACTTTGTGATGGAAAAAGGCGAGAGCATAAAGGACATGTTTGGACGCTTTTCAACTTGGTGTACAACGCTAGAGCACTTGGGAAGGTATTCACTAAGGTAGAGCTTGTGAGGAAGGTACTACGAGTTTTACCGATGAACTTTGAGGCAAAAGTCACGGCAATACAAGAATCAAAAGATCTGAGTAAACTAAGCATGGAGGAGTTGATCGGCAACTTGATGACATATGAGCTTGAGCTAAAAGCAAAGGAGGAACGCAACAACTCCGAGTCAAAGAAGAAGTCGATAGCCTTAAAGAGCAAAGAAGAGAGCGATGAAGAAGATCCAATTGAAGAGCTTGCAATGGCTGTCAATAATCTTAATAAATGGTCAAGATTCAAGCCACGAAAGAAGAAAATAAGTGGTAATAGGTCAAAAGATTCTGACGATTCCGATAATGAATTAACGTGCTATAACTGCAAGAAGCCTGGCCACTTCAAACAAAAATGTCCACTTCTCAAAAACAACAAAGGAAAGAAAAAGAAGAAGAAGGCCTTTGCAGCAACTTGGGATGATGAAGAAGGAGAGGAAGTTTCGAATAATAGCTCAGAGGAGGCTAACTTGTGTCTTATGTCAAAATCGGATTCAGAAGCAAGCTCAGAGGAATCTGTGAGGTAAGTGACTATTCCTATAAAGAACTTGTTTTGATGTGTTGTGATCTTACTAAAACAATTGACACTCTTGAATCTAAAATTGAAAAACTAAAATCTGATAGGAGAGAACTTGTCCATGAAAATTCTAGGTTAGAAACTGAACTTGAAAATATTCAAAACCTAGACTGTAAAAAATGTAATACTTTAGATTCAGAATTATCAAGACTTAGGAATAGCTTTGTAAATCTTGAAAAAGAAAACTTAAGTCTTAAGGAAAACATTGACACTAGGAAAAAGGATTTTATAAATAGATGCACCTCACTTGCAATTGAAAACACAACACTAAAAACCAAAGTCCAAAATCTTGAGAAATCTCTGAATAACTTTTCAGGAGGAGAAAAATCATTCAACATGTTATTGAGAAATCAAATTTTTGCCAACAACAGAAACGGACTAGGTTTTGGGAAAACACAAGTTGATGATAATGCAAAATATAAGAATGTCTTTGGTAGATGCGAAATATTTAGACATCGTGTTGAAAATCGTAGTCATAGGAACAAGAACACAAAATTTATACAAGTTTGGGTTCCTAAGAATTTTACAAACAAATTTCATGTCTATTGGAATAAAAATAAAAGGACTAAACAAGTTTAGGTTTCAAAGGGATTGTTTATTCACAATGCTTCTATCACTAATATCATTGGACCTAAGAGTTTCTCTAGGTCATCCTCCTCTCTCTTTATGTAGGTCTGTTGGCGGGCTAAGGAACAACAAGAATGGTTTCTAGATTCAGGTTGTTCTAGACATATGACAGGTGACAAATCGAAGTTCCTTTGCCTAGAGAATTTTAAAGGTGGAAATGTGATCATGGGAGACAATAGCAAGTGTCAGATTATTGGTAAAGGTGAAGTTGGTAACGGTATTTTTTTCCTTGACTAATGTTTTATACGTTGATAATTAGCATCACAATCTCATTTCTATTAGCCAACTATGTGACAAAGGTATGAATGTGATTTTTGATAGTGATACTTGAAAAATCATTGATAAATCTTCTAATAACATTGTTTTATGGGTAAAAGAAAAGGGAATGTTTACTCGCTTTCATTTGATAATCTAAATCTTTTTAGATATTTGGTAGCCACTGACGAAGAGGCATATTTATGGCATAGGAGACTTGGACATGCTAGCATGAGTCTCTTAGAAAAACTTGAATCGAAAGAATTAGTCAGAGGGTTACCACATCTGAAATTTAAAAATAATAAAGTGTGTAAAGTATGTTCCTTGGGCAATCTTAGTCGATCATCATTTCGCCCTAAAAACATTGTTAGCACATCAAGGGTCGTTGAATTAATTCACATGGACTTATTTGGACCAAATGAAATTTCAAGCTTGAATGGAAAACGTTATTGTTATGTATTGGTTGATGATTATTCTAGATTTACATGAGTTTATTTCTTAGCCAAAAAGTCTGAATCTTTTGACTATTTTTCAAAATTTGCAAAACTTGTTCAAAATGAAAGAGGAGTTACAATTAAAACCTTGAGAAGTGATCATGGAGGCGAATTTGAAAATTTGGAATTTGAAAGTTTTTGTGAAGAAAATGGTTTAAAACATGAATTTTCTACTCCACGAACACCTCAACAAAATGGGGTGGTTGAAAGGAAAAATCGTACATTACAGGAATTGGCTAGATCCATGTTGAGTGAGTATAAGCTACCTCTAACCTTTTGGGCAGAGGCAGTGAATACTTCGTGCTATGTAATGAATAGAGTAATGATTAGACCAATACTTGGCAAAACGTCTTATGAATTGTGGCATGAAAGGAAACCTAACATTTCTTATTTTCGTATATTTGGATGTCTTTGTTTCATTCTTAACACAGGTGATCAACTTGGAAAATTTGAATCAAAGGCTGAGGAGGGAATTTTCATGGGCTATTCAATAAGGAGTAAGGCTTACAGGATATACAACAAACGAACAAAGACAATTGCTGAATCAATCAATGTGAAATTTGATGAATCTGACCTGGAAAGGACGACTGAAAAAACGATTGACGATGGGATGGATCATGAAGGCATGAAAGAAGGGACATCTAGTGAGAAAGCTGAAAGTAGGACGGTTGATACTGATAGATTAAAGTTCAAATCCAATCATCCTCCTGAATTGGTTATAGGTGATCCAACGGAAGGTATACGCACTCGCTCTTCATTTGATAAAAACTTGTGTGCATTTTGCTGTGACAGTGGTTTTATTTCTAAAATTGAACCTGATTCTGTTGAAATGGCTCTTAATGATGAAAGTTGGTTTTTAGCAATGCAAGATGAACTTAATCAATTTGAGATAAATAAAGTTTGGAAATTAGTTCCTAGGCCAAATGACTATCCAATTGTTGGAACTAAATGGGTATTCAAAAATAAATTTGATGAATCAGGAAACGTAATTAGAAACAAAGCTAGGTTGGTCGCAAAAGGATATAACCAAATAGAAGGCATAGATTTTGATGAAACATTTGCTCCAGTTGCTAGGTTAGAAGCCATTAGGATTTTGCTAAGTTTTGCATGTTATAAGGGTTTCAAACTTAAACAAATGGATGGCAAAAGTGCCTTTCTAAATGGTGCGTTGAAAGAAGAAGTTTTTGTTGAACAACCCCCCGGTTTTGAAAATCATGATTTTCTAAATCATGTGTATAAACTAGAAAAAGCATTATATGGTCTTAAGCAATCTCCTAGAGCTTGGTATGACTGCCTTTGTATATATCTTTTGGAAAACGGTTTTAAAAAGGGGAGTGCTGACACGACACTGTTTCTACTACATAAAGGAAGTAATTTTTTTATTGTTCAAATTTATGTGGATGATATCATTTATGGTGCTACTAATGAACTCTTGTGCGAGAAATTTGAACAAGTCATGCAGGCTAAATTCGGGATGAGCTTGGTTGGAGAATTGAAATATTTTCTTGGATTCCAAATCAAGCAAAGCAGTGATGGTATTTTCATTTCACAATCCAAGTATGTGTTGGAACTATTGAAGAAATTTGGAGTTGAGAACTCCAAACCATTGAGAACTCCTATGAGTCCATCAACAAAGTTGGACAAAGACGAGAAAGGAATTGCTGTTGATCAGAAGAAATATCGAGGGATAATCGGTTCACTTCTCTATCTTACTGCTTCTAGACCTGATATTATGTTTTCTGTATGTTTGTGTGCACGTTTTCAATCTAATCCTAAAGAATCTCATTTGAAAGCCACTAAACGAATTTTGAGATATCTCTCACACACACGCAAATATGGATTATGGTACCCTTCTTGTGAAAATTTTGATTTAGTTGGTTATTCTGATGCTGATTATGCTGGTTCATTAGTTGACAGAAAAAGCACTAGTGGGACATGTTTCATGCTAGGACATTCATTAGTTTCATGGTCAAGTCGAAAACAGAATTGTGTTGGATTATCCACCATTGAAGCATAATATATTGCTTTAGGAAGTTGTTGTGCTCAAATTTTATGGATGATGCAAACTCTTTTTGATTTAGGCTTAGCTTATAAACAAGTTCCATTAAAATGTGATAGTAAAAGTGCAATAGACTTGTCAAATAATCCTGTTCATTGTTCACGTACAAAACACATTGATGTGAGACACCACTTTCTTAGGGATCACATTGCTAAGAAAGACATTTGCATTGAACATATTTCAACTGAGGCTCAACTTGCTGATATTTTCACAAAACCCTCCCCGAAGACAGTTTCCAGATTACGTTTGGATTTAGGGATTATAGAAATTGACTAATCTGACTCCCTGATGATTATATGAAAAGATATGTAGTGATTGAAAATAAGATGAGTGTTGATATTTATCATATATTGTGACTCGAGACGGTATAATTAGTAAATTTCTTTAGAAATTTAAACAAGAATTATAAAACTTTTTGTTGGTAAAAATTCCATGATCATTTCTTTTTCTATCATCTTTCTATCGACCATCACTCATCAAAATCATATATAGTATGTAAATTTGTGGTAGTTTACAAAGGAAATTATTCGTTCTTCAATTTATTATTATAAAGGAAATTATCTGTGCTTCAATTTATTATATTCTTCAATAAAAATAAATATCCAAAGTATTCACTCTCATTTAAAAGTCCTCACGGTTATGCATGGGTGAATTACTTGGATTTTTGATTATGTGCTTCCATGCTTATTTAAAAGTCCTCACGGTTATGCATGTATGGAACGCATATCAAAATTAATTGATTTAAATAGACAAGTTGATTCTAATCCCATTTAAAAGTCCTCACGGTCATGCGTGGTTATAAGATACTTGATTTCATTTTTTAAATTAAATTGGAATACTGCTAATCTTATTTAAAAGTCCTAACGGTTATGCATGATTAGTAGATATTCAAATTTCCTGAAATAAATATACCACAAATAGACGGAACTGTATTTTTTTGATGATTTTATCCCTGTCATTTCTGAAAGTGGAATATGCGCCTGACAAGGGTAATTATGATTTTTGTTTGATTTTTATTGAAATTTTATATTTATATTCAATTGAGTTAAATGTTTGGTTCATGTTTGTCACTTCATCCCTATTTTTATAACACTATTATTCTTTTGCTGATAACAAAAGGGGGAGAGAAAAGTTAAGATTTTGTCAAATAGAATCAAGCAAAGGTCAAATAATTTTCCATTTGCATCTAGGCTCATTTATATATTTCTATTTGTATGCATATATGTAGGGGGAGCATCATGTAGAGAGGAAGCATTTAAATAGGGGGAGCAATTAGAGTATATAATTGGTCAAATACATTTAACATGGTCAAAATCTTAAATATATGTTTGTTATCATCAAAAGGGGGAGAATGTTGAATATGCGCTTATATGTTTTTGTTTGATGATAATAAACATATATATATATATATATATATATTCATTTAAATGTATTTGGTAATGTACTATTTTGTTTTTCATAGATTAAATAAATATTTGTTGAACAAAATAAATTACACAGAATTTGAATTTAAATTCAAACAGAAATTTTATTCAAACAAATATTTATTACAATCTTGAATAGTACAAATTCATGCTCTCACTATACATATACATTTTTGAATACATCACAATTTGATTTACATTAATAACCTCACTACATATCACTCACACTCGTATTTTTTCTTCAACTGCATTCCAGTCAGATTCCAGCATCCGAGTAATCTGCAAAAATATTCTCAAACGCAGTAAAATTGAAAGAGAAATATTTTTAAAATTTGAAATAAACAATGATTTTGAAAACATTGTTTGCCTCAGTTATTTGGGTTGTTCGTCATCATTTTTGACTGTGCAATATCTGTGCATATCAGTATTTTTTTTATCAGGGACAGGCAACTATAAGTGGCCGCAGTACACACGTGTACATTCATACACGTGTGCACTGCCCCGCCAACTCGTGTGCACAAATCAAACAAAAAGCACAGAAATCAAAAACAAGGTCAAACCCAAGATAGGTTCAACTCAAGGCCAATGAATAGACAAAGCAATTGACTACAAACAGTTCGGACAAAAAGCCAGAGGTGTAGACTACTAATTCAGGTTCATAAGACCAAGATACATCTAAAATGCAACAATACTTCTTAATGGAGGAAGAACAACAAGTCACAATGTCACAGCAAGATCAAGTGACAGCATAGGACTGCAACAACCAACATGGATGTCATGACCAAATGTTCTCGTAAGACAGTACAGAGATAAACAACATGCAAACTGCAGACGCAAACTACAAATGTGATATATGAATAAGTCAGCAGATACAATGACTACAAAATCAAGTTCAGTAAGACAATGCACTAATGGCAAGTCATGGAGTCACAGTCTCTATGAAACTGCAGTGGAATACTTGCAACAGAAAATCAAAGCATCATGAACATACACCAATGACTAAGCTACAAGTATGGCAGTGAAACTCAAACAAGGCAGACCACAAAGAAAAGCCACCTAGACCACAAAGAAAAGCCACCGAGACCACAAGTGTACAGTAAATGCACAAGCATGATACAAATACCAGAGATACAAATGCTTCAGCAGTGACAATGAAGTGAATGCAAGAATAAAATACCAGAGACTACAAGTTGAGCAAGTGCAACAGAATGGATGCAGCGATACCAAATGAAACAATGAACAGTGAATAGCATGGCAATGTTGAATGCATGAATAAGCGAATCAGTGCATAAGTGACTATAGAATATAAATTGAAGTTCATAATAAACCGACCAAAGAAAATGGCCAGAGACTAAAGCAAGCAGCATGTGGTAAACCAAAAAAGCCATCATATGTACTCAATGCAAAGTTCAAGCCAAGTCAAGATGATCAACGACCAGTTCAGAATCAGAAGCCGCAGCCAAGTCAAAGCCGGTGGAAATAAAAATATCTTAAAAATTCAAAGCCGAGAATTACAAATCAAGTTGACCGAGTATTTCAAGTATATACGATTGAAAACTAGTCAGAATAAATCACAATCATCCAACAATAATCGAACGGCCAAAGCAACTAATTTTGAAGTAATCAGACGAACGGAAAATAAGGGTAACGAACCCTATAAAATGCCCCAATCATCATCGGCATTAATAGAAGAGAGTTCGAATACAAGCATCAGAAAAAAATTCTTACCGAAGCAATAATCGAACTCACTGAAGAAACCGAAGAAAGCAACACGAAATCGATCGAGCTAGGCTACATCACGCACAATCAACAACGATCGAATTAGTATCGGAGCTTCGCAAAAGCCCTAATTTGGAACAAAGAGCGCAAGGACGAGAGCCCTAATTTTAATCAGGAGAAACGAGAAGAACAACGGCCGCCATTATCAAGAGAACAAGAAAAAGGAACAAGCCGAAGAGTTAAAAGAAAAAGGGAATAAAAAAAATCTTTTTTTACTTTGGGCCGGTCATTTTTTTTTAAGGGCTTTTAGTTTATTAATTAAATTAGGGTTTAGGGTTGTTTGTTTTGTTGTCTTTAAATTATTATCTTTTATATTTTCTTTTGAAAATTGTGAATCAAATCTTGGTAAATCACCACCTAGGTTTTAGGTTGTGTTTGATTGTCTAGTTAGAATTAGTTCAGTAAGCAGGGGTTGCGAGTTTGAAAAACTCTATAGGCGGTAGAAGGGTTTGCGAGTCTGTTAGAGTGTTTGTAAGCGGGAGACTGTTTAATTCTAATAGAAATCTGGGAATGCAGCAGTAGACAGGGTTTGCCGAAGCTGGGTAAATTTTGTATGTGATTTATTTTCAGCATATTTACTTCTCTAATTCGAGAAAATTTGCTATAACCCTATTCACCCCCCTCTAGGGTTAATCTAGATACTACATTTTCTAGTACTTTGACCTAAGTTATAGAGCAACCAACTCAAACATGCAGTGGCCCATGAGTATGTATGCACATGTCTGAGATCATTAGTGCATTATAGAAAAATGCATGGACACTTTTTTTCTGACTTATCACCACAAACCTAATAACCAATAGTATATAAAAGATGCGCAGCTGCACAATGTCTTTTACGATCATCACTATCCGACTCTTTAGAACCTTTAAATTGACTTCTCACCCATTCCAATCTATTCCTTTTTCCTTCGCCAATATTATAATAGTGGTTGGATTATCAACCCCATGATGTTTGTCCAATAGATTATACACACTATCATAACTAATACCCCTAGATCCACCAAAGGGTCATGTAATAGTTCAACCTTCAGTTGAAGGACTAGAAATATGAACAACTTTGTGGATAGTTATCATCATTTCGCCAAACAGAAGATGAAAAGTATTTGTTCAGGATTAAATCTTTCAGTATAAGCATCAATAAGGACTTTATCAAGTTTATCATGAGCATGCAATATTAGGATATAAACCTGAGATGATTACCACATCTTTAATAAATTGATATTCATTGTTCAAATCCCATAATCGATGCTCTCTCATAATATATGAATTTTAACAATCCTAGCTTCCCCTCTTGGTGCTTGAGATATGACTAAACTAATCAAAACATGCGAATTAGTATTTTTTGTAGCATTAATGATGAATAGTATAGAAGAACTTACAGCAAAATTCTGAATTTTGTGAGCTATATGAATTGTGAAAGCAAATAAGAGCGATGGTTGTACTTCTTCTTCTTGGTTTTGAGCGGTGCTTCCTTCTTCTTCTTCTTGGTTTTATTTTTGCATACCCTCTCTATTTCTTCCTGTTGTACTTCATGTGTTCCTAAATCCATTTCTTGCCCCCCTTGAATTCCCTTGTCTCCTTCATCGTCAATATAATCCTCCACATTCATTTCTAAATCCATTTCGTCATCCTCATGAATTTCCTCCTTTCCCCTACGACATCATCTTCTTCCATATCGTCATAAGTGCTACCCACATCGCTACTTTGACTTTCATTTTTATTTTCTTTAGAGTTGTTATCCCATCTATGTCGTGTATCATTGTTCCTCTATTTGTCCATTAGTTCCTTTTATTTCTTGGTTTGAAGTCACTTGCAATTAGATGCCATCGTTGGAACACAAGAAGACGCAGTTGATTATTTTTTGCTGAAAATAGACCATCCTAGTTAGTATATATACACAAATAATAAGAACTGTATATACAAATAGTAGCTAGCATTGCTAGGATACATAATTCGGTGGGGAGATACTACATGATAGAAACATATATGGAAAAGATTCACCAGATTCAGAAAAGATAGGGCATGCCGTGTTTGACAAACTACATACCATTAAATTACTAAAATTTGAAATAAACCTACCACATGCTAGAAATAAGAACGACAAGTAAACACCAAATACCAAAGCGACAAGGGTCGTCGATTTAGCAAAAAACACACCCTTTACTCACTAAATACAGCAACAGAATGACGAATATCAAATGATAGAATGACGGAAAGTCACCGCAGTTACTAAATGCTTCATAGAAATTCACATCCACAACTGAAATCAAAATTCAACCTTTCTTTAACGCTAAACCAAATACACGAATCGAAAATTCGCGAATGAATTCATACCTTTGCATTAATTGGTCGAGCGGTTGTGGAACGAGCTTGTTCTTCCATGCTGTGGTTTTGGTTCTCACCACTGTCGAGCCGAGCTTATTTCTTTGGTCATGAATGCTAGGGTTTTTGTTTCATGCTAGATAAATGAAAGATAGGGTTTTTTTAAATTTTGCTCTCAAACTGAAACTGATGAGCACACGTGATGGGAACGTAAGTGATAGAGGAAATAGGGTTATTTTAGTATATTTAATAAATTTAGTAATTTAAGTTTTTAAACCCCCTAACAATTGAAAAAATAAATGGAGTTCCCCTAAGTTTATAACCCTCTTATCTAAAAGTAGAGTCCATTTGAATATGCCCAAAACCAAAATATACCATTTTAATTTTAAAAGGAGAATTCAAATAATGTTGTGATTGTTTAAAGTGCCATCATTGCTGAATGCTAAATAATTATTACTTATTTGTTTGCATTTCAAAACTTCTAATTAATATTAAGAAATATGTTTTTTTCCCATAACCCATTTTTATTATCTTCTTTTAAATCATGAGTATTAAAGGAAAATTTTGAAATATTGAATTTTAAATTTAAATATTTTATAAAATGTTTGAAATAAGAGAAATCTAAATCATAGAAAAATTACAAACTATTTAGTTTGAAAAGTGGTTTTTGAAACGATTAATTATGGAATTTCTATGTTCAAAATCATTATTTTTAAAAGCAACGATTTTTTTCTAAATTTTAATTAAAAATTTGGAACTTTTGATTTGTAAATAATTACAAACATTTTCAAATTTGGATTTGATGATGAAAAATTAATTTTAAAACTATTATATTCTAAAAATTAAAATTTAAAATGCTTAAATTTTCAAATTTTCAAATATTAGATTTTTTTTACACATTGGACTTCTAAGGTTTTAATTTCCTAAATTTTGAAATACTGAAAGTCAATTTTAAATTTTGAATTTATTATACTTCTTAAATATTAAATTTTTTAATTTATTATAATTTTTAAATGTTAACAGTATATAAATGGAAGAAATAATCATTCAGCTTTCAAAACCAGTAATAAGCAGAAATAAAGTTCTGAACGTTAATTTTTGAATAAGTGGTTTAGTTCAAAACTTTTGAATAAAAAAACAACCAGCATCAAAAATTCTGAATAATATTTCGGAAGTTTTGTTCAAAATTTCTTAATGAAAAAAAATGCGCCGTAAGTCATACTTGATTACTCTATGAATAATGTCGGTTAAAGTAGGAATTAAATTGGAGAAGGAAAATATATTTTGGGAGGAAATCTCATTTAATTTTTCTCTCTCCCTTTGAAATTGCAATATAGTTTTAAAGCTTCTTAATGCTCTCAAAATCATACCATTGCTTTTTAAAATCCACATTTCCATACTTGTCTCTAATGCAACTTCATTCCTCATCCTTGTTTCTTCATTGTTCCGCTCCGTGAGTTCTAGGACATATACTCTTCAAAAAGCTAAGTTTGAAACCATAGTTCTACTTTAGTTCATATAGTACTAGATTAATGTTGAGTTGATAGAATGAAGATAAATGTTAAGATGAACCTCGTGGTCTTAATTTTCAACAATTTTATTTAACTTAGACAATTGGCATTTAGTTCAGAGATGAAGAAACATATAGTTTTGGGTGCAAATTGAAAATAAGCTTAATAAGAAAATGTAGAATTGAGTTTAAGTAATGAACTTCCAAAGTTTTTTGGCTTCCATAACAATATCTTAAAAATTTAAACATAAGGACACCTTCTCCACATTTCATTCCTCACACACCCAGGGGCCAGATTGTCGCTATCCATACCACCACACCCCATGCCACTCTACACCTATGTTCTGCCACTGCTTTTAGCCTCCATGTCGCCTCTTCAAAATTTAGTGCTCTACTATCTACTGTATCTATTATGTCATATTTTAAGGATAATACATGACTATTTGCATGTGTATTTCTCATTTAATCTAAATTTATGTGTCGCTCCTCGATTAGAGGAAGCAGTTTATAATTATCCCTTATTGACTATTTTCCAACAATGAAAGTTATGGGTGAATTTCAAAAAGAATTGCTCTATTAGATCTTTACTAGGCCTATGAAGTCTAGTTTATCTAGAACATTTCTAAATTTTATTTAAATAAAATCTTTTATTTTATTTAATATTTTAAATTTTACAGTTTTATTTAATTTTTGTATTGATATATATGTGTGCGTGTGCATGTGCGTGTGCGTGTATGCATGTGTGTGTGCATGCATGTGTGTGCATATGTGTCGTACATACACATATTGTGTGCATATGTGTAACATATTAACCGTGCAAGGTATAATATGTTTGTGTGTAGATGTTTGGATTTACATTGAAATAAACAGTTTACTCATCCAATATGCAAATATATGTATGTGTATAAACTTTTACTTACATATAAATGTTGATATACATATGTACATATTAAGTTTATTTAAGTAATTTCATGTAAAGTAAATAGTATTTAAATATATATGTGTGTGTATAAAATTTATAATTAAATTGTGTATATATATATATATATAAATGTATATCTTTACTACTAATAATGAAAATGCATTGAACTGGCTTCATCCGTGTCTTTTTGAAATTCCACTAATGACCTTGCGTTTACTTTGGTTTACATACGTACTGATGCCTCCCCATCGCATTCATCATTCATACCTTCCGTTCTCATCCTCATCCTCAAGACCTAATCAATTTCGTCTCCACCTTAGACCTGCAAAATCCTCGATTCCATTCATAACCCTTATATTCCATCTCGCCAGTAGTGTAGCATATGCAGTACCTTTCCTCAACATCAATCTCCCCGATCTGTGAATCACCAGCTTTGATCCTCAGTTCTTCAACGGTGGAGCATCGACAGCAGGCGATTGGACTACCCAGAAGAGATAGCTCAGCCCACACTGGATTAGCAGGAAGAAATAGCTCACCCTAGGGCAAGCGATTGGAAGTCGAATCAGATAGCTCACCGCTCACTGATCTGACAGCACATGCGATTTCTCTTTCCTTTTATTTTCTTTCTGAGGTATACTTTTGTACAACATTGACTGTCAATTTTAATACTAGAAATCAAAATAATGAAATATGACTAGAATTGAAATAATTAATCAAACTTTTGATTTTTGATCTGCTGATTATCATGCTTTTCGCTGGTACTAATAATGTGGGCTTCACATGTAGTATGTGATATTATTTAATATACTTGCCTCCACCGTAATATTTTAATCTAATTGAGCAATACTCCAGTGAAAGCTTTAAAATAAGAAATCTTTTCACACTTAAAGGATGATATTTTCCCCCCGTGTTCATTTTTTTCTTCTGTAGTTCTTCAAAAAGATCTCATGTTACATAAAGAACGTGCAGCTCTAGATGGAATGAAGTTTTAGTAGCCTCTTTATTATATAGATCTTCTTTTAAACCGATTTTTGAACTCAAATTTATTTATATTATAAATAATTTATATATGATGTCAAGTTTGGTTCTTAACCTCAATTAATATAAACTAATGTTACAAAATGAATCACTTCGAATAATTGTGTAGTGATTGAAGTATTAAAGGCACAACATCGTCATATATTTTTTGATAGATTTGCATTACTATCCAGTCCAAACATCAACCATTATAATTTTAACCAACATTCATGTTGTTTGATATAATAAGTTAATAACATTAATTTGTTCTTGCTATTTGTTAATTTTTGAGACATACAATATGTTATCAATGAAATGTCAATATCAAATGAAGTGAAATATGAAAAATTATTCCCATTTTTAACCACTTAATAACTTAGCTAATAATTTTTCATTTTTGATGTGAATAATTTTGAGTTCCTTCTTTTAATTAATAGAGAAGAATTTAATGACTTTATACTTTCTTTATGGTTATTACTATCAAGGTATATGTTATGAAAAGCATATGTTTCTTTCACAATTTTTTTAGTAATATTTAACTGTTGAAATTTTAATTTGAATTAAATTGTCATGTTCAATAGTTTAATTTTGCTATATCATAGATTTTCTGTTTTGATCTTGGTTAAAATAAATTCATCTTTTACATAACTATAATCATAATAATGTCTTTTAACTATTTTCCCAAGGTAGAAATATGGCTTGGAAAGGTGCATCATTAGCCATATAATTTAATTTAGTTGATGTAAAATTAGTGTTTTTAAAGCCACTTGGAAATAGACAATAGTTAAATCAAGCTATAACATGGTAAGGAAAACATTAAAATTAATGAATACGTGAACAACAAGGAATCTACAATTGGTGATTCAATGAAAATGAAAACGGCTATATTTATGAAATGTGCCCAATGGGTCACTATCATTAACTTCCGCATTTATAAACCTGTGTACCCACATAATTATGACAAATATCAGTTCTAGGAAATACTATAAAGATTAGAATTATAACTTCTAATTTGAGCCTGTATTTTTCTTTGTATAAGCACAAGTAAAAGGTAATGAAAATAAATAATGGTAGAAATGAAATTTACACAAGGCGTTAACTGAGTATGGATAATATGTGGTGAACATAAAATTTGCACAAATATGGCAATTAGGTGCCGCTGTTGCTGCAAGATTGAGAATGAGGTGATGTTGTTGCGCGATAGGTAGTGAAATACTAGCTGCCATTGCGAACATCAAAGTGCTCATGCTACATGCCTTGAAACAAAGTTTCAGATGCACTAATATATCAATTAAGAGCTGTTGTTGCTTGAACAGGTTGAGATGGCGGACGTGAAACCAGAGCAATGTTGTGTAATCAAGTCTGTTGCACGACAGGCCTGCAACTGGCTATGATGAAGGATGTGTTCCAAATGAAGCCGCCCTGTACTATGATGCTGCAAATCAGGCTTGGGTAGGTGGGCTTACAGACAACCCTGTTCTATGGTGTACCAGCCTGTACGTTGATGGTGCATTGGAGAGGTGAAAATGCAAGTAGCAGGCTTGATGTAAAGGTTTATAGGTACTAAATAGCTGGAGCGTGCAGGAAGAAGGGTGAAGTGAAACTGAAGTGTGCAGGGAGAAAAAGGCTGGGCTCGGTTGCATGCCTGCTGAAGGTGCTAGCGTAGGAGGCAGGTCAAATTGTGATAGTTGCGTAGGATGCCGCCCAGGTTGTGAAAGGCAGAACTCTGACTCAGGTACTTCCTGCCATATAATTTTATTACTTAAATTATCTATTTTATCATCCTATAATTTATACCAATAAATAAAACCTGAATTTGAATTTCTGATTTGTTTCCAAAGAGTTTGATTGGCATTTGCTTTAAAATATATGCATTAAAATTGCAGACTGAAATAATGTTCCATTATAATGTATTACCTTATACGATAGTACCGAAAGTAGTAATATTGATTGTCCACTAACACATACACACATATACTCACATTTAGTTGTGAATGTCTCCTTGCCACCGCCACATGCAAGAAGGATAATATGAAAGACTAGGATAATCTGAAGCCTAAAAGTAGAATATGAAATTTCTGCAGATATATTTTGAAAAATTGTCTTATTTATTAATATCATATGTCATCTGCCGAATATTCATATATCAGGATTATTTCTAAAATTATATATGTGATAAGAAATGCTATTAAAAGCAATGTTAAGTACTAATAGTTGCCAGGCCTTTACCTTATACATATACATTTGATAAATTTGATAGTATATGTGTTGCATCCCATTTTATGAATATCGTCCACACTTTAATAAGTTTGAGTAATTTAACATAAAACTAAACCAACCTTATTAATCATTTCAAGACATTCCTTCATGCATTTTATATGCAATTATATCTCCTATGGTTTATTTTTTCCACTTACTTTGACTATAGCTTCTATAAAATCTTTTCGTTGAAGTTTTCTTCTTGGCCATGCAGAAATCATGTTGGCGTATGCAGTGGTGATATGTTGAATCTTCTATTAGTAATTTCTGCTTTTTCAATGGTTTTTCAAATTGCACATTTAATTTATTTAAAATTTCATTACTAATTTTAGAATTTAATTTTTTTTACCTTGAATTAAAGTATTTCCTTACTGGGATATGGGCATGGCGAAGAAGGAGATTAAAAATTTCAAGAAGGGTGGTGTACGTGTGGAATTTGGATAAGCTGATTGGATTGATTACGAAAAGAAATACTAGAAAATTTTGTTAGAGGAAGAAGGGTTGGTGCACGTGAAGATGTAGTGTATAGTAGTTAGGATGATAAAGCTTGCTTGGAATACGATATACATATCTAATTGCCGAGGGGAGAAATTTTAGTTTGATTGTGATAAGATTCTTACTTAGTAAATATTACGATAAAACAGACCCAATGACTCATTTTTTCCACCAGTTTAATTTAATGCACATATGATGTTTCTTTAATTGTTATTTCATAGGCTGATTGGAAATTCATGTGATGAAATTTTTAATACCTTTCCCATGAGTGTTTGAATGTACAAAAACAATTTAATCTTTTGTTTCTTAAATGACCAACAAGCATGGCACTAGATATATATCTTCTCCTTCATTTCCTGTACCTTCACAAGCATGAGTCCATTCAAAATGTGTGCAAATAGTTTGTGTTCATGAATGCATGTTTTTATTCATTATTATATGTTACTTGACCGTGAACATCACACACTTTTTAAGCTGCTAACGTTATAGAAAAAGATGCATTATATCAGCTGGTTCATGATATTAAGTTTCTTTTGGTTTGGACTATGGAGAGTGGTGAGTATTCCTAACAAGTCAAGGTTATTTACTATGCATAACAAAATTCATTATAGTTATGCCGTTACGGTACTTATGACTGTATAACCAAAGCTAATTTACTGTATGTGTATAATTCTAGAATCAATTTGTTCATTGTTCCATTTTTATTTTTATTTTTAGACTAGTTGTTATATTTGTCCCTTTTATTTATATTTGGTAGTGGCAAGAGCACAAAAGATAAGTCATTTGAATTAATTTTTTTTAACTGTCAGTTTGTCTGTGAGCATGCAAGATTTGCAGCTCTACCAGGTAGACATTATGTCATAAAGATCTATCTCAACTGAACAAAGCCTACGTGCCATGGGATAGCCTTTTGAAAAACATATGCAATTCTTAATTTTTTTACCCAAAGTGGTGTTCAGTCCTAGATTATGACAAATGCCTAACAAGCTTTGGTTTTATTTATTTGATGTTCCGTGACTTTCACATATAATAAGTGTATATGATTACTAATAGCTGTGTTGAATTAAAATTATATAGTGGCCACCTAGCCGATAATATTTTCAAATTGTGATGATATATATCGAACATGCATAATTTTCGTGGACATAATGTTCAAATATACTTATGTTTTGTATATGTGTTATGAAAAAAAATAGAAACTTGATATGATTTGTATGACTGGAACACAAAAGTAATAATAAAGAACTAATTTGGAGATACACATAAGATCTTTGGAACATCTTCGCACAATTCTAACGTGCTTCGGCGAATAAAATATAAAGTATAAAATATAAGATAAAATTCAACAGATAGGATGTAGCCAAGTAATCTTCAAAAAATTGTAGTTTTTTCTGATCTGTACCCAAATTGTGCAACGTACATGGATTTAGGTAAAATTATAAAATTGAATATCACTCAAATTTTGAAATAGAAAACGTTTTGTTCGTGAAATTTTAGTATTGAATCCAACTAACCTACCTAATACATCTGAACATACAAAGATTCATACCATATTTTCTTTTCTCCATTCTCTTTAATTTAATATAGTATAGATTTTTTTGTCTAAGTCCACTTGCAAACTTAAAAAAAATTATTTCATTTCATACCATTATCGATATTTTAGGATATAATTTTTGATCAATCTAACAATACTACCACCCTTCACTTTTATGATTTTCCACTAATGGAGAACCCTTATCTAATTTTTGACACTGAAAAAAAATCAAAATACATGTGCAATTTGTATAACAATCCCATGAATGATTACATTGATTAATTCATATTTTTTTTAACTTAATAATTAAGATATTACAAATTTGTAGAAATTAAGAAATACTTTTCACATTACGAATACTTCGAAAATAATACGTTCAACCTACTTCGCTCTCTGTGCAACGCACGGGCTACATACTCGCTTTCCCCCTTTTAATTGTCTGACAAGTCACTAGCGAGTTGTTATAAAAAAATGTGGACTTTGTTAATAAATTTATGTCTATTTTGCAGCTTCGAGATTCAAAATGCGAGCGTATACGACCATGTTACTCAAATCGATAATTGGAAGAGTTTAGCTGAATGTTATAAAAGAAAGGCTGACAGTGGAGATGGTGATAGTAGTGGAGGATAAAATAAGAAACTAGGCAATGAAAGAGCTCTACATGTGTTGATAGAGCTGATGATGGAGGAGAAGGATAAAAGGATGACAGAGCAGGCGCCAGTGGTGCTTTCAAGGCTGAGCGGCTATGTAGAAGAGAGGGAGAAGATGGTAGGGGAATGGTGCTGGGATTTCCATAATGTCAAAGAAGATGGTGAGAGTTTCAATGGTAGAGAGTAAGAGGGCAATCGCGGTGATGAATAATTTAGGGAAGTTTCAGTGGTATTTGACATAAGTTTAATCGTGGACTGGGAAATTTATGTCTTCGTCTCATGTTATCTTTTTTAAACCAAAAATAGATGACATAATGTGTGTATATAATGTTTAACGTTGTGTAGATTTATAAATAGATCTTAATATGGCTATTGAAATAAATCATGCATGGTTTCATCAAATCTCATATGGCTATCAAATTAAGTCAAACATTATTAATGAATGTGTATAATTTTAGTCCTTAAACCAACCTTCATGCACAGTATTCCTCAATTTCATGTAGATCCATATTCTCTTCTTTGCATTGCTACTGACCTTAGTTTCAAATAGTTTTTTTGAAGAGGATTCGAATTGCTTTATTGCTATAACTAAAGAGAAAAGTATGCACGAAACATATACAAAATTCTACCGGCTAAAACAAAAATATAGGCAAACGTTACTTCACGCGGTAATTAGAAATATGTGTATTAGTTATAGTACACGGTTTATATTTATGGTCATTTATTGGTTTTTTCTCTTTTCTATTTCAAGGTGCATGAATCTCATCGGCTTGATTCACAAAACACAAATAATTTAGAGTGTGGCAGTAGAAATTTTGAACATCTAACCCCATAGTAAGAAAAATAAGAAACAACCAACTTCTTGACGCTGTAATACAAGCTAGGGAAAGACATTTTATTTATTAACTTGGGCAGTAACATGTGACCAGTTTTATTGTGTTTTGGTTTACATCTAATAGTTATTAATCATACCTGTTGTGTTGCTATTTTATACTGTTGCTATACTATCCTTTAGGCCTTTCATCTTAATCATTAATAGATGTATCCTTCGTTATTGTATTAATCTCATTTCCTTTTTCTACGGTATACGTTGTTCGATCAATTAGACAAAAAAAATTTGCCAAAGAAGCATATGCATCAAAAAGGAATGGAGCTGCAATTTCAGAAAAGATCAGTAATACTGAAAATTATTTTCTCATATGCAAAATATCCATATTCTAAGTTTTTTCAATTTATTATCATTCAATATTTAATCAAATTAATGAAAATATACAAGAAATATTATTTTTGAAATTATATAATTAAACATTTGCCACATCTCGGTTTATCCATTGTCAATTATATTTGAATATCTGCTTGCACAAATTCAGCAGTACTTTAGTAAGCAATTGTGTATATGTATATATCAATGTTCTAAGAGGTGAAGGCTTAAACGTGATTTCTTTTTGGTTCTAAGGCAACACTTAAGTTTTGAGGTTGATGCAAAACTTTTTCATGTAAATGTTATACACATACATACTACAAAATTAAATATACAATAATATGCGTTGAACATTTAAATAAGAAACATTAAACACTCAAAGCGGTTCTAACAAAATACAATAATTACATGTAGAACATGTAATCAAAAAATTTCTATTTTATACATCATTTATTAATAGACATATAAACATGGTTTACTTTGAAATTTGTATAAAACTTAGTGTAATTTCATCAACTTATAAGTTGATTGCTTTAATTGCGTTATGGATTGAATTATGAAGACTCAACTACTTTTTTGATATAAAGCCGGATATTAGTTTAGTTTCGCTTCTTTTTTTCATTTTAAAAAAAAATATTTTTATAAACTAGAGTCTAATGTCAGAACCACGGATAGAAGTTCTTGTGTATAACAAAAGCAATGGTGAAAGTTTTATGCATTGAATTCTCCCTATTACTAGACTAAATAGAAGAGATGAAGCCATGTTGTTAATTGATGATGCATATAATATGTTTCCATATTAGCTAAAAGAGCATATGAATGTATAAGTACAAGCTTCATTTCCATTTCCAGTATTATAAAATAAACTAAAACAAAAGAAACGAATAATAAAAATTTGGTGTCATAAAAAAAATTGGTTCATGGCTGTTCTTCAGTTGTTTTGACCTTCTCAAATGCTGCTTTAGGTTCAGTTTATGTAGACAATTATACTTTCAAATTTACTTTTGGGGGTATAACTACAAATGCATGCATATTGAGATATGCAGGTCCACCCGAGCGTGCATATACACTCGTTATTATAGTTTATCTATCTAAATGTAATTAAGTTATTTAAATATTAAATAAATGGTATTTTTTTTGAAAAACCATGAATAAAAAATACACTAGTAAATACATAGTAATATAATAATATTTTATATTTATTTTAGTAATTTAGCATCTAAACCTTATTTTCAGCCTCCCTTATGTCATGTTTCTGCCGAAAATTTTACCCATCATAATGGGCCAAAAACCTATTTAAGCTCAAAGAAACATTATCTAATTAAATCCAATTAAATAGCTTATCGATATAGTATATTGATTAATATTTTGTAGCTATTATAAATATATTTAATACTATTTATTCCTTAAATCATTATCAAAATTTTATAATTAATATTTCAAAATATTAATTATATTCAATTAATTTGTAATAATTATAAACTAATTAAATTGTTAGTCAAAGAAGAATTCATCGTCTCGGTTGTGTGATTCGTTAGGTCTAAACTTAGTCAGCAAATAACATCGAACTATTCGAATATTAACATTCACACATCACTTAACAGGTGGTTTGGCATTTTGACCAAATTTGTCGCTTACTTGGTTTCGATAAAATCCAATTTCATTTTGTTATTCATTACCCGGCTGTAGCATTTATTTACACTAATTCTCTTCATCAAAATTACATCAGTTAGACTTATGAAATTTGGCAATGTTCAAAATTCCAATATCTTCCATATTCAACTACAATATACAAACACAAAGTCCTTGCTTCAATAATAACAATCATTATTAACTGAAATGCTCTGGCTAGAGACTTTGACTTTGAGTTAATTTAAGTTGATCAAGATACTAACCTCATATTTCCGAGGAGAGGAATCCTCTCTTGAACAATTCTTCACTTCTAATACTTCCACTCGATCCAACCGTAGTCACTCGATGGACACCATGCCATGATTTGACTCAAATTAAGTGGAGCTTTCATATTGAAGATTGATAGTATTCTTAAGTCAAGAGAACCGTCAGTCACATCGATATTTTTTTGACCTTAGTTATATTAATCAATAGAAAACTATCGAGTGAGTCATTCCATATTTATTCAATAACCATCAGTACTAACCTCCTGATACCCCCAGTATCTATGAGTAATACACTGCCCAACATTTGAAGAGCGTTACGTACTCTAGTCGCAATGGATGTATTGATATCCAGTCTTGATACGTCTTGACTATGAATATTTAAAATGGTATATTTATTTTCATTGTGACAAATTACTAACGGTTACAATACTTTATAACTACAATCACAAAACATACCATTTATGAATGTTCTATTACATATACTTTTAATTAAATTAATTAATTAATATAACACATTGAATCAAGTATATAATAGAAAGAAAATACCTTTTATTTTGAACAAGATTGGTTATTGAGTTAGATATATGCAACAATTATTTAATTGCCCTTGTGGCATACCACTAACTCCATCAGTCTCTCATTTACACTTGGGATCGATTATGGAATCTCATCTTAACTTCTCCAACTGGTTTCCCTAAAACTAATTAGGTCGGTCCCTCAGTGAATGGATATGCTGTTATGTTTCAATTATATACTTTGTTAGTCAACTCTCTCTAATGCTGATAAACCACCTTTATCATGTGGAAAAATTCAGAGTATGTCTCTTGACTTCCGATAAGCTCTAAGTTATGTTATGAATAACAATCAACAATGCTATGTGATTTTCAACATTTGGAAGCACCATCGACTTAGTTATAAATTTGTGCATTTATATTTATGTACTTTTTTTTGCTGCGGTGCTATTCAAGGCGATGTACTTAGTCTTTTTCATTGAATCGACCACAGTCTTCCATTTGGAACATTTCCAACTTAAAGATTCTTAACTTAAATATATTTTCGACATATTATACATAATAATCACTTATGAAGTTTGAGTTCGAACGCTCCTTTATAAAGAGTTCTTTATTTATGTAAATAATTCTCTAATATTTCGTAAACACACGAGAATGCTTCAAAATATCTTTTAGTTATGTCAATTTGGATTTGATATTTGCTTTATGTATCAAATACATAAAAAAATCAAGATATCACATACAACATAACATGTATAATATTTCCTATTGCCAATTCATAAGGAAATCATCTTGCATGACATTTTAATAAGGTGTCTTTGCATATCATTTTCAGGAATTCTCAGTATCATTTATACTTACTATAAATGACATCATTTACAAATCCAACGTTTAGTATTGAAACAACTAAAACTAATTTTAACACAAGTACATCGATAATAATCAGTAGTGTGTTGTTTAATTATGATTTAATTATTTAATTATGATTTAGGAATATCTATATATCTTTTAATGTTCTTTCTTTTAAACACATGTTTCATCTCTACATTTTGACTGATAATCAAACTATTTAATACATCTGTTAGAATACTTGTTTAATTTTGATGCTTTTCATAATGATATTTTTGTATCCATTCTCGGATTGTATTCGAAACCCACAAAGACAATATTGTTCCCATTGGCTTTGAGATACTTTGGTTATTATGTGTAAATAGTTTAATCCAAATCATTATTTTGGATTTCTGTTTCAACATACATGTACCAAAATATAAAGTCATACCATGCGATAATTTTGTGAGAAATATCCGAACCAACTTGAGCATATCAAATTATGAATCTACTATATTAATTTACACATTTGAAATTCACGATAATCTTATCAATGTGGCTCACTATCTTACAACTGTATTTGTCTTTCTTTTCAAGACACATTTGTACAACTATCAAAATCATATTTTGATAATGTACTTAAAATATATTTTTGATTTGCGCATCATACCATATCATAGAGTCAACACTCTTAATGGTTTAATTAGACAACTAATGATTATTAATTCTTGACATTGATAAGAAACTCACAGTTTCTCTTTAATGTACAAGAATACTCATTAGACGTTCTAATGTACTTGTGTTCATTTAGGTTCCGTCAATTTAATTACATCTCTTGTAATCATTTTTTTGCTTGGATCGTATCCAAATTCATTTGATACTAATTATTTACTAAAGAAATTCCTTCACTAAGAAGTTGGCATTTCTTAAAACATCAGTTGCTTCTCAATACTGAACTGACATTCATAAACATTTTATAAATTGCCTTATATAAAACTAGTTTTGTATTAATTCACAATATATTTATGTTCACAATATAAATTAGTTATTTAATTACCATCGATCCTAAAATTCTCTTGGAATGTTTCATACAAGATCCTTAACGTACGATTATTACATGTGATCTTTCGACTTGTGTAACCTGCCAAGTTCTTGGCCTAGGATATGTAAGGGTTTCTTATAAATCCTAATGACCCGCCTTTTTGACCATCGAAAGTTGACACCAAACACTACCACTGCATTCCAGTGTCACACATCCAATCGATAAAAAGGTAGATTGTTAGGGTAAATAAAAAGAAAAGAACAAAGATTAGAGAAAAACATAATCTCATAGTGGAATCGACAACATATAGTATAACAATGATAGTAGAAACTGTCACTCCAAACATACAGAGTATATCAGAGTTAAAAAAACATTATCAGCTGGACAATTATAAAATCCTGACCTTACAAATGTTGACAAGTATACTATATAATACAGTGGAAAATAAACTACTACGACAGGTGAATCTTCAGCTCCCCACCACGATCTCTAAAACTTCAAAGACATCCTGGGAAAAAAATACTCGATCTGACTCGGGCATTAGATATAAATAACACCTAGATCAGTATGGAAATACCAACATGAGATAAATTGAATAATAGGGAACATATAAAAGTTCTACGAGACCACGTCGCTAATGCGAAATGGGTTTTCACCTCACAAGAATAACAACCATATAGGTAAGAGCAGAAATAATGTCAGGAACAAACCCAATTAGGAATGACATAATTAATATTAAACCAGACTTGAAAGAATGAAAGTAAACTGAGTAAAATCCAAACTGGACAGAATGGATAGAACAAGGATAACAGTCCAACTTGATAGAATGGACTAAATAAGGTAACACTCCAAATTTGATAGAATGGACTGAATAAGGTAATAGTCCAACTTGATAGAATGGACTAAATCAACAATTAAATGCCGTAATGAGGAGTTGGTACTACTCATGGCAATTTAAAGCTAAAACGGATTCAAGGTTTTCGAATCAAATAAGGAAAGGAAAATTTCCAACAAATGACAAGGAAGGTGCACCCTCCTTGAAGTATACCTCTAGTAACATACTTCTGAGAAGCCTACTTACTCTATGAAAACTTCTTGAGACCCTCCAAGCCAGACCCCATCATACCTCACCGAGAATCCGAATATTTCCACATCTAAGTGCACAACCGAAACCAAAGTAGATCGGATGTGAAAGTACTCTTTTGATGGGAGCAACCCTATATAGCTTGGCCCCCACTCACACTTTTGGTTTAGTCATTTCCGATGAAGGATAACAAAGCTCAATTGAGCAACAAATCTTTTTTGAGGCGACGATACACTTTTATGACAAATCCATTATCTTTAATAAAATAGATAATTATTTCAAAACACTTTTATAACATTGGTAAATTAACTTTAAAATCTTTATTAAATTAGTTTATTGACTTTAAATCGGTTGATTAAAGTATTTTTAGATAATTAACTTTAATACTTTAATCAAATAATTTATTAACTTTAAATATCATTAATTACAAAAATTAATTAAATACAAATAATCATTAGTTAAAATGAATAAGTCATCTCGAACATCATTATTAAAATAATAAGTAATTCTAAATTCCATAAATTAAATAATTAATTAAGTTCAAAAAATATCATAAATTAATTAGATTAATTAAATTCAAATTTCATTAGTCAAAATGATCAATTAAAAACATCATTTGTTAAAATGATTTATTCAATTATAAAAACATTATTAATTAAAATGAATTAACTAAATTCCTAATATCATTAGTTAAAACAATCATTAATTAAAATGATTAACTAAATTCAAATACCATTATTTAAAATGATTAATTACTTTTAAATATCATCGATTAAAATGATTATTAATTTCAATTATAATTAATTGAAATAATTAATTAAGTTCAATGAATTAATTAAACTTCATTACCATTAATTAAAAGAATTAATTAAAATCAAAAAACCATTAGTTAAAATGATTAATTAAGTATAAGACATCATTAGCAAAAATGATTAGTTAAACCTAAAGATAAACCAATTTTAAAACACCATTAATTAAATTGATTTATTAGTTTAAATATCATTAGTTAAAATGATAAATCAAAATAGATTATCATTAACCAAAATGATTAATGAATTTTCAACATTCTGTTTAGCTAAAACACAAGCTCAAGTTCATATGACAGGATTTTGGGGATGAAATTGAATAAATGACGATATAGCGAAATTGCTATAACGACACGTAATAAATTAAATGGAATATCAGAATTTATTTCAATTAAAAATCAATATAATAACATAAGGATGTAAATAAATAATTTATTAGCAAGAAACCTCTTTGGGTCTCTCTACAGATTTTTCCTACAAAACAATGGTTATGAATAATATATATAATCATATAGGTTTATAACGATCAAATTAATATGTCATTCATTTTCCAAACGAAAATTTAGCCAATGAGGCAATCAAATAACTAACATCCTAACAATTAACAAACATTTATAACATCGTTGATATGATATAATAAAATTAAATGTGAGTTAAACTCACATTGATTTTCGTTTTCACTCAAACGTCGCAGTTTTGGACTAAAACCGAACAACAGTCCTATTTAGCCTAAATTTTTACTTGCTCCAAATTCAACCTAACTAATTCCTTCGCGAAGCTCTCGAAGACATGAATCCAATGCACAAAATGGCGTTTGAATCCGATCTCGTACGCAAAAGTTATAGCTTTTATAAGTTGTCGGATTTGAATAACTAAATTATCAATTATATTCATTAAATCTAATTACCCAAATCAAACACCTTCTTCCTCAAACTAATACTCTTCTCCCTGTATATATATACAACCACCCCTGCTCATACGCGCATGCCGCTGCGCCTTCTCCAAGCCACGAAATCCACCGCTGCCATCGCCAACAAACTCGCCTACTCGAGAGCTCTACATCCATCATCGAAATCTCATGTGCATGCGCCTCTATTCGAAAGCGACCTAGGCAAAGTCGTGGCTACAGTGTAATGTAATACTCCACCTGCGATGACCGAAACTCGCCAAAACGATCCTACCACCTCATCTTTCCTTGCAAAGCTCGGATCCACCCTCACATCGAGCTAATACGCTTCCAATCACTCAAAAACTAAAGCCCTAGCTGCTGCCAAAAAATGTTAATCATCCAAACCATGATCAATCATCACCAAAATACTCTCAGATTGAAGCTTATGGCTAAACGAGGGTAAACATATTTTTTTTATGATTTTTAAATAAGTATTTCACCTTAATTTGTTTTTTGAATTCCATGATTAAGTCTTGTTTGATTATAGATAATGTTATATAGAGAGAAAGGGGTATAGTGGCTAGTATGAACAAGGTAGCTTAGGTATGGGGTGTGAACAGTAGGGTATGGAGCAAGTATGGTTGAGTATATAATATTTATGCATTATTTTAAATTTAAAATTTCACCCTATTAATCGTTTGAAAATCACGAACTCTAAATGAGATGTGCCGCCTAGCATTCTATATGTTATACCCCTATTTCGAACACAATGGAACTTGTTTCGAAACCGAATTTGATCGTAGAAGATACATTTTTAAACCCAGTTATTATATTAAGTTTCCAATATTTATTTTAACGCATTTCGAACTCGCACGACCAAACGATACATCTGATTGCCAAGAAATTCGACGGCGTAATATAATTCACTATTACGCATCCAATGAATCTGGTTTCGGCAAAATCCACGATAGTTCCCTGGAAGGCTAATTTTACAATTTTAAATATCGTTTATATTTAGTTATCAACATTTATTCGATCTACTTATATTTGTAAACAAGTTTTACAAATTGAATTCAATATTATTTATTAATTAAAAGGAGTGAAGTAAAATTATTATATCTATTTAATTGACATTTAATTCATAATTCAAATATTTAATTATTCCGTATATGTGAATTATAAGTTATTAAAGTATAAAATTCAATTATTTTAAAATATAAAATAAATTAAACATTAAAATCAAATGACTAAAATTTTAGGTTGTTACATTCTCCCCCCTAAATGATTTTCGTCCCCGAAATTCTTAAGGAAGAAAATGTTTCCAAACCCTTAAGTTTAAACTATTAATTAAAAGGAGTTATTAAACATATTTTCAAAACAATTAGGTGGAATAGATTCCCATGTTTCCACGTCATTTAAAATCATTCACTTATACCAACTATATCTCTTTTATCCATTATTCCAAGAATAACTCAGAAAATCAAATTTTAGCTATAAATTTTTTTCCAAAAATTCATAACAAAAATTCTATCTCTTAAATTTACGGAAAATTTCACCAGCGTCTCCTTTGCATGGCTTGATCGGTACAACTACAAATCGCCTCTACGGGCTCCAAACCAATCAAAGAAAACAAAAGCCAAGCGGACTTCCATATCTGGGGCATAAAATCATCAATCAATTTAAAATTTTCTAAATTTATTACGTATATTTTTGCATCCTATTTATATTTTGGCAAGTAATTTATTATCTCTACACAAATGTAGGTACACAAGAAGTTAAGTCGGAATCTCCTGCTTACTTGTACTTACATAATCTAAATGAAAATCAGGCTAAAAAAAGCAACGTGGTGTAATTCTACTTGCAAAAAATAGGCTGATATAAATCTACATGCAAATCAACAACAATATTGCAATCATATGCGACAAATACAGAAAATATTCTGCAATAAATGCTATGCATCTAATTATATCAAATGATGATTTAGATCGAAATACCCTGGTTTTTTAATTCAAAATTTTATTTTTAAAATTCTCAAATGAGAAAAATCAAGGATCAAAATCAAAATGACAAGGAGGGAACTCCTCCTAATAAAGTATGGTGAAACTCTAGAATCAAAACTACATCGATCATTCAGTGGTATTCTGGTTCTCCTAAAAATTCAACTAGAGTGAATAATATCATTTCTTTCACAAAATCTTTAAAATTTTCATTTTCCAAAATCACCGGGATTTAGGTCCTAATTTTGGGTTTAAATTCGAAAGGTGAGTGTTCTAACCCACTCACAACTTCTAAAATTTCTTATGTTTTTTAAATTGATTTATGATGTGATTAGAAATTTATTAATGACTGTTTGGCATATTTTGAATCATCATCTCGGTTTATTTGAATTTATTTGGATAAAATAGTATTTAATTTATTATTGCATATAAGCCGCCAGTAAATACCTGTTATTTATTATCTGTTATATATTGATGTTATTGATTGAATTGGATGATGATTGTGATAAATGTTTGATGATTGATATTGGATGAATGGTGTCGTATTTTATATTGTTATAAACTGCAATTTGTTGTGGATTTTTATTTTTTGAGATTGCAGTTTGAAATGATATATAACCGTATTTATATTTAAAATCACGGATTGAAATGATAAATATCTGTATCACTTGACCATAGGATAGAAAATTATATACAGACACCGTGGTCTATATATAAAAATATTTTGAAATGATTTCTATGGTTTTGTAAAGAAATATATGGTTTTATATAAATATTGATTTTTGATGTTATATAAAAAAATTTGATTCAAAATTTTAAGCTATGTATAAATTGTTTTAATATAGAATAAGCTTAATAATAAGTTTGATTTTATTGAGGATAATATGGTTAAGTATCTGTTTAAATTATATTGTATATAGAGATTATAATGATTAAATTAAATTAAGGTTGGGAGAAGAATATGAAATTGATTTGAATCAAATTATTTAAGAATTTACTCAAATAAATTTGATTTGAAATTGAAATAAAATTGGGATTCTAAAGGGTATGATTTTATAACTTGATTTTGGTTTAGAGCGATTTAAATGAATATCAAATTGATATAAATGAGTATACCAAGTTAAATAAATTGGAAGAATATCTAGTTATTTGAAGTTAAAAGTTTTATTTAAATGATATTGGATTTATTAAGTAAACATTTCAAATCTAATAGTAATTGAATTTGATATATATGGAATTATCAAAGAATTAGCTTTGAAATGGTGGGAAAATATATGGAAATTGAAATGGTTTATTTGGGGGTTCAAATCTGTATTTGGAAATGATTTGTGAAACTGGAGAAGCTATTTTATTATATAAAGTAATTTAATATTTAAGCCATTTAAGTGGTGTAGTTATGTTTCAAAATTTTGAGTTTCAAAGTATTATAATTTGGGAGTGTTATATTTCGAGTGGTTTGACTTCGAAGTGTTATAACATTGAAAGCGCTATGATTTTGGGAAGGATATATTTGAAATAAAAATGATATCATATTGATTTGGGTTTTAATAAAAATGATATCATTTTGATTTGGTTTTTGAAATGGAAATGTTATCGTATTTATATGGTTTCGAAATGGACATATATTCTGGTTTTGAAATATAAATTATTTTGATATGACTGCGGTATATAATAACGTTTGGTTGTTAAAGAGACCGGGACCAGAAGTTGTCATACTCTCTGCCAACTCCGAAAGCCATTTTAACAACCGTGTACGTAGCGGAGATTACAGAATGAAGTAGGATGGTGGCGGCGTTCCTTTGAGGTATATACGTGGACCCGACTCCCGTGAGTTGGCATAAGGTGGCTAAAACATGAGCGATTGACGGGCTAAGAAGGTAGTACCTTTTATCGGACACACTCCTTCGATAAAGATCTTGGGGATGCCTCTTTTGTATTGGGTATTCAGATACCTCGAGATCAATCTTGGGGTATTCTTGGATTATCACAAAAGAGCTATATTGATAAAGTACTCAAAAGGTTTGGCATGCAAGATTGTAGACCAGGAGATACCCCTGTTGCTAAAGGAGATAAATTCAGTCTTAGTCAGTGCCCTAAAAGAAATCTTGAAATTCAAGAAATGCAAAAGATTCCCTATGCTTCAGCCGTTGGGAGTCTAATGTATGCTCAAGTATGTACACGTCCAGATATTGCATACATTATTGGGATGTTAGGCAGATACTTAAGCAACCCTGGTATAGACCATTGGAAAGCAGCCAAGAGGGTCATGATGTATCTTCAAAGAACAAAAGATTACATGCTCACTTATAGAAGATCAGGTCATTTGGAGGTCATAGGGTATTCTGATTCTGATTTTTCTAGATGCCAAGATAGAAGAAAGTCTACATTAGGCTATATTTATCTGTTGGCTGGAGGAGCTATATCTTGGAAAAGTGTTAAACAAACACTTGTAACTTCTTCCACTATAGAAGCAGAATTTGTAGCATGTTATGAGGCATCAAACCATGGAATATGGCTACGCAACTTTATCATTGGGCTGCACATTTTGGAAAATGTAGAAAGACCGCTGAAGTTATATTGTGATAATAAGTCAACAGTGCTATATTCTAATAATAACAAAAGCTCAACTAAGTCAAAGCATATTGACATAAAATTCTTAGTTGTGAAAGAAAGAGTGTAGAGTGGACATATATCTATAGAGAATATTAGAACAAACTTCATGATAGAGGATCCGCTCATAAAAGGTTTACCGCCCAAGGTCTTTCATGAGCACACTGCTCATGTGGGTGTTGTATTACTGGAGGATGTTATGGTTTAGTGGGAGTTTTTATTTTATATGCTTCATATTTGTCTTGAAACGTATATTTGGATTTCTGATCAGAAGTAAAGTATTCAGTTCATTCACTCTGGTTTATTGTTTCGATTATGACCTCACTTAAGTTTAAGGAGGACCAATTGAAAATAGATTAATCTATGTCATTTGACTATATATATATGTGACCACTGATGGGTTTAGTCATGATTAATATGGTGAAGACCACCGTGATCCTGTATAAATATGGTTGATGGACGAGATTGTTAAGATATACCTTTATGTACTAGTAAATTTTGAGCTCACAAGGTTGTACATTTATAAGGAAACATATGTTGCCCAAGTGGGAGATTGTTCTATTAAAATCCCATTATGGGCACACATATGTTTAAGTGTATGTTGCTATTATAATTAATATAAGGTAGAAAATAATAAAGTGTTATTTATAATTTGTTGAGGGGCCAAATTGTAAATATTACATAATTGATTTTTGTCCGTTAATAAAAACGGTTGGGTCCTCGAGAAATAGTATGTACTTTGTTTTCTCTTCTTCCCCGTCAGAGAGAAATGATCGAGAAAAGTAGAAACTGTATTCTTGGAAGATCAGAACTATACATATTGATTCAATGGATTTCAGTACACTTCCGCAAATTTCTATTTGTCTATTGTTTGTTTTCTTATGAATTGATTAGGGCTAAAATTCAGATTTGTTACTATCATGCTGATGATGTAGTTATATTCACCAAACCAACTGTTTGTTCCATTATATATATTCTTGACATTCTTTAGGAGTTTTACAAGCTCACTGGTCTTTAAATTAATCTCCAAAAATCTAGTCTATTGATGGCTAATGTTTTTGATACTACAACAATCAATATCAGAGCCTTAACCAACCTTCGACCATTCTCGGATACAACTGCTTACCTTGGAATTCCCCTTGCCACTTCAAAATTTCAACCTCCCTATGTCTCAGTTTATATATTAAAATCACTAAGTCCATTAATAGCCGGTCCAACAAACTTTTATCTCAAGCTGGTCATTGGTGCAAGACTTTCCTCTTGCCTAGGAAGGTCATTAGCATGATAAGGAAATCCATGAATCATTTTCTATGGTCTGACATATGCACTCTACCAAATATGTTCCCATTGCTATTTCTAAGCTTGAGTTTCCAAAGAAAAATGGTGGACTTGGAATTAAGAATTTAACTAATTGGAATAAGATGGCTTTTAGAAAGCACATCGATAGCTTTCTTAAGAAGAAAATAAATTTATGGGTTCAATGGGTTATCAAGCATAATATTGGAAATAAATATTTCTAGACTATGCCCGTAGAGCTACAGTTTTGTTTAGCGTGACATGCTCAATCTTAGACCTACTTGTTTCTTCATGTTAGAATTATTACTTCCTTTGATGGGAATGCTAAGTTTTGGAATGATCCATGGGCAAAATCTACGCTTATACAAAGGAAAATCTTGTGTCTTACCAGCAGGTATTTCAATCTGGAATACACCACAATGCTTTTGCCAAGCAATTTATCCTTAATGGTAAAGTTTCTATACTTTATACTAGCAACCAGGTCATAAGGAACATTTGGAATGACCTTAAGCTTATTACTTACCCTACCACTGATCATGAAATAATTGTCTAGTCTTATTGTCATAAGGATCATTCAATTGATGTGGTCTACAATTGCTTAACTAATACTGCTGACTTACCTTTGCTTATTTTGGAATAAAACAATATGGGACAACTAGAGTAGAGAAAGAGACAACTTATTATTTTAGAAGATAATGAAAAATGTTCTTCATACCAAGGCTAATCGTATACAATATGGTATGCACATTGATGGTGCTTGCCTTTTCTATAAGGATGAAATGAAGGACAATTTACATCCTTTTTCCAACCGTCGCATTTTATTTCTTTTGTGGTCCAGCCTTATGATCAAACCAGGAAGAAATAACATCGGTAGGGTTAGTAATATTGAGTGGGATGTTATTTACAAGGCAGTTAAGGGGAGAAATAGTGAAAACATATCTCTCCTTCTCATTCTAAGGAAATTCCTTCATGTTATATGGAAAGAGAGGATTGAAAGATTGTTTAGTGGTTACCTAAAACCTCAATTACAACTCTGGAATGAAATTCGACAGGATATCAACCATGGAATACTAAACAATAACTTTAATTTTGATGCATCCTTTTGTATGTCTTGGAGTTAGTTGCTGCTCCAATGCATATTTTTTATGTGCTGTTTATTTTTCCTTTTACTTTATTTTTTACCTTTTCCTTAATTCAGAGCCTATTCTGATTCTTTTCTATTTATTGTTCTACAATAAACTAGTGGGGGCCCAGTTACCCCAGCTTAGTCTTGGTAAAACACACATACACATATATTTTAATAAAATATTAATTAATATATATGTTATGCTGCTGCACTGATCTGATATTAAAAAAATGATTTTAATTTATAGGTATATATACATATAACCAAACCAATTCATGACAACATTACTTAATATCAGAATCATCATTTAACTAACAAAATACACACGCACACACAAACATGATAAAATATTGTTTAAACAGTCATAAATTATAATTTGATAAAACATAACTATGAACCGAAGCCATGAAGTACACCTTGAAAGGATGAGCTCTTCCTTTTGAACCTTTTCCAATTCAACAGATTGTTAGTCCTTGAACCATTGAACTTTGACTATTGGATAGTGATTGACTTTGAGTTGATTTAAATTCATTGTGATGGAGCACTCATGGAGTAATTTTGGCCAGCAAGATATGATGGAGATGGAAGCAAAAAAGGTCCTAACCAAATTGCTTTAGGTTTGCTTATATACTAGATAGATAGGAGAAAAAAGTGGACCAAATCCCATATTAATTCTCCCCTGATCCGTTAAACCCAATTTTGAGCCACCCCCATGTCATGTTGCTATCAAAAATTTCAACCATCATGAAGGGCCAAAAACCCATTTATGCCCAAAAGAAAATAGTATTTAATTAAATCCAGTTTAACCGCTTATCGATATCATATATCGATTGAAATATTTACAACTATTATAAACATATATAATAATATTTATTCCTCGTATCATAATCAAAATTTTATAATTAATATTTCATAAATATTAGTTAATTCAATTAATTTATAACAATTATAAATTCATCTAGTCAAAGGAGAATTCATCATTTTAGTTATATAAGTCGTTATATGTAAATTTAGTCAGCAATTAATATCGAACTATTGAAATATTAACGTTCACTTGTCACTTAGAAGGCGATGTGAAATTTTGACCAAATTTATTGCTTACCTAGTTTTAGTAAAATCCAATTTCACTTTGTTAAGTGTTACCCAATTATAACTTTTATTTACACTAATTCTCTTCGTCAGAACTACATCACTTTGGACTTATGGAATTTAGTTATGGTCACAATTCCAATATCGTCCATATTCAACTCTAAAGTCCAAATACAAAGTCATTGGCTCAATAATAACAATTATTATTAACTGAAATACTCTAGCCAAAGACTTCGACTTTGAGTTGGCTTAAACTGACCGTGATACTAACCCCATATAACTGAGGAAATGAATCCTTTCTTTAATAAGACTTCACTTCCAATACCTCCACTCGACCCAAATATAATCACCCAATTGACACCCATACCATGATTTGATTATAAGCGGAACTTTCATATTGAAGATCGACAGTATTATCAAGTTGAGAGAACTGTATAAATTAGCCACATCGATATTTTCTATTTGACTTTAGTTATATTAACCAATAGAAAACTGTCGAGTGAGTCATTTTATACTTATCTAATAACTATCAGTACGTAATCCGTTAGTGCACCCAACAACCAAGAGTAATATGCTGCCTAATTATTTACTCTAATCTTAATGAATGTATCAATATCCAGTCTCGATACATCTTGACTTTGAATATTCAAAATAGTATATTTATTTTCATTGTGATAAATCACTCATTTTTATAACACTTTGTAACTACTATCACAAAACATATCATTTATTGATTTTTCTATTAAATATACTTTAAATTAAATTAATTAATTAATTAATATAACACATTATATCAAGTATGTAATAGAAAGAAATCAGCTTTATATTAAACAAGATTAGTTATTGAGTTAGATATATATAACAAATAATATAATTGCTCCTGAGGCATATCCCTAACTTCATCATAAATCATGATCCACATATCGATTATATATGTGTAATATATAAAAAATGAGCTTGAACTTTTTATTTCAAATCGCTTCTTTCCTTTTTCTACTGTATTTTTTTTAAAATTATATTAGTTTCTCACTCAGTAAATTTACATGATAATTATATTTCCCAACCTTTTTCACAAATGCATTTATCTCCTCAAATTTTGTCATAAACCTTTATTTTTAGTCATAAACTTACTTCTTCTCATTTCATTTAGTTCCCTTAAAAATCTTCACATTTAAAACATTTTTTTACTCTAGTTCATACTTCATACTCTCAATGAATTCATTTTCTTAAACATGTTATGTTTTAGTATTATTAGGTAGAGATCTATAATTTGATGATTTATAAAATGATTAATTTGATATGGAAATTTCTAATTATTAACTAAACGTTTTATATCCGAATTTATCTCGTCAATTTATTGGACACTTAAGTTTTGATAAATATTTGGAAGATTGATTTTTAGATTTTTGATTTTTAAGTACCATTATAAAGTGTCTGTATTATTTCAATTTTTGACATATAATTTGGGAGCATTATCTAAAGTTCATTGTTGAAGGTAATTGAACTATAATCAAGCTTTTGATTTAAAATCAGTTTATTCAGTTCAAAATATTCAGAAGTTAAATTACAGGGTAATGTCTAATTTAAATAGAATTCAAGTTCAATAAACAATCAATCCCTAAATCTGAAATTCTAAAGTTAAACGTAATTATACTTAGGGGTTGAGTAAATTTTAAAATTAAAATTAACGTTAATTAATAATTAAGGAAGAATTACAAAGCAACGAAAGCAAAATCCTTCCTAAACATAACCAGTCGACTGCTCCCTTATGATTGGTCGACCACTAAAGGTCACCGTTAGGCAGCAGTAGTCTGTCAGTGAGTAATGATGACGACTAGGTTTTTCACTAACGAATATTTCAAATTTTATAATTTTAAATTGACTTAAATCCGATAGTTATGGTACATTTCAACCACTATAAATAGGAGTCTGGCCCCTTCGCTTTTATTCATAAAATATTTTGGGAACCTAGTGAAGTTTTGTCAGTTCATCACTTCAAAGACTCAAAAGAAATATATTAGGATTTCAAGTGAGAAATTCTATATATCTATTTCGGTTTATTATTTATTTTCTTAACCTATTCTCCTCCGAATCTCTAATTTTCTAAATATAACGTATGCATAAATCTCTTGCTGTATATATCAAAAGAAGAAGAGATCTGAAAAGAGTGCATTAAAGGCGTGTCAAATCCAAAAGAAGGCAAAGCGAAGGACCAACAGTAAGTGGAAACCTTAGTTTTTTATTTTTGTATTTGAATAGTGTAGTTTGACTTAAAATATGCCTTGTGGAGTTTTAGAATACGAAAATATCACATTAAAAATCCCTAAAATTTCCCCAAAAGTGAAATATCAATTTTTAGGTTGGAATCTTAGTTGTTTTGTATTAAAAAACTGAGTTTGTGTGGATTTTGCAATATAAGCATTTTATCATTTGTTTCACACTTATTCTTATCTTCGGATTTGATCAAGGGATTTGAAGGTATGAATTCTTATTCGTAGTTTGCACTGCCTATTTCTATTTACTAAATAGAAATTCTCATGTCTAATTTCATGTAAAAGAAGTTGAATAGATTGTAAAATTAATAAAATCTTAAGTTTTTGTTATTGATTTATTCCGTTGTTTTAATATGAAATAAGTTGGATTCGGATTCGATATAAAATTCTATTGATTTGATTTTGGAATATTGGATTTATGGTATATATGTTATTGAGGAAATAGGACTTATATAATTTTGGAAGATTTGATATTTAAAATGTTAGTTTAGGGCATAAACTCCACACACACATAAAAATTAATAAATGCATATATATAAACTAGCATAAATAACATATAATTTTAATGTATTATTTTCATAGTTGATTAGTTAATAATTATCAGTTAAATCTCCCTTAGCAAAGCAACTAATTGTTGGGACAATATAAGAACGATTTCTTTTAAGGCTTAAATAATTGATACGGTGAGATGCGTGACAATATATTTAGAGAGTGTTATGAAATACGATGAAGTTATAGGGATGTGAAGTCAGTTAAAAGCACATAGAAGTCTGCCCAGCTAATCTGGCTACCAGCAGTGTAACTTTGGTGCTGATGTGAGACATCGCATATAATAAGATACTACGGATGACGCGAATCTGCACAGCTAATCTTCCTAACTATTCCTATAAATAGTTGGACTGGTATGAGATGTCTCCGTTGGGTGCGAGTCATAATAGAAGAGCCTGGGGGGTTGAAGGTATTAAGTGGTTATTTAAAGGTCCCCCTCTTTCCCTTATATGAAGTATTGAATGGTCGGGATTGGGTTAAGGACCGATTGAGGATATCTTGGAAAGGTCCACTCAAATGGAACAAGTGAGTGTCGAAAGAGATTTCCAAGCAATGTCAGTTAGATAGATACCTTTAAGGATTCCTCCTTAGGAACATGTATTAAATGATGAGAGCCTACCTCAAATTGAGGTCTATCGCTCACGCTAGTAGACGTTGATAATGATGATTATGGGTGGAATTGGATAATACGAAGACCTGCCTCAGGGATTGAAGGTATTAAGTGGTTGTTTGAGGGCTTGTCTATTTCCTTTATATGAAGTATTAAATGGTTATGAATATAGTTTAGTTGCTGTAACAGTTCGAAATTTCAAACACTTCGTATTTAAATATCTAAATTATTTAAATATTCATGTCCAAGATTTAATATGATTAAATATGATTTTATAACCTTGTTAAACACATTTTAATTAATAACTAATGTTAGAATACTTATTTTTGAAATGTGTTTACAAAAATTTACACTTTGGATAAATCCTAAAAATGTGATCTGAAAACATTTTATTAAAAAACAACATTTTATTCAATACAGGTTATCAAAATATTTTTCAACTTGAATAGTTATCATATGTAAACATATGACAAGTATTAAAACCTCTCCTATACTAATCGAAACAATTAAAGTGAGCATGTATTTATTAAGGAAACATTTATACAAACGGGTCCCTAAATCAAGGCTTGATTTAGGAAGTATGATTGTGTAAGAGGTATAGATGTGTAAGGGTATGGTGTGCATGTTCTCATGCATGGAAGAGGAGGGGGTTTTGTAATCTTTTCTACAAAATTCTTAACTCTAAAAACACACACACATATGCACTTCATTTTTGCATAAATTCATTTCTAAGCTAAGATATCTTCACTTTCTCTTCTCCTCTTTTAATGGCCTTCGGCCATGTGCTTTTGGGAGGATAAAAATGGCTTTTGGATGTGGGTAATAGGGGAGAAAAGGAGGGCTTTGGCCTTGGTTGCTTTGATGGTGGAGGAGGTAATGTGCATGAGCACTTAAGGGGATGGAAAGTCTTATGACCGTGGGCTATGATAAAGGGTAGGAGGCCGCGAGCGAAAGCGATGACGGGGGAGGATGTGAGTGAGTTATAGAGATGTTAAGGAAGGCTTTGGTGATGTTTAGGTTGAAGATAAAGATGTTAGTGAAGTATTGTTGTGATCGAATGTTGGTAGGAAGATATTTGGTTTGATGAAAGTGAGTAAGTCTCACTTTGATTTGCACTATATTTTTTTGAACGTTAAGTTGAAATATTGCTTAAGATATTGCCTGAAACATTGCTTGAAATTGTTATATAATCACTTGTTAAATTGGTTGCAAATTCACTTGATAATATCACTTGAAATATGGTAGAAGTGTTGCTTTCTAAATCACTTGATAAATGCTTATTAAAACATTTTCTTACTATATATTAATAATAATAGACACCAATAACTTAAAATTATACCATTGAATATATATTTTATTATATATGCAAATGGATAAAATAGTTTTTTATTAAACCGTTGAATTGTGATAAGTTCATTTGAAAATTTAAAATGGACAAATGGTTTAAATATATATGTTATATATGTTATAAATGATATGGTTTGAAATTGGAATGATATAGTGTTTAAAGTGGATAACACTAAATATTGGAATTAAATATAGAATGGTCCGCATAGCGATAGTCACTACAAGCGCACTTTGAATCCTTTGAACTATAACTTATGAAAATGGAGATTTAATGACATATCTTAATAAGAACTTGTTTGTTTATTATCCACACTTCTATAAGTGTTCTGAAAAGAAAAGAATATGTTTTGAAAAGTTATGGAAGAAGTAAATCAAATTAACAAAAGTTTGAAGTAAAAAGGTCGCTATAGTGACACTTCTAAAAGTAGTCCGCCTTTGAAATTAACGTGCATTTTTGTGGAAACTTTCTTTGGGGTGTCTTTAGCAATTAATCAAGTAAATAATATACTAATTCTTATTGGAATTTTTTTGAATCCAAATTCATTTGATAGCTAGTTGAATGAATTGCAAAACATTATAGCAAAATACTCGCTACAAGTGCAGTTCGATAAAATATCATGTCTTTGAAAAATTCTCTAGAATAATCAAAAGATATCCTTTGGAATATTTCTTCATGTTTTTCAATTAGCCAAAGCATACTAACTATTAAAAAAGGATGGATCTAAAATCATTTGCTAAGCTATCGAAAACTAAACACAAAGTTGTAGCAAAAACGTGATAAAACTATAACAGAACTTTAGGCAGCACTTCTAGAAATGCTAACATTGTAAATTAAAAATAAAAATTGTTTAAAAACGAGATTGAAATTATATTTTTTATCCAATCTTATTAGGATTATTTTCTTACTTATAATATAGTGTTTAAAAATTATTTTCAATTTTAAATATATTTTTAACAATTGATTATGAATTTGTTAACTTAATAGTTTTTAAAATAAAACTTGTTTTTCTATTTATTTCAAAATTCCTTATTTTTGTATAATATTCTATATAAATAATTATCATATATTTAAGTAGTTTTAAAATTACTTTAACATATTAATAAGTATTTTAAAGATATTTATACATATATAAGTTTTAAATATTAAATTAAGTATTTTATAAATATAATAAATGAAACTTGGATTTTAACGGTTAAGTTAAAATAAATTGTTTATGGAATCAACTAAAGGTGTATTGCCTTAATTAATTAGTGTGGATATGCTTTTATCTTTAAATAAATGTTTAAAAGATACTAATGAATAAGTAAATAGTTTTGGGTTATTGTAAAGTGTTTTTAGCAACACTTGTTTTCAACACTTATCATTGATTATACTTTGGAATATAATTAGATATTTACTAATGGGTATTTAGAAAATAAAAATTAAATGGTTTTGGGTTTGTTGTAATAATTTTTTTGAGCAACACTTGTCTTTAACTCTTAAATGTAATTAAACCTTTAAAAGGAGAGTTTTAAAGATAATGATTAAATGTAATGGTTTTGGTTTTGTAGTAAACAATGTTTTAGCAACATTCGTTTTTAAACCCTTGAATTATATTTTGGAAGAAATATTATAAATCTTTAACAATGGGATTTTATAGATAATAACAAGTATTGAATTCTTTTCTAAAGAGATAGAAAATGTTATATGTTTAAAAGAAAGGAGTTTACTATAACAATGTTTTGGTAGTGATTGTTTTGATCTCTTTGATTATATTTCAAGTAAGTAAAACTTTTTAAACGATTTGTGAATACACTTATCCATTGGAATAAATATATGAGTACTTTTTAATTATTAAAAGAATAAATGAATATTTAAATTTATAAAGATAAGTATATATCTTTTATAAAAAGAAATCAAATATACCTATACAAGTATATAAAGGGAGTTTTAATAATAATAAAATATTAATAAATAAAGGAAGTCTTGATTTATAAAAAAAGAAGTTCCATTAGATAAGGAGATGTTTTTCTGATAAGATGGGTTTTGAATTAATAAAAGATAGATTAATTAAAAAGGGATTAAAAGCCATTTATGTAACGTTCCACCTTTTTGTACGCTTTAAATCGACAATAAACCACACACGTCAGACTTAAACCATACAGAAGGGCGGATTGTTATGGGGTAAATAAGAAAAAGCAGAGAAAGAAATAAAACAAAATAGAATCTTATAACGGAATGATAAAATATAATAATCACATAAACAGTTCATGAAGTTGTTTATCAAATATTCTATTATATTTATACAATACATATCAGAGTTACACATACCATAGAATAATAATTATGCAGCGAATAAAATGGTGTAGTGGAATAATATAGTAGATAATAGTAATATGAATCTTCGTCTTCGTCCTCCAAAATAAAATCTTCAAATCCTGAAATGCTTGGACTGACCCGAGCAAATTGAAAAGACAAAACACTCGAGTCAGAACTAAAATATCTTATGTGAGTTAAATCAACAGAAATAAATATGAGTGCAGTAACTTAAGAGATGCTCAGGATTCACATCTCCTAAGGATCCGTTAAACTATTTACTATGTACTAATATTTCGCTATTATAATAATGTCTATAGTAAAATAAACTTACTTTAAAACAGCATTAAGGAGTGACCCAATATTCCCCTTAACACATAATATATTCCCATAGTCTATACAGTACCGTAATCTCCCCCGTACTGGGCGCCGTCAGAGGGCACTCCATAGGTATAGTACAAAATAAAATCGTATAAGGCGCGCTAGGGTAGGTGACATGACATAACTAGGCAATGCCAGGGTAGATATACCAATTACGCTTCTGGACTGGTGGTAATGCATAGCCGCAGCTACCGCCCACCTCGAACAACACCTCCAAATCAAAGAAATCAAAAGTGGCCACCGAATCAATCCAAAAGTCAAAGTATAATATCGAAGTGATGTGTCCGATCAAAGGTGCTACTCATTAGCCCGTCGATGGCTCCTGTTTTAGCCACCTTATGCCAACTCACGGGAGTCGGGTCCACGTATTTACCTTAAAGGAAACGTCGCCACCATCCTACTTCATTCTGGAATCTCCACCGCGTACAAGGTTGTTAAAGTGGTTTTCGAAGTTGGCAGAGAGTATGACAACTTCCGATCCCGGTCTCTTTAACAACCAAACGTTATTATAACACCGCGGTCTTTCAAATTAATTTATACTTTAAACCAGAATATAATATCCATTTCAAAACCATATAACTACGATATCACTACCCTTTCAAATCCCAAATCAATATGATATTATTTTCATAAAAACCCAAGTCAATATAATATCATTTTTATTATAAATATAATCTTTTCCAAAATCATAGCACTTTCAAATTAATATATTTTGAAACCAACGCTTGAAATATAACCCTCCAAAATATAATACTTCGAATTTCATAGCTTCCAAATCATAACTTCCAAGACTTAAATGGGTTTAATATTAAATCACGTTATATAAATAAATAGCTTCTTCAATTTCACAAATAAATTTCAAATACCGATTTGAACCTCTAAATAAACCATTTCAATTCATATATTTCAAAACTTTAAATATTCCACCTTTTCAAAACTAGTCCTCTGATAATTCTATATATATCAAATTCAATTGCTATAATATTAGATTTGAAATGTTTATTTAATAAATCAATGCACTTTAAGTAAAACTTTTAACTTCAAACAACTGGATATTCTTTCAACTTATTTCACTTGATATATTTATTTAAATTAACTTGATATTCATTTGAATCACTCTAAGCTAAATCAAGTTATAAAAATCATACCCTTTAAAATCACGATTTTTAATTAAATTGCAAATCAATTTTATTCGATTATAATTCTTAAATAATTTCATTCAAATCAATTTCATATTATCTCCAACTTAATTTTTTATTTAAGTTATTTAAAAACTCTATATATACTATATCTTAAACATGCACTTAACCATATAATATAAAACAATTAACTCCATTATTCAACTTATTTTTATTAAATAAATTTATACATAGCTTAAATTCAAGAATTTAACTATATATGTATATAAATAATATTTATATAATATCAAAAATTAACATTTATTAAACCGTATATTTCTTTCCAAAACCATAGAAAATCATTTCAAAATACTTTTATATATAGACCACGGTGTCTGTATATAATTTTCTACCTTATGGTCAAGTGATATGGATATTTATCATTTCAATCCGTAATTTAAAATAAAATTATGGTTATATATCATTTCAAACCGCAATCCCGAATGAAATAAAATGCATAACAACTTGCAGCTTATAATAATATATAAAATACAACATCCATTCATCCATCAACAGATCACACATCCATTACAATCATCATCCAAACAATCAATCAATATCAATAGATAACTGATAATATACATAACATGTATTTAACTGGCATCGACATTCAAAAATAAATTAAATAACGATTTAATTTAAATAAATGCAATTTACTGAGATGATGATAAAAAATATACAGAAAAGTCATAAATAAATGCATAATCACAACAAAATTTTAATTTAACAAACATAAGAAATTTTAGAAGTTGTGAGTCGGTTAAAACACTCACCTTTTGAATCTAAATTGATTTTAAATTCAATTTAAACCTAAAATTTTACAGTCTCGGAATTCATCCAAATAAGCGCCAAAATATTCGGAATCTCAATACGATCCTAACAAAAAAAATCGCGTGTGAATTGGATCTCGTATGTGAAAGTTATGCGATTCAGAATGATTGAAATCAAAATTAAAATAAATAAAATAAAAGAAATAACAAACCAAACAACGCATGCCACGTCACTACCTTGCACCGCACCCTTCTTCTTCAGTACGCACGCAAACACGCAAAACTGAACCCAAAAACGTGACTTTGACCGCCGACGCTCTTGCCTATGGCCCCCCATCGGCCGAGCTACCACTACCATCGAGATCTACGTCTCCGGCCGCGCATGCCAGTGCCACCTCCATGCCTCCGCCGTCCCCTACACGCCGCACCGCCATCACCAAAAGCTAGGTTTTCGGACCTTTGGTCGACCATTATGCCCACCTCAGGCCAAATTAGACCACACGACAACCACCGCCGAACTCCTGAAGGCAAGCACAACAAAACCCATATTTCAATTTCGTCGATTGACGACGAAATCAAAAACGCCTAATTCAATTTTGTCCGCGATTCCTGATCAACCTGGTCACTGTCTCGAAAAACGGACAGCAGACGCAGGATTGTATCATTGAGATCTTCAATATATATATTTTCCAAATTTTTCTAAAGAGTTTGTATTTTGGAAGTTGATTTTTTAATTGAAATTTGAATTGGATAAATTAGGGTTTACAGCCATTGAGGAAGAGGAGCACAGAAGTTTCTGTACGTACAGAAATGAGGAATAGAGGCTGCTAGGGTTTATAACAGGGTACTTATAGACAACTGAAATAGAATAGATGGATCGGATTGGTAAACACGCCGAACAATATATGGTCCGAAAAGCCCGTTTCGACTCCGAAACGAAACCAGGTCAACCCATATATCAAAATAGACGTTTTAAAATATTTTAAATGTAATGGAAAAGCTTTCAAGTCCAAATTCCATCGTATGAAGAAGTTATGCTAAAATCAGTTTATTTCAAATTGATTTCAATTGATTTCAATTTAATTGATTTCAAGGCGTTTCGAGGCCGTACGATCAAACGACAGGTCCGATCGCTACGAAACTTGAAATCCTACAATAATTCACCGTTACGGATCCGATGAAATTGGTATCATCGAAATCCGAGTCAGTGGCCAAAATGGCTACTTTACATCAATTAAATAAATTTAAAATAATTAATTAAATCCGATCTTTTTTATTCCAATTCGATAATTGACAAATTTCATCCCTTTTTGGATTTCTTAATTATTTAAAAACAAATAAATTTACAAAATAAATTAATTTAAATAAAATATACCAAATAAAATAGTTGTGGTCAATAGAATGGAATAGAACTATAACCATTAGATCGTTTTATACTTAAATTAATAAAGTTTGAAAAACATTTTCAAAATATTTTCTAAGTCCAAAATTTATGGAAAATTTCGGTAGAGTCTCCTTTATATGGAGAGGCTCTGGAGAAAATATAATATCAAATATAACAATATACAACATATATTTCCAAAATAATATATATCCCACACGGGAAAACAATATAATAATGCTAGAAAATCGTAATCCAAAAACGTACCTATTTGTCGGGCAATTTACGCTTATTATATGAAACCAAAAGTAGTAGCAATTGCTTCCATAACCTATATTTCACTTATATCATCCAAAAAAATTAACAATTATATAAAATGAAATATTTAAATTGGTTTCAACCACAAACAAACTATTCAATACAAACAACCATCAATAGCAACAAAGCAAACAACCATCTCATCAACACACATCAATCATTCATTCATATCAAACAAAACAAATAGTTGTTCGGGTTCAAAAATTCAATTTGTACATAATGAAAAACAACTACTAAGCGCACCATTTACTCAACAGTCTCTGGTGAAGCTAAATAGATTATTCATACATCCAAACAATTTTAAAGTATCCTTAACCAAACAACCATAAACCAAAACAAACTACGATTTCAACAATAAATCAAGTTTTATTTTTTTATATCAATTCCACTTCATCCATTTGTTGTTTGGTTTCCTTTTCATTCATTATTCATTTTTATCTATTTCTATTCATCACCTACCAATTCATTTTCATCTATCTATATAATTCCAAATTCTATTTGTTGCATTACATTTATTTATTTGTATTATTCATATTCAATCAAATTTCTTAGTAGGTAAATTTATTAACTTAAGTTTATAGTCATTTTTCAGTATTCATCTTTAATTCTTATTTTATTCAGAGGTAACATCAACCTATTACTTAAGTTTATTATTATTTATTTATAATACTTACCTTTCTTTTCTATTACATTAGTAGCATTTCAATTATACTTAAGTCCATAACAACTAGAACATCAATTCTTATTAATAAAAGCAATTTATTGAGCACTTTCATTACATAAGTTTACTTGTATAATTTTCCATTACATTTTCTTTTTAACATTAACTTTTTACATCTTTGGTAAGTTATATATATGTTAAAGAATGCAATTGACAATTATACAAGTTTATCTTATTTCTTTTAAATAAATTTAAATGTTCAATAATATTATCCTTTGCCTTATAGGTTACATATTTCAAATTTCTTTTAATTTTATTCATAACCTAGCAATAAATTTCTTATTTTAATAAAAGGCTCCATTTATTAATTAGTTACATTCCATTTTACTACAGTAACTGAGACTATTAATTAATGGAAACTTAAGAACTAAATACCGAGTTTAATTTCAAATCATTTTGAAATAATAGATAAATATATACTTACAACTTATATATCCATTTATATTTAAAACAACTCAAAATTTATATTTGTTTATCAAAATCATTCTGTAGTCGAACTGCTACAGTGGCCTTCCCACTTCAAAACTCGAAAATAATGTCGATGACGCGTGCACTCATCGCCGAAATTATTTTCCAGCGACAAAGAGGGTAGTACAGAAATTTTTCTTTTCAAAATTCCTTTTAAAACAATTCTTTCAAATTATATCAAAATATTTATATCATAAAATACTTCTAAAATATTATTATTATATTTTAAAATCATTCAAAAGAAAGTTTCAAAACCCCGAAACTTAAGTCCTAAATTCCCAATTTCCATATATTTTATTCTAAATCTCATCTCTACTATTATTTATGAATTTCATTACCTAACAACCAATATATTACAACCAAATATATACATATCTTATTTTTAAAAGAATTATTTTATATATAGAAAATATAATAGGAAAAATTATTTCATTTACCTATATTAAAACCAAATATTATGTCGATCTGTCCTATTAAGTGTTAAGAAATCCCTATTGATGTCATAGCGTCCCATGCACCAACCAGAATTTATAAATACAGAATGGAACAGATTACTACCCTATTAAATAAGAGTCAGCCCCCACAAAGCTAAGGTTTTCACTAAACCAAAGCTCTGATACCAGATGTAACGTCTCGCCTTTTTATACGCTTTAAATCGATGATAAACCACACACGTGAGACTTAAACCATACAGAAGGGCGGCTTTTTACGGGGTAAATAAGAAAAAGCAAAGAAAGAAATAAAATAAAATAGAATCTTACAACGAAACGATAAAATATAATAATCAAATAAACAATTTATTAAGCCGTTTACAGAATATTCTATTATATTTATACAATACATATCAGAGTTACACATACCATAGAATAATAATTATGCAGCGGAATAAAATGGTGTAGTAGAATAATATAGTAGATAATAGTAATACAAATCTTCGTCTTTATCCTCTAGAATAAAATCTTCAAATCCTGAAATGCTCGGACTGACCCGAGCGAATTGAAAAGACAAAACACTCGAGTCAGAACTAAAATATCTTATGTGAGTTAAATCAACAGAAATAAATATGAGTGCAATAACTTAAGAGATGCTCGGGATTCACATCTCCTAAGATCTGTTAAAATATTTACTATGTAGTAATATTTCACTATTATAATAATGTCTATAGTAAAATAAACTTACTTTAAAATAGCGTTAAGGAGTGACCCAATATTTCCCTTAACACATAATATATTCCCATAGTCTATACAGTACCGTAATCTCCCCCGTACTGGGCGTCGTCAGAGGGCACTCTATAGGTATGGTACAAAACAAAATCGTATAAGGCGTGCTAGGGTAGGTGACACGGCACAACTAGGTAATGCCAGGGTAGATATATCAATTACACTTTTGGGCCGGTGGTAATGCATAGCCGCAGCTACCACCCACCTCGAACAACACCCCCAAATCAAAGATATCAAAAGTGGCCACCGAATCAATCCAAAAGTACAAAGTATAATATCGAAGGGATGTGTCCGATCAAAGGTGCTACCTCATTAGCCTGTCTATCGCTCCTGTTTTAGCCACCTTATGCCAACTCACGGGAGTCGGGTCCACGTATTTACCTCAAAGGAAACACCGCCACCATCCTACTTCATTCTGAAATCTCCACCGCGTACACGATTGTCAAAGTGGTTTTTGGAGTTGGCAGAGAGTACGACAACTTCCGATCCCGGTCTCTTTAACAACCAAACGTTATTATAACACCGCGTTCTTTTCAAATTAATTTATACTTTAAACCGGAATATAATATCCATTTCAAAACCATATAATTATGATATCATTCCCCTTTCAAATCCCAAATCAATATGATATTATTTTCATAAAAACCCAAATCAATATAATATCATTTTTATTATAAATATAATCTTTTCCAAAATCATAGCACTTTCAAATTAATATATTTTGAAACCAACGCTTGAAATATAACCTTCCAAAATATAATACTTCTAATTTCATAGCTTCCAAATCATAACTTCCAAGACTTAAATGGTTTAATATTAAATCACGTTATATAAATAAATAGCTTCTTAAATCTCACAAATAAATTTCAAATACTGATTTGAACCTCCAAATAAACCATTTCAATTCATATATTTTAAAACTTTAAATATTCTACCTTTTCAAAACTAGTCCTTTGATAATTCTATGTATATCAAATTCAATTGCTATAATATTAGATTTGAAATGTTTACTTAATAAATAAATGTACTTTAAGTAAAACTTTTAAATTCAAACAACTGGATATTCATTCAACTTATTTAACTTGATATATTTATTTAAATCAACTTGATATTCATTTGAATCACTCTAAACTAAATCAAGTTATAAAAATCATACCCTTTAAAATCACGATTTTTAATTAAATTGCAAATTAGTTTTATTCGATTATAATTCTTAAATAATTTAATTCAAATCAATTTCATATTATCTTCCAACTTAATTTTTTTATTTAAGTCATTTAAAACTCTATATATACTATATCTTAAACAGGTACTTAACCATATAATATAAAACAATCAACTCCATTATTCAACTTATTTTTATTAAACAAATTTATACATAGCTTAAATTCAAGAATTTAACTATATATATATAAATAATATTTATATAATATCAAAATTAATATTTATTAAACCATATATTTCTTTCCAAAACCATAGAAAATCATTTCAAAATACTTTTATATATAGACCATGATGTCTGTATATAAATTTCTACCCTATGGTCAAGTGATATGGATATTTATCATTTCAATCCGTAATTTAAAATAAAATTACGGTTATATATCATTTCAAACCGCAAGCTTGAATGAAATAAAATGCATAACAACTTGCAGTTTATAATAATATATAACATACAACATCCATTCATCGATCAACAGATCACACATCCATCACAATCATCATCCAAACAATCAATCAATATCAATAGATAACTGATAATATATATATAATAGGTATTTAACTGGCAGTGATATTCAAAAATAAATTAAATAACGATTTAATTTAAATAAATGCAATTAACTGAGATGATGATTAAAAATATACGAAAAAGTCATAAATAAATGCATAATCACAACAAAATTTTAATTTAACAAACATAAGAAATTTTAGAAGTTGTGAGTGGGTTAAAACACTAACCGTTTGAATTTAAATTGATTTTAAACCCAAAATTTGACAGTCTCAGAATTCATCCATACCAGTGCCAAAATGTTAGGAATTTCAATACGATCCTAACAAAAAAAACCGCACGTGAACTGGATCTCGTATGTGAAAGTTATGCGATTCAGAATGATTGAAATCAAAATTAAAATAAATAAAATAAAATAAATAACAAACCAAACAACGTATGCCACGTCACTACCTTTCACCGCACCCTTCTTCTTCAGTACGCACGCAAACACGCAAAACCGAACCCAAGAATGTGACTTTGACCGCCGCCGCTCTTGCCTATGGCCCTCCATCGGCCAAGCTACCAGTACCATCGAGATCTACGTCTCCGGCCGCACGCGCCAGTGCCACCTCCATGCCTCCGCCGTCCCCTACGCGCCGCGCCGCCATCACCAAAAGCTAGAGTTTCGGACCTTTGGTCGACCATTACGCCTACCTCAGGCCAAATTAGACCACACGACAACCACCGTCGAACTCCTGAAGGCAAGCACAACAAAACCCATATTTCAATTTCGTCGATTGACGACGAAATCAAAAACGCCTAATTCAATTTTGACCGTGATTTCTGATCAATCTGGTCACTGTCTTGAAAAACGAACAGCAAATGTAGGTTCGTATCATTGAGATCTTTGATATATATATTTTTTCAAATTTTTCTGAGGAGTTTGAATTTTTGAAGTTGATTTTTGAATTGAAATTTGAATTGGATAAATTAGGGTTTACCGCCATTGAGGAAGAGGAGCACAGAAGTTTCTGTATGTATATAAATGAGGAATAGAGGCCGCTAGGGTTTATAACAGGATATTTATAGAAAAATGAAATAGAACAGATGGATCAGATTGGTAAATGCGCTGAACAATATATGGCCCGAAAAGCCCGTTTCGACTCCGGAACGAAATTGGGTCAACCCATATATCAAAATAGATGTTTTAAAATATTTTAAATGCAATGGAAAAAGTTTCATGTCCAAATTCCATCGTATGAAGAAGTTATGCTAAAATCAATTTATTTCAAATTGATTTCAATTTAATTGATTTCAAGGCGTTTCGAGTCCGTACGATCAAACGACAGGTCCGATCGCTACGAAACTTGAAATCCTATAATAATTTACCGTTACGGATCCGATGAAACTAGTTTCGTCAAAATCCAAGTCAGTGGCCAAAATGGCTATGTTACATCAATTAAATAAATTTAAAATAATTAATTAAATCCAATTTTTTTATATTCCAATTCGATAATTGACAAATTTCATCCCTTTTTGGATTTCTTAATTACTTACAATAATTCAGATAAGTTTAGACATCAAATTTGAGTTAAATTAATTTACGCATTACCGTATTAATTTCAATTTCAAATAAATTCACAAATTATCAATTGAAGTTTCATATAAATCCATTTATTTGATTTTAAATCTTGTTATTCAATCCCTTATTACCAAATAGAAAAAAATTAACATTGGTTCACGGTTTATTACATTGTTATTCTCAAATTTCATCTTAAACTTTCATTAACGTAATATTTAAATATTTAATTTCAATTAATTGCAATATACCCAATTACCATAATTTAAATTCAAATGAATAAATAAATCTCGAATCCCATTCTTATTATTCGAACAAATCATTATCCTATAAACACATTTAACATTTGGTTACGTTTCATTACACTGATACTTTCCGTTTCACCTTTATTCGTATGAACTATTTTATTTCCACTTATTGTGTAATAACTACCATAGTCCAATCATATCGAAATTTGTCAATTTCTCCCATTAATATAGATTTTAAATCCAATAAATTAATTTACCTTGACTCCATTCTTTATTACATCAATTATTACTTTAATTTACATTAACAAAACGTTAAATTAAGATTTATTGTAATGGATTACCAAAGCTTATTTGACACATTAAATAAATAAACATCCTATATTAATTGTCACCTATTTGCTTTTATTTGCATTTAAAAGTTTGTTACCAATCAACCTAGGTTATTATCCCATATATAACACTAATTTATATTCCATTCCTATTTTCATCTTTATTTCAATTGCATAATATTTAATTCCAATTGCTGCAATAATTACACATTATTATAAATTGGATTTAGATGGAATGATTTGTTTGTCTTTTTCATTAAACTACTATATTCAAAAATCCAGCTTTTCTTTATATTAACTGCTATTTCCATTTTATTATATTTGCCAGATATGTACATTAATTACCCTTTATATTCTCAATCAATTTGTTTACTTGGTTTCATACTTTTATTACATCAGTTACTACCTTATAAATAAAATACATTTCTATTCAATTTACATAATTCAGCTTTAATTAACTTCGTTGTTATATTCCATCCTAGTTATTATTTCACTATTTATTAAAATTACTTACATCATATGAATTCATTCTATTACCCTAAATCAGACATTAATTCCTATATTCATACAATACTTACCTTTATTTACTTAATTTGCATTTATAACTAAGTCCTAATATTTTCATAAATTGGAATTTCCTTCCATTCATTTACTATTAACTCTAATTAGTATTGTTTACCTTACATTAACCTTATTGCCTAAATTTACGTTTAGTTGCTATTAAGAAATATATTATTGCATTGGTTTATTCAACAGTTACTTTTATTTACTCATTTTCTACTTTATAACCAAGTGTAACAATTTACACTTCTACACTACTTGGGGTTTAACTCCAATGGTCAATAATTAATTTTAATTACCTTTGCTACATTCATTCTTAACATTTTCTTCACTATAAATTATATTTTTTTTATTTCTTTCTAAATTTAATTACAAAATTCTTAAAATTCAACAAATTTAATTATTGAAATTTACGGGTCGTTACAATTTATGTGACTTGACCATGCCTTGTTTGAAATGGTAGTGCACGTATCTTTCTTGCTTATGAAAAATTATTTGGGACCTAGTTTCCATATGCGATCATTCTCATTATTGTTGAATAAGGCCAAATTCATTGACTCAGTCTTAGAGAGTCCGGGATCGGTAAGTATTATACTTATCAAAAAACACTTTAAGGCTGAGATACGGGTCCTTTATTTTGGAAGTGAATGATGGAAATCATGTGTGGTTCTAAAATCTGTTGAGATGATGGAATCCATTTGAGATTCATTATGTGATTGTTTTTTGTTGAAAACTCGTTTGAAGATGCCAAACGTGACCTCGACATTGGAAATGGCTAAAAGAGTGTATGCCCATATCCAAAGGGGTTTAGCTAACATTAGAGGGTATTGATCAACTTTATTATCTCGAGTATGCTCATCGATTTTGCTAGCGGGAGTTGATCGTATTCGGGACACGTTCTCTACGTGAACCAACTATGAAGTCCTAATTTGGTATATTTTATCAAGAGATATGCGGCGCTCAGAAGGTACTTTCTGACCCTTGTCAGGAGACTTGCCTTGAGGTACCGAGGACCCTCCATTGGAAAATCCATTTATACGAACCTCCCTTAGAGGTTTTTGTTGGTATACCTAAATATGCTGTCAAATGTAACTAATGTAACCATTTCAGCTATGATTTATATTTATATTAAAGACCCTAGGCGTTATTAAAATTTACTGAATTTTCCTATAAAAATGGTTCGGTTATTGTAAGTTAAAAACCCGTCCATGTTTATTTGCGGCATGGTCTTAAGAGATAGCTTTATTCTTTAAAGGGTTTTACAAATACAGTAATTCAAATTACTTGAATCTTCTCAAGATGGTTTACCGGACTGATCCAGGTGTTATTTTTCTTATAATGCTCGGGCTAGCCCCATGTATATTTCCAGATATCATTGGTGATTCATTGGAGCTCTAGGAGAGGAGCTGGATAATTAACTACTGTAGATTTTATTTTTGCTGCATTACTTTGTTTATTTTTATATCAGCAATTGTGAGGACAAGTTGTTATAACTGTTTAGGCTGATGATAGGTTAGTTTACTCTAATTATTGTCTCTATACAGTTTTCCTTTGTAAAAGTATCATTTTGATATTATATGCTACTATTCCATGGTGGGGTTCTGATATTATGTTCTCTTCTTTCTTATTCCTTTTCTCTTCTTCTTTTATTTTGCCCTAACGTTCTCCCTTTCCAGCACTTAGGTGCTTGACAGTGAATACCGTGAATGTATTAGTGTCGAAATTTAGGGGTCGGAAAGGCAATCGTTACAAATGCGAAAGACATACCCAAATTTAAATTATACCTCCCAAGTACTAATATAGAAAGGCTCGAGATTTCTATTCATCAGACATTGTTTTTCTTATTCCCTTCTCATTAGAACACAGCTTAGGGAAGAAGACAATGATCAAGATGAGGATTTCAAGGGGAAGAGGTTGTGACGGTAGTCTATTTATATATTTATGTTTTTTCCTGATGTACCTATTTAAAATTGACAATGTATTTTTGAACATGATTATGTAACGACTATTGTTGACACTATGTTAATTTTTTATGACATTTGGAATTATAAAAAATGGGTACTTTTATGTTATTATTTTTATCCTTCTGCCATGAGTTCTGAATGATTAGATAAATAGTTCTGTATTGTTCTTTTTACCAACCAACATCCAGCTTTGAAATGAGTCTAAGTTTCGACGAGCCTTTGCTGGATCGGGATTTAGGCCTACTTTAGAGCGGGTTGCTACACTTACACATTTAGTAAGGTGTCTAGAAAAGTAGTCTCCATGTTGGGTTTGGGTAATCAAGTATCTTGTCATATCTTGTTACAAGCCGGGCCTAAAAGGTGAAATGATCCCAAAGGTTGCTCCTAATAGAAAAAGCCTAAATCCAGTTGGCCTTGGACTAATTTTCAAATTTGTTTTGAAATTATAATAAACATTTTAAACTTAAAAAGTAAAATTTAAATAAATAATATATTATAAGTGTTACTATATAGTTTTTTTCAAAAGATGTTTTAAAAATATAATAAAATTTCTAAGATTATAATTATTAGCAAGATTAATAATATGAATAAATTAACTTATAGGTTAATTAATTAAAATATATATACACGTGTAATACATATGTAACAACCCTCACCTTAATGGGCTCGAATTTCGATTAAACCGAAAGTCAAGTCCATCAGGGTCTAGATCATTGGTTTTGCAACCTATAATAAACACAAGCATATCGGAGAGAGAGATCAATATAAACTCACAACAGATTTGAAAAATATATAATATAACATATGCATTGACTAAGGCTACTACCTTGGAATTAATATTATTCCTTGGATGTCTAGTGTCTTGTCAGTGCCGAGCATGGATAAGAATACTTCTCCATCTACCATTCCCATCTAGGTGCAGAAGCCTGTCCGTTTATCATGCGAGTTGTAATGAGGAGGGAGGTCAGAATAATATTCTGATGATTGGAAAGTTAAATACTTTACCCATATCATTGCTTTATGTTGATTGATTTCCATTTAAGTGTTATGTTTATTACTTAAGGCTAATCTGTTAAGTCCTATGTATATATGTACGATATGCTTAGCCTCCTCTCAGGTATAACTATATATATGTATATGCCTATCTGCATATATGTCTAACCTTTTCACTATCCAAAAATCCCAACCACCTAATACTTTTTAAATAGGGAGGAGGCAGACCCAACGACCATTTAATACCTAAGTCCTCGAAGAAGGCCACTACAATGTAAACACTAGTCAGTTGGTTTTAGCTAATAATGACCCCTATATATAGCTTTATAATTTAATTTAATTGTTGTCCTACTAATGCATCTTAAAAATCATCTAAGGATTAACTATTCCACCTTCGATAAATAAATTTTCGTCTAACAATCTACTTTAAGGTCTGTGCATCTTCCATATGGAATCTTCACTAGTAGGAAGTGAAATCCATCAGAGCATAACCCAAGTCTTTGCTACTGCTCGCTCAAGACCATTGGTGATCATAGCTTATAGGCCAGACCTACTACTAAATGCTAGTACAAAATACTGACATAGTCTGTCGACCTTCCACAACTGAAATCTCGTTTTAGACTAACCTAAGTAAGTCAAGGAAAAATGCGTATTTTGTTTACTTAATACCTTATTTTGGAAATAAAGCATACCCCATTTCCATAAAAGTACTGGGTAATTTAATACTACAAATCCAAGGCGAACCCTTAGTATATTTTTCCCTCACCTACCCACAACGCATATCACTTCCCCATGGGTCCTACAGTTGGAGATGTCTTACATCAGTAGTAAGTATACACAACTGCTGATAGCCTCTAAGTGAAGGATAGACTTCGATTGTGTAACTCTAATGATCTCGCATCCAACCCACTAAACCAAACCTATCACCCAAAGCCTAAGCGTCGGGATAGGCCTGCTGATTCATGTTCATTCTAAATGAATAATTGAAGCTATATAATTTCATACTATGAAAATTATATTGCCTTCTATGTGTATTTACTAGTATTATAATTTACTTGTTCGCTGCATAATTATTCCTATTTGTATGCTTAAGCTTTGGTTTCCGTGTTTCCTTCTTTGTCTAATAAATGTCCGTTTCCCATAATTATTGTTTATTAGTTTCAAAATTGGATAATCACCTAATGATATTTGTTTACCTGTTTAAAAATTCACTTATTTTGCCTATTCAAATTCCTTATCAATGCCACATTTAATTCTCTAGTCAGTCCCTATTTTATTCTTTAACTCTCTATTAACAGCAAATTTATTGCCCATTAAATTTGTAGTTAAAGTCCATAAATTTTGGAATGCTTATTCCTTCCACTTTGTTCTATAATTTTATATGCTATAATAACTAATACAAATATTGTCACAAATTACGCTATATACACACATACGTATATATACATACATATACATATACATACATACATACATATATATATATTTTTAGTTGATATTCGCGGTTTTACATATGTGTGTATATATATTCTTATTTTCTAGTTATTAATTCCTAAACTAGAACATTTTTTTTCCATGTTTTAGTTTATTAGAGTTATCCTTTCAAAAAGGATCACCGTTATAACTTTCCATAAATTACCCAAAAATGAGACCGTTGCGACGTTTAAATTACAAGGAATTATAGAAATAGACAGTGCAACCTATGGAGAAAAATATCCATATTGTACACATCTCTTTTCTTTTTAGTATATTCCTTGTTAATTCAAATGATGCACTTTTATACATATTTTAGAAATTAGATAATTTGCTGAAGTTACACGGAAATAAATATAATTAAATTATACCCCACTCTATATAAATTAAAATATAGAAATTCATATTCTAAGTCAACTAGGGGAACTTAATTTATAACCAAATTATAAATCTAGAATAAATAAACATTCTACAATAATAAATATTTAGGACTGAATATAAATTTTCAAATTAGGTGGTATATACTATTCCTATTCCAATTACCTATTTTATAGAATATATAGGTAATATTCCTATACATTTGTTTTCAGCCTACAATTCATCACATCTTATTTAGGCATAATAATTAAATAAAATCGAATAATATAAATTTCGATATTATAGATAAATTATATAATTAACTACTCGCCTTTCTAGCTTTCCATATCTCCCAAATTTGTATCCATTCTTTTACTTGATTCCTTTTCTATTCTAACCCAAAAGAATACGCATGACAAGGTATATACATATCATTAAAACTACAAATATGTGAAGAGATTTGGGGTTAATGGGAATATAAATTTATAATAATAAAATCTTAACTTTTTCTTTCTCAAAGTTGATTAACCTCTTATCTTCTTCTATTTTATTTTCTATGCTTCTTCGATTTTTGTGTGCGTGTATATATATAATATTTTATAATTTTTAGAAGTAGCTGAGAAGGAAAAATGGCAAAGCTTCATTGCTTGGATCAAAAAATATGAGAGGTTAGACCTGTATTTATAGGTGCTCGAATCAACCGTAATTGTTAAATTAAATAATTAAATCCGGCCCGTTTGGCCAAGGTTCAAACCCTAGCCGCCATCCCCCGTTCGGTCGACCGTCCTCTATAAGCAATCGTCCGGTGAAACTGAATCGACCATGGGGTCCCGCATTTATTATTATTTATTTCCTTTTTTATTTTTAATTTTTAATTGTTTTTCTTCAGAAGCTTCAGATGATGGTAACTTCTTCATTTGAGCTCCAGTAGTGGAACTCCAAATATGAAAGTTGCTAAGAAAATTGCTAGGAACGCAATGGTATAAGTTTCGTGGCCTTGCTGAAATGGATTGGATCCTCATTAATTATTCAATAATTATCATAAATTTTATGAGATGTTACATTCTCGCCCTTAAAAGAATTTCGTCCTTGAAATTCCACATGGGTTGAATCATGTAACATTGCTCACAACCAATCTTGTTATCAAATCAATTAGTGTACAATATATTTTGTAGCCAAACATATAGAAGTCCATGGTATATCACAACATATAAGATACGCATGTAGAATGATTCTAAATCAGCGCCTCCTGATAAATGCGTTTTTGTAAAAAAAATTTGAATATATGATGTAAACACCCTATATATACTGGAAGTTCTATATGCATTCACGTTTTTAAAAATCAAAATCATTTTTCACATTAAAATTTCCACACTCTCGCGACTAGAAGTGTTGTTCAATGAATTTTGCATCCAATCCCTATCATCCAAAACCTAGCACTATTTCTAACATCCAAAAATATTGGTTTCTCTGAATCTATGCTCCTATGTTGGAAAAGGAATTTAAATGGAAAATTTTACAATTCCACCCTTCTTTTGGATACATACTCCATCGTACATTGGAACTTTCTCTTTTTCCTCCAATTTTTTTCAACTTTTTCAAGTACACTGCATATACAGAAATTTATTTTGGATGTTAAAACTTAGTTATCCTAAGCACAAGTTTCATTTCACTATCAATAAGGTATGAAAATAGAAATTCCAAATCTAAAACAGCCTTTTCACTTGTTATTATCTATATTTTATATGCTGTCACTCTTGTTGGACAGTAAAATTCACATTTGCCAACACGTCAACCTACGCCATGTTAAGCATACGGCACTAGAAAACTGAAATTTTTTCTTTTTCCATCAGAAATCCTTTTCCCTTGCCAATCAAACTTGCAAAATAGTTTAAAAAATGAAGTTCCCAAAAGCATTTAAACACCATTTTTTTCAAAAGCACTTTACCAAAATTTTCCAAAGACATTTGAACCTAACTTTTCAAAAGCATTTAGACAAAATATTTCAAAAGCATTTACGCATAATTTTTCAAAACATTTGCCTTTCCATTCTTAAAACCAATTAAGCCAAATTCTAACATAGTCGGGAATCAGTCAATGAGTTATTGCATATGATTGACCCTATTACAATTGATCTTAGACTTGGTGAATCTTTTCCTTTATTCTAAACAGTAAACTACCTACAAGCGTATTTATCAATTTTAGCTTTTAAGGCATAGAGATAATGACCCATAATATTTCAACAACCTTTCCTTGTCCTCCGCTTGCTAAAATTTGCCCAAAATCCTAAGTGTTTTTATTTAAGCATTTTCAATTTCTAGTTACTAACTTTATTTTCTAATTTATTTTAACAACTTCCACTCTTACCTACATTTTATTTCTAATTAAATGTCCTTATGATATCTCCTTATTTACATTGTTTCCAATATATGCATATAGACACACACACACACACACACACACACTCTCTTTCACACACATAAATCCTATTTATAAAATCAACATGGTGATAAAATATGAACATATCTCATATCATATCGTATGCTTTTCCAATAACCTAAGGGAAATAATTAGCGATTACAACCCAAAAACCCTAAATAAAATTTTACTGGAAGCTACCATTCATCATCAACCGGGCTTAATGATGTTGTAGACCTAACATTCCTTACCAAATTAAGATGGATATTTCTAGTATGCTATTCTACTATGACTTAACTTACCTCCTCGATTTCTAATAAATAAGATTTATCCATTACTTCGGTCATTACATCTGATTATGGGATAAATTATGCATTCCTACACTACAGTGGGTAAAAGATATAAACTATGCACATTTAGAATAACTCTTTAGAAAATTAGATTGGTGAAATAATTTTCCTACCACCAATCTTGCCTTCTCTAACCTTGAGTCGACCAATATCCTTTATGTGGGTTTGTCATCTTATCACTCTCTTCTCCAACCATATTACTATCTTCTCTTAATCACAATCTCTTGACAGTATCCTTACACCTTGGTATTTACTTCCTCTATATCCTTTATCCTTTATGCGCGTATACCATAGAACTCGAAAAATTGTACTTTGATACCATTCATTATTCCTTTGAGGTTCTTCTAATGGCTTCGACACATCTCTAATAAAATATTTCTATGTTCATACCAACATTCCTTATATTCAACTGGGATTCCTTATTGCTACCCTACAAGCACCCATAGCTATTTTATTCCTAGCCTAAACCTTTACCCTATCTTATCTAGGCTGTGATCACTATCTATTTCGTATTAAAAATTGGTTTGCTCCCCATCATTCTTTATGAAAATAAAACTTATAATCATGGAGTACTTGATTCAATACTTTTATCTTTAAAAATATAAACTTAAAAATCTTTTTATAAAATTCAAAAATTATTTGGTTTCAAAATAATGAACCATGAAAATTTTCTTAACTTTACCTTTCTAAGGACTTTCTTCAACGGTGATTTACTTCTTTTAAAAGTAGGATTTTGAATTCAAAACATTCAAAACTCAATTATCACACCAAACCATTTATTTTTTCAAAAACATCTTCTATATTTTAAACAATAAGATGTGGAGTAGACAATGGTAACTTCCATCTTATTATTTTCCTATTACTCATGTTATTTCTGCTTCCACCCTTGGTAGGGATTATAGTAGCATATGCTGGAAACTTCTAAAAAAACATGTAATTTCTGCATCTATCTAAGTGTCTATCTAAAATATATGCGCAATTGCTACAAAGCTATGGAATTTATCCATTCTTCCTACCTTATCGTTGTTGCTTTTCTCCTATATTAATTACTAATCCTATTTTGTATGAATTCCTAATGCTATTTCTATCTAAATTTCTACATATTGCCACTATTTATATTTCTCCTACCTAAATGGCTTCTTCTTCAGCTGTTATTCTCTGTTTTCTTTTTATGGGAATATTCTTCCGATCTTAGTTATCGGGAATTCTTACCCTTTTATTCTCTATTTCCCAATTTCATCAAGTACCATTTTCATTTATCCACCCCTTAGAGAGAACTTAAAAATGGAACTTTCAAATTTACAAAAGTAGGAAAAATCATCAAGCGAAACATACGCTATACTATTCATTTATTTCAAAAACGAAAAATCCTTTTCTCAAAAATCTTTAAACAAAAATCTTTTATCTCAACCAATTTTAAATTAAGAATTTCAAACTTACTTACTTTTCAAAACTACAACTTCTAAATAAAATCTTTGAAAAACCCATTCAAAACGTTTCAGCGAATTTTCAAATTTTTTTTGTCAAATTCTTTCAAATGGGGTAGGACATAGAAATGGACTTTAATCATCCTTTCTTTTAGACTTCCTTCTTCATACTCCTTAACTCTTCTTCTTCAAAATTCTAGCTATCTTTTCATGGTGATTAATGTACAAATCTTCTTGGAGGAACTTTCTTTACTCCTTCTTTGTACCTTAAATTCGGATGCTTGCAATATATAGTTTCTTAATTTCCATTTTATGGAAGTAATATGCACCTTTAATCGGCAATCCATCAAAATCTATGGTCATAAGGCAGCTTGGCCCACCAAGGAGTAAAGTACCATCCAACCTCCAGGATTCTTCTATATGTCATGCTTATGCTCTTATTGGTTAATGCTTTCGATATGGCCTACACTTCATGGAGTAATCAGGGCAAGTGTATGAATAACCACTATTAATTGGTCCAACTCATAGTTTCCTCGTCCATCCTCGTTCATAGAGTTTGGCGTATAATATATATATATATATATATATGTGTGTACGTATAAATGTATGTATAATTATAGTTAAAAATACAATTGCATTTTCTCACCGTATCCTAATTTCTATGATCAACTAACTAAAGCAATAGTACCAAATGTTATAACCCGCACCTTAATAGATCCGAATTCCGAGTAAATCAAAAGTCAAGTCCATCAAGATAAAAATTATTTGTTTTGGTAACTTGTAATAAACATAAGTATATCAGAAGTGACCAATATAAACTCATAACATAATTGAAAGATATATAATAGAACATACATAATGACTAGGGCTACTACCTTGGATCAATTCTATTCCTTTGATATCCAATGCCTTGTCAGCGCCAAGCATGAATAAGAATATTTCTTCATCTACCGTTCCTATCTTACTCTAGTAACCCATCCTTCTAAATCTATCATATTGGTTGTAATGAGGAGGAGGGTTAGAACAACATTCTGGTTATGGAAAGTTACATACTTTACTTATACCATTAATTTATGTCAATTGACCTCCATTTAAATGTTATGTCTATTACTTATGGCTAATCCATCAAGTCCTCTATGTGCGTATACGTTATACCTAACCTCCTTCGAGGTATAACTATATATATGCCTATCCACATATATGTCTAACCATTTCACTATCCAAAAAACCCAGCCATTTAATACTTCTTAAATAGGGACGAGGCGGACCTGACGACCATTTAATACCTCAGTCCTCGAAGCAGGCCCTCAGCAATGCAAAAGCTAATTAATCGGTTCTAATTATAGAGACTTATAACCCCTATATATGGCTTTATAATTTAATTGTCGTACTACTATCGCATCTCAAAGACTTATCTCAGGCTTAACTAACCCACCTCCGATAAACAAGTTTTCATATAACCATCTACTTTGAGGTATGTCGTCTCCAATAAGTATTCTATACTAGTTGGAAATGAAATCCGTCAAGGCATAATCCAAGTCTTTGCTACTGCTTGCGTAGGACCATTAGTGGTCATAGCCTATATGCCAGACCTACTACCGAATACCAGTACAAAATATCGACATGGCCTCCGACCTTCCACAGTTGACATCTAATTTTAGATTAACCTTAGTAAATCAAGGAAAAATGCCCCTTTCGGTCACTTAATACCTATTTTCTGAAATGAACTAGAACAAATATCACTAAAAGTATTGGCTATTTTATACTTCAAATCCGAGGCAAATCCTCACTATATTTTTTCCTCACCTATCCGCAATGCGTATCCCTTCCATACGGGTCTTATACTTGGAGATGTCTCATATTAGTAATAAATATATGCAACTACTTGAAGCCTCTAGGTGAAGGAAAGAATTTTATTATGTAACTCTACTGAACCTATGAAACCATGCTTATCACCCAAAGCCTAAGTGTTGGGCTAGGCCCACTAATCCACGTTCATTCTAAACGTATAATTGAAGCTATATAATTTCTTACTATCAAAATTATATTGCCTTCCACATGTATTTAATAGTATTAATATTTACTTGTTCGCTACATAATTATTCCTATTTTATGCACTTAGGCTTTGGTTTTCTTGTTTCATTCTTTGTATAATAGATTTCCACTGTTCGTAATTATTGGTCATTAGTGTCAACATTGTATAATCTCTAATGATATTTATTTATCCATTTCAAAATCCACTTATTCCGAATATTCAAATTCCTCATCACTGACACATCAAATTCCCTAATCAATCCCTTTTAATTCTTTAACTCTCTATTAACTGCAAATTTATTTCTCGTTAAGTATGTAGTCAGTGTGCATAAATTTTGAAATTCCTATTCTCCCTTTTTAGTCATATAATTTAATACACTATAATAACTAATATGAGTATTGTTATAAATTATGATATATATATATATATATGTTTTTATTTTTAAGTAATATACATGGTTTTATGTGTGTGTGTGTGTATATTCTTATTTTTATTAATTCCTTAGCTGGAACATTCCTTTCCACGTTTTAATTTATCAGTGTTACCCTTTTAAAAAGGATTACCATTATTATAACGACCCGTAATTTGATCGTTTTAATTAAAGATATTTAAGTTATTTTAAATATTAAAATATAGATTATTTTCAATAAATAATCAAGTTTTAAGTAATGAATAATAATAATGAACTTATTTTGGAAAATATTCACAAAATACATACTTTGGAAAAATGTTGGTAAAATAGTCGAAAACCGTTTTATCAATAAATTGCTATGTAATCGTAAAATATCGGGCATGGAACTGGATACGTATACTTATTTCTATAATTGAACAAGAATATGAAATAAAATTATTTATTTTATTTTTAGGAAAAATATAGATATTTATGACATCATCAGTGATGCCCTTATATTTAATTATTGATTTATGAATTTAAATTGATATTTAATGATTTAATAATTATTATAAATATTAAAATAATTGTTTTTAAATGATAATAATTCATTTTAAATAGTTATAAAGTGATAGTGAATTAATTATAATAATGTTATAAAAATACATACTTGATTTGAAAATATAAGAAAATTCTTATCGCTTAATCGATATAATAGCGCTTTTTGTAAATGATTTTTTAATATTAATTTATATGGTTTTATAAATAAAATATAATCATTTCAATTAATTAATAATGATAATAAATAAGCTTTCAAATTTTGTTTACATATATATGTAAATTAATTTATAAGTGGAAATATGACTGAAAATCGGTTTTCCGATTTTTAACGGTTTACCGAACGGAAGTTGTTCAAAGGTCATTGCAACCTTGTTTATATGTCATATGCACCAATATAACATACACATTCACACCTTCTCATGGACATGAACACACACACAAATACACTTAAATATACATATATTACAAAATATCAAGATATTTTCCTAAAAACATAATACTTAAGCAACCTAAAAGCATCCATCAACTCAACTTACACCATATCACCTCAAGCATATGGAGGCACAACGGAGGCGGTTTCCTATGCATTTTTAGGAGATGGAAGGGGTGTGGACAAGAGGGAAATGTATAATTTTACTTTTGGATATTTGTTCCAAATTTTTCTATAAATACCCACCCCTTTCTTCATAAATTCCTAACACTTATTCTTCATCTTCTTCCTCCACTTTCAAGCTTTTTAATGCCTTTCTATGTTAAAAAAATTATGAAGAAAATATTTATGGAAATAAATTAAATTATTAGTATGCGTATGTGTATTAATATAAACGCCACAAAAGCAACTTCAAATCACTTTGTTTTCTCCTTCATATCCACGACTACCACCACCTCTTCATTTGGTCGAACCAACCACCACCTCCACACCTAGGCCATAAGAACCCAAGGCTCCAAGGACCAAGACCGAGCCACATAGGAAGGAAAAGAGCAAGTGTTGTGAGCTTTGATTTCAAGTTAGCGAAGCTATAGTCACATCTAGTTAGTCCGTCATCAAATGGAAGCTCCATTTATATTTATGTGTATATTTTAGAAGATGATATGACATGTTGTTACGTTTCTATGTTCGATCATCAAGTTTGGATGTTGATTATATGTTTAGATGTTGAAATATTTCACGTATAATACATGTTGAAAATCTCAAAGGAAACACTTTCCTTTAATAAATGAAATGGTGTATATTTGATTGATAAACCTCTTAAAAATGGTTTAAAATGGTTTATAAATGTTCTATAAGCAGTAAAATCCAGTTTGGTGAAGTTTGACAATTCATGAAAATTGAGTCAAAAATAGGTGTGTGCGCAATAGCAGTTCGCGATTTCGTGCCACGGAAAGTTAAATCCATTATACTATGTATTCAAAGCTGGAATTCTTTATAATAAGAATTTTCCGAGCTCTTATAATCATAGTTTTCAAATAAAATAATAAAATAGTGATTTTGTTCTGTAGATTTTGAAATATGAGCAAATCAAGTTTTCAAAATTGTCGCGCTTTGGCAGTTCGAAAACCAAAGCGACAAATTCTTTATAAATAATATTTTTAATTCTTTAAAAATATAGGATAAATTCTAAAATATTTAAAAATATTTTAGAAAAGATTTGAGCTAGAAAAATGGATTTATAAATGATAGAAAAGTTATTTTGATCAAATAAGCTTTGAAAACACTATCCGTAGCACTATTCACATTACTTTTTGCAGCACTTTTAATAACTTTTGAAATATGGTTTTAAACTTAACAATTCTTTTCCAAATCTTTTAAAAATATTTTCAATGAATGATTAAGTGTTTTAATAATGATTTGGACGTTTTATAGTTTATTTAAAAGAGTTTAAATAAATGATTTGAAGAAAAGCTGTTATAAATAAAATGATTTAACTTGGCTCTAGAAGCCGATGGGTAGACTGGATTTTTCTACTCGTGAGATCCGAATGTGGGGTGCTTAAACTAAGGAGATGTTCATAAGCAACCGGTGCCCTAGCTAACCTTGCCTCTTGTAACGACCCACTATTTTGGACCATTCAAATCGACAATAATCCACACATGTCAGACTTGGATAATTCAAAATAAGAGACTGTAATAAAATTTGGAGCAAATAAAATCATTCACAGAATCACAGACACAGAAATATCAGGATACTCACAGCGGAAATAAAATATCATAGTAGTTCATGAAGCTACTATATACATACTCTCAAAACATATACAAAATCTCATAGTAAAATAGATACAATAGAAGTCGGGATACATAAACATCAATACTAAGACAGATACCGAATAGGAACTAACTGGAAGAAGTAGACGGACAGATAGACAGGTAAGCTCCAGCAAAAATCTAGCTCTAGAAGGTGAATCCAAAGCTGTGATTCTCAAGATGACCCGTGCGCAAAGTAAAACACAAACACTCGAGTCAGGACATACATACTTATACAATGTAAACCAACTCAAGTGAACTGTAATAGCAATGCACAATAACTTAAAGGATGCTTGGGATCGCCCATCCTTTAAGGATCAGTCAAACCATCAATTAAGTAGTAATAAACACTATCCAAGAAATATCCATATTAAAGTAAACAATGCAAATAACAGTGTTATTGTGACCAGGGTAGCGTAGAGCTGCAGTAACTGCTCACCTCTAGCCACACTCTTAAAATCAAAGGTGTGCATCAAGCAATCACAAGGAAATCACATGACACACAAAGCAGTATACCCGTGGTTATAAATTTCAAAATGATTTATAATTCTGAATTAAAATCATTCATTTAAACCACTAAAAGTGAAGTCATTATTCCTTCAAATCAAATATTCAATTCCCAAAAATTTAGCCTTTTCTGAGTTCATTTATTCATTTAAACACTTCAAATATTGAAATTTCAGATTTACAGTAGAATTTCAGCCACAAATAAACTCCAATTTAAACCATTTTCAACTTATAAAATTTCATATTTCCACTATAAAAATGGTCATTTAAATACCCTTGAACTTATGATTTTTATAAAGTAAATTTCACAAATAAATATCAATAATTTCACTTATTAAATTCAAGTGTACAAATTTCCCATTCTTTACCGTTTAACAGTTATTTATCACTTAAATTTCAAATTACCATTTCATACATTAAACTAAATTTCCCTTTTATTTAATTTACTTAACTTCCATTTTAAAACCAAATCTCATAATTCCAAGTCAAGTTAAATTCCAAATTTCCATTTAACTATCCATTTATTTAACATTTTAAACTAATTACATAAATTCAAAATACACTGTAAGTTGCTTAACTTTATTTTACATATAATTTGATATTTTCTTTTACTTTATATTTATCCAATTCATACATCAATTATATTAATTACCAAGTTAAGCTTATAATTCCAATTTTACTTAAATTCCCATTATTAAGTTAAATCAAACTTTCACACTACAACTCAAACCATCTATTAACTTATACCATTTAACCTTTTAGAAAATCAGTGCTTAACCATTTTAAATCCAATATAAGTCAAATTTCATATTTTTTTCTTTCATTTACAATACATGAAATTTATAATAAATCATATTTTGAAATCAACCATGGGTCCGGATAATATTTCACACCTAAATCAAGTGATACGGAAATTATCATTTAAATCCGTAATCAGTAAAATTTTCGGGTTTTGATTATTTCAAATCTGAAATCCCAAGACAAATACAAATAAATAAAAATCACCCATGCATATCATTTCAGCCCGTAATGATTTTCCTATTGTAAAGTCCGTTCGGGTATGTATCGTTTCAACCTATAGTGATTATATTCTACAGGGAACTTGCAGTATGAGAAACGGAAATAAATACACAATATAATAGAATAAAACATAATAGATGATGAGACAAGTTTATAACAGGGTTTAATATCACATAATTAACATCACAGGCATGTATAACATGTTATGACAATTCTACACATTCACTTGTTGTCACTTCACTGATTATATAAGTATAAATATCACGAGTGAAAACCCACCACTTTAAAGTTGGAACTTGAAAATCAAACACACAAAAATAAAGATCCAGAAAGCACGATAGCACGACTTGATTTGAGTGGAGAGAGAGCCAAGATATAAGTCTTGTATTCAACAATGAAACAAACCATATATAAATATTTTTACAATACCAAGAATCTATTGAAACAAAATGGAAATAGAGAAAATCAAGAGACATCGCCAAGCCTTTCCATCAAATTTGCTTGACCTTTACCCACATAGGCTCGGCCACAAGGCTATATTGGTTCGGCCTTGGATGTTTTCAGGTGGTAATGGTCAGGTTTGGATTATCAAGTCTGAAATAAGGTTGAAATGTCGGAAATGACACAAGTATAAAAGATTTAAATTTACGAATTTAATGTAATACAACTTGGACTGTACAAAGATAATATTATAATACTTGGTATTAAATTCTGAGGAGGAAACCCATGCTATCTGTGTGAATTTAAAAGGTGTTTTCACCATTATTCGATGTATAGTAAAAGTTGAATATGGAAATTGATATTGAGTAGAATTAGTATAACTTCAATCAACCCTTTTTTAACCCAATAATGTTTTCCAATATGACTTATGAAAATATTTTGGTATTTCCAAAGTTAAAGAGAGGTCTAATGATTCTGTATATACCAAGAAGAAATGTTAAAAAATATATATCTCTAGAGGATCTTTTTGATAAAAAAGAAAGTAACTAATAAAACGATAAGCACCTATTTTGTAACGACCCAATTTTTCGATTTCCGAAAGTCGACATCAGTAACCCACTGTATCAAATATCGCACAATCGAATGCCGAAAAACCAAACCGTTAGGTTTAAAGAAGAAGAAGATAGAAGAAGAAACATAAACAATAACAGAATCTCACATTTCGCAGTGGAATAAATATAATAGATAAATGAATATCTTTAAAACAATGAATCATATCTGTTTTTATATTACATCACATTACATAATCAGAGTGTTACAACAACAAACAACGGAAAAGAATAAAACATATACTAGTGATACACTTTGCCATCCTGCTTGCTCCTGATCTCTACAGCATCTCTTTTCTGACTTCATTCCAGAATAACTGATAACCCGACTCTAGGCTTCCCGTGTGGAAAATTATTGGCACCCACAGTTTAGAAAGGGAACAAAAACTCTAGGTCAGTCATGGGATTGGTGTGAGATCTTAAAAGCAGTTATTTTTATAAAGAAAAAAAAATCCGCTATGCTATTGGAAAATGAATCTGCCATAAGGCCTCCCGCCACACACACACTGCAAGCGCACACTTGGAGGAGATTTCTCCTTATGACAGCCAAAAATGCTTGATACGCGAAAACCATTTGATATTATTATTAGTGCATATTGCAGAAAACATTTCGAAAGTATAATATTAATCTTAGCCAGCAGAGGTACCATTATATTATGCCTACTATAGCTACCTCCTGAGGAGGCAGGTTATACAATTGCAATCGTAAAAGGCTCGTATTGTTTCTTTGGATTTCCAACAAATAGTCAGGCTAAGGAACTTCCTACTGCTACATGGGTACGCCTCTGGAGGGACGTCCCGAGAAATTAACCAGCTCTCTGCCAACACAAGGCCGGGTTACCTCTGTAACTAGGTAACTACTAGACGAGTATGCCATTCCTCGGTCGTTTGCGACCTTTATCCGAGGATCCTCAACCACAAAGCAACAACCATAAAGTATAATAAATTTGTAGCAACAACATAGGTAAAATATCTGGGCTCCATACCATGATGCTACCCTTTTTCAGAAGGAAATGACATACCCTCAGGGGTAGCTACCCCCAAATAACCTTGGCGCATCTTTCCTGTTTTGACCATTTCCGGGGTGTAAGGTCCGATGAAGTCTCGTCCACAAAGCTACACTTTTCACAAAGTCATGCTTTTTTTAAAAGTAAACCGACATTTATTTTTAAACAAAACACCCTTTCCTTTATAAAATCTCCATTATGAATTTTTAAATTTCCAAAATATCCATTGACATACGATTTTTAAATTATTTTCCAGATATTTACTTCCAAACACCAAATCAAATTTCAAATTGATTTCTAATTTTATTTCCCAATACCAAATCAAATTTCCCAAATCAATTTCCCTAAAGGTTTATTTTAAAACACCAAATCAATTTCAAATCGATTTCCCAATTTATTTCAAAAACACCAAATCAAATTTTCAAATCGATTCCTAAAATTTATTTTAACTCCAAAGTAAATCCCAAATTTAATTTCTAAATTTATTTACTTTTTGAAATAAATTCTATTATCTCTTTCAAATATTTAAAATCTGTATTTTAAATAAATTCTTCAACCGTTAAATAATATTACTCGAAATCCGTTTATTAAACTTTTCCCAAATTTTGGAATTTATTTAATAAGTTTTCAAAATAAAAGTTTATCTATTTAAATTTCTTTCTTTAAATTCACCCAATTCTTTTGAATGAATTTATTATAAATTTTCTACCCAAATTTCAAAATCCAATTATTATTTCTTTCTGGTATCCTATGATACCAAAAATATATTCGGCTAAATTATAGCCTTCAACGGTTTCAATCACAATATAATCACACACAGATTATAGTTAAATCAACACATATCATATGAAACAAATTCAATTGTTTGAGGAATCTAGTTGGATCCTTCCAACCTGTTTCCCTGCATCTACAGATGTTAGCACAATAATTAAATACCAATTCCACTTCGAGGTGGAATATCGCTGTATATGAGATTTATAAAATATCATCCGCTATTATTCGGTGCATAGGGTCTCATCCGCTATATAATATGGGAAATCAATCACTCCAAATACATATATAATACCAATTCCACTTCAATGTGGAATATCATGGTATGTGGGTTTAATATAGTGTCCTCCGCTATTACATGGCGCATATGGTCTAATTCGATATACTGATAATTATTTATCATCAAGCACCCAATCAACCATTTTAAATTTAACTATTTAAAATAAAATCAGAAAAAAATCTGATTGAGTGAGAAGATCTCACCTTTGCCCTTTTATTTGCAATCCAAACCATTTCCGACTTGTTTCTTCACAGTTTTAGACCTTGTATAAATAATTTATACAATTTATTAATATTCGAATGAATCGAACAATTCAATTTGCCATTTTAAAATTCTAATTCAACTAATAATTTTGTTTAGATTAATGATTTTAAATTTAAACAAAAAAATTTAAACAAATTTCCTCTTACCAATTCATTTAATTAAGTCGATTTCCCTTTTTAGAATCTTTTAGTGACTATAATAAATTCATTAAGTTAATTGATCATTTTAAATCACCAAATTCATAAATTTAAAATAAACGGATAAATTTAACTGTGTATATATATATATAGAATAGTATATATAGCATTTTAAAATCATATTTTTAATTATACTTTCAAACACTTCAAAATTTCTAATTTTCCAAACTTTATCTATATGTATAATAGTTCTGTAAATAATGAAATAACAATTTTCTTTATTGCAAAAAATTATATTCTCTGCATGCATAATATAAATAAATTCAAAATTGCATACATATATCCTTATTGTATACAGATTAATGACCGAATATTAGAAATTAAATTATGACATCTTTACAGTTATACCTCAATATCGACGCCGGTGATGACGATTTTGCCGCCTCATTGCGTGAATGCCACGACCATGACTGCTTCACGAGTGAACCCTATCCACGGCGACCTAAGTGCCACAGTAGCTTGATTAGAACTGCCGCGTCGACATCGTTGATCGCCTTCACAAAGCGAGCGCGCCACCTGCTGCAGCCACATCCTTCTCGAATGCCGCGTGCGCGAATCTTTAGTCGCACGCGCGAATCTTTAGCCGCGCGCGCGAATCTTTAGCCGTGCCGCGATGCCCTAACTGTTCCCCCTCCACGCGAGCCACGACCCTCCACCTGATCAACGTCGTTCGATCGAATCGCGGCATCAGGTTCGAATCGAACCCAAATCGAGGCACGCGATTCGTCGCCATTTCTTTTTTTTATAATCGAAAGGGAACTAAATTTTCCAATTTTGTGAAGAATGAGAAAGGGGGACACGATTTCATTATTCCCTAGTCGATTTCGAACGAACGAAAGTGGCTCGCCTGGTGTTCGATTCAATTTTGAATGATTAAAGGAAGACGCCATCTTTTTTTATTACAGAGAAGCTCGACATTGATTTTGAACGAAAGAGAGAAAAAAACGTTTTCGTTATTTTATATTTTTTCTCTTCGAGCGAACATGTGTTGCAATTTTTTTGCCAAGTGTAAAAAAAAATGAAACGTATAAAAATTATCAATTGCAAAAGAATATTTATATTTGTTTAATTTTAAATTCAAATTCAAATTGAAATTGCCTCAATAAATGCAACTTACAATCTTGAACCCCAGTTGATGCGTGCCGTTAGATGTTTATAATGTTATATGCCCATTCCGAACGCAATGGGAAAGGTTTCGGGTCCAAATTCGATCATATGGAGAAGATAGCTTTTCGGACCTGGCTTTTATATTGAATTTTCGATTTAATTTCAGCGCATTTGGTTATCGTACGTCCACACGATCACTCCAAACACTATGAAAATTGAAATCCGATAATAATACAATATTACGGATCCAATGGAACTAGTTTCGTCGAATTTCGAGGCAGTGCCTCAGAAGGCTATTTTAAATGTCGATTCAAACAATATAAAATTCAAACGATATAAATTCCAAAACTGAACAAAACATTTGTAAATTCAATTTCAAAATTTCTATTACCTTCAGTATTATCAATATAAATTTTCAAGCATTTAAAATATTTTTAACTAGCATAAAATTTCAGATTTTACAATTTATCCAATTTCCATTTGTGAAATCCAATAATTAATTATCCAAATAAATAATGATATTTGCAATTCGAATCAAATTAACATTCAAAAAATTTAAAATCATTTAAATATTTCAATTTCAAACGTCAAAATATCTGGGTCGTCACATTCTTCCCCCTTAAAAGAATTTCGTCTCGAAATTACTAGTTAAGAAGAATGATCCTCAACCCGTTTACTATTTTTCCAAACCATACAGTTTTATCAATTTGCCAAGACAAATCTTTTTACTAAAGACTCATTATTGCTTCAACTAACCTTTCAAAATCTTCTATAGTTTTCAAACAACAATATTTTCTCGTCAATTCAAATTTAAATTCAAAATTTTAAATTATCCAAATTTCTCAAAAAATTTCTAACTCCCTAAATTTTCAAAAAATTTCACCAGCATCTCCTTTGCACGGCTAGCTCGGTACGACTACAAAATGGCACCACGGGCCCCGAGATTTCAAAAGAAAACGAAAAGCCAAGTGGTTGGACAAGAAAATAATCAAATCTCATATAGAAATTTAAATACATACCTTTTCGAGCAATCCAAATTTATTTTCGAAATCAAGATCCCAATTCCATTTTTCTTTATATCACCTGTATGCTATTTATCAACCATATCCAGTTTCTAAATTCAAAAATCATTTTGCACATTCCATTACAAAAGTTTGAATACTTCTTACACCATTTTTTACTTCACTATTGAAGTTATATATCCATTTTCATTCAATCTTACATTTTCAATTTTATTTGAATTCAATTTACACTTCCAATTCTATTTATATTCAATTTACCTTCTGAATATTGAATTTTTTTTATCAACTATTTCTTATTCACAACTGATTCATATCACTATTTTAAATTAGTTTCGTTTACTAATTCATTACAAATTCCAATTCATTTTTCTCTCATTTCCACCCTTATTATCTTTAGTTCACTTCGAACTAATTTTACAACTTTATTTTATTTCACACAATTCAAATTGGTTTTCAATATTCAGTTTCAATTCCAATTTTATTCTTTTGTTCATTCCTAAAAAATTATTTTCAATTCACCATTTTGGTTTACAACCACTTATATTTAAACTGGATTTCAAATTCCATATGAATTTAATTTACCTTTTATTTATAAATATTGAATTCAATTCATTTCAAACAATATTTAATTTGTCACTGCTTCAATTAGTTTCACTTACTAATTTTATTTCAATACTTCACTTTGTTTATCAAAAATCAAATTTAATTCCAATTTCAATTCTATTTGCTTACAAATTCAAAATGAATTTCAACATCCAATTTTGCTTTCATTTACTTGCAATTGTAAATTTATTTATTTATTCATTCATAATTTTATTTTCCACCTTAATAGATATTATTCCAAAGCATTTAGATAATAAGATTCCAGAGTCTTTTCAACCTTTCAAAATCATCTTTGAAATCAATTCAAATTATCTTTTGAATTTCCAAAACCAAACCCAGTTTGCAAACAACTTCCATATAAAATAATTCAGCAGCAATACGTCTCCTGGAAACTCGAAAATGAACATCGATGATGCTGCAGTCATCACCGAAGTTATTTTCCAACGTCTGAAAAGTGTTTCGAGCTTTTATCCCTTCAAAAACATTTTTCCAAAACCTTTGAAAATTATTTTCAAACCAAAAGGGATTTTAACCTTTTCCAAATTTCAAAATTTTCAAATCCTTTCAAAAACATTTCTAACTATTCCTCTGGAGATCCATTTCAAATTTATAAATCATATTTACATTTACAATTCCAATTGGTATATGGATTTTATTTTTTAACTTTCAATTTTGATCTCAATTTATTATTTCGATTTCCATACAACAATAATTTAGTATTATCATTTCCTAACAACCAAGCAACCATATATTACCGAAAAATTATTTCTTTCATATACGAAAATAATTTGGGCACAGTTATTTCATTTACCCAATTTTAAAAACAATACTGTGTCGGGTTGTTCTATTCAAGTTTTAGAGATCCCTATCAATAATACTCATATTGACCAGAATCCATATACCACTCAACAAACCACTCAACACAATATAAAACAATTTTATATTCGTTAACAAATACGCGCTCATATCTATTTGTTACACTCAAACTCATTCTAGAGTACTATTGACTCTATCTCTAATGAGTAGCACCCACCAGAGCCAAGGTTGTCGCTTAACCAATTGCTCTGATACCACAACGTAACGACCCAATTTTTCGACTTTCGAAAGTCGACATCAATACACCCACTGTATCAAATGCCACATAATCGAATGCCAAAAACCGAACCGTTAGGGTTAAAGAAGAAGAAGATAGAAGAAGAAATAGAAACAATAGCAGAATCTCACATTTCGCAGCGGAATAAATGTAACAGATAAATGAATATCTTTAAAACAAAGAATCATATATGTTATTACATTACATCACATTACATTATCAGAGTGTTACAACAACAAACAGCGGAAAAGAATATAACATATACTAGTGATACGCTTCGCCATCCAGCTTGCTCCTGATCTCCACAGCATCTCTTTTCTGACTTCATTCCAGAATAACCGATAACCTGACTCTAGGCTGCCCGTGTGGAAAATTATGGGCACCTAGAGTTTAGAAAGGGAACAATAAACTCCAGGTCAGTCATAGGATTGGTGTGAGATCTTAAAAGTAGTTATTTTCACAAAGAAAATAAAAAGAAATCCGCTATGCTTTTGGAAAATGAAACTGCCATAAGGCCTCCCGCCATACACACAATGCAAGCGCAGACTTGGAGGAGATTTCTCCTTATGACAGTCAAAAATACTTGATACGCGAAAACCATTTGATATTATTATTAGTGCATAGTGCAGAAAATATTTCGAAAGTATAATATTAATCTTAGCCAACATAGGTACCATTATATTATGCCTGCTATAGCTACCTCCTGAGGAGGCAGGTTATACAATTGCAATCGTAAAGGGCTCGTATTGTTTCTTTGGATTTCCAATAAATGGCCAGGCTAAGAAACTTCCTACTACCACATGGGTACACCTCTGGAGGGACGCCCCGAGAACTTAACCAGCTCTCTGCCAACACAAGGCCGGATTACCTCTGTAACTAGGTAACTACTACATGAATATGCCATCCCCCGGTCGTTTGCGACCTTTATCCGAGGATCCTCAACCATAAAGCAACAACCACAAAGTATAATAAATTTGCTGCAATAACATAGGTAAAATATCTGGGCACCATACCATGATACTACCCTTTTTAAGAAGGAAATGACATACGCTCAGAGGCGCTACTCCCGAATAACCTTGCCGTATCATTCCTGTTTTGACCATTTCCAGGGTGTAAGGTCCGACGAAGTCTCGTCCACAAAGCTACACTTTTCATTAAGTCAGGCTTTTTTTCAAAAGTAAACCGACATTTATTTTTAAACAAAACACCCTTTCCTTTATAAAATTCCCATTATGAATTTTTAGTTTCCAAAATATCCACTAATATACGATTTTTAAATCGTTTTCCAGATATTTACTTCCAAACACCAAATCAAATTTCAAATTGATTTCTAATTTTATTTCCCAATACCAAATCAAATTTCCCAAATCGATTTCCCCAAAAGTTTATTTTAAAACACCAAATCAATTTCAAATCTATTTCCCAATTTATTTCCAAAACACCAAATCAAATTTTCAAATCGATTCCTAAAATTTATTTTAACTCCAAATTAAATCCCAAATTTAATTTCTAAATTTATTTCCTTTTTGAAATAAATTCTGTTATCTCTTTCAAATATTTAAAATCTATATTTTAAATAAATTCTTTAACATTAAATAATATTACTCGAAATCCATTTATTAAACTTTTTCCAAATTTTGGAATTTATTTAATAAGTTTTCAAAATAAAAGTTTATCTATTTAAATTTCTTCCTTTAAATTCACCCAATTCTTTTGAATGAATTTATTATAAATTTTCTACCCAAATTTCAAAATCCAATTTTTATTCTTTCTGGTATCCTATGATACCAAAATATATTCGGCTAAATTATAGCCTTCAACGGTTTCATTCACAATATAATCACACATAGATTATAATTAAATCAACACATATCATATGAAACAAATTCAATTGTTTGAGGAATTCAATGGGATCCCTCCAACCTGCATCCATAGATGTTAGCATAATAATTAAATACCAATTCCACTTCGAGGTGGAATATCACGGTATATGAGATTTATAAAATATCCTCCGCTATTATACGGCGCATAGGGTCTCATCCGCTATATAATGCGAGACATCAATCACTCCAAATACATATATAATACCAATTCTACTTCTAGGTGGAATTTCGCGGTATATGAGTTTAATATAATATCCTCCGCTATTATGCGACGCATAGGGTCTAATTCAATATACTAATAATTATTTATCATACAAGCACCCAATCAACCATTTTAAATTTAAGTATTTAAAAAAAATCAGAAAAAATCTGGCTGAGTGAGAAGATCTCACCTTTGCCCTTTTATTTGCAATCCAATTCAATTCCGACTTCTTTCTTCACAGTTTTAGACTTTGTATAAATAATTTATACTATTTATTAATAGTGAATTGAACAATTCAATTTACCATTTTAAAATTCTAATTCAACTAATAATTCAGTTTAAATTAATGATTTTAATTTTAAACGAAAAAAATAATTTTTAAACAAATTTTCTCCTACCAATTCATTTAATTAAATTGATTTCCCTTTTTAGAATCTTTTAGTGGCTACAATAAATTCAATAAGTTAATTGATCATTTTAAATCACCAAATTCATAAACTTAAAATAAATGGGTAAATTTAAATGTGTATATATATAATAGTCTATATAGAATTTTAAAATCAAATTTTTAATTATACTTTCAAACACTTCAAAATTTCTAATTTTCCAAACTTTATCTATATGTGTAATAGTTCTGTAACTGATGAAATAAAAAATTTCTTTATTCCAAAAAATTATATTTTCTACATGCATAATATAAATAAATTCAAAATTTCATACATATATCCTTACTGTATACAGATTAATAACCGAATATTAGAAATTAAATTAAGACATCTTTATAGTTATACGTTAATATCGACGCCGGCGATGACGATTTCACTGCCTCAATGCATGAATGCCATGACCATGACTGCTTCGCAAGTGAACCCTAGCCACGACGACTTGAGCGCCACAGTCGCTTGACCAGAACTGCCACGTCGACATCGTCGATCGCCTTCACAAACGCGAGCACGCCACCTGCTGCATCCATGGCCTTCTCGAACGCCGCGCGCGCAAATCTTTTGCCGTGCCGCGATGCCCTAACTGTTCCCCCTCCACGCGAGCCACGACCCTCGGCCTTATGAACGTCGTTCGATCGAATCGCGACATCTGGTTTGAATCGAACCCAGATTGAGGCACGCGATTTGTCGCCATTTCTTTTTTTATAATCGAAAGGGAACTCAATTTTCTGATTTTGTAAAGAACGAGAAAGGGGAACACGATTTCCTTATTCCCTAATAGATTTCAAATGAACGAAAGTGGCTCGCCTAGAGTTCGATTCAATTTTGAATGATTAAAGGACGATGTCATTTTTTTTATTACGGAGAAGCTCGGCATTGATTTTGAACGAAAGAGAGAAAAAAACGTTTTCATTATTTTATATTTTTTCTCTTCAAGCGAACACGTGTTACAATTATTTTGCCAAGTGTAAGAAAAAAATGAAATGTGTAAAAATTATCAATTGCAAAAGAATATTTATATTTGTTTAATTTTAAATTCAAATTCAAATTAAAATTGCCTCAATAAATGCAAGTTACAATCTCGAACCCCAAATGATGCGTGCCGCCAGGCGTTTATAATGTCATACGCCCATTCCGAACACAATGGAAAAGGTTTCGGATCCAAATTCGATGTATGGAGAAGATATCTTTTCGAGCCCAGCTTTTATATTGAATTTTCGATTAAATTTCAATGCGTTTGGTTAACGTATGGCCACACGATCACTCCAAACACTACAAAAATTGAAATCCGATAATAATACAATATTACGGATCCAATGGAACTGGTATCGTCGAATTCCGAAGCTGTGCCTCAGAAGGCTATTTTAAATATCGATTCAAACGATATAAAATTCAAAAGATATAAATTCCAAAACCGAACAAAACATTCTTAAATTCAATTTCAAAAGTTCTATTGCCTTCAGTATTATCAATATAAATTTTCAAGCATTTAAAATATTTTCAACCGGCATAAAATTTCAGATTTAACAATTTATCTAATTTCCATTTGTGAAATCCAATAATTAATTATCCAAATAAATAACGATATTTGGAATTTAAATCAAATTAACATTCAAAATTTTTAAAATCAATTAAATATTTCAATTTCAAACGTCAAAATTTCTGGGTCGTCACATATTTACTTAACATCTTTTTATCGACGATTGGTTCGAAGGAATTGGGGTTGGATTTGAGCGACTCTTATTTGAAAACCACTTTGTACGATTGTACGTTCGAAAGTGAGTACATGGAATGATAGTAAATGAATGAAGGGCTGCTTGTCACTAACCCTTGGGGGAAATTTCCTATATCATATATATGTGTGTGACAGTAGTATCTTCATTTGATCTTTGATGCAGGGGCTGATCACTACAAATCCTATGCGTGATTCCCGACAGGATATAGTAGGAGAGTTCCTTTGGTTTGTCCTATCACTAGACAACTAATATGGACAAATGTACGACGTTGCATTTCTAATCACATTGATTGATCTCTATTAAATGTATAATATATTTGGTGGCGGAGAAGGTGATTTCTCTTAGCTTAACACCCTTTCCTATGACATATGAGTTCTGGAGTTATACATGTGTAGAAATCAATTGTATGGTCATGGATTGGCAATGTGGCATTCAAAGAGGGATGTGCTCCATGAAAGGTAATCGTCACCTCGAGCATCATCACCCGGGAATGACAAAAACCAGGTAGATGGGGCATTGCTATGTTAGTTGCTCCTATTAGGATATAGCCATCACCTTTCTAGATTACCTTCTATATTTTAGATTTATTGTGTATGTTGTGGCCACGGATAGGTCGGGAATGACTGAGGTGATGGGATATTCTATACTATCTATGGTAAAGGAAGGCCGGTTTTGTGTTGGTAGAGGTTGGAGCCTCAAGTGCATTTTTCTAGAGATGTACTGTCAAAAGGTAGTCCCTTACCTTGTCATTATACGGAAATCCATTCTTCAATACCTTCTGATTTGATTGTAGAACCTACTTTGTTGCTAGTATGCTGGAATTTAATCAATGTAACAATTTCGGCTAAGATTCATAAGTTAATTTAAAAAATATTTTCAAAAGAATGTCATTAAAAATAATATCACCAGATTTTGCATAGTAAATATTTAGGTTATCATACGTTAAAAACCCAATATGTGTTTATGTGCGGCGTGGTCTTATGAGATACCCTTTGTTTTCAAATATCCATATTTTGTGTTTCTCACACTAGTCCCATGGTTGACCGGGAGTTTATTTTCTTTTTCTTTAAACTCCAAGTGCTCTATTTTTCCAGGCAGCCTAGAAGTTAGGTTTAGTTAGAAGAAATCTGGAAGAGATTGAAGCATGGAATTAGAAGATTCTTCAGTGGACTATTACCTTTTTTCACCACCCTTGTGTACTATTGTATTTCACATTTGTAAGGACAGATATTTGTAAATGTTCATGTTCAACTTTGATAAATGTATTTAAAATTTTCAACTGTAAAGATTATATGTTGAGATAATATATGTTATTCCATTCATGTTAGATTCTGTTATGTCTTTATTTCTTTCTTAGCCTTAAAGAATAGCCTATTCGGCACTTGGATTTGCGATACGTGAATACCGAGGATGTATTATTGTCGATTTCTGAGGGTCGAAGAAACCGGATTTCACATTTGGTATTAGAGCTTAGGTAGAGTGAACACCTAAGCTTGATAGTGGTAAAAGTCTCACCAAAGATATGGTTAGTAATACCCCAGGATGAGTTATTCATTAGAGATAGGGTTAGTAACACCCTATAATGAGTTAAGAGTATAATATAAGATCGCGTATTTGTTAATGATAATATATATAAATGATTTTGTTTTCAAATTATGGTAAATGAAATAATTTTACCTAGGATTACATTTTGAATAAAAAAAAGATATCTTTGAAAATTTTAGTATTGGATGATTAAAATCAAGTTAGGTAAAACTAAGTATAAACACCTTGTAATTAGAATTTCACAGTTTGACTATAAGATGTTTATAACAACACAGAAAGGATTATTAAGATATGAAAACTAGATATGTTGAGGAATGTACATAAGACTAGAATTTTTGAAAAAATGTTTTCAAAAGATTTGAAATAGTATGTTTGGAATGTTTTTGACAAAAGATTTTCGAAGAATTTTAAAGGGGATAAAACATTTTGATATAAAATTCAATTTGTTTCAAAGATTGGTTTGGGGGAAAATAACACCAAGTGCTTGGAAAATCTTTTTCCTTAAGGTATAGTTAAGGCTGATTTATATTAGGATATGCCTATGTGAATAAGGTATTAACAACTTAATATTAGAATGAGTTAGAATAAAAAAAATACTTAGTGCCTATATCTAAGTGATTGCATTTACATTTGTAGAAACCATATGGAGGAAAGTACTCCAAGGGCGAGTCATCATGAGTAGATTAGGGCAAAAAGGATAATCTCATTATCCTCTCGAGCAATGAGAAAGAACCATCGAAGCAGTCACCAAGCAACGTATGGCCTCAGATTGACGAGGAGTGTATCCGAAAATGCTCATCCCACCTGCCACTCCGGAAATGATCATCATATCCGATGATGATAAGTCTGCACATGCCTCAAAAGGAATAAGGATAACTAACCCGGCCAGTTCTGAATCGGAATCCATAGCTGAATCGGAGCCTATGGAGGAGGAATTTGAACCTATGGAGGAGGAATTTGAACTTATGAAGGACCTAGAAACCAAAGTATCAGACCATAGCAGAGTAGATAGCAATGTGATTTAGGAAATGGAAGGAGAACACGTTATCTGACAAGAAGAATCATCCAATTCTTCCATCAACTAGGATGAAACGGAAGGAGACAATGAGGAAATATCCAAGGAAGAAGCTAAAGTGTTTTAAAACCCATGGTGTGACGACCCACCTTTTTGGATGATTCAAGGCGACAACAAATCACACATGTCTGGCTCAAACCATTTAAAAGGGCAGATTATCACTAGGGTTTAATAAGAAAATAGGAGAAAAGAAGGAAAGCAATGCACAAAATCTCACGGCGGAATGACAAAATATAATAATTAAATAAACAGTTCATGAAGCTGTTCCACAATATACATTTGATTTCAATTTTTACAACAAAATTAGAGTACGATCAACAAACTTACCAAAAATATGCAGCAGAAAAATAATAGTAAATTCGATCTAGCAAACTCCATCTCCATCTTCAAGGAATAGTGTATTCAACACTGATGTACTCAGGATGACCCGAGCGTAATGAAAAGACAAAACACTCGAGTCAGAACTAAAAGTTCTTATGTAAGTTAAATCAATAATAAGTAAATATCAGTGTAATAGCTTCAGAGATATTTAAGGGATTTTCCATCTTCTATCAAGTGTACAATATGAGTGCAATAACTTAAGAGATGTTACGGGATTTTCCATCTCCTAGGTATCCATCAAACTCTCTATGAGTAGTAAGTTGCACTACATATGTAGTTTCTATCGATAAAGTACTAAAATAACTTTAAGGTTTTACATTGATCACCCTTAACACATTTTTAAGCAAGTAGTCTATGCAAGTCCTGTAGCACAACCAGTAACGTCGGTAGCCAGTGAGTCCCCTATAGGTACCATACTAAAACAAAATCGTTGTGGGCACATATAAGGATAAAGTATGACAAGGCACGTGACGCAATAACTAAGGTAGGATTCTACCAGTTTACCCTTTCTGGCTGGTCATAACACATCGCTGCAACGACTGCCGACTAAGTCCATCACCCCAAAATCAAATCAAGGTGCACCGATCAAGTCAAAATCAATATAGTAATACGAAGGGGTGATAGCCCCTAAAGGTAGCTAACCCTTTGGCCAGACGTAGGCTCCTGTTTTAGTCATTTCAAATTGACAAAAGTGCCGGGATCATCCATCATCGTTCTCTTTCTTCATTCCAGTAAGCATCGCCAATTCAACCTCTACATTTTGGATAACATCTATCGCGTACATGGTTATTAAAGTGATTCCGGTAGAATAACAAAGACTATGCCATTCATCTAGCCTCAGTCTCTTTAACTACCAAATGTAATTTTTCACATTGAGTGGTTCTTTTAAATTTCAAGAACAAGTCATACTTCATATCAGAATATCAGATTTGCTTAAAATTAATTTCGAACTCAAAACAGGTTATACCTTTATATCAAATATTCATTTTTGAATCAATGATTTAAATCTAAATAGTTCCCACTTTTAAAACAGTTTGGATATTGAAAGTAGATTGAATAATTAAAATAGTTTTAATATTGAAAAATAGTTTGGAACAATTAAAACAGTTTTAAAGATTGAGAATAGTTTTGAATATAAAATAGTTTGAATAATTAGGATAGTTTTTATATTAAAATAGTTTATATTAAAACTATTTCTTTCTTTCACAACAATTTGAAATCATGTTCAAATTCCAAATCACAATGAAATCAATTTTTTAACTTCTAATTGAAGTCAACTTCATATTCAAATTTTAATTGAATCAACCTCAATTCAAACGATTTCAAACTTTACTTCAAATTCAATTTAAACAGTTCTATTCAAATGACTGAAAGTTCCAATTCAGTTCTCATTTTTAAACAACTTAATTTAAATCCATTTCTCATCCAAAACTTGGAAATACCAATTTAAGCCATTTTAATTAAAGTAAATTAAAAGTTTAAATTAAAATTTAAACCTTTAAAATAATTCGTTTTTGAAAAATTTAGATCATATTCTAATTTCAACTTTAGGATTTCAAATTAAATCCTTTAAATAATTTCATTTAAACAGTTTCAATTTCAACATTTCGAATCTCAAATTAGAAAATAATTCAATTCATGTAAATTAAAATTTTATTTTCTTTAAAACAATAGCATGTAAACCAATTCAAATTTAAGATTTGTAACCATTTAATTTAACCAAATCCGGTATTCGCCAAGTGATTAGTTATTTCAATTTTAATTTCATGGATGGATATATATCATTTCAACCCATCTCTAAATGACATAGGTATATATCATTTCAACCTATTTCTTTATTCATTTCGAATATTACAAGTGACAATTTATAAGATGTCAAATAATAAATAGGGTAATAATGGTGACATGTCCAAATAAATAAATAATCATAGATCCAATATATCAATCTGTAGGCATCCAATTGCAATCAACATCCAAATCAACCAATATCACAAAAATTACTAATTATCAAATGTTGGTGTTTAACTAGAAATTAAATTCAATATTAATTTAAATATCTATTTAATTCAATGTAAAATTAAAATTAATTTAATTGCCAACTTAAACTACCAAACAACAACTAATAAAATTTTATCACTTCATATTTCAGTATAACTAATATCAGAAAATTTAGTGTTGCATGAATGGGTTAAATCACTCACTTTTGATTTATAGCCCATTAAAAATCTAACAGAAGCCCAAAATATAAACATTCTACAAGATCAACCAAACCAAGGTCATATTGTTTGGAATTCTGATACAAGTCCAATGGAAGAGACCGCGCATGAATCGGAGCTCGTATGCAAAAGATATTCATGTTAGAAGAAATATTATTAAAATAATAATTAGTACACATTTAAGGAAAAAAATAAAATAAAGTTGAATACTCGTGTTTTTCTCAAGATGAGTCTTTTGGTAAAGATGGAAGAACAAACTAAGATGAGGGCAGGACGTGTAGGAAAAATGAAAAATGAAAAATAAAACTCATGTTTCATAGAAGAAAGCTTTTGAATTTGCAAAAATGAGAGATTTTGATTCAGTCTCATGTTAAAATGATTCGGGAAATAAGGATTTGAAATGGATACCTGAATGTAGGAAATTAGGGGTGACAAAAAAATGAAGGGACAAGTTTAAAACGTGAACAATTTGATGATAAGAATATACCTTCAGTAAAGACTAATTTGAACTAAATGAATATGAGGTGTCAGGAGAAACAAAATGCAAATGAAGAAATAAAGTTGCAGGTTATTTGATAATAAGGAAATGAAGGTGGAGAGACAAAAATGAATGCCAAGTTTTGTTTTGAAAGCTTCAGACATTAATAACGCATAAGGAAATGTATGTAGGAATGAGAAAGTTTGCAACCAAAGGAAAGTGAAATTTCGTAGAATCGACAATAAGGTGGCAAGAATTAAATACAACCTAAAAGTCTAGGCTCAGGTATTAAAAAGAAGGAGAAATGAGCAGATCGAGTAATAATAATGAGGTAACTATTTTAAAACATACATAAAACAATTAATAACAGAAGAAATGAAGGAACCATGTACATCACACAACCTTTTGAAATTAAAAATTTGAGACATTACCAAATTAATTTCACTAACTCAAATTTGTGTCCATGTATTTTTTATCTATGCACAATAAATAAAATTATACTTACCTTAAAAATAAAAAAGTTTAATTTGGTTTTCCTAAAATGATCTTTCATTTCTGTTAAAACACCCTTTCTGTTTAACACAAAATGTGCGTTTCTTTTATTAAATCTATTAATTGCAATAAACGTTATCTTTCATTTTAATTGAAATATTTCAATTACATTAATTGCAATTAATTACAAAGTTAAATTTCAAAATAGACAAACTAAAATGGATAAAAACAGAACAATTGTTTTTATTAGTCATTTAAACATGTTTATAAATTCGTTGTTTATAGACCAAAGTAATAAATAACTTACTTAAATAAATGATTTTCCTATTTTTATAACCATTATGTATGCTAAAACACAGTTCAAATAAATGTATATTTCTTCCTTTAAATCAATCATATTATTCTTTATTATAAGGAAATTGAACTTACATTCACAAGTGAAACATTCGTTTTGTTTAATAAAAATGTTATTTTCATTAAATCAAACTTTCCTTATATTTTCACAAAACATAAGCTACGTTTAATTACACCTATTAATTTACAATTTAATATCCTCTCTCCTATTAATTGAAATTATTCAATTACATTAATTTCAATTGATTACAAAGGTGAAATTAAAAAACAGACAAAATAAATGTGATGGGAAATAATCAACTATTTACTTTATAAATTTAAAAACGTTGTACGTAAACAAAAGTTATATATTCTTACTAAAAAAGATATATTTATTTCTGTAATCATTATCTAAGCTATAATATATTTCAAATAAATAAACATGTGATTTTTGCTTTAATAAAAAGACATTCATTTTATTTCTTATTAAAGTAAACACTTGTTATTTCAAATCTTATTGTTAATATGCAATCCAACATTTTTTTACGTCCATAAATCATAAAACTTTAATTTCTAACAATTTTGAATTTCAGTGTCTTATTTAATTTAATATTTTTAATTGTCAAAAATGTAACGACCCGAAGATTTCGTTAACTAAGTTTGTCATATTTTCCATAATTTTTAATAAAATGAATGTTAGGAATTTGGTGTTGCCATTTGTTCTTATTGAAAGTTAACAATTTAAAATGAGATTTCCAATTCAATAAAATAATGTAAATATTATGGTTTAAATTTTGAATGGAATATGTGAAAACAAGAGTAATTATGGAATAATATGTTATTTATTTAGAGTATTAAATAAAAAAAAATTTAGACAATTTTAATTAATGGTAATAATGCGATATAAGCTAATAAATTTGATCTCAATGCGATAACCATTTAATGAAGGTAATGAAACATGATTTAAAAAAATGTATACTATGTATAAATCAAATAGAAGGAAACAAACGTATATATTGAATTGATTTATGAATAAATACTTTGGATAGTAATTGAATGTACAGTAATGGTAATTTAAAACCTATTTATAGTAAGACTGCATAAGATTCAGTAAATTAAGTGGTGGAAAGATTTTTTCTAGATATACTTTGAAGATGTGAAATTAAAGGTGAATATTAAAATTGGTTAATGTAAAATAACATTGATTAACCGTAATGGGAATAAACTTGAAAATAAAAATTTATGTTACAAGTGGGTGAAAGTAAAGATAAGGGTTAAGAGTGTTGGAATAGGTATATTAGAATAACTATAAAGTGTAAATGTACGTATTTATAGCAACATGAATTATTGAAGGAAAATAATTGGTAAACGAAGTTTGGGCTAAGGAAATGTTATTGATAGTTTTGAAACCTTATTTATTATGGGAAAATAATTTAGCATAAGCAAAACCAATGCAAATATCTAATTTATCAATAAAGCAATAATAATAAATAGTAATCAATGCAAATTATGTAACAATAGAATGTGAAATTTGGGGAATAGACGCAAAGTATATATGAGTTGCTAAAAGTATGCATAATAAGTGCACATTTAATAAATCAATGTCCTGTAGAGGTTGGAGTATGGTTAGTAATAAAAGCTTTTAAAGGAAAAACCTTTAATTTATAAATGAAAATCAATGCATTAAATTAGGTGTAACTGAATGCATGTAAATAATTTTGTAAGAATAAGTTATAAACAATTTATTTGTGCATACCCGATTTAATTGAAATAACAGAAAAGACATGAACTTGATTTGCCTAGGTGTATATATATATATATTGATAAACTATAACTAAATAGAAAGATTGGTAGTAAATAGGATATAAGAAGACAAAGGCAACTAGTAAATTAATAAATGAATTCATAATAATAAGTAGTAATTAATGCATATATATTTGGCATTAGTGATAATTACAAAACTTTACCCATTTATCTAATTTATTTAATTAAATCTAAATCTATGGCAACATTGTTGTAATGATGGTTGTAAGTGAATTTGAATGTAAAAGGGTAACAATTATTTAGGTTAACCATTTTGAGTATGTTAAGTTAAGAATGGCAATCGATTGAAATAAATCTAAATTAATTATTTTGTTTTGGTTAATGTGTTCAAGTTAATAAAGGGGAGTTTATAAGAAATGAAGCATGCACTAATGACATGTGTTATAATTCAAATGTTATTTATACCCATAAAATGTCTATTTACTGAATAGAAAGATTTTTAAATCAATAAGCGAATTTATTGAGGTTCCAATTTATAATTTTTAACGTTTAATGTAGACTCAATTACAAAATTGACTTAAATCGTGCAGTTAGCGTAGATTTGTTTTGTAATTGGAGTAGTTAATCCTATAAGATGAAGTTAATGCTAATTCTATTTATAATTGGACCATTTGTTGATATAGATTATAGAAAGCAAGATGTATAAATTTAATTAAAGTATCAACATTCAACAATTGTAATTATTGAAAATTAAAATGGAAGTTGAGGATAATAAGGTGAAACCATGAACAAATGTTAATGCATCCTTATTACTGGTAAAAGATGAGTATATAAAAGTTTGAAAATCAAAAATAGGTTTTTGAAAACTTAATTTATAATTTCTAAATATAAGGAAGTGGAGAAATTAACACTGCAATGGATAGACTTATCAGCTTTTAATTTACATCTAAATTTGTTTAGATCAATTTGGAAATTAATAAAATTGTGGATATATTTTGAAACGTAAACGAAACGTCTAGATTTACATTTGTATATATGTTAAAATAAAATGTAAATGATAAGGAATTTATTTATTTCCTAAATCCGCAACGTGTGTAATTAATATTATTTATCTTTTGGGACCACTTCCGTTTGCACGTTAAAATTCGTGCACACCTATTCTTTTGCGATCTATCTATAAATAGACGATCAAAAAAACCCTAGCCTCCATCTTCTATCATTTGTCTGTACGTTCTTTTCTTCAACTCCTTCTCCTCCTCAAATGGATGCAAGCCTAGATCTATTTCTATTCAAATTTCAAATGAAAATTCAAACATCTCAGAAAAATTCCAAAAAAAATAATATATGTTGTAGATTTCATCCATACGAATCTACGCGCAGTCTCTGTTTTCGAAATCGATACTCGAGTCAGCGGCAAATCGCGGTCAAAATCAGGAAATTCGAAACCTAAGTCAATTTGGGCGTTTTGATTTGGAGCGACTATTTGCAAATTGGTTTCTGGGTATTGGAGAGCTCGGCTAGGGAAGTCGTAATGGTGGAGGCGCGTCACCATCTGGTGGCTTGGGGCGGTCTAAAGGCACGGTCAAAGATGGGGAGGGCGTGCGTTGAAATGGGTTCATTCTCTGGACGAGCATACGTGAGTTGAGAAGAAGCTTTATGACGTGGCAAGCTTTAATTAGGTTGTTGTTTAATTTTATTTCATTTAATTTTTGTTTCAAATCATTAAAATTGAACAACTTTTTCATACGTTACCCGTTTCGCGCGAAATTTCTTTTGTTAGGATCGTAATTAAATTCCGGATCTGATGACGCTGGTTTGGACAGATTTGGAGACCGTTGGATTTTTGAGTTTAAATTGAATTTAAATTCGATTTAAATTCAAAAGGTGAGTGTTTTAACCCACTCACAACTTCTAAAAGTTTTTATGTTTGTTAAATTTATTTTAGATATGAGTAGAAATTTATTTATGATTGTTTGGCATGTTTTATTCAGCATATCGGTTAATTCGCATTTATTTAATTTAACTGTCAATTTAATTCATTTATTGCATATTAATTGACAGTTAGAATTTATTTATTTGCATATAAACTACTAGTTAAACAGTTATAAATTTAATTGAATATAAAATGTTAGTTAATAACTGTCAATTATTTCTTGTTATATTGTATATATATTGATGGTTGTTAAACTGATAATGTTTGAAATAATTTTGATTGATGATGGGTGAATGGATGTTTTATTGTATATCATTAAACTACAATTTATCATGCATTTTTCATTTCATTCGGGATTGTGGTTTGAAATGATATACAACCGCAAATTTTATTTTTAAATTGCGGATTGAAATGATAAATATCCGTATCACTTGACCATAGGATAGAAAATTTTATACAGGCACCGTGGTCTATATATAAATTATTTTAAAGTGATTTCTATGGTTTGGATGGGATACGGTTTATAAAATTTTTTAATTTTGATATTCTATAAATTTTATTCTTCTATATATACACATATGAAGTTAAATTTTTTGAATTTAAGCTGTGTATAAATCTATTAAATAAAAATGGGAAAATTGAGAAATGGAATTTGATAATTCATATTATATGTTTAAGTTTGGAAAATTTTAAGGTATGATATTTATAACTGGATTTTTCCAAGATAAATTTAAAATGAATATTCTAGTATAATTTAATTGAAGAAAATATTTAATTGCTAGAAATTGGAGTTTTATTTATGGATTTTTATGTAAATATTCAAGACTAAATAATAGAACATTTAATTTGGTTGAAGGAATAAATTCCAACTTTAGTTTTGAAATATTAATACTCCAAATGAATATATATATATATATATATATATATATAGAAATTGAAGTGGTTTTGGAACTTGAAAGTGATATTTAAATTTTGGTTTAGACTTTAAATAAAGAAATATATTTGTAAAGCCATGGAAATTATTTTCTTTACAAAGTAACCTTAAAGTCAAACCATTTATTTTATATACCGTTGAATATCCAAACCATTCAAGTTTTAGAAGTTATGGTTTTAAAATATATGAATTTCGAAATATTATGCTTTGAAAGTATAAGTCAAATATTTGGTTTCCAAATATTTTAAATTTTAAAGCAGTATGATTTTGGAAAAGAAATATATTTGGATAAAATGATATCATATTGTTTTGGGTTTTAAGATGATATCGTATTCATAGTTTTGAAATGGAATTTTTATTCTGGTTTTAAAGTATAAACTATTTTAAATGACCGCGGTGCTATAATAACGATTGGTTGGCAAAGAGACCGGGATCGGATATGGACATACTCTCTGTCGATACCGAAAACCACTTTGACTAACTGTGTATGCGGTGGAGATTCCAGAATGAAGTAGGTTGGTGGCGGCGTTTCCTGTAAGGTAAATACGTGGACCCGACTCCCATGGGTTGGCATAAGGTGGCTAAAACAGGAGCGATTCTCGGGCCAATGAGGTCATTCCTCTGATCGGACACTCCTCTTCGATATTATACTTTGACTTTGGATTGTTTCAGTGGCCACTTTTACTTTGATTTTTGGGGGAGTTTGTTCGAGGTGGGCGGTAGCTGCGGCTATGCGTTTCCATCAGCCCGGATAGCAATTGGTATATCTACCCTGACATTGCCTAGTTGTGCCGTGTCACCTACCCTAGCGCACCTTATACGATTTTGGTTTTGTACCATACCTATGGAGTGCCCTCTGACGACGCCCAGTACGGGGGAGATTACGGTACTGTATAGACTATGGGAATATATTTTGTGTTAAGGGCTATATGGGTAACCCCTTAACGCTATTTAAAAGTAAGTTTATTTTATAAAATAGACACTATTATAATAGCGCAATATACTACATAGTAAATAGTTTAACGGATCCTTAGGAGATGTAAATCCCGAGCATCTCTTGAGTTACTGCACTCATATTTATTTCTGTTAATTTAACTCACATAAGATCTTTTAGTTCTGACTCGAGTGTTTTGTCTTTTCAATTCGCTTGGGTCAGTCCGAGCATTTCAGGATTTGAAGTTTTGGCTCTGGAGGACGAAGACGAAGATTTGTATTACTATTACCTACTATTATTCCACTACACTCATATTTTTCCGCTGCATTGTTATTGGTATGTGTAACTCTGATATGTATTATATAAATGTTTGTAAACAGTTTCATGAACTGTATATTTGATTATTATATTTTATCCTTCCGCTGTGAGATTCTGTTTTGTTTTATTTCTTCTCTGATTTTCTTATTTACCCCATAACAATCCGCCCTTCCGTATGGTTTGAATCGACATGTGTGTCGGTTTAAAGTGTGCGAAAAGGCGGGATGTCACAGTTGGTATCAGAGCTTTGGTTTAGCGATAAACCTTGGCTTTGTGGGGTTTGACTCTTTGTTAATAGGGTAGTAATACCCTATGGGAGTCGCTGAGTGTATATATATGAGAGAGCATATTTGTTAGTGTTATAAAAGATTTTAATATATTGTGTTAATCTGTTTCGTTTTGTATTTATAAATTCTGGTTGATGCATGAGACGCTGTGTCATCAATAGGGATTTCTAAATACTTAATAGGACAGACCGACATAATATCTGTTTTAATATAGGTGAATGAAATAATTTTGCCCATTATATTTTCTATATATAAAATAAATTTTTAAATGATATTATATATATATATTTTGTTGCAATAGATTGGGTGTTAGGAATAAAATTTATATATAATAGGTAAATAAGATTGAATTTAAAATCAATGAAATTTGGAAATTTTAGAACTTAAGTTCGGGATTTTGAAATTTTCTTTCAAAGGATTTTGAAGTATAATAATATTGTTATAGATATTTTCCGATATAAATTTTTCAGTATAATCCGGAAGAATTGTTTTAAAGAAGATTTTTGAGAAAATAAGTTTTGTACTTTCCTCTCTGTCGCTGGAAAATAATTTCGGTGATGGCGACCGCATCATCGACTTTCATTTTCGAGTTTCGAAGGGGAAAGGCCACTGTGGTAAATTCTACTGCAGATTTATTTTGAAATTATTTAAAATAATTTGAAATTTGACCCGGTATTTAATTCTTAAATTTCCATTAATTAATAGTTTAAATTATTTTAGTGAAATAAAAGGTAAGTAATTAATGAATTTAAACCTCTAATTTAGGTAAGAAAATTTATGCAAAGTTATAAAGGGAAATTTGAAATTTTTAACATATGAGACAAAAATAATATTGTTGAACATTAAATCTAATTAAAAGAAGAGATAAAACTTGTATAAGTTCTTTTGCATTCTCTTTAACATATATAACTTACTAAATATGAAAAGTTGAAATGTTAAATAAGTGATCGGAATAGAATATTATACAAGTAGAAATTTTGGAAATAATGAAGTATTCAATGAATTGCTGTTAAATGAGAATTTAATGTTATAAACTTAAGTTATAATTGAAATTTTACCATAATTAAAGGTAAGTACTATAAATAGGTGATTTTAAACTTAAGTAAATAAAACGAAACTCTTTAATAAATAAGGATTGATGTGTATGGTTATAAAATTTAGTATGATTTAAATGCTACTAGTTGAATAAAATGGAAAGTAGGTAATATAAATAAATAACTGTAAACCTTAGGTAATAAATTAATAAAATCCTTTATTTATAAGAATGGATGTTATAAGGTTAAGAATTTAAGTGTAATTAAAAAAAAAGGGTTACTGTAATATAATATAATAGCATGTAAGCATTTAATAAATGATTGAATTTGAGAAGTGTATTAAATGTAATACAAATAAAAGAGACTTACATAACCTAAATAAAATAAAAATAATGGTAAGTAATAAGTAGAAATAAGGAAACAACCATTGAATGAGAAATAAAATTTGAAGTTTGTTAGAAATAAATGTAAATTATAAAAAGGAAAATTTATGTGGGTTGAATAAAAGAAAGGAAATCAAACAATTAAAGTATGTAATGAATTTATATAAGTTGAATTGATTTGTTGGTAAATCGATATTGTTTACTTTATAGTTGGCTGGGTAAGGAAATTTGAAGTTGTTGGATGAATAAATAATCTATTTTTGTCCCATCTAAGACTGTTGAGTAAATGATGCACTGGATAGTTATTTTTCATTCCGTACCATTTCAAGTTTTGAACCCGAACAACTATTTGCTTGTTTGATTGAATGGTTGTTTTGTTTTGTTGTGTATACTGTTTGTCGAAATTGATTGTTGTTAGTAGTTGAAACCATGAAAATATTTCACTTTATATAAATAGTTAACCTTTTTAGATTATATAAGTGAAATGCAGGTATGGAAGCAATTGTTACTGCTTTTGTTTCCATAAATTAAGCGTAATTTGCCCAACAAATAGGTACGTGCCCGGTTTACGTTTTGTAGCGCTATTTTTATATATTTTCCCATGTTGGGATATACTATTTTGAATATTCTATATGATACTTTGTTATATTTTGGTATTATATTTTCCTGAGCCTCTCCGTACAAAGGAGACTCTGCCAAAATTTTCCATAAATTTTGGACTTAGAATTATGTTGAAAATGTTTTCCAAACTTTAATTATTTAAGTATAAAAGGATATAATGATTATAAAACGGGTATATTTTTAATAAATTTATTAAATTACTGTTTATAAGTTAAATATTTTGAATAAGATGTATTGTTATTTAATTCTTTCTTCTCCCTTCTTTGCCTTTTCTGGGACGAAAATTTTTGAGTGGGGGAGAGTGTAACGACCCGAAATTTTCGTTAACTAAATTTGTCATATTTTCCATAATTTTTAATAAAATGAATGTTAGGAATTTGGTGTTGCCATTTGTTCTTATTAAAAGTTAACAATTTAAAATGAGATTTCCAATTCAATAAAATAATGTAAATATTGTGGTTTAAATTTTGAATGGAATATGTGAAAACAAGAGTAATTATGGAATAATATGTTATTTATTTAGAGTATTAAATAAAATAAAAAATTAGACAATTTTAATTAATGGTAATAATGCGATATAAGCTAATAAATTTGATCTCAATGCGATAACCATTTAATGAAGGTAATGAAACAGGATTTAGAAAAATGTATACTAGGTATAAATCAAATAGAAGGAAACAAACGTATATATCAAATTGATTTATGAATAAATACTTTGGATAGTAATTGAATGTACAGTAATGGTAATTTAAAACCTATTTATAGTAAGACTGCATAAGATTCAGTAAATTAAGTGGTGGAAAGATTTTCCCTAGATATACTTTGAAGATGTGAAATTAAAGGTGAATATTAAAATTGGTTAATGTAAAATAACATTGATTAACCGTAAATGGGAATAAATTTGAAAATAAAAATTTATGTTACAAGTGGGTGAAAGTAAAGATAAGGGTTAAGAGTGTTGGAATAGGTATATTAGAATAACTATAAAGTGTAAATGTACGTATTTATAGCAACATGAATTATTGAAGGAAAATAATTGGTAAACGGGGTTTGGGCTAAGGAAATGTTATTGATTGTTTTGAAACCTTATTTATTATGGGAAAATAATTTAGCATAAGCAAAACCAATGCAAATATCTAATTTATCAATAAAGCAATAATAATAAATAGTAATCAATGCAAATTATGTAACAATAGAATGTGAAATTTGGGGAATAGACGCAAAGTATATATGAGTTGCTAAAAGTATGCATAATAAGTGCACATTTAATAAATCAATGTCCTGTAGAGGTTGGAGTATGGTTAGTAATAAAAGCTTTTAAAGGAAAAACCTTTAATTATAAATGAAAATCAATGCATTAAATTAGGTGTAACTGAATGCATGTAAATAATTTTGTAAGAATAAGTTATAAACAATTTATTTGTGCATACCCGATTTAATTGAAATAACAGAAAAGACATGAACTTGATTTGCCTAGGTATATATATATATATATTGATAAACTATAACTAAATAGAAAGATTGGTAGTAAATAGGATATAAAAAGACAAAGGCAACTAGTAAATTAATAAATGAATTCATAATAATAAGTAGTAATTAATGCATATATATTTGGCATTAGTGATAATTACAAAACTTTACCCATTTATCTAATTTAATTAAATCTAAATCTATGGCAACATTGTTGTAATGATGGTTGTAAGTGAATTTGAATGTAAAAGGGTAACAATTATTTAGGTTAACCATTTTGAGTATGTTAAGTTAAGAATGGCAATCGATTGAAATAAATCTAAATTAATTATTTTGTTTTGGTTAATGTGTTCTAGTTAATAAAGGGGAGTTTATAAGAAATGAAGCATGCACTAATGACATGTGTTATAATTCAAATGTTATTTATACCCATAAAATGTCTATTTACTGAATAGAAAGATTTTTAAATCAATAAGCGAATTTATTGAGGTTCCAATTTATAATTTTTAACGTTTAATGTAGACTCAATTACAAAATTGACTTAAATCGTTCAGTTAGCGTAGATTTGTTTTGTAATTGGAGTAGTTAATCCTATAAGATGAAGTTAATGCTAATTCTATTTATAATTGGACCATTTGTTGATATAGATTATAGAAAGCAAGATGTATAAATTTAATTAAAGTATCAACATTCAACAATTGTAATTATTGAAAATTAAAATGGAAGTTGAGGATAATAAGGTGAAACCATGAACAAATGTTAATGCATCCTTATTACTGGTAAAAGATGAGTATATAAAAGTTTGAAAATCAAAAATAGGTTTTTGAAAACTTAATTTATAATTTCTAAATATAAGGAAGTGGAGAAATTAACACTGCAATGGATAGACTTATCAGCTTTTAATTTACATCTAAATTTGTTAAGATCAATTTGGAAATTAATAAAATTGTGGATATATTTTGAAACGTAAACGAAACATCTAGATTTACATTTGTATATACGTTAAAATAAAATGTAAATGATAAGGAATTTATTTATTTCCTAAATCCGCAACGTGTGTAATTAATATTATTTATCTTTTGGGACCACTTTCGTTTGCACGTTAAAATTCGTGCACACCTATTCTTTTGCGATCTATCTATAAATAGATGAGCAAAAAAACCCTAGCCTCCATCTTCTATCATTTGTCTGTACGTTCTTTTCTTCAACTCCTTCTCCTCCTCAAATGGATGCAAGCCTAGATCTATTTCTATTCAAATTTCAAAGAAAATTCAAACATCTCAGAAAAATTCCAAAAAAAAATTATATGTTGTAGATTTCATCCATACGAATCTACGCGCAGTCTCTGTTTTCGAAATCGATACTCGAGTCAGCGGCAAATCGCGGTCAAAATCAGGAAATTCGAAACCTAAGTCAATTTGGGCGTTTTGATTTGGAGCGACTATTTGCAAATTGGTTTCTGGGTATTGGAGAGCTCGGCTAGGGAAGTCGTAATGGTGGAGGCGCGTCACCATCTGGTGGCCTGGGGCGGTCTAAAGGCACGGTCAAAGATGGGGAGGGCATGCGTTGAAATGGGTTCATTCCCTGGACGAGCATACGTGAGTTGAGAAGAAGCTTTATGACGTGGCAAGCTTTAATTAGGTTGTTGTTTAATTTTGTTTTATTTAATTTTTGTTTCAACTCATTAAAATTGAACAACTTTTTCATACGTTACCCTTTTCGCGCGAAATTTCTTTTGTTAGGATCGTAATTAAATTCCAGATCTGATGACGCTGGTTTGGACAGATTTGGAGACCGTTGGATTTTTGAGTTTAAATAGAATTTAAATTCGATTTAAATTCAAAAGGTGAGTGTTTTAACCCACTCACAACTTCTAAAAGTTTTTATGATTGTTAAATTTATTTTAGATATGAGTAGAAATTTATTTATGATTGTTTGGCATGTTTTATTCAGCATATCGGTTAATTCGCATTTATTTAATTTAACTGTCAATTTAATTCATTTATTGCATATTAGTCGACAGTTAGAATTTATTTATTTGCATATAAACTACTAGTTAAACAGTTATAAATTTAATTGAATATAAAATGTTAGTTAATAACTGCCAATTATTTCTTGTTATATTGTATATATCTTGATGGTTGTTAAACTGATGATGTTTGAAATAATTTTGATTGATGATGGATGAATGGATGTTTTATTGTATATCATTAAACTACAAGTTATCATGCATTTTTCATTTCATTCGGGATTGTGGTTTGAAATGATATACAACCGCAAATTTTATTTTTAAATTGCGGATTGAAATGATAAATATCCGTATCACTTGACCATAGGATAGAAAATTTTATACAGGCACCGTGGTCTATATATAAATTATTTTAAAGTGATTTCTATGGTTTGGATGGGATACGGTTTATAAATTTTTTTAATTTTGATATTTTATAAATGTTATTCTTCTATATATATACATATGAAGTTAAAAATTTTGAATTTAAGCTGTGTATAAATCTATTAAATAAAAATGGGAAAATTGAGAAATGGAATTTGATAATTCATATTATATGTTTAAGTTTGGAAAATTTTAAGGTATGATATTTATAACTGGATTTTTCCAAGATAAATTTAAAATGAATATTCTAGTATAATTTAATTGAAGAAAATATTTAATTGCTAGAAATTGGAGTTTTATTTATGGATTTTTATGTAAATATTCAAGACTAAATAATAGAACATTTAATTTGGTTGAAGGAATAAATTCCAACTTTAGTTTTGAAATATTAATACTCCAAATGGATATATATATATATATATATATATATATATATATAGAAATTGAAGTGGTTTTGGAACTTGAAAGTGATATTTAAATTTTGGTTTAGACTTTAAATAAAGTATTTTCTTTACAAAGTAACCTTAAAGTCAAACCATTTATTTTATATACCGTTGAATATCCAAACCATTCAAGTTTTAGAAGTTATGGTTTTAAAATATATGAATTTCGAAATATTATGCTTTGAAAGTATAAGTCAAATATTTGGTTTCCAGATATTTTAAATTTTAAAGCAGTATGATTTTGGAAAAGAAATATATTTGGATAAAATGATATCATATTGTTTTGGGTTTTAAGATGATATCGTATTCATAGTTTTGAAATGGAATTTTTATTCTGGTTTTAAAGTATAAACTATTTTAAATGACCGCGGTGTTATAATAACGATTGGTTGGCAAAGAGACCGGGATCGGATATGGACATACTCTCTGTCGATACCGAAAACCACTTTGACTAACCGTGTACGCGGTGGAGATTCCAGAATGAAGTAGGTTGGTGGCGGCATTTCCTGTAAGGTAAATACGTGGACCCGACTCCCGTGAGTTGGCATAAGGTGGCTAAAACAGGAGCGATTCTCGGGCCAATGAGGTCATTCCTCTGATCGGACAGTCCTCTTCGATATTATACTTTGACTTTGGATTGTTTCAGTGGCCACTTTTACTTTGATTTTTGGGGGAGTTTGTTCGAGGTGGGCGGTATCTGCGGCTATGCGTTTCCATCAGCCCGGATAGCAATTGGTATATCTACCCTGGCATTTCCTAGTTGTGCCGTGTCACCTACCCTAGCGCGCCTTATACGATTTTGGTTTTGTACCATACCTATGGAGTGCCCTCTGACGACGCCCAGTACGGGGGAGATTACGGTACTGTATAGACTATGGGAATATATTTTGTGTTAAGGGCTATATGGGTAACCCCTTAACGCTATTTAAAAGTAAGTTTATTTTATAAAATAGACACTATTATAATAGCGCAATATACTACATAGTAAATAGTTTAACGGATCCTTAGAAGATGTAAATCCCGAGCATCTCTTGAGTTACTGCACTCATATTTATTTCTGTCAATTTAACTCACATAAGCTCTTTTAGTTCTGACTCGAGTGTTTTGTCTTTTCAATTTGCTCGGGTCAGTCCGAGCGTTTCAGGATTTGAAATTTTAGCTCTGGAGGACGAAGACGAAGATTTGTATTACTATTATCTACTATTATTCCACTACACTCATATTTTTCCGCTGCATTGTTATTGGTATGTGTAACTCTGATATGTATTATATAAATGTTTGTAAACAGTTTCATGAACTGTATATTTGATTATTATATTTTATCCTTCCGCTGTGAGATTCTGTTTTGTTTTATTTCTTCTCTGTTTTTCTTATTTACCCCATAACAATCCGCCCTTCCGTATGGTTTGAATCGACATGTGTGTCAGTTTAAAGTGTGCGAAAAGGCGGGATGTCACAAAAAATATGGGTTGTTACACATGGGAGGTTGGGATGCAAGGACTCGAAGAAATAGCTAAAGGTGAAGTAATGCAGGAAGTACCTGTTGGTCTCGGTCACGTTCCATGGAACAAGCCATGATTATCTTATGTTGAAGGAGAGATGCAGCAATTGGAAGATGGAAATGATGCGGATGGCGAGCATGAGAGTGAGGAAGAAGGGATTGGAGAAGTTATGATATATTTCATAAATTGGAACGCCCCATCGGCCTCCGATTTTGAAAAACGAGGAAGATGATGAGTATGATGGTTGAAGGTAGTTTTCTATCTATCTGCATTGGTATATCTATATATAGCTTATGTATGATGTGAGATGAGATGTTATGCTGGTAGGGCGATGTATAGTATTAGTGTTATGTATCCTACTATAGGAGTTATATGCTTTAGGTATGACCTGTGTCAAAAATTGGAATAATGTAAATTATGAAGTGTATGATATAAATATGCTATTTCATTTTCAACTTCATTCATTGCAATTGCATAAATCTCTTAAATGAATAAATAAGAATCAAAAAGGAATTTTGCAAAACATTTTGAAAAAGATATATTTATATATACATGTAAAGGAAGTTTTGATTAATAAAGAGGTATTAATAAATAAGTAAGTTTTAACTAACAATGAAGTTTTATTTATACAAAAATATTGCAATTAATATTGATTTAAAAGAAGTAAAAGATAATATAAGAGGTTTATTATAATAAAAGGTAAGTTATCTTTTAACTTAAATGATTTCTTGGAAAGATTTATAAATATAAAGAGTGTGGATTATTTCGTCACACAATTCTGATCCAAGATTCGAGTGTCGAACATTAAAGTGTTTACACTAGTCCGAAAAAGGATTTATCACTCGATTCTTGATGACGAACGTTAATGAGGTTTGTGGTGAGTTTTCTATCATTGTTGAGAGCTATGCAAGGAAAACTAAAATTTTGATCTGAAAGCCCGACTAGAGTCTGCACTAGAGGATTGGGGGATCAATACTAGTCTGGAAGCAAAATTGTGAATTTGAATAGTAGATCGAATCAGATATTTCATATGAATGATCTATATATATCGTACAGGTGTAAGTTTAAAATTAAATGTTTTGGGGAAATACCTTTGTGTTTTGTGTTGTAATTTCAAGGACGAAATTCTTATAAGGGGGAAAGTATGTAATGACCCGTAATTTGATCCTTTAATTAAAGATATTTAAATTATATTAAATATTAAAATATATATTTTTTTAACAAATAATCAAGTTTTAAGTAATGAATATAATGAACTTATTTTGGAAAAAAGTTCACAAAATATACATTTCAAAAAAATGTCGATAAAATGGTCGAAAACTGTTTTATCGATAAACAGCTCTATAATCGTAAAATGTTGGACGTGGAAGTGGATACATAAACTGATTTTTGTAATTGAACAAGAACCAGTGATGCCCTTATATTTAAATACCGGTTTATGAATTTAAATTGAGATTTACTGATTTAATAATTATTATAGTTATTCAAATAATTGTTTTTAAATGATAACAATTCATTTTAAATAGTTATAAAGTGATAATGAATCATTTATAATAGTTTATAAAAACATATACCTGATTTGAGAATATAAGAAAATTCATATTGCTTTATTGATATAATAACACTATTTGTAAACGATTGTTTAATATCAATTTATATGGTTTTATTAATCAAATGTAATCATTTAATTAATTAATAACAATAAGAAATGAGTTTTCAATTTTTTTTTACATTTATATGTGAATTAATTTATAAGTGAAAATATGACCGGTAATCGGTTTTTCGATTTTCAACTGTTTAACGAACAGAAGTTGTTCAAAAATCGTTGCAACCTTGTTTGTATGTCATGTGCACATATATAACATACACATGCACACTCTAACATGCACATGAACATATATACATATACACTTAAATATACATATATTACTGAATATCAAGACATTTTCCTAAAAATTTAATACTTAAGCAACCCAAAAGCATCCATCAACTACCTTGCGCCATATTACCTCAAGCATATGGAGGCATAATGGGGGAGGTTTGTCGTGCATTTGGAGGAGATGTACAGGGTATGTGCAAGGGGAAGATGTGTAATTTTGCATTTAGATATTTATTTCCAAAATTTTCCTATAATTAACCACTCTTTTCTTCATAAATTCCTAACACTTATTCTTCATCTTCTCCCTCCACTTTCATGCTTTTTTATTGGCTTTCTATGTTAATAAAATTTTGAAAAAAATATTTTTGGAAATAAATTAAATTATTAGTGTGTGTGTGTATTAGTATAAACATCTTAAAACCACTTCAAATCGCTCCTTTTTCCCCTTCATATCCATGACCACCACCACTTCTTCATTTGGCCGAGCCAATCACTACCTCTACACCTAGGCCGTGAGCACCCAAGGCTTCAAGGACCAAGGACAAGCCACGCATGAAGGAGAAGAGCAGGTGTCGTGATCTTTCATTTCAAGTTAGCAAAGCTATAGACAAATCTAGTTAGTATATCATCAAATGAAGGTGGGAAAACACCACTTATATATATATATATATACACACACTTCGAATGATAATATGATATGTTGTTTGGTTGCTTTGCTTGATCATCAAGTTTTGATGTTGATTATATGTTTATTTGATGTTGAAATGATTCACGTATAATATACATCGAAAATCACAAAGGAAATCACTTCCCTTTAGTAAATAAAATGGAGTATATGAGATTGATAAACCTCTTTTAAATGGTTTATAAAATTTTTACATACACCGAAATCCAATTTGGTGAAGTATTGACAGGTTATGAAAACTAAGTCAAAAAAGGCTCATCGCGTAAAGACAGTTCGCGATTTCATGCCATAAAAAGTTAAATCCATTATACGATGGAATCAAACTCGGAATTCTTTATAATAAGAATTTTTTGAGTTTCTATAATCATAGTTTTCAACCAAAATAAGAAAATTGAGATTTCGTTTAGTAAATTTTGAAATATGAGCAAATCAAATTTTCAAAATAGTCGTGCATCGGCAGTTCGGAAACCAAAGCGATAAATTCTTTATACTCGATATTTTTAATTCTTTAAAAGTATGGAATAAATTCTATAAATGTTTTAAAATGTTTTAAAAGAGATTTGAGTTATAAAAATGGATTTCTAAACGACCGAGAAGTTGTTTTGATCAAATAAGCTTTGAAAACACTATTTGCACCACTATTTGCATCACTTTTAATAACTTTTAAAATATGTCTTTAAACTTAACAGTTCTTTTCCGAATCTTTTATAAGTGTTTTCAATGAATGATTAAGTGTTTTAATAATGATTTGGAGGTTTTATAGTTTATTTAAAAGAGTTTAAATGATTTGAAAAAAAGCGGTTATAAATAAAATGATTGAATCTTGGCTCTAAAAGCCGATGAGTAGACTGGAATTCTCTATTCGTAAGATCCGAATATGGGGTACTTAAACGAAGGAGATGTTTAGGAGCTACTAGTGCCTTGACTCACCTGGCCTCTTTCCTAGGCGAGGTATAGATAAGGTCAAAATGTCGAAAATGAGATTAGTATAAAAGATTCAAATTTACAAATTTAATTTAATATAACTTGGATTATATGAAGATAATCTTTTTATGCTTGGTATTAAATTTCAAGGAGGGAACCCGTACTATCTATGTGAACTTAAAAGGTGATTTCACTATTATTCGATGGATAGTAAAGGTTGAATGCGGAAATTGATATTGAGTTGAATTGGTATAATTTCTATCACCCTTTTTTAACTCAATAATGTTTTCCAATATGACTTATAAATATGTTTTGGTATTTCCAAAGTTAAAGAGAGGTTCAAGATTCCATGTATATCGATAAGAAATGTTTTAAAAATATATATCTAGAAGATATTTCTAATAAAAAGAAAGTAATTAATAAAATGACAAGCACCATTTAACTTAACATCTTTTTATCGATGGTTGGTTCGAAGTAACCGGGGTTGGATTTGAGTGGTTCTTATCCAAAAAACCACTTCAAACCAATATATATTCGAAAGTGAAGAGATGGAATGATAGTAAATGAATAAAGGACTGCTTGTCATTGACCCTCGAGTGAAATTTCTCATATCATATATATGTGATAATAGTATCTTTATTTGATCTTCGTTGTAAGGGCTTCTTGCTACTAATCCTAGAGGTGATTCTCGATAGGATGTAGTAGTAGAGTTCCTTTAGTTTGTCCTATCCCTGAACAACTTGTATGGATGAATGTATGACATTGTATTTCAAATCACATTGATTGATCTCTATAAGCGTATCATCTATTTGGTGGTGGAGGAGGCGACTTCTCTTAGCTTGACACCATTTCCTAAGACATATGAGCGCAGAAGGTATACATTTGTAGAAATCAGTTGTGTGATCATAGATTGGCAATGTGGCATTCAAAGAGGAATATGCTACATGAAAGGTAATCGTTACCTCAAGCCTCATCACCTATGAATGAAAAAAACATGGTAGATGCGACATGGCTATGTGGATCGCTTCATTTAGGATATGGTCATCACTTTTCTAGATTACCCTTTATATTTTGGGTTTGTTAGGTATGCTATGGTCACAGATAGGTCGGGAACGACCGAGGTGATGGGATATTTGGTAAAACCTATGGTAATGGTAGACCGATTCTGTGTTGGTAGAGGTTGGAGCCTCAGAAGCATTTCTAGAGATGTATTTTCGAAAGGTAGTCCCTTACCTTGTCATTGTATGGAAATTTATTCTCCAATAAGTGCCTTTGGAATTGATTGTAGAGCGTACTTTGTAGCTATTATGCTGAAATTTAATCAATATACTAATTTTGGCTAAGATTCATAAGTTTATTTGAAAAGTATTTTCAAAAGAATGTCATTAAAAATAATATTACCGGATTTTGAGTTGTAAAGATTTTGGTTATCATAAGGTAAAAACCCATTTCGTGTTTATGTGTGGCATGGTCATATAAGATACCTTTTGTTTTTAAATATTTTTACTTTGAGTTTCTCACATTACCATGGCTGACGTCGAGTTTATTTTCTTTTCCCTTAAACTCTAGGTGCCCTATTTTTCGGGTAGCCTAATAGTCAGGTTTAGGTAGAAGAAATCTAAAAGAGCTCGGAGTATGGAATTAGAAGATTCTTCAGTAGATTATTACCTCTTTTTCACCACTCTTATGTACTATTATATTCTGCATTTGTAAGGACAGATATTTATAACTGTCCATGTTTAACTCTGATAAATGTATTTAAAATTTTCCACTCTATAGATTATATGTTGAAATAATACATGTTATTCAATTCATATGAGATTCTGTTTTGTCTTTATTTCTTTCTTACCCTTAAAGAACCGCGTCTCTTGCACTTGGACATGCGGCACGGAAATACCGAGGAAGTATTAATGTCGATTTTCGAGGGTCGAAGAAATGATTCTTCAGAGTTATAACTTTCCATAAATTACCAAAAAATGAGACTTTGCTCTGTTTGAAATTCCATAAAAGGATTTTTGAAATTAATAACATTTAGTTAAAATTGTTTAACTAAATAATCTAAAGTTAGCTGATAAATAAAATACATATGTGTGTGTGTGTATCTCTGTGCATGTAACTATAACGGTTATAGTGTAAATATTCCATGTCAAATGTTATAATTAAATAATATAAAATTAATTAAATGTTTATTAATTAAATTAATTGAATAAGATTTAATTAACAGAATATTATACATAAGACTATTATATAAGTTAAATAAATTATAAAAGTCACATAATAATAAAACTTTTATAATATAAAAGTATAAATTAAAGGTAGAACATCAAGAAATTCTAATAGACTTAAGGGATAAATGCATATGTATTGTACGTACACCATGATTTCTTATGTGTTTGACACTTGAATCACGAAGGTACCTCTATATTATTCCATTAGTCGATGTCACTTAATATAATATATTAAATATTATGAATCTTTAATATAAAGTTCTCATATACTATTTATATATTAATAGATTACTTTCATACTTCTTAGTTGTTGAGCTTTCCTCAAGAAAGGGATGTCACATGTAGCACAACTAATATATAGGATACATGAGGTAAGATAATATACATATTTGTTGAGATTTCCTCAAGGCATCTGCATTATACCTAGCCGTCGAGAAATGGTAGGTTTGAGTGAATAATATTTATTTATTTATTGAGCTTTCCTTAAGGTAATGATAAGATTAAGGCAAGGAATAACAGGTTAGGAGTTTGTATATGACACAATCGATAAGGAGTTATCTATCGTATGCGAGAGTATGATTTGCTGAGGTTTTCTTAAGTTTAGAATGTTGGTATATGAATCCTAACACGCACTAGTGAAGTCTAGAGACTTTTATGTTTTGTCTTCGGTTTGGGGAAATAATCAAATCTACCAATTTTAAACCTTGTAGAAAAATATTTATACCCAAATTGTTCTCTGAAAGTGACAAATTTATCGGACCGAATTATGTCGATTGGCTAAGTGCGATTAAGATAATATTGATTTATGAACGTCTTTAGTCATTGTTATGGGCAATTTTTGCCCATGAGATTGAAGTTCGTGGAAGCTAATAGAAGGCAAGGATGGAAGGCAAGGAGGTGAGATAGTGTTCCGCCACCATCTCTTAGGCTCGGTACCAACCCTTCAACCACCATCTCTTATGCTCGATACCCTGAGGTATAGATCGATATTTTCTATTTGATACCCTAGGGTACCGATCAAGATATCTTAATCGGTATCTGAGGGTATTGATTAGGATATCTTGTTCGGTAAGTCAAGGTATCGATCATGATTCCTCGTCCAGTGCATCATGGGTGTCAAACTAAAGACATTTTCTTGAGCAAGGAGGGTGCCAAACCAAGGAGATAAGCATGAACCGGACCAATTCTTCAACTGATCGATCGAACCAAGAGGAGCCAAGTCAAATAGGAGCATGCAAGTTAGCCAATAACTTGCATATATCCATCCAAGCCGAAGTAACACCCTCCGAACCAAGTTTCCAACCAAGCCTAGTAGTGTAAATATGGAAAGAAATCTTCATATATTTGGAAATTAGCAAACATATTCCAGATTCTCGAGAATATTCCCACTGAGCGAGATATATAAGGAAATATCCTAATTAATGACACCACCTCATTATCCATATAAATATTCAAGCATTTGGCATTCAAACAACAACTTCTTGGGATCTACAAAGCTCCAAGCTACATAAGCACTTGCATGGGGGAACTCAGATCACCTTTTTTCTATTAAAAATCATTGTACTCTTCATCAATTACTTATAATATCAGAAATATAAAAGAAAGGAATGAAAACAAATAGTAGGCGTGCGAAGCCACTATAACACTTAGTGTATTTTACTATTTAAGTGTTTTGTTATTCCTTTACTTCGCTATGAAAAGTCGATTAGAGATGTTTGCCCATTTTTTATGAAATTTTTTTTGTTACTTTCACCGAGAGGGCTTTCTCAACCTTTCCCAACATTCCTCCTAAATCTTAGAGCAAGACAAACGCTACCAACAGGAGTGCTGCCGCAACACGGTAGAACAAGATAACCATTCTTCCAGTACTCCAACTCAGATGCAACCATTAGAGGTGACTTAGACATAGTTGTAGCGATCCTTAATACCCTTATGGCCATCTAACAACAGCTATTATAGATCAAATCATGACATTCTTGGGGCAAGCGCCACCAGTCGCACACAGCGCCGAAATCAGAGGAAGTGCCCAGGCTCGAGGGTCCAGAGGACTAAAGGGATCACGCTCTAGTAGTGATTCAAATCAGAAGAATCAAGTAGAGCCGAGGAAATAGGTCGAGTGAAGGTTCAACCGTGCATCACACCCAAGGACCAATTTGTTGCTAAACCGAACAGGGGAGGTAATGGACCATTGTTGGTTACTGCTAAACCTCTCCGACCTAGGCAGCGCTCTCCAGTCTTGGCAGTGGAAACCACTGGTAGAAGATGAGCTCATCGCAGTGAATGATCTCGAAGCAAGAAGCGAGGCCAAGGCCATAGAATTAGTCATTGTAGGAGGTATGAAAGAAGCCTCTCGTTCCAGCAAAGGAGGTCAAACCAGCTCTGCCCATCCCTCGAACTGGAAGATCTATAACACTACTTATCAGGGAATGTATTCACCGTGAGCAAAAGGGATTGATGTAAGAGTTGGTAACATATTTTTTGTAGAGGTAGAGGCTACTCAGAATCCTAGAAGCTTTAAGATGCCAACAATGGATTTGTACCAAAGCCTAACTGGTCTAATAGTGCACCTACAACGATATACACAACATACGCTAATGAGCAGGGCAATGAAAGAAGTTATGTACCAATGTTTTCCCATTTTCTTATCAGGCTCAGCAACAATATGGTCCACCGTCTTCCTCATAGCATGATACACTCATGGAAATGTTGAAGGAAAAATTCATCAGCCAATTTTGAGTTCATATAGAACAACTTGAAGACCCGAATTCTTTGTCGAATGTGAAACAAAGGAAGGATGAGACTCTATGGTAATACTTGCCCTGTTTCAATGTTATGACCCCTAGCACCCAAAATGCTAATAAGCATTTAACCCTTATGGCCTTATGCAGTAGTGTTCATCAGGACATGAATATGGCTCAAAGATTAACTAAAGAGAAGTTGGCTACTCTTCAGGACTTCTTTGATGAAGCTGTAAAGTACGTGCGATTAGAGGAAGCTGTGCTAGGGCAGTAGATTTGCTGAACTGTCAAAATCTTCTAATAGTGTGAATGCCATGGTCCAGAATGATGATGGTAGTGGCATACAGAAAAAGAAAAACTATAACCTTAGCAATTTCGATGGGAAGAAAATAGAACGAAGGAGATTCAGGCCTGGTAGGAGATTTGACACCCATACAGACCTAAATGATACTATATAAAACATCTACTTGACCACTCAAGCAGAGCTTGAGTACAACAAGCCTACTCCAAAAAAAGAAACAATGGCTGAAAGAACCTCTGGGGAAGTACTGCTGGTTCCATGAGTCTAATAGACATAACACCAACGAATGTCGCCATTTACGAGACTTAATCGAAGAACACATCGGGAAGAGGAAGCTATAGTGGTATGTCAAGAATCTAGAGGCAGTTCCCTCTCCCAAGAAGCAGGCCCTAAGGCAACCCCTATCCGAGAATGGAGGCAAAGGATCTAGTGTCAACTGTGCGAAAGACAGAAGGCTAGTAACTAATACCATAACAGGAGTGCCTCATATAGCAGACTGGAGATAGGGTAAGTTAGAAAGATGTGCAAAGCCTTTGGAAAATGGAGATGCCTACGTATGCACAATAGGTGATGAACAAAGAGCTAAGCCTCCAAGAGGGAGCATGAGGTGATAAGTTTTTATGACAATGACTTATGAGGAAAGCAGTTCCTAATCCCATGGTAATTACGGCTACGCTTGGCCCTGTGGAAATAAATAGAATTTTAGTAGATAATGGGAGTTCAGTGGACATTATGTTTAAATATGCATTCGATAAATGGGGTTGTCCATGGAAGATATTACGCTCTACAACTAATGGCTATATGGTTTTACTGGAGAAGGCACCATGCCCATAAGGAGGGTGGATTTGTTTGTTGAGATAAGAACCCATCCCCGATCAGCCATGCGAAAGCAAACTTTTGTACCGGTGGATGGATTCTTAGCATACAACGCCTTCCTAGGATGTCTGGCCTTATCTTATTTTCATGCAATAGTGACCTTATGGTATTTGATGATGAAGTTTTCGACGGCCAACGGGATATGAGTAGTGGAAAGAAATCAAGATACGTCAGGCAATGTTATATTGTGGAGCTTTGAGAGAACATGTGTAGAGAAAAAAGGAAGGACGTAGAAGTTGCCTTCTGTGCCATGACCTTCCTCGCATAGCAATTACACGAGCGCCCCTTCTTGAGTTTACAAGTTATCCTCACAACGAGTTTGACTCGAGAGATAGTGGAGCGGGAGCCATAGGTGAGCCCGGAGAGGCTCTGGAGTTTATGGAAGTTGATGATAATGATCCCACAAAACTTATGAAAATTGGATCTGATTTAGAGTAGGATCCAAAGATACAACTAGTTAGTTTCCCTCGGGACAAACAAGATGTATTCACCCAGTCCCATGCGGACATGTGTCAGATTTCACCCAAAATTGCTTGTCATACCCTAAACATCAACTCAAGGAAGACTCTTGTAAAGCAAAAGGAAAAGAGTATGGTCCCGCGATGATCGATGGCACTTAACGAAGAAGTGAAAACCCTACGGGAAAACGACTTCATTTGAGAATCATTGTACCCTGAATCCATAGCAAACTTGGTCCTCGTAAAAAAGTATAATGGGAAATAGCAGACTTATGTAGGCTTCCCTAACTTGAATGAAGCATGTCCTAAAGACTGTTTTGCGCATGTCCTAAAGACTGTTTTGCACCCCCAAGGATTAATCAGTTAGTAGATGGAACTACTGAGCATAAGCTTCTGTCCTTTATGTATTCTTACTCCAGGTATACCCATATCGCTATGCATGTCCCTGACCAAGAGCACACTAGTTTTATCAGCGATCTGGGTCTCTACTGCTGTAAGGTTATCTCGTTTGGACCTAAAAATGCAGGAGCAACATACCAATTTCTTGTGACAAGATGTTCTCTAGATAAATTAACAAGAATATGAAAGTGTACGCCGATGACATGTTGGTAAAGTTAAAGGGGACCGGAGATTACATCTTGCACTTGAATAAAATGTTCAATCCTACGAAAGTACTAGAGGAAGTTAAAAAAATTGAAATTTTCCTTTGGAGTTGTGTCTAGAAAGTTCTTGGGTTTCATCATCCATGCAAGGGGGATAGAGGCTAATTCAAAACAGGTCCGGGAACTACGAGACATCAAAGCTCCTGAAACTCTGTAGGAAATGCATAGGTTAAATAGGAAGGTAGAATCTTTGAGCAGGTTTATATCCAAATCCATGGACAAGTATGTACCATTCTTTAATGCATTCCAAAAGGAGAAAGGCAATTTCATGTGGATAAATGAATGTTTGGCTATACCGGTTGAGGGGGAAGATCTTTGCATCTACCTAACAGTGTTACATCATGCTTTGGGTGCACCTTTGGTTAGGAAGGAAGATCAGGTACAGTGTCCTATGTACTACATAAGCAAGCATTTCATTGGGCCAGAGTCCAGGTATCCTAAGCTGGAGAATTTGACCTACTGTTTATTGATTGCATCCAGAAAAATAACGCATTACTTCCAGCTGCACCCTATCCAGGTACTCACGGACCAGCCCCTGAGGTAGGTTCTGCACAAACAGGACACTTCAAGAAAGCTTTCCTAATGGATCATTGAGCCGAGTCAGTATAAGATAAACTATCACCCATAGACTACAATCAAAGGGCATGCACTAGTGGACTTTATTGCTGAGTTTACTATTCGAGATGATGAAGTAACTCCCTAGGAGGGGGAAGCCTTTATGTAACAGCCCGCAAATCCGTACTCCAAGAGTCAACACTATTCTACCTAAATCAACTCAAGTTGTACAGAAATACGAACCATTTGGGTTAAAGAAGAAGAGGTAGAAGAAGAAAATAGAAAACAACAACAGAATCTAACCATCGCAGCGGAATAAAATATAATAGATAATAAATAATCTTTACTCGAAATCAAATATATCTGTTTATACATATTACATCATCAGAGTACATCAATCACAGCTCACATCAATAACATACAAATGGATACATAACAACTCAATACAGCGGAATATGTCTATATATACAAGTACGGTAGTACGTATCGCCATCCTGCTCGTTTCGTGAACTCCACAGCATCATATCCTGTATCCTATAATACTCGGTCTGACCCGAGCATTAAAGTTAAATAATACCCGAGTCAGTCTGGAATACCAGCGTGAGAAAATCACACCCAATTGATTATTAAAGTTTCAAAAACCTTTTGAAAACAAAAGCATCTCGTAAGACCACGCCACAAATAAACATGTCGGGTTTTTACCTTACGATAGCTAAAACAATTTTTATAGAAATCCTCTGATATTATAATAGGGTCTATATACAAATACTTATAAAATAGCCAAAATTGTTACATGATTAAATTCCAGCTACTAGCCACAGAGTGGGTAATACAAACAAAACTCGTACAGGGCTCGTAGGGAGAATGTATTTCCAACCAATGACTAGGCACTGGGGTACCACCTGTCACAGTATGGGGCCTAGATCACCGTACCGAGGAGTACGCCCGCTCCCCTGCAACACAAGGCCAGGACTATCCCTTACTGGATAATCCCGAGTGAGATCACCCCTCGGTTGGGATCAGCAACCGCCCACTAAGCCGAAAATAAAAAGGGACATCTAGACTGGAATGACTTCACCCTGCTTGGGTGCTACCCACGTAGCCTTTCTGCATAACCCCTGATTTTCAGTCATTCATATTTGATGAGGCTTGAGGCTAAGCGTTACCTTTATAGAACATATTTCTTAGAATGCCCATCGTCCACCTGACGATGTTTCGCAAGCATTCATCCATACAAGTCCATCCCGGGTTCGAACGGAACCGAAGGCACTATTACTACTACATCCATTTTGGAAATATCCTCAAGATTAGTAGCGACCAGCCCTTGCACTCCAATGCTCCATCTTCGTATCCAAATCGTTTACACGAAACGTACAAACCAGATCGAAGTGGTTTTCGAGAAATTAATCTCGATCCCGGTCTCTTCGAAACGATCAACGCATTTGTCCAATATTGATAGTCGGTTATTTAACTATCAATTATATTCACAAAACAACCATCAACCAATAAATAATTTTCCAAATTATTTATTAATCTCCAAATATATCTTCACAAGATATATTTCTATTTTCAATCCTTTGAAAACAGTTATAAAACCATCTTTCTTTTCAGAATCAACTTTCCCAAATATTTTCTATCTCCTCTGAAATCACCAAGCACAAAAATGGATTTTTTTAAAATAATTTAAAACACTTTACTTTGAAATATATATTTTAAAACATTTAGGATAAAACTACTTAAATAATTTGTTAAAAATACATACTATATGAATTTGAGAAAATAAGATTACTTTATAAAATATAAAACCAGGTTTTCACTTTTAAAACAAATACTAAGTCACTTTTAAATAATTAATGCCATAATATATTAAAAGGAAATACTTGCTTTAGAAATTAAATATTAGAAATAATAATTTTGCAAAACTTGCTTTCTTTTAAAAAAAAACAACTTTAAAACATTTAATTTACATCAAAATTTACTTTTAAAAACATGTACTTGGTCACCCAGAGAAAATTCCAACTTCAAACACTTAAATCAATTTTTCCCAAATTGATTTCCAATTTATTTCATTTGAAATAAATTTCTTTACTTATCAGTTCATTTTGAAATTCATTGATTATGGACTTTATCATTATTTCAGTTGATTTTTTTTTCTTCTTTAGCTGAAATATACAAATTTCAGATTATTCCCAATTTCTTCTTTATTCTTCTTAAATAATATAAATCCTCAATTTAAAATAAATGTTTTGTTCTTTTAAACAATAACATTGAAATTTAAGTTTTCATTAACTCTCTGTTTATTTAAATTTTCCTTCCCATGCTCAAGATTTATTTATTAAAATTATAAAGTCACTTTATTTCCTTTCCAGTTCATTCATAAATTTATTCAACTTTTCTATAATTATTTTACTTACAATTTCACTTCTTTTATTTCATTCCCAAACTCAAATTATATATTTGGTAATTCATTATTGTCCGATTATAACAATCAAGCCATAGCATTCAATATTTCCACATAATTCATTGCAGGGTATCAAATATTCAGAACAGAGAATATTAAATAATTAAATAAAGTTGAGGGGTCCAGTTGGATCCCTCCAACCTGTTTTTCCTGCATCCACAGACGTTAGCACAACATAAAATATCTTCACTATAAAATGAGGGAAATCAATCATTTCAAGGCGTAGTATATACTACTATATAACACAACAATCAATTCAACCATTCAAATAATTATTTAAATTTAATCATTTAAATAATTTAAGTTTAAACTGAGTAAGATTAACTCACCTTTCCCTTTAAATTTGCAATCCACTTCATTCTCGATTTGATTCCATGATTTCAGACCTTGTAAACATATTTATACAGTTTATTAATATTTGAATTGATTAAACCATTACCTACTATCTATTCATTTTATTGAAACTAATAATTTGGTTTTAAACTAATTACCTATAATAAATTATTTTTAGTAGCTAATTATGTAAACAAGCTTATTAAATAAATTAATCTTCCTACATACAAATTTTTAAAATAAACTGGTAAGTTAAAGACGTGTATTTATTTTATATATATTTTTCATTTGAAACTACATATATTTATAAAAATCTGTAGAGTTTCAAAATCAAATTAATTTTAATTTTTTTTATAATCCCTCAAAACTCATTTCTTTTATGTATAGATCTCTGTAACCAGCAAAACCACAATCTGCTTTACCATAAAGCTTCCCTTCTGATTTATATATATTTGTTAAATTAAATGTTGAAAAAGGAGGATAAAATTACTATTCAGATTAAAAACTTACCATATATATATATATATATATATATATTCCTATATCTGTTCCTATTATCATTTTTTTCCAATCTTTAAATACTGAATTAAAGATAAAATTCGTACCTTACTGCTCTGAACCCCCTCCCTCAAGTTTGCTCGAATCCCAAAAAAAACACGACTAGAACTGCCGCAGTAACCCTAGAACCCCACCTGAGCTCCTCGGCGCCATCCTAAACCCTCGAAGCTACCTTCACCGTTCGCCGCATAGCCCTAACGCGAATCCACATGCGCGTTACACCATCGAGTCGTCACCCAACTCTCGAGCGCGACCATCCCTTGCAGCCGCCCAGTCTCGAGTGCGAACGACTTCAAATTTGAAGCCTTCGAGTCGTCGATTGTCGAATGGGGCGGGGGGAGAAAGACGCGCGATTTGAATTTCTGGAGCCGTGATATTGACGAAGAAAAGAGGGGATCGGGTGTCTGCCATTTTCGTTTCCCCTCTTTTTTTTATTTATACGAGATTAAAACGAAATGAAAAGGCTCGGCCCCCTTTCTCTCCTCTTTTTTTTATTTTTTTTATACGAGAGGGTTAGACTAAGCTTACAAACGAAGCCATATGATATTTATTTATTATATTTTTTTAATTTTTCTAATTAGTGAATCTTCCAGTGGAAGGCTTGTTTGATCATGATTTGGCCTTAAGAATGGTTGTAAATATTTAAAAAGAAAACGTGTTTAAGAAGGTACTGATGACATCGATTTGATAAATTAAAGTTTTATTTAATTTTCAATGCGTTTACTCATCGTACGCTCACACAACAACCCCGACTCAAACGGAATTTAAAATCCGATAATAACTAACTATTACGGATCTAATGGAACTGGTTTCGTGGAATTCCGAGACTGTGCCTCAGAAGGCTATTTTTAAATTCAATTTAAACGATAAAATTTCAAAACCGAATAAATCATTGTTAAATAAAATTTTACAACTTCTATTACTCTTAGTATTATCAATATATGTTTTTATAAGCCTTCAAATTATTTTTAATAGGCTTAAAATCTCAGATTTCATATTTTATTCCATTTCAAGTTATTTAATTCAATAATTTAATTCAATAATTTAATTATCGAACAAATAATGATATTTGTAATTCTATTTAAAATTATTATATTGAATATTTAAAATCAATTAAATATTCCAATTTTAAATGCTTGAAAATTCCGGGTCGTCACACTTTAAGTTGCGAGTCTATGTTGATGGAGCATCTAATGATCATGACTCTAGTGTAGGGGTAGTATTCCGGACCCTCGAGGGAAGGAAATAAAGTTATGCAATTAGAATGGGATTCAAAGTAAAAAAAAGCAGTGAGGCAGAGTATGAAGTTTTGATGGTGGAGTATGAAGCTTTGATGAAGTTAGCAAAGCATTTAGGGATTCGGTCGTTGTATGTTCATACCGACTCTCAACTGGTGGTGAGTCAGGTGCTTAGGGAGTTCCAGGCCAAAGGAGAATTCTTGAAATCTTATTTGGAAAATGTGAAGGACTTACTTAGTGGGTTAGGGCACTGCATGGTTGAGCACATTTCATTAAAAGAGAATTAGGATGCGGACGAGCTGGCAAAGCTGGCTAGTTCTGAGGATGAGTCTCTATTGCGATTGGTACCTATTATGACCCTACATTAACCTAATTTTGAGAAGTGATCATTGTTATGGTTGTTGGAGGAGAGGAGATCTAGATGACACTGTTGGTAAGGTATTTCGGTAAAGGAATACTAATCCTGTAGATGGCACCGTGCTTCATTATCTAGGATGGAAGGTTGTATTAGAGGGGTTATTAGACCAGCTATTGTGATGCATCACTGGGAAAAAGGCCAAATAGGTACTGGGAGATATACATCAAGGGAGTTGTGGTGACCATACAGGGGGTAGACTTTGGCAAAGAAGGTATTACGCTAGGGATACTTCTAGTCGACCTTAAATCATGACACGATAGAGTATGTGAAAAGGTGAGATAAGTGCCAATGGTTCACTAAGATTCCCAGGCTACCCACAACTAAGCTAACATCATGGTCAACCCTTGGTCCTTCATGGTCTAGGGATAGATCTGATCGAGGAGCTTACGATGGAGCGAGGTGGAGCTAAGTATGCTATTGTAGCATTTGACTACTTTACTAAGTGTGGGGAAGAAGAGCCCCTTATAGAAGTGTCGACGGCCATGGTCATAAACTTCTTACTCATAAATGTGATATGCATTTATAGAGTTCCCCTTCAAATTATCTCGGATAATGGGTTGCATTTCGACTGTGAGGAGGTTTGCTGACATCTACTAGCAGCATGTGATAAAGCAGTGTTTTTCAATTGTAGCTTACCCACAAGCTAACGGACAGGTAGAAGCAGTCAATTAGGTTTTAAAAACTCTCATAAAGAAGCGAGTAGAGAAAGCGAAGGAAGCATGAGTGGATGAAATTCCTCTACCATTATGGGCCTATTGCACCTCTTTTAAGATGGTCATAGATCATACTTCTTTATCATTGGTTTATGGGGTGAAAGCGACGTTGCCAGTTGAAATGGCAGTGCCCTCACATCGAAGAATTTACTATGACCCAAACGAGAACGAAGAGTTGCTGAACATGTCCCTTGACTTGATTGATGAAAGACGTGAGGAAGTTGCTCTAAAGGTGGAAGCACACAAGCGAAGGATAGCTACCCAGTACAATATTGAGGTCAAACACTACTTATTTAAGGAAGGGGACTTGGTGCCGAAATGAATATTTCCTAGACCAAGGGCATTGGATCTAACCTAGGAAGGACCATTTGTCATTTGCATGGATTTAGATAATGGAGCTTTCATCCTCACCACTGTAGATGGAGCCATATTCAAGAAGGCTTGGAATTCTCACCTTCTCCGTCATGATTTTTCTTGAACTTTTTTCATGACCGCTCTATTGAAGAATTGTAATTCAGCTTGTTGTAAATTAGATTTTAATAAAGTATGCTTTCCTTGGAATTTTGTTTTAATAGATAATTGTTAGGATATGTAACTTCATGCTACCAACTGAAAACGTTGAATTAATATAAGCATTTTGAAGGGATATCACATAGACAGAAGACCTAACTCCTCAATTCAGGAACCAAAATCAATCATCATGTCATCTCCCATTAAACTTCTTTGCCATTAATGGCGAGCCCAATCAGCCCGTAGTCAGGACATGATCGGTAAATAGGTGCTCATCATTGACAATTAGCCCTAACTTCTTTGCCGACAACGGTGAGCTTGATCAGCTCATGGTCAGGACACGACAGCTAAATGTGTACTCTTCATTGACGACTGATCCAAACTTTTTTCCGCAATGGAAAGCCTGATCAGCCCATGGTCAGGACATTACCGCTAAATGGGTGCACGTCGTTAATGATAGGTCCAAACTTCTTTGTCGGCATTGCCAATCCCGATCAGTCCATTATCAAAACATGACCGCCAAATGGGTGCTCGTCATTGACGATCGACCCTAACACCTTTGTTAGCAACGGTAAGCCCAATCAGCCCATGGTCGGGAGATGATATTCAAATAGGTGCTCGTCATTGATGATCGACCCAAACTCTCTGCCAAGAATGGCCAGCCTGATCAGCCCATGGTTAGGACATGATCACCAAATGGGTGCTCACCATTGATGACCGACATGAACTACTCGGCTAAAAATGGTAAGCCGAAGTAACACTACTCAAACATATACTATTGTCACGCAATTTCGAACTTATGGGAAAATAAGGAGAAGCTGAACTATCGATTATCAGGGCACGATGGACTCCTAGTTGGTTCTCCCCTAGTGTGCAGATAAGTTCAATGACAATAGGAAATCACAGGTGATATAAATCTGTATAAAGCACATTAAACATTACATCAGATTCAATATAAGTCAAAAGCAAAATTTATAGGAACAATCAAACTGCAACATGGACATAATCTAACATACAAGTGTTTATAGGGAAAAAAATCACAAAGTATTGGAAAACACTGTGTACTTGACCTTAACAAGCATATAAAAATTCATCACACACGATTAGGGATGTTTTAATACAAGAATAAATTCTATGTGCATGGTAGATGTAGCGTCAAAAAAAAAGCAAAACACGGAAAAGGAGTAGACAGCCATTTTTCATTGACCCGGATTTGGCTAACCCAGACACGAAAACAGACTACTTAGAATGACGCCACGAGCTCTTATGCTCATGTATCCCCTCATGATTGTCCCCATTCTTCTCCTTTTCCTCCTTTTCCTCCTTCCTTCTGGCAGCGGCAGCAGCATCAAGCTCTACTTGCTTTTACTTCATGAGCTTCAACTCCTCCATGGCCTCGATCTTCACCCTCTCCATGTCCATAGGAAAGCTTATCGGGACTTGTTGCCTTAAGGTTTCCTCTTCATCAACCTCTTCAATGGGATTAGAAGTGCTAGTAATCTAAATGTTAACATCTTTCTAGATAGTAGAAATCATTATATCATGGACATTATTAGTCTGAGGATCCGTGGCACCTAGGGGCATGATGCCTAAGGAGGGAACATCAAAAGTGACCATGGCAGAATGCATCATATGCACATCACTTGTATGGGTACAAGGAAGACTATAGGACATAGTCTCATTCAAGCGAACTCGAGTGTACCGAGCGTAGCTCATAGATTATAAAGAAAAATCCTACCTCCTTTAGGAAACTTGGGAGCATCACCCGGGATCTGACTATGAGTTGCATGGGGAGAAGCATCTAGGGGCTGGCTTTTACTGTGCGGATCTGAAGAAACATGGAAAATAGTTAGTGGAACATCATGCATCGGAAGATAAATCATCGGTTTATGAGCCTGACCTTATATAGCCATTTCGAAGGTGAAGCCACCATTCTTCTTCTTTTCCGCCTCTTCCCTTTGAGCCTTCTTAGTCTTAGCTAATTAATTAACCAAAGCGGACATCCTCCATTTCCTCCACTGGCAAGTGAGAATCAACGGCTTCAAGAATGAATGGTGGACCACCTTGTTCACTGGCAGTTTTTTCTATGAACATTACATAGTAGATCTCATCCAAGAGCCCCTCCACTTGATCCAGCTGGCTATTCGATTCGTCACACTCAACTTGTAGCTTTCCAGCCCTAGTAGTTTCAACATATTTGCCAATGATTAAGCATTGACTTCAACCCAAAGATTTGGCCCTCCACTCCACAAATTTCTTTTTTAAGTTAGCAACAATGAGCTCTAACCAATCGGCCAGTACTTGGATTTCTTCCAACCTCTTAGCCGGTTTGTTCTTTACATTTTTGTTGTTTCAAAGAAGCGAGCGGCCTTATCTTTGTATTCTTTCTCGAGATTTTTAGTATTGGTGGAGCACTCTTACTTTATTAGCTCTAGTTCTAATATGAGCGACCATAAGCTCCTCGATCTCTTTAGCATGATTATTGGGATCATTAATCGGAGACTACTCCAGCTCCTCCACCACTATCTTGTGGTCAAATTCCTTTTCATGCAGCTGCTTCCTCAAGTCGAAGATTTTTAAATTCTGCTCAATATTCTTCTTGCTAATTTCTTTTCCCTCTTTGATAACCTTAGCATGATACTCGGACAAGGCCTTGATGCCACCTAACCCATCAACAAGAAGATCAATAAACCCGGCAATGGAGAGAGGTGGCGCCTCGGTAAGCAAGTAGGCCAGAGGATCCCTAGGCTGGTAAGGTTGTTGGAACTCATCGAAGTGCGATTCAGAGGGGTCAGTGATGATGGTTCTCCTACTAGTTCTTTTATCTTGTCTTTTCTCTTGGGGGGAAGGACTACTACTCCCATATTATTGGTCTTCTCTTGTTTTTTAAAAGCTTCGGAATCAAACAAAGGGAAGGGAGAGAGCTGAAGGGATTTGAAATGCTGGGCCGGATTCTGGGATCCAGATTTATCACCAAGAGAGTGGGACCTCTTTCGCGAGCCACTTTAGGGGTCTTGATCGCTTATGTCTTCAGCTAGGCGATGACTGACAAGTGCACATGTCTTTAATACTGCTGAGAACTTCTTGTTTGACCCTAATAAAGACACTACTTTCTTCACATCCTTAGGGGGAGTTAGGTGCTTCATTTTAGTTGCCAATTTTTCCATCTTCGAGCTAATACCTCATGCAATAGCGAAATGCAATGAATTAGAATGATCTATGCACTCAAAAGGATGCATGACATGCAATTATGAGAATACGAGTGTAAGAGTGTCTAACTACATCATGAACCCTTAGGGTCCTCATGGGACTCTAACTGCTGAAATTCAGCAATAGAAGCAGAGTCTCCATAGTAGATCCCTAGTTCTGGATCCAAAATATAATGGAAAACTTTAGTATCTCTGGGGTGAAACTTTCTCCCTCCTCATTAGGAGTAAATATGTGGCATAAGACCTCATCCACCTCTGGTTTAGGCAAGGTAGCTGAACCAATTCCCTTAAAGGAGTGAGCCTCATCATGATCCAAAGAACTATGGTCACTGTCATGGGATTGGGAGCTTGTCTCTTCCTTCATCTTCATGTGAATACTGTCGTCTTTCCACTTCCTTAAGGTCCTCAACCAGCCACTTTTACTATTAATTATTCTAAATGCACCTACCTCTGACTCTTCCAGCCAATAATCATAGCGGGGACGACTCCAGATGGATCAGTAGTCGCAATGGAACCAGATGCAGAATGTTAGAAAGATAGTTCCTTGCTTATTTTACCAGTTGCCAAATCTTTCTTCCTCTTGGCTCTGGTAGGTTTCTTGATAGAAGGCTGTTTGCCCCTTCCAATTGAGAAACCAGCCGCTAGCAATCCGAGCTGTCTTAAGTTATCATTAGTTACGAGACAGGGAACCTCCTAGAATTCCCTGGGAATATGTTGGAACCTTCGCAGTGTGTCATCCAAATCTTTTCCAGAAGCTGCTCTTACAAAACCTGAAAGGGAATCCCTAAGGAAGAAGCATTAGCTTTCTACATGAAATTAAGTCATGAGATAGAGGAAAGAAGTGCATACATCCTGAGTGCCACCAATGAAAACATGGGGAATTGTACTACACAAAGAAGCACTCCTTCTTGAACATGTTGTATTTGAAGTACAAGTCCTTGATCGGCTTAAATTTTCTCCTTGCCTAAAGAAAAATGAAAGGGAACTCTCTTGCTGCTCTTTATAGCATACAGGAACCTAATCCGGCGATGAATCAGATGCCCCTGGAAATCACTCATGAAGATAAAGTACAAACTGGTAATGATGAAGTAACTTTTTGGATGCAGTTGGAATGGAGAAATCTTTAAGTATACAAGAAACCCCATAATCCATTGAGGGAAAGGAGTTAGAGCCCCAGTAGTGTGGTAATAGTGGGAGTAGGCCATATACCCTTGGGAGGAGCGTGTGAAAAATGTTCTGGAGTAGGCAGAAGAAGACCCCCCTTGGAAATACCATGAGTGGCCACAATAAGATTACGCTACTTACCCATCAAGGTTGAAACCTTAGAGTCTACATGGTTTATTAGCAGCACTGATGATCCTTATTCATGGACAAGAACGTGAGTAAAGCACGGTTGGTTAGACGGATGCCCTGGCTAAATAGGGGCGGAAGTAGAAGGATCCCGATCCTTGGAGGCAATGGAAGAACAAGTAAGGTAACATACCGACATACTTATCTAACATGAGTAATTACCTCTTGCATTATCACAAAGTTTGGAAGCATTCATATGTATGCATATGCGTATGCATATTTATAAAAGTTGAACACTTTTATTTGGCTACCAAACAGCTAGGCCCAGACATCGGTTCCAACCTAGGAATCGAATAAAGCAAGTGCGTATTTAGGTAAATTATGATATGCGAGTTGGTAAGGTGGATGTTAACTTGAAAAGAAGAGCTCACTTAAGCATGAATTGTTTTCAAGATAAGGATGGATTGGACTAAAGGTGTGATGGCTTGGGACGACAATGTCAGTTCTAGGGAGGTGAAAAGTCACAAGGAACTTGAAGGCTAGGAAGAATGATGGAAGATATTAAGAAGAAGGAGCTACATGGGTTTATATAGGAGCAATGAGCATTCGGTATCGAACCGACTCCATGTCGAGCTAAGAGGGGAACCAGACCAACACACCACTGCCTAGTTTTTACAACCATGCAGCGAAGATCCATTTTATAAATCTTATATACATACCATTTATAATAATTCAAAAATATCGATTTAAATAAACTTATTATTTAATAATTTACAAATCGTTATTAAAACTTATATAACTCCAAAAATCACATTTAAGTATATTTCAAAAAAATCATTATTTTTATAACATAAAAATTATAACATTTATTTATTAAAAATAAATTCATCTCCTTAACAGTTCAAAATTCAAAAAAAATGTATATTTTTAAAATTACTTGAAAAATCCTTTTTAATTTGAAATCATCACTTTAACATTTTCAAGTTACCAAAATATGGCGTAATGCTGCAACAACACTAAATACATCAATCACACCATCTAAAACATCATATATCACATGATAACGGCATATATCATAATATTTACAATTAAAACCAATATTGGTGAGGAATCCAGTTGGATCCCTCCAACCTATCACCTACAACAAATATACATATTAAAAAATGTGTACAATGTCCGCTTCAAGGCAGACGCCGTACAAAGGGTCATCCTCTCATACATGAGAACATATAGGATCCCATCTGCTCCAATAGGCAGGAATATATCCAAATACCAATCAATATATAGATAATACACCATATATAATCTAAACAATCATCAATCTTCATAAAAAATATTTATTCTCAGTTGTATAAAAATATCAGTGAGGCAGAAAGAGTGAGTTGTACTCACATTGGTTCCAATAATAGTTGTAGTATTTTATTTTGAATAAAATTAAACGAGCGTCTAATTTTACCCAAAATTTACACTAGCTCCACTGAACATCAAACCAACTATGAAATGTATTGCTCGCCAATACAGACCCAACGCAATTTATTTCATCAAATACGGACCTCGTATGAAGAAGATATGACGTTTTAAACATTATACGAATATATAATATAATAATTTACATTTCCTTTTTATTTTTTTTAACCTTCACTAGATCTATGCTGTTCGATTTTGCTTTGATCATATCTGGCCGATCGTGCTGCTTTCTCCTTCGTTCGTGCCCAGGTTATACCACGCAAAAAACCCATCGGCCCCAAACTTTGACCGGTCGCCACTCCTACCTCGACACGCCGGAGGTCGATCAACTACCCCCTTAGGATGCGCCACTCCATGCCACATCCACGGCCGTACCCACACTGAGCTCAGCCTCTCCAGCGATGAGATAATAGCAGATGAACGGCACGACTTTGATTGAGATTTGCCGATGATCCACACGTTATTTTCAATCATTATCGTTGATCTTGTAGAACTTGTCATGCTCTACATCTTTCATATAGAAGATTTTTTGTGATAGTTAATTGATTAGAAGAAATCGAGGGGAGAAGAATCAAAAGTTTTCGGCTATTGATTTGCAAATGGCGGCTAACCCTAGCTCTGAATTAGGGTTTTCAAAATAGAAAAATAACGTCCTTTTATAGAAAATTTTGCGACACTATTCAACCAAATTTTTTTCAAACTCCAAACGAAGCATGCATCCTGGCGTTTATATTGTTTTACCCCTATTTCGAACACAATGGAATATGTATCAGGAGCCAATTCAATCGTATTTGGAAGAAAGGTTTTCGAATCGAATTATTTAAATTAAAAATTCACTTAAACGAATTTCTACGCATTTTAGCTTGCCTCGGACAAACCGTAAATCTGGTTGACACGAAATTTAAAATCCTACAACAATATAACATTACGGATCTAATGGAACTAGTTTCGTCAAAATCCAAGATTGTATGAAAAATGACTATTTTTACTCGTTGATTAAATATTAAAATATTTAATTTCTACAAATTAACTTTTAATTCAGTTTTAAAAGTTCTCTAACATCATTCTAATTAAAATAGAATTTAATTCAACTTTATAAATCTTTTTTATTCACATTAAACCTAAATTCCAATTATTTACACAATTTCAAATATTAAATTAACAATTTAAATTATCTAATTAAATCCTTATATTTCAAATATAAGTTATCCAGCTTATAAAATAACTTGGGAATATTTAAAATCAATTAAATATATGAATTTCAAATGACTGAAATTCTAGGTCGTTACAGTATGTATGTATGTATTTTACATAAGAGAGTGTTAAACTTAAATATCTAGATATCTACCAACTCAAATACTATACAATGTATCTACAGTGCATATAACACAATGACATGCATATAATGGATCTATATCACATAAAAATATGTAACAAATCCAAAAAGTCAAGCCTCCACTATGCCCACAAAGCAAGCTGGTTGCATCGTCCCTGTATCTAAAATGTCTTGAATTGACCCTAGTATTACTTATCTAAATATAGAGGTCAATATACATTTATATCTTAGTATATGCATGTCATAATAATATGATAAACAGCATCAAAGTAACTCAAGACAATAACCATCATGACACCAAACATAAAGATTTCATCATCCATATTTAATCACATCAACTAAGGAATCACGAAATCAACGTCAAATGGGTGAATCATCCATATCAAGATCATTATCAAATTACAGAAAACATCGTTACTTAAGATATCATCAAGTATAGTCAGGCTGACACACGACAATATTCAAGTATATCTCTCAATCTCGGATAATAAATTATCATCGTCAAATCATAGAAATCAATAAGAAAGATTGGGCTAGCACACAACGACGCCCTACATAAATATAAAGTAGACATTCTTGGGTCCGTCAAACCCATAAAGATAAAATAAATAACATCCATATACTCAATTAATGAAGAATAGGACATCTTCCTGAAAAAGGATAAACCGTTCGCCTATCGATCATTGATGTAAGGTATGGGGATTGACCATACACTGGAAATATCTTAGGTATACTTGCAGCTCATCATCCACATGCAGAGCATATGTAATAGCATCTATCTACCACACATCAAAACCAGATAGGAGGCTGAGAGTACATCTGTTTGCTTCAGGATCCACATGTGTGCCCATCTGACATGACTCTTACAGTATTTAGTTATCGCTCCTTAGTATCATGACAAGATCCATCGTTGTACTCATCAACGCGAGGACTCAACTCGGTCATGACCCTTCACATTTCACTATGGTAAAAGACCACTGGCCAAGGTGACACAGGGGAAAACGTGCACAACGATAACATACATCTTTAAATATAAGGTGTCGTAGATTCGAGGCATGACCCTATAATCAGGCCACCAGAGGCGATACTAGCTTAATCTGGTTCACACTCAAATCATAGAAGGAGATGACAGTGATAGACAAACAAATACTACCTTTTACATATTACATATATATATATATATATATATATATATATATATATATATATATATATACTGGTCGATACACAACCATGAAAGTTTGTCGACACATGGTAATAGGGACGAGCCTAGCTCACTGCAGAAATCTCCACATTATGCTTATCCTCGTATAAGTGCCGTCCACGAGAAAAGAATAACCGAATAAAGATCACAACAGCGTCTCAAACCATCGCGTGTTACTAGTCCTTTTATTCGGTGCTTACAAGACACAGTTGCTTCATTATAATATTATATATCATGAGTCATAGGAGTAATCAAAAATATATTATCACATGTCTCATAAAATGGTATTATATATATGTTTATTCAAATTCCTCACAATCTAAAATTCCCAAGAAAAATTATTCTATAGCTAGTCCAAAGAATAATCGAAAAAATATTAATGAAAGTCCTATACCTAATACTATTGTAACTCTATTTATTCAGATTCGTTGTTACATAGAAATTAAATCATCAATAACACTAATGAAGCATAATCCAGTCATTTTGCTTCAAATCCCTCACCATCTTGCTATAATTCAACGCACACACAAGAAAACAACAATATTCATTCACACATTAATCCAAACAAACACACATGCACACATGTTGAATTTTACAATATAAACATAGATTTTTTAGTAAAACACTCACATGTAAACATTTCTTGCCTAACAACCTTCTTGCTTCTATTTCCTTCTTCATCGCAAGTTTCAAGGAACTCGAATCTTGATCAAAATGCGATCTGCTTCATGTGTGTGAGTCTAGGTTGTTGTTGAGATGCTTATACATTGATCTAGAAATTTATTGAATTTTATTTCTATTTTTACTTGAATTTTTGAAGAAGGAGGAAGTGGATTGTTGATAATTTTTCTTCCTAAATTTGAAAGCTTCCCAAGTGAAGAAAACTCTTTAAGTGAATTGATTTCCTAAAGTGCAAAGGGTTTTTCTAGACTTCGGAAGAACTTGGATAATGAAACATAGGTCTGGAATTAGTTGTTTGGGCTTTATAAAAGTTAAAAAAATTAACTTATTTAAATTTACAAAATTATTTTCTGTTCAACTGAAATCACTAAAAATTTCAAATTAAAATCATATTTACATTACATAAGTGATAACACTACATTATGGAATTTTATAGAATTATTTCCCAAAAATTCTTTTTATTTAATTATTTATTCCAAGCTTGCTTTATTTATCCCAATAATAAAATTCATTTATTAGTCCAAAATAACACCAATTTCCAATCTAAAACTAGAATCTTCGTTTCTCGTTTATTATATGATTTATAAGAATATTACTTCCATATTTTAACTTTTTTAATGTATTTACCTCATATTTACATTTTAAATCCCTTTATTAAATCAATTCCAAATTATTTTCTTTAATCTTTAAAGATCCATTTAATTACTCAAGTCATCATTAACAATTTTTAATAATTAATCTTAACACCGGGTCGTTATAGATTTGGATGCTAATTTAGGGTAAGTCATATATTATTTCATAATAATTAGGTGCCACGACAGGACCTACAGGCCAACTTCTTTTAAGATGTTAGTTTTCAGGGAAGTCCACAAGTTAATATGTTTCTTGATAGGTATCTTTAGTAGTTAATGACAATTCAATATAGGTATTAATTATAGATATTCATATTTCAGTATAGGAGATGGTGAGATCTGCACGAGTTTGACTGCACTGGATATGGCACGAGGCCTATAGTATGATTAGGTACCGACTCTATTTATTTCGAACCCTAAATGGTATTCATTGGACCACGTTAGATATCCTTAGTAGACTCCACCCATCAGAACTGATAGGTGTCAATCTGTATTCTTTGTTTGTTGTTTATTGTTAGGTTCGGGCGTGTTATTAGTTACTTAGTACTTATTCTTGCATATTGTGTTTTAGATTTATATTGTGATATATATTTCCTCTTTTACTTTTATATTGGGTTACCTATATCATAGTATATGTTACATGTTAGTCACATTATATTAGTTGTGCCGACTCATTGATTACAGGAGAACAGAAGGTTATGGGATGATTTTCTATCTTTTAAGATAAGTTCACTTTACTTGTTTATGAACAGTCCAGATTACCCCTGAGCCATGTTCATGGAGTGGACTGGTTTTGCCTTAGTAGTTCCTGTTTATTTTTGTATAGTTTTGATATCTAGTACTCTAAGTCTAGCCCACGTTTTGTCTATGTCTGTTTATGTCATGACAACCCTCGGGTACTCGATTGAGTAGTTTGAGAGTCGAGTGCATTGGGGATAGGTTTACAGGATAACTAGAGCATTGTGGAGGCATGAAGTCGTCATATTGAATATATGACTAGTTGTTGATGTAGTACATAGCAATCGGGATATTTTGTATATGAGGCTTGGGATACCAGATATTGTATTCAGAACTCTATATGAATGGAATTGATGTATTCTTACACTTTATATTGATATCTTTTTATCAGTCTCTTCCGCCAGTGTAGTCTCTTGTTTATTATTTATCATGTACTATTCATGTATATTCAGTGTATTATATGTTATGTTCCTGCTATGATATTGCATTGATATGCCTTGGTATGATGTTTAGTTTTAATTTTACCTCGACGGACTATCTTTTGTGGTGTTTGGGAGTCGGACGTTGTTATTCGATGTTGATTTAGGGTACTATGAAGAACGGATCATCGCATTAGTTGAAAAAGTTCCAAACATGAAATGGAAATTGATTCCATGATGGAGGCTGAGTACATCACCATCAACGAAGCAGCTAAGAAAGTGTATGGACGTCTAAGTATTCAAGTGAGCTTGGAGTGATTCTTGATATAAAGAATCAGATGGCATTGTTCTTTGATAATAATGCGACGATATAGATCGCAAAGGAGTTTGGATCACACAAGAAATCAAGGCATATTATTTGAAAATTCCACCTTACTAAAGAACCCATTAATAATGAAGAGGTTGTGATCTAATGGGAAAATACCAAGGGTAACGTAACAGATCCATTCCCAAAGGATCTTACTCGGTCGGTTCTTGAGAAGCTGATCGAAGGGTTAGTACCGAGATTCCATAATTGGCCCCAAGTGCAAGTGGAAGATTGATAGAGTTAAAGGTACTGTGACGACCCGGAATTTCAGTCATTTGATTTTGAAATATTTAATTAATTTTAAATATTGAAATATTAGTTTTATAAGTCAAATAACTTAAAATTTAAATATAGGGATTTATTTGAATATGTGAATTATGAATTTAAAAATTGGAATAGTGATTTAAATATTGGAATTATTTAAATAATTGAATCGTGAATTTAATTTGAATAAATTGATTTAGAAACCTTATTTAAACTCATTTTAAATATAAATGGTTAGGGTAAACTTTAATTTATAATTAAAGCGGTTGGATTTGACTTAATAATAATTTTTTGTATTTAACGTGTAAAATTAGCATTCTGGGGTACTGTCTTAGATTCTGAAAACACTAATGTCATTAGATCCAGAATAATGAATACTGTATGCAGACAAGTTTCATAGCGATGAGACATACTGTGTGGTCATGAAGCTCGAAACGCATAGCGACAAATTTTAGGAATTTAAGATATAATATAATTTGATTTTAAAAGATAACTTCGATATACATTGGAATTAGGTCCAGAATTAGTTCCATTAAGTTTAGAATAGGGGTATTTTGCAAGGAACGCTAATGAGCAACCTTTATTGGAGTTTGGAAAATTTTCAGCGTAAATAGGGTCGTTTAGATTTCTATGTAAGGACCTTGCCCTTTTCATTTTTGGCCTAAACCAAAGAATAAACTGTAACAACCCAAAAATTTTAATAAATAATTTTTATTCATTTTATTCAAAAACTTTGATTTTTAATTATTTGAAATTTGAAATTTTGGAACTTTCCAATATAATTTTGGATTTTGTTTATAAATTATTTTCCAAATACAATAAAATAAACATTTTCTGAAATTTTTATATTTTGGTCAACTGAAAGTCAAAGTTTGACCACAATTGAAAATTTTAAATTTGATTTTTTATTTAAAATCTTTTTCTTTGGAACTATATTTGATTCTGATGTTCAAGCTGCTTTTCGTTTCGTAAAATTCTGTTTTATACCTTCAAAATTTGATAACTTTCAGCATTTTACAAGCGATTATTTTCCGTATTTTATTTGTTATTTTCTATGATTTATTTCCTATGTCCATTTCTATTTTTATTTTAATTTCTATTTTCTATATTATTTGGAATTTTCTATTTCCTTTTATTTGAGTTTTGGGCTTGGAAATTTCAAGAGACTTGAGTGATTTTTTATTGAAGCCTTTTCATTTTCTAACCTTTTCATTTATTTTTCCTGGCCATTCATTCTTTCTAGGCATCCACCCCATAATTGTAGCTGCCACTACTCTTCTAATTCGCATACGAAAAAATGTTTCTGACATCTCATATCCCATTTGTTTCCTGAAGAATTTTTTTTACAGTAAGTTCATGGCTTCTCCTTTCTTCTTTTCCTCTTTTTCCATTTGTTTTTTTTTCTGTTTTCTTCCTCCTATGCTCGGCCACACCATGCTATTACCGACCACCAATCCTCTCCACCACCACCATGATCGGCCTTTACCTCCTCACATCACCCCCATGCCATAGCTGCGACCATAGAACAAAAGCCCATCACCGAATATTGATCAAACCCTAGCCGAGCCTTTACACCACCAAAACCCTATTAGCTAGCCTCGGCTACAACACAAACTCCGCCAACTTGTCTTGGCCGTGACCTATCTCCATCACCTAGTCGTGACTCCTTGTGCCTTGATCCAAATCTGACTTGACCCGAGCCACTTTGCTTAGTGCCGGGCCCAAAAATCCGCATATCCATGCCTTTTGCCTTCCTATTGGAGTTAGCTTGCCATCCCTTCATATTCACTTACCTAGCCGTGCATTGCTCGACCCAAAGACCATCATGGCCGAGCCTACTGTCCCCGAAACCAATCATAGCCGAGCCTACTTCCCTTGAACCCAATCATAGCCGAGCCTATGGTGTAGAGGCCGAGCCCATTTGATGGGTTAAGGCAAAGTTATGTCATTTGATTCATATTATTTTCATTGTTTTAATTCATATTTGTTTGTGTTGAATCTATTCTTATATTTGTTGTATATTTTGGTTGTTACAAGATCTGAATATTGGCTCATCATCCACTCGTATCTAGTCATGCCTTTTCGTGCTTTGCGGAGTTTGGATTTTGTGTTTTGAATTTGATCTCTAACTTGAGAAGGTGAGTTTTTCGCTCTAGACAATCGTACTTATATAAATGTGAAATAATGTCACCTGAATTGTAATAATTGGTATGCTATGTTCTATGCTCACATCTTCCTGTTATCTGAGATTACATGATGGTATTATCTGATTATATATCTGTTGCACCACCTGACATCATATGATATGTTTTACTGTTTATTCATTTACTGTTTCCCACACTACAAGTTCCCTGTAGAATAGAATCACTATGAGTTGAAATGATACATACCAGAACGGACATTAGAATAAGGAAAAAATCATTACTGAAACGATAGGCTCGGGCAATTTTTATTTAGTTTATTTGACTTGGGATTGCGGGTTTGAAATGATAGAACTCGAATTTTTCTTTTTAAATTATGGATTGAAATGATATATATCCGTATCACTTGACCTAGATTAAAAAATTATATACAGACCTGTGGTTAATATTAAATATTTCTGAAGACTATTAAGTATGTTTTAAATATAAAATATGAGACTTTAACTTAAATTAGATTTAAATGATTTAAATAAATGTTATAGTGATTTTTATAAGTTAAATTGTACAAGCAAATTAATGACTAAAATGTAAATTTTGATTGGACTTAATAATTGAAAATTTAGGGTTTAAATGGAATTTTAAGCTTAACTTAGTGATAAGAATATTTTATATATGAAATGGGTATTTTAAATAGAGTATTAAGTAATTGTTGAAATAAGAGTTAAGCAATTTATAAAATGTTTGACTTAACAAATGAGTTTTAATTTAAATTGGAAATTTATTAATAAAATGTTATTTTATTAAAATTATAAGTTAAGTAATATCCAAATAAACAATTTGGAAAAGTGAAATAAGTTTTATAAGTTAAAAATGAGAAAAGTTGAAGATATATTGTTTTTAAAGGATATAGTAAAACTTATAACAGAAATTGTAGCGTTTCAGAAATGCTGTGGTTTAATGAACTATGTGTTGAATATACTAAATATACCTATAGTAGCATTTGTGAAGTGTTGCAGTTTCTGAATTTGAACTATGTGTTGAATATACTAAATATACATACAGTAGCATTTCTTAAGTGCTGCAGTTTCTGAATTTGAACTATGTGTTGAATATACTAAATATACATATAGTAGCATTTCTGAAGTGCTGCAGTTTTTGAATTTGTACCGAAGCATTTTTAAAGTGCCGTTGTTTTTAAAATTGAACTGGTTTTGAAATACTAACATATCTACCGTAGCACTTTATAAGTGTTGTTGTTTTTGAAAAATGCAATGTTTTGAAATGTTGAAATTGAACGAATGATCTTAGAAAATGTTGAAATTCTGGAAATTGAATATTTCATTTGAAAGGATAAATACTTCACATTTAGATGGTTTAAATGAATTATTTTGATTTGAAATATAAAATAATTTTGAAATTTATAACCACGGGTAATAATAACGTTGAGTTGTTAAAGAGACCGGGATCGAAAGTTGTCATACTCTCTGCCGACTCCAAAAACCATTTTAACAACCAAGAACGCGACGGAGATTGCAGAATGAAGTAGGATGGTGGCGACGTTCTGTTAAGGTATATACGTGGACCCGACTCCCGTGAGTTGGCATAAGATGGCTAAAACATGAGCGATTGACGGTCTAATTAGGTAGCTCCTCTTATCAGACACACTTCTCCGTATGCCATTCTATTACTTTGTGATTGATCGGTGTGCACCTTTGATTTTTGTGAGTGTGGCTCGAGGTAGGTGGTAGTGGCTGTTACGCGTTACCACCGGTCCGGAAGCGTAATTGGTACATCTACCCTGGCATTGCCTAGTTGTGCCTTGTCACCTACCTTAATACGCCTTGTACGAGTTTGATTTGTGTCGTACCTATAAAGTATTTGTGGTAGCCTCCCGATCTGGAGGTACGACGGTACTGTATAGACTATTGGCACTATAAAATGTGTTAAGGGGATATGGGTAATGCCTTAATGCTATTTTTAAATATATTATACTTTACTTTAGACATTAATATAATAGCATATATTACTACATAGTAAATAGTTTAACGGATCCTTAGAGGATGAGCGGTCCCAAGCATCCTTTAAGTTACTTGTGCATTTTATTACAGTTCACTTGAGTTGGTTTACATTGTATAAGTATGTATGTCCTAAATCGAGTGTTTATTTTCTTACGCTTGGGTCAGCCTGAGTATCAGCTTTGGAATTCACCTTCTAGAGCTAGGATTTGCTGGAGATCATCATTTATCTAGTTGCTATCTATTTCTTTTAGTATTTTCTATTCAGCTATTGTACTTGTGAACTTTTATGTATCTGGGATTTCTGTTGTATTTGCTTTCAGACTATGGTTTTTTTACTGTTTTGAGACTGTGTTTGAGACTGCGTTGTAGTAGCTTTATGAACTACTACTGTTATTTTAATTCCGCTGCGAGTTATTCTGATTTATCTGTGTGTGTGATTGGTTTTATTTGCTCCAAATTATATTACAACCTACTGTTTTGAATTATTCAAGTCATACATGTGTTGATTTCTGGTCGATTTGAATAGTCCAAAATAGTGGGTCGTTACAGTTGGTATCAGAGCATTGGTTTAGGCAAACCTTAGCTTGTGGAGCAAAAACTCATTAGAGATAGGGTAGAAATACCCTAGAATGAATGAAATCAATCTTAAAGTTCTTTCTTTGTGAGAGAACGTATTTTAAAGTATAAAATGATTTTTCAAATGATTTTCAAAGAATTTTAAAAGACTATTTTGACATAAATCTTTTCTTGCTTTAAAATCAAATTTTCTTAACTTCCTTCTTTTCCTTATCCACCTTGTTAGTAATGTCTATGTTTAGGATATTCAATTCTCATTGCATCTTATCTTATCTTATCTTATCTAATATTGTCTTTGTTTCTCAATTACCTCTGTTCTAAAATTCATTCTGGATTTTTCAAGATGAGTCATATGAATGCTAAAGGTAGGGGTCGTGTTGTTGCCCCAGCTTCTGAACCTGCTGCTCCCGTTAGGTTCACTAAACTTTGTAAGGAATACACTAGACTTGGTGGCACCAAGTTTACTGGAACTGAGAGCATTATTGAGGCTCAACAGTGGTTGAAGGATTTGGAGAGGATTTTCTCCGGTCTTGAGATCACTAATAGCCAACAGCTTCAGTTGGCAGCTTGGCAGTTGAAGGGAGCAACCTTGGATTGGTGGGAGTCCGTCACAGCCCACACTGCTGAGGCTGACATTTCTTGGGAACAATTTAGGTATCATCGTCTGTTTATTTTAAATTTGGCTTAGTTTCTCTTTTTGAAACTTGTCTTATGTTCTTTATCATGCTTTAGGGATGCTTTTCTTGTGAAGTGGATGCCCGAGGCATGGAAGTCTTAGCTGTATCGGGAATTCATGGATCTGAAATAGGGTGATATGTCTTTTGCTTAATATGAGAGGAAGTTCAATGAACTCTCTAAGTTTGGCCTTAATCTGATTGACACTCCTCTCAAGAAGAATGATAAGTTCATTGCCGGTGCCCGTCCGGAATATTATGATCGCCTCATAGCTCATGTGCATAGTCCTTTCACCACTCTGATGGACATGGTCATTAGATACGAGAATCCTACTTCTAAGGATCCTCCTGCTGCTCGTTCTGCTCCATCTCAGTCTTTTTCTGGTAATCCTAGGAAGAGGAGCCTAACTTTCACCATCAGAAGAAGAATCGAAACAAGACTCTAGGTTTGGGATCATCTTCTTCATCTTAGAGGTAGTCTGTCGACCTATCTGCCATCACTTGTTTTAGATGTAATCAGAAGGGACACTATGCTAATAGCTGTCCGACATTGGTTGGTGATGCGGTTCCTCCAGCTCAGTTGACCAGGCGAGATCTCTGTCACATTTGTCTACAGCCTGGACATTTCAAGAACAACTGCCCTACTCAGTAGAAGGGAAAGTCTTCGGGTATTTTTGTTGTTACTTCTGCATCTTCACCAACTCCCCCTCCACCTCCTGCACATGTTCCTGCTCCTGCTCCTAATGATAACCAGGGTACACTTCAAGGCACTTTTTCCCTGTTTTATTTTCCAATTCGTGTTTTTTTTTATACTGGAGCTTCCCATAGCTTTATCTCTGTGGATCTTTGTAATAAATTTGAGCATCTTCTTTCTCCCGAGTTTGCTCCTGATTCTTTGTGTGTTAAAAATCCTATTGGTGGTCCTACGAACCCTAGTAGGATTTGTAGAAATATGAAACTCTTCCATTTTAGCTATCAGTTTTTTGGTGATTTCTATGTTCTGTGTTTTAATGCTTTTGATCTATTGCTTAGAGGTGATTGGCTGATGAGGCATGATGCAGTTATCTCTTGTAATACCCGAACTGTTTCTCTTATGGATGATTTTGGTAATTCTTTGGTGATTCAATGTAGTTTTCCCCAGGATTTTGCTGGCAGCTTTATTTATTCTCTTGATTCTTCTACTGGTGATCTTGACTCGACTCATGTGGCCAAACTCTATCCGGATGTATTTGGTGAAGTCGCTTCTTTAACTCCTAAGCGAGAAATTGATTTTCGGATTGATCTTATTCCTAGAGCTCGACCTGTAGTTCTTCCACCCAGAAGAATGGCACTCCGTGAGAAGGTTGAGTCGAGGAAGCAAATTGAGGACTTGTTCTCCAAAGGTCTGATCAGACCTAGCCATTCCGAATGGGGAGCAGTAGTGGTTTTGTCACTAAGTCCGATAGTTTTTTGAGGATGTGTGTTGATTATAGGGAGCTAAACAAGCTCATTATGAGGAACAAATTCGTATGCCTCACATTAATGATATGTTTGATCAGCTCCATGGAGCCACTGTTTTCTCTCAGCTTGATCTTGCCATAGGTTTTCACCAGCTCAGAGTTGCTGAGGAAAGTATTCCCAAGACCGCTTTCCGTATTGAGAATGGTTTTTATGAGTGGTTAATTATGCCTTTTGGTTTGACTAATGATCCTTCTTTCTTTGTTGATTTGATGAATCGTGTCTTCCGTGACGTGCTTAATAAGTTTGTTCTAGTCTTTATTGATGATATCCTTCTCTTCTCCAAGACAAGGGAAGAGCATAAGTCACATTTGAAATTTGTTCTGGGGATTCTTAGAAATCATCAGTTGAAGGCTAAGTTTCTAAATGCCATTTCTGGAGGGATGAAGTCCGATTTCTCAGGCATATTGTTTCTAGTAATGGAGTTTCTGTCGATCCAGTCAAGATCGCTGCGATCAATGTAAGCCTTTCCCTTCTTCTCTTTCTTTAATTTGATAATTTTATCTTTTTTTGGTCCTTATTTCTCCCTATTCTGTTACAGGATTATGAAACTCCTAGGACTCCAACTGATATTCGCAGTTTTCTGTGCATTGCCGGTTACTATCGAAGATTCATTGAGAACTTTGCTTGGATTTCTGCACCTCTCACTACTTTAACTCGAAAGAATGCTAAGTTTATATGGAGTGATAAGTGTGAAGTTGCATTCAATAAGTTGAAGCGTAAGCTTACTTCCGCACCAGTGCTTACTGTTCCAAATGGAAATGAGGGATTAACGGTATACACTGATGCTTGTCGTGGGGGTTTGGGAGCTATTTTGATGGCATGATGGGAAGGTGATTGCTTATGCTAGTCACTAGCTGAAGACCCATAAGGCCAATTATGTGGCTCATGATTCAGAATTGTTGGCTGTTGTCTTTGCTTTAAAGCTTTGGAGGCATCATCTTTTGGGTTCTAAGTTTAAGCTCTTTACTAGTCATCGGTCTTTGAAGTATATCTTCACCCGAAAGGATTTGAATCAGCGTCAGGTTCGGTGGCTTGATTTCTTACTTCTTATTGTCTCGACATTAGCTATACTCCCGGGAAAGCTAATGTTATGGCCGATGCTTTGAGTCGAAAGAAGGCCATGTTGTGTCAGCTTGTTGTTTATTCTTCTCCTCTTTTGGATCATATCATTGCTAAGCAGGATGAGGATGAGATGCTTAGGCATATAAAGGAAAGTGTTCGTGGCATAGTTGGTTGTAGTAGTATGGATGGTAGTGGAGCTCAGATCGACGATAGAGGTATTTTGAGGATTAATAATCGGATTTGTGTCCCGAATGTTGATGGAATGAGGCAGGAGTTACTTCGGGAACATCATCGATCCAGACTTTCTATTCATCCTGGTGTGTCAAAGATGTATTAGGATATGAAGAAGCTTTAGTGGTGGAAGGGTATGAGGCGGGATATGTCTATCTTTGTTAGTACGTGTGCGACTTGTCAGCAAGTCAAGGCAGATCATCAGAAGACCCCTAATTTGTTGCAGCCCCTTGAGGTTCCCAATTTGAAATGGGAACATGTTTCAATGGATTTTATTGATGGTTTACCGAGGACTCGGAGGGGTAATGAGAGCATTTGGGTTATTGTGGATAGATTGGTCAAATCAGCTCATTTCATTCCGGTCAAATCTACCCGTTCTTCTTCCAGTCTGGCTGAGATTTATATGAGGGAGATTGTTCATCTCCATGGTGTTCCTATCAGCATTGTTTGTGATCGAGACTCCATCTTTACCAGTCAGTTTTGGAAAGCTTTTCAGGGATCTTTGGGTACTCATCTAAATCTGAGCACTGCTTACCATCCACAAACCGATGGTCAAACGGAAAGAGTGAATCAGATTCTATAGGGTCTTCTTCGTGCTTATGTTCTTGATTATGGAGGATCTTGGGAAGATCATCTCCATCTTGTTGAATTCACCTATAATAACAATTATCATGTATATTTTCAATCTTCTATTTTGATCTTATCTTAATCTTTTATCTATCCCATTCCGTCTTTGAATTCAAGATAGTATTCAGATGTCTCCGTTTGCTGCTCTTTATGGAAGACCTTGTAGATCTCCATCTTGCTAGATTGAATCCGGTAATCGTTTGGTTCTCGGTCCTAATGTGATTTTAGAGGCTTCTACGAAAGTTGAGGAGATTAAGAGGAAGATGAGGATTGCTCAAGATAGGCAGAAGAAGTATGCTGATCGTCGTAGGAGGAGTTTGGAGTTTGTTGTTAGTGATTTGGTTTTCCTTAAGGTCTCTCCCTTAAGGAATGTAATTCGGTTTGGTTGTAGAGGGAAGCTTGCTTCTAGGTTTGTTGGTCCTTTCCGTATCTCTGAGAGGATTAGTTCTTTGGCTTATCGTCTGGATTTTCCTGAGAAATTTTCTTGAGTGCATAATGTATTCCATGTTTTGCATCTTCATCGGTATCTGCATGATCCATCTTTGATTGTCCAGCCTTCTGCTCTCGAGAGTTTGGATATTGAGCCTAGTCTGACTGTCGAGAGAAAGCCACATCGTATTGTTGAAAGAGGTACGAAGCAGCTAAGAAGGAAATCGGCCAACCTGGTCAAAGTGCAGTGGAGTACGGATAATCGGGATTGTACCTGGGAGATGGAGGAGAGAATGCGTGCTTCGAATCCGGAATTGTTTGTTTCAGGTACTATTTGCTTTTCTATCCCGTCTTTCCTTGTTTTCGTGTCTCGTTCCTTTTTAAGGACGAATAGTTTTGAGACGGGGAGAGTGTAACAACCCAAAAATTTTAATAAATAATTTTAATTCATTTTATTTGAAAACTTTGACTTTTAATTATTTAAAATTTAAAATTTTGGAATTTTCCAATATAATTTTGGATTTTGTTTATAAATTATTTTCCTAATACAATAAAATAAACATTTTATGAAATTTTTATATTTTGGTCAACTGAAAGTCAAAGTTTGACCACCGTTGAAAATTTTAAATTTGATTTTTTTTATTTCTAATCTTTTTCTTTGGGACTATATTTGATACTGATGTTCGTGCTGCTTTTCGTTTCGTAAAATTCCATTTTATACCTTTTAAATTTGATAACTTTCAGCGTTTAACACGCGATTATTTTCCTTATTTTATTTGTTATTTTCTATGGTTTATTTCCTATATTTATTTCTATTTTTATTTTAATTTCTATTTTCTATTTTATTTGGACTTTTCTGTTTCCTTTTATTTGAGTTTTGGGCTTGGAAATTTCAAGAGATTTAAGTTATTTGTTTAGTGAAGCCTTTTCATTTTCTAACCTTTTCATTTATTTTTCCTAGCCGTTCATTCTTTCTAGCCGTCCACCCCATAACCCTAGCCGCCACTACTCTTCTAATTCACGTACAAAAAAAATTCTCACATCTCATCTCCCATTTGTTTCTTGAAGAAAAAAACTATAGTAAGTTCATGGCTTCTCCTTTCTTCTTTTCCTCCTTTTCCATTTGTTTTTCTTTTGTTTTCTTCCTTCTATGCTCGACCACACCATGATATTGCCGACCACCACTCCTCTCAACCACTATGATCGGCCTCTACCTCCTCACATCATCCCTATGCCATAGATGCGACCATAGAACAAAAGCCCATCACCGAATATTGATCAAACCCTAGCCGAGCCTTTACACCACCAAAACCCTATTAGCTAGCCTCGGCCACAACACAAACTCCACCAACTTGTCTTGGTCGTGACCCAACTCCATCACCTAGCCGTGACTCATTGTGCCTTGATCCAGATCTGACTTGACCCGAGCCACTTTGCCTTAGGGCCAAGCCCAAAAATCCACATATCCATGCCTTTTGCCTTCCTATTGGAGTTAGCTTGCCATCCCTTCATATTCACTTACCTACCCGTGCATTGCTTGACCCAAAGACCATCATGGCCGAGCCTACTTGCCTTGAACTCAATCATGGTCGAGCCTATGGTGTAGTGTCCGAGCCTACTTGATGGGTTAAGGCAAAGTTATGCCATTTGATTCATATTTTTTTCATTTTTTTAATTCATATTTATTTTTGTTGAATCTATACTTATATTTTTTGTATATTTTGGTTGTTACAAGATCTGAATATTGGATCATCATCCACTCGTATCTAGTCGTGCCTTTTCGTGCTTTGTGGAATTTGGATTTTGTGTTTTGAATTTGATCTCTAGCTTGAGAAGGTGAGTTATTCACTCTAGAGAATCATACTTATATAAATGTGAAACATTGTCACTTGAATTGTAATAGTTGGTATGCTATGTTCTATGCTCACATCTGCCTGTTATCTGACAATACATGATGATATTATCTGATTATATATTTGTTGCACGACCTGACATCATATGATATGTTTTACTGTTTATTTATTTATTGTTTCCCACACAGCAAACTCCCTGTAGAATAGAATCACTATGGGTTAAAATGATACATACCCGAACATACATTAGAATAAGGAAAAAATCATTATGAGCTGAAATAATAGGCTCAAGCGATTTTTATTTAGTTTATTTGACTTGGGATTGCGGGTTTGAAATGATAGAACCCGGATTTTTCTTTTTAAATTATGGATTGAAATGATATATATCTGTATCACTTGACCTAGGTTAGAAAATTATATATACAGACCCGTGGTTAATATTAAATATTTTTTGAAGATTATTATGTATGTTTGAAATACAAAATATGAGACTTTAACTTAAATTGGATTTAAATTATATAAATAAATGTTATAGTGATTTCTATAAGTTAAATTGTACAAGCAAATTAATGATTAAAATGTAAATTTTGATTGTACTTAATAATTGAAAATTTAGGGTTTAAATGGAATTTTAAGCTTAACTTAGTGATAAGAATATTTTATATATGAAATGGGTATTTTAAATAGAGTATTAAGTAATCGTTGAAATAAGAGTTAAGCAATATATAAAGTATTTGACTTAACAAATGAATTTTAATTTACATTGGATATTTATTAATAAAATTTTATTTTATTAAAATTATAAGTTAAGTAATATCAAAATAAATAATTTTGAAAAGTGAAATAAGTTTGATAAGTTAAAATGAGAAAAGTTGAAGATATATTGTTTTTAAAGGGTATAGTAAAACTTATAACAGAAATTGTAGCATTTCAGAAATGCTGTGGTTTAATGAACTATGTGTTGAATATACTAAATATACCTACAATAGCATTTCTGAAGTGCTGCGGTATCTGAATTTGAACTATGTGTTGAATATACTAAATATACATACAGTAGCATTTATGAAGTGCTGCAGTTTCTGAATTTAAACTATTTGTTGAATATACTAAATATACCTACAGTAGCATTTCTGAAGTGCTGCAGTTTCTGAATTTGAACTGTTTTGAACATACTAAATATACCTACGGTAGCATTTTTAAAGTGCTGCAGTTTCTAAAATTGAACTTTTTTCTGAAATACTAACATATCTACCGTAACACTTTATAAATGCTGTTGTTTTTGAAAAATACAATGTTTTGAATTGTTGAAATCGAACGAATGAACTTAGAAAATGCTGAAATTCTAGAAATTGAATATTTGGTTTGGAAGGATAAATACTTCATATTTAAATGGTTTAAATGAATTATTTTGATTTGAAATATAAACCAATTTTGAAATTTATAACCACGGGTAATAATAACATTGGGTTGTTAAAGAGACTGGGATCAGAAATTGTCATACTCTCTGCCAACTCCGAAAACCACTTTAACAACCGTGAATGCGTTGGAGATTCCAGAATGAAGTAGGATGGTGTTAATGTTCTGTTAAGGTACATATGTGGACCCGACTCCCGTGAGTTGGCATAAGATGGCTAAAACAGAAGCGATTGACGGGCTAATGAGGTAGCTCCTCTTATCGGACACACTTCTTCGTATGACATTCTATTACTTTGTGATTGATTGGTGCGCACCTTTGATTTTTGCGAGTGTGGCTCGAGGTGGACGGTAGTGGCTGCTACGCATCACCACCGGTCCAGAAGCGTAATTAGTATATTTACCCTGGCATTAACTAGTTATGCCGTGTCACCTACCCTAGCGCGCCTTGTACGAGTTTGATTTGTGTCGTACCTATGGAGTATTTGTGGTAGCCTCCTGATCTGGAGGTACGATGGTGTTGTATAGATTATTGGCAATATAAAATGTGTTAAGGGGGATATGGGTAACGCCTTATGGCTATTTTTAAATATATTATACTTTACTTTAGACATTATTATAATAGCGTATATTACTGCATAGTAAATAGTTTGATGAATCCTTAGAGGATGGGCGGTCTCAAGCATCCGTCAAGTTACTTGTGCATTTTATTACAATTCACTTGAGTTGGTTTACATTGTATAAGTATGCATATCTTGACTCGAGTGTTTGTGTTTATTTTCTTACGCTCGGGTCAGCCTGAGTATCAGCTTTGGAATTCACCTTCTGGAGCTAGGATTTGTTGGAGATCATCATTTATCTAGTTGCTATCTATTTCTTTCAGTATTTTCTATTCAGCTATTGTACTAGTGAACATTTATGTATCTGGGATTTCTATTGTATTTACTTTCAGACTATGGTATTTTGTACTGTTTTGAGATTGTGTTTGGGACTGTGTTGTAGTAGCTTTATGAATTACTACTGTTATTTTATTTCCGCTGCGAGTTATTCTGATTTATCTGTGTCTATGATTGGTTTTATTTGCTCTAAATTAAATTAAAATCTATTGTTTTGAATTATTCAAGTCAAACATGTGTGGATTTATGGTCGATTTGAGTGGTCTAAAATAGTGGTTCGATACATAAACTCTTGCCGTCGTTATTATTTCTCTCCATCCAAAGGCCCTCCTCCATTGTGACTACCAGACATGTTTTAGGCATTAACCCCAACTGCAAACTTGTTTGTTTAAGGGAGGAGAGTACATTGATCGGTTGGATCATGCTAGTTTATCGTAGGGTGGCAATAAGCTCAGTTTAACGGTGGTGGACATTTTTGGTTTGTCTGCGGTAATGGTGGCGTCTTAGGAGATGAGGTTGGGGTCTATAGGAGTGTAGGAGCGGGGCTTCTTATTAAGGAAGTGCAGCGGCAGTTTGTCTCCCCATGCGGCGATGGTAGGCGCAACAACAGAGGTCATGGGTTTCGATTTTGAGTGGCCTAGAGATAAGAGTGATGATTAGGGCTTTAGCTTGGTAATTAGTGTGGAGATTAGTGTAATAATTATATTATTAAATCAAAAATCTTGTAAAGTCAATAGCTTGTTCATATTAGGTCCAAATCGAACGCGATTAGTCATGTTGCACTCATAGCATCAAAGACTATGCTTTGGAATTGGATTGGTAAAGATTGGATCTTGTAGAATTTCAAACCAAAATCGAACGCTCGAACAAGAATGCTTGGCGATAACTGGAATTTCGGTGAGTTAAATTCACTACTTTGGTTAATCAGTAAGATATACAGTACACACAAATTATTTATTATCTGCTTGGACGTTGAATTTGTTGGTGTTTGGTTTAGATAAATTATCTTTATTAAAAATGGATAATGAATAAAGTGATAAAATAATACTGATTTAATAGAATTACGTTGTTGCAATAATAACGTAGTTAATTTAAGTATACTGCTTTGGTGTTATCTATTTGGCCAAATAGACACAGTCTAATAATAAATGGAAAAGTTTATTTTGAATGACATTCATTTAGCAGAATATATTCTCGTTATGCTATTATATTAATTTGGACATTCATTTATGTGCTAGTTGATCAATACTGGATAATGATGTGTTAACAATTGATTGTCAATTATGGATTTGATTTACATATATGACTGCTTATGTAAATACCTAACTTGAGAAGTTAAATTGGATTTAATGGTAGCTTATCAAGCACCATTGTGGTCGCTGAGCATTTTTTGGATTTGAAAAGTTATGAATTTAAACTAACTTTAAATTTTATAATTTGAAGTAAAATATTTTATTAAATTATTATTTTAATAAAGCATTTCTATTTTACAAAGTGTTTTTTAAAAAAATTCTTTAGAAAAGTTAATTACTATAATTATAATGTTTTAAAATTAATTATTTTATTTATGTTGTTTAAAGATAATTAATTACTCATCAAAGTTGTTTGAAGGTAATAAATTATTTTTTATTGATTATTTGAAACTAGTTAATTAGTAACGTTGCATGAAGGTTAAGTAATTTTATTTTGGAAGTTGTCATAAAGTTTTTTATTTATTTTTATTTAAATTTTTTAAAGCCTAAGTATTATTTTATTTAAATGCTATAAAAGTTAATTGTTGTATTCTTTAAAATGTTTTAAATTTTATCTTCATGGTGTTAAAGTTTTTATTTATTATAATTAAATAATAAATTGTTTATAAAAGGATTTCTTTTATACAATGGATTTATTAAAAGGAATTTATGAATTTGAAAGAGGTTTGGTTTTAAATGATTTTAGAAAAGAGGTTTATAAATGGTTAGCAACTTTAAAAAGGAAGTTTTATAAATGGGTTTTTGAGATTTATAAAAGAGTATTTTTATAAACAAAACTTAAAGATATATAAAGAAGCTTTATAAATAAAATTTAGAGATTTATAAAGGAGATATTTAAAAAATAGAGAAATTTATGGAAAGGAATGGTGTTTCGGGTTGTCTATATCTCCGTTTAATGGAAATTGAGTTTGGTCATTTTATTATGATTTTGAAATAGAAATTCTCTATAAGTGTTTGATGATATACTTATACCATTTTATAAGTATGTCAAAAAGTTTTCCAGGTTTTGAAAGGAATGGTTTGTGGATATACTTATCCTAGTGTATAAATATATAAATATTTTTGGGAAGAGATTTAATTAATGAAAGATTTAATTTTATGAGGCTTGCTGATTTCCATGGGAAACAAATCTCTAATTTGTTTGATTTGAATGTTTGTTTATTTGATAGTTAGGCAACCGACTATCAAATCTTGGTCTAAATATACAATCCTTCTTAATTTTGGTGAAAAAATATTCCCTACTTAACACCAAAGGATTTTAACTCCGGAAATATCTAGGAGAAACACGGGGTTATATGATACAATTACTTCCGGTGGTGCTATACTGTACGTATAAACTCACTTTGTCCTTCTAGGATAAATGATGAGAAGACCCATCCTATAACGACCCAAAATTTCACTACTTTAATTTGAAAATATTTAATTACTTTTAAGTATTCGAATATTGGTTTTTATAATTGAAATAAAACCCTTTAAACAAATAAAATAATAATGGTGAAATAGTTTTTAAAATGTGTTTACAAAATACTTAGTTCGAAGAAAAATAAAAAATGTGACTAGAATTCATTTTTTGAATTTTCGACTTTTCATCGAATAAAAGTTGTCAAAAATGTTGTGTACATTTTAGTAACACATGTACATACAATATAAATAAGCTAGAGCTATATGACATGTATGTGAATTTGTATGTATATATGTTATACTTAAGTTTTTATATGTGTGTGTGTATGTATATGTATGTATAAGAGAAACACATGTAGACATAAGTATATACATATGCATTAAATGCGTGTTGATCCTAAGCATGGTAAGGAGGGACAAGAGTTGTGATGTGGCAAATGGATGTGGAGGGTAAAGGACAAGCTACTTTAGCAATTTTCTATGTTTTCTTGTTTATAAATACCTCTTTCACTTCTTCAATTTTACCTCTTTTCCTTCTACCATATATTTCTCATATATTATCTAAATGGAGGATTTTTTTTATCAAACCGTAGCAAATTCTAGGGGATACAACTTTCATGCATACCACTTCTTCGAATTTTGAGCTTAGCCATGTCCAAATCTCATTTCTTTGTAGTATTTTCGAACCCAGATTTACAAGTTCAAAAATACCTCTTCTACTTTTTACCATATCTATCCTTTTAGATCTGAATTGAGCGATTCATTCTTTGATATTGTAGAGAAAATAATTTCCAAGAACTTTTCTTCGGGAAACTTTTTCAAATTCCATAAGTAACTTGTCCAAAAATCGGTTGGAAGATGGCCCATTTTCAGATTATTTTTGTAACGACCCATAATTTCACTACTTCAAAAATGAGAGATTTTGTTTATTTTAGATTTAAAAAGGTTTAAAACTTAAATAAACAAGTTATATATAATAAATAATAATAGATAAATTATTTATTCTTATAGTTAATAATTTAAAACGTATAAATTTGAATTTTAGAACAAATCAACAAAAGTTAAGTTTCTTAGAAATAAATAAAAGCTTAAATAAATGGATTTAAATATTTATTTGAAAGGTTGAATATAATTAAAAACACCTAGTAAAGATAATAAAAATATACTAAAATATTTAAAAGTATATTTATAACCGTTTTACAAAAAGAACTAAAATTTGTCGTATTTTGTCAGTTTTACATACACTGTAAAAATAGAGATTTTGATATTATTTAAATATGATTTTAAAATATAAAGATACATATTTTAATTTATTTAAAAGAAGTAAAAAGTTCAATTTAATTTTGGTTTACATCAATATACAGCTTAACAAAAAGTTAAGTTTTGACTGTAAAATTTGTTAACAAAAACACTGTTTTCAATTATAACAAGCTGTCGCAACATTGGATAAATGTGGTCACTTTATAACATACAATAAAAACTTTTCAAACTTTAAAATACTTTACATTTGGCGCTAAAAGACAAAATGTTTATATTAGGAAAGTTCAAATAAATATATTAAAAAGGTAAAAAGTATGATTTGACTAATTTTATTTTATTTTAAATCTTTTAAACAACATCATTATTTATATCTTATCTTATTAGTGAGACGTTATATTTATGCATAGGAAAGGAGCTAAATTATATGTTTAAATATTTATAAAACATAAGAAAATGACACCTCCTTATCTCTTAACACACTCTTCCTAAATCATCATTCCACGCATTAAATGCAACTCAAATCTAGGCTAATCAAAGTCCAAAAGTAAACAAGGGTATTAATGTCATTTGCCAATATATTCTCCACTTATAAATACAAGCTCAAATCCCTCCATTTTTCATTCTACAAACTACAAACTCCTTCTCTCTCTCTCTCCATTTTTCTTCCTCCACCTCAACATCACCCTAACCCGAGCTCCACCTGCCACTACATGACCATACCATCCACCTAAACCCCTCTACACAAGCCTACATGCCTCCTACAACCCACGACTGAGCCCATTACCCACGCACACCCCTTCCTTTACACCGCCCCGAGCCATACACACTACAAAAGCCATGCACCCACCCTCCTCTCCATATACACAAGCACAATACCCACCATACCCGAGCCCTAGACCACCTACCCACCTCAAAACACACACCTATCCCACCTACCCAAATCCAAACACACTCCACCCTAGGCCGTACCCGCCATTCAAGCCCACGGTCGTACTAAAAAAAGAAAAGAAAGAAAAGAAAAGGAGAAAGAAAGGAAGAATTGAAAATGTTTGGAAATAGCACGTTAGCTCGAGAGACGCGTATCTCACATAAAAGTTTGACGGAGTGGATATGAAGGTGAGAAAATTCTCACCGCTACATAATTTATATTGATTTTTGAGTTGATTTGTTATGATAGATAATCACTGTTTAATGATATGGATGTTTGAATAATTGTTTTGAATGCTGAATAATCCATAGTAATGTTATGACATTTGCCGTACTATACCCGTTTTGAATATGTTAATGTCATATGAATATAGTATGGTTGTGATGTTAATATGGACATCAAATTTCTATCATTTTTGATTAAGTGATCTCTTTGTTAAAGACCCAATTTTGGTGATATGAGATACTTTGGAAAAATAAGTCTCTTTTCAGTTGGAATTGAAATTAAAGAAGAAATAAAAGATTATTTGAAATTTGAAGTGAAATGGGATTAAAAAGGATAGTTAAAGTGAAATTGGAATTGAGATGAATAGTGAAATTTAAATTGAAATCAAGTTTGAAAACTGAAAGTGAGTTTAAGGTTGAAATTTAAATTAGAATTGAAATTAGATTTGAAATCTAAGTTTTAAGTTATATTTGAAATTGAAATGAAAATGGAATCAAAAATTTAATATTAAAATAATAAAAATATAATAATATTATAATATGATAATAGTGAAAAATTATTTTAAATACATAAAATGTGGAAATATTGATTTGAAATGATTTGTAATGATTTTATAAGTGATAAAATTCAATTCAAATAGATTATTTCAAACATTGAAAAATAAGTTAAAACTAGGCGCGTCGCGCAATGGTAGATCGTGATTTCGCGTCGAAAAGTTCAAATGAGTGTATAGGGTGGAATATAGTAGAAATTCTTCGAGATAAGAAAATTTGGACTATTATATCCATATCTTCTGAACGAAGAAAGAAAATCAAAATTTCATTAAGTAGATTTTGAAATATATCCAAATCAATTTTCTAGAAAAATCACGCTAGTGCAGTTAAGTGACCATAATGGGAAATCCGTTTAAATGAACGTTTTTAATTATGGAAAAATACGAAACAAATTTGATAAATCCATTTAAATAGTTTAATAGAGTTTTGGATTGGAAAATATGAATTACCGAATCGTTAAAAGTTGTTTAAATCAAAGAAGTTTATATAGCACTTTCCGCAGCATATTTATGCTTCGAATTCTACAACATTTTGAATATGAGTAACGATTTTTTCTGGAATTAGTTGTGAATGTTTTTAAAAAGAAAATTAAGCGTTTAAAAGACAATTTGGAATCTTATAATCAATTCCAAATTCAAGTTGAAAACTAAGTATATGAAAACGACTAGTACATTTGTCCCGCTTGTGAGATTTGAGAGGATAAAACAAGGTGTTTAACTGAGGTTAGGGATGAAGCAACTAGTGCCCTGAACTTACCTGGCCTCTCTTTTCTTTTCTTAGGAAAGGGGTGGAACAGATCGAAGGAAAGTCCGGATGCTCTAAAATAAGAAAAAGATCACATTAAGTTTCAAAATAAAAGAAGATTGGTACTATCCAAAATTTTCTATGATTCTATTCACTCAAAAATGTTTGCTAAGATCGATTTTAGGGTTTTCAATAAATGATGTCTTAACTAACATTGTTTTTGACCCGCCAAAAAGTAAGGAAATTTGGATCGTGAGTTAAGTGAGGAAAATTGAAATATTATCCAAAGCAAAAGAATGAATTACTTAGAATTATTTTAAGACAAAAGAAAGAGAATTCAAAATCATCTGAAAAGAATTAAAGGGAAAAAAGACTTAATAAATCCTGTATACTCATGTTCACTTGTTATCGACAATTGGATTTCGAAGGAACCGGGGTCGAATTTGGATGATTCCTATCCAAAAACCACTTCGAACCAGTTTACATGTTCGAAGAATGAAGATACTTGAAGACAGAGATATTAAGACGAATAATAGCGAAGGACTACATGTTGATTAATTAGGAATAAACCACCGATTCACTATATTGTAGCAGTGGTCTCTTTGTTATGAAAAATCTCAAAACCACAAGGGATTCTCGCCTAGTAATGGCCGAAGAAAGTTCCTTCGTTTTTGTTTGGTCCCAGATCGAACTTGTATGGATGGATGTATGACCTTTCATTCCAAATCATGAGTGGTCTTTATAAATGTATATCGGTCGGTGGCAGAGAAGACACCTTCTCTTAGCTTAACATCCTTTCCCGACACTTACGAGCTCAGGAAGTTATACGTTTGAAGAAATTAGTCATGTGAATGTGGAATGGCAATGTGTCATTCAAAGTGAAAGAAGATGTGTTAAGCGAAAAGGTAATTGTAGTCTCGAGCCTCATCAACTGGAAATGACTGAAACAAGGTTAGATGCAGCAAGGCTAAGTGGGTCTTTCCCAATTAAGGTATAATCATCACCTTCTAGATATATTTCTTCCCGCTATGACGTTCGGGATGTAAATCAATGTGGTGTATGAAAAACGAGCATTCAGTTAAAGGTCGATAACGACCGGGGATGACATATTCGATACTATCTAGTTACAAAGGTAGGTTGGTCTTGTGTTGGTAGAGGGCAGATGTTCTGTGCCTCGGGACATCCATCTAGAGGTGTACCCATCGAAAGGCAGTCCCTTTACCTGGTCATTTGTATGGAAATCCAATCTCCAGTAAAAACCCATGGTTTTGTTTGTATTGGCGTAATGAATAGCCTCGAAATGCTATATGGGTAACCATTTTGGATAAGATTAATAAGTTTATTGCAAATGTTTTGAATGTCACTAGAAATAATATCAAATGCTTTGATATATCAAAGTGTTTAAGTTATCATAAGGTAAAAAACCGTCTGTGTTTATGTGTGGTCGTGGTCTTATGAGATACTCTTTCTTTTTAAACGATTTTATTCAAAGGCTGATATATGACACTGTCATTTATTATTGTGTTTTTCTCACGCTGGTTTATCAAGCCTATCTGGGTAATTTTAATACTCGTGTCAGATCTGAGTAGTTTCAGGTTTAGTCAAAATTGGTTGGAGTTTCTAGAAGAGAGATGGAGATATTCATCTACGTATTGACATATTCTATTATCCGTTGTGGTTTGTTTGATTTGGTTTGATGCTTGCAACAATTGTAAGGATAGATGTTTATAACCGTTCAAGCTGAACTTAGGATAGACTTTGGTATATGTATTTAAAAAAATTTGCTGTAAAGATATTTATTCATTATTACATGTTATTCCTTTCGTGTGAGATTTTGTTCTATCTATTTTTCTTTATTACCCTTCATGTTCCGTCATTTCATGCAATTTGAGTTAGACATGTGTGGTTTATTGTCGATTCAAAGGGTATGGAAAAATGGGCCTTGACGTATGGTATCAGAGATGAAGGTTAAGCAAGAACCTTTGCTTTTGTTGGGTAAGTCTCATCAGAGACATGATTAGTAATATCCTAGGATAAGTAACTCATTTGAGATAGGGTTAGTAACACCTAAAATGAGTTATGAGAATATTATATATATGAGTGCGTATTTGTTAATTTTATAAAAATTGTTTTGTTTTGAAGAAGTTGGTAAATGAAATAATTTTACTTAAGTATATGTTTTGAAATTAGAAAAAGGTGATTAATTTTGTTAATATTAAGTTAGAAAACAAATGATTATTTGAAATATAGATAAGCTACTTGATCTAATTGGAAACAAATTAATAAAGGATATCTTAAGGTCAAAATTTCACGATTTAACTATAAAGATAGAATCAGTTAATTGAAAACTAGGATTTAGAACTTTTCATCATATACCCCTGGGGGTTTAGCCTTAAGAAGTAATAACGATTTGTTAAGTATAAAATAGTTAATTTAAAAAGGACTAAGAACAAATACCTTGTAAATTAAGTTTCACAATTTGACTATAAGGTATTTGATGATAATGTGTAGAAAAATAATATTCTTTTCAGGAAGGACCAAACCTACGGAACTTTGCTTCACTTTTTCGGGAATTTGAGATCCTTATCAAAGAAAGTTTTTGAAATCAGAAAATATTATGGAAGTTAAGGATTGGTTAAGCAAGTGTGATGAGCTCCAGCATAGCATGGTAATCTTCATCCATGGGGTCATTTAGGGAGATGATAAGCAATGCCCTGAAATTCGAAAATGTTGTTCCACAACCAACTACTGAAGTACCAGCCAAGAAAAAAAGGCATAAGAAGAACAAATTTTGTTGTTTCAAATGTAAACAAAGAGGTCACCTTGCAAAAGAATGTAGATCAGGATTAAGAACCAGGACCTTTAAGAAAGCTACCCTAAAGAGTTGTTATTTATGCCATATTATAGGACATGTCACCAGAGACTATCCAATGCTCAAGATGGCAAAATAGCCTAGGCCTTTTGTTACCCTTACTCGTCCACCTACTGCTAAAGAAAAAGGAAAAGGGATTGTTGAAGCTTAAGTTAGCTAAGCATGTATTAGTAAACACCATCTAAGTATTTTAACTGTATGACTTTTGCAAAACTTTTTAAGTGTACTTAGAAGTCACTAAATATGAATATATTTTGGGAATCAATATATATATATAGTCTATCATTTTGCTCCTTTGTCAATACCAAATCATGTTAGAATTTATTAGCAAAACAATAATAATTAAGTAATAAGCACTTAATAAAATAAGATGAAATAAATAAAGTAGAGATAGAATTTTTGATAAGAAATGATTAACTAATTTTAATTTCTTTATAAAATTATAGAAAGTAACCAAGGCATAAAGACTAGCAATTAGACAGATATTTAGTGAAGTCTTGTCTAAATACGAAGACTTAGAAGTTTTGGATACACCGATTTCGAGTGATGAGAAGGATATGCAAGTAGGGGAGCCCTTGAGAATAGTATCAAGATCATTCGACCACCCGATATTTTTCTCAGAGGATGAGGATTTGATAGTTATTTCAGATGAGGAAGATGTGTTGCCAATAGGCGTAGATATTGATGCAGGGGAAGAAGCCGACAATGAGACAGATAATTGGATGTTGGGTCCATTGAGTGAGGGCGAGGAGCCTGAGGAAGAAGAGCTTATAGAGAAGCCCATGGAAGAATCGGAGGATATCGAGCCGTTGATAGAGGAACCTGTGGCAATAGAGACGGAAGATTCGAGGATTTACGATGCATGGTTATATGAGGATGATGATTCAAAGAGTGATGAGAATATCATTTTGTGAGATGGGTACGCCCATTCAGGAGGCAGGATCTCCCATTCCAAAGATAGTCGAGGATCTCAGTTTAGAAGATATTGATATGGAGGAGCATGAGCTATGCATTCCGGAAGGCTAGCTGTGGCAGCCGCTAGGTTGGGATATAGCTCCAGAGATGATAAATGATGAGGAGCCAGTTGAGGACGGGGAGCAAGTAGAGCAGCCAGTAGAGATCGACCTAGAGACACCATCAGAGGGTTCATCCGATGAGTAGTGATTCACACTTAGGGATATTTTAGGATATTTTGGGTTTGTGTTATAGCATTTATTATTATCTTAAGCACGTGGTATGCGCTAAGATATGAGGTTTAGTCCTTTAGTATGATATTTTGGTTGACTATTGTAGACAGTTGACTTGTGACTAGGTATTTACCTCAAATATGTGGCACGCACGCAGGTTGCGACTAGGATTGATGTCTTATTTCATGATCAGTATATAGTAGTATTTCCTTTGCATATTTTGATGACCATTATAGTTCCGTATCTTTGATTTCATTTCGAGGACGAAATGCTTTTAAGTAGGAGAGAATGTAATGACCCGTAATTTCGCTACTTCGAAAATGAGAGATTTTGTTTATTTTAAATTTTAAAAAGGTTTATAACTTAAATAAATAATTTATATATAATAAATAATAATTGAGAAATTATTTATTCTTATAGTTAACAATTTAAAAAGTATAAATTTGAATTTTAGAACAAATTAGCAAAAGTTAAGTTTTGTTAAAATAAATAGAGGCTTAAATAAATGGATTTATATATTTATTTGAAAATTTAAATCTTATTAAAAACACCTAATAAGATAATAAAAACATATTAAAACATTTAAAAGTATATTTATAATCGTTTTACAATAATAACCAAAATTTGTCCCATTTTGTAAGTTTTACGTACATTGTAAAAAATAGGGATTTTGATATTATTTAAATATGATTTTAAAATATAAAGAGACATGTTTTAATTTATTTAAAAGATGTAAAACTTGCATTTTTAAGTTTGGTTTACATCAATATATAGAATAACAGAAACGTCAAGTTTTGACTGTAAAATTTATCAACAAAAACACCGTTTTCAATTGTAACAAGTTGTCGCAGCGTTGGATAAATGTGGTCGCTTTATAACATATAATAAAAAATTACAAACTTTAAAACACTTTACATTTAGTACTAAAAGACAAAATGTTTATATTAGGAAAGTTTAAATAAATATATATAAAAAAAGTAAAAAGGTATGATTTGACCTATTTTATTTTATTTTAAATCTTTTAAACAACATCATTACTTATATCATATCTCATTAATGAGATGTTATGTATATGCATAGGAAAGGAGCTAAATTATGTGCTTAAAAATTTACAAACCATAAGAAGATGACACCTTCTTATCTCTTAACACACTCTTCCTAAACCATCGTTCCACACATTAAATGCAACTCAAATCAAGGCTAATCAAAGTCCAAAAGTAAATAAGGGTATTAATGTCATTTGCCACTAAATTCTCCACTTATAAATACAAGCTCAAATCCCATCATTTTCACTTCATTTTTCATTCTACAAACTACAAACTCCTTCTCTCTCTCTCTCCATTTCTCTTCCTCCACCTCAACATCATCCTAATCCAAGCTCCACCCACCTCTACTTGGCCATACCCTCCACCTTAAACCCTCTACCTAAGCCTACATGCCTTCCACAACCCATGGCTAAGCCCAATACCCATGAGCACCCCTTCTTTTCCACCTACCCAAGCCATACACTCCAAAATCCATGCACCAACCCTCCTCTCCATATACACGAGCACAATACCTACAATACCTGAGCCCCAGACCACCTACCCACCTCAAAACACATGCCTACCCCACCTACCCGCCTACCCAAAGCCACACACACTCCACCCTACCTGCCTGCCCATAGCCACACTAAGAAAATGAGAAAGAAAGGAAAGCGGCGAATTCAAGATGTTTGGAAATAGCACGCTAGCTCGAGAGACGCGTATCTCACATAAAATTTGACGGAATGGATATGAAGGTGAGAAAATTCTCACCGCTATATAATTATATTGATTTTTGAGTTGATTTATTATGATAGACAATCACTGTTTTATGATGTGGATGTTTGAATAATTATTTGAATGTTGGATAATCCATAGCAAAGTTATGACACTTGTCGTACTATAGCTGTATTGAATATGTTAATGTCATATGATTGTTGTATGATTGTGATGTAAATATGGACATCAAATTTCTATCATTTTTTATTAAGTGATCTCTTTGTTAAAGACCCAATTTTGGTGATATGAGATACTTTAGAAAAATAAGTCTATTTTCAATTGAAATTGAAATTAAAGTAGAAATAAAAGTGAATATGGAATTTGAAGTGAAATGGGATTAAAATGGATGGTTAAAGTGAAATTGAGATGAATAGTGAAATTGAAAACGATTTTGAAAATTGAATGTGAGTTTAAGGTTTAAATTTAAATTAGAATTGAAATTAGATTTGAAATCTAAGTTTAAATAATTTGAAGTTAGAATTGAAATTCGAATTTAAAATTTAGCATTAAAATAATAGAAATATAATAATATTATAATATGATAATAGTAAAAACTCATTTTAAATGCTCTAAAATGTGAAAATATTGATTTAAAATGATTTTTAATGATTTTATAAGTTATAAAATTCAATTCGAATAGATTATTTCAAATATTGAAAAATAAGTTAAAACTAGACGCGTCACGCAATGGTAGTTCACGATTTCACGCCGGAAAGTTCAAATGAGTGTATAGAGTGGAGTATAGCTCGGAAGTCTTCGAGATAGGAAAATTCCAGACTATTATATTCATATTTTCTAAACAAATAAAGAAATCAAAATTTCGTTGATTAGATTTCCAAATATATCCAAATCAACTTTTTAGATAGATCGCGCTAGTGCAGTTAAGTGACCATAACGGAAAATCCGTTTAAATGAACGTTTTTAATTATGGAAAAATATGGAATAAATTTGATAAATCAATTTAAATAGTTAAAGATATATTTGGATTGGAATATATGAATTATCGAATGTTTAAAAATTGTTTAAATCTAATAAGCTTATATAGCATTTTCCGCAGCACATTTATGCTGTGAATTCTATAAAATTTTGAATATGAGTTTACACGTAACTATTTTTCCTAAAATCAATTGTGAATGTTTTTAAAAGGAAAATTAAGCATTTAAAAGGTAATTTGGAATCTTGTAATCAATTCCAAAATAAAGTTAATAACTGAGTATGCGGAAACGACTAGTACATTTGTCCCGCCTGCGAGATCTGAGAAGATAAAGCAAGGTGTTTAACTAAGGTTAGGGATGGAGCAACCAGTGTCCTGAACTTACCTGACCTTAGTTTTCTTTTCTTAGGCAGGGGTGGAGCAGATTGAAAGGAAAGCCCGAATGCTCTAAAATAAAAAAAAGACTGTATTAATTTTCCAAAATAAAAGAAGATTGGTATTATCCAAATATTAAGCAATCTACAAAATGAATGATTTCTATGATCCTATTTACTCAAAAATGTTTGCTAAAATTGATTTAAGGATTTTTCAGGAAAAGATGTCTTAAATAACATTGTTTCTGACCCACCTGAAAGTTAAGAAATTTGGATCGAGAGTTAGATGAGGAAAGTTAAAATATTATCCAAAGCAAAAGAATGAATTAGTAAGAATTATTCTAAGACAAAAGAAAGATATTTCGAAATCATCCGAAAATAATCAAAGTGAAAAGAGACTTAATAAATCTTATATACTCATGTTCACTTTTTATCGGTAATTGGATTTCAAAGGAACCGGGGTCGGATTTGGGTGATTCTTATCCAAAAACCACTTCGAACTAGTTTACGTCTTTGAAGAATGAAGATTTTTGAAGATGCATATATTGAGACGAACAATAGCAAAGGACTGCTTATTAATTAATTGGGGATAAACTCCCAATTCAATATATTGTAGCAGTTGTCTCTTTGTTATGAAAAACCTCAAAACCATAATGGCTTCTCGCCTAGTAATGGCGGAGGAAAGTTCCTTCGTTTTCATTCGGTCCTAGAATAAACTTATATGGATGGATGTCTGACCTTGCATTCCAAATCATAATGAGTGGTCTCTATAAATGTATATCAGACGGTGGCGGAGAAGGCACCTTCTCTTAGCTTAACACCCTTTTTCGAGACTTACGAGCTCAAGAAGTTATATGTTTGAAGAAATCCGTCATGTGAATGTGGAATGACAATGTGGCATTCAAAGTGAAAGAAGATGTGTTATGTAAAAAGGTAATCGTAGCCTCGAGCCTCATCAACCAGAAATGAAAGAAATAGGGTTAGATGCAGCAAGGCTAAGTGGGTCATTCCCAATTAGGATGGATCATCCCCTTCTAGATATATTTCTTCCCGCTATGACGTTCGGGATGTAAATTAATGTGGTGTATGGAAAACAAGCACTCGGTTAAAGATTGGTAATGACCGAGGGATGACATATTTGATATTATCTAGTTACAAAGGTAGGTCGGTCTTGTGTTGGAAGATGGCAGATGTTTTGTGCCTCGAGACATCCATCTAAAGGTATACCCATTGGAAGTTAGTCCCTTTACTTGGTCATTTGTGTGGAAATTCATTCTCCAATAAGAACCTGCAGTTTTGTTCGTATTGGCGTAATGAATAGTCTCGACATGCTATATGGGTAACCATTTGGGATAAGATTAATAAGTTTATTTGCAAATATTTTCAAGGAATGTCACTAGAAATAATATCAAATGTTTTGATATTTAAAAGTGTTTTAGGTTATCATAAGGTAAAAACTCGTCTATATGTGTGGGCTTGGTCTTTTAAGACACTTTTTCTTTTCAAAGGATTTTATTCCAAGGCTGATATAAGACACTGTCATTTATTATTGAGTTTTTCTTACGTTGGTTCATCAAGCCCGATCTGGGTATTTTCAATACTTGGGTCAGATTCGAATAGTTTTTAGGTTTAGTTGAAGACGGTTGGAGTTTCTAGAAGAGAGCTGGAGATATTCATCTACATATGGGCATATTCATCCATTGTGGTTTGTATGTTTTAGTTTGATGTTTGTCAACAATTATAAGGACAGATGTTTATAACTGTCCAAGCTAAATTTAGGATAGACTCTGATATACTAATTTAAAAGTTTTCCGCTGTAAAGATATTTGTTCAATATTGTATGTTATTCCTTTCGTGTGAGATTAGGTTCTGTATATTTTTGTTTATTTCCCTTCATGTTCCGTCATTTCGTGCAATTTGAGTTGGACATGTGTGGTTTATTGTTGATTCAAAGGGTACGAAAAATGGGCCTTGACAATTTTGGATAGCCTAAGGTGATAAGAGCTTGTTTTTCTTTAAAGTTCCAAACTTTAAATAATTGTTATCTTGGTTATGAAATATATTGCTTGATTTTTTGGAGGTTGATTTCTGTATAAATATATTTGCTTGGATGGTAATATGTATGTGTTTGTATGGAGATTTAACCTAGACTTGAAAGAATAATCTAAAAGTAATATGAAAGATATAAAGTTATGTTGTAATCCTGAATACATGAATGTATGTTAAGAAAGTTTAGCACTTGACTTTGTTAGGTAGTGACATTGAAATACTTTGTTTAAGAATTATTTTTGAAAAGTCATAAATTTTAAACATTAACTTAATTCCCAAAACCTTACTTTTGTTTTCAAAATCTTATATTAAGTTATAAAAGTATTTAGTATGTAAAAGTTAATAAGTTTAAAGTCATTTGTTATATTAAATATGTTTTGAAAACTACAGGTCGTTTAGCGATAGTCGTTATAAATGCAGTTCGTGAAAACAAACTCCTTTTGAAATCTAAAATGTTTTCACTTAAGTATGTTTTTAAAAAGTGTTTTCAAATTTTTTTTAAGTAATTAAAGTAATTATTAAATTTATTAATTAATTATTGATATATTTAAAGATTGTTTAATTAATTAATTAAGTTAAGATAATTATTACTTTATCATTAGTTAACAAAAGTTATTAATACTTAAATGTAAATCAATCAAGTTTATCATAATTAGTAAACTAATTAAAGATAATTATTATTTAATTAAGGATTAATTATTATTTAATTATTTATTCAAGATTAATTTTTAATTAATTATAAAAGTTTAACTAATTTCTAACTAGTTTAAATTAAATTAAGATTTAATTACGTTTTGAATTATTATTTAATAAGGATTTAATTTATTATATAATTATTAATTTAAGATTAATTGTGGTTTAATTATTTATTGAATGATTAACTTTATTTAATCATTTATTTAAAGGATAATTATTATTTAATCATTTATTTTAAAAGTTAGTTATTGTTTAATGAATAACTAAAGGATTAATTGTTATTAAATAAGGAGTAAAATGTTATTTAATTATTCAATAAAGATTTAAATTCTAAAAATCATTTATTTCTAAATATCGACTTTGTTTAAAAGTAGTTTCTTTTTCAAATGTGTTTTGAATCAAGGAATTTTTTTGTTGATTACCCTTAAGTAACCTCAAATGAATATGAAACCCAATGACATCTGTAAATAGAATAAATCATCGTTCTGCTAATTAATTTGTGCATGACATTTATTTGGTACATAGTTCTGCCATAATTCACCAAGTAGGTTATGTGTTGACATCTTTTAAGCATAACAAATCACCATATACTATTATAGTAACTTGGATGTTTGCCTAAATGTGATTGGTTGTTTTGTGTTGTTTCTTTTTACATGTCTGCTTGTTATGTAAGTACCCATGTTATAACTTGGATAAGTTAACTCAATTAAACGAATCATTGTGGCCACTAAGCCTCTTCCTGATTTTTATGAAGTCATGTTATCATTTTTCCTTTTTCATAATGGTTTAAGGTTTATTACATTTAAAATTATTTAAAGGGTAATTGAGCAATTTTTTATTAAAGGTGTTTGGAGTAATTTGATATTTTTTGAATGACTGTTTAAAACTATTATTTTACTAATGTGGTTAAAAAGATTAATTAAATGAAGAACGTTTAAATAATAACTTGCTTACTTCAAGGTGTTTTAAATAATTGATTTTATTAAAGGAACCTAATTGATTATGTGTATTTAAGAAGTTTTGTTTTAAATAAGAATAATTTATAGAAGAATTCTTATAAATGATTTGGATATTTATAAAAGAATTGTTATAAATGGTTTTGGATACTTATAAAAGAAATTCTATAAAATGATTTTGGAGATGTATGAAGAGTTATATAGATGGTTTTGATATTTACAAAAGAAGTTTTACAAAATGATTTGGAGTTTTGGGTAAAGGAAATATTATATACTTAAGAGATTTGTTAAAAATATTTATTGAAGGAAATTTATAAAAGAATTTGAGATTTGATTACCTTTAACTTATCTTCTCTATTCTGGTAGTATGGACGTTTATTCCATACTTAACACCGAAGGAATATTGTTTGAGGTTATCTTTATCTTCAATTTAAATAACATTTTATTTTGATCCTTTGATATGATTTGCAAATGAGAAACCTTTTACGAATATTTTGTGAATATACTTATGTCAGTGTGATAAGTATATGGATGTTTTTGATAAGCACTTTTGAAAAGAGATTTTAATAAATGAAATAATTGTTTTGAGGCTTAGTGGTTGCTATGGACAATAAGATCTCTGAATTGTTGTTGTTTGTTTATTTGATAGTTAAAAAACTAATTATCAAATCCAGACCCATTTTAACTTAGGAAGTTTTTGGGTATATTTGACTTCCCCAGTGAGGACCCGAATACTTATTTCGTACTTCCACTCCAAACTAATAACATTCATGATAAAGTATGATACGAAGCTATACTATTCTTTCTGAGGGTGATTCCAAAGTGAAAGATAGTAAATTATGAATGTTTGTTCGATCCTAAAACAACTTTTATATATGAATGTTGGCATTGCACATCTTCCTGGAGGGCAACATTAGCATTCTCAAATGGTATGTTAGTTAAGAGGTAAAAGCGTAGCCTTAAGCCTCAACATCCAGAAGAATGGCTAAAACAGGGGATGCAGCAGAGCCATGTCGTTAGCTACCATTGGGAGCCGTCATCCCATTCTAGATTGTCTCTAAGAGTTGTTTTGCATGCAGGCATCGAGAGGCAAAGTAAAGCAGCCTTGGTGTCAAAGAGGTGAGGTAATCCGGCTTGTCATGTTAAATGGGTAGGCCAGCTCTATGCAGCAGAGAGGCAGATGCATCTACAGCCCTCAGATACAAATTTTAGAGGTGTATCATCGGAAGGCAGTCCCTTACTTTACCATCATTGGAACCCTTCTCCAATACAAACCTTTACAGATTTAGATGTGCCCAATTATGCTGAAATGTGATATGCACGAACTTCATATATATTCCGTATTTATTTTAAACCTAGACATTATGATAATATCGGTGGATTTTTTATCACAAAATGTTTTATTTATCATAAGGTAAAACCCACCTGTGTTTATGTGCGGCGTGGTCTTACAGATACTTTTTATTTTGAAAGATTTTTCAAATATTGTAATCCATATAATTTGTTTCGAGCTTTTCTCATGCTGGTTTTACCAAACTGACCCTGACGTTGTTTTACTATAATGCTCGAGTCAGACTGGGCATACTTTCTAGACTTAGCTAGATTCCTTAGAGCTTTCGGAAGACGAGATGGATTCTCCAAGGCGTATTCTTGTATCTTGTATTCTTTCATTGTTTAGTCTCTCTTGATGACTGTTTGTTGTATTTATCAAAAATTATAAGGAAGGGCTGTTATAACTGTCCAGACTGATAATAGGTTAATGTACTCTGATGTTATGTATAATAAAGATGATTTCTTTTTGTGAAAACTTGTTCATATTGTATATTACACATCAAATTTTATGAGATTCTATTCTTCCTTTTTCTTTCTTTCACCCCAAGTGACCAATCTTTCGGACATTTAAATGATCAGCACATGAATACGAAGTATCTATTAGGTGTCGTCTTTTGATGTAAGAAGGATAGATCGTCACATATCCACGTAAACAGTAGGCGTGATCCTCGCTCTTACGTATTATCTGATGATTTCCAAAAGAATCAATATTGAGCATTCCAAAATCGATCAATTGGTTTTGGAACATCCGGTAAGCATAGGAGTGTACTTGTAAGAGATGACTCGAAACCATAACCACTCTAAAACCATATACGGGTTCTATGCATGGAGATTCGAGATCAATTTTGGATGTTAGAATCCATATGTGATTCTGAGACCTGTTGGGGTGTGGGAATCCATGTGTGATTTCGAAATCTGTTTTGGATGTCGGAATCCATGTTTGATTCCGAGCCCCGTTGCGGTATGGGAATCCATGTATGATTTTGAGATCTATTTTGGCTGTTGGAATCTATGTGTGGTTCGGAGACCCGCTGGGGTGTGGGAATCCATGTGTGATTTCGAGATCTTTATTGAGATGTGGGAATCCATGTGTGATTCGAATACCAATTGAGGTATAAGAATCTATGTATGATTCCGATATCTATTCAGTTGGGGGTGCATGAGCTGGAATGTCGGACTTATCCTCACCAACGGTAATGACTAAAACGGGGATGTGATGCACAACCAGGAATCTAGCTAACCCACGAGGGTGTAGTCATCTCCTTCCTAGAGTTACCTACAATTGTTATGCATGCATGGAGCGATGCATTCGGCCTTACATGGCCACATATGTATTTCCTATTGTACATCACTAGAGATGTATTGTTGGTTCGGAAGGATAACACTGATCCTTATGCAAGAGGACCATTCTCTATTTACTGAGGGAACCTCCGTGGAATCCTACACAATTAGTGAACGTGCCTTATTGATTTTTGGTTATATACCTAGTATTATTGTGATGTATACTGACGAGCATCACAGCTACTTGTTTATAGATATTTTCTCCCTTAGACATTATTATAATATCACTAGATTTCCTAATATAAATGGTTCGGTTACCATAAGGTAATAATCCGTATGGATTTATGTGCGGCGTGGTCTTACGAGATACCTTTGTTTGAAAGGTTTTATAAACATTTAAAATCCAATTGAGGTATGTTTCTCAAGATGGTTTACCAGACTGATCCGGATGTTATTTTATTATAATGCTCGGGTCAAACCGAGCATATTTATAGATTTTTTTGGAGATCAGGAGACGAGTTGGATGCCCAAGATCTATCTACGTGTTTCTTTATTTTCCACTTCATTGTTTATTGTGTTTATCAGTAACTTGTGAGAAAAAATTGTTAGAACTGTCCATTCTGATGATTTTTTTAGTATAATCTGATTTGATGTGTGTATATTGCAGTTTTTCTTTATGTAAAGATCCATTGCATATTATATATTACTCGTCACGATGTTAGATACTCTTCGGTTTTTTCTTGTTTCCTAAAAATTATCTTTCTGGCATTTGGATGCTCGGCACATGAATACCGTGGAGTCGACTTTTGAGGGTCGAAAAGGCGGGTCGTTACACATATGCCCTTAGGACAATTCTATAATTTATTATAAACTATTAACTCTGTAATCAATTCTCATTCGGAATAAAAGGTGTTTTTCTTTCTGTTATATGCTTGTTATAATTATTTATTTAATTGAAGTATATTTAAGAGAAAATCCATAAATATGTGTTTTGTGATAATAAATATAATTGTTGTAATCATGAGTATTTGATCACAATACTATAAACACATTGTTTTAAATATTCCTAGTCAAGATGTATCGAGACTAGATATCGATGCATCCTTTAGACTAGGGTACATAGCACTCTTCAAATGTTGAGCGATGTATTACTCATGACTGCTAGGTGCACTTAATGTTTACCTACAGATAGTAATTGGATACTTATGGAATAGCTCATTTGATGGTTTTTTTCATTAATATAATTAAGTCAACTAGAAAATACCGATGTGACAATATTACATAGCTCTCTTTATTTGAGAATATTGTTGATCTTTAATATGAAAGCTCCGCTTTGATTATAGTCAAATCATGGCACATCGTCCATTCCAACGACTATAGTTGGGTCGAGCGGACGTTTTAGAAGTGAAAAACTATTCAAAAGAGGATTCGTCACTTCGGTTATATGAGGTTGGTATCGTGGTCAACTAAAATCAACTCAAAGTGAAAATCTCTAGCCAAAGAAGTTTGGTTAATAAACCAAGGACTTTGTGTTTGGACTATAAGGTTGAATATGGATGATAGTGGAATTTTGACCATTATCAAATTCCATAAGTCCTAATGTAATATGGTCTTGGCAAAGAGAATTGTAAATAATTATTACTACCAGATAACACATAAATAAAGTAATATTGGATTTTACCAAATGTGAGTAAGCAATAAATTTGGCCATAATCTCATACCACTTATTAAATGACGTGTGAACGTTAATATTCGAATTGTTCGATATTAATCGTCGATCAAATTTACACCTAAGAATCACACAACTGAAATGTTGAGTATTCTTACTACCTCCTGATTTGATCAATTATAATTTTTATAAATTAATTAATATTTGTAAAATATTAATCTTAAATTTTTATTAATTTGTGTTGATCAATATTAAATATAGTGTATACATTGGTTATAAACACACTTATTGATACACAATATTGTTGTGCATTTGAATTAGATTTAAATGCAACGTTTATTGATCAGGCTTGAAGCCCATAAAGGACCATAGGATGGCTAGCCATGTCAGGGAGGAATGGGTGGAATTTTAACTCAAATAAGAAGGTGAATTATTAAGAGAAAATGAAGGATCCAAATACCCTTTTTCTGCTTAGATCTTTATTGTATATTTATCTCTAATCCCATCTTTTAGGAGGCTCTCTTTTGCTCTCTCCCAACCAATCAAGGCTGGCCAGTCAAGTCCTCCCCTTTGTTTAAGCTTTTAAACACTCGGATTAAATAAAAATCAAACACTGATGGTAGTTAAAGTCATATTGGTAGATCTATCTGAAGGTTTGGATATCGATTGAAGGTGTGATAATATTCGACATCTCAAGGTGTTTTATCTAGGATTCAGTGAATGTACTAATCCATATTTTTACATGTTATATATTTATAAATAATTGTTCATTATGTTACATATATGTTTAGTTAGTAAATTTTTATCATGAATCTGCATAAGTTGATGTCGTCTTTATTGGATGAACTTACATATTTAATCTTGGATGAGACTTTGCATATAAATTAAATAAAACATTGATCTTATTTAAAACAAATTTAGAGAAGATCTTGACTTCATAGGCCTGATAAGGTCCAAATGAAATAAAAAATTGAAATTTATTCATTTACCCTACTACATGATGGCCTAGATCCAATAAGTTTGACCCACGTTTAATCTTTGTCTGTTTATGTCATGAAAAATCTTGGGTACTCGATAGAGTAGTTTGAGAGTCATATGCTTTTATAGATACGTTATTAGAGTGGTGTAGTTGAAGCATGTTGGAGGCATGATGTCGATATTTTGGATATGTACTTGATATTATAGAGGTACGTAATAGATATGTTATTTATATATGAGATATTATATCGGATATTATATTCAGAGCTCTTTATGTATGGAGTTATGGTATTCAGACTTTGTGTATTGATATTTATTTATCTGTTACTTTCACTAATGCAGTCTCTTATATAATATTTATCCAATTATATTCATGTATATTCGGTATATTATATGTTATTATTGTGTTATGAAATTATATCGATATGCCTTGGTTGTGTGTTCTAATTTTACCCCGATAAACTATCTTTTATAGTATTCGAAAGGCAGACGCTGTCAGTTGACATTGATTTTAGTGTATTATAAAGGTCGGGTTGTTACATTGATATATTCCGAGTGGATACAATGTTTCAAGATAACAATTTTAAGAACGAGAGCATCTCTGTAGATGGAATTCTACAGCTTGTCTTGATCCAAAACATGCTTTGTTACCGCGGAAGCATACTTTAGGGAGGGGAAGCAAGTGTTATCCAGTATTTAAACCAAGTGATATCTTGGTGGATCTGGACTTCAAGAAGACGAAGAAATGGATCAAGGAACTTAAGTGATGTCTGGAATATTGAAAAGGTTAAGCACAATTACTTTGGACAAGATTTGCAAAAGATAAATCATGTCGGTACCGAGCTATTTGATGAAGTGCTACCTACACTGAACTATAGATGAAATCGCCTTGCACTTTGAGGAAAAATACAAAGACTCAAATAGAACAAATCATGCCGGTGCCGATATGATTTGGAGGCGCAATTTTGTCAACAAAGATTAAAAGCTTGTAAACTTGAAAAATATAAATAAAAGTCAAAGATGAAAGTTCAAAAATCATGTCGGCAATGACGTGATCATGTCGGTACCAACCCATTGTGGGTGCCATATTTTACTCGATCTTCATGCCTAAAGACGTGAATTAGACTTTCTCCTCGTTCTTCCGTGAGCAAGCGACTTAGGAGAATGAATTCAAATATAAATATCAAACCTTAAGGAAAGAAATAAGGACCTTTTCCAGCTCTTTAGATTGTTATACCAAACTATTGTCATTTTTTGCTATCAACTAGTGTTTGAGCTATATTGTTGTTATAGAAGTGGTTGAAATTATAAGGATCATCTAAAATGAACTAGTAATGGACGTAGGAAATCAATTTGAGGTGAAACACTTTTAAAAACTCATCTTTATACTTTATACTTTCTATTTTCATTTTAGTTATTCGGTTTTTACTTGATTTGGGGTGTCGTGTGATATTTTGTGTAACACTTATTCAAAGATAATAGAGAATTGTCTAAATTTTATTCTTTTGAATATTTTAGTGGTTTTAAGGTAAAAGCATTTCCATATTAGTAATTAAGTATTGTATATCATCTACCAAAATTTTCAAGTAGTGTCATACATACAACTGGTAAAATAAATTAGTGGAGTGAGACATATATCAAGGAAACGGTAAACCAAACGGCTAAAGAAATAATTATAATATATCATTTTTTTCTTCCATATGTTTTATTTTCGAGTATATGACACTTAAAATTTCAATGAGTATCATAAGATGCTCATCTAAGAACTACAAAATATAATCAACACGCATATCACAAAATATTGTATAGTTGAGCAAGTCTTTTTTATGGTGTATCATGACCATGCTTCACATGCATTAAATAATAAAGGCTGGAGATTAGTAGCTAAATTTGGTTTGAGTGACTAAAATTGCAGAGGAAAATATATATTCAAACAATAAATTTATGCATTGTAACATCCCGCCTTTTCGCACGCTTTAAACCGACACACATGCCAATTCAAACCATACGACGGGCGGATTGTTATGGGATAAATAAGAAAAAAAAACAAGAAAGAAATAAAAGAAGAAAACAGAATCTCACAGCGGAAGGATAAAATATAATAATCAATATATAGTTCATGAAACTGTTTACAAAACAGTGCTTCTTCTTTATATAATAAATATCAGAGTTCATATACCAATAATATTAATGCAGCGGAAATAAATAGTGCAGTGGAATAATAGTAGATAATAGTAATACAAATCTTCGTCTTCGTCCTCCAGAGCTAAAACTTCAAATCCTGAAATGCTCGGACTGACCCGAGCGAATTGAAAAGACAAAACACTCGAGTCAGAACTAAAAGATCTTATGTGAGTTAAATTAACAGAAATAAATATGAGTGCAGTAACTCAAGAGATGCTCGGGATTTACATATCCTAAGGATCCGTTAAACTATTTACTATGTAGTATATTGCGCTATTATAATAGTGTCTATTTGTAAAATAAACTTACTTTTAAATAGCGTTAAGGCTTTACATTTTCCACCTTAACACAGTTATATATTCCCATAGTCTATACAGTACCGTAATTTCCCCCGTACTGGGCGTCGTCAGAGGGCACTCCATAGGTATGGTACAAAACCAAAATCGTATAAGGCGCGCTAGGGTAGGTGACACGTCACAACTAGGCAATGCCAGGGTAGATATACCAATTACGCTTCCGGGCCGACGGAAACGCGCAGCGCGCAGCTGCCGCCCACCTCGAACAAACTCCCCACATCAAGGAAATCAAAAGTGAAGGTGGCCACCGAAAAATCCAAAGTCAGAGTATAGTATCGAAGGGAAGTGTCCGATCAGAGGTGCTACCTCATCAACCCGTCAATCGCTCCTGTTTTAGCCACCTTATGCCAACTCACGGGAGTTGGGTCCACGTATTTACCTTATAGGAAACGCCGTCACCAACCTACTTCATTCTGGAATCTCCACCGCGTACACGGTTAGTCAAAGTGGTTTTCGGTATCGACGGAGAGTATGTCCATATCTGATCCCGGTCTCTTTGCCAACCAATCGTTATTATAACACCGCGGTCATTTAAAATAATTATACTTTAAAACTAGAATAAAATATCCATTTCAAAACCATATAAATATGATATCATTTCCTTTTAAAACCCGAATTGATACGATATCATTTTATTCCAATATATATACTTTCCAAAATCATAGGGTTTTCAAAGTAAATATTTAGAGGTCAAAACTCTTGAATATAAAATTTCAAATTATACTACCTTGAAAATCATAACTTTGAAACAAGTTTCCATCTCTTAAATGGTCAAATATTAGATTACTTTTATAAAACAAAATAGCTTCTTTACATTTCACAAATCAAATTTCAAATATCGATTTAAACTTTCAAATACCATTTCAATTCTTATGTTTCAAGGCTTTAGATATTTCACCATTTCAAACAGACTCATTTGACAATTCCATATATATATCAAATTCAGTTACTTATTATTTAGACTTGAAATGTTTGCTTAATGAATTCAATATAATTTAAGAAAACCTTTAACTTCATATAACTGGATCATCTTTCAATTTATTATATGTTCATTTAATCAACCTGATATTCATTAAAATCACTTTACACAAAAATCAAGTTATAAGAATCATATCCTTTAAAAATTCTAATTTTTATTAAATTTCAATTTAACTTAATATTCATCTTCCAAATCTATTCTCATTTAAGTCATAAAACTCCAGAAATTAAATTTTAAATAAATGGTTAATCTTATTTGATCTTAAAATCAAACTTATTTAAACTTCAAATCAAATTTATACAAAGCTTAAAAACCGTAAATTACTATATATATATAATAGCCTTTATCAATAACCAAATCAATATCTCATAAACCATATATATATAACTTTACAAAACCATAGAAAAACATTTCAAAAATAATTTTATATATTTACCGCGGTGCCTGTATATAATTTTCTATCCTATGGTCAAGTGATACGGATGTTTATCATTTCAATCCGCAATTTAAAATGAAAAAAAATGCGGTTATATATCATTTCAAACCGCAATCCCGAATGAATGAAATGCATAGCAACTTGCAATTAATAAAATTAATCATCCATTCATCCATCAAATCATACATCCATTTATCACAGTCATCATCCAATTTCAAACAATCATCAATACATAACAGGTGATAAATAATGGTATCAATTATCAGTTTATACTCAAAATAAATTTAATAACTGTTAATTGGCAGTTTATATGCAAAAATAAACGTAAATTTAACTGACAGTTAATATGAAATAAAAATTTAACATAACTATGACTGGCAGTTAATATGCAATTAAATAAATTCTAACTGTCAAATTTATGCAATAAATAAAATTAATTAACAGTTATATTAAATGAATGCGATTTATCAAAGATACTGAATAAAACATGCCAAACAGTCATAAATAAATTTCTACTCATATCTAAAATTAATTTAACAAACACAAGAAATTTTAGAAATTGTGAGCGGGTTAAAACACTCACCTTTTGAATTTAAATCGAATTTAAATCCGATTTGAACCCAAAAATTCGACGGTCTCCAAATCTGTCCAAACCAGCGCCAACAGATCTGGAATTTTATTACGATCCTAAGCTAACTGCCACGTCACAAAGCGCATTCCTCTTTCTCACGCGTTCGCACCTCTACTACAGTAAAAGCCGACCGAAACCCCCTCCTTTGACCGCCGACGCTCAACGCCTTCTGCGCCCATCAGCCACGCCCCTACCACCTTTGCGACCCTCTCCTCCTGTCGCATCCACGACCAAGAGGCTGCAGCCTCCGGTGCGCCGCCGCAGCCAGGGTTTTCAAACCCTAAAATCAAAATTCAAGCCACCTCAGCCCACCGTACAACCTCCAACCACCCTTGAACGATCTCTATCGACGAGTACTCCAATACCCAGAACCCGATTTCATCGATTGAAGCCTAAATCGAAAAGCCCCAAATCGACATGTAGGGTTTCGAATTTTCAAGGTTTGACCGCGATTCCTGATCGATCCGGTCACTGTCTTGAAAAACGAACAATAGACGTATGTTCGTATTAATGAAATCTACAACATATATTTTTTTGGAAATTTTCTGAGGACTTTTAATTTTTAGCTTTGGATCTGATTTGAATTTTGAATTTGGATCTAGAATTGTTTGTTGCCATTGAAGAAGAGGAGTACAGAGCTTCCTATACGTATAGAAGTGAGAAATAGAGGCTGCTAGGGTTTATAACAGCCTATTTATAGACAAACTGCAATAGAATAGGTGGGTACGAATTATAAACGCGCTAATCGATAGTTGGCCCAAAAAGCCCGTTCTGACCCCGGAACGAAATTTGTTAAACCCATATATCAAAATAGGTAATTTAAAATATTCTGAACACGATGGAAAAAATTTCACGTCCAAATTCGATCGTATGGAGAAGTTATGCTGAAAACAAAATTTTCAAATTGATTTCAATTAAATCGATTTCAAGGTGTTTCGTGTTCGTACGATCAAACGACAAGTCCGATCGCTACGAAACTTGAAACCCTACAATAATTCACTGTTACGGATCCGATGAAACTGGTTTCGTCGAAATCCGAGCCCGTGACCAAAATGGCTATTTTTATATTAATTAAATAAATTTATTAAATCCAATCTTATATTTTAAACTCTAAAATTGACAATTTTATCATCTTTATATTGCTTAAATGCTTACAATGATTTTAACAGATTTAAACGTCAATATAGAGAAGACAAATTCATCAAGTCAAATGTTAATCTCATTTTTAATAATTTTACTTCATTGAATTCACAAATTATAAATAAAATCCTCAGATTTCCCTTTAGTTAAATAAATTAATTGTTATTCCATCAAGTCTCAATTTACGAGATATTAAATATTGAATTTCATTTGGTTGCAATAAATTCATTTATTGAACTTTGCACTAAATCACATTAATAAATCTTGCCTTTTACTTTTTAAATCAATGAATTTTCATATAGCCAATAGGCTTATCATAAATTTCAACTTATAAAATTAACTATCTTAAATTCCGAAACAAATCTACCCTAACTGCAATAACTGTAATTGATCCCACATTAATTGTTATTAATTAAAGTTGAAACATCAATAAATTTCGTTTATTGATTTTAAAATTTCATTATTCAGTAAATACATTAAATGGGTAAATATAATATTTGAATTAAAATGCATTTCTCATGCATGCTTCATCTTATACAAATTTCCCTCTATTAGCTAAATCATATTAACAAAACGAAATAAATTATATGAATGGTTAAATTTTACAATTATCTCACATTCATCCTAAATCACCAACTTACAATTTATTTTTAATTACTAAATTTGCATTGATTATATCAAGTTGAGATTTAATACATATTATTTCCTCAAATAAATAAATCTTTGGATTTAAATTCCTAAAACCATAAATTATGTCCTGCCATAAATCTATGCTTTTATTATTTTACGTTCACACTCCCGTTACTCTATAATAAATCACCAAGTAACGATATCCTAAACCAACATTAATTTATAAATCAATCCTTATAACTCAATAAATTTGTCAAATATGAATAACCTTAACAATACTTACACATATTATCTTACTTACAATAATGTAATATTAAACGTTGAATTTCATTTATTTTGCAATACTTCAATTTAATTAATAAATACTGCTCCTATACTTAAATCTATATTAACAAATCGTTAGATTTGGATCGATAGAAATCGGTTTACCAAAGCTTACGTACCCATTACGTAAATAAACAACTATATAAATTTGCCACCTATTAGCTCTAAATTTTATTCTTAAGTTTGTTACCTATCAATTTAGATTATACTTCCATCTATAATGCAAATCCAAATCTCCTCTAACTGCATAAATTAGGGCAATTTATTGCAATTGATTTCCCATGAAACTTCATAAATTAACAAATTGAAACCTAAATAAAAACGTTTATTTATTTAAAAATCTTGTTGTTTAATTGAATTGACCATTCACGGATATAATTTACATTGTTCTCCAATTATTACTTAAATACATCACATAACGTTAAATCTATATTCAATACAATTTGTTACCAAAATTAATTTAACGAAAACAATTACGCCCTCGAAATTTCTCTTCGTTCATTAATTGCTAATTGTTATTCAATTAAACCCATTCATTTGATTTTCCTATTATGCATTAATTATAAACCCATCATCTTAAAGGTGATGTCTACATTTTATACTATAAATTTACCCTTTTATATTCCAATATCAATGAATGCTCACATACAAATTTAGATCTTAACTCCAATTAACTATTCCATTTAATCCATTGATTTATTAACTTTAATTACTACAATTCATTGTCTTACATAAATTTAAATCTATTTCCAAATTTTCACTATTCCAATTAATTGAAATATAAAATTAAATTTGTAAAATTTTAATTACACTTGGTCCATCAAATTTCAACATTCTCTTTCATGTAAACAAATAAGATTTATGTTTCTTCCTAAATTTAAATTAGAAATCCTATAATTTAATTCATTTTAAACATCGAATTTTAAACCCATTCATCGAATTTGAAATACCACAAAAGGGTAAATTTATAATTAAACCCATTCATTTGATTTTCCTATTATGCATCAATTATAAACCCATCATCTTAAAGGTGACGTCTACATTTTATACTATAAATTTACCCTTTTATATTCCAATATCAATGAATGCTCACATACAAATTTAGATCTTAACTCCAATTAATTATTCCATTTAATCCATTGATTTATTAACTTTAATTACTGCAATTCATTGTCTTACATAAATTTGAATCTATTTCCAAATTTTCACTATTCCAATTAATTGAAATATAAAATTAAATTTGTAAAATTTTAATTACCCTTGATCCATCAAATTTCAACATTCTCTTTCATGTAAACAAATAAGATTTTTATTTCTTCCTAAATTTAAATTAGAAATCCTATAATTTAATTCATTTTAAACATCGAATTTACACGGGTCGTTACATGCATATTGGATTGAATCCTTGAATTTGAATACCTCTATAGCTAGCTCCATTGTAGTTTGAACCCTTGCGTAGATCCAAGCCTCAGAAGGATGAGGATAGAGTATCCACAAAAAAACCCTTGGATCCTTGTTGACTTTACATCAAATGGACTTTGCAGTGTTATGATTTCATTCACTATTGAATACATATTTAACTTAAATCGGTAATCGATTCATGCTACATTTTGGATAAGAAATTAGGACTCGGAAAGCCTGAACATTGATGGTTTCAGGTGATGGAGTTTGGCAAAATGGCGGCTGCTAATTACTATACATTCTATGTAATTAGACTAGAAATTGAATTAAAAGAAAGTTGATGAACTAACAACGGTTCATATTTCAGCAGCCTTGTTTTGATTTGAAGCCAATACTATTATTTCTTTGATATTATACGAAGATTTCAATTTCTAGTTATAAGGAGCATTTTATCAGGACATCAAAACTACTTATGAAAAGACAATGAATTAAAAATTAGTGGCCTATTTTAAACTTCAATATGGTACCATATAAGCAAACCAAAAAAAATCGAAATACAAATTTACACATCCCAAACATGCATGTTAAAAAAAGATCATGTCTCATTTCGCCTGAGATTATGCTTAGTACATAACAGAGTTCGTATCTATCTTAAGTAGTTCTGAACAATTCACTTATCATTTTTTTGAAGAGATCGAAATTCAAGTAGTAGGAAACTAAAGTTAGTCAAAACGGAAATGGTACATTCCATTGAGTAATATTGTAACGACCTAGACTTTCGGTAATATTTGAAAAGCTAACTTCTGTATATGATGAAATTAGCTTCCGATATACATTCCATTGTGTCGGAATAGGGGCATAACATTTAAAACGTCAGGCAGAACGCTTCGTTTGGAGCTCGAAATTTTAGTGAGTGAATAGTGCCTTTAAAATTTTCTGTAAAAGGGCACAAACTTGCAAAACCCTAACCCTAAAGTAAGAATTCGCCATTTCCCAAACCCTAACATCAACGGCCCACGTTTCTTAACACAATCAAGGACAAATTAGCCAAAACCTTCAGCATGAAAGTTGTTGCTCTCGTCCGTACGAACCAACCCATATAATTTGATCGTCGAATGGCAGTTTCGATTTAAAGGGGCCCAGTTTTGGGCTCGGTTTCTAGTTTGCGGTGGCAAAGCGTATGCGTGAGCATAGCTATGGCAGGTGAGGCACGGTGGTTGGGTGAAAGGCGGCGAACTTTAGATCTAGCGATTGAAAGGAAAAAAGAAGCCGAGCCTGTTTCTTTCGCATACACGAATTTTGGGGGGCGGGGGGAAGGTGATTACGAATTTAAAATTTAATAAATTTTAAGTTAATTATAATATAAATGATATCGACATTTATTACTTCATATCTAATTCATACGAGGTCCAAATCGTGCATGAAAATTGCGTTGTGATCGTATCGATGAATTCTACGCTATGAAGTTGGATTGGATGGATTCAAGCTAGTTGGAATTTTGGGTTAAATTGAACGACCATTCAATTTTAATTATAAATGGAGCGCTTTGGCGATTTTTGAAATTTCAGTTAGAAAAGTCACATCTCTAGCCCACTAATATTTTTATATAAGTATGGATAATTTTATTTATGCTAATTGTTGCTTGTTTGGACGGTTTACTATTTTATCAGTTGGTATGTATATATTCCTACCCCTAGGGCAGATGAGACACTATTACGTTTCCGTGTATGAGCGGATGACCCTTTGTATACGATCCTTCCACAAAGCGGTTAATTTATATTATTTGACTATATACTATATGTGATACAGGGGACAGGTTGGAGGGATCTAATAGGATTCCTCATACTGTTGATTTTACTTTTCATATTATTTTTGATGTATGATGTGTTGGATGTTATATTTGATGACATAGATATGTTTTTGCTTATTTAGTGCTACAGTAGCATCAGGTCATATTTTCTAGTATTTTGAAATACCATAAAATTATGATTTTGAATTGAAATGATTTCAAAGTGATTAAGGAAGTATAAATGTATTAATAAAGTATAAATGTATTAATAACTTTAAACTATTAAAAGGAATGAATTTATTTTTAAACAAATAAAAAATATGATTTTTAATGTTATAAAAGTATAGTTTTGTGAAATATTTTAAAATGGAGTTTTTTTTAATAGTTTATATAAAGGATTTATAAAAGTGATATTTTATAAATAATGAAATAGATTTATAACTAGAATTTATAAATATTAAATGTATTTGAAATTTATTTGTTAATTGGATTTATAAATGGATTTTATAAATAAATTAGATTTATAAAGAAATGGATTATAAGTGGATTTTGATAGTAAAATGAGTTTTTATTAAAGAATGATTTATAAATAGAATTTTATAAATAAAGAGATTTTATAAACTAGAAGTTTTGTAAAATAGATAGGAGATTTATAAGCATAGTTTTATAAATATGAAAATGATTTATGTTGAGATTTAAATATGGATTTTATATAAAGAAGATACATTCAAGTTTTTAAGAGTTAAATAATCTTTTAAAGGAATGTTTGAAAGGAATACTTTTGAAAGAGTTAATGGTTTTAAATGTAATTTATCTTTATAAAGTAATGTTTTGGAAAATAATAATTCCAAATGGAATTTAATTGTATGAAAAATGGTTTGAAATGCGATACGTATTGAAAACATGAATTTCAACATTTATTATTGTAATAGATGTTTTCGAGAAAGTATGGAAGGCATGACTATAACATTGTTGTTATAGTAAATGATTTCCAAAAGGAAATATTTTATATAGTATATGAGATTTATATATATATATATATATATATATATATAATTAATTAAATCCCTATACTAGTGTTTTTGGGTAGTCGTAATGATGTTTTAAGCAACATTTGTTTTGATCCAATAAATTTTGTTTTGACCTTCCATTATGAAATGAAAAAATTAGTTCTTATGATCGTATTAAAGGCTTGGATGTATAAGAAGCATTGCTTCTTATACTTAACACTGGTTCTGAGGCGTATGAACTTGAAGTTGTACGGTTATAGAAATCTATTTGCGTATCTCCAAAATGGTAATGTTATTAAATTACTTATACCCTTGATATAAGTATATGGAAATGTTTTCTAAAATTGAAAGATTAAAGTGGTTTTAAGGATATATCTTTTTAAAAGATAATTTGAAGTAAATATTTAGAAATTGGTTTAATTAATAAAAGATTAATTGAATGGGCCTAGTGACTGCTTATGTGCTGGATATTCTTTTTTGCTTCGATAGTTAAATAATCGACTATCAAATTTGACCATTTTTGGTTCCTTGACTTGATGTGGAAACTGATTAATCGTGTACTTAGCATGAAGCCGACTAAGTAGGGTTGATTATCATTTGGATTAAGAATGTGGATTCGAGTAGTGTGGAGTGTCTATGGTACTACATTCTACTGGGCTTCCTTCTTGGCCGAAGGATAGGAAGTTTAGAGTTGGCAACATGATAATTTTATGAGACTTGGTTTCTGTATGAGGTTGAGGGCCTCTTTATCGTTGTTGGTCCGGAGAGACCGGGGTCGGATTTATTCGAGAATCACTTTAGACCAATGTATGTGTTCGAAATTGTAGCGTTATGATGATGATTCTGAAGACGGAGATCTTCACGATGTAGGCTACGAGCCAGTAGACCCGTGATGCATATTATATATATATATGGTTGTAGTAGTGCTTTATTTTGAAAATTTACGATATGCAAGGACATCTTGCTACTAATCCTAGGGGTAATTCCCTACAGGATGTGGTAGGAGAGTTCCTTCAGTTTTTCCTATTCCTAAGCAACTTGTATGGACGAATGTCTCACCTTGCATTTCTAATTACATTAATTGATCTCTATGAACGTATTTTCTGTTTGGTGGTGGAGAAGGCAACTTCTCTTAGCTTAGCACCCTTTCCCGAGATGTACGAGTTCAGGAGTTATACGTTTGTAGAAATCAGCTGTGTTATTATTGGAATGGCAGTGTGGCATTCAAAGTGGAATGTACTATGTGAAAGGTAAACGTTACCTTAAGCCTCATCACTCGGTAGTGGCTTAAACAAGGTACGCTGTAAGGCTTTGTGGTCGCAACCATTAGGTATGATCATCACCTTTCTAGATAACCCTTTATATGTTGGGTATATGGTGTTTTCTATGAGATGTCTCGGATAGTTCGATAATGACTAGGGTGATGACATATTCGGTTTCAATCTAGGCCATGTATGAGTGCTAAAAAGGATAACGGTCTTGCCAGATGCGAAGGATTGTTTGTGTATCCTTGGTGCATTACTCTAGAGATGTATTGTACGGAAGGTAGTCCCTTACCGACTGTTGCATGGAAATCAATTCTCCAATACATGCCTACCATTTTGTTTGTAAACTTATTATGCCGTCAAATTTGACCAATGTAACGATTTTGGCTATTTTAGTATTATTTGTATACTAGACACTAGTACATAACATGATTTAATATAAAATATTTTGGTTATCGTAAGGTAAAAAATCATCCCTGTTTATGTGCTGCATGGTCTTACGAGATACTTTTGTTTGATAAAGAAAAGTTTTTATAACTTTAAAATTCATTTGAGATGTGTTTTCTCACGCTGGTTTACCAAACTAATCCAGGCGTTCTTCCCTTTCAATACTCGGATCAGACCGAGCATATTTACAGATTTCGATTTGGATGCTTTGGAGCTTCGACAGATGAGCTAGTGGTCTTCAAGTCGTATTCATGGATATGTTTATTTTCTGCCGCATTGTTGTTTAAATTATCAACATTTTTGATGACAGATTATTATAACTATACAGGCTAATGATTTTGATTTTATTATTGTACTTTGATGGATTTAAGTAAATTATATTATAGTTTCTCTTTTTTAAAGTTCATTGATATTATAATATATGTCGTTCCGCTGCGATTGTGAGATTCTATGTTGTTTTAGTTCCTTTTCTTCTCTTCTTCTTTCTTCTTTCCTTCCCATAACTATCCGTCTTTCTGTTAATTTGGATTAGACATGTGTGGTTTATTATCAGATTGAATCGTGCGGATTTGCAGGTCGTTACAGCTAACATCAGAGCTTAGGCTGTGCGAACACCTAGGCTTTTCTTTAGTAATCATTATAGACAGGGTCAGTAGCACCCTAGAATGAGTTTGAGTATATGAGTGCGTATTTGTTAGTGATTATAAAAATATTTTATATTGTGTAAATTTATCTGTTAAGTTGCTTTAGAATTCCAGTTGGTATATGGGACGCCACATTATCAGTTGGAGTTTCTATACACCTAATTTAGGAAAACCGACACAGTATTGTCTTGAAATTGGATAAATCAAATAATTTTACCTTGATTATATTTTATATATAAAGAAATAGTTTTTCAAAAATTATTATAGTTATATATGGTGTGTTTGATTGTTAGTGAATGACAATATTTGGTTATTATCATTTATTGTTTATTTTTTTGTGCTCTAATAAAAGTTATTATTGTAATATAAAAAAATAAACAATTAAGAAATGGTTTTATATAACCAAAGTAAAATTATATATAAGGAAAATATAGAAATATGATTTGTAATTAAAATTGAATTTAAAAGAAATAAAAAGCACTGAACGTACTTCAGTCGTTGGAAAATAATTCTGGTGATGACTGCAGCATCATCGACGTTCATTTTTGAGTTTCTAAGTGACAGAGTGCTACTATAGTGATTTGCTATAAAGGTTTTGTTTTGGTAAGCCGAGTTTGTTTAAAATTCAAAAGTATGATTTGATATAAAAAGGAATTTGTATATATATGATTTCAAATTGATTTGAAAATTATAAAAAAACCTAGGTGTTTAAATTCCGGAGGCTGTCATCTAAGTGTTTTGCTGAAAACATAAGAAACTAAGTTTTATATTTGAGAACTAGTAAGTTAAAATAAATTTAAAATTTGTTGAATATGAATGGTAAGAAAGGTAAATTGGAAATTGAACTATGAAATGAAATTTAACTTAAGTTAAATAAAATGAATCCTGAAAAAAAAAATTACTTGGGCAAAGTTAAGTGAAATTGAATTGATTGGTAAGGAAATGGATATGAACTTGAGTTATAAAATAAAATTCAACTAAAGTTGTAAAGTGAAAATTAACATTAGTGGTTGTATAAAATGTATATAATAAACTTTATATGAAATGGTTGATAAATGATATTTGTATTGAAAGAAATATACAAAGTAATAAATAAATGTGAATAAAGTAATGTGAATAATGATTATGAATAAATGAATGTAAATAAAAGAATCTAAATAAAAGAGAATGGGATATAATAAGAAATCAATTGAAATAAATATGTAAGTTGTATATATATTGTCATAGTTGCATAACTATTTGATCAAGATTCGAATATACGATTTCGAGGTGATTTACACCGATCCGAGTTAGGATTTTACACTCAATTCTTGACGGCAAACACTAGATATGGATTTTGATTGATTCTGATATTCTCCATCATAATGTATGGCTATGAAAGGAGAATAGCGGTTTCTGATCAAGGAACCGAATCTGAGTCTGCACTAGAGTGGTCATGTAAACGTTACTAGTTCGAAAGTGAAATTGTTTGATCGAGCAATTAGGTATGGTTTTTCATACGGATGATATATGTACATCGTATGGGCTTTAATAAATTAAATGTTGACATTGGAAAATGCAAATTGATATTGTAATGAATTAATTGGATGAATATTAATTGTTTAATGGTTTCTCTTGTTACATTTGCAACATTTGCATGCAGTTATTATATAATCTATGTTATATATTGATATTACTTCCTTTATAATTGTCCTCATTGGTTGTTGATGGATTGGTAGGTGCGAATAGCATATGCTTCGCATTTGGAGCTCGCTTTCACATTTTATGGATTGTATATGCTTGCTAATATAAGAAAATGTACATATCTCGAGTTACATATCGTACTTTTATATTTTCCCTTACGAGATGCATCATCCTTGAAGATGAGATGTATATTTGTGATTATATATATATATATATGTATGTATGTATGTATACATTGTAAACTTTTTCGATCGAACCGCGTAAAGGAGACGCTGGCGAAATTTTCAATAAATTTAAGGTGTTAGAAAACTTTAGGGAATTTTGAAAAAATAAATTGATAACTAAAATTTGATTTTCAAGTTATAACTTGGAATGAATGGATTGATGGTATTAATTGGAATCTTTGAATGAATTTTAAAACCTTAGAAATTTTATTATCTGCTTCAGCTAATTGGTTTTAAAAAGTTAATGGGGTTGGGCACTTTTCTTACCTTGGAAATTTGGGGGACGAAATTCTTTTAAGGGGGGACAGTGTAACGACCCAAAATTTCAGCATTTGAATTTGGAATGTTTAATTGATTTTAAATATTGAAAAGTTAATTTTATAAGTTAAATAACTTGAATTTCAAATATAGTGATTCATTTGATAATTAATTGTTAAATTTAATATTTGGAATTGTTTAAATAATTGAATCTTGAATTTAATGTGGACAAAAATAATTTCAAAAACTGATTTAAATTTTATTTAAATAATAATATAGATAGAAAACTTTTAAATTTGAATAAAAAAGAATGAACTATTTTTAATAATAATTTGTTTTAATTAACGTGTGAAAATGGCTTTCTGATGCACTATTTCGGATTTCGACGAAACCAGTTTCATTGGATCTGTAATAGTGAATTATTATATTCAGCTGAATTTTATGACGATCAGACGTATCGGTTGGTTGTGCGAGTTTGTAACACGTAGAAATTAATTAAAGGAATTTAAATTTATATAATTTGATTTTGAAAAGCTAACTTTTGTATATGATGGAATTGGCTTTGGGTATATATTCCATTATGTTAGAAATAGGGGTACAACATATAGAACACCATGCGACACTCTTCGTTTAGAGTTTAAAATTTTAGCGAGTGAATAGTGCCTTCATAATTTTCTATAATAGGGCATTAACTTTCTTCATTTGCAAAACCCTACCCTAAAGTCAACAGCCACCAACATCAACGGCCCATGTTTCTCAAGACAATCAAAGCCAAATTAGCTAAAACCTTCAACATGAAAGTTGTTTCTCTCATCCTCACGAACCAATCCATATAATATGATCGTCGAATCGAAGCTCGATGTGGCGGCGGTTTCGATTTAAAGGTGTGGTCCTAGGCTCGATTTTGGTTCACGATGGCACGGCGTAAGCGCACGCATAGCGACGGCAGGCGAGATGCATCGGCTGGGCGAACAACGGTGGCGTTTGGATTTCGGGATCAAAAGAAATGAAAAGAAGTCGAGCCTTGTTTCGTTCGCGTACGTGAATTAGGAGGAGGAAGGTGGTTAAGGATTTAAAAGTTAGTTATATTATAAATGATATCAACATTCATTATTCATATCTAATTCAAACGATGTCCTAATGTGTAACGAGTTGCGTTGCGATCGTATCAACGAATTCAACTCTATAGAGTTGGATTGGATAGATTTGGAACTAGTAGGAATTTGTAGTTAAATTGAATGACCGTTTGATTTTGATTTAAGATTGGAGCAGTTTGGCAATTTTTGAATTTCAGCTAGTAAACTCATCTCTCCAGCCCACTTATATTTTTGTATAAGTATGGATAATCTTATTTATGCTATTTGTTTGTTTGGATGATTTATTATTTTTATTAGTTGGTTTGGATATATTCCCGCCCCTGGAGCAGATGAGACCCTATTACGTTCCCGTGTATGAACGGATGACCCTTTGTATATGATCGCGCCTCGAAGCGGTTGATTTATATTATTTGATTATATATTATATGTGATGCAGGAAGGCAAATTGGAGGGATCCAATAGGATTCCTCACACCGTTGATTTTACCTTTCATATATTTTTTGATGTATTATGTGTTGGATGTTATTTTTGATGACGTGGATATATTTTTTCTTATTTGGTGCTATAGTGGCACTTGGCCATATTTTTTATGTTTTGAAATACTATAAATAGCGATTTTAAATTGAAATGATTTTTAAAGTGATTTTGGAAGTATATATGTTTTAATAATTTTTAAATTATTAAAAGGAATGAATTTATTTTTAGACAAATAAAAAGTATGACTTTTGATGTTATAAAAGTATAATTTAGTGAAATATTTAAAAATAGAGATTTTTGAATAGTTTATATAAAGGATTTATAAAGTGATATTTTATAAATAATGAAATAGATTTATAATCGGAATTGGTAAATATTTTGTAAATGGATTTGAAATTTATTTGCTAATTGGATTTATAAATAAATTAGATTTATACAGAAATGGATTTATAAGTGGATTTTGATAGTAAAATGAGTTTTTATAAAAGAATGACTTATAAATATAATTTTATAAATAAAGAGATTTTACAAAGTAGAAGTTTTATAAAATAGAAAGGAGATTTATAAACATAGTTTTATAAATATGGAAATGATTTATGTTAAGATTTAAATATGGATTTTTATATAAAGGAAATACATTCAAGTTTTTAAGAGTTAAATAATCTTTTAAAGGAATGTTTGAAAGGAACAGTTTGATAGAGTCAATGGTTTTAAAAATAATTTATCTTTTTAAAGTAATGTTTTGGAAAGTAATAGTTCCAAATGGAATTTAATAGTTTGAAAAATGATTTAAAATGTGATATGTATCAAAAACATGGATTTCAACATTTATTGTTGTAATAGACGTTTTCAGGGAAGTAAGAATGGCATGGACTATAACATTGTTATTATAGTAAATGATTTGCGAAAGGAAATATTTTATATAGTTATAGCATTTATATATATATATATATATATATATATAATTAATAAAATCTCTATACTAGTGTTTTTGGTTTGTCGTAACGATGTTTTACGCAACATTCATTTTGACCCAATAAATTTTGTTTTGACCTTCTAATGTGAAATACATGAACTGGTTCTTATGGTCGTACTAAAGGCTTGGTTGTATAGGAAGCATTACTTCTTATACTTAACAATCATTCTGAGACGTATGAACTCGAAGTTGTACGGTTATAGAAATCTAATATGCATATCTCCAAAATGGTAGCGTTATTAAATATACTTATACCGTTGATATAAGTATATGAAAATGTTTTCAAATATCAAAAAATTAAAGTGGTTTTGAGGATATATCTTTAAAAGATAATTTGAAGTAAATATTTGGAAATTGATTTAATTAATACAAGATTAATTAAATAGGCCTAGTGACTGCTTTTTTGCTTCATATTGTTTGTTGCTTTGATAGTTAAATAACTGATTATCAAATTTGACCATTTTTGGTTCCTTGACTTGATGCGGGAACTGATTAGTCATGCACTTAGCATGTAGACGACTGAATAGGCTTGATTATCATTTGGATTAAGAATGTTGATTCGAGTAGTGTGGAGTATCTATGGTAGTCCTATCTTCTGGCCTTTCTTCTTGACTGAAGGATAGCAAGTTGAGAGTTGGAAACATGATAAGTCTACGAGACTTGGTTTCCATACGAGGTTGAGGGCCTCTTTATCATTTTTGGTCTGGAGAGACTGGGGTCGGATTTATCCGAGAAGCACTTTGGACTAATGTATGCGTTCGAAAGTGTAGGTTTATGATGATGATTTTAAAGATAGGGATTTTCATGATGCAGGGATACTTGCCATTAGACCTGCGATGCATATTATATATATATATATATATATATATATATATATATATGCGGTGGCAATTGTGCTTTGTTATGATATGCGAGGACTTCTCGCTACTAATCCTAGGGGTAATTCCCGACAGAATGTTGTAGGAGAGTACCTTCAGTTTGTTCTATTCCTGGACAACTTATATGAATGAATGTTTGACATTGCATTTCTAATTACATTAACTGATCTCTATGAACCAATCATTGTTTGGTGGCGGAGAAGGCAACTTCTTTTAGCTTAACATCCTTTCCTGAGATGTACGAGCTTAGGAGTTATACGTTTGTAGAAAGCAATTGTGTGATTGCGGGAATGACAATGTGACAGTTAAAGTGGAATGTGCTATGTAAAAGGCAAACATTACCTTAAGCCTCATTTCCCTGTAATGGCTTAAATAGGATATGTCATAAGGCTATGTGGTTTGCAACCATTAGGCTATGATCATCGCCTTTCTAGATAACCCTTTATATGTCGAGTATATAGTGTATGCTATGAGACGTCTCGGATTGGTCAGTAACGAACAGGGTGATGACATTTGGCTTCTATCAAGGACATGTATGAGTGCCAAATAGGAATAGACCAGTCTTTCCATATGCGGAGGATTGTTTATGTATCCTCGGTACGTTCCTCTAGAGATGTACTGTACAGAAGGTAATCCCTTACCTGCCATTGTATGGAAATCCATTCTCTAATCAAGCCTTCCATTTTGAGTGTAAACCTATTTTAATACTATAATATAACAGGATTTGATATGAAATTTTTGGTTATTATAAGGTAAAAACCTGTCCGATCAGGGCGTTCTTCCCTTTCAATGCTCGAGTTATTATAACTCAAAAATTCATTTCAGATGTGTTTTCTCACGCTGGTTTAATAGACTGATCAGGGCGTTCTTCCCTTTCAATGCTCGGGTTAGATCGAGCATATTTACAGATTTATATTTGGATGCTTTGGAGCTTCAATAGACGAGCTAGAGATCTTTAGATCGTATTCACATATATGTTTACTTTCCACCAAATTGTTTTTTAAATTATCAGCATTTGAGGGGACAAATTATTATATCTATCTAGATTGATGATTATGATTTGACTGTTGTACTCTGGAGGATGTATGCAAATTATGTTACAGTTTCTCCTTTATAAAGTTCATTGATATTATATTATATGTTGTTCCGTTGTGATTATGAGATTCTATGTTGTTTTAGTTCATTTTCTTCTCTTCTTTTCTTCTTTCTTCTTTCTTTCCCATAACTATCCGTTTTTCTGTTCAATTTGAGTTGGACATGTGTGGTTTATTGTCAGCTTGAACTATGCGGATTTTCGAGTCATTACAAATATAAACATGAAATAAATATAAAAAGACCTTTTGATGGAAAGATGTCGCATATAGGGGTGTTACGATTGCGGTAAACATCGATATTACTACCAACCGTAACCGTAACCATTATTGATGGTTATAAATTCTTATAACCATTACCGCAACCGTTTATGATGGTTAGCCGTTGTATTTTCAATCTTGAAGCAGGTCGTACATATATTTTCAACTATATTCATTATTGATGATAAATTAATATAGCTCTAACTGGTTTTTGCAAATTTATTTATTTGTTTATAAAACGACCATTACCAATGCATATGTTATTAGTTCATTTAGCCACATATTATTAATTTTCAAGTTATTCTTTTAACTTAAATTACTAATTTTTATACTCTAATGTTAAATATTACACAAAAAAATCATGTACGGTTGGTATGCTTAACCGCGGTTTTTGAATTCTTCAACCGTTACCGTAACCGTGACCGTTGTAGACGGTAACCGCATGAATGGTTGTGTGGTTGAGAGGTTGGAAGGTTCAACCGTAACAGCCCTAGTCGCATATACTTCCTGAAATAAGGAACGTCAACAGTTGAAATAAAAAGTGACTCGATGAAAACAAAAGTTTCAACCTTCATAACTGGAATTAACTTAAAAATGTTACAAAACATGGTAATGAATTACAACATATTGCGAACTTAGAATAAATTTTTGAATGAAGTAAGAGTTTGAAAAAAATAAAAGGTTTTCTCTACTATTTTTCCCTGAAATCTTAAAATACTCAAGTCTTTTATCCGAATGTTAGTGTTGATCTGTATTCTTGGGGATTGCAGACACAAAACTAAGGGACCGGTGACAGAGGATCGTAGTTACCTCATGGCTATAGGAAAGTGTTGTAGTGATTTTAGCATGTATTTTCTACTTAGGATATTTTGAAACTAAGTTCATGGGGAGTGAAATATTTTAGTCATAGATGAAGATATTATTGTTGTTCGTAAACCATATTTTATAGTGGAAAGGAAAAAAGTCCCATGATCAGAAAGTAAAAAATTATTGAAATAAGTAGAGAACTATAAGAAATGAGGGAATGGTTTGAACTGAAACATATCACGAAGGAATAAACTGAAGGGAGAAGGAAATATAAATGAAAGGGAAGAGAGGTAAAAAGTCTATTTGAGAAGAAAGTGGCAAATGTAAGAAATGCAGGAGAAAATAAAAATAGCAAAATAGGATTAGCACTGAATGTTGAGAAATGCTAATTTCAAAATATTGAGTAGATAGAAGTGCCACATATGCAATATTTAGATCCCACTTTTAGATTTAAGTATTAGATTAGACTAGTGTGTAACCCATGCGTTGCACATGGTAGTGTTATAAAAGAAATAGTCAAATGTACATAGTTAAATAATTGGCGTACAATGTAATATGCTATTGTCAAGCATACATTTCTATAAGTCATGTGTTTGAATTACTGTGTATATGTTAGCATATAATAAAATACCAATTTTAAAAGAAAAGTAACAACAAATATGAAGCTTGGTTAAATGGATTTAAATAGAATATTCCAAACAATTCGTTAATTGTACTTCAATGTAAAGTGGTAAAGAAAAATAAAGAAAGCTTTCATTATTATTCATGTTTGTTATTGCTAAATATTATTTCAAAAGGAAAATAACAATACAAACATGAGTGTAAAACAGTTGGGATTATTTAAACAATGATAGAATTTATACCTGAAACTAAATGGTAGGTCAAAATCAAGGAGTGACTTATTGATAATCATAAAAATCATAAACTATAAATAATAGTGATCTTTATAATAAAATATAAAATCGAAATAATAATGAACTTTAATTCTCAAAATTCATATGTGTGTTATAATTCCTTTCACCTTACTATTATTTAATAGAATATATTTAATAAATCATTATATCAATGATTTAAGTAATATAAAAATAAATTATCGAAATTTATATCTATTATTATTTTGGATTATAAATACATACGTCTAAATTTAAAATAATTCTAGACAAATTTTTTATTTTAAATAATTATTAAGTATATTATTTAATTAATTATGTGTATAGTAAATGAGTATACAAATATATTAATAGAAAATTTATATTGCTATTTTCATAACTTTGCATTAACATGATATTTTTATTGTTGTAAAATAATTTAAAATAATATTTCTCAAATTAAGTCGGTTACATTTTAAATATCGTACTTAAATAATTTATATGTTTAAATAGATATATGTTAATATTTTCCGATTCTAAATATTCAAAGTGAAATATATAGTTTAAGTCAATTCGAAATAACGTTATATTTTAAAGATTTATTGAGTTATATTTTATATTATATGAAATATTAAGATTTGACGAGACTATAAAATTGTTATATATATATATATATATAAACACATATTGTAGCGACCTGGGATTTTTGACTCTCGAAAATTAACATTAACATGTCCACTATATAACATGTTTATTATTCAAGTACTGGAAATATCGATTGCTAGGGGTAAAGAAGAAATGATAGAAGAAAATATAACAACAACATAGAATCTCACAATCGCAGCGGAACAAAATATAATATATAATAACAAATTTTTATACATAAGAATCTGTATCAGTTAATATACATACAATCATCAGCGTACAACAATCATCAATCAATATGGACAGTTATCTACAACTTATCCTCACCAGTGCTAACTATACAGTCTACTTGCATAGTGGAATATAATCAAGTATGGGTATATGTCTCTATCATCCAGCTCGTCTCCTGATGTAATAATCCGCATATTTTACGATTATATATTTAAATATAGCATCGGTAGTCGGATTAAAGTTTGAAATATTACTTTTTGTAAACATTCGAATTAGGACTCGAGACCACTTCCATTGAGTTCAAAATGGTGTTTGCGACCTTTTGAGTATAAACATCGATATGTTTGGAGTTGAGTAGAATTTTGCTATTTTTCTATTGGGCTTTGGGTTTGGGTTTCGGCTATTAACCCAACATAATACCCTAACTCCACCCCCTCTCCTCTTCATTCATTCTCATTTCCTGATACTCTCAATCTCAGAAAGAATGGTAGGAAGAGGAAACTAAAACTCCTAAGCCCTAGATTCTCTTAGGAATTCAAATTCAAGTTATAAATCAAAGAGAATCTTAGGTAAGAATCCTCTTCATCTTCTCCATCTTAATTTCTCTTCAATTTTTAGGACTTCCTATAACTTAACTTAGGAAATTCATTTCATTTGAGAATAGATTGAATATTCTAGAGGTGTTTTCAAAGAGAAATCAATCTTTTCTTGTTTTAGAGCTTCTCATTTTTATATTTGGGTTTAAAGGTGAGTTCTTGAACTCACATCTATGTTTATAGCTTTCATTGTTGTTAGGTATGAATTCCTAACATCTATTTCATGTTCAATTACTTTTGATTTGAATTGATTTGGTGAATTTTTCAATTTTGGTGTTTTGAAGTCAAAATCTTTTTAGGTGCGTCGATGTTTGACTAGGCATGGGGCGTATCTCTTTAGATGTGTCGATGTTCGACTTTGCATGGGGCGTATCTTTTTAGTTGTGTTGATGCTCGACTTTGCATGAGGCGTATCTTTTTAGGTGTGTCGATGTTCGACTATGCATATAGCGTATCTTTTTACGTGCGTCGATGTTCGAATGTGCATGGGAAGTATCTTTTTAGGTGTGTCGATGTTCGGTTTATGGGATAACGTCTCATTTGTGATACACGTGTTGGTGATTTTTCATGCTTCCGTGTATGATAGGCCTCCCCTTTTGTGATTTCTGGATTTCTAATCGATGATTTCTAGAAGTTGTGTATCACCAATTTTTGCGATTGGCATTGATATGTTTTGTCAATATTTGTGGTTCGGTGAATAAAATAAAGAATATGACATAATATGACATTCTTTTTGGTGTTTGAGACAATTTGAGATATTGTATGATTTTTATTGTTATTTGAGTATACTTGTCATAGTATGGCATTATTGTTATCATACCTTTTTGTCATATCTCTTATCCTATCTCATTTTATCCGATATTTATAGCTAGACTGATCCGTTTATTATTTTCTTCTTAAACAATACTCGGGTCAGACCGAGGTATTTCAGGTGCTTCCACTTGACTACTTTGCAGGGACTATCTTTTGACTTTTGGCTAACTACTTAGCTTAGTAGTTTTTGCTTTTATATATTCGAAATAGAGACTCCTTGATGTATAACTTCGTCTAGCACTTGTACCTATTCTTTTATAATGTAGTGGATCTTACATGACCCCTACTTTGATGTACACTTTTATATGTTATATTCATATCTGTTTCCGCCTTAGTGATATGAACATCTGTGACTGATTTATGTTATACTTATTTTATATTTGTTTCTGAAGACCACATAGCCAATGTGTAGTAGCTTTGAGTTTGCACTTGATATGTTAAATTTCCTCTTGAAACGAAATGAGTGACCTTCTATCTGGCATATCGGTACTCACATAAAGTAATTACACGGATGATCGCTCCTCAACAACCTTATTCTTCATGCTAGTTGATGTCATTACTCCATAATGTCCTTGGCTAGTGTAAGCATAGAGATGGGGCGTCACAGCTTGGTATCAGAGCCAAACTTCGGAACAATATAGAATATTATAGTAAGAATCATTGTCCTAAGTCTTTCTTAGGAATCATGCCTTAAGATTTATCCGAGTCTTAGGACCCGCTCTATCCTAATTTATTTTATGATTCCTTGTTTTATCAATCATGTTTGTTTGATATTCGTTCTGTGAATAACCTTTTTCCTCTTCTTTCTTTCTTTCTTTTTTTAAGAAGAAAAGATGGTTAGATCTGACAGTTCTAGCGCTGGTCAATTCAGTAGTCCTATTATGGCTGGCGTATTCATGTCTGCCCAACAAATTTTGGATCTTGTAAAGAATCAAAAGTTTATCTGTGTTTTGAGTAAGAATCCCAAAAAGGTTTTACCTCTGAAACTAGAAGTTTCTTTCAATCAGCTTGTAGATATCATTCTTCGACTAGAAGAGACCGATAAAGGAAGTGATACTGATGTTGGAGGTTCCAAAAAGAGCCTCAATAACAACAAGAAGAGACATATTAAGTTCAAGAGCCTTAATCCCAACAAGAAAGTGAAGCAAGCAACTTCGGTAGCAAAGACTACAATCCCTAATCGTGGAGAATGCTACAATTATTGTTCTAAGGACCACTATGCAAATAAGTGTCTGAAGCACCTTACTTTTCGCTATTGCAAAAGTTTGGGTCATTTTTTATCTTCATGTCCCAAACTTCCAAATAAGAAGGAGGGAAAGCTAAATGTTGCCTCTAGTAACACTTCGCTTGGTCAAGGTATTTCTCATTCTGTCAATAATGGCATTATTTTGTTTCGTGATCTTCTTACTCGAGTTCTTTTTGATACGAGTGCATCTCACTCTTTTATATCAAAAGAACTTGTTGATGTTATGTCTTTAAACATTATTGGCTTGATGACTACACTGAGAATTGCGAATCCGGTTGGTGGATCCGCAACATTCAGTTTACTTTGTAAAGATGTCGAGATTATTTTATGTAATTGTGCTTTCCGATCTGATTTGCATGTTATGTGCTACTTAGGCTTCAGAATTGATTTTTGGGAAAGGATTGGCTTAATCATTATGAAGCCCATATCCTATGTCCCGAGATGACTATCCATCTTCGACATTCTCAATCTGTTAAGAAGGTTTTTAATTTTCTTAATGATTTCGATTCCAATTTGGTGGCATCATTTATATCTTTAAACCCAAATGATAAGGAAAATGTTATTTCTCTCATTCAGGTAGTTCGTGAATTTTTCGGTATTTTTGAGCTTGTCTTAGGATTACCACCTAAGCGATCTATTGAATGGTGATAAGTTCTTTTCAACTCGACGTTGCCATCGGTTTTCATCAGCTACGAATTGCGGAGGGTAGAATTCCACTTACCGCATTCTGCACTCGTTATGATTCTTATGAGTGACTCGTGATTTCATTCGGCTTGTCGAGCTTATTTCACCATCTTATAAATTGAGTATTCTCCGAATATCTCGATGAGATCATCCTTGTATTCATTGATTATGGATAAAAAAAGCAATTTAAAATTGCAAATCTTTCTAATAAGGTATATTTATAAGTATAATTGGATTTTGTTCTTAAAACGAACAAAGAATATTCGTAAAAATTTTAGAGATATTTTCATCATATAGAAGATGATTTTTTGTTGCATTGCCCATTGAGTGCTTTAAGAATTCTAGTCGATGCACCTGATCAACATTATCGATAGGAATATCCTAAATGCTATGATGAGACAGTCAGACACACTAAATTGACTTGGAATAAGTAAATTTTTCTAAAAAAAGATGATTACATAAAGTTAATTATAATTTTGAAAGTCTTAAGCTTTTCGGGAAAGAGGATCATTTTAAAGAACTCCTTTCCGATGCTCTTATTCTTGTGATTCCCGAAGGGAACCAAGACTTTACTGTTTGTACCGAAGCTAGTCGTATTGGTTTGGGTGTCGTTCTCATGCAAAAAGGGAACACGTTATCGCTTATACTTCTATACATTTAAAGTCTACCAAGACTTGATATGCCACTCATGATCTAGTGCTCGCGGCTATTGTTTCCGCCCTTAGAAATTTGGTGTTCATTAGTGTTTCACCTATGATGGGCGTTGTGTGTTTCAGTCGATCGGGAAATTTGCGCCTCGATATATTCGCCCATTTCCCATCACATATCGTACTGGTTCCATGGCTTATCGCCTTTTATTACCGGCTCAATATTCTGCTATTCACGATGTTTTTAACGTCTCTCAACTACGGAAATGCCTTAGGGGTTCTGATTCTATTCTTGAGCACGGTGTTATTGAAGAAATTGAAGTTTCACCTAATTTGACTTATGAGCAACATCTCATTTGTATCATTGCTATAGAGGTTAAACGCCTTTGAAATAAAGATGTTCCTCTTGTGAAAGTTCAATGGTCCGCAAATCCTAAGAATTGCTCTTGGGAATCTAGAGAACTCATCGAGCGAACCATCCAGACTTACACTCTCATGCTCTTTGAGGTGAACTTCTTACTTCAAATTTTCTTTTGTGTTGATATGCTTTTATGGTTGTTACCATTTTTTCCTTTTTAACTATTGCGAGGATGCAATTTCTTTAAGGAGGGGAGTCTGTAACAACCCTCATATCTTATGATTATATATTTAAATATTTTATTTAAATATAGCATCAATAGTCGGATTAAAGTCCTAAATGTTGCTTTTTGTAAACAGTCGAATTAGGATCGAGACCACTTCCATTGAGTTCAAAATGGCATTTACGACCTTTTTGAGTATAAACATCAATTTGTTTGGAGTTGAGTAGAATTTTGTTATTTTTCTATTGGGCTTTGGGTTTGGGTTTCAGCCCATTAACCCAACATAATACCCTAATTCCACCCCCTTTCCTCTTCATACATTCTCACTTCCTAATACTCTCAAGCCCTAGAAAGAATGGTGGGAAGAGGAAATTAAAACTCTTAAGCCCTAGTTTCTCTTAGGAATTCAAATTCAAGTTATAAATCATAGAGAAGCTTAGGTAAGAATCCTCTTCATCTTTCCCATCTCAATCTCTCTTCAATTTTCAGAAATTCCTATAACTTAACTTAGGAAATTTATTTCATTTGATAACAGATTGAATATTCTAAAGGTGTTTTCGAAGAGAAATCAATCTTTGCTTGTTTTAGAGCTTCTCATTTCTATATTTGGGTTTAAATGCGAGTTCTTGAACTCACATCTATGTCTATAGCTTTCATTGTTGTTGGGTATGAATTCCTAACATCTATTTCATGTTTAATTGCTTTTATTTGAATTGATTTGGTGAATTTTCCAATTTTGGTGTTTTGAAGTCAAAATCTTTAAAGATCCTATCTTGGATGTTTGACTATGTTTTTGGTGGTGTATCGAAGAGCCTATAGTGTTGTGTTGTCGATTAGCATAAATCTCTAGCATCCATCGCTCGTTTGATCGCATTTCGGTTTGGAATTGCCCTTTTTGGGCCAGGCTAATTTTTGCCTAGCAGGAAAATTCAGACGTCTGGTTGGAAAATCTAGATGTCCGAAAGGGTTCTGGAAATAAAAAAATGGCAGAGCCAAAATCCAGACGTTTGAAACAAAATTTAGACGTCTGTAACAAAAATCCAGATGTTTGGTTGAAAATCCAAGCGTCTGAAATGGCCCAGGAATTAAAAAGAGAAAGGAAAAAAATCATATATTTTTCTAGAAACCAAATCCAGACGTCTGGTTGGTAATTTCAGATGTCTGGAACTGTCAATTTTGGCTGCTTTTGAGTGGATTTCCAATTTTTATCAATTTTTGTTGATCCGATTGGTTGTTGTCATTTATTATCGACTTTGATGACTTCTTTTCTGGATTTTTGGGGATATCCATTTGATGGATTTGGTATTGATTTCTATGATTTTGATTCACGTCGTCGTATTTGAATTTTTAGTGATTGATTGTTTTACAATCGTTTCTGTGATTTGACACTTTAAAATACAAAGGTTTCTACAGTAAATATTCGAACTCTTTCACAAAAAAAGATTTCAAAACTATTTTTAAGACAAAGCTTGTTTTTAGAACCTTTTTCCAATCTATAAGTATATACAAACCTTTACCTCATTCATTTGAGAAATTTAATTAAACGACTTAGCAAAACAAGTGGTATGAAACGCTTGCATTTACTTTATCGGTTAATTCTTGGACTTGTTCGATTGAACTCTTGCGACAATTTTCCTGTGGAAATATACAATTTGTTCATAAATATTTAAGCTAAGCTAGTGGTTATGGGACATGAAGCTAAACTCATTTATTTACTAGCTCAGTATAATTCACACTTCTTATTGATCAATGATGATCATTTTATGGTTTAGACAAGCGATATGTGATGTCTCTTTGTCCATGTAGGGGACTATATCCCGATTTTATGGAGTTTCATCTCATTTTTATAGGCTAGCGACCTATGGTGTTTGGACCACTCATGGAGCAATCGGCTCGAGAAATCGGGGCATGGGGCGTATCCTTTTAGGCGCGTCGATGTTCGACTAGGCATAGGGCGTATCTTTTTAGGTGCGTCGATGTTCGACCAGGCATGGGGCGTATCTCTTTAGGCCTGTCAATGTTCGACTTTGCATGTGACATAACTTTTTAGGTGCGTCGATGTTCGGCATCGCATGGGGCGTATCTTTTTAGGTGCATCGATGTTCGACTATGCATGGGGCATATCTTTTTAGGTGCGTCGATGTTCGACTGTGCATGGTGCGTATCTTTTTAGGTGGGTCGATGTTCGGTTTATGGGATAACGTCTCATTTGTGATACACATGTTGGTGAGTTTTCGTGCTCCCGTTTGTGATAGGCCTCCCGCTTTGTGATTTCTGGTTTTCTAATTGAAGATTTATGGAATTTGTGTCTCACCAATTTTTGCGATTGGCATTAATATGTTTTGTCAATATTTGTGGTTTGGTGTATGAAATAAAGAATATGACATTCTTTTTGGTGTTTGAGACAATTTGAGATATTGTATGATTTTTGTTGTTATTTAATGTATATTTGTCACAGTATGGCATTATTGTTATCATACATTTTTGTCATATCTCTTATCCTATCTCATTTTATCTGATATTTATAGCTAGACTGATCCGTTTATTATTTTCTTCTTAAATAATACTCGGGTCAGACCAAGGTATTTCAGATTCTTCCACTTGACTTCTTGGCAGGGGCTATCTTCTGACTTTTGACTGACTACATAGCTTAGTAGTTTTTGCTTTTATACATTCGAGATAGAGACTCCTTGATGTATAAGTATTCTTTGTCTAGCACTTGTACCTATTCTATTGTGATGTAGTGGATCTTACATGACCACTACTTTGATGTACAATTGTATGTCTTATATTCATATCTGTTTCTGCCTTAGTGATATGAATATCTAGGACTGATTTATGATATGCTTATTTTATATTTGTTTCTAAAGACCACATAGCCACTGTTTAGTAGCTTTGAGTTTGCATTTGATATGTCGGATTTCCTCTTGAAACGAAATGTGTGACCTTCTATCTGGCATATGGTACTCGCACAAAACAATTACACGGATGGTCACTCCTCAAACAGACTTATTTTTCGTGCTAGTTGATGGCCTTACTCTGCAGTGTCCTTGGCTAGTGTGAGTATAGAGGTAGGCCATCGCCCCTGAGCTCCATAGTATCCTAATCCAAATCTGTAATACTCAGTCTGACCCGAGCATTATCATGAAATAACATCGAGTTAGTCTGGAAAACCAGCTTGAGAAAACAAATTCAATTTGAATTATTACAATAATCAAAATTCTTTGAAAAACAAAGGTTTCTCGTAAGACCGTGTCACACATAAACACGATGGGTTTTTCCCTTACGATAACTAAAATATTTTATAGAAAATCTGGTGATTATATAATGGTGTGTAAGTACAAATACTTATTCAAATAGCCAAAATTGTTACATTAATTAAATTTCAGCATAGCAAGCTCTACAATAAAACCGTAAAGGCTCGTATTGGTGAATGGATTCCATATAATGACTAGGCTACTAGGGTACCGTCCGTCATAGTACACCTCTAGAAAAATGTACCGAGGACCTCGTCGGTGTCCCCAGCCAACACAGGACCGACCCACCCTTAACCTGGTAGTACCGAATATGTTATCACCTCAGGTGTTCCTACCTTGATCAAGCACTCTTCTTTTTCCATGCACAATCATATCCATAATTTATAATATATCCGAGAGTATCTAGAAAGGTGATAAACATACCCTAATTGGGTGCGACCCATTTAGCCTTGTTGCATCTCCATTGTTTTTGTCATTTCTGGTTGATGAGGCTTGAGGCTAACGTTTACGTTTAGAATCACTTTCATTTTTGGAATGCTAACACTGCCTTCTAAGCAACGATGTAATGATAGCATTCGTCAATACAAGTTATCCTGGGTCTGGACAAACCGAACCACGTCTTCACTATCTTCAAGATATCCATTCGTAACACTCAAATCGGATCGAAGTGGTTTGTGGATAATTAAATCCGATCTCAGTCTCTTCAAAACGATCAACGAATTTGGGCAAATTTGATAGTCGGTTATTTAACTATCAAATAACATCCATAAGCCGTCACTAGGCCTTATTTTATGTCTTTCAAAACATTTGTTCCAATATATCTTTACGAAGATATATACTCAAAACTCTTCCAGCATATTTAATATTTGAAAACGATTTCAAATTTATATATCCACAGCAGTATATTTCAACCATATCAATACTTAGAAATATTTTCCAATCTCATTTATAATTCAATCCTTTGGAAATATTTTTATAATATAATAATCCAGTAGTTAAAATATTTTAACTCCTTCTACTTCAATACTTAGGAAATATTTATAAGTATATTATTCCTAAAATCAATTTATTTCCAATACTTAGGAAAAATATTCCATTTATTCTCTATTTCTCCAAAATCCTTACAATTGACTAGTAAATCCCTTAATTCATTTATGATTATATAAGTCCTGGAATTCTTTAATTAATTTCCTTTAATATTTCCAAAATCATTTCACTTATCTATATTCCAACTACACATTTCTAACTTCCTTTATGAATTTTAATTTACCTTTCAGAGTTCTCTTATTTCAACAATTCAGACATTCCCTTAAGTTTTCCAGCATTCCACTATAAGTTTCTCTTATAAAACCATATCCCTTAAACAAACTTCATTTATAAATCTCGAGGGAATTTATATATAAATTTCAATCATTTCAAACTCTATATTTATATATGATAAGTATTTTTTAAAGAATAATAATTTATTTTTAAAATATGTTTAAGTAATTATTTAAAACATCAAACACCTTAAATAAACATCGATAACTCATTTCCAAATTATTTTTAAATATTGTATAACTAACTTTTTTCGAAAATATTTAAATCTATATAATAGTTTTGAAACTACATAGTTTAATAAATAAGAATCTCATTTTAAAACAATTGTAATTTCTCGACAAAAATTTATTTTAAAAAAAATCCAATATTTCATTTTCAATTTCTAAATTCTCTCGATCCATACTCCACTACTACATCTCAATTTCATAATCACTCTTAATACAAAAATAGATTCCACTTTTACGTCGTCCAAAGGATTTTATAAATAGTTTAATAAATAAGAATCTCATTTTAAAACAATTTTAATTTCTCGACAAAAAATTAATTAAAAAATCCAATATTCTATTTTTAGTTTATAAATTCTCTCGATTCATGCTCCAATACTACATCTCAATTTTATAATCACTCCCACATTCAAACATAGATTCCACTTTTTTCTTCTTCATAGCTTGATATAAATTCACATTGTAAATTTATATTTAAAATTCATAACTGATATCATTTTCCCTTCTTTATAAACATCATTTATAAATTTACAAACTCACTTGGGTTTTACTTGTTAATAAAAATAAACTCATTTATAAAATTTCATTTTACAAATCCATTTCTTATAAAGTCCATTTACTTTTCAAATCTATTTTTAATCTCGATTTCAAATCCTCTCCATATTTTTCGAAATATCATTTAAAAATCCCTTTATATAAATTTATTAAAATCACTATTTAAATCATTTTACAAATAGTTAAGTATAATCCCACAATTAAATAATTATTTTATCCAAATCAATTTTCTTTTAAAATAATCCAAATTTCGATATGAATATTTTTATATCCAAATCTACTTAAAATTCCTTTTAATTCAAAATATAATATTTATAGTATTGAAATACCAAAATTAAGACTAGTGCTACCATTGCATCCAATAAAACAAATCACACAATAATCTATAATAGATTATCCAGTTCCATCATATATTACTATATACGAAAAACAATCAATATATACTTGAGGAATCCAATTGGATCTCTCCAACATGTTTCCCTGCATCCACATATGTTAAATAACATAAAATACCAATCCCACTTCGTGGGGGGATATCGCAGTAATATTGGGTCATCTGCTATTATGCGAGGTGCATAGTGTCTTATCTGCTCCAACGGTGGAAAATATATCCAACTACTAGTATATATACTACTACTATATATATTATAACATTTAACTGATAATAAATATCAATTCAACCAAACATCCAATAATTAATTTTAATTATTTGAAATTAAATATAGTAATCCAAATGAATTAGATTTACTCACATTGATTTTCTCGAATTTGTTAATCGTTCCAATCCTAAATTTTTGTTCCATTTCGTAGTGTTTGCAAAAAAAAATCTTTTTGAAACTTGCACGAATAAGATTTTTTTAATAAGTTTTGATTATTGAATAAGATCTTAAATTTACTAATTACAAAAATTAAAATCTTGATTACCCAAATTAAATTGAGCTGCAACCCTCACTTTGCACGCGTGCACGCTGCCTCCAACTTTCTAGATCATCAAATAAACCCTGCCATTCGACTCTCGTCTGCTACTACAGGCTAACAGACCATCCCCCGCTTCGCCAGTCGACGACCCATCCTCCCTTCTACATGTAGAACCACCCACTACTCCTCCGATCAAAGACCGGTCCCTTCCAACCTATACCCTTTGATGTGCCTCGACCCTACACTCCAGCACCCCATCATGCCCCCTCCTAGATCCATGTTGCCGCCACCGTAGGCTCAAATTGCGACCCCACCCATCGCCTTGCCACACCTCTTTAGTTGTGTATGCCCAAAACGCAAGCCCTAACTGCCTTCGATTCGCCTTGTGACTCAAACTACCACACTTCTCCAACGCACCTCCACCTCTTTAAAATTGCATTTTGATTGACATCTCCTCGCCATTTCCCTCCTCCCATGACCTCGCATGCCCCAGCCCCTAAGTCGAATGCCCATTTTCCTACGTTATTTTTATTGGTACGTGACTTCATTTTTTCTTTCGCGTGAATTTTTTCTTCTTCTGAAGATCGATTTCTTTTTTATTTTAATTTGTTTCCTGGCTTTAATTGGTTGAGAGGGGAAAATGGAATTTAAAGAGGATAGATAAGAAAAAATTAGTTAGGGGTGTGCTCTGTACATGTAGGGTGGCTTGTGATGCGAAAGAACACGCTGAGTGAATGTTTTATGGTTTGAGGTGAATTGAAATAAAATATATATTTTAAATTCAAAAATATCTAGATATTAATTTTGAACCCCGATCGAGGCATGCCATCTAGCGTTTCTAATGTTTTACCCTAATTCCGAACTCAATGGAACAAGTTTCGGAACCTAATTCGATCTTATGTGGAAGATAGCTTTTTAAAACGACCATTTAAATTAAATTCAATTAAATTATTTCTAGGCATTTTCAGATCGTACAACCAAACGGTGATCCAAACGTTACGAATCTTGTAATCTGATGATAATACACTATTACGGATCTAATAGAACCGATTTCATCGAATTCCAAGACTGTCCGTTGTATGCTATTTAAACGCGTAGATTAAATCGACGGTTTTCAAAATTTACAAAATCACTTGAAATTTCAATTTTAAAAACTTATTGACTCAATTCTAATTCAAATATAATTGATATCAACATTAGAAATAGTTTTGATTCAAATTCAATTCCATTCTCAATTATTTACTATTTTTGTATTACGATAAATTGCTATATGTTGAAATTTAAATTCATTCTAAAATTTTAACTAGTAATTCCATATTCAAAATCAGTTTATATTCCAGCTTTGAAATTGAAAACCATTTATATATTCAAAATTAAATGATGAAAAAATCCGGGTCGTTACATTCCTCCCCCATAAAAGAAATTCATCCCCGAAATTGCCAAGGTAGGAAAAATGCTTGAAATCCCATTAACTTATCAAACCCACTTAGTTAAAATTCAATATTTCACTTTTCTAATTCCTTTAGTTCCGTTCAAAATATTTAGTTTCAATATCTAATTCAAAACCCTTTTTATAATTTAAATTTAAATCAACCTTCTTAAGTTAACAAAAAGAATTGTTCAAAAATTTCAAAAAATTTCTAACGCCTTAAATTTTCGAATTTTTTTAGCAGACTCCATTGTATGGAAAACCTTTTGCGATATGACAAGAGAGATAAAAATATATACATCGACCCACATGGTCGGAAAACACAATATATATCAATATTTATATATTTGCGGTATTTAATCCGAAAACGTACCTTTATTAGCATTTTTAAGCGAGCGGCTTATTTTATATGTAATCTGCACGACCAATATCTAGCCAAATGGTCTTCTTATACATGTACTTACTCAATTTAAATATGTAAGTCCCACAATATGAAATTCACTAATATTTCATTTATTTCATTAGTGTAAACATGTAGATTCATAACTCAATAAGTATAGCATGCATTTACAACAATTATAAGGTTTCCAACGTACAATTGTTATCTTCAAATCGATGTATACATCATTTTTTCAACTCCAACGACTCACACATCATTTTTTCAACTCCAACGACTTACAACCATTTATTTCCACACTATATATATATATATATCCATTTCAAATGGGTTCTAAACCAATTTATTCGCTTTCCACATATATTATATAATTTTAATTTACTTCCGTTTACGACAAACGACAAATCCTCCACACTAATTCGGGGATATTTATTTTAATAAAATAGTCACTTAGGCCTATAAACCATTTCAATTGACTTTAAATCAATTAGTCACTTATGTTGATTCACATTTAATTTATTCACAAAAATCTTATTCGCTAAATTTTTATATTCAAATACAATACAACCCATGCCAATTTTTTTATAAACCATTTCATAAATTTATTTAAGCCAAGCTTTCACTCAAATAAATTAGCTTAAGCCAATACATTTATTTTAAATTATTTTAACTCTATAACTTAAGTTCATTTCTATTGAAAATCAAATTTCATTTCATTTACTAATTTATTTTATTAATTCATTCACTTAACCACTTCAAGTTTTAATTCCATACTCAAATTCATTCTTGAATTCATTAAAATAATATCCAAGGCCATATTCAATTTATTTACACTTAAATTGAATTTATTTATAGCTTAAGCCATCACTATTTCGATCCATTTCTATTTTATTCAACAATATTTCAAAATATATTAAATTCGCTTAGAATTAAGTCGAATTTTTATTTATAATTCAAGTTTCATATTCAATTCCAATTCCAATCTACAATCCAATTTATTCAACCAAGCTAAGCTCCATTTCCATATTTAATTAACTAATAAATTTATCAAATTAGTTCTCTTCTATTTTACAATTCACATTTCACAACTTGAATTTCATTTCTAAAATCACTCCATTTTGTTGCCTTGGGTTCAAATTCATTTTATAATTCAAGTTGGGATTTTTATTTCTTCACCAAAGTATCAAAACCATTTTTATTTGGTTTTATATTATTACATTTTTCTCCAATTTATAAGTAACCTAACTTTTTTTTCCACATTTCATAAACTCTATACTTGAGTATATTCACATTTTATTGCTTACTCAAGATTATACAACACTGTATAGCTTAAATATATATTTATTCCATTAATTCCAATTTTTAGGCTGTTCAAATTTGTTTATTCACAATTCCAAATTTTATTCAATTAATTCGCATTCCTTCGTCGCCTCATTTATCACTTAGTAATCATTCCATCAAATTCATTTTACAATTCAATTCATTTAATTAGCTCACTTCAAATTTTACTCTATCTAACTTTGCTTAAGTTACCTCACCATTTCATTAATGCACTTCAATATCAGTTTTATTTTAAAAAATATTTTTATTTGACTTAAGCTGAATTTAATTTAATTTCATATCTCAACTTTTAGATTTCTTTTCTTACCCATGCCATTTTCCAAATTATAAGTTCAAAACTTTTTATATAATGTTTGCACGTATCATTTAGATGAAATTCCAGAATTTAAACACCTGGGTTTATTTTTAAATCCTTTTGAAATCATACAAATACATATCTGTTTGTTCCAACAAACCATTCCCCTAAAAAATTTAAACTCAAACTTGGTTTTACTCAAAACAGTTCCTTTTGGAATTTTTAAACAAAATTTCTTTGCCCAACAAATCTGAAACAAATCAATTATGGTAGCAATCTGTCACTTAGAAACTTGAAAATGATATTGATGATGCGGCCGTCATCACTGGAATTATTTTCCAGCAACTGAAGAGAGTTCAGTGCTTTATTGCTTCCAAAATCCATTTTTCAATCCAATTTAAAGAATTTTCTAATCCAAAAATAATATTACCATTGTTTATTTCAAAATGCCTTGAAAAACCTTTCCAAACATCTCCGAGCTTTAAGTTCCTAAATTTCTAGTTTGAATAAATTTTTTGTTTTTAACTCATTTGTATAATTCATACTTATACAATTTAATTTTGGTTTTTATAAACCATTTCCAATTTTTAAAACTCTGTTTGATAATACTCATCAACCAAACACTTCAAATTCACTATAATAATTTCTAAAAAATTATTCCTTTCTATCAAAAATATAAACTTTAGGTAAAGTTATTTCATTTACCCACTTTTAAAACAATAGTGTGTCGGTTTGCCGAGTTTAAGAGTTTAGAAATCCCTATCGATACAGTTTCTAGACTGTACCGACTAGAATCTGTAAACACTCAACCGATAAGTCAACACAATATTAAACGATTTACATTCACTAACAAGTATGTGCTCTTATCTATTAATACACTCAAACTCATTCTAGGGTACTATTGACGCTATCTCTAATGAGCAATCCCCACCAAAGCCAAGGTTCTCTCTTAACTTCAGCTGTGATACCACTGTAGTGACCTGGGATTTTCGACCCTCGAAAATTGACATCAATACATCCACTGTATAATACGTCGATTATTCAAGTACCGGAAATACCAATTGCTAATGGTGAAGAAGAAAAGGATAGAAGAAAATAGAACAACAACACATAATCTCACAATCGCAATGGAACAAAGTATAAAAACAGATTTTTATACAAAAGAATTTGTATCGGTTAATATATATACAATCATCGGACTACAACATCATCAATCAATATGAACAGTTATCTACAACTTGTCCTCACCAGTGCTGACTATATAGTCTACACATACAGTGGAATATAATCAAGTACGGGTATACATCTCTATCATCCAGCTGGTCTCCTGAGCTCCATAGTATCCTAACCTGAATCTATAATACTCGGTCTGACCCGAGCATTATAATAAAATAACAGCCGAGTCAGTCTGGAAAACCAGCATGAGAAAACACACTAAATTTAGATAATTACAATTATCAAAATCCTTTGAAAAGCAGAGGTATCTCATGAGACCGCGTCACACATAAACACGATGGGTTTTTCCCCTGCGATAACCAAAATATTTTATAGAAAATCCAGTGATATTATAATAGTACTTATTTGAATAGCCAAAATTGTTGCATTAATTAAATTCTAGCATACTAGGCTCTACAATCTAAACCATAAAGGCTCGTATTGGAGATAGGATTCCATGTAATGACTGGGCTAATTGGGTACTATAAGTCACAACCTGTGTAGTTAATGCCCCGCTATTACCCCGCTACAACCCCGCTATATCTCATAGCGGATTTCTACCGCTTCGATTTTTCCATATAGTCCTAAAATATAGCCTTTCCGCTTTAATCCCCGCTATTTTCGTTATGTCCCGTTATTTCTGCTATATTCCGCTATTTCCGCTATATCTTTATTAATAAAATTAATTAAAATATTGCATTTATACATTATAAAATTATGAAATTAATTTATTTGATTTAATTTTTGATATATTTTTAGAAATGAAAATACTCTAATATTCTACTGAATTCAATTATGTTATATAACAGTTTTTCGTTTATTTAAGGTATATTTGCACGTGTTTTTATTCAAAATTATTTATGTATTATTTGTAATTCAATTGAATGATAGTTTTTCATTTAATTACCATTTATATATTTGTAAAAACATTAAGTACGAGCTTTATATGCTATTTTAGAGTCATCCGCTATATCCCGCCATATCCTCGCTGTATCCCCGCTATGACTTTTTGCACCTCCACCGCTTTGAATCTACCGAGCGCATTAACTGCACAGGTCACAGTACACCTCTAGGAAAATGTACCGAGGACCTCGTAAGGATCCTAGCCAACACAAGACCGACCTACCCCTAATCTGGATAGTACTGAACATGTTATCACCCCAGGTGTTCGCTCCTTATAGAGCGCTCTTCTTTTTCCATGCATAACCAAATCCATAATTTATAATATATCCGAGGGTATCTAGAAAGATGATAAAAATACCCTAATTGGGTGCGAGCCACTTAGCCTTACTGTATCTCCCATGTTTTAGTCATTCCCAGTTGATGAGGCTTGAGGCTAACGTTTACCTTTAGAATAACATTCATTCTTGGAATGCTAACACTGCTTTCCAGGAAACGATGCAATGATAGCATTCGTCCATATAAGATATCCTGGGTCTTGGACAAACCGGTCACCATCTTCACGATCTTTACGATATCCATTCATATCGCTCAAATCGGATCGAAGTGGTTTTCGGATAATTAAATCTGATCCTAGTCTCTTCGAAACGATCAAAGAATTTGGCCAAATTTGATAGTTGGTTATTTAACTATCAAATAACATCCATAAGCAGTCATTAGGCCTAATTTTATACATCTTTCAAAACATTTGTTTCAATATATCTTTACGAAGATATATACTCAGAAATCTTCCAGTATATCCAATATCTGAAAATGATTTCAAATTTATATATCCATAGCAATATATTTTAACCATATCAATACTTGGAAATATTTTCCAATCCCATTTATAATTTAATCCTTTGGAAATTTTTTTTATAACATAATAATCCAGTAGTTAAAATATTTTAACTCCTTCCAGTTCAATACTTAGGAAATATTTATAAGTATATTATTCCTAAAATCAATTTGTTTCCAATACTTAGGAAAAATATTCTCCCTATTTCTCCAAAATCCTTACAATTGACTTGTAAATCCCTTAATTCATTTATAGTGGATTATATAAGTCCCAGAATTCTTTAATTAATTTTCTTTAATATTTTCAAAATTTATGTCACTTGTCTATATTGCATCTACCGATTTCTAACTTCCTTTATTAATTCATATTCTTTTGAAGTTCTCTTATATCAGCAATTTAGGCATTCCCTTAAGTTTTCCAGCATTCCACTACAAGATTTTTCTTATAAAAACCATATTCGTTAAACAAACTTCATTTATAAATCTCGAGAGAATTTGTAAATAAATTTCACTCATTTCAAACTATGTATATGTATATATATGACAAGTATTTTTTCTAAAAAAAATAATAATTTATTTTTAAAATATGTTTAAGTAATTATTTAAAATATCGACCACTTTGAATAAACATCGATAACTCATTTCCAAATTATTTTTAAATACTTGTATAACTAACTTTTTTCGAAAATATTTAAATCTGTATAATAGTTTTAAAACTATATAGTTTAACAAATAAGAATATCATTTTAAAACAATTTTAATTTCTCGACAAAAATTTCTTTAAAAAAATCCAAATTTCATTTTCAATTTCTAAATTCTCTCGATTCATACTCCACTACTGCATCTCAATTTCATAATCACTCTCAATTCAAAAATAGATTCCACTTTTTTGTCTTCCAAATGATTACCATGACTCGATATAAATTCACATTGTAAATTCATATTTAAAAGTCATCAACTAATTTCATTTTCCCTTATTTATGAACATCGTTTATAAATTTACAAACTCACTCGGGTTTTACTTGTTAATAAAAATAAACTCATTTACAAAATTTTATTATATAAATCCATTTCTTTATAAACTCCATTTATTTTTCAAATCTATTTTTAATATCGTTTTCAACTCCTTTTCATATTTTTCAGAATATCATTTAAAAGTCCCTTTATATAAATTTTTTAAAATCACTATTTAAATCACTTTACGAATAGTTAAGTACAATCCCACAACCAAATCATTATTTTATCCAAATCAATTTACTTTTAAAATAATCCAAATATTGATATAAATATTTTTATATCCAAATCTACTTTAAATTCCTTTTAATTCAAATTATAATATTTATGGTATTGCAATACCAAAATTAAGACTAGTGCTACCATAGCATCCAATAAAACAAATCACATAACAATCTATGACAAATTATTAGTTCCATCATATGTTACTATATATGAAAAACAATTAATATATACTTATGGAATCCAGTTAGATCCCTCCAACCTATTTCCCTGCATCGACAAATGTTAGGTAACATAAAATTCCAATCCCACTTCGAGGGGGTTGTCGTGGTAATATAGGGTCATCCGCTAGTGTCTCATCCGCTCCAACGGCGAGATATATATCCAACTACTAATATATACTACTATATATATATATATTATAACATTCAACTGATAATAAAACACGAATTCAACCAAACATCCAATAATTGATTTTAATTATTTGAAATTAAATCTAGTAATCCAAATGAGTGAGGTATACTCACATTGATTTTACCGAATTTGTTAATGGTTCCAATCCCAAATTTTTGTTCCATTTCGTAGTGTTTGAAATTTTTGTCTTTTTGTACCTCACATGAATAAAATGATTTTTTTATAAGTTTTGATTATTGAATAAGATCTTAAATATACAAATTACAAAAATTAAAATCTTGATTACCCAATTTAAGTCGAGTTGCAACCCTCACTGTGCATGCGTGCACGCATGCCTCCACCTTCCCAGATCATCGAATAAACTCAGTCATTCAACTCTCGTCTGCCAATGCAGGCTACCGAACCATGCCCTGCTTCGCCAGTCGATAGCCCAGCCTTTCCTCTACACGTAGGACCACCGATTGCACCTTTAACCGAAGAAAGGTCCCTTCCAACCCAAACCCCTTGATGTGCCTCGATCTTACACTCCAGCAGCCTTCTCATGCGCCCTCCTAGATCAATGTTGCCACCACCGTAGGCTCAAATCGCAACCCCACCCATCGCATTGCCTCTTCAGTCACGTGCACCCAAAACTCAAGCCCTAACTACTTTCGATTCTCCTCGCGATTCAAACCATCACGCCTCCGCCTCCTTTAAATCGCATTTTGATTGACATCTCCTTGCCGTCACCCTCCTCCCATGACCTCACGTTTCCCTGCACTCAAGTCAAACATCCCACTTTCCAGCGTGATTTTTATTTGTACGCGATTTCATTTTTTTGCATGAATTTTTTTCTTCTAAAGATCGATTTCATTTTTGTTTTATTTTTTTACTGGCTTTAATCGTTTAGACAAGAGGGGGAAAGGAATTTAAAGAGGATAGATATGGAAAGAATAGGTTAGGGCACGCTCTGTACAAGTAGGGTGGCTTGTGATGCGAAAGAATACGGCTGAGTGAATGTTTTGTGGGTTGAGGTGAAATGAAAATAATATATATATTTGAAATTCAAAAATATCTGGATATTAATTCTAAACCCCGATCGATGCATCCCACCTCGCCTTCCAACTGTTTTACCCCTATTCCTAATGTAATGGAACAAGTTTCGGAATCTAATTCGATCGTATGTAGAAGATAGCGTTTTAAATTGACTATTTAAATCAAATTCATTTAAATTATTTCTAGGCGTTTTCCCATCGTATGACCAAACGGTAAATCCAAATGTTACAAAATTTAAAATATGATAATAATACACCATTACGGATCAAATGGAACTATTTTCGTCAAATTCAGAGACTGTGCGCCATATCGCTATTTAAACGCGTCGATTAAATCGATGATTTCCAAAATTTACGAAATTGCTTGAAATTTCAATTTTAAAAAATTATTGACTCAATTCTAATTCAAATATAATTTATATCAATATTATAAATCGTTTCAATTCAAAGTCAATTCCAATTTTAGTTATTTACTATTTCCGTATTACGATAAATTGTTATATGTTGAAATTTAAATTCATTCTAAAATTTCTACCAGCAATTGTATATTCAAAATCAGTTTATATTCCAACTTCGATATTTAAAACCATTTAAATATTTAAAATTAAATGATGAAAAATCTAGATCATTACACATACACAATAAAAGATAACCAAGGACGATACTATTTTATTTTCAACTCACTGATATTGCGAGAAGCTTCATGCCAAATCAATAGAAAGAATAACGAAGAAACAAAAAAAAGATAATTAAGGAGAAAATATATTTTGTTCTATTTTGGTATTATTTAATAGATCAATACTTAAATTAACATACATACATACATATATATATATATATATATATATATTAATCAATATAATAGAGTAAACTATAAGTACCTATATTTTTTTAGATTGTAAATATCTAAAGTAATATATTTGCATTATAAAATAATTATGAAATTTATAATATTAATTATAATACTTCTAAATTTATATTTGTTAAATAAATATAGATTAATTTATAAAAAAATTAGCATTATTATTTTTTGATTTTAGTATGTTAAAATGTTATGTTTCTGTAGTAAAATATATTAAAAATAATATTTTTGAATAGTTAAAAATAATCATAAATTCATTATTTTCACATTCTAACTATTTAAAATAATATATTTTGTTTCAAATCATTTTTACAATAATATTTCCAACATTTAAGGAAATTATACATTAAACATATTATTTTATTAATTTATACCTTTTAAAACTGTAAATACACAAAGATATATTATTATTATCTCCAAAATTTTATGTTTTATATATTTTATCTAATTTTAAAATAAGTTTAATTTATATTTTAAACTAAGAAATTATACGTTAAACATGACTGGTGTACCTATATATGTGAAATAATTAAAAGTATTTATTTATGTAATAAATTTCAAAGAAAAATATTGATGTAATACACTTCTTTTCGAAGTAATATTAAGTAAATTCATGATCTTGTGTGTATTTATTTACATGTGCACCTGAACATGTGTATGATGATGGGTTTTAGATGTTAAATTGCAAAATTGGTATTGATAAGAATTTTAAATTTAATATAAGATAATTAACGGAGGAACTATTTTTTTAATTTGCTAAAATTTTGGATAATAATAATAATAATAATAATAATAATAATAATAAAGTAATAAAATGTATCTCAATCATTTCACACGCTAAAGTTGTTATAACATAGTACTCATACTATAAATTTTGTTATGCAATGTTCGATATTTCAATCATAAATTAAACTTTTTATTGTTGTTTATGCATAAAAAAAATGGTGAAATGATTCATGTATTTTTATATTTAAAAGAAATATATGTTTTTACCATTTTATTACTATAGACGTTGTATATAAATTGAAATTGTTGTTTGTTTATAAACTATCAGAGAACTTAATGAGAATTAATTACTTGAATTTATTTGTATAGTACATATTTATAATGTTTAATCAATTTACATAGATGGATTTGAATGTAAAATAATATGAGAAAATTGATGAAAACTTGTAAATGATTGTAGAAATTATAAAATCCCAGTATATGAATATAAAATCATGAAAAAAATTAACATAATATTTTGGATAACTATAAAATAATAATTAATACGGATTCAAAAAAACCGAAAAGAATTAAGGAGTAGGGGTGAAATTTTTATAAGTACTGAGATGATTTGTAATTTTTAAACCTTTCTATCATTTAACTGATAATTTATTAAAATAAATAATTATACATTAAAGTTGTTCTTATTGCCTTTTATGTGATCCATGTTTTTTATATCTGAACGAAATTTTAGTTTATACCATTTTTTACAATGAGTGTAATATACTTATTGGCATTGTTATTTTTATTAATTTTTTGAAAAATTAGTAAATAATGATTAATTAGTTTTGTTTAAATGGTTTATAGTTAAATTATTCAATTATTTTAAATATATAGACTTAAATGTAACTGTACATGAAAATTGAGAACTTTGAAAATAATGGTAAAAAACAAAAAATGTATATTTTTGAATGTAAAATGATAGTATAAATTTAACAAAATATTATTAAAAAATCCAAAAATAGTAAATTATATTAGGTCTTTAAAGTAAAATATCAATAAATATCTAGTGAAAGTTAAGGAGAGTTAAGAGAAATGCTAGAATTAATGTGAGAGCTAGAATTTCTCTTGCTTTACTATTATTTAATAGATTAGATTTATATAAGAAATATCAATTCAGAAATAATAATAACAAATTCGATATACACATATATTAATAAAATGATGAAACTGATTTTTTAGTCAAATTAAAATATGTTACATGACATCGAATGTACGCTCATTCAAACAAGTTGAATTTATAATTCATTTATTTAAACAAATTATTTTAATAGTATATTTAAGTTTAAGTACCATGTCTTTACAATGGTTGAGCCTAAAAATGGCATAACTCCCAAAGTCCCATTGATATATTAAAATTTAGCGGAGAGTATATGAAAAAAAAGAGCATAGGTTTTTAAAGTGGTTCGAAAAATCTTTAGCTTACGCCTAGTGTAATTTTTATTGATTATAGATTTGAAAGTCACTAGTACAATGGTTATACTGATCTAAAAGCCTAGAATAGCAAATAGTTCCTTCCTCGATGACTATAATGAAGGCAAGATAACAGATGAAGAAGACAATGAGCAAAAAGCCCTTCTCCAGCTGCTATAGGAATTGTATTTATACAGAAATCGTCTAATAGGGCCAAAACTCCATGAAATACAAAGTTCAGATCTAGATCTGAGAATGTGGGAGGGAAAGATGGAGTCCTCTGAGTCATAAAATCAACTCGGTATCAACCATAAGTGGTCGGTATCGACCCGATTTTTAGAGGGGGAACTTCCCCTTCTACCTTCCTTTGATCTTCCATCCCTAACTTGTTGTGTTTCGAGCACTTTTCCTTAGATATTGTGATGTTTCCAAGAGGTTTTGATATCACTAATACTCGTCCACTTTCCTTTAAAATTCCTTTGAAGTTGTCGGCCTATTACTTGAGGAATATACTTCATAATGATCATAGAAGCCACGTTCCCACATGCCATAGCTCCAACATCTGAAAGTTGTTAGTCCTTGAGATGATGATTTTGATGACAACAACCTTAGAATAAGATTATAAAATATAAACACTAACATTATAGTTTAGATATATATGTATATGTAGGATCTAACCATGTAGGTACCAAGAATGAAGACTGTACAGTATAGAGATTCAAGATATCAATACTAAAGACTCATGAGTATCAAGAATATCAAGAGTTCAAGATTTCAATAATAAGTAATTTAATTAGGAATTTTGTTAAAACTCCTAGAAAAGCACCGCTATCTTAAAATATGATTTATTCGTGGAATGTAATCCACTTCGAGCATGTTAAAGGGATGGAACCCTAAGTAGGATGGAACCTATGAAAAATCTAGTGGAATATTGTTTTGTATCCGCTAACCTTTTATTCAAATGATTTTACAAAATTATATCTTGTTTTCAAAATGATTTCAAAACCTTCCTTTTAAAAATCAAAAAAACATCTATCCTGGTTTTAAATAATTTTAGCCTCAAAATAATCTTTATTTTCAAAATCAAAATATCCTTAGTTTTAAACTATTTTTTAATAATAATATATTTAACTTTTAATATTTATACTTAGATTTAAATATAAAATTATAGTAAAATTATATATATATATATATACCAAAATATTATTCTCTATATTTAAGTATGTATTTTAACTATAATTAAGTATATTTATAAAGCTTAAAATAATTTTAATACAAGATAAAAGTTATTTTCAAAGAAAAACAAATTACCAAAATTTCCTTAGGCATGTCAAATCCTCAAGTACCCCATGTCGACATGGTAGCAGTTTATTTCAAAATTTTGAATTTCAAAGGAAGTGTCTATTCGTCGTATCCTTTCACGAATAGACATGACTGTTGTTCTACTATAAACAAGGGCAGTTTTAAATGAATTTTCAGTCATATTGTTTGCACAAAAAATGGGCAAACACCTCCAAGTCGTATGAATTAGTTGATTTTATGTCGTTTCTAGTGATTTGGGTGACTTACGCAAATATATAAAAAGCAGGGACTAAACTGTAAAAGACACACAGATTTATAGTGGTTCGGCAGAACGTGCCTACGTCCACTTTATATGTTATTCTCCTTTTCTCTTCAGATTACAAGTACAAAGCTTTGATTACAAGTAATTGAAAGTTGTTTGAAAGTTCTATTCGTGCTTGAGCTCTCAAACTTGTCTGCCATTGTTGTACCCCTGCCCCTCCATTTATAGAGTGAGGCTGGGGGCAGGGGTCCTGGATGTATATAGCTGCTGGTGGGCCTGGGCTGATGCAATCTGGCCTAGTAGTGTCGGTCCGGTACGCCTTGGTTCGATGGTAGGTGGTAGAAGGTTTGGTTCGGCAGGAGGTTGGTTCGATGGTGAGTGAACCGGCAGTGCATGGGGATGAATTTGGACCGGTGGAGGTTGGTCCGGCATAGGTCGATTCGGTGGTGAGTGGACCGGCAGTGCATGGGGATGGAGTTGGACCGGTGGAGGTTGGTCTGGCATAGGTCGATTCGGTGGTGAGTGGACCGACAGTGCATGAGGATGGAGTTGGACCGGTGGAGGTTTGGTTCGGCAGGGGTGCTTTAAGGTCTGATTCGGTGGTGATGAAGATGGAGTTAATTTGGACCGGTGATCTCCTCCTCCTGGATCGGTGGTGTGTAGGAAATGCACCCAACATTTTCCCCCCAAAGTGGGGCATACGCCAGCGTATGTCGCGCTTTGTTAGTTTGGATAGTTCCATTCGGTCCTAAGCGTCGAACTGCTCGGTCTGGTCACCTCATGCTCGCCTATAAGTAGGTGCCACATGCCACCGTTATTCCCTACCAAATGAAATAGCCGAATCAGATTCCTCCCTGTCGAATTATCCTCATTACCGGATCACGTTTGACTGCCTTATCATGTGAGTTAACCTTCTCTTGCCGAATGACTTTTACGTTTGAAATGCCGAATGAACTCCGTGGAGTTCAAGTGCCGAATGGGTCTTGTGCCTTGGACAACCGAATGGGTTTGAGAAGCATCAGCGCCGAATGGACTTTCGGTTTTGAAATACCGAATGTACATATGTACTTGAATTACCGGATGAAACCGGAGGCTTCGAGCACCGAATGTACTTTTATATTTGCTTTACCGAGTGAACTTGAGAGTTTGAATGCCGAATGATCCTTATGTTTGAACTATTGATTGAGCTCTGGGACCCTGAATGCTTTAATGAATCTCTAGCTTTTCATGTTTTGACCTACGAATGAAACTCTAGATTGTATATACTTGCTTTTTTATATTTTCATACTCATTGTTCTAACAACATACTTTTGCTTTTGTGTTTGCAGATAAATGTCTCACAAAGTGGAAACCCGATCAGAAAAGAAAAAAATCTACGGACAGAAGTGAGTCTTCCGTCATGCCCCCAGCCCAGCCGGGACCAACGCGACATGGACCTGCCCCGAGGTCATTAGTGGACGGATATGGCCCTCAGAAGCTTCTGAACTCTCCTCCCAATTGCTTTCCAAGCTCCCTCAAAGAAGGGCAACTTGATGTCATCGCTCGCTCCTTTGGGATTGACAGGGCGAGTATGCTGTTGCCGGGAGATGGTGTGATGCCGTATGATCCTCCTGAAGGATATTTCGCTTATATCTGATATCATTGCATGTGCGGAGCCATTCCTCCGATCAATGCGTGGATAGTCAGCTTCATTACCTACCTGAGGGTGGCTCCTTTCCAGCTTCATCCCAACTCCTACGCCATCTTAGTGTGTCTATTTGTTATCTTCCAGAGGAGGTATGGGCGCCCCTTCTAACCGGGAAATCCGATATTTGTATAATCTGAGGGGCTACAAGAAGGGGTCTCCGTACATTAGTTTAGAGTCGGCTGTGTCCTTCAAGTCGGTCTTGGACTTATACTCGAAGTTCACCATCTTTAAGAAGGAATGGTTCTTCGTCAAGGACGACTCTGTTTCTTTTCGTCTTTTCACTTCTGGCTGTAAGTTGAATTTCATTTGTAATTTTTCTGTCCCGACTGCAATGCTTCTTCTTATATGCTTCTGTTTCTTGCTAGCGACAGGTGGCTTTGCGGTCGTGGAGAATGATCGCCTGGTACAGATGGCTGCGGAAATAAAGGCCATTTCAGGACGGGATAGGTCGGCTTCTTACCTGATCAGGAACGCCACTCTCCTGTAGTACAACTTAATTCTGCCATGTCAATCTGTGGTTAAGCAGAGAGATACAGTCGAGGAGAGGGCTGCCAAAGCTAAAGACGGGGCTACTGCGAAGAGTAGCAAGAGGAGACCTTTCTCGGTACCTCCAGTCATCGGGGGAAAGAAGCTTAAGAAATCTAATGGACCCTCTCCTAGCACATGCCCAGATGTTCCGGAGGAGGAAAGTGGAGAGGAAGAAAGCAAGGACGAAGGAGGCGAAGCGGAGGGGGGAAGTGGTAGAGAAGGTCATGGTGATGAGAGTGGCGAAGGGCGGAGCTGTGATGGCACCGAGGCTTTGTCTTCGGGGAAAGTAGGTGAGATTCAAGAGTGGATGGATGATACTTTCCGCCAGGCTTTTGAGGGGTCGGAAGAAGGGTCGGCCTTGGTGGAGAAACCGAAGGAAACTGATAAGGCCGGGACTGGTGCCGGTTCATCTTCCCAGAGTACTCCGGCTAAGGAGATTTCGGTGATTCAAGGTGAATTTTTGACTTCCGCAGACTCCCTTTATGATAAGGACTTAGTAATATTTTATGGCCAGCTCCCGTCCTGGAATGAGATTCAGGACTTATTGCAGTATCCCACTCCCCCTCAGGGTTTGTAAAATAAACGCGTTTTCCCACTCCTTTTAACTTAACATATTTCTCGGATCATAGTTTCATGCATGCTTGTAACACTTGGTTTTTATTCCAGGAACGAGTAAGGTGGCCAAGACATCAGATATTCGGCACCGTCTTGAACAGTACAAGTTACTCAAAGCTTCCGCCAAACCGAAGTCGTCAACTAGCCGTCCCGGAGATGTGGTTGGCTATCGCCCTCTTCTCGGAGTTATTGAAGAAGATATGCAAAAGAGGAAGAGGGGCCGATCTTTGTTTGAACCTTCACCTGGCCCTCAGCCTCCACTCCAGCCTATCCATGATATTACTGAGGAAGATACTGAGTTTATGCCTTCCCCACATCCGTTCGAAAATCCAACCGTCAACCCGATAGACCACTCTGGTTTGGTTCGCAACCCATTTGTCGGCCACCCGGATCTGGACCCGAGTTTTCAGGACATTTCTTTTGACGAGGCCACGGGTGAGCATCTTCTTCCCCGCAATCCCATGGTACGGGTGCTTGATGAGGCTAAGTCCTTAGACCTCGATTTGCTTACTACTCGGATCATGACCATGGGGGATGAGGCCAAGACAAACATCGATCGGGTGGCTGAAGAGACCAAGAGGCTAATGGAGCATCACGCTCGACTGGCCAAGGCTGGAGAGGAAATCGGAAGTGCTAACATTCGGTTGCGTCTAAGGGTTTCTGATCAGGCCAAACAGCTTGCCGATCAGGCTATCTAGATATCCCAGCATGAGGCGGCCTCCAGACGACTGAAGAAAACCATGGAAGAGGCTAGCAAGGCCGAGATGCGAAAAATGGAGGCTGTTTGCAAAGAACGAATTGACATGGCCATGGAAACGGTGGATGAGGTTCGGAGAGCGGATCTTGAGCACGTAGAGGAGTTATATGGGAGGCTTGAGGCCGCAGAGCTTGCTCAGGCCAAGCTGAAGGAGAAGATGGAAGTGATGCGGAAATCCCTTCAGGCTGACTGCTCGAGATACCGATTGGAGAGAGATGCTGCCGTCGCATGGCTGTCGGCTTCTGAGGCCCGGATGAAAGAGTTTGAGGAGAACGAGGGGATGATGGATGAGATGCTCTAGGACATGTATTTCCGAACTTGGAAGCAGGGCAACCTGTCCTGGATGGACGACTATCCCCGGGTCATGGCTAGGATATATCTTCGGGCTTTGGAGGAGGCTAAGGCCGATGCGGAAAAGGAAGGTGGTGCGGCTTTCAGGATGGGTGTGGTTACGGCCCAATTTACTAAGGAAGAGAAGGTAGCGGTTAAGGAGGGTATGCGGCTGCTCGCTGCGGATGAGGTAGGCGTGCAGCTAGATGATGATGATCAGGGAGCAGGTGCTGGCAAGTCTTTCCTCTCAATCTTTCCTTAACTTGATTGCGTATAATTTATCTGATGGATTCTTTTCCCGAATCGGACATGTGGGACCCCTGGCCAGCATGCTGGGAGTTCTGAGCCTGCGGTCAAGTAGATCCCGGAGGGCGAGCAGGATAGAGGCGGAGCCCTGCTGCAGCTGATTATTTTTTGGCCTTCTTAGCATTCCTGTATATACTAGTCCCAAAACATTAATGTACTTTTGGGTTGTAATTATATCATTTGTAATGAACGGCTTTATTTTTTGACATGTAATTTCATAACATAGACTGATTCTGCTATATTTTAATGCTTTTGTTACTTTAATGTGTTGCATAAGAAATATAGCTGTGCATGTGCTAGTGATTTAATTGTGTTTAACGCTAAGTTCTTGCTTAAACAATAACTTATGTTTGGTAACGTTAGTGTGATGTGCGCATAAATTATAGCTACGTATTTATATACAAAAGAAGAAAGTACCACCCTTCAAGTTTTAACTGTATATGGTAGCTTTGAATGTCTTATGTAGCTGAGTATGGAATGCAGCTGAGTGTCATGTCATCTAGTTGTGAGTTCCTATTTCCATCGGCGGGCATCTTCTGTTCTGTGTCCTGTACTTTAGGGATCATTATAGAGGATAGGAGGAAAGTTTTTATAAATAAAATGGAAATATAAGAAATAGTAAAACTTCCAATCATGGAAGGCCGTCGATATTCTTAAGTTCGTGGCAAATGGGTTTTGTAGTCACTTTCCCTAGCTGTGGGTCTTGAAGACATTTGTCGCTCATCTTATGCCTCCGCGGGGAGTTTATCTTTTTTACCACAGCCGCACTTAAGACATATCGGAGCCGAGATCGCACACAGTAACTACCCGAGCCATTATGGCCACGTAATTGTGGGTATTATTCGATTTACTGTGGCCGGCTAGCGTGGGTGCCGATCGTCAACCGTGAACTACCTCTGGCTGGCCACACCTTATGTTGGGGCTTAAAGTAGGTTCATAGTTGCCGGCGAGCCGAACGCCGTAATGAGCTGCCATCGGCTATAGTCGGCCTTCTTGATGGCTTATAATCGGCTCATTACAGTTGGCTTCGAGGGCAGTCGCGAGCAATGAGTTAACCCGCAGCAGAGGGATGCTGGAGCAAAAGTGTCTCATTGGCGAGTGCATAGATTCGTATAGTACCTGTTAGGTCTTGTCCAGGTGAAGCCGCGCTATGATGCGTCTTGAATGGAAATGCAGGATTTTATTCAACAGAAAAGGATAAAACTCAACAAGTAGCCAAGACAAAAAGGAACAAGTTAACATGAGACAAGATTTTTAAAGTGGTTCGGCATGAAAATGCCCACGTCCACTGATTCTCTTTGTTAATTCACTTCATATGGGCAGTACAAGTTAAGAAAAGTATCGACGAAGGTGTTGGATGTTCCATGCCCTTTGGAACACCTCTCCGTCCACTATTGACAAAATATAAGCTCCGTTGTGGAGATCTTTATGAATTACATAGGGTCCCTCCCAGACTGGATCTAGCGCCCCGGGGCGTGGGAAGACCCGTTTGAGGACAAGATCTCCCTCTTGTAAGCTGCGGTGTTTGACTTTGGAGTTGTATTGTGCTACTACTTTTTGCTTGTGAGCTGCTGCTTTGAGTGCTGCATCATTTCTTCTCTCCTCAATTAGATCCAAAGACAAGTGGAGGAGTTCTTCGTTCTCTTCTGGGTTGTAGTGGATCCTACGGTGGGAAGGCACTATAGTTTCAACTGGGAGCATGGCCTCCGATCCGTATGCCAAAGAGAAAGGAGTATGCCCTGTTGATGTTCTGTAAGATGTGCGGTAGGCCCAAAGTGCCGTAGGAAGTTCATCCACCCAAGCGCCTTTTGACTTTTCAAGTTTCTTCTTGATTAGAGTTTTGAGGATTTTGTTGACAGCTTCGACTTGTCCGTTTGCCTGGGGGTAAGCCATAGATGAGAAGCTTTTGTGAATTCCGTGCTCTTGGCACCAGTCGGTGAATTCCTCGTTGTCAAATTGAAGTCCATTGTCTGATATGATTTTGAGTGGAACCCCGTACCTGCATAAAACATTTTTGATCAAGAAGTTAATAGCTTTTACCGAAGATATTTTATTCAGAGGCTCCGCTTCCACCCATTTGGTGAAATAGTCAACTGCCACTATGGCATATTTGGCTCCGCCTCGGCCCATTGGCAGTTCGCCAATCAAGTCAATTCCCTATATTGCAAAGTGCCAAGGGCTGGTCATTTGAGTAATCTCATTCGTGGGCAGTCGAGGAATCTTAGCAAATTTTTGACATCTGTTGCATTTTTTGACGAAGTCCAAGGCGTATTTGTTTAAAGTGGGCCAGTAATACCCGTATCGGAGTGTTTTCTTGGCTAGAGTCTGCCCTCCGGTGTGATCTCCGCAACTTCCTTGATGGATGTTGGACAAGACTTCCCTGACTTCCCTTCCAGCGATACACCTTAATAAGGGATTAGAGAAGCCGCGCCGATAGAGGACGCCTTCTTGTAATGTGTAGCGGGAAGCTTTCCTTAAGATTTTCTTAGCTTCGTTACGCTCGTCGGGCAGTGTGCCATCTTGTAAATATTTCCGGATAGGAGTCATCCAAGTTTCCTCTTCGATTGCAGCTATCATATTCATTGTCTCGTAACTCGGGGCTAGTTGCTGTGAGATGGTTATTGTTCGGGAAGCGGTGCCGTCCTTCATGCTAGCTTGCTTTGCCAGTTCGTCGGCCTCCTGATTCTCTTCTCGAGGAATGTGTTTGATTAAATAGTGATCCAATTGATTGAGCAGCAGCTTGGTCTTCTTTAGATATGCTGTGAGTCATTCTCCTCGAGTCTGGAATTCTTCCAGTATTTGATTTACAATAAGTTGAGAGTCGCTATAGAGACATAAAGAACTGATTCCAATTTCTAAGGCAAGTTCCAGTCCTACTATTACTGCTTCATATTCTGCATTATTGTTGGTGGCAGCGAATTCCAACCTTAGGGCATAGTGCAGCTTCCTTCCCCTGGGGGTGATTATCACAATACCTGCCCCCGAGCCTTGTTCGTTTGATGCTCCATCTACAAAGAAATTCCACTTGATATCTTTTGCTATTTCAGATTGCTCTTTACCTTCATTAGTAGTGAATTCGGCAATGAAATCAGCTATGGCTTGTCCCTTGATAGCGGTGCGAGGATGGTAGGTAATATCATATTGACTCGGTTCAATGCACCACTTAAGTTGTCGCCCAGAAGTGTCGGGGCGATGGAGTACCTACCTTAGCGGTTGATCGGTTAAAACTCTGATGGAATGAGATTGGAAATAGTGTCGCAGTTTCCGTGACGTGATTAGTAAACAGTATGCTAGCTTTTCAAGTTTAGGGTATCTGGCCTCTGCCCCTGTAAATATCTTGCTTACAAAGTATACGGGCCGCTGCGCGCGGTTGTCTTCTCTCACCAAAGCGGCGCTTAAAGCATGGGACGATATAGCAAGGTATAGGTATAATTCCTCGTCTTCATTTGGAGTTGAGAGTACTGGTGGTCTCTGGAGGTGTTCGATTAAGTTAAGGAAGGCCGTCGAGTATTCGTCAGTCCATTCGAACTTTCCTTTGTCTTTCTTTAGAGCTTCGAAGAAAGGAATGCATTTGTCGATTTCTTTAGAGATGAACCTGCTTAGGGCGGCCACTTTCTCATTTAGGCTTTGCATCTCTCTTCGAGTGGAAGGTATCTTGATATCTTTCAAAGCCCGAACTTGTTCGGGGTTTGCTTCAATCCCCCTGGTATGGACGATGAATCCCAAGAACTTTCCCGACGATACTCCGAAGGAGCACTTTAGAGGGTTCAGCTTCATTCCATATTGGCGAAGTACTTGAAGCATCTCGTCCAGGTGGTTTATATGATCGTTGGCTTTCCTCGATTTTACCAGCATGTCATCCACATAAACTTCCATAGTTCGTCCTATTAGTTCCGCAAACATCTTGTTGACGAGGCGCTGATAAGTAGCTCCGGCGTTTTTAAGTCCAAAAGGCATTACTCTGTAGCAGTACAATCCCCGGTCAGTGATGAAACTAGTGTGGTCTTGATCGGGGGCGTGCATAGGGATCTGGTTATATCCTGAGTATGCGTCCATAAAGGATAAGAGTTCATGTCCAGCTGTGCTGTCCACGAGCTGATCGATTCGGGGGAGTGGAAAGCAGTCCTTCGGACAAGCGTCATTTAAGTTGGAGAATTCGATGCATGTTCGCCACTTCCCATTAGCCTTCTTTACCAGCACCGGGTTGGCGATCCATTCTGGGTAGATGGCTTCTCGTATGAAGTTATTGGCAAGTAGGTTCTTTACTTCTTCCTCGAGGGTTGCTGATCGTTCCGCCCCCATGCTCCTTTTTTTCTGCTTTACTGGTACCTTGGTGGGATCGATGTTCAGTATGTGGCATGCTACGTCTGGGGAGATTCCTGTCATGTCAGCGTGCGTCCATGCAAATACATCCATGTTGTGGCGAAGAAAATCAATGAGTTGATCCTTTAATTCTTCTTTTAGTTGAGATCCGATTTTCAATAGTCTACTTGAGTCATGTTTGTCTACAGCCACGAATTCCATAGCCTCTGCAGGCTCGGCGGTGGCCTCCTCCTCTTTGTCCTTGGGATCTAATTCATTGAAAGGATCACTGGTATATCGAAGAGGAGGGGCTTTCTTTAGTTGCTATGCTTCCAAGCTTTTTATGCAGAGAGTAGTCTCTGCATTTTTCCCTTTATCTTTTCTGCGGTTATCACGAAGTTCAGTTACATAGCAGTCTCGAGCAGCGTCTTGATCTCCCTCTACTTCTCCTATTCCGATATCTGTTGGAAATTTCATCTTCAGGCACCATGGGGCTAGGACAATTTGGAAGTCAGACAAGGCTGGTCTTCCCAAAAAGGCGTTGTAGGCCGAGTGGTTCTCTATTAGTACAAATGTTTGTTTTCGCACAACAAAGCAGGGATGACTTCCTATTTCAACAAAGAGATCCATTTGCCCAAGGGGCATCTTTGCATCTCCAGTGAAGCCATGCAGCGGTTTTCTACAGGGAGACACATCCTTCATTGACAGCTTCATTTTGTCGAAAGCATGCTTGAATAGGATATTTACTGAACTTCCAGTGTCTATTAGAATCCGGAAAACTTTGGCTGGACCGAACCAGGCAGAGATGACCATAGGATCCATGTGTGGGTACTGCCTTCCCTCTAGATCACGCCTACTGAATGTGATGTCGTCATTCTCTTTCCGTTTCGGGTGGCATTCTTCCATAACAGAATTAACGTAGCCTTCATCGTTTCTAAGTGACTTACCGTATCTTTCCATCTCTGCCCAGCTTCTGTCGGCGATGTGTGGTCCTTCTGATATGGTATGGACCACTATCTTCTCTTGACTAGAGCCGCTGGTGTTGCGATTGCCTCCGCCTGCTTCCGGGAAGGGTTGCCCTGGATTCTCATCGGCAGGAGTCAAAGTCCTATTCTGACCTTTCACATAGCGCTCTAGTCTTTTCCTTCTGATGTGTTCTTCAATCAAGTTCCGGAGATGATGGCATTCATTGGTGTCATGTCCATGGGATTCGTGGAAGCGGCAGAACTTTCCAGACTTGAGTGTGTTATCTGATTCCTTCTTGTGCAGGGGGCGCTTGTATCTAACTTCGTCTTGGGTTGCTAGGAAGATGTTTTCGATTGTTTTATTCAAAGGAGTGTAAGAGTCAAATCTTGGTCTGGGTCGATATAAGCGCTTTTCTCCCTTCTTGCCCCCAGCATTGTCTCTAGAGTCATTTCTCCGAATATCCTTTGCTGCAGTGGGAACCCTGTCTGGAGTTGCCTTAGCTTATTGTCCTGACTGCCTCTCAGTGGCAGCATCTTCAAGTCTCATATATTTTCCAGCTTCATGGAAGAAATTGGGTAAAGTAGTTGGTTTTTCTTTCGTTAGTCTTCTAGCAAATTTAGTATCCGGGTGCACGCCACTGCAGAGGGCCATTAGGATAAGTTTCTCATCGGCATCTTGAACTACAGCCGCTGCGGCATTGAATAGGGTTAAATATTGCTGCACTGTCTCTCCAGGCTTTTGTTTGATATTAGATAAGGAATAAGCGTCCTTGGGTTGTTCCACATGAATGCGAAACTGGCTGATGAACTTTTCTTTCAACATTTCCCACGAGCTGATGGACCCTTGGGGTAGGTGGCAGAACCAGGAGGTAGCTAGATCTGCCAAGAATAGTGGGAAGCATTTACACAATACTCCCTCTGTTGCTCCGCTCATGAGCATATGCTGTGTGTATCTTTGTAGGTGTACGACAGGGTCATAGGTTCCCTTGTAAGGTTCCATTGTTGGCATTTTCCATTCTCGGGGGGTGATGGCAATTTCGATATTACGGGTGAAGGGGCTGGTTATCCTAGCGCCTATCCCTCTATCTCTTTGGTCCCGTTGGACGCACTCTCTAAACAATCGCGCCAACCTTTCATCAGAACTTGGAGCGGATAGAAATGAATTTGGTTCTTGCCGGCGGGATTGACTCCGTCCAGATAACTTGTAGGGATGGTATCGTCTATCACTCCTAGCATTCTCTAATGACTGCCTCTGGTCTTTCGGGGGCATGCTGGGGTCAGCCACAGTTGGCCCTTGCCTTGATCTTTCCCTGCTGGGTTCTCTTCTCAGCACTTCCTCGGGTCCAACTTCGGGCTGGACTCCAGCTCGGCCCCGTTCCTTGGTGTTTCTATGGTTAGGTAGCATGGCGGGCTCAGCTACATCCGATCCTTGCCTGGCACCTCCCCCGTTGGGTTCGGTCCCAAGCGTTTGCTCGGGTCGGAATTCGGGCTGAGTCCGGGCTCGGCTCCTACCATAGCTGTTTCTGTTGTTAGCCTCTTCGAAGAAGAAAGACCCTTGTCGTCTCCTAGATCCTCCAGACTGGGACTCACCCCATGATTCAGTGTTGCGGTTGGTTTCTTCGACATCCCTTAAGCGTGACATGAGTTGATCCACTAAGGCTTCTTGTTGAGATGCGAAGCGGTTAGTTACTTCAGCCACAACCCAGTCCAGATCCGTCCTTGTAATTGGTTGTTCCGTAGCAGGGGCTGTCGGATCTGCCTGATTTAAATTTGCTGTTGGAACTGGACGATTGTCTTGGTCTCTGATCACTGGATCCGGAATACTGCCAGTTGCGATGTTCTTTCCTTTGTTAGCATCTTTCTTCCGTCCGGGAGGCATGTTTTCCAGGCAATGAACGATGCTGGTAGAAAAAGGGTTAAGTGGGGGGAGCTGAAGCTTCGAGCTCCTGTTCTCAGTGAAAGCACCAAAAATGTTTGCACAAAAAATGGACAAACACCTCCAAGTCGTATGAATTAGTTGATTTTATGTCGTATCTAGTGATTTGGGTGACTTACGCAAATATATAAAAAGCAGGGACTAAACTGTAAAAGACACACAGATTTATAGTGGTTCGGCCAGAACGTGCCTACGTCCACTTTATATGTTATTCTCCTTTTCTCTTCAGATTACAAGTACAAAGCTTTGATTACAAGTAATTGAAAGTTGTTTGAAAGTTCTATCCGTGCTTGAGCTCTCAAACTTGTCTGTCATTGTTGTACCCCTGCCCCTCCATTTATAGAGTGAGGATAGGGGTCCTGGATGTATATAGCTGCTAGTGGGCCTGGGCTGATGCAATCTGGCCTAGTAGTGTCGGTCCGGTACGCCTTGGTTCGATGGTAGGTGATAGATTGTTTGGTTCGGCAGAAGGTTGGTTCGATGGTGAGTGGACCGGCAGTGCATGGGGATGGATTTGGACCGGTGGAGGTTGGTCTGGCATAGGTCGATTCGGTGGTGAGTGGACCGGCAGTGCATGGGGATGGAGTTGGACCGGTGGAGGTTGGTCCGACATAGGTCGATTCGGTGGTGAGTGGACCGACAGTGCATGAGGATGGAGTTGGACCGGTGGAGGTTTGGTTCGGTGGTAGGAGTATGGTTCGGCAGGGGTGCTTTAAGGTCTGATTCGGTGGTGATGAAGATGGAGTTAATTTGGACCGGTGGTCTCCTCCTCCTGGATCGGTGGTGTGTAGGAAATGCAACCAACACATATTTTCTCTGATTTCACTCCTCTTCTTCTTTCACATTTCTTTATACACATTTTTACCATTACTCTGCTGAAATCAACATTGAATCTAACTAGATCATTTCTGTTTTGATTCTCTATCACTATCTCAATAAGATCTCGGTGCTATTCAGAGGTATAGGCTTCTTTGTAATAAACTAAGCAAAAAAAAGTGTGATTATAGCCTGTGAAATCAATCAATTGAGAAAAGGTGTGATTGTAGCCTTGGAAATCAATTGGGTGAACTTGTTGCCCGTGAAATCAAGTATCTCTACCCAGATGATTGTGAATCTGGAGTGGTTTACCTCATGGCCTTGAAATCGAGGGTGTAATTGTACAATTGCTTTTGAAAGAAAATCTGTACTTGTGTGCGGGACTGGATGTAGGGTAACTCTGAACCAGTATAAAATCCGGTGTGTTCTTTCATTTATTGCTTTTACTTTATTTCTACATCTGTTTTTGTTTCTATGATCATATCTGTGTCTGAATATTGCATACATTTGTATTCAAATTAACATAAACTCAAAAAGATTTAGTAATTCCATAAAACACTATTCACCCCCCTCTAGTGTTAATTCTAGCCTTAAAATCCGTAGTCCGCATTTCTCACAAAAGTATCCCTAGAAAGAGCTCACTACCAAGTACTTCTTGTCAGTACCGACCACTCCCCTTAACTCCAATCACATTCCAAACTCTAGGGATCTTTCCTATTAGCTTGTTCCCAAGTTCATGAATCATTTCATCAAAATGCTGCTTGGTTAAAAAGTGGGATAACACTTACCCTTGGAGTATGCTTTTGTTGGAAACAATGCATGCTCTAGAAGGAGATAACTATTTACTGCCACACATGTATATCCATTGGTTACCCAAAAGTTGCTTCAAACGTTGCCTCTATTTTGTGGATATCAATTCAACCACTTCATATAGTAGAAATTCCATTCTTTATGCTAAGAACAAGATCTGCATTCTTGAGACCATTCTATGCCTTAGCCAGGTATGCTCTACCTTTTTTCTCGCCTTACTTCCTATTTTTCCATCAAAAATTCAAGTCGGTACCGAGTAGATCCTTTCGGTACTGAGTATTTTTTCTACCAACGAGTAATATATATACCAAGTACTTAGTGAAATTTCCCTCCTTTCACTTTTTAGCCTTCCTGTGCCCGATTCATCTCTACACTGATTCCTTCTATTGAGCACCAGCGACCATCGCGCCTTTGCCAGAACTAATCGTCGCCGCCACTCTCAAACAGGCCCAGCCTTCTCTAGATCGCCATTGCCATTTGACGTTGACTTCGACCACCGTCGTCGCCTTAAGATAGCTATAGCTGGCCCTTTTATAGTTTGAACCCTTATGTTGGTCCAAGCCTCAGAAGGGAGGATGGTGTATCCACAAAAAAACCCTTGGATCTTTGTTGACTATACATCAGATGGACTTTGCAATGTTATGATTTTCATTCACTGTTGAATATGTAATGAACTTAAATCAGAAATTGATCTATGCTCCGTTTTGGATAAGAAATTAGGACCCAAAAAGTATTAACGTCGATGGTGTCAGGTAATGGAGTTTGGCAAGATGGCGACTGCAAATTGCTATACATTCTATGTAATTAGACTTCAGCTGAAATAAAAAAAAAAAGTCGATGAACTAACAACGCTCATTTCTTAGCCGCCGTTGTTTTGATTTGAATACAATACCATCATTTTTTTGATATCATATAAAGATTTCAATTTCTAGTTATAAGGAGCATTTTATTAGTGGGACATCAAACCACTCATGAAAAGACAATGACTAGAAAACTATTGACCTGTTTTAACCTTCAATATGGTACAATATAAGCAAACCAAACAAAGTACAAATACAAAATCTACACATTCCAAACACGCGTGTTAAAAAAGATCATGTCTCATTTTGCCTAAGATCGTGCTTAGTATGTAACGGAGTTCAGATCTATGTTAAGTAGTTCCAAACAATTTGCTTACCATTTTTTGGAAGAGATGAAAATTCTAACGGTTGGAAACTAAAGTTAGTCAAACCGAAAACCGTACATGTCCATTAAGTAATATAATATGAAATAAATATAAACAGATCTTTTGATGCAAAGATGTCGCCTATACTTCCCGAAATAAGGAACGTCAACATTTGAAATAAAAAGTGTCTCGATGAAAACAAAAGTTTCAACCTTCATAGCTGGAATTAAGCTAAAAATGTTACAAAAAGGGGTAATGAACTACAACATATTGCGAACTTTGAATAAATTTTTGAATGAAGTAAGAGTTTGAAAAAATGAAAGATTTTCTCCAATATTTTTCCCTGAACTCTTAATTACTCAAGTCTTTTATCCGAGTGTTGGGTTTGCTGGACCGGTGACAAAGGATCACAATTACCTCATGGCTACAGTAAAGTGTTATGGTGATTTCAGCATGTATTTTCTGTTTACAATGTTTTGAAACTAAATGGATGGAGAGTGAAATATTTTGGTCGTCGATGAAGATATTAAACTATATTTGATAGTGGAGAGGAAAGAAGTTCCAAGGTCAGAAAGTAAAAATTATTGAAATAAACTGAGAACTACGAGAAACAAGAGAATGGTTTGAACTGAAATCATCAAAGCGACCTTTAGGGTTTGCGTACTCAGTTGCCCAAGATAAAATAGTCCCAAGGCAAAATGAGCAACGGTATGATCCTCTCTTCGTTTGCGACAACTCTTTCTCCCTGTATTATGTCCTCGTTTTCCTGCAAATCAAAGAAATATATGATTGCTCCTTCTTTATTGTGGTTATTTATGCAGTTTGTATTGAGCTGTTGTAGTGAAGTATTCAAGTCCTGCCATTTTATAATTTATGCCCAACAAATTAACTTTTATATAACTAACTTTTTTGTTACACTATTAATCTGATATGTTTTAAGCTCTTGTGTTTCAGGTATTGTCTTCTTTTAGTAAGGTTATGTGATTGGGTTAAATTAGTAATAGTTCAAGTTTCTCATTACCATGCACTTATCCATGGTAATATAATAAGGACGATCAGGGATCTATATGTAACTCATATTATATTTTAGAACACTAAGGATTTTTGAGTAGCGTGTATATTATTCAAAAAAGGTCTGAATGGCATTTATTTGAGGCTGTAAATATTTGAAGCCGTTACCTTCTTCATTTCTAAAAAGGTCTGAATACAATAATATTAACATAAATAAATACACATGAATTTCAAAATATATTTCAGCTCAAATGTTTTGAAAGTTAATAGCAGACTACGACTAATGTAAAAGAACTAATATTGTATGTAAAGAAAACTAAGCATTGGCATGTATTTTTAAAAAATCGAGATATATAAGGCGAGCATTGGCATGTATTTTTAAAAAGAACTCATATCTCATTGAACTAGATAAATTATCGCATAGTTTAATAACTTTATCTGCTACATCGTTTTGGAGATTGAGTCCACTGTGCTGGCGACCATGTAAATATAAGGACATGCTTTATTATAGTTCTATTTTTATTCATGATGTATATAAGCATTTTCAGACAACTACGAAACCAAACGAACTTCGTGTTGATTTGAACGCGTCGCCTTCGCTTAACGATCACGAGCAACCAGTTGAGAATTATATGTTGATCATATGCAAAAGGTACAAACAATATCAAAATTAATCTTCTAAGGGTTAATTTTTTTGCAATTCAAGTTTATTGATATTTTCTTCAAATTCATGTTCAATTCCTCTGTTTTAAAATGTATTATTATCCAACGCTATAGATTTTGTATTATATTGTTTCGACTGTTGTCATCCAATTTTTTTAACATGTTTTAACTAATTATTTTGTTTGTTAATAAAAAAAGTTACAATATTTTATTTTTCCTTTTATATGGGATCAAAACAATCGGTTTTCCACCGTTCTGCGATTGTACTAGTAACATAAAGGAATAAACTGAGGGGAGAAGGAAATACTAAGCATGGGGAAGAGAGGTAAAAGGACTATTTGAAAAGAAAATGGCAAATGTATTAAATGTAGTGGAAAATAAAAATAACAAAACATGAATAGCACTGAATGTTGAGATACTCTAGTTTCAAAATTGTGAGTAGATAGAAATGCCACATATGCAACCTTTAGCTCATGCTTTTAGATGTAAGTATTAAACTAGACTAGCTTGCAACCCGTGCGTTACGCACGGTAATATTATAAAAGAAATTGTCAAATATACATAGTTAAATAGGTAACGTACAATGTAATATGTTAATGTCAAGCATATATTTTTGTAAATCTTGTGTTTTAATTACTGTGTATATGTTAGCCTATACTAAAACACCAATTTTAAAAGAAAAATAACAGTATAAATGTAGCTTGGTTAAATGGATTAAAGAAAACATTCCAAACAATTCACAAACTATACTTCAATATAAAGTGGTAAGGAAAAATAAAGAGAGCTTTCATTATTATGCATGTGTGTTATTACTAAACATCATTTAAACAAGAAAACAATAATACAAACATGAATGTAAAATAGTTGAAGTTAATTAAACAATGATAGAATTTATACCTGAAACTAAATGGTAGATCGAATCAACGAGTGGCTTATTAATAATCGTAAAAATCATAAAAACAATAGTAATCTTTATATAAAATATAAAATCGAAATAATAATAAACTTTAATTCTCAAAATTCATAAGTGAGATATAATTCCTTCCACCTTACTATTAGTTAATAGAATTTATCTAATAAAACATTATATGAATTATTTAAATAACATAAGAATAAATTACCAAAATTTATATCTGTTGTTATTTTGGATTATAAATATATACGTCTAAATTTAAATTAATTCTAGAAAAATGTTTTTGAATTTTAAATAAATTATTAAGTATATTATTTAACTAAATTTATGTGTATAGTAAACGAGTATACAAATATATTAACAAAAAATCTGTATTGCTATTTTCATATCTTTGCGTTGACATAATATTTTTGTTGTTGATATAATTAAGTCAGTTACATTTTAAATATCGTACTTAGATAATTTATAAGTTTAAGTAGTTATATGTTATTATTTTCCGATTCTAAATATTCACAGTGAAATATATAGTTTAAGTTAGTTTCAAAACAACATTTTATATATATATATATATATATAAACATACACAAAATAAAAGATAACCAAGGACGATACAATTTATTTCCAACTTACTGAAATTGCGAGAAGCTTCATGATAAATCAACAGAGAATAAAGAAGAAATCTTAAAAAGACAGAATTAAGGAGAAAAATATATTTTGTTCTATTTTGGTATTATTTAATAGATTAATACTTAGATAATTGTGTGTATATATATATATATAATAGAATAAATTATAAGTACCTATATTTTGTTAAATTGTAAACATCTAAAGTAATATATTTGGCTTATAAAATAATTTTGAAATTTATAATATTAAGTATAATATTTCACCAATTTATATTTGTTAAATAAATATAGATGAATTTATAGTAGGATTACCCTTTTTTATTTTAGTATATTAAAATGTTATGTTTTTGTAGTAAAACACATTAAAATATTATTTTTGAATAGCTAAAAATAATCATAAATCCATTATTTTCATATTCTAACTATTTAATATGATATATTTTGTTTCAAATTATTTTTACAATAATATTTCTAAAGTTTGTGGGAAGTATACATTAAACATATTATTTTATTAATTTATACATTTAAAAATTATAAATACATAAAGATATATTTTTGTTATCTCCAAAATTTCCTTTTTTAAAAAATATTTTATGTAATTTTAAAATAAGTTTAATTTATATTTTGAAACTAAGAAAGTAAAAGTTAAATATGACTAATCTACCTATGTATGTTATAACACCCTTAATTTTAAATAGCATTATTTAGGAGATTTAATTAAATAAATTAAATAGAATAATGTGGAGACTAGAGTGATAAGGGAATTGAGATTTGAAAACTGATTAAGGTCGTGCAGTAACTAAATGAATCTATCAGAATGGTTTATAAGTGTAATACTTAAGAGAATAAGGCAAGGGTAGTATGAGAATAACACCATAACTCCTAAAAATCCTTACCACATTCTTATTCTTATTTACATTCTTACAAAACAAAAACATAAACAAAAGAAAAACAAGGCCATCCATAACTCTAGGAGAAGAGGAGCTTAAAAATCAATTAGAGACTACGATTTAAGTTAGGAAGATTAAAGTGTAGAACAAATCTCAAGTTTCTTATCCAAATAAAGGTGAATAATGATCTAAACTATCTCGTATAAGTCATCTTGAATGTTTAAATTCGAGCTTGAGGTTTGAAACCGTAATATTAGATGAATGTTGATATGTTTTGATTTAAATGCAATGTTATAATTTAAACAAGGATTTTGTGGAATAATGTAGTTCGGTTTAATGGCTAAAATCATGCAAAATGATTTCCAAATGCCATAATTTTTGAATAAGTTATGTAAAACATTATTTTGGAGATGGAATTAAATTTTTAGAATATTCCAACCTATGGATAATTTATTATGAATTTTTGAGTAAAAGAAATGGATAGGTTTTAATTAATTTAAGGAATTAATTAATTACTTTTAGGCTGAAAACTTTATATGATAAAGATATTATCATTTTGGAATTTATGTGAATTTCTAAGATTGTTCTCAAGAGATTTGGGTGAGTTTTGGATTTAATTAGAAAATTAGTATTTAATGATTAATTAAATACAAGGGGTTAGTTAATAATTTTGATTAAATATTGGAGCATTGGGGGATTACATGGGGTAGCAAATTATGTAAAGAATTCTGAAAAAGAGTTTGTTATCTAATAGAAAATTAACAACATAAGGGATTAGGCAAAAAGAAATTATTTTACTTAGTTAAAAATTAGTTCTTATAATAATTACAGCAACGCCACTTGCCTTCGAAAGCATTGATGCCTTCGAAAGCCTTGATACCTTCAAAAGCATACCATGCCGCTTTTCTTTGAATACTAAGGGGATATGGACGTCGTTGTAGTTAAACATATGCTAGAATGAAGGCGGAAGGGTCCTTCCGCACTAATCAATAGTGTCGAAGAGGTCCTTCCGCATACATTCACTTCAATAAGTGTGCACCGCCGCATTAATTGGTTCATGGAAAGGACCTTGTGCACTAGTAGATAGTGTCGAAGGGGTTCCTTCTGCTCTTATATGCTTCACAAGTATATCAATCAAGGAAGATGGAAAGGGTGTGCCGCACCAATCAGTTATGTCAACAGCTTACCATCCGCATCTTATACTTGAGCAAGTCCAGCCATTACGGAAGGTACCTTCCGCACTAGTTGATAGTGTCAAAAGGGTCCTTCTGCATGAATGTTTTATTATAGAGGTAGAAGGGTTGTGCTGCACCTAATCAACGGTCAGGGTCTTTTCGTACGGTTTCAAAGGAGTAGTGGAAGAGGCCTTCCACATTTCTTAAGCAATGATTTCGAAAGGTCCTGCCACTAGAGTAGAGTAGCAAAAGGGGCAAAGCCCCTTGTTTCGAACCTATTAGTTAAATGGAAGGGGACGAAGGGCTTTTGCTCTATGATGTCGAAATGGAGAGTGACGGAGGATAACTCGTGATGTCACAATGATCCGAAGGATATAGTTGAAAGCCTTAGTTTTCAAATTAGAGAACTCGATCTGATTTTTAAAGTAAATACATGGCAATGTAAAAGAGTTTTGAAATGGCGTGTAACTTTGAAATTTGGAGGAACTTTCCTAGCTAAAAATAGTGGATTAAGGGTATTAACCATATTTCATTAGAAAATGATTACAATGAATTAAACTATGGATGTTTATATTATTGTGTTATTTGATCTGTTATCATGTATGCTTGTGTAATCATATTCACTTCATTATTAACCCATAACTGTATTTTGTGGTGTTAAGTGCAGAATAACAGGCTAAGTTGTTCTAGTAGTGAATATACATTGAATTACTCCTATGTGAGTAGAATTGCATCGTGAAGGTCAGACAGACCAGAATATAGGATGCCCAAGATCGATCAAAAGATTATTGGCTTAGACAAGTTCTTAGTAAGCCCATAAAACTTTGTTATGAAAATTGTTGTTCGTAGAGGCCAATAGGTTCTTAGTGATCCCATGAAAACTATGTCTGAAACAGGTCGTTGATAGAGATCAATAAGTTCATAGTCAGCCATGAAAACTACGATGTGAGAGATGTTATTGGAGAATCCAATAGATTCATAGTGATCCCATGAAAACTATGATTAAATGTTGTTATTGCTAGACACCAATAGGTTCTTAGTGATCCTATAAAAACTATGAAACCAAATAGATAGTTCGTAAGCTTAGAACAGGATATTTGTTATCCCACGAAAACTAATAGGTTAATAGTGACCCTATAAGCTATAACATGAGACAGATAATCAGGTGAATGGGGATGGGAAATCTAAAGCATATTGCATGTTTGCATAACATCATGATGCATTTTATTATGTTATGTCTTAACCATTGTGGATGTAGGTGCACAATATATGGTTATTATAAATTGGATTAAGATATTAGTGAGGATAAAACTCGTTCCACTAAGCGGTGTGGTCTCACTAGATATCTATATGATTCGAGATGGTAGGTTATAATTCACATCAGACTTTTATTTGACTCAAAATTTATGTCTCCCCTTAAAATCTCGAGTGCTCAATTGATTTTGAACAGTTTGAGAATTATGATTTTTAGGTTCTCCTTTAGATGAATAAGCTTCTAGAGACGTGCAAGATGCAAACTAATCATTAGGAGTTCTTTCTGCCTGATTCCGCTGTGTAATTAGATGCAATGGCAAAGTTACTTAATGCCTATATTTGGACTCTGATCAACCAGGGGGAATCTTCATATGTCGCTCTTAGCGTAATTTGTAATAATTATATTCTTGTGAATATGGTTTACGAATTGAGATTAAGTAATGAATCTGTAATGCGACTTGAAATGGAATGAGAAATTTGTTTCAAAATCGAGTTTAAAATTTTCATATCCATATGTTTTTGGTATATCATTGTATCTAACATTACCATATTTGGTCACCAAAATAATAACTATAGATGACTGCACCATTTGTAGCGGTTAGTTTTAGGCTTCCAAATGAGGGATGTTACATATGTGAAACAATTATAAGTATTTATTTATTTAACAAATTTCAAAGAAAAATATTGATGTAATAATTTTCTTTTCGAAGTAATATCAAGTAAATTTGTGATCTTGTGTGTATTTATGTGCATCCGCATCCGAACATGTGTGTAATGATGGGTTTTATGTATTAAATTGCAAAATCGGTATTGATAAGAATTTTAAATTTAATATAAGATAATTAAGGGAAGAACAACTTTTCTAATTTACTAAAATTATGGATGATAATTAAAACTTAGGTACCGTATCCAGAAATGATGACCACATCTAGCATTCTCGAAACCCTAGCAACTAAATAAGAAGAAGACGATGGTGATGGATGGAAGGAGGTTAAGAGGAAGGGGAAAGAGAATAAATCATTCGTTTGTGGAGCTTCGAAGAAAAACCCTAGGAAACCAGCCCAAAACCCTAAATCATGGGTCTAAGCATTGGGGAATAATATCGAAATGAAAGGTAGAGTGGATTTTTTTGAAGCCCTATGGTAAAGAATTATATCAACTAATAAATGAGGAGGATTACGCTGAGTCCAAATGCATGTGGAATAACTCGATCTATGTCCACATGGCAGGTAAAAGGTTACTATGTATATTTTAATGCTTACGTTAAAAGGGTTTGGAACCTTAAAGGGTCTTGGGATATTTCTCCATGGGATTATGTTTTTTACTTGATCAAATTTGAACAAGAAGATGATTACTTTAGGATTCTCAAAGGGGGTCCACAGTTTACGGATAGTAAATTGATTTTCATGCGTAATTGGAAAGCAGATTTAAATTTTTAATGTGCAATGCTCACAACTTATTCGGTTTGGATAAAACTTAAAAATCTAAACCTAGCCTCATGGAACATGAGATGTATGAGTAAACAAGAAAGTCTAGTGGGTAAGCCTCTGGATAATGACGAAAATACCAGGAAGACGAAACGAATCAAATATGCCCGTGTATTAGTGGAAATTAATACTGGTTCAGAACTTCCTAAAACAGTTAAAGCCATTGGTAAACAGGGAAGTGTTTATGTGCAGGAAGTAGAGTATGAATTCGTACCTCCCCGGTGTAGTGAGTGTAAGTACTTTGTTATAGTAATTAGCATTGTAACATTAATACAGAGAAACCAATGCAGATTTGGGTGGAAAAGATTAAAAACAACACCCAAAAAACAGCTCCACAAGATCATCCTGAGATTAATGGTTCAAAAAATGAAGCAAAAAAAAATAACATACAAGATGCTGAAGTTAATGATCCCCCCACTATATAAACACCCTACAGTTAGTGAGATAGGCTGTGGATCAGAGCCAATAATTCCTCCAATTCAGGATCAGAAAGCAAAGGGTCCCCCTCTTGAGGCAGATCATTCCCTAATCGTTGAGTCTCCCGCAGATCATTCCCCAAATGTTGAACCTCCTAATGGCAATATTGAGAAGGATGAGGAGGCGCTTCCTGAATTTCTAAAGGAAATTCATCAATTGAATATTCACTTGGAAACATCTGAAGAAGACAAAGACAAAGAGGAATAAGACATTAATGTTTATACAAAAGTGAATGTGGACTATAATAAACAGATTGCATCTAAAATGGGGAAAACTGCTGATAAATTAGTTAAGATAGGTTCTGCTCCTATGACTAGGAGCAAATCTATCAAACATTAATGTCTATTATTTGTTGGAATGTGAGAGGACTTAACAATGACATATGTCAGTTAGACTTGCATAATATAATGGCCAAATTCAGACCATCTATTATAGCTATGCTAGAAAATAAATTTATTGAATAGAATATAGAAATGTTTAAAAGCCACCTGGGTATCATTGGAGCTTAATTCATAATAGAAAAAATTAGGTTAAGGGTAGAATTTTGATTCTATGGGAAAATAATATTTGGGTTGGTACAGTTGTCAATAAGGATGGTCAAAAAGTGTCACTGCATTTTAAAAATATAGGTGAGCCGGATATCATTATCACTTTTGTTTATGCTAGAAATCTTGCTTCAGAACGAACTAACCTATGGAAGCAACTTACTACAAATTCTAAACTCATTACCCAACCTTGGTTGGATATTAGGGATTTTAATGCATTGCTTAGTACAAGTGAAAAGAAAGGAGGAATTGCATCGAAGCTTTTCTAAGTGGCAGAATTTAACAATTATGTGCTTGCTAGTGGACTGGTAGAGGCACTTCATTCATTTCTGAAATACACATAGAGAAGTGCTGAGGCGAAGAAGATTACTTCAAGATTGGATAGTGCTTTAGGAAATGCAGAATTATTTAATGTAATTCCTAATATAAAAATAACCGTGCTACCTAGCTCTATAAGTGATCGCAGTCCCTTCCTCATTCAGTTTAACAATGATGCAATTTTTACAAAGGGCGCTAAACCTTTTAGATATGCTAACCAATGGCATATGTTGGAGGGTTATAATGAGACAATGGATTTTAATGCAGTACACATTCCCCAAGGGACACAGATGTTTAAGTATGTCATGCTGGTTAAAAGATGAAAATAGAATGAAAGAGTGGAACCGAAAAAGACCAAAGCATAATGATGAAATTAAAAAATTTCAAAGCCAACTAGAGGATATTCAACAACAACTGGATGATGACCCTCACCATGAAGGACTTAATGCAGACTTTTACTCTCTTCAAAAGAAGCTTAAAGATGAACATAAAAAGAAAGTTGTAGATCTTAAACAAAAAGCTAAAGAAAAATGACTTATGCAGGGAGATGAATGCAATAAATCTTTTTAAACTAAAATGCCACAAAGGCATCATCATAATAACTTGCTTAACTGTCTTAATAAACAAAGAAACACCTTTGAAACATCAAAGAAATAGGGGATAAAGCTATTGCATACTTCTCAGAATTATACAACGGGGAATATGAGCAAAACTTACTAGATATTTAGAGTAGAAGGAGAATTTCTAGGGAGGGATGTGCCATGCTGACAGCTAGGATTCAAGAAAGAGAACCGAAGAGAGCCACCTTCGCCATTCACAATGACTCCAGTGCGGGCCCTGATGGAATGAGGGTAGCTTTCTTCAAAGTGAACTGGATACACCTAAAAGATCAGATGTTAAGATCTTATCAAGAAGCATTTGATACTGGTGGGTTCATTCAAGAAATTAATCACACTTTTATCTCACTCATCCCTAAAGTTAGAAAACCAGAAAGAATTGAAGAATACATGCCAATTGCTTGATGTAATGTCACTTATATAATTTTAAGTAAAATTATATGCATGAGATTGAACAAGGTGCTTCCAGATTTGATCTCCCAATGTAAAGTGCTTTTATTAAAGGTCATTTTACCTCAAAAAACTATCTAATGGCTCATGAGCTAATCAGAGATTTAAATAAATAAAGAGCAAACAAAATGTGCTTAAAAGTAGATTTGCATAAAGCATATGATAAAGAGAACAGAAAAATTATTATTCATATGCTATGATCTATAGGAATTTCGGACATACCACTAAAGCTAATAGCCCATTGCCTAAATTCTCCTACATTCTCCATTCTTATCAATGGGATTCCCAAAGGTTATGTTCATAGTAATAGACAGATTAGACAGAGAGATCCTCTATCCTCCTACTTATTTTCTGTTTTAATGGAGTGGTTTACCTTGCAAATGGAACTAGCATGCTTTCAGAATAAAATCAGCCCAGTTTACAGGTTACAACCTATAGTGTCCCACCTCATATATGCTGATGATCTCATTATTGTGACAAAGGCTAGTTTAATAGTTGTTAACAGAATCAAAGAAATATTTAAAGAATTGGAAATAACAGCATGGTTGAAACTTAATGAGTTTAAAATAAAATGCTATTTCAATAAGTTATGTAAAGACAAACAAAATATGCTAAGTAGAATTGGTGTTGTAGAGGGTTCTCTCTCTGTCAAATAGTTGGGTGTACCTTTATCAAACAATACTATTACAGATGTTGAATGTGAAAAATTGGTGGATAGTATAAGAGAGAAACTACAGCGATGGAGATCGAAATTTCTATCATTTGCTGGAAGGGTTGAATTAGTTCATACAGTTATTACTTCGAAGGTTAGATTTTGGTTGCAGGCATTTCAAAAACTGGACTGCTCTATCGCAAAAATGAATGCAGTTTGTGCTAATTTCATTTGGAGGGAAGATGGCATAAAGTCAGTTATAAAGACTTGTGCAAACCTAAAAAAGAAGGAGGAGTGGGTCTCAAAAACTTATTTGAACTGAAAAAGGTTTATGGAATGAAATTGGCTTGGAAATTACAGGTTTCAAATAATCTGTGAGCTGGGTAGATGAGAGCTACATACTTGAAATACAACTTTTGGACTATTAAAATAGATAGCAATGCATCCATAACTTGGAAGAATATTCTGAAACTTAGGGACGATCTAAAACGTTTAACTGAAAGATACATCGCTAATGTGAAAGCACTGATCTCTGGAAAGACCCATGGCTTAAAAGTAAAAGCTTTGTTGATAGATTGGGATGGGAAGGGTATTCCTTTTATGGTACCCCTTCATGCAAGGTGCAAGTATTATCAATGAAACAGAATGGGATTGTGACAAGCAAATTATTACGAGAAATTTCAAACAGGAAATACAAGAAATTCCTATATACAAAGACAAGATAGAAGACACATGGGCTTGGAAAAGTTCAACAAAGATCAGTTTAAACTTCACAGTGCATGGGAAGACATCAGGGCAAAATTCCCTATTGTACCTTGTCACCAACTAGTATGGAGCAGATCAAATAGTCCTAAAATGGTTCATACCATATACAAAGCTTTGTTGAATAAACTACCTACCAAAGATCGACTACATAACCGGGTGATTCTAGAAGACATGAAATGTAATTTATGCAATTCAGAAGCAGAAACTCATGAACATCTATTTTTTGATTGCCCTTTTAGTAAGAGAGTCTGGAGCATCCAATAACTTAGATGTATCCAAACTGGCAAGGTAAATTCCTTAAAGGAGGAGGTGTAGTACCCAAACGAATGGAGTCACATGTCGAACCTGATGCAGGAATTGATCAAAATTAGCCTCACAGCCACCGTTTGGAACCTCTGGAGAGAGCATAACAACCGGGCTTTTAACAACAAAAAGAGGGAAGTTCTATCACCGACAGCTCAAATTGATCGAGATACTATTATCATAATTGGTAGAATTTCTAGAAGAAATTTTACCGGCTTAACGACACAAGAAGCACAAGCACTGGATAGGATGAGCTAGACGGTAACGAGTGAAGAAGATCACCTAGGAACCGGGAGCCGCCATAGCTGATTTCTGAGCCCTAAAGGAGGAATATTTGAGTTAAAAGCTTGCTTCCACATAAATGCGTTTAGCCGTATTTATTCGAGGTGTAACATCGGATGTTAGTATAATAGGCCACAAAGCTCATTTGAGTTGAAATAAAATTAACCAAATTTCAAAAAAAAATTATGGACAATTATATTAGTAATAGTACAGTAATATAACGTATCTCATGCATTGCACACACTAAAGTTATAAAAAAATAGTACTCATACTTTAAATTTTGTTACGCAATGTTCGATATTTCAGTCATAAATTAAACTTTTTTTTGTTGTTTATGCATAAAAATTTTGTTAAATGATTCATGTATTTCTATATTTGAAAGAAATATATATTCTAACATTTTATTACTATAGATGTAGTATATAAATTGAAATTGTCATTTTGTTTATAAATTATCAAAGAACTTAACGAGAATTAATTGCTTCAATTTATTTGTATAGTATAGATTTATAGTGTTTGGTTAATTTAAATACATGGATTTGAATGTCAAATATTAAAAGAAAATTGATGAAAACATTGCAAATGATTGTAGAAATTATAAAATCTCGTTATATGAATATAAAATCATGGAAAAAATTAACACAATATTTTGGGTAACTATAAAATGATAATTTGTACGGATTCAAAAAAATCGACGAGAATTAAGGAGTTGGGATGAAAATTTTATATTTACCGAGATGATTTGTAATTTGTAAACCTTTCTATCATTTAACTGATAATTTATTAAAATAAATAATTATACATTAAAGTTGTCATCATTGTCTTTTATGTGATCCATATTTTTTATACCTGAATCGAAATTTAGTTTATACCGTTTTGTTACAATGATATGATGTACTTATTGACATTGTTATTTGTATTATTTGTTTGGAAAAGTAATGAATAGTGGTTAATCAATTTTGTTTAAATGGTTTATAGTTAAATTATTTAATTAATTTAAATATACAGACTTAAATGTAAATTGTACATGAAAATTAAGAACTTTGAAAATAAAAGCAGAAAGTGTATTTTTAAATGTAAAACGATAGTATAAAATTAATAAAATATTATAAAAAATTCAAAAATAATAAATTGTACCAGGTCTTTAAAATAAAATATTAATAAATATCTAGAGAAAGTTAAGGAGAGTTGAGAGAAATGCTAAAATGAATGTGAGAGCTAAAATTTCTTCTGCTTTTCTATTATTATTCAATAGATTAGATTTGTATAAGAAATATCAAATCAAAAATAATAATAACAAATTCAATATACACTATTTATTAATAAAATGATGAAACTGATTTTTTGTTCAAATTAAAATATGTAAATCACATGACATCGAATGTATGCTCATTCAAACAAGTTAAATTTATTATTCATTTATCTAAACAAATTATTTTAGTAGTATATCTAAGTTTAAGTATTACATATTTACAGCAATTAAGCCTAAAAATGGCACAACGCCCAAAGTCCTATAGAAATATATAAATCTAGCAGAGAGTATATGAAAAACAAAGAGCATACCAAGGTTTTTAAAGTGGTTTGGAAATCTTTAGCCTATGTCAACTATAATTATTTTTTATTATAGATTTGAGAGTCACTAGTACAAGAGTTATGATCTAAAGGCCTAGAATAGAAAATTATAGCTTCCTCAATGACTATAACGGAGGTGAGATAGAAACTAATGAAGATAATGTGTAAAAACCTTTCTCCACCTGCTATAGGATCCATATTTATAGAGAAATCGTTTAGTAGGGCCGAAAATCCATGAAATACCAAGTTTAGATCCAGATCTGAGAATATAAGAAGGAAAGGCGGAGTCCTCTGGGTCATAAAATCAACTTGGTACCAGCTAGAAGTGGTCGGTACCGACCTGATTTTTAGAGGGGGAACTTCCCCTTATTCCTTCCTTTGGTCTTCTATCCCCGATCCACTTTGTCTCGAGCACTTTTCCTTAGATATTGTATTTTTTCCAAGAGGTTCTGTTATAATTCGTACTTATCTGCTTTCCTTTAGAATTCCTTTAGAGTTACCAGCCTAGTCCTTGAGAAATGTACTTCATGATGATCACATAAGCCATGTTCCCATATGCCATAGCTCCAACACCTAAAAGTACCCCTAGAAAGAGCTTGGTGTCGACCACTCCCCTTAACTCTAATCACTCTCCAAACTCTTGTGATCTTTCCTATTGCCCTTCTAAGCATGTTCCCAAGTTCATGAATCATTTTGTCTTCGTCTTGACGTCTAGTTTCATCTAATGGATGCTTGGTTAAAAATTCAGATAACACTTGCCCCCTATAGTATGCTTCTGTGGGAAACAAAGCATGCTCTAGAACAAGACAACTATTTATTACCACACACATATGTCCATTGGTTACCCCAAAAGTTGCTTCAAAGCATTCCTTCTATTTTGTGGATATCAATTCAACCGCTTCATATAGTAGAAATTCCATTCTCCATGCTAAGAACAAGATCTGCATTCTTGAGACTAATCCATGCCTTAGCTAGGTATGCTCTACCTTTTCCCTTGCCTTACTTCCAATTTTTATAATAAAAAATTCAAGTCGATACCGAATAGATCTTCTCGGTACTGAGTATTTTTCTCACCGTCGAGTACTATATGTACTAAGTACTTAGTGAATTTCCTTACCTTCTCTTTTTAGCCCTCTCATGCCCGATTCATCTCTACATCGATTCCTTCCTTCTACCGAGCACCAGTGACCATCGCGCCTTCACCAGAGCCAATCGCCGCCACCACTTTCAAAATGATGCAGCCTTCTCCAGATCGCCACTGCCACTTGATGTTGACTTCGACCGCCGTCGTTGTCTTAAGACGGCTTGATCCCGACCCCTCTTTCAATTTCAAGATCTAATTTTTCAAGGCGCTTAGGTAAGTTATTTATCATTGATGGGTCATGGTTGTGCCGTGGTTGTAGTCATGAGGTCATTGCTAGACATGTCGGGGACATCAACGGTCGAAGTTGGCCTGGGATTGGGGACTTGTAATTGGCTTCTGCTTTGTCCAAGGAAATGCAAGAACATGTGCAATTTCCTTAGACGACTCTAGGATGGATTTGAAGCTAACCTTATAATTCCTCCAATTACATCAAATCATGGTTCTTCAAGCATTAAACTCCAAGTTCCCAATTCATATAGCCTGGGATTCTTGTCGGAATGTTCTTGGATCCTTTGCACACTTCAGTAAGCTATAGCAAATCATATGTTGCCATCCTAAAATGACGGGACAGTTCTCTTCCAAAGAATAGTCACGTCAAACGCATCCCCATATCCTAAAGATTTCATTGCAGAACACTTCCTGTGTTTTGGTAGAAGAAAAACTTCCGCAGCACTCCTGATAGCGGTTGCATTAGCGATTATCTAACGATAACGAGTAAGATTAGATGCACAGTTCTGTCATGCGATGTAGCTATCTATCTACATCGGATGGTCCATTCGTTGTGTATATGACATGGGACTCACACTTTATAGATTGACACCTGCACTTGCCCCGGTCGACGTTCATAATCTGATTGGTCAAAACATATTGACATATATTGGATTCTAGACGACAGTCACATAGGTTTAAATCTTGAATGGAATTCAATATAACTGATACATAACCTTATTGAACGCCATGTTTACTTATCCAAAATGATTCTCCACTCACCTAGATTTAAAGTTGGTGCTGGGCTGTTAACTCCTTCCGAAGTTGGCTCTACTGCTGCTCAAGCTTTAACTTTTATTTGTGTTTCAAGATGTACCTTTTGTTTTCCATTTTGTTGTACACAAGGCTTGTTTATGCGGGATCGGCCCCCGCAACTGTTGTATATATAAAAATGAATGTAATGAAGATGGTTTTTTCTATTTCAACCTCCATCTCATTTACATTTCCACATTTTTATATGTCTACTTGCCTATATACTTCCTACATATATAATATAACTGCTTATATTGCAATTTATCCATAGTATACATGTCTATTTCTATGCAATGTTTTATTTATTGCAACCCTATGCATATAGATAAAACTCCTACAGTTGCTTCAGTTGTTTATTGCTATTTAGTTCTGTTTACTACCGACAAAGCGTTCCTGCTAAACAAACTGTTATTCATCTAATTCCATGGCTATTCCTACCTAAATTAGGTCGATTTTCATTTGGTCAGTCATTATCTATGAACAATCCGAGTTCCGTGATGTTCCCTATTTCTGGGTAATAGCGATTTGAACGTTTATTTCCTAACATTCTCAATCTTGCCAATATCTAGGACTTGGTCAAATATTAACCACGTTGGATAAATTATTCAATTGCACTTGTGCCTTTGAATGCCTATTTCTAGGCATCCGCTCTCGGTCTCGCTTATCTTCAGGCATTGATTGAGAGTATCCGTTGACTATCCTCAGTTAACCTTTTGTCTTTGGAAGCTAGAAATTTAGTCGCAATATCACTTTCTCCGCTAGTGTGGTCATTGAATTCCAATTATACACTAGCTTCTGTCTCTTGAAGCAAGAGTTTAGTCGCCTTATCCTTGGCATTCCTTTTGACGATGCCTACTTTTGGTTAACAATCAATATACAAAGGTCGGGGTCGAATTATCCGATCATCCCCTATTTCGACTATCTCCGTTCCTAATCCTGGACTAGAAGCATCGGTACCATTTTTCGATTATCTAAGCATGCAGGGTTGAATTATCCGACCAACCCTTGAAGTTATACTACTTGGTCCTGATCTTAGAGTAAGGGTGTTTGTTCCTTTTACCATATTATTAATTGCATAACACAAGAAATTTGCTTACAAGAACATGCTACCATTGATTCAAGAAGCTAACTTTATTTATAAACCTAAAATCAGGAAAATCCTGTCTTATTACGTTTCCTCCAGAATCCTTGGGTGGCTTATTTGCAAAAAAATAAATCAAATAGAATTATACAAAATAATACATAGCAAGTCGCTATTCCATGCACTTGGAATCGAGATTTCATGGACAGTTGCTAGCTTGAATGTTCCATCTCTAAGCTTTTGCTCGACTGTACAACGACATTCCTAATTTGGATCAAGCGCCCAAGTAATTGGGAGAACTTATTTCAAAATGAGATCCCATACCTAAAAGGTAAGGTTTCAGGCATTCGTATTAAAGCAGCATGCTACACTTTTTAGCGAGCAGCTACCCTTAATTCTGATTCCTCTCTTTTCTTATCAACCAAATCGAGGGACTCAAGCAAGAGTTCCTCGTTTACCTTAGGATAATAATATCTTTTACAATGAGAAGGGACTTCCAATTCTATCGGGATCATGGTCTCTGATCCGTATGCCAGAGCGAACAATGTGTGTCCAGTCGTAGACTTATGAGTCATCCTATATGCCCACAATGCTAGTGGAAGCTCATCAATCCAGTTGCCTTTGGTTTTGTTAACCATTTAATTAAGGCGGATTTGATAATTTATTTATAGCCTCCACTTGTCTGTTCTCCTGTAGGTGTGCTACTGCTGAAAAGCTCTTCTCGATCCTATACTGATTGTAGAAATCTTGAATTTGGTACTTTCAAACTGAGTTTTGTTGTCCATTATAATCTTCTGAGGTACTCCAAACCTACAAATGATGTTTTGGTCATGAAGTTGAGCACTTTTTCCTTGTGATCGTGGCAAGTGGTTTAGCCTCGGTCCACTTTAAGAAGTGATCCACCACAACTATTGCATATTAGCCCCTCCTTTCGCCATCAGTAGCATTCCAATAATATCAATTCCCTAAACCGCAAATGGCTATGGGCTAACTGATAGGGTTTGGGGTATGTCCTACGGCGTAATTTGTTACATATTTCTAATGACAAATCTTGTTCGAAATAAAAGGTATTTTCTTCCTATTATATACTTGATATAATGTGATTATATTAATTAATTAACTTAATTAAAAGTATATTTAATAGAAAAATCTGGAAATGGTATATTTTGTGATAGTAGTTACAAAGTGTTGTAATTGTGAGTGATTTATTACAATGAAACAAATATACCATTTTAAATGTTCCTAGTCAAGATACATCGAGACTGGATATCGATGTATTCATTGAGACTGTAGTACGTAACGCTCTCCAAATGTTGAGCAGTGTATTACTCGAAACTGGTATGGGCATCTAGGGGTTACGTTACCATAGTTATTGGATAACTATGGAACGACTCACTCGATAGTTTTCTGTTGGTTAATATTACTAAGGTCAAACGGAAAATATCAATGTGGCTGATTTACGCAGTTCTCTCAACTTGAGAATACTGTGGATCGCTCTGCTTTGATTACAGCCAAATCATAGCATGGCATCTGTCGATTGAGTATAGTTGGGTCAAGTGAAAGTATTGGAAGTGAAGCACTATTCAAGAGAAGATTCGTCTCCTCGATTATATGCGGTTTGTATCACGGTCAACTCAAGTCAACTTAAAGTCTAAGTCTTTGGCCAGAGCAATTCAGTTAATAATAACAATAATTATTGAACCAAGGACTTTGTATTTTGACTATAAAGTTGAATGCGGATGAGGTTGGAATTTTGAACGTTACCAGATTCCATAAGTCCAAAGTGATATAGTTTTGACGAAGAGAATTGTTGTAAACAAATGTCACAACCGGACAACGCTTATTAAACTAAAATTAGATTTTGCCAAAAATAAGTAAGTGATAAATTTGACTATAATTTCACACCACCTATTAAGTGACGTGTGAACGTTAACGTTAGAATAGTTCGATGTTAATCGCTGACCAAATTTACACCCAAGAGTTACACAGCCAAAATGATGAATTTCCTTAAGACCAAACAATTTAGTTAGTTTATAATTGTTTTAAATTAATCAAATTAATTAATATTTAGGAAATATTAATTATAAAATTTGAATATGATTTGAGAAATAAATAATGTTATATATATATATAACAGTTATAAATATATCAATCGATATACAATATCAACAAGCGATTAAAGTAGATTTAATTGCATAGTATTTTGGCTTGGGCTTAGATGGGTTTAAGGCCCATCATTAGGGCTGCAAAATTTCAGTTTATTCATATTTTTAAATTAACAATTATTGAATTTTTAAATTGTTTATTATATATAAGATAATTATTACATTAAAAATTCAATTTTATATATTTTTTTAAAAAATTATATCATTTTAGAAACGTATCGAAAAAATTTAGGAATTTTTCGATAAAGTTTCTTATTTTTAATAATTAATATTATTATGATTTATTAAAAATAATAATTTAGTTGAAAGATTCTTCAAAATTTTCAAAACCTTTCATTCATGATCCTAGAATTTATGAAATTTTAAAATTAATTTTTAATAATATATTATTTTATATTAAACAATTATTCCCTAAATCAATGTATTTATTTTTAAAAATAATATTTCAACTTTGAAAAATCTCCAGCTTTTTTCTAAGCTCTATTTTAGAATCCTAGATTTTCTAAAATTGTAAAATTTGAATTTTCAACAATAGATTATTTTATGATAATTATTTATGGATGAAAACATTATTTTATTCATAATATATACAAATTAAAATACTAAAATTACTAAAATAAGTTAATTTTGAATTATAAATAATTTTTAATAATTGTTTTCTCTTTTTCTATATATATATTTATCTATATATAAATGTTTTATGTTCATATATTATATATAATATATTTATACATCTATGTGTGTGTGTGTTTATATATTTTGTAACACATATACATGCACATATTTGGACAACGTACATGACATACAAAATGATCTAATATGTATGTTGCGATGTAAATACCAACATCGATATATAGGCATATTATACCTTTCATGGATTATTATGTTACATATACACTCACACATATATGTATATGATTCATTTATGTATAAACTAAATCAAATAAAAATTAATTTCATATCTTAATATTTTGAATTTAAATAAAATAAATGATTTTATTTAAATGAAATTTAGAAATGTTCTACTTCTATTAGACTTCATAGGCCCAATAAAGATCTAATAGGGTAATTTTTTTGAAATTCACCCATAACTTCCGCTGCAGACTGGACCAGTTCCAACACAAATCATTTGTGTAACTCTGTAGATGAGGCTCTTGGAATCCTTGCAAATCTCTGGTTAATGGTCGCACCCTTTGGTGTAATCAGCTACATCCCGATTTATTATTGGCCAGAAATATCCATAGCGAAGTACCTTATTTCCAAAGTCTACACCCCGGTGTGGTCACCGCAGCTACCCTCATTGATTTCCATGAGGATTTTCCTAGCCTCATCCTTGGTTACACACCGAAACAAAGGGGTAGACAAAACTCTTATGTATAGCACCCCCTTTTGCATCATGAACCGTGGCGCTTTTTGAAGGAGTTTCTTTTGTTCATTTCCTATCTCTCGGGAGAGTTCCCTGGAGCAATTATTTCTTGACCGGAGTCATCCATGACTCACTTTCTTCTATGGTCTCCACGATCCACTCGACATCCATTTCATCAATACTTAGAGCCGTCAAAACCTTCACTGGAACTAAACCCATCACCTAAGCTTCCCCAGAACTATCCAGTTTAGACAATGGATCAGCTTTTGTGTTATTCTCTCTGAGGATATGCATAATAGCATAATGCTTTATATCATCCATAAGTTTCAATGCCTTTGTCAGGTAAGGAGTAAGTCTTGCACCCTTAACCTGATATTCCTTCCTCACTTGATAAACCATTAATTGGGAATCACTGAATATATGCAGTGTCCTTATTCCAGTTCCCTCACTACCCCTAGTCCCAAATGCCTCATACTCAGCCTCGGTATTAGTTACGGGAAATTCCAACTTTAATTTATAACAAATTAATCGTTCCTCTAGAGTTACAAGCACCACTCCTGCACCCGAACTATGTTCGTTTGAAGCTCCATCCATAAGTAGTTTTGAATCAGAAAGTGTGACCAAATCGTCCTCCTCTTCAACATCTCACATGGTAAATTCGACGATGAAATTTGCCAATGCCTGCCTATTTATCGCTCTCCTCGGATGGTAATAATATCATATCGATCAAATCTATGTTCCACTGCAGCAATCGTCCCAAATCTCGGGTCGATATAATACCTGCTTCAAGGGCTGATTTGTCAGCACTTTAATCAGATAACCCTGAAAATATGGTCGTAGCTTTCTCAATGCAATCAATGAGCAATAGGCAAGTTTCTCTAACTTCTGGTAATTCCTTTTAGCTCCAGTAAATCGCTTACTGATGTAGTAACCCAACCTTTGAATCCTTTCCTCCTTACATACTAATGTCGCGCTTAGTGTGTGAGTAGACACTACCAAATAAACAAGAAAATCCTCCACACCCAGTGGTTTGGATAGAATCGATGGTGTCTCCATGTACCTCAACAATTTCTCAAAGGCGTTTCGACAGTCTTGATTCCATCCAAAATTCTTCTTTCTATTTTTGAGGGCATCAAAGAATGGTATGCTTTATCCGTTTCCTTTGAGATGAACCAATTCAAGGCGGCAACCTTTCCATTTAAGCTATGCAACTCCTTCGTGGTTGGGGCTCTTAATGTGTTAATTTGCTCTAGATTGGCTTCAATGCCCCTCGCATTTACGATAAATCCTAGAAATTTTCCCATTGCAACTCCAAATGAACATTTCAAATGATGTAACTCCATCCCATACTTTCGTAAAACATCTAATATTTTCAAAAGACCATCTAAATGGTTCTGCGATAGTCGCGACTTCATAAGCATTTCACCCATGTGTACTTCCCTTGTTCACCCGATTTAATCCCTAAACATAGAATTTACCAATCTTTGATACGTGGCTTCAACGTTCTTCAAACCGAACAGTGTTACTCGATAGCAGTAATCCCAAATCCATTATAAAGCTAGTATACTCCTAATCCGATACATACATCGGTATCTGATTATAGCATGAATAAGCATCCATAAATGAGAGCAACTTATGTCCTATCTCCCGTCAACTATTTGGTCAACTATGTGGAAAGGAAAGTTGTCCTTGGAGAATTCTTTATTCAAATCTGAATAGTCAATACATGTCTGCCAATTCGACTTCTTAACCCACACGGGGTTTGTACCCACTTCTTGTACAAAGCATCATGGATAAAGCAATTCACTGTTAGCTTATCCACTTCCTACTTTACGCAGCAGATCGCTCCAAATCCAAACTACGCTTTTTTTGCTTTACCGGTGCAAACTTTGGATCCACATTCAATGCGTAACATGCTACCTCTACGATATCATGCACATACCTGAATGCACCAAGCGAATACATCCAAATTCCCTCAAAGAAAATTAACCAATTCTTTCCTTAGTCCAACCCTGAATTGAGATCCAATCTTGACATATGAGAAGGATCATCCATATCAATTAGAGCATCAACTATCAGTTTAGCCGGTGCGGCCTGCACTTCCTTTGACTTCTTCCTAGGATCTATAGACTTATCAAACCTGCTATGGTTCTCGAGTCAGGGCTTGGGCTTTAATTGCTATTCTTTTGAATTCTTAATGCATAGAGCCTTCTCCATATTCTTACCTTTCTTCCATCACTTTGCTTCCCTCAGCTCCACGACATATCATTCCCTTCCGATGCTCTAGTCTCCCTTTATTAATCTAACTCAGTTTTCTATTGGGAACTTCATCATCAAGCACCAAGGAGCCGGTGCTATTCTAAAATCAACTAGGGTTGATCACCCCCAAAAAGGCATTATATGTTGAGTATGCATCCATAATGAAAACTTTTGAATTTGAATCACTCTACGATCTCCATTACCAAACTCCATGGGAAAGTCAATCGGTTGCTTCACTTTGCCAGTAAATCCTTGAATCTTGGTTTTGCAAGACACATCTTCCTTCATGTTAATCATCATCCAGTAAACGTTCCCCTGAATAGAATGTTCATAGAACTTCCATTATCCACTAGGACCCGATATACTGTTGCTAGTCCAATAATAGCCGTTACCATCATGGGGTCGAAAGTTGGTGCTTCGACTCCATCAGCATCCTTATTCCTGAAAACTATATCATCCGCGACTATCTTTTATTACTTAGCCGGAGCTTTGTCCTCTATGGCAAAGTAACTTTCCTATGGTACATGCTTTAACGAGCTCGCATACCTCTCTATTTCCCTCCACCTCTTCTCCGTCGGATGAGGCCCTCCAATATTGGCATTTTTGACTAACCTTCCATCAGTGCGCCTGGGCCCTTCTCCGTTGGGTCCAGGCTGGTTCCCATAAGCATTCTGCCCTTAAGGTCTAACATCTTATCCACTATCCTACGAATCTCTAATATATTATTGTAGCTTTTTCCTCTTATCAACTCCTTAATAAAGTCCCTCAGATGTTGGCACTTATTCGTGTTGTGTCCATAAGTCTCATGGAAACGACAATACTTTCCTGAGTGCATTTTCTCCTTGGTCACCTCCTTCCTAGGTGGCGTTTTATATCATTTTGTTCCTGCGTAACGAGGTAAATATTCTCTAATGTATTGTTTAAAGGTGTGTACTCACTAGGGGTCATGTTCCTTGGACGTTTGATTGCTTCATTCCGCCTACCACCAGAGCCCTGATTCCTTTTTTTAATATTCAAAATTTCAATATTAACTGCTACACTACTGGAGCTTTCTCTGGTCTGTTTAATTGCCACGTTGCTCTATATTACTTCCTTCGATGTCCACCATAGTCTATCCGGTTGTCTAACTTGCTTCCTCCAAATGCAAGAACTGATTGGTTTTTCGGTGGAATTCCTCCATAACAGTACATTATTTTATCTTCAACCATTTTCCAAAGTCCATGTCTAAATGTATGCCCTAGACTAAAGCCATAAACACCAAATCCTCCTTTAAATTGTCAACCTCCATTGATGCAACATTATATCGATTCATGAACCTTTTTAATGACTCCTTAGGTCCTTGAGATAAGCTCGATAAGGGCATCACGTCCTTAGGTCGAGCAGTATGGAGCTGGAACCACTTCAAGAATTTCTTTGCCAACTCATCAAAAGTCGATATGGATCTCGATGCAAGCTGAGCGAACCACATTGATGCAGCACATTCCAAGAAAATAGGAAACATCTACACAATACCATGTCCATTACGCTAGCGATATCCATGTGTCATTCATACTTAGACAAATGCTATTTAGGATCGGTGGTCCCGTTGTACGATGGCAATGTCGACATCATAAACCTCCTGGATACTCTTCCCTTGAAATATTCTCCGTGAATGGGGTTCTGCTTGGCAGGAACCCCAATCCTCATTCTTTCTATATTTACTTTCCTCTACCAACCATTTAACCATATCTGCTATATATTCCTCGCTAGCATGGTACTCCATAGGTCGATTATCTAAGGCCGTGCCGAGTATTTGTCTCTGCAAACGATCTCGATTTGCCTATTGACATCTAGGTTCTCCAGTCTTTGGAAGAATCACTTCTCCAGTCTTCCGTTGACATCCGTTTGGTTCTATTGTAGTTGTTTGAACTCCAACATCATGAATAACAACATCAAGCTCATAATCCTCACTGTCATGTTGTAGATGATCCTTTGAATCATACAAGTCCATTACCTTAGCTCTCTGTCCCCTTGAAGTCCCTAAATTCTTCTTATTACTGAATTGATTTTCATCAGTATCGAGTTGAATTCTTTTGGGGGACTCCCTGTCTTCTTCTAGCAACCCCTTTTATCGTTCCAGTAGCCTTTTCCTTTTGTTTTTTTTTCCATCTCACATGTTCTGACCAGAAATAGATGAGTTTTCTTCTTTGGATCCGACAGGTAAAACTTTCCTCCTACTCCCTCTCGTTCTTTATGGTTGATGGATCAACAAAGCTATGCTAGAATTTATCTTTTCCATTAGAGCCTTCTGACTGTTAACCATCTTCTGATTCATCTCTTACATTATTTTGCCAAATTCCACTCTGATAACAATCTCTTGAGGAGTAGATGGTCCTTGCAATTCCTGCTAACTTCCATGTGACGAGGAGTGGATGATCCTTACAACGCCATTGATTCCAATATGCTAATTCCTCAAATCCTTTGATGAAAATCTTCTAGATCTAACCTCTTCGATGCTCCTATCCAGATTAGAAAGCTAGATCTTCAATGCCTAAGCATCTCCTTCTCAATGAAATCCCAGAATGTTGAGCCCAAAATTAGTACAACACTTAAATTCCTGTAAAAATATAGAAATCTAGCAGATAGTATATGAAAAACAGAGAGAACACCAAGGCTTTTAAAGTGGTTTGGCAATCTCTGACCTATGTCTACTGTAATATTTACTGATTATAGATTTGTGAGTTGCTAGTACAAGGATTTTACCGATCTAAAGGCCTAGAATAAAAAATAGTAACTTTCTAAGTGACTATAACGAAGAAGAGATGGAATATGAAGAAGATAATAAACAAAAAGCTCTTCTCCAGTTGCTGTAGGGTCTGTATTTATAGGGAAATCGCCCAGCAGGGGCGGAAGTCTACAAAATACCAAGTCCAGATTCGAGAATGCAGGAGGAGAAGACGAAGTCCTCCTGGTCATTAAATCAACTCGGTACCGACTAGAAATGGTTGATACCAACTTGATTTTTGAAGGGGGAACTTCCATTTCTTCCTTCCTTTGGTCTTCTATCTCCGATCAACTATTTTCTTAGCACTTCTCCTTAGATATTGTGTTGTTTTCAAGAGGTTCTAATATCATTCGTGCTTGTCTGCTTTTTCTTTAGAATTCCATTAGAGTTGTCGGCATATTTCTTGAGAAATGTACTTCACGACGATCACATAAGCCATGTTCCCACATGCCATAGCTCTAACGCCTGAAAGTACCCCTAGAAAGATCTCGGTACCAGGTACTTCAAGCGGTACTGACCATTCCCCTTAACTCCAATCAATTCCAAACTCTTTGGGATCTTTCCTATCATCCTATAAGCATGTTCTCAAGTCTGTGGATCGTTTCATCTTCATCTTCATCTTAACGTCCGGATTCGTCTAAATGCTACTTGGTTAAAAACCGGATAACAACAGCGTTATTGTGTATGCAACACATATGTTACACGATGGTTTTAAGGGTGAAAGAAAATGATACAATGAAAAGTTGTTTGCTCTAGATTGTTGCAACTTTGAAATCCCAACATACTTTACCTATACTAGATTTTACCTAAGCTACACCAAATTGATTATTGCCTCCTAAGCTACACCAAATTGATTATTGTCTGTCCTAACTCTTGCCCTAATCATAACCACTTCCCTTCTCACTTGGTCGATCAGAAATCCCTGACAATAATCATGTACGATGTTATCGTTCACTTTTTATCAATTTTATCTTTTATGCATGTGATTAATCCTCATCCGTGTTTTGTTGCAGTTTTATTTTCTTTATTATGATTTTATGGGCCACGAACATTTTCTTTGCGTTAAATTCTACACAAATAATTTTAGACATCAAATGTCTTTTGAACGGCTGTTTCTCAAAAGATCTAAAGAACATTAAATAAAATTTTCTGTCGAAATAGTCAAATTCTATAGAAATTAGTCGGATCGAAGTCTTCGAGCTTTAGTTTGAACGAGTAAAGAAAATATTACATTATTATTATTGCTATTAATGACGGCTTTTTCGTATAGCAAGAGCCGGCCTTAGGGTCGGGTAACCTGGGTGATAGCTCAGAGCCCGGTTACCGAAAATGCTGGATTCAGTGGAAGTGTTGTAATATTATTTACTTCTATGAGTTTTTTTTAAAAGCCCTTTTCACATATATGAATAAAATCAAGCCCGCATCAATCGCTCATCCAACAGATCACCGAACTGAATAATTAACTTACGTATCTTTCAAAACACAACCCTCGCACTTCTCCGCTTATGTTAGCAATAATTTATTTTAACCTAATTTAGAATAACCTAATTTTTGGGTTCTTTATTTTAAGCTCTTTAGGCCTTCATCTTCTATCTGCAGGTATTTTACTTATCCTTCAATTTTTAGTTTATATAGTGCCATTTGGACATTTAAGTTAGCTTGATTATATGAAATGGGTTGTTGGCTGATTTATGTACGACTTCGACTCACTCCGACTCACTTTGAAATGGATTATATGAAACGGGTCATTGGATTATGAATAGGATTTGCCTATTGATAATTAGGCGTATTGAACCACTTCGACTCAATCACAATAAACTTTCTGCAGCCATGGCAACGAAATCGAACTCGATCAATTTGGGCAAGAAAATCATTCGGAAAATTGGCGCTGATGTGCTGCCAGTAGAGGCTCTGAATTCATTGAAAGTCGCTGATAAATCTACAACTTTAAATTCTCAAAATATTGTAGCAGATGGATCTCAGGGATTCTCCAGTGATCGTCATGTTCATTTTGCCAGAAACCCAAAAAAGTATATTTTTTTCTCCCTGTATATGTATGTGGTTTAGCACCCAAACATTTGTTAGAAATTACTGCATTATATTGTTTATTATCAAGTTAGGATGACTTTATTATAACTTGCTTAAAAAGTTGATTTGTTTTTGGAATAGATCTAAGAATATGGGAATAAAAAGGTGGATGGGAAAAAAAACACAGTCAGTAGATGCTTTAATAACTTTGGTATAAAAAATAACTACATTCTATTTTGGATTTTGTGTATATGTCTGATGTTATATACTAGGTATCAAACCCCTGTCGTTTATTTTAAATTTTGTTGTTTCATTATGGCGTTTGATGTAAATTATTTTTTCAATTTTTCTAAGATTATTCGTTGTTGGTTGATTATCAAACTTGATTTGAAGAATTAAACTAGCATTATGGAATAAGTTAACAGCTGAATGGTTTTGTCAAGAAAGATGGTTCTTTTTGAATGGTTAAGGAGACTGCGTCTTAACTGAAATACCTTTTGTTGTTGAGACTGTAAAGTATTATGATTCCCATATAACGTATTTGCAATAGTGTTGTAGAGACATGTGAGCCTTCTTTTACATTTTCTTTTCTAGTTGATTTTCATCAACGTGATATATACGTATTTTCCAGTTCATTTCATATGGTGGTTAAATATTTAACCTTGATTCATGATAGTGTTCCCACAATAGTATCGTTTCAAAGAGCTCCTCAAAATATAATTTGCAATTGACCTGGCAATAACCAATCTATGTAGAACATGCTATATTATTTAGTCCTCTTGTTTCATATACCTATTACTATGTAGGATATACTACCAAATTTTTTTGGTGCTATTGAACTTACCACAAACTGTTTATGCTGTAATTTCAAAACTTAAAAAACTTTTACTTTAAAATTTCTCTTCTGCTGATTCGTGTCGATTTTTTTATTGTGACGTTTCTCAACCAAATTTATCCCTAGAAATAGCGTCAAATTGTAGGATTGTGATTTTATTGTATTCAGCTTCACAATAAACAAGCACAAGTTTTTTTTGGTACAGTTATACTATACACAAAGCTGAGCATTTGGGTTCTAAGGTTTTTAGAAGTGCAATGTGTTAAAGGTGACCCTGTAGGAGATGAGGTAAAACATTATATCACCAAAGGTAAGCCTTATAACTTAAGGACCCGTGCTTCGGTGAAATCTCTCACAATGGAGCTGTGCAGAAAGGGATTCTGATACGTTTCTCCCTCTTTAGAGCGTCTCCAATTGTTACCTTATTGGAAGCTTCCATTTTGGCGAAATGGAGTGCCACGTCAATTTTTTCCTCTAACTATGCACTCTTATTTGTTAAAATTTATGATATTTGAATAAAATATTGGCATTATTGTTATAATTTTATCACTTTATTTATTTACGTTAACAACTTTCTAGACAATTCATTTATTGTTTTATTTTCTTTTTACTATTACTAGTGATTATAATTATATATTTTTTAACAACATGAATGATACTGTATTCAAGCAGAGCACTTTTTATGTCTAGGGGCTCGAACCCATCATCTTTATAACTTCTGTTTAAAGCGCTACGCCACTAACCACTTGAGCTAATGGTCCTTGACATGATTATAGTTATATTAAAAATATTTTTACTAATAATGATAATTTTTTAACAAATATCATGTAGCTTTTGCATATTATTTTTATACATTTTAAATATCTGTGTGTGTATGTCATCAAAATTTAATTATAATTTTGTCAAAGTGTATGCATACGCTATCTCATCCCAGACTGTAGAGTCAATATTGGTGGTCAATTGTTTTTTTCTACTACTTTACAAAACCGATGGAGTACTATGCTATTTTGTGGTTTTTATTTCAATAACAATATAAGCATAAGATGTCAAATTATGATAATCCAAATTATTACCAATTCTGGTTTACTGTTTAGCCTTTTATTGTGCAACACGGTAATTTCGAATATTGCATGCATTAGAGTTGTATTGTGGCATTCAGTAATGAAGTTAAATTGCAAGATAATTAAATAGAACATAAAAGATATGTAATAGTTGTAATTGATTTAGATTAAGGTTGTCAAAATGAGATTCAAATCATGAATCGTATCCAAACTTTGAATCGAAACGAGATTTAATTGTAAATTCAAAAAAAATCCATATTTTAAGGTTTGTACGCACTTTGGAATTGATTTTTATGTTTTAACTTATACGTCTAAGACTAAAATTTCATTTTCTCTCTTGTTCTGATTTAATTTTGTTTGAAAATAATTAGAATTAGAATTGTGGATCCAAATAAATAAATCGAATATATCAGTTTGGAGTGAATGGTTTTCCTAAAGTGCGATGTTAGTTGGGTTTGAATCAGATTTTAAATCGAACTGTAAATGGAGAAATCCAACTTGAAACAGGATTCAAATCGTAGGATTTTAAGTTTATTAACATCAATTTTAGACAATAGGTTCTTGGGCTTATGGTCAAGGCCAAGTTGTCTTTATATTGACTTTGTAAAATGAGACAGGCTTACAATGTGAGTTTCTATTGCAAATGAAATAATTTTCTGAGGTTCCCTCTCTTTGAAATTTCTTCTTCCTTTTCCTGGATATTATTTTCCACCCTATTTAGGTTTAAATCCAATGGCTTTGTTCTATCAATCCCTAGTCTTTCTTATAGGAGCAAATAAATTTTGTTTCATCATAGGAGGTAAGGTTGTCAAAATGGGATTTAGATTGTAAAGTGTACAGTTGAAAGTTCAAAATTTAAATCAAAAACAGATTTCAATTGTGAATCATAGATTTAAAGGGTACATATTTTAATTATGTCATATGCTTGATGTTAATTTTTTTTGCTCTATCAAACGTCTAAAAGACTAAAAGTATGTAAAAACACCGGTTCCTATTTCCATGGCAATAATTTTTGTTTTTGAAATTCATTTTGTTGCTTGAATTTATACATCTGAAGCCTAAAGCAATTCTTCTTCTTCTTGTCTTAACTTTCTTTTGTTTAGAATATTATAAAATTTGAATTGTAGATTCAAATAAGTATCTTAATATTTTTTTATTTCAGCATGGGTTGATTGTTTTTATCTCAAACTGCAACTTCGAGTTTTGCATTGGAATTTGAGAATTGAGGAGTAATTGAAGCGATTCGTTTGAAAGGGGATCGAAAATGATACTAATATATAATGTAATGTTTCGAAAAGTGTATGTTTCAATGTTTATTCATTTGCATACACTGTATTTTCATTTGAAATAATGTTCCCCTACTAACATATGCCCTTGTTATGCTATTAAACAAGCATATGTTAACTTGTTGAGGGAACGGAGTCTCTCAAAGGAACTGATATTTCCTGTTTAGTCCCAGTGACAAAGTCTCATTGATTACATGTCCTTGAGAAGCTTATTTTGCAATTAGTAGGTTTCTCCTTATTGGCATATATGATCCTATGCAGTTTTCATTGTTAAATTATCACATAACATAAAGTATGACTTAAGCTGTATTAATATGTAGACAATGTTTGTCATCTGTGAAATTCATGTTATTAGACACTGTTTTGGGAATTGTGCATTATCGGGCTATTTAAAGCGTGTTTTTTTTTTTCTTTAAGGGGAAAAAATAGCTGTGCTTGATTTATTTCTCGTTCAATGTGTAATTTAGTAACTTCAAGCTAGGGACAATGAAACTTGTCTAGTTTTGGATTGTGTTGCTTGCATGTTTAACGTTTTACTGAGTATGTGGACTTTGTTGTATTGATAGTTTGGGTAAAACGGGCACTTGTCTTGTATGCATAGAGAAGTGGTATTGTTCTTTTACACGCTGACAAATAGGTTATGTTCTCAGGTTTTCTATATCATTACCAATTAAATTAATGTTTAGGATTTGGAAATCGTCCTGCTTCCATCAATATGCATGTAAATAGATTTAGCATTTCGATGTATGAAAAAAAGGACACACACATGTATTAGAATAATTTATGTACTCTGACATAAAATGAGGCGATCACTTTAGTTTAAGTCATGGTATTACCTTTTATGTTGAATGTTATCTTTTTTTTCCTAAACATCATGTTGTATAACTTGCATTTTGATAATGAGTTACTTTGATCTGTTTTGAAGCCCTAAGAGGACATGGAAGCCCAACCTAAAGCTGAAAAGGATTTTCACCTACATTCACGACCATGAAATCGAACCAAAAATTACAGTATACACAGTGAAAAGCATAGAAAGACAAGGTGGGACGAGCAGGTACACTGTGAAAACACCCTACTATAAGTCTGAGACAGACTTGGGATTGCTGTGGAAAGGAAAAGCAGAAGGAAAGTATATCGAGTTTTGGAACAAAGAAGTTGGCTATTTTACTCCTCAAGAAGAAGCCAAAATTTCTAAAGCTCTTCAGAATATCAAACCTTAACCGAAGCAGATTTTTACTTTATAAAAAAATATTCAGAAGCTTTTTTCATTTGTTATGTTATGTTGTAATATTTTTGGCGCATAAATTTGTATTGCATTGGTTGAAAATTTGCAACTTGATGGGATGGTTTGTTTTAAGCGTGCCAAATTGCAGTGTTTCTATTTTGTTCTCTTCGAGGTGTAATGGTAATGGAATTCCAAATTCAAGCCTAATGTAAGTTGATTAAATTTACCGTGCAGACTGCTCCAGAATACAAGCTATTTGTTGCATTCGGTAAAAAAAATTAATTGCTAATGTACAGAGATCACGAAATTCCTCAATTGGGCGTTTTTCTTATCCTATCAAATGTATGTCACTCATTGTAGTGAGAAGTTCACAACTGGTCGTTACAAAAATTAGAGGCTTTTCTAGAATTGTAGATAACTCGGTCTCTTTTCCAGATGGAATTTTATGGACATCTTTGTTTCTATGTTAACACATATAAATGTCATGGGTTTACATATTATTATTCATTTACTAATCGGAACAATGGAGTTGAATAAACATTTAACATTCAAGAATTTCAACACAACTCCATTCTTCATATCCCGTGAATCCCATGAATCTTTTATTTTTATCAATTTATTAATAATAAATGAATGGGTTTATGATGGAGATTTACGCTAGAGGTCACTCCACATAAACAAGGCCAAGTCAAACACATTAATGCACGTCGTAGCTCTATGGCAAGTGGCAAGCATCGCGCTAATTTTAGCATTTTAAAACCAAATTATTATGTCTGAATCAATTTATCCTGCCTAAACCAAGTCAGAAATTTATGGCACTCAACCCAAAGCAAGCCGAGAGAGGACATGTGACAATATCTAACGGCAATGATTGAGTACGAGAATAATGTCGTTAATTCATGTGATGTCATTTATCCATAAAAGAAAGGGAACACTAGCAAAAATGGATCGAACTTTTGCAAAAGTCAGAGACTTTTACACTAAAAGCTATAAAATATCATGATCTTTATAAGATTCCATGTTGTACTTGCAATTTATAGAAAAAAGAAAGATTGAATGATCCGTTGACGTAGGATTCTTTAATATCCAAACGTCGTTAATTTTTGTATATTTTACCTTTATGTAAGTTTATATGTTTTTCTGCTTTGATTCTTTGAAAAACTAGACTAAAACTATTTAATAATTTTTTAGAATATTTGATTTGTAACCTCTTAATTGTACAAGACTATAACAATGCAGTTACTACATAAATAAGCATTTCAATAAACTATTAGCTTGCTATCTCATAGTTGCATAAACATTCGACAATACATCTACTTCATATTGTTGTTGTGAGATCCAAAAATCTTGCTAATGTATCATTTGTGATGAAAATCCCCTCAAATACCAAAGAGCATTGAAGAGTAAAGATTCCACCTTATGGCTTAATGCTGTGAAATCCGAAATTGGTTGCATGTATACTAATAATCTTTGGACTTTGGATTGCACTCGAAGGGATGGTACCCATCGATTGCAACTGAATCTTTATTTAGAAGATTGGTGCGGATGGAAAAGCATACACTCAAAGAGCAAACTTGTTGGAAAAAATTGTCACATTCCGCATTTTGAGAACAAAAAATACACAATAATGATGTTGCAGTCATCGTTAGTATTATTTTCTCATGACAAAATAAGACCTGTCATTGTATCATTAACATCAAAAGCTTGGGAATTTAGAAATTTCATAAAACATTTTCATCTCTTCATTACATGTTTCAGTACATAACCCGACAAAATATAGTGGTTACCAAATAAGAATTCCAAGAGCAACATATGATGATGTCCCTTTGAATGATCAAAGTTATAACTACGGACGATTATATAACCCATAATTACATACAAATTTGCCAATATGCTACATAGCGGGACAAGCAAATATCAACTTGCATTCTACACATCTTCAGTAAGCTTTTATTCGTCTAAAATCTATAAAACCCTCTCTCGACCTACTTATTCGAGTATTCGAGAGTTTAAGGGAAAATCAAAAACTTTCGATCAAACAAAAAAAAATCTGATAATGATATTAGTCATTCCAAAACAGAAATAGATATATAGTGAGGCTGTGCTGCTAAGAGGAATAAATTTTCCCCTCATTATTACCTTATCCAAAAATGCTAAAGTTAAACATCCATAAGAAAAGACAAGATAGGCCCAACGTACCACTCTCCTCTTCCATCTGCAACCACAAAGGTTAGAACATAACCAAACCTCAGAAGAAGAAAAAATTGAAGACGAATATGTTCACCGTAACACCCTTAATTTTTGGTTGCATATTTTTTTGAATATTTAGGCATGAGATAATTAAATTAATAATGCGAGTAAGTTAGGAATTGTGGATTTGTCATGGTTAATTAATTTGGCGTTAAATAATTAGTTAAGGTTGTGTTTAAAAAAAAGAGAAAGAATCTTAACCAACTTAATCAAAGGAGTGTAAATAAGGAATGAAAAATGTTATATCATTCTCACCCTCTCTATTTATTCATTCGCTCTCATTTTTCTGAAAATAAAAATAAACAAGTAAGGCGGAATTCCACCATTGACCAAAGAAGAAGAAAAACCAAGGAAAGGACAAAGAAAGGAATCACAAGGCAAATCTCTTTATTTTAACAAATCGAAGGTGGATAATATTGTCATCTCTATTGTTTTATTATGTAGAATTTGGGTTTGAGGAGAAATCCGAATTTGTGTATGGTGAAATCATGCATTTAGCTTGGATATTCATTTATATGGGTTATGATTATCATTTATTAATTTTGTGGAATTTATCTAAAGAGATTTTGAGTTAAAAATATAGATTTTAATCATCACATGCTTTGAATTTTTGGTATAATGTTGGGGACATTATTGAGATGAGTTTCAAATTTAATAAATTTCTAAAATTTTACGAATTAGTTATAAATTTTCTAAGTTGGAAAAATGAATAATTTTGGATTTCAATTACTTAACTATGAAAAATAATTATTCTGTTATTTTTATATGTTTTAAAAGAGGAAAATTCTTATTTTTGGAGATTTTTCTCATACGTTTTTTATTTACTATAGATTTTTTAATAAAGGAATGATATAATTATTAAGGGAAATGATTAATTAAATATGGCACTTAATTAAGGTTTTGGAAGAATCTAAGTAAATTGCTCAAAAGACTTCTGAAAATATTTAATAAACCAATGAAATTTGACAATATGAGTTTGATAAAATGTTATTACTTCAAAGAAAATAAATTAATTTTTTAGATATTTACGAAAATACTATTTTCAGCATGCGATAGCTATCTTGACATTTGATAGCGATTGGTTTTTTAGCATGGGGTAGCTTTAGTTTTAAACCTTCGACCGCTTTAAAGTTTTACGGTGCAATAACAATATGTTTTAAAATTTCAATAGCTTCAAAGTTTTGAGGTGCGATAGCACTGTGTTTCAAACCCTCGATAATATGTTTTTGTCAACATGCGATAGCTTTGATTTTAAACCTTTAATAGCTTTAAAGTTTTGTGGTGTGATAGTGCTATGTTTTAAACCTTTGATAGCTTTAAAGTTTTGAGGTGCGATAGCACTGTGTTTTAAACCATCAATAGTACATTTTTTTCAAAACCTTCGATAGCTTTATTCTATCAACATTCGATAGCTTTATGTATGACACTCAACCGCCTTGGTTTCCTTAACATTCGATGGCTTTTTTGACATGCGATAGCTATATGTAGTTTAAACATGCAACAACTACACTTTCTTGTCATGCGATAGCTTTGTGATTTTCAACATGCGATAACTTTGTGTTATTCAACATGTGATATCTATGTTTATAACATGTGATACCCTATATTTTTGACATGCAATAACATGCATTTTGAGGCGCGATAGCCTAAGTTTTTGAAAGCATGAGTTTTTAAGGTGCAATAACATAAAATTTTGAGGAATGCGACAGCTTATATTTGACACTCGATAGCGTTAACTCCACATTAAGGTATGTTTTCCTTATAACAAAATATAATTTTGTTCAATATTTTAACAAGGTTTTAAAAATAAAAGAAAAAGTGTTTTATCCCATTTTAAAATTTTCGTGAAGGAAATTATGTGACGACCCGGAATTTTGAGCAATATCAATTTAATAATCTTTGTTAATAATTAAATTGATTTGATAATTTTATACCATAAATTGCCAAGTTAAAATTCTTTTAAAAGCTAATAATATATAATTTGATAATATCTATTAACATTTTTCCTAACAACATAAATTGGCAAGTTTAATTCTTTTGAAAATTTATAATATTAATTTTAGTAATTTAAAATTAGTAAGATTTATTTTTCAAAAGCTAATCAAAATATTTTCTATTTATAATGTATATATATAGGTTTATATTATAAATAGGAAGTTTTTAATTTAGTAAAAGCTATATATTCAAATTATTCATATATATTGTGATTTGAAATTGTGTTTTAAAATTAATATAGAGATTATCAAAACTAATGATTAAAAATGTTTTCCGTTTGAAATGCATGTATTTATATATATATATTAGAAATGGGAAAAATTATATTGTTTTGAATTTAATGAAGTGTTTTCAAACTTTAATATATATATAATTTGTAATTTGAAATTTTAATTTGACTTAATACTTTTAAAAATGATATTTGAGATTTAAAATTTTAATAACAAAGATAATTTCTCATTTAATATAGATATATATATATTTTAGACTTGAGTTTTAAAAAAAGATTTAAATTTAAAAGTTCAATTGTTTTAATATTCTTTCATTTTAAAATTCAAACATAAGGCAAAATTGGTTTGTGAAAATAAATTTAGTGTTAAAATAAATTTCTCAAACATTTAAACATATGTTATATAAATTGAATCAAAAGCATAAGTTATTTGTTAATAAATTTTGACATGAATTCACTTTTGTGTATTTATTTAAAATCTAAAAGCTTATTTATATAAGATAAAAACATTTTATAATAATATAAATATTACATAATTACTTATATATAACTTAAATAAATTATAAAATAAGAAAGTAACATTTGAATTATCAATAAAACATTAAAAACACTTGTAAGTATATTAATATATGTTAATGACACTTGTAAATCATTGTGCATAGGTGTAAGATTACTAAGGCCTTAATGGGACAAATGTCAAATTCTCTTGATAAATTTAATATAAAATCAAATTGTAAAATAAGAACATGAGTATTAATCTTCAGCTAAAATCTTTCTTCTTTCCAACTAAAAGGAATGCAAAACAAAGATCAAAAGAAAGAAGAAAAACTGTAAAAAAAATCTGAAAATAAAAGCAAGAAAATCTGGAATCACAAAAAATCAAAGGGCAAGGGAAATTCAACATAAACTTTCAGCTTTTCAAATTCAGTCAAGCAACAAGATTGTTTTCAACATCAATGCAATCAGGATTGATCAACAAGCAAAATAGAAATACAGCAACAAGATTAAATTCAGGAGCTAAGAAATTTCAAAGCCTAGAAACAATACAGTTTCTGTTCTCTACATATAAGGTGAGTAAATGAAATTTTAAAAACAGTTTTAAATCCTGGTTTCAATTTGTTATTGTGATGAATATCATGATGTTGATGAATTACTTAAATTAAATTTGATGCATGGTTGAATTATGAATGTATGAAGGCCTGTATAGTTAAAATTGTTACTGTGTGCTTATAAACAGTTTCAAATTTCATAATAAATTCAATAACTAAATTTTGAATTCAAATTGGCCTATGATTTATAAACAAAGGTTGTTTGTAATCAAGTGACATTCCTTCTAAAAATAATTTTAGGTATTTAAAATGAAACATTTGTTCAGGAATTTAAGTTTACTAGTAAAAGTTAAATTGGGTCAAAAATTTATGATTTAAATTTTAAGTTTTGATTTTAAAATTGAATTATAAATGGGAAATCATGATTTTTGAGGTATGAATCATGATTTTTAGTTTGGTAATTGAAGAGAATTATCGAGTTGACTGTTTTGGGCATTTTGGCCAATTTGCGGCGAACGACGGCGATCTGAGTGTCGCGGTTGAGCATGATGGTTGATGGGAGGTAGGAGTTCATCAAAAAATGCTTTGGGATTTTATAGTTGATTGGGATGGCCGGAAATTGATGAAGTAGGGTTTAACGACCTGTGTTTTGTTGTCGAAGTTTATTTGGGTTTTGTGGCGAGGAGAAGCTACCGGAGTCGAGCGTGAGGGGTTCTGGAGGTGTTGGAGGTCGCGACGTGGCTTCGGGGAGGATGCCGCGGCGTCTCGTGTGATGGGTCGTCGACGGCATTTGATTTCCTGATGATGTGGTTCAGGGAGTTTGGGGTTAAGGGTGAATTTTTTATTCTCGATCGAATCGAGATTTCTAGGTTGCGCATATGGTTGTCGTGGTCGAGTGCGACGTATTGGAGGCCGGAGTGGAGTTCAACGTTGGCCAGGGGGTTGGTGCACGTTGACGTGCACGGTTTCGTGCATCGGTATTTTGGGTTTGGAAGAAGATGAGCGGAGCTCGAAGTATTCTTCGTGTATGTGATGTTTTGGCTCGAAGCAGGAGAAGGGTTTGGGAAACCTCGGGGCATACTCGGGTACTAGTAGTGTTTTGCTCGGGTTTTAATATTGAGCCAGATTTAGTTTTGTACAGCAATGTTTTTAAAGGTTTTGAAAACAAAAGAAATTTGACTTTGTAAATAATTAAAGTTTTAAAACAAAATTAAAACAAGTTTTACTTATAAAACTAATTGGTTTAAAATTAAGTTTTAAACAAGTTTTATATATATTAAAATATGAAAGTTTTTAAATAAAAAAAGTGGATTTTTGAAATGATGTTTTTATTAAATTTATTTAATAAATTTGAAAAGTTTAAAGATTTAAAAGTTTAATTTGAATGTTTTTAAATTATTTTAATTATAATTGATTTCTAATATATATTATTTTAAATAAGGTTTAATGATTATGATTTAGTAATCAATTATAATAAAGATTTATCTTTAGTAATTAAAAGTGTGGTTAATTTAAAGATAAACAAATATATGAAGATAGTTAAGATAATTCAATTATTATTAATAATTAAAGTGTTATTGGTTAATATAAATGATTTAATTAAGATAATGATTTTCTTAGTTAAGGATCTTTTAATATAAGAGGTTAAAGATTTTAAAAAAAAACTTAAATGATTAGTTAAATAATTGATTAAGTAATAAATAAGTGATTAATTAAAGATAATCACTTATGATTTAATTTGGTTAAATTACTTAGTGAAGTAATTAAGTAATTAATTACTGGAGGTAATTAAGTAAAAGGAAAATTATTTAACAAAGTAATTAGAGGTTAATTACTTTATGAAAGTAATTAGTGGAAGTGATTAAAGGGTTAATCACTTGTGTTATTAATTTAAGAATTAATATATATAATTAATTAAAGGTTTAAATTAATTGAAGACTAATTAATTAGTGTAAGGATTAAGAGAATTTAATAATGTGATTAATTACTTGTTAAAGTAATTAATTAAGAGGAAATTTAATTAATGAAAGTAATCATTACATATGGAAATAAATAAATAATTATTAATTAATAATTAAAGAATAATTAATTAATGGAAATAAATAATTAATTGTTAATTAATAATTAAAGAATAATTAATCTATAATTTAGTTTTTGATTACCAAATGTAATTAAAAAGTAATTAATAAAATGTGATTAATTAAAGAGTAATTAATAAAGTGTGATTAATAAAAAGGTAATTAATCATGTATGATTAATTATAAATGATAATTAAGAAATAATCATCAGGGTATTTAAATAATAATTAATCAAGTGTGTTTAATTTAAAGGGTAATTAAGAGATAATTACATGGTATAATTAAGAAGTAATTAACCAAGATGATTAATTAATATTGTAATTAAGGAAAAATTACTTAAAGTAATTAAGTAATAATTAATCAAGGGAGGTTAATTAAAGTGGATAATTAAGTGATATTTAGTTACTTAATTTATAATTAATTACTGAATAAGTAAGTTGGATTAATGATAATCCAAGTGATTAAATAAGGAATTAGTTTAATTAAGGATTAATTAAATTAATTAAGTTTGGATCAAACCTTGTTTATGGATGATTAATGATTGTTGATAAATATCAGTGGATGAGTTAATGATATTGGATGTCATTAGTGATATGTTGTGATTTGAATGTGATATATCTGAGATGCGATATATATGCTGCTTTGTGATATGTGTGGATGAATTTGATAATAATGAATTATCTATCTGTGTGTTATGAATCATCCATTTATGTTAAGTGATATTTTGAATATCTATTATTTAAACCTTTAAGTACAACTTGGACATTAAAATGGCATTTTGGATTCGGTGAGACCAGGATCGGGTTTTATGTCCGAAAACCACATCGATCCAAATTAACGTTAGGTCGTAAATCCAAGTGAAGTGAAGACTCGAAGTGTAAGAACTATATATCGTTATAACTCCGAGGGTGATTCCAGAATGAGTTTAACGAAGGTAGTACTTTCAGTTTCGAGATGAAGATTCAGAGTGCAAGGGCTATTGTCGTTAACTCTGAGGTGATTCCAAAATGAGTGTAACGAGATAGTGCCTTCAGTTCCGTTCGAACCCGGAACGGACTTGTATGGATTGAAAGCTTTCAGAACATCGTCAGGTGGACGATGAGCATTCTAAGATAAACGTGTCCTATAAAGGTAATCGCAGCCTCATCAACCGGGAATGGCTAAAACAGGGGAGGTGCAGCAAGGTTAAGTGGGTCATGCCCAAGTAGGACGAGATTTACCCCTGTCTAGATGTCCCTTTTTATTTCGACTATGTGGGCAGTTGGATCTGCAGCCAACTGCAGGGTTGTCTTGTTCGGGACTGTTCAGCAAGGAATGGTTCCGGCCTTGTGTTGCAGGGGACTGGGAGTAATCCTCGGTACGGTGATCTAGGTCACGTACTGTGACGGGCGGTACCCCAGTAGCCCTGCCACTAATGGAAACCCATTCTTCCTACGAGACCCTACGGTTTTATTTGTATTACCCACTTTTGTGGCTAGTAGCTGGAATTCGATAGATGTAACAATTTCGGCTATTTCTTATTTATTTGAAAACCCTAGACACTATTATAATATCACTGGATTTCCTATCAAATGTTTTGGTTAGCGTAAGGCAGAAACTTTTCCATGTTTATGTGTGGGAAGTCTTACGTGATACCTTTCTTTTCAAAGGATTTTCTAAAGTTAAGCAATTTTAAACCGTTTACTCACACCAGACCCCTGTCTGACCCGAGTGTTTATTTTCTGTTTTATTAAACTCTTGGGTACTCATATTATGTATGAGTAGTCAAGTGATTCAGGTTATCCTCGACCAATTTTGAAGGAGCTTTGGGGCAGGAGGCTTCAGCGTGTAGATATATTCATAGAGTTTCCGCTGTGCTGTTATTCTGTAGGGATGTTCTTTATTGTATAATAGACAGAAATGTTATAATTGTCTAAATTGAGATATATAGTTGAGTACTCTGATGTATACGATACTATATATATGTTATATATTATATTTCATTCGTTCCGCTGTGAGATTCTGATGTGTTGTTTTTCTTTCTTCTCTTTCTTTTCTTCTTCTATCCCTTTCTTTCTTAGATAGTGATGCGTCTTTCTGGTGATAGAAAGTCAGGTCGCTACAGCTGGTATCAGAGCGCTAGGTTGAGTGAATACCTTGGCTTTGGAGTGACTTCTTTCTTGAGAGAGCGTACTTGTAATTTTTTTATATAGATATATTTATATATCTACTTAATCTGTTGGGTTATCTGTTCGGATTTTCCAACATAGGTTATAAGGTAGATAAGGTAGGAGTGTGTGTAACACGACTACCACTAATGGAGGAGGCTCATATGTTGTGGTTGGAGGTGTATCTATCGAGATTGTAGATCTAATACTGTCTCGAGTAAGCTTTGTAGATTGGTGAAAGGATTTCATTGATTCCAGAGGAAGTCTTTTCAAGGATTGGAGTATATTCTTGAAGTGTGAGGTTGATTTGGTCTCGAGTGAGCAGGATTTCCAAGAGTTGAGTCTGTCAGCCGAGTGGAAGCAGGTGATGGTATCTTGGCGACTTTAGGAAGGAATAGCTGTGTGGTGAGATGCAGTATCCATAGATGGTTCTGATAATGTTCTTCTGGAGCCAGATTTAGATGGTATTGAAGGAACAGTGATGCCTACTGCAGGGAAGATTCAGATGTTTAGGGATCTTCTGGATCTCAAGTAAGGGAGTCTTATCTATATTGAAGTATGAGACTAAGGTCGATGAGTTACCTTATTTCGGACATGGTCTCATTGTTACCCTTAATAAGATCAAGTGGTTGGTGTTTGGTTTGGAGACGAGTTTCTTGAAAAGATGTCTACTCGTCTCAAGGATCTTTTAGTGGAATTGGGTGATAGTTTTGTGTTTCAAGGAGCTTTTGGTTAAGGATCTTTTGGCTTAGCTGTATCATTGAAGTGAAGTTTGGAAGCAACAGCGTGGACCCGTTTCCTCGATGGTTCAGAAATCTTTGTGTTTTTACTATCGGCAGACCAGGCAGATGGTGAAGGCTTATCCATTTCTTTGGAAGGCTCAGTAGAGCAGGATATTTATTGGAAGTGATCTATCAGTTTTTCTGGTAGATAAGCCATTCTGGAAAGATTGATCTTGATTTGGAAAGCCGTTCTAGTTGGTGAAGATAGTTCCTTGGAATTTGAACTGAGTAAGGTCGCAAAAGTGACTTGCGATTAGTTTGGGAATCTTTGAGTATTCTTTTGTTTGATATTTGAGGCATGTCAAGTGGAGGCAAAAGCTATTAAAGTAATCATAGATTTTCCAGAGGTTTTTTGAGGAAATCAGAAGTTTACCCGCATCGGAGATTGAGTTTTCTTATCGACTTGGATTCCAGGAGCAATACTGAGGGTTCAACCATGTAAAGGAAAGACTCTTAGTGCAAGAAGAGGTTGGTGAAGCAACTTTGGATTCTTGAGGAGGGATTGATCATCTAGTTTTCTAGTTAAGATTCTATTGGGATGTTTTGACCAAGTGGAATGGGTCACTAAGATTTTATGAGTCGGATAGACAGTGTATGGAGAAAGTTTATGCTCGAGTTCTTCGATAGCATTCTCATCTACTCCAGATCAGAGTTGTGCAGAGGAAGCGAGATAGCAGTTATTCTAGAGTGGGAGCAACCGGAAGTTGCAGTTTTCTTGGATAAGAGGATTTCTACAGGAAATTCAAGTATGAAGAAATTTTCAGGATTTGAAGGCAAGGTTGTCAAGTACAACTGTTTGGCTATTCCAGATAAGAGAAGTAGGTCTGAAGTCCACTAATGCTTGTGGAGTAGAGTTGTGTTTTGGATTTCGGCAAATTTTTGGGAGAATCATTTTGTTGAGTAGGACCTGAGATTGGTTTGATTTTGGTCAATGTTTCATAAAGCAATCAGCAAGGGTTAAGCAGACCAGGAAAGATGGAGGCGACTCAGGATCATCAGAAGAGTTATACAGTTAAGAATTGAGGAGATTTGGAATGAGGAGTTGGAATTTGGATATTGTTTTAGTTTTATCCGATCAAAGGAGATATAAGATTGGGTAAAATTGGAGAGCTAGCTCCAGAAGTATTTTGAGATTTTCCTGTGTTCTCTAGAGATTAGATTTTGATCTATAGGATTGAATTGCCAGTTCGGATAGCTGGAATTCATTGTATTTCATGTATCTCTGAGGAATATGTGTATGATTCATCGAGTGATAGAATCAACAGTTCAGAAGGATCTGGTAGTTGGGCTGGTTTTGAGTTTAGTCTGATATCTTGTTTAGATTTGTAGATCCAGATGAGAGGAGTTCTTGGTTATAGTAGTGTAGTTACTTAAGGTTCTGTAGAGCGAGTATTCCAGTATAGATACCTGGAAACTCTAGATGATATTAGGAAGTTCTATTCAGAATTTTGTCTGGATAATTAAAATTATCTGTTTGAATTGGTTGCTATGATTTATATTGTATGAATTATTTGTATGATTGCTATTTGAAGTTAAAACTTTTGCTAGGTTATTAAATTACCTTTGCTTTTAAATTTCGGGGACGAAATTCTTTTAAGGGGGAGGAATGTGACGACCCAAAATTTTGAGCAATATCAGTTTAATAATCTTTGTTAATAATTAAATTGATTTGATAATTTTATATCATAAATTGACAAGTTAAAATTCTTTTAAAAGCTAATAATATATAATTTGATAATATCTATTAACATTTTTCCTAACAACATAAATTGGCAAGTTTAATTCTTTTGAAAATTTATAATATTTATTTTAGCAATTTAAAATTAGTAAGATTTATTTTTCAAAAGCTAATCAAAATATTTTCTATTTATAATGTATATATAGGTTTATATTATAAATAGGAAGTTTTTAATTTAATAAAAGCTATATATTCAAATTGTAATATATATGAATATATATATTGTGATTTGAAATTGTGTTTTAAAATTAATATAGAGATTATCAAAACTAATGATTAAAAATGTTTTCCATTTGAAATGTATATATTTATATATATATTAGAAATGGGAAAAATTATATTGTTTTGAATTTAATAAAGTGTTTTCAAACTTTAATATATATATAATTTGTAATTTGAAATTTTAATCTGACTTAATACTTTTAAAAATGATATTTGAGATTTAAAATTTTAATAACAAAGATAATTTCTTATTTAATATAGATACATATATATTTTAGACTTGAGTTTTAAAAAAAGATTTAAATTTAAAAGTTCAATTGTTTTAATATTCTTTCATTTTAAAATTCAAACATAAGGCAAAATTGTTTTGTGAAAATAAATGTAGAGTTAAAATAAATTTCTCAAACATTTAAACATATGTTATATAAATTGAATCAAAAGAATAAGTTATTTGTTAATAATTTTTTACATGAATTCACTTTTGTGTATTTATTTAAAATCTAAAAGCTTATTTATATAAGATAAAAACATTTTATAATAATATAAATATTACATAATTACTTATATATAACTTAAATAAATTATAAAATAAGAAAGTAACATTTGTAAATTATTAATAAAATATTAAAAACACTTGTAAGTATATTAATATATGTTAATGACACTTGTAAATCATTGTACATAGGTGTAAGATAACTAAGGCCTTAATGGGACAAATGTCAAATTCTCTTGAAAAATTTAATATAAAATCAAATTGTAAAATAAGAACATGAGTTTTAATCTTCAGCTAAAATCTTTCTTTTTTCCAACCAAAAGGAATGCAAAACAAAGATCAAAAGAAAGAAGAAAAACTGTAAAAAAATCTGAAAATAAAAGCAAGAAAATCTGGAATCACAAAAAATCAAAGGGCAAGGGAAATTCAACATAAACCTTCAGCTTTTCAAATTCAATCAAGCAACAAGATTGTTTTCAACATTAATGCAATCAGGATTGATCAACAAGAAAAACAGAAATAAAGCAACAAGATTAAATTCAGGAGCTAAGAAATTTCAAAGCCTGGAAACAATACAGTTTCTGTTATCTACATATAAGGCGAGTAAATGAAATTTTAAAAACAGTTTTAAATCCTGGTTTCAATTTGTTCTTGTGATGAATATCATGATGTTGATGAAATACTTGAATTAAATTTGATGCATGGTTGAATTATGAATATATGAAGGCCTGTATAGTTAAAATTGTTACTGTGTGCTTATAAACAGTTTCAAATTTCATAATAAATTCAATGACTAAATTTTGAATTCGAATTGGCCTATGATTTGTAAACAAAGGTTGTTTGTAATCAAGTGACATTCCTTCTAAAAATAATTTTAGGTATTTAAAATGAAACATTTGTTCAGGAATTTTAAGTTTACAGTAAAAGTTAAATTGGGTCAAAAATTTATGATTTAACTTTTAAGTTTTGATTTTATAATTGAATTATAAATGGGAAATCATGATTTTTGAGGTATGAATCATGATTTTTAGTTTGGTAATTGAAGAGAATTATCGAGTTGACTATTTTGGGCATTTTGGCCAATTTGCGGCGAACGACGGCGATCTGAGCGTCGTGGTTGAGCATGATGGTTGATGGGAGGTAGGAGTTCATCAAAAAATGCTTTGGGATTTTATAGTTGATTGGGATGGCCGGAAATTGATGAAGTAGGGTTTAACGGCCTGTGTTTTGTTGTCGAAGTTTATTTGGGTTTTGCGGCGACGAGAAGCTACCGGAGTCGAGCGTGAGGGGTTCTAGAGGTGCTGGAGGTTGCGACGTGGCTTCGGGACGGATGGCGTGGCGTCTCGTGTGATGGGTCGGCGGCGGCGTTTGATTTCCCGATGATGTGGTTCAGGGAGTTTGGGGTTAAGGGTGAATTTTTGATTCTCGATCGAATCGAGATTTCTGGGTTGCGCGTATGGTTGTCGTGGTCGAGTGCGACGTATTGGAGGCCGGAATGGAGTTCATCGTTGGCCAGGGGGTTGGTGCATGTTGACGTGCACGGTTTCGTGCATCGGTATTTTGGGTTTGGAAGAAGATGAGGGGAGCTCAAAGTATTCTTCGTGTATGTGATGTTTTGGCTCGAAGCAGGAGAAGGGTTTGGGAAAACTCGGGACATACTCGGATACTGGCAGTGTTTTGCTCGGGTTTTAATATTGAGCAGGATCTTGTTTTGTACAGCAATGTTTTTAAAGGTTTTGAAAACAAAAGAAATTTGACTTTGTAAATAATTAAAGTTTTAAAACAAAAGTAAAACAAGTTTTACTTATAAAACTAATTGGTTTCAAAATTAAATTTTAAACAAGTTTTATATATATTAAAATATGAAAGTTTTTAAATAAAATAAGTGGATTTTTGAAATGATGTTTGTACTAAATTTATTTAATAAATTTGAAAAGTTTAAAGATTTAAAAGTTTAATTTGAATGTTTTTAAATTATTTTAATTATAATTGATTTCTAATATATGTTATTTTAAATAAGGTTTAATGATTACGATTTAGTTATCAATTATAATAAAGATTTATCTTTAGTAATTAAAAGTATGGTTAATTTAAAGATAAACAAATATATGAAGATAATTAAGATAATTCAATTATTATTAATAATTAAAGTGTTATTGGTTAATATAAATGATTTAAATAAGATAACGATTTTCTTAGTTAAGGATCTTTTAATATAAGAAGTTAAAGATTTTTTTTTAAAAACTTAAATGATTAGTTAAATAATTAATTAAGTAATAAATAAGTGATTAATTAAAGATAATCACTTATGATTTAATTTGGTTAAATTACTTGGTGAAGTAATTAAGTAATTAATTACTGGAGGTAATTAAGTAAAAGGAAAATTATTTAACAAAGTAATTAGAGGTTAATTACTTTATGAAAGTAATTAGTGGAAGTGATTAAAGGGTTAATCACTTGTGTTATTAATTTAAGAATTAATTAATATAATTAATTAAAGGTTTAAATTAATTGAAGACTAATTAATTAATGTAAGGATTAAGAGAATTTAATAATGCGATTAATTACTTGTTAAAGTAATTAATTAAGAAGAAATTTAATTAATGAAAGTTATAATTAATTAATGGAAATAAATAATTAATTGTTAATTAATAATTAAAGAATAATTAATCTATAATTTAGTTTTTGATTACCAAATGTAATTAAAAAGTAATTAATAAAATGCGATTAATTAAAGAGTAATTAATCAAGTGTGATTAATAAAAAGGTAATTAATCAAGTATGATTAATTATAAATGATAATTAAGAAATAATTATCAGGGTAATTAAGTAATAATTAATCAAGTGTGATTAATTTAAAAGGGCAATTAAGAGAAAGTTACTGTTATCCCGCTTTTTGGCAAAGCCGTGATACCAAAAGATCGATTGAAAACAGAGGACAGTTCGTCTCAAAGATTGGTCATACTATGCTTCACTATGGATATTGCTAGATTTTGTCCGAGTCCAGATTGGGCTACAATTGATAGGACATGTCAAGAAAGATCATAGAAGTCAACATCTTAAATTTCAAGTCAATCTGAGTTCATACGCTCGAGTTATGATCGATTCAAGTTGGAGGAAATAACCCTAAGATCGAATCCATCAGGAGAGCATGACTTCGAACCCATCGGCTTCCTCTTACTTCGAATCCATGGTACTACGTCACTTCGTATCCTTCAGGATGAAGACCTTCGAATCCAATAGGGCAAAGTACTTCGAATCCATGCAGAAGAGTCACTTCGACTCCATCCTGTAACCTCGCTGCGACTCCATCCTGTAACCTCGCTTCGACTCCATCCTGTAACCTCACTTCGACTCCATCCCATGACTTGCCTCGAAACCATTCAGTTGGGAAGCCTTCGTATCGATCAACTATGGAATACCCTGATCGATACGAAGGAACATCCATTCTATTGATTCGAAGGAACATAACTTCGAATCCACTACTTCGAATCCACTAAGTCAAGGCGGCTAAAAACCATGGATGCGACCGAGCAAACTCGAAGACAAAGCAGGATCAACCCGAGAGGCATGCGCCGCGTCACCATTCGCACGCGCAAGCCATCGATTCGACCCTAATCGATTCGAAGGAGATCGATTCGAACGAGACACATCAACCGAAAATGCAATCTTGAATCGATCATAACTCGAGATCTACTAGTCTAAATGCTGTGAAATTTTCACAGGTTCTTACGAACACGCTGAAGAATGTCCATACCAAAAATTCACCTCGATTGGACGCTTTCTTGATCGATTCGAACCTGAGTTCGAATCGATCCCAAAGTGGGCCCGGATTTCCAGAATCCGGGCGTGTGGGCCACCTCACGTGCCAGAAGCGGTCTCCTCGAATTTCAAGCGAAATATCAGCCTCCTACACCTATAAATAAAGCCCCTGGTCATTCAGAAAGGGGAGGGGAGAATTCTGGGAGATAAAGCACGCCCGGACGCTGCCAGAATCACTTCATATCATCATAGCTGACATTGATTTCGAATTTCCAGTTGTAACTCACTGTTGATCGCTGTAACAACTTGTAATCATTTAAAGATAATCAATAAAACGTCAAAATACTTCACAGTGGACGTAGGCAACACGCTGAACCACTATAAATCGCCTGTCTACGCTTTTACATTACTGTTGATTGGAGTTTTTGTTAGATAATATTTGTTTTGAATTTACATTCTTCATTATTATCTCTTCTATGACTCCCGAAGAGTGTGGTGACCAATTTTGGTGCAAACACTTTGGTGCTTTCACCGAGAAAACCCAGATTTTCTCCTGCTCTTTGGATCTGTCATCGATACCGGATTGAATAAATCTAAGAGAGAGATCCGGATCACCAACTCCAAGTTCCTTCCCTTCTATGCAAGATGCTGCTGGATACCCGGAACCATCAGGTCTAATTACCCGACAGGAGTTGCAGTTACTACTCCAAGAGCTGACTCAGAGTCGGCAACAATTAGCAGAACAGCTATGCGCTAACACCGAGCTGATCAACCAACTGGATCGTCATAAGCGAAAGAGATCCAAGAGAGACCATGCTTCTCACTCATCCAACGAAAGCTCTTCCTCTTCTGATTATCATAATCAATCTCCACGACCCCGGCTAGATGGGAGTCACATGCCAGCCGCTGGAGATCAACCGGCAATGACTGTTGGACAACTGAGAGTTGGTCCATCAGCCAGCCTCCAAACCGGACCTTCCTCCCAAGGATGTGCCGTTCCTCGTCAGCATGGACGTACTCCTGAACCATACGTCCCAGGGGACTATGAGCCAAGAAGACAAGACTTGGACCGTCGACAACATCCAGTCCAACCCCAAAGTATGGAACGTAACCACACCCCGGTACAAGCCACGCAAAACGGGCAAATGCCGGATCTTTCAACTATGATACGTTAGATGATCCGTGAAAGCCGAGGACTCACGAATGACGATTGGGAAGCTTCCCGGAGTCACACTCCTTTTACGAATGACATTCTTACTGCTGAACCCCCACGGCGATTCATAATGCCAACTCTACCCACGTATGAGGGGAATTCCGACCCCAACCAGCATATTCTGAAATATGAATGGTCGATGACCGCTGCCAGAGCCGACGATGCAGTAAAGTGTCGTAGTTTCCCCATATCCTTGGGGGGCATCGCTACCATGTGGTTTACTCGACTGCCACCTCGATCCATCTCTTCATTCGGCCAGTTGGCCACGAAATTCGTTGAGCAATTCCGCATGCACGTCGCAAGGCCAAAAGATGTCAACACTCTGTCCAGCGTCACCCAAGCTCCTGGAGGGACGCTCAGACACTACTTAGAGAGATTCCATACTGCATGTGCGGAGGTCAGCAATCACGATAACTCCATCCTTATGGCGTTAACCAAGGGGATCGACCCCGATTCCGAGTTTGGCAACTGGTTAGCTGGAAAACAACCTGCATCATTGGACCGTTTCCACGCCAAGGCGGCTCAATTCCTGAGAAGAGAAGACGCGAAACAGACTAGGAAGCAAACTGATACAGGACCAAGTACGGAAGGAATCCAAAGCAATGTTACAATCAAACAGTCCGGTGAGAGCTCTGGAAAAGTCCTGTTGAACGTTAAAAACAAACAAGCTCGGCGAAGAGAGAGCGTGAATCAAATTAAAAAACGAGATCAAAATCGTGGCCCGCAGCGCAAGAATCCAATGTTTGAGAGTTACACTCCTCTGAATACATCACTAGAGGACTTATATTTACAAACCCGTGATACAATTCAGTATAAAAAACCTGCACCAAGACCGTCGTAAGAGAAGCAAATCCAAATGGGAAAGTTTTATAGGTTCCATGAAAGCTACGGGCACAATACACACGAGTGTCGTCACTTACAAGATCTCGTCGAGAAATTGATTAGAGAAAAGAAGCTGGAACAGTTTGTTCAGACGTCGCAGCCGGGAGAAGCGGGCCCATCAAATCAAAGTAATGAATCCAATCATCTGATGCAGGAAGACTCCACCCCCATCGGCTGGAGGTTAGTAGTAAATGCTGTTGGAGGTATCCCTCATCCAACAAAGCGAAGCTGGGATGAGATGAAGTCATACGCCAGTCCTACTAGGCATGCGGATGCTGCAAGCTGTAGACATTTGAAAGATAGAGTTCTGATCAAACGACAGAAAGCAATGACTGACGACATCGTATTTCAGTGTAGTGATGACGATAGAATCATAGTCCCGACTACCGATCCACTAGTTATATCAGCTCAGGTAGGCCATGTGTGGATGAAAAGGATTCTGGTTGACAGTGGAAGTTCCGTGAATATAATATTTAAGCGAGCCTACGACCAAATGAATCCAAATGCCAAAGACTTGAAACCATGCCGATCCAGTATTCGCGGCTTCGACGGGAGCGCGGCCATACCCGTTGGAGAACTAAAAATACCGATGGAGTTGGGAACAGGACAGCGCTGCAGAATCCGGACGTTGCGATTCGTGGTGATGGACATAGATTCACCGTACAATGCTTTCTTAGGCCGACCAGCCCTTGCTGAATTCAGGGCTGTTATCGCCCCATGGCGACTAACCTTAAAATTCCCCACTGACAAAGGAGTTGGTGTTGTTATGGGAGACCAGGCCGACTTAAGAACTGTCATCCTCCGAAATCGAGTTTCCCGGTCGCACGATGTCAATGATCAACCCCAAACCTTCAAAATTGGTGATTTCGTCTACGGAAGAGTACACTCAACACCATCGCACGTGAAACCAACGTGGGAAGGGCCATGTGTAATTGAACAAAAATTCGGGGATGACCTATTCTTGCTGTCGACATTGGGCGGTCCTATTTTGCCAAGAGCCTGGAGAAGGGAGAAGCGAGAACCTTCGCCATTGCTACGCATGGCAGCTTTATTCGATCTATGAATACTTAACAATTTTCTTTACATTCTGAAGTTTGAACTTGTAATAAGGCACGGACTTTGCCATATTTTCTTATTTCAGCAATAAATTATTATCTCTTCAAGCTAGAACTGTGATTCACCAAATGCAACGTTCAACAACCACGACACACGAAGAGCTAAATTCCATCAAACAATGGAATTTATTCAAATAGCGTGTGACTGTGATACGACCGGCCACTCACTAAGTGAAACCCCAGCTCGGGGGCAAGCTATCACATCAAAGGCTCAACAGGACCAACACACGACAGTCCTACAACTGACTCCAACTTCCCAGAGTGCGAATTGGAGTATAAACATTCAATAATTCGTTCCCAGAGTGCGAACGGACTCCAACTTGCCAGAGTGTGAATTGGAGTATAAACATCCAACAACTCGTTCCCAGAGCGCGAACGGACTCCAACTTCCCAGAGTGTGAATTGGAGTATAAACATTCAATAATTCATTCCCAGAGCGCGAACGGACTCCAACTTCCCAGAGTGTGAATTGGAGTATAAACATTCAATAACTCGTTCCCAGAGCGCGAACGGACTCCAACTTCCCAGAGTGCGAATTGGAGTATAAACATTCAATAACTCGTTCCCAGAGTGCGAACGGACTCCAACTTCCCAGAATGCGAATTGGAGTATAAACATTCAATAACTCGTTCCCCGAGCGCGAACGGACTCCAACTTCCCAGAGTGCGAATTGGAGTATAAACATTCAATAACTTGTTCCCAGAGTGCGAACGGACTCCAACTTCCCAGAATGCGAATTGGAGTATTAACATTCAATAACTCGTTCCGAGAGTGCGAACGAACTCCAACTTCTCAGAGTGTGAATTGAAGTACAAACATCCAATAAATCGTTCCCAGAGTGCGAACGGACTCCAGCTTCTCAGAGTGCGAATTAGAGTATAAATATAGATTGCAGGTTCCCGGAGCGCGAACCGAAGCATCCATGCTAACTCCAACTTCTCAAAGCGCGAATGGAGTATAAACATAGATTACAGGTTCCCAGAGTGCGAACTCAAACATACATGCTATCTCCAAGTTCGCAGAGTGTGAATTGGAGCATAAATACCAAGTCAAAGTTCCCGGAGTGCGAACTGAAGTATCAATACTATCTCCAAGTTCCCAAAGCGTGAAGTGGAGTATAAACATCAATTCCAGGTTCCCGAAGCGCGAACCATGTTACAAACATCGATAACTCTCAAATTCCTGGAGTGCGAACCGGATTATCGACCTCAAATTATCCTAAGTCCCTAGAATGTGGACATGTGCTTAAGATTCGCAATAAGTGCGATCAACCATCAAAATACAAATATTGTTCCCCGAAACCGGGGGGCAGAAAAGCTAAGTGTTAATCACTAACCAAAGTGATACAATGTCCGAAGTTCAACCCATTCATCGGCCACAACTTGCGACCAAGATTTTCAGACTTGGCAAATAAAACAAACCCTACTTGACGGTAAAAACACCACAAGTACACCGGACTGAAAACAAAACACTACAAACACTTAAGCACAAAAGAAATGAGAATTGAAACAAAGAAATTGAATTTTATTTCCACTAACTGTATGTGAAGATTCATGTACAAGTTCTTTCAAAAAATTCCTACCAGTAGGGGGCCAAGCCTGCATCTATACATAGCCTATGAAAGGAAAATAAGAGTGACTTCCTAAGCCGCCAAAAATGCACTAGAAGGAATCATCTACTTCTTCTTCTTCGGTTTCCTCTTCAACGCGGAACCACCGGAGTCACTAGCAGTCTTCCGCTTCAACCCCGTACCCTTAGGCGGATCTTCCTCTGACGAGGGCATGATATCAATATACTCCTCCGAACTTGAACTTAAAGGAATATTCCCTTCCCGAGGAGTCGGAGGGGTCGGGTCTACCATCGGGGGAGGAACGGGCGCGCTGGTTCCGACTAGCGTATCCCCAGAAGATGTCACCGCAAGAGGAGTGGGATCAACCGCCGTCGTAGCACATTCAGAATTACCGCCGTGTGCTGCCGCTTTCATCTCCGCTTCGATTTGGGCGAGTATCTCAACCTCACGAGCAGCACGAGACTCACGATAGGTGGCAGTAGACTGTGACGATGCAATAGAAGCAGGTGGGAACGTGCCGAGAACAAATGGCATGTCAACAAAGGGGTCATTGTGCTGGCTCAAGAGTTCATTCATCATCTGTTCATCGAAAGTAATTGAAGCCCCCTGTGTCACCTCAGTCGGCACGGCTATCGTCGTGGCGATTGCTTCAGTAATGATGGCCTCCTGTTCTTGATGTGGCTCTTGGACTGCAGGAGGCACCGTCGATGTTACTTTATTCACTGAGCAAGAAAGAAAAGAAGTGTCAGAACATGATTCTATACAAGTACTTCAGTTCGAACACATAGTAGATTTGTGCAGAATACCTTCCTCAACTTGACTTGTAGCTGACTGAGCAGCTTCAGAAGAATGCTCCCTGATGGGAGATAAGCGTGGCTGCTCAGGGTCGTAGCCTGGGACCAACTGTGGCTCAATCGCTGGGGTAGGCTCCGTTCCAGATGAAGTGATCATCTCTGAACTTGTAGATGGATGCGCAACGCCAGACCCTTCACCAACTTCCAAGTGTTGGGTACCCAGCTTCTCTCTAGCATGAGAGACCGTGAAATCATGGAGAACCTTCTTCTCATCATCAGTCAATATGCGGTTCTCCAACTCAAATTCATCAAAAACTTCGCCTGGATGTGATACTTTCTCTTCTTCAAATAGTAAATTCTAGGCGTTGAACAAATGCGTCGGAAAATCATCAAGCCATGTCAGATTTCTGTGCCTCAGCACATTAGCATTATAAGTGACGAGAAGTTCTTCTATCTCTGTCTCCAGCTTAGTCTCTACTTGACGAACTTTCTCATCGACTTCGGCTTCTGTCTCGCGGACCTTCTCCAAGGCCGCATCTCTCTCTTTCCGAAATTCCACCGCTTGGTCACACGCTTCCTGTGCAGAAACGTTAGCGGTGTCTCTTTCCTTCACAATCTCTGCAACTTTGGCCTTGAGCTCATTCAGCCCTTTCACGGCCGCATCCCACTCAGCAGTCATGATGGTATTTCGGTGGCCCATGTCTTCCACCATAGCGTAATGTTCACGCTTCATCCTATCCATCGCTGCCTGAGCCTCATCTGCTCTTCTAAGAGCCTCAATCTCCGACTTTCGGGAAGATTCGGCCTCACTGCCGAGCGCCTGAATGATGCGGTCCTTTTGACCAAGTTCTTTCTCCAACTTCTCGATCATGGCCGCTCGATCAAAGGCCACTTTCGATGCTTTCTTAGCGGTCTTCGACCACTCTTGATACTGGAAGAATACGTCCGAGAGATAATCGTGCATCATAGGAGCAACTGTCGACGGTATCCTCTTCAGATGCAGGGGAAAAATGAACCCGTCAAAACAAATTTCAGGAAATTCTTTCCTCAGTCGAGCAAGCCTAACCGCTCCTTCCCTCGAAGGCTCCGTCAATGTCTGTTCTGTTGACGGGGAGGCCGCAATCTCCGTTCTGCGGTGAGTATCAGACCTTGGTGGTTGGGAAGGCGGCTTGGGACGTGAAATTTCTGGAGGCGGTGCGTGAGCCCTAGGAGGTGGCGTACGAGATCGAGATCGCCGCCTATATTCTTTTTCTCTGTCAGAGCACTCGTGGTTCGAGCGCCCATAGTCATAATCTCTGTCTCCTTCCCTCCTATAGGACTCGTAATACGAAGAAGACTGGCGTTTCATACGGAGACTGCCAAGCATCGAACCTCTGCCAGACATAGTACCTGCAAAACATAAAGTGAAATTAGTAATCTCTCACAGTGAACGTATTATACTTAAAAATCGTGTAGTGCCGTGAAGTGTGAATGTGGGTGCAACCCCCCGACCAACCAGATGTGTCAACCGCACCAGTGGGCAGAGACTCGCTCAAAACTTAGGCTTCAGAAAATTCTTCCAATCCGGCATCGTGCTGAAAGGTCACATGATCTGGAATTGGAATATCGGTGAGCCCCTCATAAAGATTTTCAGTTCTTGAAGGATATGACTCCGAAATTCTAACCCCGGGAGCGGATCGAGCCGTGACAACTGATTTCCATCTTCCCTTTTTAAGTGGCTTAACAACGGCTGCCTTTCCTTTTCTTTGTTCTTCGGTATCTTGAGCTACATCCGCAGATCCACCCAAGGGCTCGTCGTCTGTATGAGTTCTCTCCGAGTCAGCCTCCTTAATTATGACAACCTTAGGTTTTTTTCGTTTGACTCGTTCTTTCGAGACGGTTCTTAAGACACCGTCAAGCATTGTACTCTGCCTCCACTCAATCAACCCAAGGATTCTGAGATTACTATCTGTCAGTAGCAACTCAATGTTCCTCTCTTCGCTTGGGATTCCTTGAAATACCCGAACTATCTCTTTGAAACGCTCACCTTCAGGTCGCTGAATTACGGCTGAAAAAAGAAAAGAGACGTGAGTTCGACTTCAAATACATCAGTTCCATCGACTACCCGAAAAGATAGCAATACTTACGTCTAAATAGCCATCGTCGAGCGAACCCTGGGGGGCATCTGACATAAAACCATTCTGTCCTGAAGTAGCTTAGTCTTGTCCAAGCCCCCGTGATCACTTGGCAATTTCTTACAGCCTCCAAGAATGTGAAAGATGGACTATCGGCCCGGCTCTTGAAGTTAAACAAGTATCTGATCTCGATCGAAAGTGGCGGTCGATGGAGATATTCCATAAATGCAATGAACATGCTATTGAGCGACGCGTTTACGTTCGGGTGCAGTTGAGAGGGGGCGATCCTCAAAAACGACAATACTTCTCTTATATACTGGTTGAACGGAGGGAGTGTCCCAGCTACGCACGCGTGGCGATTGAATGCAGTATATCCCTCCGGTGGATTGTGCGGTCTATCGTTTGGCCCCGGCAGTAGCACGTCATCCAGCGACAAGCCATGCCTTAAACATATTCTTCCTAGCATGTCTTCTGAAATGTTAGACGGAACAGAATCTGATGGGTTACTAATGAAGGATGCGTCAGGTAACTCGTCCGGAGCTGGACCAATAACTTCAATCTCAATCTCCGGTACTTCAAGCACGGGAGGGACTGAACTTTGAGTTTCTTGCGGTTGCGAACTTGAAGTTTCCATAACTAGCTAACTCACGAGAAATCATCATTAGATGCTAAAAAGCCCGTGCATTCCCCGGTGTAAAGTGCATGAGTCGTGTAGTGCAGTGCATTACTTGAGCAAATTCTATGGAATAAACTGTAGCATATGAACGACAAAACTCTGAAAACCAAACCGGAAATGACCGTCATCGCTGACCATCACAACCGTGCCATCCACTTGCAAACAATCGACCCAAGTTGAAGTTCGTTAACATTTTTGTTAAGTTACAGTTCCATCGGCGAGCTTCGAAAGGTAGTCCAATATGCAGTTCTACTGTCAAGTTCAATCATGCAAAACAGAAGCTCGGTGGAGTCAAGTATTTTTATGTGCAAAAAATTCTCTAAAGTTCATTTAATATCAACTTGGAACCGGTCGTCGCAGTTCAAATTCGTATCGAATCGAAGAAAAATCATCAACCATGTTCAAATCAATACGCTTCGTATCGATAAATTTTGAATCGATACACTTCGTATCGATCGCGTTCGACTCGATACATTTCGTATCGATCAGTTCGAAACGGTGAGTTTCGAATCCATCCAGTTCGAAACGATGAGTTTCGTAACGATCCAGGGCACGCCATGCTGTATCGATTCGAGGACACCGGCTCCGCTTCGATCGCTGTTCTCATATTCGTATCGATACGAAGTCGCATGATTTCCTTCGATTCGAAAGCGCCACAACTCCTTCTCCAAAACAGGGTCTCGACTCCATGGCCACGCATCCATCCACAAACTTGCTCCCGTTTGTCCAGATATTAAAGTTATCAATACCGACCGTGAAAGCAAGGAGGATGGATTAAGATCTTCGAGTTTCATCGTTCTAAACACGATACTACCCACTAAATTAGCTGATTTTAATGTTTAACTTAGGAGAATCGAAGAACTGGATCAATTCGAAGACGTGACAAACTGCTCTCGAAAGCTTCGAATCGATGCAAGGGCACAGAGAGTGAGAGACAAACAGTAAAAGTAAAAAGTGAAAAGATGGCCAAGTGAGAAGTATTTATAGGAGGCCATAGAAGAACCGAGACGATTCGCCTCCCAGTAAAACTTGACCAGTCGCAACCAGTCAAAACACCATCGGTTCGAAAGCGCCGTTCGAACCCATTTGCCTGAGGCCTTGTCGATGCGAAGTTACCCTCACACTTCATCGATACGAAGTGTATAACTAACGCTGTGCAGAGGACATTGAGCGCCATCGATGCGAAGCGCACAGAGAGCACATCGACTCGAAGCCCCTGTTGACATCAACAAACTCACAACTCCATCCACAACCTACCGATACGAACGACGACTTCGTATCCATCAATACCTATCGATACGAACGGCGATTTCGTATCCATCCTTTCTCATCGGTACGAATAGGCGATTCGTACTCATCCACGCCATCGATACGAATGTCAATTTCGTACCCTTCATAGCATAAGCATACTTCTTCAATACGAATGTTGATTTCGAATCCATCGATGCTCATATCCATCGATTCGAAATATTACGTTCGCGCAACACAAAGTTGACTCCTTCAACCTTCTATATCGGTTCAGGAGAGGATCGATACGAAGGGACTTTTCAAAACAACCATCAAGCGTTTTCTCAACTCAAATTTCCAAATCGATTCAGGAGAGAATCGATACAAAATTCAACAACAAACAAAACTAACAATGACTCATGGACGCACGACGTTAACAAGGGTCGAACTAACATATATGCATATATGTCAGACTAACATTCGATTTTAAACATTCACAGGGATCGAATATTCATCTGGTTACGATTACAACAACCAACAGCCAGGCACTATTCTACTGCAATTAATCATATCAAATCAAGGTTACAACCTTCGACAAAAAAGCAATGATTGTTAAGAGAGAAACCGCATCTTATCAAAGCACGTCATGTTCCACAAGATGTACTTTGGGGGGCAAATGTTATCCCGCTTTTTGGAAAAGCCGTGATGCCAAAAGATCGATTGAAAACAGAGGACAGTTCGTCTCAAAGATTGGTCATACTATGCTTCACTATGGATATTGCTAGATTTTGTCCGAGTCCAGATTGGGCTACAATTGATAGGACATGACAACAAAGATCATAGATGTCAGCATCTCAAATTTCAAGTCAATCTGAGTTCATACGCTCGAGTTATGATCGATTCAAGTTGGAGGAAATAACCCTAAGATCGAATCCATCAGGAGAGCATGAGTTCGAACCCATTGGCTTCCTCTTACTTCGAATCCATGGGACTACGTCACTTCGTATCCTTCAAGATGAAGACCTTCGAATCCAGTAGGGCAAAGTACTTCGAATCCATGCAGAAGAGTCGCTTCGACTCCATCCTGTAACCTCACTTCGACTCCATCCTGTAACCTCGCTTCGACTCCATCCTGTAACCTCGCTTCGACTCCATCCTGTAACCTCACTTCGACTCCATCCCATGACTTGCCTCGAAACTATTCAGTTGGGAAGCCTTCGTATCGATCAACTATGGAATACCCTGATCGATACGAAGGAACATCCATTCGATTGATTCGAAGGAACATAACTTTGAATCCACTACTTCGAATCCACTAAGTCAAGGCGGCTAAAAACCATGGATGCGACCCAGCAAACTCGAAGACAAAGCAGGATCAACCCGAGAAGCACGCGCCGCGTCACCATTCGCACGCGCAAGCCATCGATTCGACCCTAATCGATTCGAAGGGGATCGATTCGAACGAGACACATCAACCGAAGATGCAATCTTGAATCGATCATAACTCGAGATCTACTACTACAAATGCTATGAAATTTTCATAGGAGCTTACGAACACGCTGAAGAATGTCCACACCAAAATTCAACTCGATTGGACGGTTTCTTGATCGATTCGAACCTGAGTTCGAATCGATCCCAAAGTGGGCCTGGATTTCCAGAATCCGGGCGTGTGGGCCCCCTCACGTGCCAGAAGCTGTCTCCCTGAATTTTAGGAGAAATATCAGCCTCCTACACCTATAAATAGAGCCCTTGGTCATTCAGAAAGGGGATGGGAGAATTCTGGGAGATAAAGCACGCCCGGACGCTGCCAGAATCACTCCATATCAACATAGTTGACATTGATTTCGAATTTCCAGTTGTAACTCGCTGTTGATCGCTGTAACAACTTGTAATCATTGAAAGAGAATCAATAAAACGCCAAAATACTTCACAGTGGACGTAGGCAACACGCCGAACCAATATAAATCGCCTGTCTACGCTTTTACATTACTGTTGATTGGAGTTTTGTTAGATAATATTTGTTTTGAATTTACATTCTTCATTATTATCTCTTCAACGACTCCCGAAGAGTGTTGTGACCAATTTTGGTGCAAACAGTTACATGGTATAATTAAGAAGTAATTAATCTAGATGATTAATTAATATTGTGATTAAGGAATAATTACTTAAAGTAATTAAGTAATAATTAATCAAGGGAGATTAATTAAAGTGGATAATCAAGTGATGTTTAGTTAATTAATTTATAATTAATACTGAATAAGTAAGTTGGATTGATGATAATCCAAGTGATTAAGTAAGGAATTAGTTTAACTAAGGATTAACTAAATTAATTAAGTTTGGATCAAACCTTGTTTATGGATGATTAATGATTGTTGATAAATATCATTGGATGAATTAATGATATTGGATGATATTGGATGTCATTAGTGATATGTTGTGATTTGAATGTGATATATCTAAGATGTGATATATATGCTGCTTTGTGATATGTGTGGATGAATTTGATAATAATGAATTATCTATCTGTGTGTTATAAATCATCCATTTATGTTAAGTGATATTTTGAATATCTACTGTTTAAACCCTTAAGTACAACTTGGACATTAAAATGGCGTTTTGGATTTGGTGAGACCGGGATCGGGTTTTATATCCGAAAACCACATCGATCCAAATTAACGTTAGGTCGTAAATCCAAGTGAAGTGAAGACTCGAAGTGTAAGAACTATATATCGTTATAACTCCGAGGGTGATTCCAGAATGAGTTTAACGAAGGTAGTACTTTCAGTTTCGAGATGAAGATTCAGAGTGCAAGGGCTATTGTCGTTAACTCTGAGGGTGATTCCAAAATGAGTGTAACGAGATAATGCCTTCGGTTCCGTTCAAACCCGGAATGGACTTGTATGGATTGAATGCTTTCAGGACATCGTCAGGTGGACGATGAGCATTCTAAGATAAATGTGTCCTATCAAGGTAATCGCAGCCTATAGCCTCATCAACCGGGAATGGATAAAACAGGGGAGGTGCAACAAGGTTAAGTGGGTCATGCCCAAGTAGGACGAGATTTACCCCTGTCTATATGTCCCTTTTTATTTCGGCTGTGTGGGCAGTTGGATCTGCAGCCAACTGTAGGGTTGTCTTGTTCGGGACTGTTCAGCAAGGAATGGTTCCGGCCTTGTGTTGCAGGGGACTGGGAGTAATCCTCGGTACGGTGATCTAGGCCACGTACTATGACGGGCGGTACCCCAGTAGCCCTGCCATTGATGGAAACCCATTCTTCCTACGAGACCCTACGGTTTTGTTTGTATTACCCACTTTTGTGGCTAGTAGCTGGAATTTAATAGATGTAACAATTTCGGCTATTTCTTATTTATTTGAAAACCCTAGACACTATTATAATATCACTGGATTTCCTATCAAATGTTTTGGTTAGCGTAAGGCCAAATTTTTTCCATGCTTATGTGTGGGAAGTCTTACGTGATACCTTTCTTTTCAAAGGATTTTCTAAAGTTAAGCAATTTTAAACCGTTTACTCACACCAGACCCCTGTTTGACCCGAGTGTTTATTTTCTGTTTTATTAAACTCTTGGGTACTCATATTATGTATGAGTAGTCAAGTGATTCAGGTTATCCTTGACGAATTTTGGAGGAGCTTTGGAGCAGGAGGCTTCATCATGTAGATATATTCATAGAGCTTCCGCTGTGGTGTTATTCTGTAGGGATGTTCTTGTATTGTATATTAGACTGAAATGTTATAACTGTCTAAATTGAGATGTATAGTTGAGTACTCTGATGTATATGATACTATATATATGTTATATATTATATTTCATTCGTTCCGCAGTGATATTCTGATGTGTTGTTTTTCTTTCTTCTCTTTCTTTTCTTCTTCAATCCCTTTCTTTCTTAAATAGTGATGCGTCTTTCTGGTGATAGAAAGTTGGGTCGCTACAAATTATTACTTAACTATAAGTAATTTTGTGTACAAAATGCCTATCATGTGAAAATATGTTTATGATGATGATGTTATTATATGTTCAATTTTGCATCTTGATCATTTGATATTGCATATGTAAATTTTTGCATTCTCACTTATATGTTATTACTCAACATTTATGACCTTGGGTATGGGGAAGTGATGATCTGATAGGGTTGTTCCAATAACGTGCATGATCAGACTAAAAGTCCCGAGTGAGCAGAATCACATCCAAGAGACCGAAAAGATCAAATTGTGTTAGGATGCCCTGAACTGATCAAAAGACACAACTCACTGATATTTTAAAACTATATTTTTAGGTGATGACTAGTGTAGGGTCGTTCCCGATACTCCAATTGTAAGCTCCCGGTTGGTCAGGTTCATGATTCCATTGCATAGGGCTTTGCTAATAGAGAGACTAAAATTTTTGAGTTATGCATTAAAAGAAATCATGGCAGTGACGCTCACCATTGTTCTTCTTCTTTCAATAGAAGTCATTATTATTTCCTCATGTTGGATAGGAGATTTTAGGCTACCTGGTTACTTTTTGGCTAGAGTCGCCCATATAGTTTTTAATTGGCATGTGAAAACTAATAGGTTCATGGTGACTCTAGACGGTGGACTACTTTTATTTAATTAGGGTGATTATGTGAATGCGTGACTCTTCGACCCTAGTGTTGGCCTATATATGTTGACCCATCATGCATGAAATTGACATTATGATTATGTTCTAATCATTTTTTTATAGGATATGCTATGGTTGGAATATTGTTTGATAAGATATTGGGTAGGGAAAACCCATTAAGTGCTTCAATGCCGTGGTCTCATTATTTATACTTTTGGTTTGAGATGGAATAATAATATTCACACTAGACTTTTCTTAACATGAAGTTTTTGATTTCTCCCTAAACTCTCAAGTACTCAATTAAAATCTGATAGGCTAAGAGTAGGGTATTCAGATTCAGACGAATAAGCTTCCGAAGACATGTAGGAGGCAAGCTATATTAGAGTTTATTTTCATTGTTCATTTTTAACTGCTTTTTTTATTTTTGATTATATATAATGATGTGTTTTATAACCTTCTAAGTAGTTATAACTCTGATCATCTGATGGGGAATCGTTACTTGTCGCTCTTGGAATTATATTTGCATTTATTATATTTTATCTGAACGATGTAACTACGAGGTTATGTAACTAAAATGTAACGAACGGATGATAGTGTTTTTTAGAAATTTGCAAATTCCTATGCTCTTGATCTTAATAATACAATAACTAATCTCATTTTACCACTGGAAAGTAATATTAAGGATGACCGCAACATTATTAGTATCTATTTTCAAGCCTCAAAATGAAGGATGTTACAACTTGGTATTAAAGCATGGGTTTATATAAAGTTAATAAGGTTTTTGAAAAATATAAACCAAACGAAATAGAAAGAATAAAGTTTGGGAATGTGATAGTGTGATGACAACATACGCATTATTTGATACACATCATACACACACACATACATAAATACATATAAGCACATATGTCTATTTATAATTCCCATGTCTTTAGAACAATCTAGTGTACCTTATAAAGACTTCTATGCAGATTATGAGAGGTGGATACCGGAAGTGAAAGACTTAACTTGGTTGGAGGAAGCATAAAAACTAATGGAAATGATTGTCCTAGCGCTAGTAATGCTAATCGAACTACGTCCGCTAATGCTAGTGTGGGTGCTGGAACCATAACAGTTTACGTGGTAACAATGTACTAGTTCTTAGTGAACCTAATGCAAGCCGGAGCAGTAGCTAGATTGATTGAAGGGAGACCATTTATGGGTATGGATAATGCTATCAAATTCCCAAGGCAATAAAAGAAGGTTCTTTTTTAAAAATGGAGTTATGAAAGGTGGAGTTCCCAAGAAGGGAAGTCATAGGTGACTTGCCACTAGTGTGGAAAGAAATAGCACTTTTCTAATGAGTATCGTTCCAATGAAGGCAAGAAGGTTGGTGATAAAAAGAAGTGTGATGTTATAATTGTACAAGAGGGGCCATTTCAAGTGAATGTTTGAACAAGTTAAAGTTTAGGATAAAGGACTTATGCTATAGAACTTACAACTTTTGGACCAACTGTGGAGAAGAAGGGAAAGGCTGAGCTAGGAGGTACACTTCTTATGCATATCATACCTATTAAAGTGTTTTTCGATACTAGAGCATTAGATTACTTTATCGCCAATTTTTTAGCAAATAAGTTAAACCTTGAAATAATCTCTTTGAGGGTTGCAAATTCAATAGGCGACTATGTAACTCTTGAAATGAGATGTGACCGTGTAGAATTTAATCTGTTAGGTCATAAGTTTGCCTACAATTTAGATGTGTTTAATTTTGTGGGTTTTAGGATAATTTGGGTTATGGATTGATTATGTTCATAATGCTAGGATATCTTGTCGAGATAGAGTAATATTCTTAAGACACCCTGATTGCCATGGTCGAATTATATACTCATTATGCTAATCGAGTTTCGATGTATGTGCATTGTTGGGTGGTAATGAAGGCGTGGAGGAAGAAATAAATCACGTTTTTATGGAAAGAGAGTATGCATATATTTTTAAACCAGTTATGAGACTACCACCTAAATGTTCCATAGAGTTTCGAATAGATCCCATTCTGAGAGTTGACTCTTAATTAGACTATTAGCTGAATGACACTTGCTGAAATGGAAGAGTTTAAGGTGCAGCTGGTGGATTTGGAGGGAAGAATTTATTAGACAAGCATTTAACCTTAGGGAGCCACAACAGTGTTCGTGAAGAAACCAAATTGGTTGTGTAGTGATTATAAGAAGCTGAGTAAGAAAACCATAAAAAATAGGTATCCTTTGTCTAGAATGGATGATTTGTTCAATCGATTGAGTGGAGCCAATGTGTTCTCACTGTTGGACGTAGCAGTGGGTTCCTTCAATTGATGGTGGTAGAGGAAAGTATATCGTTAACGGTGTTTCAAATAAGATATGGTTCGTATAAATGGTTAGTCATGCCCATCGAACTAACTAACACACCTTCTTTCATTATAGACTTGATGAGTCAAATCTTTCAAGAGTATTCAAATAGATTCATATTTGTTTTTATTAATGACATTTTAGTATACTCTAAGAATGGATGAGATCATGAAGTTCATCCAAAATTAGTTCTAGATACATTGAGCCCATATTAGCTAAAGGCTAGATTTTCAATATGTCATTTCTGGAAAAGGAAAGTGAAGTTTCTCAAACATGTAGTTCTGGAGAATTGATTTTTTGTGGATCCATCAAAGATCAAAGTTATTGATAGCTAGAAAAGAATCAAGTTTGTAATAGGGATTAAAAGTTTCTTGGGATTTTCTAGCTACAACCGGAGATTCATTAAAGATTTCTTACGTATAGCAGCAACCAATGAGTAAACTAACAATGAAGGATGTAAAATTTGTTTGGACAGATAAATATGAAGAAGCATTTCAAAAGCTAAAGCATTTATTGATCAATGTGCTCATGATGGTTATGCCAAATAGGATTCAAGACTTTGTGGTGTATATGAATGCTTGTGGAACGGAGTTAGGACCTGTATCGATGTAGAGAGGTAGAGTCATTGCCTTTGATTCTTAGCATCTTCGACCATATGAGGTTCGATATCCTACTCATGATTTGGAGTTGGAAGCAGTAATCTTCGTATTGAAGGTGTGAAGGCACTATCATTTAGGAAAACGATTTGAATTGTTTAAGGATCATAAGTACTTAAATTATTCTCCCAAAAGAAGTAGAATATGAGATAGCAAAGATGGCTAGAGTTTTTGGTAGGGTATGACTATGGGATTCATTATATGTAAGGAAAAGGAAATATTGGTTACACACCAGGAAAAGAAAATAAAGTTGAGGATGTAGTTAGTAGAAAACACCAGAATGTGGTATTTGCGATGTTACCAAAATGGAATGATTTAGAGGCATTGATTCTTATGGAGTTAGATAGAGGTCGATGACTAGTTGTGACGACCCGCAAATCCGTACCTCTTAAGTCAACACTATTCTACATCAATCAACTCAAGATGAACGGAAATACGAACCATTTGGGTTAAAGAAGAAGTGGTAGAAGAAGAAGATAGAAAACAACATCAGAATCTAACCATCACAGCGGAATAAAATATAATAGATAAGATCTTTACACAAAAAATATATATATCTGTTTATACATTACATCATCAGAGTACATCATCAGAGTTCAACATCAATAACATACAACTGGATACACAGCAGAATAATAATCAAATACGGAAGTACGTATCGCCATCCAGCTCGTCTCCTGAGCTCCACAGCATCATATCCTGTATTCTATAATACTCGGTCTGACCCGAACATTATAGTTAAATAACACCCGAGTCAGTCCGGAATACCAGCGTGAGAAAACCACACCCAAATTGATTATTAAAGTTTCTAAAATCCTTTGAAAATCAAAAGCATCTCGTAAGACCACGACACAAATAAACATGTCGGGTTTTTACCTTACGATAGCTAAAACACATTTTATAAAAATCCTCTGATATTATAATAGTGTCTATAGAAAGTAAAATAGAATCTTGCTGAAATGTTTGCATCTCACGTTTCAGTAATAGTTGGGCACAATCAAAACTGTACGGCCGCGTAGGGAGAATGGATTTCCAACTAGTGACTAGGCACTGGGGTACCACCTGTCATGGTACGTGGCCTAGACCACCGTACTGAGGATCACTCCCGATCCCCTACAACACAAGACCGGGACTACCCCTTACTGGATAATCCCGAGTAAGATCACCCAACGGTTGTGATCAGCAACCGCGCCACTAAGCCAAAATAAAAGGGACATCTAGACAGGGATGACCTTACCCAAATGTGTACTACCCACCATCCTTGCTACATAACCCCTGATTTTCAATCATTCCTGGTTGATGAGGCTTGAGGCTAAGCGTTACCTTTTAGATCATTTCACTTAGAATGCCCATCGTCCACCTGACGATGTTCCAAAAGCATTCATCCCTACAAGTTCGTTTCGGTTTCGAATGGAACCGAAGGCACTACTCCTACTACATCCATTTTGGAATTATCCTCAGGATTAGTAGTGACTAGCCCTTGCACTTCACTACTCCATCTTCGAATCCAAATTCGTTTTTCCACGAAAACGTACAAACTGGATCGAAGTGGTTTTCGAGAAATTAATCCCGATCCTGGTCTCTTCGAAATGATCAGCGCATTGTCCAATATTGATAGTCGATTATTTAACTATCAATTAACATTCACAGACAATCATCAATCATAAATAATTTTTCCTGAATTATTTATTAACCTCAAAATATCTTCCCAAGATATATTTCCATTTTAAACCCTTTTGAAAACAGTTTTCAACCCATACTCTTCTTATGGAATAAATTCCCAAATATTTATTTCCACTGAAAATACCAAGTACAAAGCTTTAGATTTTTGAAATAACTTTAAAACACTTTATTATAAAATATATTTTAACATTTAGATTGAAAACTATTTCAATACTTTATTAAAAATATATATATTAGGAATATTTAAAATGAAGCTACTTTATAAAATATAAAACTAGATTTTCTCTTTAAAAACAAATACCAAGTCACTTTTAAATAATTACTGCTATAATAGATTAAAAGAAAATACTTACTTTAGAATTTAAATGTTTAGAAATAATAAATTTTCTAAAACATGCTTTTTAAAACGACATTAAAACTTTTAAAAATTTACTTTGAAATGTACTTGGCTATTCAGGGAAATATACTTCTCTTCACATCCTTTAAAATAAATCACTATTTATTTTTAAACAAAATTTCTCATTCCTTTAATAACTTCCATCGTGAATTTATTCCTCCAAATATCCACTGATATTTACTTTACTTTTATAAACCCAGTTTTATAAATTCCAAAGTTTTGCTTCTCTTTTAAAATTCCAATTTAAATCACTTAAATCAATTTTCAAATTGATTTCCAATTTACTCCATTTTGAAATAAATTTCTTTACTTACACGATTCATTTAAAAATCCATTAAATTCAGACTTTATTAATATTATTTGTCCGTTTGATTTTAAATCTTTTAACTGAAACATACCAATTTCAGATTTTCCAAATTTCTTTTATTCTTTCAATAATTTAAATCTTAAATTTAAAATAAATGCTTTATTATTTTAAATAATAACACTGAAGTTTAAAATTCATTATCTTCCTGTTTGTTCAAAATCCCCTCTTCATATACGTAATTTATTTATTAGAATTTTAAAACCACTACTATTCTTATCCTGTTCATTCTTAATTTATTTAAATTCTCTATATTTATTTCACTTACAAATTCTCTTCCTTTTCTTTTCTTTTCAAAAATCATATTTCTATATATTTTGACAACTCAGTGTACCGAAATATATTCAAGTAAAACATAGCATTCAATATTCCAATTATCAATAATATTCATCACAGAATATCGAATATTCATAATAGAGAATATTAAACAATATAAATAATTTTGAGGAATCCAGTTGGATCCCTCCAACCTGTTTCCCTGCATCCACAAATGTTAGCACAATATAAAATATCAATTCCACTTCGAGGTGGAATATCGCGGTATATGGGTTCTAAATAAAATATCATTCGCTATTATGCGGCGCATAGGGTCTCATCCACTATATAATGCGGGAATCAATCATTCCAAGATATATTATATACTATAATATAGCACATCAAATCAATTCAACCATTCAATCAATTATTTAAATTCAACTACTTAAATTTAAATTAAACAGATGAGTGAGATTTACTCATCTTTGATTTTTGTTTTGCAACCCGATCCAACCCGGCTTGTTTCCATTATTTTTGACCTTGTAAAAGCATTATAGGATTTTATTAATATTTGAACTATCCAACAATAAATTTCCCATTTAATAAATTTAATTAACATTTGCTATGATTTTAAACTACCAGTAATATTCTCATTTTTAAATTTAAATCTGTTGGGTAAATAAAATTATAAATTTTTCTTTACCGTTAAAATTTACTTTTGATAAACAAATTAAACTAAAATTTTTAACTTACTTAACCTTAAATTTCTGTTTTTGTCTATATTTAAACATGTATATTTTTTGTGAATAACATAAACAGTAATTTTTATTACTGTTAATTCTCTTTTTCAGTACATAGATATAGTTAAATTGTACAGATAAAATAAATGAATAAATAAATAATAGAAAGGAAAAAAACAACTGCTCTATACTTACAGGAAAACGTGAACCAGGTCTCGAGCCTTCATCGCGTTAGGGCTCGAACGAGCCACCATCTTCACGAGATCGCACAATCCATCACGAACCGCCACCGAAGTTGACTCGTGCTCTAATCGGCATCGCCCTTGCCCCACCTCCAGATCGATGCTTGCCGCGCCGCAAACGAAACACACGCGTATCCGACCTCTCGCAAACCCTAGCCACCGCATGATGAAAACCAAACCAAAATGTGACAAACCCTCCCCCCAGATGCCGATGAAAACGAGCGACGACTCGAGTTCGAATCGAGCTCGAGCACCGTGCCACCATAGCGATGCCAGAGCCACACGAATCGCCGCCCAGAATCGCATGATTCCCCCATATTTGGTTTTTTTTCTCGTTCGAGATTTTGAAGGAGGGTGGTTCGGTATTCAAAACAAAGGAAAGTTTGAATCAATTTCTGAAGGAAGATGGATTTGCTTTTATTCGGCCATGATCCCCCTTTTTTTCTGAAGAAAAGAAAAGCTCGGATTTTCTTTTTATAAAGGAGAAGAGATAGGGTAGCGTATTATGGACGATTCGAACTGACTTTGGGGGAAAGAATACTGCGTGATTTGAAAAGGGTAGCGTGTTGAATAAAATTTGTACGGTGATTTGAGATGTTGGGAAAAGTTTTGAAAAGTTTCTGACGTGAACCATTGAGCAGTCAAAACAATATATGAATATTTTGTTTTAAATTTAAATTTGAATTGACTTGAATTCATAGATAAAAATCTCGACCTCCTATCGAGGCGTGCCGCTAGGTGTTTATAATGTTAAACCCCTATTCTGAGCGTAATGGAAAAGGTTTCGAATCCTAATTCGATCGTATGGAGAAGATAGCCCCTTTTTTAAACCCAGTTATTATATTAAACTTTTGATATAAATTCGGCGCGTTTCTTTCGTTCGATCACTCGACAATTCCAAACACTGCGAAAATTGAAATCCAAAAATAATACAATACTACGGATCCAATGAAACTGGTTTCATCAAATTCTGAGACTGTGCCTCAGAAGGCTATTTTTAAATATCGATTTAAACGACATATTTTCAAAACTGAACAAATAACCTTTAAATTCAAACTTAACACTTTTACTATGTCCAGTATTATCAGTATAAATTTTTCAAGCCTTCCAATTATTTTTAACAGGCTTAAAACAGAAGATTCAACAATTTATCCAATTTCAGTTTATTAAATCCAATAACTTAATTGCTAAATAATAATAATATTTGAATTCAAGCTAAAAATTAACTTTTAAATATTTAAAATCAATTAAATATTCCGATTTCAAATGCTCAAAAATTACGGGTCGTCACATTCCTCCCCCTTTAAAAGAATTTCGTCCCCGAAATTGCTAGTTAAGAAGAATGATTCAATACCCATTACTATTTTCCAAAACCAACAGTTTTTAACAACAACCCAACAATCTTTATTAAAGACACACTATCCATCTTACTAACTTTTCAAACTTTTCCATAGTTCCTAAACAACTTTACTTATTCAACCATTAAAATTATAATTCAAAACCAAGTTTAAATTTGTAAAAAAAAATTTTTAAAAATTTTCTAACTCACTAAATTTTTGAACTTTTTTGCCAGCGTCTCCTTTATGAGGCTAGCTCGGTACAACTGCAAAATGCCTCTACGAGTTCCCAAATTCCAAAAGAAAACTAAAAGCCAAGTGGTTAGATCAAAAACCCAATCAAATTTCATACATAAATTTAAACACATACCTTTTTAGTGGGGCAATTCAAATTTATCTTCTGAAATCAAAATCAATTTCCTTTTCCTTTATAATACCGGCATATCCTATTTAGCAATAATATCCAATCATAGCATTTAAAATCATTTTATACATTTCCTTACAGAGGTTATCATATCTAATTATATTCAAATTAGTTTTCCCATTTCCATATGAATTCAATTTATCTTCAACTCTGAATATTGAATTTTATTTTCCATTTATAACTGATTCATATCATTATTTTAAATTAGTTTCATCCACTGTATTTATTACAATTTTCAATTTGAAATCGTTTTGTCGCAAACAAAAATTTTCCAAAAATTTTCAAAAATGTTCTAACTCCCTAAATTTTCGAATTTTTTTGGCAGAGTCTCCTTTGTACGGAGGAGGTTTTGCAATTTGATAAAAGATACAAATATATATACATCGACCCACCCGGTCGAAAAAACAAAAACAGTTCATATTTCCTATTTTTATTGCGTAGGTAGTTTTATTTAGCATTTTTAAGCAAGCGGCTTATTATTTAGTAGTTAGCGTGTCCAAAATTCAGCCAAACAACTTCTCGGTACCTAGACTTACTCAATTCAAACATGTAAGTGCCATATATATGAAGTTTAACAACATTTCACTTATTTGCAATAGTTAAACACATGAATTCTAAAAGCAATGCACACTTAACACTTTCCGTAAGCAATTTATATAGTTTTAATACTAACTCAACTGTTTTCAATTAATTCATATACCATTTTCATTCAGTTTGAATGGTTTACAACCTACATGCTTACATTCAATTCATTTTTAATTTTAAACAAACCCATATTATTCCAATTGATTAAAAATTCAATTTTATTCATCTCTGTTAATACACTTACTTTCGTTTACGACAAAATGACAAATTTTCTATGCAAATTTGATGTTACTCATGCAAATAACAATTACTTCAGCTTATACCCATTTTAAATTGGTTCCACTCACTTTATATTAATTCTATTCCATTCTACATTACTCACAATCCATACACTTGCATTTTCATTTCATATTCGTATTTGTTTATCCAAAACTATTTTATTTAGCTCGACACATTCTATTTAAATTTTATTCCTTTAAAATTTTATTCACGATCCATTCATTTACGTTTCATTCCATATTTGCCTTTATTTCATTTGAGATCATTTTATTAAGCTTGAACCATTCTATGCTTATATATTAATAACCATTTCCCAATTTAAGTTTACCCAAGCTTTTATTTAATGGACTTTTACCCTTATTCGAAGCCAAGCACCCACTAATTTTAAACTTAAATTAATTTATTTCAAAGTATTCAGATTTTATACTTAAGCTCATTTTCATCTTGCAAATAAATGTCCCTTTCAATTTATTTGATTCTTTTTCAATCAAATCTCATTCCAAACTACAATTTATTTGATTAGTTATTATAAATTTTAAATTTTCAGATTCAGTTCATTCTCAATTCATTTAATTAATTACAAGGTCATTTTCAATTTATTCCCCAATTCATCTGGGTTTTATTTACAATGAAAACCATCCTTATTTTAATCCAATTTCATTTCATTTTGCAACATTTTCAATTATATTTACTTTACTAACAATTCAAGTCAAATTTGATTTATAACCTGAGTTTTATTTCCAAACTTCAATATTAACTCACAAATCAGCTTCTATTTAACTACATTAGGTTCCATTTACATAATTTATTAACTAATTTATTATCTAATTAGTTCTCCCCTATTTATAATCCAATACTTGATTTTTAATCTCAAAAATCACTTCATTCAATTTTCTTAAGTTCAATTTATTTTATAATTCAAGTTTGGATTTTTGTTTTGTTTTCCAAAACATCAAGCTGTAACAACCCCAGATTTTTATGAATTTAAATTGATAATTTAAATGAATCTTTGAATTAAATTTTAAAATTAATTTTTAACGACAGCGAGTTTCCCCGATTCAAATAAGAAATTATACTAAGTCATATGAATTTGCAAAATTGTATATATGTGAATTTGAAATAAAAATCTTAAAAATGAGGTTTTAAAAATAAATAAATAAAATAAGTTGTCATGTAAGAATAGAAATAAATACACAAGTTAATAAAGAAAAATTATAATAATAAACTATGACAACATAAAAGAATAAGATTTATCTATATTATAAAGTAACTAAATATAAAGTAAAATGGATATATATCAAACATAAGCAAAACAAAACAAAAGAAGATAAAAAAATATACAAGTGTGAATCAAAACAAAGTAAGATATATATATACAACATATTTTTGTACAAGCTTATGAATAAAAAAATATGAGAATTAATAAAACAAGTGAAACAACTAAACTAGAAACAATAACGAACAAGGTATTGTCAAGCAAAATAAAAATATAAAATACATTTATATTAATTACTTCCATCTTTAGCAGCAAACGCAAAAGTATGCTTGTAAATAAAATATGCAAGCAAAAGAATGAACATATGTATGAATACATACAAGTAGGTAGCCTGTAGCAGCGTGCAGGCTTGAAATAAAAGAAGTACACGCATATGTATATCTGTATCTATAAGTCAAAGCAAGCAATTAACAAAGTGAAATAAAATAAAGTGAATATATAGAAGCAAGATTAGGCTGCAGCCACCACTGTCTCAAAACTTTGGACAACCGAGCCAAAGAGAAAAAGAAAAAAAAGAGCATGGTACAAGGCAATTAATGCCAATATACTTCAGCCTCCAATTGAAGTATGTGTGTCCACAATTTTGTAAAAAAGTATCAAACATTGTACAAAGAAAATCTCTGAAGAAAATAAAAATATATGCATCCTGTACTTGCAAAGCACTTCAAGTTGCATACTTTTTTTTTTTATAAACCTCTCCTCACTATTTCGTTCACCTGGAAAACTAAGAAAGAAAAAAAAAGTAATATCATCATCATTTAAACAAATATCTGAGATTTAAAACATCAAAACCGTTTCATCAAAAATCTGAGGATCAAGTAAAGACTTCCAGCCAGCATATTCAAAGCAGATTTCACATTTTTCAAATTCATTTTTTTTTTGGAAAACATGATTTGGAAGGTGAGTAACTTCACTATTAAACTTAAAGTATAAGTGAGTTTGAATATTATTGCTGTGATTAATATGGTATTTGTGAAGTATGTTTGCATGATTATAATTGCCGAAGTATGTTATGTGCAGGCATGTGAATATTTATAACTTTCCGGTTTACAGTGTTTTGTTCATGTCTTGATTTAAATTCAAGTTCTTTCGTTTAACTTTTGGTTAGACTTAAGATTTAGGAGAACATTGTTTGTTTCATTTCAAACTCTAGTTTAGGATTTCACTTAAGTTAAAATGCATTGTTAATGATTCGGGAACTCAAGAAACAGTGCCAACTTTGAATATGACAAAAATTCGAACTTCATGATTTATGAATTCCGTTGTATAAATGGAATTCTTGTACTTCATTGTGATTTTTAAAGGTTAAATCATCATTTTTATAATGGGAATAGAGGGGCAGTTCGAGTTTGTTTGAATTTCGTATTATTGGCAAATTCGGGTGATTGAAGAATCAATGGAGCTCGGGGTTTCGCGTGATGGTGGAGGAGGCTACGGGGTTGCCAGGAAAAATGGCTGGAGGTGGCAAAAATGTTGGTGGCGACGGCGACGATGTTTTCTTTTCTGTAGACCTAGTAGTTTTGAGGAGCCATGGATTATCGTTCGAAAGACGTCGTCGTTCGATCGAGTGTCGAGTGCTGCTGGGGTTTGGAGGGAGGGTGGACGAAGACGAGGCCGGAGGCGCTGGCGGTCTGGTGGTCGGAGTTGATGATGTGGCGCGTTGACAGGTTTGGGGTGGGGTCTGCCTCGAGTTTCCAGGTTGCGACTTTTGTCTCGATTTCGAAATCGAGAGGATGACAGCGTTTTGATGGTTGGGGGTTGATGCGAGGATAGAAGGCGACTTGTTGAAGGTCTCGTCGATGACCGGAGCGCCGCCGCGTCCATGTGCACGTGCACGAGCTCGGTTTGCTTGGATAGTGTGTTGCCTGGGTATTTGGTTACTGGGTAGAGCATGGTGTTGAGTTGAAAGGGGAAGTGGTTCAGAGTTTTACTTGGGAACTGTTTCCTTGCTTTTGGAAAATTTTGAACAAATTCAAGTTTGAAAACAAGTTTTTTATTTAGAAAAAAAAAAACTGAGTTTAACCCAAAGCTGTAAATAAAGATTCCAGTTGAAATGGAATTCATTTTAAAGATAAATAAAGTTTTAAATTCAATTTGTTTATTTAGAATAAAAGAAATTAAAGGTATGGAGAATTTGAATTTAAAATAGAATTGAGATTGAAAATGAAATTTAAACAAGTTGAATTTAAAAGTAAAACTTGGAACTAATCTTAAATAAGATGTTAAAATCAAATACAAGAAATTTCTTTGGAAAGGCAATTAAAGAACTTAAATAATTGATAAAGACTATCTTAGAGTTATTTGTTCCGCTGCTAGTGTTATCTATTTTCTTTTCCGCTGCTATTTTCTTGTATCTCTGATGTATATTGATATCTATTGTATCATCCGTTGTTCCAGATATTGTATCAATGCTGTATAGCAATGTACTATTCTTTTATTCTGCTGTGTTATTTACTTAATGTTGTTATAAGCTCCGGCGAATCGGATTTGAACGGTCGAATCTGCGGCATTCGAATACGATTTGAAGTATGGATGTCGATTTTCGAGCGGGAAAAATCCGCATTCGTTACATTTGGTATCAGAGCTAAGGTGAAACTTTAGCTCAGGAGTATAACACATTAAGTAGCTCATTAGAGATAGGGAGAAGTATCCCTAGAATGAGTATATCCCTAAGATATCCGTTTGAATGCCTCAGTAAATTCTCTTACTATCCACTGATAGTGAGTATGAGTGCAAGAAGAGAATGAGATAGGGGACAGGGAAATACGACTATAAATGGTCGATACTCTGTAACAACAGTGGAAACAACCTTCTTATCAATTTCCTTTGATTCGTCTTCCCAATTTCTTTGATTGATTCGTGACAACTCCAGAAAGAAGTTCGGTGCGTGGATGCCCTACGAATCGTTGTAGGAAATTTTTATTTCGTGTCTTCATCGATTTCTTTTCAGTTTTGATTTAAACTTTAATGAATTAGAAAATTTTGAATAAACTGGAAGTTTTAAAATTGAGTTAACTTGATTAATAGGATATGAAGCTAACTTTGAATTGTATTGATAAAATGATTTTGGTTGAAAACAAATTTTGAATTTCTGTTATAACTCCTTGGGTAGAATAAAATATGAAATATAAACTTTGATGTATTTCTCAACCTATAAAATTCTAAACTTAAGATCTTAATATTTGGATTTTGATTTTAATTGTAGAGAACAAATAGCGTTAGCCGAGGAGGAAAGGTCAGGAGAGTGGGTGATTATGCTTCATCCAGTAGGGTACGAGATGATGAAGGTGAGTCATCAGTTCATAGGGAATTCCCAGTGGAGCCTGTAGTGCAGCCCCAACCACCAGTGGAAGAAGAAGAAGATGAGGAGGAATTCGAAGAGGAATTCGAAGAAGAGTTCGAGGAAGAATTCGAAGAAGAAATTGAGGAGGAATTCGAGGAAGAGGTTGAGGCGGAAGAAGAACCTGAAGTGGAGGAAGAGTCCGAAGGTGACGAAGCAATTCATTGGGATTTGGATAATGTCGTGGGTGATGATGATCCCATTGAGGATGAGGAGTTAAATGATGGGTACCTTATTCTGGAAGAATCTGATCCGGAGGAGATTTTTGAGACAGACGATGAGGCTGAAGTGATAGACCTGTCAGGGCCTGAGAGGGAGAGTTCTGACAGTGAGGATTGGTAGTTGGTCGGTTTGACTTATTTTGGGGTATTTATGTATGTATTTTGGACTTGAGATCGTAGCAAAGGTTGGATGTTAGTAGGTTATGTATGACTATAACTCATGTACTAATATTTTAAGTAATGTTTAATATAAAATATAATATGAATGGACTGAAAATATCCATGTGTTACTAGTATAATTTGAATTACCATTAGTCTATTTTGTGTGTGTATAATTCGAGAGACGAGCTGTACAATTTCGAGGACCAGATTCTTTTAAGGGGGGAAGTCTGTAACGACCCCAGATTTTTACGAATTTAAATCGATAATTTAAATGAATCTTTGAATTAAATTTTAAAATTGATTTTTAACGACAGCGAGTTTCCCCGATTCAAATAAGAAATTATATTAAGTCATATGAATTTGCAAAATTGTATATATGTGAATTTGAAATAAAAATCTTAAAAATGAGGTTTTAAAAATAAATAAATAAAATAAGTTGTCATGTAAGAATAGAAATAAATACACAAGTTAATAAAGACAAATTATAATAATAAACTACGACAACATAAAAGAATAAGATTTATCTATATTATAAAGTAACTAAATATAAAGTAAAATGGATATATATCAAACATAAGCAAAACAAAACAAAAGAAGATAAAAAAATATACAAGTGTGAATCAAAACAAAGTAAGATATATATATACAACATATTTTTGTACAAGCTTATGAAATAAAAACAAATATGAGAATTAATAAAACAAGTGAAACAACTAAACTAGAAACAATAACGAACAAGGTATTGTCAAGCAAAATAAACATATAAAATACATTTATATTAATTACTTCCATCTTTAGCAGCAAACGCAAAAGTATGCTTGTAAATAAAATATGCAAGCAAAAGAATGAACAAATGTATGAATACATACAAGTAGGTAGCCTGTAGCAGCGTGCAGGCTTGAAATAAAAGAAGTACAAGCATATGTATATTTGTATCTATAAGTCAAAGCAAGCAATTAACAAAGTGAAATAAAATAAAGTGAATATATAGAAGCAAGATTAGGCTGCAGCCACCACTGTCTCAAAACTTTGGACAGCCGAGCCAAAGAGAAAAAGAAAAAAAAGAGCATGGTACAAGGCAATTAATGCCAATATACTTCAGCCTCCAATTGAAGTATGCGTGTCCACAATTTTGTAAAAAAGTATCAAACATTGTACAAAGAAAATCTCTGAAGAAAATAAAAATATATGCATCCTGTACTTGCAAAGCACTTCAAGTTGCATATTTTTTTTTTTTATAAACCTCTCCTCACTATTTCGTTCACCTGGAAAACTAAGAAAGAAAAAAAAAAGTAATATCATCATCATTTAAACAAATATCTCAGATTTAAAACATCAAAACCATTTCATCAAAAATCTGAGGATCAAGTAAAGACTTCCAGCCAGCATATTCAAAGCAGATTTCACATTTTTCAAATTAATTTTTTTTTTTGGAAAACATGATTTGGAAGGTGAGTAACTTCACTATTAAACTTAAAGTATAAGTTAGTTTGAATATTATTGCTGTGATTAATATGGTATTTGTGAAGTATGTTTGCATGATTATAATTACCGAAGTATGTTATGTGCAGGCATGTGAATATTTATAACTTTCCGGTTTACAGTGTTTTGTTCATGTCTTGATTTAAATTCAAGTTCTTTAATTTAATTTTTGGTTAGACTTAAGATTTAGGAGAACATTGTTTGTTTCATTTCAAACTCTAGTTTAGGATTTTACTTAAGTTAAAATGCATTGTTAATGATTCGGGAACTCAAGAAACAGTGCCAACTTTGAATATGACAAAAATTCGAACTTCATGATTTATGAATTCCGTTGTATAAATGGAATTCTTGTACTTCAATGTGATTTTTAAAGGTTAAATCATCATTTTTAGAATGGGAATAGAGGGGCAGTTCGAGTTTTTTGAATTTCGTATTATTGGCAAATTCGGGTGATTGAAGAATCAATGGAGCTCGGGGTTTCGCGTGATGGTGGAGGAGGCTACGAGGTTGCCAGGAAAAATGGCTGGAGGTGGCAAAAATGTTGGTGGCGACAGCGGCGATGTTTTCTTTTCTGTAGACCTAGTTTTTGAGGAGCCATGGATTATCGTTCGAAAGACGTCGTCGTTCGATCGAGTGTCGAGTGCTGCTGGGGTTTGATGGAGGGGAGGTGGACGAAGACGAGGCCGGAGGCGCTGGCGGTCTGGTGGTCGGAGTTGATGATGTGGCGCGTTGACAGGTTTGGGGTGGGGTCTGCCTCGAGTTTCCAGGTTGCGACTTTTGTCTCGATTTCGAAATCGAGAGGATGGCAGCGTTTTGATGGTTGGGGGTTGATGCGAGGATAGAAGGCGACTTGTTGAAGGTCTCGCCGATGACCGGAGCGCCGCCGCGTCCATGTGCACGTGCATGAGCTCGGTTTGCTTGGATAGTGTGTTGCCTGGGTATTTGGTTACTGGGTAGAGCATGGTGTTGAGTTGAAAGGGGAAGTGGTTCAGAGTTTTACTTGGGAACTGTTTCCTTACTTTTGGAAAATTTTGAACAAATTCAAGTTTGAAAACAAGTTTTTTTTTAGAAAAAAAAAACTGAGTTTAACCCAAATCTGTAAATAAAGATTCCAGTTGAAATGGAATTCATTTTAAAGATAAATAAAGTTTTGAATTCAATTTGTTTATTTAGAATAAAAGAAATTAAAGGTATGGAGAATTTGAATTTAAAATAGAATTGAGATTGAAAATGAAATTTAAACAAATTGAATTTAAAAGTAAAACCTGGAACTAATCTTAAATAAGATGTTAAAATCAAATACAAGAAATTTCTTTGGAAACGCAATTAAAGAAATTAAATAATTGATAAAGACTATCTTAGAGTTATTTGTTCCGCTGTTAGTGTTATCTATTTTCTTTTCCGCTGCTATTTTCTTGTATCTCTGATGTATATTGATATCTATTGTATCATATGTTGTTCCAGATATTGTATCAATACTGTATATCAATGTGCTATTCTTTTATTCCGCTGTGTTATTTACTTAATGTTGTTATAAGCTCCGGCGAATCGGATTTGAACGGTCGAATCTGCGGCATTCGAATATGATTTGAAGTATGGATGTCGATTTTCGAGCGGGAAAAATCCGCATTCGTTACACAAGCAATATTTATTTTGGGTTTTCTATTCCACTTCTCAATTTTATAAGTCACAACTTATTATTTTACACATTTCCATTCATTCTAGGCTTGAATATATTCATCTTTTATTTTTAACTAGAGTTTTACACTTATTTATAATCCAAACATATTTTTATTTCATGGATTTTTAATTCTTTTGTAAGTTATTCTAATTCATTTATTCCAATCCAATTCTTATCCAACTTATTTCTTATCCAAATTACTTCCACTTATTTAAGTAAGGATCTAATTCCGTTCAATATCACCTATAACTCAACTGAATTTTATTCCAGTTCAATTCTATTTTAATTCAGATTTATTTAATTCAATTCAATTCAATTTTATTTATCAATCCAAGTCAATTTCATTTTTAATTTTTCACTTTAAATTTAAATTCCAACATTCAAGCCTATATTTCCTTCCTGATTTAAAAATCATCTCAATTTATAAGCTTATAACCTATCTCATCAGGATTTTTAAACACTGCCTTTGTTTTCAAATTATTTGAAATCACCATTATCTCAAAATCACACTTCTCAAAAATTTAAACCAATCCAGGTTTTTATCCCAACAAATTTCCTTTGAAATTTCAAAAACAAACTAATTCTTCTGAACAAATCAATTTGGCAGCAATCCGTCACTTAGAAACTCGAAAATGAACATCGATGATGCTGCAGTCATCACCGAAGTTATTTTTCAGTGACTGAAGCGAATTCAATGCTATATCCCTTCCCAAAATTTATTTGAAACAATTTCCTTTCAGAAATACCTCCAAAATAATAATGCTATTATTTATCTTTAAAACACTCCGACAAACACATCCAAAATCTCCGGGGTTTTTGAATTTTCAAATTTGGCTTAAATCAAATTTTAACTATAATTCATTTGTATAATTTATGCTCATACAAATTCCCATTTGATTATATTTCAATTTATAAATCACATTTATAATTCACATTTATAAATTTCATTTTATAATTGAATTTATTCCCTTAACCTTTCATTATATTTTCAATTTCTTGTTAAATTGTTACACAACAATGATAATAATTTAATATTATCATCCTTAACATCCAAGCAAACATATATTAGATAAAATAGTTTACAAAAACTTTCCTTTATATCAAAATATATTTTTTGGATAAAATTATTTCATTTACCCAAATTTAAAACAATACTGTGTCAATTTATTGTGTCAGGTATTTATAAACTCTTCTCGAATAGCGGCCAACTTACTCGATCAGAATTCATATTCCACTCAACCAATAAGTCAACACAATATTAAAACAATTTATATTCACTAACAAATACGCGCTCATATCTATTAATGCGCTCAAACTCATTCTAGAGTGCTACTGACTCTATTTGAGTAATTCCCACCAGAGCCAAGGTTATCACCAACCTAAGCTCTGATACCAATTATTACGACCCACAAATCCGTACCTCTTGAGTCAACACTATTCTACATCAATCAACTCAAGATGAACGGAAATACGAACCATTTGGGTTAATGAAGAAGAGGTAGAAGAAGAAGATAGAAAACAACATCAGAATCTAATCATCGCAGCGGAATAAAATATAATAGATAATGAATGATCTTTACACAAAAAAATATATCTGTTTATACATTACATCATCAGAGTTCAACATCAATAACATACAACTGGATACACAACGGAATAATAATCAAATACGAAAGTACGTATCGCCATCCAGCTCGTCTCTTGAGCTCCACAACATCATATCCTATATTCTATAATACTCGGTCTGACCCGAGCATTATAGTTAAATAACACCCGAGTCAGTCTGGAATACCGGCGTGAGAAAACCACAACCAAATTGATTATTATAAAATCCTTTGAAAATCAAAAGCATCTCGTAAGACCACGCCACAAATAAACATGTCGGGTTTTTACCTTATGATAGCTAAAACACTTTTTATAAAAATCCTATGATATTATAATACTGTCTATAGAACGTAAAATAGAATCTAGCTGAAATGCTTGCATCTCACGTTTCAGCAATAGTTTGGCACAATCAAAACCGTACGGGCGCGTGGGGAGAATGGATTTCCAACTAATGACTAGGCACTGGGGTACCACCTGTCACGATACGTGGCCTAGATCACTGTACCGAGGATCACTCCCGACCCCCTGCAACACAAGACTGGGACTACCCCTTACTGGATAATCCTGAGTAAGATCACCCACGATTGTGATCAGCAACCGCACCACTAAGCCAAAATAAAAGGGACATCTAGACAGGGATGACCTTACTCGACATGGGTACTACCCACCAGCCTTGCTGCATAACCCCTGATTTTCAGTCATTCCTGGTTGATGAGGCTTGAGGCTAAGCGTTACCTTTTAGATCGTTTCACTAGAATGCCCATCGTCCACTTGATGTTCCGAAAGCATTCATCCATACAAGTCCGTTCCGGGTTCGAACGGAAACGAAGGCACTACACCTACTACATCCATTTTGGAATTATCCTCAGGAGTAGTAGCGACTATCCCTTACACTTCATTGCTCCATCTTCGAATCCAAACTCGTTTTTCCACGAAAACGTACAAACAGGATCGAAGTGGTTTTCGAGAAATTAATCCTGATCCCGGTCTTTTCGAAACGATCAACGCATTGTCCAATATTGATATTTGGTTATTTAACTATCAATTAACATTCACAGACAATCATCAATCATATATAATATTTCAAGAATTATTTATTAACCTCAAAATATCTTCGCAAGATATATTTCCATTTGCAACCCTTTTGAAAACAGTTTTCAACCCACACTCTTCTTATGGAATAAATTCCCAAATATTTATTTCCACTGAAAATACCAAGTTCAAAGCTTTAGATTTTTGAAATAACTTTAAAACACTTTATTATAAAATATATTTTAACATTTAGATTGAAAACTATTTCAATACTTTATTAAAAATATATATATTAGGAATATTTAAAATGAAGCTACTTTATAAAATATAAAACTAGATTTTCTCTTTAAAAAAAAATACCAAGTCACTTTTAAATAATTACTGCTATAATAGATTAAAAGAAAATACTTACTTTAGAATTTAAATGTTTAGAAATAATAAATTTTCGAAAACATGCTTTTAAAACGACATTAAAACTTTTAAAAATTTACTTTGAAACGTACTTGGCTATTCAGAGAAATATACTTCTCTTCACATCCTTTAAAATAAATCACTATTTGTTTTTAAATAAAATTTATCGTTCCTTTAATAACTTTCCATCGTGAATTTATTCCTCCAAATATCCACTGATATATTATTTTACTTTTATAAACCCAGTTTTATAAATTCCAAAGTCTCACTTCTCTTTTAAAATTCCAACTTCAATCACTTAAATTAATTTTCAAATTGATTTCCAATTTACTCCATTTTGAAATAAATTTCTTTACTTGCTCAGTTCATTTCAAAATACATTAAATTCAGACTTTATTATTATTTTTTCGTTTGATTTTAAATCATTTAACTGAAACATACCAATTTCGGATTTTCCAAATTTCTTCTTTATTCTTTCAATAATTTAAATCTTAAATTTAAAATAAATGCTTCATTCTTTTAAATAATAACACTGAAGTTTAAAATTCATTATCTTCCTGTTTATTAAAAATCCCCTCTTTATATACGGAATTTATTTATTAGAATTTTAAAACCACTATTATTCTTATCCAGTTCATTCTTAATTTATTTAAATTCTCTATAATTATTTCACTTACAAATTCTCTTCCTTTTCTTTTCTTTTCAAAAATCATATTTCTATATATTCTGACAACTCAGTGTACCATAATATATTCAAGTAAACCATATCATTCAATATTCCAATTATAAATAATATTCATCACCGAATATCGAATATTCATAACAGAGAATATTAAACAACAGAAATAATTTTGAGGAATCCAGTTGGATCCCTCCAACCTGTTTCCCTGCATCCACAAATGTTAGCACAATATAAAATATCAATTCCACTTCAAGGTGGAATATCATGGTATATGGGTTTTAAATAAAATATCATCCGCTATTATGCGGCGCATAGGGTCTCATCCGCTATATAATGCGGGAATCGATCATTCCAAGATATATAATACACTATAATATAGCACATCAAATCAATTCAACCATTCAATCAATTATTTAAATTCAACCACTTAAATTTAAATTAAACCGGATGAGTGAGATTTACTCACGTTTGATTTTTGTTTTGCAATCCGATCCAACCTGGCTTGTTTCTATTATTTTTTACCTTGTAAAAGCATTATAGGATTTTATTAATATTTGAACTATCGAATAATAAATTTCCCATTTAATAAATTTAATTAACGTTTGCTATGATTTTAAACTACCAGTAATATTATCATTTTTAAATTTAAATCTATTGGGTAAATAAAATTATAAATTTTATTTTACTGTTAAAATTTACTTTTGATAAACAAATTAAACTAAAATTTTTAACTTTCTTAACCTTAAAATCTTGTTTATGTTTATATTTAAACACGTATATTTTCTGTGAATAACACAAACAGTAATTTTATTACTGTTAATTCTCTTTTTCAGTATATAGATATAGTTAAATTGTATAGATAAAATAAATGAATAAATAAATAATAGAAAGGAAAAAAAATAACTGCTCTATACTTACAGGAAAACGTGAACCAGGTCTCGAGCCTTCATCGCTTTAGGGCTCGAACGAGCCACCAACTTCACGAGATCGCACAATCCATCGCGAGCCGCCACCGAAGTCGACTCGTGCTCTAATCGGCATTGCCCTTGCCCCACCTCCAGATCGATGCTTGCCGCACCGCAAACGAAACAAACGCGCCTCCAACCTCTCGCAAACCCTAGCCGCCGCATGATGAAAACCAAACCAAAATGCGACAAACCCTCCCTCCAGATGACGATGAAAACGAGCAACGACTCGAGTTCGAGCGTCGCGCCACCATCGCGATGCCAGAGCCACACGAATCACCACCCAAAATTGCGCGATTCCCCAATAATTGGTTTTTTTTTCTCGTTCGAGATTTTGAAGGAGGGTGGTTCGGTATTCAAAATGAAGGAAAGTTTGAATCAATTTCTGGAGGAAGATGGATTTGCTTTTATTCGGCCATGATCCCCCTTTTTTCTGAAGAAAAGAAAAGCTCGGATTTTCTCCTTATACGAGAAGAGATAGGGTAGCGTATTATGGATGATTCGAACTGACTTTGGGGGAAAGAATACTACGTGATTTGAAAAGGGTAGCGTGCTGAATAAAATTTGTACGGTGATTTGAGATGTTGGGAAAAGTTTTGAAAAGTTTCTGACGTGAACCATTGAGCAGTCAAAACAATATATGAATATTTTATTTTAAATTTAAATTTGAATTGACTTGAATTCGTAGCTAAAAATCTCGACCTCCTATCGAGGCATGTTGCTAGGCGTTTATAATGTTAAACCCCTATTCTGAGTGCGATGGAAAAGGTTTCGAATCCTAATTCGATCGTATGGAGAAGATTGCCTTTTTTTTAAAAACCCAGTTATTATATTAAATTTTCGATATAAATTCATCGCGTTTATCTCTCGTTCGATCACTCGACAACTCCAAACATTGCGAAAATTGAAATCCAAAAATAATACAATATTACGGATCCAATGAAACTGGTTTCGTCAAATTCCGAGACTGTGCCTCAGAAGGCTATTTTTAAATATCGATTTAAATGAAATATTTTCAAAACCGAACAAATCACCTTTAAATTCAAATTTAACACTTTTACTATGTCCAGTATTATCAATATAAAATTTTCAAGCCTTTCAATTATTTTTAACAGGCTTAAAACAGAAGATTCAACAATTTATCCAATTTCAGTTTGTTAAATCCAATAACTTAATTGCTAAATAATAATAATATTTGAATTCAAGTTAAAAGTTAACTTTTAAATATTTAAAATCAATTACATATTCCGATTTCAGATGTTCAAAAATTCTGGGTCGTCACACTAGTTCTAGTCAATGTACTATTTGATCTCTTGGTTAGAAGTTTGACCAGTATTGATCGAAAGAATTGTTGCAAAGTTAAGAGAATATACATTACTAACCGAATGGATTGAGAGACTAAAAGTAGGAAGTGGTGATTTTAAATATTTTGTGCTTGATACAAGAGGATGGTTAAGAAAGAAGCGTTAGTTAAGTGTTCTGAATGTGGATAATTTAAGGAAGGAAGTTCTTATAGAACGTCATCAATCGTAGTTTAATATTCACCTGGAGGTATGAAGATGAACCAAGATATAAAGAGGAGTTTCTTCTAGGAAGAATGAGGAGAGATGTAGGCTTATGGGTGAAGCAATGTATGAATTTCCAACAAGTGAAAGTCGACCATCAAAATTCAAGTGGATTGCTTCAACCTTCAGAAGTATAGAAGAGTTTACAGGTTGTATTAGACACCAAGATGAAGATGAGTACCGCTTACCATCTGCGAACTAATGGGCAAATGGAATGATTTAAGCTATTAGAAGATTTATTGAGAGCTTATGTATTATATTTTAAATGGTCATAGGAAGACCATTTGCACTTGGTCATGTTTTCCTCTAATAATAGTTATCAGGCTAGTATAGGAATGACACATGTAACAATCCACATATTTTACGATTATACATTTAAATGTTTTATTTACATATAACATCTTTTATTGAATTAAAGTCTGAAATGCGACTTTTTTTATATAGTCAAATCCGGACTCGAGACTACTTTCGTTGAGTTCAAATCGACATTTACAACTTGCTTAGAAATAAACATTGTTATGTTTGGGGTTGATTAGGGTTTTGGTATTTTTAGTTGGGCTTTGTTCTCGCCCATTAACCCAACCCTCTTTTACAATACCCCTAACTCCTCTCTCTTCCTTCATTCCGCTCACAATTTCCTAACACTCCAAGATAAAGGAAAAATGATGGGAAGAGGAAATTAAAATTCCTAAGTCCTAGCTTTTCTTAGGAATTCAAATTCAATTTATAGATCGAAGGGAAGCTTAGATAAGCATCCTTTTCATCTTCTCCATCTCAATCTCTCTTCAATTTTCAAAATTTCCTGTAACCTAACTTAGGAAATCTTTGCATGTGATACCAGAGTGGAGAATCTAGAGGTGTAGTTGAAGAGAAATTGATCTTAGCTTGTTTTATAGCTTATCTTTTCTACTTTTGAGTCTAAAGGTGAGTTCTTGAACTCACATCTATATCTATAGCTTTGATTGTTGTTAGGTGTGAATTCCTAACATTTATTTCTTATTCAGTTGCTTTTGAATTGAATTGGTTTGGTGAATTTTTCTTAACTTTGGTATTTTGAAGTCAAAATTTATGAAAACCCTAGTATGGGTGTCTAGACATATTATTTTGGGTGTATTGAAGAGCCTAAAGGATTGGGTTGTCGCTAGGCATAATCCCTAGTCATAGTTTCTCATTCAATCGCTTCTGAATCAAGAAGTTAGGTTGGTTTGCCCATTTTTGGTCTTTGCAAATTCTATCCCGCTATAGGTGATAGATGTTTGTGGATTATTCACAGACGGTTGTGGCCCTAGGATTAAAAATTCCAGAAGCAGGGGATAGACGTTTGTGGTTTATCCACAGACGTATGTAGGTTTAGGAATGAAATTCCAGAGACCTACCATATACATCTGTAAAATTACCACAGACGTCTGTGGCTGTCAAATTTCTAGAATGGGCTATTTCTTATGTGGATTTTCGATTTATCGATTTTCGATGATCTATATAGTTATTGTCAATCAATACCAACTTTGATAATTTCTTTTCTGTATTTCTGGTATTTCCATTTGATGGATTTGATATCGATTTCCATGGTTTTGATTCACTTTATTGAAATGTGGATTTTATGACAAATTGTCTTTACGATCGTTTCTATGATTTGTCACTTTAAATACAAAGGTTTTATGCTAGTAATAAATATTAAAAATCGTTCACAAACATGATTTCAACACTATTTTTGATACAAAGCTCGATTTTAAAACCATTTTCCAATCTGTTAGTATATGCGAACCTTTACCTCATTCGGATGAGAATTCCAATTAAACGACTTAGTAAAAAAAAAGGGTATGAAACACCTACGTTCACTTCGCTGGTTAATTCAAGGACTTGTTCGATTGAAAACTCATGACAATTTTCGAGTGGAAATCTACAATTTTTTCATAAATATTTAAGTTAAGCCAGTGGTTATGGGACATTAAGCTAAACTCATTATTTACTAGCTTAGTATAATTTACACTTATTGATCAATGATGATCATTTTATGATTTAGACTTACGATGAGAAATGTCTGTTTGTCCAAATGGGGGACTGTACACCATTCTGTGGAGCTTCAGCTCATTTTTATGGGGTAGCGACCCATGGTCTTTTGACCGTTTGTGGAGCTTTGGCTCATTTTTATGGGTTAGTGATCCATGGGATAGCATCCCGTTTGTGATACACTTGTTGGTGAGTTTTCATGCTACCATTTGTGATAGGCCTTCCCCCTTTTGTGTTTTCTAGATTTCTAGTTTTTGACTTCTGGAATTTGTGTTTCACCAATCATTGTGATTTTCTTTGATAAGCCTTATAAATATTTGTGATTTGGTGAATAAAAATAAGGAATATGATATTCTTTATGGGTGTTTGAAAAAACATGAGATATTGTATGATTTTTATTGTTATCATATATATATATATATATATATATATTTGTCATATCTCTTATCCTATCTCATCTTACATGATAACTATAGCTAGACTTACCCGTTTATTATTTTTCTTCTTAAATAGTATTTAGGTCAGACCGAGGTGTTTCAGGTGCTCCCACTTGACTTTTTAGTAGGGACCAGCTTCTGACTTTTGGCTACTTTAGCTTAGTACTTTTTATCTTTCATGTATTCTAGATAGAGACTCTTTATTGTATATATATTCTTTGTGTAGTACATGTACCTATTCTTTTGTGTTGTATGACCATTCCTATGATGTTCACTTCTATGTATTATATTCATATCTGTTTCCACCTTAGTGATATGAATATCTGTGCCTGATTTTGTGTTATGATTCTTTTATATTTTTTTCGAATGGCATTTAGCCATTGTGTAGTACTTTTGAGTTTGGATTGGATATATCAGATTTCCTCTTGAAATTAAATGCGTGATATAATATCTGACATATCAGAACTCGCTCAAAGCAATTATATAGTTGGTCGCTCCTCAATAGCCTTATTCTTCGCGCTAGCCGACGGCATTACCTAGTAATGTCCTTGGTTAGTGCTAGCATAGAGGTGGGGCATCACAGCTTGGTATCAGAACCAAACTTCGGAATAATATAGGATATTATGACGAGGATCATTGTCCAAAGTCTCGCTTAGGATCATGCCTAAGGATTTAATTTGAGTCCCGTTATGTCCTATCTTATTTTATGATGCCTTATTTTATCAATCAAGCTTATTTGAATTCATTCTGAAAATAACCTTTTTCCTCTTTTTTCTTTTTGTTTAAGAAGAGAAATGGTTAGAACTGGCCGTCCTAGCACTGGTCAATCTGGTGAACCTCCTTAGGATGGCGTATTCATGTCTGCTCAACAGCTTTTGGATTATGTAAAGAATGCCCAAGCGGTCGGTCCAATTCTTGAGCTTACTCATCCTAAATCTGGGTTTGCACACTTATGCAGTGATTACATCCATTTGGGTGGAAAGCCATTCAAAGGTTCCGAAAGCGTTATGGAAGTCCAAGCTTGGCTTAGAACATGCAATCACATCTTTTCTCGCAAGAATTTTTTGGATTTACATCGAGTCCAAGTGGCTTCTATCATCCTCCAGGAGAGAGCATTAAATTGGTATGAGCTTTTGGTTTTGGAAATTGTAGAAGCGGATCTTACTTAATAGCAATTCCGAGAAAGGTTCGAGTTAAAATTTGTCCCTGAAGCAGAAAAGGTAACTTTAGCACGGCGCTTTATTGATCTTATTCAGGGTGAATCTTCTTTGATAGATTATGTCGCATCTTTTGAATCCCACTCTAAATATAGGGTCGAGTATATTAATACCCATTTGAAGAAGAATCAAAGGTTTATATATGGTTTGAATAAGAATCCCAAAAAGGCTTTATTTCTGAAACAAAAAGCGCCTTTCGATCAGCTTGTAGGTATCGCTCTTTGACTTGAAGAGGCCAATAAGGAAAGTGATGGTGATGTTGGGGTGCCAAAAAGAACTTCAACAAAAAGAACAAGAGGGATCCCAATAATAATTTCAAAAGACCTAATCCCAACAAGAAAATCAAGAAAATTCAGTAGCAAAGACTTCTACCCCTGGTCATGGAGAATGCTACAATTATGGTTCTAAGGACCACTATGCAAATAAGTGTCCAAGGTCCCTTACTTACCGCTATTGCAAAAGTTTGGGTCATCCTATATCTTCATGTCCCAAACTTCAAAACAAGAAAGAGGGAAAGTTGAATGTTGTGCAAACTTCTAGTAGCCCTTCTCTTGGTCAAGGTATTTCTCATTCTGTCCTTGATGGCATTATTATGTTTTGTGATCATTTTATTCGAATACCTTTTGATACGGGTGTATCTCATTCTTTTATATCAAAAGATCTTGTGGTTACTTTGTCTTTAAATGTTATGGGCTTGATGACTTCATCGAGAATTGCTAATTCAGTTGGTGGATCCGCAACACTCAGTTTATTTTGTAAGGATGTTGAGATTATTTTATGTCATTATGCTTTCCTGCCAATCTATATGTTATGCGTTATCTGGGTTTCGGAATGATTTTGAGAATGGATTGGTTTAATCGATATGAAGCCCATATCCTATGTCCCGAGGGGACTATCCATCTTCGACATTCCTAATTTGTTAAGCAGATTTCTATTGTTCTTAATGATTCTGATTCTAATTCAGTGGCATCCTTATGTTCTCTAAAACCGCATGATGATGATAATGAGGAAGATGTAATTTCCCTCATTCACGTTGTTCGTGAATTTTCCGATATCTTTAAGCCTGTTTTAGGACACCACCTAAGTGAGCAATTTAGTACAGAATTAATCTACTCCCTAGAACTCTACCTATCACTCGTCCTCCTTATCGTCTGTCTAATAAGGAAAATGTGGAGATGCGTAAACAATTATCCAAATTGGAAGCAAAACAGTTTATTCGATCTAGTTCCTCTCCTTGAGGAGCTTCAGCCATCTTTGTAAAGAAATCCCATGGTACACTTGCGTTGACTAACGCAAGCTAAATGATCTTACTATTAAGAATAAATATCCCTTACTTCGGATTGATGATCTATTCGATCAACTTTGTGGTGCTAGAGTCTTTTCACAGTTAGACTTAACAACCGGTTTTCATCAGCTTTGAATTATGAAGAATAGTATTCCTTTAACATCATTCTATACTTGTTATGGATCTTATGAATGGCTTGTTATGCCATTTGGTTTAACGAATGCTCTAGCTTATTTTGTTGACCTTATGAATCGAATTTCCAAAGACTTCCTCGATCGATTTGTTCTTATCTTTATTGATGATATTCTTATTTATTCTAAAATCGAAGAAGAGCATGAAAAACATCTTTGAATTGTATTGGAAACTCTTAGGAGCAATCAATTGAAAGCAAAATTTTCTAAGTGTCTTTTTTGGCAATCTCGTGTGAAATTTTTTGGACATATTATTTCTGAATTTGGAATTTTAGCGGATCCTTCAAAGATTAAGGCGATTCAAAATTGGAAGAGACCGTGTAGGATCGATTTCACCCTGGAGGCAAGGGGGGAATAGGGCGATACTAATAATTATAAAAATAATTGCAATACAGATCACAGCAGAATAATAGCAGCACAGATAGTAACAAAATAAAAAAGCAGAAAATAGAACACATAGATTTACCCAGCTTCGACAAAACCCTGTCTACGTGCTGCCTCCAAGGTTTCTACTAGAAGTTAGATAGTCAGACGCTTACGTAGACTTGCAACATCCGCTATCGACTAACCTAACTCTACGCTCAAAACTCTACCACAACTCAGCCACTGAGTTGCGAATTTTCGAACTACACCACTGTAGTTCGTCCCCTAACCACACGACTAGAATTTACAACGGTTTAAAAATTAAAATACAAAGTAAAAACAATTTAAAAACTCAAAACCCTAATTAACTAAAGCCCTTAATAACAAGGCCGTCCCAAGAATAAATAAGTGATAAAATTAAATCCCCTTTCTCTTTTGTATTATAGCTTCGGCTCGATATTCGTTGCTTGACAATGGCTGTTCGTTCTCGTTCCTCTTTGCTATGAAATTAGGGCTTTGGAAAATTGAAGTTGTCGACTTTAGTATCTCGATCGAATGACGATTTACGTCCCTTGCTTTGTCGATCGATGCTTTCTTCTCTTTGCACACGGTTCCTTCAATTTTGATCGAGTTCGAACTTACTTCGGTATGCAATTTGTTACTTTTTCTTTTTTTGATTTGCTTGCTTGAACTCGATCTTGATTCAAGTTGAATAATTATTATTTTTTGCTTGGACTCAAATGATCTTTTGGACGATGATGTTAAGGGTTTATAAATGGTTCGATCCTCTATATTTTCGTTCGTATTTTTCATACGAATTCGTCTGATAATTTTATGCTTAGCCGTTTGATATTGTTTGGATGTTGGAGATTTTTTCTGACTTACTCAAATTGTATATTTTTATTAGCTTGATTCCCACGGCTTTGAATTGCTTGTGATTGATTCCTTGGCTAACGCGGTTTTGAATTTCTGGCATTTAAATTTATGTTGATTTCGGCAGTTAGGTTGACGTGGTTGAACTTGTTACTATTTTGGTTTTTGACTTGCTCAACTTCCTTGATTGACATGCGGCATGTCTGTTTGTCCCTGTAGCATACTTGACTTGTTCGATTGCCATTCCATGACTTTTGAACTCGTTTCATTTTTGGCTTGTTCAAATTCCTTGACAACCACGATTTGACATTAACTCTGTTCAATTGCTCACGACTTCAACTTCAATTTTGATATTACTTTATTTTAATGTAGTCTGGTTGCACTTGAGTTATGATTAGACTTCATGTTGTTATGTTGCAGACTTATTCTTGTGAAAATGGTTGAAGCTCCGTTTGTCTTCATGTATATTGATGTTGTGTTGCTTTCCTTTGATTATATATGTTGACTTCTTCATGTTACATGATTGTTAAGTTCAAGTTGCACTGTTCACATGAACATTTGTTCATGTTGCATAGCTTATAGTCATGTTTCAATGTGTACTGCCTTTGTACATTTTCCGTTGGTCTGCACTTCAATTTTTTGTGTTCATTATAGTCCATTATATTGTGTTTTGGTTTAGATGTCTACATGCTTCACTGATTCTGGTTATGTTCACACTGCTTTGACCATTCATGTATGGTCTTCCTATGCTAGGTCTGGTGATCTTCACTTGTGTACTTCTGATCATGCTATTGTGTACTTATGATCATGCTACTTGCTTTGAAGCAGTTTGCATACAGTCTTTATTGGTCTTGCAATTGATTTCATATGCTTGATATCCTGGCTCGAGTTTGGCACTTTGATTCACTGTTTGCTACCTGGTCGTCATTGTGTACATGTTGTAGCTTGATTTCATGTATATTATCACCGCATATATTGTTTACGACTTGGACTTTTGGTCGAGCCTTGATTCATGTGTCTTAACCATTTCATTCGAATTTGCACCTATGTTGAATCCGGCTTATAGCTCGGGTTTGATCTTGTGCTGATATCGTGACTTTATTTTCATTGCACTTGAGTTGAACCCGGCTTTTGATTTGGGTTTGACCTTATGCTCACCTGTCCCTGTAATTTTATCAAGTGTATATATCGATGTGCACGGCCTTGTGGCATGTACAGTGATACACTATGCATGTCACAAGCTGTTCGTGTATGATGAATTCAAAATTAAATGATGACGAACAACCCAAATAACTGAGGCAAATAACATTTTCAAAATACATATTTTATTTTGCAAAAATATTTCTTTTTCAATTTTACTGCTTTAGCGTGTATTTTTGCAGATAGCTTAGATGCTGGATTCAATCTGGAATAGTTGAAAATAAAATACGAGTGAATGAGTGAAATGTAGTGAGGTGCATTTGTAAATGAGAAATTGTGACATGATTGTAATTTGTAAATATATAGCGAGATCTCAAATTTGTACTATTTAAAATTATAATAAAATATTTGTCTGATTAAAATATCTGCTTGAATTCAAATTCTGTGTTATTTATTTTATTCACTAAATATTTATTTAATTATGTGAAAAATACATTTAAATGAATATATATATATATATGTTTACTATCATCAAACAAAAATCATATACTTGCATGTTCAACAATCTCCCCCTTTTGACGATAACAAACATATATTTAAGATTTTGAATACATTAAAAGTATTTGATCATTGATTGACTCTATTTACTCCCCTATTTAAATGCTCCCTCCATACACAAAGCTCCCCCTTCATATATGCATGTAAATAAATAAAAACGAATAAATGAACCTAGATGCATATAGAAAATACAAAATAAAATGTTTGACCTTTATTTGCCAAAATCTTAACCTTTCTCTCCCCCTTTTCTTATTAGCAAAAGAGTAATAGTGCTAAAAAATAGTGATAAAGTGATAGACATTAATACAATATTAAAACTCAATCAAATATAAACATTAAATTTCAATAAAAAAATCAAACAAAAATCATAAATACTTTGTTAGACGCATATTCTACTATAGAGTGATATGGATAATGTCATCATATAAAACCATACAATCATGTCTATTTGTGGTATATTTATTTCAGGAATTTGAATATCTACTAACCATGCATAACCGTTAGGACTTTCAAATGAGATTAGTAGTACTTCAAATTTTTATTAAAAAATGAATTCAAGTATCTTCTGACCACGCATAACCGTGAGAACTTTTAAATGGGATTAGAATCAACTTGTCTATTTAATTAATCAATTTTGATATACGTTCCATACATGCATAACCGTGAGGACTTTTAAATGAGCATGGAAGCACATAATAAAAATTCTAAGTAATTCACCTATGTATAACCGTGAGGACTTTTAAATGAGAGTGAATACTTTGGATGTTTTTATTGCTAAAAATATAATAAATTGAAAAACAATTGATTCCTGTTTAAAAACACTACATATTGACATACTATATTGGATTTTGATGAGTGATGGTTGATAGAAATATGATAGAATTATAGATGATCATGGAATGTTTTTACCAACAAAAAGTTTTATAACTCTTGTTTAAATTTCTAAAGAAGTTTACGAATTATACTATCTCAAGTTATAATATATGATTAATATCCACACTCGTCACTTTTTCAATCACTATTTATCTTTTCGATAATCAGCAGGGAGTCAAATTAGTCAATGTAGTCATTTAAGATCAAATCCAAAAATAATTATAAAATCAATTTTTCTAATATGACTAATCTGAAATAAGGTCAACACAAATGATTTTCTTGAGGGGGCTTTCTAAGAAAAATGTCTGCTGTTTGAAAATTATTTCAAGTGAAAAATATGCAGATATTTTCTTCTAAAAAACGATGCAATTGCTGAATGTCTCAACATAACTTACGTTCCACCAGAAATTTTTCTATCAACTAGATTACCAATATAATTTGCATTTGAATTTTTCTTTCACTCGCGATTATCATTAATTGAATGTTATAGACCAGACTGTGAAGTTTCAACAAATTTCTTAAAATCATTTTTAACAGGTTTTGAATGAAGTTCTCTTGAATATGAATCGAAGCCGTGTAAATGATCAAACAATGACCATAGTGTCAGATCCCGAAGCAATAAAATAAGCAAATACATCCACGTGTATCGTGAGTAATCAGCAATCAGTAACACATCATCATTAGTCTAAGAAAATCTATAGTTCAAAGATGATTGGTCAATATTTTGAATAAGTCAGAATCAAAATCATCATTCATTTCATCATTACATTACTAGCTGATTTAATCCAGATTATCACATTTAATATATCATTCAAAATAAATATACCATTACCTGTTTTACCTTGAAGATATTTTTCATTGTTGTCCATTGTGATTTTGTCACTTTTATACTAGGCTAAGGAACTTTTGTTAGTCGCCTGTTGTGTGTCTGGAACAGCCAGAATCCAGATAACACTTTTGTTATTCCTTAGCCTGCCACCACACCTACACGATAAAAGGTTTTTGTGACCTATTTGTTTTTATAGGTCCATGGTTGTTAGTGGAAGAATATTTTGAAAAATAATTTTGTGGAGACCTAAAACTATTTATATATGTTCCTTTCGGCACCCAAATTTATTTAATTTTGAGAGATTTTATATTCGTGCCTTTTGGAACCCAAATTGGTATAGTTTTTACATGTTTGGGTCTATACCAACAATTATTTTGATTGTGTCCATATTTTCTACAAATTGTGCACATGGAATTGACTTTATTAATTTCATTTCTAACATGTTCAGACTGATTATATCCAAGTCCTTGTCTAACTGTATTAACAGATTGTTTCCCTAATAGCATATTCAACGATCTTTCACTTTTGGAAAATTTTCTTAAAGTCATTGATAGTTGTTGGACTTGTGTTTTTAGTGATTCATTTTCGTTCAATAATTTTGTGCATTTTAAATAGAGTTTTCTCTCCTCATTTTTTACTTTCCTTCAAAATCAGAATTTCATTTTCAAGCGATATAATTTCAATTTCTAACTTTTAATTTCTTCTTCGAATAATGGACACTTATCACATTTAGGGATCTTACTTTGATAGTTTTTAACTAACTAATCAACCTGTTTATTTAAATCTATTAAAGTATCTCTTTGTGATTCAATTTTAGTGTATTTCTCCCTAAGTCGTTCAAAACAGCCATTTACTTCATGGAAATATATAAGTAATTCTGAGTGAGTGAGTTTTGATACCTTGCTTGGCTCGTCATCGTTGCTATCCGTTATATCACCTCGTAGGCACAAATTTACTCTTTCACTCTCACTGCTAGTGCTTTTACAATCATCACTTTTATTCCACGTGGCTTCAAAACCTTTCAATTTTGAATTCTTTTCTTGGCCATGTTGAAGTCGAGGACAATTGGGCTTGATATGACTGTTTTTGTTGCACTTGTGACAAATGATCTCGTGTTCTTCCGAGTTGCCGAGTGCTTTGATTATTCCGCTTTTCAATTTTTGATTTATAGCTGGATTTCTGTATTTGCGGTTCCACTTTTTGAATCTCTTCATTAATAACGCCATCTTAGCTACTCCATCATGGTTATCACCACTACTGCTTTTTACCAATCCTACAAAGCATGTTTCTTTAACCGAGTTGATTATAGTGGATTTCTCATCGTTGTTGACTTTTGCACCATATATTGCATCAAAAGTATTTCAGATTTCCTGCGCACTTTCATAATGAGAAATAAAATTAAAATTATCTTTATTAACATGAGAATACAATATATGCATAGCAAGAGCATTAATCGAAGTAATTTTCTAGATTTTTATATCATACCCATTTTCAGTAATATCCTAACTTTTAATATTAACAGATATTAAATAAAATTCCATTTTTAATTTTCAATTCACAAAATATGTTCCATCAAAAACAGGAGGAATAATATTCAACCGACCCTCAGCAAAAGCATTATAAAAAGAAGCCATTTTTTAAAAATCCAAATTTGTAAAACGAAATTGGTCTTTGAGAAATCAAATTTTTAAATCAAAAATGACTTTTGGTCCTAGCTCTGATATCACTTATAGGATCGATTTCACCCTAGAGGGGGGATGAATAGGGTGATACTAATAATTATAAAAATAATTACGGAAGTTTATATAAAATAATTGCAACACAGTTCACAGCAGAATAATAGCAGCACAGATAGTAATGGAATAAAAAACAGAAAATAGAACACACAGATTTACCAAGCTTCGGCAAAACCTTGCCTACGTGCTGCCCTCAAGGTTTCTACTAGAAATTAGATAGTCAAACGATTACACATGTAAACTTGCGGCACCCGCTATCGACTAACCTAACTCTACGCTCAAAATCCTGCCACAACTCAGCCACCGAGTTGCAAGTTCTCGAAGTACACCACCGTAGTTCGTCCCTTAGTCATGCGACAAGAATTTATAATGGTTTAAAAATTAAAATACAAAGTAAAAACAATTTAAAAACTCAAAACCCTGATTAACTAAAGCCCTTAATAACAAGGCTGTCCCACAAATAAATAAGTGATAAAACTAAATCCCTTTTCTCTTTTGTATTATAGCTTTGGCCCGATATTGTTCGTTCTCGTTCCTCTTTGCTCTGATATTATGGCTTTGGAAAATTGAAGTCGTGGATTTTAGTATCTCGATCGAATGATGATTTACATCCCTTGCTTTGTCGATCGATGCTTTCTTCTCTTTGCACACGGTTCCTTCAATTTTGATCGAGTTCGAACTTACTTCGGTATGTAATTTGTTACTTTTTCTTTTTCTGATTTGATTTCTTGAACTCGGTCTTGATTCGAGTTGAATGATTATTCTTTTTTGCTTGGACTCGGATGATCTTTTGGCCGATGATGTTAAGGGTTTATATATGGTTCGATCCCCTATATATTCGTTCTTATTTTTCATATGAATTTGTTCGATAATTTTATGCTTGGCCGTTTGATATTGTTTGGATGCTGGAGATTTTTTCTGGCTTATTCAAATCATATATTTTTATTAGCTTGATTCCCACAGCTTTGAATTACTTGTGATTGATTCCTTGGCCACCACGGTTTCGAATTTCTAGCATTTAATTTTATGTTGACTTCGGCACTTAGCTTAACGTGGTTGCACTTGCTACTGTTTTTTTTTTGACTTACTCGACTTCCTTGATTGACATGCAGCATGTCTATTTATCCCTGTAGCATATTTGACTTGTTCGATTGTCGTTCCATGACTTTTGAACTCGTGTGCATTTTTGCTTGTTCAAATTCTTTGACAACCACGACTTGACATTGACTCTGTTCAATTACTCACGACTTCAACTTTAATTTTTATATTACTTTGTTTTAATGTAGTCTGGTTGCATTTGAGCTATGATTAGACTTCATGTTGTTATGTTGTAGGCTTGTTCTTGTGAAAATGGTTGAAGCTCTGTTTGTCATAATGTATATTGATGTTGTGTTGCTTTCCTTTGATCATATATGTTGACTTCTTCATGTTACATGATTGTTGAGTTCAAGTTGAACTGCTCACATCATCATTTGGTCATGTTGCATAGCTTATATTCATGTTTCAATGCGTACTGCCTTTGCACATATTCTGTTGGTCTGCACTTCAATTGTTTGTGTTCATTATAGTCCACTATATTGAATTTTGGTTTCTTCACTGATTCTGGTTATGTTCACACTGCTTTGACCATTCATGTATGGTCTGCCTGTTTTAAGTCTGGTGATCTTCACTTGTGTCCTTACGATCATGCTACTTGCTTCGAGGCAGCTTGCATACAGTCTTTGTTGGTCTTGTAATTGATTTCATATGCTTGATATGCTGGCTTAAGTCTGGTACCTTGATTCACTGGTTGCTACCTGTTCGTCATTGTGTACATGTTGTAGCTTGATTTCATATATATTGTCACTGCATATATTGTTTACGACTTGGACTTTGGTCGAGCCTTGATTCATGTGTCTTAACCATTTCATTCGAATTTGCACCTGTGTTGAATCCATCTTATAGCTCGGGTTTGATCTTGTGCTGATATCATGACTTTATTTTCATTGCACTTGAATTGAACCCGGCTTTTGATTTAGGTTTGACCTTGTGCTCACATGTCTCTATAATTTTATCAAGTATATATATCGGTGTGCACGACCTTGTGGCATGTACAGTGGTACACTGTGCATGTCACAAGCTATTCATGTATGATGAATTCAAAATTAAATGATGAAGAACAACCCAAATAACTGAGGCAAGTAACATTTTTAAAATACACATTTTATTTTGCAAAAATATTTCTTTTTCAATTTTACTATGTTAGTGTGTATTTTTGCAGATAACTTAGATCCTCGATTCAATCTGGAATAGTTGAAGATAAAATACAAGTGAAAGAGTGAAATGTAGTGAGGTGCATTTGTAAATGAAAAATTGTGATATGATTGTAGTTTGTATATATATAGTGAGAGCTCAAATTTGTACTATTTGAAATTGTAATAAAAAATTTGTTTGAATAAAATACCTTTGAATTTAAATTTTGTGTTTTTTATTTCATTCACCAAATATTTATTTAATTATGTGAAAAATACATTTAAATGAATATATATATATATATATATGTTTATTATCATTAAACAAAAATTATATACTTGCATATTCAACAGACCGGAGAGTATAACTAAAATTCGTAGTTTTCTTGGATTAGCGGGTTATTACCGTCGATTCATAAAAGAATTTTCTAAAATTTCCTTGCCTCTTACTAGTTTGACAAAGAAGGGAGTTAAGTACATATGGTCTGACAAATGTGAAGCCGCTTTTCAAAAATTTAAAGAACTCCTTTACGATGCTCCTATTCTTGTGATTCCCGAGGGGAATCAAGACTTCATTGTTTATACCGATGATAGTAGTATTGGTTTGGGAGTCGTCCTCATGCAAAGGGAGCTTGCTATCGCTTATGCTTCTTGGTTGTTAAAGCCTGTCGAGACTAGATATGCCACTCATGATTTAGAGATCGCGGCCATTATTTTTGGTCTTAAAATTTGGCATCATTATCTTTTGAGAGAGAAATTTGTTCTCTACACCATTCATAAATCTTTAACGTATTTATTCTCTCAAAAGGAACTTAATTTGCATCAAAAGCGTTGTCTTAAATTCCTTGCATCTTATGATCGTGATATTCTTTATACTTTCGGAAAGGAAAATCGTGTTACTGATGCCCTTAGTCATAAGAAATAAGCGGTTGTTTCTATGATGATATCTGAATGGAGTATCTCGAGACTTTGCCCACTTGTGAGATTCGAGATCGTGACTCCAGTTCATATTCATCTCTTGTTTATTAGCCTCCAGGCTCATCCTTCTCTTTTAGACCACATCCTTGAAGCTCAAAAGAACGACCTCAAATTGGCTCATCTTAACCAAAGTTATAGAGATAAAAATAATATTGATGGTTTGAAAGACTTTAAAATCGATGCTCGTGGTGGCATTCAAAAATTTGGTAGATTTATTGTGCCAAATATTAGTTATCTCCGTAAAGACATTTTAGGAGATTGTTATCGTTGTAAATTTACAGTTCATCCCAGTAGTAGTAAAATGTATGCGGACATGAAGCAACTTTATTATTAGGATGAAATGAAATTTGATATTGCTTACTTTATTGAGCGTTGCATGACTTGCCAACTCGTAAAGGCCGAGCACCAGAGGTCCGGTGGGTAATTGCAACCTTTAGATATTCCCATCTGAAAGTTGGATCAAGTTTCCATGGACTTTATTGACGGTCTTCCCCGTTCTCATTCAGGTCATGATAGGTTATGGGCGATTGTAGATAGACTTACAAAATCTGCCTATTTTCTTCCCGTTCGGTCCAACCGGACCGTACCTCTTTTGGCTAAATTCTATGTTAAAGAAATCGTTAAATTGCATGGAGTTCGTACTCCTATTGTTAGCGATCGTTGTCCATTATTTACTAGTGGATTTTGGAAGGGTCTTCAAAAAGCTTTGGGAACGAAGCTTAATTTTAGCACCGCTTATCATCCTCGGTCCGACGGACAAACAACGCGTGTGAATCAAACTCTTGGAGATCTCCTTCGTGCATGTGTTCTTGATTTTGATGGAAGTTGGGAAGATCATATTTCCCTTGTTGAGTTTTCTCTCTATAACAGCTTCCAATTTAGTATAGGTATAAAACCTTTCGAGGCACTCTATGGAAGGCCATGTCGATCTCCTTCGTGTTGGCTTGGGACCAGTGAGAAGTTGGTTTTAGGTCCGGATTTTATTTTGATGCCACAGAAATGATTGACCTTATTTGTCATAAGATGAAAGAAGCGCAGAGCAGACAAAAATCCTATACCGATACCGAAGAAGGAAATTGGATTTTTCCTTGGGAGATTTGGTATTCATTCGTTTTCGCCTATGAAGGGTGTTGCGCGTTTCAGTCAGACGGGAAAATTGGCACCTCGATATATTGGCCCATCTCCCATCATTGGACGCATTGGTTCCATTTCTTATCGTCTTTCGTTATCGGCTCAATTTTCCACTATTCATGACGTATTTCACGTTTCTCAGCTACGGAAATGCCTTAGAGCTTCTGATTCTATTCTTAAGCCTAGTGTTATTGAAGAAATTAAGCTTTCACCTAATTTGACTTATGAGCAACATCCTACTCGCATCATTGCTATGGAGGTGCCTTCATAATAAAGACGTTCCGCTTGTGAAAGTTCAATGGTCCACAAATCCTAAGAATTGTTCTTGGGAATCCAGAGAATTCACCGAGCGAACACATCCTGATTTACTCTCTCGTGCTCCTTAATGTGAACTTCTCATTTAAATCTTCCATTTTGTGTTGTTATGTCATAGAATGGTTTTTACTCTTTATTATTACTTACCTTCTCAAATATTGCAAGGACGCAATTTCTTTAAGGAGGGGAGTCTGTAACAACCCGCATATTTTACGATTATGCATTTAAATGTTTTATCTAAATATAGCATCGTTAATTGAATTAAAGTGTGAAATGTGACTTTTTGTAAATTCGAACTTATGACTACTTCCGTTAAGTTCAAATCGACGTTTACAACTTGTTTAGAAATAAACATTGTTGTGTTTGGGGTTGATTAGGGTTTTGGTATTTTTAGTTGGGTTTGGGCTTTGTTCTAGCCCATTAACCCAACCCTCTTCTATCAACACCCCTAACTCCTCTTCTCTTCCTTCACTCCATTTACAATTTCCTAACATTCCAAGCTAAAGGAAAAATAGTGGGAATAGGAGAAAAAATTCCGAAGCCCTAGCTTTTCTTAGGAATTCAAATTCAAATTATAAATCAAAGAGAAGCTTAGGTAAGCATCCTCTTCATCTTCTCCATCTCAACCTCTCTTCAATTTTCAGAATTTTCTATAACCTAACTTAGGAAATCTTTGCATGTGATACTAGATTGGAGATTCTAGAGGTGTAGTTGAAGAGGAATTGATCTTAGCCTGTTTTGGAGCTTATCTTTTCTATTTTTGGGTTTAAAGGTGAGTTCTTGAACTCATATCTACGTCTATAGCTTTGATTGTTGTTAGATATAAATTGGTAACATTAATTTCTTATTCAATTGCTTTTGAATTGAATTGGTTTGGTGAATTTTCCTAATTTTGGTATTTTGAAGTCAAAATTTATGAAAACCCTAGTATGGATATTTAGACTTGTTGTTTTGGTGTATTGAAGAGCCTATGGGGCTGGGTTGTTGCTAGTCATAATCCCTATACGCATTGCTCATTCAAACGCTTCTGAATCAATGAAGTTAGGTTTGTTTGCCCATTTCTAAGCTTTGCAAATTCTGTCCCATTACAGGCGATAGACGTCTGTGGATTATCCACAGAAGTCTGAGGCCCTAGGGTTAAAAATTCCATAAGCAGGGGACAGACGTCTATAGGCTCAGGAATGAAACTCCAGAGACCTACCCCAGACATCTGTGAAATTCCCACAGATGTTTGTGGCTGTTAAATTTCTGGAATGGGCTATTTCTTATGTGGATTTCCGATTTACCGATTTTTGATGATCCATATAGTTATTGTCAATCAATACCAATTTTGATGATTTCTTTTCTAGATTTTTGGTATTTCCATTTGATGGATTTGATACCGATTTCCATGGTTTTGATTCACGTTATTGAAATGTGGATTTTATGATAGATTGTCTTTGCGGTCGTTTCTATGATTTCTCACTTTAAATACAAAGGTTTTATACTGTTAATAAATACTAAAACTCATTCACAAAAACGATTTCAACACTTGATACAAAGCTCGATTTTAAAACCGTTTTCCAATCTATTAGTATATACAAACTTTTACCTCATTTAGATGAGAATTCCAATTAAACGACTTAGTAAAACAAGTGGTATGAAATGCTTGCATTCACTTCATTGGTTAATTCTAGGACTTTTTCGATTGAAAACTTGTGACAATTTTCGAGTGGAAATCTACAATTTGTTCGTAAATATTTAATTTAAGCCCGTGGTCATGGGACATTAAGCTAAATTCATTTATTTACTAGCTTGGTGTAATTTACACTTATTGATCAATGATGATCATTTATGATTTAGACTTGCGACGAGAAATGTCTCTATGTCCGTGTGGGAGACTGTTCCCCGTTCTATGGAGCTTCGGCTTATTTTTATAGGGTAGCAACACATGGTCTTTTGACCGTTCGTGGAGCTTTGGCTCATTTTTATGGGTTAGCGACCCATGAGATAGCATCCCGTTTGTGATACACGTGTTGGTGAGTTCTCATGATACCGTTTGTTATAGGCCTTCCCCCTTTTGTGTTTCTAGATTTCTAGTTTTCAATTTTTGGAATTCGTGTTTCACCAATTATTGTGATTTTCTTTGATAAGCTTTATAAATATTTGTGAATTGGTGAATAAAAATAAAGAATATGATATTCTTTTTAGGTGTTTGAGAAAACTTGAGATATTATATGATTTTTTATTGTTATCATATATATTTGTCATATCTCTTGTCCTATCTCATCTTACATGATAATTATAGCTAGACTGATCCGTTTATTATTTTTCTTTTTAAATAATACTCGGGTCAGGCCGAGCTGCTTCAGGTGCTCCTACTTGACTTCTTAGCAGGGACCAGCTTCCGACTTTTGGATAACTACTTTAGCTTAGTAGTTTTTATCTTTCATGTATCCGAAATATGGACTTTTTGTTGTATACATATTCTTTTGTATAATACATGTACCTATTCTTTTGTGATGTAGTGGATCTTGTATGGCCACTACTATGATGTTCACTTTTATGTATTATATTCTTGTCTATTCCCGCCTTAGTGATATGAATATCTGTGCCTGATTTCATGTTATGATTATTTTATATTGTTTCCGAATGGATTTAGCCACCATTTAGTAGTTTTGAGTTTGGATTGGATATGGAAGAATTCCTCTTGAGATGAAATGCGTGATATACTATCAAACATATCGGTACTCGCTCAATGCAATTATATAGTTGGTCTCCCCTCAATAGCCTTACTCTTCGCGCGGGCTGACTGCATTACCCAGTAGTGTCCTTGGTTAATATGAGCATAGAGGTGGGGCATCATAACACATTTCAAAGCACTCTACGGAAGGCCATGCAAATCACTGCATGTCGGTGGTAGAATGTGATAGACCAATGCTTGGTCTCGATTTGGTAAAATAAGTAACAAAAAAGATTGAGCTAATCTGATTAAGGATAAAGGAAGATCAATCAAGATAGAAAATTTGTGAATATAAAAGTAATAAATAATTTGACATCATGTTTTTACGAAAGTATCACTGATAAAGTGTGTTATATGATTTGGGAAGTCGAGAAGTTGGCTCCTAGATATAATGGTCCATTTCCTATTATAGAGACAATCGATAAACTCATGACTTAAAGTGTGAATTCAGCAAGCAATTAGTATTGAATAATTCAAATATTAACATTCATATGTCATCTTTGCTTATGGTATGATAGTTTGGCAAAATTCATCGTTTACAGATCTTTTCAGCAAAACCATATTTTAGATTACCTTAAGCAATATCATTACGTGGTAATATAATATACACATGTTCTCTTCATTAACGTTATATCACTTTTAGGTATTTGGAGTTTGGAAATGGTCAAAACTCTAGTAATATCCTATTCAGTCCGTTTTTAAAGTCCATGTTTAAATAATAACATTTATCATTAACCATTCTACTTTGGCCAGATATTTTGACTTTGATTTGACTACACTTGACCATGACGCTTGTTAGACTGGCCATCACATAACAGAGTTAAATGGTAAATTAAAAAAAAAACCTCTTGTATTGGATCTACTAGGCCTATGAAGTCTAAAAAGATTTTAGATCCAATCTAATGAAGTTTTAAATAAAACCATATTTTATTTAATTTGGTCAAAGGAAGTTTAAATTTCAATTTAATTTGTATGTATTACAATTAATGTGTCAAATATGTTCACATGTTTGAAGTGTAAATGCATATATATGTTCCCAAACATGTAAAATTTTAGAAATGGAAACCTTTTGTTTGCTTCTCTTAATGCATACAATTACTTAACGGCATGTAAGGATGTAAAAGTAGAGAGAGAAACATTTCACTTTCACTCTCTCTTTACTTATATTAATTAACATACTAAATGGCATTTATGCCTATAATTACACGCGACATATATTGTGATTTTATCCAAATATACTGCAGTAAAATTATGCAAGCGCGTCATATTATAAGGCAATAAAGTTTCTAATTACTAATATGAAAGTTAAAGTTTATATTCTAATCTAATTTTAATTCCAAACTCCAAAATCAAGATATTCATGTAATGAACTGCAATTGGCAAATAAATAAACATATGCTTATATATGTACGTGTATAAGCAATTATAAAATGACTTTTAATTGAAAATGTATACATGTATGCATAATTTGTATTTATCAAATACATACCACATATGAACATGAATTTTGATTCAAGATACATATTATACGGTTAATATATTTGTTAATACATACATACGTACGTACGTATCCATACATATACATATGCACACATACATACATACATACATACATACATATACATATATAAACATACACACATACATACACATAGATTTGTTTAAGCTTCGACACCTATATATAAACATGAAATTGCAATTTCTTTTGTTATAAAATAAACTTACATATGAATGAATTTACTTAATCGATAGATTTATACACATATTATTATATTAGAGATTTATACAAATCAATTTATTAAAATTCATCTTTAAACATTGTTAAATTTAAACTTGGAAGAAAAATTCAAATTTGATTTCATGCCCAAGATTACATGTTAAACAATTAATTATATTTTCTGATACATATAAATATGCGTTGGAAACATGAAACTGCAATTTCTTATGTTATAAAATAATAACACGTATAGATGAAGTTACTTAAAAGACAGATCTATACACATATAGCATTATATACATAGATTTGGTATAAATTGATTTATTAAAATTCATCTTTAAATATTTTCAAATATAAAACTAAAAAAATCAATTTTAATTTCATGAAAAAGATAAGAGAAGGGGAAAGAGTGAGGTTCAAAATAATTCAAGTTAAAATCATACACACATTAATATTCAACATTATATGTCAATAACGTACATATATAAGAAATCATAAAAGCAAACAATTCAATTTAAACAAAATGCATGTCACAATCAAATCCAAAATCATGAGAATTTGTAAAAAAGTAGTACCTTATTATTGCCCAAGAGAATACCTTGAATGTTGAATCTCTATTGCTCCGTTTGAATACTCGTTCAACACTTCCAAAAGACGCAACTCCTTTAAGAAAGCCACACACCGTTCTTCTTATTTTAATTGAATTTGTGTTTGGATGTTTTTTCTTGAATTTCGAAGAGGGAGAAGAAGGGAGTTTGGCCATGGCAAGATGGTCAAGGTGGAGGCAAAAACCATAGAAAAAATTAGAGAAAAGGGCAAGAGGTGTTTAAATAGCATAGAAAAGGAGGTTGTCAAAGATAGAGACATATCTTTCTTTTCTTTAGCCATTTATACACCTTTTGCAATCAAATTCCAAGCAAAACTCTCCCATAATGGCCGAGCAAATTTGCTTCCCTATTGGGCTTCAAATCACTTCAAGCCAGACACATTTAAATCAAATTTAAACCATATTTAAACATACATCAATCACATAAGGACAAGTATATACATAACTTTTATATACACACTATTTTTAATACCAATTAACACAATTCAAATAAAAAATTTATAATTAATATTTCATAAACATTAATTAATTAATTTAATTAATTTATTTATAATTTACTTAAATTGGGTGGTAGATGGAGGATTCAATATTGCGGTTATATTGACTCTTTAGATGCAAATTCGGTCGACGATTAATATCGAACAATTCAAATATTAATGTTCACACGTCACCTTACTTAGTGGTGTGACATTTTTGCTAAAATTATCATTTATGTGGCTTTTGTAAAATCCAATTTTACTTATTTAAGTGTCACCCAGTGGTGACAATTATTTAGACCGATTCTCTTCATCAAATTTATATCACATTAGGACTTACGGAATTAGTAACAGTCAAAATTCTAATGTCATCCACATTCAACTTTATAGTCTAAACATAAAAGTTCTTGTCTCAATAATAACAACTGTTATTAACCGAACTACTCTGGCCATAAACTTTAAGTTTGAATTGACTTCAGTTGATCGTGATACTAGCCTCATATAACCGTGGAGACAAATCATCTCACATAATATTTCACTTCCAATGCATCCACTCAAATATACTATAGTCGTTCGATGGATGTCATGCCACATTAACTGCAATCAAAGTGGAGCTTCCACATAGAAGATCGAGAGAATTATCAAGTCAATGCAATTGTGTTATTTTTTCACATCGATATTTTCTGTTTGATCTTAGTCATATTAACCAACAAAAAATTATCAAGTGGGACTTTCCATAATTATCCAAAAACTATCAGTACGTAACCCCTTCGTGCTTCCAACAGTCATAAGTAATACGCTATCCCACATTTGGATAGCGCTATGTACTATAGTCTCGACGGATATATCGATGTTCAATCTCAATGCATCTTGACTAGGAATATTCAAAACGATGTTCTTTTTATATTATGATACAATACTCATGGTTATAACTATTTGTAATTGCAATCACAAACGCATCATTAATGGACTTTCTAATATATATACTTAAATTAACTAATTAATTATTTATAACATTTATAAGAAGTATATAAAAGAAGCAAAACACCTTTTATTTTGAACAAGATTGGTTGTCAACTTAGATTTATATGTCAAATTACATAATTTCCCTTAGGGCATACCCCTAACTCCATCAATCTTCCACTCACATTGGAGCCAATTATGTAATTTATTCCAACTTTTCAAATCGGGTCGGTTACTCAGTGAATGGGTATTCTATTAGTTTCAATTATCTACTATGTGAATCAACTCTCTTCAATGCTAATAAATTATATTTATCATGTGGAACAATTCGGAGTATATCTCTCAACTTCCCATGAGTTCTAAGTTCTGTTATGAAACTATATCATGAAATTGTTATCATATAACAATCTTATAGAATTCTCAACATTTGAAATCACTCTTAGCTCTATTATAAATTTATGCATTTACATTTGTGCATTGCATTTATTGTGGCACTATTCAAGGTGATGCACGTAGCCTTTTATTGAACCGACCATAATATTTTATTTGGAACTTTGGAACTTAAAGCTTCTTAATTAAGATTTGAACATGAAGTTAATACTAACATACCATACTTAACATCACATATGAAGTCTAAGTCTGAATACCCCTTCATAAGGGGTTTGTTATTTTTATAAATGTTTATGCCAAAAGTTGGCAAAACACTCAAAGATTAATAGAAGAGGATAAAATGAAGGAAATAAATTGATATCGAGGAAAAAGAGAACATATAATAGTTATAGTGGTTTAGCTAATCAAATGCCTACATCCGCTTGAATTTTGTTTATGTTTCTACTGAGTTTTACAAAGTTGATCTTATTGATCAGTAGCTATGTATCGGTAATGAACTATGAAATTGCAGAGAAAGTACATAAATTTGTTAAACAAGCCCAAATGTCCCCTAAACAATGCCCCTTCTCCTCTATATACAACCGTAGGTCGATGGAATTATATCCACTACATTATTGTCCATGTTCCCTACATCTAGGAGAAGTTGAACTGAAAAGACCATGATTAACTCATCAATGTCTAGGGGTCAGAATCGAACAATGCCCCAAGGATCGGTACTAATCCATAAGATTGCTTTATGAACCTTCTTTAATCTCTCATCGATGTTTATTTGAATTGAATCCTTAACTTTGGCATTTGGTTGCATTCAATATAGAGTTTCACTCGACTGAATTCTTTGGTTCATAGCTTGGAAAAAAGCACATGACTTATCCATCGATTGTTTTGGTTAAGGATTATGAGTGAACCATCATCGATGGTGTGCATCAACTGATAATTGTTAAGGCCTTCTATGGCATGATCTTTGGCATGAATTTGTGTAAGATTTAGGGATCTGTATCGAGCCATGGCCATGGGTTGGTGCCGATCCATGACTTCACTTGTATCTTGGGCTTTGGATCTTGCACTTGGAATACGATGTTGTATGGGCTATTCTCATAGGTTTTTGGCAAGTTAGGACTTCACTTCTTAGTTTTTCTTGACATTTGAGCTTGGCAGTTATTGCTTTGGATTCTTGCTTGGTTATTCTTCTATTTGACCAATCTGGTTTCATTCGAATATGGTTTGGTGACAAGGCTGTATAACATTTACCCTCTATTAACAAGAAAACATGTCAACACCCCAAAGTTGTTTTTAGAAAGAGGTTAGTCCTTTTTTGTCTCTTTTGGTTAAGTGGTAGAAGGTAAGATGTCGATAGTCCTTTCAGTTCATCCTTTCGAATAGGTTCTTGTTATGATAGCTTTTCCTTATCAACCTTTCGTCCCAGTTGAAACGCTTAAATTCCTTCCTTTTTGATCTTTCGAACTGGATGAAGTAACCTAATGACCCTTTTGAAACAGTCCTTTCGAAGCAGTTGCAGAAGCCTAATAGATAGCTATAAGACTCAAGGTTATGATTAGTTTTGAATGGTTTTGACCTTGTCGAAAGCTTGAGTCTTAAGTAGGTTTGGATTGGGAATAAAAGGTAATATTGGTTTAGGTTAAGGTTTCAATTTGAAAGTAGAAGTCCAATGAAAGGTGGCTAGGAGTCTATAACTAAAAGTACTTGTCAACGCAGAGGTTTCGATTAAGTCGGAAGAGACCTTTCGAAGTGTTCGACATCTGTAAAACACGATTAGGCATGATAAAAGCTTTCGAAACAACTAAGTAATCAATAATATTAAAGACTTCCCCTTATTAACTCAATGAAGCCTTTATTGGTCAACTTTCTCCAAATTCAATTTACAAATTAGGGTTCACAACTTCGTAGAATTAAAAAATACAAGAGTAGATAGACTAAATTCGAATTCCCTAATCTAGACCCCTTGGGTCTTATTTATAGATGCGGGATGGCACCTTTCGACCTAGTGCTTTTGACCTAGTTGAAATGTGGCTTCAGATGCCTTTCGCCTCTTTTGGCACATGCGCTCCCCTTTGCAATGCTTTCGTATGGGCTCATACGCCTCCGTCTTTATCGAAAGGGGCGGTTGTGCCTTCTCTTCTTTATGTTGCTTTGTAAGAGCTTTCGATTCCGTCGATGGGTTGTTTTCTAGGGTTTCGAAGATGTTGAACTGGTGATGGTCTCGACACCGTTAATAGCTTCCAATCTTTTGCTTGCGACTTGATGCAGAACCTTCCCTGGATATTAATGGCTTTGACCGGTTTAAAAGGCTTGGTTTGGCTTTCAAAAGGGTTGTTCCGATCATGATGTGCTTTTAAGTGACTTGAGTGAAGGCGAAACCTTTGGTTTCAAAAGGTTTGGCGCGCATATGAAATGTTATTATGCATTGTCTTCGTAAGCTGCTTCTTTAACTCCTTCGAAAGGTCTTTATGTCTGTGGAAGCACCTACTTCAAACGGTGCTCATTGACGCGGAAGCATGCCTTTGACCCTTTCGCCCCTTCGAAAGGTTTTAGTACTTCTATTCTTTGGCTATTGCATCCCTTCGGCTCCTTCGAAAGGTCTTGATACTGCTTCTCTCTCTTGTTCTTCTTTACCTTCTATTCAGTTGGGTTTCAACATGGTCGAAAGGATATCTGGTGGTAACATTTGCTCCCCTCCTTGCGAAGGGATGCCTTTGAATTTTCAAGTCAATCATTTTGAAACCTTCAATGTTCCCGCCTTTTCATATCCCCGTGTGAATCTGGGCCGTTCGTTTAAATTCAATCAGGCAATCTATTTTTTTGTCGACTTTTCTCATAAATTATGATTTCCTCTTCATCTTCTTCATTCGCCTGCAAGTAAAATCATCTTCGACAAAAAAATCATGGTTCTTAATCCTCAAATAATCTTTATCTTCAACGAGAATTCGAATTCACAGTAAGTCTTTTTATCTCATCTTTCCTTCTAAAACTTCCATTTCATAGTGGGTTTCAACCTTAAAAACACTTTTGACTTAGATCTTATCATTATTTCGAATTCAACTGATATCGTTTAAGTTTTCATTAGTTTTGAAACAATATGTAGTTTAATTCATGGCGTGATTTAAGTTACTTTTCTGTTGTTCTTCACCTTATCCCTTTCAAGTTCAAATTGTACTGTTATTGCTGTGTTTAGAGAATTTGATTTTTCATACTTATGATTATCAAATAGTTGATTTGCGTTTTAATCTAACTGTTTATTATTATTTTTTAACTTTCTGGGTTGAAATTGGGTTTCAGGAAGAATATTTTGATTACTTTGCTCGGAAGCTTTGCGCTATACGAATTAGTAAAGTAGCATGCTGTCAATCTTTTCGAAAGCAATTTTGCATGTTAGCGTATTCAAACACCTTTCGAAGAAGTTGTCTATTTCAGTTCACTCTTTTGAAAGCATAAATTTTGTTGCATAGGCTTTGACACCTTTAGAACATACTTACTCCTTAGTATTTTAAGTTAAAATACATATTTTGTAAAAGGAATTAAAGAAAAGGCACTTTGTATCAGTTGCGAATCAAATGTTTTGACTTAGACGAAACCTACTGTCTTCAACTTAGTTGAAATCTACTATGTTGATTTAAATTTTATTGTTGTTATACTTCGAAGCCATACAACACTTCTTGTTTCTGTCGAAACCTTTTATAACTAACTGGGATTTAATCTTTCTCTTTTCCAACATCGTCAAAACGTCCCTTAATTCAAACTGGAAACCTTTTAACTTTGTTGGCATATAACGTTTTGACAACACTAACATTCTTTTAGAAAAACTATGGTAATGAGTTTCGACAGTGTCGAAGGGTCTTTTCCCTTATTTACCGAATATTGGTAGTGTATATTTTTTCATATTTTTATGTTGGTTTTAACTATTCCTTTCTAATAACAAAATTCTTATTGATCTTTTGACATTGTTGAAGAGTGCTAATTGAACATATACTTGAACCCTCTCTTTCGACCCTGTTGAAAGATCAGTATATGCTTATATCTAGGCTTTTGACTTTGTTGAGAGGTGTTTGCTAAGTGTTAACTTTGATTTTCCCTTCGACTCTGTCGAAAGCTCAATAAATCTCATATTTAACATTAACATTCTTTTAATAATTTGAAGTTTCATGTTTTGTTTGATGTTTAAATTGTTGTAGTAGGTTTCTACTAATCCTTGAAAGAAAGTTAACTTCATAACAAACTACAATTTTTAACTGAATCGTTTTCACCTAGCAAAATTGTGAGTTCTCTAATGAAAGTTGAAGCTATTTCTAAGCGTTCTTTGATATCCACTCAAGATGAAATGGATGCCATCCTCAACGACTTTGGAATCACTGGGATGGAAGCCATTCCACCTACTGAAATGACACCACCAGCAGCCCTCCTGAAGGGTTCTTCTCTTACACTGCTATACACATATGGCATGAAGGGTTTCTTCCATTTTCAAAATTCTTGTCTTGATTCTTGGCCTATCTAGGAATTGCTCCAATTCAGCTCTCTCCAAACGTCTACAATTATCTTTTATCCTTGGAGTTGATGGCACTGGAATCCAACATTCCCTCCTTGAATGTTGAAGTACTAAATCACCTCATCCGGTTGGTGAAACTTAACAACCTTAACAACCAAATCTTCCAAGCCAGTCCTCCCAAGAAATTGATCTCTGAGGGAGTAAACAAGTTTAGAGACTAGGAAAGTCAGTTCTTCTTCGTTAGATGCTTCCTAAACATTAGAAGGACTTCCTCTACTCCACGTAAGCTTAGATTTTACTATTTTCCTTCTATCTAGTTCATTTTCTTTGATGATCTATGCTTTTATCAGCTGCCTCTCCTAAAGAACTAAATGAGGAGAATAAGAGAACAATAGTCTTTAATGGCAGTTTAAGGTGGATTGGGAGTAGATTGATGCTGCTAAATCCAACAAACTTGCGAAAGCACTCTCTTCTACCGACGGGCCAAAGGATACTTAGCCAACCTCCTTCGGTCTAACACACATCTCGAAGCAAGCGCTTTCTTTCTTTGGGAGACCGGTCGAATTTCTCCTCAATGTCACTTATCTGCTCTGACCACTCTAGTAAGTTGTAAACGATGCACTTGCTTTTTATTACTGTGTTGTTTTTCAAATTATTTTGCTGACTTATAATTCGTTGGAATTCTCTTCAACTACTCTTCAAGTGGAAAAACCCATCAGTGGTCGCTCCTCCTTCTTCGACTTCTCATGCACCATCATTTTCTCAAGCAATTGCTAGATATAAGATGGCTGCTAAAAGTAAATTAAATAAAATGACTACGGTGGAACCTCCTCTAAAGAAAGCCAAAGTAGTTGAAGTTCTTGATTCTCCATCGCTGATCGAAGGGGAGTTTGCTAATATTGAAGAGTTTCTGGAAAGTCCAACCATTGAAGCTCCTCATGGCCTACCTAATAAAACTCCTACTAAAGTCGATCCTCTTCTCGCATCATTGTTTCTATCTCTCGAAGCATAATCGAGTAGATGCAAAAGGCCTTAGGACTTCAAACCTGCCTCTAATGCTAAGTCTTCCTGGACAATCCCCTTCTATACCTTCGTGTGATTTTGAAAAGATTGTTCGTTCTACCCTAAACACTTGGTCTTTCACTTCAATTCAGTCGCATCTTCTGTTTCTGACTTGGAGGGTCACTATTGGACCCTTCTTGAACAACAACTCATGGTATGTCTTATGTTACTTAACCTTATTATTTCAGTTTTTCTTTAAGCTTTTGACTTATGTTGTACTTTTCTTTTAGATTTCCAAAAGTTGGTTCTTCCTGCACGATAACGTTTCCAAATCCTCTGCCGAAACATCTAAACTTCAAGAGGAAATTACTGCATTGAATAAGCAAATTTCCTCCTTGTCAGCGAAGAAGATTGAGACTACAAGTGAATTTGAGCGATTGAGAGCTTCTCTCGCTTAGTCAGAATCTATTATCTTGGAGGAGAGGAAGCCTCGCCAACTTCTAGCCGACATGAACTTAGATTTGTCAATGACTTTGAAAGAGTCTGAAGAGGAAAAAGGAAGGATGGCAGCTAAACAAATCTTATTAAAGGAAAACTAAAAATGAACAAGGCCTTCCTAAAATTAGTTATCAACACTATTTCTGCTTTGAAGCAACGAGTGTCGCAATTCCATGACTCGTCTGTTGAAGACATTATTATGAATTCCATTGAAGATTCCCTAATGTTCACCTAGGCTGATAATGTCGAAAAATGCCTACATTTGAGCTTCCCCTCGTTCGACCCTTCTCTTTTTGATAGGGTCATGGATAGAATAAAAAAGATGGAGCATGGGATTGACGTTGCTGAGAGGGAGGAAATCGATGCTTCTAGACTTGTTTCCTTTGAAGTTCCTTCCTTCGAAGTCGAATCTGACTCCGAAGAAGATAATAAGGATAAGGCCATCGAAGGAGAAAGGGGAGAAATGATGATGGTAACGACGATGATAACGATAATGACGGGGATGATAAATCAACGGCAGACAAGAATCGGGTGGTAACGAGGGTGGCAATACTGAAGCTTCTGAGAAAGACGGAGATGATAATATGAAGTCCTTTGAAAAAGATTCATCCCCTCATGAAGCATTTCCGCCAAAATCTCATGTACCTTTCGACCCTCAATAGGAACCCGCTTCTATTGATGTTGAAGTGACAAAAGAAAAGGAGTAGGCTTCTTGAGCATCAATCCCGATATCTTAGGTATGGGATTCTCTATTTAAACATCTTTCACTTTGAAGCTAATAATAGTGTAAATCTTTTATTTAGATCGGGAAGAAGTCTGTCCACTCCTATAAAACCAAGTTTTAAAATAAACAAGCGGAGATAAATAGTTTATATAGGGAATTAGACAGACAATTGAAGGAGCACAACATTGTTTCTGATAAATATCATAGAATCAATAGAACTGTTAGCTTCTTTTAAACATCAGGAAGCTACTCCACGGTTGAAGAGAGTGCACCTTCGATGTGACACTCTTTTGAAGGAAAACTGGGAATTGATTACCCTCTTTTGGATGTTGATCGAGGAGAGAGACATTTTAGTTAATTTCTTATACAAGGCCTATTATAGACACTCGACCATTGACTTCTCATACTTAGGTGATTTCAGTGGGGGTTTACTTAAGCATTTACACAAAAAATATTTGGATGAATTCAGATTTGACTCGCATCCTGGAGCATGTTGGAATTTGCCTCAAGTCAGATCAATTCCCCAAGACCTTTCTCTTGAAAAAATTAAGTTTTATAAGGACTAATTTGTTTTAGAATTATTTACTAAGTCAATTTTGTATGAACTGGATGAATGATTGTGAATATGTAGTAACATTAATTTGTGAATATTTGTTTTAGTCTTCTTTTTATACTTAGCTGCATTTTATTACATTATCACAGAGAGGATGTTCCTCAAGCAGTCTTGGCTCTAGAGATTACCTAAGTCCATATGTTAAATAGAGAAGATTTTATCTTGAAATGACATCAATTTTAAAATCTTCGAAATTGGCAAGATACCATTTTCTTAGAGATTTGCGAAAACTTTATATGGAACACCCTCGTCTTTGCTTCAATTTTCTTGGTGAGGAAAAGGAGAAAATACTCAAAGAGATTCGAACATTTCACACTAAACTAATATGTAGACGCGATAGTCCTCCTACCGGAGAGTGGGACTATAGTAAATATCCACCGGTTTTACTCCAGGAGTTAATATTCCTATTGACTCGACAGTTACCCGCTCTACTAATTCATTGAATAAAGCTAGAAATGCAGTTTCTCAACTTTATTTGTAAAGTAAATTTCCAATTGTACACTTTTAGTTTTTTGTTACTGAGTCGTAATCTTTTATCGCAGTAATAAAGAAATTGTTCATTCTGATTCTGACTTCTTTCTTTTCCCCTTTTATTTAAATAGGAATTAAGTTATCTGCAACACCACTCTTATTAGACCAAGCATCTCGCTTTATTAATCTTAAGGATAAGTTGTTAGGAGAACTCGTAAAGAGTAAACTTCTTGAGGATACTTTACATGCTCATTTTCACGGTAATATTGAGGCTTTAAGATTGCATAAAAGATTCTTACTTTAGAAACCAATCGTCAGAAATCTTAAGGACCAAATTGCCAGTTTAGATGCAGATTTTAATTGTAAGAATGAAATGATTGACGCTCTGAAGCGTCAAATTAAGTCGAATCCTTCAATTGACTTTGATCATAAAACGTTTGAGCTTCTCCAACAGATAAGCGATTTAGAGATGAAATTGAAGGATAGTCAGGCTCAGTGCGAGCCGTTAGAATTTATTATAGGGGATAATCTTTTGAGTATTGATTTACCAGTTCCTCATGCTATTCCATCTACTGCTAAGTCTACAAGATCACTTTCCTTGCTGCTTAGAAATTTCCTACTATAACAAATCCCCCTCCAGGCTTAGATGAGAAGGTAGTGTGCGAGTGGTGCAGGAAAGTTAAGTTCGAAATGATGAAATATTTTGACGAAAAGTAGAAAGCTAAATATTCACAATGCATAAACAAATATGCTACTAAAATTCAAAAACTCGAATGTGACAATTATCTCCTTTTGAAGTGCGTTGCTGAATTGGAAAGGGAAAATAAGACCCTTAGAGGCACAAATAGAGCTTTCAGTCGTGCTTTGAAGACTAATATAGATTTGATTAATGATGTGGACAAGATAAGGAAGAAAGAGAAGAAACTTAAAGAAGTTCTTTATATCGCTATCTGTCACATCGTAGATCCTTTGATTGCTGAGAACCTTAACAAGGCTTCTCAAGACTTATGAAGAATTCATATTTTGAAAATTGTATATATTTGTTCTACACACTTGTAAATAATTTCATTAGTTGTCTAAATTTTTTGCAAACATCACCTGGTTTGCAATCCTTTCCTATAATGTTATTTCTGAAACATTTGTTTGATAGCTTATACAACAATTTTTGTATTTGTTGGACCTTTCATTCTTCTTTACAATTCTGATTTCCTTGAAAAGTATAAAGCAAACAATATTTCTGATTATTAGCTTTAAATTGATGTATAAGTTTATGCATATCATTCGTAAAGACTAACAAATCATCATTTAATCATATGGTAACAAATGAAAAGTAGTTACATTTGGTTAAATATCTGAAACCCATCTTCAGTCATAGTAAGAAATAATGAAGACTTTAACTTTAACCCATACAGCTGGAATATCTGAAACCTGTTGGTAGGAAATCTTATCCTCAACCAAGGGTATAAATGACTTTAGAGAACCATCCTCTGGAGATAGTTGATGCTGAGTTAAATATGATTAAGTAATAGAAATCGAGAAATCATAATCTAAAAGTTTGTAGTAGAAATCCAATGACCCATATTCGGGTATTAATGAATGAAATTTGAAAGTTTAAAAGTCTGAAACCCTGATTTGGGTATTAGCGGATGATGCTAAGAAACTTGAAATTCAGATTCAATGATTTGTGGATGATGACCGAAAATTCATAATAACGATCTTATTGATTGGAGTCTTTAACTCAGATTCGGGTATTAATAGTGGATAATCAGAAATCCATGATAGAAATCTCTAGCCCAGATTAGGGCATTAATAAGTGAAATCAAGTAATAGTCTTGAAACGCAGATTTGAGTATGAGGAACTAAGAGATCTGTAACCCAGATATGGGTATTAATAGATGAAGTTCAGAATGAGAGACCCGAAACCCAGATTCGGGTAATGAGTGGAGTTTTGTTCTACTCCTTAGATTATGTCTTCTCTAACATGTTTAAACCTCTTTAGGCCTTGTATGAAGTTGTGGTTTGATTGGCTGCTTCTCGAGCTTGGACATCCTAGTCCTCTATTTGATATGCCACTTTTCGAGCTTGGACAACTTATTCCGCTATAGACATGCCATTTCTCGGGCTTGGATATCTTAGTCCTTTGTAGAGATGCCGCTTCTCGGGGTTGGACATCTTACTCCATTGTTTAATGAGCCTCTTTTTGGGCTTAGATATCTTAACCTATTGCATAATGTGCCATAGCGTGGCATGGACAAGGGCTTGTCGATGCTTTAACCTGGCCATAGCGTGGCACGGATAAAGGCTTACACTCCTTCCTCCAGGAGGTGTCCTACCCTGGCCATAACGTGGCACGGACAAGGGCTTGTCAATATTTTAACCTGGCCATAGCATGGCGCGGATAAAGGCTTACACTCCTCCCTCCAGGAGGTGCCTTGACCTAACCAGAGACATGGCCAAGGGCTTGTCGATGCTTTAACTTGGCCATAGTGTGGCGCGGCTAAATGCTTACACTTTTCCCTCCAAGAGGTGCTCTGCCCTGGCCAACTCGACGCGGATAGAGGCTTTGACCGTTTAAGGTAATATCCAAATAAAAGGAGCAAGGAGCATTTCACTCCCAACCATGTAGATTCTCTTTAGAAAAGTAGCTCTTTATTGATTTCATTCAATATTGCTTTACAAACTCATTGATTTTGCCTTGACAGAAAAAGTTAATTATCATCCCTTCCAAGGCTCTACAGTGATTAGTTTCATGATCGTTCATCATATGGTAATAGCAGTAGGATTTGCCCATATTCCTTTCATTTTTTGGTTTCTTTTTCTGTGATGGCTAATAATTGAGCTCATCCTTTGTTGGCAAGTAGACATTCTCTGTGGATGTTGTTAGGTTGCACTCTTTGGAAGTCTTGACTTGAAACTTGTTTCTTTAGGATGGCTTTTTGATTTCTTGTCACTTGGCTCTGTAGTTTCACCTTCATCAATTGTTTTTCTTTTTGACACCCTTTGGAGTTCTTGTATTGGGAGTTTTCCAGATGCAGTTTGTTGCCATTTTTGTGCAAAGGCATTATAGTCTGCCATTATTTCTTCTTCGAAGATTATGCCTTCAGCATAATGTTGGATTGTTTTCCTCATTTGACTAAACAAGTTGTCACTTTTATTTGCCTTTCCTACGACAAAGATAGGGTAGGGATAATATGAAAAGGATTTATGCTCCACTTTTATAGATCATATGATTCCTCTCTTTTCTCTTTTATAAGTCATAGATCTTTCAAGCTTAGCATTTTCTCTTCATATAGTTTGGAATCCAGAGTTGTTCTTGGGGTGAATCCTATTAAATGTGGCTTTGAGAATCATTGCTCAGATCTCTTAATTCTGCTAGCCATGATTGAATTAAGATCTTGAATATTCAATCTTGATGTAGAATTAGGTTAGAGACAGGTGGTGTTGGATATTCAACAGAGTCGAAAGTTCAAGCCCTCCTTCTTACGCCAAAATGCTGATAAGAAAACTTGTCAACACCCTAAAGTTGTTTTTAGGATGAGAATAGTCCTTTTTATCTCTTTTGGTTAAGTGGTAGAAGGTAAGATATGGATAGTCCTTTCAGTTCACCCTTTCGAATAGGTTCTGGTTATGATAGCTTTTCCTTATCAACTTTTCGTCCCAGTTGAAACGCTCAAATTCCTTCCTTTTTGATCTTTCGAACTGGATGAAGTAGCCTAATGAACCTTTTGAAACAGTCCTTTCGAAGCAGTTGCAGAAGCCTAATGGATGGCTATAAGACTCAAGGTTATGATTAGTTTTGAATGGTTTCGACCTTGTTGAAAGCTTGAGTCTTAAGTGTCTTAGGTTTGGATTGGGAATAAAAGGTAAAATTGGTTCGGGTTAAGGTTTTGATCCGTTAAAGGTAGAAGTCCAGTAAAAGTGGCCAGGAATCTATAATTGAAATTACTTGTAAATGCAGAGGTTTCGACTAGGTCGGAAGAGACCTTTCGAAGTGTTCGACACCTATAAAACACGATTAGATCTGATAAAAAGCTTTCGAAACAACTAAGTAATCAAGAATATTAAAGAATTCCCCTTATTATCTCAATGAAGCCTTTATTGATCAACTTTCCGTCAATTCAAATTACAAATTAGGGTTTACAACTTTGTACAATTAAGAAAATACAAGAGTAGATTGACTGAGTTTGGATCCCCTAAACCAGACCCCTTGGGTCTTATTTATAGATGCAGGTTGGCACCTTTCAACCTGGTCGAAAGGTGGCTTCAGATGCCTTTTGCTTCTTTCGGCACATACGCTCCCCTCTGTAATGCTTTCGAATGGGCTCGTATGCCTCTGTCTTCATCGCAGGGGGCGGTTGTGCCTTCTCTTCTTTATGTTGCTTTATAAGAGCTTTTGACTCTGTCGATGGGTTGTTTGTAGGTGTTTCTAAGGTGTTGAATTTGTGGTGGTCTCTACATCGTTAATAACTTCCAATCTTTTGCTTGCGACTTGGTGCGGAACCTTTTCTGGATGTTAAAGGCTTCGACCGGTTCAAAAGGCTTGGTTCGTCTTTTGAAAGGGTTGTTCCGATCATGGCGTGCTTTTGAGTGACTTAAGTGAAGGCGAAACCATTGGTTTCGAAAGGTTTGGCGCACACATAAAAGGTTGTTATGCATTTTCTTCGAAAGCTTCTTCTTTATATCCTTTGAAAGGTCTTCAAACCTGTGTAAGCACCTACTTCAAAAGGTGTTCATTGACGCAGAAGCATGCTTTTGACCCTTTTGACCCCTTCGAATGGTTTTGATACTTCTATTCTTTGACTATTGCATCCCTTCGACTCCTTCGAAAGGTCTTACTACCGCTTCTCTCTCTTGTTCTTCTTTACCTTCTATTTAGTAAGGTTTCGACATGGTCGAAAGGATATTTGGTGGTAACACCTTCAAAGCATATCTTGTTTTAACAAGATGTGCTTTGGATCCAAAGAAGCCCTAGATTCTATACTATTCATCTCAGGTTTTGCTTTGAATAGATGCTACCTTTCCTTCGAACTAGTTCAATGAAGTATATCTTTTATCAATTATTGTATTGCTTTTAGCTGTTTTGAACTTGTAACTTTTGTGTAGTATAAAAAACTAAAGTATGTTCGTCAAGTTCATCATTCTAACTTCAAATTTTTGTAAGATTTCCTTCTCCGAATTAGTCCGGTAGGACTTTGATCTCTTGGAACTCCAGTTGTCTAGTGTCATGTATGCGCACATACGTACATACAGTTGTTGCTTACATATTCATAAGTATATATAAGCAGTTAATATCGGTATTTGGTACGTATCAATCAAGTACCGATATGAGATATTTTAAAATATCGTGATAATATAGGATAATATCAGTAAAATATCGGACATGCATAGAATATATTATAAATGATATTGTACTATGTTACAATATTATATTAATGTTAAGTATTCAAATATTCAGATAATGATTCCGAATTACTATCAAAGGATGATTGCATATTTATTTTTTGTGCAATGCACATCTTTATTATTCTACTCATTTTTAAACTATATTCATTATTTCTTTAGTCATATAATCATTTGTATTACTTTTCCAAATTTTCCATATATATAGTTTCATCTATGTCAATTTCACTTAATTTATTGAATAGTAGTTTGATACCAATAAATATACCAACTCATTCCTAATCGGCATGTTAAATATATAACTTTACTGCCCTTTACCTTTTAGTTCTAGATGCACAATAATAATTAATAAAATTATTTTTCATAAGTTAACTTACTAATTAGAAGTGGTTAAAAAAACTAAAAAGAGAAGTATCTCTTTCAAGAACTTGTTATTAATAGTAAAATCTTCAAGAAAAATAAAACATATAAAATAATGGAATAAAAAGAGTTTTCTTTATTGAAAGACTAATAAAGAAGCCTAAAAATGTATTGTTAAAACTAAAAAATAAGTGCACTGGGATTTCTATTATGATCACTAAATTGTTAGTCGCCATATACAAAAAACAAATATTGAGAATGTGAAGTATTTATTTGTAAAGATATTTTCTCCAACGCATACAATAATGAACGATATTCTTAAAAAAATATCGGATGTTTTCACTAAATATTAGAGCAATATATCGGAAAGATATTCTTAGTGATATTTTTTAAAAATATCGGCTTAGGAGGAATTTGAGATATATTAACTATATACCGGTGATATTAACCTATATTAACTACATAAAAATTATTTTTATTTTATTATTATTGTTATCATTTTGAAATTTTATGGTTCGGTACTGATCCATGGGCCATGGATCGGTATCGATCCACGGTGCCCTAAGCATAGGAGATTCTTGTGCCTAAGTTTATGGGTCAGTTATTATATACCGAACCCTCACTTATTATCCTTACATGCTTTCATTTCTTGCTGCCTTGAGATTTCAATGCCAAAGTCACCATTGCTGGCCCTTAGCTCTCCAAACCAACTTCCAGCTCTACCCTACTGCACTGACCTCTAACATCGACCCATCACCTCAAAACAGCACCTCCATCTTTCCCTGTTGTCAATGCTCTCAGACGTATCGATTTCCTACTTAGATTCATAAATGTCAAACCATTTGAGCAATCTGTATTTCAGATCTAAACATACTTCAACCCTATTTGTCAATTCATCTCTGGTTGGTGGTGGCACAACTTGGCAGGAGTACGCCATCGATTTGATCATTAATCACATGTGATTACTTATGGAACTCCATGGAAAACCCCTTACCGATCGATGCCGAACCCATACATGGGGAAATTTGCAACCAAAATTGAATTGAAAAGAGCACCATGAAAATTTGGGACTGACTCAAAATAATGGGCATATCTCTAGGGCATGACCCGAGTTTGAACTATTATGAGTTTAAAATCGAGTTGGCTTCGAGTCTACCCATGAAAAGCTCGAGTTTTCTATGGTTTCATAACCTTTGATGCAAATTTCTCCAAACCCTACTAAAATTATTAAATGGAGTTCCATAATAAATTTGGTCGAGTCGTGGTTGATGACTCAGGATTCATCCTTTGACATCAGCATATGCTGAATCTGATATATAATCTAGTTCTACCACATTATCTGTAGCGATACCTACTTCCACACCATCGAGATCTCAGTCAACCGGTCATCAAACAGCACAGCCTCTAGCAATAGTCCCTTTTGCGCTGGCCAAAGGGCCTACAATTGGGGCTACTCCAGACATTGATAGGGATGATGACATTATTTTAGATGATCCCCATAATTTCACGGCTTTAAAAGTTGATGAACCATCCCTCAGTAAGATATGCAAAAAGCATGGTATTCCATTTGAAGAGCTACTAGTTCCTACACGCTATCAATGAGCACACCTTCTTCCTATTGGATATACAACCTATAACTGGTACAAGTTCATGGTTGGTTGCATTCCACCATTTAACCAATTTATTCGCATGATTCTGCAATTTATGAAGCTAGCTCTGGCCAATTGCATCCGAACATCAATGCTTTCTTAAACAACATGTATATAATTTTTGTCCGCCATCTGAATCATGAGCTCAGTGCCCAAAAGATCCGTTATCTATACAGCTTCAAATGCCAAAAAGGATCTCCCTTGCTTACCTTCTTGGAATCATCTAGGGGTTTTTGAATAGTACTAAGCCTCTGGAATGAGTTAAGTTACTTCAAAGATGAGTTCTTTTTTGTACATTGTATGCTTGGATTCGCAGAAAGGTGGCTTTCTGGACATAAATCTCATTTTCACCTTTTCTTTTTTCTAATGTGAAAGTCATAGCTTTAGCTATTCACACCATTATTCCTTATGTTTAAAGATAATTCAAGAAGGCTCGGCGATGCGGCTTTAGCGAGTAACCTTGTGGATCTCCATCAAGTCCTGCGCAAAGAAAGGGAAATGAGATCGCTTCTCATAGATTAGAATCTGCGTGCTTATAAATTGTTAGAAGAAGGTTATAGTGTTGGCTATGTCTTGGAAGTTAGGAAGGATGATGATTATGGCGATGATTCTTTGCAAGAACACAATGTCGCCGTAGATGTTGATAAAAGACATGAGGTGCCCCCAGTTTCAAGCTTTGTAATTGATCCTAAAGAAAGTCAAAGGGCCAATGAAAGTGGAAGAGTAAGGAGTGAATATGCCGAGGAAGGAGGTAGTGCTAGTGGAGATAATGATGATGTCGACATTGACCATGGGTCTTCTAGTGATGGAGATGACAGTAATCATACATTCCTTATAGCTTGGTGAATAAAAATAAAGATCGTTTCATCTCAGGCATCCATATAACCTCCACCAGCTGCCATGGAAGAGGAGAACCCCATCCTACCTTCTACGGGTATCTTTGGGTCTTTAAGAAGTATTTTGGACAAGTTTGACTCCTTTGGCCTTCGCAATATCAGCATCAAGGATATTTAATCTCCCATCTGTTTGCCAGATGAAGTGCCAACTACTCATGCCAGGGAACCCTGTTAGCAAACTCCAAGTCCAAAGTTCGTGGGAGGTCACCAGGACACATCCTTACTGACGCAACACTACACTTTTTTGCTTTATTCACACCGTGTTCCCAACTTGTTAGTGTTAACTCATTCGTTTTTTATTTACTGACTCAATGGAACATAGGAACTTGTGTGCCATAATCCAAAGTCAGAATCTAGAGAGTCGACTCTATGACACAGGTCTTGTTTACCCCTATCGCACTATATGGATCCGTATTCGATGAGATTTGATCATATCCCATCCATCGAGATACCGGGAGCCCTTGTTTCAGCCACTCCATCAGCACAATGACAATATCTTCTCATATGCCACGATGCTTCAAGAAGCCGTTTGAATAAAGGTGGTAAATAGTTAGAATTTGCCTAGTTTCCATCAAAAGGTATTAACTAACTTAGGTACTATCTCTTACATTGATAGAACATTATTAACGGTAGATATAGGCTATTGAGTTGAATGCATAATGACTATAGAATTGGATTAGGAAATCCTTAAGGCTTAAAGTCAGAAAGACTTAGAATAATATTGATATATGAAAGGCATATTCCTCTTTAAATTATACTATCCAAGTACTATAATAGTCTGGCTTGAGATTTTTATTCATCAAACATGTTCTGACTCTCTCCTCAATACAATATAGGTTAGGAAAGATGATCTGAAGGCAGTGGCGAGGAGGAAACTTTATCTATTCTTGTTATTTTCTAATGTACCATTGAAAATAATGTTATATTTTGAAATTGTACTATGAATATGAGACGGTTGTTATTGAAATTGTGTTATGGATTTTTATGACATTTGAGTTTTAAATGAAAAGGGTATTGTTTCTGTTATTATATTTTATCCTTCCACCGTGAGTTCTGAATGTGTAGATAAATAGCTCTGTATTGTCATTTATACCAATCAACAAATAGTTTAGAACGGATCTAAGTTTCGATTGGCTTTTTTGGGCCGGAATTTAGGTCTGTTTCAGGGCACGTTGTTACATTTGGTACCAGAGCTTAGATTACCCGATCAATAAGGGTAGGTATACATATGAGAGGCGTACTTGTTATTTTTGAAAAATGTTTTTCAAAAAGCCTACTGTTTGCAACCAAATTGGTCACAAACACCAAAGAATAGATTTATGTAGTGAAATAAATGAAGAAAGTAAAAGTGAAACAGAGGACTAGAATAAACTAACAAGCAAATCAAAGCAATAATCAATAACTCAAGGATTTATAGTGGTTCGGCATTGTATGCCTACGTTTACTTTGAAGATTCTCTTTATTGATTCATAAATAGTTTGATTATAGTAGCAAACAATAAGAAATTAGGAGAAAACTTGATTGCAATAAAGATTAGTGTAACCAGTAGCATAAAGATCCCCAGAATGACCTCCTAGGCCAGTATTTATTGGTGAAGGCGACAACCAATCTCTTTGTAACTTCGGCTATAGGACCTTCTTATCCATATGGGCCCACAATAGGAGTCACTAGACCTAAATCCCAATGAATAGGGATCGGTACCGATCCTTTCATTGGTTGGTTTTGGAGCTATGATCCCTATGGTGGCTTCTTTATGTTTAGACATGTTGGTACTTCAAATATCATGTTGATTGGACAAGTGGAACTCATGCTTTTGTTCGATCTTTGGTTTAGATCCATTTGGAGGTTATTTCTATGGAACTCTTCTAAATGGATTCATGTTGATCCCTCATAGTTGACTCTAGTATATCGAGCCTTATTACCTACCAAAGTCTATCGATTCCTCTTACATGCTATGGCAATCCATCTACTTATCCAATCATGTCAGTCCATGCCCTTCTATTTATACCGATCTGTGCATACTTATTTATGCCGATCTCTCCATTGCTTCATCCATGCAGACCCCTTATCCAACTAACAATGTCGAGCCATACATTTCCATATATACCGATCCCAGGAGTCCCACCAAGTCATGTCTGTCCATGCACCATCACCTATGCCAAAACCTTAAGTCTTACCATGTCATGTCGATCCTTAGATTCCACTAAGCTATGCCGATCTCCTTCTTGTTCAAGTTAATTTCCAAATATCTAACATCCTGCATCGTCTGTCTACCAACTCCATTCAATCTTGGCTTCATATAACCATTTGAACTCTATTTCCAGGTCATACAACCATTGCTCCATGGTCATCCTTCTTGATAACAGTTGAAACTATCTTGCGTAATCAGTCTAATATAGCCGGGTAACACTTACTTCCCAAAGTACGTCTTGTGAGTAACATGATGTGCTTTGAATCGAAATAAGTATGAATAGCCGGAAAGAAGTCTATCTAGCTTCCTGATTGATTGTTATTCCTTTTTCGAATTGTTTTCCAAGGCATTGAATCCTCCATTGATTGCTATGACGCTTGGTAGACTTCCATTAATATAAGTCCAGTGCCATATACCATCGGCATATACAAATCCGGTCATGCGAGACTTATAAACTTTTTATTTTCTGATTCAGCCTCGAACTTGAAGGTTTCAAGTTTGATTTCAATTTCTGTTGATTTCAAAAAGATTGAACTTTTAAATCACTCATGTGCATATTCGTATACACGTTTCTGTCGCTGGCTCCCGGATACGTTCGAATGCCCACGGGTCGTTGCCAATTTTTATAATATTTTGTATGTTCGCATTTACAATCAAACCTTCATGATCACTATCATCATTCATTGTTCACTCATTTTTCTATAGTGATCAGCATCCGTTATGCTGATCCATTGTTGGAGCTATGCAAATAGGGATCGGCAGGTTCAAATGCCGACCGCTCTCCACTTATGACTCGTTCAACATTCTTGTTCCCGAACCCTCTCCCATCCATATAAATACAAGCCTCTTTCCTTTTCCTTCTTCACTTTTTCATTCTACTTGCCTTCACATAAAACTTCGCTTCCGAACCTAGGCTCTCCGAACTTTCAACATAAAATCCAACCATAATTCCAGCCATTCCACTAACACATCTCTCCTTCGCCTTCGATTCAATTACCCTCGAACGTTCATCATTAACATAATTCGTACCTCCAAGTTTTAATATAGGTGTGGATTTGTGAAATTTCTTTTAGTTACACGATTAGGTTATGAGTTTTGAGCTGCTGACGTAAGCATAAGGTGACGATGGTGAGCATTTTTCATGCGTCTTTAGATAAAGGGCTTGATGGGTTGTGTTAGGATATGAGAGTGAGTGAAAGAAGAAGAAGGAGAAGGGTTCGGCTAGAGATCCTGATGGAGGAAAGGCCAACATTGGAGAAGAGTATGGGTCGGTATGTCATAATATGGTTGTGTTAGGGATCGATGGATGAGGGTTCGGTGGTTTAGCAGTTTTTAGTTAAGGAGATGATGGAACGAAGGAAGGTTGAAGACTGGGATAGGAAAGGTTTGGAGAGGGTTCGGTATGGGATAGAGATCGGTGTAGAGGGTGGCAATATAGGATCGGGACCAGTGTAGAGAGCTTTTGATAGAGGCATCGGTTGTTGTGGCCAAGTAGGAGAATCGGTAGGGAGCTCTCAGAAAAAAGGGATCGACATATGCCCAATAAACTAATCCAACTCAACCCATTTGAACAATCGGTGCTAGTTTTCCTTGCTGACTTTGAACATAAGATGACAATGAACAACACAACATGCATATTTGAACTGTTGAACTTGAGACTGATCAACCAAACTTCCAGAATTTTCAATATGGACTAAGTGATAAACTTGCTAGTGAACTTAAGTAACAGACTTCATAATTCGATGTGCCGATAGTCGATCCCAAAGTCTTCATTACCAATTAATTTTCTTACCAGTTGACCTTCTCTCTGTCAAAACTCCCAAGTCTTATCTTTTATCTTGCTTTTTAGATTTCAAACTATTTATGTCTATTACAAACTGCACTGCACTACCTAGTTCACAATTAGCACTGGGGAACAAGTTATTTTTCTAATCTCAATTATCTATTGAGTACAGATGATATAGATCCCTAATGCTTGAAGCATTTAACTGACATGTCTTTTGGTTCAGCGACATGACACATTGGTTTTGAAGTGAAATCAAGTTCCATAACTGTATCCGGCATGCCTTCTTTAAGCCATCATGCAAAGCGAATAGTAGTCTCTGATCCACAAGCTGATCTTTTCTTCGATGCCCCCTCCTTCCAACTGAGGACATAAGCCCTGCCTCCGATACTATAGAGGGGGCTATTCTTTTTGATAATCCAATGGATTCACAGCCTCTCGAATTGGCGAAGCTGCTCTTCGTCAGTTATGCTTTATCCACGGAATTTTGTTTGGGGACGTCTTGGTTTCCTCTAGATAAGATAGACCTCACTTGCCCATAACAGAGTATATAGCTTGCAATAAATTTATGTGTTGGGCTGGATGCATACCGCTCTTCAGTTCATTTTTTCGAGAGATGTTAAGATATCTTAGGATCTCCCTCATATAACTTAATCCCAACAGTTATGCTTTTATTCAAGGAACCTTCTTGCTGTTCATGAATGTTTTATTCCGTCCGCCTACTCCCGAAGATATAAGATTCATGTATAACTTCAAACGACGATCAAGAAGCCCCTCTTACGTCTTTCTTGAGCCTTCGCTAAATTGTCAAGTTCTGACAGGCGCTTGGAACAGATTCTCACTATTTAAGCATGAATGGTTCTTTGTGGGTTGTCCTCATGGGTTTGCAAGACGATGGTTAGAAGGACGTAAGTATTACTTTCACTTTTCTCTCAAGTTCACTGATATGAGTCATAACTTTTCCGATGAATCTACTAACATCCGAAATTGTCTCAGGTGTTCGCCCACATCCTAAAGGTTCTATTTTTCTAGAGCCGTTGTTGCTATCTGCGCTACTTCCGTTGAGGATAGGAACACTAAACTTCTCATAACAGATGAACTGCTATCCTTTTTCGGGCTATTGGAAGATAGCCGTAATATTGGACTTCCTGGAAGTGCGGAATTATTAAGGAATGTTGCAGAACAAAAGAGAGATACTTTTTACCCTTCATGCCTCCTGCCAAGGGGACTCGTGATTATACTAAGGAGGGGGAGATTAAAGATTCTAAAGCTGAGAAGCAGATCGATGTTGATGCAGGCCTCGGAAAAGCACTAATGGTTGAACTATCACAAGCCGGACAATCCTATACACCTACAAAGAGAAAGAAGAGGTTGGCGTACAGGCTTTGTAGAAGAAAAACTTCCTTGGACACAGAGTTTTTTATTACTCCGGTTGAGGAGGAATCGTCCTTTCAACATTTGGAAATCCCGTTAAGGGTGTTTTCTAATCTTCAAATTTCAAGCGACATCATGTCCTATAACTTTCCAAACATATAAGGACTCAACTCTCCCACCAGAAGCGGCGAAGGCATCCAACCTTCGGACAAAAGAGAGAAAACGCCGATGAGCAAAGCCACCGTTACCAGTCTGTCAGGGGGAGCACAAGACACTCATAACCACACGCACTTCACTATACACTTCTCTTTACCTTTCGGGTAAAAATTATTAATATGATCCCATTTGGTCTTTATAGGTACCATATCTCAATCAAGAGACTTCAATTACGTAAGAAGTTCTTCTGCATACCACCGATCAAGCCAGGATTCAGAGTCTACTTGGCGCATGGAAAAAGACGAGGTACGAGATAAGAATTATCATTCAAGGGAATCTTTCGCCTCTTCCAAATGCAAATCCCAATCCCAAACATCTTGACAAGGCAATCAGTCTGGCTTTCCAGCCTAAAATAGAGAGCATCCTTCCTATCGTGGTCCTCATATCACCTCGTCTCACAAGCCACATTCCATCTCTTCAAGCTCCAAACAAATTTGTGAGCGTCGCTTTGGCAAACATCCTCTTGCTACATCTGAACCACCTTTCCTGGCCACTGCCCCTGATGTTTCCATAGCAGAGAAGTTGGCCAAGCTCAAGGACACTTTTCCAAAGATTTTCTTTTAAATTCCTTACTTCTATTTATATAATCCCAAAGCATGCCCTTGAAAACGTATATATGCAACATGAATCATTTATACACTTGGCAGAGAAAGTCTTTGAAGTTTCTATTGAGAAACAACACGAGATAGACTGCCTCAAGTTGGAAGCTATACACAACAAAGATATAATCAAGCATCAAGATGCTGAACTGCTAGAATTTAAAATCCAACATGCTGAAGCAGAGAAGAACGCCAACGAAATGGCAGAGAAGTAAACTGATTGTAAGCTACTCACAAAAAGAAATTTGACATAGCACTCTATTGCAGCGGGGAACTCGCTTTAGAAAAGAATTCCTTACATAAAGAGAAGGACGCTCTTTCTCGCCACGTCGAGGAGCTTGAAGCACTTTTAAAGAAAGAAAAGGAGGAAAATGTTGAAGCTCAAATGGAATTGCAGAAATACTGTGAGGAAGTGGTTGAGGCTGGAAGCTTAAAGGCTAAACTCAATGAGCAATTTGCCAAAATAGAAGCTCAAAGAAGAAGCTCGAAAGGAGGGCCGAAGAGGGATGACCCAACAAATTAACTCCTAAGTGGAAGCTGCAATGGAAGTAGAAATGAGAATAAGGACTTATTCGATTCATTGATTATTGAATATAATGCCAAAGTCTTGATCCATCATGACTTAAGCTTTCTCGATGAGGTTTACCTCGAATCGCTCGCTGAAGCTTGGGAGCACATCGTCGAAATGAAGAAGAATGAGCTAGGTGAAGCCGAACTTAACGAGGAAGAATTAGTAAGGGAAATTCTTCGCAGGAATGAGTCTTCAGATCTAGCTGCCGCAAAGCTTCGATTTTTCAATGCTTCTGCACCTACTGAAAGAGGAGAGAATATTGTCGGGCCTTCAGAGATCGATCCTAAAGGACCTTCTTCATCCTAATATATGTTATCTCCCATTTTAGAAGGAGGCACCCCAGCAACGACGGAGAGTCAATCAGATGCTAATATTTTGCTTTACTCCTTAGTATTGAAAAGTTTGCGTTCTTCACTCGTAATATCTGACCTAATCTTCCTAATTTATCAAATTTTGTAGGGCTTTAGGGTCCCAATCAGACTCCTATAAGTAGCGTTATTGCTGAACAATGTGAGGAAATGACTGAAGATCCGGCTGCTGCTAATGTTTTGGGACCTGATGCCCAAATTATCGGTGCCCTTGATGAAGATAAGAACGAGGATCCACTCCCGACCGACGAATCTGATGACGTGATAATTCTCGGTGCCTCAGATCACAACAATGAGACTAGCTGAGGGAGCATATCAAAAAGGAGGAGTTGTTGAAAAAAAGGTTATAATTAAGCCCGCCGAGGTGGATGCAATGATCCTCATCTCGTGCCATTTCAAATTATTCCACTGGGTGGGTCGATCCCTGATCAACTTCGTCCTACTTGCCCAAAGGTGGTAAAGGGTCCCGAAAAAGAAGCATAAGCGGCTCTGCCATTGAGAAATCCAAAAGAAAGTCAAAGAAGTAGTTACTACTCCAGCTCAATGTACATAGTTTGCATAATCATCTCTTTCAATAGTTGTAGTTGTACGGGTATGAATCCCGATCTTTCGAAATAATTTGTACTGATGTTTCGACACTTGTTTTGTAAATAATAGCTTTTTTCTGCCATACTTCATGTGAATTGTTAGTTAAGTAGATAAACGATTACTTTCCATTCATTGTACTTGTAATTTGTTTCTTGTGAATTCTGTTAATAATTAACCATCTCAGTCCCAAGTCCTCCATGTGGTCGTGACCCCGAGTCGCATCAAACACCAAGCTCGGGCCTTAGGGTTACACGGTCAAATTCAGCGGTCCTTTGAATAACTGTGCATGTACCCCTGGCATCAATTTGGTGAGGCCGTAAGTAAGATGGTCGAATTCCATCCTTAGCGACTTTATACGCCTCCTGTCAATTTTAGACTGGAGTTTATGGAATAGAGAACGGTCGAATCCACTCATCTATTCATTCAAGTTTATACTCCAGTCCGCTCTCTAGGGACTTAGAGTTATTTTGTGGGCAGTCGGTATCCACCCAATTTATGTTTATACTCCAATCCACACCCTGGGTACATAGAGTTATTTTGCATGCAGTCGGTATCCGTCCAATTTATGTTTATACTCCAGTCCACACTCTAGGGACTTAGATTTGTTTTGTGGGTAGTCGGTATCCACCCAATTTATGTTTATACTCTAGTCCGCACTTAGGGGACTTAGAGTTGTTTTGCCAGTAGTCGGTATCCACCCAATTTACATTTATACTCCAGTTCACACTCTAGGGACTTAGAGTTGTTTTGGAGAGTGGTCATGTCACACTCATTTTTTTGATTGATTAATTTTCCCCCTTGAATTTGGGGTTTTGATTTAGAGAGCAATCTGTCGAATTTAGATAGCTTTTATTTCTATTTCACTCCCATAGTCCGTGTAGGAATTATTAAACGAACAAGTCGACTGAGCTTATCTTGTTTGATCCCAGTGAAAGTTAGCAAGATCGATCGATTCCAAACTTTAGAAACTTGTTCATACACATCGATATCAATCAGTTTCACTATGTAATTATCATGTATTGCAATAACAAACATAAATGTAGAGGAAGCCTTAAAATTTATTCATTAAATGGAAGGGAACAACATAAACTGTCTTATTACACATTCGGAAAATCAAATGCTAAAGAAAATTCTGAAAATAATTACAATTGAAATGTAAAGGACATAAGCTAAGTGAAATAGCGTCGTATATGTTTGTTATTCGATGCTTTTGGAAGCGTAATACCATCGATAGTCGCTAGCTTGAAAGTTCCTTCTCCAAGCCTCTGTTCAATGACATATGATCCTTTCCGAACCAGATTCATATACGACAGGGTAGGGAAAAACCCATTTCAGGACGAGATCGCCAATTTCGAAGGTTTTCGATTGAAATATAGTGTTGTAATACCGAGCAACTCGATGTCGGTGTGCAGCTACCCTTAGATCGGCTTCCTCGCGCTTCTTGTTTATAAAGTCCGAAGATCCAAGAGGATATCTCTTTTTTTTTGGGCCGTAGTAAGTTACTCGATGAGGTGGGACTTTGAGCTCGACAGGAATAACGACTTCTGAACCATAAGTGACAGAGAATGGAGTATAGCTAGTCACGAACTTGTGAGTGGTTCTGTAAGCCCAAAGTGTTGTAGGAAGTTCATCTACCCACTTGCCTCTAACCTTCTCCAGACACTTCTTCAGAATCAACTTGAGATTTTATTTATAGCCTTAACCTATCCATTGGTCTGAGGGTGAGCGACCACCACAAATCTCTTTTCAATGTGGTATCTTTGACAGAAGCCTTTAAACTCAATACTATCAGTCCAATTTTCTGTTACAATGGTCTGTGGAAGACCAAAGCGACATATGATATTTCAGACAATAAAGTTGATTCCTTTCTTGGCCGTGATTGTAGTTAAAGGCTTCGCCTCAGCCCATTTGGTAAAGTAATCAACTAGCACAACTTCATGCCACCTTTAGAGATTGGTAACGAACAGATAATATCTATACCCAACATAGCGAACGACTATAGGCTGACCATTTGTGAGATTTGTATTGGCGGAGCTCTCGGAACGTGTGCCTATATTTGGCATTTATAACATCGTCTTAAATAATCAGGCGCGTCTCGATGGTTGGCTAATAATACCCATAACGGAGTATCTTCTTTACCAGAGTTTGCTCCCCAGTGCGATCGCCACATTCTCCTTCATGAACTTCTTTCAAAACACGTTGTATCTCATCATGAGCGAAAACTGGAGTAGAGTGACTGAGAAACCTCTCCTACACATGACTCCTTCTTACATAATATATACTGAAGCTTTGAAAAGGACCTACTGCTTTTCATTTCTTTTATCAGGCAGGACCCCGTGTAGTAAGTAGTCTTTAATTGGAGTCATCGATGATTCCCTTTCAGATTCCATTTCCATTACTTGATCGATTTCCGTCATGTTTATACTTGGGTATCTAACACTTCGACAAATACCAAACTCATCTACTGTGCATCTTCGACCCTAACGAACTTTGCCAACGAATTAGTCTCTCTGTTTTGATCACGTAGGATACATGAAATTTCATCATCAACTCCTAGACTTGGGTAAGATAAGGGGAAAGCCATTGTCCTTAGCCTGGTAGTCTCCTCTAACTTGATACACCATCAATTGCGAATCATAAAAGATTCCACGAGACTTAATGTTAGAACCTCGAATTTCGGTGTTTTTATTGTGACAACTATACAAGTAAATATAACATTTAGATCTAACTAAACTTGCAGGAGAAGATATTGTTTTTACTCGAGAAATAGTATAACAATTTGAAGGCCGGATTTCATATTAAAGCTTCAGCAAAGTATTAAGTTTAAGGTTTGAGTTCAGTAGTAAATATATGTTAAAATATCACCGAAGTAGTATATGCATGCACACAATATAAAGTTCTTCAATTTCACCAAAAAAACACAAAACTCAGGCGGTTGAATAGCCTGAGTCAGCTGGTTGACAACTATGCATGTGCACAAATTAATTTGAATATTCAGACGACTGAATATTAAAATTCAACAGGCTAACTTGTGTCATTTTTACACTATTCCTTGCTATTTCGATTTTAAACCAATTCAGCTGGCTGAATTGCTTTTTTTAGACGGCTGAATCTTCAAAAATGCTATTTTCCAAGAGACGCTTCATTTCAATGAACAGAAACAACTCTTGATTCAAGAGTTTCTTTCATTTCTTTTCATGGTTATCATTCATGAATGAATACAACTCTAAATCTCTATAAATAGACATGAATTCCGTTGTTTTATTAATTAGTTCTTATTCTTATTTCTAATCTATCTTGTTATTTAAACTCTAAGCATTCAATTCTTAAAAACTTTATTTTGGTCACTTGTTCATTCAAGAATACTTCATTTGTGATTTAATAAGCTTCCTATCTTCACAAATTACATGATCTACCACAAAGGAAAAGATTATAGGAAGTGTTAACACCAAAATTGGTCACTAACACCCAAATCCAGATGAAAGCACCAAATCACAGTCGTAGATCACATATAGAATGTATGTAGAGATTAATAATGTGAAGAACAGTAAAAATTAAAAAGAAAGCGGTAAAAATAGAAGATTTATAGTAGTTTGGCTGACTCCGGCCTATGTCTACTTCAGAAATTTCCTTTTTATTGATAATAGAACCAATTAAAGTCACAATCTAGAGTTTTTAGAACAACAATGGCAGAGCAGCCTCGGTATAGAAGATAAAGGGAGGCAAAATGGAGATCCTCTTTTATGAAGCCCTACATGTTGTATTTATTGGCAAAACCTGAGGTACTGGGCTCCCTAAGTGGCACATGCCCATCAAGACCTTTGCTGAACTTACACCCTTCATCGCGACCGACCCTGAGTTTTGTACATGCCGACCCGAAGCATCCTGGGTATTAGCCTGAAGCAATCCTTTCCTCAACTCGAAGAAAATGAGCGGCCGACCCAAAACAGCTACATCATTCCTACCCTGTGATATGCCGATCCCTATTTCTTCGGCTGATCTAACCCTCTTTAGCCGACCCGAAGGAAGATAAGCGTCAAACCGAGGAAATAAACTTGCCGATCCGAAGTTTGTCCTTAAGCAATGCGACCCACTTCATTCCCATGAAGCCGATCCCATTCCTTTATGCTGGTCCACACCATCCTGCCGACACCTTGATCGAAGGGCCAGGCCGCATGGTCGAACCACCAACAACCAAACCATGCTTGACCTCCTCTCCTCGACCGGGCCATGCATGACCCAATGGCCCAGCCACAAGGCCGAACTCCAACCATACTAAACCACTCCACCCAAGCCGACCCACACCATCAAGGCCAAACCTCCTTCCTACACAACCATGAATGCCAATCCACGCACAAACTTCCATCCTTGACCGAGCGGCACCTGTCGACCCACTAATGCCGATCCATGCAGGAACTTCCATCCTTGACTAAGGAGCACCTGCCGATCCATCTAGGCCGATCCATGCACAAACTTCCATCCTTGACCGAGTGGCACTTGCCGATCAACCTAGGCGGAGCCAAACACACGAACTATTCATGACTTTTCGACTATCCATCCAGCTGGCTTAAACCCATTGTATTGCAGTCTTAACAAACGAACAGTCGATTTAGTTAAATCCGCCTATCCATGGCCTTGCCCAAAGGTGGGTTAATAGGAAGGGTATTTGTGCTATTAAAAGAGCATATTCAAGTCAAGATAATTCTCTATTGAAGTCCTCGGTTTCTCAGGCGGTTGAAGTCCTATATTGTTGCTTAGGGGATAGAAGTCCTGTTTAGTTGATCAAGCGGTGTAATCTCTGTTCCTCTGGGTCAAGTGAGGGTTGATAGTTGAATTCCAGAAGAAGTTTGGAACTGGACGTAGAACGGGAAGTTCGAACCAGAATAAAAATCTCTGGTGTCATTTACTTTATTATTTACTTTTATATTTGTATTTCGCACTAGTAGATAACTTAGTTAATATTCCATATTATATGATCCTTAGCCATTTTCATTTGGTATCAGAGCTTGGAATTCTATTGATCGTCACAACATTATAGGATAATGGCCAAAACACGATTAAATTGAAATACAACTAGTAAAATCCCTATTAAAGTCCCCTATGAGGACTACAAAATATACTTTCTTATTCACAAATTTTAGTAAATGATATTAATGAATTAGTTAGTACAGGCGATAAGATCTCAAAGCTTAATCATATTATTTTAGAAAAGATGAAATTTGTCGAACTTGAAAATGAGAAACTAAATTTAAAAAATCAACTTGGTGTTTTTAAAATATAATTTTATAACTCTTAAAGAATTTCTAGATGAACAAAATACCTTGTATGAAAAAGAGAGAGAAAAATTGAAATGAAAATTTTGATTCAAAAAGACAAAATGATTTATTATAATCCACTTTAGATAATTCAGAATCTCAAAATTTTCTACTCAAAAATAAGAACCGTACTTAAAAAACGAGAATTTTGAATTAAATGAGAAAATTAATATTTTGAAAAATAGTAATTTTTCTTCTGAAATTAATAATTGTAACTTTAAAACTAAATTTGAAAAACACAAAAATGAATTCATGAAATTTAATAAAGGTCAAAATGATTTAAACATGATTTTATCTTGCTCTAGACCTTTACATGATAAAAGTGGTTTATGATATAATACAAATAATCGTAGAAATAACACTAGATACACTTTTATGTATAGTAAAAATGTTAGTGCTAGTACTAGATTTAGAGTAAAGTCTAAATCCAATTTTTATAGAAATTCAAGTACTGCTATGACCAGTAATGTTTATAATATCTCTAGAAGTACAAAATCATTTATGCGAAATACGAATAAAAATTATCTAATTATTTGGGTTCTTATTAATTGGAAAAACATAGAAAAATACATTGATGATTATTTTGATATAGTAGGTAATAACGAAAATTATATTTATAAAGGTCTATCCACACCCAAATGGGTATCGCTTCCCAAGACCTAACCCCCATACCCTAACTTAGGAAGTGGGTACCATAACATATATCTCATTTTTTGTAGGTACACTACATATAAAGAGGGAAATATGTTCCAAATTTTCTGATACTTATAGAAATGAAATCACAGACGTGACTTTCAAATTTTCAATGTGAGTATTTTATGGGATGTGATGGTTGTATGTTCTGTGATATTTTGAGTCTAATACGGATTCTCATAAATTGTTTATTTATACAAACTTCTTATTTCTCCTATCTATTAAGTTATTCTTTTTTGTCAATGAAAAAGGGGGAGAAAAGGGTACATCATAACAATGGGAGTAGTATTAAGACAAAGGAGTATAAATCTATTTATTTTTATTTGTAACTTACACAATTGTCATCATAAAAAAGGCAGAGAATGTTAGATTCTCGAATTTTGGTGTTCTTATTGTAACAACTATATAAGTAAATATATCATTTAGATCAAACTAAACTTGTAGGAGAAGATATTGATTTTACTCGATAAATATTCTAACAATTTGAAGATCGATTCCAGACTGAAGCTTCAGCAAAGTATTAACTTTAAGGTCTAAGTTTAGTAGTAAATGTATGTTAAGATCTCTCCGAAGTGGTATATGCACACACATAATATAAAGTTCTTCAGTTTCACAAGAAAACACTAAACTAGACCGGTAGAATAGCTTGAGTCAGCCGGCTGACAACTGTGCATGTGCACAAATCAATTTGAATATTCAAATGGTTGAATATGAAAATTCAGCCAGCCGAATTGTGTCATTTTTACACTATTTCCTTGCTGTATCGAGAACAGAAACAACTCTTGATTCAAGAGTTGCTTCCATACCTTTTCATGGCAATCTTTCATGAATGAATACAACTCTTAATCTTTATAAATAGCCATGAATTCCATTGTTTTATTAATTAATCCTTATTCATGTTTCTAATTAATCTCGCTTTTTAAACTGTAAGCATGCAATTCTTATAAACTTTATTCTGATCACTTGTTCATTCAAGAATACTTCATTGGTGATTTAATAAACTTCCTATCTTCACGAATTACAAGATATACCACAAAGGAGAAGATTATAGGAAGGATGTACTCTAAAGACTTATCCGTGCTATTAAAAGAGCACATTCAAGTCGAGATAATTCTCTGTATTATTGAAGTCCTGTTCCGTTTCTCAGGCAGTTGAAGTCCTATTCTGTTGCTTAGGCGATAGTAGTCCTATTCGGTTGCTCCAGAGGTGTAATCTTTGTTCCTCTAGGTCAAGTGAGGGTTGATGGTTGAATTCCAAAAGAAGTCTAGGACTAGATATAGAACAGAAAGTTCGAACCAGTATAAAATTTCTGGTGTCATTTTCTTTGTTATTTATATTCCGCACTAGTATAACTTAGTTAATATTCCATATTATACGATCGTTAGTCACTTTCATTCAATTCCAAGTTCCTTAGTGAGTTTAAGTCTAACAATCACGATTTCATACTCAGCCTCATCGTTTTCCGTAGGGAAATCAAGCTTTAAAGTATAACAAATCGAACGATTTTCAGGAATTACAAACACAATCATAGCTATAGAGAAATGATCATTAGATGCTCCATCAATATATAACTTCCATCGTACAGTTGGGATTTCACTTCCTTCTAAAAGTTCATCCTACACAGTAAACTCTGCTATAAAGTCCGCTAAATCCTATTACTGGATAGCTCTTCGAGGGAGATAAGTAATGTCGAATTGGCTGAGCTCAATATTCCACTTGAGTAACCTCCAAGACGTCTGAGGTCATTGTAGGACCTATCGTAACGGTTGGTTGGTGTAAATATTGATCGGATGTGATTGAAAGTACAGATGAAGCTTCCGTGATGCAATTAGCAAGCAGTACGCTAGTTTATGTATTTTTGGATAATTCCTTTCTACTCCTATCAATCATTTACTGATGTCATACGTTGGCTTTTGGATTCGATTTTGCTCACGAACCAAGGTGACACTTATAGTGTATGCTAATACAGCCAAATAAATGAATAACTCCTTATGATCTCCGGCTTTGATAAGATAGAGGGTCTTTCCAAATGATTCACTAGAGCTTGGAATGCGTCTCTATAATCCTGCATCCATTTGAAATTTATTTTTCCCTTTTAATTAGATCGAAGAAATGAATGCACTTATCAGTAGATCTAGAGATAAATCGACTTAAAGCGGCACCCTTCCCATTCAGACTCTGCACCTACCGAATGGTTCTTGACACTTGGATATCATGGATAGCCTAAATCTTCTCTGGATTAGCTTCTATTCCACGAGCATTGACAATAAAGCCTAGAAACTTTCCCGATGCAACACTAAAAGAACATTTAAAAGGATTTTCATCTTGAAATATCGAAGGATGTTAAACATTTCTGCCAAGTCTTTGATATAGTCACTTGATCGTCGTGACTTCACGAGCATATCATCTATGTAAACTTCCATTGTCTTTCTAATCTAGTCCCTAAACATCCTGTTAAATAAGCACTAATAGGTTGCTCTGGAATTCTTCAATCCAAACGGCATTACTATGTAACAATACAACTCAACATCTGTAACAAATCTAGTGTGCTCCTGATCGGGGATATGCATCGGGATTTGGTTATATCCTGAATACGTATACATAAATGATAACAATTCGTGTTATGTAGTTTAATCGACTAGCTGATCAATCCTGGAAAGGGGAAAACTGTCTTTTGGACATGCTTTGTTAAGATTTGAAGGTCAATGCACCTTCTCCTTTTTCCATTTTCCTTCTTCATAAGTACAGGATTAGATACCCATTCAGGATAGAGGGCATCACAGATAAACTCATTAAATTTTAGTTTATCCACGTTCTCTTTAAGAGAGGCAGATCTCTCCGGATCCATGCCTCGTCTTTTTTGCTTCACCAGAACATACTTCGGATCAATATTCAATGCATGGCTTGCAATTACAGGCGAGATTCCACACATGTCAGAGTGAGTCCAAGTGAATACATCTAAATTCGCTCAACAAAAACCAACAAGTTCTTTCATCATCGGAGGGCTAAACTATGACTCAATCTTTAGGACTCATGATGGGTCATCGTGGATGACCGTAATATTAATCATAAGCTTAGCCGATGCAGCCTTGGTCTCGTTGGGCTCCTCTTCATCATCTCTCATATCTATATCTCTATAGGACCGATTGTGGCGCCCAAGCCATAGTTCAGACACGAGTTGTCAACCTTTAGTGGTTTGAATACGGACAGCTTCGTCCGCACCCTTTCCCTTCTCCTTATGCTGAGCTTCCCTTAACTCAGCTACATAAGAGGGACGTCTGGTTGCCTGATTGCCATGAACAATTCATACACAGTATTCGTTGGAAACTTCAAAGTTAGACACCATGGGGCAAGAGCTACCTGGAATTCAAGAAGTGCCGGTCGACCCAGAAAAACATAGTATGGAGAGTCAACATCCAAAACAATAAACAGTAAGGTTCGCACTCTCTATCGTTCACCTTCTCCCAATTTGATAGGTAATTCCACACATACTACAACCTCAGTTGCCACTCCATTAAAACCATGAATACGAGCTTTAGACGGTTTCAAGTCTTTGGCCTCCATTCTTATCTTATCATACGCCTTTTTGAAGATTACATTCACTGAACTCCCACAATCAATCAAAATCCTTCTTATCAACGCAGGACCAATCATAGCTGAAATGACCATCGGGTCAATTGTTGGAGCCTCTACTTTGTCTGCATCCCTGCTTCTAAACACAATATCTCCGCCATGGTGCACTGTTGTTTTATTGGAGTTCCATTTTTCGTATTCAAGCAACGTTCAAAATCTACATGCCTTATTGCGCTAGCATAATGCTCCATCTCTTTCCAACTCCATTTGCAGGGTGCGGTCCCCTAACTGTCGTATTAATCGCTAGTCTTCCATCGGTCCATGCAGGCTCCTCAGCCCTACGCGGAGCTTGTCCTTGATTGGGTCGGATGTCCTATGTCCGCCATCCTGCGGAGTTCTCATAAACTATTGCAACTTCTTTTCTTGAATCAATTTTTTTATGACATCCTAGAGGTGGCTACATTCATTCATATTGTGCCCATAACATTCGTGAAACCGATAATACTTCCTAGTCGGCTTCTGTACTGGATGGTATTGCAAGTGGATAGATAAATGTTCTCCAGGGACGTGTTTAGCAGTGTGTAATTTTCATACATTGGAATCCTCGGCTTCAGTGTCCCAAAATCCCTTTTCCGCTCTTAATTCCTATCTCCATCTTTCTTTTGTTTATTTCGCTTATTCTGAACATTCACCTAAACTTTCCCAGAACTGTCATCAGATTGTTTTATTGCAATATTAATTTGTACCGCTTCTCCACTCGGTCTTGCAATGATCTTTTTCCTGGAGGACCTAACTTACTCCTTCCTCAAAAACTTAGATTCCTTTAAATAGAAGCGCTCCAACGTGGCAAGCGGTTTTCCAGTCAGTTAGTCGCTAAGCTCAGATTCTGGATCGATCCTTCTTATCATAGCCATAAGTATAGCATGATCATTCGAGTTACTGATCTCCATGGTGGTGGTATGAAATCTCTCTAAGTAATCTTTCAACGATTCCCTTGGGGTGTGGATCACACTGGAAAGGTACATTACGTCTGTAGGACGAACTATGTGGAATTTCTCTCCAAACTTAGTTGCCAGCTCATCGAATCTCGAAATTGACTATGGAGGTAGTCTCGTAAACTACATCGTTGCTATCTTGGAAGGGTTATGGGAAAGCATCTGCACTTGGTTGCATTGTTAGCTCTTGTAGAATCCATCAACCATTCGGATCTCATGATATGCTGCCTGGTTTTTCCCTCATAGGCAGGCATTGATGGCATCTTGAACCTCCTCGGGTATGCTGCATGCAGAATGTTGTCAGTAAATAGGGTATGGCTTCTCGATATTCCCCAGTCATTAGTCATGCCTTGATTCTCTATCACCAATTGTCTGACAATTACTGATAATTTCGGATTCTGGATGAGTGGTGCCAACCGGTGGTCGCACTCCACCTCACATGAACAGTCCGGTCAATATCTATTGGCTGTTTCATGCCTTCTTGGTTTACAGTCCTCTTAATATGCACCTTGAATATTTTCCTCGTTTTCATTCTGGCAGGGTACCTAGTCAGCATTCGATCGAGCACCAACATCCAAGCTTCCGGGAAGAACTTCAGTGCGATTCTCTAAGTGTAGTGGGGGAATCCCTCCTTTGGAGGAGGGATCGGTATCGATCCCTAGGAGGGATCGGTGCCGATCGATCTTGGAAGACCATATTGGTCTGCCAAGCGGTGCTCCGACATTTCTACATGATCTCCTTCAAGCTTGTGATGCCTAAGCCTTTGGTATTCATCCGATGAGCTTGAAATTTCCAATGCCGAGTAGGGAGTGGGATCCCTCATAGCCTTCCAACGCCGTTGTTGGGTAATCTAGTTCATCAGGCTAATATTGGTCTGAATCTTCTCATCAAGTTATCGATGGCTTTCCATCAACTCTCTCATCAGATTGTGAAATTCAACTTGGGTTATATAATCAGTAGAGTTTAGAGCTTCAACCGGATCAGCATTCAAATTTATAGGTTGGTTGCTTGGGCCTCCTTGTTGAATACTAGCAGTCTCATTTCCATCAATATTTTGAGAAGTGGATCTAGTATGCCTCACCATTGTCAATCTCCTTATTTAGATTCTTGCAAATCCGAGTAGTGTAAGCAAGTTTATGAAGATAGCTGTGGATCAACTTTGGGGGATTTGTCCAATCTAGTAGCAACAAAAATGATCCTAACAGGCTAAGAATCAGGTTCCTAGAAAAGCACCAAAATGTTAGCAACGAAATTGGTCACAAACACCCAAGAATAGATTTACGTAGTGAAATAAATAAAGAAAGTAAAATTAAAACAGAGGAATATGATAAACTAACAAGAAAATCAAAGCAATAATCAAGAACATAAGGATTTATAGTGGTTCGGCATTGTATGCCTACATCCACTTTGAAGATTCTCTTTATTGATTCATAAATAGTTTGATTACGGTAGCGAACATCAAGAAATTAGGAGAAAACTTGATTCCAATAAAGACTAATATTATCAATAGTGTAAAGATCCCCAAAATGATCTCCTAGGCCAGTATTTATAAGAGAAAGTGACCAACAATCTCTTTGTAACTTCATCTATAGGACCTTCTTATCCATATGGGCCCACCAAAGGGGTCGGAAGACCTAAATCCCAATAAATAGCGATCGGGATCTCTTCATTGATTGATTCTGGGGCTGCAATCCCTATGGTGGCGTCTTTATGTTTAGACATGTTGGTACTTCAAATATCATGTTGATTGGACAAGTGGAACTCATGCTTTTGTTTGATCATTGGTTCAGATCCACTTAGAGGTTATTTCTACCGAACCCTTCTAAATGGATTCATGTCGATCCCTCATAGTTGACTCCAGTATGTCGAGCCATATTATCTGTCGAACTCTACGATCCCTCTTACATACTATGGAAATCCATCTGCTTATCCAATCATGCCGATCCATGCCCTTCTATTTATACTGATCGATCCATGCACACTTATTTATGTCGATCTCTCCATTGCTTCATCCACACCAACCACTTTTCCAACTAACTATGTTGAACCATACATTTCCATCCATACCAATTCCAGGAGTCCCACCAAGTCATGCCGATCCATGCACCATAACCTATGCTGAAACTTTGAGTCTCACCATGTCATGATGATCCCTCTAATTCCACTAAGCTACGCTGATCCCTTGCTTGTCCAAGCTGATTTCCATATTTCTAACATCCTACATCGTCTATCTACCAACTCCGTTCAATCTTAGCATCATATAACCATATGAACTCTATTTCCAGGTCCAACAACCATTGCTCTATGGTCATCCTTCTTGATATCAGTCGAATCTATCTAGCACATTCAGTCTAATATAGCCGGATCAAGATACCGGGTAACACCTACTATATATATATGTACTTATTTTAAATGTATGCAAAAACACTAGGCATGTATTTACTTCAACATATAATACTATCTTAGGAAATGTAAAAAGAAAAGATTGTAACTCCAAGAGTTAATGAGGCAATAAATAGGAAATTACAAGAATATAATAAGGATATAAACGGACCAATTAAAGAGATTATTAAAGTAATTGTGGAGAGGTAAGGAAGGCATAATAGGAAAATATTAGAATGAATAAATAAATGCCTTTAAAAATTATCCAATAGAATACCAATCATTTGTTATGGACAATTGACATTTATAAAAATAACAAACAAACATGTTAGACAGTAATTAAATATTCTAAGATAGTATAATCACTATTATGGTAAATTATGTAGCTTTAAATATATATACAAATATTAGTGAGCCTAGTCTAATACATAAATAGATGGGAGGTAAGAACCTATGTGTTGTAAACATCCAAAAGTAAGAAATGATATGAGAAAAGCAAGAAGGAGCTGAGCAAGTTCTCATAAGGTGTACATTGTTCACCACAAGGAGATAATCAGATTTTTATAAAGATTGAGTAGGAAGGAAAAAAAAGTTCAAAAGAAAAGACAACTAAAGTCAACTTCTTAATCCAACCCTATGAAAAAGAATTTAATAAAAGATTTCTAGAAAATTCTTCGAATTGTTTTGAGTAAAGTTTTTCAAAGGATTTATTAGGAAGTTATTTCAAAAAAGTAAGGAAATTCATAATAAAAAAATTATTGAGTAAAAAGTTTCTAATAAAAGGGTTTTTGGTAAACAGGATTTTTCATTTTTGAAATACTAGTTTAAAATTGGTTGAGTCAAAAGTTTCCGATCTTTAGGGAAAGGGATTCTTCGCTTTTAAAATTAATGTAAAAAGAGCAATGGTTGGACTTGATGATTTGTCTTCTACTTCATAAATTTAAAAGTTCCTTTTTTAAATTCTTTCTAAAAAGAGGTGATAAATGGAAATATAACTTAATTAAATTAAGGAATAAAGAATAGAAGGGTAAGAATAACTACGATAGGAGGGACATTTCGATGTATGGAAAATATAGAGAATAACAGCTGAAGTGGGAGCCAACTAGTTAGGAGAATTATAAGTGGAGGCAATATTGAGAGATTTAGACAGAAATAGCATTAGAAATTTATATAAAATAGGATTAGTAATCTTGGTAAAAATTAATAGTATAGAAGTTATCCTTGTGTACTCCACTTTTCATTGTTTAAGTTTATAAAAGATGTTATTGGAAAAAAATTAACAATTGGATGGAATTAAATGATGATAATTAATAAATGAGTTGAGATAATTTTGTGAATGTTATATTAAAAAACATTTTTGTGAGGACTAAATTTTTATATATTCATTTTTCTACTTAGAATATGTTAGAATAAGAATAAAAAATTATTGAATTTAAAATGGTAACGAAATAGAAATAAATTGGGGTTGATAAGAAAAGGATTTCAAAAGATTATAGGAATTTAACAATAAAAAAGTATTTAGTGACAATACGTTTTGAGAAATAAAGCAATAGATGTTACTGTATATCTTTGGAATAATATAACAACTTGAATTAGAAATTTGGCATTCACGTGAATAGATTGTGGTTTGAAGTCTGCCAAAATAATTGCCTTGTAACTAAAATATATTTGAAATAATAAATGTCTAATAAAGGAAAATCTATTATTTTGAAATGTCATTAAAGTTATAATCTCTGTAATAGATTTAAAAGGATTTAAAACTGGAAAATAATAAACAACAACAATAATAATATATCTTTAAAATGATAGTCAGTGTTCTCATAAGTCTAGGTCATGATTTCATAAATTAATGGAGTAATAAATATTGATTTCTAATTTAATGTAATAAATTTGTTTGTATTAAAACAACTTATTGAAAATTATTTTGTATGTTGTAGAAGGTTTTTGAGAAGAGAAATTATTTTTCTCCTTTATAGAATTAAGCAGTTTTGAATTGTTGATTTAATAATTGAGTTTTAAATGTTTTGAATTAAAAGTACAACCTTTAAAGAAATAAATCTCTATTATAGAAAGTCCTTAGAAAATAAAAGTAAACTAGAAAAAGGAAAAAATTTCATGGCTGCTTCTGGAAACTACACAATTTTTAAAAATTGACAAAAAAGGGTTTCCAAGGTTATAATTTTAAAGATAAAGGTTTCGAATAAGCTGCTTTATAATGGTGATATTTTAGTTTTAAGAATGTAAGGAATGAATCAAATATTTTTGCATAGTAGATAGGGATCACTACCTAGGTAAGACAGGACAATGGTTTTAAGATAGGAATAAAATTGAAATAGTATGCACAACATGATTTATAAATTTTATACCAGTCATAAATATTTAATTGTAAAATGTTTGCAAAGTGCAATGGTATTCTAAATTTATAATTGGGTTGTAAGTTAGGTTGCCCTAGTTGACTTGAAATGTGAATTTTTAGGTTTTAACTTATTTGGAGTGGTTTCCATGTAATTTCCATAAAATTTCTAATTCCAAAATATGTATAAAGTGCAGCATTCGAATTAATAAGCAATATACCAAGAAGGGAAGGAGATGTGTAATGTATGGATATTCTTTTCCATGGTTTATGTTGTCTATTTCACTAAAAGGGAAGAAATAATTCCTTGTAATTTAAAACGAAGCAAAAATCTCACTTTGGTTAATTTATGGAAAATTATAACGGTAATCCTTTTCAGAGGGTGATAAATTAAAATGTGAAAAGGAATGTTCCAGTTTAGAAATTAAGGATAAGAAATAAGAAGTGTATACACACACGTATACTGTGCAGTTAAAGTGCTTAGCAGTTCTATAGCCGTAGAGGTGCAAATAGTTATAGCAGGGATAAAGCGGGGATATAACGAAAAATAACGGAGATGCAAAAGGCTTCACTGGATTTAAATTCAATTATTTAAAGTTAATTTACTCTCATTCTCACATCATTTGTGTAGGAAAAAAATATTGTTTAATCTTATACAACAAAATCAAATAATATCATTATTTATGCAGATTAGATCTAGTGACTACAATCGATTTCTAACTTATATTGAGCACTTATGCCATAAAATTAGGTCTTTACCCTAACTTTATTGATTTTTTGGAAGAGAACTAGTCAATTTAATATTTATACATTAATTTTGCCAAAGCAGACACTAAAAAGACTTGATTTAGTGGGTGTAGCGGAAAATAGTAATGCCTAAAGCAGATCTATTGTTTAATAGCGTTTAATTGAAACAATGTAGCATTGAAGAGAGCTATGCGCTATAGCGGGGATTTTACATGGCTTTAGCGGGGTTTTAACTACACAACAAGTATAATCGCAATTAACGTATAATGATAGAAATACATAAATAGAGTAATTTACGACTATATACATATTAGTTAGTAATTAATGGATTAAGATTTATGGACAATAATTTCAAATTTAATAGGCAATAAATTTGAAATTAATGAAAAGAATTAAATGGGGACTGATTAGGGAATTAATATGGCATTCATGGAGGAATTGAATTGGTATAATAATGGGATTTTGGAATTAGTAAAAAGAACAGGGATTAAATGAGGAATTATTAGAGATGGTCCAATCTTGAAATTGATGATCAATTACTAAGGGTATATTAACTGAAGTAATGAATGGACCATATTTATTAGAAACCAAGAAGAAAATTAAGGAAGATGGAGAATTAAGTATAATGGCGTACTAAGAATGTTCATCTTAATTTATCAAGGATTATGAGGGCCCCAACATCATTAACACCAGTTAGTGATAAATGACAACTTCCAGCAAAATTTTATTTTAGAGTTTTTAGGATTGTTATTACTAGTTGTCTCCCTTATGTTGGAAAAGAGTATGATGTGGTACAAGATATGTTATTGTTTTACCATTGGGTTGAGTTTATTAGATGGGATTAGAGCTTCATATACATATACATACATAGACATACATACATACATACATACATACATACATACATATATATATGTATGAATAGCTTAAATAAGGAAATTTCATAATGACACGTAACTAGCGATAAATTATAGGTAAGACTAGGAATTAATGAGCAATTAGGTTAGAAACTAGGAATAAAGGATGCACTAATCTCAAAAAAATAGAGAAAAGGTAGAATCGATTCGGCAGCAAATGAAGGACATACAAGATCGTTGGAAATCCTATACGAACAAGGAAAAGAAAGAGTTAGAATTTAAAGCAGGGGACATGGAGTTTATCAAAGTTTCCCCTCTTAGAAAGGTCGTGAGATTTTGGTGGTCGGGAAAGTTGAAAAATTTGTTAGGTCTTTCACAATTTTAGAAAGAATAGGAAGACCTACTTACCGCGTGGAGCTACCAGATAAGTTGCAGTTATCCTTAACTTTTTCATGTTTTGCACTTAAGGAAACGCCATCATAGCACCATTACTGTGGTTGAGCCTGATAAATTGGAGAACGCTGAGATGGAGCTAATAGCATCCCATTTCACTACATGCAGTGTGGAGCATGGAACTAGGAAACTCCATAATAAAGAAATTAGGCTGGTTCGGGTACAATAAAGGGAAAACCTGTGGGAAAGCCTGAGGACTTATCATCCTAAGCTATCCATTACCTAACTTTTCTCTCTAAATTTAGGTATTGGTTACATTGTGGTTGCTAGATTGGATGGCAGGGATGGTTGCTACACTTTTACTATCGCTTTTGCACTCATATAGAACACTTTTTGCATGTTTATGATGTTTGCATACATGCCTATATGTCAGGATACTTGCATTCATGCTAGGATTGAGCCTATAGTATGTCTGTGCACATAACCATGTTTCACTTTTAATTGAGTATATGGTTTTGTAGATGACTTGGTTATATAACATGGATGTTCTTTGTGTGTTACGTTGTCCGCCCTTTGGAAAGATTTCTAGGATGAAATCCTTTTAAGGATGAGAATGTAACATATCATAAAAATTAATAAGAATGAATAAGATAAGATAAGTTAATTAAATAAGATAAGGCTAAAAGTTGAAATTTTATAAAATTTGAAATTTGACCACGAAAGTTATACCATTGCGTTTATGGCGATTTTCTAATCAATTTCCATACAAAATGTTTTGAAAAAGTACCTCAAATGGAAAAGCTGTAGACGTTTGATGTTTTTGAATTTGAAGTAATTTAAATATAATTCAAATTAAAATAATTAAATATTTCTTAAATTTGAAATTCAAAAAGCAACAGTAATCAGACCGGGGAGGGTTAAGCAATCATTAAAATTAACATTAACGTTAATTGGTTAATTAAGGAATAAAATTAAACAGCAAACAAAACATTAAAAAGCCTAAAATAACTTAACCAGACGATTGCCTACCTTGGGCTTCTCGACATGTTAGGATTAGGGTGGTCGAACGGTAAATGTTGTTGATGGCTAGAGTTAGGCATTTAAGCGTACCAGATTTTATTATTTTAAACCGACTAAAATTCGATGATTCTGATGGATTCCAACTACTATAAATAAGAGCCTAGTCCCCTTACTTTTATTCACGAATTATTTTGGAAACAAAGCGAAGTTCTGTCAGTCTCTCCGTTCAAAGATTTAGGAAATTCTTTAGAGTTTTAGGTAGCAGATTCTAGATGTTTATTATTTATTTTCTAATTATATTCTCCTCCAATCCCTCAATTTTTGAATCTAATAGATTATACACACACACATACAAATCCCTTGTTGTATATATCTAAAAGGGGAGATCTAAAATAGATTATTAAAGGCATGACAGATTCATAATAGGGAAGGGCTAAGGACCCGTTGTAAGTGGAAATCTTAGTGTTTCTGTTTTAGTAACCGAATAATGTAGTTTGGATTTGATATATGCCTTGGGGAATCTTGGTTTACGAAAACATCACATTAAAAACCCTAAAATTCTCCCAAAGCGAAATGTCAATTCTTAGTTGGAATATAAATTGCTTATATAAAAATAATGGAATTTATGTATATTTTGTAGTTTCAATATCTTACCTTCTATTCCACTTCTTATCATTTTCTTTGTATATAATTAAGGGTTTTGATTAGGAAATGGTGTGTAAGGGACGAATTCTCATTCGTAGTTCTCACTGCTATTTCCACAATTTGAATAGAAATTCCCTTTGTCTAATTTCATGTAAAAAATGTTGAATAGGCGTAAAAGTATGTAAATTGTGAATTTCTATTATTGATTTATTCCATTGTTTTAGTATAAGATAGGTTGAGTTCTATTTGTATACAAGTTTATAATTGGATGTTGGATATTGGATTTATGGTATACTGATAATGCGGTAATGTGACTTGTATAATTTTTGAAGAGTTGACATTTAAACGTTAGTTCAAGATGTAATCTATGCATGCTTAGAAATTGCTAGGAGCATGTGTGTATATGTGTGTATGCATATATGACGTACAATTATACGTATTAGTTGTGTAGTTAATAGGTCATCAATTATTGTTAAATCCTGCATTGGCAAGTATTAATAATAGAGGTGAAATAAGAAATTTTCTAAAAAGGCTTAAGTAAGTAATGGGGTGAGATATATGATAATATATGTACAGAGTATTATTAATTATGATTAAGTTATAGGGACGCGAGATAACTCAAAAATCACACAGATATCTTTCCGGCTAATCTGGCTACCAGCAATCTGACTTTTGAGGATGATGTGGAACGTTGCCTATAATAAGTAATTATGGATGACGCGAGGTTGGTCCCAAATTCTATAGAGTAAATCTCCCTAGCTAATCTAGCCATTAGTACCTAATAATAGTCGGACTAATGTGAGACGTCACTGTGGGGTATAGGTCATAATATGAAGGACCTGCTTCAGAGATTGAAGGTATTAAGTGGCTGTGTAAGGGCCTACCTCTTCTTTATATTGGAAGTAGTATAGTTAGGATTAAGGTTATGTAACGACCCGGAAATTTCGATCCCAAAAATTCCAGATAGTTAGAAAAAGAAGAAGAGATAGAAGAAAAAGAAACAGAAAACCAAACCCAAAATCTCACATACGCAGCGGATAAAATTTAATATCACATAAATAATAGTTACACAAAGGAAACTGTACTTGTCAAATTACACTTTATTATATATCAGAGTTACTACAGATTTACAATCACGGAATAGATAAATCAATTTGTTTCAGATACTATAATATATCACATCAGAAGCTCTCCATACGTTCCTGCTCTCCAGCTCTCCTCCTGAGCTCTAGAATGTCCTTACCTGAAATCTGTAACACTCGGTCTGACCCAAGCATTACATCAAAGTAACACCCGGGTCAAGCTGGAAACCAGCATGAGTAATCTCATCTAACATGGAATACCAAAGCATACAACTTATATAAACCCGGGTAACTCGGGGTAATTTATATCAATTTACAACTTCACAAGTCATTATAGACGTTACTTACACCACACATCAATTTCTAAGTATCAAAACTTAGATTAAATAGTCCAATTCACTTTAATCATTCCATTTCATTCTTTTGATTCCACACATCAAATTATAAAGAATCAAAGAGGCTTCGGTTATTTACTAATTCCCGACTCCGGTCTCTTCGAATCCATTGTCATTTTAACCCAACTTATTCAAATGGATCACAGTTCAAACTTCAAATACAGGGTGTCATCTATACATATTAACTCATCATCGATGATAACCACATTATCTCAGTTTAACCCAACATATCATATCACACAGCGTCACACATCACATATCCGAGATATCAATCAATCTACGGCATTCAATATTATTCAATTATTCATAAGCAAGATAAATTAGTCATACCATTCTAATTAATTTGAACAAATTAAATTAATTACTTCAATCACCCTTAATCTTGCTTATTTGACATTAATTAATTACAAATAAATTAATTAATCAACTTTTAATTATCCATTTTAATTAGTCCTCCTTGATTAATTATCTTTAATTACATAAAGTAATTATTACACCAAATAAATAATCCTTAATTACTTCACCTAAGTAATTAACCCTTGATTACCTTCCATTAGGTAAAATTTCCTTATATTAATTACATCAGTAATCATCCATTAATTACTTCACTAAATCACCTCATTAATTACCTTAGGTAATTATACTTAACCCAAGATCAAATAATTACACCACACAAATTTCTTCAATTAATCAATTTCTTAATTAATTACACTAAGTGATTAATTCATAATTACTTCTCTTAAATAGTTAACCTTTAATTACTTTTATCAAGTAATTATACCATTGGTTAATTAATTACATTGGTTAATTACATAGATTAATTTACCCTAAATCAATAATTTGTCATAATAATTAATTATTCCTTTACTAATAATAATAACTCTTTTAATTCCAATTTATTAACCAATAATTAAGGCTTAATTATTTCTTAATAAATCTTTAATAAATTCAAATGATAAATCACTTATCTTACTCATCTTCTAAATTATTATTCCAAATCTTTCCTAATAAATCTTGAAATTTAAAATAACTTTAAAAGCTTTGAGTTTAAGCAAAATTTATAGCATTAATCTTTTGATTAAATCATTTACTTATCTGATTAATTTAACAACTTAAATACTTTCTCAACTTAAATTAACAAAACATTTAATAATCAATTTACCACTTAAAATAGTCAAAATACTTAATTTGTCAAGACTTAGTTAACCTCTGATTAAAACCCAGATCAAAAACCCGAGTATTCTTCACACCAACACGAGTTAAAACCCAAGCTTCACATTATGATCCTGACTTCGTGCCTACCCTAATTATTCTTGAGCACGAACTCGAGAAATAAAGATCCTTACCTAAAACCTGACACGCTCGTGACGTGTGCACTTGCACGACCCCGCCGACCGTCACTGGTCGCCGCCGATAGCACACACAAGTCGCCGGAGACCTTCCCCGAGCATTCCATCACCCAGACCCCATAATCCATTCCAAAATCAAATTTTAGCAAGCTCGAACCCATTGGATTTTAACCTGGAACACACACCCATCATCAAAAAATGGCTTCGCGCCGCCTAATCCACCCACCATTGGCCACGATCCTTCGACTAGAGAAACGTAATTGACCAACGCGGCCTTTCCCCTGGACCGGTTATCTCTAACGCCCTATCGACGTTGAACTTTCCTTAGGAACTACATCGTTCAAAACTAGGTCACAAATCCTAGATCACCTCCATGCCGTCTCAACAGTGGACTATTGGTCTAGTCACCATTTTTGCCAAGGCCGTCAATCCCTTCACCACCTCCGGCAGTGGTCCTGACCCCCAAAGCTACTCCGATCATCAGAACAAACCCAAAACACACTTTCTGATAACCTCGAATTTCTCATTCAAAACAAACTTAAAAATTTTGATTTAACTTTTAAAAATCTTAGTTTTCTAAATCGATATGGATTATAAATCTGAATCAGAGAATAGGCATATCTGAAATTAATCATATTTTCAAAGTTTACACCGATTTTTCTTAATTTCCAGAAAATATTTAAACCTATTATACTTAATTACATGTTTAGAATTTAAACCTTGAAAATCCAAGTATACTTTGTCTAAAACATCATAAACTATAAAGGTTTTGAGGAAGAGAGGATGATTTTTGAAATTGTTTTTGAAACAATAAACAAAACAGAGGTACTTATGTATATATACAGGCATGCCTACTTAACAGATCTATATTTATAAACATACAAGTACTATTTACATCCATGCAAGCAACTACCACACATTAATTCATCTATCCATAACTAACAACCATTATTCCATACATGCACATCAATATAGAGTTATTTTCAACATCAATTGAGGCATACACAAATTTTACAGATGATTCTGACTTAAAAGAAATTTAAAGTCTACTCACCATTCTTACAAGCATACAACAGAATTTTATGTCCAGGCTTGAAATTTATCTGGAAAATGTTTTTTTTTGATTTGCCTTGCTGTTGAAATCCATTGCATGCTTGCAAAAAAAAAATCTTTGATTTTAAAGTTGAAACAGATCTGAACTCCCCTTTTGACTCTTAATATCTCAGGTTTGCAATTTGTAGTAGGAATTGGAGTTGCAGCCTTTAATTGATGTGAAAAGCTTTGTTTTTTTTGTAGATTTTAATTTGCTTTTGGCTTCTAATTTCAGGTTTTGAAAATGGTTTCTGGTTTTAGATTTTGATATGTGTTTATACTATTGAATTTTGGTTTGGAATTCTTTTTTATTTCAGCTGAAAAATAAGAAAAAGGATTTGAAGAAGAATGTATGCTTTTATGAACTAAATTATGATAAATTAAAGAAAATAAAAATTTAGAGATGACACTTGTTATCTAGAAACTTACATTTGTCACTTAAGTAACTTAATCTTCCTACATATGTTACTAAGATGTATTAACATGTTTACACATGTTACTTAAGTATTTTTGATAAAATTTTATTTAATCTAAATGTTAATATTAGCCTACTTACCTAATTTACTAAATTAATAGTTTCTTACATATGTATATATAAGTTTACTTTTTATTTATAATACAAATAAATTCTTATCATATATTTTTATAACCATTTTAAATTTAAACACTTTAAAGAAAACAAAACAAAACTTTATTTAAACTATGATATTTAAAAATAAAAATCAAGTGTTGCCATTTGTATTTTGCATGCAATTTTGAATTTACACATGTAAATACGTGTTTTCTATTGCCTTACAAAGGTCAAGAACTCCTTATTTATTTATTATTATTTTATATGTATAACATATTTTTCTTTTTATGTTTAATACTTCTTATATATATATCTTATATATATTTAAAGAAAATATGATCCTTAATTAATTCCTATTTATATATTTAATTACCTACTATTGAATTCATCACTTTAATTCAATCGTTCCAAATTCACCTATATACATCCGGACATCCTAAATTGTCAACTTTTATTTGTTTAATTCAAATAAAATTAGTAACTCAATACTTAAAAAATCAGTTAATTATCCAATTTACTGTTATTCAAAAACCGGGTTATTACATTCCTCCCCCCTTTGAATTTTTTCGTCCTTGAAAAGGAACGAAGCCAAAACTTATTTAACGCTTAAAATCAGATAAATCACTTTTTAAATCATTTTAAAATACTTTAAAAATCTATATAATATTTCCAAAATAATTTTATAAAAATACTTTTATACCTCGATGTTTCAACCAGTCCATCCTTGTTCTCATAGAAATTCGGTCATACGTTGATCAGGTGTACGACTGAAAATCTATAAGTACTTAGCAGACCCGTTATCAACACCCAGTTAAAATACTTGAAAAATAATTTTTATTGAAAATGTTGAAAGCATTTTGAAATCGAGGAAATATCTTTGGTGAGAATGCTCTGGAAATCATCACCCCCATCCATGGCCGCAGTTACATTCCAGGGTTACGTTGCCGTCACAGCAAAAGTCCATGTAACTGCAGGCTCTCCGCGGCCTCTCGATTACGCCATGGATCCCACATAACAGATCGCAGTTACATTCCAGGGTTACGTTGCCATCGCAGCTAAAGTCCATGTAACTGCAGGCTCTCAGCGGCCTCTGATTTTCACTGTCAAAATGAAACTTCTCCACTCCTACATAGGTTGCAGTCTACCGATATAAAATCAAATGCAGACTGTTGGCTCTCAGCGGCACACACGACTTTCGCTGTATTATACCATAGGTCGCAGTCTACCGATATAAAATCAAACGCAGACTGTTGGCTCTCAGCGACACACACGACTTTCGCTATGGTATACTCTACTCATAATCCCTAGGAACTAGTTTTGTCCGGACTCCTCACAGGATCAACTTAGAAACCCCCCCCCCCTTGGGGCTCAAGGCAGCACCACCCGGTGGTACTCTTGAGAAGTTCATTTCAAGGGAGCGCCTTTTCCCCCAGAACCATTATCAAAACATTTTATACTATACACATATAGTATCTTTAAATCATACACCTAGTATGATCTCATACAAAGCTTCTTTACACAAAATCGATTATTCCAAAATCGATAATTCTCAAACTAGGCTTTCCAAATTCTCATATTGATTTTACCCAAAAATCAAAAGCCTTTCCAAATCCAAAGGTTCCCAAAACCTTTTGTAAAATCCTCATAATATCCTTTATATATATGTATACAAATAATATAATTTTTAAAACCTTGGATCATTTCAAACTTGTATAAAACTCTTTTTATACTTCAAACATTCTCAAAAACCCTTTTCTTTTGGTAAAAGATTCAACAAGGGGAGTTTCATTTTATAAAACAAAGATATTTAACTTTGTTTACCCGAAATCAAATGTTCAAATTTGATTACTCTTTCCAATATCATTTTCATTCAAATCCGTATGACATACACATATCATCCGTACGCTATACCAATCTGATCGCTCACTCGACCACACAATTTCATTTTCGAACTACTATCATCCACTCAACTTCCTAGTGCGGACACAGATCTGGTTTTTTGATCAGAAACCGTCATTTTCCTTGCATAGCCTGACTATGATAGAGAATATCCAGAACCAATCAACAATCCATATCCAGGTTCGCCGTCGAAAATCGAGTGAAAAATCCCAACTCGGATCGACATAATTATCTCGAACTTCTGTGCTCGAATCTGGATCAAATCACTATGCGAATAGAATAACATACGTACACCTTGCATATTTATCTTTATTGGTTATTAGCCAAACCAATTCCATTTCTATTCACATTCACTTGATTCTCATTCACTTACTCACAATTGCTTCAATCCATTTGGATTATCACTTCTATTCTTATTTCGATTGGGTATTTAACCAACAACAGTCTGAACTCCGACCAATTTATTTAGAAAATAGCTTGAAAATTTTGAAAATAGATAAGTAGTTGGAAAATAACTACTAGTTTGTAAAATAGGAGTAAAATAGTTAGAAAATAGTTAAAATAATTACAGAAATTTTAGATAATTGCAAAACAATAGTAAGGTAGTGATTAGTTTTGTAAAATAGTTGAAATACAGTAATTAGTTTATAAAACAGTTGGAAAATTGTTAAACAGTTTCAAAAATAATGGTAAAACAAGTATAAGATAGTTTGGCTTTTAAAAGAAAGGTTGTATATATAATGAGTAGCTTGGAAAAATAGGTTTATATTAAAACAATTTATATTAAAAATGGTCTGGAGTCAAAACTGCTCATTTCCCAATCTCCATTCTCATCAATTCAATTTAAATTCCCTTTTCCATTTAAATAGACCCAATTCCAATTTAAATAACTTCAATTTCCATTGAAATTGATTCAACCCCAATTCAAGTTGAACTAACCACGGTTTCTTTCCAAATTTAACTTTATTCAACCTTGATCTCAAATTCTACCGATTCAAATAAATTTCAATTTAACTAGTTCCAATTTCAATTCATTTCAACTCCAGTTTGAATTAATCCCAATTTCATACTCCATTTCCAAATCAAGTTTAATTATTCTTGATTTCCTCCCAAATTCAATTCAAATTCCATTTGAATTTAAAACCATTCAACTTTAATTATAATTCCAAATTATTCAAATAAATGTGGACTAATTTCAAATTGAATCCACTTTAATTTCAAATCATTTAAATTTCTATAAGAACTAATTCCAATTCCCATTTGAATTTTATACTTATACATCTTCAATCACAATTGCAATTAATTCAAATCAATTTAAATTTGAACTAATTTCAATTCAAATTCCAAGTTTAAACCATCTCAAATTATATAAATTCGAGTTAAATTTTTGTTGATTTAATTCTTTAATCAAATCAACTTATATATTTAATCCATTTAATTTAGAATTCAAACTCCATTTTTAATTTATTTCAAAGTTCAAATAATTCAAACCCTTTTTAAACAACTACATCATTGAAATTCAATTTATCATCAAATTTAAATTTTGAAATCAAACTCTTGAAGTTTTATCTTAAACATTCAAATCTTAAGTCCAAAATGATTCCATTTTACCTTAATAATGGATATATTACCATACCCATTTCTTTAAACAAATCCAATTCACAGTTTAAAGATTATTTATAATAATAGGGTAATATCATCTAATTATTCTAAAACATCCATCCGTTACCAATTTCCAGGTCTCAAAACCCATTTTGAGATCACATAAATTCCCAATTTAAATTAATCATTTAACTTCCCAAGTTAAATTTCAATTTCATATTGAAATTCCCAAATCAGCTAGTCCTTTCAACTTATTTAACTTCCTCTAAGTTAAATTCAATTCACTTAATTCAGTCAAATTCACACAATTTGAATTCCCATTCAAATTTCAATTTTTTTATCTATAAGTTCAAAAACTTATAGAGTTTATCTCAAACCACCTTTGATATTATGTATATCCACCTACATACATATTAATTTCTTTTACATACCAAGTTACACTTTAAAATCTTAAACCACCTTCGGTTTTTAAGTCCAAACAAATTTCTTTAAATTTTCAAACAACTCTTGTTTGAAATAGGACCATTTCATTCAAATGCATTAAATAATATTATTTATTATTTCTATAAATTAATTCCGTCGTTAATTAATTCCAATTAATCACATTCGGTAATTAACTTATTTCTTAATTACCTTCATTAAGTACTTGTCCCTTAAATTACTTACCTCTAGTTACTTCATTAAGTAACTTCCTCTTAGTTTATCATTTCCAATTATTATCCATTAATTAATCTCATTAAATAAAGTTTAATTAATTACATAAATTAATTGATTATCCTTATCCTGAAACCTTTCCAAATTCAAGATTTAATTTCAGTTTGATTGTATTTCTATTACTTCTTAATTTAATTCAATAATTTAACAACCAATTCCTTTACTATTTGTTAGAAAGATATATTGCTTTATAATCAAAATATAATCTTATATAAATCCATTTAAAATCTTTTTATAAGAAATAACAAGTACGCTCTCTCATATATATATACACACTCAACTCATTCTAGGGTTTCTTAATGAGTAATCCCACCAGAGCCAAGGTTCTCGCTTAACCTTCAGCTCTGATACCAAATGTAACGACCCGAAAATTTCGATCCCGGAAATTCCAGATAGTTAGGAAAAGAAGAAGAGATGGAAGAAAAAGAAACAGAAAACCAAACCCAAAATCTCACATACGCAGCGGATAAAATGTAATATCATATAAATAATAGTTACATAAAGGAAACTGTACTTGTCAAATTACACTTTATTATATATCAGAGTTACAACAGATTTACAATCACAGAAAAGATAAATCAATCTGTTTCAGATACTATAATATATCACATCATAAGCTCTCCATATGTTCCTGCTCTCCAGCTCGCCTCCTGAGCTCCAGAACGTCCTTACCTGAAATCTGTAACACTCGGTCTGACCCGAGCATTACATCAAAGTAACACCTGGGTCAGGCTGGAAACCAGCATGAGTAAACTCATCTAACATGGAATACCAAAGCATACAACTTATATAAACCCGGGTAACTCGGGGTAATTTATATCAATTTACAACTTCACAAGTCATTATAGACGTTACATACACCACACATCAATTTCTAAGTATCAAAACTTAGATTAAATAGTCCAATTCACTTTAATCATTCCATTTCATTCATTTGATTCCACACATCAAATTATAAAGAATTGAAGTGGTTTCGAGTATTTACTAATACCCGACTCCGGTCTCTTCGAATCCAATGTCATTTTAACCCAACTTATTCAAATGGATCACAGTTCAAACTTCAAATACAGGGTGTCATCTATACATATTAACTCATCATCGATGATAACCACATTATCTCAGTTTAACCCAACATATCATATAAAACAGCATCACACATCACATATCCGAGATATCAATCAATCTACGGCATTCAATATTATTCAATTATTCATAAGCAAGATAAATTAGTCATACCATTCTAATTAATTTGAACAAATTAAATTAATTACTTCAATTACCCTTAATCCTGCTTATTTGACATTAATTAATTACAAATAAATTAATCAATCAACTTTTAATTATCCATTTTAATTAGTCCTCCTTGATTAATTATCTTTAATTACATAATGTAATTATTACACCAAGTAAATAATCCTTAATTACTTCTTCTAAGTAATTAACCCTTAATTACCTTCCATTAAGTAAAATTTCCTTATATTAATTACATCGGTAATCATCCATTAATTACTTCACTAAATACACCTCATTAATTACCTTAGGTAATTATACTTAACCCACATCAAATAATTACACCACACAAATTTCTTCAATTAATCAATTCCTTAATTAATTACACTAAGTAATTAATTATTAATTACTTCTCTTAAATAGTTAACCTTTTATTACTTTTATCAAGTAATTATACCATTGGTTAATTAATTACATTGGTTAATTACATAGATTAATTTACCCTAAATCAATAATTTGTCATAACAATTAATTATTCCTTTACTAATAATAATAACTCTTCTAATTCTAATTTATTAACCAATAATTAAGGCTTAATTATTTATTAATAAATATTTAATAAATTCAAATGATAAATCACTTATCTTACTCATCTTCTAAATTATTATTCCAGACCTTTAATTAATAAATCTTGAAATTTAAAATAACTTTAAAAGCTTTGAGCTTAAGAAAAATTTATAGCATTAATATTTTGATTAAATCATTTACTTATCTGATTAACTTACAACTTAAATACTTTCTCAACTTAAATTAACAAAACATTTAATAATCAATTTACGACTTAAAATAGTTAAAATACTTAATTTGTCAAGACTTAGTTAACCTCTGATTAAAACCCAGATCAAAAACCCGAGTATTCTTCACATCAACACGAGTTAAAACCCAATCTTCACTTTATGATCCTGACTTTGAGCCTACCCTAATATTTCTCGAGCACGAACTCGAGAAATAAAGATCCTTACCTAAAACCTGACACGCTCGTGACGTGTGCACTTGCACGACCCCGCGATCGTCACTGGTCGCCGCCGATAGCACACACAAGTCGCCGGAGACCTTCGCCGAGCATTCCATCACCCAGACCCCATAATCCATTCCAAAATCAAATTTTAGCAAGCTCCAACCCATCAGACATTAACCTGGAACACACACCCATCATCAGAAAATGGCTTCGTGCCGCCTAATCAACCCACAATTGGCCACGATCCTTCGACCAGAGAAACGTAATTGACCAATGCTGCCTTTCCCCCTGGACCGGTTATCTCTAACGCCCTATCGACGTTGAACTTTCCTCAGGAACTACATCGTTCAAAACTAGGTCACAAATCCTAGATCACCTCCGTGTTGTCTCAACAGTGGACTATTGGTCTAGTCAACATTTTTGCCAAGGCCGTCAATCCCTTCGCCACCTCCGGCAGTGGTCCCGACCCCCAAAGCTACTCCGATCATCAGAGCAGACCCAAAACACACTTTCTGATAAACCTCGAATTTCTCTTTCAAAACAAACTTAAAAATTTTGATCTAACTTTTAAAAATCTTAGTTTTCTAAATCGATATGGATTATAAACCTGAATCAGAGAATAGGCATATCTGAAATTAATCATATTTTCAAAGTTCACACCGATTTTTCTTAATTTCCAGAAAATATTTAAACCTATTATACTTAATTACATGTTTAGAATTTAAACCTTGAAAATCCAAGTATACTTTGTCTAAAACATCATAAACTATAAAGGTTTTGAGGAAGAGAGGATGATTTTTGAAATTGTTTTTGAAACAATAAACAAAACAGAGGTACTTATGTATATATACAGGCATGCCTACTTAACAGATCTATATTTATAAACATACAAGTACTATTTACATCCATGCAAGCAACTACCACACATTAATTCATCTATCCATAACTAACAACCATTATTCCATACATGCACATCAATATAGAGTTATTTTCAACATCAATTGAGGCATACACAAATTTTACAGATGATTCTGACTTAAAAGAAATTTAAAGTCTACTCACCATTCTTACAAGCATACAACAGAATTTTATGTCCAGGCTTGAAATTTATAGCATTAATATTTTGATTAAATCATTTACTTATCTGATTAACTTACAACTTAAATACTTTCTCAACTTAAATTAACAAAACATTTAATAATCAATTTACGACTTAAAATAGTTAAAATACTTAATTTGTCAAGACTTAGTTAACCTCTGATTAAAACCCAGATCAAAAACCCGAGTATTCTTCACACCAACACGAGTTAAAACCCAAGCTTCACATTATGATCCTGACTTCGAGCCTACCCTAATTTTTCTTGAGCACGAACTCGAGAAATAAAGATCCTTACCTAAAACCTGACACGCTCGTGACGTGTGCACTTGCACGACCCCGCCGACCGTCACTGGTCGCCGCCGATAGCACACACAAGTCGCCGGAGACCTTCCCCGAGCATTCCATCACCCAGACCCCATAATCCATTCCAAAATCAAATTTTAGCAAGCTCGAACCCATTGGATTTTAACCTGGAACACACACCCATCATCAAAAAATGGCTTCGCGCCGCCTAATCCACCCACCATTGGCCACGATCCTTCGACTAGAGAAACGTAATTGACCAACGCGGCCTTTCCCCTGGACCGGTTATCTCTAACGCCCTATCGACGTTGAACTTTCCTTAGGAACTACATCGTTCAAAACTAGGTCACAAATCCTAGATCACCTCCATGCCGTCTCAACAGTGGACTATTGGTCTAGTCACCATTTTTGCCAAGGCCGTCAATCCCTTCACCACCTCCGGCAGTGGTCCCGATCCCCAAAGCTACTCCGATCATCAGAACAGACCCAAAACACACTTTCTGATAACCTCGAATTTCTCATTCAAAACAAACTTAAAAATTTTGATTTAACTTTTAAAAATCTTAGTTTTCTAAATCGATATGGATTATAAATCTGAATCAGAGAATAGGCATATCTGAAATTAATCATATTTTCAAAGTTTACACCGATTTTTCTTAATTTCCAGAAAATATTTAAACCTATTATACTTAATTACATGTTTAGAATTTAAACCTTGAAAATCCAAGTATACTTTGTCTAAAACATCATAAACTATAAAGGTTTTGAGGAAGAGAGGATGATTTTTGAAATTGTTTTTGAAACAATAAACAAAACAGAGGTACTTATGTATATATACAGGCATGCCTACTTAACAGATCCATATTTATAAACATACAAGTACTATTTACATCCATGCAAGCAACTACCACACATTAATTCATCTATCCATAACTAACAACCATTATTCCATACATGCACATCAATATAGAGTTATTTTCAACATCAATTGAGGCATACACAAATTTTACAGATGATTCTGACTTAAAAGAAATTTAAAGTCTACTCACCATTCTTACAAGCATACAACAGAATTTTATGTCCAGGCTTGAAATTTATCTGGAAAATGTTTTTTTTTTGATTTGCCTTGCTGTTGAAATCCATTGCATGCTTGCAAAAAAAAATCTTTGATTTTAAAGTTGAAACAGATCTGAACTCCCCTTTTGACTCTTAATATCTCAGGTTTGCAATTTGTAGTAGGAATTGGAGTTGCAGCCTTTAATTGATGTGAAAAGCTTTGTTTTTTTTGTAGATTTTAATTTGCTTTTGGCTTCTAATTTCAGGTTTTGAAAATGGTTTCTGGTTTTAGATTTTGATATGTGTTTATACTATTGAATTTTGGTTTGGAATTCTTTTTTATTTCAGCTGAAAAATAAGAAAAAGGATTTGAAGAAGAATGTATGCTTTTATGAACTAAATTATGATAAATTAAAGAAAATAAAAATTTAGAGATGACACTTGTTATCTAGAAACTTACATTTGTCACTTAAGTAACTTAATCTTCCTACATATGTTACTAAGATGTATTAACATGTTTACACATGTTACTTAAGTATTTTTGATAAAATTTTATTTAATCTAAATGTTAATATTAGCCTACTTACCTAATTTACTAAATTAATAGTTTCTTACATATGTATATATAAGTTTACTTTTTATTTATAATACAAATAAATTCTTATCATATATTTTTATAACCATTTTAAATTTAAACACTTTAAAGAAAACAAAACAAAACTTTATTTAAACTATGATATTTAAAAATAAAAATCAAGTGTTGCCATTTGTATTTTGCATGCAATTTTGAATTTACACATGTAAATACATGTTTTCTATTGCCTTACAAACGTCAAGAACTCCTTATTTTTTTATATGTATAACATATTTTTCTTTTTATGTTTAATACTTCTTATATATATATATATATCTTATATATATTTAAAAAAATATGATCCTTAATTAATTCCTATTTATATATTTAATGACCTACTATTGAATTCATCACTTTAAATCAATAGTTCCAAATTCACCTATATACATCCAAACATCCTGAATTGTCAACTTTTATTTGTTTAATTCAAATAAAATTAGTAACTCAATACTTAAAAAATCAGTTAATTATCCAATTAACCGTTATTCAAAAATCGGGTTATTACAGGTTAAGGATTAGGCATGGTAGAGGATATCTCGAGAAAAGGCCTGCTTCGATATGAGGTACTAAGTGGATGAAGAGACTTTGTGCGATGTCAACTATATAAGTACCAGTGAGGAGTTCACCTTGGAATAGGTATTAAATGACGAAGGCCTGCCTTAAATAAAAGTATTAAATGGTCAGAGTCCGCCCTAATTTCCATTAAAAGAATCAAGTGACTTACATACTATCTCTTATATAGATAGGACGTTATTGACGATAGATATGGGTTATTGGACTGAAAGCACAATGGCATAGAATTGGATTGGGAAAGCCTTAGGGATTAAAGTCAGCAAGACTTCGAGTAATGTTGATATATGAAAGAAATCCTATTTAAATTATACTATCCAAGTACTATAATGGTAAGGCTTGAGATTTTTATTCACCAGACATATGTTATTTTGACTTCCTCCTCATTACAACATAGATTAGGAAAGACGATGCTAAAGGCAAAGGCAAGGAGGAAACTTGTGGCAGTTTTCTATTTATCTATTCATGTTATTTTTCGATGTAGCCCATGAAAACAATGTTATATTTTGTAATTGTTGTACTACGGATATGTGACGATTTTTATTGGTATTGTATTATGGATTTTAATGACATGTGAGTTTTAAATAAAATGGGTATTGTTTCTATTATTATATTTTATCCTTTCACTATGAGTCTGGATGTATAAATAAATAGCTTTGTGTTTTTTATACCAATCAACAGGCAGTTTTGGAATGGGTCTAAGTTTTGATAGGCCTTTTATGGATCGGAATTTAGGTCCGTTTCAGAGTGGGTTGTTATAGATTGCTGCTGAAACCTCTTGTTCGAGAGCCGAAAAAGCCAATTCTACCCCCATCACTACTATAAAAAAAAATTGTTTCCAATCCTCAAATGAACTCGATAAAAAGCTCTTTTTCAGAAAAACTCTTTGATGACATCCTTTTTGTTCCTCAACCGAAGGACATGCCTCCAAAGATCAGATCTAATGTCATGATTTACATGGACGATGTTCATGATCAGTGCTTCAAGTGGAAAAGATTAGCTAAGGTTGTTTCCCAAAGCGCTTACAAGAGAAAAATGGAACTTGATAGAGTGAAATAGTTGCAAGAATAGGAGAAGCACGTCATCTCCACTTTTGATAAGGAGGTTGAAAAGCTAAATGTTTTGTTGGCTTGAGGCAAGAAGTAGGAGGAGGATCTGACTAAGTCGGCCGAAGAGGAGCGTAGATTCAGTATAGGCAACTTGAGGTAGCTTACCATAGGACCCATACTCTAACATTAGAAAATGAACGATTCAAGAAAATTATGAAGGATCAAGCCTTGGAAATAGCTTAGTTGAAAAGATTGTTGGAAGATGAGAAAAAGGAAAAAACGATGCCCTCAATAGGCTCAGAGTTATTATGAGGAGTTGCTAGATGCTCTTCAAGAGAAAGATGATGCAAAAGCCTAGGCAAAGGGTGTTTAGGAATAGGTAGAGGCACGGAGAACATAGTTAAGTTTGAGCCTCTTCTTGCGAGGTACAATGCAAACGTCATCAAGTTTGGCAACATGTAAATGATTGGATGAGGGATTCCCCCAGGCCATGGCCATGGACATAGAAGAGATAATGAGGCAGGAGCAAGAGCACTCTAATGGAGTCAGGGTCAACGAGAAAAAACTAAAACTCGACCTTTTCGATGCTGAAGAACTAGAAGCGCTTATTCTCGACGAGTGCATCCTACAGCCTGAATTGGTTATTGAGGATCAGAAGGCTAAGGCCAGTGTTCTAGGTCTACTCTTCATGAATTAATAGTAAACATTACCGCTCCCTTTTAGAGCTGCTGATTATTGAAAATATCACTTCTCTTCCCAGCTCTATGCTATTTTTGCTGTCGAGGTGGCTTTTAAAGTTTCGACTGTTTTGGCATCCTTGTTGGATGCTCAATACAACCCCGATGAGCCTATGATTCTGAAGTTTCCCATCTTATCTCCCATTCTGGAGGGAGGCTCTAGTGGCACTCCAACTCATATTGAGTCCATTTCCTGCCGACGTATATCATTAAATTCGCCCGTAGTTGAGATAGCTCATATGACATCGGTCGACGTCACTAACCTCTGTTGTTATGTTCCTCAAGTTTTAGTCAACCTCCTATCATTCTTCTGCACGCCGCTGGGCACATAAGCTACAACAACATAATCACTCATAGTGTCCGACTCTATACCAACGTCGGTCTTTCTGGCGGGTACCATTCCTAGTTCAAACGATGAAATGATTCACACTTTGGATGAGGAAGCCGAAGGTGATCATCATGGGGCTCAAGAAGAGGAGGACATCACTATAATCAGGGATTTTGAGCCTTCCTTGAGGCCTACCATGTAAGAGATGCCCCAATCCTAGTCATATTGGAAAATTAAGAAAGAAAAAGATGTTGATATACTTCACCCTCGGTCTATCTCGTTGCCTAATCAGTCTATCTTTTCCTCCGTCTCCATCTCTACCTCTAAAGGTGTTTAAAATGTGCATATCGATTTTTCAGGGAGCGATCTTCCGAAGGGTAGTAAAGGCAAGGAAAAAGGCAGAAGGAAGCTTGGGGAGCACCATGTGAATTATTCTAGGGAAGGGAAGAAAGAGACAAGGAAGACGAAGAAGACTTAGTTGCATTTTCCTTGTTTATATCATTTTTAATTTTGTTTAAAATTTGTGTAAATAGGCCGAAGATGTGCGAGTGGAGCCCTCGCTTTTTGTCCAAGCAGTATGTTAATAAAAAGTAGACTTGTCTTTCTTCAAGACCTGCGTCAATCTATTTAAGAGCCGAGAAATGCTTGAATTATTTCCCTATTATAATTTAATCAATAGTTTATTTTTTTATCTTTAGTCAAGTTCCATCCAACCAATGATACAGCCTGAAATTAATTATTTTCTTTTTGTAGAATAATGGCTTGGATGCCTATCTCCGGGCGTTCTTCTTCGATTAAGCCCCTCTCTGGGGATTGATTGGGAATGGTCACTTAGAGCAATGGTATGAATATCCATTTCATGGATGTCTTAATCTGATCTTGCCAAGATCCAGGCATTGATCAGGATTGATCACTTAGAACGGTGATTTTAGCGTCCACTTCTTCGACACTTGGGTAAGATCCTGCCTAACTCCAGGTGTTAATCTTTGACCTCACCATCCTCTAGGTGTGGCGTTTGTGCTCTGCCAAACTTCGAGCAAGAGCTTTATTAGGGCATAGGGTGTTATTCCACATTTAGAAGTTTATACTCTTATATGGAAACCATGGGTTGGAAGAGTTGGTTGGCATCAATTTCTTGACACCAGGTTTAATCTTATTCTGTAAGCCCGATCATGGACCATTAAGCCGTGAATGGTGCCTATCTCTAGGCACCTGCATACCTGCATTTTTTACATATGACTTATTTGACTTTGCTATTGTTCACAGCGTATGATTAGGCTAATGAGAACTCAAATTCATTGATTCCGAAAGCCAAGTTGTTTTGTATTCACAAGAAAGGATAGATTCTATCTTTCTACATCAAAATTGGTTAAATATATACAAGATCTAAGTTTAGTGAAATAGCATCATAGATGCTCGCTATTCCACGTCCACGGGAGTGAAATCCCATCAAAGGTTGCCAGCTTGAATGTTCCATCTCCAAGCTTATGTTCAACTGCATACGGACTTTCTTGGTTCGGGCCGATATTCACAAGACCAGGAAAGATTTATTTAAGGACGAGATCGCTGATCTTGAAGGTACAATTCCTGACCTTGGTGTTATTGTGTCGAGCTACTCGCTTCTAGTGAGCAGACATTCTTTAGTCTGCTTCATCTTGCTTCTCATCGATCATAGCGAGTGGCTCCCATGAGAGTTTCCCGTTCATTTTAGGATCATAATAGGTCGTCCGACAAGAAGGTACTTCTAATTCGATTGGAATCGTAGCCTCTAATCCATAGGCCAGAACGAATGGAGTGTGACCAGTCACAGACTTGTAGGTTGTTTGATAGGCCCAGAGTGCCAATGATAATTCATCAACCATTTGCTCTTAGCCTTCTCCAATCGTTTCTTTAGAATGAAGTTGACTATCTTGTTCATAGCTTCCACCTGTCCATTAAATTGCGGGTGTGGTACCGCTATCAGTGTAACGTCTGTTGCAAAAGTTTTTATACTCCGCTTTGTCGAATTGAGTCATGTTGTCCAAAAATATCGTTTGTAGGATTCCAAATCGATAGTTATGATTTTAACTACGCATTTGATTATCTTCTACATTGTGATGGTAGCCAGTGGTTCCGCTTCAGCCCATTTTGTAAAGTAATCAACAACAACAATATCGTACTTTGCACCATCCTTAAACATTGGTAGCACACCAATAATACCAATTCCCCAAACCACAAATGACCAGGGACTGACCATCTGTGTGATTTTTGTCGGTGAGGCTTTAGGAATCTTAGCAAAACTTCGACATCGATCGCACCGCCTAGTGTCATTGACCGCATTCCTATTGACCATTGGCTAGAAATATCCATAGCAAAGAAACTTCTTTACTAGCATTTGCACCCAATGTGATCACCACACGCTTCTTCATGAACATCTGCGATGATTCTTTTGGCTTTATTGTTGGCAACATACCGCAACAAGGGAGCCGAGGATCCTTTCATGTATAATAACCCTTCCTAAATAATGAATCATGAAGCTTTGCGGAAGAGCTTTCATCATTCATTCCTGCCAGGGAGGGTTCCTTTTAGCAAATACTCCTTGATCGGAGTCATCCATGACTCGTTCTCACACTCATCCTCCAAGATCCAATCGACATCTATCTGGTCGATGCTCCGAGTTGATAATACTTCCACTAGAACTAAGCCTTTGAGTTGTGCATCCCTTGAGCTAGTCAATTTCGTTTGTGAATCGGCTTTCACATTCTATTCCCCTTGGATATACATTATCAAATAATATTCAATATCATTTAGCAATTCCAGGGCCTTAGTAAGTAAGGGGCTAGCCTTGCCCCTTTAGCTTGGAATTCCTTTCTGACCTGGAAAACCCACTTGAGAGTCACAATAAATGTGCAAAGTTTTGACCCCCCGGTTCCTTCATGATCTTGAGTCTTGCGATTGATGCTTCATAATTGGCTTCATTATTCGTCGTGAGAAAGTCGAGTTCCAGGACATAGCAGATTGATCGCTCCTAGGGGGTTACAAAACAACTTCAGCTCCCAAGCAATGTTAATTGGATGCCTCATTAGTATACTACTTCCATTTGAGACCCTGTTTCACACCATCTTCTACACTATCATCCCGAGCCATATATTCGACAATGAAATTTGCCAAAGTCTGGCCTTGAATTGCTCCCTAGGGATGATACAATATGTCATACCGACTCGACTCAATATTCTACTTCAATAGTTTTCCAGAAATCTCAGGCCACTGTAGAACTTGTCTCAGAAGCTGATCGACAATACTTTAATTGGGTGAGCCTAAAAATATAGTCGGAGTTTTCACGAAGCGATCAATAGGCAATAGGAAATTTTTTCTAGCTTCAGTTAATTACTCTCTAGTCCTATTAATCGCTTGCTGATGTAGTATACCTTGTCTTAGGATTTCAGATTCTTCATGTACCAATGCAGCACTCAGGGAATGAATCAGTACTGCCAGATGAATGAAAAAATCCTCTGCTTCTAAAGACTTTGACAAGATGGGAGGTCTTCCCAATTGATTAACTAGGGCTTAAAAAGCGTCCTTGAATCCTTATGTCCAGGCGAAGTTTCTTTTTCTCACTTTGACGACATTGAAGAACGGTATACATTTGTTTGTAGCTTCTAAGATGAATCAGCTCAACGCAGCTACTTTCCCATTCAAATCTATACCTCCTTTATTGTCTTTGGACTTCAACATTCCTCAAGGCTTCAGTCTTCTCTGAAATGGCCTTATACCTCTTGAATTTAGTATAGAGCCTAAGAACTATCCTGATGCAACACCGAACGTGCATTTCCATAGGTTAAGCTTCATCCCATACTCTCGGAGTATGCTAAACATCTCTAACAAGTCTTCCATGTGGTTCACCGATCACTATGATTTCACAAGCATATTTCCCAAGTAAACCTCCATCATATGCCAATCTGCTTCCTATAAATCGAATTCACCGGTTCTTGGTAAGTGATGTGCACGTAAAAGTGTATATGTTTACTTCAATATTTAATTTGATTTTAATTAGATAAATGAACATAATGGGTTATTTTACATGTTTAAACCAAAATTTAAATTATTTTCAAACCATCATTTATTCGTCTTCATTTGGGGGGTAAAATGATAATTTTGTGCATGATATAATTTGAGAAAATTTATTTGCACATTTTTTATTTATAGGAAATGAAGTGCAAATATAAAGAGGTTTCATAGATAAATGCATGCACATATGTTGAAGGCTAATGAAGAAAGGAAAATAATAGAATTCATGCAACATGGAGGAGCCCACATATCCACTACCATATGGTCCATAATTAAAAGCACATGTACATGTTAATGGAAACATAAAGGCATGTTAGTGGGGATTAGTTATTTTCCTAATGATTACTAAGAGGTTACACTTTCTCATGGGCATTTTAGGTAGTCTCCTAAAATATGAAATAGGGTTTTAAGAATGTATAAATACCTTTTATGTTTCATATAATCATCTTCTTCTTTTCATGCAAGATTGTAGCCACAAATCAAAGTTAAATAAAAATTTCTTTAATGGATTCTTAGCTTTGTTTTTACTTTCATGTAATTTTTATTTATGTTTTCTTTTCATGCTCTTTTTATTTTATGCTTTCTCTTACTTAGTTTATGCTTCCTTTGTTTAATGTTAGCAGCATAGATTTAATTCTTGTAATTAGTATAGTTTTATTTCATGCAAGTAGTTAGCTCTCTTTTCTTTTAATTAGCTCTCATTTTTCTCTTCTTTTATGTTGAAATCATTTTTTATTAATATGTTTTCAAATATGAGTAGCTAAACCTCTTCAATTTAGGAGTAATGAAGCTCTCATGAAACATATTAAATTAACATAATGATTTCATTTGTGATCTCTTTTGTGTGTTAATGGAAACCATGAACGGTGGTGGTTTATGTTTCTTTTATATTGAATTTTGATAGCCTGTGTTGACATCTCAAATAGGCTATGCTTAACTTTATTTTAAACATAAACTATTTGATCATTTGTCTAAATGATTTTGATAATAAAAGTCAAACTAGAATCAAAATTTGATGGTCTATGTTACTAGTTTATAGTAAATAGATCATGCTTAAAATAGATTTTATTTTTAATTTCATGTCAATTTCAAGAATTTTGATAAGTAGATTTGAATGGTGTGTTAGAGTTTGATGATCTAAGTTGTGATAATTAATAGCACAAATAAATCATACTTATAATAAACAGATCTATCATTTCTACTTAATATTTTAAAGAGAGATTATAAATGAATTTTGTGTTGATTTATATGAATGATTGGAAGTGGATTTTCCTCTAAATTATTTTTTATTCACATAGTTCTATTCGCATTTGCTCTAGTTTATTTACTACAATTTTTCTAGTTTAAAATCACTTCAAAATTTTGGGCTAATTTGATTATCATTAGAATTTAATTCTTTCCCTATGGAACGACTCATACTCGCACACGTACTACGATTGTACGCCGTGCGCTTACAGTTTTTATAATGATTATATTTAACAACGGTTTTCTAACCGATAGAAATCTCCATCGTTATCAACAAGTTTTTGGTCCGTTACCGGAAAAATGCAATTTTATTCTATTTTACTCTTCGAATTATTTATATGGTGGTTTTTTTGTTTAGCATTAGTTACCATTGATTTTTTTGTGCATTTCCTTTCTCATTTGTGCATTGCATCTAGTCATTACAATTGCTCTACAACTTGTCTATTTAATTTTTCTTCCAACCTAAACTTACATTGCATTTCAATCAACAATCTTGTTTTCATTGCATTAACATTCCGTTCTCTATTTAAAAAAAAGAATGAACTACTGCACATTTCAAAACCACATCTCTGGTTACAATTCTTCTTCTCTGTTAAACAACTTATTTGTACATAATATTTCTATTATTTTTTACTCTTTTTCCCACCTCAAAACTAACAACTTGTATCCACCATTACAACCAAAAAAACAAACAAAACAGTAACTTCCCACAACCTTCAACTTCGACCAATTTCATCCGCCGCCATTAACAGCAACAACTCTTAACCTGCTTCAATCACCTCATAACCTGCACATTCTCTTCTCAACCAACCTCTGCCTGCAACCTCCACTCCTCCACCAACATCATAAACCATCACTGCCTTCAACTTTCAACAATCCTCTTCCATCATCAATTCACAATCAAACACCTCTGCCTGAAACTCCTACACTGGCCTCCTTTACCAAACAACCATCATCATACTAGTCTGCATTCATTCATCACCTTCAAACTTTGACCATCAATACCCACCTTCATCATTTCACATTCTTTAGGTCAGCAAAAATCCATTACCAACCTTCGACAAAACCCACTCCACTGCATCACTCTACCGTCCATCACCAACAGTTCATTACCTCACCTCCTCCTCCATCATCACCAACAACTACATCACCTCACTGCCTGTACACACTTACATTTCCACATCCATAATCACAACCATCCTCGATTGCCTTCCTTTTATCAAACATTAAATTATCCACCTTCAACTCATCAGTGCATAACCCCTCAACAACCAGCAGCCCCCAACTGCCATCATATCAACTGTCTCTGCCATTAATACCACCAAACCATCATCGCAACTGCTCCTTTAATACAACTAACTCACCTTCAAATCAATCACCACCCTGCCATTTTCCATCAAAACTTCCACAAACAGTCATCACCATTTCATTGCAAATAGAAAACCAAACAACCCACTTCCTCCTGCATCACAACATCTTCGCATCACGAGCAACAATCGTCCAAAACCATCACCTCCTCTGCTCTCTGCTTCGGCATCAACAACTGCAATCAAAAATCCAAACATCACCTCACTACATTCCTCTGTAGCCCAACCTACTTCCATTTTCCTACAGACCATAACAATTACATCCTTCCTCCTTCATCATTAACTTCAGTTGCATTCCTCCACCTACACAACAACCCACTCCCTTCTGACTCTACCTTACCATCTCAAACATCCAAACTCAGTTAACTTCCTCCCCTCCAATCATACTCCCCAGTCGCAATAAACATACTTCAACTTCAATTCAATCGCACCCCACCCCATCCTATAACTGCCACCGCTTCTTACCGCAAATCACCTCAAACTGCTGTAATCACCACCGTAACCCAAATCGCGACCACCCTCCTCAGCATCACTTTGACTTAATACACCAATGAATGACAATCGTCCAAAACCAACCGCCTTTACCTCCTCTACAAAACTTCAAAATCCGAATAACCTACCGCCATTTCACTTTAATCAAGCCTCAATCACCAATTCCATTCATAACTAGACCCAATTCGTGTAACAATCTTGCCTTAGTTAATAAGTTCAGACTGAAGATAGGTGAAGAAATGGCCAAGGCAGAATGAAGCCCTGAATAGCTACAGGCTGTGCACGTGTACACAGAGATATGTGCATGGAATTCTGATATTAGTAGCTGTTAATGTTGAGACGTTTTCTTGTATATTAGTTGTAATCAAGATAGGCTGGCATGTTAATTGGCATATAGCCGTTAGTAATCTAGCTATAAATACACATGCTATGTACTGGAGAAGAAGTTAAGAAACATAATTTCATTTTTACATCCAAAATCTGCTGTTACATTTAATTTTATTTCGCTCATTCTTCTTTCACTCTCTTTTTACAATTCTTTCTTTCTGCCCTAACTAATCTCATTCTTCCTTATCTACTGTCTGCAATCTTCCTTCTTCATCTTTTCTGATTCTCTTCAATCCTCTGCATTCATCCCTGAACCTACTTTCTGTTGAGCTTCTTCCTCCCACATCTGTTTCTTCAATTTTCCTGAAGCCGTGGTGATCATTCAATCATGGTTGTTCCTCCTGAATCACAAGATCACCACAAATTGGTATCAGAGCCTGAGGCTGGGCTAACCATTGACAACCAGCCAGGGCCACTCGACACGAATCTCCATGAAGGCCATGAGACCACTTCACAAAATCAAGAAAATAACTGGATCAAAAGGCAGGAAGAAATCAATAATCGGACCAACTATTCATTGAGAAGATTAGAAGCAACCACACAAGGATTGGATCATGCTACAAGGGAACTCAGTACTAAATTCGAGGGAATACACAATGTCTTATCTGCTTTAGCCGTAGATATTCAACAACTCAAAATCCAGAATGCGACGGTACCTTCCCCTTCCTCAACACCAAACAATCTTCAAGGAGTTCTTGCACCAAATCCCCATCAACCATCTACCTCCTCTCACAACCACCAACCCAATCCAAGAAACATCATTTCTGATTCAGACCACCATGTTACACACCCAGCACCTCATCAGCATCTTCTTGCCCATCACCATAACCAGCCAGCCCATCAAGAAAATAATTCTTGGAACAAGAACTCACCCTTTCCTAATCTGAAATTAGACTGCCCTATATACACTGGTGATGACATGGTATATGAATGGATCAACCAGGTAGAGCAATACTTCAGATTCCACCAAACTGAAGAATGTTATTGGGTAGAAATTTCTTCTTTCTACTTAAAAAAAGATGCGCTAAAATGGTATAATTGGTTTACAAAAAATATACCCAACCCCGAATCTTGGTCAGTATTTAAGGAGGAGATATTGGTGAGGTTCAGTCCAGAAGAAATGGAAAGACCCTACGAAACCATAGCCAAACTCAAACAGCAAACCACTGTATCAGCTTATCTATCCAAATTTGAAGGTCTGCAAACTACTATTGAGAAACTACCACCTAGATTTCTACTGGACAGGTTTGTTGGTGGGCTTAAAGAAGAGATAAAATACGATGTTCTCACCTCTAGACCAGTGGATTTCAAGGAAGTTGTCTCCTTAGCTAAAATATTTGAAGGTGTACTGAATCAAACCAAGAAGGGAAACAAAGTAATGTGAACAGTATCCAAGGGAAATCATAACCAGATTGTTCCTTATTCAAAGCCACAGAACAACAACTCTAACCCAACTACTTGGAAGGATTGGCAAGAAGCACGGGATTAACTCCTAATCAATTAATTGAAATGAGGAGACAAAATATTTGCTATGGTTGTAAAAAAAATGGCACAAAGGACACAAGTGTAAAAGCCCACAAATTCATGTGTTGGAAGGGATGATGACATTTGATGAACTTGATGATAATGAGGAACAAGCCATAGAAGATGAGGATGAAGTTCACAGTGAAGAAACAACCCAAGAAACACATGCTATCACCTTGCAAGCTATGTGTGGCATACCAGCCCTTTCCACCATCAAAATACAAGGACATATCAAAGGGAAGCCAGTCCAAATTTTAATAGACTCGGGATCAACTCATAGTTTCATTGATGAGTCACTAGCCAAGAAATTAGAACTTCAGATAGATGAATCCAAAATCTATGAGGTAATGGTTGCTAATGGAGAAAAAATCCAAGGCTCTGGCATTTTTCGTAATGTTCTTCTGAGGTGCCAAGGTTGCAAGATGCCAGTGGATCTCTTAATCCTACCTTTAGAAGGATGTCAAGTCATTCTTGGTGCTCAATGGATGAAGGATCTAGGAGAAGTTACATTGAATTTAGAGAAGTTACAAGTTAAGTTTGTCTTTAACAAGAAAACTTACATATGGCAGGGAATGAAACAGCAAGACATTAAAGTAGCAGACAAGAAGACTATGAGCAAGGAAAACTGCCAAAGTCAGATTACCATGATGCTTTACACTTCAGTAATAACTCCTATTGAAAATAATAGTTCTGAGGTTCATCCTTCCATACCAAAGCTCCTCCAAAAATATCCTGAAATAACCAACAGCGAATCATTTCTTCCACCCAAGAGACCACAAGACCATCATATACCACTGATTCAGGAAGCAAAGCCAGTCTGTTTAAGACCATATAGACACTCTCATCATATCAAGAATGAGCTGGAAAAAATCATTAAAGACATGCTGGACACTGGAATCATTCGACATAGCTGCAGTCCCTACTCTTCACCAGTGGTGATGGTGAGGAAAAAAGATGGCACGTGGAGGCTATGCATTGACTATAGGAGCCTCAATTCTCTCACCATAAAAGATAAGTTTCCTATTCCTTTAATAGATGAATTATTTGATGAATTGCATGGGTCGAAATATTTTTCTAAGCTTGATCTCAAGTCTGGGTATCACCAAATTAGAGTTTGTGAACAAGACATTCACAAGACTGCTTTTAAAACCCATGAAGGGCATTATGAGTTCACAGTTATGCCTTTTGGTTTAGTCAATGCACCATCCACATTTCAATCTCTCATGAACAGCATATTTAAACCATATTTGAGAAAATTTGTGCTAGTATTTTTTGATGATATTCTAATCTTCAGCCAGACCATGTCTGAGCATTTAGAGCACTTAGAGTTAACATTTCAGGTACTACAAGCAAACCAGTTGGTCATCAAACTTTCTAAATGTAGCTTTGCCAAGGAAACTATTGAATATTTGGGGCACACCATATCACAGCAAGGAGTTGCGGTTGATCAAGGCAAGGTAAAGGCAATCGTGGAATGGCCGCTGCCAAAAACTTTGAAGGCACTAAGGGGTTTTTTAGGCCTCACTGGTTATTACAGAAAATTCATACAGAATTATGGCATTATTGCAAGACCACTTACCAACATGCTCAAGAAAAATTCATTTACATGGTCTAAAGATGCTACACAAGCATTCGAACAACTCAAGAAGTGTTTGGCAAATCCACCTATATTATCAATGCCCGATTTCTCCAAACCCTTTGTTCTTGAGTGTGATGCCAGTGGACTAGGCATTGGTGCTGTCTTACTCCAAGAGGGAAGACCCATAGCCTATCTAAGTAAAGCTCTACAAGGAAAGAACTTATCACTATCTACATATGAAAAAGAACTACTAGCCATCATTATTGCCACCAAGAAGTGGGCCCAGTATCTCATAGGGAGGCAGTTTATTATAAAGACAGATCACCAAAGCCTAAAGTATTTGTTGACACAAAAGTTACACACAGGAATTCAGAACAAATGGTTGGCCAAATTACATGGTTTTGACTACAAAGTTGAATATAAAAGTGGCAAGGAAAATGTCATAGCTGATGCCTTATCTCGAAGAGAAGACCTTAGCATTGAAAAGATACAAGCAATTTCCATAGTTCAGACCCCATGGCTAAGGGAACTAAAAACTGCTCTATCTACTTCCAGTTGGTATCAACAACTAATTGCCAAAATTGAGAACAAAGAAATGCATGAGGGCAAATACAAGTTAGTGGATAATCTGGTATTTTACAAAGGGAAGTTGCTGATTGACCACCACTTAGACAACCTAATAAACAGTCTTATTGAGGAACACCACTCTACTCCACTTGGAGGGCACACAAGAATCAAAGGAACCATGAAGAAAATCAAGCAAGTATTCTATTGGAAACAGCTCAAAAAAACTATGGAGAAGTATGTCAGGGAATGTGACCAGTGTCAGAGAAATAAACATGAAAATGTGCTAACCCCTGGTCTGCTGAACCCTCTACCTATACCAGAGAGAATTTGGGAAGATGTGCCTATGGACTTCATCACTTGCTTGCCCAAAAGCCATAAATACACTGTCATCTATGTGGTGGTAGATAGGCTAAGCAAATATGCACACTTTTTTCCTTTAGCTCACCCTTACACAGCCAGAGAGGTAGCAAGGGTATTTTTTAATGGTGTCTTTAAGCTACATGGAATGCCAAAGTCAATTGTAGGTGATAGAGATGCAATATTCACAAGTACATTTTGGCAAGAAATCTTTAAATTACAAGGATGCAAGCTAAAGTTAAGCTCAGCACATCACCCCCAAAGTGATGGTCAAACTGAAATTGTAAATAAAATTTTAGAGGGATATCTAAGGTGCTTTGTGTGTCATAAGCCCCATGAATGGTTTGATTGGCTACCCCTAGCTGAATTTTGGTACAACACTTCCTGGAAATCATCCACTAATACAACTCCCTACAATGCTGTCTATGGCATAGGCCCACCTACATTACTCTCATACATACCTAATACCGCTAAGGTGGAACAAGTTGAAAGGGCACTGTTCAGCCGAGATATCACACTGGAGTTTCTTAAAGACAACTTGAAGCTTTCACAAGATAGAATGAGAAAATATGCTAATTTAAGAAGATCCGAAAGAAGTTTTCAAGAAGGAGACTGGGTGTTCTTAAAATTACAACCATATAAACAAATAACAGCTCGAGATCATAAGACACACAAATTATCTCCTAGGTACTATGGACCATATCAAATTGAATCCAGAATTGGTGAAGTGGCATACAAGCTAAAGCTTCCTGAGCAATCCAGAATACATCCTGTATTCCATGTTTCACAGCTGAAAAAGAAAGTGGGTAACCATATAGTAACGCAAGAAGACCTACCAAGCTATGAAATAGAAGAAGTACTGGAACCAGACTTGATTTTAGACAGAAGGATGATTCCCAAAAATGGGAAAGCAGTAGTCCAGATTTTGATAAAATGGAAAGGTAGAAGCGAAGAAGAAGCTACTTGGGAAGATTATTGGCCTATAATTCGAAAGTTTCCTACTCTTGACCTTGGGACAAGGTCAACTCTTGAAGAGGAAGGGAATTGTAACAATCTTGCCCTACTTAATAAGTTCAGACTGAAGATAGGTGAAGAAATGGCCAAGGCAGAATGAAGCCCTGAATAGCTACAGGCTGTGCACGTGTACACAGAGATATGTGCATGGAATTCTGGTATTAGTAGCTGTTAATGTTGAGACATTTTCTTGTATATTAGTTGTAATCAAGATGAGCTGGCATGTTAATTGGCATATAGCCGTTAGTAATCTAGCTATAAATACACATGCTATGTACTGGAGAAGAAGTTAAGAAACATAATTTCATTTTTACATCCAAAATCTGCTGTTACATTTAATTTTATTTCGCTTATTCTTCTTTCACTCTCTTTTTACAATTCTTTCTTTCTGCCCTAACTAATCTCATTCTTCCTTATCTACTGTCTGCAATCTTCCTTCTTCATCTTTTCTGATCCTCTTCAATCCTCTACATTCATCCCTGAACCTACTTTCTGTTGAGCTTCTTCCTTCCACATCTGTTTCTTCAATTTTCCTGAAGCCGTGGTGATCATTCAATCATGGTTGTTCCTCCTGAATCACAAGATCACCACAATTCGCGATTCCTTTTTTCGAGTTTGCATTTGTTTGTTTTAAATTGAGAAAGTTGCCTTTTTTTTCTGTTGTTTCATTTTGTTGTACCGTGTTTTAATAGAAGAGATAAAAGGTTTGGGAAATTATTAATATGATTTGCGGATTTGGGCCTTAAGCTATTTGGTTTGTGGGCTTGGGTGAAATCAAATAAAAGATTGAATTTTTTTTGTATGAAAATTGATTTGTTTTTGTTTTCTTTAGGAAAAGGTTTTAAAAAAATAATAATAAAAAAAACCATTTTCAACTCTTTTTCAGGTTGTAGGAAATCGCAAAGAAAGGAAACAGCTACGCTTTACTTGCCAAAATAAATTGCTTGCTCATAAAGAAATCACCGCTTCAAAATAAATTGCTAATAATTCTACATGCTCTATTATCATACTTTTCTCCCTTGTTTTTATTTTCATTTCATTATTGGTTGCTTGCATTTTAGTTGTTTTTTTTCAAAAACAAAATCAAAACTCATTCATAGTTGCATTGTTAACACACGGTGAGTTTCTGTTTTGCATTCATTTCATCTTGTTTTTATTTTATGAGGGCAACACCCAAATCCACATAATTTGGAGGATTTCATCACCCTTCCTTGGCCCACATATTGCATATCGTCTTAGAAATTGACTAATAATAACGGTTTGACGTTGAACTTAAGGGTGCCGCGAGCTCACCTAAGGCTTAATTGTATCTTGAGAAGTTGTATTCTTTTGAAACTTTAACTTCTTGGTGTCTAGGCTACGGCAGCGCAAAAATCGTATATAAATGTTACGGTGATTCGTAAATATTATAGTGATTATTTCTCTGAAGATACTTAAACCTTCGGCAACATTGCTACGATGATTCATGGTGCACTGATAACTCCTGTCCATTACTTGGCTAATAGTTTTGTTGGATTAAGACAAAGTGTGATTATACAATTTTGGGTTAGGAGCTACTAAGGACAGAAAATTTATAATTAAGTCCTTACATTCATTTAAATACATTAGTTCATGCATATAAAAAAACAAAAAGAAAAAAAATCCAAAAGTAAAAAAAATTGTACATCTTACTTAAATAATTTTTTTTAATCCAAAAAAATCTTTTCAAATCTTTTCCTTTGAAAAAAAGAAAAAAAAATCAAACAAAATAAAAAATCCAAAAACAAGCATTTTACTTAAGTTAGTTTTTTTTAAGAAAAACAAAAATCCAAAAAAATAATAATCTTTTCAAAAAAACAACAATTTTTTAAAAAAAAAACAAAACAAAAATCAAATCTCCCATTTGAAAAATAAATCCTCTCCTGGTAAATACTTTCCCTTCTAAATTTTTTTTATAAAAAAACAATTTTTCACTTCATTTTCTAAATCTTATTTTCATTTTCTTAAACTTGATTTCTCGCTTCTTTCTCTCCTTGACCTTTTCACTTGTTCATGAGTACCTGGACTCATTACACAACAACAAATCGTTTAACTCGAACAAACAACCCTCTAACGATGACAAACGAAAATCCTTCTCAAACTCTCATGGATATAATCTTTCTGGATAGAGTTTCTATAACGACCCTGACTCGACCTTCGAAAACCGACACTCAAATACATCACCCGTATTCGAATACCGCAGATCCAAACGTCGAATCTGGTTCGCTGGAGCTTATAACACATTAAGTATAACTACATAGTGGAAGAGAAAAGAATATCATTGACACACAACAGTTGATTACAATAGTGATACAATAAGAATTGATCAATATTATCAGAGATACAAGATACAGAGGAAACAATATCTTTAATAGAATTTTCAAGTGAGAAAGCGAGAATCCAACATATTGCGACTCCATTGCCAAAGCTCCAAAGTCTCCCAACCAAAAGCTCAAACCCAAAAGCTATCATGCTGTAATATAGCAAATCTGATCCCGATGTGATCGCCAAACCAAAGACTTCAAATATTTCCAAACAGAAGGCTCAAGGCTACTGAATCTATATCTACTAGCTCATTATCTTAAAACCTAACTCTAGGCTGCCGGTGTGGAAATTTGTGGGCACCCAGAGTTTAGAAAGTGAACAATAAACTCCAGGTCAGTCATGGGACTGATATGAGCAAACAAAAACAGTTTATCTTTAAAAAGAAATAAAAAGAAATTTGCAACTTCTTTTTGAAAAATGAAACTGCCATAAGGCCTCCCGCCACACACACAATACAAGCGCACACTTGGAGGAGATTTCTCCTTATAAAAGTCAAAATTGGTTGATACGCGAAAGCCATTTAATATTATTATTAGTGCATAGTGCAGAAAACATTTCGAAAATATAATATTAATCTTAGTCAGCATACCACATTTCATCGTATGCCTACTATAGCTACCATGTTCAATAGCAGGTTACCACCACATTCCATGGCAGGTTACACAACTAAAACCGTACAGGGCCCGTATTGTTTTGTTTGGATTTCCAACAATGGCCAGGCAAAGGAACTTCCTACACCGAATGGAACGCCTCTGGAGGGACGCCCCCGAGAACCTAACCGGATTTCTGCGAACACAAGACCGGGTTACCTTTGTAACTAGGTAACTACTGACACGAGCATGCATCTCCAGGTCGTTACCGACCTTTATCCAAGGTCCCTCAACCAACAACCATATAGCAATAAGTTTGCAGCAACCATATAAGTTAAGTATCTGGGCTCCATAACATGATACCACCTTTTATCCAGAAGGAAATGAATATACCCTCAGGGGGCGCAACCCCCAAATAACCTTGCTGCAATGATTCCTGTTTCGACCCATTTCGGATTGTGAGGTTCGACGATATCACGTCCACAAAGCTACACTTTCCACAAAAACCATGCTTTGATCAACAAATCATCAGCAGCACTTCGTATGCCACATTACCAATTGGGAATGTATCACTTGAAACCATCAATTACATAATCTCTGAGCTCATACGTCTCAGAGAAGGGTGTTAAGCTAAAAGAATTAATTCTCTGCCACCAAACAGAAATGTATTTGATAGAGACCAGCTTTACATCTCAAAGTGTAATGTCAGACACACATCCATGCAAGTTTTTTCCTGGTTCGAACAGAATCGAAGGCACTTCCAAAGAAGCCCTTGCAAATCCGGGTATTCACAATCCCGATCAAGCTCCCCATCACATATGGAGATCTATATACCGGAGCCATAATGCAGAGGCATTCGATGGGTAATCCTTTTGTTTTCGAAAATACTCGGTCTTCACCACCGGTCTTCAAATGTTATCCATTTCGTCGTATCACTATTCGGAATGGGTTTTATGACACAAAGTCCTCTCCCGGCTAAACCGAACAGTGAGTGCTTAATTTAAAAAGCATATGGATATTGAGATCTTAGTTAAGTCACAACCTTTAGCCCAAAACCTTTCTGCAAATGGTTTAACAAATTTCCACTTTAAATCTTTTAAACAAAAAGATTCATTTCACAAAGTTCACCAATCTTTCACAACGATTCATTCATAGCTTTCAAAATAATTCCATTTCAAACTTGAAATCTTTTCAACAAAACTGAAATTTCTTTCCTTTATATAAAAGCCCTTATCATTTGAAAACAAAGAGTTTTTGTTTCGGAAAAATCCGATCAAAATATGCACAAGTTAAGTCCTCTAACGTATGAACTTGGGTTAAATTTAAATTCCCAAAATAATACACTCAATATACTTCAAAATGGTTCAAAATTCATATATATATATATATATATATATTATATAACTTGTATAACCCTTTCAAACCAAATTCCAAAATAATTTTGAAACATAAACAAACCATATTATATTCAAACTAAATTTCAAATTTCAAAACTTTATTTTCAAAAGCTTTTCATATTTATCCCAATTCCATTTCCAAAACCATTTGGATTCAAAATTCAACTTTTTAAACAAATAATATTCAAATTCAAATATCGGCGACAACCGATTTCCCATGAAATCCATACTTGTGTGTGTGGTGTAGTCCAAGGGTTTTACCCACAACAATACGATATCATCAATCATCACAATCCAAGCACAGCAATATCGATAAGCGGTATAATCCTATAACGCTTACCTTCATTCACAGATTCACAGATAAATAATATAAATTTATCGCAGATAAATTAATTACATTCATCACAGATAAATAAATTACATTCATCACAGCTCAAATCAAAACAGACATCACACATCAGGGATATCAAACAATTCAACATTCAATAGAATCTAAACATCCATAAGTAAGATCAATTAATTATCTGATTAATTTAAATCATATTTGAATAAACACTAATCCTGGTTAACTAACATTGATTAATTACAAACCATTTAATTAATTATTCTTTAATCATTTATAAATTAGCCTTTAATAATAAATAAATTAACCTTTAATTATTAATAAATTAACCTTTAATTAATAAATAAATTAACCTTTAATCATTAAATAAATAACCTTTAATTATTTAATTATACTTTAATTAATTATCCTTAATTAATTAAATTAATTAATAAACCTTAATTAATTATCCTTAATTAATTATAATAAGTGATTATCCCCAATCACTTAAATAAATTACAAATTAATTATCACTTGATTAACTAATCATTAATCATTAATTACTTATAGTTAAGTAATTATCTTTTTAAGTAATTAATTTCCTTTTAATTAATTAAGTAATTATCTTTTACTTATAAATTAATGAACCTTTATTCAATTTAATTAATTAACCTTACTTAATCTTTAATTAAGTAATTATTCTTTAAAATAATTATCCTTTAATCACCTTCATTAATCAATTCTTCCTTAATTACATTCATTAATTAATAATTCTTTAATTATTTAAGATTTCATTAATTAAAAGATAAACCCTTTATCTTTATTATTTTTAATTATCATTTAATCCTTATTTAATAACCCTTTGGAAATAAGCCATCATCAATACATTTATTAACTTAAAATCTTTAAGTTAGATTAAGGATTATAAAGCCATTTCATTTTTTAATTACAAAAATTAAGTTTATAAATTTTAAAACTAAAAGTTATATAGATTAAAATAATTTTAACTTAATAAATTTGAAATAATTTATTTTTAAACCTTATGACCAATTCAAACTTGGATAAACATTCATCATTTACAAAAGAACTATTTTACAAAAAATCGTTTTAAATATAACTTTTCTGGTTTTAAAAATAAAAACTGTTTTATACAAAAATTCAGACCCGAGACCACCCTGGGGTAAACCCTAGTACCACTTCGGGTCTTCACCCTACCCTCTTCTGCTTCGAGACACTCACGCGAGTAACATCGAGTTCGGCCCGAGAGAACTGCTTCTTCCCCAAACTTCCAAAAGTCGACTGATACGTACTCCCTGTGTGCACATGTACACGACATCGGAGCAACTCTGATCAAGTCGCCGACCACCACCAAGTCACCGAATACCTTCCCGAACAGTCTGAACACCCAGAACCCCGAGTTCATCCTTGAATTAATTTGAGCAATTGAGTCGTTCAACACATTCTAGAACCCAAAACTCCCCAACGAAAATGGCACGCCGACGACAATCCAATTCACCAGAATCCCTGCAACCCCGTCCATGGACTTGCCGTCGCCCTACGCTTCTATCCGACCCATCCTGGCCAAGTCCGATGCACCATAGTCAGAGGGATCGACTCAAAATCAGGGACGAACCCAACAGGCTAAAAAAACCCTACAACCATCTCGCCGCGCCACCATAGCAGACTTAAAGTCCATCGGGTATTTTTCCCATGTTCTATAATCCCCAAAATACCCTCAACGTTAGACACGACCCCCAAATCTTCGTCATTCGCCGGAAATTGATTAGGATGTGTTTTCTGTTCAACTCGAATTATCTCAATGTTCCCAAGCTTAAAAATTATGAATTCATTACCTAAATTCATCATTTCCTACTACAAATCAAATTTTAAAATCCAAACTTGAATTTGTATACATTGATTTTTTCCCTGTTTGAATATATGTACTATAATTCCAATTTCCCAGATAAATTACTTAATAATTTCACTTATTTTTATTTTTAAAATTTGTATTATATCAACACAAACAAATTTCTTTTAAACATCATAGGTTAAAAGAAATCAGGGGAAGAGGATTAGAATTTTAAACTTGATTTTTAAATTCTGCAACTAAAAACAGAGCCTTATTTCATACATACATGCAAGCTCACACATTTATACATATATAACATGCAAGCAAATCCACACCATCATTTAAACACACTCATATCATACTTCAAAAGATCATCAAGATAAACAGGTTTAGGATCTTATAAAAAAAGGAGTTTGCTCACCTGGGAAATGAAAGCAAAGAACATAGAGGTTTTGAACAAAAATCTAGAAATTGAAAATGCTAATTACTTTGGTTCTGAGGCTTTGTATTGGTTTGTACAGATCGGAGCTTGATTGTTTGAATCTGATCCTGACTTTGCTTACTTTGATCTTGAATTTGATCTGGTTTGATTTGAATCTCTCCTTTAGGTTTTGATCTGAGTCGTTTACAGGCTTGAAACATTTCTACTTTTGTTTCCAAATTTTCTTTAGTTTTGAACAAAATCTTAGCTTCAGGTTGAAGTTTTAATCTTGTTTAATTGCTGAGATGATTTCTGCTTCTTTGATGTTCATTTGTTTTCAGATTTTGATTCAGGTTGAAAAAGAAAAATTGTTGTTTAAACTTAAATCTAATTTGCTTTGCTTGTTACAGGTTGATTGATTTTAAACTTTCTTTTGTTTCAGATTTTAAGTTTAAAGAAAATGAAGTGTATTGCCTTGTTTTTCTTTTATATATATTTTTATATTTAGAATGAAGATAATAATCAAGTTTGCCACGTGTTAAATTGCATGATGCTAATGTTTACAAATGTTTATTAACACGAACACTTGGTTATGCATTTATTTTATTCTTACAAATGTCATAGATTTGTGTTTTTATGTAAAAATCCTTTATTTTAATTAATTTATAAATTTTATCTTAATCCCTTATGTTATTAAAATTTACATTTGATCATTCACATTTTTAAAATATTTACACATGTCTTTTACATGTATTTACGTTTTAAATAAAATTTTATATCATATTTTAAATTTAAATAATCCACTTCCCTTTACATACACATGTATATCTTTTAAAGAATATGATTTAAAATCAATTAAACATTAATAAATAAGAGTATAATATGAATCTAACTTTTTAAGTGGATTTTGTTAATCAATTTCAAAATAAAATTTTCCAGTCATCATATTATAAATACAAAACATTTTTTTATTAGTATTAAATTTTAGAGCATCCAAATTCAATATATATTATTTAAAACATTTAGTTTTAAATTTCAAATTCAAAAATTAATATACAATCAATTTGTATTTATAAATAAATAAACAAACAATATTTTTTCATGAATATATATTTTATTCCATTCACAATCTATTTTTTTCCAAAATTTTCAAACTAATTCATAATTTAATTTTAAAAATTAAATTAATTACCAATTTAAATTTGATTTAAAAATAGGAATGTTACAGATTCCCCCTTAAGAAAATTTCGTCCCCGAAATTGGCTAGACAGGGAGACAAATAAGGAATAGATGGAGAATGTCTTACCAGATCAAACTGAAATATTTATTCTATATTTGGCTTCCCAAATCAGAATACCAATAAATATGAGAATGAACTCATTCAATATCCCATGAAGTATTCGGGTCATCAGATCTATGAAATAAGCAGAGGTATCAGTTAGTTCGAAGGGATAATTAACCATTCGTAGAATATATCTGGACCCAACATAACAAACAACGGATACTCAATTGAGGTTGGAATATCCCAAAGTATACACCAACTTGTCCCTCTTCGGACTTGGATCCTCACAAGAAATCACAATAAAATTTTCCAAAACTTGGTTTTAATCGAAATCGTTTTATCGATACAAATTAATTAAACTTCATATTTTATTAACCAATTTAGTAAAATTTCATATTCACCAAGGTTATAAACGAAAAGATGATAGGGAACCGATGAAGAGAATACGAAATAGGAATTTAGAACCTTCTCTACAACGATTCGTAGGGCCACCATAACACCAAAACTTCTTCTCGGAGCTGCCACGAAGAAATCAGCGAATTGAAATTGGATCAAAGGAGATTGAGAAGAGTTGTTTCCTTGTTGTTACAGGGTATTGACCATTTGTAGTGGTATTCCCCTGTCCCCTGCCTCGTCCTCTTCTTGCACTCATACTCACTATTAGTGGATAGTAAGAGAATTTGTTGAGGCATACAGACAGATATCTTAGGAATATACCCATTCTAGGACATTTGTATTCCTATCTCTAATGAGTTACTTAATGTGTTAAACTCCTGGACTAAAGTTCAACCTTCAGCTCTGATACCACTTATAACGACCCTGACTCGACCTTCGAAAATCGGCACTCAAGTACATCACCCGTATTCGAATGTTGGATCCAAACGTCGAATCTGGTTCGCCGGAGCTTATAACACATTGAAACGACACAGCAGAAGTGAAAAGAATATCATTGATACACAATAGTTGATTACAACGATGATACAACAAGAATTGATCAATACTATCAGAGATACAAGATATAATGGAAAGAATATCTTTAATAGAATTTCCAAGTGAGAAAGTGAGAATCCAACATATTGCGACTCCATTGCCAAAGCTCCAAATTCTCCAAACCAAAAGCTCAAACCCAAAAGCAATCACGCAGTAATATAGCAAATCCGATCCCGATGCGATCGCCAAACCAAAGACTTCAAAGATTTCCAAATAGAAGGTTGAAGGCTACTGAATCTATATCTACTAGCTGATTATCTGAAAATCTAGCTCTAGGCTACCCGTGTGGAAAATTGTGGGCACCCAGAGTTTAGAAAGGGAAAAATAAACTTCAGGTTGGTCATGGGACTGGTATGAGCAAACAAAAACAGTTTATTTTTAAAAAGAAATTCGCAATGCTTTTTGAAAAATGAAACTGCCATAAGGCCTCATGCCACACACACAATGCAAGCGCACACTTGGAGGAGAATTATCCTTATGACAGTCAAAAACGCTTGATAAGCGAAAGCCATTTGAAATTATTATTAGTGCACAGTGCAGAAAACATTTCGAAAGTATAAAATTAATCTTTTCCAGCATACCACATTTCATCATATACCTACTATAACTACCATGTTCAATAGCAGGTTACCGCCACATTCCATGGTAGGTTATACAACTAAAACCGTACAGGGATCGTATTGTTTTGTTTGGATTTCCAACAATGGTCAGATAAAGGAACTTCCTACACCGAATGGAACGCCTTTGGAGGGACGCCATCGAGAACCTAACCAGATCTCTGCCAACACAAGGCCGGATTTCTTCTGTAACTAGGTAACTACTGACACGAGCATGCCATCCCTTGGTCGTTACCGACCTTTATCCGAGGGCCCTCAACCAACAACCACAACGCAATAAGTTTGCAGCAACCACATAAGTTAAGTATCTGGGCTCCATACCATGATACCACCTTTTATCTAGAAGGAAATGGGCATACCCTCAGAGGGCGCTACCCCCAAATAACCTGTTGCAACGATTCATGTTTCGACCATTTTCGGATCGTGAGGTTCGACGAAGTCACGTCCACAAAGCTACGGTTTCCACAAAAGCCATGTTTTGATCAACAAATGATCAGCAGCACTTCGTATGCCACATTACCAAATTGGGAATGTACCATTAGTAACGATCAGCTACATAACCTCTGAGCTCGTACGTCTCTGAGAAGGGTGTTAAGCTAAGATAATAAATTCTCCGCCACCAAACAGAAATGTATTTGATAGAGACCAGCTTTACATCTTAAAGTGTAATGTCAGACACACATCCATGTAAGTCTGTTCCGGATTCGAATAGAACCAAAGGCACTTCAAAAGAAGCCCTTGCAAATCCGGGTATTCACAATCCCGACCGGACTCCCCATCACATATGGAGATCTCTATATCGAAGCCATGATGCAGAGACATTCGACGGGTAATCTTTTTGTTTTCGAAAATACCCAGTCTTCACCACCGGTCTTCAAATGCTATTCAATTCATCGTATCACTATTCGGAGTGGGTTATATGACACAAAGTCCTCTTCTGGCTTAACCGAATAGTGGGCGCTTAATTTAAAAAGCATATGGATATTGGGATCTTAGTTAAGTCCCAACCTTTAGCCCAAAAACTTTCTGCAAATGGTTTAAAAAATTTCCACTTTAAATCTTTAAAAAAAAAGATTCATTTCACAAAGTTCACCAATCTTTCACAAAGATTCATTCATAGCTTTCAAAACAATTGCATTTCAAACTTGAAATCTTTTCAACAAAACCGGAAGTTCTTTCCTTTATATAAAAGCCCTTATCATTTAAAAATAAAGAGTTTTTGTTTTGGAAAAATCCGATCAAATATGAATAAGTTAAATCCTTTAAAGTATAAACTTGCGCTAAATTTAAATTCCTAAAATAATACATTCAATATACTTCAAAATGGTTTAAAATTCACGTATATATATATATATATCTAATATAACTTGTATAACCCTTTCAAACCAAATTTCCAAAATAATTCCAAAACTTAAACAAACCATATTATATTCAAACTAAATTTCAAATTTCAAAACTTTCTTTTCAAAAGCTTTTCATATTTATCCCAATTCCATTTCCAAAACCATTTGGATTCAAAATTCAACTTTTTAAACAAATAATATTTAAATTCAAATATCTGTGACTAAACCGATTTCCCGTGAAATCCATATTTGTATGTGTGGTTGATGTAGTCCAGGGGTTTTACACTCAACAATACGATATCATCAATCATCACAATCCAAGCACATCAATATCGATAATCGGTATAATCCTATAACATTTACCTTCACTCATAGGTTCACAGATAAATAATATAAATTTATCGCAGATAAATAAATTACATTCATCACAAATAAATAAATTACATTCATCACAGCTCAAATCAAAACAGAGCATGACACATCAAGGATATCAAATAATTCAACATTCAATAGAATCCAAACATCCATAAGTAAGATCAAATAATTATCTGATTAATTTAAATCAGATTAATTACTTATGAATAAACACTAATCCCGTTAATTAACATTAATTAATTACAAACCATTTTAATTAATTATTCTTTAATCATTTATAAATTAAACTTTAATAATAAATAAATTAACCTTTAATTATTAATTAATTAACCTTTAATTAATAAATAAATCAACCTTTAATCATTAAATAATTAACCTTTAATTATTTAATTATCCTTTAATTAACTACCCTTAATTAATTACATTAATTAATTAACCCTTGATCAATTATCCTTAATTAATTATAATAAGTAATTATCCGTAATCACTTAAATAAATCACAAATTAATTATCACTTGATTAACTAATCATTAATGATTAATTAATTACTTATAATTAAGTAATTATCTTTTTAAGTAATTAATTTCCTTTTAATTAAATAAGTAATTATCTTTTAATTATAAATTAATGAACCTTTATTCAATTTAATTCATTAACCTTACTTAATCTTTAATTAAGTAATTATTCTTTAAAATAATTATCCTTTAATAACCTTCATTAATCAATTCTTCTTTAATCACTTTCATTAATTAATAATTCTTTAATTATTTAAGATTTCATCAATTAAAAGATAAACCATTTATCTTTATTATTTTTAATTATCATTTAATCCTTATTTAATAATCCTTTGGATATAGGACATCATCAATACATTTATTAAATTAAAATCTTTAAGTTAGATTAAGGATTATAAAACCATTTCATTTTCTCAATCATTCACTTAATTACAAAAATTAAGTTTATAAATTGTAAAACCAAAAGTTATATAGATTAAAATACTTTTAACTTAACAAAATTTGAAATAATTTATTTTTATACCTTTTGACCAATTCAAACTTGGATAAACATTTGTCATTTGCAAAAGAACTATTTTACAAAAAATCGTTTTAAATACAACTTAATATGGTTTTAAAAATAAAAACTATTTTATACAAAAATTCCAGACCCGAGACCACCCCGGGGTAAACCCAAGTACTACTTCGGGTCTTCACCCTACCCTCTACTGCTTCGAGACACTCACGCGAGTAACATCAAGTTCGACCCGAGAGAACTGCTTCTTCCCCAAACTTCCAAAAGTCGACTGATACGTACTTCCTCGTGTGCATGTGTACATCATATCGGAGCCGCTCCGATCAAGTCGCCGACCACCACCAAGTCAACGAACACCTTCCCCAACAGTCTGATCATCCAGAACTCCGAGTGCATCCATGAATTTAAATTGAGCAATCGAGTCGTTCAACACATTCTAGAACCCAAAACTCCCCAATGAAAATGGCTCGTCGACGACAATCCCATTCACCAGAATCCCTATAACCCCATCCATGGACTCGCCGTCGCCCTACGCTTTTATCCTACCCATCCTGGCCAAGTCCGATGCACCATAGTCAGAGGGATCGACTCAAAATCAGGGACGAACCCAATAGGCTAAAAAACCTTACAACCATCTCGTCGCGCCACCATCGCAGACTTCAACTCCATCGGGTATTTTTCCCATGTTCTATAATCCCCAAGCTACCTTCTACTTTAGACACGACCCCCAAATCTTCGTCATTCGCCGAAAATTGATTAGGATGTGTTTTCTGTTCAACTCGAATTATCTCAATGTTCCCAAGCTTAAAAATTCTGAATTCATTACCTAAATTCATCATTTCCTACTACAAATCAAATTTTGAAATCCAAACTTGAATTCGTAAACATTGATTTTTTCCCTGTTTGAATATATTTACTGTAATTCCAATTTCCCAGATAAATTACTTAATAATTTCACTTGTTTTTATTTTTAAAATTTGTGTTATATCAACACAAACAAATTTCTTTTAAACTTCATGGGTTAGAAGAAATCAGGGGAAGAGGATTAGAATTTTGAACTTGATTTTTAAAGTCTGCAACTAAGAACAGATCCCTATTTAATACATACATACATACATACATACATACATACATACATACATACATACATATATACTCAGACATTTGTACACATATAACATGCAGGCAAATCCACACCATCATTTAAACACACTTCATATCATACTTCAAAAGATCATCAAGATAAACAGGTTTAGGATCTTATAAAAAAGGAGTTTTCTCACCTGGGAAATGAAAGCAAAGAGGAGAGAGGGTTTGAACAAAAATCTAGAAACTGGAAATGCTAATGACTTTGGTTCTGAGGCTTTGTAATGATTTGAACAGATTTGAGCTCGGTTGTTTGAATCTAATCCTGACTTTGCTTACTTTGATCTTGAATTTGATCTGGTTTGATTTGAATCTCTCCTTTAGGTTTTGATCTGAGTTGTTTACAGGCTTGAAACTTTTCTACTTTTGTTTCTAGATTTGCTTTTAGTTTTGAACTGAGTCTTAGCTTTAGGTTGAAGTTTTAATCTTGTTTAATTGTCAAGATGATTTCTGCTTCTTTGATGTTAATTTGTTTTTAGATTTTTATTTAGGTTGAAACAGAAAATTATTTTTTAAACTTAAACCTGATTTGCTGTGCTTGTTACAGGTTGATTGATTTTAAACTTTCTTTTGTTTCAGATTTTAAGTATAAAGAAAATGAAGTGTATTGCCTTGTTTTTCTTTTATATATATTTTTTATATTTAGAATGAAGATAATAATCAAGCTTTCCACTTGTTAAATGCATAATGCTAATGTTTACAAATTTTTATTAACACGAACACTTGGTTATGCATTTATTTTCTTCTTACGAATGTCATAGATTTGTGTTTTTATGTAAAAATCCTTTATTTTATTTAATTTATAAATTTTATCTTAAACCCTTATGTTATTAAAATTTACATTTTTTCATTTACATATTTAAGATATTTACACATGTCTTTTACATGTATTTATGTTTTAAATAAAATTTTATGTCATATTTTAAATTTAAATAATCCACTTCCTTTTACATACACATGTATATCTTTTAAAGAATATGATTTATGTTGTGAGGGGTGATGAAAATGTAGATACGTAAATATGTGTATATGTTTTGTGTGCATGTGTATCATGTACTTCGGGTTTTCTGCATTTTTGGTCAGTGGGCTCGGCCCATTAGTTAGAGTCATATTTGTATATAAGTCATTTGTTGTAATGTTTTTAACAGACTTTTGAATCCATTCAATCAATACCATAATGCACTTTTCTATCAATAATATGGTATCAAAGCATCAAGATCTCAAAATTTGATTGAATCTCAAATTATCCTTTTCGATCCATTGTTTGATTTTCTTGGATCAAGATGAGTGAAAACAAGGTCACAATGGATGTGATGCAATTGATGCCAAAGATCACTGATCATAAGCTGAATAATTTGAATTATCTAAATTGGAGTAAAACTATTCGTCTTTATCTTCAAAGTATAGATCAAGATCGACATCTTATTGAAGATCAACCAGATCTGGATTCTAAGGAAGATAAGCCCATATTGTGGTTGAGAGATAATGCTCGGCTGTTTATTCAAATTAGAAATTCTATTGATAGTGAGGTTATTGGCCTGGTAAATCACTGTGAATTCGTGAAGGAACTCATGGAATATTTGGAATTCTTGTATTCAGGGAAAGGAAATTTAACAAGAATGTATGATGTTTCTAGATCATTCTATCGGGCAGAAAAACAGGAGCAAACTCTGATGAAATATTTCATGAATTTTAAAAAGACTTATGAGGAACTCAATCTACTTCTTCCTTTTAGCCCAGATGTGAAGGTCCAACAACAACAAAGAGAGCAAATAGCTATTATGAGTTTTCTAGCTGGATTATCATCAGAACTCGAATCAACAAGATCACGGATTCTATCAGGATCTGATGTCTTGTCATTTAAAGATGTTTTCAATAGAATTCTTCGTACAGAAGTTGCTCAGTTATCTAATGTAATGTCTGAAAGTGCTTTAACTGGTAATAGTAGGGTTAATTCTTCTTGGAACGATCAGAAATTAGATACACAAAATCAGAATATTAATCCATCAGGGAATAACCAGAGATCAAATGTGCATAGCTAGAACAAATTTTATGCGTATTGCAAGAAACCCGGTCATACAAAATTTGAGTGTAGAAAGTTGCAATACAAGAATTCAATATCAAGTAATTCACAGAATCCTACTAAGACAATGTTGATGACAGTTGAGGAGTATGATAAATATGCACGGTATCAAGAATCACTAAAGAAAAATGTATCTGATCATAATCCATCATCATAAGTAACTACTGTTGCCAACTCAGAAAAACAATTGTCAAATTGGGTCATAGATTCTGGAGCTATAGATCATATGACAGGTAATCTTCATTTGATTACAGAACCTCATTTAAATAAATCAAATCGTGTGGTTACTTTAGCTGATGGTTCACAAACACGAGTTTATGGAACTGGAAATGTGGACTCACATACTCAAATTCCACTAAAAACAGTATTGTATTTGCCAAATTTATCTTCTAACTTGATATTAGTAAGTCAGATCACTCGTGATCATAATTGTTGCATATCTTTTTTCCCTGATCATTGTGTGTTTCAGGACCTTACAACGAAGAAGATTTTTTGTAAAGGTGAAGAGTCTGGTGGCTTGTATATCCTAATTGATAAGATACCTAACCATATTGCTTGTTCAAGTGTAAACTCTGCTCTTAAAACTCATTTCCAGTTGGGTCATCCTTCATTGTCATTGCTCAAGAAGTTATGTCCACGGTTTAATTCATTATCTACTTTAAATTGTGAGTCATGTCAATTTGCTAAACATCACCGTGGTAGTTCTTATTCTAGAATAAATGAGAGAGCTAGTTCTGTATTTGAGTTGATTCATTCAGATGTTTGGGGTCCTACTACAGTTGTATCTAAGAAAGGTTATAGATACTTTGTTACCTTTGTTGATGACTTGTCTCGAGTAACATGGTTATTTTTAATGAAAAATAGATCAGAGTTATTTTCAATTTTCTGTACATTCTGTTCTGAGATTAAGACACAATTCAATACTAATATTCGAATTCTAAGTAGTGATAATGCCAAAGAATATTTATCTGAACAGTTCAATGCATATATGGCTCAAAATGGAATTTTACATGAGACTTCATGTGTTGATACCCCTTCACAGAATGGAGTAGTAGAACGAAAGAATAGGCATTTACTTGAAACTACAAGAGCACTACTTTTTCAGATGAAAGTTCCTAAAGTATTTTGGGCAGATGCAGTTTCTACTGCATGCTTCTTAATCAATAGAATGCCATCAACTATACTTGAGTATAAGGTGCCATTTCAAGTATTGTTTCTAGATAAACATTTGTATCCAATTAAGCCAAGAATTTTTGGGTGCACATTCTATGTGAATGTTAATCCTCAACTCACCAAGCTAGGTCCAAAGTCGTTGAAATGCATCTTTGTTGGTTATTCTAGGTTACGGAAGGGATGTAAATGTTTTTGTCCCAGTTTACAGAAATACTTGGTATCTATAGATGCTAGTTTTGTGGAAGATGAAGCATTTTTCTGTCCACCTATATCAACAAATCAAGAATATGCAGAGAATGATGATTTTTTAATATATCCTGTTATAACTTCAGAAAGTGCTAATTATCATATGGGTACTGAATCAAATCAGGAACCAGAAATAATGAGTTGATCATTGATCATGCAACTGTTCCACAATCCGGCCCAAGTCTAGAATTATCAATTACTCTTAGAAAAGAGAGAAGAAAATGCACATATCCAATTGTAGCGACCCGACTTTCTAACACCAGAAAGACGCATCACTATTTAAGAAAGAAAGGGATAGAAGAAGAAAAGATAAGAAAAGAAGAAACACAACAACATCATATACTCACAGCGGAACGAATGAAATATAATATATCACATAAAATATTACATAGTATCATATTACATCAGAGCACACAATCTATACAACATATATTAGACAGTTATAAACATCTGTTTAACTATATAACTCAAGATATCACAAGATAAGATACAACACAAATACAGCGGAACTATAATATATCTACACGTGGAAGTCTCCTGCTCAATATCTCCTCCAGAATTCGTCAAGCATACCTAAATCCCTCGACTACTCATACATAATATGAGTACCCAAGAGTTTAATAAAACAAAACATAAACACTCGGGTCAGACAGGGGTCAGGTGTGAGTAAACGGGTTAAAATTGCTTAACTTTAGAAAATCCTTTGAAAAGAAAAGGTATCACGTAAGACTTCCCACACATAAACATGGAAAAGTTTTTACCTTACGCTAACCAAAACATTTGATAGGAAATCCAGTGATATTATAATAGTGTTTAGGGTTTCAAAATAAAATACAGAAATAGCTGGAATGCTTACATCTCACGTTCCAACATAGTTGGGCACAATCAAAACCATACAGGCACTTATTGAATTTTGGATTCCATCAATGGCACGGCTACCGGGGTACCGCCCGTCACAGTACGTAGCCTAGATCACGTTACTGAGGATCACTTCCAATCCCCTACAACACAAAGCCGGGACCATTCCTTACTGAACACTCCCAAGTAAGATCACCCCGTGGTTGGCGCGACCAACCACCCACTAAGCCGAAGAAAAGGGACATCCAGACAGGGGATGACCTCACCCTGAAATGGGTGCTACCCACCTCTTGCTACACCTCCCCTGTTTTAGCCATTCCCGGTTGTTGAGGCTTGAGGCTGCGATTACCTTTTTAGAACACATCTATCTTAGAATGCTCATCGTCCATCTGACGATGTTTTGAAAGCATTCAATCCATACAAGTTCGTTCCGGGTTCAAACGAAACCGAAGGCACTATCTTGTTGCACTCATTTTGGAATCACCCTCAGAGTCAATGACCATAGCCCTTGCACTCTGAATCACCATCTCGAAACTGTTAGTACTATCTCCGTCAAACTCATCATGGAATCACCCCTAGAGTTATACTGACGAATAGTTCTTACACCTCGAGTCTTCACTAAGCTCCACTAGGTTCATGACCTAACGTTTAATTTGGATCGAAGTGGTTTTCGGATTATCCAAATATGGAAACCCGATCCCGGTCTCACCGAAATCCAAACGCCATTTTAATGTCCAAGTTGTTTAAGGGTTTAAACAATTAAACTTATATTCAGGATGATATAAACAGATAGATGAATCACATTATCACAATAGATAATTCATATCAAACATTCATCTCACAAAGCAGCATATCACATATCAGAGATATCATACCCAAATCATCCACCAACATCCAATATCAATCATCCAATATCAATCACCCAATATCAATCGATCATCCATAAGCAGAATTGATTAACTCTAAATCAATTGGATTACCTTAATCCTTCTTCATTTATTAAATAAATAAATTAATCATCTCTTAATGATCTTCCTTAATTAATCTTATTTGATTAATTATCCTTCAATTACATTCAAATAATTATCCTTAACCATATACAGTAATTAACCTTTAATTACTATCATTAATTACATTAATTAATGATCCTTCATTTCTGTTCAACTCGAATTATCTCAATGTTCCCAAGCTTAAAAATTATGAATTCATTACCTAAATTCATAATTTCCTACTACAAATCAAATTTTAAAATCCAAACTTGAATTCGTAAACATTGATTTTTTCCCTGTTTGAATATATGTACTATAATTCCAATTTCCCAGATAAATTACTTAATAATTTCAACACAAACAAATTTCTTTTAAACATCATAGGTTAAAAGAAATCAGGGGAAGAGGATTAGAATTTTAAACTTGATTTTTAAATTCTGCAACTAAAAACAGAGCCCTATTTCATACATACATACATATATACTCAGACATTTGTACATATATAACATGAAAGCAAATCCACACCATCATTTAAACACACTTCATATCATACTTCAAAAGATCATCAAGATAAACAGGTTTAGGATCTTATAAAAAAGGAGTTTGCTCACCTGGGAAATGAAAGCAAAGAACAGAGAGGTTTTGAACAAAAATATAGAAATTGAAAATGCTAATCACTTTGGTTCTGAGGCTTTGTATTGGTTTGTACAGATCGGAGCTTGATTGTTTGAATCTGATCCTAACTTTTCTTACTTTGATCTTGAATTTGATCTGGTTTGATTTGAATCTCTCCTTTAGGTTTTGATCTGAATTGTTTACAGGCCTGAAACGTTTCTTCTTTTATTTCAAAATTTTCTTTAGTTTTGAACTGAATCTTAGTTTCAGGTTGAAGTTTTAATCTTGTTTAATTGCTGAGATGATTTCTGCTTCTTTGATGTTCATTTGTTTTCAGATTTTGATTCAGGTTGAAAAAGAAAAATTGTTGTTTAAACTTAAATCTAATTTTCTTTGCTTGTTACAGGTTGATTGATTCTAAAATTTCTTTTGTTTCAGATTTTAAGTTTAAAGAAAATGAAGTGTATTGCCTTGTTTTTATTTTATATATATTTTTATATTTAGAACGAAGATAATAATCAAGTTTGCCACGTGTTAAATTGCATGATGCTAATGTTTACAAATGTTTATTAACATGAACACTTGGTTATGCATTTATTTTCTTCTTACAAATGTCATAGATTTGTGTTTTTATGTAAAAATCCTTTATTTTATTTAATTTATAAATTTTATCTTAAACCCTTATGTTATTAAAATTTACATTTGTTCATTCACATTTTTAAAATATTTACACTTGTCTTTTACATGTATTTATGTTTTAAATAAAATTTTATATCACATTTTAAAATTAAATAATCCACTTCCTCTTACATACACATGCATATATTTTAAAGAATATGATTTAAAATCAATTAAACATTAATAAATAAGCGTATAATATGAATTTAACTTTTTAAGTCGCTTTTGTTAATCAATTTCAAAATAAAATTTTCCAGTCATCATATTATAAATACAAAACAATTTTTTTATTATTATTAAATTTTAGAGTATCCAAATTCAATATATATTATCTAAAACATTTAGTTTTAAATTTCAAATTCAAAAATTAATATACAATCAATTTGTATTTATAAATAAATAAACAAACAATATTATTTTATGAATATATATTTTATTCCATCCACAATCTATTTATTTTCCAAAAATTTCAAACTAATTCATAATTTAATTGTAAAAATTAAATTAATTATGAATTTAAATTTGGTTTAAAAACAGGAATGTTACAGATCCCCCCTTAAGAAAATTTCGTCCCCGAAATTTGCTAGACAGGGAGACAAATAACGAATAGATGGAGAATGTCTTACCAGATCAAACTGAAATATTTATTCTATATTTGGCTTCCCAAATCAGAATACCAATAAATATGAGAATGAACTCATTCAATATCCCATGAAGTATTCGGGTCATCAGATCTACGAAATAAGCAGAGGTATCAGTTAGTTCGAAGGGATAATTAACCATTTGTAGAATATATCTGGACCCAACATAACAAACAATGGATACTCAATTCAGGTTGGAATATCCCAAAGTATACACCAACTTGTCCTACTTCGGACTTGGATACTCACAAGAAATGACAATAAAATTTTCCAAAACTTGGTTTTAATCGAAATCGTTTTGTCGATACAAATTAATTTAACTTCATATTTTATTAACCAATTTAGTAAAATTTCAAATTCACCAAGGTTATAAACGAAAAGATGATAGGGAACCGATAAAGAGAATACGAAATAGGAATTTGGAACCTTCTCTACAACGATTCATAGGGCAACCATAACACCAAAACTTCTTCTCGGAGCTGCCACGAAGAAATCAGCGAATTGAAATTGGATCAAAGGAGATTGAGAAGAGTTGTTTCCTTGTTGTTACAGGGTATTGACCATTTATAGTGGTATTCCCCTGTCCCCTGCCTCGTCCTCTTCTTGCACTCATACTCACTATTAGTGGATAGTAAGAGAATTTGCTGAGGCATACAGACGGATATCTTAGGAATATACTCATTCTAGGACATTTGTATCCCTATCTCTAATGAGTTACTTAATGTGTTAAACTCCTGGAATAAAGTTCAACCTTCAGCTCTGATACCACTTACAACGGCCCTGACTCGACCTTCGAAAATCGGCACTCAAATACATCACCCGTATTCGAATGTCGGATCCAAACGTCGAATCTGGTTCGCCGGAGCTTATAACACATTAAGTATAACAACACAGCGGAAGTGAAAAGAATATCATTGATACACAACAGTTGATTACAACAATGATACAACAAGAATTGATCAATACTATCAGAGATACAAGATACAATGGAAAGAATATCTTCAATAGAATTTCCAAGTGAGAAAGCGAGAATCCAACATATTGCGACTCCATTGCCAAAGCTCCAAAGTCTCCAAACCAAAAGCTCAAACCCAAAAGCAATCATGCCGTAATATAGCAAATCCGATCCCGATGCGATCGCCAAACCAAAGACTTCAAAGATTTCCAAATAGAAGGTTGAAGGCTACTGAATCTATATCTACTAGCTGATTATCTGAAAATCTTGCTCTAGGCTGCCCGTGTGGAAAATTGTGGGCACCCAGAGTTTAGAAAGGGAAAAATAAACTCCAGGTCGGTCATGGGACTGGTATGAGAAAACAAAAACAGTTTATCTTTAAAAAGAAATTCGCAATGCTTTTTGAAAAATGAAACTACCATAAGGCCTCACGCCACACACACAATGCAAGCGCACACTTGGAGGAGAATTATCCTTATGACAGTCAAAAACGCTTGATAAGCGAAAGCCATTTGATATTATTATTAGTCCACAGTGCAGAAAACATTTTGAAAGTATAAAATTAATCTTTTCCAGCATACCACATTTCATCATATACCTACTATAACTACCGTGTTCATACCGCCACATTCCATGGTAGGTTATACAACTAAAACCGTACATGGATCGTATTGTTTTGTTTGGATTTCCAATAATGGTCAGATAAAGGAACTTCCTACACCGAATGGAACGCCTTTGGAGGGACGCCATCGAGAACCTAACCAGATCTCTGCCAACACAAGGCCGGGTTGCTTCTGTAACTAGGTAACTACTGACACGAGCATGCCATCCCTTGGTCGTTACCGACCTTTATCCGAGGGCCCTCAACCAACAACCACAAAGCAATAAGTTTGCAGCAACCACATAAGTTAAGTATCTGGGTTCCATACCATGATACTACCTTTTATCTAGAAGGAAATGGACATACCTTCAGAGGGCGCTACCCCCAAATAACCTTGTTGCAACAATTCATGTTTCGACCATTTACGGGTCGTGAGGTTCGACGAAGTCACGTCCACAAAGCTACGGTTTCCACAAATGCCATGCTTTGATCAACAAATGATCAGCAGCACTTCGTATCCCACATTACCAAATTGGGAATGTATCACTAGTAATGATCAGCTACATAACCTCTGAGCTCGTACTTCTCAGAGAAGGGTGTTAAGCTAAGAGAATAAATTCTCCGCCACCAGACATAAATGTATTTGATAGAGACCAGCTTTACATCTTAAAGTGTAATGTCAGACACACATCCATGTAAGTCTGTTCCGAATTCGAACAGAACCAAAGGCACTTCCAAAGAAGCCCTTGCAAATCCGGGTATTCATAATCCCGACCGGACTCCCCATCACACATGGAGATCTCTGTATTGAAGCCATGATGTAGAGACATTCGACGGGTAATCCTTTTATTTTCGAAAATACCTGGTCTTCACCACCGGTCTTCAAATGCTATCCATTTCATCGTATCACTATTTGGAGTGGGTTATATGACACAAAGTCCTCTCCTGGCTAAACCGAATAGTGGGTGCTTAATTTAAAAAGCATATGGATATTGGGATCTTAGTTAAGTCACAACCTTTAGCCCAAAACCTTTCTGCAAATGGTTTAAAAAATTTCCACTTTAAATCTTTTAAACAAAAAGATTCATTTCACAAAGTTCACCAATCTTTCACAAAGATTCATTCATAGCTTTCAAAACAATTGCATTCAAACTTGAAATCTCTTCAACAAACCGGAAGTTCTTTCCTTTATATAGAAGCCTTTATCATTTGAAAATAAAGAGTTTTTGTTTTGGAAAAATCCGATCAAATATGTACAGGTTAAATACTTTAAAGTATAAACTTGGGCTAAATTTAAATTCCTAAAATAATACATTCAATATACTTCAAAATGGTTTGAAATTCATATAGGTATATATATATATCTAATATAACTTGTATAATCCTTTCAAACCAAATTTCTAAAATAATTCCAAAACTTAAACAAACCATATTATATTCAGACTAAATTTCAAATTTCAAAACTTTTTTTTCAAAAGCTTTTCATATTTATCCCAATTCCATTTCCAAAACCATTTGGATTCAAAATTCAAATTTTTAAACAAATAATATTTAAATTCAAATATCTGTGACTAAACCGATTTCCCGTGAAATCCATATTTGTGTGTGTGGTTGGTGTAGTCCAGGGGTTTTACACTCAACAATACGATATCATCAATCATCACAATCCAAGCATATCAATATCGATAATCGGTATAATCCTATAACGTTTACCTTCACTCATAGATTCACAGATAAATAATATAAATTTATCGCAGATAAATAAATTACATTCATCACAAATAAATAAATTACATTCATCACAGCTCAAATCAAAACAGAGCATGACACTTCAAGGATATCAAACAATTCAACATTCAATAGAATCCAAACATCCATAAGTAATATCAATTAATTATCTGATTAATTCAAATCAGATTAATTACTTATGAATGAACACTAATCCTGGTTAATTAACATTAATTAATTACAAACCATTTTAATTAATTATTCTTTAATCATTTATAAATTAAACTTTGACAATAAATAAATTAACCTTTAATTAATAAATAAATCAACCTTTAATCATTAAATAATTAACCTTTAATTATTTAATTATCCTTTAATTAACTACCCTTAATTAATTACATTAATTAATTAACCCTTGATCAATTATCCTTAATTAATTATAATAAGTGATTATCCGTAATCACTTAAATAAATCACAAATTAATTATCACTTGATTAACTTATCATTAATCATTAATTAATTACATATAATTAAGTAATTATCTTTTTAAGTAACTAATTTCCTTTTAATTAAATAAGTAATTATCTTTTAATTATAAATTAATGAACCTTTATTCAATTTAATTCATTAACCTTACTTAATCTTTAATTAAGTAATTATTCTTTAAAATAATTACCCTTTAATAACCTTCATTAATCAATTCTTTTTTAATCACTTTCATTAGATAATAATTCTTTAATTATTTAAGATTTCATCAATTAAAAGATAAACCATTTATCTTTATTATTTTTAATTATCATTTAATCCTTATTTAATAATCCTTTGGATATAGGACATCATCAATACATTTATAACTTAAAATCTTTAAGTTAGATTAAGGATTATAAAACCATTTCATTTTCTCAATCATTCACTTAATTGCAAAAATTAAGTTTATAAACTGTAAAACCAAAAGTTATATAGATTAAAATACTTTTAACTTAATAAATTTGAAATAATTTATTTTCATACCTTTTGACCAATTCAAACTTGGATAAACATTTGTCATTTGCAAAAGAACTATTTTACAAAAAATCGTTTTAAATACAACTTAATATGGTTTTAAAAATAAAAACTGTTTTATACAAAAATTCCAGACCCGAGACCACCTCGGGGTAAACCCGAGTACTACTTCTTTCCCAAACTTCCAAAAGTCGACCGATACGTACTTCCTCGTGTGCATGTGTACATCATATCGGAGCCACTCCGATCAAGTCGCCGACCACCACCAAGTCACCGAACACCTTCCCCAACGGTCTGATCATCCAGAACTCCGAGTTCATCCTTGAATTTAAATTGAGCAATCGAGTCGTTCAACGCATTCTAGAACCCAAACTCCCCAATGAAAATGGCTCGTCGACGACAATCCCATTCACCAGAATCCCTGCAACCCCATCCATGTACTCGCCGTCGCCCTACTCTTCTATCCCACCCATCCTAACCAAGTCCGATGCACCATAGTCAGAGGGATCGACTCAAAATCAGGGACAAACCCAACAGGATATAAAACCCTACAACCATCTCGCCGCGCCACCATGGCAGAGTGGAACTCCATCGGGTATTTTCCCCATGTTCTACAATCCCCAAGTTACCCTCAACGTTAGGCACGACCCCCAAATCTTTATCATTTGCAAGAAATTGATTAGGATGTGATTTTTGTTCAACTCGAATTATCTCAATGTTCCCAAGCTTAAAAATTATGAATTTATTACCTAAATTCATCATTTCCTACTACAAATCAAATTTTGAAATTCAAACTAGAATTCGTAAACATTGATTTTTTCCCTGTTTGAATATATTTACTGTAATTCCAATTTCCCAGTTAAATTACTTAATAATTTCACTTGTTTTTATTTTTAAAATTCGTGTTATATCAACAAAAACAAATTTATTTTAAACTTCATAGGTTAGAAGAAATCAGGGGAAGAGGATTAGAATTTTGAACTTGATTTTTAAAGTTTGCAACTAAGAACAGATCCCTATTTCATACATACATACATACATACATACATACTCAAACATTTGTACATATATAACATGCAAGCAAATCCACACCTTCATTTAAACACACTTCATATCATACTTCAAAAGATCATCAAGATAAACAGGTTTAGGATCTTATAAAAAAAGGAGTTTTCTCACCTGGGAAATGAAAGCAAAGAGCAGAGAGGATTTGAACAAAAATCTAGAAACTGGAAATGCTAATCACTTTGGTTCTGAGGCTTTGTATTGATTTGAACAGATTTGAGCTTGGTTGTTTGAATCTACTCCTGACTTTGCTTACTTTGATTTGCTTTGATTTGAATCTCTCCTTCAGGTTTTGATCTGAGTTGTTTACAGGCTTGAAACTGTTCTACTTTTATTTCTAGATTTGCTTTTAGTTTTGAACTGAGTCTTAGCTTTAGGTTGAAGTTTTGATCTTGTTTAATTGTTGAGATGATTTCTGCTTCTTTGATGTTCATTTGTTTTTAGATTTTTGATTTAGGTTGAAACAGAAAATTATTGTTTAAACTTAAACCTGATTTGCTTTGCTTGTTATAGGTTGATTGATTTTAAACTTTCTTTTGTTTCAGATTTTAAGTTTGAAGAAAATGAAGTGTATTGCCTTGTTTTTCTTTTATATATATTTTTTATATTTAGAATGAAGATAATAATCAAGTTTTCCACTTGTTAAATGCATATTGCTAATGTTTACAAATTTTTATTAACATGAACACTTGGTTATGCATTTATTTTCTTCTTACGAATGTCATAGATTTGTGTTTTTATGTCAAAATCCTTTATTTTATTTAATTTACAAATTTTATCATAAACCCTTATGTTATTAAAATTTACATTTTTTCATTTACATTTTAAAGATATTTACACATGTCTTTTACATGTATTTATGTTTTAAATAAAATTTTATATCATATTTTAAATTTAAATAATCCACTTCATTTTACATACACATGTATATCTTTAAATAATATGATTTATGTTGTGAGGGGTGATGTAAATGTAGATACGTAAATTTGTGTATATGTTTTATGTGCATGTATATCATGTACTGCGGGTTTTCTGCATTTTTGGTCAGTGGGCTCGGCCCATTAGTTAGAGTCATATTTGTATATCAGTCATTTGTTGTAATGTTTGTAACAGACTTTTGAATCCATTCAATCAATACCATAATGCACTTTTCTATTAATAACATGGTATCAAAGCATCAAGATCTCAAAATTTGATTGAATCTCAAATTATCCTTTTCGATCCATTGTTTGATTTGCTTGGATCAAGATGAGTGAAAACAAGGTCACAATGGATGCGATGCAATAGATGCCAAAGATCATTGATCATAAGCTGAATAATTTTAATTATCTAAATTGGAGTAAAAATATTCGTCTTTATCTTCGAAGTATAGATAAAGATCGACATCTTAATGAAGATCCACCAGATCTGGATTCTAAGGAAGATAAGCGCCTATTATGGTTGAGCGATGATGCTCGGCTGTTTCTTCAAATTAGAAATTCTATTGATAGTGAGGTTATTGGATTGGTAAATCACTGTGAATTCGTGAAGGAACTCATGGAATATTTGGAATTCTTGTATTCAGGGAAAGGAAATTTAACAAGAATGTATGATGTTTATAGATCATTCTATCGGGCAGAAAAACAGGAGCAAACTCTGATGAACTATTTCATGAATTTTAAAAAGACTTATGAGGAACTCAATCTACTTCTTCCTTTTAGCCCAGATGTGAAGGTCCAACAGCAACAAAGAGAGCAAATAGCTATTATGAGTTTTCTAGCTGGATTATCATCAGAACTCGAATCAGCAAGATCACAGATTCTATCAGGATCTGATGTCTTGTCACTTAAAGATGTTTTCAATAGAATTCTTCGTACAGAAGTTGCTCAGTTATCTAATGTAATGTCTGAAAGTGCTTTAACTGGTAATACTAGAGTTAATTCTTCTTGGAACAATCAGAAATTAAATACACTAAATCAGAATATTAATCCATCAGGGAATAACCAAAGATCAAATGTGCATAGTTAGAACAAATTTTATGCGTATTGCAAGAATCCCGATCATACAAAATTTCAGTGTAGAAAGTTGCAATACAAGAATTCAATATCAAGTAATTCACAGAATCCTACTAGGACAATGTTGATGACAGTTGAGGAGTATGATAAATATGCACGGTATCAAGAATCACTAAAGAAAAATGTATCTGGTCATAATCCATCATCATCGGTAACTACTGTTGCCAACTCAGAAAAACAATCGTCAAATTGGGTCATAAATTCTGGAGCAATATATCATATGACAGGTAATCTTCATCTGATTTCAGAACCTCATTTAAATAAATCAAATCGTGTGGTTACTTTAGCTGATGGTTGACAAATACGAGTTTATGGAACTGGAAATGTGGACTCACATACTCAAATTCCACCAAAAACAGTATTGTATTTGCCAAATTTATCTTCTAACTTGATATCGGTAAGTCAGATCACTCGTGATCTTAATTGTTGCATATCTTTTTTCCCTGATCATTGTGCGTTTCAGGACCTTACAACGAAGAAGATTTTTTGTAAGGGTGAAGAGTCTTGTGGCTTGTATATCCTAACTGATAAGATACTTAACCATATTGCTTGTTCAAGTGTAAACTCTACTTTTAAAACTCATTTCCAGTTGGGTCATCCTTCATTGTCATTGCTCAAGAAGTTATGTCCACGGTTTAATTCATTATCTACTTTAAATTGTGAGTCATGTCAATTTGCTAAACATCACCGTAGTAGTTCTTATTCTAGAATAAATGAGAGAGCTAGTTCTGTATTTGAGTTGATTCATTCAGATGTTTGGGGTCCTACTACAGTTGTATCTAAGAAAGGTTATAGATACTTTGTTACCTTTGTTGACGACTAGTCCCGAGTAACATGGTTATTTTTAACGAAAAATAGATCAGAGTTATTTTCAATTTTCTGTACATTCTGTTCTGAGATTAAGACACAATTCAATACTAATATTCGAATTCTAAGGAGTGATAATGCCAAAGAAAATTTATCTGAACAGTTCAATGCATATATGGCTCAAAAAGGAATTTTACATGAGACTTCATGTGTTGATACCCCTTCACGGAATGGAGTAGCAGAACGAAAGAATAGGCATTTACTTGAAACTACAAGAGCACTACTTTTTCAGATGAAAGTTCCTAAGGTATTTTGGGCAGATCCAGTTTCTACTGCATGCTTCTTAATCAATAGAATGCCATCAACTATACTTGAGTATAAGTTGCCATTTCAAGTATTGTTTCCAGATAAACATTTGTATCCAATTAAGCTAAGAATTTTTGGGTGCATATGCTATGTGAATGTTAATCCTCAACTCACCAAGCTAGGTCCAAAGTCTATGAAATGCATCTTTGTTGGTTATTCTAGGTTACAGAAGGGATATAAATGTGTTTGTCCCAGTTTACAGTAATACTTGGTATCCATAGATGTTAGTTTTGTGGAAGATGAAGCATTTTTCTATCCACCTATATCAACAAATCAAGAATGTGCAGAGAATGATGATTTTTTACTATATCCTGTTATAACTTTAGAAAGTGCTAATCATCATATGGGTACTGAATCAAATCAGGACTTAAAAATAATGAATTGATCATTGATCATGCAACTGTTCCACAATCCGACCCAAGTCTGGAATTACCAATTGCTCTTAGAAAAGAGAGAAGAAAATGCACATATCCAATTGTAGCGACCCTACTTTCTAACACCAGAAAGACGCATCACTATTTAAGAAAGAAAGGGATAGAAGAAGAAAAGATAAGAAAAGAAGAAACACAACAACATCAGATACTCACAGCGGAACGAATGAAATATAATATATCACATAAAATATTACATAGTATTATATTACATCAGAGTACACAATCTATACAACATATATTAGACAGTTTTAAACATCTGTCTAACTATACAACTCAAGATATCACAAGATAAGATACAACACAAACACAGCGGAACCATAATATATGTACACGTGGAAGCCTCCTGCTCCATATCTCCTCCAGAATTCGTCAAGCATACCTAAATCCCTCGACTACTCATACATAATATGAGTACCCAAGTGTTTAATAAAACAGAAGATAAACACTCGTGTCAGACAGGGGTCTGTTGTGAGTAAACGGGTTAAAATTGCTTAACTTTAGAAAATCCTTTGGAAAGAAAAGGTATCACGTAAGGCTTCCCACACATAAACATGGAAAAGTTTTTACCTTACGCTAATCAAAACATTTGATAGGAAATCCAGTGATATTATAATAGTGTCTAGGGTTTCAAAATAAAATACAGAAATAGCTGGAATGCTTACATCTCACGTTCGAACATAGTTGGGCACAATCAAAACCGTACATGCACTTATTGGATTTTGGATTTCATCAATGGCAGGGCTACCGGGGTACTGCCCGCCACAGTACGTGACCTAGATCACCGTACTGAGGATCACACCCAATCCCCTGCAACACAAAGCCGGGACCATTCCTTACTGAACAATCCCGAGTAAGATCACCCCGTGGTTGGCGCGACCAACCACCCACTAAGCCGAAGAAAAAGGGACATCTAGACAGGGATGACCTCACCCTGAAATGGGTGCTACCCACCTAGCCTTGCTGCACCTCCCCTGTTTTATCCATTCCCGGTTGTTGAGGCTTGAGGCTGCGATTACCTTTTTAGAACACATCTATCTTAGAATGCTCATCGTCCATCTGGCGATGTTCTGAAAGCATTCAATCCATACAAGTTCGTTCCGGGTTCAAACGAAACCGAAGGCACTATCTCGTTGCACTCATTTTGGAATCAGCCTCAGAGTTAACGACCATAGCCCTTGCACTCTGAATCACCATCTCGAAACTGTAAGTACTATCTCCGTCAAACTCATCACGGAATCACCCCCAGAGTTATACTGACGAATGGTTCTTACACCTCGAAGTCTTCACTAAGCTCCACTTAGATTCACGACCTAACGTTTAATTTGGATCGATGTGGATTTCGGATTATCCAAATATGGACACCCGATCTCGGTCTCACCGAAATCCAAACTCCATTTTAATGTCCAAGTTGTTTAAGGGTTTAAACAAACAGATAGATGAATCACATTATCACAATAGATAATTCATATCAAACATTCATCTCACAAAGCAGCATATCACATATCAGAGATATCATACCCAAATCATCCATCAACATCCAATATCAATCATCCAATATCAATCACCCAATATCAATCAATCATCCATAAGCAGAATAGATTAACTCTAAATCAATTGGATTACCTTAATCCTTCTTCATTTATTAAATAAACAAATTAACCATCTCTTAATGATCTTCCTTAATTAATCTTCTTTGATTAATTATCCTTTTATTACATTCAAGTAATTATCCTTAACCATATAGCAATTAACCTTTAATTACTATCATTAATTACATTAATTAATGATCCTTCATTTCTGTTCAACTCGAATTATCTCAATGTTCCCAAGCTTAAAAATTATGAATTCATTACCTACATTCATCATTTCCTACTACAAATCAAATTTTAAAATCCAAACTTGAATTCATAAACATTGATTTTTTCCCTGTTTGAATATACGTACTATAATTCCAATTTCCCAGATAAATTACTTAATAATTTCACTTGTATTTATTTTTAAAATTTGTATTACATCAACACAAACAAATTTCTTTTAAACATCATAAGTTAAAAGAAATCAAGGGAAGAGGATTAGGATTTTAAACTTGATTTTTAAATTATACAACTAAAAACAGAGACCTATTTCATACATACACACATATATACTCAGACATTTGTACATCTATAACATGCAACCAAATACACACCATCATTTAAACACACTTCGTATCATACTTCAAAAGATCATCAAGATAAACAGGTTTAGGATCTTATAAAGAAAGGAGTTTGCTCACCTGGGAAATGAAAGCAAAGAACAGAAAGGTTTTGAACAAAAATCTAGAAATTGAAAATGCTAATCACTTTGGTTCTGAGGCTTTGTATTGGTTTGTACAGATCGGAGCTTGATTGTTTGAATCTGATCCTGACTTTTCTTACTTTGATCTTGAATTTGATCTGGTTTGATTTGAATCTCTCCTTTAGGTTTTGATCTAAGTTGTTTACAGGCTTGAAACATTTCTACTTTTGTTTCCAAATTTTCTTTAGTTTTGAACTGAATCTTAGCTTCAGGTTAAAGTTTTAATCTTGTTTAATTGCAGAGATGATTTCTGCTTCTTTGATGTTCATTTGTTTTCAGATTTTGATTCAGGTTGAAAAAGAAAAATTATTGTTTAAACTTAAATTTAATTTGCTTTGCTTGTTACAGGTTGATTGATTTTAAACTTTCTTTTGTTTCAGATTTTAAGTTTAAAGAAAATGAAGTGTATTGCCTTGTTTTTCTTTTATATATATTTTTATATTTAGAATGAAGATAATAATCAAGTTTTCCACGTGTTAAATTGCATGATGCTAATGTTTACAAATGTTTATTAACATGAACACTTGGTTATGCATTTATTTTCTTCTTACAAATGTCATAGATTTGTGTTTTTATGTAAAAATCCTTTATTTTATTTAATTTATAAATTTTATCTTAAACCATTATGTTATTAAAATTTACATTTGTTCATTCACATTTTTAAAATATTTACACTTGTCTTTTACATGTATTTATGTTTTAAATAAAATTTTATATCATATTTTAAATTTAAATAATCCACTTCCTTTTACACACACATGTATATCTTTTAAAGAATATGATTTATGTTGTGAGGCGTGATGTAAATGTAGATACGTAAATATGTGTATATGTTTTGTGTGCATGTGTATCATGTACTTCGGGTTTTCTGCATTTTTGGTTAGTCTGCTCGGCCCATTAGTTAGAGTCAATTTGTATATAAGTCATTTGTTGTAATGTTTGTAACAGGCTTTTGAATACATTCAATCAATACCATAATGCACTTTTCTATTAATAACATGGTATCAAAGCCTCAAGATCTCAAAATTTGATTGAATCTCAAATTATCCTTTTCGATCCATTGTTTGATTTTCTTGGATCAAGATGAGTGAAAACAAGGTCACAATGGATGCGATGCAATTGATGCCAAAGATCACTGATCATAATCCGAATAATTTGAATTATCTAAACTGGGATAAAACTATTCGTCTTTATCTTCGAAGTATAGATAAAGATCGACATCTTACTGAAGATCCACCAGATCTGGATTCTAAGGAAGATAAGCGCCTATTGTGGTTGAGAGATGATGCTCGACGGTTTCTTTAAATTAGAAATTCTATTGATAATGAGGTTATTGGATTGGTAAATCACTGTGAATTCATGAAGGAACTCATGGAATATTTGGAATTCTTGTATTCAGGGAAAGGAAATTTAACATGAATGTATGATGTTTGTAGATTATTCTATCGGGCAGAAAAACAGGAGCAAACTCTGATGAACTATTTCATGAATTTTAAAAGGACTTATGAGGAACTCAATCTACTTCTTCCTTTTAGCCCAGATGTGAAGGACCAACAGCAACGAAGAGAGCAAATATCTATTATGAGTTTTCTAGCTGGATTATAATCAGAACTCGAATCAGCAAGATCACAGATTCTATCAGGATCTGATGTCTTATCACTTAAAGATGTTTTAAATAGAATTCTTCGTACAGAAGTTGCTCAGTTATCTAATGTAATGTCTGAAAGTGCTTTAACTGGTAATAGTAGGGTTAATTCTTCTTGGAACAATCGGAAATTAAATACACAAAATCAGAACATTAATCCATCACGGAATAACCAGAGATCAAATGTGCATAGTTAGAAAAAAATTTACGCGTATTGCAAGAAACCCGGTCATACAAAATTTGAGTGTAGAAAGTTGCAATACAAGAATTCAATATCAAGTAATTCACAGAATCCTACTAAGACAATGTTGATGACAGTTGAGGAGTATGATAAATATGCACGGTATCAAGAATCACTAAAGAAAAATGTATCTGATCATAATCCATCATCATCGGTAACTACTGTTGCCAACTCAAAAAAACAATCGTCAAATTGGGTCATAGATTCTGGAGCTATAGATCATATGACAGGTAATCTTCATCTGATTTCAGAACCTCATTTAAATGAATCAAATCGTGTGGTTATTTTAGCTGATGGTTCACAAACACGAGTTTATGGAACTGGAAATGTGGACTCACGTACTCAAATTCCACCAAAAAAAGTATTGTATTTGCCAAATTTATATTCTAACTTGATATTAGTAAGTCAGATCACTCGTGATCTTAATTGTTGCATATCTTTTTTCCCTGATCATTGTGTGTTTCAGGACCTTACACACGAAGAAATTTTTTTTTGTAAAGGTGAAGAGTCTGGTGGCTTGTATATCCTAACTGATAAGATACCTAACCATATTGCTTGTTCAAGTGTAAACTCTGCTCTTAAAACTCATTTCCAGTTGGGTCATCCATCATTGTCATTGCTCAAGAAGTTATGTCCACGGTTTAATTCATTATCTACTTTAAATTGTGAGTCATGTCAATTTGCTAAACATCACCGTAGTAGTTCTTATTCTAGAATAAATGAGAGAGCTAGTTCTGTATTTGAGTTGATTCATTCAGATGTTTGGGGTCGTACTACAGTTGTATCTAAGAAAGGTTATAGATACTTTGTTACCTTTGTTGATGACTAGTCTCGAGTAACATGGTTATTTTTAATGAATAATAGATCAGAGTTATTTTCAATTTTCTGTACATTCTGTTCATAGATTAAGACACAATTCAATACTAATATTCGAATTCTAAGGAGTGATAATGCCAAAGAAAATTTATCTGAACAGTTCAATGCATATATGGCTCAAAAAGGAATTTTACATGAAACTTGATGTGTTGATACCCCTTCACGGAATGGAGTAGCAGAACGAAAGAATAGGCATTTACTTGAAACTACAAGAGCACTACTTTTTCAGATGAAAGTTCCTAAAGTATTTTGGGCAGATGCAGTTTCTACAGCATGCTTCTTCATCAATAGAATGCCATCAACTATACTTGAGTATAAGTTGCCATTTCAAGTATTGTTTCCAGATAAACATTTGTGTCCAATTAAGCCAAGAATTTTTGGGTGCACATGCTATGTGAATGTTAATCCTCAACTCACCAAACTACGTCCAAAGACTTTGAAATGCATCTTTGTTGGTTATTCTAGGTTACCAAAGGGATATAAATGTTTTTGTCCCTGTTTACAGAAATACTTGGCATCCATAGATGTTAGTTTTGTGTAAGATGAAGCATTTTTCTGTCCACCTATATCAACAAATCAAGAATGTGCAGAGAATGTTGATTTTTTACTATATCCTGTTATAACTTTAGAAAGTGCTAATCATCATATGGGTACTGAATCAAATCAGGAACTAGAAATAATGAATTGATCATTGATCATGCAACTGTTCCACAATCCGGCCCAAGTCTAGAATTACCAATTGCTCTTAGAAAAGAGAGAAGAAAATGCACATATCCAATTGTAGCGACCCGACTTTCTAACACCAGAAAGACGCATCACTATTTAAGAAAGAAAGGGATAGAAGAAGAAAAGATAAGAAAAGAAGAAACACAACAACATCATATACTCATAACGGAACGAATGAAATATAATATATCACATAAAATATTACATAGTATTATATTACATCAGAGTACACAATCTGTACAACATATATTAGAAGTTATAAACATCTGTCTAACTATACAACTCAAGATATCACAAACTAAGATACAACACAAACACAACGGAACCATAATATATCTACACGTGGAAGCCTCCTGCTCCATATCTCCTCCAGAATTCGTCAAGCATACCTAAATCCCTCGACTACTCATACATAATATGAGTGCCCAAGTGTTTAATAAAACAGAAGATAAACACTCGTGTCAGACAGGGGTCTGGTGTGAGTAAACGGATTATAATTTCTTAACTTTAGAAAATCCTTTGAAAAGAAAAGGTATCACGTAAGACTTCCCACACATAAACATGGAAATTTTTTTACCTTACGCTAACCAAAACATTTGATAGGAAATCCAGTGATATTATAATAGTGTCTAGGGTTTCAAAATAAAATACAGAAATAGCTGGAATGCTTACATCTCATGTTTCAACATAGTTGGGCACAATCAAAACCGTACAGGCACTTATCGGATTTTTGATTCCATCAATGGCAGGGCTACCAGGGTACCGCCCATCACAGTACGTGGCCTAGATCACCATACTGAGGATCACTCCCAATCCCCTGCAACACAAAGCCGGGACCATTCCTTACTGAACAGTCCCGAGTAAGATCACCGCATGGTTGGCGCGACCAACCACCCACTAAGCCGAAGAAAAAGGGACATCTAGACAGGGATGACCTCACCCTGAAATGGGTGCTACCCACCTCTTGCTGCACCTCCTCTGTTTTAGCCATTCCCGGTTGTTGCGGCTTGAGGCTGCGATTACCTTTTTAGAACACATCTATTTTAGAATACACATCGTCCATCTGACGATGTTCTAAAAGCATTCAATCCATACAAGTTCGTTCCAGGTTCAAACGAAACCGAAGGCACTATCTCGTTGCACTCATTTTGGAATCACCCTCAGAGTCAACGACCATAGCCCTTGCACTCTGAATCACCATCTCGAAACTGTAAGTACTATCTCCGTCAAACTCATCACGGAATCACCCCAAGAGTTATAACGACGAATAGTTCTTACACCTCGAGTCTTCACTAAGCTCCACTTAGATTCACGACCTAACGTTTAATTTGGATCGATGTGGTTTTCGGATTATCCAAATATGGAAACCCGATTCCGGTCTCACCGAAATCCAAATGCCATTTTAATGTCCAAGTTGTTTAAGGGTTTAAACCATTAAACTTATATTCAGGATGATATAAACAGATAGATGAATCACATTATCACAATAGATAATTCATATCAAACATTCATCTCACAAAGCAGCATATCACATATCAGAAATATCATACCCAAATCTTCCATCAACATTCAATATCAATCATCCAATATCAATCACCCAATATCAATCAATCATCCATAAGCAGAATTGATTAACTCTAAATAAATTGGATTACCTTAATCCTTCTTCATTTATTAAATTTATAAATTAATCATCTCTTAATGATCTTCCTTAATTAATCTTCTTTGATTAATTATCCTTCAATTACATTCACGTAATTATCCTTAACCATATACAGTAATTAACCTTTAATTACTATCATTAATTACATTAATTAATGATCCTTCATTTCTGTTCAACTCAAATTATCTCAATGTTCCCAAGCTTAAAAATTATGAATTCACTACCTAAATTCATCATTTCCTACTACAAATCAAATTTTAAAATCCAAACTTGAATTCGTAAACATTGATTTTTTCCCTGTTTGAATATATGTACTATAATTCCAATTTCCCAAATAAATTACTTAATAATTTCACTTGTTTTTATTTTTAAATTTTTTATTATATCAACACAAACAAATTTCTTTTAAACATCATAGGTTAAAAGAAATCTGGGGAAGAGGATTAGAATTTTAAACTTGATTTTTAAATTCTGCAACTAAAAACAGAGCCCTATTTCATACATACATACATATATACTCAGACATTTGTACATATATAACATGCAAGCAAATCCACACCATCATTTAAACACACTTCATACCATACTTCAAAAGATCATCAAGATAAACAGGTTTAGGATCTTATAAAAAAAGGAGTTTGCTCACCTGGGAAATGAAAGCAAAGAACAGGGAGGTTTTGAACAAAAATCTAGAAATTTAAAATGCTAATCACTTTGGTTCTGAGGCTTTGTATTGGTTTGTACAGATCGGAGCTTGATTGTTTGAATCTGATCCTGGCTTTGCTTACTTTGATCTTGAATTTGATCTGGTTTGATTTGAATCTCTCCTTTAGGTTTTGATCTGAGTTGTTTACAGGCTTGAAACATTTCTACTTTTGTTTCCAAATTTTCTTTAGTTTTGAACTGAATCTTAGCTTCTGGTTGAAGTTTTAATCTTGTTTAATTACTGAGATGATTTCTGCTTCTTTGATGTTCATTTGTTTTCAGATTTTGATTCAGGTTGAAAAAGAAAAATTGTTGTTTAAACTTAAATCTAATTTGCTTTGCTTGTTACAGGTTGATTGATTTTAAACTTTCTTTTGTTTCAGATTTTAAGTTTAAAGAAAATGAAGTGTATTGCCTTGTTTTTCTTTTATATATATTTTTATATTTAGAATGAAGATAATAATCAAGTTTGCCATGTGTTAAATTGCATGATGATAATGTTTAGAAATGTTTATTAACATGAACACTTGGTTATGCATTTATTTTCTTCTTACAAATGTCATAGATTTGTGTTTTTATGTAAAAATCCTTTATTTTATTTAATTTATAAATTTTATCTTAAACCCTTATGTTATTAAAATTTACATTTGTTCATTCACATTTTTAAAATATTTACACATGTCTTTTACATGTATTTATGTTTTAAATAAAATTTTATATCATATTTTAAATTTAAATAATCCACTTCCTTTTACATACACATGTATATCTTTTAAAGAATATGATTTAAAATCAATTAAACATTAATAAGTAAGTGTATAATATGAATTTAACTTTTTAAGTAGCTTTTGTTAATCAACTTCAAAATAAAATTTTCCAGTCATTATATTATAAATACAAAACAATTTTTTTATTAGTATTAAATTTTAGAGTATTCAAATTCAATATATATTATTTAAAACATTTAGTTTTAAATTTCAAATTCAAAAATTAATATACAATCAATTTGTATTTATAAATAAATAAATAAATAATATTTTTTTATGAATATATATTTTATTCCATTCACAATCTATTTATTTTCCAAAATTTTCAATCTAATTCATAATTTAATTTTAAAAATTAAATTGTTTACCAATTTAAATTTGATTTAAAAACAGGAATGTTACAGATTCCCCCTTAAGAAAATTTCGTCCTCGAAATTTGCTAGACAGGGAGACAAATAAAGAATAGATGGAGAATGTCTTACCAGATCAAACTGAAATATTTATTCTATATTTGGCTTCCTAAATCAGAATACCAATAAATATGAGAATGAACTCATTCAATATCCCATGAAGTATTCGGGTCATCAGATCTACGAAATAAGTAGAGGTATCAGTTAGTTCGAAGGGATAATTAACCATTCGTAGAATATATCCGGACCCAACATAACAAACAATGGATACTCAATTCAGGTTGGAATATCCCAAAGTATACACCAACTTGTCCCTCTTCGGACTTGGATCCTCACAAGAAATCACAATAAAATTTTCCAAAACTTGGTTTTAATCGAAATCGTTTTATCGATACAAATTAATTTAACTTCATATTTTATTAACCAATTTAGTAAAATTTCAAATTCACCAAGGTTATAAACGAAAAGATGATAGGGAACCGATGAAGAGAATACGAAATAGGAATTTAGAACCTTCTCTACAACGATTCGTAAGGCCACCATAACACCAAAACTTCTTCTCGGAGCTGCAACGAAGAAATCAGCGAATTGAAATTGGATCAAAGGAGATTGAGAAGAGTTGTTTCCTTGTTGTTACAGGGTATTGACCATTTGTAGTGGTATTCCCCTGTCCTCTGCCTCGTCCTCTTCTTGCACTCATACTCACTATCAGTGGATAGTAAGAGAATTTACTGAGGCATACAGACGGATATCTTAGGAACATACTCATTCTAGGACATTTGTATCCCTATCTCTAACTTGATATTAGTAAGTCAGATCACTCGTGATCTTAATTGTTGCATATCTTTTTTCCCTGATCATTGTGTGTTTCAGGACCTTACAACGAAGAAGATTTTTTGTAAAGGTGAAGAGTCTGGTGGCTTGTATATCCTAACCGATAAGATACCTAACCATATTGCTTGTTCAAGTGTAAACTCTGCTCTTAAAACTCATTTCCAGTTGGGTCATCCTTCATTGTCATTGCTCAAGAAGTTATGTCCACGGTTTAATTCATTATCCACTTTAAATGGTGAGTCATGTCAATTTGCTAAACATCACCGTAGTAGTTCTTATTCAAGAATAAATGAGAGAGCTAGTTCTGTATTTGAGTTGATTCATTCAGATGTTTGGGGTCCTACTACAGTTGTATCTAAGAAAGGTTATAGATACTTTGTTACCTTTGTTGATGACTAGTCTCGAGTAACATGGTTATTTTTAATGAAAAATAGATCAGAGTTATTTTCAATTTTCTATACATTCTTTTCTGAGATTAAGACACAATTCAATACTAATATTCGAATTCTAAGGAGTGATAATGCCAAAGAATATTTATTTGAACAGTTCAATGCATATATGGCTCAAAATGGAATTTTACATGAGACTTCATGTGTTGATACCCCTTCACAGAATGGAGTAGCAGAACGAAAGAATAGGCATTTACTTGAAACTATAAGAGCACTACTTTTCAGATGAAAGTTCCTAAAGTATTTTGGGCAGATGCAGTTTCTACTGCATGCTTCTTAATCAATAGAATGCCATCAACTATACTTGAGTATAAGGTGCCATTTCAAGTATTGTTTCCAGATAAACATTTGTATTCAATTAAGCCAAGAATTTTTGGGTGCACATGCTATGTGAATGTTAATCCTCAACTCACCAAGCTAGGTCCAAAGTCTTTGAAATGCATCTTTGTTGGTTATTCTAGGTTACAGAAGGGATATAAATGTTTTTGTCCCAGTTTACAGAAATACTTGGCATCCATAGATGTTAGTTTTGTGTAAGATGAAGCATTTTTCTGTCCACCTATATCAACAAATCAAGAATGTGCAGAGAATGTTGATTTTTTACTATATCCTGTTATAACTTTAGAAAGTGCTAATCATCATATGGGTACTGAATCAAATCAGGAACTAGAAATAATGAATTGATCATTGATCATGCAACTGTTCCACAATCCGGCCCAAGTCTAGAATTACCAATTGCTCTTAGAAAAGAGAGAAGAAAACGCACATATCCAATTGTAGCGACCCGACTTTCTAACACCAGAATGACGCATCACTATTTAAGAAAGAAAGGGATAGAAGAAGAAAAGATAAGAAAAGTATAAACACAATTTTTGCGCCAAGATTGGCCACAAACACCCGATAGTCGTTGAAAGCACCCGTTCACAATCACAGATCACAGATAACAAATATGTAATGAAATAAATACTAAATATCACTTAGCAAATTCACAATAATGCAGTAAACGACACAGGATTTATAGTGGTTCGGCGATCTTGCCTACGTCCACTCTGAAGTTTATGTCTTTATTAATTCACTTGATGATTTCAATCGATTACAGCAGATTACAGTTGATGATAGCTTTTAAATCTGATTACAACAGCGATAATGAAGAATAGAATTGAATCCGGCAGAGTCTGGACGTCGAATGGCCAAAGATCCCTTTTCTGCAGGCTTCGGGGTGCTATTTATAGGCGTTGGAGGCTCAGATCTCGCCCAAACTTCGGGAGACATTTTCTAGCACGTGAGTGGGCCCGTGCGACTGACCCCACCAAGTTTCGGCTCGATCTGTGATCGATACGAATTGATTTCGTATCCATCAAAAATTAGTCCAATCGAGCTGAAACTTGGCAGGAACATTCTTTACCTTGTTCGTAAGCTCCCCTGAAAATTTCATTGCATTTGGCCTCGTGGTTTGAAAGATATGATCGATACGAATTGGAGTGTTTTGGTTGGCTGTTTGGTTCGAATCCATCAGTTCGAATCGATCTTCTCACATGGTTCTTTGATGAGGTGGCACGCACTCTTCGCCTCGATCCGGTTCTTGTGCCAAGTTGACCACTTCGCATCCACGAATTTCGCCTCCTTTGTATCGAGTACTATTATCCAGTTTGAATAAATCTCATATCAACTTTCAATGTCTAGTTCGAATCGAGATAGGCGGCTTAGCTCACATCGATGGCGATGTTTCCATTCAATGGATACGATTGTGATGGATACGAACTGATGCTGCCTGATGGTTTCGAATGAAGGCTTCGTTCATCAATTCGAACTAGGCATTGGTTGAACGATACGAAATTCATGGACACGAGGATCTGGCCGTCCCAGTCGATACGAAGCAAACTATATTGATGGATACGAAGTCCATCGATACGAAGCGCAACCCACTGATGGATACGAAATGATGCTTTGGGTTGGATACGAACGGATGGATTCGAATGGGATGTTGCTCTAATCGATACGAAATCGATGGATACGAACTATGCATGTTGATGGATACGAAGCGCACCAACCTGATGGATACGGACCGTGGGACTTCCATGGGTACGAAACCCATCAATACGAACATACGAACCAACATATTTTTTCTAACTTGTATCGATCATATCTCATTCATACGAACTCCAATTAACCTGAAATTTGGAACGCTGGTTCCCATGTCTTTGCTTGCCGTGTTCTATCAATTGTAGCCTGATCCGGGCTCGGACCGAATTCATTGATATCCATGGTGAAGCAAAGTATAACCAATCTTTGAGACGAACTGTCTTTTGTTTCCGATCAATCTTTTGGTATCACGGCTTTGCCAAAAAGCGGGATAACATTTGCCCCCAAAACATGGCTTGCGATAGGAAGGTGTGTTTTGTAATGCCATGAGTTAGATGTTCATATCCTGTCAACGACCTATAAAAAATTTGATAGTTTCATATGACCTCGAATGACGATCTTTCGGGATCGTGTGCCATTTGAGGTGAATTGGAACCGTTCGCGGACGATGCCGTTCGCGGCGAATGATGGAATGGGACCGTGCGTGGTCGATGCCTTTCGCGGCGAATGATGAGATGGGACCATTCGTGGTCGTATGCCGTTCGCGGCGGATATCGATCGTTTGTGATCAAGTGCCGTTCAAGGCTGATTGTGACCGTTCAAGGTCGGACATAATAAGTGAATCGTGACCGTTCGCGGTCGGGTGCCGTTCGAGGCAAATTGTGACCGTTCGCGATCGTGCGCCGTTCGAGGCAAATTGTGATCGTTCGCGATCGTGTGCCGTTCGAGGCAAATTGTGATCGTTCGCGATCGTGTGCCGTTCGAGGCAAATTATGTGTGCCTGGGGGGGACTTAGTATTATCGATGCAAGAGTTCATGTTCGGGGGAGTTTCTGAATCAAAGACATTTGGCGGTTCATCGCCATACAAGAGGTGCTCGTGGACCGTTCGCGATCCAACGACCATACAAGTAAACTTTTTTCACAGAGTTGCAAATATCAAAGCAATAACCATACGAATCCCACAACAGAAATGTCCAAAAAAGCAGAGTCTAAATGTCCAAATCAACATGAAACAAAAGCAAAGTAAGGATGTCAAAGTGCAAACTCTCACTATGGTGCAGTTAGTAATCATTCGGAGCATGCCTATGGATCGTGCGCGATCGCTTACATGTGTAAATGATTTAACCGTGTCAGTGAGAGGTTTACGACTTGTTCATCATTATTTCAATCAAGCAATCAATTGATAATCAAACGATGCCCCGATTCAGGGTCGCCTCTAGCTGATGTAGACGGTGGTCGCTCTAGTTCCGCCGCTGGAGTTCGCCTCCTCACATACTGAAGTAGCATGCCGTTCCTGATATGCCCTTCCACCTCATCCTTCAGATGTCTACAGTCGTTTGAGCTATGACCGTTTAGTTCGTGGAACAAGAAATATTTGTCAGATTTCCTCTCGTCAACAGTTGGATCCCTTCGCATCGGTCTACGATGGGAACTTGCTCTCTTGTGTCCTGATAGATTCGCTCCAAACTCTCGTTCAGCTCAGAGTAAGTGGTGAATCGCGGCTCCCTCCATGGCCGCTTTGACCTGTCATCGTTATTCTCAGTCTTTCTTTTTCTTGTACTAGTCTCTGCACCCTTTCCAGGTGTATTCCCGCCTTTGATTATGAAAACATCAATTCCCTCTCCTTCCTCTCTTTCAGCGTTCGTATCCTCCAATCGTAAAAAAAATTCCGCCTCGTGATAGAATTCTCCTAGATCCATAGGTGGATCTTTAGTTAATGAATTTTTGAAATCTGTTCCGTCAGCTATTCCAGAGACAGCTGCCATCATAACCATAGATGGATCTGATCGATCCACCGAAGCTGCTGCCGCATTGAATCACGTCAGAAAACTCCTCAAAGTCACCCCAGCTTTCTGTTTTAGAGTTGCCAAAGTCATCACATTCTTGGGTCTTGCAATGTGAACCCTGAATTGCCTCATGAATCTCTCGGTTAAATCTGCCCATATTCCTATGGAGCCGCTCTCCAGCTGTCTAAACCATAACGCCGCAATGTCTACCAAATACAATGGAAAGCATCGAGCCATAACATCTTCTGATGCCCCCATCACCTCCATATGACTCATATATTTTGTCAGATGAACTGTAGGGTCTGTCCTTCCATTATACATATCTAACGATGGTAGCTTAAGATCTGGTGGGTTCCTTACTCGCCTGATTGCCGTGGTAAAAGGGCTCCTATTAACATCCTATAAATCTTTGTTTACTAATCCTCCTCTCATGGCTCGCCTGACCATCTCCGCCAACCTGTCATTGTCTCCAAGATGCAATCCTTGTTCATCACTTTCGACCTGCCCCCCGAGTTCAAGAGGGAATTCTGGGATCTGCCCCCTTGACTGAGCGTTCATTCCTCTGCTACCTCCAGGTTGCGCAGATGCTCCTCTCTCTCTCCAGGATTGGGTCAACATTCTCCATGTGTGTGCCTCCTAATCCAGGCGCTACGCCGGATGGCCCTGCTCTGTTCTGAACTCCATCAGCTCCTCTGTTCCGTGCTCCAAGTTGCCCTATCTGTTGAAATAAACTCTGGATCAACTCCTCCTATTTCTTCATCATTGTCTCCGTCTCGTCCTTAGTGATGAAGATCGATGCTTGATTCGCACCTGAAGAAGCCTCTTGACTTCCCTCATGTTGACTTCTCTCTGGCCTTTGTCTTTTACTTGTTTGTCTTGTCAAGCTCTTAGATCTGAATTCTTAAGTCTTCAAATTCAACTTCTCCTGAATCAGCTTTTCTCGATGAAAGCACCAAAATGTTTGCATCAAGATTGGCCACAAACTCCCGATAGTCGTTGAAAGCACCCGTTCACAATCACATATCACAGATAAGAAATATGTAGAGAAATAATTATTGAAAATCACTCAGCAAATTCACAATAATGCAGTAAATGACAAAGGATTTATAGTGGTTCGGCGACCTAGCCCATGTCCACTCTGAAGTTTATGTCTTTATTAATTCACTTGATGATTTCAATCGATTACAGCGGATTACAGTTGATGATAGCTTTTAAATCTGATTACAACAGCGATAATGAAGAATAGAATTGAATCCTACATAGTCTGGACGTCGAATGGCCAAAGATCCCTTTTCTGTAGGCTTCAGGGTGCTATTTATAGGCGTGGGAGGCTCAGATCTCGCTCAAACTTCGGGAGACTTTTTCTGGCACGTGAGTGGGCCCGTGCGACCGACCCCACCAAGTTTCGGCTCGATCTGTGATCGATACGAATGATTTCGTATCCATCAAGAATTAGTCCAATCGAGCTGAAACTTGGCAGGAACATTCTTTACCTTGTTCGTAAGCTCCCCTGAAAATTTCATTGCATTTGGTCTCGTGGTTTGGGAGATATGATCGATATGAATTGGAGTGTTTCGGTTGGCTGTTTGGTTCGAATCCGTCAGTTCGAATCGATACGTTCGAATCGATCTTCTCACGTGGTTCTTTGATGAGGTGGCACGCACTCTTCGCCTCGATCCGGTTCTTGTGCCGAGTTGACCACTTCGCATCCACGAATTTTGCCTCCTTTGTATCGAGTACTATTATCCAGTTTGAATCAATCTCATATCAACTATCAATGTCTAGTTCGAATCGAGATAGGCGGCTTAGCTCGCATCGATGGCGATGTCTCCATTCAATGGATACGATTGTGATGGATACGAACTGATGCTGCCCAATGGTTTCGAATGAAGGCTTCGTTCATCGATTCGAACTAGGCATTGGTTGAACCGTACGAAATTCATGGACACGAGGATCTGGCCATCCCGGTCGATACGAAGCAAACTATATTGATGGATACGAAGTCCATCGATACAAAGCGCAGCCCACTGGTGGATACGAAACGATGCTTTGGGTTGGATACGAACGGATGGATTCGAATGGGATGTTGCTCTGATAGATACGAAATTGATGGATACGAACTATGCATGGTTGATGGATACGAAGCGCACCAACCTGATGGATACGAACCGTGGGACTTCGATGGGTACGGAACCCATCGATACGAACATACGAACCAGCATATTTTTTCTAACATGTATCGATCATATCTCATTCATACGAATTTCGATTAACCTGAAATTTGGAACGCTGGTTCCCATGACTTTGCTTGCCGTGTTCTATCAATTGTAGCTTGATCCGGACTCGGACCGAATTCATCGATATCCATGGTGAAGCAAAGTATAACCAATCTTTGAGACGAACTGTCTTTTGTTTCCGATCGATCTTTTGGTATCACGGCTTTGCCAAAAAGCGGGATAACACACAACAAAATCAGATACTCACAGCGGAACGAATGAAATATAATATATCACATAAAATATTACATAGTATCATATTACATCAGAGCACACAATCTATACAACATATATTAGATAGTTATAAACATCTGTCTAACTATACAACTCAAGATATCACAAGATAAGATACAACACAAACACAGCGGAACCATAATATATCTACACGTGGAAGCCTCCTGCTCCATATCTCCCCCAGAATTTGTCAAGCATACCTAATCCCTCGACTACTCATACATAATATGAGTACCCAAGAGTTTAATAAAACAGAAAATAAATACTCGGTTCAGACAGGGGTCTAGTGTGAGTAAACGGGTTTAAATTGCTTAACTTTAGAAAATACTTTGAAAAGAAAAGGTATCACGTAATACTTCCCACACATAAACATGGGAAAGTTTTTACCTTACGCTAACCAAAACATTTGATAGCAAATCCAGTGATATTATAATAGCATCTAGGGTTTCAAAATAAAATACAGAAATAGCTGGAATGCTTACATCTCACGTTCCAACATAGTTGGGCACGATCAAAACTGTACATGCACTTATTGGATTTTGGATTACATCAATGGCAGGGCTACCGGGGTACCGCCCGTCATAGTACGTGGCTTAGATCATCGTACTGAGGATGACTCCCAATCCCCTACAACACAAAGCCGGGACCATTCCTTACTGAACAATCCCGAGTAAGATCACCTCGTGGTTGGCACAACCAATCACCCACTAAGCCGAAGAAAAAAGGACATCTAGACAGGGATGACCTCGCCCAGAAATAGGTGCTACCCACCTAGCCTTGCTGCACCTCCCTTGTTTTAGCCATTCCCGGTTGATGAGGCTTGAGGCTGTGATTAGATTTTTAGAACACATCTATCTTAGAATGCTCATCGTCCATCTGACGATGTTCTGAAAGCATTCAATCCATACAAGTTCGTTCCGGGTTCGAACGAAACCGAAGGCACTATCTCGTTGCACTCATTTTGGAATCACCCTCAGAGTCAACGACCGTAGCCCTTGCACTTTGAATCACCATCTCAAAATTGTAAGTACTATCTCCGTCAAACTCATCACGGAATCACCCCCAGAGTTATACTGACGAATAGTTCTTACACCTCGAGTCTTCACTAAGCTCCACTTGGATTCACGACCTAACGTTTAATTTGGATCGATGTGGTTTTCGGATTATCCAAATATGGAAACCCGATCCCGGTCTTACCGAAATCCGAACGCCATTTTAATGTCCAAGTTGTTTAAGGGTTTAAACAATTAAACTTATATTCAGGATGATATAAACAGATAGATGAATCACATTATCACAATAGATAATTCATATCAAACATTCATCTCGCAAAGCAGCATATCACATATCATAGATATCATACCTAAATCATCCATCAACATCCAATATCAATCACCCAATATCAGTCAATCATCCATAAGCAGAATTGATTAACTCTAAATCAATTGGATTACCTTAATCCTTCTTCATTTATTAAATAAATAAATTAATCATCTCATAATGATCTTCCTTAATTAATCTTCTTTGATTAATTATCCTTCAATTACATTCAAGTAAATATCCTTAACCATATACAGTAATTAACCTTTAATTACTATCATTAATTACATTAATTAATGATCCTTCATTTGCTTCCATTTATTAATCATGTATGATTAATTACATTAAACCTCAATTAATTATAATTAATTAATCATACTTTAATTAATTACCTTTATTAATCAACCTTGATTAATTCATAAATTATATTAACTAATGATCCTTATTAATTAATAATTAACTTGTAATTAATCATAAACATAAATTAATAATTAGTAATTACTTATCTTAATTAATTAACTTCTTAATTAATTATATTAACCCTTGATTAATTAATCTAATTAATTAATCTTTAATTACTTCATTAAGTGATTATTAATCAATTAAATTAATAAATAATCCTTAATTAGTTACTTTATTAATTAATTACATTTTTAATTAATTACACTCAGTAATTAATCTTAAATTAATCACATTTATTAATTAATCACATTAATTAATTAACTAAAATTAACTAAGTAATTAACCTTTAATTACTTACATAAGTAATTATCTTCTAATTACTTTCATTAGATGATTACTCCTTTAATTAATTACTTAACAAGTAATTAATTCCATCATTAAATAATCCTTAATTCATTAGTTAATTAATTATTCCATAATTAATTAACTTCAAAACAATTGTATTAATCATTTCCTTAGTTAATAACATCAAGTGATTATCCATTAATCACTTCCATTTAATTACTCCCATGAGTAATTTCCTCTTATTACTTCCATGAGTAATTTTCTTTGCTTAATTACATTCAATAATTAACCATTAATTACTTCATTAAGTAATTACACTTAATTAATCATAATTAAGTGATTATTTAAAATTTAATAAACAATTAACTAATCATTTAAAATTATTTAAATAATTAATTAACTTCTTATATTTCAAAATCCTTAATTAATTAAGAGAACATTTATCTTAATTAATTTTTTTTACTTATTAACAAATCATATTAGTTAAGTATTCCTAAGTTCATATCAAAGATAAATTAACCATAATTATCTTCATAAATAAATTATTTGAAATTAATCAAATTTTTATAACTTAAAAACAAATTATTCTATTTGGATTTCTAAATTATAACAATAACCTTATTTGAAAATAAAACATTTAGAAATCTATTTAAAATTTAAAAAACTTTAATTATCTAATTTAAATTTATTTATTTTCAATATAATTTGAAACTTAGTTTTTAAATCATTCCTTTAAAATTTACTTTAAACTTTGATTTAACATTTAAAATTTGAAACACTCCTTTAAATTGCAAAATCTTTTAAATTAAAATTCAAAATTAAATTAAGATAATTACTTTCGAAAACAAATATCTTAAATAATTTAAATTTAAAATAAATTCAATTAACACTTTAATAGTTTGATTAACAATTTACTTTAAAAGATCAAGTTATAACTTTGAAAATTATTCCTCTTTCATAAAACTTAGGACTTGATTTTATTTATTAAATCAACAAGTTTAAAACATGCAAACACTATCTTTATAGTACAAACTAGAAAACACAATGCCTAAAAACTCGAGTCGATCACCTAAACAACTCATGCCTACCCCGAAGCTAACCCAGCACCATCTACTTCTAGTCGATTCCCTGAAAATGCGAGCTTCCCTTCGGGAAGAAACTCGTCCTCCAAATCATAATTCCCAGTGCACATAAACATGCACGGTGCGCCTACCCCCATGAGTAATTTCCTCTTATTACTTCCATGAGTAATTTTCTTTGCTTAATTACATTCAATAATTAACCATTAATTACTTCATTAAGTAATTACACTTAATTAATCATAATTAAGTGATTATTTAAAATTTAATAAACAATTAACTAATCATTTAAAATTAATTAAATAATTAATTAACTTCTTATATTTCAAAATCCTTAATTAATTAAGAGAACATTTATCTTAATTAATTTTTATTTACTTATTAATAAATCATATTAATTAAGTATTCCTAAGTTCATATCAAAGATAAATTAACCATATTTATCTTCATAAATAAATTACTTGAAATTAATCAAATTTTAATAACTTAAAAACAAATTATTCTATTTGGATTTCAAAATTATAACAATAACCTTATTTGAAAATTAAACATTTAGAAATCTATTTAAAATTTAAAACACTTTAATTATCTAATTTAAATTTATTTATTTTCAATATAATTTGAAACTTAGTTTTTAAATCATTACTTTAAAATTTACTTTAAACTTTGATTTAACATTTTAAAATTTGAAACACTCCTTTAAATTGAAAAATCTTTTAAATTAAAATTAAACATCCGTTAATCACTTCCATTTAATTACTCCCATGAGTAATTTCCTCTTATTACTTCCATGAGTAATTTTCTTTGCTTAATTACATTCAATAATTAACCATTAATTACTTCATTAAGTAATTACACTTAATTAATCATAATTAAGTGATTATTTAAAATTTAATAAACAATTAACTAATCATTTAAAATTAATTAAATAATTAATTAACTTCTTATATTTCAAAATCCTTAATTAATTAAGAGAACATTTATCTTAATTAATTTTTATTTACTTATTAATAAATCATATTAATTAAGTATTCCTAAGTTCATATCAAAGATAAATTAACCATATTTATCTTCATAAATAAATTACTTGAAATTAATCAAATTTTAATAACTTAAAAACAAATTATTCTATTTGGATTTCAAAATTATAACAATAACCTTGTTTGAAAATTAAACATTTAGAAATCTATTTAAAATTTAAAACACTTTAATTATCTAATTTAAATTTATTTATTTTCAATATAATTTGAAACTTAGTTTTTAAATCATTACTTTAAAATTTACTTTAAACTTTGATTTAACATTTTAAAATTTGAAACACTCCTTTAAATTGAAAAATCTTTTAAATTAAAATTCAAAATTAAATTAAGATAATTACTTTCCAAAACAAATATCTTAAATAATTTAAATTTAAAATAAATTCAATTAATACTTTAATAGTTTGATTAACAATTTACTTTAAAAGATCAAGTTATAACTTCGAAAATTTATTCCTTTTTCATAAAGCTTAGGACTTGATTTTATTTATTAAATCAACAAGTTTAAAATTTGCAAACACTATCTTTATAGTACAAACTAGAAACACAATGCCTAAAAACTCGAGTCGATCACCTAAATAACTCGTGCCTACCCCGAAGCTAACCCAGCACCATCTACTTCTAGTCGATTCCCTGAAAACGCGAGCTTCCCTTCGAGAAGAAACTCGTCCTCCAAATCATAATTCCCAGTGCACACAAACGTGCACGGTGCACCTACCCCGTCGCCTCCGGCCACCGTAGGTCGTCGCGATCATCACCGACCATCCCGCGAGCGCATGCGAGCAAGATTTCGAACCCAGATAGAACAACAAACACGCGAAACAAATCTCGATCATCTGCTCAAAATACTGCAGCAGATCTCGACACAAAACCCCCCCAATGCCGACCATCTCGACGCCGATGATATTCGCCAACTTCACCATAGAATCATCTCGACCCCGATCCTCCATTCCCCTTAACGTGAACGTCTCCGGTCCGTCACCCACGTAGTAAATGCCTCTACAGCCAAGCCGAAACACAAACTAGCTAAAACCCTAATTTGATCGAATCCAAACGATTCGATCATAGGAAAAAATTTACTACATTTTTCCCTTCATCAACCATCCACTAGCTAGCTTCGATCAAGATTCTAGCTTCAATCATCACGCCGATCAACGGCAAACCACCAAAACACCCAAATCGAACAAACCCAAAATTCACATGAATTTCTCAACTAATAATTACAAAATGCATATCAAAATTCACGATTTCCCATCATGATTACATGCATGTAATTCAAATTAGAATTTAAGATAGTTGATTTTTAACAAAAATTCTAGTTTCTCTGTTAATCCCTTTTTATAATTATTTGTTGCTTTTAAAATTATGAAACTATTTTTAAAATTACTATCAAACGTTAACATACAGTTTTCATTCACATATCAAGTTCAAATATGGTATAGATTGGAAGATTTAAATTTCCATAAGGGAAAACTTCAAAAAAATTCTAACAGAGAATGAATATTTACAGTTAGTTGATGTCTGGTAATTCACACTTCCAACATACAAACTTAACAATATTCATGTAACAAATATTCATTATCAAAAAAATTCATTGCATGCATCATCATTCAACCACAGATTAATTGAAACTGTTTTTAAAATGATTTATTCACAAATTTTTATAAGCAGAGCAGGTTTTTGAATTTTCCAGGCTTGAACATTCATTCTGAAAAAAATGCTTTGATTTGCTTGCTGATGAAAATGAATCCTTGCATGCCTTCAATTTTGATGATTTAAAATGTTGAAACTGCTGAGTTGATCTTGATTTCTTTTGAATTGCAGGTTTGTAAATTGATGTGAAGAACTTTGCTTTCCAGATTTTACTTCAGATTTGTTTTTGATTTCTAGTTTTCAGGTTTGAGAAAAATGGTTTCTGGTTTGAGTTAAGAAATGAAGGCAAAGGAATGAAAGTGTTTGAGAAAAACTAATTTTCTTCTTAAAACATTTATTAAAAATTAAAATAAATATGTTGCCACTTGGTGATAAATTGAAAAAATGTCATCACACATTTATTTTAGCTTACAAGTGTTAAAGTCTTTGCAAATTGTGTTTAAAACCTTATAAAAAAATTATATCTTATATCCATTTAATATGGACATTTGTATTTATATGCATTTATGAATTTTTTTCAAAATAATATGCTTTTGAATTTAGATAAATATACAAGTATGAAGTCTTTGTAAACATTTATTTTATAAATAGCTTACTTTTAAAAATCAAAGAAATGTATTATATATTTTCTTTTAAATTGTGAAGTATGTATTTGTATTTATATTATTATAAAATACGAATTTAGTAAATTTATTTATTTACATTTACAAATTATTCTAATTTAAGAGATTATTTTTAAAAGAAAGTTTATTTATAACTTTATACATACATTTTATAACCATTTTAAATTTAAGCACTTTAAAGAAAACAAAATAAAACTTTGATTAAATCTTTATTTAAACTATCATACTTAAAAATAAATAATTATCTTATATTTTGAAAACAATTGAATTAATCCTAAATTATCTTTTGAAAAATACTAATTTTAAAACTAAGCTTTAAATTACAATTCATACATATATATATTATCAATAGATTATATTAAATTTTAAAACAACATCAAATTATAACATATACATACATATATATTACAATTTGAAAATTCATCTTTTATTTTAAACAAAAGATTTTCCTATTCACAGTATTTATATTATAAATAGAATAGAATTTTATTAGCTTTGAAAAATAAATTCTTATCAATTTTAAATTGTTAGAAAGATATTGATCAATATTTGCCAGATTAAATATTTATTAACCTTTAAAAGATTAAATTTACCAATTTAAATTAAAATTATAAAGAAAAATTATCAAATCAATTTAATTATTAACACAGATTATTAAATTGATATTGTCTAAATTTCCGGGTCGTCACATTCCTCTCCCCTTAAAATAATTTCGTCCCCGAAATTTAAAAGCAAAGGTAATTTAACAACCCAGCAAAGCATACTTAACATCCAGTTACTAACAACCATAGCAATCAATCAAATAAACAAACCTAACTAATTATCCTGACACAAATCAGAATATATTTTACTAATACTATCTAGAGTTTCCCAAGTATAAATCACCGGGAGACTCGCTCTACAGAAGCTAAACAAACTACACCACCAAAATCCAGAGCTCCCCTCACCTCTAGATCCATCAATCGAAACAGAACATCAGACTATACTCAAGTCTAGAACAACTTCCAAAACCCAACTGAACTGCAGATTCAACAACCATTTGATGAATCATACACGTACTCCCTCAGAGATACGTGAAATACAATGAATTCCAGCTATCCAAACTGGCAATTCAATCTTATCCTATCAAAAACACAGATAAGAAATCTCAAATTCCTTAGAACTAGCCATCCAATCTTACCCAATTTACCGCTCCCTTAACCAGAGAAATCTTAACAACAATGAAGACCCCAACTTCGAATTCCAAACTCCTTATCTCATATCTGCATAACTCAACAGACAATCCTGGGCTGCCAATCTTCTTCTTGATCAGCTCAACCTATGCTGATGCTTCCAGAAACAACTAAACCAAAGCAAACCAGTTCCTAGATCTTATCCAGCAGAAAAGTCTTCCAAGATCCGTCGAAATCCAGAACACAAGCTCTACTTCTCAAGCAATAGCAAACTGAACTTGCTTCCTTCTTCGTACAGCTGCTACCTCTCTTCTGCTGCACAACTCTGATTCTGAAATAGATGAGAGTACTATTGATGAACACGAGTACAAACTTATCCAATATATCCGGGAAACTTTGTTCATCAAATCCATAAAATCTTAGTGACTCATCTGACTCAGTCACACAACCTTATAGCAGAATTCCAAACTCAAAAACTGAATCTGACTAATCTAAATCCAAAAAATTTCTGAGCTGCTACACCAAATCTTCTTCTCCAAGAACCATCCTACAACCAGGCTAACTACCAAAATCGCTTCTGGAACCAATTCAATATGGAATTCAACTACAGATGCAGACAAACTTTTATTTACTTCAGTAGCTCCTACTTCCACATGAGAACCCTCAGTCTCAAACAAAATATTGCCCAAGATAAATTCCCAACTAATCGCAAGTCACTTTTGCGATCCTACCTAGTTCGAATTCCAAAGAAACTGTTCTCACTTTACCAAATAGAACAGCTTTAAGCTTTTCCAAACAAGGTTAACCCTTCAAGAAAACTTTCACCATCTTCCCGGACTGCTGAAGAAGAACCACTAAGATTCCCGAACCATCGGAGAAACGAGCCACACTGCTGCTTCAAGACTCTACCTCGATGATACTACAAAGCTAAAAGATCTTCTCGTCAGCACACCAAACACTTCGAGTCGCACTGCTACCACAGCTAAACAAAGACTTCTAATCCAGAAGGCTTCTCGAAAACCAAAATGATCAACAAACTACACAATGGACCTTCGAGATGGCAGACAACCTCTCAAGAAATTCGGGCTCCAAACCAAGCATCAACATCTCGCTCTCCTTAAGGGATGACAAATGAGACCATGCCAAAGCGAAACAACTTATAGATCTTAGTCTCATATTCCAGAATAGCCCACCCCTTTCTAAAGGTCCAGATAACTTCTACTCAGACGAATCTTCCCTGCGGCAGGTAAAGACTGGTCTTCAACCACTTCTAAAACCGCTTCAAGAGAAAACATCTTTGGAAATATCCATGGATACTGCATCTCATCACGCAGTTATCAAGATATCATTACTTACTTCTGCACTTCCGATAGATCCAAACTCACACTTCAAAGATAAATCCCGAATCTTTAAAAAAAAGATTTCCTTCGGAGATCAGAGAAATCCTTACTCCAAGCTATAAATCTCACTTGAGACGGTATTGGGTCTACAGTCTCGACAAATATACTTCCAACCTCAAACATATGGACCTCTTCCATCAGTGGTAGTCGTGTCACACAAACACACCACTACTCCATCTACCTCTAAAACTTATGTTGGAAAATCCAAATAGATAACCCAACAGATTTAGGTAGATATATATATATATATATATATATATATATATATATATATTGTTATATAAAAATTACAAGTACGCTCTCTCAAGAATGACACCACTCCAGAGCCTAGGTATTCACTCAACCTAATGCTCTGATACCAACTATAGCGACCCGACTTTCTAACACCAGAAAGACGCATCACTATTTAAGAAAGAAAGGGATAGAAGAAGAAAAGATAAGAAAAGAAGAAACACAACAACATCAGATACTCACAGTGGAACGAATGAAATATAATATATCACATAAAATATTACATAGTATCATATTACATCAGAGTACACAATCTATACAACACATATTAGGTAGTTATAAACATCTGTCTAACTATACAACTCAAGATATCACAAGATAAGATACAACACAAACACAGCGGAACCATAATATATCTACACGTGGAAGCCTCCTGCTCCATATCTCCTTCAAAATTCGTCAAGCATACCTAAATCCCTCGACTACTCATACATAATATGAGTATCCAAGAGTTTAATAAAACAGAAAATAAATACTCGGTTCAGACAGGGGTCTAGTGTGAGTAAACGGGTTAAAATTGCTTAACTTTAGAAAATCCTTTGAAAAGAAAAGGTATCACGTAATACTTCCCACACATAAACATGAGAAAGTTTTTACCTTACGCTAACCAAAACATTTGATAGAAAATCCAGTGATATTATAATAGTGTCTAGGGTTTCAAAATAAAATACAGAAATAGCTGGAATGCTTACATCTCACGTTCCAACATAGTTGGGCACGATCAAAACCGTACATGCACTTATTGGATTTTGGATTCCATCAATGGTCGGGCTACCGGGGTACCGCCCGTCACAGTACGTGGCCTAGATCATCGTACCGAGGATGACCCCTAATCCACTGCAACACAAAGCCAGAATCATTCCTTACTGAACAATCCCGAGCAAGATCACCCCGTGGTTGGCGCAACCAACCACCCACTAAGCCGAAGAAAAAGGGACATCTAGACAGGGATGACCTCACCCAGAAATAGGTGCTACCCACCTAGCCTTCCTGCACCTCCCTTGTTTTAGCCATTCCCGGTTGATGAGGCTTGAGGCTGTGATTAGCTTTTTAGAACACATCTATCTTAGAATGCTCATCGTCCATCTGACGATGTTCTGAAAGCATTCAATCCATACAAGTTCATTTCGGGTTTGAACGAAACCGAAGGCACTATCTCGTTGCACTCATTTTGGAATCACCCTCAGAGTCAACGACCATAGCCCTTGCACTCTGAATCACCATCTCGAAACTGTAAGTACTATCTCCGTCAAACTCATCACGGAATCACCCCAAGAGTTATAATGACGAATAGTTCTTACACCTCGAGTCTTCACTGAGCTCCACTTGGATTCACGACCTAACGTTTAATTTGGATCGATGTGGTTTTCGTATTATCCAAATATGGAAACCTGATCCCGGTCTTACCAAAATCCAAACGCCATTTTAATGTCCAAGTTGTTTAAGGGTTTAAACAATTAAACTTATATTCAGGATGATATAAACGGATAGATGAATCACATTATCACAATAGACAATTCATATCAAACATTCATCTCACAAAGCAGCATATCACATATCATAGATATCATACCTAAATCATCCATCAACATCCAATATCAATCATCCAATATCAATCACCCAATATCAATCAATCATCCATAAGTAGAATTGATTAACTCTAAATCAATTGGATTACCTTAATCCTTCTTCATTTATTAAATAAATAAATTAATCATCTCATAATGATCTTCCTTAATTAACCTTCTTTGATTAATTATCCTTCAATTACATTCAAGTAAATATCCTTAACCATATACAGTAATTAACCTTTAATTACTATCATTAATTACATTAATTAATGATCCTTCATTTGCTTCCATTTATTAATCATGTATGATTAATTACATTAAACCTTAATTAATTATAATTAATTAATCATACTTTAATTAATTACCTTTATTAATCAACCTTGATTAATTCATAAATTATATTAACTAATGATCCTTATTAATTAATAATTGACTTGTAATTAATCATAAACAGAAATTAATAATTTGTAGTTACTTATCTTAATTAATTAACTTCTTAATTAATTATATTAACCCTTGATTAATTAATCTAATTAATTAATCTTTAATTACTTCATTAAGTGATTATTAATCAATTAAATTAATAAATAATCCTTAATTAGTTACTTTATTAATTAATTACATTTTTAATTAATTACACTCAGTAATTAATCTTAAATTAATCACATTTATTAATTAATCACATTAATTAATTAACTAAAATTAACTAAGTAATTAACCTTTAATTACTTACATAAGTAATTATCTTCTAATTACTTTCATTAGATGATTACTCCTTTAATTAATTACTTAACAAGTAATTAATTCCATCATTAAATAATCCTTAATTCATTAGTTAATTAATTATTCCATAATTAATTAACTTCAAAACAATTGTATTAATCATTTCCTTAGTTAATAACATCAAGTGATTATCCATTAATCACTTCCATTTAATTACTCCCATGAGTAATTTCCTCTTATTACTTCCATGAGTAATTTTCTTTGCTTAATTACATTCAATAATTAACCATTAATTACTTCATTAAGTAATTACACTTAATTAATCATAATTAAGTGATTATTTAAAATTTAATAAACAATTAACTAATCATTTAAAATTATTTAAATAATTAATTAACTTCTTATATTTCAAAATCCTTAATTAATTAAGAGAACATTTATCTTAATTAATTTTTTTTACTTATTAACAAATCATATTAGTTAAGTATTCCTAAGTTCATATCAAAGATAAATTAACCATAATTATCTTCATAAATAAATTATTTGAAATTAATCAAATTTTTATAACTTAAAAACAAATTATTCTATTTGGATTTCTAAATTATAACAATAACCTTATTTGAAAATAAAACATTTAGAAATCTATTTAAAATTTAAAAAACTTTAATTATCTAATTTAAATTTATTTATTTTCAATATAATTTGAAACTTAGTTTTTAAATCATTCCTTTAAAATTTACTTTAAACTTTGATTTAACATTTAAAATTTGAAACACTCCTTTAAATTGCAAAATCTTTTAAATTAAAATTCAAAATTAAATTAAGATAATTACTTTCGAAAACAAATATCTTAAATAATTTAAATTTAAAATAAATTCAATTAACACTTTAATAGTTTGATTAACAATTTACTTTAAAAGATCAAGTTATAACTTTGAAAATTATTCCTCTTTCATAAAACTTTGGACTTGATTTTATTTATTAAATCAACAAGTTTAAAACATGCAAACACTATCTTTATAGTACAAACTAGAAAACACAATGCCTAAAAACTCGAGTCGATCACCTAAACAACTCATGCCTACCCCGAAGCTAACCCAGCACCATCTACTTCTAGTCGATTCCCTGAAAATGCGAGCTTCCCTTCGGGAAGAAACTCGTCCTCCAAATCATAATTCCCAGTGCACATAAACATGCACGGTGCGCCTACCCCATCGCCTCCGGCCACCGTAGGTCATCGCGATCATCGCCGACCATCCCATGAGCGCACGCGAGCAAGATTTCGAACCCAGATAGAACAATAAACACGCGAAACAAATTTCGATCATTTGCTCAAAAAACTGCAGCAGATCTCGACACAAAACCCCCCCCCCCCCAATGCCGACCATCTCGACGCCGATGATCTTCGCCAACTTCACCATAGAATCATCTCGACCCCGAGCCTCCATTCCCCCTAACGCGAACGTCTCCGGTCCGTCACCCACGTAGTAAATGCCTCTACAGCCAAGCCGAAACACAAACTAGCTAAAACCCTAATTTGATCGAATCCAAATGATTCGATCATAGGAAAAATTTTACAACATTTTTCCCTTCATCAACCATCCACTAGCTAGCTTCGATCAAGATTCTAGCTTCAATCATCACGCCGATCAACGACAAACCACCAGAACACCCAAATCGAACAAACCCAAAATTCACATGAATTCCTCAACTAAAAATTACAAAATGCATATCAAAATTCATGATTTACCATCATGATTACATGCATGTAATTCAAATTAGAATTTAAGATAGTTGATTTTTAACAAAAATTCTAGTTTCTCTGTTAATCCCTTTTTTATAATTATTTGTTGCTTTTAAAATTATGAAATTATTTTTAAAATTACTATCAAATGTTAACATATAGTTTTCATTCACATATCAAGTTCAAATAAGGTATAGATTGGAAGATTTAAATTTTCATAAGGAAACAACTTCAAAAAAATTCTAACAGAGAATGAACATTTGCAGTTAGTTGAATTCCTGGTAATTCACACTTCCAACATACAAACTTAACAATATTCATGTAACAAATATTCATTATCAAAACAAAATTCATTGCATGTACCATCATTCAACCACAAATTAATTAAAACTATTTTTAAAATGATTTGCTCACAAATTTCTATAAGTAGAGCAGGTTTTTGAATTTTCCAGGCTTGAACATTCATTCTGAAAAAAATGCTTTGATTTGCTTGCTGATGAAAATGAATCCTTGCAAGCCTTCAATTTTGATGATTTGAAATGTTGAAACTACTGAGTTGATCTTGATTTCTTTTGAATTGCAGGTTTGTAAATTGATGTGAAGAACTTTGCTTTGCATATTTTACTTCAGATTTGTTTTTGATTTCCAGTTTTCAGGTTTGAGAAAAATGGTTTCTGGTTTGAGTTAAGAAATGAAGGCAAAGGAATGAAAGTGTTTAAGAAAAACTAATTTTCTTCTTAAAACATTTATTAAAAATTAAAATAAATATGTTGCCACTTGTTGATAAATTGAACAAATGTCATCACACATTTATTTTAGCTTACAAGTGTTAAAGTCTTTGCATAATTGTGTTTAAAACATTATAATTGTTTTTTTATCTTATATCCATGTAATATGGACATTTGTATTTATATGCATTTATGAAATGTTTTTAAAATAATAAGCTTTTGAATTTAGATAAATATACAAGTATGAAATCTTTGTAAACATTTATTTTATAAATAGTTTACTTTTAAAAATCAAGAAATGTATTATATATTTTCTTTTAAATTGTGAAGTGTGTATTTGTATTTGTATTATTATAAAATATGAGTTTACTAAATTTATTTATTTACATTTACAAATTATTCTAATTTAAGAGATTATTTTTAAAAGAAAGTTTATTTATAACTTTATACATACATTTTATAACCATTTTAAATTTAAGCACTTTAAAGAAAACAAAATAAAACTTTGATTAAATCCTTAACTATAATATTTAAAAATAAATAATTATCTTATATTTTGAAAACAATTGAATTAATCCTAAATTATCTTTTGAAAAATATTAATTTTAAAACAAAGCTTTAAATTACAATTCATACATATATATATTATCAATAGATTATATTAAATTTCAAAACAACATCAAATTATAACATATACATACATATATATTACAATTTGGAAATTCATCTTTTATTTTAAACAAACGATTTTCCTATTCACAATATATATCAAATATATATAATATAAATAGACTAGAATTTTATTAGCTTTGAAAAATAAATTCTTATCAATTTTAAATTGTTAGAAAGATATTGATCAATATTGCCAGATTAAATATTTATTAACCTTTAAATGATTAATTTTACCAATTTAAATTAAAATTATAAAGAAAAATTATCAAATCAATTTAATTATTAACACAGATTATTAAATTGATATTGCCTAAAATTCCGGGTCGTCACACCAATTTCATCTTTTGTTTCATATGATAGTCTATCATCAAAATCATATTCATTCATTTCTGCACTTGATTTAGTTTCATTACCTTAAAATGTCAAGGAAGCAATGCGAAAACCAGAGTGGCAATAAGCAATGCTAGAGGAAATTAATGCTTTAGACAAGAATAATACATGGGATCTGGTTCAGTTTCCAAATAACAGAAAAGTGATAGGATGCAAATGGGTTTATTCCGTCAAGTTAAATCCAGATGGATCAATTGCAAGGTTTAAAGCTCGATTGGTTGCTAAAGGGTATGCTCAAATATATGGAACATATTATATAGAAACATTCTCACCAGTGGCCAAAATGACATCAATCAGATTTATATCATTGGCAGCGAAACATGATTGGAAATTGCATCAACTTGATATTAAAAATGCATTTTTACATGGAGACCTAGTTGAAGAAATATATATGGAGCAACCTCCTAGGTTTGTTTCTCAGGGAGAGAACAGTAAGGTATGTAGACTAAAGAAGAGCTTGTATGGCTTAAAGCAGAGTCCACGTGCATGGTTTGGGAAATTTAGTAAAGCAATGGAGAGGTTTGAGCTGTTGCAGAGTAAGTCTGATCATTCAGTATTTTTTAGAAGTTCACAAGGCAAGTCAATCTTATTGGTTGTTTATGTAGATGACATTGTGATTACTGGGGATGATGAGCTAGGAATTGAAGCTTTTAAGAAGTTCATTCATACACAGTTTTGTACAAAGGAGTTAGGGGAGTTGAGATACTTCTTAGGGATTGAAGTTATGAGAAGCAATGGGAAAATATGTTTGTCACAGAGGAAGTATGTGTTGATTTGCTGAAAGAAACTGGGAATTTGGGTGCAAAACCATCTTCTGCACCTATGATGGTGAACATTACTTTGAGTAAAGATGGAGATGAATTCTGTGAGCCAGATAAGTATAGGAGATTGGTTGGTAAGCTTAATTACTTAGTAGTGACCAGGCCAAACATTGCTTACTCAGTGAGTATTGTAAGTCAATATACGAGTGCACCAACTATTGATCACTGGAATACACTAAAGCAGATTTTATGTTACCTGAAAGGAACAGTGGGTAAAGGAATTGTTTACAAGAATCATGGACACAACAGAGTAAAAAGCTTTGTAGATGCAGACTGGGCTAGTTCAAAGGAGGACAGAAAGTCTACTTTGGGGTTTTGTGTGTTTGTTGGAGGAAATTTAGTGTCATGGAAGAGTAAAAAGCAGAATGTTGTATCAAGATCGAGTGCTGAGTCAGAGTATCGAACTATGGCTAGTGCAGAGTGTGAACTGATGTGGGTCAATCACTTTGTGGCTGAGTTGAAGCTCAAAGTTGAAGTGCCATTGCTATTGTGGTGTGATAATCAAGTTGCTATACATATAGCATCTAATCCAGTGTTTCATGAGAGAACTAAGCACATAGAAGTTGATTGTCATTTTATACGAGAAAAAGTGAAGCAGGGGTTAGTCAAAACTGGATATGTGAAATTAGAGGAACAAGTGGCAGATATGAAGACTAAAGCACTTAATGGTAGTCAAATGAAGTTCCTATGCAGCAAGTTGGGTATGATAGACATGTATGCTCCAACTTGAGGGGAAGTGTTGTGAGGAGTGATGTAAATGTAGATATGTAAATAAGTGTATATGTTTTGTGTGCATGTGTATCATATACTTCGGGTTTTCTGCATTTTTGGTCAGTGGGCTCGGCCCATTAGTTAGAATCATATTTGTATATAAGTCATTTGTCGTAATGTTTGTAACAGACTTTTGAATCCATTCAATCAATACCATAATGCACTTTTCTATCAATAACAATTTAAAATCAATTAAACATTAATAAATAAGTGTATAATATGAATTTAACTTTTTAAATAGATTTTGTAAATCAATTTCAAAATAAAATTTTCAAATCATCATATTATAAATACAATTTTTTTTATTAGTATTAAATTTTAGTGTATCCATATTCAATATATATTATTTAAAACAATATATATTATTTAAAATATTTATTTTTAAATTTCAAATTCAAAAATTAATATACAATCAATTTGTATTTATAAATGAACAAACAAACAATATTTTTTTATAAATATATATTTTATTCCATTCACAATCTATTTATTTTCCAAAAATTTCAAATTAATTCACAATTTAATTTCAAAAATTAAATTAATTACCAGTTTAAATTTGATTTAAAAATAGGAATGTTATAGTTTCTATTCCTTCTCGCTTCACACTACCCGCCCCAATAGGTAATCACTTCGAAATTCATTCAAATCACGTTGCCACGCTTTTCAAATTTGGCAACTTTGAACATGATGACCCATACATTTTCCTAAAAAAATTCAAACAAGTTTGTGCAACCATTAAACTCCAACAATTATGTGATGGTGGAATCAAACATTGGTTAATTCTAACGCGCTTACTGATAATGCTGAAAAATGGTTGTACAGATCACCATCAAACTCAATCGAAACTTGGGAAGAATTTGTTAAAGTTTTCTTAAAACAGTTCTACCCCTTGGAAAAAAAACTAAAATCTAAAACAACATTATGAATTTTCATCAATTCAGTGGTAAACCTTTCGGAAAATATTTTGAATGATTTAAAGAGCTTTTGATAAAATGTCCACACCATAATTATGAAAATGGACTCTTTGCCAAATCTTATACAATGGACTTGAAAATAGTTCGCGAACCGTGCTTGAATCGATGTGCCAAGGCAATTTTCTCACCCAATATCACGACGACGGTTGGCAATTCCTTGAAAACTTGGCCGAAAAGTCATCCCAATGGGAACGTTCTAATGAAAATTCCATTTTATTCACGATGGAGCACACATTAGATAGGATCATCTTTGGCTTTGGATGCTAAAATCGACGCATTGATCAATAAATTCGACAACGTTTGCTTACCCGATCAAATTAATTAAGCTTCCCAACTAATGTGTTATAAATGCAACGATTCGAATTACATAGCCAATCAGTGTCCTAATTCGATAGAACAACTTAGTGCTTTTAACAAGGTAAAAAAATGGCCTGTTTTCTCCAACGTACAATCCTGGTTGGAGAAATCATCCTAATTTTGCAAGGAACCAAATTACTTCTAACATGAATTTGGTTCATCCCAACTTTCAAGCATTTTCGAACAATGCTTCGAATCCTTCCTTTCAACCCAATCATTTTCAACAAAATTTTGTGCCTCCATCCCAAAATCAATCACAATAATCTTTTTCTCCATAAGACAATAGATGATCAACTTCACTTGGGAAAAGTCTTGAAACTTTGGATAAAGCACTTAAAGCCTCCAATAAAATAGAAATTTGCAAAATTTAGTAACCTCGTACATGCAGAATACGAGTCAATCAATTGCTAAACTTGAAATGCAAACAAGTCAATTAGCCACGTCTACGAGTGAATGTGAACGAGGCACATTCCCAGGTCACCCAGTTTCGAATCCTAAAAATCAAGCCCATGTTGTTTAGGATAGCATTGTCAACCAAATAAATGCTATCACAACTTTGCTTCCAATAAACAAATCGATAACCAAGTTGATAATCTAAACGATTTACCAGAAACTCCTCTTGACAATTCAAAAACGACAAGCGATTCAAAACAAAACATTGAGCCAAATATCGAACCAAACTCCCCCAATCCAAATCTTCTTTTACTCAAGTAGACCAACCTACTGAGTATCATGTTCCATTTCCACATCGCCTTCGACCCAAAAAACATTCTTATCAAATCAAAAGGATGTTGGAAATTTTCAGACAAGTGGAAATATACATTCCTCTTCTTGATATCGTTTAGCATCCCAACTTACGCTAAGTTTCTTAAGGACCTGCATACTAAAAAACGACAAACTCATGTATCCATGAAAGTTTTCTTAGCTGACGGACTTAGCGAAGTCTTGTCCAATCAATTCCCGTCAAATATAAAGATCATGGATGTCCAACGATCTCGTGCATGATGGGAGAAAACACGATTAATAAGTGCTTACTAGATTTAGTTGCGAGTGTCAATTTGATTCCCCATTTAGTTTACCAACAACTTGCTTAACTAAACTAAAACCGATGAAAGCAACTCTTTAGTTTGCCGATCATTCGATAAAGAAACCCATGGGAGCAATCGAGCACGTACTCATCAAAATTGGTTAATTTATATTCCCTGTCGATTTCATCATTTAAGAGACACAAGCCATGAATGATCTGATGAGTCAAATTCCATTGATTTTTGGCCGACCATTCGTGGATACTTCAAATGCTCTAATTAATCGTCGAAGTAGTTTGATGAAAATTTCTTTTGGGAACATGATTTTTGATCTTAAAATTTTCAATCTTGAAAATTAATCGAACGAACTACATGACCAAACATTGAAAGTTAGCTCCATTCAAGAAAATTTTCATAATGAAACAGTTGACCTAAACCACAAAAACAACTGTTTCAAGATAAGCCTAATGAAATTGAAAATGCATTTTCGTTTGAACCCTTTGAGTCGGAACTTCAACCAAATTCTTTAATTGAGCAACCCCCTAAGTTGGACCTCAAACCTCTTCTCGATCACCTTAAGTACGGATACTTAGGTAATAACGAAACGTTTCATGTCATAATCTCTTCAAATCTCTCTTGTGATCAAGAAGCTTCCCTTCTTTTAATTCTACCGAAAAACAATGAAGCAATTGGATGGTCAATTACCAATATAAAGGGAATTAGTCCTGCTCTTGTTCAAATTGTATCCACTTAGTTGACGATGCCAAGCCTGTTCATGACGCGCAACAAAGGCTTAACCTAAAATGAAGGATGCGGTTCGAGACAAAATTCGTAAACTCCTCGATAACGGAATCATATATCCCATCTCTGAAACTTCGTGGGTTATCCCAATTCATGTCGTGCCTAAAGACTGGACTTACCGTTATCAAGAACGACTCTAATGAACTCATTCCAACTCGTACCCAAACGGATTGGCGTGTTTGCATTGATTATCGAAAATTAAATGTTGCAACACGTAAAGATCACTTTCCTCTTCCCTTCATCGATCAAATGCTTAAATGATTAGCCGCCATAAATTCTATTACTTTCTTGATGGTTACTCCAGTTATAACCAAATTCCAATCACCCCCAAAGATCAAGAGAAAATGACTTTCACGTGTTCCTTTGGCACCTTTGCGTATCGACGTATGCCATTTAGCCTTTGCGATGCTCCTGCTACTTTTCAAAGATGCATGATCAGCATCTTTTCCGATATGATCAAACATTTTCTTGAAGTGTTTATGAACAATTTGTCCATCTTTGGAAATTGTGTTTTCAAGCGCTTACACCATCTTAAGTTGATTCTGATCGATCCAAGGACAAATATTTAACGTTAAATAGGGAAAAAATGTCATTTCATGGTAAAATATGGCATTATCCTTAAGTATGTCATTTCAAAAAAGGCATTGAGGTGGATAAACTGAAAGTTGACGTAATTGTGAATCTATCTATTCTCAAATATATCAAGGACATTCGTGCATTTCTTGGACACGCTAGTTTTTATCGATGTTTTGTGAAGGACTTTAGTAAAATCGCTCGACCTCTGACGACTCTTCTTGGAAAAGACATTCTATTTGACTTGAATTCTGATAGTGTTTCTACTTTCGAACATCTCAAAAACGAATTCATATCCGCTCCCATCATTTGCTCACCCAATTAGGATCTTCCTTTCGAAATAATATGCGACGTCTCTAATTTTGAAGTTGGTGCTCTCTTAGGACAACGAGTCAAAAAATTCTTCATCTTATCTACTACGCTAGTATGACTTCTAATGATGCTCAACTCAATTACACAACCACTAAAAAAGTGCTTCTAGAGGTAGTCATTACGCTCGAAAAATTCCGATCTTATTTGATTGGCTTACACATTACTATTTACACCGACTACTCTACTCTTAAGATTTAGGTACATTATCCCTAAAAAGGATGCTAAGTCTTGTTTGATCCGTTGGATCCTGTTACCGAAAGATTTTGACCTTACGATCAAAGACAAAAAAGGATCCAATAATGCCATTGCTGATCATCTATCAAGTCTTCCAAACACACCATCTTCTTTACCGATCAACAAGAACTTTCCTGATGAACAACTCTTTTCTGTTTCTGTCGATCCATGATATGCCGAAATAGTGAACTACTTAGTCACTAAGGAAACTCCTTCATTTTTGGTTGAAAGAAGATAAATATAAATTTTTTTCCCAAATCAAGTACTTATGTTGGGATGAACCATACTTGTTTAAGTACTGTTCCGACCAAATCATTGCATTCTAGATTGTGTAATCCTCATTTTTCATGACCAAGCTTGTGGTGGTCACTTCGATCCGAAGAAAATAGCCGAAAAAGTGCTTCAACGTGGTTTTTACTGGCGTATGCTTTTCAAAGATTCATTTGAGTTTTGAAAAATTTGCAATCGCTGCCAGATGTTAGGAAGAATCACTTGATAAAATATGATATCTTTGAACCTCATTCTTACGATCGAAATCTTTGATGTTTGGGGTATTGACTTTAAAGGACCGTTTCCCAATTCTTTTGAAAATCTATACATTCTTTTTACTGTTGATTACGTCTCCAAAATGGGATAAAGCCATTCCTTGTAAAACAAATAACCACAAAGTTGTTGTGAAATTTATAAATTAAAATATCTTTTTAAGGTTTGGAACACCTTGCATAATAAAAAGTGATAGTGGAACCAATTTCTATAATCGTTCATTTGAAACTCTAATGAAGAAATACTCGATAACCCACAAGTTTACCATGCCTTATCATCCTCAAATTTGTGGTCAAGTTGAAGTTTCTAATCGCTAATCAAATAAATTTTGGAGAAAATTATGAATAGAAATCGAAAAGACTGGTCACAAAAATTGACAGATGCATTTTGGACTTACAGATTTGCGTATAAAACCAATCTTGGGATGTCTCCTTTTAGACTTGTATATGGTAATGCATGCCATTTACCCATCGAACTTGAACATAAAGCATTGTGGGCAGTTAAGAACATAAACTTTGATCTTGAAAAAGCAGGCAAAAATAGGAAATTGTAAATCAATGAATTAGAGAAGATTAGGAACGAGACGTATGAAAGAGAGAAATTTACAAAGAAATAATAAAGAAATTTCATGACAAGCCAATCCAAAGGAAAACATTTTCTCCAAATCAAAAAGTTCTTTTTCATGACTCTCGACTTCTTTTTTTCCCTGAGAAATTAAAATCAAGGTGGATAGGACTATATGTCGTACGTACTATTTTTCCACATGGTGCCAAACTATAGGGATGGATCGATTTTCAAGTCAATGGTCATGGTTTAGAACCTTACTTGGAGTTGGCGAGTGATCGAGAATAGGAGCTCATGACTCTTCATGGTCCATACTACATCTAGTAAGAAATGTTAACCCTCTCTTGTAAATATGTACGTATGTCTCCCCGTGACACTCATTACATCATGCATTGATTGTCAAACATAGTCAAAATTAAGTGTGGGAGGAGTCTCATGTTTATTTTAATTTTTCATGATTTATTTTTTTGCACTTTCTTTCAAAAAAAAATTCCAAAACAAATTCTCTTTTTAGCATATTGATTTGCTTTAAAGAAACACGATAAGTTAAGTATATGTTTTTGGTTATTAAATTGAAATTTTTGAAAATTTACCTGTCTCAACAAAAATAAAAATTAAAGTTTGATTACAAGTAACTATGGTTTAACTAGTATATGGAAGGTTCATAAGTGATAATTATGAAGTATATCCTAATTATAATCTTTGTTTAAAAGAGTGCTTGATTTAAAGTAAAGGTGATAATATTTTTTGATCTTCTAAGTTAAATGGTGCTAAGATGATTTTGTATGACTCTCTCTTTTTCAAATAAAATAAAATAAAAAATAAGTAAAAGTTTTTATAAAAATAAGAAACACCTAAAGTCAGGTTTACACACGTAAGTGTATACACTCGCCATGTGTTGTACCCTTCTCACGTAAGCACGAAAGGCAGTGCATGATCGATATATCTCGCCTCAGTTTATCTGAGTTAGTTGTATGTAAATAAAATAAAATTAATAATAACGACCACCTAGAGTCATATGTTCATATACAAGCGTGTACACTCACCACGCTTTGTGCTCTTCTCATGTAAGCCTAAAAGTCATATGTTCATATACAAGCGTGTACACTCCAAGCACTATTTTCACTTATTTGATTTGACTTATTATTCAAAGAGATAAAAATACCACTTTGCAAAACTTTAATAATCAACTATTCAGAGTTGCACTATGCTATTAACCGAAACAACTTACCAAACTAGATTCGAATTGTGATGATGACTTCATTTTTGTTAGAAGTTTTGATTAGTAAAATGACTAAAATTTCTTGTTAATGGCAAAAAAATTATATTTAACTTACTCATGTCAATTTAAAAGTAAATTCTTCATTCATAAATATTTTTGAAAACTTGCATCATATAGTCGCATTAAAATCTGCATATCGCATTTGGATTTTGTAGGTAGTATCCACTGAAAACCCTCATGACACAACACTCGTCCTACCAGGGACATCTAGAGGTTTAATGGCTTTTTGCATACGCTCAATGCAATTGTGCCTATGAAAATGAATTTATCATAGTTTAGTTTATTCGAGGATAAATAAAAAGATACGTATGGGGATATTTGATGTGCACGTAAAAGTGTATATTTTTACTTCCATACTTAATCATCTTTTAATTAAATAAATGAGCATATTAGGATATTTTACATGTTTAAACCAAAATTTAAATTCTTTTCAAATCATCATTTATTCATCTTCATTTGGGGGGTAAAATGGTAATATTGTGTATGATTTAATTTGAGAAAATTTATTTGCACATTTTTATTTTTATTTGTAGGAAATGGAGTGAAAATATGAAGAGGTTTCATGGATGAATGCATGCACATATGTTGAAGGCTAGTGAAGAAAGGAAAATAAAAGAATTCATGCAACATGGAGGAGCCCACATAACCAATACCATATGGTCCATAATTAAAAGCACATGCAAATGTTAATGGAGGCGTAAAGGCATGTTAATAGTGATTTATTATTTCCCTAATGATTACTTAGAGGTTACACTTTCTCAAAGGCATTTTAGGTAATTCCATAAAAGATGAATTAGGGCTTTAAGCATGTATAAATACCCCTTATGTTTCATGTAATCATTTTCTTCTTTTACGCAAGATTGTAGCCACAAATCAAAGTTAAATAAAAAATTCTTTATTGGCCTCTTAGACTTGTTTTTAATTTCATGCAATTTTCATTTATGCTTTCTTTTCATGCTCTTTTTATTTCATTCTCTCTCCTACTTAGTTTGTGCTTATTTTGTTTAATGTTAGCATCATAGATTTAATTCTTCTAATTAGTTTAGTTTTATTTCATGCAAGTAGTTAGCTCTCTTTTCTTTTAATTAGCTCTCTTTTCTTTTAATTACCTCTCATTTTTCTCTTCCTTATGTTGAAATCATTTTATCGTAACATGTTTTCAAATATGAGTAGCTAAACCCCTTCAATTTAGGGGTAATGAAGCTATCATCATACATATTAAATTAACATAATGATTTCTGTGATCTCTCTTATGTGCTTAATGGAAATTATGAATGATGGAGGTTTATGTTTCTTTTTTATTAAATTTTCATAGCCTATGTTGATATCTCAAATAGGCTATGGTTAACTCCATTTTAAACATAAACTACTTGACCATTGCCTAAGTGATTTTGACAATGAAAGTCAAAATAGAATCGAACTTTGATGGTCTATATTACTAATTAATAATATATAGATCATGCTTAAAATAGATTTTATTTTTAATTTCATGTCAATTACAAGACTTTTGGTAAGTGGATTTGAATGGTGTGTTAGAGTTTGATGATTTAAGTTGTGCTATGGCACAAATAAATCATACTTATAATAAGCACATATATCATTTCTACTTAATATTTTAATGAGAGATCGTAAATGATTTTTTTGTTGATTTATATGAATGATTGGAAGTGGATTTGCCTCTAAATTGTTCCTTAATCACATAGCTCTATTCACCTTTGCTTTAGTTTATTTTGCACAATTTTTCTAGTTTAAAATCACTCCAAAACTTTGGGCTAATTTGATTGAGTATTATTAGAATTTAATTCTTTCCCTATGGATCGACTCATACTTGCATACGTACTACTATTGTATGCCATGCGCTTGCGGTTTTTATAACGATTATATTTTAACGATGGTTTTCTAACCGATAGAAATCTTCGACATCATTAGTAAGTAGCTTCTGCATTCTTTAGACCGAAAGGCATAATAAGATAATAGTACAACCCCAAGTCGGTTATGAGGCTAGTGTGTTCCTGATTGAGAACATGCATCGAAATCTGATTATAGCCGGAGTAAACATCCATGAAGATAGCAATTCTTGATCGGTTGTTGAATCCACCAGTTGATCAAACTTTGACATGGGAAGCTATCCTTCGAGAAAGCATTGTTCAAATTATAGTAGTCGATGCATATTCACCATTTCTCATTAGATTTCCTAACTAAGAGTAGACAAGATACCTAATCAGGGTATAGTGCATCAGAGATGAAGTCATTATCTTTCAGCTTATCCACTTCCTCTTTCAAAGCAACACATTGCTCCAGACCCAGGCCGTGCCTCTTTTGCTTGATAGGAAGACATTTGGGGTTCACATTTAATGCGTAGTATGATATCTCTGACGATACTCTACACATGTCTAAATGTGTACAGGCCAACACATCCAAGTCTTCCTATAGGAATCCTGTCAACTCCTTCTTCATCTTTATGTTATGTTGTGATTCGATTTTTAGGACCCATGTAGGATCATCCCGGCTGACCAAGATGTCAAACGTCAACTCGAACGGGGGCATCCCTTGTTGGAACTACGCCAGCCAGTATTGGAAGTTATGGGTGAATTTCAATTTTATTGCCTTATTGGATCTATATTGGGCCTATAAAGGCAATTTATGTAGAACATTACTAAATTTTATTTAAATAAAATCTCTCATTCATTCAAATTTATAAATTATATAGTTTTACATAATTTATATATTAATACACATATAAATATACATGTTATTCCGCCTTTTGGCAAGGCTGTGACAACAAGGACTCGACGGGAAGCCAAAGACAGTCCGTCCCGAAGATCGGTTGTACGTTGGTCTACTATAGATATTGGAAAATTTGGTTTGAGTCTGGATCAAGCTACAATTGATATGGCATGACAAGCAAAGCTATAAAAGCCAACGTTCCAAATATAAGGTCAATCGGAGTTCGTATGCTTAAGATATTGATCGATCAAGATGCACGAAGGAAGCTCCATTTCGTATCCATCATGATTCAACCTCCTACGTATCCAACAAAGTCATGCTAATTCGTATCCTTGGGAAATTGTCACTTCATATCATCTCATGTTTACATACATATCAATCTCATGTTTATACACTTCGTATCGATCCAACTATTCACATATTTCGTATCGATCGGGTATTGATCGATACGAAGAACATATATTGGATCGATACGAATGTCATCTCTTTCGATCGATATGAAGCGGGCGCTATGATCGATACGAAATAGGACAAGTTACGTCGATGCGAAATCAACATCAATAATCGATACGAAAGAGGTCACATTACATCGATACGAAGCAGCCTTTGGATCATCGATATGAAATAAAGAATTCTAGGTTGATATGAACAAAGCGTGTAAAAGTGGAAGACTAGATCACCCGCCATGAAAAGTGGATCGATCCTGGAATATAACACCACGTCACCCCTATCAATACACATGTGATGGATACGAATAGATCGATATGAATTGGATCGATACGAAGACGCCGACCTGTTGAAATAGCAAACTTAGGTCGATTATATCAAAGAATCTACAAGTCCAAATGCCACCAAATTTTCACAGAAGCTTGCGTACTACCTCTACTTTGTCTCTAATTGATCTCAGCCCAAAAGGAGTTGTTTTTTTATCGATACAAATGGTCCACGTATTGATCACGGGTCGATTCAAATGACCATGAGTCGATCTGGTGGGCCCGCCACATGAGAGGAGTCTTCCCATATCTGAGCCAGATATTTTCTGCCTATGCATATAAATAGCAGCCATATGCCTCCAAAAAAGGGACTTTTGACTCTTCTACGCCAATACTCTACCGAAAACTTCATTGTATCTTGAGTGCTTAAGAGTGTACTGCTTTAATCAGTTGTAATCAGTTAGCAAAGTCAACAAAACAGCAAAATTTCCATAGTAGACGTAGGCTACAACGCTGAACCACTCTAAATTCTTGTGTTCTTACTTTTCTGTTTGTCTGGTTTAGCGTGTTTGTTAGAATAACCTACTTTTTCATTTATATTCTTCACTTTAATCTCTTCAAATACGTCCGAAAGGTGTTGTGTCCAATTTTGGCACAATCACTTTGGTGCTTTCACTGAGAAAACCCAGCTTTTCTCCACTGCATTGGATCTACTGCCGTTGTTGGATTGCATAAATCTAAGGAGAATTTTCAGATCTACCATCCAAGAGTTCATTCCCTACTATTCAGATTGCATCAGATCTAGGAAGAACTACATCAGCCATGGCTAACACAAGGACTGCTTCAACTGCGCTAACCCAAAAGGACGGGATAAATGGAACCCCTCACATCTGCTTGCTACAGGTCAGAATTCAGCAGGACCCTCAAATCCATAAGGCCTTGTCACCAGGGAGGAGTTTTAGATGCTAATGCAAGTGCTAACTCAGAGCGATCAGGAGCTCACGTAACAGATCCATGCCAACACGGAGCTGGCCCACCGACTAACAAGGTGAGACGAAGGAGATCTAGAAGGGGTCGTGCTTCCTATTCATCCATTGAAAGCTCAGTTTCTTTTGATTTCAACCATCGATCTACAGGTCCAGGGCTGGATGAAAGCTATGCACAAGCCTCCGGGCATCATCGTATTCTGAATCTCAAGCAAGCTGGAGCTGGTCCGTCCATAGGGCACCGAGTTGGACCTCTGTAACAACCCGCATATTTATCAATTCTATATTTAAATATTTCATCATTCGTCGGATTTTGGTCCGAAAATCTACTTTTTGCAAACAGTGGAATTGGGACTCGAGACCACCCCCATTGAGTTCAAAATGACGTTTGCGACCTTTTTGAGTATAAACTTCGATATGTTTGGAGTTAGTGGAATTTTGCCACTTTTCACTTAGGGATTTGGTTTAGGCTGCGCCCAATAACCCCACTTACTAGCTAAGTTCCAACCCCCTCTCCTCTTCATTACTTCATAATTTCCTAATACATTCAAGCTTCATCAAAAATGGGGGAAGAGAAAAAGAATTAGGAAATCCTAAGCCCTAGTTTCCATTAGCAAATCCATCTTCTTGCTCCAAACTCAAGTGAACCCATTGGTAAGCATCTCCTTCTTCTTCTCCAACTCATTCTCCTTCCAATTTCAGAAATTTCCTAAACCTAACTTAGGGAATGTTCTTCTTTTAAGCTTAGATTCAAGCTTCTAGTGTTGAGATTGAAGTGTGGTTGATCTTCCCTTGTCTTCAAGCTTCTCATTCATTGTTTTTGGGTTCAAAGGTGAGATTTTTATCTCACATCTATGCTTATATTTATCTTCGATTGTTAGGTATGAATTCCTAACACTTATTCGTGTGCAATTGCTTTTGGTTTGGATTGATTTGGTGAATATTCCAATTTTTAGTGTTTTGGGTTCAAATCTTTAAAAATCCTAACTTTGATGTTTGAATGTGTTTTTGATTGTGCATCGAAGAGCTTATAGGGCCGGGTAGTCGATAGGCATAAACCCTTAGCGCCGTTGCTCGAGCGAATGCAATTTGATCGAGTTTGCACCTCTTTTGAAATAGGGCAGGGGAGTGCTGGCAACAGGTTCGGCCGACCGAGCCACTGGGCCGGTCGACCGACCTGCTACCCAGGCACTTCCTGCCTCTGTTTGGAAGTGCCGGTTACAGGCTTCGACCGACCGAGCCCCTGGGCCGGTCGACCGACCTGGTGCCCCGTGCACTTCCAACCCCTGGTTCGGTCAACCGACTCAGGGAGTCCGGTCGACCGACCTGCTGCTATTTGCCAACTATGCCTATTTCACCTAGTTGCTTGAATTTCCAACTTTAATCGATTCGTGTTGTTTCCTATTTGTTGCTATCATTTATTATCGACTTTGATGACATTTTCTTTGGGAATTTAGGATATATCCACTTTGATGGATTCGGTATCGATTTCTTTGGATTTTCATTCACGTCTTCGAATGTGAATTTTAGTAATTGATTGTTCCTACAATCTTCTTTGTGATTTGTCACTTTAAAAATATAAAGGTTTTCTATACTAGTAGTAAATATCAAAACTCTTTCTTCAAATGATTTCAACACTATTTTATTACAAAGCTCGTTTTCTTAAACCGTTTTCCAATCTATTAGTATATACAAGCCTTTACCTCACTCGTATGAGAAATCTAATTAAACGACTTAGTAAAACGAGTGGTATGAAACGCTTGCGTTTACTTCGTTGGTTAATTCTTGGACTTGTTCGATTGAATCTCTTGTGACAATTTTCTAGTGGAGATCTACAATTTGTTCGTAAATATTTAAGTTAAGCTAGTGGTTATGGGACATGAAGCTAAGCTCATATATTTACTAGCTTACTGTAATCGACACTTCTCTTTGATCATGACGATCATTTTATGTTTTAGACTAGCATTGTGTGATGTCTTATTGATTTGGTTCATCGGATGTCACGCTGTACGACGTCGTTGTTCCCTTTGATTGCGTTTTGGTTCATCGGATGTCACGCTGTATGACGTCGTTGTTCCCTTTGATTGCGTTTTGGTTCATCGGATGTCACGCTGTACGACGTCGTTGTTCCCTTTGATTGTGTTTTGGTTCATCGGATGTCACGCTGTACGACGTCATTGTCCCCTTTGATTGTGTTTTGGTTCATCGGATGTCACGCTGTACGAAGTTGTTGTTCCCTTTGATTGTGTTTTGGTTCATCGGATGTCACGCTGTACGACGTCGTCGTTCCCTTTGATTTTGATTTGGTTCATCGGATGTCACGCTGTACGACGTCGTTGTTCCCTTTGATTGTGATTTGGTTCATCGGATGTCACGTTGTACGACGTCGTTGTTCCCTTCTATTGTGTTTTCTGGATCGCCTGACGTCACGCTGTACGACGTCGATGCTCTGAATTATTTGATTTCTGGATTTCTTGTGTTGATTTCTGGAATTTATGTTTCACCAACTTTTACAATTTGCATTGATATATATGTCATTTATTGTGGCTTGGTGAATGAAATTAGGAGTATGACATTCCTTTTGATCCTTGAGTAGATTTTTATGATATTGATTAATCTCTTGTTGATTTTCAATCACTTATATATCACGGCTTGGCATTGTGATTATTATACGTTTAGTCATATGTCGTCTGATATTTATAGCTAGACTGATCCGTTTATTATTTTCTTATTAAATAATACTCGGGTCAGACCGAGATGTTACAGGTGCTTCTGCTTGACTTCTCCCTAGGGATTTATTACTCTGACCTTTGGCTAACTATTAAGTTAGTAGTTTATTTGGTTGTATACTCTTGAGATATGGACTCATAGATGTATTCTTTTGTATAGCACGTGTTGCTACTCTTTTGTATTATTGTGGATCCTTTTGACCACTACTCTGATGAACACTATCATGTGTTATATTCATATCTATTTCCGCCTTTGTGATATGAATTGTCTGTGACTGATTTGTGTTATGTTTATTTCTATATTTGTTTCCGAAGACCTTTATAGCCACTATGTAGTAGCTTTGAGTTTGTGTCGGTATGTCGGATTTCCTCTTGAGAAGAAAAGTTATATTTTTATCTGGCATATCGGTACTCGCACAAAGCAATTATACAGATGGTCGCTCTCAACAGCCTTATTCTCCGTGCTAGTCGACAGCATTACTCCGTAATGTTCTTGGCTAGCGTGGGTATAGAGATGGGGCGTCACAGCTTGGTATCAGAGCCAAACTTCGGAACAATATGGAATATTATAACAAGGATCATCATCCTAAGTCTATCTTAGGAGTCGTGCTTTAGGATTTAATTCGAGTCTTCGTACCGATTAATCCTATTTTCTTTATGATTCCTTGTTTTATCTATCAAGATTGCTTGATATTTATTTTGAGAATAACTTTTTCCTCTTCTTTCTTTCCTTCTTAAAGAAGAGAAATGGTTAGACCAGGCCGTCCCAGCGCCGGTCAATCTAGTGCTACTCCCCAAGATGGAGTTTTTATGTCTGCCCAGCAGCTTCTAGATCTTGTTAAGAACGCTCAAGCTACCGGACCCAATCCAGAGCCTACTCATCCTAGATCCGGTTTTGCATGCTTGTGCAGAGACTACACCGATTTGGGTGGAGGGACATTTAAGGGATCCGAGAGTGTTATAGAAATTCAAGCTTGGCTCAAATCATGCGATCGCATCTTTTCTCGCATGAACCTTATTGACCTTCATCGAGTCCAAGTGGCTTCTAGCATGCTCCAAGAAAGAGCATTAGATTGGTATGAGCTTTTAATTTCTGAAATCATTGAAGCGGATCTCACTTGGGAGCAATTCCGGGAAAGATTCGAATTGAAATTTGTGTCGGAGGCTGAAAAAGTAACTTTAGCACGGCGTTTTATTAACCTTTTTCAAGGTGGATCTTTTGTGACAGACTATGTCACATCTTTCGAATCTCTTTCCAAATATGGGGTTGAGTACATTAATACCCCGATGAAGAAAAATCAGAGATTTTTTTATGGCTTGAATAAGAATCTTAAGAAGCCATTGCTTTTGAAACTTGAGGTTTCATTTGATCAGCTTATTGATATCGCTCTTCGTCTTGAAGAGGCCAATAGAGAAAGCGATATTGAAGTTGTGCGTGCCAAACAGAACTTCAACAACAACATGAAGAGGCCTATTAAATTTGTAGGCCCCAATCCCATCAAGAAAGGGAAGCAACAAACTCCGGTAGCAGAGTCTCCTATCTCTAGTCGTGGACGATGCTACAATTGTGGTTCCACGGACCACTATGCAAGGGAGTGCCCGAAACCTCTCTTTTGCCGTTATTGCAAAAGTTCGGGTCATCTTATATCTACATGTCCCATTCTTCAAAGTAGGAGAGAGGGAGATCTGAATATTGTGCAAGCTCCTGGTAACACTTCTCGGGGTCAAGGTATTCATTCAATCCTTGATAACATTTGCTTTGTGATTATCTTGTTCGTGTTCTTTTTGATATGGGTTCCATCTCACTATTTTATATCAAAAGAACTTGTTGATTCTTTTTCTTTAAATATTTTGGGCTTGATGACTTCTTTGAGAATTGCGAATCCGGTTGGTGGATCCGCAATACTCAATTTGCTTTTTATTGATGTCAAAATCATTTTATGTGATTTTTCTTTCTGAGCCGATATTTTTACTTAGGCTCCGGAATTGATTTGTGCGATAGGATTGGCTTAATCATTAATGAAGCCTATAACCTATTTTCTCGAGTGGACTATTCATCTTTGACATTTTCAATCTGTTAAGCAGATTTCTATTTTTCCTTTATGATTTTGAATTAAAAATTGATGGCATCATTTTATTCTTTAAGCTCACATGTTGAGTAGAGCGTTATTTCTCTCATTTGGGTAGTTGTGAATTTTCCGGAATCTTTGAGCTTGTCTTAGGATTATCACCTAAGTAATCTTTTGTGTGGTGCTAAGGTCTTTTCAGATTGACCTTACCACCAGTTTTCATTTGCTACGAGTTGTGGAAGTTGGCATTCCACTTACCGCATTCCGCACTTGTTATGATTCCTATGAATGAATTATTATGTCATTCAGTTTGTCCAGCTTATTTCATCCATTTTATAAATCGAATATTCTATGAATATTTCGATGAGACCATTCTTGTATTTATTGATTTTTGGATGAAAATAGCAATTTAAAATTTTGCAAGATCTTTTTCATAAGATTTATTTATAAGTAAAATTGGATTTTTGTTCTTAAAACGAATGAGGAATATTCTTAAAAGTTTTTTTTAGAAACATGTTTATTATCTAGAAGATAATTTTGTGATTGTATTGCCCGTTGAGTGCTTTAAGAATTTTGGTCGATGCGCTTGATCAACGTTATCGCTAGGAATTTCCTAAACGCTTTGATGAGACAATCAAACACAGTAAAATTCACTTTAAATAAGTAAAATTTTCTAAAAAGATGATTACATAATTTAGTTGTAATTTTGAAAGTTTTAGCTTTTCGGGAAGGAAGATTATTTGAAAGAATTCTTTTCCGATACTCATATTATTGTGATTCCTGAAGGGGAACCAAGACTTTGCTATTTGTACCGATACTAGTCGTATTGGTTTGGATGTCGTTCTCTTGCAAAAGAGAACGTGCTATCACTTGTGCTTCTAAATCATTAAAGCCGATTGAGACTAGGTATGCCACTCATGATCTAGTGCTCGCGGCTATTGTTTTACTTTTAGAATTTGGCATCATCATTTTTGGATGAGAAATTTGTTCTCTACCCCGATCATAAATCTTTGTAATATTTATTTTCTCATAAGGAACTTAATTTGTATCAACCATATTGGCTTGGGTTCCTTATATCTTATGATCTTGATATTCTTTATACTCCCGGAAGGGAGAATCGTGTTGCCTATGCACTTTGTCGTAAGCAACAAGTGGTTGTTTCTTTGATGATGGCCAAATGAAATTATCTTTTTACCAAGTTCATCGGGCGTTTTGATGTACTTCGTTTTATTGAGTTTCATCTCATTTCTTTTATGGACTTGCGTCCGATGTTCTTTTATGGTGTTCGGTTCATCGGATGTACCGTTTTTGAACTACATCGATGTCCCGACCTTTTGGTTCATTGGACGTACCGGTTTTGTACTACGTTGGTGTTCCAAATTATTCGAGTTTCTAGTTTCTCGGGCGTACCGTTTTTGTACTACGCCGTTGCACCGGCTCAATTTTCTACTATTCTTGACGTTTTCCACGTCTTTTAACTATGGAAATGCTTTTATGTTTCCGGTTTTTATTCTTGATCCCGGTGTTATTGAGGAAATTGAAGTTTCACCAAATTTGACTTTTGAGCAACATTCTATTCGCATCATTGCTTCGGAGGTGGAGCGCCTTCGGAATAAAGATGTTCTTCTTGTAAAAGTTCAATGGTTCTCAAATCCCAAGGATTGCTCTTGAAAGATCTTGAGAATTCATCGAGCGATCTCGTTCGTGCTAACTCTTTCGTGCTCTTTATGGTGAACTTCTTATTTCAAAATTCTTTTATGTTGATATGCTTTTATGGTTGTTACTATTTATTTTCTTCTTAAGTATTGCGAGGACGCAATTTCTTTAAGGAGGGGAGTCTGTAACAACCCGCATATTTATCAATTGTATATTTAAATATTTTATTTAAATATTTCATCATTCGTCGGATTTTGGTCCGAAAAGCTACTTTTTGCAAATAGTTGAATTGGGACTCGAGACCACCCCCATTGAGTTCAAAATGACGTTTGCGACCTTTTTGAGTATAAACTTCAATATGTTTGGAGTTAGTGGAAATTTGCCACTTTTTACTTAGGGCTTTGGTTTGGGCTGAGCCCAATAACCCCACTTACTAGCTCAGTTCCAACCCCCTCTCCTCTTCATTATTTCATAATTTCCTAATACATTCAAGCTTCATCAAAAATGGGGGAAGAGAAAAAGAATTAGGAAATCCTAAGCCCTAGTTTCCATTAGCAAATCCATCTTCTTGCTCCAAACTCAAGTAAACCCATTGGTAAGCATCTCCTTCTTCTTCTCCAACTCATTCTCCTTCCAATTTCAGAAATTTCCTAAACCTAACTTAGGGAATGTTCTTCTTTTAAGCTTAGATTCAAGCTTCTAGTGTTGAGATTGAAGTGTGGTTGATCTTCCCTTGTCTTCAAGCTTCTCATTCATTGTTTTTGGGTTCAAAGGTGAGATTTTTATCTCACATCTATGCTTATATTTATCTTCGATTGTTAGGTATGAATTCCTAACACTTATTCGTGTGCAATTGCTTTTGGTTTGGATTGGTTTGGTGAATATTCCAATTTTTAGTGTTTTGGGTTCAAATCTTTAAAAATCCTAAATTTGATGTTTGAATGTGTTTTTGATTGTGCATCGAAGAGCTTATAGGGCCGGGTAGTCGATAGGCATAAACCCTTAGCGCCGTTGCTCGAGCGAATGCAATTTGATCGAGTTTGCACCTCTTTTGAAATAGGGCAGGGGAGTGCTGGCAACAGGTTCGGCCGACCGAGCCCCTGGGCCGGTCGACCGACCTGCTACCCAGGCACTTCCTGCCTCTATTTGGAAGTGCCGGTTACAGGCTTCGGCCGACCGAGCCCCTGGGCCGGTCGACTGACCTGGTGCCCCGTGCACTTCCAACCCCTGGTTCGGTCAACCGACTCAGGGAGTCCGGTCGACCGACCTGCTGCTATTTGCCAACTATGCCTATTTCGCCTAGTTGCTTGAATTTCCAACTTTAATCGATTCGTGTTGTTTCCTATTTGTTGCTATCATTTATTATCGACTTTGATGACATTTTCTTTGGGAATTTAGGATATATCCACTTTGATGGATTCGGTATCGATTTCTTTGGATTTTCATTCACGTCTTCGAATGTGAATTTTAGTAATTGATTGTTCCTACAATCTTCTTTGTGATTTGTCACTTTAAAAATATAAAGGTTTTCTATACTAGTAGTAAATATCAAAACTCTTTCTTCAAATGATTTCAACACTATTTTATTACAAAGCTCGTTTTCTTAAACCGTTTTCCAATCTATTAGTATATACAAGCCTTTACCTCACTCGTATGAGAAATCTAATTAAACGACTTAGTAAAACGAGTGGTATGAAACGCTTGCGTTTACTTCGTTGGTTAATTCTTGGACTTGTTCGATTGAATCTCTTGTGACAATTTTCTAGTGGAGATCTACAATTTGTTCGTAAATATTTAAGTTAAGCTAGTGGTTATGGGACATGAAGCTAAGCTCATATATTTACTAGCTTACTGTAATCGACACTTCTCTTTGATCATGACGATCATTTTATGTTTTCGACTAGCATTGTGCGATGTCTTATTGATTTGGTTCATCGGATGTCACGCTGTACGACGTCGTTGTTCCCTTTGATTGCGTTTTGGTTCATCGGATGTCACGCTGTATGACGTCGTTGTTCCCTTTGATTGCGTTTTGGTTCATCGGATGTCACGCTGTAGGACGTCGTTGTTCCCTTTGATTGTGTTTTGGTTCATCGGATGTCACGCTGTACGACGTCGTTGTTCCCTTTGATTGTGTTTTGGTTCATCGGATGTCACGCTGTACGACGTCGTTGTTCCCTTTGATTGTGTTTTGGTTCATCGGATGTCACGCTGTACGACGTCGTTGTTCCCTTTGATTTTGATTTGGTTCATCGGATGTCACGCTGTACGACGTTGTTGTTCCCTTTGATTGTGATTTGGTTCATCGGATGTCACGTTGTACGACATCGTTGTTCCCTTCTATTGTGTTTTCTGGATCGCCGGACGTCATGCTGTACGACGTCGATGCTCCGAATTATTTGATTTCTGGATTTCTTGTGTTGATTTCTGGAATTTATGTTTCACCAACTTTTACGATTGGCATTGATATATATGTCATTTATTGTGGCTTGGTGAATGAAATTAGGAGTATGACATTCCTTTTGATCCTTGAGTAGATTTTTGCGATATTGATTAATCTCTTGTTGATTTTCAATCACTTATATATCACAGCTTGGCATTGTGATTATTATACGTTTAGTCATATCTCTTATTCTATATCATGTCGTCTGATATTTATAGCTAGACTGATCCGTTTATTATTTTCTTATTAAATAATACTCGGGTCAGACCGAGATGTTACAGGTGCTTCTGCTTGACTTCTCCCCAGGGATTTATTACTCTGACCTTTGGCTAACTATTTAGATTAGTAGTTTATTTGGTTGTATACTCTTGAGATATGGACTCATAGATGTATTCTTTTGTATAGCACGTGTTGCTACTCTTTTGTATTATTGTGGATCTTTTTGACCACTACTCTGATGAACACTATCATGTGTTATATTCATATCTATTTCCGCCTTTGTGATGTGAATTGTCTGTGACTGATTTGTGTTATGTTTATTTCTATATTTGTTTCTGAAGACCTTTATAGCCACTGTGTAGTAGCTTTGAGTTTGTGTCGGTATGTCGGATTTCCTCTTGAGAAGAAAAGTTATATTTTTATCTGGCATATCGGTACTCGCACAAAGCAATTATACAGATGGTCGCTCCTCAACAGCCTTATTCTCCATGCTAGTCGACAGCATTACTCCGTAATGTTCTTGGCTAGCGTGGGTATAGAGGTGGGGCGTCACAACCTTCCTCCCCAGGAGGGGCCCTCCTTATCACACTACTGACAGACATGCAGCTACTATCGCGGAAAATATGGAAGCTCAGCTTCAGAATCAACCAAACCTATCCTTTCATCAACATGATCATGCTTCTGAGCCCTATGTGCTTAAAGATCTGGAACTAAGGAGGTAAGGTATGGACCGTCGATCGCACCTGAACTGTCCTCGCATTGTGGAACCCGACTACACCTTGGCCTAAAACGTTCAAATGCCAGATATCATGATCCATCAAATAATCCACGAAAGTCAAGGCCTCACCAATGATGATTGGGGAATCACCCGAGGTCATACGCCATTCACTGATGACATCCTTTGTGCTAAACCATCTCGCCGATTCATGATGCCAACTTTACCTGTTTATGAAGGGAGCTCAAATCCTAATCAGCACATCCTAAAGCATGAATGGCTCTTGAAAACCGCTTGAGCTGACGATGTGGTTAAATGTAGAAGTTTTCCAATTTCCTTAGGGGGAATCGCAACCATATGGTTTACTCGTCTACCACCCCGATCCATTTCATGCTTTGATCAGTTGGCCACTAAGTTCGTCGAACAATTTCGTATGCATGCTATGAGACCAAAGATGTTAACACCCTCTCCAGTGTTACATAAGCTCTGGGAGAGACACTCAGGCATTATTCAGAAAGATTTCATGCCGCTTGTGTGGAAATCAGTAACACCAATAGCAATTCCATATTGATGGCACTAACTAAAGAGATCGATCCTGATTTCGAATTTGGCAATTGATTGGCTAGGAAACTCCCCGCATCATTGGATCGTTTCTATGCTAAAGCGGCTTAGTTCTTAAGGAGAGAAGATGCTAGACAATGTAGAAAGCGGGATGAATTGGGGGCCTAGTGTTTAAAGCATTCAAAGTAAAGTCGCTGTGAAATAAACAGGTGAGAGTTTCGGTAAGGTGCAATTGAATATACAGAACAAGCGAAGTCGGCAGAAAGATAATGGAGGTCAAGGGAAGAAGAAAGATCAAAATCACGAACCGAGACACAGAGCCTCTATGTTCGACCAATATACTCCTTTGAATACATCACTAGAGAATGTTTATCTTCAAACCTGCAGTACAGGGCAGTACCAGAAGCCAGCTCCGAAACTATCATATGAAAAGTAGATTCAAACCAAAAAGTTTTGTATATTCCAAGACTGTTACGGCCATAACACGAATGAGTGCCATCATTTGCAAGACATCATTGAGAATTTGATCAGAGAGAGGATGTTGGAATAGTTTTTTCGGGCTCCGCAGGATGGAGGTGCGGGCCCATCTAACCCAATCAAAGTCAAAACCAGGCTAGACCTGAGAACCTGCGCGTACTGGCCGGAGATTGGTGATAAATACAGTTAGAGGTGGTCCTCATCTAGCGGATCGGAGCTAGAAGGAAATGGAGTCGTATGCCAGTTCGATTAGGCATGCAAACTTCAAGTGTTGCGGTAATGTTGATGACAGGGCTCCAGCGAAACAATAGAATATGATGACAGACGACCTTGTTTTCAGGAACAGAGATGCTGATAGAGTTGAAGTCCCCACTATCGATCCACTAGTCATATCAACTCAGATAGGTCTTGCTTGGTTGAAGAGGATCCTAATAGACAACAGAATCTCCATAAACATCCTTTTCAAGCGAGTTTACTGCCAGATGAAAACGGAAGCGACAGACCTAAAGCCGTGTCAGTTTCGCATACACGACTTTAATGGAAGTGCAACTATACGTACTGGGATGGTGGAGTTGCCAGTTAGGTTAGGTATTTGAGAGCACCAGATGCTACAGTTTGTTGTGTTAGACATCAATTCCATATATAATGCTTTCTTGGGCGGACCAGCCCTCGTTGAATTCAGGGCAGTAATCGCCCCGTGGTATTTGACTCTGAAGTTCCCCACTAATGATGGGGTTAGAGTAGTACATGATGATTAGGCGGCTGGATACGCCTGTTATGTTGCTAAGCTGTGCGATGCGCAACAAAAGGAGAAGGGTAATGGCATAGAGGAATCTCTCTGTGCCCGCTCTATGGAAATGATTTCATTCATTTACATATAGTAGGCTTTATTTGTTATTTCAATCTGTTTTATCTTTGAAATTTGTTTATGCATTTCAAAATTTGAACTTGTAATAAGGCATCTGACTTTTCCATACTTTCTTATTTCAGTAATAAAATGAATCTGAGTGGCGATTCTTGAAATGCATCATGCGACTGTCACGATGCATAAAGAGCTAAGTCCCATCCCATGGTGGGACTCATTCAGATAGGGAGTGATCGTGATCCGACCGGTCACTCGTTAAGTAAAACCCCAAGCTCGAGCTCAGACCACACTAAAGAAAAGAAGGATTGAAACACGACAATCCTCTAATAAACTCCAGCTCCCAGAATGTAAGCTGGAGTGCAAATTCCAAATCCTAGCTCGAGGAGGATGAACCAGTCCATCTACGACATCACTTGTCAAATAAAGGTGGATGTGATCCGACCGTCCACAACCATGATTAACTCCAGATTCCCGGAGTACGAACTGGAATATAAACATAATCGGGTGTGACTGACCACCCACCAACTAACTCTAGTCTCGAGATCATGGACTGGAGCATAAACACTAAATGGGTGTGACTGACCACCCACCAACTAACTCTAGATTCCCAAAGTGTGAACTACAGTATAAGCACAATCTGGTGTGACTGACCACCCATCGACTCACTCAAGTCACGGGAGCGTGGACTGGAGTATAAACACCAAAATGAGTGTGACTGACCACCCATCAACCAACTCCAGATTCTCGGAGTGCAAACTAGAGTATAAGCATTAACTTATTCCGATACCGAGAGCGCAGACCAGAGTATAAATATTAAACGGGTGTGATAGACCGCCCATAAAATAGCTTAAGTCCTTGGAGCGCTGACCTGACTCTAAACACTAAATGGGTGTGTCTGACCGCCTATCAATCAACTTCACATTCCTAGATCGCGAATTGGAGTATAAAACAATAAACGGGTATGACTGACCACCCGTGGATTATCCTATGCCCCTAGAGGGCAGACTTAATTCTAAGTATCAAACGAGTGTGACTGATCGTCCATAAAACAACTTAAGTCCCCAAAGCATGGACATATTTTTAAACATTAAACAGGCGTAATCAACCGCTAGCACTCAAGCTCAATCCCCATAGTGCGGATGCAAGTACCAATAGACGAGCAAGTGTGATCTAACCACTCGAACTCATCTCGCTTTAACTATGTTACGACTAAGTTAAAATTAATATTATTGAAGGCGACAGCCGATCGACTACATCAATTCTCTCTAGAACTAGGGGCATAACTCAAATATCAGCCGTCGACCGAGGCAGTGCAACCTTGAAGCTCGACTCGATGTTTGGTTATAACCCGAAACCACGGCTTTGAGACATAACAACCAAACTCAAGTCTGATTCAGAGACTAAAGCCTCACAAGTACATTGAATGGAAATTCAAGTGCTAAAACACTTAAGTAAATAAACACAGAGTTATGCCGAAAACAAAATGGAATTTAATTTCAACTATTCTTTAGAAACAAAATGAGTACAAAATTCATTCCAAGGAACCATATAAGCAGGGCCCAAACTCGAATCTATACATAGCCTACGAAAAACAAAATGAAGTCCTATGCTACCTATCTCCCAAAAGAAGAGACAAAAGGACACGCCTACTCCTTCAGCTTCTTCTTCTTCTTACTTGGTGTCGATCCACTAGGACTACCGCTCGGCTATCTTTTCGAGCCTTTGCCTCCCCGACCTCCTTTTGCTGGTTGGCCTTCGGCCGAGGGAATTACAGTGATATTTTCCTCCAAACTCATGGGGATTGGGATACTCTCAAAATGCGAAGTCATAGGAATCGTGGTACTTTCAATGTTAGAGGACGAGGAAGGCATGCCACTATCAATGATTATGCCACCAGAAGAGTTCATACACACGGAGATCGGACCTGGGCCCGCCATGCCCCCTCTAATACTACTAGCCTGGGCGGCTCTTTCCATTTCAGCATTGATCTCTACCATTATCTCTTCTTCTCGAACTACTTAGGCTTCTACGGGAATGCTGCTAGTTGGGCCCGAAGAACTAGCTGTAAACACACCTTCACCCATGATGAATGGAAATCGATAAGTGGATCATTTTGATAACCAAGAAGTTCTTTCATCATCTGTTCATCAAAAATGAAAGCTCTCTCATGCACTCCCTCAGTTGGTGCAACAACCGCTGTCATGGTTGCTTCCATCGTAATAACCTCCTGCTCATGATGCAACTCTTGGATTATAGGAGGCTCGACCGGTATAGATCCTATAGCTGAATAAAGAAAAGAGAAAACATTAGTGACATCCTGTGATGGCATTTCCGACTTTGAATGGATGCAAGAAAAGTTCAGAGTGCCTTCCTCAATTTGGCTTACATGCTGAGCCAATGCGCCTTTAGAGTCATGCTCGTGCACATGAGATAGATGTGGCCAATCAGGATCATAAGCAGGAACAGTTGGAGTGTTAAATGTAGAAGTAAGCTCGGGTTGAGTTGCTGTAGGCTTTCAGAGCTTGCTTCATGATATTCAACTCCGACCCCTCTCCATCATATGGATATTGGCCGGTGAGTTTTTCCTACTCAACCGTTACAATGGTATCATGAAGAGCTCTTCTCTCATCTTCAGTTAATATCCAGTTCTCTAGCTCAAAGTCATCTTTAGATGCAGTGTGGTGGTCCAACTTTTCATCCTCTATCCAGCGGCATCAGGCTTTGTATAGATGATGCAGGTAGTCATCGAGACAGCTTAGGTTGTGGTGTTTTAGAACATTGACATTATAAGTGACCAGGAGGTCTTCGATGTCACTTTCCAACCTGTCCTTTGCCGCTTTAACATCGGTTTTGATTTTATCCTCGATTTCTTGGACCTTTAACTTGGCCGCATCTTGCTCACCCCTAAGTGCCACGGCCTGATCACACGCCACTTGAGAAATTTTGTTAGCATCATCATTCTCTTTGATAACTTCAGTAAATCTGGCTTTAAGCTCCTCAATATCTTTGAGGGCGACATCTCTTTCCGCCATAACGGTGGCGGTTCTGTGGCCCATCTCATCGACCAAGGTCAGGTGTTCCTGTTACATCTGTTCTATCTTCTTGCTTGTCTCATCAACTTTCTTAAGGGCCTCCATTTTCAAGTTTCTTAAAGTGTTCATTCTCTCTAATAAGCACTTGCATTATGCTTTCTTTTTGGGCGAGATCTTTCTCCAAATTTTCAATTGTCTTCGCCTAATCAAAAGCCACAGCTGAAGCTTTCTCTATGGCCTTCATCCACTCTCGATACTGGTTGTAGATATCATATACATAATCATGCACAGTTTGTTCAGCCCCATCGGGAATTCGCTTCAAGTTCGAGGAAAAGTGAAAGCCGTCGAAGAAAATATTAGGGAAATCCATTTTCAACTGAGCTATTCGGATGGATCCCTCTCCCATTGGCTCCATAGCTGCTGATATAGTGACGACGGGAACATCTGTCTCGATTCCTAAATCTTAAAGTTTATGGAGGCATTGGTTGGCATGAGGTTTTGGTAGTTTATTTTGTAGAGCCGAAGGGTTGCATTGGACCTCTAGGTGGCGAAGAGTGTGACCGAAAACGGCGCCTATACTTCCTCTCCCTCTCCCTCTCCCTATCTCCTTCCCTCTCGTAACGCTCCCTCCCTTGACTGGAGTAGCCGCAATCGTGTTCTCTTTCAGCCTCACGCCTGCGAGACTCAGAATATGAGCTAGATGAATGGCGCGTGGAACGAAGACTACCGAGCACAGATCCTCGCTTCGACATCGTATCTGTAAAATGAAAGTAAAAACGGAGTTAGATATCTCCAAAATTTTAAAAAACATGTGATTAGACATTATGCGATGTCGCGAAGTGCGTGCGTGTATGTGCAAACACCCCAACCAACTGCTTGTAGTAGCCGTACTCGAAGGAATTGGCTCTCCTATATCTAAGGCACTTTGAAGCCCCTTTGGTCTATTATCTTGATGTAGAGGCAAGTCGACTGGAATGGAGAAGTCCGCCAGTCCCTCAAAAGAACCCTCCATCTGCGAAGGAGGAATCTCTTAACTAGTAGAAGGAAAAGACATCACGACGATTTTGCGCCTGGGAGATTTGCGGGCAACAGTCTTGGCTTTTCTTTTTCCTGATGCGTGAAAGTCCGGGAAGGCACAGTTGCTGACTCATCTCTAGCCGGAGAGCTCTTGTCCCCGCCTTATTCATTTGTAACAATTTCGAGAGCTCTCCTTCTTATTTGCCTCGTTGGAGCCATCCTAAAACTTCTACTAGTCCTACGCTCTGATCTCTATCGATCAGCCCTACGGCCATCAAATTCTCATATGTGAGGACTTCGTCGATCTCTTTTTATTCAGTGGGAACATCTTAAAGAGCCCTTACTATCTCCTTAAACCGAGTTCCTTCGGGATGCAGAATCAAAGCTGTAAAAGAAAGAAAGCGTTAGACTTTACATCAATTAATAACGTCATGTTAATCAACAAAGAAGTTGAAGCACTTACGTCTGACCAACCACCTTCTAGCAAACCTTGGTGGACATCGAACGAGCATTCGGTCTTAAAATAATTCAGCTTGTTCCAATCCCCGACCACGACTTGACTGTTCCTAACTGCTTCTAGGAAAGTAAAGGAAAGGTGTCCCCATGACTCTTTATATTGAATAAGTATCTGATCTCTTCTACCGTCAGAGGTCGGAAGAATTGCTCCATAAAGATGACAAACTATTGAGCAAGGCATATCCATTTGGGTGCGGTTGAGATGGAGCGATCCTAAAGAAAAGTATAACTTCTCGGATGAACTGGTTGAAAGGAGGAAGTGTCCCGGCTACACACATTAACCTGTTGCAAGCTGTGTAACCTTCCGGGGGGTTATGGGCTCTATCTTCTAGCCCGGGCAGTAAGACATCGGTCAGCGGTAACCCGTGCCTTAGCCAAATCCCGCCTAAAATGTCTTCAAAAATATTAGAGCAGATAAAATCCTATGGATGTGCAATGAAGATTGCTCCTGGTATCTTATCTAGAGTAGAGCTACCATCTTCGGCTGTGATAGCCGTCATTTTGATTATAGAAAGAGGCAAACTCTGAATATCTTGCGATTGTGAACTTCCGTGTTCCATAACTATTAAACTCAATAAAAAATCATCACTAGACGATAATAAACTTGTGTTCCCCCCAGTGTGAAGTGTGAATGTGTTGTGTAGTCAGTGCTACATAATATTTAAGAAATTCTATGGAATTTGTGAGATGTTCAAATGACAAGACTTCGAGATTCAACTGGAGTGACCGTCATTGCTGACCGTACCAACCGTGTCATCCAGACTTCGAGGAATGATCCAAGTAAAAGTTCGTCAAATTTGTCAAGTTATAGTTCATCGACAAGCTTCGAATGGCAGTCAAATATGCAGTGAAACGGTTAAGTTCAATTATGCAAGGCAGAAGCTCATCAGAATCAAATGTTCGGTTATGCTAGGGGTTCATATCAATCAAAATGCAAGTTCGGATCGATCACCAGAAGTACAATTTGTATCGATCAAGGAAGTAAACATCTCATATTAATAGCTGAAAGGTCAATCTGTATCGATCTTGAACTCCCAACCTCGTATCGATCATTTATAGCATCTTCGTATCGATCGCCAGATCCAAGTCTTCGTATCGATCACTTTTCATCGATACAAACTCCCATCATCGATCATACGAAGCTTCACACTCTATCGATACGAAGTTCCATTGCCCGGATCGATATGAACTCACTCTTAATCTAGATCGATACTAACTCGTCTTTCATCCATCATCGACACGAACACCGCCTTTGTATCCCTCCACACTTCTTCTTCTCCAAGCAGCTCAAATGATATTCCATCCTTCCTTGGCCTTGCTCCGACCCATTTACGACCTCCTCATTGCCAGAACCAGCAACGAATGCAAGTGGAATGGCATGAGAATTTGAGTCTCTTCGTTTTAAGTTGAATTTGGTCAATAATTTACCTAATTCCAACAATTATATCGAGGGATTAGAGTTTGGTTCGATCTGAAGGCAAATTCAGTTTTTTTTGTTCTCGAGCTTCTGATCGATACGAACACTAGAAGTGGAAATGAAAATAGATGAAATTTTTTCTATGTCCTAAGCGTACTTATATGGATACGATACTCAGGAGGAAACGATTTGTCTCCCAATACTGAAAACCGGTTGGAAAGGTTGCCAAATCATCGATACGAAGCCTTCTTTGTATCCATCCACACAGTTGATCTGAGACAAAGTTTTCGTATCCATCAAACCATCGATATGAAATTTTTTCCCAACTTCTCAAATCGATCCAGAAGAGGATCGATACAAAGGGATACTCTAAAGCAACCATCAAACATTGTTACAACTCAAATTTCACGTCGATCCAGGAGAGGATCGTTGTGAAGCTCGGTAAAAAAAACCCTTGACAACGACCCGCGAACGTGCGAATGTTAACGGGAGTCAAGTTAACAAACGTGCATGTATGACGAATTAATATTCAATTTTCAAAATTCACATGGGTTGAATGTTTACCTGGTGATGATTACGATAGTGAACAATAAATTAATAACGCTCGATGCTCAGCTACAATAATGCACTGCGTAATCATTGGCAGTCATCAATTTTGATTTTTATTACTGGAAATCAATCAAAGGTTATATCTTTTGACAGAAAGGCAACAACTATTCAACGAATCGGATAGAACATTTCATGATGAAGATTGCAGTTTTTCAAAGCACGTCATGTTCGCACAAGATGTACTTTAGGGGGGAAATGTTATCCCACTTTTTGACAAGGCCGTGACACCAAGGACTCGACGGAAAACCAACGACAGTCCATCCCGAAGATCGGTTGTACACTGGACTACTATGGATACTAGAAAATTTGGTCCGAGTTCGGATCAAGCTACAATTGATATGACACGGCAAGCAAAGCTATGGAAGCCAACGTTCCAAATTTAGGTCAATCGGAGTTCGTATGCTCAAGATATTGATCGATCAAGATGCATGAAGGAAGCCCCATTTTGTATCCATTATGATTCAACCTCTTTTGTACCCATCAAAGTCACGCTAATTCGTATCCATGGGAAATTGTCACTTTGTATCGATCACAAGTTTACACACTTTGTATCGATCCAGCCATTCAATATTTCATATTGATCGGCTATTAATCGATACAAAGAACATATATTGGATCGATATGAAGCGACCGATGAATGATCGATACGAAATAAGACAAGTTACGTCAATACAAAATCAACACCAACAATCGATACAAAAGTGGTCGGATTACATCGATATGAAATAAAGCATTCCAAGTCGATACGAACAAAGCATGTAAAAGTGGAAGACTCGGTCACTCGGCATGAAAAGTGGATCGATCATGGAATATAGTACCACGTCACCCCGATCGATACGCATGTGATGGATATGAACAGATCGATACGAATTTGATCGACACGAAGACGTCGGCCTGTTGAAATATCAAACTTGGATCGATCATAAATAAGAATCTATAAGTCCAAATGCCACCAAATTTTTATAGGAGGTTGCGTACCACTACTACGTTGTCTCTGATTGATCTCAGCCCAAATGAAGTTATTTTTATCGATACGAATGGTACACATATCGATCACCGATCAATTCCAAATGACCATGGATCGATCTGGTGGGCTCGCCAACATGAGAAAGGGAGTCTTTCGAGATCCAAGCCAGATATTTTCCGCCTACGCCTATAAATAGCAGCCATAAGCCTTCAAAATAGGGACTTTTGACTCTTCTACGCCGATACTCTTCTGGAAACTCCATTGATCTTGAGTGCTTAAGAGTGTACTGCTTTAATCAGTTGTAATCAGTTAGCAAAGTATATAAAACAACAAACTTTTCATAGTGGATGTAGGCTACAACGCCTACCCATTTTAAATTCTTGTGTTCTTGCTTTCTATTTTGGTGTTTGTTAGATTAACCTTCTTTTTCATTTGTATTCTTCACTTTTAATCTCTTTAAATACGTCCGTAGGGTGTTGTGCCCAATTTTGGTACAAAAATACACATATGTATCATATACATATATGTATATGTGTGCATGTGTAACATGATAGCTCGTGCAAGGTATAACATGCCCGTGAATAGATGTTGGAATTTACATCGCAATGGATATGCTAGCTCGTCCGATGTGTATTATATGTTGTTCAAATAAATGTATGTATTTAAACTTGTTACTTATATAAATATTATATATATATATATATATAAATGTATATGTTAATTTTGTTTAAATAATTTTATGTAAATGCAAATATTTAAACACACACGCAAATATATATATATATATATATAATATTAGTAATATATATTTATGCATATTATTATAGCAAATATTAAAATAATACACACACAAATAATATATATAAATTATTTTATGATCCGAATATATATATATAACACAATTATTTTTCATAAATATATAAATATTTATTCATAAACTTATTTATATTATTTTGATATATATATATACTAATTAACAACATAATTTTTTTGTAATAATTCCATATCACTTTTACAACACCTTAAAATTTCATTACTGATTTTTATTATTTTAAAATATATATTTATTAATTATCGCTCGAAAATAGATAAAATATTAATAAAAAATCTTTTTGAAATGTTTTATTCAAATTTTGAATTTCTTGAAAAATTTATACGATATTTTAAAGCTTGGAAGAATTTTCCATAATTTTTTCAATCAAAATTTATTTTTTATCAATTTATTGTTTCTTAGTCGTTTATTAAACTAATTTTAAGAACATAGTAAAATTAATTTTTTTAATTTTCATTTTCTGGCTGATAGCTTTTCTTATGATAAAATATTTTTATAAAATTTAAAAATAATTTTCAAAATATATTTTATTTTATATGATTTATTTAGATAGTATATTGATTTAAATAAGAATAAATAATTATAAAAATTATTTTAGCTGTCAAGAATTATTATTGTTATAAATATACACGTATAAAATTATATGATCAATTATTACCATATAATGATATTATAATTAAATATAAACTATATATGTATAAATATATGATATATATAAATAAATTAATGAAACAATAATAATTATATATAAATATTCGGCTATACATATCTAACTTATATATATATATAATTATTTTCTTTATAAGTGAATAGATACATATAACCAATCTAGCTTGGGACAAAATTAATACATATAAGAATCATCGCCTAATTATAACAAATTCCCTTTCATTATATTTACATATTGAAAAATATGAACCAAACTCGCTTCAACGGCCGCAGCCGTAACCTAGAATCACTGTTCCATTCCGCCCTTCATTGTTCGCTTCCCTCCTTGCCTTTTTTCTTTCGATCCCCTTCCCCTCCCCATTCCTTCCCCTGCCATGGCTAATCCGAATAACTTGCCCGTTCCTCCTCTATCCTTGACCAGATCGGGATGTGCTTTCAATGCTTTATCCCTTCCGTCCGATCGTGGTTCTCCCATTTTGTTATCTTCCGCTCATTTGTCTTTGGCCACTAACTCTAATTGTCCAGATTCGTCTAATATGAACGCCTTCGACATGCTTGCTACGTCCTTGAATAGATACGATCCCAGAAGCTCGCCTCTATCGGGTCTGCCTACAAATGCTGCTGGGGTAGGTAAATCTCCAATCTCGAATTTGTTGATTGCTGGTAGTGTGTCGAAGCAGTGGTTAGTAACAGAAAGCAGCAAGGTTGAAGGTGTTTTGGGTAACAGTGATGAGGTTGAGGGAGTTAATGTAGTCAATAGGCCAATTGTTTTGAGTGGTGCTTTATGCTCACAAGCTGATTGTTCCAATGCCCAACTGAATACTGCTGCTTCTCCAGCTGTTAAGCCTATTTCATGTGTCCTTTTTGATCCCTCTTTGGCTAGTAATGATCTGCACCCTTCTCTTATGTCTGGTAGCAAATGGTCATTTCTCTTTAGTGCGAAACCGAGGAGCGCAAGAGACTACATTCCACGTTCTTTTGATATTGAGGAGGTGGATGGTAAATTATACCTTTGGTGGAGGTTTTGGAAGGAGGGGTTGCATTTTGATCTGAGTATTTAGTGGGATTTTCCCTAGATTCTAACCCACCCCCCATCAAGTAGCTTGTGATCATTAGGGGTAGGCTTTTAGTTCGCTTTGATAATTGAATGTTTTTTCCTGCTTTGCGAGAAAGGAAGAAAGGCTCTAGGTCCAAGAGATGGATCTCTTCATAATAGTCTTTAGCCCTTCATTATTACCCTTTGGAGTCTGATGGTGGACAAAGCTACAAAGCATATTCTCTCTATTTGGTATAGTCTCGTTTTTCTTATATTCCTTCTGTGTTGTAGCCCATGATTGTGTTAAATTGGTTGGCTAGTGTTATTGGAACACTTAAATTTTTCGATGTTAATACTGTTGCTTGAAATAAGCTTGTGTATGCTAAGGTGCTCATTAAAGTAACACCAAAGAAGCCTCTTCTCTCTAAGATTTCTATTCATATAGCCGAAGGGAATATTTTCGTTGTTGATGTCCATTACAGGTGGAAACCCGATACTTGCATGTTATGTTACACTTTTGGTCACCTTGTCGAAGCCTATACTCCGCAACCTGACGTCATTCCTATTTCACCTTCTTTTAAGAACCCATTCCCCCGTCTTCCTGTTATAAAGCATGTTCCAAAAGTTTTCCCTGCTACCATGTCTTCTCCTCTTAAGACCATGGCTCTAGTCATCAATGCTTGCTCTGATGTTGTTACTGAGGATAATTCAATGGTTATTCTGGTCCCACCTATTCCTTCCTTGGATGATTTCTTTGGGGCTCGTCTAAGCAAATTGGATTCATGATCCTTTTGAAATAAGATTTGACCCTAAGAGTGGTAGGTTCTATAAATATGTTGGTGGAGATGAAGTAGAAAGGCGACTATATTATCATGATGAGAGTGAAGGCCTTATGCCATTGGTGCTTGGGAAGTTAGGTGATTTGAGTCGATATGTTCTAATGGATGCCTGTTGGGATAGGAAATTCCTTTACTGTTCAGACTTTGTAGATTTTGTTCCTACGTTAGCCTCTCTTTTCTTTGGGTATTATCATGTTATTAGGTCGAAATCTTTGAATGAGGGAAGTAGATCTTCCTCTTCGGAGGGAGATTAGTTTAGGTTGTATAGTTGGTTAGTAGTTTGGGCATTCTCACCAAACTCTTGTGCTTTATTTTTCATATAGCTGTTCCGATGCATATACCGAACACCTATTTCTAACTCATTTATACATATGGATGGCCCACAATAAATGCAGACCAGCTTTGCTAAAAAATGAATCGTCACCCGACTAAAAGTATATTATATAATAATGAAATGTTATTTAGAAACTAAATCTATAATTTAATGAAAAACATACCTAAAACCAATGCCTTGAAGCACACCTCAAAATGATGAACTCTTTCTCATTTGAAAGCTTTTCGATTCGGCAGGTTGCTAATCCATGAACAGTTGACTTTTGACTGTCAGGTAGTAATCGACTTTGAATTGATTTGAGCTTGTTATGAAAGGGAACCTAAGGAATGAAGTCGGCCAACAATGGAAGAAAGGACTGGTAGCAAAAGATTATTTGCATTTAGTGTTAGATTTGTTTAAATAGTGGATGGAAGAGAAAAAAAAGTGGATCACATCTCATACCGGTCCTTCCTTAATCTTAGCCATCCAAAATCCAAAAACTCTACCCTAATTAAGCCACCCCTTATCTCCCTATTTCAGCCAAATATCATACCCGTCATAATGGGCTAATATCTCATTTAAGGCCATAGGAAATATTATTTAATTAAATCCAATTTAATATATTATCGATATCGTATATTGATTGATATATTTATAACTTTTATAAATATATTTAATAATATTTATTCCTCAAATCATAATCAAATTTTATAAATAATATTTCATAAGTATTAATTAACTTAATTAGTTTACGACAATTATGAACTAATTAAGTCGTTTGGTCAAAAGAGAATTCATCATTTCAGTTGTGTGACTCCTCAGATGACAATTTAGTTAGCAATTAATATTGAACTATTCGAATATTAACATTTACATGTCACTTAACAAGTGGTGTGACATTTTGGCAATTATCACTTACTTGGTTTTGGTAAAATCTAATTTTACTTTATTAAGAATTACTCGTTTGTGACTTTTATTTGTACTAATTCTCTTCGTCAAAACCATGTCACTTTGTATTTATGGAATTTGATAACAATCAAAATTCCATTATCAACCACATTCAACTCTATAGTCCAAACACAAAGTCCTTGATTCAATAACAACAATTCTTATTAACCAAACTCTAGCCAGAGACTTTGACTTTGAGTTGACTTAAGTTAACTTTGATACTAACCCTATATAACGAAGGAGACGAATCTTCTCTTGAATAGTGCGTCACTTCCAATACTTCCACTCATCCCAAATATAGTCACTCGATGGACGCCATGCTATGATTTGACTATAACCAAAGCGGAGCTTTTATATTGAAGATCAATAGTTTTCTTAAGTTGAAAGAAACGTGTAAATCAGTATCGATATTTTCTATTTGACATTAGTTATATTAACCAACAGAAAACTATCGAGTGGGTCGTTTTATGGTTATCCAATAATTATCAGTACGTAACCCCTAGGTGCCTCCAATAGTCAAGAGTAATACATTATCCAACATTTGGAGAGCATTACTTACTCAATGGATACATCGATATCCAATCTCAATGAATGTTGACTAGGAATAATTAAAATGGTATATTTATTTTCATTGTGATAAATTACTCACGGTTACAACACTTTATAACTACTATCTCAAAACATATAATGTATGAATTTTCTATTAAATATACGTTTAATTAAATTAATTAATTAATACAACACATTATATCAAGTATATAATAGAAAGAAAACATATTTTATTTCAAACAAGATTGGTTATCGAGTTATATATATGTAACAAATTACATAATTGCTCCTAGGGTATACCCCTAACTTTATTAATCTTCAACTTTCACTTGGGGTCAATTACGGAACCTTATTCCAAATTCTCCAATTGGTTTTCTCAAAATAATTGGTTAGTCCCTTAGTGAATGGATATGCTATTATGTTTTCAATTATCTACTCTGTCAATCAATTCTATCCGTCATTGATAAACTACCTTTACCATGTAGAACAATTCGGAGTATGTCTTTCGGCTTCCAGTAAGCTTTAAGTTCTGTTACAAACTATATCATTATTATCATATAACAATTATGGGATTCTCAACATTAGGAATTACCCTCGGCTCAGTTATAAATTTGTTCATTTATATCTGTGTACATTGCTTTTATTGCAGCGCTATTCAATGCAATGTACTTAGCCTTTTCATTGAATTAGCCATAGTCTTTTATTAGGAACATTTCTAATTTAAAGATTCTGAACATGAATTTTTTATTGACACATTATACTCAATATCACTTATGAAGTTTGAATTTGAACACTCCTTCATAAGAAGTTCATTATTTCTGTAAACAATTCCTTAGTATTTCATAAATACACTAGAATACCTCGATCAACCATTTCGTGAAATCTATTTGGATTTTATATTTTCTTCGTGTATTAAATACATAAACAAATCTCAATATCACAGACAATATAACACGTACGATAACTCCTATTGCCAACGCATAAGAATTCATCTTATATATTCTGTATTAAACATTTTAATAAAATGTCCTTGCATATCGACTCGGATATTCCCAACATATTTTATACTTTCTATAAAAGACATCATTTATAACTTCAACTTGAGCACTTAAACAACTTAAAGCTAATTTTAACACAAGCATATCATTAACAATCAGTTGTGTATTGTTTACCTCTCATCGAAAACCTTTCGTTGGAAACTTCTCATCGGAAACCTTCCGTCGAAAACCTCTAGTTGTAGACCTCTTGTTGGAAACCTCTCGTTGAAAACCTTTCGTCGAAAACCTCTCATCGAAAATCTTGAACTTGAAGACTAAGCAACTATAAAGAAAGATTGAGAAAGAAAGTAGACAAACCTCTCGTCATCAACTAAAACCAGTCGGTACCGAGAGCCTTTTATCGATGTTTAGGCTTTGATGCTCACTTCTACATTCTCAGAGTTGGACCTTGACCTGATATTTCATGGGCCCTTGGTTCTTCTAGGCAGTTTCCCAATAAATAGAAGACCTAGTGCAACTAGAGAAGGACTTTTTAGCACTTGATTTCTCTTCTATCTTCTTCTTCCCCAAAGACTCTAAACACTTCCAAATCCGAGATCTACTAGATTATGGTCGGATTTGAATTATAATCATTGTATTCTGAAGAGAGTCAGTCAATTACAAAGCTTAAAATGGACATACGATGGAGTATTTGCTGAACCACTATGAAAATTGTGTCTTTTCTACTGCTTTTATGTTTATTTCATTAGATCTATGCATTTTTGGTGCTTTTAATTGCCTTTGATTTTTTGTGCCAATTTTAGTGTAAACAAGCAGTGTGTTATTTACTTCAGTTTAAATATATCTACGTACCTTTCTAACATTCTTTCTTATGAGCACATACTTACTTTTCATTTTAATTAACAATCAAACTATTTGATATTCTTATCAAAACATTTTTTCAATTTTGATGCTCGTTGAACGACAATTTCGTATCTGTTATTGGATCATATCCAATAACTCACAAATTCAATATCGCTCCCACTAACTTTGAGACACTTTATTTATTTTGTGTAAACAGTTTACTCTAAATCCTTATTTAGAGTTTTCTGTTTCAACACATATGTACCAAAACATAAAGTCATAATAAGTGATATTTTCTGTAAGTAAAATCCGAACTTACTTAAGCATATCGAATGGTAAATCTATTACGCTAATTTCAATAACTGAAATTTATGGAATTATGCTTATCATTGTGGCTTACTATATTTCGACTACGTTTATCTTTTTTTTAAAGATACATTTATAGCTAAAAGGATCGTATCCTTTTGGATACAACTATCAAAATCATATTTTGAAAATTTAATTAGAATCTATTTTGGATTTTCTTATCATACCATATCAAAGAGTCGGTACTCTTAATGATTTAATTAAACAATTTAGGATTATTTATTCTTTACATTGATAAGAAACTCACATTCTCTCTTTAATTTGCAAAATACTCATTAGATGTTCTAATATATTATGTTCATTTAGGTTTGGTCGATTTCATTTCATCCTTAGGAATCAGTTTTATCATTGGATCACATCCAAATCTATTTTATACCAATAATTTCTTAAAAAATACCTTCGCTAAAAAGTAGGTATTTCTTGAAACAATAGTTGTTTCTCGGTGCAATGGAATTGGTATTCATAAATATTTTATGGATTGCCGTATATAAAACAGATTTTGCATTAATTTATAGTATATTTATGTTCACAATATAAATTAGTCATGTAATGACTATCGTTCCCAAAATTTTATTTGGATGATTCATACAAGATCCCATATGTACAATTATTACTTGCAGTCTTTCAACTCGCACAACTTGCCAACTTCTTGGTCTAGGATATGTAGGGGTTTCTTGTAAATTTCTATCTTGTATGGTTGGCAAACTGTCCTTTGGATGATATTAATTTTAACCTTGTGTACTACTCTAAAGTACACATTTTATAAAAAAAATTAACTCAAGTTCACTCATTATTAATCGTGCCTTTTCCAATAAAGCTTGATTATTCCTTATCAGTACATCGTTATGTATTAAAGGGAAGAGTAACCTTTAAGTCTAAATCATTGTTTATATTAGGTATATACAGAACTCTTTCCAATATACTCACTCATTCTGTCAAATCGAATCATTTCTATTGGATCTTATTTTATTTACTTCCGTTTTATATTCTATGAGCTTATCATTGACTTATACATATGTATCAAATGCACATGTCCATTTATGTGATAATTCATCAGTGAATATGACGAAGTATATGGAACTGCTCTGGTATTAATCAACTTACGATTGCATACATCTGTATGTATCAATTCAAAGAGTTCATCAACCCTTATGACACTCCCATTCAATAGGTGCATAACCTTTAATTGTTTGAGATATAATCAACTAGTATCATACGATTTATGTCTATACAATAATAGCTATTTCTCAAAACTATGGCTTAGTCTATAATTCTCAAATAATTATAAATAATTTTGGATATTTCAGTATTTTCTAATATATCACTCTTGTTGTGAAAAAAAATACCACATTATAGTTTTATTTCATAGCAAATATTCATAGCATTCGCATTGAAATATAACAATCTATATTTTAGTCGACACTGAAAAACAGTCATTATTTCATATATAATGTTCGGCAAGTTTTACAAAAATAATTTTCATAACTTGATGTAATCAATAAATGCTATATGGAATGCTCTCACTATTTCCACCTTTATTATAATAACGTACTGAATTCGAAGGTCCATTATTCACTTAATATAAATTATTGATTTCATATACTGCAACTAGTTTGTAGTGGAGAGTTCTTTGATTAACTGTTTTGAACTCAAAGAAACAAAACTCATACAAGTCAATTTTCTGTATGAAAATACATTTCAGAATAGAAATCAGATATCTATTCCAATATTAAGTATCAATTATTATCTTACAATACTCGTTTTTGATGTTTCTTTATGAAGCAAAAGTGATTATTTAGTCTCTTCATCCCAATAGTAACTTAAATAACATCTACTCTTGTACACTCATTTTTCTTTCTAAATAGTCGAACCATTCAAAGGAATACTCTTACAACAACATCATAACGAACTCTTTACAAAAGCGCAATTGATCATCCTTAACATTTAAGGGCATCAAATATGTTACAATTTGCGTAGTATAAACAAACTGACATTTCAGCAATCGAGTTCTTAGATCTATTTTGTAGTTTTGGTCTAATGCTACATTTAACACAATACGATCTTTATTGCAATCAATCAATTGATACTTAATCTTGCACTATGGTTTGTTTGCTTACCTCTGATGAACAAATTTCATCGAAGTATCGTACATTATGACTTGTGGTCATTTTCCATATTACATTTATGCGATAGTACATGGACAAAATATCCACAGTCTTGTATTACTTTTAGAGTTCGAACCCCACAGAATGCAATGCATTGTCTCGATTAAGTAAACACACAAGCAACCTAATTACGAACTTATTTAGTAGTTTTTGAATCAGGCACTTGCGTGGGTGTTGAAATATTAACATGGAATAAGCATTTATTAGTAAGTATATATTATATTTCTATTTTTCAATCATCAATTCAGTTCATTTGTATATCTTAACTGATAAACATTTTATCAATCATATTAAATGCACAAATTTATCAATTTAGATTATTATAACATTGTATAGCATATGATCTTACAATATTAGAAAGGTTAAATATTGTCATTTCATTTTTCTAATAAGGCTCATACTTATCTTATATATTTCACCAAACCCTAAGTGAAACATAGAAGTCTTTCGACTTCACTAGTGGATGTTAGGACTTGTGTGCCTTGTGATTCTGACCTAAAGGAAAGCTCAACAAATTGTACATCCACATATGCTGGATAACTCCTTATCGATTGTATCACATACAACTTCTATCCTATGGTTTCTTATCCTAGTCCTACCTTTACTTTGAGGAAAGCTCAACAAGTAAAGTTGGACTATTCACTCCGACCTATCCTTTCACGATTGCCTAAGTATAATGCATATACCTTGAGGAAAGCTTAACAAATACGCATAGTTATTTAATAGCGCTATACATAGCACCCTTAACATGAGGAAAGCTTGGCAATTAAAGAGTATGCAAGTAATCCATTAATATATAAATGATAGAGGACAACTTTATATTAAAGATTCATAATCTTCAACATATTACATCGAGTGATATCGACTTATATAATAATGTATTTCTTATGAATTACTCTCATGATTCTAGTGTTGGAAGCATCGGAAATTATAGTATACGTACATTTACATATGTATTTATTCCCTAAATCTATTTGGGTTTCTTTAATGTTCCACCTTTATATACATTCATATTATATAAGTTTTATTATTATATAACTTTTATATTTTATATTACTTGTATAATATTCTTATGTATTATATTATATTAATTCAATCTTATTTAATTAATTTTAATTAATTAACATTTTAATTGATTTCATATTAATATAACATTTATATTAGTTAATTGTTATATGCTATAAATTTTATAGTATGACACATATATCATATACATTTGTATATTATTTAATTAATTGACCTTTAATATTTAATTAAACCATTTTAATTTTATATTAATTTCAATTTTTAATTCATATACATACATGTATACTTATGTTATTTTAAACAATTTGAAGTAACATGACATATTCCAAAATATATAATACCTGCATTCATTTACTAATTAACTTATTCAATTAATTTTATTTTATTAATCTTATTAATAAAATATAAATAAATTTGAAGTTATTTTGAATTATTTTCAAACATTTTGTAAAATTTTATTAAATTATAACCTTTATAATATATGTACATCTTATTTTAAATTTAACTTTTAATTTAAAACTTTTATTTTTAGTTTCAAATTTTTTTTGAAATTAGCCCAAGGCCTGATTCAAATTTGACATTTTCTATTAGGGATAACCCTTTGGGCTTACCTCACCATTTCGGGCCAAGCTAACAGCTAGGTAGAGTAGATTGCTTAATTATCCAAATCCAACCTTAGACATTATTTTTCTAGACACCCTACTATATGGCTAGGCTTTAATTTGTTAACCCTAGCATGACTAACTTAGACCGCATAGGCTATTAGGCTCTAATACTATTATTGGAACTAAGCCAGCCCGTAGCGGAAGTTATCAATGAATTTCAAAAAAAATCGCTTTTTGGATCTATAAATGTGCATATAGATTCTAATTTATTTAGAACAAAATTTTTAAATAAAATATCCTATTTTATTTAGATTTATAAAATATATAGTTTTATATAATTTATATATGGATAAATATATAAATAGACACATATATATCATATACATATATGTCTGTGCGTGCATGTGTAACGTGATAGCCTATGTATAGTATAACATGCATGTGTATAGATGTTGGGATTTACATCGCAACGGATACGTTAGCACATCTGATATGTATTGTAAGTCGTCTAAATATATGTATATATTTAAACCTAATACTTGTATAAATATTTCAAATATATATAAATTCTTTTCAAATATATCTATATAAATGTATATGCTAAATTTTTTAAATAATTTTATGTAAATGAAAATATTTAAACATATGTATGTAAAAATTATATATATATATATATATATATTATTAATTATACATACGCATTTTATTATAGTTAATATTAAAATAATTTATATACATAATATAAATAATTTTTTGTAAACCAAATATATATATATATATCAATAATTTTTTAAATATATAACTTTTTTTTGAAATAAACATACAAATATTTATTCACAAACATATTTATAATATTTAAATAAATAAGTAAATAAATAAGTATGTATATATATATATATATTAATCAACAAAATAATTTTTTATAATGATTCCAAATTGTATGTATATCACCTTAAAATTTAATTATTGGTTTTTATTATTTTAAAATATATATTAATTGATTATACGCTTGTAAATAGATAAAATAGTAATGAAAAATGTTTTCAAAATATTTTATACAAATTTTATATTTCTAGAATATCCTATATGATATTTTTGAAGCTTAAATTTTTTTCCATAATTTCTTTCAATCATAATTTATTTTTTATTATTTATCATTTTTCGACCGTTTATAGTAATTTTTAAAATATAGAAAAATTGATTTTTTGTTTATTTTAATTTTCTAACCGAGAGATTATCTTATGATAAAATAATTTTATTAAATTTAAAAAATAATTTTCAAAAAACATATTTTATTTTATATGACTTATTTAGATGGTATATAGATTTAGAAAATAGTAAATAATTATAAAATTATTTTGCAGCTCTCAAAAATTATCATTGTTATAATATCTATATATAAAATTATATGATCAATTATTACCTTTGGATGATATTATAATTAAATATAAAGTATATATGTATAACTAAGTGATATATATATATAAAATAATAATTATTATATATAAAAATTTTGGTTGTACATATCTGACTTAAAGCATACCTTGTAATACCAATACATATAAGGATCGTCAACTAACTAATAGTGTAATATATATAATGAAATATTATTCAGAAATTATGAACTATAATTTGGTTAAAACATACGTAAAACCAATGCCTTGAAGTATACCTTCTAATGATGGACTCTCTCTCCTTTGAAAGCTTTTCAATTCGGCAGACTGCTAATCCTTGAACCTTGACCATTTACTATCGGATAGTAATCGACTTTGAACTGATTTGAGCATAATATGAAAGGCAACCTAAGGAATGAAGTTGGCCAGCAATGGAAGGAAGGAGTGGCAACAAAAAGCTATTTTCAATTAGGGTTAGAGGTGTTTAAATAGTGGGCGGAAGAGAGAATATAGTGGATCACATCTCATACCAGTTCTCCCTTAATTTGAGCCATCCAAAAACCAACAACTCTACTCTAATTGAGCCGCCCCTTATCTCCCTATTTCAGCTGAAAATCATACCCATCATGATGGGCCATGATCCCATTTAAGCCCATAGAAAATATTATTTAAATAAATCCAATTTAATCGCTTATCGGTATTGTGTATTGATTAATAAATTTATAACTATTACAAATATATTTAATATATTTATTCCTCAAATCATAGTAAAATTTTATAATTAATATTTGATAAATATTAATAAAATTAATTAATATATTAAAATTAAATATTAGTTAAATCGTTCGGTCAAAAGAGAATTCATCATTTCGATTGTGCGACTCGTGAGGTGTAAATTTAGTCGACGATTAATATCGAACTTTTTAAATATTAACGTTCATACGCCATTTTGCAAGTGGCGTGACATTTTAGCCAAATTTATCCCTTACTTTTTTCGATAAAATCCAATTTTACATTATTAAGCGTTACCCGTTTGTGATTTTTATTTACATTAATTCTCTTCGTTAAAACTATATCATTTTGGATTTATGGAATTTGGTAATGGTCATAATTCCAATATCTCCACATTCAACTCCATAGTTCAAACACAAAGTCCTTAGTTCAATAATAACAATTGTTAACTAAACTACTCTGGCCCAGAGACTTTAACTTTGAATTGACTTCAGTTGACTATGATACTAACCCCCATTCAACCGAGGAGACGAAACCTCTCTTCAATGGTGCCTCACTTCCAATACTTCCACTAGACCCAACTATAGTCACTCGATGGATGCCATGCACGATTTGACTATAATCCAAACGATGCTTTCATATTAAATATTGACAGTATTCTCAAGTAAAGAGAACTTTGTAAATCAATCACATCAATATTTCTATTTAACCTTAATTATATTAACCAACAAAAAACCATCGAGTGAGTTATTCCATAGTATTAGTACGTAACCTCTAGGTGCTCTAAGTAGCTATGAGTAATATACTGTCCAACATTTGGGGAGTGTTATGCACTCTTGTCTCAATGGATACATCGATATTCAGTCTCGATGCATCTTGACTATAAACATTTTAAATGGTATATTTGTTTTGATTGTCATTAGTTACTCACTGTTACAACACTTTGTAACTACTATCGCAAAACAAACAATTTATTGATTTTTAATTAAATTTACTTTTAATCAAATTAGTTAATTAATGTAACACATTATATTAAGTATATAATAGAAAGAAAACACCTTTTATTTCGAACAAGATTGGTTGTCGAGTTAGATATATGTAATAAATTACATAACTGCCCCAAGGGAATACCCTTACTGTTAACATCTCTCGTATCCTATGGCTCTTTCCTCAAATCCATAACTTTGTGAAACCTTCTATGCCGATCGATCCCGAGCATACGTGGCGGTTGTTTTGCGTCCATTAATTTGATGCATTGGGTTTTGACTATGTCCTTTGCCTCCCTCGGTTCGGCGACTTTGCATCCATGTCCAATATTCTGGTCCTCTTGAACGAACCCTTTCCCATTTTCTGTAAAGAACTCCATTTTCAAGTACTATGGGGCAAGGTCCACTTAAAAACTGGAAAGGGAAGGTCAGCCCAAGATTGCATTATATGTAGAAAAAAACGACCACCACCGTGGAGGGCACAACCCGCACCTTCATGCGGTCACCTTCACCTAAGACCATCAACAAATCCACACAACTTACTGACTATGTAGCCTTGTCGGTAAATCCTTGTATTTGAGATTTGCATGTATTCAGATCCTGATCATCCATCAACATTTAATCGTAGGCTTTTTTAAACAAAATATTTACTGAACTTCCACTATCAACTAGGACCTTCTTCGCAGTCATCGGCACAATCAAAGCTGATATCACCAAGGGATCAATCGCGGGTGCTTCGGTCATGTCCATGTTTGTAACGACCCGTAATTTCGCAACTTCAGAAATGAGAGATTTCATTTATTTTAAATTTAAAAGGATTCAAAACTTGAATAAACAAGTTTAAATATTTATTTAAAAAGATATATCTTATTTAAAACATCTATAAATATGATGAAAGTATATTAATATATTTAAAAATATTTTAATAATCGTTTTACAAAAATAATAAAATTATCTCGCATTTTGTCAGTTTTACATACACTTTAAAAGTAGAGATTTTGATATTATTTAAATATAATTTTAAAATATAAAGAGACATGTTTTAATTATTTAAAGAAGTAAAAAGTTCATTTTAAAGTTTGGTTTACTTCAATATTAGCTTAACAAAAAGTTAAATTTTGATTGTAAAACTTGTCGACAAAAACACCGTTTTCAACCAAAACAAGTTGTCATCAAATTGTTGCAACTTGAAACATTTTCTAAGGTACGCATACGCATAAGTACAACTTTACAAACTTTTAAATGCTTTACATTCAGCATGTAATACAAAATATTTATATTAGAAAAGTTTAAATAAATATATATAAAAAAAGTAAACAGTATATGATTTGATTAATTCTATTTTATTTTAAATCTTTTTAAAACAGCATCATTACTTATATCTTATCTCATTAATGAGATGTTATGCATATACATAGAAAAGGAGAAAATTTATATGTTTAAACAATTATAAGCCATAAGAAAGTGACACCTTTTCATCCCTTAACACACTCTTCCATAACCACCATTCCACGCATTAAATGCAAATCAAATCAAGGCTAATCAAAGTCCAAAAGTAAACAAGGATATTTATGTCATTTATCACTAAAATCTCCACTTATAAATGCAACCTCAAATCCCTTCATTTTTCACTTCACTTTCATTCTACAAAATTCCTAAACTCCTTATCACTTCTTCATTTCCTTCCACCACAATCACCAAACATCACCATACCTCTACATCACCAAAACCAAGCTTTACTCTTCTCTACTTGGCCATACCCTCCACCTAAACCTCTCTACCTAAGCCTACACGCCTCTACCCCCTCCCAATAACTCACGCATCCCTCATCCACCCTAACCCGGCCTTCAAATCCACATACCCCCTTCAAATACCCCACGACCGAGCCCTAACCACCAAACCCGAGCCTAATGCCCCATACACCCCACCTAGACAAGCCTTTACACACCACTACCCTAGGCCATACCCTCCCCTATAGCTCACGCACCTCCAAAATAAAAAAATAACAAGAAGGAAAAAAAAGGAAAAGAAAAAAACGAAAAGAAAAGGAGAAGAAAAAGAAAGCGCGAATCTAAGACGTTTGGAAATAGCATAAGAGACGCATATCTCAAGTAAAAGTTTGACGGAGTGGATATGAAGTGAGAAATCCGCATCACCTTTGAAATTATATTTGGTTATGTTAAAACAATCACATTTATGCCCTTATAACATATGAATGTTTATAATGATTGAGTGTTAATATGGATGGTTGTATAGTTTTGTTAGATAATTGAATTGTGATAATATGTCCTGTTATGTTACTAATAGTGAATATTGAATTTGAAATCATATGCGATGTGATTGGTTCAATGGATGTTATGTTAGTGATAAATATGGACATTGGTTATGTTCATTTTTGATTAAGTGATCCCTTTGTTAATAGGACCATATTTTGGTGATATGATTTACTTTGAAAAAATAAGTCTCTTTTCAACTAGAATTGAAATTAAAGTAAAAATAAAATAAAATTTGAAATTTGAAGTGAAACATGACTAAAAAGGATAGTTAAAGTGAAATTGAGATGAATTGTGATATCCTGTAATTTTTGGCAATATCAATTTAATAATCTTTATTTAAAATTAAATTGATTTGATAATATTGATTAATGAAATATGAATTGGCTTAATAATCTAATTAAATAAATATTTAATTAGTGATTTTATCTTTTAAAAGCTAATAAAATGTTTCTATGTATAATGTATATATATATATTTGTGTGTGTATATATATTATATATAATCTTTGATTTGGAATTTAATAAATAAATAAAGTCTTGTTTCAAATTCTAATAATATATTTAATAATTTGGAAATTATGATTTAAATTAATATTAAGCTTTTCAAAGTTATTTAATTAATAACTATATGCTTTGTAAATACTTAAGATAAATGTTATTGTTTAAAATTATATCTTAGCTTAATGTTTAAATTTAAATAAAAAGTTTGTTTCATTTCTTTTAAATATTACTTGATATATATATATGATTTGAAAAAAGTTTAAAGTACAATATAGCTTATGGTTTTAATTCATTTAATAATAGAAGTGATTTATAATCTCTTTTATAAATCGTTTAAAATTGTTAGATTTGTTATTTTCAAACAATATTAATAATGTACTATTTTTCCATATAAATATAAAAAGAATTAAAATAAGAAAATGGAATTATCATTTCAAATTGAATAAGTTGACTTTAATTTGAATTTCAAAATTTTCATTTGAATTTTGAATTTATTTTGAAATTCAAAATAATAGATCCTAAAAATATTTGGATAAGCTTTTATTTATAATTTGTTTTTATTGCATTTTCTTTACATAAGAAATTCATATATATATTTACATAAGTATAAATAAATTAAGAAAAACCTTTATTAACATTTAATATAAAAAGAAAATTTAAACAAAGACATGCGTTAATATATTAAGTTATCTAAATACATGTGTTAATTTATGAATTAAACAACATGACAAGTGTCATTCAATTTTCAACCTTTTCTTTTATTTTGTAAAATTTATTTCAGCCTTTATAACATTGTCTCCTCCTCTTCAATTTTCTTATCAAATTCTAAGCTAAGAAAGAAAATCTAAAATCATCTCTAAAACCAAAAACATATTCAAATCAGTAAGTAACACTCCTCAAACCAAAAATGTAAATCACAAAAACCTGAAAACATCACCCATCAAATTTGAAAATCAATTTCCTCAAACCAATTCTTCAAAGTAAAACCAGAAATTATCAAGCAAATCCTTTCAACATTTTTTTTCAAATCTGAATCATCTCTGCATGTTTCAATGACAAGCAACTCAAGCATGCAAGTTCAATTCCAAAAACATAACTTGTTCAGTTTCAAAATCAAATGTCTACATTTCTTCCTCTGGAAATCATCAGCATGCAAGCAAACCTGTAGATCAGTGTCAAAATTCAAAGCCTGTATCTTGTTCAAACCTGGAATCATAGCAGAGATAATCAAAGCTTTAGCATTTTTCTTCAAATCTGGAACTCCTACATGCATGTAGTTTTCAAGTTTTCAAAGACAGGAGACACTCCAGTTTCAAGAAATTTTTTAAAACATGCTCCGTTCTTCAGTTGAAGGTGAGTAACATTTTTATTAAAAATAACTTAGGTAAATATGGTTGCACGTTAATGTCAGTGGAAATTGTTTTTGTGTGAATATATAAACATGTTTGGTAAATTTTTCTGCATATATGTGAAAGTGTGTATATGTTTAATTCCTGTAACATCACTGTTACCAAATTTTTAAGCTTAAGACTTTTTAAAAAATCACTATCTCTTGATCCAATCAATATTTGGATTCAAGTATTAAACAATACATGTTTTTCAGATCATAAAGTAGACTTGAAAATTTTAATTAAGTTAAATAAATTTTGAAATAATTCTCGAAATAAAACAAAACAGTAGCGTTTAAGTTTTTGACAAAAGTTCAAACCTTGTAAATTATTGATTCAGGATTTTAAACCAAATCCTTATTCAAAATCTTGATTTTTAAAACTGAAATCTCAATTTTTAGAGGAAGATTGAGTAAGCATTGCTGAGTTGATCAGTAATGGGAACTTTGGAGGTTACTGATGATCCAAGTAATCGGGGTTGATGGGGTCTTCTATGGTGGTAGAGGAGTGATCGGAGAGTGAGGGAAAAATGGTCGATGGGTGCGCAAGTCACAGTGGAGGCGGCGTGATCAGAAATTGATTTGAACCCTAGTTTTAATTAAGTTAGGAAATTTGATCATCTCAGTCTCTATGATTAATCGAGTGTGATGGGGCTTTGAGAGTTGGTAGCTGGATCGATGACGAGGGCATGGTCGGAGCTGCAGCATTTACGGTGGTCGGAGGACAGTGGTTGTGGCGTTAACAGGTTTGGGTTTGTGGTGGTTCTGTGTTCCAGGTTTGGGTGTTGGGTTTTGATTTTGAATTCAGGTGAATGGTGAAGTTCTTTTCGTCGGGGTAAAGTGTTTGGGTGATCATCGACGTGTTCGATGTTCTAGTGATGAACGGAGGTGGTCGACGGCATCGTGCATGTGCACGGTGCACTTATTTCCTGGTGATCTGGTGCTTTGTTAGTTTGGGTGGCTGCGGATTTTACTCGAGTTTGTCTCGAATAACTCGAGTATGTAACTCGAAGGTTTTAGGTTTGGACTCGGGCAATGTTAGTTTGGCTCGAGTAAACTTTAGATTACAGGTTTTTGTTTTAGAAATCTGACAGTGTTCAGTTTTTAAAATTTAAACTAAAAATAAAAACAAAGCAAGTGTTAACACAAGGGTTTTGAAAACAAGTTTAAATCTGAATTCAAATGAGTTTGAATTCTAGTTTTTAAAATAAATAAGTTTATAAAAATGAAATGTTTTTAACAACTTTAAATTGTTAAAGTATTTTATTAAAAGGGTTTTAAAATCTGAAAACAAGATTTAAACAGGATTTTAAATTTAAGTTTAAATCTGAATTAAAAGCTTGTTTGAATTCTAATTTGAAATAAATAAAGTTTTGGATTTAAATGTTTTAAAACAACTTTGAATTTTTTAAATATGGTTTGAAAGTTGAAAATGAATTTGGTTTAAATTTCTTTAAAAATTCTTTCATAGATTAGTATTTCTTTAACATGTAATACAAAGGTTTTTGAATTATTTTAAAAAGCTTTGTTAAAAGTTAAAATTGTTTTCATTTTTAATCTTGAATTTAAGATGGAATTTAAAGGAAAATTTAAAGGCAAATTATTTTAAAATACTTTGTTAATGATAATTTAATCATTAATAAGATTAATGTTTATCTTAAAGTTAATTAGAATTTAATGATTTATAATTCATTAAAATGATTAAGGTAATTAAGATTTGTAATTAATTAATTTAATTAATTAATTATTTGGTTAATTAATTAAGTAATTAAGGGTTTAATTTAATTAATTTAATGATTAAGTAAGTTAAATAAGATTAATTAAATTGTAATTAAGAAATCATTTATTAGATAAGATTAGATTTAAAATTAATGATTAGAAATTAATTAATTAAGTAATTAAGGATTAATTAATTTATAGATTAACATTTAATTAATTAAATAATAAGAAATTAATTAATGGGTTTTATAGATAAATTAATTTGTAATTAATAATGATTAATTTTAGTTAATTATTTAGAGAAGGAATTAAAGATTTTTTAATGGTTAATGAAGTTCATTAACTTAGGATTATTTAATAATTAATTAATGTGATTAATTTTTATGATTAATTAGATTAATTAATTTAAAGATCATCATTTGTGAATTGTTTAGTGTAATTACTTAATGGAAGTAATTAGGAAATTAATTACTAATTGTAATTAATTAAGTTTATTTTGATTAGTTTAAGTTAATTAATTAAGTTTAATTAATTTAAGATAATCACTGGATAATTTAAGAAGTAATTACTCAAGAATAATTACTTAGTAAAGTAATTAAGAAGATAAATTACTGGATGTAATTAAATTGAAGAATAATTGGGTAATGGAAGAGTTTTGGAAATTAATTACTTTGTGTAATTCATATGAAGAATAATTACTTAGCGGAAGTAATTAATAATTAATTACTTAATGTAATTAATTAAGAATTGATTAATAAAGTTATTTGAAGATAATTAAGAGATGTAATTAGTTAAGTGTAATAAATTACTTAATGAGATTAATCTAGGGTGATTAATAAATATAATTAATTAAAGATTAATTATTAAAGATAATTAATTAAGGAGTAATTAATTTATTTAAAGAAGTAATTAATGATAGTTAATTACTAAATGTGATTAATCAAGTGTGATTAATAATTATGGTTCAATTAAAGTAGTTAATTTAAATAAGTAATTAATTAAAAATAAATTAAGGATCATTAATTTATATAATTAATGACGTAATTAAGGATTGATTAATTAAGAACAATTAATCAATGAAGGAATTAATTAATTAAGGATTAATGTAATTAATTATAGTTAATTAATTAATGGAGTAATTATAGGTTAATTACTGAATTTGGTTTAGAATAATTAATTTGTGAAATTAATTAAAGGATAATTACTTGTATGTAATTAAAGAATAATTAATCAAAGGTGATTTATTAAGATGATTTATTTGAGGGTAATTAATTAATTGATTTGTAATTTATTAATGGTTATGTAAGCAAGATTATAATGATGAAGTAATTAATTTAATTTACTTTAAATTAATTAGAGATAAAGTAATTAATTTAATTCATTTTAATTTAATTATAGAATGGTGATTAATAAATCATTGCTTATGGATGCTGATTGATATTGATTGCCCTGAATAGTTGAGATCTCAGATATAAGATAAGTGAGGTTGTGTGATATGGATGCTTCGGTTGCATTGTGATGATAATATGAATTATCTGTTTGTGATGATAATATGAATTATCTGTTTATGATGATAATGTTGATTATCTATTGTGATATTGTGAATTATCTATCTGTGTGTATATAGATAATATTGAATTGTTTTAACTTTAAAAACAACTTGGACCTAAAAGATGGCGTTTTGGATTTCGATGAGACCGGGATCGGGTTTTCATATATGGATATCTGAAAACCACATCGATCCAAATTAACGATAGGTCGTGAATCTCAAGTGAAGATGAAGATTCATAGTGCAAGGGTTATCGTCGTTAACTCTGAGGGTGATTCCAAAATGAGTGTAACGAGGTAATGCCTTCGGTTTCGTTCGAACCCGGAACGAACTTGTATGGATTGAATGTTTTCAGAACATCGTCAGGTGGACGATGAGCATTCTAAGAGATGTGTTCTATAAAGCTAATCGTAGCTTCAAGCCTCATCAACCGGGAGTGGCTAAAACATGGAAGGTGAACCAAGGTTAAGTGGGTCATGCCCAAGTAGGATGAGATGAACCCCTGTCTAGAAGTCCCTTTATATTCCGCTGTGTGGGGCAGTTGATTGCAACAACTGCCGGGGTTGTCTTGTTCGAGACTGTTCAGTAAGGAATGGTCCCCGCCTTATGTTGTAGGGGAGTTAGGGTGGCTCCTCGGTACGGTGATCTAGGCCACGTACTGTGACGGACGGTACCCCAGTAGCCCTGCCATTGTATGGAATCCAATCTCCAATAAGTGACGTACGTTTTAGATGTGCCCAACTATGTTGGAACGTGAGATGTAAGTATTCCATCTATTTCTGTATTTTACATGAAAACCCTAGACACTATTATAATATCATCGGATTTCCTATCAAATGTTTTGGTTAGCGCAAGGTTAAAACTTTTCCATGTTTATGTGTGGGAAGTCTTACGTGATACCTTTTCTTTTCAAAAAGTTTTTAAAAGTTAAGCAACCTTAACCTGTTACTCACACCAGACTTAGGTCTGACCCGGAGTTTATCTTCTGTTTTCTTAAACTCTTGGGTACTCAAATTTTTACGAGCAGCCAAGGGATTCAGGTTAGCTTTGACGAATTATGGAGGAGCAATGGAGCAGGAGGCTTCGGCGTTAGATATATCGTTTCCGCTGTGTGTTCTCTGTGTTCGTATTGAGTTGTAATATCTATACAGGTGTTTATAACTGTCTAGTATGTGATGTATATGCTGTGTATCTCTGATTGATGTTGTATATATTGTAAATACTTATGTTATTAATATAATTTATTCGTTCCGCTGTTGAGATTCTGGTGTTGTTTCTTCTTTCTCTTCTTTCTTTTCTCTTTTCTATCCCTTTCTTTCTTAAAGATGATACGACATTCTATGGAGAAAGTCGGGTCGTCGCATGAATAGTGAAATTGAGATGAATAGTTAAATTGAAATTGAAGTCAATTTTGAAAATTGAAAGTGAAATTAAGATTGAATTTGAGTTTAAATTGAAATTAGATTTGAAATCTAAGTTTTAAATGAGTTTAATTTGAAGTTAGAATTGAAATTGAATTGAAGTTGGAAAATTTAATATTAAAATAATATGAATAAAATAATATTATAATATAGTAATAGTGAGATTTCATTTTAAATACTTTTAAAAGTGAAAATATCGATTTAAAATGATTTGTAATGATTTCATAAGTGATAAAATATAATTTGAATAGATTATTTCAAGTATTGAAAAATAAATTAAAAATAGGTGCGTCGAGCAACGGTAGTTCGCGATTTCGCATTGAAAAGTTCAAATGAATGTTTAGAGTGGAATATAGCTCGAAATTCTTCGAGATAAGCAAATTCCGGATTATTATATCCATATCTTCTAAACGAAGAAAGAAAATCAAAATTTCTTGGAGTAGATTTTGAATTACGTCCAAATCAATTTTCTAGAAAAATCACGCTAGTGCTGTTAAGTGACCATAATAGAAAATTCGATAGATATATCAGAAGATGAGAATTTGATAGTCATTTCAGATGTGGAGGATGTGTTGCCAGTAGGTGCAGATATTGATGCAGGGGCAGTGGCCGACGACGAGGCAGGTGATTAGACGTTGGATCCTTTGAGTGGAAGAGCCTATAGAGGAACCCATGGAAGAACTAGAGGAAATCGAGCCCTAATAGAGGAACCCGTGGCAATGGAGACAGAAGACTCGGGGATTTATGATGCATGGTTTTATGAGGATGATTATTCAGAGAGTGATGAGCAGATCATTTGGGAGATGGGTATGCCCATTTAGAAAATAGGATCTCCCGTTCCAAAGACAGCCAAGGATTTCGATTTAGAAGATATTAATACGGAGGCGCATGATCCGTGGATTCTAGGAGTCCAGCAGTGGTAGCCGCTAGGTTGGAACATAGCTTCAAAGATGATAAATGATGAGGAGCCAGTTGAGGATGGGGAGGAAGTAGAGCAACCAGTATAGAGATCGACTTGGAGGCACCAACAGAGGGTTAATGCGATGAGTAGTGTTTCATACTTAGGGATATTTTGGGATAATTTGGGTTTGTATTATAGCAGTTGTTATTATCTTCAGCATATAGTACGCTCTAAGATATGGTATTTAGTCCTTTAGTATGATATTTTGGTCGACTGATGTAGATAGTTGACTTATTACTATGCATTACCTCAAGTGTGTAATACGCACTCAGATTGGGACTAGGATCGATGATTATATTTCATAATCAATATTTAGCAGTAGTATTTCCTTTGCCATATATTGTTGACCTTTATTGTTCTGTATCTTTGATTTCAATTCGAGGACAAAATGCTTTTAAGTAAGGGGAATGTAACGACCCATAATTTCGCTACTTCGGAAATGAGAGATTTCGTTTATATAAATTTAAAAGGACTCAAAACTTGAATAAATAAGTTTAAATATTTATTTAAAAGATAAATCTTATTTAAAACATCTAATAAAGATTATGAACGCATATTAATATATTTAAAAATATGTTAATAATCGTTTTACAAAAATAGCTAAATTCTGTCGCATTTTGTCAATTTTACATACATTGTAAAATTAAAGATTTTGATATTATTTAAATATAATTTTAAAAAATAAAGAGATATGTTTTAATTTATTTAAAGAATTAAAAAGTTCATTTTAAAGTTTGGTTTACTTCAATATATAGCTTAACAAAAAGGTCAAATTGTGACTGTAAAATTTGTCGACAAAAACACCGTTTTCAACCAAAACAAGTTGTCGTCAAGTTGTTATAACTTGGTACATTTTCTAAGATACACATATGCATAAATACAACTTTACAAACTTTTAAAAAATTTACATTTTACCATATAAGACAAAATATTTATATTAGGAAAGTTTAAATAAATAAATATATATATAAATTAAAAAGCATGATTTGTATTTTAAATATTTTTAAACAACATCATTACGTATATCTTATCTCATTAATGAGATGTTATGCATATACATAGAAAATGAGCAAAATTATACGTTTAAACAATTAAAACCATAAGAAAGTGACACCTCTTCATCTGTTAACACACTCTTCCATAACCATCATTCCACATATTAAATGCAACTCAAATCAAGGCTAATCAAAGTCCAAAAATAAACAAGGCTATTTATGTCATTTACCACTTAAATCTCCACTTATAAATACAACCTCAAATCTTTTCATTTTCACTTCACTTTCATTCTAAAAAATTCCTAAACTCCTTCTCTACTTCTTCATTTCCTTCCACCACCATCAGTATACCTCTACATCACCAAAACCAAGCTTTACTCACCTCTACTTGGCCATACCCTCTACCTAAACCTCTCTACCCAAGCCTACATGCCTCTACCCCCTCCCCATAACTCGTGCACCCCACGTCCATCCCAACTCGAGCCTTCAAACCAACCTACCCTCTTCAAATACCCCACGGCCGAGCCCTACCCACCAAACCCGAGCACAATACCCCCACATACCCCACCTACCCAAGCTTTTACACACCACTACCCTAGGTCGTACCCTCCCCTATAGCTCAAGAACTTCCAAAATAAAAAAATAAAAAGAAAAAGAAAAAGAAAAAAAGAAAAGGAGAAGGAAAAGAAAGCGGCAAATCCGAGACATTTGGAAATAGCACGAGAGAGGCGTATCTCACGTAAAAGTTTGACGGTGTGGATATGAAGGTGAGAAATCGTCATCGCTATTCAAATTATATTTGGTTATGTTAAAACAATCATATTTATACCCTTATAACATATGAATGTTTATACCAATTGATTGCTAATATGAATGATTGGATAGTTTGGTTAGATAATTGGATTGTGATAATATATCCCATTATGGTATTAATAGTGAATGTTGGGTTTGAAATCATATGTTATGTGATTGGTTGAATAGATGTTATGTAAGTGATAAATATGGACATTGGTTATGTTCATTTTTGATTAAGTGATCCCTTTGTTAATAAGACCATATTTTGGCGATATGATATACTTTTAAAAATAAGTATCCTTTTAATTAGAATTTAAATTAAAGTAAAAATAAAAAAGAATTTGAAATTTGAAGTGAAACGGGATTAAAAAGGATAGCTAAAGTGAAATTGAGACAAATAGTGAAATTAAAATTGAAATCGATTTTGAAAATTGAAAGTGAAATTAAGATTGAATTTGAGTTTAAATTGAAATTAGATTTGAAATCTAAGTTTTAAATGAGTTTAATTTGAAGTTAGAATGGAAATTAAATTGAAATTGAAATTGAAATTGAAATTTTAATATTAAAATAACATGAATAAAATAATATTATAACATGGTAATAGTGAAAATTCATTTTAAATACTTTAAAAAGTGAAAATATTGATTTAAAATGATTTGTAATGATTTCATAAGTGATAAAATTCAATTTGAATAGATCATTTCTAGTATTTGAAAATAAGTTAAAACCAGGTGCACCGCGCAACGATAGTTCGTGATTTCGCACCGAAAAGTTCAAATGATGTGTAGAGTGGAATATAGCTCGAAATTTTTTGAGACAAGAAAATTCTGAACTACTATAGCCACATCTTCTAAACAAAGAAATAAAACAAATTTCCATTGAGTAGATTTTGAATTAAGTCCAAATCAATTTTCTAGAAAAATCGCTCTAGTGCAGTTAAGTGTCCATAATAGAATATCCGTTTAAATGAACGTTTTAATTATAGAAAAATACGGAATAAATTTGATGAATCCATTTAAATGGTTTAGAAGAAATTTGAAATGGAAATATGAATTTTCAAATGTTCAAAAAGTTTTTTAAGTCAAATAAGCTTATATAGCACTTTTCGCAGCACTTTTAGTTTGCGAATTCTACAAGTTTTTGAATATGAGTGTAAACGTGACAATTTTTCCTAGAATCAATTGTAAATGTTTTTAAAAGGAAAATTAAGTGTTTAAAAGATAATTTGGAATCTTTATAATCAATTCCAAAATAAAGTTGATAACTGAGTATGCGAAAATGACGAGTACATTTGTGCCGCTTGTGAGATCTGAGAAGATAAAACAAGGTGTTTAACTAAGGTTAGGAACGGAGCAGCTAGCGCCCTGAACTTACCTGGCCTATGTTTTCTTTTCTTAGGCAAGGAGTGGAATAGATCGAAAGGAAATCTCGGATGCTCTAAAAATATTCAATTAAATTTTCCAAATTAAAAGAAGATCGGTATTATCCGAAATTTAAGCAATCTCCAAAATGAACAAATTACAACTTGGATTGCATAGAGATAATCTTCTTATACTTGGTATTAAAATCCGAAGAGGGAACTCATCCTACTCGCGGAATTTAAAAGGCGATTTGACCATTATTACGCCCATAGCACTTGTTGAATACGGAAATTGATGTTGAGTAAAATTAGAATGATTTTATGATCCTATTTACTCAAAAATGTTTGCTAAGATTGATTTTAGGGTTTATCGTAAACGAGTCTTAAATAACATTGTTTTTGACCCGCCTAAAATTTAAGGAGTTTGGATAAGGAATTAAGTGAGGAAACTTGAAATATTATCCAAAGCAAAAGAATAAATTACTTAGAATTATTCTAAGTAAAAAGAAAGAGATTTTGAAATCATCCGAAAAGAATTAAAGTGAAAAGAGACCTGATAAATCCTATATTCTCATATTCGCTTTTTATCGATAATTGGATTTTGAAGGAATCGAGGTCGGATTTGGGTGATTCCTATCCCAAAACCACTTCTAACCAATATATACGTTCGATGTGAAGACATGTTGAAGATGATGATTATTGAAGACCGTGGATCTTCATAGCGTAAGGACTGCTTGTTGACATGCTTTGGGTGGCTCCCATTATAGAGTTATTTATAGCGGTGGTCTCCTCGTGGTGGAGATTTTTCGAATTGCAAGGACTACTCGCTACTAGTGGTGGTAGGAGAGTCCCTTCGGTTGGTTTTGTTCCTGGACAACTTGTATGGATGTTTGTCTGACATTGTATTTCTAAAGATTACGTACATCGTTTTTTACAAACATACATCAGTGGTGGCGAAGAAGGCAATTTCTCTTAGCTTAAAACCCTTATTGAGTTATACGAGCTCAAGGGTTGTATTTTTATGGAAGGCAATTAGTAGTCAAAGGAAATGGCAATATGGCATTCAGAGATGTGATATGTGCTATGTGAAAAGGTAATCGTTGCCTCAAGCCTTGTTAATCGGAAATGACCGAAACAGGGTTAGATGCGGCAAGGCAAAATTGGGTCATTCCCAGTTAGGGTATGATCATCCCCTTCAAGATATATTTCTTCCCACTATGACATTTGGGATGTAATTTAATGTGGTTTGTATGCTAGAGCGCGCTCGGATAATGGTCAGTAACGACCGGTGGATGACATATTCGGTACTATCTGGTTATAGAGATAGGCCGGTCTTGTGTTGGTAGATGAGCTTTGTGATGGTTCCTCGGGACAGCCATCTAGAGGTGTACCTATCAGAAGGTAGTCCCTTCACCTGGTCATTTGTATGGAACTCCATTCTCCAATAAGAACCTACGGACTTGATTGTAATCCTATTATGCTGGAATTTAATTAATGTTACAATTTCAGCTAAGATTAATAAGTTTATTTTCAAATGTTTTCAAAGAGATGTCATTAAAAATAATGTCAGATGTTTTGATTTTAAAGTGTTTTAGTTATCATAAGGTAAAAATCCATTGGTATTTATGTGTGGGTGTGGTCTTATGAGATACTCTTTCTTTTCAAAGGATTTTATTCAAACGTCGATCTATGACACTGTCATTTATTATTGAGTCTTCTCATGCTGGTTTATCAAGCCTGATCCAGGTATTTTCAATACTTAGGTCAGATCCGAGTAGTTTCAGGTTAAGACGGTTGGAGTTTTCAAAGGAGAGCTAGAGATATTCATCTACGTATGGACATATTCTATTATCCGCTGTGCTTAGTTAGTTTTAGTTTGATATTTGTCAGCAATTATAAGGACAGGTGTTTATAACAATCTAAAGCTGAATTTAGGTTAGACCCAAATATATGTATTTTGAAAGTTTTCTGCTGTAAAGATATTTGTTCAATATTATATGTTATTCCATTCGTGTGAGATTCTGTTTTGTCTTATTTCCTTTATTATCCTTGATCATCCATAATTCCGTGCAATTTGGGTCTGACATGTGTGGTTTATTGTCGACACAAAGGGTACAGAATTGTGGGTCGTCACAGCGTCTTTGTTCCTGAACACGCACCAGTCATGTGACAGCCCGCAAATCCGATCCCCTTGAGTCAACACTATTCTACAACAATCAACTCAAGTTGTACAGAAATACGAACCATTTGGGTTTAAGAAGAAGAGGTAGGAGAAGAGAAAATAAAAATCAACATCAGAATCTAACCATCGCAGCGGAATAAAATATAATAGATAATAAATAATCTTTACTCAAAATCAAATATATCAGTTTACATATATTACATCATCTGAGTACATCAATCACAGCTCACATCAATAACATACAATAGATACACAACAACTCAACACAGCGACATATAAATATATATATGTATGTATATAAGTACGAGAATAAGTATCGTCATCCAGCTCGTCTCCTGAGCGTCACGGCATCATATCCTGTATCCTATAATACTCGGTCTGACCCGAGCATTACAGCTAAATAACACCCGAGTCAGTCTGGAATACCAGCGTGAGAAAATCACACCCAATTGATTTTTAAAGTTTTCAAAAAAAAACCCTTTTAAAACAAAAGCATCTCGTAAGACCACGCCACAAATAAACATGTCAGGTTTTTACCTTACGATAGCTAAAACAATTTTTATAGAAATCCTCTGATATTATAGTAGGGTCTATATACAAGTACTTATAAAATAGCCGAAATTGTTACATTATTAAAATCCAGCTACTAGCCACAGAGTGGGTAATACAAACAAAACTCGTACAAGGCTCGTAGGGAGAATGGATTTCCAACAAATGACTAGGCACTGGGGTACCACCTGTCACAGTACGGGGCCTAGATCACCGTACCGAGGATTACTCCCTTCATCCCCTGCAACACAAGGCCGGAACCATTCCTTACTGAACAGTCCCGAACAAGATAAACCCCGTGGTTGGCGCGACCAACCACCTACTAAGCCGAAATATATAAGGGACATCTAGACAGAGGAATTATCTTGTCCTGCTTGGGCGTGACCCACCTAACCTTGCTGCATATCCCCTGATTTTCGGTCATTCCCATTTGATGAGGCTTGAGGCTAAGCGTTACCTTTTAGAACGATTCACTTAGAATGCCCATCACCCACCTGACGATGTTTCGCAAGCATTCATCCATACAAGTCCGTCCCGGGTTCGAACGGAACCGAAGGCACTACTCCTACTACATCCATTTTGGAAATATCCTCAGGATTAGTAGCGACTAGCCCTTACACTTCAATGCTCCATCTTCGAATCCAAAATCGTTTACACGAAACGTACAACCGGATCGAAGTGGTTTTCGAGAATAAATCTCGATCCCGGTCTCTTCGAAACGATCAACGCATTTGTCCAATATTGATAGTCGGTTATTTAACTATCAATTAATATTCACACAACAACCATCAACCAATAAATAATTTTCCAAATTATTTATTAATCTCCAAAAATATCTTCACAAGATATATTTCTATTTTCAATCCCTTGAAAACAGTTTTCAAAACCATCTTTCTTCTGAATCAACTTTCCCACATATTTCTATCTCCTCTGAAATCACCAAGCACAAAACTAGATTTAAAATAATCTAAAACACTTTACTTAGAAATATATACTTTTAAAACATATAAATTAAAACTAATTTAATAATTTGTTAAAAATACATCTTATATGAATATTTGAAAATAAAGTTACTTAATAAAATATAAAACTAGATTTTCACTGTTGAAACAAAATGCTAAGTCACTCTTTAAATAATTACTACTATAATAGATTTGAGAAAATACTTACTTTAAAATTTAAATATTAGAAATAATAAATTTTCCAAAACATACTTTTTAAAACAAATTTTAAAACTAAAACTATTAACTTATATTTAAAATTTGCTTTGAAAACGTACTTGGTTATCCAGGGAGAATCCCAACTTAAATCAATTTCCCTAATTGATTTCCAATTTATTCCCTTTTTATTTCAGAATCTATTAATTTCAGATTTCCTTTCCTGATTATGATTTAAAAATATTTTAACTAAAAAATTCCAATTTTTAGATTTCTCAATTACTTCTTTATTCTTTAAAATCAATTTAAACTTTGAATTTTATATAATTCTTTATTTCTTTAATTGATATAACTTAAGTTTACAATTTATCAATTTCATTTTATTCAAAAATCTATTTCTCTTCATACTTGAAGTTATTTATTATCATTTTCATATTACTTCTATTTCTTTTCAATTCATTCTTATTTTATTCAAGCTTTCTATACTTATTTCGCTCACAAATTTACTTCCTTTTAATTTCTTTTCAACAATCCAATTCATATATTTTGGTAATTCATTATACCCGAATATCCAATCAAACCATAACATTCAATATTCCAATATAACTCGTCATAGGAAATCAAATAATCATAACGGAGAATATTGAATAATTTAAATAAATGTGAGGGGTCCAATTGGATCCCTCCAACCTGTTTCCCTGCATCCACAGATGTTAGCACAACATAATATCCATTTCAAAATATATACCAGACTAAAGCACATCAATCAATTCAACCATTCAAGCAATTATTTAAATTTAATCATTTAAATTTAAATTATACTGAGTGAGATTAACTCACCTTTCGCTTTTGATTTGCAGTCTATTCCATCTTGACTTGTTTTCCATTGTTGTTTTCAGACCTTGTAAAAATATTAGATGTTCTATTAATATTCGATTCAATTAGAAGATTAAGTCCCCATTTGATAAATTAATTAACTCTATATTTTATTACCCTTAACAAAATTTAAATTTACTAATTATTTACTTTAAGCTAATACTTCCCTTTAATAATCTTTAATAGCTAAAATTTATTAAATAGGTAAATCGTACAATTTTATCACCAAATCCCTTACATAATTTTCTTCCAAAATCTTATATCGATTTCCCGTATATATATGTGCTTAAACTTTGGAACACTTAAAACTAAACGGTAAATATCATTTACTGAAAAATAGAATACTGAGTTATGTTATATATATATTTAACTGCATATATATATATATATATATATATATATATATATATATATATATATATATATATATATATATTTATCCCTATTTATAATTACAGTAAGACTTTAAATGCGTATATGTATATAGATTTATACTTATATCCCCTTTATTTTAATTTTTCCTTCCTGTACAAAATTTAAATCTCAACAGCAATTTATTAAACTTCAAAATTAAATTGCTTAAACTAAAGAATACCTTACCGCGTACCATACGTGCCCTGCCATCGAAAAAATCTCCCTCATCACTCGAAGAAGTCGCCAATGCCTTCACCTCTCCTCTACTTCGTCCCACCTGCGAGCCACCACGCACGAGCTTCCACACGCGAACACCTCCCCTCAACTTCGAATTCGAGCTCGCCAACGGTCGAACTCACGGCAACCAGACGAGCCTGCGACATCGTCTCCACACTCTACCAGCATCGCGATACCATTCTCGATCAAGACAAAAATCCAAACCCTAGTTTGCGAAGCCTACGCAGTGCTTGACTCGGCCTAACACGCGACTTCATTTCGTAAGCGTGCGCGAGGTCTCCTCCCCTCTAGCCTCAATTCAGATCGAGCTTCTAGAATTTAGGCTTGATTTGAGACCGAGTTTCCCAATCTTGCGTACACCGTCCCAAATCGCGAGCGTACAAACTGGATCGGCTCGAAGATTTGACAGTGTTTGAATTCGAATTTTTTTTTTATAGAAGTGAGTCTGAAAACGGAAGTAAGAAGGGGGAGAAGGCTTCGGTCTATAACTATTTTAATAAATTTTCTTCTGAACGAATTTGAGAGGGAATATACACGATCGACCATTGATTAGTTTCTGAATCTCGTTCGAATGATTGAGGATAAGGATGCGCGAATTGATTTAGAAAGGCTTGATTTTGGCTTCCAGGAGAAGGAAGGGGGAACAAGAATAGATGTTGTCGTACTTAAAACTGAGAAAGGGAGACAAGATTTGAGGGTTTGCAGAGATGGTGAATAAAAATTCGGCTGAAAGATGATAGGTTCATGAGAATATTTTATTTTAAATTTAAATCGATAATTATTGTCTAAGCGTTTTTATCTCGTATGATCACACATCAACTCAGATTACTACGAAATTTGAAATCCGTTAATAATTCAATATTACGGATCCAATGAGACTGGTTTCGCCAAATCCTGAGACTGTGCCTCGGAAGGTTATTTTTAAATTCAATTTAAAAAAATAAAATTTTAAAACTGAACAAACCACTGTTAATTTCAATTTTACAACTTCTATTATCTTCAGTGTTATCCGTATAAGTTTTTATAAGCCTTCACATTATTTTTAATAGGATTAAAATCCCAGGTTTCATACTTTATCCAATTCAAATTATTTAATTCAACAATTTAATTGTCAAATAAATTATGATATTCATAATTTAAGTTGATAATTAATCTTTAAATAATTAAAATCAATTAAATATTCCAATTTTAAATGTTTGAAAATTCCGGGTCGTCACATTCCTCCCCCCTTAAAAGAATTTCGTCCCCGAAATTACGAGTTAGGAAGAATGGTTCAAAACCCATTTACCTTTCCCAAAACCAAACAGTTTCTAACAATACAACATCTTACCAACTACCTATTTAACAGACTCATTATCATTCTTATTAACTTTCCAAACCTTCCCTAGTTTCAAACTATACTATTTCCTTAATCATTCGAGTTTCAATGTAAAACTAAATTTTGAATTATCAAAATTTTCTCAAAATTTTTCTAACTCCATAAATTCCCGAAATTTTTTGCCAGCGTCTCCTTTGCGTGGCTGACTCGGTACACCTACAAAATGGCTCTACGGCCTCCCAAATCCAAAAAGAAACCAAAAAGCCAAGTGGCTCAATCCAAATCCAAATCCCAACCAAATTCCATACCAAATTTAAATACATACCTTTTGTCGAGCATTTCAAATTTTATCCTTTCATATCAAATCCAATTCTCTTTTTCCCTTTATAATACCTACATACCTGCTTAGCACCAATATCCAAACACAATATTCCAAAACATTTTATTGACTTTCTCACAAAATGTCAACATCTATTCATTCCAATATTGACTTAAATTACATGGGTAGTATCAGTTTCCATTTAAGACTTCACCATTCCTTCTTAAGTTTAGTATAAGCATTTTATATACTTCTTTATTTATTTATTTTCATCTTACCATTTTAGTTTATATCCATTTCTATCCACAACGATTCTTTCATTTCCATACGAATTCAATTTATTTTCAACTCTAAACTTTAAATTTTATTTTTTTATTTATAACTAATTCATGTCCTTATTTTAATTAGTTTCATTTACTAACTTATTTCAATTTCCAATTTGAAATTCTTTTGTCGTTAACAAAATTTTCCAAATTTTCCAAAAATTTTCTAACTCCCAAAATTTCTGAGAAATTTTGGCAGAGTCTCCTCTGTATGGAGGAGCTTTTGCAATTTGACAAAAGATATAAATATATATACATCGACCCACACGGTCGGAAAAACCAAAAACGGTTCATATTTCCTATTTTAATTGCGTAGGCGTACCTTATTTAGCATTTTAAGCAAGCAGCTTATTATTTTTAACAAATAGCCCAACCAAATCCAGCCACACGGCTTCCAAGTACCTGTACTTACTCAATTTAAACATATAAGTGCCATATAAATGAAGTTTAACTACATTTCACTTGTTTACAATAGTTAAAACATATGAATTCTAATAGAAACTCATACCAAACATTTTTTTTCCGTAAGCAATTTATATAGTTTCCATGCTAATTCAACTGTTTCAATTAATTTATAAACCATTTTCATTCAATTTGAATGGTTTTCAGTCCATTCGTATGCAACTTCATCAATTTGATTGGTTTAAAACTCAATCGCTTACATTTAATTTATTTTTATGCAAACCGAGCTCATATTTAATTCAATTGATCTCAAAATCAATTTATTTTACTTCTATCAATTCATAGAATTTAATTACTTCCATTTATATCTAATAACAAATTATTCTATGCAATTGGACGAGATCTATGTGAATAAACAAGTATTTATGCTTTATAACCGATTTAAATTGATTTCAACTCAATTTACACTTAATTCTATTCCACTTTTAAATTTATTCACAATCCATATATTCTCATTTTCATTGCATTTCAAGTTTAAATCCATTCACTTCATTATTCAACAGGTTCCATTAAAACCATTAATACCTTAGGTTCATCTTTATTACCAATTATCCCTTTTATTCTAATCCATTCACAATCATTTATTTAGCTCGATGCATCCCATTTAAATTTCATTTACAATCCATTTATTTACATTTCATTCCATATTTGTTTATTCCAAACTATTTCATTTAGCTCGACGACAATCGAAGCTATTTCATTTAATAACCATTAACAACTTATTTAAACCACATTTCATTTGATACTTATTTATTCCATCATTTATTTATTCAATATAATTAGTTTATCCACGTTCACTTAAAACCATTCTAATAAACTTGAAACATTCTATCTTTCTTATTGTCTCAAGTTATTTCAATCCCTTAATAATGTAAATGGTTTACAATTATTTATTTAAGCATTTGCATTCCATTAAATATTATCGGCAACACACCGAATTTTATTTCAAATAATTTTTTTTACTTGATTTAAATCTAATCCACTATTATTAAACTTAATTCTAAGTTGAACGTAATTCAACTCATTTCCATTTTATTTTATTTTTTTGTTTTAGCTTAAGTTTATTCGCTCTAATTTTATACTTAAGCCCATTTTATTTTCAAGTAAATCCCCCTTTTTTTCTATTCTTAAGCCCATTTCATTTTGCAAAAACATTTCTCTTTTCAATTTGATTTGATTCTATCTCAATCCAATCTCATTTCAAACTACAAATTTATTTGATTAGTTATTATAAAAATTAACTTTCCAGATTTAACTCATTCAATTTATTACAATACCATTTCCAATTTATTTCCACTTATTCGGATTTTTTTTATATTTGCAATTCATACCATTACTATTCTAATCCATTTCATTTTTATTCTATTCTTTTCAAATTATAATTATTTTGTTAACACTTCGAGTCCAATTTTAATTAATAACTCAAGTTCTGATTCTATTATTCACCTTAAATTTACCATCCAATTTATTAACACACAATTCAGCTTCATTCTCAATTACTTTCACTTCATCAACAATTTTAATCAATTTTAATTTATAACTTGAGTTTATTTCCAACTTCATCATAAACTCACAATTCAATTTCATTAACTAATTTATTATCTAATTAGTTCTTCCCCAACTTATAATCCAGAACTTGATTTTAACCCCAAAATCTCTTCATTTAATTTTCCTTAGGTTCAAATTTAGTTTATAATTCAAGTTTGGATTTTCATTTTATTTTCTAACACATTAAACTATATTTATTTTGGGACTTTATATCTCACTATTTGATTTTATACGTCACAACTTATTATTTACACAATTCCATCCATTATAGGCTTGAATATATTATCCTTTTATTTAGCTCAAGCCTTATGCTCATTTATAACCAAGCATATTTTTATTTCTATGGATGTTTAATTCTCTTATATGTTGTTCCTATTCATTTATTCCAATTCTGATCCTTACCCAACTTATTTCCATTTAATCAAGTAAGAGTCTAATTCCATTTGATAACTCAATTGAATATTTTATTCCAATTCAATTTTATTTTAACTCGGATTTATTTAATCTCAATTCGATTGCAACTAAATTCGAATACAACTGGATATTATTTTCAGCTTATTCAATTTATTTTAATCCAGTTAAATTTTATTCTTCAATCCAAGTTAATTTCATTTTAACTTTTCACTTTAAATTTAAATTCCAACCTTCAAAGCTTATATTCCATTTCTGATTTAAAAATCATCTCAATTTATAAGCTTACAACCCATCTTATCAGGATTTTTTTTAACACCCGGCTTTGGTTTCAAATTATTTTGAAATCTTCAACATCTCAAATCACCATTCTCCAAAAAATTTAAACCAATTCTGGCTTTTATTTCCAACAAATTTCCCTTGAAATTTTCAAAAACAACTTGCTTTTCTAAACAAATCAATTTGGTAGCAATTCTTCACTTAGAAACTCGAAAATGAACATCGATGATGCTGCAGTCATCACCGAAGTTATTTTCCAGTGACTGAAGTGAATTCAATGCTATCCCACTTCCCAAAATTTAGTTGAAACAATTTCCTTTCAGAAATACCCCAAAAACAACAATATTACTATTTATCTTCAAAATATTTCCAAAATCTCCGGTGTTTTAACGTTTCAAATTTTATTTTAATTCCAATTCTAACTATAATGCATTTGTATAATTTATGCTTATACAAATTCCCATTTTATTTTAATTCAATTTATAAATTACATTTACAATTCATATTTATAAATTTCATTTCATAATTGGATTTGTCTTCTCAATCTTTGATTATCTTTACAATTTCTAATTAAATATTTCACTTAACAATGATAATACTTTAATATTATCATTTCTAACATCCAAGCAACCATATAATAGTTATATAGTTTACCAAAAACTTTCTTTATATCAAAAATATATTTTTGGGTAAAATTATTTCATTCACCCATATTGAAAACAATACCGTGTCGATTGTTCTATTCAAGTGTTTAGAAACCCTTTCGATACAGTTGTCCAGACTGTGCCGACGAAGGTTCATATGCCACTCAATAAACCAATCAACACAATATGAAAACAATTTATATTCACTAACAAATACGCACTCATATTTATTAATACGCTCAAACTCATTCTAGAGTACTTTAGACTCTATTTTATGAGTAATTCCCACCAGAGCCAAGGTTATCACCAACCTAAGCTCTGATACCAACTGTGACAGCCGGCAAATCCGATCCCCTTGAGTCAGCACTATTCTACAACAATCAACTCAAGTTGCGCAGAAATACGAACCATTTGGGTTTAAGAAGAAGAGGTAGGAGAAGAGAAAACAAAAATCAACGTCAGAATCTAACCATCGCAGCGGAATAAAATATAATAGATAATAAATAATCTTTACTCAAAATCAAATATATCAGTTTACATATATTACATCATCTGAGTACATCAATCACAGCTCACATCAATAACATACAATGGATACACAACAACTCAACACAGCGGTATATATATATATATATATATATATATATATATATATAAGTACGAGAATAAGTATCGTCATCCAGCTCGTCTCCTGAGCGTCACAGCATCGTATCCTGTATCCTATAATACTCGGTCTGACCCGAGCATTACAGTTAAATAACATCCGAGTCAGTCTGGAATACCAGCGTGAGAAAATCACACCCAATTGATTTTTAAAGTTTTCAAAAAAAAACCCTTTTAAAACAAAAGCATCTCGTAAGACCACGCCACAAATAAACATGTCGGGTTTTTACCTTACGATAGCTAAAACAATTTTTATAGAAATCCTCTGATATTATAGTAGGGTCTATATACAAGTACTTATAAAATAGCCGAAATTGTTACATTATTAAATTCCAGCTACTAGCCACAGAGTGGGTAATACAAACAAAACTCGTACAAGGCTCATAGGGAGAATGGATTTCCAACCAATGACTAGGCACTGGGGTATCACCTGTCACAGTACGGGGCCTAGATCACCGTACCGAGGATTACTCCCTCATCCCCTGCAACACAAGGCCGGAACCATTCCTTACTTAACAGTCCCGAACAAGATAAACCCCGTGGTTGGCGCGACCAACCACCCACTAAGCCGAAATATATAAGGGACATCTAGACAGAGGAATTATCTTGTCCTGCTTGGGCATGACCCACCTAACCTTGCTGCATATCCCCTGATTTTCAGTCATTCCCATTTGATGAGGCTTGAGGCTAAGCGTTACCTTTTAGAACGATTCACTTAGAATGCCCATCGCTCACCTGACGATGTTTCGCAAGCATTCATCCATACAAGTCCGTCCCGGGTTCGAACGGAACCGAAGGCACTACTCCTACTACATCCATTTTGGAAATATCCTCAGGATTAGTAGCGACTAGCCCTTGCACTTCACTGCTCCATCTTCGAATCCAAAACCGTTTACACGAAACGTACAACCAGATCGAAGTGGTTTTCGAGAATAAATCTCGATCCCGGTCTCTTCGAAACGATCAACGCATTTGTCCAATATTGATAGTCGGTTATTTAACTATCAATTAATATTCACACAACAACCATCAACCAATAAATAATTTTTCAAATTATTTATTAATCTCCAAAAATATCTTCATAAGATATATTTCTATTTTCAATCCCTTGAAAACAGTTTTCAAAACCATCTTTCTTCTGAATCAACTTTCCCACATATTTCTATCTCCTCTGAAATCACCAAGCACAAAACTAGATTTAAAATAATCTAAAACACTTTACTTAGAAATATATACTTTTAAAACATATAAATTAAAACTAATTTAATAATTTGTTAAAAATACATCTTATATGAATATTTGAAAATAAAGTTACTTAATAAAATATAAAACTAGATTTTCACTGTTGAAACAAAATGCTAAGTCACTCTTTAAATAGTTACTACTATAATAGATTTGAGAAAATACTTACTTTAAAATTTAAATATTAGAAATAATAAATTTTCCAAAACATACTTTTTAAAACAAATTTTAAAACTAAAACTATTAACTTATATTTAAAATTTGCTTTGAAAACGTACTTGGTTATCCAAGGAGAATCCCAACTTAAATCAATTTCCCTAATTGATTTCCAATTTATTCCCTTTTTATTTCAGAATCTATTAATTTCAGATTTCCTTTCCTGATTATGATTTAAAAATATTTTAACTAAAAAATTCTAATTTTTAGATTTCTCAATTACTTCTTTATTCTTTAAAATCAATTTAAACTTTGAATTTTATATAATTCTTTATTTCTTTAATTGATATAACTTAAGTTTACAATTTATCAATTTCATTTTATTCAAAAATCTATTTCTCTTCATACTTGAAGTTATTTATTATCATTTTCATATTACTTCTATTTCTTTTCAATTCATTCTTATTTTATTCAAGCTTTCTATACTTATTTCGCTCACAAATTTACTTCCTTTTAATTTCTTTTCAACAATCCAATTCATATATTTTGGTAATTCATTATACCCGAATATCCAATCAAACCATAACATTCAATATTACAATATAACTCGTCATAGGAAATCAAATAATCATAACGGAGAATATTGAATAATTTAAATAAATGTGAGGGGTCCAGTTGGATCCCTCCAACCTGTTTCCCTGCATCCACAGATGTTAGCACAACATAATATCCATTTCAAAATATATACCAGACTAAAGCACATCAATCAATTCAACCATTCAAGCAATTATTTAAATTTAATCATTTAAATCTAAATTATACTGAGTGAGATTAACTCACCTTTCGCTTTTGATTTGCAGTCTATTCCATCTTGACTTGTTTTCCATTGTTGTTTTCAGACCTTGTAAAAATATTAGATGTTCTATTAATATTCGATTCAATTAGAAGATTAAGTCCCCATTTGATAAATTAATTAACTCTATATTTTATTACCCTTAACAAAATTTAAATTTACTAATTATCTACTTTAAGCTAATACTTCCCTTTAATAATCTTTAATAGCTAAAATTTATTAAATAGGTAAATCGTACAATTTTATCACCAAATCCCTTACATAATTTTCTTCCAAAATCTTATATCGATTTCCCGTATATATATGTGCTTAAACTTTGGAACACTTAAAACTAAACGGTAAATATCATTTACTGAAAAATAGAATACTGAGTTATGTTATATATATATTTAACTGCATATATATATATATATATATATATTTATCCCTATTTATAATTACAGTAAGACTTTAAATGCGTATATGTATATAGATTTATACTTATATCCCCTTTATTTTAATTTTTCCTTCCTGTACAAAATTTAAATCTCAACAGCAATTTATTAAACTTCAAAATTAAATTGCTTAAACTAAAGAATACCTTACCGCGTACCATACGTGCCCTGCCATCGAACAAATCTCCCTCATCACTCGAAGAAGTCGCCAATGCCTTCACCTCTCCTCTACTTCGTCCCACCTGCGAGCCACCACGCACGAACTTCCACACGCGAACACCTCCCCTCAACTTCGAATTCGAGCTCGCCAACGGTCGAACTCGCGGCAACCAGACGAGCCTGCGACATCGTCTCCGCCCTCTACCAGCATCGCGATACCATTCTCGATCAAGACAAAAATCCAAACCCTAGTTTGCGAAGCCTACGCAGTGCTTGACTCGGCCTAACACGCGACTTCATTTCGTAAGCGTGCGCGAGGTCTCCTCCCCTCTAGCCTCAATTCAGATCGAGCTTCTAGGATTTAGGCTTGATTCGAGACCGAGTTTCCCAATCTCGCGTACACCGTCCCAAATCGCGAGCGTACAAACTGGATCGGCTCGAAGATTTGACAGTGTTCGAATTCAAATTTTTTTTTTATAGAAGTGAATCTGAAAACGAAAGTAAGAAGGGGGAGAAGGCTTCGATCTATAACTATTTTAATAAATTTTCTTCTGAACGAATTTGAGAGGGAATATACACGATCGGCCATTGATTAGTTTCTGAATCTCGTTCGAATAACTGAGGATAAGGATGCACGAATTGATTTAGAAAGGCTTGATTTTGGCTTCTAGGAGAAGGAAGGGGGAACAAGAATAGATGTTGTCGTACTTAAAACCGAAAAAGGGAGACAAGATTTGAGGGTTTGCAGAGATGGTGAATAAAAATTTGGCTGAAAGATGATAGGTTCATGAGAATATTTTATTTTAAATTTAGATCGATAATTATTGTCTAAGCGTTTTTATCTCGTACGATCACACATCAACTCAGATTACTACGAAATTTGAAATCCGTTAATAATTCAATATTACGGATCCAATGAGACTGGTTTCGCCAAATCCTGAGACTGTGTCTTGGAAGGTTATTTTTAAATTCAATTTAAAAAATAAAATTTTAAAACTGAACAAACCACTGTTAATTTCAATTTTACAACTTCTATTATCTTCAGTGTTATCCGTATAATTCACATTATTTTTAATAGGCTTAAAATCCCAGGTTTCATACTTTATCCAATTCAGATTATTTAATTCAACAATTTAATTGTCAAATAAATTATGATATTCGTAATTTAAGTTGATAATTAATCTTTAAATAATTAAAATCAATTAAATATTCCAATTTTAAATGTTTGAAAATTCTGGGTCGTCACAAGTCATCTTCCTAAGTTGCTTTGCTGGAGCTCCGTCTTTGACTGTAAAGCGGCTTTTATGCAAAACATACCTCAAATAACTTGTATACCTCTCCATCTTTTCCATCTCTTCGCAGCCAGATGAGGTCCACCAATAATTGTATTATTAGCCAATCTTTTTCCAAGCTACCTATGTTCATCATCACAAGATCTAACTTGGCCCCGTCGAAATGACTATCCTTGGGGTGAGTATTCCTTGCCCACCATCCTACGATGCTTTGACACATTGTTACAACTTCTTCTTTCTAATCAAATCTTCTATCACATCATGCAAGTATCTATATTATTTCTGTTATGAATATCGAGTTGGTGAAAATGGCAGTATGTTCAGTCCTTTTCTCTTTCTCCATTGATTTCCTCGAAGGCGGTTTCTTGTAATATTTTCCACTTTGCATTACAAGGTATATATTGTCAACCATGTTGTTCAATGGCGTATAATTTTCAGAAATCTTGGATGCTTCTTGGAGATTAATCTTTGGCCTCCGCTTCCTTGATTATTTCGTTTCTTATTACTCCCTTTGTTCTCTATATTCATGTTCACATTGTAAGAATTCACCCCAGTTTGCTTCATTATTACTCTAAACTACTTCATTTGAATGTCCACCATCGACTTTCCCGGTGGTCATACTTGCCTTCTCCAAGGGCAAGAATTGGTTGGCCTTTCTGTTAAAAAACATCCATAATCGGTTGGGGTTTCATTTTCAACCTTCTTCCAAAATCAATATCTGGATGTATGCTGATCGAAGACATCAATATTATGACTTCCTTAGAGTTACTCACCTCCGCCACTACCGTGTTACGGCTCTAAAAGTCCTTCAATGATTCTCCTGTACTCTGGAAAGGTTTAATAACGAATTATATCCTTCAAACGAGTAGTGTTCGAGAGAAACTACTCAACAAACTTTCTTTCCAATTGATTAATGATGATATGGATCTCGGTGGAAGTCGAGTGTACCATATCATCACCACACCTTTAAGGAAAGTGGGGAAACACTGACACCTAATGGCATCCATTTCCCCAACCGTATCCATGTACCATTCATATTCCAATAAGTGTTGTCATGAATTTATCGTTTTTCTATAGGATGGCATCACCGACATTGTGAACCTTCAGGAGTACCTCTTGCACAATATCTATTTGGTGAAAGGGTTTCTACTAAGAGATTATCCCCGCTCATCGTTGTTTCTATGCTGGTTTTCGCTCACCAATTTATTCACCATAACCGCCAATGACTCTGGCCTTATTTGATCTACTAGATAGCGATAATCATGGCCCTTCACAAATGTTTGGCCCTGCAAACGGTCTCCTTTAGTTCCATGGTACCTGGGTTCTCCTGTCTCTAGGGGAACCGTTCGTCAAGTTGGTCTGTTTCTATGATTTCTACACAATGGATCAACAGAAGCCATTTGAGTCTCAATAGTTTAGCTATCAGCAACAATATCACCTTCACCGCCAACATCGTCATCCAAACCAACAATATCTCCAGCAACCAATTCGTGAGTGTAAGGTATGATACCGATCCTTGAAGATGGATCGGTATAGATCCATGCTCTTGCATTCTAAGCATTGTCTAACTTGCTTTTCGAAGTCCCAACTTTTTTTTCTTCATTTTATGTTTCCATCTCCGTGTTTCCCGTTGAATGATGAGGAATTATCTCTATCTGTTGAATCATAAGATAACATCTCTCTTCTATTCCTTCTACAACTATGAGTTAACTAGTTCAGCACGTTAAGACTTTCCTTCATCTACTTCCTTAATCCATCCCGACTTTCTTGCATCCTATAATTCATCACCCTATACATTTCAACCCATGTTATCATAGATAATGGCTTTGTATTTTAGAAGCATTAGGTTGAGTGGCTTCTTCAACATATTGGGAACCACTGTTATCAACATCTTTAGTAGTCTTCGAGGTGGCAGAATTTCTCTAGTGTTTCGTGGAGCCATTTTTTCGATTAATCTTATGATAGATTTTGCCGAAAACTAAATATTCATAGATTACAAGAACAATACTGATGGATCTACCTGATGGACTAGAGCAATCCAAAAGTAGAAAAAAGGTCCAAATAGCCTAAGATTGATTCACTGCAGTGAAAGCACCAAAATATTTATGCAAAAAGTTGGCACAAACACCTAATGATTAATGGAAGAGAATAAAATAAAGAAAATAAATTAAAAATGGGGATAAAAGAGAATGCACAACAATTATAGTGGTTCAGCAATCAAAGGCCTATGTCCACTTTCTTTATATTTCTATTGAGTTTTACGAGTTAATCTTATGGATCGGTAGCCATGGATTAGTGATGATCCATGAAATTATAGAGAAAGTAAATAAATTTGTTAAACGAGCCCAAAAGTCCCTTAAACATTTCCCCTCCTCCTCTGTTTATAGTTGTACGTTAAAGAAATTCTCTACCTTACGTTCTTGCCTATGTTTCCCACGCCCAAGAAAGGTTAAACTTAAATGATCGTGCCCAACTCATTTATGTTCAAGGATCGGTGCTGAACCATGCCCATGGATCGATATCAATCCATAAGATTGCTCTATGAACCTTATTTAATCTCTCATTGGTGTTTGGTTGACTTGTATCCTTAATTTTGGCGATTGTTTGCATCGACAGGGGTTGGATTGAGTGAATTCCTTGGTTCAAAGGTTCGACAAAAGCACTTGACTTATCCGTCTATTGTTTTGGTTAAGGATTATGAGCGAACCATCATCTACACTATGCATCAACTGATATTTTATATGGCCTTCTATGGGATGAATTTTGGCATGGATTTGGGCAAGAGTTGGGCATCGGTACCGATCTAGAGTCATGGGTCAGTACCGATCCATGACTTCACTTGTTTTTTGGGCTTTGGATCTTGCACTTGGAATAGGAATTTTGTTTGAGCTATTCTCAAGGTTCTTAACTTTGCTTCTTAGTTTCGCTTGACATTTGAGTTTGGAAGTTATCGCTTTGGATTCCTGCTCGGTTATTCTCCAGTTTGACCGATCTAGTTCATCTGAATATCGCTTGATCACAAGGCTGGATAATGATAAACAATTCTACTATATTTCATAAATACACGAGAATACCACAAACCATTATTAAGTGACCATAATTTGGATTTTATATTTTCTTCAAATAAATAAACGAATCATAACATTACAGACAACATAATATATATGATAATACATATTGTCAATGCATTAGGAATCTATCTTACACGTTCCTTATTAATCATTTTAATAAGATGTTTCTGCATATCATTTGGGACAGTCCTAATATCGTTAATACTCACTATAGAAGACACCATTTGCAAATCCCACATTGAGTTCTAAAAACAACTAAAAGCTTATTTTAATGCAAGTACATCTTTAGCACCAACAACTTGTTGTTTTCTCATGTTTAGAAATATCAATATACCTTCAACATTCTTTCTTATGGACACAAGCTTCCTCTGCATTTTAACCGAAATCAAATTATTTGATATTTCTATCAAAATACTTGTTCGATTTAGATGCTTGTTAAACAATAATTTTGCATCGGTTTTGGATCATATCCAAAACCTACAAACTCAATATTGCTTCCATAAACTTCGGGACGCTTCAGTTGTTATATGCAAACAGTCTAGTCTAAATCTTTATTTATAATTTTCTGTTTCAATACATATGTACCAATACACAAAGTCATACTAGATGATAAATTTGTGAGTAAATCCGAATCAACTTGAGCATGTCGAATGGTGAATTTGTTATGCTAATTTCAACAGTTGAAATTCACGATGTCATTCTTATTAATGCAGCTCACTCTATTGCGACTGCATTTTTTCTCCTAAAGACACATTTATGATCGATGGATCATATCTCTTCAGTTACAATAATCAAAACCATATTTTGATAATGCACTTGGAATCTCTTTCAGATTTGTGCATCATACCATATCATAAAGTCAATACTCGTAATGGCTTAATTAAACAACCGAGGATTACTTATTCTTGACATTGACAAGAAACTCATAATTTCTCTTTGACATTCAAGAATACTCATTTGACATTCTAATGTGTTGTTCTTGTTTAGATTCGGCTAATTTTATTTCAACCCTTGCAATCAATTTTTACCTTGGATCATATCCATATCCAATTTACTACCAATAATTTATCAAAGAAATTACTTCGCTACGAAGTTGGAAATAACAGTTGCTTCTTAGTGCAAATCAAAATGGGCATTCATAACATTTTATGAATTGCCTTATATAAGATTGATTTGTTATTAGTTCACAATAATTAAGTTCACAACATAAATTAGTCAATCTATGACCATTGATTCCAAACTTCTTTTGGTGTGATTCACACAAGATCCTTTACATATAGTTATCACGTGTAGTTTTTCGACTCACATAACCCTCCAACTACTTGGTTTAGGACATGGTGGGGTTTCTTATAACCCTTATTTTTTATGATTTTTTAAACTATTGTTTGGATGATATTAATTTTAACCTTGTGCACAACTCTTGAGTACACACCTTACAGAAAGAATTTAACTCAACTTCACTCAATATTAATCGTGCTTTGTCCTACAAAGTTTGATTACTTCTCATCAATACATCATTATATATTATGAGGGGCTGCTCTTGAGACAGAATCTATAGTATGTTTGGAACTCTTTCCATTATACTTATCCGTTCGATCAATTCGAATCATTTTCTTGCATGTTAATTATTTACTTCCATTGCATATTCTATAAACTTATCATTGGCATGCTTCATATGTATCAAATACACATACTCATGTTTATGATAATTCATCGGTGAATACAACAAAGTACATGGAACCATTTTGGTATTATCATATTTGTGATTTCATACATCTACATGTATCAATCCGAATAGTTCATTAACCATTTTGACTCTCCCACTGAATGTGCGCTATGCCCTTTAATTGTCTAAGATATTATTAACTAGTATCATATGATTTATAATCATATAAAAATTATTTCTCAAAACCACGGCTTAATCTATAGTTGCAAAATAATTTTAGATATGTTAGTGTTTTCTAATGCATCACTTTTGGTATGAAAACAAATACACATTATAGTTTTATTTCATTATGAATATTCATAATATTCTCATTGAAATAAAACAATGTTTATTCTTCCGTCAACAATGAAAAACAGATATTATTTCCTAAATAATGTATGGCACATTTACGAAAACAATTTTCATAACTTGATGCATTCAATAAGTGCTATGTGGCATTCTTCCACTATTTTTTCCACTACTATAATGCATACTAAATATGAAGGTCCATCATTCACTTAATATAGAATATTTATTTCATATAGGCAACTAGTTTAAAGTGGGGAATTCTTTAATCAATTATCTTGAACTCAAAGAAATAAATCTAATAGAAAACGATTTTCTATATGAAAATACATTTTGAAATAGAAATCATATTTCTTATTCCATTGTCAAGTATCAATTATAATTTACAATTTTTGTTTTTGATGTTTCTTTATGAAGCAGAAGTTGCGATTCATTTGCTTCATTCCAACTGTACCTTAAATCACGTCTACTTTTGTATGTTCATTTTCCTTTTTAAATGATCAAACCATTCAAAGGAAAAAAAACCTTACTACAATACCATAATGAACTATTTACAAAAATGCATTCAATCATCCTTAACATTTAAGGACATTAATTATGTTGCACTTTACATAAACTATTCAAAACTAACATTTCAACAATCGAGTTCTTTGATCCTTTCTATAGCTTTGGTTTAGTGTTACATTTAACTCAATATGATCTTCATTGCAATCAATCAAATTGACTACTCGATCTTATATTATAGTTTATTTGCTTACTTCGAATGAACTAATTTTACTAAAGTATCGTACATTACAAACTATGATCATTCACCATATAAAACTTGTATGTGAGAATATATGGATCAAATATCTATAGTCTTGTATTAGTTTAGAGTTTGAAACTCATAATATGCAATACATGGTCTCGACCAAATATATACGTAAGCGACCAAATCACAAAAGTATTTAGTAGTTGTAAAATTAGGCGCTTACATGGGTATTGAAACATTAACATGCATATGTTATATTTCTATTTGTTAATTTTTAACTCGGTTTCTTTGTATATTTTATATAATAATTTTTTTATCATATATATTAATTGGATAAATTTATCAGTATAGATTATTATATAGCAAATGTTCTTACAATATTAGAAGGGTTAAATGTCACCATTTTATTTTTCTAATAAGTATCATACTAGATTTTTTTTATTTCTCACAACCATAAGAGAAAACAAAGAAATCGTTCGATTTCTCTAGCGGGTGTTAGGACTCATATGCCTTAGGATTTTGATCTTAAGGAAAGCTCAAAAAATCATAGGCCCACGTATGATGGATGTAAAGGCCCGAAAATCCGTATTCCTTTGAGCTGGCAACATTCCACAACAATCCAGCCAAAGAGGAACAAACTTACGAGTCTTTAAGGTTAAAGAAGAAGAAAAGGGTAAAAGAAGAGAGAAAGAAAAAGAAAACAACAAAACAGAAAGAAACAACAGAACAATATCAGAATCTCACAATCGCAGCGAAACAACATATAATAGATAAATGAATAATCTTTAAACAAAGAACTATATCAGTTATTACATTACATCATATTACATTACATCACATCATCATAGTCTATAACAACAACAACAACAAACAGCGGAAAAGGAATACTATATACTAGTGAATACGCCACGCCATCCAGCTTGCCTCCAGCAACTCCTGAATTGAATATCCTGATAAACCTGACTCTTGACTGCCCGTGTGGAAATTGGTGGGCACCCAGAGTCTAGGAAGGAAACAATAAACTCCAGGTCAGTCATGGGACCGGTGTGAGAACTTAAAACAGTTTATCTTTAAAACAAACAACAGGAATATCTTAAAATAGATTCGCAATGCTTTTTGGAAAATGAGACTACCATAAGGCCTTCCTCACACACACACAATGCAAACGCAGAATCGGAGGAGATTTCTCCTTATGATAGTCAAAGATGTTTGATACGCATTAAAAAGAAACATTTGATATTATTACTAGTGCATAGTGTAGGAAAAATCATTTCGAAAGTAAAGATATAAATCTTAGCCAACATACGACCATTATCGTATGCCTACTATAGCTACCATGTTCAATAGCAGGTTACCGCCACATTCCATGGCAGGTTATACAACGAAAACCGTATAGGATTTGTATTGTTTCTTTGGATTTCCAACAAATGGTCAGGCCAAGGAACTTCCCATTGCCACATGGGTATGCGTCTAGAAAGACAACCCGAGAACCTAACGTTACGGTTAGATCTCTACCAACACAAGGCCGGGTTACCGTTTAAACTGGGTAACTACTGACACGAATATGTCATTCCCCGATCGTAACCGATCTATATCCGAGGATCCTCGATTCCAACAACCACAAAGTAATAAATTTGCAGCAACAACATAGGTTAAGTATCTCGGCTCCATACCATGATACCACCTCTATCCAGAAGGAATGACATACACTAAAGGGGCGCTACCACCTAATAACCTTTCTGCATTCTTCCTATTTTGACCATTTCCGAGGTGTGAGGTCCGACGAAGTCTCGTCCACAAAGCCACGCTTTATACAGCTCGTCCACAAAGCCACACTTTATACAAAAGCTGTGCTTTGATCATCAAATGCTCAACAACACTTCGTATGCCATATTACCAATTTTGGGAATGTATCACTAGTAACCATCAACTACATAACCTCTGAGCTCGTACGTCTCAGAGAAGGGTGTTAAGCTAATAGAATAAATTCTCCGCCACCAACAGAAATATATTTGATAGAAACCAGCTTTACATCTCAAATTGTAATGTCAGACACACATCCATACAAGTCCGTTCCGGGATCGAACGGAACCGAAGGCACTTCCAAAGAAGCCCTTGCAATCCGGATATTCACTAATCACGACCGGACTTCCCGTCACTAAGGGTGATAAAACCTCTATATCAAAGATCATCCGATGCAGTCATTCGACGGTAATCCTTCCGTTTTCAAAAATATCCGGTCTTCAACACTGGTCATCAAATGCAATCCATAACGACGTATCACATATTCAGAATGGGTTATACGACCCCAAGGTCCTTTCCCCGCTAACCCGAATAGTGAGCGCTTATTTTGAAAATAAGTGTGGCATTCAAATTCAAGCAAATCACAACAAATACCTATTTAAAGGTAAATATTGATAGTCGGTTATTTAACTATCAATGGACTTGCACAACATCACCAAGTTTCAAATAATTTCCCAAATTATTTATTTTCCAAAAATATCCATACTAGACATATATATTTCCACATTTCAACCATTTGAAAACGAATTTTCAAATCGTTTCCCTACACGGGATATATTCACAAATCTTTATTCATTTTCATTCAAAATGGTTCATTTTAACCCATTAAATAAATCCTTACCGATTTACTTCACATTTACGTTCCAAATCCGTAAATTTATTTCCATACTTCAAAAATAAATCAACGTTTATTTTTTAAATAAATTCCCCTTTCTTTTATAAATTCCATAGTGAATTTACAATTCCAAAATATCTATGAATATACGATTTCCAAATCGATTTCTAATATTCATTTTCAATTTATCTTTAAAAGATAAAATCTCAAAATATTCACTTTATATTGGAAAACATTTCCATACTTATTTAATAATAAGTAATTCACAAATCCATTTATTTTCAACACTTGGAAAATATTCAATATACTTAAATCAAAATTAAGTATATATTTCATTCTTTAAAGAAAACATTCTCTTAACACATTTATTTGGGTCAAAACGAATGTTGTGTAAAACATCGTTACGACGACCCAAAATCACTAGTATAGGGATTCGAAATTAAAATAGATATATAAATCCCAATACTATAAAAAAAACATTTCCTTTCGGAAATCATTTACTACAACAACAGTGTTATAGTCCACTATTTCCTTCTATTTCTCGAAAACGTCTATTTCAACAATGAATGTTGAAATCTATGGTTTCGACACTTAATGCATTTTAAAACAACTTCAAATCGTTTTAATTCTATTTAAAATATCACTTCCCCAAAAAACTTTAATATATTATTCACTGTCCCAAAATCGTGAATATTCTTCGTTAACCAAATTCAACATTTTTTTTCTACCCATTTTGTTTAAAGGATTATCCACCGTCCAAAATCGTGAATATATCTCCTTTACAAATCTAAAATAATTGACTTATCAAAATAAGTTGGTTTCGGATTTATAAAACAACGTTTATAAATTCCCATTTATATTTTATAAAGACTTCAAATTACAAAATTTTAAAATCTTACTACTTATAAAATTCCATTTATAACCTCATTTTCAGCATTAACAAAGCTCCTTTTATAATTCCATTATTTCGATTTATAAAATATATATTTTATAAATCTCATCTATAAACCATTTATACTTATTCGAAAATCTCAATTAAAATGCTAAAATCCGATTTATAAGTTAATTACTTATAAATCTTTTATTTTACAAAAATCTATTCATTTTATAATTTCACAATTTATAAATCGATAAATTTCATTTACTTATGAAATCCATTTATACTTCATTTTAACACTTAATAAAACTCATTTTATAATTCCTATATTTTTAATTTATAAATATAAATGTTATAAATCTTTTATATAAACCGTTTATAATAATTCAAAAATCCCAATTTAAACTATTTTATAAATTTATCAACTACGTATTTCAAAAATCACATTTCGGTTATATTTCACAAAAATCATAAATCTTTATAATATTAAATTTTATAACGTTAATTTATTTGAAATGAATCAATTCAAAAATTTAATAAAACGTTTACTTTCAAAAATCACTTTAAAACCCTTTTTAAATTTGAAAATCACCACTTTAAAATCTTTTTATAATTCCAACATTGGTCCAATGATGCAACACACCAAATAGTCAATCACGACAACAAAGACATCATATATCAGTATATGATAATCAACAAATATCACAATATCTGTAATCAAATAAATACTGGTGAGGAATCCAATTGGATCCCTCCAACCTATTTCCCTGCATCCACAAATGTTAGCACAATACCAATTCCGTTCCAATACGGAATATCGCGGTATATAGGATTTATAAAATATTATCCGCTATTATACGGCGCAATAGGGTCTCATCCGCTATATAATGTGGGAAAATCAACTCAAAGTACATATATAATACCAATTCCAATCAAGTTGGAATTATCGCGGTATATGTTTTTAATAAATAACATCCGCTTAATATACGGCGTATAATGTCTATTTAACACAATAGATAACAATTTATCATCCAATCACACAATCAAGCAATTTTAAATCTAACTATTTAAAATTAAAATCGAAACAATTCGATTGAGTGAGAAGTTCTCACCTTGGGTTTCCGATAACAGTCGTAGCGTTTTATTTCGAATAAAATTAAACGTGCGTTTAATTTTACCCGAAATTTTAACTAGCTCCAAACGACTCCAAACCAGCTCCATTGCGTAGTGCTCGACAAAACGAACCGTCGCAATTCATTTCGTGCAATTCCGACCTCGTATGAGAAACTTACATCATTTTAAAGTTTACACGATTTAAATTATAATAATTCTACTAATTTCTTTTTTTTAATTATAACCTAATTCAATCTCTGCCGTTGGATCCTTTTGCTCAACATCAGGACGTTCGGCCCCTTCTTCTTCCCTCCCAGGTTTCTCACGTACGCAACTACCCATAGTCGCCATCTAGGGTTCGAATTTCGTGACCAACACCATCGCTTCCACAACGATCGGCCACCACTGCTGGAAAGCCCCCACACGACTCCACCTTCGTCCGTGATATAGGCGAGCTCGGTCGAGCCTAGGTCTTGAAAAACGTGGTTGAACATGGCCCCTTCAATCACGAATTGTCGTTGATTCGCCTCACCAAATTTGATCATCACCGTTGGTTATGTAGATCTCGTGATGAGCTTCAACTTTGCGGTTGGAAGTTTGTTGTAATTGCTTACGGATTTGAAGATTTTGAGGGAGAAAGATCTGATGATTTCGGCCATTAAAAGATAGAGGTGGGGGTTAATGATAGAACTAGGGTTTTGGAGCAAAAAGAAAAGAGGTAGGTCCTTTTATTGAAAATTGCCCAAAACACTATTCATCCCGAATTTTCCAAACTCCAAACTCCAAACAAAGCATGCCACCTGGCGATTCTAAGATTTACCCCACGTTCCGAATACAATGGAACGTATTTCGGAGGCTAATTCGATCATCTGTGCGAGTTACGGCAATAAACGATCGATTTTAAATTAAACCGATTAAACGAATTTTCTATGCGTTTTAGCTTGCCCCGGACAAACGGTAAATCCGATTGACACGAAATTTGAAACCATATAATAAGTTAATATTACAGATCCGATGAAACTAGTTTCGTCGAAATCCGAGACTGTTTGAAAAATGGCCATTTTAACTCGTCAATTAAATATTAAAATATTCAATTTTCACAAATTAACTTTAAATTCGATTTTAAAAGTTCTCTAACATCATTCTAACTCCAATATGATTAAATAAAATTTTACAAATCAATTTTAATCATATTTAGCCCAATTTCCAATTATTTCTGTAATTTCAAATATTAAATTATCGATTTAATTATCCAACTAAATCCAGATATTCGAAAAATAAATTATTTGACTTATAAATTTCACTTGTTAATATTTAAAATCAATTAAATATACAAATTTTAAATTAACAAAAATTCTGGGTCGTTACAAATTTCCCCCTTAAAAGAATTTCGTCCTCGAAATTACCAAGTAAGAAAAAGTTACAGAATCCATTAACTTTCCAAAACAAACCATTCAAATTGGATTTTTCAAATCTCTTAAGTGTTTAACTTTTCCAAAATTCATGGTTAAACCTCTTACAAAATCTTTACTAAGTTTCCAAATTCAAACTTAGTTTTCAAAAATTTCCCAATTTTCTCAAAAATATTCTAACGCCTTAAATTTTCGAAAAAATTTGCCAGAGTCTCCTTTGCGCGGCTCGATCCGAAAAAAAAATTACAGTATATATATCACAAATATACATCTCATCAAGTGACGAGGCATCCCGTAGGGAAAAAAGTGTAAAAGTATGATATTTAATCCGAGATATGTACCTTATTTATTATTAGCGAGCGTATACGACTAATATAGCGCGAAAGCGAGCTCCAAATGCGAAGCAAGCGCAATCCGCACCTACTAAACACTCAACAAACCATGATAAACATGCATATATGAAAATAATATCAATATACAACATATAGCAACATAACAACTACATGTGCCAACATAGCAAATGCCACAAAAGCAACAAATCCAACCATCATCCAACTAGCATTTAACTAACATCCATAACCAAATCAATTACATAGCTTTTAATTCCAGTAATTCAATTTCATTAACACTTAATGAATTTTACACAATCAACTAACAAGCAAATAACAACCAATGTTTATTCAACATAACCAAATTTATTCAATTTACATTCAATTTGGTTCAACACTCTTAATTCCAATTGGTTGATATTAAATTGACTTCCATTCAATTTATTCAATTTCTCAACTTCATTAGCTTCTAATGAATTAACACTTTCATCCATTATCTCATATCAATTTTATTTACATTCAATTGATTAATATTCAATTCATTAGTTCAATTCAATTACTAATTCTTTTAACAATATAAAGTTGAATTTCATTTATATAACTCAAGTTCAAATTCTTAATGACTTCATTTCATTAATTCCCTTATTAATTTACTTCGACACCAAAATCAACTTTATTCAACATTATTTAAGTTATATTTCATTTAAACATCATTCTTTCAACTTCACTTAAATTTCCACTTATAAATTCAATTCAGATTCCAATTCCAGTTCTATTTACTTACCAATTCGAAATGGATTTCAATTTCATTTCCTTGCACTTGCAAATTTTACTTATTCATTCACAATTTATTTTCCAACTTAATAATTGTATTCCAATCCTTTTATATAACATTCCAGAGTCTTTTCAATCTTTTAAAACCATTTTTGAAACCAATTCAATTTATCTTTTGAATTTCCAAAACCAAATCCAAATTTTCCAAACAACTTTCATTTAAAACAATTTGGCAGCAATTCCTCTTTTGGAAACCCAAAAATGAACACCAACGATGCCGCGATCATCATCGGAATTATTTTCCAGTGACCAAAAAGAGTTTAGAGCTTTAATTCCTCCAAAACAATTTTCCAAAATATAAAATCCTTTCAAAACACTTCTCTGGAATTTTATTTTCAGATTGTAAATCACATTCACAAACCTTTTGCTTATATAATTTCACTCCTTATATATAAGATTATTTCACAAGTGTAAATCATTTTAATTATAACTTCATACTTATAATTCTTCGCTTATACAATTATTCTTTTACAACATTGTTTTTATTTAACTTATTCAACAACCAAATAATCAATTCATATACACTTTAATAATTCTGAAAAATTATTCCTTTATATATAAAATATAATCGAGGTAAAATTGTTTCATTTACCCAATTTAAAATGATACTATGTCGGTTTATCTCGTTTAAGAGTTTAGAAACCCCTATCGATAATATAGCGTCCCATCTACCGACCAGAATTCACAAACAGCTCAACGGATAAGCAAACACAATATAAAACAATTTATATTCACTAACAAATATGCACTCGTAGCTATTGTTACACTCACACTCATTCTAGAGTACTACTGACTCCATCTCTAATGAGTAATTCCCAATAGAGCTAAGGTTGTCGCTTAACCATAAGCTCTGATACCAAATGTAAAGGCCCGAAAATCCGTACTCCTTTGAACTGGCAACATTCCACAACAATCCAGCCAAAGAGGAACAAACTTACGAGTCTTTAGGGTTAAAGAAGAAGAAAAGGGTAGAAGAAGAGAGAAAGAAAAAGAAAACAACAGAACAGAAAGAAATAACAGAACAATATCAGAATCTCACAATCGCCGCGGAACAACATATAATAGATAAATGAATAATCTTTAAACAAAGAACTATATTAGTTATTACATTACATCATATTACATTACATCACATCATCAGAGTGTATAACAACAACAACAACAACAACAAACAGCGGAAATGAAATACTATATACTAGTGAATACGCCACGCCATCCAGCTTGCCTCCAGCAACTCCGGAATTCCAGAATATCCAGATAAACCCGACTCTTGACTGCCCGTGTGGAAATTGGTGGGCACCCAGAGTTTAGGAAGGAAACAATAAACTCCAGGTCAGTCATGGGACTGGTGTGAGAACTTAAAATAGTTTATCTTTAAAACAAACAACAGGAATATTTTAAAATAGATTCGCAATGCTTTTTGGAAAATGAGACTACCATAAGGCTTCCCGCACACACACACAATGCAAACGCAGAATCGGAGGAGATTTCTCCTTATGATAGTCAAAGATGCTTGATACACATTAAAAAGAAACATTTGATATTATTACTAGTGCATAGTGTACGAAAAATCATTTCGAAAGTAAAGATATAAATCTTAGCCAACATACGACCATTATCGTATGCCTACTATAGCTACCATGTTCAATAGCAGGTTACTGCCACATTCCATGGCAGGTTATACAACTAAAACCGTACAGGGTTCGTATTGTTTCTTTGGATTTCCAACAAATGGTCAAGCCAAGGAACTTCCCATTGCCACATGGGTACGCCTCTGGAAAGACGACCCGAGAACCTAACGTTACGGTTAGATCTCTGCCAACACAAGGCCGGGTTACCCTTCAAACTGAGTAACTACTGACACGAATATGTCATTCCCGGATCGTAACCGATCTATATCCGAGGATCCTCGATTCCAACAACCACAAAGTAACAAAATTTGCAGCAACAACATAGGTTAAGTATCTGGGCTCCATACCATGATACCACCTCTATCCAGAATGAATGACATACACTAAAGGGGCGCTACCCCCTAATAACCTTTCTGCATTCTTCCTGTTTTGACCATTTCTGGGGTGTGAGGTCCGACGAAGTCTCGTCCACAAAGCCACGCTTTATACAAAAGCTGTGCTTTGATCATCAAATGCTCAACAGCACTTCATATGCCACATTACCAATTTTGGGAATGTATCACTAGTAACCATCAACTACATAACCGCTGAGCTTGTACGTCTCAGAGAAGGGTGTTAAGCTAAGAGAATAAATTCTCCGCCACCAACAGAAATATATTTGATAGAAACCAGCTTTACATCTCAAATTGTAATGTCAGACACACACATCCATACAAGTCCATTCCGGGATCGAACGGAACCGAAGGCAGTTCCAAAGAAGCCCATGCAATCCGGATATTCACTAATCACGACCGGACTTCCCGTCACTAAGGGTGATAAAACCTCTACATCGCAGATCAGCCGATGCAGAGTCATTCGACGGTAATCCTTCCGTTTTCAAAAATATCCGGTCTTCAACACCGGTCATCAAATGCAATCCATAACGACGTATCACATATTCGGAATGGGTTATACGACCCCAAGGTCCTTTCCCGGCTAACCCGAATAGTGTGCGCTTATTTTGAAAATAAGTGCGGCATTCAAATTCAAGAAAATCACAACAAATACCTATTTAAAGTAAATATTATAGTCGGTTATTTAACTATCAATAGGCGTGCACAATATCACCAAGTTCCAAATAATTTCCCAAATTATTTATTTTCCAAAAATATCTTTACTAGATATGTATATTTCCACACTTCCACCATTTGAAAACAAATTTTCAAATCGTTTCCCTACACGGGATATATTCACAAATCTTTATTCATTTTCATTCAAAATGGTTCATTTTAACCAATTAAATAAATCCTTACCGATTTACTTTACGTTTACGTTCCAAATCCGTAAATTTATTTCCACACTTCAAAAATAAGTCAACATTTATTTTTTAAACAAATTCCCCTTTCTTTTATAAATTCCATAGTGAATTTACAATTCCAAAATATCTATGAATATACGATTTCCAAATCGATTTCTAATATTCATTTTCAATTTATCTTTAAAAGATAAAATCTCAAAATATTCACTTCATATTGGAAAACATTTCCATACTTATTCAATTATAAGTAATTCACAAATCCATTTATTTTCAACACTTGGAAAATATTCAATATACTTAAATCAAAATTAAGTATATATTTCATTCTTTAAAGAAAACATTCTCTTAACACATTTATTTGGGTCAAAACGAATGTTGCGTAAAACATCGTTACGACGACCCAAAATCACTAGTATAGGGATTTGAAATTAAAATAGATATATAAATCCCAATACTATACAAAAAAACATTTCCTTTCGGAAATCATTTACTACAACAACAGTGTTATAGTCCACTATTTCCATCTATTTCTCGAAAACGTCTATTTCAACAATGAATGTTGAAATCTATGGTTTCGACACTTAATGCATTTTAAAACAACTTCAAATAGTTTTAATTCTATTTAAAATATCACTTCCCCAAAACACTTTAATATATTATTCACTGTCCCAAAATCGTGAATATTCTTCGTTAACCAAATTCAACATTTTTTTTCTACCCATTTTGTTTAAAGGATTATCCACCGCCCAAAATCGTGAATATATCTCCTTTAAAAATCTAAAATAATTGACTTATCAAAATAAGTTGGTTTCGGATTTATAAAACAATGTTTATAAATTCCCATTTATATTTTATAAAGACTTCAATTTACAAAATTTAAAAATCTTACTACTTATAAAATTCCATTTATAACCTCATTTTCAGCATTAACAAAACTCCTTTTATAATTCCATTATTTCGATTTATAAAATATATATTTTATAAATCTCATCTATCATTTATACTTATTCGAAAATCTCATTTAAAATGCCAAAATCCGATTTATAAGTTAATTACTTATAAATCTTTTATTTTACAAAAATCTATTCATTTTATAACTTCACAATTTATAAATCGATAATTTCATTTACTTATGAAATCCATTTATACTTCATTTTAACACTTAATAAAACTCGTTTTATAATTCCTATATTTTTAATTTATAAATATAAATGTAATAAATCTTTTATATAAACCGTTTATAATAATTCAAAAATCCCAATTTAAACTATTTTATAAATTTATCAACTACGTATTTCAAAAATCACATTTCGGTTATATTTCACAAAAATCATAAATCTTTATAATATTAAATTTTATAACGTTAATTTATTTGAAATGAATCAATTCAAAATTTTAATAAAACGTATACTTTCAAAAATCACTTTAAAACCCTTTTTAAATTTGAAAATCATAACTTTAAAATCTTTTTATAATTCCAAAATTGGCCTAATGATGCAACACACCAAATAGTCAATCACGACAACAAAGACATCATATATCAGTATATGATAATCAACAAATATCATAATATCTGTAATCAAATAAATACTGGTGGGGAATCCAGTTGGATCCCTCCAACCTGTTTCCCTGCATTCACAAATGTTAGCACAGTACCAATTCCATTCCAATACGGAATATCGTGGTATATAGGATTTATAAAATATTATCCGCTATTATACGGCACAATAGGGTCTCATCCTCTATATAATGTGGGATAATCAACTCCAAGTAGATGTATAATACCAATTCCAATCAAGTTGGAATTATCGCGGTATATGTTTTTAATAAATAACATCCGCTTAATATACGGCGTATAATGTCTATTTAACACAATAGGTAACAATTTATCATCCGATCACACAATCGAGCAATTTTAAATCTAACTCTTTAAAATTAAAATCGAAACAATTCGATTGAGTGAGAAGTTCTCACATTGGGTTTCCGATAACATTCGTAGCGTTTTATTTCGAATAAAATTAAACGTGCGTTTAATTTTATCCAAAATTTTCACTAGCTTCAAACGACTCCAAACCAGCTCCGTTGCGTAATGCTCGACAAAACGAACCCGTCGCAATTCGTGTCATGCAATTCCGACCTCGTATGAGAAAGTTACATCATTTTAAAATTTACACGATTTAAATTATAATAATTCTACTAATTTCTTTTTTTAATTATAACCTAATTCAATCTCTGCCGTTGGATCCTTTTGCTCAACATCAGGCCGTTCGGCCCCTTCTTCTTCCCTCCCAGGTTTCTCACGTACGCAACTACCCATAGCCGCCATCTAGGGTTTGAATTTCGTGACCAACACCATCGCTTCCACAACAATCGACCACCACTGTTGGTAAGCCCCCACACGACTCCACCTTCGTCCGTGATATAGGCAAGCTCGGTCGAGCCTAGGTGTCAAAAAACATGGTTGAACATGGCCCCTTCAAACACGAATTGCCGTTGATTCGCCTCACCAAATTTGATCATCACCGTTGGTTATGTAGATCTGATGATGAGCTTCAGCTTTGCAGTTAGATGTTTGTTGTAATTGCTTACGGATTTGAAGATTTTGAGGGAGAAAGATCTGATGATTTCGGCCATTAAAAGATAGAGGTGGCGGCTGATGATCGAACTAGGGTTTTGGAGCAAAAAAGAAGAGCTAGGTCCTTTTATAGAAAATTGCCCAAAACACTATTCATCCCGAATTTTCCGAACTCCAAACGAAGCGTGCCGGCTGGCGTTTCTAAGGTTTACCCCACATTTCGAACACAATGGAATGTGTTTTGGAGGCTAATTCGATCATCTGTGCGAGTTACGGCAATAAACGATCGATTTTAAATTAAACCGATTAAACGAATTTTCTATGCGTTTTAGCTTGCCCCGGACAAACGGTAAATCCGATTGACATGAAATTTGAAACCATATAATAATTTAACATTACGGATCCGATAGAACTAGTTTCGTCGAAATCCGAGACTGTTTGAAAAATGGCTATTTTAACTCGTCAATTAAATATTAAAATGTTCAATTTTCACAAATTATCTTTAAATTTGATTTTAAAAGTTCTATAACATCATTCTAACTCCAATATGATGAAATAAAATTTTACAAATCAATTTTAATCATATTTAACCCAATTTCCAATTATTTCTGTAATTTCAAATATTAAATTATCGATTTAATTATCCTATTAAATCCAGATATTCGAAAAATGAATTATTCGACTTATAAATTTCACTTATTAATATTTAAAATCAATTAAATATAAAAATTTTAAATTAACAAAAATTCTGGGTCGTTACAATGATTTACTCCTTATTAGTTGTATCACATACAACTCCTAACCCAGGGTTCCTTGTCCTAATCTCATCTTTACCTTAAGGAAATCTCAACTTTACCTTGAGGAAAGCTCAACAAATAAAGAGAGATTATTCACTCAAGCCCACCATTACACGATGACATAAGTATAGTGCACATATCCTGAGGAAAGCTCAACCAATATGTGAAGTTATCTTACCTCATCTATTCTATATATTAATAGCACTACACATAACATCCCTAACTTGGGGAAAGCATAACAACTAAGGAGTATGCGAGTAATCTATTAATATATAAATGGTAGAGTACAACTTTATATTAAAGATTCACAACCTTTAATATATTTAATTGAGTTACATTAACTTAAGGAACAATGTATTTCTTATGAAATACCCTTACGATTCAAGTGTCAAACACAACTGAAATCACGGTATACATACTATACCTATGTATTTATCCTTTATGTGTATTTAGGGTTTCTTTAATGTTCTACTATTTATTTATACATTCATGTTATATAAGATTTATTATTATATAACTATTATAATTAATTTATTTATATAATAGTCTTATGAATAACATTATATTAATTAATTAACCCTTTAATCAATTGTTTATCATTCAACTTTAACATATTATATTGAATATTTGTATACTATAACTTTTATAGTAATACACATATATCATATATATGTGTGTATTTTAAATAATTAATTAATTTTTAATTAATTAATTTAATCAAACAGTTTTAATTAAATTACATTAGTTTTGAAAGTCATTTTATATAACATAAATATATATTTATACTATTTGAAATATTTTAAAATAATATAACATGTATTAATATATACAATACATGCATATATATATATACACACACACACACACAATTAACTTATTTAATTAATTCATTTTATTAATCTAATTAATAAATTAATTTTTGAAATTGATGGTTAAATTTTAAATTTTCAAAAACTTCAAAATTTTATTTTCTTTTCAAACATTTTGAAAACGTTTGTTATTTTATAACTTTTATAATAAAAATGTTCCATTTTAACCTAACTTTTAAATTTAAAATTTTTACATTAATTTTCATTTTTTTTAAAAATTAGCCCAAGAGCCAATTTCAAATTAGTTCTTTTCTATTCAGAAAACCTTTGGGCTCACTTCATCTTGTAGGCCAGATCGATAACCAGTTACGACATGGTACTAGATTACCCAATTTCAATCCTAGACATTACCGTTTTAGACACCGTACTAAATGTGCAAGCTTAATTAGTTAGCATAAACATGACTAATTTAAACCGCATGGGCTATTAGGCTCGGATACTATTGTTTCTTCTACCTAAACTCCTTTGGAGTGACACAACTAGGAAACTCACGAGCGAGTTTTAAGTGTAGCCTTTTGATTATCGCAATCATAACATGACATGTAGGGGTAAGAGGCAATGATTTGTCATAGATCACAATATGAGAACCCTTATCATGCTAGTTGTAGGAATCGAACTTGAGACATCCAATACAACAGGTGAACGGAATCAACCAAAACCTCACTCTAATACATTTGTTGTATTTGGTCCTAGCACAATGGAGTTAAAGGATAAATTTCAAAAAAAAAACTTTATTGGATCTATTGGGCCTACAAAGTCTAAAGATATTTTAGATCAAATCTAATGAAGTTTTAAATAAAATTATATTTAATTTAATTTGTTCCAAAGGAAGTTTAAATTTGGATTTTAATTTGTATGTATCACAATGAATGTATCAAATACATTCATATGTTTGAAGTGTAAGTACAGCATATAATCAATGCATGTATACCTAAACATGTAAATTTTCAGGATGGAAACCTTTTGTTTTCTTCTCTTAATGAATATAGCTAGTTAAGGGAAGGTGAGGATTTAAAGGTAGAGAGAAGCCTTTCATCTTCTCTTTCTTTAATTATATTAATTGACATATCAAATGGCATTTATGCGTAAAATTACACTTGACAAATATTGTAATTTTATCCAAATATACTTTGGTAAAATTATGCAAGTGCATCGTATTATAAGACAACAAAGTTTCTAATTACTAATATGAAAGTTAATGTTTAGATTCTACTTTAATTTTAGTTCCAAACTCAAAAATCAAGATATTCATGTAATGAAAAACAATTGACAAATTATAAAACATATGCACATATATGTATTTATATAAGCAGTTATAAATGATTTTTAATAGAAAATGTATGCATATATGCATAATCTGTATTCATCAAATACACATACTTATGCACATGAATTTTGACTAAAGATACATCTAATACAATTAATTGTATTTGTTAATACATATATATAAACATGTATTTAAGATTTAACGCCTATATATAATCATGAAATTTAATTTGCTTTGTTATAATATAAACTTACATATGAATAAATTTACTTAATTGGTAGATTTGTATACGTATATTATTAGACATGTGACGACCCGGAATTTTCAAGCATTTAAATTCGAAATATTTAATTGATTGTAACTATTCAAAGGAGTAATTTTAACTTGAATTACGAATATCACAATTTATTTGTTAATTGAAGTATAAAAATCAAATAAGTGAAGTTGGGTAAATTGTTGAATTTGAAATTTTAAGCCTGTTAAAGAAATTTGAAGGCTTGTAAAATTTATATTGATAGTACAGAGGATAATAGAAATTGTGAAATTGAAATTAGTAGCGGTTTGTTCAGTTTTGAAATTTATTATCATTTAAATTCAATTTATAAATAGCATTCTGAGGCACAGTCTCGGAATTTGACGAAACCAGTTCCATTGGATCCGTAATATTGTATTATTATCGGATTTCAAATTTCGTGTTGATCGGAGTTAGTGTGTGAGTATACGATATATAAACACGCTGAGAAATTATTGAACAAAATCCAATGATATTTAATTTAAATGGTCAAGCTTCTCTAATACGCTTCTTCGTTTAATTATTAAAAAGGGGTAGATAGTTTTTCTTCGTTCTGGAAAACAAATCTTCCTGTGTACGCTTATTTCTAGCCGAGCCTTCTAAATATCTCACACCACTTCTTCCCCTATATTCACTTCGACATTCAGACCTAAAAAAAAAGAAGAAGAAGAAATGGGGCCGAACCCATTCGATTCGATCGGTAAAAAAATAATAATAATGAAAATCACAATAAATGGCCGATCAACATCAGGTGAAGGGGAACTCGAGTCCATGCTCGGTTCCATCGCATCTGGGAGGGGAGGAAGATTTGCATGGCCGCAGGTCAGAGGGTCGCGTTGCGACGTGAACGGCGATACTGGGGATAGCTCTCGAATCACGCGAGATCGGCCGAGGTCCTAACAGCGAGGGGAGGGCGATATTAGGGTTTGTTTGAGGGATGCGCCGCGAGTGGCTACCTCGAGGGTGGACTTGTAGTCGCGACAGTGGGTCATGGCAGCGAAGTCATGGAAGTCGCGATGCGAGACGCGATTTGGGGGGGAAGACCGAGGTTGTGATGTTCGTTTCGATCTACAGTGAGGTATAAAGCTTTTTTTTCTCGATATTTCTATTTTACAGTTTCCCATATCGATGAGATTTTGGAAAATAGATAATATAAAGGAAACAAAAATGTATTTACAGCAAATTATATCTACAGTGGGGTATTTATTTATTTAATTTTTGAATTAATGAATATATGAAGTCTACAAATTATTTAGGAAAATATATAGGGGTTTTTGTATGTTGAAGTTAGTATAAAAATAGATTTTTAAATCTATGTAAATGATTCTTACTAGTAGATAAAATAATCTCAGAAGAAATAAATATACATTTACACATTTTGAATTTACTAGTTTAACTTTAAGGTAATATATTTGTTTAGTTAACTTATTTAAAATCTATTTTAGTTACTAAAGGGCAAAAGGGAAGTAAGTTCGAAATTTAATTATTCATTAAAAATTCAAATCATTGGTTAAAATTAAATGAAATTGTAGAACGGAAATTTATTGTTCGATTAATGCAAAATATTAATCAATTGAATAATGATTATCCAAGGTAAAATTTGAAGAAAGCAAGTCGAGTTGGATAAGATGGCAAATTAAAAGGGCAAAGGTGAGTTAATCTCACTCAGTTTAAATTAAATTTAAATGATTAAATTTAAATAATTGTTTGAATGGCTGAATTGGTTGATGTGATATAGTACGATGTTTTGGAACTGGCATATTATATTGTGCTAACATTTGTGGATGCAGGGAAAACAGGTTGGAGGGATCCAACTGGACCCCTCACACTTATTTAAATTATTCAATATTCTCTGTTTGGTTATTTGATATCCTATGATGAGTTATACTGAAATATTGAATATTATGGTTTGATTGGATATTTGGGTATAATGAATTACCAAAATATATGAATTGGATTGTTGAAAAGAAATTAAAAGGAAGTAAATTTGTAAGCGAAATAATTATAGAAAGTTTGAATAAATTAAGAATGAATTGAAAAGAAATAGAAGTAATATGAAATAATAATAAATAACTTCGAGTATGAAGAGAAATGGAATTTTGAATAAAATGAAACTGATGAATTGTAAGCTTAAGTTATATCAATTAAAGAAATAAAGAATTATTTTAAAATTCAAAGTTCAAATTTATTTAAAAGAATAAAGAAGTAAATGAGTAAATCTAAAGATTGGAATTTTTAGTTAAAATATTTTTAAAATCATAATCAAGAAATGAGATCTGAAATTAACAGATTCTGAATAAAAAGGGAATAAATTGGAAATTAATTTGGGGAATTGATTTAATTGATTTAAGTTGGGATTTTCTCTGGATAACCAAGTACATTTTTTTTAAGTAAATTTTTAAATAAATTTAAAGGTTTTAAAGTTGTTGTAAAAAAATCTAGTTTTGGCTAATATTTAAATTCTAAAGTAAGTATTTTCTCAAATCTATTATAGTAGTAATTATTTAAAGAGTGACTTAGTATTTTGTTTTCAAAGGTAAAAACCTGGTATTATATTTTATAAAGTAACCTTATTTTCTCATATAGTATGTATTTTTAACAAATTATTTAAGTAGTTTTATCCTAAATGTTTTAAAGTATATTTCAAGGTAAAGTGTTTTAATTTATTTTAAAATCTAGTTTGTGCTTGGTGATTTCAGAGGAGATAGAAAATATTTGGGAAAGTTTATTCTAAAAAGAAAGATGGTTGAAACTGTTTTCAAAGGATTGAAAATAGAATTATATCTTGTGAAGATATTTTTGGAGATAAATTTTTGGAGATTAATAAATAATTTGGGAAATTATTTATTGGTTGATGGTTGTTTATGAATTATAAATTGATAGTTAAATCACCGACTATCAATATTGGACAAATGCGTTGATCGTTTCGAAGAGACCGGGATCGAGATTTATTCCTGAAAACCACTTCGATCCGGTTTGTACGTTTCGTGCGAAAAACGTGTTCGGAGTCGAAGATGGAGCAGTGAAGTGCAAGGGCTAGTCGCTACTAATCCTGAGGATATTTCCAAAATGGATGTAGTAGGAATAGTGCCTTCGGTTCCGTTCGAACCCGGGACGGACTTGTATGGATGAATGCTTGCGAAACATCGTCAGATGGACGATGGGCATTCTAAGTAAAAACGTTCTAAAGGTAACGTTTAGCCTCAAGCCTCACCAAATGGGAATGACTGAAAAACAGGGGATATGCAGCAAGGTTAGGTGGGTCATGCCCAAGCAGGACAAGATAATTCCCCTGTCTAGATGTTCCTTATATATTCGGCTTAGTGGGTGGTTGGTCGCGCCAACCACGGGGTTTATCTTGTTCGGGACTGTTCAGTAAGGAATGGTTCCGGCCTTGTGTTGCAGGGGATGAAGGGAGTAATCCTTGGTACGGTGATCTAGGCCCCGTACTGCGACAGGTGGTACCCCAGTGCCTAGTCATTGTTGGAAATCCATTCTCCCTACGAGCCTTGTACGAGTTTTGTTTGTATTACCCACTTTGTGGGTAGTAAGTGGAATTTAATAGATGTAACAATTTCGGCTATTTTATAAATATTTGTATATAGACCCTATTATAATATCATAGGATTTCTATAAAAATTGTTTTAGCTATCGTAAGGTAAAAACACGACATGTTTATTTGTGGCGTGGTCTTACGAGATGCTTTTGTTTTCAAAGGATTTTTGAAACTTTAATAATCAATTGGGTGTGATTTTCTCACGCTGGTATTCCAGACTGACTCGGGTGTTATTTAACTGTAATGCCCGGGTCAGACCGAGTATTATAGGATACAGGATATGATGCGGTGGAGCCCAGGAGACGAGCTGGATGACGATACGTATTCTCGTACTTGTATATATATATATATTCCGCTGTTTGAGTTGTTGTATATTCATTGTATGTTATTGATGTGAGCTGTGACTGATGTGCTCTGATAATGTAATATATGTAAACAGAAATATTTGATTTTGAGTAAAGATTATTTGTTATCTATTATGTTTTATTCCGCTGCGATGGTTAGATTCTGATGTTGATTTTGTTTTCTCTTCTTCTACCTCTTCTTCTTAAACCCAAATGGTTCGTATTTCTATGCAACTCGAGTTGATTGTTGTAGAATAGTGTTGACTCAAGGGTACGGATTTGCGGGTCGTTACAGTTGGTATCAGAGCTTAGGTTGGTGATAACCTTGGCTCTGGTGGGTATTACTCATTTAAAATAGAGTCTATAGTACTCTAAAATGAGTTTGAGCGTATTAATAGATATGAGCGCGTATTTGTTAGTGAATATAAATTGTTTTAATATTGTGTTGGTTGATTTATTGAGTGGCATATGAACCTTCGTCGACACAGTCTGCGCAACTGTATCGAAGGGGTTTCTAAACACTTGAATAGAACAATTGACACGGTATTGTTTTAAATGTGGGTAATGAAATAATTTTACCCAAAATATATTTTGATATAAATAAAAGTTTTGTAAACTATTTATCTAATATATGGTTGCTTGGATGTTAGAAGTGACAATATTAAAGTATTATCATTGTTAAGTGAAATATTTAATTAAAAATTGTAAATATAATCAAAGATTGAGAAGATAAATTCATGATAAAATGAAATTTGTAAATATGAATTATAAATGTAAAATTATAAATTGAAATATAATCAAACGAGAATTTGTATGAACATAAGCTATGCAAATGAATTATAGAAAAAAATTGATTTAAGCAGGATTTGGAAATTTAAATCCCGAAAATTTGGAAGTGTTTTGAAGATGAATGATAGCATTGTTTTGGAGATATTTCTGAAAGGGAATTGTTATAAATGGATTTTGGAAGTAATATAACATTGAAATCACTTGGATTATTGGAAAATAATTCTGATGATGACGGTCGCATCATCAGTATTCATTTTCGAATTTCTAAGTGAAGAATTGCTACCAAATTGATTTGTTTAGGAAAGGAGATGTTTTTGAAAATTTCAAAGGAAATTTGTTGAAAATAAAAGCCAGGATTGATTTAATTTTTTTTGAGACGTGTGATTGCGATGTTGGAAATTTTAAACAAATGTTTTGAAACCAAAAGTCGGTATTTTAAAAATCCTGATAAGATGGGTTATAAGCTTAAGTTAGAATGATTTTAAATCAGGAATGGAATATAAACTTTGAAGGTTGGAATTTAAATTTAAAGAGAAAATTTGAAAAATGAAAATCAACTTGGGGTTGGAAATAAAAATTTGACTGGATTGAAATTAATTGAATAAGCTGAAAGGATATCCAGTTGTAATCGAATTGAGTTGAAATCGAATTGAGTTAAATAAATCCGAGTTAAAGTAAAATTGAGTTGGGATGAGAATTCAATTGAAGTAAATAAATTAGAATAACTTATAAAAGAATTAAAATCCAAGGTAACAAAAATATGCTTGGGATATAAATAAATAACAAGCTTGAGTTAAAAATAATGGATGAATATATTCAAGCTTATGCTGAATGGAATTGTATAAAACAAAAAGTTGTGACTTGTTAAATTTGAAGGTGAGATAGAAAACCCAAAATAAATATTTTTGATGAATTGAAAAATAAATAAAAAATCCAAACTTGAATTATAAAATAATGTGAACTAAGAAAAATTAAATGAAGTAATATTTGGAAATAAAATCAAGTATTGTGCTATAAAAAGGAGAGAACTAATTTGTTAATAAATTAGTTAATGAAATTGAATCGTGAGTTTATGATGAGGTTTGAAAATAAAACTCAAGTTATAATTAAATTTGACTTACATTGTCGATGAAGAAAATATAATTAAAAGTGGCCTTGAAATTAATTAATTGATTTGTGAATGAAATTGCAATGTAAGTTAATAAAATTGAATGGTAATTTAAAAGTGAATAATAGAATCAGAACTTGAGTTATTAATTAAAATTAGACTTGAAGTGTTAACAAATTAAATATAATTGAGAATGTATCAAATAAAAAAAAATGAAATGGATTAAAATAGAAATGGTTTGAATGTGCAAATAAAATCCAAATAAGTGAAGATAACCTGGAAAATAGCCAGGTAATAAATGGAATGAGTTGAATATGGAAAGTTAAATTTTATAATAACCAATCAAATGAAATTGCAGATTTTAAAAAAAATGAGATTTACTTGAGAGAGGGTTTACTTGAAAATGAAATGAGCTTAAGTATAAAATTTGAATAAATTGAAGTAAATTGACTTAAGCTAAATAGATGAGGAGTTGAATGGAAATCAAATTGAGAAAAGTTTAATGATATTGGATTGGTTTTAAATCAAGTAAAAATAAGTTTTAATTGTAATAAAATTCGGTGAGTTATGAATAATATTAATGGAATGAAATTCCAAAATAAATAATTGTAAACCATTTAAATTATTAAGGGATTGAAATAACTTGAGGCAATAAGAAAAATAGAATGTTTCAAGTTTATTAGAATGGTTTAAGTGAATGTGGGTAAACTAATTTTATTGAATAAATGAATGGATGAGATAAATAAGAATCAAATGAAGTATGGTTTAAATAAGTTGAGAAGTGGTTATTGAATGATATGGCTTGGTTGTTTTGAGCTAAATAAAATAGTTTGGAATAAACAATTACGGAATGGTTTTAAATGTAAATGAATGGATGTGAATGAATTAAAATAAAAAGGAAATTTAATTGGTAATGAAGATGGATCTAAGTTGTTAATGGTTTTGAATGGAGTAGCTTGGTTAATAAAATTGTAATGCAATGAAACTGAGAATATATGGATTGTAAATAAATCCGAAATGGAATTGAATTAAGTGTAAGTTGAGTCAGAGTCAATTTATATTGATTATAAAACTCAAATACTTATTTATTCACATAAATCTCGTCAAATTGCAAAGAATAAATTATCATTTGGTGTAAATAGAAGTAATTAAAAAAATTCTATGAGTTGATAGTAGTAAAATAAATTAATTTTGGAAGCAATTGAATTGAATATGAGTTCACTCTTCTTAAGAATAAATTAAAAGTAAGCAATTGAGTTCTAAACCATTCAATTTGATGGAGTTGTATACAAATAAATCGAAAACCATCCGAACTGAGTGAAAATGGTTATAAATTAATTGGAACAGTTGAATTAACATGAAACTATATTAATTGCTTACAGAAAAATGTTTGGTATGAGATTCTTTTAGAATGTTTTAACTATTGTAAATAAGTGAAATGTAGTTAAACTGCATATATTTGGCACTTACATGTTTAAATTGAGTAAGTACAGGTACCTGGAAGACATATGGCTGGATTTGGGTTGGGCTATTTGCTAAAAATAATAAGCCGCTTGCTTAAAATGCTAAATAAGGTATGCCTACGCAATTAAAATAGGAAATATGAACTGTTTTTGGTTTTTCCGACCGTGTGGGTCGATGTATATATATTTATCTCTTTTGTCAAATTGCAAAAGCTCCTCCGTACAAAGGGGACTCTGCCAAAAATTTTCAGAAATTTTGGGAGTTAGAAAAATTTTGAAAATTTTGAAAAAAATTTTATTAACGACAAAACGGTTTCAAACTGGAAATTGAAATAAATTAGCAAATGAAGCTAATTAAAATGTTGACATAAACTAGTTATAAATGAAGGATAAAATTTAAAAATTCAAAGTTGAAAATAAATGAAATACATATGTAATGTGGAAATCGATTTGAATAGAAGTAAGTATAAACTAAAAGTGGTAAAGAGAAATAAAGATAAGAAACATATAAAATGTTTATACTAACTTAAGAAAAGAATGGTAAATTCTAGGTTGGAAATTGATATTACAAATATAATCTAAGGTAATATTGGAATGAATAGATATTGACATTTTGTAAGAAAGTCGATAAAATGTTTTGGAATATTGTGTTTGGATATTGGTGCTAAGCAGGATATGCAGGTATTATAAAAGGGAAAATGAAATTGGTTTGATTTCAAGAGATAAATTTGAATTGCCCGACAAAAGGTACGTATTTAAATTTGGTATGAAAATTGATTGGGATTTGGATTTGGATTGAGCCACTTGGCTTTTTGTTTTCTTTTTGGATCTGGAGGCCGTAGAGCCATTTTGTAGCAGTACCGAGCTAGCCGCGCAAAGGAAACGCCGGCGTTTTCGGGAAATTAGGGAGTTAGAAAAATTTTGAGAAAGTTTTCGATAATTCTAATATAAGTAAAGTTATTAGGGAACTAGGGAAAAAGTTTCGGAAGTTGGTAAGAATTGTAATGGGCTTTCTATTAAGAAGATAGTTGATAAGATGTTGAATTGTTAAGAACTGATTGATTTTGGGAAAAGTAAACCGGTATTTGACCATTCTTCCTAACTAGTAATTTCGGGGACGAAATTCTTTTAAGGAGGGAGGAATGTGACGACCCGGAATTTTCGAGCATTTAAATTCGAAATATTTAATTGATTGTAACTATTCAAAGGAGTAATTTTAACTTGAATTACGAATATCACAATTTATTTGTTAATTGAAGTATTAAAATCAAATAAGTTAAGTTGGGTAAATTGTTGAATTTGAAATTTTAAGCCTGTTAAAGAAATTTGAAGGCTTGTTGTAAAATTTATATTGATAGTACAGAGGATAATAGAAATTGTGAAATTGAAATTAGTAGTGGTTTGTTCAGTTTTGAAATTTATTATCGTTTAAATTCAATTTATAAATAGCATTCCGAGGCACAGTCTCGGAATTTGACGAAACCAGTTCCATTGGGTCCGTAATATTGTATTATTATCGGATTTCAAATTTCATGTTGATCGGAGTTAGTGTGTGAGTATACGATATATAAACGCGCTGAGAAATTATTGAACAAAATCCAATGATATTTAATTTAAATGGTCAAGCTTCTCTAATACGCTTCTTCGTTTAATTATTAAAAAGGGGTAGATAGTTTTTCTTCGTTCTGGAAAACAAATCTTCCTGTGTACGCTTATTTCTAGCCGAGCCTTCTAAATATCTCACACCACTTCTTCCCCTATATTCACTTCGACATTCAAACCTAAAAAAAAAGAAAAAAAAAGAAGAAATGGGGCCGAACCCATTCGATTCGATCAGTAAAAAAATAATAATAATGAAAATCACAATAAATGGCCGATCAACATCTGGTGAAGGGCGAACTCGAGTCCATGCTCGGTTCCATCGCATCTGGGAGGGGAGGAAGATTTGCGTGGCTGCAGGTCAGAGGGTCGCGTTGCAACGTGAACGGCGATACTGGGGATAGCTCTCGAATCACGCGAGATCGGCCGAGGTCCTTACAGCGAGGGGAGGGCGACATTAGGGTTTGTTTTGAGGGATGCGCCGCGAGTGGCTACCTCGAGGGTGGACTTGTAGTCGCGACAGTGGGTCATGGCAGCGAAGTCATGGAAGTCGCGATGCGAGACGCGATTTGGGGGGGGGGACCGAGGTTGTGATGTTCGTTTCGATCTACAGTGAGGTATAAAGCTTTTTTTTCTCGATATTTCTATTTTACAGTTTCCCATATTGATGAGATTTTGGAAAATAGATAATATAAAGGAAACAAAAATGTATTTACAGCAAATTATATCTACAGTGAGGTATTTATTTATTTAATTTTTGAATTAATGAATATATGAAGTCTATAAATTATTTAGGAAAATATATAGGGGTTTTTGTATGTTGAAGTTAGTATAAAAATAGATTTTTAAATCTATGTAAATGATTTTTATTAGTAGATAAAATAATCTCAGAAGAAATAAATATATATTTACACATTTTGAATTTATTAGTTTAACTTTAAGGTAATATATTTGTTTAGTTAACTTATTTAAAATCTATTTTAGTTACTAAAGGGTTATTCAAAAGGGAAGTTAGTTCGAAATTTAATTATTCATTAAAAATTCAAATCATTGGTTAAAATTAAATGAAATTGTAGAACGGAAATTTATTGTTCGATTAATGCAAAATATTAATCAATTGAATAATGATTATCCAAGGTAAAATTTGAAGAAAGCAAGTCGAGTTGGATAGGATGGCAAATTAAAAGGGCAAAGGTGAGTTAATCTCACTCAGTTTAAATTAAATTTAAATGATTAAATTTAAATAATCGTTTGAACGGCTGAATTGGTTGATGTGATATAGTAAAATATTTTGGAACTGACATATTATATTGTGCTAACATTTGTGGATGCAGGGAAAACAGGTTGGAGGGATCCAACTTGACCCCTCACATTTATTTAAATTATTCAGTATTCTCTGTTTGATTATTTGATATCCTATGATGAGTTATATTGGAATATTGAATATTATGGTTTGATTGGATATTTGGGTATAATGAGTTACCAAAATATATGAATTGGATTGTGAAAAGAAATTAAAAGGAAGTAAATTTGTAAGCGAAATAATTATAGAAAGTTTGAATAAATTAAGAATGAATTGAAAAGAAATAAAAGTAATATGAAATAATAATAAATAACTTCGAGTATGAAGAGAAATGGAATTTTGAATAAAATGAAATTGATGAATTGTAAACTTAAGTTATATCAATTAAAGAAATAAAGAATTATTTTCAAATTCAAAGTTTAAATTTATTTAAAAGAATAAAGAAGTAAATGAGTAAATCTAAAAATTGAATTTTTAGTTAAAATATTTTTAAAATCATAATCAAGAAATGAGATCTGAAATTAACAGATTCTGAATAAAAAGGGAATAAATTGGAAATTAATTTGGGGAATTGATTTAAGTGATTTAAGTTGGGATTTTCTCTGGATAACCAAGTACATTTTTTTTAAGTAAATTTTTAAATAAATTTAAAGGTTTTAAAGTTGTTGTAAAAAGAGCTAGTTTTGGCTAATATTTAAATTCTAAAGTAAGTATTTTCTCAAATTTATTATAGTAGTATTTATTTAAAGAGTGACTTAGTATTTTGTTTTCAAAAGTAAAAACCTGGTATTATATTTTATAAAGTAACCTTATTTTCTCATATAGTATGTATTTTTAACAAATTATTTAAGTAGTTTTATCCTAAATGTTTTAAAGTATATTTCAAGGTAAAGTGTTTTAATTTATTTTAAAATCTAGTTTGTGCTTGGTGATTTCAGAGGAGATAGAAAATATTTGGGAAAGTTTATTCTAAAAAGAAAGATGGTTGAAACTGTTTTCAAAGGATTGAAAATAGAAATATATCTTGTGAAGATATTTTTGGAGATAAATTTTTGGAGATTAATAAATAATTTGGGAAATTATTTATTGGTTGATGGTTGTTTATGAATTATAAATTGATAGTTAAATCACTGACTATCAATATTGGACAAATGCGTTGATCGTTTCGAAGAGACCGGGATCGAGATTTATTCCCAAAAACCACTTCGATCCGGTTTGTACGTTTCGTGCGAAAAACGTGTTCAGAGTCGAAGATGGAGCAGTGAAGTGCAAGGGCTAGTCGCTACTAATCCTGAGGATATTTCCAAAATGGATGTAGTAGGAATAGTGCCTTCGGTTCCGTTCGAACCCGGGATGGACTTGTATGGATGAATGCTTGCGAAACATCGTCAGGTGGATGATGGGCATTCTAAGTAAAAATGTTCTAAAGGTAACGTTTAGCCTCAAGCCTCACCAAATGGAAATGACTGAAAATCAAGGGATATGCAGCAAGGTTAGGTGGGTCATGCCCAAGCAGGACAAGATAATTCCCCTGTCTAGATGTTCCTTATATATTTCGACTTAGTGGGTGGTTGGTCGCGCCAACCACGGGGTTTATCTTGTTCGGGACTGTTCAGTAAGGAATGGTTCCGGCCTTGTGTTGCAGGGGATGAAGGGAGTAATCCTCAGTACGGTGATCTAGACCCCGTACTGTGACAGGTGGTACCCCAGTGCCTAGTCATTGTTGGAAATCCATTCTCCCTACGAGCCTTGTACGAGTTTTGTTTGTATTACCCACTTTGTGGGTAGTAAGTGGAATTTAATAGATGTAACAATTTCGGCTATTTTATAAATATTTGTATATAGACCCTATTATAATATCATAGGATTTCTATAAAAATTGTTTTAGCTATCGTAAGGTAAAAACACGACATGTTTATTTGTGGCGTGGTCTTACGAGATGCTTTTGTTTTCAAAGGATTTTTGAAACTTTAATAATCAATTGGGTGTGATTTTCTCACGCTGGTATTCCAGACTGACTCGGGTGTTATTTAACTGTAATGCCCGGGTCAGACCGAGTATTATAGGATACAGGATATGATGCGGTGGAGCCCAGGAGACGAGCTGGATGACGATACGTATTCTCGTACTTGTATATATATATATATATATATTCCGCTGTTTGAGTTGTTGCGTATTCATTGTATGTTATTGATGTGAGCTGTGATTGATGTGCTCTGATAATGTAATATATGTAAACAGAAATATTTGATTTTGAGTAAAGATTATTTATTATCTATTATGTTTTATTCCGCTGCGATGGTTAGATTCTGATGTTGATTTTGTTTTCTCTTCTTCTACCTCTTCTTCTTAAACCCAAATGGTTCTATTTCTGTGCAACTCGAGTTGATTGTTGTAGAATAGTGTTGACTCAAGGGGTACAGATTTGCGGGTCGTTACAAGACACATAGATCTTGTATATATAAATTTATTAAAATTCATCTTCACTGTCAAACTTAAACCAAAAGAAAAATTCAATTTTGATTTCATGTCCAAGATGACATGTTAAACGATTAATTATATTCGCTAATACATATAAATATGTGTTAGAGATATGAAATTGCAATTTCCTATATAATAAGATAATAACACATGTAAATGAAATTACTTAATTGGTAGATCTATACACATATACCATTATATACACAGATCTGGTATAAATCAATTTATTAAAATTCATCTTTAAATATTGTCAAATATAAAATTAAAAGAAAATTTTGATTTTAATTTCATGACTAGGATAAGAGAAGGAAAGAGAGAGAGAGGTTTAAAATAATTAAAGTTAAAATCATATACATATATTCATATTCAACATCATATATCTACAATACATACATACAAGGAATCGTGAAAATAAAAAATTCAATTTAATTAAAAGGCATATCGAAATCAATTCCAAAATCATGAGAATTCATAAAAAATAGTACATTGCCATTGCCTAAGAGAATACCTTGAATGTCAAATCTTTATTACTCCATTTGAATACTTGCTCAACACTTCCAAGGAGCAACTCCTTTGAGAAAGCCACACACCGCTCTTATTTTAGTTGAAACTGTGTTTGGATTTTTTACTTGAATATTGGAGAGGGAGAAGAAGGGATTTCATTCATGGCTAGATGGGAGAGGTGGAGACATAAACCCTAGAAAAAAATTAGAAAAAAAGTGGCAAGATGTGTTTAAATTGCATGGGAAAGGAGGTGATCAAAGATAGAAACATATCTTTCTTTTTCTTAGCCATTTACACACCTTTTAAAATCAAATTCCTAGCCTAACTCCCCCATCATGGCTGGTCAAACTTGCTTCCCTATTGGGACTCAAATCACTTCGAGCATAATCAGTATTTTTCATTTAAATCATATTTAAACGTACATCGATCGCATATCGACAAGTGTATAAATAGCTTTTATATACGTACTATTTTTAATATCTATCAACACAATCCGAATAAATTTTTTATAAATAATATTTCATAAATCCTAGCTAATTTAATTAATTATAACATTTATAATTTAATTAAATCAAGTGGTAGATGGAGGATTCAACATTGTGGTTGTATTGACTCTTTAGATGCAATTTCAGCCAGCGATTATTATCGAACAATTTGAATACTAACGTTCACATTTCACCTTAGCTAATGGTGTGACATTTTTGCCAAATTTATCACTTATATACCTTTTGTAAAATTCAAATTTACTAATTTAAGCTTTACAGGGTAGTGATAGTTATTTACACCATTTCTCTTCGTCAAAACTATATCACACTGGGACTTATGGAATTTGATAATGTTTAAAACTCCAACATTTGTCCACATTCATCTTTATAGTCCGAACACAAAAGTCCTTAGTTCAATAATAACAATTATTATTAACCGAGCTGCTCTGACCAAAGACTTTGATTTTGAGTTGACTCAGTTGATTGTGATACTAATCTCGTATAACCGAGGAGATGAATCCTATATTGAATAGAATTTAACTTCCAGTGCTTCCACTCAACCCCACTTAGTTGTTCAATGGACTTCGTGTTACGATTTAACTATAATCAAAGCAGAATTTCCACATTGAAGATCTACAGTATTTTCAAGTCAAGAGAACTGTGTAGTTTGTTACATCGATGTTTCCTATTTGACCTTAGTTATATTAACCAACATAAAACTATTAAGCGAGTCATTTCATAGTTATTCAATAACTATTAGTAAGTAACCCCTTAGTGTCCCCGGCAGCCATAAGTGATACACTGCCCAACATTTGGAGAGCATTACTTACTCTAGTCTCAACGGATATATCGATATCCAATCTCAATACATCTTGACAAGGAATACTAAAATGATATGCTTTTTATATATTGTGATACAATACTCATGGTGACAACTATTTATAACCGCTACCTCAAACACATCATTTTTGGACTTTCTGATATTTATAATTATTTAACTAATTAATTATTTATAAAGCTATAACAAGAATACAAGAGAAATAAAACACCATTTATATTGAACAAAATTAGTTAACAAGTTAGATTTATGTAACAAATTACATAATCCCCCCTAGAGCATACCCCTAACTCTATCAACACTAGTCTTATATAACTAAGGAGATGAATTCACTATTGAATATTGCTTCACTTTATACGCTTCAACTTAGACCCAACTATAGTCATTCGATGATCCCCATGCTATGATTTAAGTATAATAAAGTGAAGTATCCATGTCGAAGTTTCATAATATTATCGAGTAGAGAGAACCTTGTAAGATCTTCAGACTAAGATTTCATGTTTGACCAAGTTGTTATTAACCAATAAGAAAAGCTTGGTCCAGTCATGTATAGCTATCAAAAAATTATAAATACGTAAGCCCTTAGTGTCCCCAGTAGCCATGAACAATACGTTGCTTGACATTTGGGGAGCGTTATGTACTCCGGTCTCAACAGATGTATCAACATCCTTTCTCGAAACATCTTGACCATGAATATTTAAACAACATGTTATTTTATATTGTGATTAATTACTCATGATTGCAATTATTCGCAACTGGAATCACATAACATCTTTTTAAAGATTTTATTATTTGTACACTTTAAATTAGTTACCTAATTATTTATATCACAATATGACAAAATATATAAAAGAAAACAAACACTATATAACTTTTACTATGAACAAGATCAATTGCAAAGTTAGATATTTATAGCAATGTAAGTAATCGTCTCTAGAGCATACCACTAACTCTTCCAAAGGTCTCATGCGATGATGTGCAATAGGCTTTCAAATTGAGAAAATCGTGGATTTATATGTGTAAATCATGCTTTGAATATAGTTAATCATGGATATCGGTTCTTCTACGACCATAATTGGATATTACTTAGACTCATAAAATGAAACATTACTCAAAATAAAATTCATCTCCTTTAATATATAACATTATGCCATTGTAATTGAATCTGACATGAATTCATAAGTCATTGACAAAGAAATATGATTAATCAATTAATTTTTCTAGATTGTCACCACATGTGTACATTACTACCGCCGTTATAAGTTGCAACCACAACTACAAGTTATCATTGTTCTTTACCACATTGCTACCATACGTAAATCCACGGTAGGTATAAGAACTACCATTCAACATAATTTGTGCCTACCACACTTATAAATTTCGCATTTATAAGGTTTTTAGATATTTTTAAAAGAAATATTGGCTTCTAAAATATGGATGTTTACAAATGGCTAAGCTGTTCTAGGGTTGGACTAAAAACCAAATAAAATTAGTTTGTACATAAAATCCATGTTCAAGAAATAAATGCTCCTATGTTTTGAAGTAGTACTTTTTGAAAAAATCCTAATTTTTTTGAATATATTTTTCTTAGAATACTTCAAATCTTATTTTACATTCCTAATTTTAAGGTTTTTTTAAGCAGTTAATTTATTGAAATTAGAAAATATAATGACCTATTAGTTTTATCAACATAACCGTGGAATACTGGAAAATCAATTGCAATTTTTTAATAGACCTCATTGGTGCCTAATAGATCCTTAGTAAGATCTCTAAAATGACGAGATTCATGTCAAAATTGATCAGAATATGAAGTGAAGAAATCATTAATGGAGGTAGCGGGGTAGTGATGCAGAGAGGATAGACAAAAAAGAAATGTATTTATACCCAAAATTATTGTCTAAAACCACTTTTAAGGAACACAACATGGTAAACTATTGTTATTTAGGGTGCCACTTTTCTCCAGTGATGATGTAGATGGATATAAACTTTGATGAATAGGTTTCATGTTTCCTTATGACATAGGTTTATTCCAAATTTGATAGGTCTTATTTGATTTGATATTTCACCAACATAACTGAATTGGCATTACTTAATTGCCAAGAATATCGTTGGTAATTGTAGGATTACAATAGTCCAATGCCTGATTATCCTGTCTTTTTTCACAAAACATTTTCTTTCATATAATAATTGATTCACCTTATTATAATTAACTGTAATTCAAAAGTTAAATTTTGGGAAGACAAACACATGAACAAGCATCCAATAACACAAATATAGTATCATCAAACATATAGTGGTTAATAAATAGATATTATATAAATAACGGTACAAACCCTTAATAAATGAAAGCATATAAAGCACTCACAATAAAAAAATAAGTAACAAAACAAAATAACACCGGGTTTACATAGTACTAAGTTAACCGAAAATTAATTAATCAAATTATGATCACAAATTAAGAATTGCTACAGCAACAAACCCAAAATTTCCAAATATCACCATGATATCAATTATTTTAGCTTAATTATTCTTATTTTAGCTAAAGTAAAATTAAGCTTCTAAAGAAAATTACATTCATAATTATCATTTCAGTAATGAAAAAGGATTTCAAGCCAACAATAGTTCATGTTGATGTAAGCTAAAGTATTACTTGAAATCGTAGAGGACAAATTTAGGGTTTTGCCCATCCGGCTCTGAACAGCCTTCAAATTCCAATGAGTTATGATGAATTGAAAGCTAGGCCACAAAATTTACGAGCTACGATGGATTGAAAGATAGGCCCCCAAAATTTGTGAATTGCAAGAAGAAGATGAGAAAGATGGTTGTAAGATAGAGAGGGAAACGATAAAAAAATACACCTCCCGTGGCCTATACCGAATGAAAAGAGGAATTAATTTCCGCTAATATGCATACATAAAATTAATATTTTATAATTTTTTATTCTATATGGTTTCAATAGAATTAGAGGCAGAAATGCGACAATATGATGCAGTGGAATTGATAAATAAATAATATTAGTACAAATCTTCGTCTTCTTTCTTCAGAAATAAGGTCTTCAACTCTGAAATGTTCAGGCTAACCCGAGCGAATTGAAAAGACAAAACGCTCGAGTCAGAACTAAAAGATTGTATGTAAGTTAAGTCAACGGTAAATATGAGTACGACGGCGTAGAGATGTTTACGGGGTTTGACATCTCCTATCCAGTGTCTAATGTGAGTGCAGTAACTTAAGAGATGTTCAGGATTTACATCTCCTAAGGATTTGTCAAACTATCTACTATATAGTACAATACACTATTATAATAGTGTCTATAGTAAAGTAAAGTATTAAAAAAGCGTTAAGGCATTACCCATATCCCCCTTAACACATTTTTATATATTCCCGTAGTCTATACAATTACTGTAAGCCCCACCAAACTGATAGGATATTCAGGGAGCACTCCATAGGTACGGTACAAAACAAACTCGTAGAAGACACGATAGGGCATGTGAGCACGACACTCGAGGCAATGCCAGGGTAGATATACCAATAACACTCCCAGACTGGTGGTAACGCATAGCAGCTATGACCGTCCACCTCGGACATAGTCCCATAATCAAAATCAAGGGGTGGCCACCAAATCAATTACAAAATCAAAATATAGTATCGAAGAAATGTGCTCGATAGGAGGAATGACCTCACTTGGCCTGGTATAGTTCCTATTTTAGTCACATCTAAGCTGACTCACGGGAGTCAGGGTCACGTGAATACCTCATTCAGAATCGTTTGCCAAACCATCCTACTTCATTTCTGGAATCTCCACCACATACACAGTTATTAAAATGGTTTTCGGTATTGGCAGAGAGTATGACAATATCCGATCCCAGTCTCTTTAACAACCAAACGCTTACACACCTGATGGTTCTTCTACATTTTAAAAGTCAATTCACAGTTGCTATCAAAATATCATATTCTCAAAACCATATCATTTTCGAAATCATATTTACTTTTGAAATTATCGATAAGATAGGTTAATTAAATACTCGTTACAAAATCGTCATATTTACTCAAATATGTCCCTATTTACAAAAGGTATCAATTTCAAATTCCAGTTTTAGGTTGTATCATCATCAAAGATTTTAATATAAATACTTCAACTTTACATAGTCAGAAATCTTAGAAAATAGTTTAGATAGTCACAAATAGTTTTAATAATTTAAAAATAATTTAAATAGAATTAAATAGTTTAAATAGTAAAAATAGTTTTGCAAAGATTTATATTTGATTAAAATAAGATTTAATTTGATTTAATATGATTTAAATAGGTTTTATTAGGTTTAAAAATGTTTTAAATAGATTAATTATAGATTAAATTGATTTAAACTATACTAAGTAGATTTTAAATAGATTAAATAAATTTAATAATTTTAAAATGGTAAAATAGATTAAATCGGATTAGATAGGTTCTAAAAGATTAAAATAAATTAAAAATAGTTTTGATTGATTAAAATAGTTTAAATTATTTTAAGCTAAATTTCAAAGTTATATCCAAACCTTTCAATAACTCAATTTCGATAATTCATTTATTTTAGACACTTCAAATTTGAAATTCAAATATAAATTCTTCGAACAATTCGTTAAATCAATTCCAATTTCAACATTTCACTTGGACTTCCGAAAATAACTCAGTTTGTATAAATCAAATTTCTATTTCAAAATACCAGTTAGCTGAATTCAAAATTTTAAAGACTTAATCATTTGATTTAACCAATCCGGTGTCCATATATAATTTTCTACGCTAGGGTCAAGTGATATGGATATTTATCATTTCAATCCGTAGTTCAAAATTTTACGGTTACATATCATTTCAAACCACAAATCTCGAATTAAATAAAATCCATAAAATCGTTCGAGTCTATCATTTCAACCCATAACGATTTTTTCCTAATCTTTAGATCATTCGGGTATGTACCATTTCATCCCATAAGGAACTTACAATATTATAACAATATAAAATACAACATCTAGTCATCCAATATCAACAAATCAAACATATATCAAAATCATCATCTAAATAAATCAATGAACATCAATAGATAACTTATAATCAATATAGGTATTAAATCGACAATTTAAAATTCAACATTTAATTAAACAATGATTAAATGCAATAAAAGTCACATTTAACTAAATGACAATTTAAACATACCAAACATCAATCAATTAATTTCTAATCAGATCATAGATTTAATTTAACTAACATAAGAAATTTTAGACGTTGTGAGTGGGTTAAAATGCCTACCTTTGATTTTAAATCGATTTGAAATTCAAAATATGGCCCAAATTTGAACAGTCTCAGAACGTCCAAACCAGCGTCAAAATGTTTGAATTCTTGATACGATCCCAGCGAAACAAACCGTGCATGAAACCGAGTTCGTATGAACAATTTGCGCTTGTTAGAACGATTCGAAAATTGAATATAAAATATATAAATAAAATCAAATATACTCTAACGTGCCTGCCATGTCACCTTCTTCCAATTTGCAACCGAACTCGAGTGCATGCACCCTCAACAGGAAACACGCAACGTAACCCATAACCTATCGCCGTTGACCACGCATCGAGGCTGCCACGACCACCTGCGCCAAGATCTGAGAGCGCCATCGCCTTGCACTCGACCAGGCGTCCCCATGGCCACGATCTCAGCCGCTCCGATCGCTTCTTTCATGATCGACGCCGCCTTCGGTCAACGACCATTTCTGACGATTCTACGACCAGTTAGCATGAGCAACTTACACTCCATGACCTGCTCGACGTCCCCTTTCCAACGTCGCTTCTCGATCGTCGATCGGCTGAAGATCCATAGTTGGATCGTCAAAACCCTAAAATGGACGGCCGAGATTGATTCGCCAATTCTGGAAAAACAGTGGTTCGAATTGCAAAACTAATTGCACTAGTGAATTACTTTCGTCGAGAGCTTTGAATTTGATATATAATTTGATAGGGTTTGGAGGAGTTTGATTTTGGAATTGAATTTCCAATTTGGAATTAGGGTTTTGTAATTGGATTTGGTTTTATCACTGACGAGGAGAAGTAGATAGATGAGAATTTATACATACACTAGTGAGGAATAAAAGGCTGCTAAGGTCTAGACAGAACTGTATATACCAATGAAGCACGATAAGAAATATAAACAATACTCGATTGATTTGAAACGATGAATAATACCCGAAAAGCTCGCTCTGTCTCCGGAATGAAAATAGGTCAACCCATATATCAAAATAGATGTTTTCGATAATTTTTAATCCAATGGAACAGGTTTCAAGTCCTAATTCCATCGTATAAAGAAGTTAGCTTAAAATCAGCTTATTTCAAATTGATTTCAATTAAATTGATTTCTAGGCGTTTCGAGCCTGTACGACCAAATGCCGAGTCTGATTGCTACGAAAATTAAAATCCTATAATAATTCACCGTTACGGATCTGATGAAACTAGTTTCATCGAAATCTAAGATAGTGGCCAAAATGGCTATTTTCACGTTAATTAAATAAATTAATATTAAATTAGATTTATCACTTCTTATATTCAAATTAATTAACTAACCATTTTTATCATTTTTGATTTCATAGACATTTACAATAATTTAAAACAAATTTACATATTAAGTTCAGTGTTAAATATTTCACTAATTACAGTGTTCAATTTCAACTGCAATTAAATCTAATTAATTTTAATTTTAATTTCAATAAATTGATTAAATTTGGTTTCAGTCTTTTTATTCAACTAATCATTATTCCAAAGACACGATTAACATTGGTTTATAATTTATCACATTAATATTCTCCAAGTTCCATCTTTTGTTTGTATTAATTAATATATTTCCGTTATATTGAATTTTTGTCAATTTATTATAATTTAAAATCTCAATCAATTAATTTGTCTTTGTTTTATTTCATAGATTATTGCCTTTTAAATAAAATTAACATTTCTATGCCTTTTATGACATTCACACTTTGTAATTATTGTCTTAACTCACATTAATGTAACATTTATTTACATTTATTTGTAATTGATTAATTAAATTGGTAACATATAACAATTGTCACCTTTCTACGTACATTTAAGAACATTTGTAAGTTTAATATTTATAAACAACTGTTATAACAACTCTCATTACACTAATTTTATTCAATTTCCATTTATTACACATTATTTCATTAATCAATCAACTTTTAAATTATCAATTTCACTTTTAATCCAATAATCAATCAATACATTCATTACTATCATTTATTTACAATCTACATCAATTATCACTTTTAATCGTTTTAATTACATTCAAAGCAATTTTAAATTACCTTAAATTAATACTATTACATTTTATTCCAATTATATTCTTATTATTTAAATCACAAATTTTTGTTTCTTCTAACATTAAATCACAAAACTTTATTAAATTAACTATTTTTAATTATTGAAAATTTACGGGTCGTTACACTCTCCCCTACTCAAAACTTTTCGTTCCCGAAAAGGAAAAAGAAGGAAAAAGAAGGAATTAATATATCTTATTCAAAATATTAGATTTATAAACAAATCAACTACATAATTAAATAATTTGAATAAAATATATCAATTTGTAACAATTAAATCTTTTATATTCAAGTCACCTCTATGCTCACAATAACAAAGGTTATTATAAGGAATAACGTCTGCTATTGCGAAGAATAAGGCTTGTTAGAAGTGACCATCCGTTAGTTATGCCTTAGACGAGTATTGATCACATCGATAGGAGTTGTGTAAATTACTCCCAAAGATATATATTCAATCCAAATCTAAAACGAAACTACAGTGGATTAAAAAAATTTCAGAACAACTCATAATAACAACAACACAGATAGTATAATCACATCAGAACAGAAATATCAGATATAGCGAAAGACAAATCTAGATACATGCTACAACAATCGATGGTTCACATAAACCAAATGTACATTTACATGTCATCAACATACATGAGACGAGAGTCAATGCACCAAAAATAAACACCTCGAAGTCTTGACAAAAGATGATGTGAGATCTCAAAAGCTGAAGCTGCAACTGAATCAGAGATAGCGATTATCCTGAAATAACTCGGTCTGACCCGAGTATTATTTAAAAGAAAATAATAAACGTATCAGTCTAATTTAAATTTCAAAAATAAGTGTATGTTAAACAACACTTAAGCAAATAATCATAATCTCGTATGAGATTATACAACATAGATAATCAACATAGTTCAAATTAAGAAATCTCAATTTAAACTCCATCAAAATCAATAATCGCAAATGAGACTATTCAACATAAATAATCACCATAGTTTAAATGAAGAAATCTCAATTTAAACTCCATCAAAATCAGGTTTTAAATTCCCAATTGAATTCAAAACAGCAATATGCAAATTTATAATCTCGGATGAGGCTATACACAAAATTATAGTCTTGGGTGGGACTATACAACATAGTAATCAACATAGTTTAAAGGAAGAAATCCCGTTAAACATCATCAAAATCAACTTCCAAATTCACAATTGAATTCAAAACAATAATACGCAGAATCTAGAAATCAAAATAAGATAACTAGAAAATCAATATAAAAGTGGATCGATCCCAGCAGATGGCGAGTTTTAGCTACGCCGCACGTGCATCTCAGATGGCCGAATCCTACCAAGTACTATAATTTTTGGCGCCCATCAGATGACCCGAAGGTCCGTAGAGTGACCCGAAGGTCCAGTACTGGTAATTGACCCGAAGGTCCATCAGATGACCCAAAGGTCCAACAAATGACCTGAAGGTCCGCAGATTAGCTCGAAAGCCCAACAAAATCATCAAAATCATCGAATATTTCAATTAACAAGTTCGAAATTAACCGAAATAGTAAAAGTGTGGTTCCATACTCCGCACTTTTGCTAAATCGTTTAAATCTCTTCATCGTTTCCTTGAAAGTGCAAAATTGTGTACTTTATATAAATAACATTTTACGTTCTCAAACGGACAAGTCCGGAATTAACCGAATCAGTAAAGGTAAGGGTTCATAGTCCTCAATTTTGCTGAATCGTTTAAATCGCTTCATTATTCTTTTGAAAGCGCAAACTGTAAATTTTTTGGAACCAATTTTATTTTAAAACGATTTTAAAACACGTGATTAAATCAGCAACAAATATAGCAATTTCGACGAGGAAATCGCGCTTCACAAAACATAATAAAAATGGATATCAAATCAGCGTTGCGGGATAACCGCTTAAAAATTCACTTTAAATTGACGGTTACTGAAGTCAAAATAACAGTAATTTTTATTCGTCAAAAATATCGTCAAAACAACACGCTTCAAATATAAACAATCCGGGGTACAAATCCGTTATAAAAATAACGGCAACAATAATACGTTTCAAACGAAACACCGGTTCGAAAATAAATGAATCCGTCGACTGCACTACTAGTATATTCAACGAATATAGCACTGCCTGGACTTGATTTTTATATACAACTTGTTGCACACATGAAATGAAAAAAATAAAATGGTCTGGAAACACCTAGAGATACTAACGTGCAGTCACGTCATAAATTGGGCTACAACTTGTGCACACTTAAAAACATGTGCACACCTTAAAATGAAAATAGCCTTGACGCACAAACTCTACACTCAAATATGAAGTTGAATAGATGACAGCCTGGGAATATATACTAGTGCACGTAACACATGTGATGACTGGGCGGTATACAGTATGCATGCAAGTAATGCATAAATTTTATAACTTGGACATATGAACACAAGTGAATATATCAAAATATAGTAAGGAGCACGTCCGGTACACTATACATGCATGTAAATGAAACACGCATGGATAAGAAAACCCCTCCCTGGACACTATTTTATTCATTTGCAAAACTAATTAACTAGTTTTTGTATGCCACCTCATTGCACAAAATATCATACACGAAAATGTGAGATACACTACACGCACACAATATATAGAGGAAGGTGACTCAAAATTTTCCCCTTGCACGCATACATGTTAAAGAAAAGCATAGAGTTTGCACAGTAAATATTTTATGCTATGTTTTAACACGAAACATTTATTCCAAAATCCAAATCCTTTAACAGTATATGTTTGTCAAAACTTTAAAAATATTACTTCCGAACGCTGAAGTAGATTATCTAATATTAAATTAAACTCCAATTTGTGTTTTATAATAAAACAGGATATTACAGGTCTTCACTCTACATATCTTATGCTGTAAAGCAGTTTAATTGGGAGCTTAAAAAGAACTTACTAACTTTCGAACAAAAATCAAAATGGCCTGGCACAAAAAAAAACGCGAGGCGGGGAAATGATCAATATAACACGCAAGCACAAAAATATAATCTTCATGCAAATGCATACAACTTTGCAACAAAGTGACCTGAGCTTGATTTTTCAACATACTTCACTACGCATGCATGCTAAAAAAATGTATAAGATTTTCGTGTGCAGACCCTCTAAACCTTTCTTTCTCATATATAACAAGTTTGTACGTGCCTTAGTTTGCAAAATATTTCCATGAGCATGGCACGAACAATACTAAAGGTGAATGCACGACACACTGTACACAGAAAAGAAAAGAACTTGGCAGTAACCTTTCACACAAAAATAGTCCAGAATAAATTTATAAATGTGATTTTTATTGAACTCATCAAATTTTGCTTCCAAATCCACTAGGAACAAGGAACTAAACGCACAAGAAATGAACTGCCATTGGGTTGTTTTGCAGAGCTTCAAGAAATTATAAAACGAAAGTTGAAGAAAAATGTTTACTTTTCTTTTCTCATTTTTGTGAACTAGTCAATGGAAGAATGTGTGCTGGCCTTCATATGGTACAAAGCATTTATGATGATACGTGCATAAGTGAAGAAAAAAGGACGTGTTGTATAAAAATGATGGTAGTTGTAACAACCCGCATATTTATCGGTTTTATATTTAAATATTTTATTTAAATATTTCATCGTTAGTCGGATTTTTAGTCCGAAAAGCTACTTTTTGCATACGGTCGAATTAGGACTCGGGACCACTCCCATTGAGTTTAAAATGACGTTTGCGACCTTTTTGAGTATAAGCTTCGATATGTTTGGAGAAATTTGATTTTTGCTACTTTTCACTTTGGGTTTGGTTTTTGGGCTCAGCCCTATGTTAACTTATGCTCAAATCTGAGCCACTCTCCCCCACTCACCCTCATTCTCTTCTCTTTTCAGTTTTTATAACATTAATGGTGGGAGAGATTGGAAATTAAAACTCCAAAACCCTAGTTTCTCTTGCAAATCAAATTCCTAGCTCCAAATTCAAGAAGAACCCATTGGTAAGCTTCTCTTCTTCTTCTCCAACTTATTCTCTTACCAATTTCAGAAATTCCTAAACCTAATTTTGGGAATGTTCTTGTTTTTGAGCTTAGATTCAAGCTCAATAGGGTTGTGTTGAAGAGAGGTTGATTCTCCATTTGCTTTCAAGCTTCTTCTTGTTTGATTTTGTGAAAAGGTGAGATTTTTATCACACATCTATGACTATAATTATCTTTGGTTGTTGGGTATGAATTCCTAACACTTCTTCATGTGCATTTGCTCTTGATTTGGATTGGTTTTGTGAATACTCCAATTTTTGGGTTTTTAAGTCAAATTTGTGTGAAATCCTTTTATGGATGTTTGATCATGCTTTTGGTGATGCATCGAGGAGCATATAGGGCCGGGTTGCCGATTGGCATAAACCCTTAGAGCCAATGTTCGTCCGGTTGCATTTTGGAAGAGTTTGCCCTTCATTTGAATAAGGCTGAAAAACAGCCCAGGCATGATTCAGTCGACTGAAAACTCTGTTCAATCGACTGAACCTGGAACCCGAAAGTTTCCAGGCATGATTCAGTCGACTGAAAAACTCTGCACAGTCGACTGAAACTGGAAACAGAAAGTTTCCTGAACCTGGAAAATTTCCAGGCACAGGGTCAGTCGACTGAAAACTCTGTTCAGTCGACTGAACCTGCTGTTTGAGTCCAATTTGCCTTTTTGGATTGAATTTTCAATTTAAATCGATTCGTGATGATCCTATTTGTTGTTATCATTTATTATGACCTTGATGACTCCTTTTTAGGGATTTTTGAATATCCATTTCGATGGATTCTTTATCGGTTTCTTTGGATTTTATTCACATCTTCGTATGTGAATTTTAGTGATCGATTGTTCCTACAATCTTCTTTGTGATTTGTCACTTTAAAAATATAAAGGTTTTCTATACTAGTAGTAAATATCAAAACTCTTTCTTCAAATGATTTCAACTCTACTTTAATACCAAATTCGTTTATAAAACGGTTTTCCAATCTATTAGTATATACAAACCTTTACCTCACTCGTATGAGAAATCTAATTAAACGATTTAGTAAAACGAGTGGTATGAAACGCTTGCGTTTACTTTATTGGTTAATTCTTGGACTTGTTCGATTGAAACTCTTGTGACAATTTTCTAGTGGAGATCTACAATTTGTTCGTAAATATTTAAGTTAAGCAAGTGGTTATGGGACATGAAGCTAAACTCATATATTTACTAGCTTAGTGTAATTGACACTTCTCGATGATCATGACGATCATTTTTGTGATTTAGACTAGCAGTTGTGCGATGTCTCTTTGTCTGCTTTGTGGAGTTTCGACTCAAATTTGGTGGGGTAGCAACCCACGGTCTTCGGACCATTCGTGTGTCAGGTCTTCGGACCATTCGTGTGTCAAATTAATGGCTAGCTACCATGAGATAGCTTCTCGTTCATGTGTTACAGCTGTTGGTGAGTTTTCATGCTCCCGTTCATGTGATAGGCCTCCCCCCTTTATTTTGTGAAATTTCTGGATTTCGTGTGTCGAATTCTGGAGTTTATACTTCACTTATTTTTGTGATTTCTATTGATATGATTTATCAATTCTTGTGCATAGGTGAATTTGTGTGTCATTGACTGGATTTCTTGTGTTGATATCTGGAATTTATGTTTCGCCAACTTTGTGATTTCTATTGATATGATTTATCAATTCTTGTGCATAGGTGAATTCGTGTGTCATTAACTTGTTGTGAATACAAGTTTTGGGTATGATACCCTTTTTGGATCTTCGAGAAGATTCTTTGATATTGATTAATCGTTTGTTGATTATCATTTACATACTTATAGTAGTATGCCATTATGGATATTATACGCCTATGCCATATCTTACGTGTCATTTATTGTGGCTTGGTGAATGAAATTAGGAGTATGACATTCCTTTTTATCTTGAGTAGATTATCGTGATATTGATTAATCTCTTGTTGATTTTCAATTACTTATATATATCACAGCTTGGCATTGTGATTATTATGTGTTTAGTCATATCTCCTATTCTATATCATGTTATCTGATATTTATAGTCAGACTGATCCGTTTATTATTTTCTTATAAATAATACTCGGGTCAGACCGAGATGTTGCAGGTGCTTCGACTTGACTTCTCTCCGGGGATCCATTACTCTGACCTTTTGGTTAACTACTTATATTAGTAGTTTTTGTTGAATACATTTGAGATACAGACTCCATAATGTATACTTATTCTTTTGTGTAGTTCATGTAACTATTCTTTTGTGATATTGTGGATCTCTTTAGACCACTACTCTGATGAACACTTTCATGTGTTGTATTCATATCTATTTCCGCCTTTGTGATATGAATTGTCTGTGACTGATTTGTGTTATGCTTATTTCTATATTTGTTTCCAAAGATATTATAGCCACCGTGTGGTAGCTTTGAGTTTGTGTCGGTATGTCGGATTTCCTCTTGAAATAGAATGCATGCTATACTATCTGACATATTGAGGCTCGCACAAAGCAATTACACGGATGGTCGCTCCTCAACAGCCTTATTCTCCGTGCTAGTCGACAGCATTACTCCGTAGTGTTCTTGGCTAGCGTGGGTATAAAGGTGGGGCGTCACAGCTTTGTATCAGAGCCAAACTTCGGAACAATATGGAATATTATAACAAGGATCATCGTCCTAAGTCCATCTCAGGAGTCGTGCTTTAGGATTTTATTTGGGTCTTCATACCGATTCATCCTATTTTCCTTATGATTCCTTGTTTATCTATCAAGATTGCTTGATATTCAATTTGGTGAATAACCTTTTTCTTCTTCTTCTTTCTTTCTAAAGGAAGAGAAATGTCTAGACCAGGCCGCCCCAGAGCCGTGCCATCTAGCACTCCACCCCAGGATGGAGTTTTTATGACTGCTCAACAACTTCTTGATTTGGTAACTAATGCTCAAGCAGCTGGAGCTAACCCGGAACCTACTCACCCAAAGTCGGGATTTGCACGCTTGTGCAGCGATTACACCAATTTGGGTGGGGAGCCATTCAAAGGTTCCGAAACTGTTATTGAAGTCCAAGCTTGGCTTAGAACATGCGATCGCGTCTTTTCGCGCATGAATCTTATCGACCTTCACCGAGTTCAGGTGGCCTCCAGTATGCTCCGAGAAAGAGCATTGGACTGGTACGAACTTCTTATTTCTGAGATTAATGAAGCGGATCTCACCTGGGAGAAATTCAGAGAACGCTTCGAGTTGAAATTTGTACCGGAAGCAGAAAAGGTGACATTGGCTCGACGATTTATAGACCTTGTTCAAGGTGAGTCCTCCGTGACTGATTACGTCGCCTCCTTCGAGTCGCTTTCCAAATATGGGGTTGAATACATCAACACCCCTTTAAAGAAGAACCAGAGATTCATTTATGGCTTAAACAAAAGTCTCAAGAAGCCATTACTTCTAAAATTAGAAGTTTCTTTCGACCAACTCGTTGATATCGCTCTTCGTCTTGAAGAGGCGGATAGGGAGAATGATGTTGAAGTGGTGGGTTCCAAACCAAACTTCAACAACAAGAAGAGGCCAAGCAAATTCAAAGGTCCTTATCCCAATAAGAAAGGGAGGCAAGCAACTCCTGCTGAAAAGACCTTTTCCTCTACTCAAGGGAAATGCTATAATTGTGGTTCGAAAGACCATTTTGCGAACATGTGTTCAAAGCCTCGTACTTGTCGCTATTGCAAAAGCCCGGACCATTTTATGCATATATGTCCCAAACTTCAAAATAGGAGGGAGGGAAAGCTTAATGTTGCTCAAGCCCCTGGCAACACATCTCGTGGCCAAGGTATTTCTCATTCTATTCTGGATGGAATTATTTTATTTCGTGATCGTCCTATTCGAGTTCTTTTTGATACGGGTGCGTCCCATTCTTTTATATCAAAAGAACTTGTTGATACTTTTTCTTTGGATATTTTGTATTTAATGACTTCTTTGAGAATTGCGAATCCGGTTGGTGGATCCGCAACAATCAGTTTATTGTGTAAAGATGTCGAGATTATTTTGTGTGATTTTTCTTTCCGAGCTGATTTGCATGTCATGCGTTATTTAGGCTTTGGAATGATTTTGGAAATGGATTGGCTTAACCGTTATGAAGCTCATATCCTATGTCCTGAGCGGACTATTCATCTTCGACATCCTCAATCTGTTAATCAGGTTTCTGTTATTCTTAAAGATTCAGATTCTGCTTTGGTTGCATCTTTATATTCTTTAAATCCTCGTGATGACGATGATGATGATGAGGGTGATATTATTTCTCTTATTCACGTCGTTCGTGAATTTTCCGACATATTCGAGCCCGTTTTAGGATTACCACCTAAGCGAGCAATTGAGTTCAGAATTAATCTTATTCCTGGAGCTCAACCTATCACTCGTCCTCCGTATCGTATGTCCAATAAAGAAAACGAGGAGATGCGTAAACAATTATCCGAATTGGAGACGAAGCAATTTATTCGCTCTAGTTCCTCGCCTTGGGGAGCTTCAGCTATTTTCGTGAAGAAATCCGATGGAACACTTAGGCTTTGCGTTGACTACCGCAAGCTTAATGATCTTACTATCAAAAATAAATATCCTTTACCTCGGATTGATGATCTATTCGATCAACTTAGTGGTGCTAGAGTCTTTTCACAATTAGACTTAGCTACTGGATTTCATCAGCTTCATATTTCATAGGATAGCATTCCTTTGACATCGTTCCGTACTCGTTATGGATCTTATGAATGGCTTGTCATGCCATTTGGTTTGACGAATGCCCCTGCTTATTTCGTTGACCTTATGAATCGAGTCTTCAAAGATTTTCTTGATCGATTTGTTCTCATCTTTATTGATGATATTCTTGTGTATTCAAAAACCAAAGAGGAGCATGAAAAACATCTTCAGATTGTCTTGGAAACTCTTAGGAGTAATCAATTAAAGGCAAAATTTTCTAGATGCCACTTTTGGCAATCTCGTGTGAAGTTTCTCGGTCACATTATTTCCGAATCCGGAATTCCCGTGGATCCTTCAAAGATTGAAGCGATTCAAGATTGGAAGAGACCGGAGAGTGTGACAGAGATTCGTAGTTTTCTCGGAATGGCGGGATATTACCGTCGTTTTATTAAAGACTTTTCTAAGATTGTTGTGCCTCTCACTAGCTTGACGAAGAAAGGTGTTAAATACATTTGGTCGGACAAATGTGAAGCTTCTTTTCAGAAATTAAAGGAACTCCTATCTAATGCTCCTATTCTTGTTATTCCCGAGGGGAATCAAGATTTCGTTGTTTATACCGATGCTAGTCGCGTTGGTTTGGGTGCCGTTCTTATGCAAAGAGAACGTGTTATTGCTTATGCTTCTAGGCAATTGAAGCCTGCCGAGACTAGATATGCCACTCATGATTTAGAACTCGCGGCTATTGTTTTTGCTCTTCGGATTTGGCGTCATTATCTCTTGGGAGAGAAATTTGTTCTTTACACGGATCATAAGTCTTTGAAATATTTATTCTCTCAAAAGGAACTTAATTTGCATCAACAGCGTTGGCTCGAATTTCTTGCACCATATGATCTTGATATTCTTTATACTCCCGGTAAGGGTAATCGTGTCGCCGATGCTCTTAGCCGTAAACAACAAGCTGTTGTTTCTATGATGATATCTGAATGGAACGATCTCGAGATATTATCCACTTGTGAGATTCGAGACCGTGTTCCCGATTTATGTTCATCTCTTGCTTTATGTAGCCTTGAGGCTCATCCTTCTCTTTTAGACCGCATTCTTGAAGCTCAAAGGCTAGATCCTGAATTGGCTCTTCTTGGCCAAAATATTAGGGATAAAATTGATATTGAAGGATTGAAAGACTTTGATATCGATTCTCGTGGCGGCATTCGGAGGTTTGGTAGACTTGTCGTGCCAAATATAGGTGATCTTCGTGAAGATATTTTAGAAGATTCTCATCGGTCTAAATTTACCATTCATCCCGGTAGTAGTAAAATGTACGCGGATATGAAGCGGCTTTATTATTGGGAGGGAATGAAACTCGATATTGCTAACTTTGTTAAGTGTTGCATGACTTGCCAACTCGTTAAGGCCGAACATCAAAGGCCCGGTGGGTTATTGCAACCTTTAGAAATTCCAGTTTGGAAGTGGGATCAAATTTCCATGGATTTTATAGATGGCCTTCCCCATTCTCGTTCGGGTCATAATAGCTTATGGGTGATTGTAGATAGGCTTACTAAATCTGCCCATTTTATTCCCGTTCGGTTTAACCAAACCGTTCCTCTTTTGGCCAAACTCTTTATCAAAGAGATTGTTAAATTACATGGAGTTCCTACTTCTATAGTTAGTGATCGTGATCCATTGTTTACTAGTGGATTTTGGAAGAGTCTTCAAAAAGCTTTAGGAACGAAGCTTAATTTTAGCACCGCTTATCATCCCCAGTCCGATGGACAAACCGAGCGTGTTAATCAAACTCTTGAAGATCTTCTTCGTGCTTGTGTGCTTGATTTTGGTGGGAGTTGGGAAGATCATATTTCACTTGTTGAATTTTCCTATAATAATAGCTTCCAATCTAGTATTGGTATGGCACCTTTTGAGGCACTCTATGGAAGGCCATGCCGATCTCCTTCTTGTTGGCTTGAGGCCGGTGAGAAGGTGGTTTTAGGTCCATATTTTATTCGTGATTCCACAGAAAAGATTGATCTTATTCGTCATAGGATGAAAGAAGCCCAGAGTAGACAAAAATCCTATGCCGATAACCGAAGAAGGAAGTTAGAATTTTCTGTGAGAGATCTTGTGTTCATTCATGTGTCACCTATGAAAGGTGTTGTACGTTTCAGTCGATCGGGAAAACTAGCGCCTCGATATATTGGGCCATTTCCTATCACCGAACGTATTGGTTCCATGGCTTATCGCCTTTTATTACCGGCTCAGTTTTCTGCTATGCATGACTTGTTTCACGTTTCTCAACTTCGGAAATGTCTTCGAGATTCCGATTCTGTTCTTGAGCCCGGTGTTGTGGAAGAGATTGAAGTTTCGCCTAATTTAACTTATGAGCAACATCCTATTCGTATCATTGCTTCGGAAGTCAAACGACTTCGAAATAAAGATGTTCCGCTTGTTAAAGTTCAATGGTCTTCAAATCCTAAGGATTGTTCTTGGGAATCTAGAGAGTACATCGAGCGAACACATCCGGACTTACTTTCTCGGGCTCTTTGAGGTGAACTTCTTATTTCAAACTTCTTTTGTGTTGAATATGCCTTTATGATTGTTACTATATATATCTTCTTCTTAAAATATTGCGAGGACGCAATTTCTTTAAGGAGGGGAGTCTGTAACAACCCGCATATTTATCGGTTTTATATTTAAATATTTTATTTAAATATTTCATCGTTAGTCGGATTTTTAGTCCGAAAAGCTACTTTTTGCATACGGTCGAATTAGGACTCGGGACCACTCCCATTTGAGTTTAAAATGCCGTTTGCGACCTTTTTGAGTATAAGCTTCGATATGTTTGGAGAAAGTTGATTTTTGCTACTTTTCACTTTGGGTTTGATTTTTGGGCTCAGCCCTATGTTAACTTATGCTCAAATCTGAGCCACTCTCCCCCACTCACCCTCATTCTCTTCTCTTTTCAGTTTTTATAACATTAATGGTGGGAGAGATTGGAAATTAAAACTCCAAAACCCTAGTTTCTCTTGCAAATCAAATTCCTAGCTCCAAACTCAAGAAGAACCCATTAGTAAGCTTCTCTTCTTCTTCTCCAACTTATTCTCTTACCAATTTCAGAAATTCCTAAACCTAATTTTGGGAATGTTCTTGTTTTTGAGCTTAGATTCAAGCTCAATTGGGTTGTGTTGAAGAGAGGTTGATTCTCCATTTGCTTTCAAGCTTCTTCTTGTTTGATTTTGTGAAAAGGTGAGATTTTTATCTCACATCTATGACTATAATTATCTTTGGTTGTTGGGTATGAATTCCTAACACTTCTTCATGTGCATTTGCTCTTGATTTGGATTGGTTTTGTGAATACTCCAATTTTTGGGTTTTTAAGTCAAATTTGTGTGAAATCCTTTTATGGATGTTTGATCATGATTTTGGTGATGCATCGAGGAGCATATAGGGCCGGGTTGCCGATTGGCATAAACCCTTAGAGCCAATGTTCGTCCGGTTGCATTTTGGGAGAGTTTGCCCTTCATTTGAATAAGGCTGAAAAACAGCCCAGACATGATTCAGTCGACTGAAAACTCTGTTCAGTCGACTGAACCTGGAACCCGAAAGTTTCCAGGCATGATTCAGTCGATTGAAAAACTCTGCACAGTCGACTGAAACTGGAAACAGAAAGTTTCCTAAACCTGGAAAATTTCCAGGCACAGGGTCAGTCGACTGAAAACTCTGTTCAGTCGACTGAACCTTCTGTTTGAGTCCAATTTGCCTTTTTGGATTGAATTTCCAATTTAAATCGATTCGTGATGATCCTATTTGTTGTTATCATTTATTATGACCTTGATGACTCCTTTTTAGGGATTTTTGAATATCCATTTCGATGGATTCTTTATCGGTTTCTTTGGATTTTATTCACATCTTCGTATGTGAATTTTAGTGATCGATTGTTCCTACAATCTTCTTTGTGATTTGTCACTTTAAAAATATAAAGGTTTTCTATACTAGTAGTAAATATCAAAACTCTTTCTTCAAATGATTTCAACTCTACTTTAATACCAAATTCGTTTATAAAACGGTTTTCTAATCTATTAGTATATACAAACCTTTACCTCACTCGTATGAGAAATCTAATTAAACGATTTAGTAAAACGAGTGGTATGAAACGCTTGCGTTTACTTTGTTGGTTAATTCTTGGACTTGTTCGATTGAAACTCTTGTGACAATTTTCTAGTGGAGATCTACAATTTGTTCGTAAATATTTAAGTTAAGCAAGTGGTTATGGGACATGAAGCTAAACTCATATATTTACTAGCTTAGTGTAATTGACACTTCTCGATGATCACGACGATCATTTTTGTGATTTAGACTAGTAGTTGTGCGATGTCTCTTTGTCTGCTTTATGGAGTTTTGACTCAAATTTGGTGGGGTAGCAACCCACGGTCTTCGGACCATTCGTGTATCAGGTCTTCGGACCATTCGTGTGTCAAATTAATGGCTAGCTACCATGAGATAGCTTCTCGTTCATGTGTTACAGCTGTTGGTGATCTTTCATGCTCCCGTTCATGTGATAGGCCTCTCCCCTTTATTTTGTGAAATTTCTGGATTTCGTGTGTCGAATTCTGGAGTTTATACTTCACCTATTTTTGTGATTTCTATTGATATGATTTATCAATTCTTGTGCATAGGTGAATTTGTTGTGTCATTGACTGGATTTCTTGTGTTGATTTCTGGAATTTATGTTTCGCCAACTTTGTGATTTCTATTGATATGATTTATCAATTCTTGTGCATAGGTGAATTCGTGTGTCATTAACTTGTTGTGAATACAAGTTTTGGGTATGATACCCTTTTTGGATCTTCGAGAAGATTCTTTGATATTGATTAATCGTTTGTTGATTATCATTTACATACTTATAGTAGTATGCCATTATGGATATTATACGCCTATGCCATATCTTACATGTCATTTATTGTGGCTTGGTGAATGAAATTAGGAGTATGACATTCCTTTTTATCTTGAGTAGATTATCGTGATATTGATTAATCTCTTGTTGATTTTCAATTACTTATATATATCACAGCTTGGCATTGTGATTATTATGTGTTTAGTCATATCTCCTATTCTATATCATGTTATCCGATATTTATAGTCAGACTGATCCGTTTATTATTTTCTTATAAATAATACTCGGGTCAGACCGAGATGTTGCAGGTGCTTTGACTTGACTTCTCTCCGGGGATCCATTACTCTGACCTTTTGGTTAACTACTTAGATTAGTAGTTTTTGTTGAATACATTTGAGATACAGACTCCATAATGTATACTTATTCTTTTGTGTAGTTCATGTAACTATTCTTTTGTGATATTGTGGATCTCTTTAGACCACTACTCTGATGAACACTTTCATGTGTTATATTCATATCTATTTCCGCCTTTGTGATATGAATTGTCTGTGACTGATTTGTGTTATGCTTATTTCTATATTTGTTTCTGAAGATATTATAGCCACCGTGTGGTAGCTTTGAGTTTGTGTCGGTATGTCGGATTTCCTCTTGAAATAGAATGCATGCTATACTATCTAACATATCGAGGCTCGCACAAAGCAATTACACGGATGGTTGCTCCTCAACAGCCTTATTCTCCGTGCTAGTCGACAGCATTACTCCGTAGTGTTCTTGGCTAGCGTGGGTATAGAGGTGGGGCGTCACAGTAGTAGCAGTGAACTCAAACTTTGGATAATAAACTGTGTGTGAATGCAAGGTTTCATGCTTGCTTTAATGAAATAGGTCACAGCAAAGTGGTTATGTTCGCTTTATCAAAACTTTATGCCAGCTAAGAAAATGTTCCACTTTGCTTTACAATTGGACCATATTCACTTATACACGTGAATCAAAGGATAAATCATAGCTTGGCAATTGATCAACTGACATTAAAATCTTAATTAATTAATTACTAAATGCATAGCTGACGCCTATTGATTAATGCATAACTGATTAATGCATAACTGATCAATGTATAAATGGCCTGCTAAATGCATATATGCAAGTGTGCATACACGTACACGTACACACCTACATAACCACTATATTAATATGAACATTCTATTCCAATCAATGATCGTTCATCATGCATTGTGACCGTTGATTTTCTTAATATTTGCATGGCTATTAGTGCTGTAATATTCACATCACAAGTTTATTTTTCAACGTTATCTGTATCTAGAGTAGATACTGGTTTCATCATGATCATATTTAATTTACTAATGCTAAGAATTAAATTCTGACCCTACAAATTACAAAAGTCGTGTCTATTATTGTACACACCATTGAGTTGTAAAAGTGTTAGCTTATATGCCTATATAAATATGAAGACTGCTATATACTTTGCCAATTGGTTTTACTGTCACCAAGACACCTTGCATGCATTGTTGACAGCCAAGTGTTCAACTGATTTTTTTTCTTCAAAACTCAATTTAAAATTTCTATTTTAATTTTTTATTACGACGGTAATAAAATCACGATTGTTACAAACTTCCCCCTTATAAAAATTGCATCCCCACAATTTTCATACTAGAAGCAGTCTATAACACAAATTATTCATCACAACAAGGATTAAAATTGAAAAGATGAATAAAGAATGCTCAATGAATTCTTTGGTTTCCCAAGTGCAATCTTTGGGGGTTGCGGACCATTGAATTTTCACAAGCGGGACTTCTTTATTCCGAAGGCGTCTAACTTCCGAAGCTAGCACACGAATAGGATTTTGCACCCTAAACAAGTCGGGTGAGATCTCAAGATCTTGTAATATGTGAGGATCAATAATAGAATTCGAATCTCGAAGGCATCGACAAAGCTGAGATACATGAAATACGTCATGAATTCTAAAAAACTGAATAGGTAGCGATGCACGATAAGCAACAGGGCCAATGCGTTCCGTAACAGAAAACTGTCCAATATATCGAGGAGCCAATTTTCTGGAGCTACTGAAACGCACCACACTCTTCATCAGAGAAACCTGAATGAATACGCGATCGCCAACAGAAAATTCCAAAGGCTTCCTACGATGATCGGCATAAGATTTCTACCTATTCTGAGTCTCTTTCATTCTCTGCCTAATAAAATCAATCCTCAAAGAAGATTCACGAATATAATCGGGGCCGAGAACTAACTTTTCCCCGAATTCCAACCAACAAGATGGTGATCGACACGGCCTTCCGTAAAGGGCTTCGAAAGGAGCCATACTGATACTGGATTGAAAACTATTATAATAAGCCAATTCAACAAGAGATAAGTGGTCTTCCCAACTATTTCCAAAGTCAAGAAGCGGTCCGATTGGACTTGATAGGAACAAAATGTGCTGATTTGGTCAATCAGTCAACAATCACCCAAACACTAGCATGACCCAACCTCGAACGAGGTAGACCATCAATGAAGTCCAAAGAAATCCGATCCCATTTCCATAATGGAATCTCAAGAGGCTGCAAAAGACGACTAGGACAATGGTGTTCAGCTTTAATAAGTTGACAAGTCATGCAACAACTCACATAACTTGCACCATCACGCTTCATACCCTCCTAAAAGTATAAGTGTTTCATATCAGCATACATCATACTACTACCTGAATGGATAGTATACTTAGAACGATGACAATCCTCAAGAATGTCATTTCTAAGATTAGAAACACTAGGCACGATCAACTTTCCCTTCTCCGAATACAACCATGAATATCAATATCGAAATCCTTTAGATTATCACTTCGAGATTCCGATTTACAACTCTGAATAAGATAAGAGAGATTTGGATCTTGTTTTTGGGCATCAGCAACATGATCCAACAAACTAGGACGAGCTTTCATGCTAAATAAAAACACAGGAGAATCAGAAACTAAAGGACAGTCTCTATTATCATAATGAGATAAAGCTTCCAATATATTCCACTCTGCTAGCATCATGGAAACAACAACTTGCTACTTGCGACCGAGCGCATCAGCAACTCGATTACCCATACTAGGGCTATACTGAATATCAAAATCATATGAAGCAAGAAATTCGAGCCAACGTTGTTGCCTCATATTAAGTTCTTTCTGAGCGAATAAATATTTCAAAGATTTGTGATCAGCGAAGAGAACAAAACACTCGCCCACTAAATAATGTCGCCAAATCTTTAGAGCAAAGACTATGGCGGCTAACTCCAAATAGGTAGCATAACGAATCTCGTCAGGCTTTAGTTGTCTAGAAGCATAGGCAACTACTATCTTTTCGCACGAGAATAGCACCGAAATCAATACGACTAGTATTGGTACAAATAATGAAGTCTTGGTTCCCTTCGGGAACCACAAGGATAAGAGTATCGGAAAAGAGTGCTTTCAAATAATCTGCTTTCCTGAAAAGCTAAACTTCCAAAATTACAATTATCTTTATGAAATCATTTTCTAGAAAAAATTACTTTTTATAGGTCAATTTATTGTGTCAAATTGTCTCATCAAAGCGTTTAGGAGATTCCTATCGATAACGTTGATCAAGCGCATCGACCAGAATTCTTAAAGCACTCAATGGGCAATACAATCACAAAATCATCTTCTATATGATAAACAAAAATCCAATTATACTTGTAAATAAATCTTATGAAAGAGATTTGCAAAATTTCATATTGTTATTTTCATCCAAAATCAATAATTACACAAATGGAGTCATCGAGATATTCGTAGAATACTCGATTCATAAAATGGATGAAATAAGCTGGGAAAACTAAATGACATAATAAGTCATTCATAAGAATTATAATGAGTGCAGAATGCAGTAAGTGGAATGCTATCTTCCGCAACTCGTAACTGATGAGAACCGATAACAAGATCGAGTTGGAAGAAAGGCTTAGCGCCACTTAACTGATCAAACATGTCTTCGATCCTAGGTAATGGATACCTACTTTTTTTTGATAGTGAGCTCGTTAAGCTTACGATACTCAATGCAAAGCCTAAGAGTACCATCTGGCTTCATAACGAAGACAACGCGGCTCCCCAAGGAGATGAGCTAGAATGAATAAATTGTTTGGCTTCCAATTCAGATAATTGTTGCTTGAGTTCCTCATTTTCCTTAGTAGACATCCTCGTGGGAGGACGACTGATGGGATGAGCAAAAGAGATAAGATCAATACGGAACTCAATTGCCTTCTTCGGCGGCAAACACGAAATAGGCTCGAAGACATCAAACAAATCACAAACAACCGGAATATTAGCTATGACATCCTCCGATTCGAAGGAAGAAATGAGAAAATTCAAAGTATGATCCATGCTTCGCAATATAATAGATAACTGCTCGATAGCATCGGGATGCTTGAGATATAAAGTTCCTTCAGGACATAGGATTGAACTTCATAACGGACGAGCCAATCCATTCCCCAAAATCATATCAAACCAAGATGATCCATAACATGCAGATTTGCATGAAAGGAAAAACCACAAAGAATAATCTCAACATCAACACACAACAAACCAAGAGTAGCAGATCCACCAATAGGATTTACAATCCTCAAGTGTCGCAAAGACTAACATCCAAAGGAATAACATCAACTAGGTCCTTTGATACGAATAAATGTGATGCACCCCTATCGAAAAGACTAATAGAACGACAATGAAATAAAATAAAACCTTCCAAAACAGAAGGAGTAATACCTTTGGGCTTAGAAGAATCACCATAAGCTTAAGCAACATTAAGCTTCCCGGATTTGAAACCCTTAGGAGCAGTAGGACAACCCGAAACAGAGGACTTTCCTTGTTTTAACTCAAGAAAACTACCAGCAAGATTGATAAGGAATTTAACAAATGGAATACTACGGAAATATAAGATATATTTCTAGACATATTCCAACTTGTTAGAGAGGATCAAAATTTAAGAACAACGAAGGAATTGATTATAAAGGCATGAATAAAACCCTCAAATAGTTGTAACACATGTTCCTTTTTGCTTCTGTTCTGTGTTTATTATAATTTGTTCTGAACCTGGCTCTGATACCAAGCTGTGACGCCCCACCTCTATGCTCACAATAACAAAGGTTATTATAAGGAATAACGTCTGCTATTGCAAAGAATAAGGCTTGTTAGAAGCGACCATCCGTAAGTTATGCCTTAGACAAGTATGGATTACATCGAAAGGAGTTGTGTAAATTACTCCCAAAGATATATATTAAATCCAAATCTAAAACGAAACTACGGTGGCTTAAGAAAAATTCAAAACAACTCGTAATAACAACAATACAGATAGTATAATCACATCAGAACAGAAATATCAGATATAGCGAAAGACAAATCTAGATACTTGCTACAACAATCGATGGTTCACATAAACCAAATGTACATTTACGTGTCATCAACATACATGAGATGAGAGTCAATGCACCAAAAATAAACAGCTCAAACTCTAGAAAAAAGATGATGTGAGATCTCAAAAGCTGAAGCTGCAACTGAATCAGGGATAGCGATTATCCTGAAATAACTCGGTCTGACCCGAGTATTATTTAAAAGAAAATAATAAACGGATCAGTCTAATTTAAATTTCAGAAATAAGTGTATGTTAAACAACACTTAAGAAAATAATCATAATCTCGTATGGGATTATACAACATAGATAATCAACATAGTTCAAATAAAGAAATCTCAATTTAAACTCCATCAAAATCAATAATCTCGAATGAGACTATTCAACATAAATAATCACCATAGTTTAAATGAAGAAATCTCAATTTAAACTCCATCAAAATCAGGTTTTAAATTCCCAATTGAATTCAAAACAGCAATACGCATATTTATAATCTCGGATGAGACTATACACAAAATTATAGTCTCGGGTGGGACTATATAGCATAGTAATCAACATAGTTTAAAGGAAGAAATCCCATTAAACATCATCAAAATTAACTTCCAAATTCACAATTTAATTCAAAACAACAATACACAGAATCTAGAAATCAAAATAAGATAACTAGAAAATCAATATAAAAGTGGATCGATTCCAGCAGATGGCGAGTTTTAGCTACGCCGCACGTGCATCTCAGATGGCCGAAGCCTACCAAGTATTATAATTTTTGGCGCCGATCAGATGACCCGATGGTCCGCAGAGTGACCCGAAGGTCTAGTACTGGTAATTGACTTGAAGGTCCATCAGATGACCCCGAAAGTCCAACAAATGACCCGAAGGTCCGCAGAGTGGCTCGAAAGCCCAACAAAATCATCAACATCATCAACATCATCGAATATTTCAATTAACGAGTCCGGAATTAACCGAAATAGTAAAAGTGTGGTTCCATACTCCGCACTTTTGCTAAATCTTTTAAATCTCCTCATCGTTTCCTTAAAAGTGCAAAATTGTGTATTTTATATAAATAACATTTTACGTTCTCAAATGAACAAGTCCGAAATTAACCTCATCAGTAAAGGTAAGGGTTCATAGTCCTCAATTATGCTGAATCGTTTAAATCGCTTCCTCATTCTTTTGAAAACGCAAATGGTAAGATTTTTGGAAACAATTTTATTTTAAAACGATTTTAAAACACATGATTAAATCAGCAACAAATATAGCAATTTCGACGAGGAAATTGTGCTTCACAAAACACCGTAAAAACGGATATCAAATCAGCATTGCGGGATAACCGCTTAAAAATTCACTTTAAATTGACGGTTACTGAAGTCAAAATAACAGTAATTTTATTCGTCAAAACAACATGCTTCAAATATAAACAAACCGAGGTACAAATCCATTATAAAAATAACAGCAACAAAAATACGTTTCAAACGAAACACCGGTTCGAAAATAAATGAATCAGTCGACTACACTACTAGTATATTCAACGAATATAGCACTATCTGGACTTGATTTTTATATACAACTTGTTGCACACATGAAATGAAAAAAATAAAATGGTCTAGAAACAACTGGAAATGCTAACGTGCAGTCACGTCATAAATTGGGCTACAACTTGTGCACACCTTAAAATGAAAATAACCTAGACGCACAAACTCTACACTCAAATATGAAGTTGAATAGATGACGACTTGGGAATATATACTAGTGCACGTAACACACGTGATGACTGGGCGGTATACAGTATGCATGCAAGTAACGCATAAAATTTTATAACTTAGACATATGAACACAAGTGAATATATCAAAATATAGTAAAGAGCACGTCCGGTACACTATACATGCATGTAAATGAAACACGCATGGATAAGAAAAACCCCCCTGGACACTATTTTATTCATCATGTACGCACGAATTACAGATGATGCCTGGACCAAATTTTAATATGCATGCACACTAATTAAATACAATGCCTGAACATGTACACATAATGAAAAGCTTGGACTTGGCAAAAATTGACTTCGTGCTTTATTCATTTGAAAAACTAATTAACTGGTTTTCGCATGCCACCTCATTGCATAAAATATCATACACGAAAATGTGAGATACACTACACGCACATAATATATAGAGGAAGGTGACTCAAAAGTTTCCCCTTGCACGCATACATGTTAATGAAAAACATAGAGTTTGCACAGTAAATATTTTATGCTATGTTTTAACACGAAAACATTTATTCCAAACTCCAAACCCTTTAACAGTATATATTTGTCAAAACTTTAAAAATATTACTTCCAAACGCTGAAGTAGATTATCTAATATTAAATTAAACTCCAATCTGTGTTTTATAATAAAACAGGATATTACAAGTCTCCATTCTACATATCTTATGTTGTGAAGCAGTTTAATTGGGAGCTTAAAAAGAACTTACTAACTTTCGAACAAAAATCAAAATGGCCTGGCACAAAAAAAATGCAAGGCCTGGAAATAATCAATATAACACGCAACCACAAAAAATATAATCTTCATGCAGACGCATACTACTTTGCAACAAAGTGACCTGAGCTTGATTTTTCAACATACTTCACTACGCACGCATGCTAAAAAAATGTATAAGATTTTGGTGTGTAGATCCTCTAAACCTTTCTTTCTCTCTTTCTCATATATAACAAGTTTGTATGTGCCTTAGTTTGCAAAATATTTCCATGAGCATGGCACGAACAATACGAAAGGTGAATACACTGTACACAGAAAAGAAAAGAATTTGGCAACAACCTTTCACACAAAAATAGTCCAGAATAAATTTAGAAATGTGAGTTTTTTGAACTCACCAAACTTTTGCTTCCAAATCCACTAGCAACAAGGAGCTAAACGCACAAGAAATGAACTGCCATTGGGTTGTTTTGTAGAGCTTCAGGAAATTATAAAACGAACATTGAAGAAAAATGTTTACTTTTCTTTTCTCCTTTTTGTGAACTAGTCAATGGAAGAATGTGTGCTGGCCTTCATATGGTACAAAGCATTTATGATGATACGTGCATAAGTGAAGAAAAAGGACGTGCTGTATAAAAATGATGGTAGCAACAGTGAACTTAAAGTTTGAATAATAAACTTTGTGTGTGAATGCAAAGTTACAAGCTTGCTTTAATGAAATTGGTCACAGCAAAGTAGTTATGTTCGCTTTATCAAAACTTTGTGCCAGCTAAAAAAATGTTCCACTTAGCTTTGCAATTGGACCATATTCACTTATACACGTGAATCAAAGGATATATCATAGCTTGGCAATTGATCAACTGACATTAAAATCTTAATTAATTAATTACTAAATGCATAGCTGACGCCTATTGATTAATGCATAACTGATTAATGCATAACTGATCAATGTATAAATGGCCTGCAAAATGCATATACGTAAGCGTGCGTACACGAACACACCTACATAACCACTATATTAATATGACCATTCTATTCCAATCAATGATCGTTCATCATGCATTGTGACCGTTGATTTTCTTAGTATTTGCTTGGCCATTAGTGCTTTAATATTCACATCACAAGTTTATTTTTCAACGTTATCTGCATCCAGAGTAGATACTGGTTTCATCATGATCATATTTAATTTACTAATGCTAAGAATTAAATTCTGACCTTACAAATTACAAAAGTCGTGTCTATTATTGTACACACCGTTGAGTTGTAAAAGTGTTAGCTTATATGCCTATATAAATATGAAGACTGCTATATACTTTGCGAATTGGTTTTACTGTCACCAAGACACCTTGCATGCGTTGTTGACAGCCAAGTGTTCAGCTGATTTTTTTTTCAAAACTCAATTTAAAATTTCTATTTTAAAATTTTATTATGACAGTAATAAAATCACGGTTGTTACATTAATAAAAGTTTGAAAAGCATTTCACAAAATTTTCTAAGTCCAAAATTCACAGGAAATTTCGGCAGAGTCTCTTTTATACAGAGAAGTCTGGAAGAAATAGTACTATCGGTAATAAAAATATATATAATATTTTTCAAAATAATATATCTCCAAACAACGGGAAAAACAATAATAACGCTAGAAAACTGTAATCCGATAGCATACCTATTTGTTGGGCAATTAATGCTTATTTTATGAAACCAAAAACAGTATCAATTGCTTTCATAACCTGTATTTTACTTATACAATCCAAAAGAGTTAATAATTAAGTAAAAATTAAAATATTTAAGTTGTTTCAATAGATAACAAAAAAACATCACAACATAATAAGAATCATTTGCAATCAAATAGTACAAACATCAATTTCAACAAAAAGAGCAACCATCCATCCATAGCAACCATAACAAATGGTTTGTTCGGGTTCAAAACTTCTAATCATAAAAATGCTAAATAAACTATGATGTGAACCATACACTCAATAGTCGTGTATACTTTATAGATTATTTATACATCTCTATGCAAAATAAAAGTATCCTTTCCCAACCAATCCATAAGTCCAACAAACAAGGAATTCAACACATTTTCAAGTAATATTTATGTTTTATCCTCATTACTCTTTTTTCACATTATTTATAGTTCACTTTTATTTGTTCAGACAGTGCTTGTTTAATTACCTTTTCATTTACCATAAAAAAATTCATTTTATATTTATACAATACCATTTTCTTTTCATTACTTACCTTCATTGCTTACGTAAGTTATTTCCATTTAAGTTGTTTGGATCACAAATGAATTCATTATTGAAGTATTGTATATATTTTATTTCAGTCTACTTCACCTTTACAATTTTGTTTGATTTTCCTTTTTCTTCCATCGTTTATTGTTTTTTCTTATTCCTGAAATCTTTATTTTCATAAATTTACATCTGTTATTGCTTACAAAAGTTCATTTCTCCTTTATTCATACAGTGCCATTTTATTTTATTTTATTGCTTTACATTCATTGCGTAAATAAGTCGTTTTTATTTCAATTATTGGATTATACATTATTAGATATGTTTCTTCACAATTCACTTCACCATCTATATATATTTTTCACATTCATTCTTCCATATATAGTATTGTTGAATATTAAGTCCAATTTTCTTTTTAAGTCATTTCAATGTTTTCAGAAGTTATAATCATTCAATTAATATAGTGCTCATTTTGATTATAAATGGCTTTGATACTAATTCAAGTTTATGATTATTTACTTACAGTATTCACCTTTTACTATTCAATCTGATTATAAATAGCTTAAGATGTTAATTGAGGTGTATAATCATTTTTATTACATTATTCACTTTAATTATATTTAATTAGTAACATTTCAAAATATTAACCATAGTTTATAACAATTTTTTAACATTAGAATGCCTATTTATAGATGTAACTCCATTGAACACTTTCATTTTTTTCCAAGTTTTACTTATATAATATTCTATTACGTATCCTATTTAACATTTCAACTTTTAATAATTTGGTAAGTTATATATATATATATGTATGTATGTATGTATGTATGTATGTATGTATTTGTAACGACCCGGAATTTTGGGCAATATCGATTTAATAATCTGTATAAATAATTTAATTGGTTTAATGATTTTCTTTGTAATTTTAATTTAAAATTGGCTAATTTAATCTTTTAAAGGTTAATAAATTTTAATCTGACAATATTGATAAGAGTTATTTTCCAAAGCTAATGAAATTTTATTCTGTTTATAATATATATGTTTGATATATATTGTGAATGGGAATGACTTTTGTTTTAAATTAAAAATTGAAATTTTCAAATTGTAATATATGTAAGCATATGTTATAATTTGATATTGTTTTGAAAATTTAATTTAATCTATCAATAATTTATGTAAGAATGAATATTGCAATTTTAAAGTTTTGTTTTAAATTCAATAATGTTTTTCAAAAGATAATTTAGTTTAATTCCATGGTTTCAAATATAAGATTGTGGTTTATTTTTAAATAAGATAGTTTTAAAGGAATTTAAACAAGCTTTGTTTGTTTTCTTTTAAAATGTTTACATTAAAAATGAATGATTAAGATTTAAAATAACATGTATAAGATTTATTTATATTATAATTAATTTTCTAACATTTTCTTTAAAGGATTTATTTCATATTCACATATGTAAATATTCATTTATAAAGCAAATTAAAAATTTTAGTTTATGTTTACATTTAAATTTAATAAAAATTTATTTTAAATACTTAAAGACATGTGTAAACATACAAACTTCTTTAATAAACAAATGTAAGGACATTAGATACTTATGTGACAAGTGTCTTTATTCTAAAATCTTACTCTCTTTAATTCTTATAAACTTAAAATATGAAGAGAATTTGTTTCCTCTTCCAATTAATGGCTAACATCAGAAATTCATTTACAAATCTCCATTTGCAAACCTGAGATTTTAAAATCAATATCAAAGTTTCCTCAACTTCAAGCTATAAACCTCAACCTGCATTTCTTAAAACTTCAACTTGCAAATTCAAAAAGAAAATACTGCAACTCAAATCTGCAGTATGCAACTCAACACAGCAGCTTCAACCTTTAGAACATCAAGTTGAAAGCATGCAAAGACTTTCTTCTGCAATGCAAGTTTTCTGTTCAAAAGATTTATTCAAACTGAAGCCTCAAATTAAGCATGCAAGGGATTTTCTGCAAAACCAAAGCATTTTTCAAATTAAAGATTCTAAGCCTGGAAATAAAAAGCAAAATCTGCCCTGCATTTAACAGTGAGTAAAACCTCTTTTAAAAACAGTTTTATTTGTTTAACTACATGCTTTGTTTTCTGCTCTCTGCTCTCTGCATTTAACAAGTGAGTAATCATTTTTTTTAAAAAACAGTTTTAAAATATTATCTGTGTTTGAATTACAATGCATGTAATGAATGCCGCTATGATTATGAATGTTTTTATTTGAGTATTGTTGTTCATGCATGTTAAAAAGTGTGATGATTAACTCGAGATACTGTGCCTGTAGAATTTTTCGACTCTGTTTGTTTACTGGATTTGTTTTTCTTAGGAAAAAAAAAAAAATTCAAAATCTCTCAAGCAAACCCATATTAGACATTGATATATAAGTGAGATTTGTTTGTTAACATGTTCTGAAGATTTTAAAAATGGTTTTTGTAATTTTGAAACTAACAAATAATTTTTAAAACAAGAATAACAGTAAGAAATGAAAATGGTCAGAAATGAAACATCATAATTTCTAACTTTGATTATACATAAGGATTGGTGGTAGTAAATCATGATTTTTAAGAGGTATATCATAATTTTTAATTGAGAAATTCTTGAGAAATTGGAGTTTGTGTGGAAATTGTTTTTTTGCAAATTGCCGAGAGATGACTTGATAATTTTAGCTAGAATTTGGTTCGAAGCAAGTTTGTAGATCATGGATTAAGGGAAAAATGATATCAGATTTTTCAAATTACTGATTTATTGGAATTCAATCGAATTAGGGTTGTGTCTGCTGTTACTTTCGGCTTGAATGGCGAAGCTTTACCTCGTGTATGTTGGATCGAACGCGATCGCGTCAGGGGGTAAATGATAACCTTGGTGTGGCAAATCTTCAGGGTGATTGGCGAAGTTCATCTTCGATCGGAGCGGCGGCTATGGGAGGGGTTTTGGTGATTTGTTTTCCTGTAGTTCGAATGTGAGGTGATAATTTGGGTCGCGTGATTTTTCGTGAACCTGGGTGGTAGAATAGATTGTTGAGGGTTTGTGTGATGGGTTGGCGGTCAGGAAGGTGGCCGGAGTTGGGTGGATCGGCGGTGCACGTGCACCGTGCACGATTCGAGGCTCTGAGCATTCGAAGCTTTGGGAAAGAAGGTTACAACGCGAAGACTTATTTCGCGTCTTACTCGTGTTCTTGCCAGGGGAAACTCGAAGTGGGGTAGCTGGTTTGCGGGAGTGTTTGGCACGAGTGGTTGTTGTGATTTACTCGAGTGTTTTGAGTCAGGGTTTCTGGCTGTGTTTTGTTAGTACTGTAGAAAAAAAAAAAGTAAAGATAATGTTGCTCACTTAAACTTGTTGTTTGAGAAAGAAAGAAAAAAACAAGTTCAAGCTTTATAAAAAGGAAATAGTTTATGAAGTTAAAAGTTTGTGTTTTGAATTAAAATTTAATCAACTTTTAAAAAAAGTATTGATTGAATATATTATAAGTTTTAAATTTGTTTAAGATAATTTCTTTTGGAAATAATTAACTTAACTAAATTTTTATAATTTGTAAATTTGAAGGAAGTGTGTTCAAATTTAGGAATTAATCAAAGTTTTAAGTGAATCTTAAAGTAATAACAAAGTTTTCAATTTATTTTGAAAATAAATAAGTTTTAATTAGATAATTTAAAGTGTTTTAAATTTTGAAATTTGTTTCTAAATTTCTTATTTTCAAATAAGATTATTATTTTGAAATCCAAATAAAATAATTTGATTTTAAGTTTTTAAAATTTGATTAATTCAAACAATTTAATTATGAAGATAAATAGGATTAATTTATCTTTGTTATTAATTTAAGAATTCTTAATAAATATAATTTGTTAATAGGTAAGAGATTAATTAAGATTTGTGTTTTCTTAATTAATTAAAGATTTTGAAATATAAGAATTAATTAATTAATTGTTTAATTAATTTTAAATAATTAGTTAATTATTTATTTAATTTTAAATATCACTTAATTAAGAATTAATTAAGTGTAATTACTTAATGAAGTAATCAATGGTTAATTTTTGAATGTAATTAGAATGGTAATTACTTATGGAAGTAATTGGAGGAGTTACTCATGGTAGTAATTAATTGGAAATGATTAATGGGATCACTTAATATTATCAATTATGGAATTGATTGACTAAATTGTTTTAAAGTTAATTAATTATGGAATAATAAATTTGTTAATGAATAATGAGTTATTCAATGTTGAAATTAATTATTTGTTAAGTAATTAATTAAGGAAGTAATTAAGATTTATTAATAGAAGTAATTAAGAGTTAATTACTTAATTTATTTAAGTTAATTAATTAATGTGATTAATTAATTAAGGAATAAGATTAAATAAGGGTTAATTACTAAGAGTAATTAATCAAGAATTATAATTAATGATTAAAGTAATTAATTAAGGATTAATTATTGATTAATAATTACTTAATGAAGTAATTAAGATTTAATTAATTGGATTAATTAATCAAGGATTAATATAATGGATTTAGAAATAATTAATTAAGAAGTTAATTAATTAAGATAAGTAATTACAAATTGTTAATTACTGTTTATATTTAATAAGAAGATTAATTACAAGTTAATTATTTAATTAATTAAGGATTATTAATAATAAAGATTATTAATTAATATAATTAATGAAGTAATTAATTTATGTAATTAATTTAAGTGTGATTAATTAATTGTAATTAATTAAGGATTAATGTAATTAATTATAGTTAATTAATCAATGAAGGATCATTAATTATTTTAATTAATGATAGTAATTAAAGGTTAATTACTGAATATGGTTATGGATAATTACTTGAATATGACTACAGGATAATTAATCTAGGGAGATTAATTTAAGAAGATCATTAAGGAATGATAAATGAATTTGATTTGTGATAAATCAATGAAGTAGGATTAAGATAATCCAAGTGGTTAAAGGATAGTAATTAATTTAATTAGAGGTTAATTAAATTGATTAACAGTTAATCAATTCTGCTTTGGATGATTGGTTGATATTGAATGATTGATATTGGATGTTGGATGATAATGGATGATTGATATTGGGTGTTTTGTTGATATTGGATGATATGGATGTGTATGAGATATGTGATATGCTGCTTGTAAGATGAATGGTTTATATGACTTATCTGTTGTGATAATGTTATTCATCTATCTGTTTATATCATCCTGAATAAGTTAATTGTTAAATCCCTTAAGTACAACTTGGACATTAAAATGGCGTTTGGTTTCGATGAGACCGGGATCGGATTTCCATATTTGGAATCCGAAAACCACATCGATTCCAATTAAACGTTAGGTCGTTAATCCAAGTGGAGCAAGTGAAGACTCGAGGTGTAAGGGCTATACGTCAGTATAACTCTGTGGGTGATTCCGTAATGAGTTTGACGGAATAGTACTTATAGATTCGAGATGGCGAATCAGAGTGCAAGGGCTATGGTCGTTGACTCTGAGGGTGATTCCAATATGAGTGCAACGAGATAGTGCCTTCGGTTTCGTTCGAACCCGGAACGAACTTGTATGGATTGAATGCTTTCAGCACATCGTCAGGCGGACGATGAGCATTCTAAGATAGATGTGTTCTATAAAGGTAATCGCAGCCTCAAGCCTCATCAACCGGGAATGGCTAAAACAGGGGAGGTGCAGCAAGGCTTCGTGGGTAGCTCCCACTGGAGAGCAAGATTTACCCCTGTCTAGAGGTCCCTTTATATTCGGCTGTGTGGGGCGGTTGATCCGGACAACCGCCGGGGTTGTCTTGTTCGGAACTATCCAGTAAGGGATGGGTCCGGTCTTGTGTTGCAGGGGATGAAGGGAGTAATCCTCGGTACGGTGATCTAGGCCACGTACTGTGACGGGCGGTACCCCAGTAGCCCTGCCATTGATGGAAACCCAATTTCCCTACGAGACCCTACGATTTTGTTTGTATTACCCACTTTTGTGGCTAGTAGCTGGAATTTAATGAATGTAACAATTTCGGCTATTTCATATTTACTTGAAAACCCTAGACACTATAATAATATCACTGGATTTCCTATAAAATGTTTTGGTTAGCGTAAGGTAAAAACTTTTCCATGTTTATGTGTGGGAAGTCTTACGTGATACCTTTTCTTTTCAAAGGTTTTTCTAAAGTTAAGCAATCTTAAACCGTTTACTCACACCAGACCCCTGTCTGACCCGAGTGTTTATTTTCTGTTTTATTAAACTCTTGGGTACTCATATTATATATGAGTAGTCAAGTGATTCAGGTTATCTCTTGACGAATTCTGGCGGAGCTTTGGAGCAGGAGGCTTCAGCGTGTAGATATATGGTTAGAGTTTCCGCTGTGTATTCTGTGTTGATGTCTTGTATTGTATTAGACAGAAATGTTATAACTGTCTATATTGAGATGTTTAGTTGGGTACTCTGATGTATATGATACTATGTATATGTTCTATATTATATTTAAATCGTTCCGCTGTGAGATTCTGATGTGTTGTTTTCTCTTTCTTCTCTTTCTTTTCTTCTTCTATCCCTTTCTTTCTTAATTAGTGATGCGATTTTCCGGTAGTGGAATTTCGGGTCGCTACAGTATTTTAGAATGCAATTGAATATTACTCGAATTTCTCTTATATATTTAGTTAACAAAACGATCAATAGTTTCCATTTCTTATTTCCATTTCCATTTTATTTACGGTTTCAAAATTTTAGTTTCTTATCTATTTCTTTAATCATTTTAACATAAAATTTCTTATTTTCCTTTTTAGAAATTTCCAATTATTAATACAGTCACGGTTCCATTCATTACAATAATTTCAATTTCTAATTTTACAGAAACTTAAGAACTAACCAAACGAATTTCATTTCAATCCTTTTTAAAGTAATATAGATAATCATAACTTGATATATATACATATATATACACATATATATATATATATCAAGTCAACTTCAAAATTTTATAAAAATTAAGGTTGGTTTATCAAAATGGATGTGCAGTATAACTACTACAGCAGTCTTCCCACTTCGAAACTCGAAAATGAACGTCGATGATATGTGCACTCATCATCGAAATTATTTTCCAGCAACAGAGAGGGGAGTACAGAACTTGTTTCCATTAAAAGTTTTCTTTTAAAACATTCTTTCGAATCACATTGAGATATTTATATCGGAAAATATTTCCAAATAATACTACCATTATATTCCAAAATCTTTTGATAGAAATTTCAAAAATCTCGAACTTAAGTACTAAAATTTCCAATTTATATTTATTTTATTTACAATCTCATTCCTCAAACAATATTTATAAATTTCACTATCTAACAGACAAATATATTACAACCAAGTATATCATTTATAAAATTATTATTTTATATACAAAATATATATAATACGCAAAATCATTTCATTTACCTATATCTCAAAACAAATATTGTGTCGGTCTGCCCTAGTTTAGAAACCTCTATCGATGTCATAGCATCCTATGCACCAATCAGAATTTATAAATACAAAACGGAACAAACTAACACAATATAAAAACCTTTTATAACACTAACAAATACGCTCTCTCATATATATGCACTCAGCGACTCATTCTAGGATGTTACTACCCTATTTCTAAAGAGTCAAACCCCACAAAGCTAAGGTTATCGTTAAACCGAAGATCTTATACCACCTGTAACGATCAGCCTTTTTGGACAGTTTAAATCGACGATAAATAACACACGACCGACTCAAACCGTACAAAATGGCAGATTATTATTGGGGCAAATAATAAAAAGCAAAGAAAGAGATAAAAAACCCAAATATAGAATTTCGCAGGGGAATGGCAAAATATAATAATCAAATAACAGTTCATGAAGTTATTTTATAAATACATTTGATTATTCTTTTACAACCCAAAATTAGAGTTACAAAAACAGGAATAAATAAATGCAGCGGAACAACATGATGTAGTGGAATAAATATAATAACTAATAATAGTACATAACTTCATCTTCTTCCTTTAGAAATAAGATCTTCAACCCTGAAATGCTCAGGTGACCCGAGCGAATTAAAAAGACAAAATACTCGACCCAGAACTAAAACATCTTATGTAAGTTAAATCAACGGTAAATATGAGTGTGACGACTTCAAAGATGTTTACGGGGTTTGACATCTCCTATCCAGTGTCTAACATGAGTGCAGTAACTTAAGAAATGTTCGGGATTTACATCTCCTAAGGATCCATTAAACTATCTAATATGTAGTACTATACGCTATTATAATAGTGTCTATAGTAAAGTAAAGTATTAAAATAGCGTTAAGACGTTACCCATATCCCCCTTAACATATTTTTATATATTCCCGTAGTCTATACAGATACTGTAAGCCACACCAAACTGGTGTGATACTCAGGGAGCATTCCATAGGTATGATACAAAACAAACTCATAGAAGGCGCGATAGGACATATGAACATGACACTCAAGACAATGCCAGGGTAGATATACCAATTGCACTCACGGACCGGTGATAACACATAGCAGCTACTACCGCCCACCTCAAACACACTCCCATAATCAAAATCGAGGGGTGGCCACCAAATCAATCACAAAGACAAAATATAGTACCAAAGAAACGTTCTCGATATGAGGAATGACCTCACTTGGCCCTGTATAGCTCCTGTTTTAGTCACATCTAAGCTGACTCACACGAGTCAAGGCCATGTGAATACCTCATTCAGAATCATTCACCAAACCATCTTACTTCATTTCTGGAATCTCCACCATGTGCACAGTTGTTAAAGTGGTTTTGGGTATTGGCAGGGAGTATGACAATATCCAATCCCGGTCTCTTTAACAACCAAACGCTTATTTCACACCAGATGGTTCTTTTAGATTTTAAAAGTCAATTCAAAATTGCTATCAAAATATCACATTCTCAAAACCATGTCAGTTTCGAAATCATATTTACTTTTGAAATTATCGATAAGATTGGTTTTAAATCCTCATTAGAAAATCATCATATTTACTCAAGTATGTCTCATTTTACAAAAGGTATCAATTCAAATCCCAATTTTAGGTTGTATCATCATCAAGGATTTAAATATAAATACTTCAACTTTACGTAGTCTGAAATTTTAGAAAATAGTTTAGATGATCACATATAGTCTAATAGTTTAAAAATAGTCTAAATAGATTAAAATAGCTTAAATAGTAAAAACAGTTTTTTCAAAGATTTAAATTTGATTTAATTAGATTTAAAATGATTTAAATATATTTAAAATAGATTAAATAGATTTTATAAGGTTTAAAATGTTTTGAATAGATTTATTATAGATTAAACCGATTTAAATTATATTAAGTAAATTTTGAAATAGATTAAATAAATTTAATTATTTTAAAATAGGAAAAATAGATTAAATTGGATTAAATATGTTCTAATAGATTAAAATAAATTAAAAATAGTTTTAATTGATTAAAATAGTTTAAATTATTTTAAAATAGATTTCAAAGTTATATCAAACCTTTTACAAACCCAATTTCGATAATTCATTTATTTTAGACACTTCAACTTTGAAATTCAAATTTAAATCCTTCAAACAATTCATTAACTCAATTCCCATTTCAACATTTCACTTGGACTTCCAAAAATAACTCAGTTTATATAAATCAAACTTCTATTTCAAAATACCAGTTAACTGAATTCAAAATTTTAAAGATTCAAAAATCATTTAATTCAACCAATCCGATGTCCGTATATAATTTTCTACCCTAGAGTCAGGTGATACAGATATTTATCATTTCAATCCGCATTTTAAAATTTTACGGTTATATATCATTTCAAACCGGAAATCCCAAATTAAATAAAATCCACAAAATCGCTCGAGTCTATCATTTCAACCCATAACGATTTTTTCCTATTTTATAGAACATCCGGGTATGTATCATTCCAACCCATAAGGAACTTACAAAATTATAATAATATAAAGTAAACATCCAGTCAACCAATATCAACAAATCAAACATATGTCACAATCATCATCCAAATAAATCAATGAACATCAATAGATAACTGATAATCAATATAGGTATTAAATCGATAATTTAAAATTCAACATTTAATTAAACATGATTAAATGCAATAAAAGTCACATTTGACTAGAATGACAATTTAAACAAACCAAACATCAATCACTTAATTTCTAATCACATCATAAATTTAATTTAACTAACATACGAAATTTTAGAAGTTGTGAGTGGGTTAAAACGCCCACTTTCGATTTTAAATTGATTTGAAATCCAAAATAGGGCCCAAATTTGAAAGTCTCGGAATTTGTCCATACCAGCGTCAATATGTCTGAATTTTTGAAACGATCCCAATGAAGTAAACCACGCATGAATCTGAGTTCGTATGAATAATTTATGCTAGTTAGAATGATTAGAAAAATTGAATATAAAATATATAAATCAAATCAAATATACTCCAACGTACCTGCCACGTCACATTTGTCCAACTCGCAACCGACTCGGGCACACAGACCCTTAACAGGAAACACGCAACGCAACCCATAACCTATCGCCGTTGAGCATGCATCGAGGCTGCCATGACCACCTGCGCCAAGATTTGAGAGCGCCATCGCCTTGCGCTCGACCAGGCGTCCCTACGGCCACGAACTTGGCCCCTCCGGTCGCCCCTTTCATGACCGCCGCCGCCTCCAATCAAAAACCATTTTTGGTGATTCTGCAACTAGTTAGCACGAGCAACTTACTCCCCATGACCTGCTCGACGTGCCCTTTCCAACGTCGCTTTCCGATCGTCGATCAGGTGAAGATCCACCGTTGGATCGTCAAAATCCTAAAATGGATTGCCGAGGTTGTTTCACGAATTCTGAAAAAACCATAGTTTGAATTGAAAAAGGAATTGCACCAGTGAATTACGCCCGTCGAGAGCTTCGAAATGATATATAACTTGATAGGGTTTGGACGAGTTTGATTTTGCAATTGAATTTGAAATTGAATTTGCAATTTGGGAATTAGGGTTTTTTAATTGGATTTGGTTCTGCCATGAGGAGAAGTAGATAGATGAGAATTTGTACGTATAGTAATGAGTAATAAAAGGCTGCTAGCGTTTGGATAGAACTATATATACACCAATGAAGCCCGATAAGAAATACAAACAATACCCGAATTGATTTGAAACGACGAATAAGACTCGAAAAGGCCGCTCTGTCTTCGGAACGAAAATGGATTAACCCGTATATCAAAATAGATGTTTTCCTTAATTTTTAATCCAATGGAGTAGGTTTCAATTCCTAATTCCATCGTATAAAGAAATTAGCTTAAAATAAGCTTATTTCAAATTGATTTCAACTAAATTGATTTCTAGGCGTTTCGAGCCTGTACGACGAGTCCGATCGCTACGAAACTTAAAATCCTACAATAATTCACCGTTACGGATCCGATGAAACTAGTTTCGTCGAAATCCGAGATAGTGACCAAAATGGCTATTTTCGCGTTAATTAAATAAATTAATATTAAAATAAATTTAACACTTCTTATATTCAAATTAATTAACTAACCATTTTTGTCATTTTTGATTTCATATAAATTTACAATATTTTAAAACAAATTTACATATTAATTTCAGTGTTAAACATTTCACTAATTACAATGTTCAATTTTAACGCAATTAAATCCAATTAATTATAATCTTAATTTCAATAAATTGATTAAATTTGGTTTCAATCTTTTTATTCAATCAATCATTATTCCAAAGACATAGTTAAAATTGGTTAATATTTTATGACATTAATATTCTCCAATTTCCATCTTTTATTTGTATTAATTACTATATTTCCATTACATTGAATTTTTGTCAATTTATTATAATTTAAAATCTCAATCAACCAATTTGTCTTTGTTTCATTCTTTGTATTTCATAGATTATTGCCTTGTAAATAAAATTAACATTTCTATACCTTTTATTACATTCACGCTTTGCAGTTATTGTCTTAACTCACATTAATGTAACATTTATTTATATTTGTTTGTAATTGATTAATTAAATTGCTAACAGATAATAATTATCGCCTTTCTACATTTAATAACATTTGTAAGTTTAATATTTACAAACAATTGTTATAACAACTCTCATTACACTAATTTTATTCAATTCCCATTTATTACACATTATTTCATTAATCAATCAACTTTTAAATTATCAGTTTCTCTTTTAATCCAATTATCCATTAATTCATTCATCACTATCATTTATTTACAATATATATCAATTATAACTTTTAATCCTTTAATTAATTGGAATTTCATTCAAAGCAACTATAAATTACATTAAATTAATACTATCACATTTTATTCCAATTATATTCTTATTATTTAAATCATAATTTTTTCTTTCTTCCAATATTAAATCATAAAACTTTATTAAATTAACTATTTTTAATTATCGAAAATTTGTGGGTCGTTATATCTACTGATCAAACGTTTGGATCCCAAATCCTTTCCGCTCCTAGCTCACACTTCTTGCAAAAAATAGTACCCAAGGGTTATAGATGCCATGAGTTGAAGCAAGCAAACACAACTTAATTCTTCCTTAGAAATTTATCGGTCCACCGGGTTCTTCTAAGTATAATTCAAAACGAAATATTCTTTCCGCTCCATCCTAAAATTATTACCAATTACATTCGCCACTTCCTTATCATCAATACTCTAAATCTTCTTATTTATCTTTTATATTTCTTAGTTACAATAATTAACTATTTCTCTCCATTCATCCTCTAATTTAGCTAATAAGTCGAATTTCATAGTGAAATCGCATCACCAAATTTAGAAAATAATGATCTTAATTTACTTTCAGTTTGTATATTAGTTTCTAAAATTCAATTCAATTTCAAAAGCTCCATCGCCTTTAATTTCATTATTTATCCATATCTTCGTGGTGGATCCAAGTAGTTCTGAAGTTGGTAATAGGTATGTCTAAATTTATCTGACGTATGGAATTTTATTCTTTTTAAGGTTTACTTAAAATTATTTCTACTCTTTTTACTTAATTAGATTTGACCATGGAATTCATGCTTTGTATATGATCATGTTTGGAAAAAAAATTGGTATTTATCCGATTGCTATTTTTACATGTTTACCCTTCGAAAGCAGAATGTTAGAATAATTCATAAAATATTATATTCAATCATTAGAATGTTAGATTCCAATTATTCTCATGTTTCAACTATTCTCATGTTTGATCTCCTATTTCTTAATTTTAATATGTTTTTCTACTTCTATTTGAATTATACTATTGGCACATAACTACCTTCAACTTTATTCTTCATAATTTCTCTTAGTTTAGTAGTATGAGTTTGAAAATATATTGTGCAAGATATTAAGCAAAAGCTTTTATTCATAGACAATTTTCAATCTAGAAGCTTAGATTTACTGATGTCTTGATTAACATGCTTCCTCCAAACTCACAAGGGATCTAATATATTTTTTCATCTTTTCTAAAAAAATATAGTATAAAATTTATATTTTAACTACTTGCCGATTAGTATATTAGATTGATAGTTTTGGCAGTACTAGAAGGCACAAACAAGAAGAGCAGTGGAGTTCTAACAGAAACCATTAATGATAGGTTATTTGTATTATGAACCGATTTATATATTTATTTTAATTCTTATTAAGGCCATTGCTATTGACGCTTTAGTTTAGGATAAGAGGGGGTCATTTTCTATCAAAAAGTTTTTTTTATTATGAGGGGCGCTAATCAAACTAGACTTCTCATAAAATCACAATCAAATTGCCCTAATTGTACTTTCTTTTCTTTACCCTAATATTCCCTTAACCACCTTTAACACTTAATCCAAAATCATTAATCGAATAATGGAAAATTCAAACTCACTTCTAGATAGGAATTGCAAATGAGAAACAGACAAGGTTATTTCTCACTCAAGAAAGCGTCCAACACGGTAATTTTAAACTCTAATCTTTACTACTGTTAAAAATGCGTAATAAATTAAGTTAAGAAATTTTCTTTCCATTATATTTTAACCAAAAATTGGATCTGATTATGAAGATCAAGGTGAACTTTTTATTCTCACCATTATTTTATTTTTCAACAGAGAAAGAGAGAGCAAATGAAAGTGTTTAAGGTTTTGACATTTTAACTAAGGGCAAAAGAGATAAATATATATGTTTTATTAATAGCATGTGTGCACCTCATAGCAATTTAATTTTGTACGGAGTGCAAATAAAATTTAGCCCTCTTATATCCAAAACTAGAGTGTATATAACAATACCCATTATTAATACAAATTTATTCCATTATACATAAAATTCAACCCCTTATGGTTTTTTCTTCTCTCTTCATTCTCAATCCAAATACTGAAATCTCCTTGGTTCAAGTGATTATTTATACATGGCACCTTGATAAGTTTTCCTTTTCAACTTTTCCCCATTTCAAAATAAGTTCTCTATTTAATGTTCAAACATTCCCATATTAGATTTTTTTTATCTTTTCTATTTCTTAATCGTAATAATTAATTATCTCTCTTTATTCATCCTCTAATCAGGTAAATAAACCCAAATTTCAGTGAAATCACATCTCCAAATCTCAAAACACCTAATCTAAATTAACATTCAGTTTCTATTTTAATTTCGTGAATTCAATTCAATTTAAAAAGCTCCACCATTTTCTATTTCAATTTTCATTCATAACCCATGTAGTGGGTCTGAGTAGTTTTGCAGTTAGTAATATGTATATCCAAATTTATTTGATATTCGGAATTTTATTCTTTTTTACGGTTTAACCGTAGAACTCATGCTTTACGTATGTTCATATTTGGAAAAAAATTCCACTATTTATCCGGTTGCTTTTTTTATATATCTACCCTTGAAGAGTGGAATATTAAAGTATTATTCATAAAATAAGCTTTTTAATCAATGAAATGATAGATTTTAGCTATTCACATGTTTAATATCTTATTTCTTAATTTTAATACATTTTTCTACATCCATCGACTTGAATTATACTAATGGCAAGTAACTACCTTCCAGCTTTATTCTTTAAATTTATCTTAATTTAATACCATGACGATAAAAATATATCGTGCAAGATAGGAAGCATAAGCAAAAAAATTAGTTGGATGATTTTCAATCATCAAGCTTAGTTTAATGATGTTTTAATTGGCATGTTTCCTTCAAATTTACAATGGATCCAATATTTCCCGATCCTTTTCAAAAAAATATAATATACAATATATAATTTTGATTATTTACTAATTAATATATTTGATTGATAGTTTTGGCAATACTAGAAGGCATAAATAAGAAGAGTAGTGGAGCTCTAATAGAACCATCGATTGTAGGTTATTTAATATTAGTAAGTGATTTATATATTTTTATTCTTATTAATACAAATTCAATTTTATGCAACAATTCATGTTGTATGTAGATTTTTTACACAAATAGTTATATGTTTATGCCATCTACGTTTGTGGTATATGAAGTTCCTTGAGATATATAAACTTTAGATTGGAATTGTGGGGTCTAATTGTGTACTAATTATACCAAGCCTTGATTTGTTTTGTGAATAAAATAATTATGGTCTAATACAATAAAAATCACATATTTTAACTAACAATTATCACTTTATCCTCTAACGTATGGTCTAAACAAAATATTAAGATTAGTGTATATATTTTAATGGTTATTTTTTTGATTGGTTTAGCGTGCTTAGAGTTCAGACTCAATACCTCTAGAAACCACTGAAGCAGGATGCCTTACAAATTGATATAATGGTCATCGGCATATAAAAAAATTCACCAAAATATGCTCAAATTACACATTTAACAAAAGATTCCTTGACGTCTCTATATGAAATTTTCCAAGAAAATCAATCAAGCGCTACTTAATTGAGTATTATCATAAATTTCTTTGTTTAGATTCTTGCACTTGAAATTATACTTTTATTTAAAGGAAATTTGTTTTTCATTCAATTTAAGAGCATGCTTCTTTATTTGTAAAATGGAAAGAATAAAGTTTCATCTTTTATTATGGAAAATTGTACTCTTTATGATTCATTTTCATTTCAAAATGCTCACATAAACAACGAGAACTGGCTACCCGTATCATTGTTGATTCACTATTATAACTATGGTATTAAGATTAAATGTACAAAATGATAATTTGCGGTGATGCACTTTAAATTATGTAGTAATTTGAATTACCATAATAATTGAGCATTTTTTAAGTAGTGATATTAAATACAAGCATGTGAATATGAATTCTTCCAAAGTAAATACCGAAGTAGCATATGATATTTACTGCAGTCATTGTTGGAAATTTAAAGAGAAATAAAGTTTTGTCATTCTTTTCATTTTTTCTTCTTTTTTTGTAGGATTGCACGCTCAACTTTATTGAAGAAATGCCTTATTTGCAATGCGTTTTTAATTTCCTTAATTTAACTAAATTATTTCATATTTTGTTTTACGTAGATAAGTAATATGCTACACTAACAACATGATATTACAACATTAAAACAATTATAATAGTCATTCTACTAAACTAATAAAGCAATTAAAAGAGCATCTTTCTTCAATGGAACCTACTTAGGAAGATACTATTTAAGTAGTGGGCTAACAAACCAGATCAATTTCCACTTTAAGTATTTATTATCGATTGTTATAGTTGTATAAATCGATTGTTATAGTTGTTATACAATTGCAATAGTGTGACCAAATATTTCGAGTGTGTTTTTTGCATGTATATTTTGAAAAGAGAATTAGTTTTCCTCAAAGTTTTACGGTTATTATGAGACATCGAAATAGCAATATTAGGTCTGCGTGAATAAGTACAAATAATAAGTTCAATGAAACTTTGATGGAAAAGAAAAATGTAGCGTCGGAGATAGAATAACAACCTACTTAACCAGGATAAAAAAAATCATTTTTATTTTCCATGTTGATATGAAATATATATAGATAAATTCCATAAAAAATGTAGAAAAAAGCGTAAATATATTTGATATTTTTTCATTAATTTTTCTATGATTGTTATGGTAGGACTTAATTTAGGTATTAGTTTTTAATTTTATTTTGTGCTTAAGATAGTGATTTCTTTTTTACGTGTCAAACTTATAATACATATTATAAGAAACACAATTAACTTCAGATATGTAGGCCTACTGTGAACTTTATTCACACACGATTTAGCTTTTACAGGTGCTTGATTTATTGACCAAGTCTCAGAAACAGTCTCCTTAGTAATGAGGGTAAGACTGCATAGTTTATAATGATTTCCTTTTATATTCTTAAGCTTTCTTCATAGATAGAGAATTTATTTGGCATATAATGCAACTTTTAATTTCCCTCTAAACCTATATTCGATAATCTGATAATAAAGTTTATTATTATTTGAATTTGATTCTCAATTTGACATGAATCTGGTGGTCCATTTGTACAAAAGTAAAAAGTCTAGAAGAAAATCTCAACTTCAATCGGCATACATTATTTATAGTAATGTTTATTAATAATTTAAATTAAAAGAAACATCATACTGTTTTTACACTTCTGAATCAATAAAGGAATTTACATTCCTTGAAGTTGAGTTAATATCATCTGTGTGCTCTATTTTTAATATGTAAATCATATCCACTTAGAATTAGTTCATTTCACATTTGTCATAAGACTGAAGTAATTAGATACTTTAATGCATGTCATGATTTCGTACCAAGTGGGGGTGTACGGGTGAGCAGGTTGATCCTTGGAAGTATGTTTGATGGTAAGCTTATACAATATGCATGAGTCTCAAATTGTTTTTACCTTAGGTTACTGAAGGCAATTGAGAAAAAGTCTTAGTCTTCTCGATTTGGGAGTTGTTTGATAATATTGGAGAACAAATAGTTTGGTTAAAATGTTCAAAAAAGTTACCAAATATTAAGCTTAAACATTAATGCATGCAAATGGTTTATAATGTAAGAACCATACATTTAGTGAATTGTGTAGATGTTATGTGCATATGAATTTTAACAACTAATCAAATATCTCATATTTTATGAAAAAACTACCAGAGATGTATACTTCTGATGTTTAGATGATATGGTTTTGTTGAACTAATTAATTGGAAATTGGTTTTCATTTGAATCAGGGTACTCATGTTCAGTTGTTGCAAGTTTGCTTATTTTTCATAAATCTTTATATCAATAAACATAGCGTACAAGGCACAACCTTTGCATTAGGTTATAATACACATATTTTTACTATGTATGCATTTATTCCTTCTCAAATATAGCTTGTAGAAATATTTACCATGTTGATATCTTGTGTGGAACATGAATATTGACTTCATTTCAAATTATTTTATTTAGTTTCATACTAAATGCTTGATTATAGCTATTCTAGGTTTTCAAAAATAATTAATGAATGTTCCTTGTTTCGGCTAATTTATAAAGCTAATATGTATTAGAGAATTTGTAATAGAGAATTCATGCATATATGTCAGAGTGAAATCAAGATTTTTTTTTCATTAATGGATATTGATTGAATTTATTATCTTTTAAATAAAGAATTTGTAATAGAGAATTTTCGTTAAATTACATCTGAATTTGGTGTTTATGTTTGTTCCACTAAAGAAGTATTGGTCAGGTCAGAAACATTGATAACAGGCATTATCAAGGATACTGCTATTGTGCATTGGTTCAATATAATGCAATTTCATTTTCAGTTTGGAATGGACTTCAATGCTATTCTCTATTATATTGAATCAAACCTGCATTTAAAAGGGTAAACATATTTTAGAAAGGAGAAAATGTTGTGTTGTAAGAGTTGGTTTACTTTTAGACCGATTGAACCGAAATGGCATCTTTTAAATTAATAAATTATTAAGAACACTGTGCGTAACACGGGTTCGTACTAGTCTATTCTATTATCCATGAAGATTAATATGAGTCCCTTTCTGTCCTTCATTATCATAAGTTTTTGAATAAAATACATTTTTCTCCTAATTTTGAGAAACTTTCATATCTTAAACCTAACATCTATAATCATCACAAGTAACCCCTCCTACACTTTTATTTCTCCATTTTTACTAAATTAATGCTCAATTATTATCCTTATTTGCCTCTTCAAATTCAAAAATGTTAGTTTTTGTTATTTGTCTTGCTTCCAAAAAAATTTCTATTCGAATTTTGAAATTGAAGCAGACAATTTTTTTCTTTCAATCGTCCATCTTTAGGTAATTCATGGAAAACAAACACAAAGAACAACAAGTTTCCATGCCTCATCTCCTTACTCTCGCCCGAAAACTTCCATAGTCCAAGACAAAGGTAAAATTGTCTTAATATGGAAGACGCACTAGCTAAATTTTTGTAAGTTAGGCTAAATTTTGTAAAATTTGACCAATTGGCATATCTTATCATATTTGGATTAACCATTCTCTATTTTATGATCATTTTTCTAGTTTTACGATGCAATTTTTTGTTTATGCTAGATTTCAATTTTCTATGGGAAAGCTTGCTCTACCTAAGTGAATTAGCAAGCTCCCTATAATTTCAAGGTGATTTTGCTTTATGATTTTTATCATTTCTAATATTTGATCTGCTAATTCTGGATTAAATGCATAATTAAAATGATATTTTATTTTCTTTCAAATTAAAATGACATATTGAGTTATATATATCATTTTAATTAAACTACAATAGATGGTGAAAGTTAGGCTGAATTTGCTATAAAATAAAACCGATTTTTGCCATTTTCCTGTTGATATTTCTTATCATCTGACTATGATTTCACTATTACTGTTAAGAAATTGTTTGACAAACCATAGGAACTTGGTGATTGATGGATGTTCGATTAGATATACCACACAAACCATATCAGCTTGGTAAGACTCTTATCTAGACTTATTTAGTTTATGAGATAAAATTAGGGATTTTGTGCAACTTAAATAAAAAGAAAGAATGTGAAAGTGATTTGAAATAGGATCGAGGAGAATTCCACAAATTTGTAGATAAATTTTGGATAGTATTAGTATTTTTTTGTTTTCTTTAAAGAGCTTAATGTCTAATTAATCATCTTGAGGGAAAACACAAAAAATGAATATTTTATTTTGAGTTTTGATAATCTTGATAACTATTTAAGTATAAATTTGGTATGTTTAACTACATCACTGTTAATAATATTAAAAAATCATTTATTTATTCTACTCTTTATTAATTGTAATTAATCTAATTTCTGACTCCTAAAGGTGACACTTATATATCCATGGTATCCGCATGTTGATCATCTAGGCGTCCGAAAGGAAAACCGTTGGGATAAAAGAAAAGAATAGACAAGAAGAAAGAAACGTAGAATCTCACAACATATGGAAATCATATATAATAGAACATAAGATAGTACGTATGATCACTTTCAAAATGAAACATCAAAGTTACAATGAGCACTAACTTCTACCAGGGATAGTTGTAACTGCCTGCCCTCACAATGCTGATACAAAACTACATACAACAACAGTGGAAATAAAACAAATAACCGATAACCGTAAATCCTCCTACCTCATGCCCCTCCAAAATGCATCTATAAGAACCTGGATTACTTGGCTACTCAAAAATTAGAGTATCTAAGAGGTTAAGAGAAAGAAAGAGAAATAACTCTGAGTCAGATATGAGTCTGGTGTGAGTAAACTCAAAACATACACTTTTTGGAAAAATAAAGATACCTCGTAAAACCATGCCGCACATAAGCACATACGGATTTTTAAACCTTATGATAACAAAAACCTTTATACTTAAAAGCAGAGAAATAATTATTAATGTCTAAGTTTTAAAAATAAATATATAATCATAGCCGGAATGGTTACATTAATGACGTTCAATAATACATTTAGCATGCAACTAAGTCTGTAAAGCACATACTGGAGAATAGATTCGAATAATGACAAGGCTATAGGGGCACTGCCTGTCTCAATACACCTCAAGAGAAAATGTACCAAGGGCCTCACATGGATCCTCTGCATGGCAAGACTGACCTACCTTTACCTTGATAGTACCAAATATAATCCTCTCTCGGTTGCGATCAACAACCGTACTAGGTCCAAGGCATATATCCAAAGAAATATTAATGTTGATTAGGGATGATCATACCCTAATGGTAGCAAACCACATAGCCTTACGGCATATCTCTTGTTTTATCCATTTTCGGATGTGAGGCTCGTGGCAACGATTACCATTTTTAGCAAACCCATTTTGGAATGCTAAAACCGCCCTTTAAGCAACATTGCAATATTAGCATTCATCCTTGCAAGTTGTTCCAGGATCGAACAAACACACCAACCTTACTATGTTCTGTTTTCAAATACCCTCAAGATAGTTAGTAAAACTTCATAGCAAACTTCACAATGATTCAAAACACGAAGAGTTTATTAGCTTGAAGTAGTTTAGATAAACCATAATTATCTGAAACTGGTGTCACTAAACTAAATTGATGAATTTTTGACAAACTCAATTATGGTTCTTTTAGAATTATGAAAACAAAATAAGAGTCCTTACCGAAAGATCTTGAATATACATTCTTAAAAGCAAACTTTGTTTCATAGAACGAGTCCTCATCGAGGGATCTCAAACCATATGAAATCATGAAGCTTTTATATACTTCCCAATTCGTAATTGGTCAGGTTATCAATAATGGACAAACCCAACATCTGGTTTAAGTACATAGTTTGCGTATGGAAAATCGAACATCATGTACTTATCACTGTAGGATCTAGATTAACCCTAGAGGGGGGGGTGAATAGGGTTATAGCAAATTTTCTCGAATTAATCAAAGAAATAAACTGCAGAAATAAATATGCTGAAAAGTAAATCACACACAAAATTTACCCAGCTTCGGCAACCCCTACCTACTGCTGCATTCCCAGATTTCTATTAGAATTAAACAGTATCCCGCTTACAAACACTCTACTAGACTCGCACACCCTGCTCCGCCTATAGAGCTTCGCAAACTCGCACACCCTGCTCACTGAACTAATTCTAACCAGACAATCTGACACTACCTAAACCCTAGGTGGTGATTTACAAATTTGTTGACTCGAAAATAAAAAACAATTTCAAAATTAAAGCCTGGAGCAAAAAAAATAAAATACGAACTTTGACTCTACAATTTTTTTTTTGCTCAAAATAAAAACAAAGAAAAACCCCTTTAATTTAAAATTAAACCCTAAAAAAAACTAAAACCCCCTTTTTAATAAAGTAGGCCGGCCCATTCTTTTTCTTTTATCCCGTTCCTCTTTTGGCTAGTGGAAAATGGCGGCCGTTCCTCTTTGTCGAATTAGGGCTTTGGTTATGGAGAGATTGCGGGCCGATCCTCTTTCTGAAATTAGGGTTTTCTGACTTGTTTGCGGCCCTCTGATGATCAATTCAGATTTGCGTTGCTCTTGCTCTTTCTCACGCTTGTTCTCTGATGCTTTATTTGATCGTCTCTTACAATGATGTTGACCGCTCCTATTTGATCGAGTTCACTGGATTATGGTATGTATTCTTTCGTTGCTGGTTTAATGCTTGCTTTTACTTGATTACTCGATGCCAGTGACGATAACTTGGGTGTGGTATTTATATGAATTTGAATCACTTGATGTATTCACTTGCGACTTCATCACTTTCCCAATTTGTTCTGGAATTGGAGTATTCCTTTCTTGATTCAATTACGAATTATTGCTTTCCATATTTGTATTCGAATTAATTAATTCGAAAACTTCTTCCTTTATTTTTGTCTCGGCCCCCTATTTGAATTAACTCTTTCCATACATGTATTTGAGAAATTTGAGAAATTTTATGCATAAATTTCTACCGTGATGTTCACTGCTTTGATTTTGATGCGTTCGTTTCTCTTTTTGATAGTTTGATTCATGCGACATTAAAACTTTTCTCTTTTTGATGCTTTGACTATTTCAAAGAAACGAATTTGAATTTTTGCAATTAATTTCGTCTTCAACCTTTCCTCTTTTAAATTGCTTGATTTTTTCAAATTGCACACGCACTTTTTTTCAACTTTGTTCATCTCATTGCTGTTTTGATCTCTGGCCATCTTCTGATTGGCACTGTTGAACAACTGTAGTCTGTTGGTTTATTCATTGTTGTAAACTGCATTGCCTTTTCATGTGCACAACTTGTTCATTCTACTGTGTACACTTGTTTACATTATTTCTCGGCCTGTATCTGTATCATGCTTTGGATTTGCCACACTGTATTTGGTCATAATTTGCTGTTGTCACTTGTATGCATTTCTGAGTGAACTCCATTTCACTTGTACTTTGTTTCTTTATGACGCTCGAAATTGTTCATGTGACTTATGCTCCCATTTTGACTTGACAGTTGATCCTTTAGTCCATTTTGTTGTTCATTCTTGTGAGGATCATTGATACTTCACTTGGACTTTGTTCTCTTGTAGTTGTACTGTCTTGGTTACATGTAGCTTGCTATGTGTATTCTTCACTTGTTCATGTACCACCTGAGTTTGCATTTGGTATGTTCATTTGAGTCAGTTGTCTTGTTAACTGCATCATCATCCTTTCTGTTTTGATTTGCATTTGGTTCATCACTTCGTTCCAGTTTGATACTGTGTTGCATTTGATCACTTGCATACTTGGTTTCCATCTTGATGTTGTGTAACCCGGTCTCTGTTGTTTTGGTCAGTTTGGGATTGTTTGGCCTGTAGCTTGCCACTGCTTGCATTTGATTTTTAGTTGATGTTGTATACTTTTTTTTTTTTGACCTGGCACTGGTTCACTTTGTATCATGCTTTTGTTTGCCTGCAGACCATATTGTGCTTGTTCTTGACTGCCTCTATTATGTATGCATTTGCATACTGCTGTTGTTTTAGTTGATATAGTCTGACCTTGATCATCTTGTTACCTGGTGCATCCTATTGCATTTTGTAGCTTGCCTCTCGTGTAGTCTTGCGTTGGTGACCATCTTCAAGCATGTTGCATATGTATTCATTTTGCAGCTGGTCTTTGTATCTTTGTATGTGCATTGTTCTAGTGCACTTCTGATCTTTGCATGTGCATTTGTTCTAGTGCACTTCTGATCTTTGCATTTGTTCATTCCTAGCTGCCTTGAGTAGCAGTGCTTCATGTTGAATTCATTTTTGAGGCAGTGATGAACTTTCACTTTGTGGTTCACTTGTTCATCTGGGGTCGTGGCATTCATACTTTACTGTCATGTAAACTTGTTGTCTTCATGTATAGTTGCTGTTGGCACTGGACCGTGCACCTTGTTGCATGCTTGCTGTAGTTTGAAATGTTCCTATGCTTTGTGTTGATCTTGCTTCTGTACATTGTTGTATTTGGACTTGTTGTACATGTTGGATTGTATCACTGGTGTCTGCACTTGTACACTTGCTCTTGTTGGCTGCGCACACGAGTTGGCGAGGCAGTGCACACGTGTATGAATATACACGTGTGTATTGCAGCCACTTGTGATTACATGTCCCTGTAATATCTATTTGCACGACTTTGTGATAAATTCAAGTGTGAATGATGACGAACAACCCATATATCTGAGGCAAATCATATTTTCAAAAACATCGTTTATTTTAAATTTCAAAAATATTTCTCGATCAATTTTACTGCTTTAGTGAATATTTTTGCAGATTTGCTCAGATGCTAGGTACAAACTGAAATGCAGTTGAAGACCAAATACGAGAGTGAGTTATATGTAGTGAGGATAATGATGTAAATATGAAATGTGATGTAGTTCAAAATTGTATATAGTGAGAGCATGAATTTGTACTTTTCAAGATTTGTAATAAATATTTGTTTGAATAAAATTTCTGTTTGAATTCAAAATCTGTGTAACTTGTTCTGTTTGAATTCAAATTAAAATTCTGTGTAATTTATTTTATTCAACAAATATTTATTTAATATATGAAAATTAAAATAGTACATTAACAAATACATTTAAACGAACTATATATATGTGTTTATTATCATCAAACAAAAATCATATAAGCGCAAAGCGCATATTTCACAATCTCCCCCTTTTGATGATAACAAACATATATTTAAGATTTTGACCGTGTTAAATGTATTTGATCCATGGTATACTCTAATTTGCTCCCCCTATTTAAATGCTTTCTCTCTACATGATGCTCTCCCTACATATATGCATACAAATAAAAATATATACAAATGAGCTTAGATGCATATGGAAAATTATTTGACCTTTGCTTGATTCTATTTGACAAAAGAACAAGATTTTGATGAGGAAGTAAATATTTTTTGGAATATTTCAACAAATTTGGTTAAATATCGTTAGTTAATTTTCTTTAGTTCTTTTATTCCTTTGTTAATTTTGTTAACTTCTAAATAGGGAGTGGTCTTGGTTGTAGGGGGAGCATTCAAATAGGGGGAGCTAAAAAAATTTTTTTGTTCAAACACATGTATTAGCATTTCAAAATCTTTAATATATATGTTTGTCATCATCAAAAGGGGGAGATTGTTTGATGTGATTTTTTGTTTGATGATAACAAACATATATCAATAAATATGTGTGTTTGTAGTTTGAACTATATAAAGAAAGGAAGAAATATTCATATTGAATAATTATACTATTGCACAGAATTTATATAATTCAAACAGTATTTTTTTATTCAATATAATATTTTACAACACTTAAACAATACAAAAGTTTTTCAGTTCTCTCTATATATATATATACATACATCAGTTCATACATTTTACTCTTCTCACTACAACTCTCAACACTCAGTTTTTCACTCTGTCTGCACATCTGCATCTATCTGCATTGTCCAGCTCCACTTCTCGTCCTGTCTCCTGTGTACCTGTGTAATTAGCAACTACAACAGTAATCTGAAAACAAACAAATTTAAATTGCAAAAATAAAATTTGTTTGTGCCTCAGATACATGGGTTATTGTCATCATCTTTGATTGTGAAATATCTGTGCATATCAGTATTTTTATCAGGAACAGGCAATTATAAGTGGCTGCAATACACACGTATACATTCGTATACGTGTGCACTGCCACGCCTACTCGTGTGCACAAACTGCAACAAAACACAAATTCAACATCATGTTCGAATGCAATATCAACTAAAGTCAGAAACAGTGCAGTACAACTACATGAAACAGTGGAACAAACTCAAAGTCTCTGTAATAATACATGAAGCATACAAGTGCAACACAAACATGAAGACTGAAACCAGAAGACAATGCCAAATGTCAACAGAGACAATGCAAATGTGAATCAATCATCCAGAGCCGAAGCCCTAATTCAAGAAAGAAGCCGAAGCCCTAATTTGGAGGAGAAGAGCCGAAGCCCTAATCAGTTGCAAGAATTGAGGCCGCCATTTTTTTTTTCGTGACAAAATCTTAACTTTTCTCTCCCCCTTTTGTTATCAGCAAAAGAATAATAGTGTGAGAGAAAATAGAGATGAAGTGATCAATATTAATCCAACATTAAACTCAAATTGAATATAAATATTAAACTCAAATAAGAATCAAACAAAAATCATAACGACCCTTGTTAGGCGCATATTCCACTTTTAGAAATGACGGAAATAAAATTCTCATACAATATCATACAGTTAAATCTTCTTGTGGTACATTTATATCAGGAATTTGAATATCTACTAATCATGCATAACCGTTAGGACTTTTAAATGAGATTAGTAGTATTCCAATTTAATTTTTTTAAAAATGAAATCAAGTATCTTCTAACCACGCATGACCGTGAGGACTTTTAAATGGGATTAAAATCAACTTGTCTATTAAATCAATTAATTTTGATATGCGTTTCATACATGCATAACCATAAGGACTTTTAAATGAGCATGGAAGCACATAATCAAAAATCCAAGTAATTCACCCATGCATAACCGTGAGGACTTTTAAATGAGAGTGGATACTTTGGATATTTATTTATTTTTACAAAAAAAATGTGAAATGAAAAGCAAATGATCCCTGATTATAGTACCACCTATTGACAAACTATCTTGAATATTTGATAAATCATGGTCGATAGAAATAATGGTAGATATAGAAATGGTCATGGAATTTTTACCCAACAAAAATTTTTATAACTCTTGATTAAATTCCTAAAGAAATTTTCCAAATATACTCTTTTGAGTAATGTATGTTAATTATCAACACTAATCACTTTTTGAATCACAATTTATCTCTTCGATAATCAGCAGGGAGTCGGATTAGTCAAAATTTGTCATTTAAAATCAAATAAACATGACTAATCTGAAAGTATGGTCAAACAATTATTTTTACGAAGGGGTTATATGAGAAAAAAAAAATCTGCTAAATGAAAATTATTTCAAGTGAAAAATATGCAGATATTTTCTTTGAAAAAACGATGCAGCAAATGTATGTTTCACCATAAATCACGTTCAACTCGTAAATTTTCTATCAACTAGATTACCAGAATGAACTGCATCTGAATTTCTTTTTCACTTCAAAATATCACTAACTTGATAAACAAGACCATGAAAATATGCATAAGAAACTTACACTCAGTTTTGAACAGTGAACAAGTCAGAATAAATCATCATCTCAATCTTGGCTGATTTCATTCAGAAAATGGTACAGATTATCACATAAGAATATCTTCACCTGTTTTACCTTTACGATGATTTTACGTGATTGCCCATTGTGATTCTGTCACCTTTATACTAGGCTAAGGAACTTTGCTTTGACGCTCATTGTGTTTCTGGAACAGCCAAAATCCAGAGAACACCGTTGATGTTCCTTAGCCTGCCACCATACCTACAAGATGAAAGAATTATGTGACCTATTTATAGGTCCATGATTGTTAGTGGCAGAAGCATTATGAATAAACAAACCCTTTAGAACCCAAACTTGTTTTGTTCTTTCATTCTTGTTCCAATAGACATGAAATCTGTTTGTAGAATTCTTAGGAACCCAAACTTGTATAAATTTTGTGTTTTTGTTCCTATGTCTACAATTTTCAACATGATGTCCAATTATTTCACATCTACCAAAGACACTCCTACCTTTTGCACTATCCTCAACTTGTGTTTTTCCAAAACCTAGTCCTTTTCTGTTGTTAGCAAAAATTTGATTTCCCAATAACATGTTGAATGATTTTTCTCCTATTGAAAAGTTATTCAATGATTTCTCAAGGTTTTGGACTTTGGTTTTTAGCGTCGTGTTTTCAGTTACAAGTGAGGCGCATCTATTTATGAAATCCTTTTTCCTAGTGTCAATGGTTTTCATAAGACTCAAGTTTTCTTTTTCAAGATTCTCAAAGCTATTCTTGAGTCTTGACAATTCCGAATCTAAAATTCTACATTTTTCACATTCTTGGTCATGAATATTTTCAAATTCAGTTTCTAACCTAAGATTTTCACGAGCAAGTTCTCTCTTATTAGAGTTCAGTTTTTCAATTTTAGATTCAAGAGCATCAACTACTTTAGTAAGATCAGAACACATAAAAACAAGATCTCTGTAGGTATATTCACCTTCCTCACTTGATTCCTCCGAGCTTGCTTCTGAATCTGATTTTGCCATAAGACACAAGTTAGCCTCCTCTGAGCTGCTATCCGAAACTTCCACTCCTTCTTCATCATCCCAAGTTGCTGCGAAAACCTTCTTTTCCTTTTTCTTTCCTTTGCTATATTTGAGAAGTGGGCATTCTGGTTTGATGTGGCCAGGTTTGTTGCAATTATAACACGTCAGCTCATTATCGGAATTTTCAGAATCTTTTGACGAATTGCCCTTTGTTTTCTTCTTGCGTGGCTTGAATCTTGACCATCTTCTAAGATTATTGACAGCCATTGCAAGCTCTTCAATTGGATCTTCTCCTTCTTCATCGCTCTCTTGTTTGATTTTTAAGGCAATCGTCTTCTTAGTTGGTTCGGAGTTGTTGCGTTCTTCCTTTGCTTTTAGCTCAAGCTCATACGTCATCAAGTTGCCAATCAACTCCTCCATGCTTAGCTTACTCAGATCTTTCGATTCTTGTATTGCCGTGACTTTTGCCTCAAAGTTCATCGGTAAGACTCGTAGTATCTTCCGCACAAGCTCTACCTCAGTGAAGACCTTCCCAAGTGCTCTAGCGTTGTATACCAAGGTTGAAAAGCGTCCAAACATATCCTTTATGCTCTCGCCTTTGTCCATCACAAAGTTCTCGTATTCGTTGCTGAATAGGGCTAGACGAGACTCCTTGACTTGAGAAGTTCCTTCGTGTGTCACCTCCAAAGTGTGCCAAATTTCCTGTGCTGTTGTACAGTGAGAAATTCTATTAAATTCATTTTTATCAAGAGCACATATCAAAGCATTCATGGCTTTAGCATTTATCGTTTTTAATCTCTTATGGTTAGCATCCCACCTATCCTTAGGTTTAGGAATCTCAGTATCACCAATAGTTATAGTGGGGGATTTATAACCAGTTTCAATAATATCCCAAACGTCATAATCAACAGAACTAAGATAAATACCCATCCTAACCTTCCAATAAGCATAATCATTCCCGTTAAACATGGGTGGCCTAACGATAGATTGCCCCTCAGAAAAAGCATTATTTGATGAATTCATGACTCTAGAGTTAAAAATACCAGGCTCTGACACCACTTGTAGGATCTAGATTAACCCTAGAGGGGGGGTGAATAGGGTTATAGCAAATTTTCTCGAATTAATCAAAGAAATAAACTGCAGAAATAAATATGCTGAAAAGTAAATCACACACAAAATTTACCCAGCTTCGGCAACCCCTGCCTACTGCTGCATTCCCAGATTTCTATTAGAATTAAACAGTATCCCGCTTACAAACACTCTACTAGACTCGCACACCCTGCTCCGCCTATAGAGCTTCGCAAACTCGCACACCCTGCTCACTGAACTAATTCTAACCAGACAATCTGACACTACCTAAACCCTAGGTGGTGATTTACAAATTTGTTGACTCGAAAATAAAAAACAATTTCAAAATTAAAGCCTGGAGCAAAAAAAATAAAATACGAACTTTGACTCTACAATTTTTTTTTTGCTCAAAATAAAAACAAAGAAAAACCCCTTTAATTTAAAATTAAACCCTAAAAAAAACTAAAACCCCCTTTTTAATAAAGTAGGCCGGCCCATTCTTTTTCTTTTATCCCGTTCCTCTTTTGGCTAGTGGAAAATGGCGGCCGTTCCTCTTTGTCGAATTAGGGCTTTGGTTATGGAGAGATTGCGGGCCGATCCTCTTTCTGAAATTAGGGTTTTCTGACTTGTTTGCGGCCCTCTGATGATCAATTCAGATTTGCGTTGCTCTTGCTCTTTCTCACGCTTGTTCTCTGATGCTTTATTTGATCGTCTCTTACAATGATGTTGACCGCTCCTATTTGATCGAGTTCACTGGATTATGGTATGTATTCTTTCGTTGCTGGTTTAATGCTTGCTTTTACTTGATTACTCGATGCCAGTGACGATAACTTGGGTGTGGTATTTATATGAATTTGAATCACTTGATGTATTCACTTGCGACTTCATCACTTTCCCAATTTGTTCTGGAATTGGAGTATTCCTTTCTTGATTCAATTACGAATTATTGCTTTCCATATTTGTATTCGAATTAATTAATTCGAAAACTTCTTCCTTTATTTTTGTCTCGGCCCCCTATTTGAATTAACTCTTTCCATACATGTATTTGAGAAATTTGAGAAATTTTATGCAGAAATTTCTACCGTGATGTTCACTGCTTTGATTTTGATGCGTTCGTTTCTCTTTTTGATAGTTTGATTCATGCGGCATTAAAACTTTTCTCTTTTTGATGCTTTGACTATTTCAAAGAAACGAATTTGAATTTTTGCAATTAATTTCGTCTTCAACCTTTCCTCTTTTAAATTGCTTGATTTTTTCAAATTGCACACGCACTTTTTTTCAACTTTGTTCATCTCATTGCTGTTTTGATCTCTGGCCATCTTCTGATTGGCACTGTTGAACAACTGTAGTCTGTTGGTTTATTCATTGTTGTAAACTGCATTGCCTTTTCATGTGCACAACTTGTTCATTCTACTGTGTACACTTGTTTACATTATTTCTCGGCCTGTATCTGTATCATGCTTTGGATTTGCCACACTGTATTTGGTCATAATTTGCTGTTGTCACTTGTATGCATTTCTGAGTGAACTCCATTTCACTTGTACTTTGTTTCTTTATGATGCTCGAAATTGTTCATGTGACTTATGCTCCCATTTTGACTTGACAGTTGATCCTTTAGTCCATTTTGTTGTTCATTCTTGTGAGGATCATTGATACTTCACTTGGACTTTGTTCTCTTGTAGTTGTACTGTCTTGGTTACATGTAGCTTGCTATGTGTATTCTTCACTTGTTCATGTACCACCTGAGTTTGCATTTGGTATGTTCATTTGAGTCAGTTGTCTTGTTAACTGCATCATCATCCTTTCTGTTTTGATTTGCATTTGGTTCATCACTTCGTTCCAGTTTGATACTGTGTTGCATTTGATCACTTGCATACTTGGTTTCCATCTTGATGTTGTGTAACCCGGTCTCTGTTGTTTTGGTCAGTTTGGGATTGTTTGGCCTGTAGCTTGCCACTGCTTGCATTTGATTTTTAGTTGATGTTGTATACTTTTTTTTTTTTTGACCTGGCACTGGTTCACTTTGTATCATGCTTTTGTTTGCCTGCAGACCATATTGTGCTTGTTCTTGACTGCCTCTATTATGTATGCATTTGCATACTGCTGTTGTTTTAGTTGATATAGTCTGACCTTGATCATCTTGTTACCTGGTACATCCTATTGCATTTTGTAGCTTGCCTCTCGTGTAGTCTTGCGTTGGTGACCATCTTCAAGCATGTTGCATATGTATTCATTTTGCAGCTGGTCTTTGTATCTTTGTATGTGCATTGTTCTAGTGCACTTCTGATCTTTGCATGTGCATTTGTTCTAGTGCACTTCTGATCTTTGCATTTGTTCATTCCTAGCTGCCTTGAGTAGCAGTGCTTCATGTTGAATTCATTTTTGAGGCAGTGATGAACTTTCACTTTGTGGTTCACTTGTTCATCTGGGGTCGTGGCATTCATACTTTACTGTCATGTAAACTTGTTGTCTTCATGTATAGCTGCTGTTGGCACTGGACCGTGCACCTTGTTGCATGCTTGCTGTAGTTTGAAATGTTCCTATGCTTTGTGTTGATCTTGCTTCTGTACATTGTTGTATTTGGACTTGTTGTACATGTTGGATTGTATCACTGGTGTCTGCACTTGTACACTTGCTCTTGTTGGCTGCGCACACGAGTTGGCGAGGCAGTGCACACGTGTATGAATATACACGTGTGTATTGCAGCCACTTGTGATTACATGTCCCTGTAATATCTATTTGCACGACTTTGTGATAAATTCAAGTGTGAATGATGACGAACAACCCATATATCTGAGGCAAATCATATTTTCAAAAACATCGTTTATTTTAAATTTCAAAAATATTTCTCGATCAATTTTACTGCTTTAGTGAATATTTTTGCAGATTTGCTCAGATGCTAGGTACAAACTGAAATGCAGTTGAAGACCAAATACGAGAGTGAGTGATATGTAGTGAGGATAATGATGTAAATATGAAATGTGATGTAGTTCAAAATTGTATATAGTGAGAGCATGAATTTGTACTTTTCAAGATTTGTAATAAATATTTGTTTGAATAAAATTTCTGTTTGAATTCAAAATCTGTGTAACTTGTTCTGTTTGAATTCAAATTAAAATTCTGTGTAATTTATTTTATTCAACAAATATTTATTTAATATATGAAAATTAAAATAGTACATTAACAAATACATTTAAACGAACTATATATATGTGTTTATTATCATCAAACAAAAATCATATAAGCGCAAAGCGCATATTTCACAATCTCCCCCTTTTGATGATAACAAACATATATTTAAGATTTTGACCGTGTTAAATGTATTTGATCCATGGTATACTCTAATTTGCTCCCCCTATTTAAATGCTTTCTCTCTACATGATGCTCTCCCTACATATATGCATACAAATAAAAATATATACAAATGAGCTTAGATGCATATGGAAAATTATTTGACCTTTGCTTGATTCTATTTGACAAAAGAACAAGATTTTGATGAGGAAGTAAATATTTTTTGGAATATTTCAACAAATTTGGTTAAATATCGTTAGTTAATTTTCTTTAGTTCTTTTATTCCTTTGTTAATTTTGTTAACTTCTAAATAGGGAGTGGTCTTGGTTGTAGGGGGAGCATTCAAATAGGGGGAGCTAAAAAAAATTTTTTGTTCAAACACATGTATTAGCATTTCAAAATCTTTAATATATATGTTTGTCATCATCAAAAGGGGGAGATTGTTTGATGTGATTTTTTGTTTGATGATAACAAACATATATCAATAAATATGTGTGTTTGTAGTTTGAACTATATAAAGAAAGGAAGAAATATTCATATTGAATAATTATACTATTGCACAGAATTTATATAATTCAAACAGTATTTTTTTATTCAATATAATATTTTACAACACTTAAACAATACAAAAGTTTTTCAGTTCTCTCTATATATATATATACATACATCAGTTCATACATTTTACTCTTCTCACTACAACTCTCAACACTCAGTTTTTCACTCTGTCTGCACATCTGCATCTATCTGCATTGTCCAGCTCCACTTCTCGTCCTGTCTCCTGTGTACCTGTGTAATTAGCAACTACAACAGTAATCTGAAAACAAAAAAATTTAAATTGCAAAAATAAAATTTGTTTGTGCCTCAGATACATGGGTTATTGTCATCATCTTTGATTGTGAAATATCTGTGCATATCAGTATTTTTATCAGGAACAGGCAATTATAAGTGGCTGCAATACACACGTATACATTCGTATACGTGTGCACTGCCACGCCTACTCGTGTGCACAAACTGCAACAAAACACAAATTCAACATCATGTTCGAATGCAATATCAACTAAAGTCAGAAACAGTGCAGTACAACTACATGAAACAGTGGAACAAACTCAAAGTCTCTGTAATAATACATGAAGCATACAAGTGCAACACAAACATGAAGACTGAAACCAGAAGACAATGCCAAATGTCAACAGAGACAATGCAAATGTGAATCAATCATCCAGAGCCGAAGCCCTAATTCAAGAAAGAAGCCGAAGCCCTAATTTGGAGGAGAAGAGCCGAAGCCCTAATCAGTTGCAAGAATTGAGGCCGCCATTTTTTTTTTCGTGACAAAATCTTAACTTTTCTCTCCCCCTTTTGTTATCAGCAAAAGAATAATAGTGTGAGAGAAAATAGAGATGAAGTGATCAATATTAATCCAACATTAAACTCAAATTGAATATAAATATTAAACTCAAATAAGAATCAAACAAAAATCATAACGACCCTTGTTAGGCGCATATTCCACTTTTAGAAATGACGGAAATAAAATTCTCATACAATATCATACAGTTAAATCTTCTTGTGGTACATTTATATCAGGAATTTGAATATCTACTAATCATGCATAACCGTTAGGACTTTTAAATGAGATTAGTAGTATTCCAATTTAATTTTTTTAAAAATGAAATCAAGTATCTTCTAACCACGCATGACCGTGAGGACTTTTAAATGGGATTAAAATCAACTTGTCTATTGAATCAATTAATTTTGATATGCGTTTCATACATGCATAACCATAAGGACTTTTAAATGAGCATGGAAGCACATAATCAAAAATCCAAGTAATTCACCCATGCATAACCGTGAGGACTTTTAAATGAGAGTGGATACTTTGGATATTTATTTATTTTTACAAAAAAAATGTGAAATGAAAAGCAAATGATCCCTGATTATAGTACCACCTATTGACAAACTATCTTGAATATTTGATAAATCATGGTCGATAGAAATAATGGTAGATATAGAAATGGTCATGGAATTTTTACCCAACAAAAAGTTTTATAACTCTTGATTAAATTCCTAAAGAAATTTTCCAAATATACTCTTTTGAGTAATGTATGTTAATTATCAACACTAATCACTTTTTGAATCACAATTTATCTCTTCGATAATCAGCAGGGAGTCGGATTAGTCAAAATTTGTCATTTAAAATCAAATAAACATGACTAATCTGAAAGTATGGTCAAACAATTATTTTTACGAAGGGGTTATATGAGAAAAAAAAAATCTGCTAAATGAAAATTATTTCAAGTGAAAAATATGCAGATATTTTCTTTGAAAAAACGATGCAGCAAATGTATGTTTCACCATAAATCACGTTCAACTCGTAAATTTTCTATCAACTAGATTACCAGAATGAACTGCATCTGAATTTCTTTTTCACTTCAAAATATCACTAACTTGATAAACAAGACCATGAAAATATGCATAAGAAACTTACACTCAGTTTTGAACAGTGAACAAGTCAGAATAAATCATCATCTCAATCTTGGCTGATTTCATTCAGAAAATGGTACAGATTATCACATAAGAATATCTTCACCTGTTTTACCTTTACGATGATTTTACGTGATTGCCCATTGTGATTCTGTCACCTTTATACTAGGCTAAGGAACTTTGCTTTGACGCTCATTGTGTTTCTGGAACAGCCAAAATCCAGAGAACACCGTTGATGTTCCTTAGCCTGCCACCATACCTACAAGATGAAAGAATTATGTGACCTATTTATAGGTCCATGATTGTTAGTGGCAGAAGCATTATGAATAAACAAACCCTTTGGAACCCAAACTTGTTTTGTTCTTTCATTCTTGTTCCAATAGACATGAAATCTGTTTGTAGAATTCTTAGGAACCCAAACTTGTATAAATTTTGTGTTTTTGTTCCTATGTCTACAATTTTCAACATGATGTCCAATTATTTCACATCTACCAAAGACACTCCTACCTTTTGCACTATCCTTAACTTGTGTTTTTCCAAAACCTAGTCCTTTTCTGTTGTTAGCAAAAATTTGATTTCCCAATAACATGTTGAATGATTTTTCTCCTATTGAAAAGTTATTCAATGATTTCTCAAGGTTTTGGACTTTGGTTTTTAGCGTCGTGTTTTCAGTTACAAGTGAGGCGCATCTATTTATGAAATCCTTTTTCCTAGTGTCAATGGTTTTCATAAGACTCAAGTTTTCTTTTTCAAGATTCTCAAAGCTATTCTTGAGTCTTGACAATTCCGAATCTAAAATTCTACATTTTTCACATTCTTGGTCATGAATATTTTCAAATTCAGTTTCTAACCTAAGATTTTCACGAGCAAGTTCTCTCTTATTAGAGTTCAGTTTTTCAATTTTAGATTCAAGAGCATCAACTACTTTAGTAAGATCAGAACACATAAAAACAAGATCTCTGTAGGTATATTCACCTTCCTCACTTGATTCCTCCGAGCTTGCTTCTGAATCTGATTTTGCCATAAGACACAAGTTAGCCTCCTCTGAGCTGCTATCCGAAACTTCCACTCCTTCTTCATCATCCCAAGTTGCTGCGAAAACCTTCTTTTCCTTTTTCTTTCCTTTGCTATATTTGAGAAGTGGGCATTCTGGTTTGATGTGGCCAGGTTTGTTGCAATTATAACACGTCAGCTCATTATCGGAATTTTCAGAATCTTTTGACGAATTGCCCTTTGTTTTCTTCTTGCGTGGCTTGAATCTTGACCATCTTCTAAGATTATTGACAGCCATTGCAAGCTCTTCAATTGGATCTTCTCCTTCTTCATCGCTCTCTTGTTTGATTTTTAAGGCAATCGTCTTCTTAGTTGGTTCGGAGTTGTTGCGTTCTTCCTTTGCTTTTAGCTCAAGCTCATACGTCATCAAGTTGCCAATCAACTCCTCCATGCTTAGCTTACTCAGATCTTTCGATTCTTGTATTGCCGTGACTTTTGCCTCAAAGTTCATCGGTAAGACTCGTAGTATCTTCCGCACAAGCTCTACCTCAGTGAAGACCTTCCCAAGTGCTCTAGCGTTGTATACCAAGGTTGAAAAGCGTCCAAACATATCCTTTATGCTCTCGCCTTTGTCCATCACAAAGTTCTCGTATTCGTTGCTGAATAGGGCTAGACGAGACTCCTTGACTTGAGAAGTTCCTTCGTGTGTCACCTCCAAAGTGTGCCAAATTTCCTGTGCTGTTGTACAGTGAGAAATTCTATTAAATTCATTTTTATCAAGAGCACATATCAAAGCATTCATGGCTTTAGCATTTATCGTTTTTAATCTCTTATGGTTAGCATCCCACCTATCCTTAGGTTTAGGAATCTCAGTATCACCAATAGTTATAGTGGGGGATTTATAACCAGTTTCAATAATATCCCAAACGTCATAATCAACAGAACTAAGATAAATACCCATCCTAACCTTCCAATAAGCATAATCATTCCCGTTAAACATGGGTGGCCTAACGATAGATTGCCCCTCAGAAAAAGCATTATTTGATGAATTCATGACTCTAGAGTTAAAAATACCAGGCTCTGACACCACTTGTAGGATCTAGATTAACCCTAAAGGGGGGGGGGGGTGAATAGGGTTATAGCAAATTTTCTCGAATTAATCAAAGAAATAAACTGCAGAAATAAATATGCTGAAAAGTAAATCACACACAAAATTTACCCAGCTTCGGCAACCCCTGCCTACTGCTGCATTCCCAGATTTCTATTAGAATTAAACAGTATCCCGCTTACAAACACTCTACTAGACTCGCACACCTTGCTCCGCCTATAGAGCTTCGCAAACTCGCACACCCTGCTCACTGAACTAATTCTAACCAGACAATCTGACACTACCTAAACCCTAGGTGGTGATTTACAAATTTTTTGACTCGAAAATAAAAAACAATTTCAAAATTAAAGCCTGGAGCAAAAAAATAAAATACGAACTTTGACTCTACAATTTTTTTTTGCTCAAAATAAAAACAAAGAAAAACCCCTTTAATTTAAAATTAAACCCTAAAAAAAACTAAAACCCCCTTTTTAATAAAGTAGGCCGGCCCATTCTTTTTCTTTTATCCCGTTCCTCTTTTGGCTAGTGGAAAATGGCGGCCGTTCCTCTTTGTCGAATTAGGGCTTTGGTTATGGAGAGATTGCGGGCCGATCCTCTTTCTGAAATTAGGGTTTTCTGACTTGTTTGCGGCCCTCTGATGATCAATTCAGATTTGCGTTGCTCTTGCTCTTTCTCACGCTTGTTCTCTGATGCTTTATTTGATCGTCTCTTACAATGATGTTGACCGCTCCTATTTGATCGAGTTCACTGGATTATGGTATGTATTCTTTCGTTGCTGGTTTAATGCTTGCTTTTACTTGATTACTCGATGCCAGTGACGATAACTTGGGTGTGGTATTTATATGAATTTGAATCACTTGATGTATTCACTTGCGACTTCATCACTTTCCCAATTTGTTCTGGAATTGGAGTATTCCTTTCTTGATTCAATTACGAATTATTGCTTTCCATATTTGTATTCGAATTAATTAATTCGAAAACTTCTTCCTTTATTTTTGTCTCGGCCCCCTATTTGAATTAACTCTTTCCATACATGTATTTGAGAAATTTGAGAAATTTTATGCAGAAATTTCTACCGTGATGTTCACTGCTTTGATTTTGATGCGTTCGTTTCTCTTTTTGATAGTTTGATTCATGCGGCATTAAAACTTTTCTCTTTTTGATGCTTTGACTATTTCAAAGAAACGAATTTGAATTTTTGCAATTAATTTCGTCTTCAACCTTTCCTCTTTTAAATTGCTTGATTTTTTCAAATTGCACACGCACTTTTTTTCAACTTTGTTCATCTCATTGCTGTTTTGATCTCTGGCCATCTTCTGATTGGCACTGTTGAACAACTGTAGTCTGTTGGTTTATTCATTGTTGTAAACTGCATTGCCTTTTCATGTGCACAACTTGTTCATTCTACTGTGTACACTTGTTTACATTATTTCTCGGCCTGTATCTGTATCATGCTTTGGATTTGCCACACTGTATTTGGTCATAATTTGCTGTTGTCACTTGTATGCATTTCTGAGTGAACTCCATTTCACTTGTACTTTGTTTCTTTATGATGCTCGAAATTGTTCATGTGACTTATGCTCCCATTTTGACTTGACAGTTGATCCTTTAGTCCATTTTGTTGTTCATTCTTGTGAGGATCATTGATACTTCACTTGGACTTTGTTCTCTTGTAGTTGTACTGTCTTGGTTACATGTAGCTTGCTATGTGTATTCTTCACTTGTTCATGTACCACCTGAGTTTGCATTTGGTATGTTCATTTGAGTCAGTTGTCTTGTTAACTGCATCATCATCCTTTCTGTTTTGATTTGCATTTGGTTCATCACTTCGTTCCAGTTTGATACTGTGTTGCATTTGATCACTTGCATACTTGGTTTCCATCTTGATGTTGTGTAACCCGGTCTCTGTTGTTTTGGTCAGTTTGGGATTGTTTGGCCTGTAGCTTGCCACTGCTTGCATTTGATTTTTAGTTGATGTTGTATACTTTTTTTTTTTTTTGACCTGGCACTGGTTCACTTTGTATCATGCTTTTGTTTGCTTGCAGACCATATTGTGCTTGTTCTTGACTGCCTCTATTATGTATGCATTTGCATACTGCTGTTGTTTTAGTTGATATAGTCTGACCTTGATCATCTTGTTACCTGGTGCATCCTATTGCATTTTGTAGCTTGCCTCTCGTGTAGTCTTGCGTTGGTGACCATCTTCAAGCATGTTGCATATGTATTCATTTTGCAGCTGGTCTTTGTATCTTTGTATGTGCATTGTTCTAGTGCACTTCTGATCTTTGCATGTGCATTTGTTCTAGTGCACTTCTGATCTTTGCATTTGTTCATTCCTAGCTGCCTTGAGTAGCAGTGCTTCATGTTGAATTCATTTTTGAGGCAGTGATGAACTTTCACTTTGTGGTTCACTTGTTCATCTGGGGTCGTGGCATTCATACTTTACTGTCATGTAAACTTGTTGTCTTCATGTATAGTTGCTGTTGGCACTGGACCGTGCACCTTGTTGCATGCTTGCTGTAGTTTGAAATGTTCCTATGCTTTGTGTTGATCTTGCTTCTGTACATTGTTGTATTTGGACTTGTTGTACATGTTGGATTGTATCACTGGTGTCTGCACTTGTACACTTGCTCTTGTTGGCTGCGCACACGAGTTGGCGAGGCAGTGCACACGTGTATGAATATACACGTGTGTATTGCAGCCACTTGTGATTACATGTCCCTGTAATATCTATTTGCACGACTTTGTGATAAATTCAAGTGTGAATGATGACGAACAACCCATATATCTGAGGCAAATCATATTTTCAAAAACATCGTTTATTTTAAATTTCAAAAATATTTCTCGATCAATTTTACTGCTTTAGTGAATATTTTTGCAGATTTGCTCAGATGCTAGGTACAAACTGAAATGCAGTTGAAGACCAAATACGAGAGTGAGTGATATGTAGTGAGGATAATGATGTAAATATGAAATGTGATGTAGTTCAAAATTGTATATAGTGAGAGCATGAATTTGTACTTTTCAAGATTTGTAATAAATATTTGTTTGAATAAAATTTCTGTTTGAATTCAAAATCTGTGTAACTTGTTCTGTTTGAATTCAAATTAAAATTCTGTGTAATTTATTTTATTCAACAAATATTTATTTAATATATGAAAATTAAAATAGTACATTAACAAATACATTTAAACGAACTATATATATGTGTTTATTATCATCAAACAAAAATCATATAAGCGCAAAGCGCATATTTCACAATCACTACTTATCAATTTCAAACCATACTATCCCTCGATTAACAATAAAGTCGGAAAAGTTAAAGTACTAATATTGCCTCGATGTCATTCTTAATTCTCGTAGATAGAAACTGGATTCCATACCCTGAAATTTAGTGTCAGGCATAAGATGAAGTTCCATCCATGTACTTAATTAATCGTGACCTATTTATAGAAATTAACTCTTTATACTTCTAATGTTTCTGATTTGACTTCTTTATCCCTTGGCTAGAATCAAAGTCGGGTATGTTAGGGCATTGGTTACTCTTGGCCTTACCTTAGTTAAAACACTCCGATTCTAGATCTTACAGATGGAGGAAAGTATACCCATTGTATTTTAATGCTAAATATAAGATGACTTAATTTCCATAAATGCGTCAACATTTTGGCACTACTTTTCATATTTTTTTTATGTTACTTAATGGTCAAGACAAAGAAATCCCTTGTTTAAAACAAAATCCCTTTAAAAAAATCATAAAATCCACTTTGTTTATTTCTAGCCTTTGATTTGAAACTAGTTATTGAAAACGGTATCCAAAATCATTTATTTAAACCAAAGCATGATTCAAAAGGAAATATCTTTCATTTATAAAAGTAAACACCTTTTTTATAAATAATTTCCAAACCATTTTAAAATATCTTTGTAAAGAGTTTTGAAAACAAAATTCGAGTTCATAAAAATCATTTAAAACATTATTATATAAACAAAGTAGTAAACCACTTAAAAGAAAGCATGTGATTTCAATGTCACATAAAATCCATAACAAGTCGGTTGGCTATAACTACGCAATATTCACAAGAATTTATGTAAATTAGTATATATTTAGATAAAATTCAACAAGATGAGGGAATTCTTAGAGTCCCTCTACAACAGAGTCCCCTGTAAATCTATTATATGCACTTCGAAGTATTTCATTGTGACCTATTCGCGACGTACACTTCAACTTCCATTCTTTTTGCTAGTCCTCTGTCTATTCCTTACGTGCCACCCGCTTCAAAGTGAGAATCATATCTAACAACAATAATCATTATTACATACAATTATACGCATAAGAAATTCAATAAAATTATTCATTTTAAAAGTTACTTTTATGTAAATTTAACTCACATAAACAAACACGAACTCCAACCAAGCTAACACTTCTTTACCGCCACTTTGTAATCAACATACAAACCTAGCTTCCTCTTGCAAAACTTATTTTCAAAGGCCCGAGAACCTAGACTTGCTCATGCATGTGGCCTAGTAGGGAGATTTTTGCTTCCAAACTTCGAACTTCGGAATAGCAGGAGTGTTAGTAATATTATTACAGGCTTACTTGAGAATTTTGAGGAGAAAAGGATGGGTTTGGGGTGATTTTACTTTGAAATATTTTGTAGAGAAAGAATGAAGGAGATTTAAGAAGTAGAAATGAGTGTAAAGGAAAATGAGTGAGTTTGTTTGTGTGTGTGTGTATAGAAGTGGATGTGGTGAGCTTTAAGCTTATACTCACCCCCATCATGAGTTTGGCCACAAAGGCTCACCCCTCCATATGCCATGTACTCGCTTCATAGGCTCTTGTGTACTTCCCTTCACGATAACAGAAAGGCATGAATATCCAAGCTAAAAAAGTCCATTTTTCTAAATTCTTTACTTAGTTAATTCTAGAAACTTTCTAATGATATCTTAGAGTTAATAAATTTTTATTTGTATAAGTGTGTGCACATACGTACCCTATGTGCTTAACAAGTTTCAATAACTTTTGGTTGACAAAAAGTTGAACATCCGAAAAATGATTTGCGGTCATATTTTCAGTCTTTCTTAAAATACTTATTTTTATAAAAAAAATTTAAAACAAGTTTATTATAATAAATTATTACATAAAAGAGGTCTATTTGAGTTATAAATCCATTTTTGTTTAATCATTTAAATATACATTAAATATTCACATTTAAAGTGACTAAATTACAGGTCATTATTTTCTCCATCTTAAAAAGAATTTCATCCCCAAATTAAACTAACATGGAAGATAAATCAAAAGGAACATATACCATATATGATGAAATCACATATAAAAGAGATACATGATAAGTGACTACACCATAGGTGATAAGTACACTACCGATACAATATATGCAAATTACTAATCGATCAACAACTCGGGATAAGCCTTTCTCATGCTATCCTCGGTTTCCTAAGTGCAGTTTCTAGCATCATCACTCCACTGAACCTCGACCAACCTCACAACTTTATTACACAGCTATTTTACATCACGATCAACAATGTGTATAGGATACCTTATTATGGTCAAGTTTGGCTCCACCTCCAACTCTTTCTGAATATTGTGTATACCCGACAATCACTGTTAGCGCCAAAATTGGTCACTAACACCCTTAGAGAGTTTGTGTAGAGAGATTAATGAAGAAGACAAATTCAAATAGAGAAGATAACATAAATTAAAATGCGGGAGACGAGAACACAGAATTTATAGTGGTTCGGCGTCGTAGCCTACGTCCACTTTGAAGTTGATCTTTTATTTCTTCACTTTCAACTTGATTACAGATACAATCCGCTTTTCAGTATTCGAATACAATTGTGAAATAAAAGTTGAAGTCTGGGATGAGTCTTGAAAATGGCAGAGTCTTCCCAGTGCTCTCTAAAAATCTTCTCCTGTTTTATGTGCCCCTGCCCCTCTATTTATAGACGAATGTGGATTGGACTTCCCTGGTGGGCCAGATGGCTAGACAGCTCGACCCAGATAGGACGCGCCCTGCATGCCGAGTGAAAAAGGCCAAATGGTCGGCATGCCGAGCCCTCCTTTCCAAGTCGATGGATCTCTCTGTTGAATGGAGGAAGCGGGCCGAACGATATTGGGATGCCGAGTGAAAGACATTGCGAAAGGTCTGCCGTGTGAGGATGCCGAGTGGAAGACATGCCGGATGATCCGAGTGAAGGGAAGTGAAGAGCGTGCCGAGTGAAGCGCTGGGTGAAGTTCTAAACGGTCTTATGCCGAGTGTAATCTTGGACTGCCGAACGTCTCTTAATGCCGAGCGTCCACTTATGCCGAGTACAACTCTGCACCGCCGAGTGTCCACTTATGCCGAGTACAACTCTGCATGCCAAGTGTCCACTTATGCCGAGTACAACCCTGCATGCCGAGTGTCCACTTATACCGAGCGCTGTGATTGCCTGGTTGATCTTCCAGGTAACATTTTGCCCCCCAAAGTACACCGTGTGTTCAAATAGGGTGTGCTTTGAACTACTGGATCAGGGCATTGTCACCGGATGCTAAGGATGCCGAACGATACGAGTGCCGAGTGAAACTGTTTCGTCCGGTAGAGCCGGCCAAAGTCTCTTCGACTTCTCTTTCTTCCTTATAAAAACCACCTCCTTCTTCTTCCTTCCTTTACTTTTACTTATGCAATTCCGAATTCTCGAACCACTCTTGCAACCAAAATCCAAGGACTTCTCAAACCTTTCTAAAGCTCGATCCACGAACTAGGTACAATCCCTTTACCTAACTCCTTTCCCTAGTCAGTTTCCACCAATTCGCATAGGGCAGAATCATTTTTGAACGGGGCTGTGTAGATGGAGGACCCGAATCCCGATTGGGTTATCTCCAAGGCCGAGCGACGCGAGGTAGGGATAGATGGTTAGGGATATGAATGCTTCGTAGGGTTTGTTCGTTTGAGTGGGACGTTGTGGCTCGGCACGGTGCCTAGGTTTCATATGGCGTTATGGGAGAGAGTTAGGTGAAGGAGAGGAAAGTATGGAGGTCGTGCCGAGCATTAGGACTCGGCATAATCTTGATTCGGCATTGCACATTGTTGGCCGGACGATGGGTTAGAAGGCTGGGGAGGAAGTGTGAGTCAGTGGGTAGGCCGAATGCTGTTTCGGCCGAATAGCATTTTGGCCGAACGTTCTTTGCCGAACAGCAATGTAGCCGAACAGACATTAATGCCGAGCATACTTTCAGGCTGAACAATTATGCCGAACATACCGACATGCCGAACAAGCACAAATTCCGAACATAGTGACATGCCGGACAAGTATAAATGATACTGATGTGCCGAACAGACTTAGGCCGGACCAACAGTAAATGCCGAACATACTTATACGCCGAACATAGTTAGTATGCCGAGCATAGTTAGGTGCCGAGCACACATAAATGTCGGACATATACAAATGTCGAACATACTCTCCTTGTCCAATTTCATAACTGGTCTTTACTTGGCATAATCGGATAATTACCTCTAGTGTCGTACTGCAGTCGTTATTCAGAAGGCTTTCGGAGACGGTCAGCGATGACGGTTTTCGGAAGCGATGTTTTTAGGCTTGTCGTTATATTAAATGCTTATGCACGATTGATTGCACTAGTTCACACACCACACGGAGGGGTTATCTGCGTTGTTAATTCTAACGTCGATCATTTTTCGAGTATAGTTCGCACAGGTGCTTGGTTGGGTCTGCTATTTATTCAAGATGTCCAAAAGATCCAGTTCTGCTACACTTTCCGACAAACCTGGGCCATCTTCTAAGCGAATGGCCCCCGACACAGCTGACCCGTCAGTTTCTCCTGCTCATGACTGGGCTCCCGATACTTTGGAATCGGCTATTTTACTGGATGACCCAGTCGATTCACAAGCTTCAAGAGTCACTGAAGCCGCTCTTAAGCGGATATGTGCTATTCATGGCGTCCCATTTGCTGATGTGCTTGTTCCATCGGGGCATGACCGCCCACATCTGCCCCCAGTGGGATATACGGCGTGTAGCAAATTCATGTGCTGGGTTGGTAGCATGCCACCGTTCAACCTATTCCTCCGTGACGTGCTGCGGTACCTAGATGTCGCCCCGTCTCAGCTTCATCCAAACGGTCACGCTTTCATTTATGGCACGTACATGCTTTTCATGGCCGTCTTCTCTAGGCCTCCAACCCCTGGCGATATAAGGTACATATATATGACCAAGAAACGGGGAGACAGCCCCTCTTACATGTTCCTTGAGCCACATCGGAAGTGCCAACTCTTCACTAGCGCGTGGAGTAGCAAATTCGCCCTGTACAAACAGGAGTGGTTTTACGTGCGCTGCCCCCAAGGCTTTGCGAGGCGATGGACTGAAGGAAGTAAGTCTTTTCTTTGAGTTGATATCCGTTCCCGGTTGAGGTTGAGCTTCTCCTAACTCACTGTTCTATCTTTTCAGGCTCCGTCCCACGTCCCGAGGGCCGAGGGTACTCCGATGCTCTCGACGCCATTAGAGCTCTTCCTGCTGAAGAGCGAGACATCCGAGCCCTCATTTCCAATGAGTCATTATCAAAGTTCGGTTTGCTAGCCCCTGGCCGCCGGGTTAGTCTTCCAGAGGGCGCCTCGCTTCCCAAGCCCGTACACGTTAGAGGGAAAAAACTGCCTGAATCATCCATTCGCCCTTCTCTTGAAGCTCCCGAAGAAGGGGAAATTTCAGGCGTGCCACCTGAGAAGCAAGGTGAGGATTTAGGCTTTGCAGCCGAAGTTCATGATATTGAAACGTCATCTTCCCCTTCGAAGGGGTAAAAGAAGCTGGCGTGCAAGTCGAGGAAGGAGAAAGTTGGTGGGACTTCCAAACTTACGCCTATTCAGCCAGAGAAAGAGGCTTCTTCACCGCGCGTTGAAAGTTCTGTGAAGGGCTTATCGAACCTCTCTATTCCCGACGACTTGCTGAACTATGATTTCAACGACCCGGAGCTGTTTAAGTTTCGCTCGCCCGTCAGGGGCGATGCGGGTGTCCCGGCCCCGATCCAAGGGGAAACGACTCCCGTTAGCAAAGCCACTGGTCTGTCGGGGGGTAGCACTAGGACACACACAGACACATGCATTTCACTTTGCATCTACTTTTCTTTCACCATTCTGCTCTTTCGCTAATTCACCATTGTTTGATTGCAGGTGACATGGGACGCTCTCACGGATACGACCGCCTTCGCGGTTCGTCGACTTTACGCCAGTCTGGTCAGGATGCGGGCCTCGGGAAGTGCCGAGACAGAGACAGCGACAGTGACCGAGATTATCATGCCCGGGACTCGTCATCCCGGAAGAAAACTTATTATCAGCCCGAACACCGCCGGGAGACCTCTTCTTATCAGGAGCGAAGCAAAGACGAATGTGGCCATAAGAGGTCGCATTCTGATGCTCCCCAGGACCAACACTCTGACTCTTCTTCTACCCGGCACTCCCGAGATTCTCATAGGAAGGGAGAACTTTCAAAGCCATCTCCTCCCGCTCCCGTAACAGACCCGACAGTGTCAGAGAGATTGGACGAACTTAAGGCTAAGTTTCCGAAGATTTGTTTTTATGGGTTAAAGTTCCTTCCGGCGATTCATCCTATTCCCGGAGATGTCAAAAAAAACGCTGTCGCCTGTACCAATGACGTCTACGTGCAACATGACGCGTTCGTCCATCTGGCCGAGAAACTTTCTGAAGTCTCTATGGAGCGCCAGCACGAAATTGACCGCCTAAAGCTTGAAACTATTCATGACAGGGATATCATTAAGGCCCAGGATGAAGAAATTGCCGCTTATAAGTCCAAGCTTGAAACTACTCGTCAGAGCGCTAAGGACACCGCCGAGGCTGTTTCCCGCCTTGAATTGACTCATAAGAAAGAGCTTGACGAAGAGGTTCAACGGTGTGGGGCATTAGCTTTGGAGAAAGGTTTCATCCAAAAGGAGCGAGATGTGCTTAATAGGCGAGTTAAGGAGCTCGAGGAGCAACTCAATAAGGAGAAGGAAGAGAAAGTGGCCGCTCAGGTTGAGGCACAAAACTATTGTGATGAGATCGTCGCCACCCGGCTCTTAAAGGAGAAACTAGAGTACGATCTCTCCAAAGTTGAGGCCCTAAAGAATGAGGCCCGTGAGGAGGGTAAAAAGATAGCGACTGCCGATGTTGCCTCTCGCCTTGAGGCAGCTAGGGAAGAAGGTAGGGAGGAAATCAAGACTGAATTCGACCCGCTGATCGCCGAGTTCAATGCCCGAGTCCTCATGCATAGGGATTTAACATTTCTGGGAGACGGCTACCTTGAGTCATTGGCCGAGGCATGGGAGACCCTGATTCAGATCAGGAAGGTTGAGAGCGGCGCCGATAAGGTCGACGAAGAAGCATTGATAAAAGAATTCCTAAGGGGGAAGGAGGCTTTAGATTTATCGACGGCTAAAGCCCTCTACAGCAAAGGTTCTCCCTCCAGGAAGGGGAAAGAGGTGGCTACGGACCCTTCCGGCGTTGTGCCCCCAGTTCACGCGCCTACCCAATCGGCCAGTCGGTCAACACTTGGCCCCTTCGACCAGCACGTTGGTTCTGACCCGGAAGCCCCCGGGCTTGACATTCATGTTTTATCTCCCATCCCGGAGGGTGAGACACCCCTGATGACTGAGAACCCACCGGCATCTGGTGAGTAACCTCTGTGCTTCACAAAAATCTTTCTCGTTCCCCCAGAAGTTGTTGTGTTCTAACATTTGTTCTTTTTTCATGATTTCTGCGCAGGCTGTTCTGACCCCGAGCCTACTCCGAGGAGCGATGCCGCCAAGGAGGTGGAGAAAAAGGCGAGTGACGCTACTCAAGCTGGCGGGGACCCTGGTCCAGATGCTCAAGTAATCGGGGCGCTTGATGAATGCAAATCCGAATCTTCCTCGGAGAGTTTTGAAATAGAAATCACAGGCGCCTCTGAGCACACATCCGAGTTGAGCATGAAGGAACGGCTCGAGAAAGAGAAAAGAGATACGACCTCAGTCAAGGTCGAGCCGCGTGAAGTGGACCTGGACGATCCTCTTAACAAACCATTGAAGGTCATTCTTCCTGGCAAGTCCCAGCCCATGGATGTTCCCCCTACGTCTTCGGTCGTCACCCTTCCGTCAGGGAAGGATTCCAAGAGTAAGCACTCTGGGAAGGAACCATCCGGGAAGAAGTCAAAGGAACACAAGAAATGACCGTCGTCCCCGTTCAACGAGAACTAGTTTAAGTCACGTACTAATTTTTGTAGACTGTGTAAATAGGCGGTCGGCCCCGGACTTCGGAGCGTTTTTGTAACTGTAAGCTTTTTGTGAATAAAGTTTGATCTTCACTTTTGTCTTTTCAAAAGACTTTTATTATTCAGCTCCTTTTATGGTTATGATTGAAATCTGAATTGTTATGGGTAACTTAGACTTCTTGGTTCGTCTTTACATGGCTTGGGAGCTTCCTTGGATTTGATCAATCTCCGCTTGGTACTTCAATCACTTAGAATATTTCGTTGCCCGTATGTTGGGGACTTGACATATCCAAGTCATTTGTGTCGTAGTTCCTATTCAAGGAACTCGGACGTCTGAGCTGCTTGTAGTTAAGTCTATACACCGGACTCCGAGTACTCCAATCCGTGCTCCGGGGACTTGGAGATTTCGAATCGCTTATACTCGAGTCCGCACTCTGGGGACTTAGAGCACTCCAGTCCGCACTCCGGGGACTTGGAGATTTTGAATCGTTTATACTCGAATCCGCACTCCAGGGACTTAGAGTACTCCAGTCCGCACTCCAGGGACTTGGAGATTTTGAATCGTTTATACTCGAGTCCACACTCCGAGGACTTAGAGTACTCCAGTCCGCACTCCGGGGACTTGGAGATTTGGAATCGTTTATACTCGAGTCCGCACTCCGGGGACTTAGAGTACTCCAATCCGCACTCCGGGGACTTGGAGATTTTGAATCGTTTATACTCGAGTCCGCACTACGGGACTTAGAGTACTCCAGTCCGCACTCCGGGGACTTGGAGATTTTGAATCGTTTATACTCGAGTCCGAACTCCGGGGACTTAGAGTACTCCAGTCCGCACTACGGGGACTTGGAGATTTTGAATCGTTTATACTTGAGTCCACACTCCGGGGACTTAGAGTACTCCAGTCCGCACTCCGGGGACTTGGAGATTTTGAATCGTTTATACTCGAGTCCACACTCCGGGGACTTAGAGTACTCCAGTCTGCACTCCAGGGACTTGGAGATTTTGAATCGTTTATACTCGAGTCCACACTCCGGGGACTTAGAGTACTCCAGTCCGCACTCCGGGGACTTGGAGATTTTGAATCGTTTATACTCGAGTCCGCACTTCGGGGACTTAGAGTACTCCAGTCCGCACTCCAGGGACTTGGAGATTTTTTGTCGTTTATTATAAGCGTTCGTACGCTAGCCAGGATATCATAATTTTTAATTGCGCGTCATAGGAATATCATACGAAGAGACATTGGTCATTCATGGAAAAGATGGCTTCAAGCCTTTATTGATGGAAACAAGCTAGATTATCTTATTACATGCCAAGAAGAAAGCATATTGGAAATAAATGCAACTACCGCATAAAGGAAATAGACTAAGTGTAATAACGCCGCAAATGCTCGCAGTTCCATGCTCGAGGGAGTGTTGCACCATCGACGGTCGTTAGCTTGAAAGTTCCTTCTCCAAGCCTCCGTTCGATGACGTATGGACCTTCCCATGCGGGATTCATGTGCGAAGGGGTTGGAAAGACTCGTTTCAAAACGAGATCTCCCACACTAAAGGTTCTTGGCCGGACTTTTCCATTATAATATTTAGCGACTCGGTGTCTGTATGAGGCTGCTCTCAAATCAGCTTCTTCGCGTTTCTCATCAATGAAGTCTAATGATTCCAATAGGAGATCCTGGTTTGACGCAGGATCATAATAGGTTACCCGGTGTGACGGAACTTCAAGTTCTACGGGTATGACGGCTTCCGTGCCGTATGCCAGTGCGAATGGTGTGTGGCCAGTCGCGGTCTTGTGGGTAGTTCTATAGGCCCAAAGCACTGTTGGGAGTTCATCCACCCACTTGCCTCTAGCCTTTTCCAAACGCTTCTTCAATATGGACTTGATGATTCTATTGACGGCTTCTACCTGCCCATTCGCATTCGGGTGAGCAACTGCTGCGAACCTTTTCTCAATGCCATACCTCTGACAGAACTCTTTGAATTCCTTGCTTTCGAATTGAGTTTCGTTGTCCGTTATGATGGTCCGTGGGAGGCCAAAACGACATATGATATTTCGTACAACGAAATTAATGACTTTCTTGGTGGTGATTGTGGCCATTGGCTCTGCTTCCGCCCACTTGGTGAAATAATCGACTGCCACTATTGCATATTTTGCGCCTCCTTTGGCTATGGGCAGAGATCCAATTAGGTCGATTCCCCACATTGCAAATGGCCAGGGACTAACCATCTGTGTGAGTTCCGTTGGCGGAGCTCTCGGAATCTTTGCATATATATGGCATCTGTCGCATCTTCTCGCATAGTCTGCAGCATCCCGATTTACAGTTGGCCAATAATATCCATAGCGGAGGATTTTCCTCGCCAAAGTTTGCCCTCCGGTATGATCACCACATTCTCCCTCATGGACTTCTTCCAACACCCGTTTTACCTCTTCATGGGCCACTCACCGGAGCAAGGGGGTCGAGAATCCCCTCCGATACATTATCCCACCTTGCATTTCATAACGCGAAGCCTTACGAAGGACTTGGCGTCTTTCGCTTCTTTTCTCAGGTAAGTCTCCGTATAGCAAGTACTGTTTGATCGGGGTTAGCCATGATCCCCTTTCGAGTTCGGTCTCCAAGACGAGATCTATCTCCATCATGTCTATACTTGGAGAAAGCAGAGTCTCGACAGGGAACGTTCCCATCTGCTGTGCATCGCCAGTACTCGCGAATTTAGCCAACGAGTCGGCTTCCCTGTTCTGTTCGCGCGGGACATGCGAAATGTCATAATATTCCAGGTTTACTAGTAGCTCCTGGACCCGAGCAAGGTAAGGAGCCAGTCTTTGTCCTTTCGCTTGGTAGTCTCCCCGTACCTGATATACCACCAGCTGTGAGTCGCAGAAGATTTCGATGGACCTTACCCTCAGTTCATTGGCAAGTCTTAAGCCAGCAATTAGTGCTTCGTATTCGGCTTTGTTATTTGTCGCTGTAAATTCGAGCTTCAAAGCATAGAAAATCGATCGGTTTTTTCGAGAGTTACCAGAACTATCCCAGCTCCCGACCAACAGTCGTTAGATGCCCCGTCAGTGAACATCTTCCATCGGACAGGAGGGATTACTTTGTGATTTTCACTCGGTTCATCTGGAGTGGTGAACTCAGCAACGAAGTCAGCTAATGCTTGCCCTTGGATGGTCCTTCGCGGCAGGTAGGTGATATTAAACTGGCTTAACTCGATGTTCCACTTTAGCATCCTACCGGAAGTTTCCGGTCGTTGGAGTACCTGTCGCAAGGGTTGGTCAGTGTAAACACTGATTGAGTGCGCCTGAAAGTAGGGACGAATCTTGCGTGATGCAATCACCGGGCAATAGGCAAGTTTCTCGATCTTTGGATAATTCTTTTCTGCCCCCGTCAGTCGTTTACTAACATAGTACACCGGCCTTTGAACCTTGTCTTCTTCGTGAACCAGGGCTGTACTGATAGCGTGTTGAGACACAGCCAAATATACGTACAACGTCTCGTGGTCTATCGGTTTTGACACCACTGGAGGACTTTCCAAGTGTCTTACCAGGGCTCGGAATGCTTCCTCGCAGTCAGTCGTCCATTCGAAGTTTCTCTTTCCTTTCTTTATGACATCGAAGAAGGGAACACACTTATCTGTGGCTCTGGATATGAATCGACTGAGCGCAGCTACTTTTCCGTTCAAGCTCTGTACCTGCTTTGTGGTCCTAGGTACCTGTATATCTCGGATGGCCTGGATCTTTTCCGGGTTAGCTTCAATTCCTCGTGCATTCACAATGAATCCCAAGAACTTCCCTGATGCCACGCCGAATGAACACTTTGAAGGATTGATCTTCATCCCATAGTGCCTTAGTATATCGAACATTTCTGCCAAGTCTCGAATGTGGTCGTTTGACTGCCGTGACTTCACAAGCATGTCATCCACAAAGACTTCCATTGTTCTCCCAATCTGATCTTTGAACATTCGATTTACCAGACGCTGGTAAGTTGCTCCGGCGTTCTTCAGTCCGAAGGGCATCACTACATAGCAGTATAACCCAACATTTGTGACAAAGCTGGTGTGCTCTTGGTCTGGGATATGCATTGGAATTTGGTTGTATCCAGAATATGCATCCATAAATGATAATAACTCGTGCCCTGCCGTTGAATCGACCAGTTGATCAATTCGTGGTAGCGGGAAGCTATCTTTCGGGCATGCTTTGTTTAAATCAGGATAGTCAACGCAGGTTCTCCATTTCCCTTTCGCTTTCTTTACCATCACAGGGTTGGACACCCATTCCGGGTAGAGGGCGTCGCGGACAAACCCATTGGCTTTGAGTTTGTCCACCTCCTCTTTGAGAGCTGTAGACCTCTCCGGGTCCATGCCTCTCCTTTTTTTGCTTCACAGGCACGTGTTTCGGGTCTATATTCAACATATGGCTCGCAATTGTAGGGGAAATCCCGCGCATATCAAAGTGTGTCCAGGCGAAGACATCAAGATTCGCTCAGAGGAAATCAGATAAATTCTCTGCCATTAGGGGACCGAGCTGTGACCCAATTTTAAGAACTCGCGTCGGGTCGCTGTGGCTAACTGGAATATCAATTGTTAGTTCAGCCGGTGTCGCATCTGGTTCCCCGGGTTCCCCTCTGTCATCTCTCGGGTCTATGTCTCCAACGATCCGAGAATGTCGCCCGAGCCAGGGCTCGGGCGCTAATTGTCAATCATCAGAATTCGAGATGCGGACGGTGCTGTCCGCAGTCTTCCCGTTTTCTCTGCGCTGGGCCTCTCTCAGCTCAGCCGCGTAACATGCACGTCCGGTTGCTTGGTCGCCATGCACTACGCCAACTCCTTTGTCCGTCGGGAATTTCAGTGTGAGACACCACGGGGCCAAGGCTGCCCTGAAATCTGCGAGGGCTGGTCGTCCCAAAAACACGTTGTATGGTGAGTCAACATCCAGCACTATGAATGGTAGGATTCGAACTCTCCTGCGTTCACCTTATCCCAGTTCAACTGGTAACTCCACATATCCTACTGCGTCTGTGGCCGCGCCGTTAAAGCCATGGATTTGGGCTTTAGATGGTTTCAAATCTTTAGTCTCCAGCTTCATTTGGTCATACGCTTTCTTGAAGATGATGTTAACGGAACTTCCGCATCAATTAGGATTCTTCTTACGAATGCCGGTCCGATGGTTGCAGATATGACCAATGGATCGATGGTGGGAGCTTCCACCTTATCCGCGTCTCTATTCCTGAATACAATATCGTCGTGCATCGTGCGTTGCTGCTTCGCGGGAGTTCCATCTTCCACATTTGAACAGCACTCATGTTCTGTATGTCTCAAGGAATTAGCATATCGCTCCATTTCCTGCCAATTTTTATCCGCAGGATGAGGTCCACCAGCAATTGTGTTAATAACCAATCTTCCCACGGTTCGAGTAGGTTGCTCTGGTTGGTGTAGAGCTGGGCCACGTCCGGGGTCTGAAGTCTCTTGTCTTCCTTCTGGCGTATCTTCGACGAATTCCTGCAGCTTCTTCTGCCTAATCAATTTCTCAATAGCATCATGGAGATGCCTTCGTTCGTCTGTGTTGTGCCCATAAGACTCGTGAAAGCGGCAATACTTTCCAGTCCGCTTTTGCTCCTCTGTTGATTCTTTAGGGCGTGGTTTTCTATATTGAAAAGTGTTGCAGGTCGATAAGTAGATGTTTTCAAGAGACGCATTCAGTAGAGTGTATTCATTGTAGGTTGGGATCCTTGACTTCCATCTCCCCGTTTCCTTCTTCTTTCCAGGATTTCCACTTTCAGTTCCCTTAGACTGCCCGGGCTTATTTTTGACGCTGGCCTGAGTCTTTTCGGGGTTATTGTCGGTTGTTTTCATGGCGATGTTGCCCTTTACAGACTTTTGAACGGATCCTGGTGCCTTGTCTTTCCTTATCCACCGAGCTTCTTCCCTCCTTATGAACTAGTGGGCTTTCGAATAGAAACGTTCCAACGTAGCTGGTGGCTTTCCTGCCAACCAATCCCCAAATTCAGAGTCTGGATCCACTCCACGCATTACTGCCATCAAAATCGCGTGGTCGTTTGGATTGCTCACTTCGGTAGCGGCAACATGAAATCTTTGTAAGTATGCTTTTAGTGATTCTCCAGGAGCTTGGGTCACGCTTGATAAGGACATCACATCCTTGGGTCGAGTGGCGTGTATCCTGAATTGTTCTATGAATTTCCTTGCTAATTCGTCGAAGTTCGAGATTGACCGTGGAGGAAGTCGAGTGAACCACATGGTGGCAATTCCGGACAGAGTTATTGGAAAGCACCTGCACTTAGTTGCGTCGTTGGCCCTTGCTGAATCCATCATCCATCCATACCTCATTACATGTTGTCTAGGGTCAGTTTTTCCTTCATAGGTGGGTATGGTGGGCATGTTAAACTTCTTTGGGTATTCAACCTGTAGAATGGTATCTGTGAAGGGAGTATGACTCTTAGACATTCCCCAATCTTCATTAGTCAAACCTTGATTTTGTCTCATCAACTGCCTGACCATATCTGTCAAATCCGGGGTTTGTATGGTAGGAGGAAGATTGGGTTCCGCTCCACGGGCTTGATTTCTAGTAGAGCGATCAGTGGCACCTGCTTGGCCATCTTCATCCTTGTGGCGTCTACGTTTGGGAGGTTCATCAGCTGAAGTTGAGCTATCATCTTCAGAGTAGGGGACAGGGCTACCTCCAGCATTCTGATGCTGCTGTTGAGCAAGTCGGGCCATGAGGTCAGCATTAACTTGCATTTGCTCAGCGAGTTGCCTTCTGCTTTCCGTAAGCTCTTTTATCAAGTCATTCAGTTCTGCTCGTGAAACAGCTTCTGCTTGGTTTTGGCTGGAGGGCCTCGTGCCTCGAATTGCCTGTTGATCGTTTGGTCCAAGTTGTTGAACACTAGCGGTTTCGCGGGCATCTACATTTTGAGAGGTCAATCTTGTTCGTGGTCTTCCCATGGTAGGTCGTTGGCTGTAACTCTGAGTAGAACCTACAGATGCCTTATGAATAATTACGAATCTTCTTCGGGGGATTTATGCAATCCAGTAGCTACAAAGTAGATCCTCACAACCTGAGAATTCGATTCTCAGTGAAAGCACCAAAATGTTAGCGCCAAAATTGGTCACTAACACCCTTAGAGAGTTTGTGTAGAGAGATTAATTAAGAAGACAAATTCAAATAGAGAAGATAACATAAATTAAAATGCGGGAGACGAGAACACAGAATTTATAGTGGTTCGGCGTCGTAGCCTACGTCCACTTTGAAGTTGATCTTTTATTTCTTCACTTTCAACTTGATTACAGATACAATCCGCTTTTCAGTATTCGAATACAATTGTGAAATAAAAGTTGAAGTCTGGGATGAGTCTTGAAAATGGCAGAGTCTTCCCAGTGCTCTCTAAAAATCTCTTCCTGTTTTCTGTGCCCCTGCCCCTCTATTTATAGACGAATGTGGATTGGACTTCCCTGGTGGGCCAGATGGCTAGACAGCTCGACCCAGATAGGACGCGCCCTGCATGCCGAGTGAAACAGGCCGAAGGTCGGCATGCCGAGCCCTCCTTTACAAGTCGATGGATCTCTCAGTTGAATGGAGGAAGCGGGTCCGAACGATATTGGGATGCCGAGTGAAAGACATGCCGTGTGAAAGGTCTGCCGTGTGAGGATGCCGAGTGGAAGACATGCCGGATGATCCGAGTGAAGGGAAGTGAAGAGCGTGCCGAGTGAAGCGCTGGGTGAAGTTCTAAACAGTCTTATGCCGAGTGTAATCTTGGACTGCCGAACGTCTCTTAATGCCGAGCGTCCACTTATGCCGAGTACAACTCTGCACCGCCGAGTGTCCACTTATGCCGAGTACAACTCTGCATGCCGAGTGTCCACTTATGCCGAGTACAACCCTGCATGCCGAGTGTCCACTTATGCCGAGCGCTGTGATTGCCTGGTCGATCTTCCAGGTAACAATCACTTAGGTGACTCAACTTGATAAGAAAGTAGGCCAATCGTCTCAATAATCCAGAAAGGTTTAACATATCAAGGTGCCAACTTTCTTGCTCTCCTAAACCTCACCACTCCTCTTATCGGAGAGACCTTAACCAACATGAAGTCTCCGACAGAGAATTCCAAGTCTCTACGCCTCTGATCAGCATAGCTCTTCCATATATATTAGGATTCCTTCATCTTTCTTCTAATTATAGGTACCTTTTTCGTGGCTTCCCAAATTACTTTGGGACCAAGTACCAACCTATCTTCAGTTTCAACCTAACATGACAGGGATTTGCACATTCGTCCACTAAGAGCTTTTAAAAGTGCCATTTCAATACTTGCCTGGTAACTTCTAGTATAAGAGAACTCAACTAAATGAAGATGTTACCTTAGAATTCTAAGATACAAGCTCTAAAAAGATCCTCAAAAACCCGGTTCACCACTTTGTATGACCATCAGTTTGAGGATGATAGGCATTGCTCAAACTCGGCTTTATTCCCAAAGCTACTTGTAATGCTTCCTAAAACTGACTAGTAAAATTGGATCTCGATCGCTTACAATGCAACTTGGAACTCCATGCAACCAGACAATCTCATTCATGTAAATATCTGCTAGCTTGATGTGTTCTTAGCCAGCTTCAACGGAATAAAATTTAATCTTTCAGATCGATAATAACCCAAATGCCTTCATTACCTTTTCTTGATCTAAGCAAATAATCTATAAAGTTTCTATTGACACCCACTCCCATTTCCTAGGAACATCGAGCGATTGAAGTAGTCCAGTACTCCTTTGATGGCCATTTTCAATTTTTTGGCAATTTTCTCATCTGCTAACATGAATAGAAATATCCCTCTTCATCCCCTTCCACCAGAATACTCACTTCATGTCCCGATTCATCTTCGTAACCAAGGATAGATTCGTAGCATGAACTGATGGCATTCTCTTAATACTTCTTATTTTATACCATCAATATTCGGATTGCATATCCTTCCGTTCATCCATAATATCTCACGATAATCAATCTCAAACCTCAAACAATGTACCTCGCCTATATCCTTAATGATCTTCATTAAAAGACCAGCTTTCCTTTGCTTTCTTGCAATTCTTTCAAGGGGAGTAGGAGTAACTACCAGAAGAGCCAAAATTGCATTTCTACTCAGAGCATCAGCTACCATATTGGTTTTTCCATGTGTATATAAAATATCAAGGTCATATGCCACAAGAAGTTCCAACCAACACTATTGTCTCATGTTTAAATTCTTCTGGTGAAAAGATACTTCAAGGATTTGTGATCAGTGAAGAGCTCGAACTTTTTACCTCATAAATAACGCCTTCTTATTTTTAATGCATATACAATGGCTAATAGTTCCAAGTTATAAGTTGCATAATTATGCTCATGTGGCTTCAGCTGGCTGCTACCATAAGCGCTAACCCTTCTGTTCTACATCAATACCGCACCTAATCCTATGCCAAAAGCATACGTATACATTGTCAGCCCTTCTCCTCCATCCATGATAGCTAAGACTGGAGCACTGATTAACCTCTTATTTAACTTACTCAATACTTATTTACACTTTGGAGTGTAGAAAAACTTAACATCCTTCTTCGCCAACTTCATTAGGTGCAAGGCGATTTTGAAGAAGTCTTGAATGAATCTTATATAATAACCTACGAACCTTAAGAAGATTTGGTCCTCCGTTCAAGTCTATGGTGTCTTCCAATCTTAAAAAACTGCTACTTTATCTAAATCAACCGAAATACTGTCCCTTGACACAGCATGTATGAAAAATATTACTTTTGACTCCCAAAAATGGCACTTGGAGAATTTAGCTCTTAAAACGTATTTCCTGAATGTTTTCATCACAATTTCTAGATGACGCTTGTGTTCCTCCTCGGTTTTAGAATAAATCAAAACATTGTTTATGAAGACCAATATAAATTTATTCAGAACATCTTTAAAAACTCGATTCATAAGGCCTACAAAATATGAAGGTGCGTTGGTTAGCTCAAAAGGCATAACAAACCACTCGTAAAAATAATCGAGACCTCTAAATTCTGTTAAGGGTATACTATCCTCTACTATCCTTAGTTGATGAAATCTCGCGGCAAGATCCATCAATGAGAATACCCGAGCATAAGTAGTTGGTTGAATATGTTGTCTATATAGGGTAGATGATACTTGTTTCGAACCGTCAATTTATTTAGCTCACGACAATCAACACAAAGACTTAAGGGACCATCTGACTTTACAATAAAAACTACAACTGCTCCCCAACTTAAGCGACTTCGTCTAATCTGTCTCTTTCTTAGCAAATCATCCATCTAATTTCTTAACTCTACCTTCTCTGTTGGAGCCATCTTAGGGATGTTCAATTGGGAATTAAATCGATATGAAACCTAATCTCTTGATATGGAGGTAAGCTATTAACATCTTCAAAAACATCTGGGAAGTCCTTAATAATTATATATCGACCCCAACTCTTTCAGGGATGAATCAAATGCATAAAGAAAATTACTTATTAGCTTGTCAGGCTCCTTACACGAAACTTCAATATGCTCCCCTCTCTTGTCTTGCAAAAATATCGGTCACTTAACACATTCAAGAATAGCTGTATACTCCGCTAGCCAATCCATACCGAATAAGATATCAAACATGTTAAAATCTAGAACAAATATGTTCTATGAAAAATGATGGGTAAGGTAAGTAACTCAAACATTTTCATAAATCATACACAGATAAGTTGCACGACCAACGAGGTCAGACGCACAAATATGGGTTTCTACAATCCTTGGGATAATTTGCAATCTATCTACCAATCCTTCAAAGATAAAATTATGAGAAGCACCAGTATCAAACAACTCGTACTAAAATGCGATTAAAATATAAAGTACTTTCAAGAACTCCTTTCCCCTTCACATTCTCTAAGGTTGACAGTTCATCTTTGATAGCATAAAGCTTGGCTTGCTAACCCTTCTTTATTAGTTGAAAATCCTTCACCATACGCCCTAGCTATTGCAGTTTTAGTAGTCTCTTTTGAATCAATAGCAAAATAGGACATGTCTGCTATTTCCGAGCTCTATAATTCTTATAGAATTTTGAAATATGGCCCTTCTACTTAAATTTATAACACTCAACATCCTCATAATGATTTCCTAAGCCTCTCTTTGTGGCTTTCCTTCCCAATGCTTCTTTTCTCGATAATTGGACTTTCTCTTATTTAGGTTGTTTTTGTTATTTGGTGTAGCTGTCCGCCATATTCTTATCAAAAACTTTGTAACCCAACGCCATGTCTATGTGGTCTACAAAAGATTCTTTCAGGTGTGCCGTCATCTTCCATAAAGTTCTTCCCTCATCTCGGCTACAAACATTTTACTCTTTTTAAGAGGAGTATCAATATGCCTCAGCCAGAAGTGCGATAACCCATTAGACTTAGTTTGATACTCAGCTATAGTCATTTCCCCTGCTTAAGATCCAGAAAGCTTTTTTAAAGAAGGGTCTTCCCTACTATAGGCATATACCGATCTTCACATACTTCTTTAAACCTTTCCAATAAAATGCTATCTTTTGGGATATTGGGGGTAACTAAATCTCACCGTGTCAAAGCTCCCTCTTGCAATTGCTAAGATGCCAGGAAGCGCTTTTGCTCATTAGAAATACTAAGCCCCTTAAATATCTTCTCAAAGGAACGAAGCCAAGCTTGAAATCTAATAATAGATTCTATGCCTTTGAACAGCTTTTCACCCATATTGGTATAGTCTTTTCTTAAGGATGCAAGTAAAACTTGTGGTTGCATAAGTTCCCCTTCTTTTACCACTCCTACCATGCCAGCCTTTGGAGCTCGACCATTAGTGGTTGTAGTAATGCCAGTTCCGCTTCCTCCTCTTCCTCTAGTACTCATCTCTTATTACCTGAATATAGTAAGATAACTTTAGCATACATCGACAAGATTAACTTAGGAAAAGGGTACTAAATCAAACATATAAATATTGATCAAAATAACTTGAATATATATATATATATATATGGATAAAAATTACAAACACGCACTCTCATAGACTAAACTCATTCTAGAGTGTTATTACCCCTTCTCTTATGAGTTGACCTTAACAAAGGCCTAGGTGATCGCTCAACCTAGGCTCTGATACCAAATGCAACGATTCACCTTTCTTACTCCTAAAGACGACACTTAATACATCCACGGTATTCATATGTCGATCATCTAGGTCCCCAAAAGGCAGACTGTTTGGGTGAAAGAAAACAATAGACAAGAAGAAAGAAACATAGAATCTCACAATGCATGAAATCATATATAATAAAACATTAGATAATACATATAGTCACTCCCAAAATGAAACATCAGAGTTATAATAAGCACTAACTTCGGCCAGGGATAGTTATAACGGCGTATCCCCAAAATTCTGATACATAACTACATACAATATCAATGGAAGAGTAGATAACTGGATAGTGGTGAAGCCTCTTTCCCCATGCTCCTCCAAAATGCATCCGCAGGAACCTGGACTACTTGGCTACTCAAAAATTAGAGTACCCAAGAGTTTAAGGGAAAGAGAGAAAAAACCTGGGTCAGACATGGGTCTAGTGTGAGTAAACTCAAAACGTATACTTTTAGTAAAAATAAAGGTATCTCGTTAGACCATGTTGCACATATACATGGATGAGTTTTTCGCATTATGTTAACCAAAACATTTGTCCTCAAAATCAAAGATATTATTATTAATGTCCAAGTTTGAAAATAATCATATAATCATAGCCAAAATGGTTACATTAATTACATTCAACATCATATTAAGCATACAACTAAGTCTGTAAAGCATGTATTATGTAACGGCCCGTAATTTTACAATTTTGAAATTGAGATATTTAATTTATTTTAAATATTCAAACATATATTTTTCAAATTTAAATAATCATGTTTTATGTGTTAAATAAGAATGGTAAACTTAATTAAAATATTTAATAGAAATTTTGGACTTTTCCGTAACATTGATAAAAAAATCAACCAAATCGATTTTCGATAAAATAAGATATACAAGCAATAACTCCTTTTAAAATCATTATATAAAGATAATAAGTGGGTGATAAAAGTTTGCTAACTATATATATATTTATTTATTTTATGATGATTGACAAATTTCGTCGCGCATTGACAAAATTAATATCATATATTTGCAAATGAGTTTGGATATTATTTTATATGGTTTATAAGTCAAAAATGCTTGTTTTAATAAATTTAACATGATCAAAATTTTATTTTGAAGTTTGGTTTACATAAATAAATATTTAAAAAAAAAGTCAAAAAATAACCGTAAAATGTTTTGTCAAAAAAGTCAATGTCTCGTCCAATATAAGTTGTGTAAACGTTTTTAATAGTATCATGTAAACATATTAACAAAGCTATAAACATCTCTCTTATATTAAAAAAAGATTAATTAAGCAAATGGATTAATTAATTAAAGATAAGCATAAAAAGACAAAACGAGTTTACTTTTGCAAAATCTAACCAAATCTCTTTATTTAAATCTCATTATTACACAAAGTACTCAACATATCCATCACCAAAAATGCACAAGTCTCTTCATGCATGAAAAAGGAGCAAATGTTTAAATTAACATTTTAAAGTGTAAGAAAAAGAGAAGAAATCATGTCATAAGTACACTAATCAAATCCAAGTAACATATCTAATTAATGGGCCGTCTCTTCCACCATAAAAGCATGTACTTAAGGGTTAGATCAAAATTTTAAAAATGAATATAAAATACAAAAGTAGAGAAGGTTAAAATGATCATTAGCAAAGGAAGCTTCAGGTATATATAGAGGTATAACTTTTCATTTTATCACCATAAAATCATTCTCACCTTTTCATTTCCTCCTTCTTCCTCCATTAAACTCTACTCCACCATCCCATCACCTTAGCCAAGCTCCGACATCACCAAACCTTACCTCTCCAAGCTATTCCCCCTCCTTATCACCGCTACCCCCTCGGCCAACCACCTACCCACCTCCCAAAATCCATGGCCAAGCCACAAACACACCTACCCGAGCCTCCCACTACACATACTCGCCTACTTGAGCCTCTTGCTTCCCCATACCCGCCTCAAACTCACATACCCGAGCCCAGACAACAACTACCCGCCCTTAAAACCCACACATCCTCCTCTCTAGCTCCACCCAAGCATACCCAAGCCGTACACCCAATATACTCTCCACTACCCTAGCCGTACCCTACTCCCTAAGCCACACACCCCTAGCCAAGCAACCTCCATATATAAAAAAAAGAAAAAGAAAGGAGAGAAAAGAGAGTCTGGCTTTCCGAAGGCGAGGAACAAATTCAAAAGGTAACGAAGACGCTAGTTCATAGAAAAGTTTGACGGAGTGAAAACGAAGGTGAGAAATTCTCGTCGCTTTTTAAATCATGTTTGTTATGTTATAATAATCATGATTATCCCGTTTATGTGTTATGTTAATTATCACCATTTGATAATATGGACATTTGGCTGAAATGAACGTTTGAATACGTTGGTTGAATGGTTAAGTTATGATAATATACTCACTTATTGATAATCATTATGTATGACAATGATTGTTATGTTAATGATAAATATTATACTCAATTTGGATTGAGTAATCTCTTTGTTAAATATAACCAATTTTATTATCAAGGTATGTTTTGGAATTATTAAGCCTCTTTTTGAATAATGAATTCAATTTGAAATTGAAAATGAAATTCAAGTTGAAATTGAAGTACAAATGAATTTGAAATGGAAATCGAATTTGAAATCGAATTTGAAATTGTGACGACCTGGAATTTCTGAATGTTTGAAATTGAAATATTAAATTGATTTTAAATATTCGAAAGTTAATTTAACTTGAATTTCAAATATCACTATTTAATTGGCAATTAAAATTTTGAATTTAATAAGTTGGGTAAAATATGGAACCTTTGATTTTAAGCTTTTTAAAAATAATTTAATGGCATAGAAATTTTTTATTAACAATACGAAGATAACAGAACTTTTAAAATTGAATTTAAAGATGGTTTCTTCAGTTTTTGAATTTACATCTTTTAAATTGATACTTAAAATAGCCATCCGAGGCAGAGTTTCGAAGTTCGAGAAAACCAGTTCTATTGAATCCGTAATAGTGTATTATTATCGGATTTCAATTTTCGTATTGTTTGGAGTGATCGTTTGGTCGTACGATTTATAAACGCGCAAGAATTTGTATCGAAAATTAATAAAATAACTAGGTCCAAAAAGCTATCTTTTCCATACGATCGAATTAGGACTCAGAACCTTTTCCATTACGTTTGAAATAGGGGTATAACATTATAAATTCCTGGTGGCATGCATCGATAGGAGGTTGAGATTTTGAGTTGCGTGATTTGAGACGGTTTAGATTTAAATAATATTTATATTCAAATTTGTTTTGATAAAAGATTTTTCAGCAGTTTTTTTAACCACATGTTTCCCTTAGTATAGCACGTGTCTTACCTAATAAACACGCGTCTCCTCTCAATGAAAATCAACTGGCCGATATGAATTCATTTCTGTTGTTCCTCTTTCTTCTATTCTCGTTTCAAACGAGATCCCTTCTTCTCCTTCGGTTCGAAAACAAGAAAAAAATATATAATCCAAGCCGAAGTCCCCTTTTTCTTCAAATCAAAATCAAAATCAAAATTGCGTTCAAAACGAACGTGATCCCTCCTCCCATTCATTTCAGCCGAAGCAAATCGAGTAAATTTTTCGTTCGACAATGATTAGGCCGTGTTCAAATCGCGATAACGGGGCCACTTGTAACGACCGGAAATTTTCTAACCCGAAAATTTCAGATAGTTATGAAAAAGAAGAAAGAGATAGAAGAAGAAGAAGAACAGAAACACCAAACATCTCACAATCGCAGCGGATAAAATATAATAATAAATAATAATAGCTTACAAAAGAATACTATATCTGTTGATTACATTTCAATACATCAGAGTTTCACATATATTCAAATACTGGTCATATACAATCAATTTATCACAGAATTACAATAATATAATTACAGCGGAAATATTCTAAGCGATATTGCAATCCTGCTCGCCTCCTGAGTTCCAGAACGTACCTACCTGAAATCTGTAATACTCGGTCTGACCCGAGCATTACACCAAAGTAACACCCGGGTCAGGCTGGAAACCAGCGTGAGTAAACCCAACTAATATGGAATACCAAAGCAATTAACTCATATAAAACCCGGGGTAACTCAAACGTATTTATCCCATTTCACAGTTTTGCTATAGACAACACTTACTTCACATATCAATTTCTAAATACCAACTTAGATAAAATAATCCAATTCACTTAAATCTTTTTATTCCATCGTATTAATTTCATAAATCAATTTATAAAAATTCAAAGTGGTTTCAGGTATTTCCTAATACCCGACCCCGGTCTTTTCGAAACTGATGTTATCCCGTCCCAAATTATTCAAATGAAATACACAACATTTCATAACAGAGATATCAACTCATTCAGAACATCCAATACCATTCAATTATTCATAACAAAGCTTAATCACATACAAATCAATTCAATTGATTCTAATTGAATTTCAAACCTCAAACACTTAGATTCTTTTATCAATTAATTCCAAATCAATTAATCAATCGACCATTCCATATCCATTCATCTTAATTAATCACCCTGGATTAATTATCTTTCAATTTCATTCAAGAAGTTACCCTTGATTAGTTTCACGATATTAATTACTCTTAACAAAATCAATAAGAAATCTTAATTACTTTATCAATTTATTAACTATATTAATTACATTAATTCTTAATTACTTTTCTTACTTAATTTCTGATAAGTCACTTATTATGGATAAATTAGTCCTAATTAATCCAGTCTTTAATTACATCACTTATTATATACATTATAGATTTCCAATTATATTTCAATTTATCTTAATCTGAATTAATTATATTAATTAAACCACAGTATTAACCATACTTGATTTATCTCCACCGGAAATTATCTACCTTTTTATTTAATTCATTAAATAGAGTAATTCTCCTTAATTAATTATCTTAATTTATCTCTTGATTAATTGCACAAAGTAACTATATTTCATTAATTGAATTAAGTAATTACCTATTAAACCACCCAATTTATTTAAACTTAATTAATTAACTCAAATTATTAATTAATTAACTCAAATTATTAATTAATTTAATTAATCAATTATCCATTTAAATCATCCTACCTATCTAATGAATCACTAATTCATTAAATCCTTATTAGTTTAAAATAAACCATTTCCTTATTTATGATTTACGTTTAAATAATTTAAAATCCAAATGCTTCGAGTCAATCAACACTTAACTCGGAAACCAACCAAAACAAAAATCACCGAATCATCAGTGTACATCCAAACAATTCAATCAATCATCCAATTATCTTAATTTAACCATTTTAAATTTAAATAAAAGCCCAACAAAGTGATATTTACTCACCTTTGCTTTTGCAATCCAAATCCAATCTCGACCATCTCTACCCAATTTGGACCTTGTATAAATAATTATATTATTTTATTAATAACTTGATCTAATTCGACAAATTTTATTTTTAACATTAAATAAATTTGAATTAAATAGTTTTCTTCAAACTCTACCAGCATTTTAAAGTTCCCTATTTTAAAAATCTTACATCTATTATATTCTTACCGTTTAAATAAAATATGAGAGTTCATAAATATAAAAATATGTATATTGAAACTAACATAAATTAAAATAAAGCAGATATACCTAATTGCTTCATCCAAAAACCCAAGGTATACAAAAACCCTAGCAGTAGCTCCACCCTCGAGATCGCACCGCCACTGCAGCCGAACTACCAACAACGTTGCCGAGTTCATCACGCAAAACCCAAAGCTCACAAAAACTACAGTCGCGACTCACAAATCCGCCCCTACCTCCAATCTCCACTTCGCTCGTGCTCAGCCAATCAACGAGCTTGCGAATCCTCCTCATCGCAGCGCGCACGCAGGCCGCGTCGCCTTCACACTCGGTCACGAGCTCACCTTCGAGCGCGAGTCATACCCTAACTGAAGACGACAACGCTATCTGCTTTCGACCCTCCCTTCGATTCGATTGTGACCTTCCTCATGCGATCGTGCTCGAGCTCGCGTCGCATCTACCTTCGAGGGCTTCGGCCATTAATTTCTTTTCCTTTTTTTTTCTTTTTTTATAAACGAATCGGTTTAGGAATTAAGAAAAGAGGGAGGCTCGGTTTTCTCCCTGTTGAAAGAAAAGAGGATGGAATAAAATATAGGGTTGGAAAGCTTATTGGATACGCATTAGAAAAATATCTCTGATAGTTGTACTTTTAATTTTATTATATTATAAAATTTACAAATGTCTAGTTAAGCATAACGCGAAATTTCGGACTCCGTATCAGACATGCCGACAGGTGTTTATAAGGTCTTACCCGCAATCCGAACCCAATGGAACATGATTCGGAGGCTAATTTGATCGTATGTGTGAGTTACAGAAGTAAACGATCAATTTTAAATTAAATCGATTAAAATAGTTCTAAGCGTTTTGAGCTGCCAGGGTCAAACGACAACTCCGATTGCTACGGAAATTGAAATCCAATAATAATTAACTATTACGGATCCAAGGAACTGGTTTCATCGAATTCCGAGGCTGTGCCTCGGAAGGCTATTTTTAAATTCCAATTTAAACGATGTATTATTAAAACTGAACAAATTATCTTTAAATTAAATTCAAATCATTCTATTGTCTCCAGTATTATCGTTATAAATTTAATAAGCCTTCAAATTATTTAAACAGGCTTAGAAATTTCAGATTTCATATTTTACCCTATTTCAAATCATATGATTCAATATTGAAACTATATAATTTAATGATTTAATTACCGAGTAAATATGGATATCTGGAATTCAAGTTAAAATTAACCTTTAATATTTTAAAATCAATTAACTATTCAAATTTAAATGGTTAGAAATTTTGGGTCGTCACATTCCTTCCCCCTTAAAAGAATTTCGTCCCCGAAATTATTAATTAGGAAGAATGGACCAATACCCATTTCCCATTCTCCCTCATAATCAACAGTTTTATCCACATCCTTCTAGCTATTTTTAATAAAAGACCCTTATCATTCTTTACTAACTTCCCAATTTTTCCAACAGTTTCAACAACATTTATATACTTCACTTATTCAAATATCAATTTAAAACCAAATTTTGAATTAATAAAATTTTCTCAAAATATCTAACTCTCTAAATTTCCGAATTTTTTTGCCAGCGTCTCCTTTGTGCGGCTAGCTCGGTACTACTACAAAAGGCCTCCATGGGCTCCCAAATCCAAAAGAAAACAAAATCCAAGTGGCTACATCAAAAACCCAATCCAATTTCATCTAGAAATTTAAATACGTACCTTTTTGTCGGGCAATACAAATTTATCTTTTGGAATCAAATTCAATTCCTTTTCCCTTTAATACCTGCATATCTTGTTTAGCAACAATATTCAATCGTAACTTTACAAATCATTTTATACATTCTCTTATATAGGTTTTCATATTTACTTCTATTCAAATTCGGTTTTTTTCCGTTTTAATATGAGTTCAGCTTATTTCAATTTTGAATGTTTAAATTTTTATTTTCCATTTACAACTGAGTCTTATCAGTTCCATTTACTAATCTATTTCAGTTTCATATTGAAAATCGTTTAATTGCTTAACAAAAATTTTCTCAAAAATTTTCAAAAATTTTCTCACCCCCAAAATTTCCAAAATTTTTTGGCAGAGTCTCCTTTGTACGGAGGAGCTTTTGCAATTTGACAAGAGATATAAATATATATACATCGACCCACCCGGTCGAAAAAAGCAAAAACAATTCATATTTCCTATTTTTATTGCGTAGGCGTACCTTATTTAGCATTTTAAGCAAGCAGCTTATTTATTTTAGCATATATCGCGTCCAAATCCAGCCAAACGGCCTTCAGGTACCTGTACTTACTCAACTTATGCATATAAGCACTATATATATGAAGTTTATAATATTTCTCTTACTTAAACAGCTGTAACACTTCAATTCTAAAAGAAATGCATTCAAAATAACTTCCACAAGCAATATATATGTTTCCAAAACTAATTCAATTGTTTTCAACCAATTTATATACCATTTCATTCAATTTCAATGGTTTGGAACTCAATTTCTTACATTCCATTAATTTCATTTTATTTCATTTTTTTATTTTTTTCATTTTTCATTTTTATTTTTTTTACCCAAACAAGCTCATATTCACTTCAAATGATTCAGAACCAATTTTATTTAATATCTATTGACTCAGCATTTTGATTACTTTCATTTACGTCGAACGACAACTATTTTTATGCAATTTCGACGTTATTCGTTTAATAGAATTATCTATTTTAGTTTATATCTACTTTAAATTAATTTTTAACTCATTTTATATTTAATTCCATTTCATTTCTAATTTATTCACCCACCATTCATTAGCTCGACACATCTCATTCTTGTATACTACTAGCCATTCCAAATTAATTCAATCCAAGCTTTATTTAATAGGTTTTCACCCTTATTCGAAGCCAAGCTTCTATAAATTTTAAACTTAAGTTAATTTACGTTAATTTATTCCAACATCAAACTTAAGTTTACTTCTATTTGATCCTCGTTTAATCAACTTCCATTAAATTCAGTTAGCCATCAATTTTAAATTTAATTTTAAATTCACATTCTCAATAATATCCAAGCACATACTTAACTCATTTATAATCCAACTTAATATGCCACCGAACATAAGTTCAGACTGATAATCAAATTCCAATCACACTTTGATTTAGTTTTTATGTAATCAGATTTCATCCATTTATTATTTAGCTCAATTAACTCATTTCAATTTTTAATTCAATTACTTAATTGGTTATCAAATTTATTTTATTAACATAAGGCTATTCCCAATTTATTTCTATTCACTTGGGTTTTGTTTTGCAACTCAAACCATTTCCATTAGAATCACTTCTCTTACATCCAATTTACATGCAAATTTCATTAAATATTATTCAAATCACCCTTGAATTTTATTTATAATTCAAACCATCACATTTTCAAACCAACTCTATTTTATTTTTATTTTTATTTTACAACATCTCCTCTTATTTAATTCATTATCAAATCTAACTCGAATTCTATATACAATTCTAATTCATTTCCAAACTCCATTATTAACTTACAATTCATTTTATTTATCCGAGTTAAACTTTATTAATATACTCTATCGAATAACTATTTAACCAATTAGCTTTCTTCCAATCTCTAAATCAATATTCGATTTTTTTTAATTACAAAATCACTTCTTTAAAATTTCAGTTTGGATTTCCTTTTTATTTCCCCAAAATTCCAACACTTTTATTTAAAATTTTAGAAATGCTTTTAAATTCACATCATACTAATAAAATAGCTCTTTCTAAAAATACTTTTTATAACCCAATGTCTCAACCAGTCCATCCTTGTGCTCACAGAAATTCAGTCATACGTTGATCAGGCGTTGGACTGAAAACCTATAAGTACTTGGAAAACCCGTTTTCAACACCCAGTGAAAATACTTGGAAAATAATTTTATTGAAAATATAGAAAACAGTTTTTGAAAATAAAGGAAATATCTTTGGTGAGGATGTTCTGGAAATCATCACCCCCATTCCATGGTCACAGTTACATACTAGGGTTACGTTGCAGTCGCAACAAAAGTCCATGTAACTGCAGGCTCTCCGCGGCCTCTCGATTATGCCACGAAACCCACAAAAGATCACAGTTACATCCAGGGTTACATTGCCATCGCAGCAAAAGTCCATGTAACTGTAGGCTCTCAACGGCCTCTGATTTTCGCTGTCGAAATGAAACTTCTCCACTCCTACATAGGTCGTAGTCTACCGAGATAAACTCAAACACAGACTGTTGGCTCTCAGCGGCACACACGACTTTCACTATGTTACCATAGGTCGCAATTACATCTTGGGTTACGTTGCCGTCGCAGAAAAAGTCCACGTAACTGTTGGCTCTCTACGGCCTCTCGATTACGCCATGGTAAACTCAACTCATAATCCTCAGGAACTAGTTTTGTCCGGACTCCTCACAGGATCAACTTTACAACCCCCCTTGGGGCTCAAGGCAGCACCACCCGGTGGCACTCCTGAGAAGTCCATTTCAAGGGAGCGCCTTTTTCCCCAGAGCCATCATCAAAACACCTTATACTATACACATATAGTATCTTTCAAATCATACACCTAGTACGAATTTTATCAAAGCTCCTTTACACAAAATCGATTATTCCCAAAATCAAAAATTCTCAAAATAGGCTTTCCAATTACCAATATTGATTTTACCCAAAAATCAAAAGCCTTTCCAAATCCAAAGGTTCCCAAAACTTTTTTCCAAAATCCTCATAAGATCCTTTATATATATACAGATATATAAAAAAAAAAATTAAAACTTCGGATCTTTTCAACTTGTATAAAATCCTTTTATACTTCAAATACTTTCAAAAACTATTCCCTACTGGCTATAGATTCATCAAGGGAAGATTTGCCTTATGTAACAAAGATATATAACTTTGTTTATTCCGAATCAAGCATTCAAATTTGATTACTCTTTCCAATATCAATTCCCTTTAATTCTTATCCCAGTTGGGTATTTAATCAATAACAGTTTGAACTCCGACCAGTTTATATGTAGAAAATAGCTTGAAAAGTTTAAAATAGATAAGTAGTTGAAAAATAATTAATAGTTTGCAAAATAGCTGTAAAATAGTTGACTAATTGTAAAATAGTTGGAAAATAGTTAAATAGTTATAGAAATCTTACATAGTTGCAAAATAGTTGTAAATTAGTAATTAATTTGTAACATAGTTGAAAAATAATAATGAGTTTAGAAAACAGTTGAAAAAAAATGGTTAAATAGCTCCAAAAATAATTGTAAAACAAATATAAAATAATTCGGCTTTAAGAAAGAAGAGTTGTATATATTTAACAGCTTAGAAAAAATAAGTTTATACCAAAACAATTTATATTAAAAATAGTCCAGAGTCAAACTGTTCACTTCCCCAACAATTCAATATAAATTTCCACTCCATTTAAATTAACCCAATCTTAATTTAATTAACTCCAATTTCCATTGGACTTGATTCATTCCCAATTCACATTGAATTGATTCTCAATTTCCTTCCAACATCAAATCAAATTTCATTTGATCTTTAAACTTGTACAACTTTAATTATACTTTCAATTTTACAACTTCTATTTATAATCAATTACATTCACATTTGGCTTTTAACTCGGAATTATACATTTTATTTAGCCAATATATTTTTATTTTTCCATAAACATTTAATCAAGATTCCAGAGTTTAAACAAATTTCCAAAATTTCAATATCACCTTAGAATTCAACTATATCCAAAATTCTTGGCGAATTCAATTATCCCTTTGAATTTCAAAACAAAACCCAGTTCACAAACAATTCCAATTTAAAACAATTTGGTAGCAATTTTTCTTCTAGAAACTCGAAAATGAACATCGATGATGCTGCAGTCATCACTGACGTTATTTTCCAGTAACCAAAAGAGTTCAATGCTTTTATCTCTCTAAAAACACTTCCAAATATTTTTGATTTCAAATCTCCCAGATTTCAAATTCAACAAAAAAATATTTTTGAAATAATGCTATTATTTCTCCAAAACCTTTGGAAACCACTTTCAAATCCAAAGGAATTTTAAATTTTCCCAAAAATTTAAAATTTCCAATCCATCCAATTTATATTTAAACATTACTTTGGAATTTTCATCTTACTTTATTTTCAATATTCTCTGGAATTCTATTTCAAATTATAATCTCATTTATTTATGAAGTTTATTTCAATTTATAAATTACATTTACAATCTATATTTCAAATTCCATTTCGTTATATAAGTTTATTCTTCAACTTTGGTTATAAGTTTTCAATTTAGTCATATTTTATATTACTTCTTAACTTAATCCAATAATTTAACAACCAATCACCTAAATGTTCATTAGAAGGAAATGTTGCTATATATATCAAAATATATTTTTATATAAAATCATTTAAAATCTTTATAAGCAAATAACAAGTACGCTCTCATATATATATATACTCAACTCATTCTAGAGAACTACGGACTCTATTCAATGAGTAATCCCCACCAGAGACAAGGTTCTCGCTTAACCTTTCAGCTCTGATACCAAATGTAACGACCGGAAATTTTCTAACCCGAAAATTTCAGATAGTTATGAAAAAGAAGAAAGAGATAGAAGAAGAAGAACAGAAACACCAAACATCTCACAATCGCAGCGGATAAAATATAATAATAAATAATAATAGCTTATAAAAAAATACTATATCTGTTGATTACATTTCAATACATCAGAGTTTCACATATATTCAAATACTGGTCATATACAATCAATTTATCACAGAATTACAATAATATAATTACAGCGGAAATATTCTAAGCAATATTGCAATCCTGCTCGCCTCCTGAGCTCTAGAACGTACCTACCTGAAATCTGTAATACTCGGTCTGACCCGAGCATTACACCAAAGTAACACCCGGGTCAGGCTGGAAACCAGCGTGAGTAAACCCAACTAATATGGAATACCAAAGCAATTAACTTATATAAAACCCGGGGTAACTCAAACCAATTTATCCCATTTCACAGTTTTGCTATAGACAACACTTACTTCACATATCAATTTCTAAGTACCAACTTAGATAAAATAATCCAATTCACTTAAATCGTTTTATTCCATTGTATTGATTTCACAAATCAATTTATAAAAATTCGAAGTGGTTTCGGGAATTTCGTAATACCCGACCCCGGTCTTTTCGAAACTCATGTTATCCCGTCCTAAATTATTCAAATGAAATACACAACATTTCATAACAGAGATATCAACTCATTCAGAACATCCAATACCATTCAATTATTCATAACAAAGCGTAATCACATACAAATCAATTCAATTGATTCTATTTGAATTTCAAACCTCAAACACTTAGATTCTTTTATCAATTAATTCCAAATCAATTAATCAATCGACCATTCCATGTCCATTCATCTTAATTAATCACCCTGGATTAATTATCTTTCAATTTCATTCAGGAAATTACCCTTGATTAGTTTCACGATATTAATTACTCTTAACCAAAATCAATAAGAAATCTTAATTACTTTATCAATTTATTAACTATATTAATTACATTAATTCTTAATTACTTTTCTTACTTAATTTCTGATAAGTCACTTATTATGGATAAATTAGTCCTAATTAATCTAGTCTTTAATTACATCACTTATTATATACATTATTGATTTCCAATTATATTTCAATTTATCTTAATCTGAATTAATTATATTAATTAAACCACAGTATTAACCATACTTGATTTATCTCCACCGGAAATTATCTACCTTTTTATTTAATTCATTAAATAGAGTAATTCTCCTTAATTAATTCTCCTAATTTATCTCTTGATTAATTACACAAAGTAATTATATTTTATTAATTGAATTAAGTAATTACCTATTAAACCACCCAATTTATTTAAACTTAATTAATTAACTCAAATTATTAATTAATTAACTCAAATTATTAATTAATTTAATTAATCAATTATCCATTTAAATCATCCTACCTATCTAATGAATCACTAATTCATTAAATCCTTATTAATTTTAAAATAAACCATTTCCTTATTTATGATTTAGGTTTAAATAGTTTAAAATCCAAATGCTTCGAGTCAATCAACACTTAACTTGGAAACCAACCAAAACAAAAATCATCGAATCATCAGTGTATATCCAAACAATTCAATCAATCATCCAATTATCTAAATTTAACCATTTTAAATTTAAATAAAAGCCCAACAAAGTGATATTTACTCACCTTTGCTTTTGCAATCCAAATCCAATCTCGACCATCTCTACCCAATTTGGACCTTGTATAAATAATAATATGATTTTATTAATAACTTGATCTAATTCGACAAATTTTATTTTCAATATTAAATAAATTTGAATTAACTAGTTTTCTTCAAACTCTACCAGCATTTTAAAGTTACCTATTTTAAAAATCTTACATCTATTATATTCTTACTGTTTAAATAAAATATGTGAGTTGATAAATATAAAAATATGTATATTGAAACTAACATAAATTAAAATAAAGCAGATATACCTTACTGCTTCATCCAAAAACCCAAGATATACAAAAACCCTAGCAGTAGCTCCACCCTCGAGATCGCACCGCCACTGTAGCCGAACTACCAACAACGTTGCCGAGTTCATCACGCAAAACCCAAAGCTCACAAAAACTACAGTCGCGACTCACAAATCCGCCCCTACCTCAAATCTCCACTTCGCTCGTGCTCGGCCAATCAACGAGCTTGCGAATCCTCCTCATCGCAGCGCGCACGCAGGCCGCGTCGCCTTCACACTCGGTCGTGAGCTCACCTTCGAGTGCGAGTCATGCCCTAACTGAAGACGACAACGCTATCTGCTTTCGACCCCCCCTTCGATTCGATTGTGACCTTCCTCATGCGATTGTGCTCGAGCTCGCGTCGCATCTACCTTCGAGGGCTTCGGCCATTAATTTCTTTTTCTTTTTTCTTCTTTTTTTATAAACGAATCGTTTTAGGAATTAAGAAAAGAGGGAGGCTCGGTTTTCTCCCTGTTGAAAGAAAAGAGGACGGAATAAAATATAGGGTTGGAAAGCTTCTTGGGTACGCATTAGAAAAATATCTCTGATAGTCGTACTTTTAATTTTATTATATTATAAAATTTACAAATGTCTCGTTAAGCATAACACGAAATTTCAGACTCCGTATCAGACATGTCGACAGGTGTTTATAAGGTCCTACCTGCAATCCGAACCCAATGGAACATGATTCGGAGGCTAATTTGATCGTATGTGCGAGTTACAGAAGTAGACGATCAATTTTAAATTAAATCGATTAAAATAGTTCTAATTGTTTTGAGCTGCCAGGGTCAAACGACAACTCCGATTGCTACGAAAATTGAAATCCGATAATAATTAACTATTACGGATCCAATGGAACTGGTTTCGTCGAATTCCGAAACTGTGCCTCGGAAGGCTATTTTTAATTCCAATTTAAACGATATATTATTAAAAATGAACAAATTATCTTTAAATTAAATTCAAATCATTCTATTGTCTCCAGTATTATCATTATAAATTTAATAAGCCTTCAAATTATTTAAACAGGCTTTGAAATTTCAGATTTCATATTTTACCCTATTTCAAATCATATGATTCAATATTGAAACTATATAATTTAATGATTTAATTACCGAGTAAATATGGATATCTGGAATTCAAGTTAAAATTAACCTTTAATATTTTAAAGTCAATTAACTATTCAAATTTAAATGGTTAGAAATTTTGGGTCGTCACACCACTACTTCGTCGTTAGGCAATAATTGGAGGCACGCTCAGGAGGGTTTCACGATGGGCCGCTCCTTTTCGATATCGAAGTATGATCACCACTTGCGGGTGCGATGACGTTCGCGACGGAAGGCGGGATTTTCATCGAGCAAGGTCGCATGGCCGTTGGGTTTTGTCTGGTAGGAATTCGCGGCAGTGATGGACAACTCGTTCGCGAGTTATTGTGGTCGCAATTTGGGGGTAGTCGCGAACGATGGAGGCTCATATAGGACGAGCAGATCGGTTTGGGTGGCTTAGAGTTTCTAGCGTTCAGTAACGTATCGATCAATTTTTATTTAATTAAATTTAATATATATATATATATATATATATAAATGCAGATCTTTAATTTATAGACTACAGAAAGGAAAAATGTATATATTTCGACTATATACTGTTTAGGAAATTTTTACAGTAAAGTTTGTTTAAAATAACTGTTTAATAGTATTTGTTTTTAAATTGGTGAAGGTTTATATAAAACTGGATTTTAAAATCTGTATTTTATTTTTATATAGTGTATATGTAGTTTCAAAAAGAATTTTTTTATTAAGTTTAAAAATAAATTATTTTTATTCCAGTAAATTTTGTTAATAGTAAAATAAATGTTTATTTTTGGTTTTTAATGAAAAAGGGAAAAAAATTATGTATAGTGAAATATGCATGCATGCGGAAGAAGAATTTTGAAAACTAACTTTTATTTTTACATATATAAATAGTTATTAGAAAAGAAAAGATTTTACAGTTAGAAAATTACCGTTTATTCTTACAGAAAAGAAAAGGGAATTTTTAAATGTTAAATGGTATTTATATAAATTAGATTTTTGAAAATCTATAAAGAATATTTTTATAAGTATATACATACATACATATAAATAATTTCAAAGAAAAGTAAATATACATATTCATTCACAGGTTTAATTCTGAAATGGTGAAGATTTATTTGTTTTATTAAATCTAAATTAATTTGGTTACTAAGAATAATTTATTAATAGAAAATTTGTTTAAATTAAACTTTTGATTGATTATATTATTAAACGGTAATTAATTATTTTATTAGTTTGAATATTAATAACATCATCTAATTCCTGTAAAAGGTCTGAAATCATGAAGAAATCAAGCCGGAATGGAAACAGGTTGCAAATAAAATAAAGGTGAGTTAATCTCACTCATTTGGAATACCATTTAAATTTATATAGTTAAATTTAAATTATTGATTGAATGATTGAATTTACTGGATGTGATTTATATACAATAGTGTGTGTGTGTGTGTATTGGAGTGATTGATTTCTTGCATTATACAACGGATGAGACCCTACGCGCCCCGCATAATAGCGGACGACCCCATATACCGCGATATTCCACCTCGAAGTGGAATTGGTATTTTATATTTTGCTAATATCTGTGGATGTAGGGAAACAGTTTGGAGGGATCCAACTTGGTTCCCTAAATGTTTGAATGTATTTCATATTCTGTGATATGATTTATTGATAAACTATGATTGATTATATTGATAATTGAAATTATTGAATGATATGGTTTGACTGAATATATATTTGGGTATATTAAGATATCAAAATATAAAGATTTAATTTTTAAAGGAAAATAAAAGAGAGAATTTTAGAAGTAAAATAATTATAAAGAATTTGGATAAATTAAAGAATGGACTTGGGAAAGAATAAAAAGTTGATTTTTAAATTCTAATAATAAATTTTGGGTATGGAAGAAAATAGAGATTTTAAATAAATAAAATTAAAGGAGTTTTGGGGACTTAAGTGATATTACCTAAGGATTAAAGGATTTTATTTTTAAATTTTTAAATTTAAAGTGATTGGGAAGAAATAAAAAGGGAGAATTTTGAATAAAGAATGAAATAGATAATTCAGTTTAAAATAAGTTTTTAAATCAATATAGAAGTAAATATGTAATAAAAGGGGTTTTAAAATAATTTAGGTAAGTATAGGAATTTATTTTAAAATAGAGTTAGTTTTGAAAATCGATTTGAAAACTGGTTAAGTGTTTCAAACAAGGATTAAAGGAGAATGAGATTGTGGAATTCATAAACAGGGTTTATAAATAAAGTGAAATATTTATCAGAGGATAATTTGGAAGTATAATTTCAAGATGGGAATTTATAAAAAAATGGGTAATTTGTTTTGAAAGTAAATAGTGGTTAATTTTTAAAGGTATGTGTATTTCCCTGAAAAGCCAAGTACGTTTTCAAAGCGGATTTTCAAGTGTAAGTTAAAAGTTTTAAAGTTGTTTAAAAGAATGTTTGAGAAATTATTATTTAATGGTTTTAAAATATTTAAGGTAAATATTTATAAAATTAGTTATAGTAGTAAATATTTTAAAAGTTAGTTGGTATTATGATTTAAAAAGATAATTATCAATATTTATATTTTATAAAGTAGTTTTATTCTAAAGATAGTTTGGTTAAAGTTTTTATTTGAAAACTTGTATAGAATTTCATAACTTTTATTTTAAAATTTGTTTTGGCTTAAGTTTTACATGAGAAGTTATTATAAAATCTCATAACTAGTAATTTAAATAAGGTCTTTTAAGTGTTTTTATTTTAAATGTTTTCAAGTATATATATTTTTGGGTAAAGTGATTTTTAAATTATTTTAAATCTAAAGTATTTAGACTTGGTAAAATTTCAGTGGAAATAAACAACATTTGGGAATTTATTCTACGAGAGGGAAGTGATTTGAAAACTATTTTCAATGGGTTGAAGTGTGGAAAATAACTAGCGAAGTTATTTTGAAATAAATAATTTGGAAAATTATTTAAAGTCTGATGGTTGTTTGTGGATGTTATATGATAATTAAATAACCGACTATCAATATTGGCCAATGCGCTGATCGTTTCGAAGAGACCGAGATCGGGATTAATTTCCCGAAAACCACTTCGATCCTGTTTGAATGTTTTCATGAAAAAGACAAGAGCTTGGAGTCGAAGATGGAGCAGTGAAGTGCAAGGGGTAATCGATACAAATCCTGAGGGTATTTCCAAAATGGATGTAGTAGGAGTAGTGCCTTTGGTTCCATTCGGACCCGGAACGGACTTGTACGGACGAATGTTATCAGAACATCGTCAGGACGACGATGAGCAATCTAAGTGAATGTGTGCAAAAAAGGTAATGCTTAACCTCGATCCTCATCAACCGGGAATGGCTAAAACATGGGAGGTGCATGCAAGGCTAAGTGGCTAGCAACCAATTAGGGTAAGGTCATCCCTATCTAGAGGTCGCTTTTATTCGACTGTGTGGGCACTTGCTGATCCCAACCGTTGGGTGATCTTATTTGGACTATCCAGTAAGGGTAGCTCCGGTCTTGTGATGTAGGGGATCAGGGTGGATCCTCGGTACGGTGATCTAGACCACGTACCGTGACGGGCGATACCCTAGTAGCCCTACCATTGTATGAAATCCAATCTCTAGTAAGCGTCTGTACGGTTTTGATTGTGCCCAACTATGCTAAAATGCGAGATGCAAGCATTTCAGCTAGAATCTATTTTACTTTCTATAAACACTATTATAATATCAGGCGGATTTGATAAAAATATTTTGGTTATCGTAAGATAAAAAACCTGCATGTTTATTTGTGGCGTGGTCTTACGAGATACCTTTGATTTCAATGGATTTTGGGAAACTTTAATAATCCAGTTGTGTGTGTTTTCTCATTCTGGTTTTCCAGACTGACTTGGATGTTATTTCTTTATAATGCTCGGGTCAGACCGAGTATTATAGATACAGGAAGGATACTGTAGAGCTTAGGAGACGAGCTGGATGGCGAGACGTATCACTTTGATGAATATTCCGCTGTGTTTGTTTAACTGCATAGTCAGTTTTGTGAGGACAGGTTATGATAACTGTTCAGTGGTGTGTTATGAATTTTATTGTACTCTGACGATGTGATGTATAAACAGATATAATTCCTTTTTGTTTTGAAGATTAGACATTTATCTATTATATATTGTTCCGCTGCGATTGTGAGGTTCTAATATTGTTTCTATTTCTTCATCTACCTCCTTCTTATTTAACCATAACGGTTCGTATTTCCGTTCACTTTGAGTTGATATGATGGAGAATAGTGTCGGCTCAAGGGTACGGGTTTGTGAGCTGTTACCGTGGTATCAGAGCTGAAGGTTAAGCGAGAACCTTGGCTCTGGTGGGTATTACTCATTTGAACTAGAGTCTGTAGTACTCTAGAATGAGTTTGAGTGTATTAATAAATATGAGTGCGTATTTGTTAGTGAATATAAAAATTGTTTTTATATTGTGTTGACTTATCGGTTGAGTGTTTATAGATTCTGGTCGGTGTGGTCTGGCCAACTGTGTCGATAGGGATTTCTAAACTCTTAAACAAGATAAACCGACACGGTATTGTTTTGAAATAGGGTAAATGAAATAATTTTGCCCAAATTATTTTTGTGTATAAAATTTTTTTTGTAAATTATTATAGTATATGGTTGCTTTGTTGTTAGGAAGTGATAATATTAAATTATTATCATTGTTGTTATGGTAATTGAAAAAAGGAAATAATGGTATAACCAAAGATTTGGAGATAAATTCATTTAACAAATGAAATTTATAAATGTGAATTATAGTGTGATTTATAATTAAAATGAGATAAAATTCCAAAGTAATGTTTGAATATGAGTTGAAAGGATTTGGAATTTGTAAATTTAATTCCTTTTGAGTTTGAAAATGATTTTCAAAAGCTTTGGAGAAATAACGGCGATCTTATTTGGGAAATATTTTATTGGATATGAAATCTGGTGAGATTTGGAATTTAAAAATATTTGAAGGGTTTTAAAGAGATAAAAGAACTAAACTCTCTTCGGTCGCTAGGTGATAACTTCGGTGATGACTGCAGCATCATCGATGTTCATTTTCGAGTTTCCAAGAAAGGAATTGTTACCAAATTGTAAAATTGGAATTTTTTTCAAAACCGGGTTTCGTTTTAAAATTCAAAGGATGATTTGATTTGCAAATGAATTATGTATATATAATTGATTTTAAAAATGCTTTTGAAATATGAGTAACTGTTCAAAATACTCTAGAGTTGGTTTGAAATTGTTTATAGAATAAAAATGTGTTGATAATTTATAAAATTTTAAATATATTAGAATGAAATTTGACTTAAGAAGGATTGAATAAAAGTAAGTGTGAAACCCAATAAGTCGGATGGTAAGCTAATTAATAGAAGTTAGCGAATAGGATATAAATAAGTGGAAAACTTACAGAAAGTTTAAAATTTAAATTGAATGAAAATGTAAGTAAATCTAGTTAAGTAAAAGTAAGCTTTGAGGAAAATGATTATTGAAAAATAAGTTTATTAAGATTGTAAACAAATGTATAGAGAAACAAAGGAAATTATATTTGTAAGTAAGTAAAATGAAAACCGAATATTGGAATCAATTTGAATTATGTTAAGTAAAGTGAGATTGAAAAATATAGTTTGAGTGGACTAAAAGAACAATGTTCTAAAAATTAAAATTTATTAGAAACTGAAATAAATAGATGGAAAATAGATGATAGAATTCAATATTTAAGAATGAGAATTTAGTCAAATTGAACTAAATAAAACAAAGGATTGAAAATAAAATTTGTGAGTAAACTAATGAAATTAAATGGGTAAGCAAACAAATTGAAATTGAATATTGAGATGATATTTAATTTAAAATTTGTGTAAAGCAAAGTAAAGTTGTAGAATTGATTCGACGTAAACTAAAATAATAAAACGTTAGAGATAAAGAGTGTTTGAGATCTAAATAATTATTAGTGGGACTAATTAAAGAAATGATTAATTGAATATAGTTTGAGATAAAAGTAAATAGAATTCAATATTAAAATGAAAGGTAAATTGAATTCAGAATAGAGTTAAAAATTTGAGTTAAATAAAAATAGGTACAAAAGCTTAAGTGGTGAAATGAAATTAAATATAAGGAGTATACAGAATATTTGCATTGAACTTAAGTAATGAATAGTGAAATTCCCAAGTAAAAATTGGTATTGGAAAAAAAATATTCCAAGTTAATATTTGAATGAAGATTAATTAAATAGTAAAATGGGATAATTGAGAATAGGGTTATATAAATGAATGTGAATAAAAATTTATATAGCTAATAATCAATTGGGATAAATACGAAGAGTGTACGTATATTATTTTATTCGCATAGCAATTTGATCCAGATTCGAGCACAGAACTTCGAGATAATTATGTCGGTCTGAGTTGGAATTTTTCATTCGATTTTCGATGGCGAACCCTAGATATGGATTTTTGATGGATTCTGGAATTCTCTATCATAGTTCATGGCTGTGCAAGGAGAATAATAATTTCTGATCAAGAAACCAAATCTGATTCCGCACTAGGGAGTCGGGTGAACGATACCAGTTCGGAATGAAATTTTGTGATCGAATGAGCGATCAAATTTGGTATTGCGTACAGATGATATATGTGCATCGTAGGTACTTGAATGAGTAGATATTGAAACTTTTGTAAAAAAAATATTAAATGATTTTGAAGGCTTGATCTTATTGCTAAGTAGGATATACAGATGTTTAAAAAGCAAAAGGGAATTGGGATTTTTGATTTCAGAAGATATATTAAATTGCTCGACAAAAGGTATGTATTTAAATTTCTATATGATATTTGATGATTTTCTGGTCTAGCCACTTGGATTTTTGTTTTCTTTTGAAATTTGGAGGCCCGTAGAGGCAATTTTGTAGTTGTACCGACTAGCCGCGCAAAGGAGAAGCTGGCAAAAAATTTCGAAAATTTAAGGAGTTAGAAAATTTTGATAATTTAAAATTTGGTTTTAAATTTAAATTTGAATAGTTGAGTAAGTAATGTTGTTTGGAATTATGGAAGAATTGGGAAAGTTAGTAAGGGTAATGGTGCATCTTTAATAAAAAGATTGTTTTGGAAAGTTGTTTAAAAATCATTTGATTTTGGGAAAAATAGTAAACAAATAAGGGACCATTCTTCTTAACTAGTAGTTTCGGGGATGAAATTAATTTAAAGGGGAAGGAAGGTGACGACCCGGAATTTCTGGATGTTTGAAATTGAAATATTTAATTGCTTTTAAATATTTGAAAGTTAGTTTAACATGAATTTCAAATATCACTATTTAATTGGCAATTAAATTATTGAATCTAATAAGTTGGAAGTTGTGTAAAATATGAATCTTCTGTTTTAAGCTTGTTAAAAATAATTTAATGGCTTATAAAATTTGTATTAACAATACCGTAGATAATAGAACTTTTAAAATTGAATTTAAAGATGGTTTGTTCAGTTTTTGAATTTAAATCGTTTAAATTGATATTTAAAATAGCCATCCAAGGCATAATCTCGGAATCCGACGAAACCAGTTCCATTGGATCCGTAGTAGTGTATTATTATCGGATTACAATTTTCGTAGTGTTTGGGGTGATCATTTGGTCGTATGATTTATAAGTGCACTAGAATTTATATCGAAAATTAATATAATAAATGGGTCCGAAATGCTATCTTCTCCATACGATCGAATTAGGACTCGGAACCTTTTCCATTGTGTTCGAAATAGGGGTATAACATTATAAACGCCTGGCGGCAAGCATCAATAGGAGGTCGAGATTTTGAGTTGCATGATTCGAGACGATTTAGAGTTAAATAATATTTATATTCAAATTTGTTTTTACAAAAGACTTTTCGGCAGTTTTTTTAAACTCGGGTTTCCCTTGGTATAGCACGTGTCTCACCTAATAAACACGCGTCTTCTCTAAATGAAAATCAATTGGCCGATATGAATTCATTTCTATTGTTCCTCTTTCTTCTATTCTCGTTTTAAACAAGATCCTTCTTCTCCTTCAGTTCAAAAAAAGAAAAAAATATATATAATAAAAGCCGAAGACCCCTTTTTCTTCAAATCAAAATAAAAATCAAAGTTGCGTTCAAAATGAAAGCGATCCCTCCTCCCATTCATTTCAGCCGAAGCGAATCAGTAAATTTTTCGTTCGACATTGATTGAGATGCGTTCGAGTCGTGATAATGGGGCCACTGCATCGTCGTTAGGCAATCAATTGGAGGCACGCTCAAGAGGGTTTTGCGATGAGGCTGCTTGTTTTCGATACCGAAGCACGATCACTGCTTGAGGGTGTGGTGACGTTCACGAGGGAAGGCATGATTTTCATCGAGCAAGGTCGCTTGGCCGTTGGGTTTTGTTTGGTGGCAATTCGCGGCAGTGATGGACAACTCGTTCGCGAGTTGTTGTGGTCGCAATTTGGGGGTAGTCACGAATGATGGAGGCTCATACAGGAGGAGCAGATCGGTTTGGGTGGCTTGGAGTTTCTAGTATTCAGTAAGGTATCGACCTATTTTTATTTAATTAAATTTAATATATATATATAAATATAAATGCAGATCTTTAATTTATAGATTACAAAAAGGAAAAAATGTATATATTTCGACTATATACTGTTTAGGAAATTTTTACAGTAAAGTTTGTTTAAAATAACTGCTTAATAGTAATTGTTTTTAAATTGTTGAAGGTTTGTATAAAATTGGATTTTGAAATCTGTAATTTATTTTTATAAAGTGTATATGTAGTTTCAAAAAGAAAAAAATTATTAATTTTAAAAATGAATTATTTTTATTCTAGTAAATTTTGTTAATAGTAAAGTAAATGTTTATTTTTGGTTTTTAATGAAAAGTGAAAAAAATTATATATAGTGAAATATGCATGCGGAAGAAGAATTTTGAAAACCAGATTTTATTTTTACATATATAAATATTAATTAGAAAAGAAAAGTTTTTTACAGTTAGGAAATTACTATTTATTCTTATAGAAAAGAAAAGGGACTTTTTAAATGTTGAAGGGTATTTATATAAATTAGTTTTTTGAAAATCTATATGGACAATTTTTATAAGTATATATATATAAATAATTTCAAAGGAAAAGCAAATATACATATTCATTCACAGGTTTATTTCTAAAATTGGGCAGATTTATTTGTTTAATTAAATCTATAATATTTTAGTTACTAAGAATAATTTATTAAAAAATTTGTTTAAATTAAACTTTTGGTTGATTAAATTATTAAACGGTAATTAATTGTTTTATTAGTTAGAATATTAATAAAATCATCTAATGCCTGTGTCTGAAATCGTGAAGAAATCAAGTCGGAATGGAAACAGTTTGCAAATAAAATAAAGGTGAGTTAATCTCACTCATTTGGATTACCATTTAAATTTATAAAGCTAAATTTAAATTATTGATTGAATGATTGAATTGACTGGATGTGATATTATATATAACAGTGTGTGTGCATACATATATTGGAGTGATTGATTTTCCGCATTATATAACGGATGATACCCTATGTGCCCCGCATAATAGCGGATGACCCTATATACCATGATATTCCACCTGCAAGTGGAATTGATATTCTATATTATGCTAATATTTGTGAATGCAGGGAAACAGGTTAGAGGGATCCAACTGGACTCCTCAAATGTTTGAATTTATTTCATATTCTGTGATATGACTTATTGATAAACTATGATTGACTATATTGATAATTGAAATTATTGAACGCTATGGTTTGACTGAATATATATTTGGGTATATTGAGATATCAAAATATAAAGATTTAACTTTTAAAGGAAAATAAAATAGATAATTTTAAAAGTAAAATAATTATAATTAATTTGGATAAATTAAAGAATGGATTTGGGAAAGAATAAAAAGTAGATTTTCAAAATTCTAATAATAAATTCTGGGTATGAAAGAAAACAGAGATTTTAAATAAATAAAATTAAAGGAGTTTTGGAAACTTAAGTGATATTACCTAAGGATTAAAGGATTTTATTTTTAAAATTTAAAGTGATTGGGAAGAAATAAAATGAGAGAATTTTGAATAAAGGATGAAATGGATAATTCAGTTTAAAATAAGATTTTAAATCATAAATATAGAAGTAAATATGGAATTAAAGGGTTTTAAAATAATTTGGGTAAAGGCATTTATTTTAAATTAGAGATAATTTTGAAAATCAATTTGAAAACTAGTTAAGTGTTTGAAACAAGGATTAAAAAAGAATGAGATTGTGGAATTTATAAACAAGGTTTATAAATAACGTGAAATATTTATCAGAGGATAATTTGGAAGTATAAATTCAGGATGCGAATTTATAAAGAAATGGGTAATTTGTTTTGAAAATAAATAGTGGTTTATTTTTAAAGTTGTGGAAGAAAAGTGTATTTCCCTGAAAAGCCAAGTACGTTTTCAAAGCGGATTTTTAAGTATAAGTTAAAAGTTTTAAAGTTGTTTTAAAAGAATGTTTGAGAAATTATTATTTAATGGTTTTAAAATATTTAAGGCAAATATTTATAAAATTAGTTATAGTAGTAAATATTTTAAAAGATTAGGTGGTGTTATGATTTAAAAAGATAATTATCAATATTTATATTTTATAAAGTAGTTTTATTTTAAAGGTAGTTTGGTTAAAGTTTTTATTTGGAAACTTGTATAGAATTTCATAACTTTTATTTTAAAATTCATCTTGGCTTAAGTTTTACGTGAGAAGTTATGATAAAATTTCATAACTAGTAATTTAAAAAAAGTCTTTTAGGTGTTTTTATTTTAAATGTTTAAAGTATATATATTTTTGGGTAAAGCGATTTTTAAATTATTTTAAATCTAAAGTATTTAGACTTGGTAAAATTTTAGTGGAAATAAACAATATTTGGGAATTTATTCTAGGAGAAGGAAGTGATTTGAAAACTGTTTTCAAAGGGTTGAAGTATGGAAAATAGCTAGCGAAGATATTTTGAAATAAATAATTTGAAAAATTATTTAAAGTCTGTTGGTTGTTTGTGGATGTTATATGATAGTTAAATAACCGATAATAAATATTGGCCAATGCGCTGATCGTTTCAAAGAGACCAGGATCGATTGATTAATTTCACGAAAGCCACTTTGATCCAGTTTGAACATTTTCGTGAAAAAGACAAGAGTTTGGAGTCGAAGATGGAGCGGTGAATTCCAAGGGTTAATCGCTACTAATCCTGAGGGTGATTCAAAATGGATGTAGTAGGAGTAGTGCCTTCGGTTCTGCTCGGACCCGGAACGGACTTGTATGGACGAATGCTATCAGAACATCGTAAGGAGGACGATGAGCATTCTAAGTGAGTGTGTGCTAAAAGGTAACGCTTAACTTCGTGTCTCATCAACCGGGAATGAATAAAACAGGGGAGGTGCACACAAGGCTAAATGGCTAGCTACCAATTAGGGTAAGGTCATCCCTATCTAGAGGTCCCTTTTATTCGGCTGTGTGGGCGGTTGCTGATCTAAACCGTAGGGTGATCTTTTTCGGACTATCCAGTAAGGGATAGCTCCAATCTTGTGATGCAGGGGAACAGGGTGGATCCTCGGTACGGTGATCTAGACCACGTACTGTGACGGGTGGTACCCCAGTAGCCTTGCCCTTGTGTGGAATGCAATCTCCAATAAGCACCTGTACGGTTTTGAGCGTGCCCAACTATGCTGAAACGTGAGATGCAAGCACTTCAGCTAGATTCTATTTCACTTTCTATAGACACTATTATAATGTCAGACGGATTTGATAAAAATGTTTTGGTTATCGTAAAATAAAAACCCGGCATGTTTATTTGTGGCGTGGTCTTACGAGACACCTTTGATTTCAAAGGATTTTTGGAAACTTTAATAATCCAATTGTGTGTGTTTTCTCACTCAGGTTTTCCAGACTGACTCGGGTGTTATTTCGCTATAATGCTCAGGTCAGACCGAGTATTATAGATATAAAAAGGATGTTGTGGAGCTCAGGAGACGAGCTGGATGGCGAGACGTGTCATACGTATTTGATGAATATTCCGCTGTGTTTGTTTAACTGCATTGTCAGTTTTGTGAGGATAGGTTATGAGAACTGTCCAGTGTTGTGTTATGAATTTTGGTGTGCTCTGACGATGTGATGTATAAACACATATAATTCTTTTTGTTTTAAAGATTAAGAATAAACTCCCTCTACCCAGAATTGATGATTTATTTGATCAGTTGCACGGCGCATGTTTCTTTTCGAAGATGGATCTAGCCCAAGGATTCCATCAATTACGAATCGCCGAAGACTGTGTTCATTTGACAGCTTTCAGGGGTTCCAATATGTTCTACGAATGGTTAGTCATGCCTTTCGGGCTAACCAATGCCCCAGCATACTTTGTAGACCTTATGACTTGTGTGTTTCAGGATGTATTAAATAAATTTGTGCTCGTATTTATTGATGATATTTTGGTCTATTCCAAGACCGAAGAGGAGCATGCCGAGATATATTATATATTGTTCCGCTGCAATTGTGAGATTCTGATATTGTTTCTATTTCTTCTTCTACCTCCTTCTTTAACACTAACGGTTCGTATTTCCATTCACTTTGAGTTGATATGATGGAGAATAGTGTTGACTCAAGGGGTATGGGTTTGCGAGCTGTTACAGATACAGGAAGAATGTTATGGAGCTCAAGAGACGAGTTGGATGGCAAACCGTATCACACGTATTTGATGAATATTCCGAGATGTTTGTTTGATTGCATAGTCATTTTTGTGAGGACCGGTTATGATAACTGTCCAATGGTGTGTTATGAATTTTATTGTACTCTGATGATGTGATGTATAAACAAATATTATTCTTTTTGTTTCAAAGAATAGTCATTTATCTATTATATATTGTTCCGCTGCGATTGTGAGGTTCTGATATTGTTTCTATTTCTTCTTCTACCTCCTTCTTCTTTAACCCTAAATGTTCGTATTTTCGTTCACTTTGAGTTGATATGATGGAGAATAGTGTCGACTCAAGGGGTATGGGTTTGCGAGCTGTTACAGAAATTGTAAGCGAAATTGAAATCGATTCGAAAAAAAATTAAAATTGAGATTAAGGTTGAAATTTAAATTAGAATCGAAATTAGATTTTAAATCTAAGTTTTAATTAAGTTTAATCTGAAATTAGAATTGAAATTGAATAGAAATTAGGTTTTAAAAATTTAGTATTAAAATATTGGGAATGTAATAATATTATAACATGAGAATAGTGAAATATACTTTAAATACTTTAGTAAATGAAATATTAATTTAAAATGATTATAATGTTTTTATAAGTAATTAGGTTCAATTTTGAGAATTTATTTCAAATTCTGAAAATCAAGTAAAATTAGGCGCGTCGCGCAACGATAGTTCACAGTTTCGCACTGAAAAGTTTAAATGAATGTACAGAATAAATATACCTCGGATTTATTTGAAACAATAAATGTCCGGACTATTATATCCATAGTTTTTAAGTGAAGAAAGAAAAACAAGATTTCATCTTTTATATTTTGAAATATGTCCAAAACAAATTTTCAAAAAAATCACACATTAGCAGTAAAGTGGCCAAAGTTAGAAATTAATATTTACAATATTTTAAAAATATGAAAAAATCTATAAAAATATTTTAAATTTTTTAAAAAGTGATCTTAGTCGAAAAAATGGTATTTTAAATGATCGAAAAGTCAATTTGGTAAGTATAGCTTTAGAACACTATCTACAATGCTTTTGCAGCAGTTTTCTATAACTTTGGAAATATTATTCTAAACTAGATGATTCTTTCCCGAATCATTTAGAAATTTTTTTAAATTAATAACAAATAAATCTTAAGATGATTTATTCAATAATTGAGTATGCGGAAACGTCTAGTACATTTGTCCCACCTGTGAGAGCTAAACAATAAATCAAGGTGTGTAACCAAGGTTAGGGATGGAGCAAACATTGCGCTGAACTTATCTGGCCTTCACTTTATCTTTTAGAGAGGTGGAACAAATTGAAGGGAATGCCGGGATGCTCTAAAAATATCATATTAAGTTTTCTCATAATAAAAAAGAATTTATATTTTCCAAAAATTAAGCAAGTTAAGTATAGAAAATTTTGATTTTTAAATTACAACTTGGTTTGCATAAAAATGATCTAGTTATACTTGGTATTAAAGTCCTAAGAGGGAACTTCTCCCATTCGTGGAATTTAAAAGGTGATTTCATCGTTATTCCTCCCATAGACTTGTTGAACATAGAAATTTATATTGAGTAAAAGCAGAATAATTTCTATGATCCTATTTACTCAATAACGTTTTCTAAGATTGATTTTTGGGTCTACAGTAAACGATGTCTTAAATAACATTGTTTTTGACCCGCTTAAAAGTTGAAGAAATTTGGAGCGAATATTAAGTTAGAAAATTGGAAATATTTTCCTGAGAGAAAGTTAATTTACTTAGAATTACTCTAAGATTAAAAATTGATTTTTATAAATAACCGAGAGGATTAAATAGAAAAGAGGCTTAATAAATCATATGTACTCATATTCAATGTTTATCGATAATTGGATTTTGAAGGCACCAGGGTCGATTTGGGTGATTCCTATCCGAAGACCACGAACCAGTCTAGTATTTGAAGTAAAAGATTAGAAGTTGAAGATACTGAGACGAATAGTGAAAAAGGACTGCTTGTTGATTTGATTAGAGATTACGCCCGAAATACTTGTAGTAGCGGTAGTCTCTTTGTTACGAAAAATCTTAGAAACACAAGGACTATTTGCTACCAATCTTATAATGTGGTAGGAAGGTGCCTTCGGTTTGTCTTATTCCTGGACAACTTATATGGATGAGTGTTTGACCTTGCATTCTAAATCACAAAGTGCGGCCTCTATATAATGTATATCAGTCATTGGCGGAGATGACACCTTCTCGCTTAACACACTTTCCTAATACATTCGAGCTCGGGAAGTTATACTTTTGTAGAAACCAATCATGTGACTACAGAATGGAAATGTGACATTCAAAGTGGAAAGAGATGTGCTATGTGTAAAGGAAATCGTTACCTTAAGCCTCATTAATCGAGAAATGACCGAAATAGGGTAGATGCGGCAAGGCTATGTGGTTCGCAACCATTTGGGTATGATCATCCCCTTTTAGATATATTTCTTCCCGCTATAACATTCGGGATGTAAATTAATGTGGATGTATGCTAGAGCATGCTCGAATAGGTCGGTAACAACCAGGGTGATGACATATTCGGTACTATTAAGAAAGAGGTTGGCCGGTCTTGTGTTGGTAGAGGAAGAGGACCATCTATTGGGCCTCAGTACATTCCTCTAGAGATGTACTGCTGGAAGGTAGTCCCTTCATCTGGTCATTTGTATGGAAACCCATTCTCCAATAAGTTCCGGCCATTTTGTTTGTAGAATCCACATTTGTGGTTAGTATGCTAGAATTTAATAATGTAGAAATTTCGGCTAAGATTAATACGTTTACTTGCAAATGCTTTCAAAGCAATGTCATTAGAAATAATATCAAATGTTTTGATATATAAAAGCGATTTAGTTATTGTAAGGTAAAACCCCATCCATATTTATGTATGGACATGGTCTTATGAGACACTCTTTCTTTTCAAATGATTTTATTCAAAGGCTGATATGTGACATTGTCATTTATTGTTGAATTTTTCTCACGCTATTTTATCAAGCCTGATCTAGGTATTTTCAATACTCGGGTTAGATCCGAGTAGTTTCATGTTTAATTGATGACGATTGGAGTTTCCAGAGGAGAGTTGGAGATATTCATCTATGTATGACATATTATATTTTCTGATGCTATTCTACATTTGATTGATGGTTGTGAGCAATTGTAAGGATAATTGTTTGTAACTGTCCAAACTGAATTTAGGTTGTACTCTGATATATGTATTTTAAAAGTTTTCCGCTGTAAAGATATTTTTTCAATATTATGTGTTATTCCATTCGAGTGAGATTCTGTTCTGTTCTTCTATTTTCTTTATTTTACCCTTGGTGTTCACTTTGGGTTAGACATATATGGTTTATTGTCGACTCAAAGGGTATGGATTTTTAGGCCGTCACATTTGGTATTAGAGCTTTTGGTTGAGAAAACACCAAAGCCTGATATGGGTAAGTCTCATCAAAGTTAGCATTAGTAAAATCCTAGGATGAGCATCTCATTAGAGATAGCGTTACTAACACCCTAGAGCGAGTTAAGAGCATCTCATTAGTAAAATCCTAGGATGTGCATATATTTTTTAATTTTATATAAATGGTTTTGTTTTAAAAAGACGGTAAATGAAATAATTTTACCTAGGTTTCTATTTTATATAAAAAAATTAGTAAAATGTGAACATCTTGTGATTAGAATTGCACAATTTGACTATAGGATGTTCCATAAAAAGAGTTAAGGAATTATTGGAATCAACATTAGTAAATATAAATGTAATCATTTTTTGATTAGAATTTCAAAAAACCTACAGAAGAGTATTTTAATGAAAAGATTAAGAGTTGATAAGTTATAAAAAAAAGTTTAAAATGAAAATTTGGAATAATATGGTTAGTCGGTTGATTATTAGATGCAAATGTTTAAATAACGAATACCATGTGAATTAATGTTCACAATTTAACAGTAAGGTATTCGATGGATTTAAGGTTAAGAAATTTGATTGGAGAAAGGGATAGGTAAACAAAATTCTAAATTAAGTAGATAATCATGGAATTAGTAAGGAAGAATGTACACTTAGTAAAATTGTCTTATCGATATATGGATAATATAAATAATGTCAGCTAAATTAAGACCTTAGGTAAATAAAACCATGGATTAAGTTTTATGACTAATTAATTTGAGATAATAATAAAATTCACATTTGTTAAATACCCTAATTGAAGTAAAACAGTTTGAATTTAGGGGATTTATACCCTTAGGATATAAAGGTTTATTATCCAAATATAGATTTAAAATTATGAATTATTTTTATACTTAAGTAATGATGCAAGAGATAATTCAAAAATGGATTTGGTATGCATGATTGTAAAACGTAAATATTTAAAGTATTGGATTTATAGTTGTTTATAACTTAAGGAAAATTTTATGAAATGGATCAATACCAAAGAAAATATATTAGGTGAAAATGAATAAATATGTAAGATCATTTCGGCATACAAATTTTGATCTAAGATTCGAGTATAGAACTTTGAGGTGTTTACAACAGTCCGGGAAAGGATTTATCACTCCATTCTTGACGGTAACATTGATGAGGGTTTGTGCTTATGTACTCGAGTTTTCTATCGTAGTTGAGAGCTATACAAGAAAAGCAAGGGTTTTGCGATCAAGGAGCCTGATCAGAGTCCGCACTAGAGGACCGATGGATCTATACTAGTTTGGAAGTAAAAGTTATGGATTTGAATAAGAGATCAAATCAGATATCATATATGGATGATCTATATATACCATACAAAATTAAGTTTAAAATAAATCCATTAAGGAAACTCTGCTGAGTTTAAGTTCAGTATAATATTGAGGACAAAATTCTTTTAAGTAGGGGAGAATATAACGATCCGTAATTTTACTACTTTGAAAATGAGATATTAATTTTAAATATTCGAACTTATATTTTTCAAACTTAAATAATCATGTTTTATGTGATAAATAAGAATGGTAAACTTATTTAAAATAGTTAACAGAAATTTTGGACTTATTTCCATAACATTGACAAAAAATTTAACAAAACTCGATTTTTGATAAAATTAGATATACGGGCAATAAATCCTTTTTCATTATATATAGATAATAAGTGGGTGATTAAAGTTTGATAACTATATATATACTTATTTTATGATGATAGACAAATTTCTTCATGCATTGACAAAATCAATATTATATATTTGCAAATGAATTTGCATACTATTTTATATGATTTTTTAAGTCAAATACACTTGTTTTAATTAATTTAACATAAATAGAAATTTACTTTGAAGTTTGGTTTACATAAATAAATAGTTTAATTAAAATGTCAAAAAATGACCGTAAAACGTTTTTTCAAAAATCAATGTTTCGTCCGATATAAGTTGTGCAAACGTTTTTGCAACTTGAATAGTATCATGTAAACATATTCACAAAGCTGTAAACATCTCTCTTATATTAAGGAATGGTTAATTAAGCAAATGGATTAATTAATTAAAGCTAAGCACAAAAAGACAAAAATAGTTTACTTTTGCAAAATCTAACCAAATCTCTTTATTCAAATTTCAATATTACACAAAGTACTCAACATATCCACCACCATAAATGCACAAGTCTCTTCCTGCATGGAAAAGGATAAAATGTTTAAATTAAAATTTTATAGTGAAAGAAAAAGAGAAGAAATCATGTCATAAGCACACTAATCAAATTCAAGTAATATATCTCATTAATTAGCCATCTCTTCCAACATAAAAGCATGTACTTAAGGGTTAAATCAAAATGTTAAAAATGAATATAAAATACGAAAGTAGAGAAGGTTAAAGTAGTCATTAGCTAAGGAAGCTTCATGTATAAATAGAGGCCATAACTCCTTCATTTCCTCACCACAAAATCATTCTCCGTCCTTTTCATTTCCTCCTTCTTCCTGCATTAAACTCTACTCCACCATCCCATCACCTTAACAAAGCTCCTACACACCCAAACCCCACCTCTATAAGTTGTACCCTCTTCTTATCACCTTCACCCCCTCGGGCAACCACCTACCCACCTCTCAAAACCCATGGCCAAGCTTCAAACACACCTACTCGAGCCTCCAACTCCACATACTCACCTACCCTCAAAATGCTGATACATAACTACATACAACATCAGCGGAAGAGTAGATAACTGGATAGCGGTGAAGCCACTTGCCTCATATTCCTTCAAAATGCATCCGCAAGAACCTAGACTACTTGGCTACTCAAAAATTAGAGTATCCATGAGTTTAAGGGAAAGAGAGAGAAAACCTGGGTCAGCATGGTTCTACTGTGAGTAAACTCAAAACGTATATTTTTAGTAAAAATAAAGGTATCTCATATGACAATGTTGCACATATACACGGATGAGTTTTCGCATTATGTTAACCAAAAAATTTGTCCTTAAAATCATAGATATTATTACTAATGTCTAAGTTTTAAAATAAAAATATAATCATAGCCAAAATGCTTACATTAATTACATTCAACATCATATTAAGCATACAACCAAGTCTGTAAAGCATGTATTGTGTAACAGCCCGTAATTTTACTACTTTGAAAATGAGATATTTAATTTATTTTAAATATTCAAACATGTATTTTTCAAACTTAAATAATCATGTTTTATGTGTTAAATAAGAATGGTAAACTAAGTTAAAATATCTAATAGAAATTTTGGACTTTTTTCCATAACATTGACAAAAAAAATTAACAAAACTGATTTTCGATAAAATAAGATATACGGGAAATAACTCCTTTTAAAATCATCATATAAATATAATAAGTGGGTGATAAAAGTTTGCTAACTATATATATATATATATATATATTATGATGATTGACAAATTTCGTCGCTCATTGACAAAATCATTGTCACATACTTGCAAATGAATTTGGATACTATTTTATATGGTTTTTAAGTCGAAAACACTTTTTTAATTAATTTAACATGAACATAAATTTATTTTGAAGTTTGGCTTACATAAATAAATAGTTTAATAAAAACGTCAAAAAATAACCGTAAAACGTTTTGTCAAAAAAATCAACGTCTCGTCCGATATAAGTTGTGTAAACGTTTTTACAACGTGAATAGTATCATGTAAACATATTAACAAAGTTATAAACATCTCTCTTATATTAAGGAAAGATTAATTAAGCAAATGGATTAATTAATTAAAGCTAAGCATAAAAAGACAAAAAAAGTTTACTTTTGCAAAATCTAACCAAATCTCTTTATTTAGATTTCATTATTACACAAAGTACTCAACATATCCATCACCATAAATGCACAAGTCTCTTCATGCATGAAAAAGGAGCAAGTGTTTAAATTAACATTTTAAAGTGTAAAAAAAGAGAAGAAATCATGTCATAAGTACACTAATCAAATCCAAGTAACATATCTCATTAATGAGCCATCTCTTCCACCATAATAGCATGTACTTAAGGGCTAAATCAAAATTTAAAAATAAATATAAAATACAAAAGTAGAGAAGGTTAAAATGATCATTAGCAAAGGAAGGTTCATTTATAAATAGAGGCATAACCCCTTCATTTTCTCACCACAAAATCATTCTGCACCTTTTCATTTTCTCCTTCTTCCTCTGTTAAACTCTACTCCACCATCTCATTACCTTAACCAAGCTCCTACATAACCAAATCCCACCTCTACAAGCCGCACCCCTCCTTATCACCGCCACCCCCCTCGGCCAAACACCTACCCACCTCCCAAACCCATGGCCAAGCCTCAAACACACCTACCCGAGCATCCAACTCCACATAATCGCCTACCCGAGCCCCCTACTTCACCAAACCCGCCTCAAACTCATATACACGAGCCCAGAAACCAACTACCCGCCCTTAAAACCCACACACCCTCCTCCCTAAGCCTCCACCTAAGCATACCCAAGACTTACACCCCAATACCCTCCACTACCCTAGCCGTACTCCTCCCATGGCCACACGCCCCCTAGACAAATCCACCTCTATATACAAAAAATGAAGAAGAAAGGAGAGAAAAGATAGCCCGGCTTTCCGAAGGTGAGGAACGAATTCAAAAGGAAGTGAATACGCTAGTTTGTAGAAAAGTTTGACGAAGCGGAAATGAAGGTGAGAAATTCTCACCGCTTTTTTCATGTTTTGCTATGTTATAATAATCATGAATATCCCGTTTATATGTTATGTTAATTATTACCATTTGATAATGTGGACGTTTGGCTGAAATAAATGATTGATTATGTCAGTTGAATAGTTGAGTTATGATAATATACTCACTTATTGGTAATCACTTTCTATGAGAATGGAAGTTATGTTAATGAAATATTATGCTCAATTTGGATTAAGTAATCCCTTTGTTAAAATGACTAACTTTATTTTTATGGTATTTGTTGGAATTATTAAGCCTTTTTTAAAATAGTGGAATTCAATTTGAAATTGAAAATGAAATTCAAATTGAAATTGAAGTATAATTGAATTTGAAATCGAAATCAAAATCGAATTTGAAATCAAAATCAAAATCGGATTTGAAATTGTAAGTGAAGCTGAAATCGATTTGAAAAATAACTAAAATTAAGATTAAGGTTGAAATTTAAAGTAGAATCGAAATTAGATTTGAAATCTAAGTTTTAGTTAAGTTTAATTTGAAGTTAGAATTGAAATTGAATAGAAATTAGGTTTTAAAAATTTAATATTAAAATATTGGGAATATAATAATATTATAATATGAGAATAGTGAAAATGTACTTTAAATACTTTAATAAGTGAAAATATTGATTTAAAATTATTTATAATGTTTTTATAAGTAATTAAGTTCAATTTGCAGAATATACTTCAAGTTTTGAAGATCAAGTTAAAACTAGGCGCGTCACGCAATGGTAGTTTGTGATTTCGCACTGAAATGTTTAAATGAACGTATAGAATAAAATATAGCTCGGATTTCTTCGAAACAAGAAATGTCTGGACTATTATATCCATTGTTTTTAAGTAAAGAAAGAAAATCAAGATTTTATCTTGTACATTTTGAAATATATCCAAAACAAATTTTCAGAAAATTCACGCTTTTACGGTAAAGTGATCAAAGTTAGAAATTGATATTTTCAATATTTTAAAAATATGGAAAAATCTCTAAAAATATTTTAAATTTTTTTAAGATTGATCTAAGTCGAAAAAATAGTTTAAATGATAAAAAAAAGTCGGTTTGGTCAATGTAGCTTTAAAACGCCATTTGCAACGCTTTTGCAACAGTTTTCTATAACTTTGGAAATATGATTCCAAATTTGGTGATTTTTTTCCTGAATATTTAGAAATGTTTCTAAATGAATAATAAAGGAATTTTAAGATGATTTAATAAATAATTGAGCATGCGGAAACGACTAGTACATTTATCCCACCTATGTGAGCTAAACAATAAAACAAGGTGTGTGACCAAGGTTAGGGATGGAGCACCCAGTGCTCTGAACTTACCTGGCCTTCGCTTTATCTTTCAAACGAGGGGTGGAACAAATCGAGGGGAAATCCAAAATGCTCTAAAAAGATCATATTAAGTTTTCTCATAATAAAAGTGAATTTATATTTTCCAAAAATTAAGCAAGTTAAGTAAAGAAGATTTTGATTTATAAATTACAACTTGGATTGCACAGAAATGACCTAGTTATACTTGGTATTAAAGTCCAAAGTGGGAACTCGTCTTATTCGTGGAATTTAAAAGGTGATTTCACTGTTATTATGCCCATAGCACTTGTTGAATATGGAAATTGATATTGAGTTAAATAGAATAATTTCCATGATCCTATTTACTCAATAATGTTTTCTAAGATTGATTTTTGGGTTTACAGTAAATGATATCTTAAATAACATTGTTTTTGACCTGCTAAAAAATTGAAGAAATTTGGAGCGAATGATAAGTAAGAAAATTAGAAATATTTTCCTAAGAGAAAGTGAATTTACTTAGAATTACTCTCCGGTTAAAAATAGATTTTTGTAACTAACCGAGAGGATTAAATAGAAAAGAGGCTTAATAAATCATGTGTACTCGTATTCAATGTTTATCGATAATTTGATTTTGAAGGAACCTGGGTCGGATTTGGACGATTCTTATCCATAGACCACTTCGAACCAACCTACGTATTTGAAGTAAAAGATCATAAGTCGAAGATATTGAGACGAATAGTGACAAAGGACTGCTTGTTGATTTGATTAGGGATAACCTCCGAAATACTTATAGTAGCGATGGTTTCTTCATTACGAAAAATCTTAGAAAGACAAGGACTATTCGCTACCAATCTTATGATGTGGTAGGAGAATGCCTTTGGTTTGTCCTGTTCCTGGACAACTTGTATGGACGAGTGTCTGACCTTGCATTCTAAATCACAATGAGTGGTCTCTATATAATGTATATTAGTCGGTGGCGGAGAAGACACCTTCTCTTCACTTAACACTCTTTCCCAAGACATTCGAGCTCAGGAAGTTATACATCTGTAGAAATCAGTCATGTGACTATGGAATGACAATGTGGCAAAGTGGAAAGATATGTGCCATGTTTAAAGGTAACCGTTACCTCAAGCCTCATCGACCGGTAAATGACTGAAACATGGTAGAGGCGGCGAGGCTATGTGGTTCGCAACTATTAGGGTATGATCATCCCCTTCTATATATATTTCTTCCCGTTATAACGTTTGGGACGTAAATTAATGTGGATGTATGCTAGAGCGTGCTCGAATAAGTCGGCAATGACTGGGGTGTTGACATATTCGATACTATCTAGAAAGAGGTAGGCCGGTCTTGTGTTGGTAGAGGACCATCTGTTAGGTCTCGATACATTCCTCTAGAGATGTACTGCCGGAAGGTAGTCCCTTCACCTAGTCATTTGTATGGAAGCCCATTCTCCAATAAGTGCCTGCCATTTTGTTTATAGAACCCGCATTTGTGATTAGTATGCTAGAATTTAATAATGTAACAATTTCGGCTAAGACTAATAACTTTACTTGCAAATGTTTTCAAAGTTTAGAAATAATATAAAATGTATTGATATATAAAAGCGATTTAGTTATCGTAAGGTAAAAATCCATCTGTGTTTATGTGTGGATGCGGTCTTATGAGATACTCTTTCTTTCCAAAGGATTCTATTCAAAATCTGATATATGACACTGTCATTTATTATTGAGTTTTTCTCATGCTCATTTATCAAGCCTGATCTGGGTATTTGCAATACTCGGGTCAGATCCGAGTTGTTTCAGGTTTAATTGATGACGGTCAATTTTCATAGTTGTAATTAGCTTGAAGGTATACGTTTATAACAAATACAATTATGCTCTCATATGTGTAATACACTCAACTCATGTTAGGGAATACCATTACCCTATCTCTTAATAAGTTATACCCACCAAAGCTAAGGTTCTCGCTTAACCTTCTGCTTTGGTACCAAGTGTAGCAATTCGACTTTTCGACCCCCAAATGTCAACACTAATACATCCATAGTATTCGCATGCCGAGCACTTAAGTGCTGGAAAGGCAAGGGTAAAATAAAAAAGGAAAAAGGAAAAGGAATAAGAGAACACAACATCAGAATCTCACTAGTGGAATGGTAACATATAATATCAAAAGAACAATACAAAGGTTTACTCTGATGCAGAAATTTCAGAGTTACAAAACATAGGTACTATCATGAGCCTAGATAGTTATAACAATATGTCCTTACAAACGCTGATAAGTACAATATAGTAATGCAGTGGAAATAATAATAATACGGCAGGTGAAACTTCCAGCTTTTCGAGCTCCCAAGAATATCAACGAAAACCTACATTTCTCAAACTACTCGAACAGCACATGAGGAATTTAGAGAAAACAAAAACCAAGTGTTCGACATAAATCTAGCATGAGAAACTCAAAAAATATGCGGCCAATATATAATAGTACTTTTGAGACTGCATGGAATACTATAACGGTTATCCCCTCCAAAGAACTACCATCTAATAAGTACATAAGGTGATAGAATAGATAATGTCTTGGGTGTAGAATATAAATATTATAACACAGCTAGAATGGTTACATTCATTACATTCAATAGCATATTAGAGGGTACAATCAAAACCGATAAGGAGCGTTCAAATATTGGGTTTTCCATGAAGACCTTTTCGGTCGACGCCGAATCCATTCTCTTGCACAAGGGTCAAAAACTACCTCCGAGCGCTGTATATATCTAGGTAGAATATACCATTAAGGAAAATATAGTCAGTCCACGTCTAAATATGTGATGCAAAATAACATCACCTGCCGCGTACAACATCGATAAGCATACCCTAGATATGGAGTGATAATCTCCTATCGTGGCCTAGCCAAACGCCAAGTTATGCCCCTGCTCTATTTTATTTCATTTCTGATGTCGAGGTTACGTTCGGCATCTTTCACACAAGTATTCATCACTCGATAAGAATACAAATTCCCAATTGGATTCCCAAATCTCAAACAGATCTCAAAACAACACATGGATTCCAACATCTCGAATAGATCCACATCCAAGAGATAGAATATGTATCTCAGTCATGTACTGTTTTTCGATAAGTAAAAAACTTATCGATCTCGGTTTCTTCAAGAAATCGACGAATTTGGTCATTCAATAATAATGAGAACGATTGCATATGGAAACCAAGTGTCGTATACTTATCACATTTTCGATATTTTCATCTCACACTATCCCTCAATCAACAGTGAAGCTGGTGGGTTAGAGTTTTATTTCTCGTATCCCTACACAATAATCATTTTTAATTCCCATAGATAGACAAGCCTACTTCATCGGCTTCTAGTGCTAAGTATACAACTAATTTTTTTCCATAAACGAGTAAATGTACAAAGCACAATCAAGTCATACCAAGCACGATTAAGTCGTATAAGCGACTTCTAATCCTTTTTTAAATTAATTTTTTATTAATTAAAACCCTATTTATTAGTAAAACTTATTTTATATAATAAAACATTGTTTATCAATTTCTACTATTCATTTATGCTTTTTTAGCACTTCAAGAAATATTCATATTCTTATCTCAAACGATACAGGATTTCTTACTTTAAACTTTACTTTTTCTAACTTTTTTCAAAAAGATTACTTACTTATAATTTCCTTCAAAATATCCATTTTAAGGATCTAAGTACTTTCAAAAATTCATTTAAATATGTTTAAGACTAATGTTACCTAAACATGGTCAATAACAAAATCAAAACCATTTCAATTATGATTATCTTTAAAACATTCTTTTACAGTTCTATTTACATTCATAAGTATTGTTATCCCGCCTTTTAGCAAGGCCGTGACACTAAGAACTTGACTAGAAACCAAGGACTGTTTGTCCTGGAGATCGGTCATACATGGATTCACTATGGATACTGGTAAATTTTGCTTGAGTTTGGATTAACATGACATAACAAGCAAAGCTATGAGAGTCAGTGTTCCAAATTTCAAGTCAATCGAAGTTCGTATCCCTAAGATATTGATCGACCAAAGTCAAAAGCAAAGCCCTTAGTTCGTATCCATCAAGCGATGCGAACAGAAGCGATGCTAATAGAAGCGATGCGAACTTGACAGCTTTCAACAAATTCAACCTTGCATCGATCATAACTCAAAATTTACAAGTCCAAATGTTATGAAATTTTCGTAGAAGCTTCCTAATGCACCAAAGAATGTTCATGATCGATCCTAGCTTGATTGGACTATTTTGGGATTGATACGAATTAAACTTGGATCGATCCCAAATCACTCTAGATCGGTCATGTGGCCCACCTACGCATGAGAAGAGGTATTCTAGGTTTTTGGGAAGGTATTTTCGGATCTAAATCTATAAATGGTAGTCTTAAGGCAAATAAAAAGGGAGCTTCTTCTTCTCTCCTAGGTGAAATTCTGCCATTTTTGCTATTGATTTTCCAAGGCTTGTAACTGTAATTATAGCATAAAAGGAATAAAAGGATTGATTCAAAGTGGACACAGGCTGGAGATAGTCGAACAACTATAAATATTGTGTTCTTTATTGCTTTCTTACATTTTTGACTTTGCGATTTCTTCATTTTTGTTCTCTACTAAATCTGGATCTGAGATTTGTGTCCGGATATTGAGGATCTATGTGTATACACTGGTGCTTTCACTACTTTTGGGGTTTATGACCAATTTTGACGCAATCGCTTTGGTGCTTTCACTAAGAGTTGAACTCAGATTTGGAATTCAGATTTAGAAAGCTAAAGGATCAGATCTAAAAGGAACCATGGTTAGGCAATCAGCTAGAAAGACATTACCAAAAAGGAGCTATCGAGAGGGGAGTCAAGAGGCTTCCTAAGAAGCGAATCAGGCCTCAGTTTTCATCACCAGGGATGAGATGGAGATGATGATGGGAGCTATGCAGGAAGAATTGCTAAAAATGCAGGAGGACATGATGCAGAACCTTCTCAAAAGTTTGGGCATGCAGAAACAGCTGGAGCTTCAGGAGTTCAGTTCCAAAGAGATGGAACAGAAGGAGCCAACATGTAATCGGATGGAGCAGCTCAATAGGGCGCAACCCCCAATCAGTACATAGTTACCAATTTGGATAGATCCAGACTAGGGGGCGCACCACCATGCAATGATAGACCAATTCATGGAGGGATTCCAGGTGACACCACACAACAGAATGTTGGCAGGAGCACAAGAGTACGCGATGAAGAGTATGCACCAAAATTCCCTCGGGGACTCAGGGGGCAACCTTAGGTGGACAACTTTGGATTAGCTGAGATTATCAGGCGAACTATGCATGGAGGCTCAACAAACAGAGATCTAGAACGAGTAAACATGAGTCCATTTACCCGCGACATTAGGATGGCTTGGAATCCACCAGAGTTCAAGTTGCCTACTCTGGAGGTATACAACGGCAAGGCTGATCCTACCGATCACTAAATGAGGTAAACAAGACACGTGGAAATGCCGGGGGCATCAGAGGAAATTATGGCCCAGTGTTTCCTTCTGTACTTGACGGACGTAGCTGTTATGTGGTTTCGGCTATTGGAAGATGGTTCTATCAAGATATGGACGGAATTGGTGGATAGGTTTTTGAAGAAGTTTCGAGTTCATATCAAAAGGCCGAAGAATGTAATGACACTAACGTCGGTGTAGCAAAGGACAAAAGAATTTTTCAGGGCTTTCTTGATTCGGTTCAATGCAGCAGTTGCTTCGGTGGATCGGTCGGATCCATCGATGGTTTTGATGGCGGCAGTGTCAAGAGTCAGAGATAACTCAAATTTCAAGGTATCGTTGATACGAGATCCACTAATGGATCTTAGGGAGTTCTTTCATGAGGTCAAAAGATTTATTCAACAGAAAGATGCATGTTTGGATATGAAGTTAAAGGCAGTGAACACAATTGAGGGTGGAGAACCATTCGGCGAAAGCTCGGGTAAGGATAGGAATAAAGGAAAAAGGAAGTTTGATGACAACTCTGGCAAGGCAAGGAAACGCTGGGGAGAGTTTAAATTCTCCACTTACATAGGATTAAATGAAACTTTGGAGTAGATATTCAGGGAGACTCAACATCGCCTTCCTTACCGAAGGCCAGCAAGGAGGGAACCCTCAGAACGCGAGAGGGCATCCAGAAGGCACTGTCTCTTTCATGACCTAGATAGGCATGATACCAATTGCAGTAGGCATCTAAAGGATATAATCGAGGAGCACGTGAGGAATGGTCAGTTGTGACAAATGTCAGAACTCGAAATGCAGCGGTGGAATAGGAGCAGCCACTGTCAACTTTAAATGACGATGGCACGAGGCCTAGGAATGATGGCCAATTGGTTATCAACTGACAGGGACGATATGGAATAAGTAGCAAACTATAGGCAAACGGTTAAGTCACTTACTCATGTGCGGGGACGGAGATAGCCTCTAGGCATGGTCTGAGATGATGATAAATCGCGATGCTCTAATTTGTGAAATCTGCATTTTCTTTTTTGGTTTTGACATTTGCTTTTTTTGGTTTGGATTCGAAGTTTGGTTTGAATTCCCGGTTTTGTTTGTTTTTTGGTTTGCACTTTAATTTGAATGCTTGTTTTTTTATTTGGATATTGGCTTAGATTTCTAGTATGGATTTTTGGTTTTCTGATTTAATCAAGATTTCGGATTGGATTTTGATTGAATTTTTATCTGGTTTTTGATAAATGGTCGTCGGGTATGGATTATGCCTGGCAAGGGGTAAGTCGCCTCGTCCAAACGTGGCAAATCGGCTTATTCAGGTCGTCGAGGATAGACTATGCTCGAAAAGGGTCCGGAGAGACCAAGATTCAGCCTAGAACTTAGGCATAATATTATCGGTTATTATAGGTCATCGGGTATGGAGTATACTCGGCAAGGGTTTGAAGCGACCAGGATTCGGCTTAGGACTTAATCCGTGGCATTAGTCAACATTCAGGGACACTGAACCAAGAACACTAAGGTGTTGCTTAACACAGGTCATCGAGTGTGGGTTGCACTTAGCAAGAACCTAGAGAGGTTATGAATTTTAATATTGGCTATGAACAACTAAGGATTTGGCTAGGGTCCCGGAGTGGTCTTGGATTTGGATATTGACCCAAAGAGGTCCTGGATTCGATTATTGGTCATTGGGTACTGATGGATTACTACTCGGTTGACGAGTTCGACTGGCTATGGAATTAGCTAAGGATTTGGTTACTGGACTCTTGATCGGACATTGAATCGACGCAGTAGCGGACCTGGATATGGCTATGGCACTTGGATAGGATGGCTTGGTAATAGGTTGGATTATGAATCAGATGGTATGGCTAAGGATGGAATATGGACTTTGGATGTTGGATTCAGAGCTATTTAAAACACGCCTTCTTACCATAAGGCATGTTTTAGGGGGCAAATTTATCCATCTTTTGGCAAGGCCGTGACACCATGAACTTGATTAGAAACCAAAGACTGTTCGTCATGAAGATTGGTTATACATAGGTTCACTATGAATAGTGGTAAAAAAATTCCGAGTCTGGATCAGGCCACAATTAACATGACACAACAAGCAAAGCTACGAGAGTCAACATTCCAAATTTCAAGTCAATCGGAGTTTGTATGCTCAAGATATTGATCGATCAGTCAAAAGCAAAGCCCTTAGTTCGTATCCATCAAGCGATGCGAAAAGAAGAGATGCGAACATGACAGCCTTCAGTAAATTCAAATTTGCATCGATCATAACTCAAAATCTACATGTCCAAATGCTATAAAATTTTCATATAAGCTTCCTGATGCACCAAAGAATGTTCATGATCGATCCCAGCTTAACTGGACTACTTTTGCATCGATACGAATTACACTTGGATCGATCCCAAATCACTCTGGATCGGTCATGTGGGCCACCTGCGCATGAGAAGAGGTATTCCAGGTTTTTGGGAAGGTTTTTTCGGATCTACCCCTATAAATTGCACTCCTATAGCAACTAAAAAGGGAGCTTCTTCTTTTTTCCTAGGCGAAACTCTGTCATTTTTGCTATTGATTTACAAAGGCTTGTAGCTGTAATTACAGTATAAAAGGATTGATTCAAAGTGGACGTAGGCCGAAGATAGCCGAACCACTATAAATCTTGTGTTCTTTCTTGCTTTCTTATATTTTTAACTTTTCCATTTCTTCATTTTTGTTCTCTACTTAATCTGGATATGAGATTTGTGTGTGGATATTAAGGATCTTTGTATATACACTGATGTTTTCACTGCTTCGGGGATTCGTGACCAATTTTGGAGCAAACAAGGATAATAAAAAAGGGTTAAAGGCAAATGTTATTATAATATTGTCACAACAACAATATACCATTTCATACTTATATCAACTTTATAACATTCTTTTTAAAGACCTAAGTTGATAATAGGTTAAGTTCGATAGTCGACTAATGGATTATCCAATTAAAACAATTGCTTATACAAATCAATGTTCGTATACTTAACTCATTTCCAACATTTCAACTTAACCATTTCTCATTCAAGAGTGAAGTCGGGTAAGTTAGAGTGCTGGTTGCATCAATGTCTTGCCTAGACACTTCATTCTTGAATTTCACAAATAGACAAGTTTACTCTTCGGCTTTTGGTGTTAAGTATATTAATGACATCCATAAACAAGTAACAAACAACTTGATTAACCCATTTCTGACATTCCCGAATTAACTATTCATCATTCAAAAGAGAAACCCCATAGGTTAGAGCTCTATTGCTCCATCTCTACTTAACGTAAATCTTAATTCTCACAAATAGATAAGCTTACTTCGTCGGCTTTAGCATTAAGTAGATTTAATTACCTTTTAAACAAATAAATAAAAATGATTAATACGTTACGACATTCTAGCTTTACTAACTCATTAAAGAGGGTAGCCTGGTAGTTTAGAGCTCTATTACTCCATCCCTATTTGACACTAATCTTAACTCTCAGAAATAGAGAAGTCTACCTTATTGTTTTTTAGTGTTAAACATCTTCTTTACTTTTTCAAAATTTATATATAGTTATTAAAAGTATATTTAAACTTCAAACCAACTTTAGAATAGTTCAAAATAGTCTAGAAAACATTTATAAAAATATTGGAGAAAAATATCAAATTTAAATGTCTTCTTTGAGTGTAAACCATAAACAACTTACTGCAGCATTTATAAATTCTGTCAAAAGTCATTGTTAAAGAACACATTGAAAAACACGATCTTTGTAACTAGTTTTAACCACTTTGACAAATGATTTAAAACTTGAAATTTTTATAGTAAGTACTACCATTAGGATACCTAAAAAAATGGAAAGAAACCCCTTAGAGCATCTTTTCATTTATTTATAAAAATTCCCGAAAACAAGGGATTCTTAAGTACACTTATAACGACAATTCTCGTTTCAAACATTTTCAAACTTACTTCTATTTAACACACAAGTAAAACAACCATTTAAACATCAAGCCAAGGCCACATCACATGTTTAAGAGGGTAATAGAAGTGATATTATACAATATAAAGTTATCATTTGCTTTCAAAAGCAAGAGGGGTCCTCAGTTTATAATTTACTTAGTTAATGTCACTTTAACTTTATAATTCAAATACAACATATACATACACACACACACACAATATATACCTATAAGATAGAGATATAACTCACTTACATCCGTGCCAAACCTAAGTACAAAGCCACAAGAATCAAATAACCATCTCTTACCATCACCATAAGCCTAAAGATCCAACCTTTAACACTTTCAACCCAAGGCAACACCTTCCACCCTCCCATTTCTCATAGCCTCCCTTGGATCCTTACCTTCCTCTCACCTTCCCCTACCTTTTACTCCCTAATAATACTTCCCATAATGTTTTAGGCCTATAGAAAAAGTTTAAAAGAGATTGGAGATGATTTGGTCAAGACTTTAAAGAGTTAGAGAATAATTAGTGGATTAGTGCTTAAGCACTTCTACTATTTTTAATTCTCATACTTCATCTCAGGCTTAGTGAATTAGTGGTATATTCCTAAGGGTATACTCCTCCTTATATAGGGTTTAATAAGAGGTCATAACCACCTCTTACCTTCCATGAATGGTTACAAAGGAGCCTCCTTTTCATATGTTAACTTTACACCTCTTTTCTTTTGCGTAAAAGTTAAGTATTATCATAAAAGGTCATTTCCTAAATTGTTTGATGACATCACCATGACATCATCCAAAATTTTATTTCCATAAACGGCAAAAAAAAATTATTTCATTTTCTTTAATTCGTAAGCAAATAAGCGTATGTAAGAAAAATCTAAACAGCTTTTGAAGATTAAAGATCTGTTTATCGAAAAAATGATTTTCATTTAAGAGGGGGTTCAAAAGCTTATTAAATCATTTTAGTAACATTTAATCCAAAATTCAAATATTTAAATAGTTTATATATATTTAAATACAAAGTGTCCGAAATTCCGGGTCATTACAGTTATTAAATGAGTGTAAGTCTAATATGTAATTTTTAAATTTCCTTTACGATAATTAGTGTAATAGAATTTTTGTAGCATAAATTAGAACTATTTTAGAATAAATATAGGTGTTTATATCGTTGTTTTTGACTTTATAACACGAAATTGTTAATTTGAAGGTATTAATTTTTGGATGAAAATTATACTATATCTAAAGTTTCAATTTACAAGCAGAAATAAACTGTATATTTTTAGTGAATGGGTTCGATCATTACTTGCATCTATTATGCATTATTCCTAGCTACTTTGATACACATTATGGCTAGCCTATTTTTTCTTGTATGAATGAGGAAGATTGGCTTGTTAACAATTAACGTTTTCCTCCAAATTATTTGTTTTGATTACACTTCCTAAATCATCACTTTTAGGGATCTATGATGAAAAATATTTAGATAAGACTTTTATTAATAAAGACATGCAATGTGGTTGATAAATTATACAATGTCTTATATGGTATTTGATAAAATTGTTGATTTCACAAATTTATGTTTATCGCTAATTATTTCGTATTAATGCTTTCTTCTTTTTATTAGTTCCTATGTGCGGATATTGAGCTTTTATAAATGATAATAAAAAATTATTGTATAGCATATCCAATAATTATAGTTAAAAAGCATGGATTACATTACGGTTAAAAACCCCGTGCATATAGCATGTGTTCGCACTATTAGGATTTCAATATACCTTAGGATAGATTAATCATGAAGCCCTAGAACTGAATAGGTGACCCATATGGATTTGATTGAGAAGAAATCAGAGGAAAACAAATCAATTAGTGAAAGCCATACCTAAATCCATAGTTGCTGATTGGAAAAGTAAATATGATTTGATTTTCCATATTGACAGCAGCCTAGACCTTATATTAGATGAAAATCTATAGTTTATGCTTTCATGAACTGATTAAGAAAAATAGACAAGTCTAAAGAAAAGAGTTAGACCTGATTTTTCAAATTGACATAAACCCTAGATCAGAATTTTTCCTTAGAAAAGATTAGGAGAATAACTAGATCTTATGTAATTTGGAACCATAACCCCTTATTTATAATGTTGGCATTTTCTAATTTGATCATTCAACAAATTCAAATTGTCTCGGTATCAACGTATTGATACCATGACAATTATACATGCAAGCCTTTTAACTTTAATTCATAATTTGATCGCTTTAATTAGGCTTTATGTCAAAAAAGCACAACACGTTTTATTATACATATGTAGCCCACATGTTGGAATTTTCCAACAATCTCCTCCTGTGCCATATATGTAATAACCTTATAAATGTGTGTAACTTTTTGAGCTCCAAAATTTGTTATTTATATCATAAGGTGTTTCCGAAACAATCTCATTCATCAACTTTGCTGACAAAGGATCAAAGCAACTTTCGCTACTTTTAGCGTAACTAAACCAATAAATGGTCACATATACCAACACAATCAAATGACATAAATCAATCATGGATGGGTAGCATGGAAATTACATGAGATGTGATCTATACATATCTATTTTTAACTAGTCCTACTTTAGTGAGATTAAAACGTTCAATATTTGAACAACCTAGAGTGCAAACAAAACTTTTATGACGACCTGTCTTTTAGACTCTTGAAAATTGACCTTCATACATCCTCGGTATTCATGTGCTGCAAATTCAAGCCGAAAAGGCATGTTGATCAAGGGTAAAAAGAAAATAACATAGAACAAAGAAGAAAATAGAATCTCACACGAATAGAATAATCATATATTATTAACCATAAAATCTTTTATAGTGGAAATTTTTGAATACAATACTAGAGTATAACCTAGATTTAGACTGGACAGTTATAAATCCTTTATCCTTACAAATGCTGGAAAACAACAAAACAAATGCAGTGAAAAAATAGAATATATCCATACATTGATGAAGATCTCTAGCTCCCATCTAGAAACTCCAAACGACTTTAGCTAAACTAAAAAGTACTCGGATCTGACCCAAGTATTAAAAATACTCAGATTAGGCTTGATAAACCAACATGAGAAAACTCGAATTATAAATGTATATGATAGCGTCATAGATCAGATTGATGCCAATCAAAGCTTTTGAAAAGAAGGGTATCTCGTAAGACCATGTTGCACATAAACATGGACGTGTTTTTACCATGCGATAACCAAAATACTTTATGCCAAAACAAATTTGATATTATCATTAATGACATTTGTTTGAAACGGCTTTTCAAATAAATATATACACAAAGTAGGTATCAATACCCAGATAACGTCAAACAATGTATATGATACCAAAAGGGTAGCTGAAATGTTTGCAAAGCATTACAGCTATTTTAGGAATACAACCAAAACCGTAAAGCTCGTATTGGAATTGGATTTCCGACATGATAGGGAACTAGTGGTCATTTCCTCTGATGCAAAATTCATGCATAACATCCTAGTCTCCGGTGACAATTTACTTTTCTCAAGAAAACCTCTATACTACATTGTTACACTACTATGGAACCGCATATTTCAGTGGCTTTGCTCTTTCTCAATTGAACCTCCAATACCTGCCCATTTTAACCATTGAGAGTCCAAACACTACTGGACTCCTCCATCATCAATAAAACCGACAGTCTAAAATATTTGTCCCACAAACCACATAATTACCTATGTCATCTTCGGGATGTGAGGCTTGTCAAGCTATGCTCTTCTTTCCACAAAGCCACGCTTTGCTTTTCATAAAGCAAATTCAACTTAGAATGCCACATTACCTTTCTAACAACACACTATTGATTTCCACAAAAGTACAACCTCTGATCTCGTACGTCTCAGAGAGGGGTGTTAAGTATAGGAGGGATTACCTCCTACACCACCAAATAGATATACGTTTGTAAAGAACAATGTTCATGGTTTTTAGAAATGCAATGTCTAATACCCATCCATACAAGTTGTCCAGGTAAAGGACGAACCGAAGGTACTCCTCCTACTACTTCCTATTTGGGAATCACCCCTAGGATTAGTAGCGAGTAGTCCTTGCAAATTGAATTTTTTTAGAATGAAGGCACTACTACTACCATATATATATTATGGGGATTAACCCAAAGGTTAGTGGCAAGCAGTCCTACTGTAACAACCCTGAGATTGCAATTACCGAATGATAAGTTAAAAATTATGATTTTAAGTTAAATAGGGGCTAAACAAATTTTTGGGAATTTAAATTTGCAAATTAAAATATTTTGGGTTGAAATGGGGAATTTTTAAATAAAAAGTGATTGTAGGTTAATGGGCCAAATGAGACAATTACATGGTTTTAATTAAAACTAGAATGCTTATTAGGATTTTTGTTCACATGATAACCTTAGGAAAATAAACTAAGTCCTAATGGGTTTTAAAACCTCTTACCATGACCCATTAACCAACCCACTCCTATTTAATATCTCAAACCCCTCTCATAAACCCTAACCCTCCTCCTCTTCATAAATTCCTAAACCTAAATCTAAACATAATTAATGGCCTCCATTTAGAAGCTCCATCTCCTTCTCTTCATAAATTAGTTTAATCCTAGAAGAAAAAGAAAAGAGAAGAAGAAAGGTAATGCAATCTCTCCTATTCTCTAATCCTACTTCTTAATCCCTATTTATCTCTACCATCTTGTAGTAATTATTATTTTGTTTTCTTTGTTGATTTTGGGTCCATGAAGCCTCTTGATCTTTGATTTGGGGTTGAGGAGTTTGGCTTGCTTGATATTGTGCACTAAAACCATTTGATCCTTTGCTTAATTGAGGTAATTACTATGGATTAGTAATTATTGCTAGTTGTAATGCTAAGATTTGGCCTTGGTTTCCTTTAATTTAGTGTAATAATCTTTATATGGTGATTAGTGATGGTTATTAGTGATTTTTTGATGCCCAAAATTGAAATAAACACCCCTAAATGTCAAAAAAATTCAAAAGATTGCTGGCTGGAATTGCGTGCAGACTGAAATGGGGCTGAATTGATGATCTGGGTGCACCAGAACAGATCTGGGTTGCACCCAGGCTCTGTCCAGGTGAGGCTAGCCCAGCTGGGCTAGCCAGAAGCAGGCCAGCCACCATGGGCTGGCCATATCCACTGAACCCCAGCCCGCATGGGATGGGGCTCCCCAGCCCAGGCGGGCTGGGGAAGATATACACCCAGCCCGCGTGGGCTGGGTGCTTCCCAGCCCGCGTGGGCTGGGAAATAAACCCAGCCCGCGTGGGCTGGGCAGATACACCCAGCCCGCGTGGGCTGGGTGCTTCCCAGCCCGCGTGGGCTGGGAAATAAACCCAGCCCACGTAGGCTGGGTGTATCTGCCCAGCCCACGCGGGCTGGGTTTATTTCCCAGCCCACGCGGGCTGGGAAGCACCCAGCCCACGCGGGCTGGGTGTATCTGCCCAGCCCGCGTGGGCTGGGTGCTGCCCAGCCCAGGCGGGCTGGGGCTGCTGCTCACCCAGCTCGCCTGGGCTGGCGGGCTGGGGCGGACTGACGCGGGCCGGGCCCGCGTCCAAAAAAAAATAAAATAAAATAAAATAAAAAATCAACTGTGTTTACCAGTTTTCTACCTCCACTTCGTGATGCCGCCCCGATCGCATACCAAGTCGGAATTCGACGTTTTTGGTCTCGTTGGAAAGGGCGAGTTTCGACCTCCATCTCTGGAAAATTTGGGCAACATTGGAGTTCGTTTGATACTTTGATTTTCGTGTCAAAGTTAGACTCTGATCGCTGTTGGAAAACAATATGAATCTTTCTCTGGGTTCAACTTTGAGACGTCGCTGCCACTTCGTCTCAACTCGGAATCTAGAAATTCTTTTTGCATCTTAAAGTAGGGATGTTGGACTATATGCCTACCAGTTTTCATGCCATTTGGACACATTTTGCTGGTCCAAATAAATTGCCGAACTTGGGTTCGCAGCAGTTTTTGAATGGTTTTAAACACTTAGAATATTTTTGATGATTTTCTGGTTTTCGTCGATTTCTTTGAGAATTGTCCCTGGATTTCGTACACGGGCTTTATAAAAAGGATTTAAAAGGATTTTTCACTCCAAAATGACTTTTGAAAATTATTATATAATATTATTTTTAATTATTAAATTAATTACTTCATAATAGGAGACTTTTCAAAAAACCGTTTTAAAGTGATTTCAAAATCAATTATAAATCCGTTTCGCACCATTATTTTCTATAACAAAAATCTCACACTCACTTTTAGCACATCGAGCGAAGTGGAAAGGTGCTTAAACGGTTAGGAAATCTCCGGCCTATGGAACCGTGTGTATTTTCTTTCCGGTTAATCCCCGACCTATTCGATTGATCGTTTTGACCTTTGGGTCTAGTTTACCGATGATACGAGGTGGACTTTTTATTGTTTGGAGTGTGATCTTGCTATTGGTTAGTAAACCGTTTAGTGCGAACGTGGGGTATGGGACTCATTGTTAACACTGTACGGGTTCCTCTCCAAGAAGTTAGTGACACATTAGCCTCTGGGCGGCCAGTACTGGACCTCTGGGTCACCACGCCTCTGGGCAACCGTCTCTGGACACCTGCTCTATGGAGCAGTTTTTATTCGGCATGTGCCTCTGGGCCTTTATCCTTCTGGGAAGGATCTTGCCGTTTCGCGCGTTCCGCATCTGTGCGAGTGATCGATCACAACTCTACAGTACTTGGCAACAACGACTCTGGTCGGTGCACGTGCAATATTTGTATTATCTGATGATTTTTATATCCATTCGAGTATCGCCATTCGGTGTTGGTTTTATGGAACCATACGATGTAAGTGCGATTACCCTATGGATTCACAGTGTCTCTGGACACTGCATTTCTGTATTCGATTTCATTGACTTTTCAGTATATCCCTATTGCTCTTTGGAGCATCGATCTTTGCTTGGGCATTGATTACTGACTCTGGTCACTCTTGGGATAATTGCCTATGGGCAACTTTATATAGCTTTGGCTACGCCGATGATATGAGGCGATTTTATTTAACACTTTGGTGTTGATTTTCTCTTTGGAGATTTTTACTGTTGATTGATGATTAGGGATCGTCATTATATTCATGTAGTCCATATTACTCTTCTCTTTGGAGAAGTACTGTTTTGTTTATGTACTGCATTATTATATATATCTCAGTTATTACTGATTGTTTAGCTAGCCTGACCCGAGTGTTTTCGCTCGGGTCAGACCGAGTTGTTTCAGGTTAGGTCTCTGGACTTAGCTTTCTGTGCTTCCACTTGGACATTATCTGCTATGCTGATAGATAGCTCTTTTATTTGTCCACTATTCAGCTACTCTGTTATTTCAGACTCTTATGTACATATTTTTGACTCACATGTGTGAGCGGTGGCTTTGTACCCACCTTTTGATACTTGGATCTGTATTGACGATATATTGTACCTATGTTCTGTGACTGTTCTGTGATGATGATGTTATCATTTAGTATTATGGTTGTTCTGAACCTATTTTCCTTAGCCATTGTAGTTTCGTTATAAATATCTATTGGATATGTCGAACAACTTGAGAAAAGAAAACCACCTATTCGACGTATTTAGTAGATAGTTATAGCTTGATTACATATGGTCGCTTCCATTATACTCTTTTCTCCGTTCTAGTAGACGGTATTACTCCGTAATACTCTTTACTAGAGTGGGTCTCGGAGTGGGGCGTTACATCTTGGTATCAGAGCTAAGGTTCAGAATTAAGCATAACAAACACAGAACAGACACGTAGTACAATACGTTATAATACGATCCATATTGAACATCACCACCTTTAGATAGATAAGTTAGGAATAGTTGTAGGAATCTGTTATATTCCGTAATCTTCCTTAATGAATTATCTATCTTTGAATCGTGCTTAACTAAATCTTCAGCTCAGCCTCGAGGTACGCATCCTTCCGTTCTCGAAGGTTCTATTTTATTTCATGGTAGATCTTGTAGAGTTCTCTTTGATACGGGTGCCTCTCACTCGTTCGTATCAAAGGAGCTAGTAGATGCTTTATCCTTGGATGTTACTTGTCTGGTTTCTTCACTAAGGATTGTGAATCCCATCGGCGGATCCACGACCCTTAGCTTGCTTTGTGAGAATATAGATTTCGATCTTTGTGGATTTTCTTTCCGTGCGAATCTGCATGTTATGGAGTATTTGGGTTTTGATATGATTCTTGGCATGGATTGGCTCGCTCAGCACGACGCCAAAATTATTTGTTCGGAGCGGATATTATTCATTCATCACCCTGATTCGTCCTCTCCGTTAGCTATTGTTCTTCAAGATGTTGGGCTTTCTGATGTTACTTTATTTTATCTTGATTCACGGGATGAGGATTTGGACTTATCTCATATTCCTGTTGTTCGGGATTTCCCCGACGTATTCGAGCCAGTATCTGGCCTGCCGCCAAAGCGGGCCATTGAGTTCCGCATCGATCTCATTGCAGGCTCCCACCCAGTTGGGTGTCCTCCCACGAGGATGTCTACTATAGAGAATGAGGAACTCAGGAAGCAGTTAGTGGAGCTTGAGGCGAAGCAGCTCATTCGGTCCAGTTCTTCGCCATGGGGTGCGGCTGTGGTCTTCGTTAAGAAGCCCGATGGCTCTCTTAGGCTTTGCATTGACTATCGCAAGCTTAATGAGTTGACCATCAGAAATCGTTATCCATTGCCACGGATAGACGATATGTTTGATCAGTTGAGCGGTGCGAAGGTCTTTTCACAGCTCGACCTTGCCACCGGATTTCATCAGCTCCGAGTTGCGGAAGATAGCATCCCTCTTACCGCTTTCCGCACTCGTTATGGTTCTTTTGAGTGGTTGGTCATGCCATTCGGCTTGACGAACGCACCGGCTTTCTTCGTCGATCTCATGAATCGAGTATTCCGGGAATACATCGATAGATTCGTTCTGGTTTTCATCGACGATATTCTTATTTATTCTAAATCCGAGGCAGAGCATGCTCATAATTTGCTGATTGTCTTGGATACTCTTCGTCAGCATCAGCTTAAGGCCAAGCTCTCCAAGTGCCATTTTTGGGAGAGCAAGGTCAAGTTCTTGGGCCATATTGTATCATTTGAGGGTGTTTCTGTCGATCCTGCCAAGATCGAAGCTATTCAGAATTGGAAGCAGCCCGAGAACGTTCATGATATTCGCAGCTTCCTTGGTCTGGCGGGTTATTACCGTCGGTTTGTCAAGGATTTCTCTCGAGTTGCACTTCCCCTTACGACGCTGACTCGTAAGGGTGTTCGCTTTATTTGGTCTGATAAGTGTGAAGCTTCTTTTCAGCGATTGAAGGAACTTCTCACTCATGCTCCTATTCTTGTGGTTCCTGAAAGTAATCAGGATCTGGTTGTTTACACTGATGCTTGTGGTAGCGGGCTTGGTGCTGTGCTTATGCAGAAGGATCGGGTAGTTGCTTATGCTTCCAGGAAACTGCGTCCGAATGAGGTTCGCTATCCTACTCATGATCTTGAGTTAGCAGCTATCGTCTTTGCCTTGAAGACGTGGCGTCACTTTCTATTAGGCGAACGCTTCACTCTTTACACCGATCATAAGTCGCTGAAGTATCTATTCAGTCAGAGGGATCTCAATATGAGGCAGCAGCGATGACTTGAGTTTCTCGCCTCATATGATTTAGATATTCAGTATACCCCTGGCAAGGGTAATCGGGTTGCAGATGCGCTCAGTCGCAAACACTCGACGGTGGTTTCTATGATGATTGCCGAGTGGGATGTTCTTGAGACTCTATCTTTATGTGATATTAGAGATCGAGCTCCACCTTCTGATTCTCCGGTCTTATTATTCAGCTTGGAAGCTCGTCCTGTCTTATTGGATCGCATTGCCCATGCTCAGCGGTAGAATCCAGACTTATTGCATCTTATTCACCTTCTCGAGTCGGGATCCAGTGATGAGATATTGCTGGATTATTCTCTTGATTATCATCGGTGTCTTCGTAGGAAGAACCGTATTGTTGTACCATCTGATTTATCACTTAGGCGTGACATTCTAGACGAGTGTCATCGCTCTAAGTACACAATTCATCCCGGTTCGAGTAAGATGTGTGCCGATATGTGCCGGCTATATTATTGGGAGGGTTTGAAGAGAGATGTTGCAAGTTATGTAAGCCGTTGCATGACTTGTCAACAGATCAAAGCCTAGCATCAGCGTCCATCTGGTCTTCTTCAGCCTCTAGAGATTCCATTATGGAAATGGGATCAGATTTCCATGGATTTTATTGACGGTCTGCCTCGATCGAGGTCAGGCCATACTTCTATCTGGGTTATTGTTGATCGCTTGACCAAATCGGCTCATTTCATTCCGATTAGGTCCACTCGGACTGCACCTCAGTTGGCCAAGCTCTATGTGAAGGAAGTCGTTCGACTTCATGGCATTCCTAGCTCTATCGTCTGTGATCGAGACACTATCTTTACTAGTCACTTCTGGAAGTGCCTACAGTCAGTTTTGGGCACAAAGCTGAATCTCTCGACTGCTTATCACCCTCAGACCGACGGTCAGACGGAGAGGGTGAATCGTGTTTTGGAGGATCTTTTGCGCTGTTGTATTCTGGATTTCGGAGGTAGTTGGGAGGATCACTTACCGCTTGTAGAGTTCTCCTACAACAACAGCTATCAGTCTAGTATTGGCATGGCACCTTTCGAGGCTCTATACGGAAGGCCATGTCGCTCTCCTGCTTGTTGGTTAGAATCTGGCAAGAAGCTTATTCTTGGTCCAGATTCAGTTCGGGAATCTTCTGAAAAGATTGTTCTTATCCGTCAGAGAATGAAAGAGGCACAGGACCGTCAGAAATCCTACGCGGACAACCGTAGGAAGCATCTTGAGTTCTCCATTGGCGATTATGTCTTTATTCGGATTTCTCCTATGAAGGGGGTTGTGCGTTTCAGCTCTACAGGGAAGTTGGCTCCTCGCTATGTTGGACCATTTCCTATTACGGAACGCATCGGCCCTGTTGCTTATAGAGTGGCTCTACCTGCTCATTTCTCTGGAATACATGATGTGTTCCATGTTTCTCAGCTTCGCAAGTGTGTGCGCAATCCTGATTCTATTATCGAGCCTCATATCGTACCTGATTTGGAGATCTCACCCGATCTATCTATAGAGCAGCAACCTCTTCGTGTGCGTGATTCGGAGATCAGACGTCTTCGAAACAAAGAGGTTCCGCTTGTGAAGATTCAATGGTCGTCTAATCCTAAGGACTGCACTTGGGAGACCAGAGAATTCATCAAGCGTACTTATCCTGGTTTTCTTTCATCTTCCGACATGGGTGAGCATCTATATTTTATCTTCTGTATTCCTTGTGTGGATTAGATGTTATAGACGACTTCGATATTTAAGGAATTGCGGGGACGCAATTTTCTTAAGAGGGGGAGTCTGTAACAACCCTGAGATTGCAATTACCGAATGATAAGTTAAAAATTATGATTTTAAGTTAAATAGGGGCTAAACAAATTTTTGGGAATTTAAATTTGCAAATTAAAATATTTTGGGTTGAAATGGGGAATTTTTAAATAAAAAGTGATTGTAGGTTAATGGGCCAAATGAGACAATTACATGGTTTTAATTAAAACTAGAATGCTTATTAGGATTTTTGTTCACATGATAACCTTAGGAAAATAAACTAAGTCCTAATGGGTTTTAAAACCTCTTACCATGACCCATTAACCAACCCACTCCTATTTAATATCTCAAACCCCTCTCATAAACCCTAACCCTCCTCCTCTTCATAAATTCTTAAACCTAAATCTAAACATAATTAATGGCCTCCATTTAGAAGCTCCATCTCCTTCTCTTCATAAATTAGTTTAATCCTAGAAGAAAAAGAAAAGAGAAGAAGAAAGGTAATGCAATCTCTCCTATTCTCTAATCCTCCTTCTTAATCCCTATTTATCTCTACCATCTTGTAGTAATTATTATTTTGTTTTCTTTGTTGATTTTGGGTCCATGAAGCCTCTTGATCTTTGCTTTGGGGTTGAGGAGTTTGGCTTGCTTGATATTGTGCACTAAAACCATTTGATCCTTTGCTTAATTGAGGTAATTACTATGGATTAGTAATTATTGCTAGTTGTAATGCTAAGATTTGGCCTTGGTTTCCTTTAATTTAGTGTAATAATCTTTATATGGTGATTAGTGATTGTTATTAGTGATTTTTTGATGCCCAAAATTGAAATAAACACCCCTAAATGTCAAAAAAATGCAAAAGATTGCTGGCTGGAATAGTGTGCAGACTGAAATGGGGCTGAATTGATGATCTGGGTGCACCAGAACAGATCTGGGTTGCACCCAGGCTCTGTCCAGGTGAGGCTAGCCCAGCTGGGCTAGCCAGAAGCAGGCCAGCCACCATGGGCTGGCCATATCCACTGAACCCCATCCCGCATGGGCTGGGGCTCCCCAGCCCAGGCGGGCTGGGGCAGATATACACCCAGCCCGCGTGGGCTGGGTGCTTCCCAGCCCGCGTGGGCTGGGCAGATACACCCAGCCCGCGTAGACTGGGTGCTTCCCAGCCCGCGTGGGCTGGGAAATAAACCCATCCCGCGTGGGCTGGGCAGATACACCCAGCCCGCGTGGGCTGGGTGCTTCCCAGCCCACGTGGGCTGGGAAATAACACCCAGCCCGCGTGGGCTGGGTGCTCCCCAACCGAGGCGGGCTGGGGCTGCTGCTCACCCAGCCCGCCTGGGCTGGCGGGCTGGGGCGGACTGACGCGGGCCGGGCCCGCGTCCAAAAAAAAAATAAAAAAATAAAATAAAAAATCAACTGTGTTTACCAGTTTTCTACCTCCACTTCGTGATGCCGCCCCGATCGCATACCAAGTCGGAATTCGACGTTTTTGGTCTCGTTGGAAAGGGCGAGTTCCGAACTCCATCTCTGGAAAATTTGGGCAACATTGGAGTTCGTTTGATACTTTGATTTTCGTGTCAAAGTTAGACTCTGATCGCTGTTGGAAAACAATATGAATCTTTCTCTGGGTTCAACTTTGAGACGTCGCTGCCACTTCGTCTCAACTCGGAATCTAGAAATTATTTTTGCATCTTAAAGTAGGGATGTTGGACTATATGCCTACCAGTTTTCATGCCATTTGGACACAGTTTGCTGGTCCAAATAAATTGCCGAACTTGGGTTCGCAGCAGTTTTTGAATGGTTTTAAACACTTAGAATATTTTTGATGATTTTCTTGTTTTCGTCGATTTCTTTGAGAATTGTCCCTGGATTTCGTACACGGGCTTTATAAAAAGGATTTAAAAGGATTTTTCACTCCAAATGACTTTTGAAAATTATTATATAATATTATTTTTAATTATTAAATTAATTACTCCATAATAGGAGACTTTTCAAAAAACCGTTTTAAAGTGATTTCAAAATCAATTATAAATCCGTTTCGCACCATTATTTTCTATAACAAAAATCTCACACTCACTTTTAGCACATCGAGCGAAGTGGAAAGGTGCTTAAACGGTTAGGAAATCTCCGGCCTATGGAACCGTGTGTATTTTCTTTCCGGTTAATCCCCGACCTATTCGATTGATCGTTTTGACCTTTGGGTCTAGTTTACCGATGATACGAGGTGGACTTTTTATTGTTTGGAGTGTGATCTTGCTATTGGTTAGTAAACCGTTTAGTGCGAACGTGGGGTATGGGACTCATTGTTAACACTGTACGGGTTCCTCTCCAAGAAGTTAGTGACACATTAGCCTCTGGGCGGCCAGTACTGGACCTCTGGGTCACCACGCCTCTGGGCAACCGTCTCTGGACACCTGCTCTATGGAGCAGTTTTTATTCGGCATGTGCCTCTGGGCCTTTATCCTTCTGGGAAGGATCTTGCCGTTTCGCGCGTTCCGCATCTGTGCGAGTGATCGATCACAACTCTACAGTACTTGGCAACAACGACTCTGGTCGGTGCACGTGCAATATTTGTATTATCTGATGATTTTTATATCCATTCGAGTATCGCCATTCGGTGTTGGTTTTATGGAACCATACGATGTAAGTGCGATTACCCTATGGATTCACAGTGTCTCTGGACACTGCATTTCTGTATTCGATTTCATTGACTTTTCAGTATATCCCTATTGCTCTTTGGAGCATCGATCTTTGCTTGGGCATTGATTACTGACTCTGGTCACTCTTGGGATAATTGCCTATGGGCAACTTTATATAGCTTTGGCTACGCCGATGATATGAGGCGATTTTATTTAACACTTTGGTGTTGATTTTCTCTTTGGAGATTTTTACTGTTGATTGATGATTAGGGATCGTCATTATATTCATGTAGTCCATATTACTCTTCTCTTTGGAGAAGTACTGTTTTGTTTATGTACTGCATTATTATATATATCTCAGTTATTACTGATTGTTTAGCTAGCCTGACCCGAGTGTTTTTGCTCGGGTCAGACCGAGTTGTTTCAGGTTAGGTCTCTGGACTTAGCTTTCTGTGCTTCCACTTGGACATTATCTGCTATGCTGATAGATAGCTCTTTTATTTGTCCACTATTCAGCTACTCTGTTATTTCAGACTCTTATGTACATATTTTTGACTCACATGTGTGAGCGGTGGCTTTGTACCCACCTTTTGATGCTTGGATCTGTATTGACGATATATTGTACCTATGTTCTGTGACTGTTCTGTGATGATGATGTTATCATTTAGTATTATGGTTGTTCTGAACCTATTTTCCTTAGCCATTGTAGTTTCGTTATAAATATCTATTGGATATGTCGAACAACTTGAGAAAAGAAAACCACCTATTCGACGTATTCAGTAGATAGTTATAGCTTGATTACATATGGTCGCTTCCATTATACTCCATTCTCCGTTCTAGTAGACGGTATTACTCCGTAATACTCTTTACTAGAGTGGGTCTCGGAGTGGGGCGTTACACCTACATCATTATGATCTCCGTCTTTAAAACATTGTCATCAATACGTCTTCACTTTTAGACACGTATAATGGTTGAAGTGGTTTTAGGATAGGAATTACACAAATCCAACCTTAGTTTCTCAGAACCAATCATTGGTAAAAGATGTCAAGTATATAGAGAGTATCAAATAACGTCCAATCAATTTATGTTTTTATCAAATATCTTTCAGAGTTATATTCTTTTAAACCATCCCTTTATCTTTTAAAAGTATATGGAATCATTAAGCCTCATTTATCAAATTCTCTAGTTTGATTAAACCTCTTTAATCTATGAGTAATTCTGTAACGAACAGGATTTTTCACGTTCGAAAATCGACATCCATTCTTCATATCGTACTCGAATGCCGTAGATTCGACCGTTCAAATCCGAGTCGCCGGAGCTTATAACACAATTAAGTAAGCAACACAGCGGAAGAAAAAGAATAATACATTGATATACAACATTGATACAATATTTGATACAACAAATGATGCAATAGATATCAATATACATCATAGATATGATACAATAAAATAACAGCGGAAAAGAAAATAGATAACACTAGCAGCGGAACAAATAACTCTAAGATAGTCTTTAAGAGAGAACTCCAGCAGCAGTAGCTCGATCCACCATCATGATGCATAAAGACAAGCAAGTGCAGTCCATATCCAAAGACTGAACTAGCTCCAGATAATCTACTAAACCTAACTATCTGAAAAACGCAACTCTAGACTGCCCGTGTAGAAAAATTTTGAGCACCCAGAGTTTAGGAAGGAAACAATAAACTCCAGATCGGTCATGAGACTGGTATGAGTAACAAAAACAGTTTATCTTTAAGAACAACAAAGAAATATTTTAAAATAGATCCGAAATGCTTTTTAGAAATGTAACTGCCATAAGACCTCCCGCCACACACACAATGCAAACGCAGACTTGGAGAAGATCTCTTCTTATTGTAACGACCCGCTATTTTGGACTATTCGCATCCGCACACGTCGGACTTGAATAATTCAAAATACCGAATTGTTAATTTAAAATTTGACAAAAATCAGATATACAGTAAATAAATAATCACAGAATCACAGACAAAGAGTAATATGCAGCGGAAGTAAAAGAGATAGTAGTTCATGAAGCTACTATATAAATATATAAGATACATCAGAGTTAAATAAGTTACAACAGAAGTCTCGAATACAACAGTCAAATATAAGAATAAGAATACATCATTGGAATGATCGAATATCTGAAAGCTGGATAGATAGCTGGATCTTCAAGCAAAGCTCCAACTCCAAAGATGAGCCTCAAAAGCTGAACCACTCAGTCTGACCCCAGTGTAAAGCAAAACACAAAACACTCGAGTCGGGATTAATATTCTTATATCAATAAATCCAACTCAAGTGAAATAGCAATCGAAATACAAGTAACTCAAAGGATGTTGGAATCACCATCCTCTAAGGATCCGTTAAACTATCTACTATGTAGTAGTATACGCTAAATAGATAATGTCTATCAGTAATATAAAGTATCAAAATAGTGTTAAGGCGTTACCATTATCCCCCTTAACACATTTTATATAGATGTCATAGTCTATACAGCACTGTAAATCCACCGTAAACTGGTGGGATATCAGGGAGTAATCCATAGGTATAACACAAAACAAAGTCGTAGTGGTCGCATATACCGGGATACAAGTATGACAAGGCACATGAGGCAATACCCAAGGTAGTGAAACTACCGTTCGCCTGATCCAGACTGGTGAGAACGCATCGCCGCAGCGATCGCAACACCGCGAAACAACACTCCTGAAATTCCAAGGGTGCACCAATCAATCACAAGTAATGAGTAGTAGTTACGAAGAAGTGTGTTCGCTCGAGGTGGCTAACCCCATTTGGTCCGGCACGGCTCCTGATTTTAGTCATTTCCAATTTGACACAAGTGTCAAGGCTATCCATTATCGTTCTCTTTCTTCAGTCATCACGTACATCATTCCAACCACTTCATTCTGGATCATCACTCCGCGTATAGTTATTAAAGTGGTTTTCGGTTTAGATAGAGAGTATATCCATAACCGATTCCGGTCTCTTTAATAACTTTCGTAATTATTACACCGATTGGTCGTTTAATAAATATCAAAACCAAATCAAATCCAATTTCAATTAGAATTTATAAATCAACATTTCATTTGTCTTTCAAAATCAATTTCCAAAAATCTATGTTTCAAAACACTTCCAAATTATCATTTCAAGGTCTTACAATTCAGTTTCAATTTTATTTAAACCATTCCAATATTGATTCAAGTTCATATATACGTTTTATTCCGAAAATCATTTAAATGATTAAATTCAACATTCAAACTAATTTAAATTCATTTATCGACTTCATTCATTAAGTTACTTTATTATTCAAAACAATTTACTTGATTCCCGATTCATTAAGTCAATTACTTAAGTTCATCTTCATTTTATCAAAACTTCAAATTAACTAAATTTGATTTGTCAAATCAATTCTCAAAATTACAAGTCTTACATTAATTTCAATAAATCACATTTAATAATATAAGTTTCACATGTTCGAGAAGTTCAATTTCACTTTTTACTTATTTAAATATTTTTCCAAACTTCATAAATAAAGCAACTCCATTTCATTTGTTAACGAAGATCAAATTCACTTAAACGAAAGTTCGATTTCCTCTTATCAAAGAATTCAAATTTTTATTCAATTATCAAATAATTAAATCTCATTCAACTATTAAATAGTTTCAATCTTAATTATTAATAATTTCAAAACTTAATAATTACAAACTTGATTATAAATTCAAACTTAATTATTAATTCATTTCCACTTAATTATGAATTCAAACTTAAATATCAAATCATTATAAATTCAACTTAATAATTTCAAACTTAATTATAATTTCAAACTCAATTATTAAATGATTTCAAACTTAATAATTTCAAAATTCAGTTATTACTAATTCCAAATTATTTATTAATAATCCCAAATTTAATTATTAAATAATTAAATTCCAAACAACGTGGTTTCATCTATTACTACGTTAACATTTGTTTCAGATTTCAATCTTTACATTTTTTTTTTTAAAATTCAAATTCCAACTTCATTTCATAACTTATTCTTTGTTCGAATAAACTCATTATTTTATTTTTAAATCAAATTATTGACCAATCGGATTTTATTTAATTCTCTATCCTATGTCAAGCTCATTTTGGGTATTTATCATTTCAACCCGATTCCAATTCCAAATCAAAACATAACAAAGGGAACTTGCAGTGTGATAAATGGGATGGTGTCAAAGTAAATAAATGAGCAATAACAATCAAACACAATTCAATAATCAATCCAAATAATCCCGAAATTATCGTATTAATTCGCATTGTTATTTGTGCGAATTAATATAATTATCTCTAGAATCTACACTATCATTTCGTGTAGATTAAAGATTATTACATTTTGGTTTTTCCACTTGTCGTTCAATTTCAATTCTACACAATTTATTCAATATACGTTCAAGGTTCAAAGTGTAATTTATCAAATTCTACGAGTCAATTAACTTAACAATTTCGAGGGGTCATATTATTCAAATTAACTAATCAAATTCAACACATATGTCGATTCAAAATTTATAACTATCCTATGTCAAATTCAATTGCATACTATTCATCATTTTTTTACATTTCAATTTAACATCCAATAAAAACAACAAACAATCAATCAGTTTCAACCAAACTGTATTATCATTGCATAATAATTAACAGATAATGGTGTCAGATGTCATAGGTGAACAGATACAGGTAATAACAGTGTACATAACTAACAACAGGTATATTTCAATTGTTGTTTCAATTGAAATCAAATTTAAGAAATAAAAGAATATTAATCGTGAGTGATTGCTCACCTTCCGAGGCTAGAGAAAATAGGAGATGGCACGGATACGCACACTGATACGGACATTGAAATTGAGTTACAAATCCAAGTATGAATCTCATAGCAAAGTAAGATTGGCACGAATCGACGAGCAAAACTGTTAAATAGGAATTGCCGAAATCAAATCAAAACATTCAACATAGCAACAATTACAAAACATGTCCTGCGTCAAAGTTTAACAATAAAATTCTATGTGCTACCGTGATCGAAATGGTCGGAAATTTGGTATGAATAAAGATCAAAACTCGTATTTCAAAACTGCAAAGAATCACTTGATTTGGACAAGAGACCAAAAAGTCACGATATCACAAACATAGACTCAGGCCATGTTGCGACTGTCAAATGATTAGGTCTGAAAACCCCTCTGGGTCTGACTTTCAGATAAGAACCAGAGGACTGGAACACTTCGTATGAAGCTAAAATTTCATATACAGAAAGTAGAAAACTTAATCATTTAAACAAAAAAAGAATCACTGTATTCCGACGTAAGACGAAGAAGATACTATGCGTCAAACATGAACTCAGGTCGTGTTTGCAACAGTGTAAAATAATTCTAAGTACAAAAGAATATCTGCCTGGGTCTAACTTCCAGATCCTCGACCACTAATCAAACGATGTCGGATTTCGCTGGAATTTGACATGTATAAACTAGGTAATTTCAACTTCTTTTTAAAAATATAATCAACCCATTCCGATAAAACATGAGTGAGATATGATATCGTGAACATGAGGTCTAACTACTGTTCAGAAAAAAATAAACATGCAAACCTATTCAAATACACAACCTATATTTTAAAACTATATACATTTCAAATCATTGTTTTAAACAAAACATATATATTAAAAGTCGATAATAAAGTTAAACACAAATAGCTTAAAGTCAAAGTAACTTATATCTCCAAAACAACCCTTTAACAGGATTTGTAAAGCAAACTAAAGCTCGAACATATTACATATTTTATAAAACAAACCAAAGGGACACTTCTTCACAACCTCCGTAATATAAAACACGTACAGATCACCTTCAAAAAAAAACAACTATCACTAATACTTACAGAAACCCTACAAAAATATATATCTAGTCCATATTGTTTAAATCAACCATTACGGTACATATTGAATAAATATTCTTCATGCTTTCCTATTTTTATAACAGGCGAATGCAACAATATATATAGCTTAGAATAATATTTTCAAAAGCATTTGAATTTTTTTTTTTAATAATAAATATGGTCAGCCGTATCATACATACATAATCACATATAAAGTCTGCATGTATAAATTATAGTTACAAATGCAAATGATATGCAGACCATATGTTAACATATATATAAATTTTTTCCAAACTAGCAAGGTATAAACATATATACCTTACCAAAACATGCACGGCTGAGCTCCAGTAGTGGAGGAAAAACACGGTCATGTGAGAAAAAGTGGTGGAGCTGACAGGAGGGGAGGCACGGCAAATGGCAGAGGCATGAAAGGAGGAGGCCATTGGTCACAAAACTTCGGCAAGGGATATGTTCGGCAAGGAAGATGTTCAACGATTGGCTAGGCGGAGGCGGATGGTAGAGGAGCTGCATGGGCGGAGCAGGGAGTGGCGGCAGCGGCATGAACATGGGGAGGGTCGGATCCGAGCATGGGGTAGCAAAAGTGGTGAGAGGCGGAGACGGTGTGTCGGAGCTTGGGCGTGGTGATGGGTGGCGGTGTGTCGGAGCTTGGCGTGGAGGAAGGCGGAAGAGTGCGTGAGTAGTTGGAACTAGAAATACTTGTATAATTATTATTCTTCAATGTGACAGAGAGCTAGGATGCAAACAAATGAATTGAACCAGAGGGAAGAAATGAACTGATAGCCTCAAAGAAATGAACGTACAAGAATATAATTTGAATAGCACAAAAATTTGAAAAGGTGGAAAGGTAAGGGTCAAAACTGAAAATATTAATGACTGGTGTCCATTGATTTTCACGGAGGTAACGAATTGACACAGATAATTAATTAAATAGGCTCCAAATCGGTAACGATAGGGTAGGTGTTTCGCTAAGTGCAACGTACACAGGACTTCAAATTTGACAACCAAATATACCGTAAAGATCAGCACGACGAGACGATCAAAACGGTATACAGATGTTAGCGGTACGATTGAATTATAAAAATTTCAAATTTTATACTACGGAAAATGCTTAAAAATCGCAGAAAAATAAGATCGACGGAGCCAAAGATGTCCGAATTTGGAAAAACAACAAACTGACAACTTGCTCAAAAGATGTTTTAGAATTTTCTATAAAAAAAAATTCGGTTTTTAAAACGTTTTATTTTCATTGCTTTTTAACTGATTAAATTGAAGTAAATTTACGCGTGAAATAAACTTTCGTATTTTCGGACGAAAATTTACCAATTGCTATGTTTAACTAGACGCATTTCAAATATCAAATTTATATTTCAAAATTTTATCGTTTAAAATTTCACAAAATTTTAATTAAATACGTTACTAAAACCGTTAAAATTTACGGGTCGTTACATTCTCCCCCACTCAAAACTTTTCGTCCTCGAAAAGGAAGGTAGTAGGAGAATAGAAACAACCAAAAGGGAATAAACTTGAATTACATTATGAACAATTTATTTAAACCATATAAATTTTAATTTAAATAAATTTATATACAACAATTTGTTTTTAATTTCACATTTTCATTAAATTGATTTGATTTCACATTTATTAACGTTAGTTACAAAAGTTTCTTTCAAAACGGAATTCAATTTAAATTCAATTAATTTAAGATACTCTCTTCAGTTGATTTAATTCAATTTATTAACTTTCAAAATAATTTTTTATTTTATTTACATTAACCCCATCTATTATCCAATTAACGTATTATTCTATTTTTCTCCATAAACATTTTATAATTAGAATTTAAGTGAATAACATTTATTATACGCACTCACATTTATTTTTAAAGAAAATTTATGTTATATATTACCAAATTTCTTAAATTAACAATTTCAATGATCATAAATAGTAATTTATTATAATCATACTCTATTCGACAAATTTAATTCTTTTTAATTTCAAATTATTATTAAATTTATTCTACTCGATATATTTTATCACATATATTATGTATATTTACATTTATTATGACTACTCAAATTTATTTAAAAATTCCTTGATATCATTTTCTACTGTATAATATTCAATTACATAGTTAACTTTTGAAAATTTATGGTAAGTTATATATAATGCAATTGAGTACTGTCCAAATAAAATTTTCAATTCACTTAACTCAAGTTTACATATTAATTTAAAATTTTGGTTTTATTTATCATTAAAATCATCCTTTACCCAAATTTTAAGAATTAAATTTCCGACTAACTTCAAACAATATATATATATATATATATATATATATACACATTCAATATATCACATCAAATCAATAATCGTATACCCATATATATAAATCAAGTCATAATCTGGAAATTCAAATCTATTTAAAAAATTTTCCCAAATCAAAGTGTAGCAAGGCTACGAATAAGTCTCTTCGCTTCGAAACTCGAAAATGAATGTCGATGATGCGGCCATCATCACCGGAATTATTTTCCAATGACAAAGAGAAGAGCACTGATTCAACGTTTTAACTCTTTGAAATGATTTAAATTTGAAAATATTATAAAACTATACACTTTAAACTTTCAAATCAAAGTTTGAAATCACCGAAAATTTAAATTCTCAAATTTAGTTTAAATCCATTTAAATTTCTAAATCAATTTTATAAATTCATTTATTTATAATATCCAATAGTCAATGGTTTACAAACAATAAATGACAGTCAAATATTATTACAGGCAACAATTTCCTTAGCAATTTAATTTCAGAAAAAATTTACACTAATATATAGTATAATCATAAAAAAACTATTTAATTTACCCAATTTGAAAATTTTGTGTCAGTTTGCTCTGCTGAAGTGTTTTAGAAATCCTATCGATAGCGTTGATCAGACGAATCGATCGGAAACCCAAATCAACATCAATAACTCAAACAACACAGAATATATTAAACATTTAAATATTAATTTACAAACACAATTCCTCGCTCGACGATACAATAATGAATTTCAAAATAAGAATAGAGATTCAAATTTAATGGAAATCAAATCAAAGAGAAATTTGATTCAATAATAAGTTCGAAACAGAAGATAAGATAATTCAATTAACAGAATCGGGAGATTGATAAGCTTATTTAATTCATGGCCAACCTTAACCGGGTCGACCGTGGCTTCAAAAATAAGAACGATGTAGAATTCTGAGGTAAATCAACATTCGATCTTAAGAGATAGAATTCAAGTATAGCAGGAGATAGATAGCATCGTAAACCAAGGATACAGAAATCTCCGGTAAATCGATACCTATTGTAAAGGAGTTTCACCCCTTTACAAATCATTCGAAGATTGGCAAGACCGCCGATTCATCATAAAGATCATTCGAAGTGTAGTTATGGAATATTCCAGAATGAAAGAAGACGAATAGTGAGGGACACGAATGAATTTCGGAACTGAGGGAACGTTCCAAAATCCAAAGGAATTGAGTCAAAAAGAAGAGATTGAAACTCGAGTGGGAGTGACTCTGTAAATACATTTACCATATATGCTAAGTTTTGCCTAGAGCTACCAAAAGCTCTGATACCAACTGTAACGACCCGCTATTTTGGACTATTCGCATCCGCACACGTCGGACTTGAATAATTCAAAATACCGAATTGTTAATTTAAAATTTGACAAAAATCAGATATACGGTAAATAAATAATCACAGAATCACAGACAAAAAGTAATATGCAGCGGAAGTAAAAGAGATAGTAGTTCATGAAGCTACTATATAAATATATAAGATACATCAGAGTTAAATAAGTTACAACAGAAGTCTCGAATACAACAGTCAAATATAAGAATCAGAATACATCACTGGAATGATCGAATATCTGAAAGCTGGATAGATAGCTGGATCTTCAAACAAAGCTCCAACTCCAAAGATGAGCCTCAAAAGCTGAACCACTCAGTCTGACCCGAGCGTAAAGCAAAACACAAAACACTCGAGTCGGGATTAATATTCTTATATCAATAAATCCAACTCAAGTGAAATAGCAATCGAAATACAAGTAACTCAAAGGATGTTGGAATCACCATCCTCTAAGGATCCGTTAAACTATCTACTATGTAGTAGTATACGCTAAATAGATAATGTCTATCAGTAATATAAAGTATCAAAATAGTGTTAAGGCGTTACCATTATCCCCCTTAACACATTTTATATAGATGTCATAGTCTATACAGCACTGTAAACTCCACCGTAAACTGGTGGGATATCAGGGAGTACTCCATAGGTATAACACAAAACAAAGTCGTAGTGGTCGCGTATACCGGGATACAAGTATGACAAGGCACATGAGGCAATACCCAAGGTAGTGAAACTACCGTTCGCCTGATCCGGACTGGTGAGAACGCATCGCCACAGCGATCGCAACACCGCGAAACAACACTCCTGAAATTCCGAGGGTGCACCAATCAATCACAAGTAATGAGTAGTAGTTACGAAGAAGTGTGTTCGCTCGAGGTGGCTAACCCCATTTGGTCCGGCACGGCTCCTGATTTTAGTCATTTCCAATTTGACACAAGTGTCAAGGCTATCCATTATCGTTCTCTTTCTTCAGTCATCACGTACATCATTCCAACCACTTCATTCTGGATCATCACTCCGCGTATAGTTATTAAATTGGTTTTCGGTTTAGATAGAGAGTATATCCATAACCGATTCCGGTCTCTTTAATAACTTTCGTAATTATTACACCGATTGGTCGTTTAATAAATATCAAAACCAAATCAAATCCAATTTCAATTAGAATTTATAAATCAACATTTCATTTGTCTTTCAAAATCAATTTCCAAAAATCTATGTTTCAAAACACTTCCAAATTATCATTTCAAGGTCTTACAATTCAGTTTCAATTTTATTTAAACCATTCCAATATTGATTCAAGTTCATATATAAGTTTTATTCCGAAAATCATTTAAATGATTAAATTCAACATTCAAACTAATTTAAATTCATTTATCGACTTCATTCATTAAGTTACTTTATTATTCAAAACAATTTACTTGATTCCCGATTCATTAAGTCAATTACTTAAGTTCATCTTCATTTTATCAAAACTTCAAATTAACTAAATTTGATTTGTCAAATCAATTCTCAAAATTACAAGTCTTACATTAATTTCAATAAATCACATTTAATAATATAAGTTTCACATGTTCGAGAAGTTCAATTTCACTTTTTACTTATTTAAATATTTTTCCAAACTTCATAAATAAAGCAACTCCATTTCATTTGTTAACGAAGATCAAATTCACTTAAACGAAAGTTCGATTTCCTCTTATCAAAGAATTCAAATTTTTATTCAATTATCAAATAATTAAATCTCATTCAACTATTAAATAGTTTCAATCTTAATTATTAATAATTTCAAAACTTAATAATTACAAACTTGATTATAAATTCAAACTTAATTATTAATTCATTTCCACTTAATTATGAATTCAAACTTAATTATCAAATCATTATAAATTCAACTTAATAATTTCAAACTTAATTATAATTTCAAACTCAATTATTAAATGATTTCAAACTTAATAATTTCAAAATTCAGTTATTAATAATTCCAAATTATTTATTAATAATCCCAAATTTAATTATTAAATAATTAAATTCCAAACAACGTGGTTTCATCTATTACTACGTTAACATTTGTTTCAGATTTCAATCTTTACATTTTTTTTTAAAAAAAAAAAATCAAATTCCAACTTCATTTCATAACTTATTCTTTGTTCGAATAAACTCATTATTTTATTTTTAAATCAAATTATTGACCAATCGGATTTCATTTAATTCTCTATCCTATGTCAAGTTCATTTTGGGTATTTATCATTTCAACCCGATTCCAATTCCAAATCAAAACATAACAAAGGGAACTTGCAGTGTGATAACTGGGATGGTGTCAAAGTAAATAAATGAGCAATAACAATCAAACACAATTCAATAATCAATCCAAATAATCCCGAAATTATCGTATTAATTCGCATTGTTATTTGTGCGAATTAATATAATTATCTCTAGAATCTACACTATCATTTCGTGTAGATTAAAGATTATTACATTTTGGTTTTTCCACTTGTCGTTCAATTTCAATTCTACACAATTTATTCAATATACGTTCAAGGTTCAAAGTGTAATTTATCAAATTCTACGAGTCAATTAACTTAACAATTTCGAGGGGTCATATTATTCAAATTAACTAATCAAATTCAACACATATGTCGATTCAAAATTTATAACTATCCTATGTCAAATTCAATTGCATACTATTCATCATTTTTTTACATTTCAATTTAACATCCAATAAAAACAACAAACAATCAATCAATTTCAACCAAACTGTATTATCATCGCATAATAATTAACAGATAATGGTGTCAGATGTCATAGGTGAACAGATACAGGTAATAACAGTGTACATAACTAACAACAGGTATATTTCAATTGTTGTTTCAATTGAAATCAAATTTAATAAATAAAAGAATATTAATCGTGAGTGATTGCTCACCTTCCGAGACTAGAGAAAATAGGAGATGGCACGGATACGCACACTGATACGGACACTGAAATTGAGTTACAAATCCAAGCATGAATCTCATAGCAAAGTAAGATTGGCACGAATCGACGAGCAAAACTGTTAAATAGGAATTGCCGAAATCAAATCAAAACATTCAACATAGCAACAATTACAAAACATGTCCTGCGTCAAAGTTTAACAATAAAATTCTATGTGCTACCGTGATCGAAATGGTCAGAAATTTGGTATGAATAAAGATCAAAACTCGTATTTCAAAACTGCAAAGAATCACTTGATTTGGACAAGAGACCAAAAAGTCACGATGTCACAAACATAGACTCAGGCCATGTTGCGACTGTCAAATGATTAGGTCTGAAAATCCCTCTGGGTCTGACTTTCAGATAAGAACCAGAGGACTGAAACACCTCGTATGAAGCTAAAATTTCATATACAGAAAGTAGAAAACTTAATCATTTAAACAAAAAAAGAAGCACTGTATTCCGACGTAAGACGAAGAAGATACTATGCGTCAAACATGAACTCAGGTCGTGTTTGCAACAGTGTAAAATAATTCTAAGTACAAAAGAATATCTGCCTGGGTCTAACTTCCAGATCCTCGACCACTAATCAAACGATGTCGGATTTCGCTGGAATTTGACATGTATAAACTAGGTAACTTCAACTTCTTTTTAAAAATATAATCAACCCATTCCGATAAAACATGAGTGAGATATGATATCGTGAACATGAGGTCTAACTACTGTTCAGAAAAAAATAAACATGCAAACCTATTCAAATACACAACCTATATTTTAAAACTACATACATTTCAAATCATTGTTTTAAACAAAACATATATATTAAAAGTCGATAATAAAGTTAAACACAAATAGCTTAAAGTCAAAATAACTTATATTTCCAAAACAACCCTTTAACAGGATTTGTAAAGCAAACTAAAGCTCGAACATATTACATATTTTATAAAACAAACCAAAGGGACACTTCTTCACAACCTCCATAATATAAAACACGTACAGATCACCTTCAAAAAAAAACAACTATCACTAATACTTACAGAAACCCTACAAAAATATATATCTAGTCCATATTGTTTAAATCAACCATTACGGTACATATTGAATAAATATTCTTCATGCTTTCCTATTTTTATAACAGGCGAATGCAACAATATATATAGCTTAGAATAATATTTTCAAAAGCATTTGAATTTTTTTTTTTTTAATAATAAATATGGTCAGCCGTATCATACATACATAATCACATATAAAGTCTGCATGTATAAATTATAGTTACAAATGCAAATGATATGCAGACCATATGTTAACATATATATAAATTTTTTCCAAACTAGCAAGGTATAAACATATATACCTTACCAAAACATGCACGGCTGAGCTCCAGTAGTGGAGGAAAAACACGGTCATGTGAGAAAAAGTGGTGGAGCTGACAGGAGGGGAGGCACGGCAAATGGCAGAGGCATGAAAGGAGGAGGCCATTGGTCACAAAACTTCGGCAAGGGATATGTTCGGCAAGGAAGATGTTCAACGATTGGCTAGGCGGAGGCGGATGGTAGAGGAGCTGCATGGGCGGAGCAGGGAGTGGCGGCAGCGGCATGAACATGGGGAGGGTCGGATCGGAGCATGGGGTAGCAAAAGTGTTGAGAGGCGGAGACGGTGTGTCGGAGCTTGGGCGTGGTGATGGGTGGCGGTGTGTCGGAGCTTGGCGTGGAGGAAGGCGGAAGAGTGCGTGAGTAGTTGGAACTAGAAATACTTGTATAATTATTATTCTTCAATGTGACAGAGAGCTAGGATGCAAACAAATGAATTGAACCAGAGGGAAGAAATGAACTGATAGCCTCAAAGAAATGAACGTACAAGAATATAATTTGAATAGCACAAAAATTTGAAAAGGTGGAATGGTAAGGGTCAAAACTGAAAATATTAATGACTGGTGTCCATTGATTTTCACGGAGGTAACGAATTGACACAGATAATTAATTAAATAGGCTCCAAATCGGTAACGATAGGGTAGGTGTTTCGCTAAGTGCAACGTACACAGGACTTCAAATTTGACAACCAAATATACCGTAAAGATCAGCACGACGAGACGATCAAAACGGTATACAGATGTTAGCGGTACGATTGAATTATAAAAATTTCAAATTTTATACTACGGAAAATGCATAAAAATCGCAGAAAAATAAGATCGACGGAGCCAAAGATGTCCGAATTTGGAAAAACAACAAACTGACAACTTGCTCAAAAGATGTTTTAGAATTTTTCTATAAAAAAAATTCGGTTTTGAAAACGTTTTATTTTCATTGCTTTTTAACTGATTAAATTGAAGTAAATTTACGCGTGAAATAAACTTTCGTATTTTCGGACGAAAATTTACCAGTTGCTATGTTTAACTAGACGCATTTCAAATATCAAATTTATATTTCAAAATTTTATCGTTTAAAATTTCACAAAATTTTAATTAAATACGTTACTAAAACCGTTAAAATTTACGGGTCGTTACATTCTCCCTCACTCAAAACTTTTCGTCCTCGAAAAGGGAGGTAGTAGGAGAATAGAAACAACCAAAAGGGAATAAACTTGAATTACATTATGAACAATTTATTTAAACCATATAAATTTTAATTTAAATAAATTTATATACAACAATTTGTTTTTAATTTCACATTTTCATTAAATTGATTTGATTTCACATTTATTAACGTTAGTTACAAAAGTTTCTTTCAAAACGGAATTCAATTTAAATTCAATTAATTCAAGATACTCTCTTCAGTTGATTTAATTCAATTTATTAACTTTCAAAATAAATTTTTATTTTATTTACATTAACCCCATCTATTATCCAATTAACGTATTATTCTATTTTTCTCCACAAACATTTTATAATTAGAATTTAAGTGAATAACATTTATTATACGCACTCACATTTATTTTTAAAGAAAATTTATGTTATATATTACCAAATTTCTTAAATTAACAATTTCAAAGATCATAAATAGTAATTTATTATAATCATACTCTATTCGACAAATTTAATTCTTTTTAATTTCAAATTATTATTAAATTTATTCTACTCGATATATTTTATCACATATATTATGTATATTTACATTTATTATGACTACTCAAATTTATTTAAAAATTCCTTGATATCATTTTCTACTGTATAATATTCAATTACATAGTTAACTTTTGAAAATTTATGGTAAGTTATATATAATGCAATTGAGTACTGTCCAAATAAAATTTTCAATTCACTTAACTCAAGTTTACATATTAATTCAAAATTTTGGTTTTATTTATCATTAAAATCATCCTTTACCCAAATTTTAAGAATTAAATTTCCGACTAACTTCAAACAATATATATATATATATATATATATACACATTCAATATATCACATCAAATCAATAATCGTATACCCATATATATAAATCAAGTCATAATCTAGAAATTCAAATCTATTTAAATTTTTTTCCCAAATCAAAGTGTAGCAAGGCTACGAATAAGTCTCTCCGCTTCGAAACTCGAAAATGAATGTCGATGATGCGGCCATCATCACCGGAATTATTTTCCAATGACAAAGAGAAGAGCACTGATTCAACGTTTTAACTCTTTGAAATGATTTAAATTTGAAAATATTATAAAACTATACACTTTAAACTTTCAAATCAAAGTTTGAAATCACCGAAAATTTAAATTCTCAAATTTAGTTTAAATCCATTTAAATTTCTAAATCAATTTTATAAATTCATTTATTTATAATATCCAATAGTCAATGGTTTACAAACAATAAATGACAGTCAAATATTATTACAGGCAACAATTTCCTTAGCAATTTAATTTCAGAAAAATTTACACTAATATATAGTATAATCATAAAAAAACTATTTAATTTACCCAATTTGAAAATTTTGTGTCAGTTTGCTCTGCTGAAGTGTTTTAGAAATCCTATCGATAGCGTTGATCGGAGGAATCGATCGGAAACCCAAATCAACATCAATAACTCAAACAACACAGAATATATTAAACATTTAAATATTAATTTACAAACACAATTCCTCGCTCGACGATACAATAATGAATTTCAAAATAAGTATAGAGATTCAAATTTAATGGAAATCAAATCAAAGAGAAATTTGATTCAATAATAAGTTCGAAACAGAAGATAAGATAATTCAATTAACAGAATCGGGAGATTGATAAGCTTATTTAATTCATGGCCAACCTTAACCGGGTCGACCGTGGCTTCAAAAATAAGAACGATGTAGAATTCTGAGGTAAATCAACATTCGATCTTAAGAGATAGAATTCAAGTATAACAGGAGATAGATAGCATCGTAAACCAAGGATACAGAAATCTTCGGTAAATCGATACCTATTGTAAAGGAGTTTCACCCCTTTACAAATCATTCGAAGATTGGCAAGACCGCCGATTCATCATAAAGATCATTCGAAGTGTAGTTATGGAATATTCCAGAATGAAAGAAGACGAATAGTGAGGGACACGAATGAATTTCGGAACTGAGGGAACGTTCCAAAATCCAAAGGAATTGAGTCAAAAAGAAGAGATTGAAACTCGAGTGGGAGTGACTCTGTAAATACATTTACCATATATGCTAAGTTTTGCCTAGAGCTACCAAAAGCTCTGATACCAACTGTAACGACCCGCTATTTTCGACTATTCGTATCCGCACACGTCGGACTTGAATAATTCAAAATACCGAATTGTTAATTTAAAATTTGACAAAAATCAGATATACGGTAAATAAATAATCACAGACAAAAAGTAATATGCAGCGGAAGTAAAAGAGATAGTAGTTCATGAAGCTACGATATAAATATATAAGATACATCAGAGTTAAATAAGTTACAACAGAAGTCTCGAATACAACAGTCAAATATAAGAATCAGAATACATCACTGGAATGATCGAATATCTGAAAGCTGGATAGATAGCTGGATCTTCAAGCAAAGCTCCAACTCCAAAGATGAGCCTCAAAAGCTGAACCACTCAGTCTGACCCCAGTGTAAAGCAAAACACAAAACACTCGAGTCGGGATTAATATTCTTATATCAATAAATCCAACTCAAGTGAAATAGCAATCGAAATACAAGTAACTCAAAGGATGTTGGAATCACCATCCTCTAAGGATCCGTTAAACTATCTACTATGTAGTAGTATACGCTAAATAGATAATGTCTATCAGTAATATATAGTATCAAAATAGTTTTAAGGCGTTACCATTATCCCCCTTAACACATTTTATATAGATGTCATAGTCTATACAGCACTGTAAACTCCACCGTAAACTGGTGGGATATCAGGGAGTACTCCATAGGTATAACACAAAACAAAGTCGTAGTGGTCGCGTATACCGGGATACAAGTATGACAAGGCACATGAGGCAATACCCAAGGTAGTGAAACTACCGTTCGCATGATCCGGACTGGTGAGAACGCATCGCCGCAGCGATCACAACACCGCGAAACAACACTCCTGAAATTCCGAGGGTGCACCAATCAATCAAAAGTAATGAGTAGTAGTTACGAAGAAGTGTGTTCGCTCGAGGTGGCTAACCCCATTTGGTCCGGCACGGCTCCTGATTTTAGTCATTTCCAATTTGACACAAGTGTCAAGGCTATCCATTATCATTCTCTTTCTTCAGTCATCACGTACATCATTCCAACCACTTCATTCTGGATCATCACTCCGCGTATAGTTATTAAAGTGGTTTTCGGTTTAGATAGAGAGTATATCCATAACCGATTCCGATCTCTTTAATAACTTTCGTAATTATTACACCGATTGGTCGTTTAATAAATATCAAAACCAAATCAAATCCAATTTCAATTAGAATTTATAAATCAACATTTCATTTGTCTTTCAAAATCAATTTCCAAAAATCTATGTTTCAAAACACTTCCAAATTACATTTCAAGGTCTTACAATTCAGTTTCAATTTTATTTAAACCATTCCAATATTGATTCAAGTTCATATATAAGTTTTATTCCGAAAATCATTTAAATGATTAAATTCAACATTCAAACTAATTTAAATTCATTTATCGACTTCATTCATTAAGTTATTTATTATTCAAAACAATTTACTTGATTCCCGATTCATTAAGTCAATTACTTAAGTTCATCTTCATTTTATCAAAACTTCAAATTAACTAAATTTGATTTGTCAAATCAATTCTCAAAATTACAAGTCTTACATTAATTTCAATAAATCACATTTAATAATATAAGTTTCACATGTTCGAGAAGTTCAATTTCACTTTTTACTTATTTAAATATTTTTCCAAACTTCATAAATAAAGCAACTCCATTTCATTTGTTAACGAAGATCAAATTCACTTAAACGAAAGTTCGATTTCCTCTTATCAAAGAATTCAAATTTTTATTCAATTATCAAATAATTAAATCTCATTCAACTATTAAATAGTTTCAATCTTAATTATTAATAATTTCAAAACTTAATAATTACAAACTTGATTATAAATTCAAACTTAATTATTAATTCATTTCCACTTAATTATGAATTCAAACTTAATTATCAAATCATTATAAATTCAACTTAATAATTTCAAACTTAATTATAATTTCAAACTCAATTATTAAATGATTTCAAACTTAATAATTTCAAAATTCAGTTATTACTAATTCCAAATTATTTATTAATAATCCCAAATCTAATTATTAAATAATTAAATTCCAAACAACGTGGTTTCATCTATTACTACGTTAACATTTGTTTCAGATTTCAATCTTTACATTTTTTATTTTTTTAAAAATTCAAATTCCAACTTCATTTCATAACTTATTCTTTGTTCGAATAAACTCATTATTTTATTTTTAAATCAAATTATTGACCAATCAGATTTTATTTAATTCTCTATCCTATGTCAAGTTCATTTTGGGTATTTATCATTTCAACCCGATTCCAATTCCAAATCAAAACATAACAAAGGAAACTTGCAGTGTGATAACTGGGATGGTGTCAAAGTAAATAAATGAGCAATAACAATCAAACACAATTCAATAATCAATCCAAATAATCCCGAAATGATCGTATTAATTCGCATTGTTATTTGTGCGAATTAATATAATTATCTCTAGAATCTACACTATCATTTCGTGTAAATTAAAGATTATTACATTTTGGTTTTTCCACTTGTCGTTCAATTTCAATTCTACACAATTTATTCAATATACGTTCAAGGTTCAAAGTGTAATTTATCAAATTCTACGAGTCAATTAACTTAACAATTTCGAGGGGTCATATTATTCAAATTAACTAATCAAATTCAACACGTATGTCGATTCAAAATTTATAACTATCCTATGTCAAATTCAATTGCATACTATTCATCATTTTTTTACATTTCAATTTAACATCCAATAAAAACAACAAACAATCAATCAATTTCAACCAAACTGTATTATCATCGCATAATAATTAACAGATAATGGTGTCAGATGTCATAGGTGAACAGATACAGGTAATAACAGTGTACATAACTAACAACAGGTATATTTCAATTGTTGTTTCAATTGAAATCAAATTTAAGAAATAAAAGAATATTAATCGTGAGTGATTGCTCACCTTCCGAGGCTAGAGAAAATAGGAGATGGCACGGATACGCACACTGATACGGACATTGAAATTGAGTTACAAATCCAAGCATGAATCTCATAGCAAAGTAAGATTGGCACGAATCGACGAGCAAAACTGTTAAATAGGAATTGCCGAAATCAAATCAAAACATTCAACATAGCAACAATTACAAAACATGTCCTGCGTCAAAGTTTAACAATAAAATTCTATGTGCTACCGTGATCGAAATGGTCAGAAATTTGGTATGAATAAAGATCAAAACTCGTATTTCAAAACTGCAAAGAATCACTTGATTTGGACAAGAGACCAAAAAGTCACGATGTCACAAACATAGACTCAGGCCATGTTGCGACTGTCAAATGATTAGGTCTGAAAACCCCTCTGGGTCTGACTTTCAGATAAGAACCAGAGGACTGAAACACCTCGTATGAAGCTAAAATTTCATATACAGAAAGTAGAAAACTTAATCATTTAAACAAAAAAAGAATCACTGTATTCCGACGTAAGACGAAGAAGATACTATGCGTCAAACATGAACTCAGGTCGTGTTTGCAACAGTGTAAAATAATTCTAAGTACAAAAGAATATCTGCCTGGGTCTAACTTCCAGATCCTCGACCACTAATCAAACGATGTCGGATTTCGCTGGAATTTGACATGTATAAACTAGGTAATTTCAACTTCTTTTTAAAAATATAATCAACCCATTCCGATAAAACATGAGTGAGATATGATATCGTGAACATGAGGTCTAACTACTGTTCAGAAAAAAATAAACATGCAAACCTATTCAAATACACAACCTATATTTTAAAACTACATACATTTCAAATCATTGTTTTAAACAAAACATATATATTAAAAGTCGATAATAAAGTTAAACACAAATAGCTTAAAGTCAAAGTAACTTATATCTCCAAAACAACCCTTTAACAGGATTTGTAAAGCAAACTAAAGCTCGAACATATTACATATTTTATAAAACAAACCAAAGGGACACTTCTTCACAACCTCCGTAATATAAAACACGTACAGATCACCTTCAAAAAAAAAAACTATCACTAATACTTACAGAAACCCTACAAAAATATATATCTAGTCCATATTGTTTAAATCAACCATTACGGTACATATTGAATAAATATTCTTCATGCTTTCCTATTTTTATAACAGGCAAATGCAACAATATATATAGCTTAGAATAATATTTTCAAAAGCATTTGAATTTTTTTTTTTTAATAATAAATATGGTCAGCCGTATCATACATACATAATCACATATAAAGTCTGCATGTATAAATTATAGTTACAAATGCAAATGATATGCAGACCATATGTTAACATATATATAAATTTTTTCCAAACTAGCAAGGTATAAACATATATACCTTACCAAAACATGCACGGCTGAGCTCCAGTAGTGGAGGAAAAACACGGTCATGTGAGAAAAAGTGGTGGAGCTGACAGGAGGGGAGGCACGGCAAATGGCAGAGGCATGAAAGGAGGAGGCCATTGGTCACAAAACTTCGGCAAGGGATATGTTCGGCAAGGAAGATGTTCAACGATTGGCTAGGCGGAGGCGGATGGTAGAGGAGCTGCATGGGCGGAGCAGGGAGTGGCGGCAGCGGCATGAACATGGGGAGGGTCGGATCGGAGCATGGGGTAGCAAAAGTGTTGAGAGGCGGAGACGGTGTGTCGGAGCTTGGGCGTGGTGATGGGTGGCGGTGTGTCGGAGCTTGGCGTGGAGGAAGGCGGAAGAGTGCGTGAGTAGTTGGAACTAGAAATACTTGTATAATTATTATTCTTCAATGTGACAGAGAGCTAGGATGCAAACAAATGAATTGAACTAGAGGGAAGAAATGAACTGATAGCCTCAAAGAAATGAACGTACAAGAATATAATTTGAATAGCACAAAAATTTGAAAAGGTGGAATGGTAAGGGTCAAAACTGAAAATATTAATGACTGGTGTCCATTGATTTTCACGGAGGTAACGAATTGACACAGATAATTAATTAAATAGGCTCCAAATCGGTAACGATAGGGTAGGTGTTTCGCTAAGTGCAACGTACACAGGACTTCAAATTTGACAACCAAATATACCGTAAAGATCAGCACGACGAGACGATCAAAACGGTATACAGATGTTAGCGGTACGATTGAATTATAAAAATTTCAAATTTTATACTACGGAAAATGCATAAAAATCGCAGAAAAATAAGATCGACGGAGCCAAAGATGTCCGAATTTGGAAAAACAACAAACTGACAACTTGCTCAAAAGATGTTTTAGAATTTTTCTATAAAAAAAATTCGGTTTTGAAAACGTTTTATTTTCATTGCTTTTTAACTGATTAAATTGAAGTAAATTTACGCGTGAAATAAACTTTCGTATTTTCGGACGAAAATTTACCAGTTGCTATGTTTAACTAGACGCATTTCAAATATCAAATTTATATTTCAAAATTTTATCGTTTAAAATTTCACAAAATTTTAATTAAATACGTTACTAAAACCGTTAAAATTTACGGGTCGTTACACTTATCATAGTCAAACATGCTTGATACGCGAATTTCTTTGATATTATTACTATAAGTGAAAAGTGGAGAAAACATTTCGAAAGTAAAATATAAATCTTAGCCAGCATAGGTACCATTATAGTATGCCTACTATAGCTACCATATTAGATGGCAGGTTCTACAACTAAAACTGTACATGGCTCGTATTGTTTCTTTGGATCTCCAACAAATGGTCAGGCCAAGGAACTTCCCATTGCCACATGGGTACGCTTCTAGAAGGATGCCCCGAGAACCAAACCGGATCTCTGTCAACACAAGGCCGGGTTACCCCTTAACTGGGTAACTACCGACATGAGTATGCCATCCCCCGGTCGTAACCGACCTTTCCCGAGCGCTCGATACCAACAACCACAAAGAAATAAATTCGTAGTAACCACATAGGCTAAATATCTGGGCTCCATACCATGATACCACCTCTATCCAGAAGGAAATGTACATACCCTCAGGGGGCGTGATCCCCAAATAACCTTGCTGCATCTTTCCTGTTTCGACCATTACCGGGTTGTGAGGTTGGAGCAAGTCTCGTTCACAAAGCTACGCTTTTCACAAAACCATGCTTTGATCAACAAATGATCAACAACACTCAGCATGCCACATTACCAAATTGGGAGTATATCGCTGATAACCTTCAACTACATAACCTCCAAGCTCGTACGTATCAGAGAAAGGTGTTTAGCTAAGAGAATAAATTCTCCGCCACCAACAGAAATGTATTTGAAAGAAATCTGCTTTATATCTCAAATTATAATGTCAGACATACAATCCATACCAGTCTGTTCTGGGTTCGAACAGAACTAAAGGCACTTCCGAAGAAGCCCTTGCAATTCGGGTATTCACAATCCCGATCGGACTTCCCATCACTTAGGGAATCTCTATACCGGCGCGACTCAGTGCAGAGACAATCGATAGGTCATCCTATCGCTCTCGCAAATACCCGGTCTTCATCACCGGTCTTCAAATGCTATCCATATTCGTCGTATCCCTATTCGGAATGGGTTATATGACACCAGGGTCCTTCCCCGACTAAACCAAATAACGAGTGAAATATTATAAATCATATGGATATTGGGGACTCAGTTAAATCATAGCTTAAAGCCAAAATCTTTCATTCGAATGTTTAAACGAATTTCCATTTACAATCTTTTAAAAAGATTCATTCCAAAAACCTTCAATGGTTTAAACAATTTCCACACTTTTAATCTTTTAAACAAAAAGATTCAATTCCTAAAGTTCACCCCGTTTACAAAGATCTATTTACGGATTTCATTTCAATTGGATTAACTCGTTAAATCTTTAAATCAAGATTTAACTTACAGCTTTCAAAACTCGTTTTCAAAGATTCATTCATAGCCTTTCAAAACATTTTATTTCTATTTCAAACTTGAAATCTTTTAACACAATTTAGAAATCCTTTCTTTAAATGAAAGCTAGTATTATTTGAAAATAAGTAGTTTTCGTTTCGGAAATATCCGATCTCTTTTATACAAGTTAAAATCTTTAGGTTAGTTCAAATTTCCAAAAACAATACTTTAAAAAAATTGGTTTAAAGCCCGTATAAACTTGTATAATTCTTTTTTTTCATAAATACCAATATAGGATTCAAGTTCAGATATTGAATTCCAGTTTAAATCAAATTATTCAAATTTCTAATCTTTATTAAGTTATTCGAAATACCTTACAATTTTTAAAACAACTTTTCAAAAGCTCTTCGCTTTAAACCCAATCCATTTCCAACCCATTTGAATTTAAAATTCAAATTTTAAAACTATTTTCAAAAATCTGTGACTTAACCGATTTCCTCGTGAAATCCATATTCGTGTGTGTATAAGTGTGATCCAGTGGTTTAACGCAATAGTGTAACATTATTCAATCATCACAGATTCAAGCACACCAAAAATCGATAAGCGGTACATCTCTATAACGTTTATTTTCCATACATAGATTTACAGATATTCATCACAAATAAAAAAAGATTACATTCATCACAGCTTGAATTAAAATAATTCAAAATCACAAAGCATCACACAGTAGAGAATATCAAATAATTCACGGCATTTAATAGAATATAGTCATCCATAAGTAAACCAATTAATATATCTAATTAATCTGATCCAGCATCATTTACCTATGAATAATTTCTAGTCATGGTTAAATAAAAAATCAATTAATTACAAAACATTTAATTAATTATCCTTTAATTAATCATAATAAGTAACTATCTCTAATTACTTTCATTGAGTAATTAACAATTTACAATTCATTATCTTGATTAATTAACCTCATTAATTTTTGAAATTAATCACATTAATTAATACTTAAAAATTCTTAGTTAATTATCTTCATTAACTAATAACATTTCTTTAATTACTTTCTTAAGAAATTATCTTGGATTAAATCATTATTTATCATTTCTAATGATAAATTAATCTAAATTATTTATTTATAAATTAAATAAATCATTCTTTAATTACCTTAATAATTAAATCATTTCATTACCTTAATTATCTCTGGGATAATTCATTTCTTCATTAATGATTTAATTATCATTAATATGTGTATTTAAAACATCACACTTTTAAATTTACATTTAAATTCCATTGTAAATTTAAGATTTAAAATGATTAACCATTTAAACATTAACCAAATTTTAAAATTAATTTATAAACCTTTTTAAACAAATGTAGAAAAACATTTATCACTTATGTAAGAAATTTATATGAGCTTTTAACCAAATTTCTTTTGAATTTAAAACATTCCAAATATACTTTATACCCTTCAAGTTGTTTAAGTATTTAAGTTTTATAAAACTTCCTTAAATTTTCAAACTAGGATACAAAAACTAATTTGTATCCATCTTTCAATTTCTGATTTTAAATTTTATTTAAAATCTAGGTTTAAACATTAAATTCTGTTTTTTAGAAGAAAAAAAATCAAACAGACAGGTTCTTCTTTTTATTAAAACCTGTAACAAAGCAACTACCAGAGCAAACCAAAATTTTGCTTCGAGTCAAAACATAAATCCCTTCGAGTTAACGCACGAGACAATCACGCGAAAAACCCTGTTCCACCCCAGACCAAACAAATACCCAGATACGAATGTCACGGGTGCCCGTGCACGTCACCGACCGTCTCCTCCAGCCGACGCCGCAACGTTGAACAAGTCGACGACTACTCCCAGGTCAACTCCCGATCACCCAAACTCCAACTTTGTCTCGAATTCGAAATCGAAGATTTCGACCTAAAACCTAGAAACACAACAGGTCCACCCCCCCAAACCTGAAAACATCTCGTGCACACGTCACCGACCACTAGAACTCATGAAATTCCAGCTATGACTTCGACTACCTCCCCTATTCCATCACTTAAAGTTGAATGCAACTCGATGCACTATGGAGGACGAACGAATCGAGATACCAACGCACATCCAAACTAGGTTTACGGAAAGAAATTGCTCGTCGCTGTTGCCACAGTGGCCTACCGTCGCTTCCACCATTTTTTCCACCATCCCCGATCAGTCCTACATCTCAAGGCAAGACCCCCTGCCTTTTGATCAACTTGATCGCCAGAGTGAACCCAAAACGTCAATTTCGGTTCAACTCGAACTGCTAGTCCTATACATCTCTAAAAATTGTGATTCCAGCTTTAAAAATCATGTTTTGGATTTTAGATTCAATTTATATTCCTGAATTCAGGAAACGAGATGATAGAAATTTCATGTATGTTTGAACCTGCTCGGTTGTTTTGATTTCCCAGAGCAAATTTAAAGTTATTTAACTTAATTTAATTTTTAAAACTTAACTTTATAATCAAGCAAACATGTCTTGTTTAGATTCTAGGTCATAACAACAAGTAGATCAAGCAGAGTTAAATTTTTAATCAAACCTGAGTTTGAAATTTTAAATACAGAGATGTATTATAGGATTATACAACATGCAGATATCCTATTCCACAAACACACAAAATTTTATCCATATATAAACACAAAAACATCATTATCTTCATACTAAAATCAAGCAATCCAGATACTTAAGTATTTTAAAGAAAAAAGTTAATCACCGTTGTTTTATAGAAATGAACATAGCGCTTTTATTTGGGAAGCTACAGGCTTGCTCTTCTTTAGATCTTCTTGTTTTTATTTGAGGAAGTTGTATAATGTTTTCAGTTTGTCAAATGATAATGCTTGTTTATATTTTTGATAAATGAAAATGAATTAGAGGATACAAATATATATAAGAAGTTTACAGTAAAATCTTGTTTGTACAATAGGTATGGTTGAAGATGATCTTGCATTGTGGGTTGACATGATATGTTATGGTGGCTAAGTAAATTTCTTTCGGATGATATGATATTTTATTGTGTGCTAGAGGTAATATATTGTTTGTACTTTGTAAATATATATATAATTTTTTTTCTATTCATTTGACTATGCAGATTTTCTTTAGTGGCTGATAGATTTCTTTTGTATGCTTATGTAAATGACATTTTTCTTGTTTTCTTTTATGAGTGTTCATCCTTATATTTGAATATATTTTAAAAGTTATTTTGTTTGTAGATATTTTGTTTACTTATTTTATTATTTACTTTGCAAGTGCTTTGTACTAGAAATGAGATCCTATTATTAATGTATTGTTTGAATCTTAACTAATTTGTTTAATGTGTTTTATTTTATATTTTATTTCTTTTGTTCTTACATTGTATTAATTTGTTTAATTTGTTAAATATAAATAAATTTCTGTTTTATATACCTATAAATTTGTTTAAAATATTTGTTCAAAACAAACACTTATTCGTTTCGGGGAAACTCGAGTCTATTACCGATAAATATTGAAATTTTTATTCAAAAATTAAATTAATTATCAATTTAAACTTAAATAAAAATTCGAGATCGTTACAGATTTCCCCCCTTAAAGAAATTTCGTCCTCGAAATTTGCAGGCACGAAAACAACAAAGATAGATACACAAAAACTGAGAAACAATTTTCTAGATCAAACTGGATATCTATTCTGTATTTGGGTCACCAAATCGGAATATCAACAATATGAGAACAAACTCATACAATACTACACAGGATACTCGGGTTATCAAATCTACGAAATATGCAAGGCACTGGTTAGTCCGATGGATAACTAACCGTCTGTAGAATATATCGAGACCCAACCAATAGATAAATGGATTTAATCTTCCATAACTTCCAAACACTAGATATGGATTCCAAACTCAAGTCGGAATACCCCAAAGTATACATAACTTGTCCCTCTTCGGACTTCGATCTACCCAAGAAATTATAATAGAATTTCAAATTTGGTTTTAAACGATATCGTTTTATTGATACAATTCAAATTTATCTTCATATTATGTTAATCAATCTAACTCAATTTAAAATTTCCAATTTACTTAAAATTTCAATTCCAAATTTCTAATTCATTTTATTAAGGTTTAAATCAAAAACCGATAAGAAACCGATGGTGATAAGAAGTAAGGATTTTCTACAACGATTCGTAGGGCCACCATCACACTGAGACTTCTTTCTAGAGCCGCTACAAAGCCAATCAAAGAATTGAATCAAAGGAGATTGAGAAGAGAAAGATTGTTTCCGCTATTGCAGGGTATTGACCATTTACAGTGGTATTTCCCTGTCCCCTATCTCGTACTCTTCTTGCACTCATACTTACTATCAGTGGATAGTAAGAGAATTTACTGAGACATTCGAACGGATATCTTAAGGATTACTTATTCTAGGGTTTACTTCACCTTATCTCTAATGGGAAACTTAACGTGTTATACTCCTGAGCTAAAGTTCAACCTTAGCTCTGATACCAAATGTAACGAATAGGATTTTTCGCGTTCGAAAATCGACATCCATACTTCATATCGTACTCGAATGCCGCAGATTCGACCGTTCAAATCCGAGTCGCCGGAGCTTATAACACAATTAAGTAAACAACACAGCGGAAGAGAAAGAATAATACATTGATATACAGCATTGATACAATATCTGATACAACAGATGATACCATAGGTATCAATATACATCAAAGATATGATACAATAAAATAGCAGCGGAAAAGAAAATAGATAACACCAGCAGCGGAACAAATAACTCTAAGATAGTCTTCAAGAGAGAACTCCAGCAGCAGCAGCTCGATCCATCATCACGATGCACAAAGACAAGCAAGTGCAGTCCATATCCAAAGACTGAACTAGCTTCAGATAATCTACTAAACCTAACTATCTGAAAAACCCAACTTTAGACTTCCCGTGTAGAAAAAATTTGAGCATCCAGAGTTTAGGAAGGAAATAATAAACTCCGGATCATTCATGAGACTGGTATGAGTAACAAAAACAGTTTATCTTTAAGAACAACAAAGAAATATTTTAAAATAGATCCGAAATGTTTTTTAGAAATGTAACTGCCATAAGACCTCCCGCCACACACACAATGCAAACGCAGACTTGGAGGAGATTTCTTCTTATGATAGTCAAACATGCTTGATACGCGAATTTCTTTGATATCATTACTATAAGTGAAAAGTGGAGAAAACATTTCGAAAGTAAAATATAAATCTTAGCCAGCATAGGTACCATTATAGTATGCCTACTATAGCTGTCATATTAGATGGTAGGTTCTACAACTAAAACTGTACATGGCTCGTATTGTTTCTTTGGATTTCCAACAAATGGTCAGGCTAAGGAACTTCCCATTGCCACATGGGTACGCTTATGGAAGGACGCCCCGAGAACCAAACCGGATCTCTGCCAACACAAGGCCGGGTTACCCCTTAACTGGGTAACTACCGACATGAGTATGCCATCCCCCGGTCGTAACTGATCTTTCCCGAGCGCTCGATACCAACAACCACAAAGAAATAAATTCGTAGTAACCACATAGGCTATATATCTGGGCTCCATACCATGATACCACCTCTATCCAGAAGGAAATGTACATACCCTCAGGGGGCGCGATCCCCAAATAACCTTGCTGCATCTTTCCTGTTTCGACCATTACCGGGTTTTGAGGTTGGAGCAAATCTCGTATGCAAAGCTATGCTTTTCAAAAAGCCATGCTTTGATCAACAAATGATCAATAGCACTCAGCGTGCCACATTACCAAATTGGGAGTATATCGCTGATAACCTTCAACTACATAACCTTTAAGCTCGTATGACTCAGAGAAGGGTGTTAAGCTAAGAGAATAAATTCTCCGCCACCAACAAAAATGTGTTTGAAAGAAATCTGCTTTATATCTCAAATTGTAATGTCAGACATACAATCCATACAAGTCTGTTCTGGGTTCGAACAAAACCGAAGGCACTTTCGAAGAAGTCCTTGCAATCCGGGTATTCACAATCCCGATCGGACTTCCCATCACTTAGGGAATCTCTATACCGGCGCGACTCAGTGCAGAGACAATCGATAGGTCATCCTATCGCTCTCGCAAATACCCGGTCTTCATCAATGGGCTTCAAATGCTATCCATATTCGTCGTATCCCTATTCGGAATGGGTTATATGACACAAGGGTCCTTTCCCGGCTAAACCGAATAACGAGTGAAATATTAAAAATCAAATGGATGTTGGGGTCTCAGTTAAATCACAGCTTAAAGCCAAAATCTTTCATTCGAATGGTTAAACAAATTTCCATTTACAATCTTTTATAAAGATTCATTTCAAAAACCTTCAATGGTTTAAACAATTTCCACACTTTTAATCTTTTAAACAAAAAGATTCAATTCCTAAAGTTCACCAAGTTTACAAAAATCTATTTACGGATTTCAAAACAATTTCATTTCGATTGGATTAACTCGTTAAATCTTTAAATCAAGATTTAAGTTATAGCTTTCAAAACTCGTTTTCAAAGATTCATTCTTTGCCTTTCAAAACAATTTATTTCTATTTCAAACTTGAAATCTTTTAACATAATTTATAAATCCTTTCTTTAAATGAAAGCTGGTATTATTTGAAAATAAGTAGTTTTCATTTCGGAAATATCTGATCTCTTTTATGCAAGTTAAAATCTTTGGGTTAGTTCAAATTTCCAAAAACAACACTTTAAAAAAATGGTTTAAAACCCGTATAAACTTGTATAATTCTTTTTTTTCATAAATACCAATATAGGATTCAAGTTCAGATATTGAATTCTAGTTTAAATCAAATTATTCAAATTTCTAATCTTTATTAAGTTATTCAAAATAACTTACAATTTTTAAAACAACTTTTTAAAAGCTCTTCACTTTAAAACCAATCCGTTTCCAACCCATTTGAATTTAAAATTCAAATTATAAAACTATTTTCAAAAATCTATGACTTAACCGATTTCCTCGTGAAATCCATATTCGTGTGTGTATAAGTGTGGTCCAGGGGTTTAACACAATAGTGTAACATTATTCAATCATCACAGATTCAAGCACATCAAAAATCGATAAGCGGTATATCTCTATAACGTTTATTTTCCATACACAGATTTACAGATATTCATCACAAATAAAAATAGATTACATTCATCACAGCTTGAATTAAAATAATTCAAAATCATAAAGCATCACATAGTAGAGAATATCAAATAATTCACAGCATTCAATAGAATATAGTCATCCATAAGTAAACCAATTAAAATATCAAATTAATCTGATCCAGCATCATTTACCTATGAATAATTTCTAGTCATGGTTAAATAAAAAATCAATTAATTACAAAACATTTAATTAATTATCCTTTAATTAATCATAATAAGTAATTATCTCTAATTACTTTCATTGAGTAATTAACAATTTACAATTGATTATCTTAATTAGTTAACCTAATTAATTTTTAAAATTAATCACATTAATTAATACTTAAAAATTCTTAGTTAACTATCTTCATTAACTAATAACATTTCTTTAATTACTTTCTTAAGAAATTATCTTGGATTAAATCATTATTTATCATTTCTAATTGTAAATTAATCTTAATTATTTATTTATAAATTAAATAAATCATTCTTTAATTGCCTTAATAATTAAATCATTTCGTTACCTTAATTATCTCTGGGATAATTCATTTCTTTATTAATGATTTAGTTATCATTAATATGTGTATTTAAAACATCACACTTTTAAATTTACATTTAAATTCCATTGTAAATTTAAGATTTAAAATGATTAACCATTTAAACATTAACCAAATTTTAAAATTAATTTATAAACCTTTTTAAACAAATGTAGAAAAACATTTATCACTTATATAAGAAATTTATATGAGCTTTTAACCAAATTTCTTTTGAATTTAAAACAATCCAAATATACTTTATACCCTTCAAGTTGTTTAAGTATTTAAGTTTTATAAAACTTCCTTAAATTTTCAAACTAGGATACAAAAACTAATTTGTAATCATCTTTCAATTTCTGATTTTAAATTTTATTTAAAATCTAGGTTTAAACATCAAATACTGTTTTTTTTTTTTAAAAATCAAACATACGGGTTCTTCTTTTTATTAAAACCTATAACAAAGCAACTACCCGAGCAAACTAAAATTTTGCTTTGAGTCAAAACATAAATCCCTTCGAGTTAACGCACAAAACAATCACGCGAAAAACCCTGTTCCACCCCAGACCAAATAAACACCCAGATATGAATGTCACGGGTGCACGTGCACGTCACCGACCATCTCCTCCAGCCGACGCCGCAACGTTGAACAAGTCGACGACTACTCCCAGATCAACTCCCGATCACCCAAACTCCAACTTTGTCTCGAATTCGAAATCGAAGATTTCGACCTAAAACCTAGAAACACAACAGGTCCACCCCCCAAACCTGAAAATATCTCGTGCACACGTCACGACCACCAGAATTCATGAAATTCCGGCTATGACTTCGACTACCTCCCCACTTTCATCACTTAAAGTTGCGTGCAACTCGATGCACAATGGAGGACGAACGAATCGAGATACCAACGCACATCCAAACTAGGTTTACAGAAAGAAATTGCTCGCCGCTGTTGCCATAGTGGCCTACCGTCGCTTCCACCATTTTTTCCACCATCCCCGATCACGTCTATATCTCCCGGCAAGACCCTCTGCCTTCCGATCAACTTGATCGCCAGAGTGAACCCAAAACGTCAATTTCGGTTCAACTCGAACTGCTAGTCCTATACATCTCTAAAAATTGTGATTCCAGCTTTAAAAATCATGTTTTGGTTTTTAGATTCAATTTATATTCCTGAATTCAGAAAACGGGATGATAGAAATTTCATGTATGTTTGAACTTGCTCAGTTGTTTTGATTTCCCAGAGCAAATTTAAAGTTATTTAACTTAATTTAAATTTTAAAACTTAACTTTATAATCAAGCAAACATATTTTGTTTAGATGCTAGGTCATAACAACAAGTAGATCAAGCAGAGTTAAATTTTTAAATCAAACCTGAGTATGAAATTTTAAATACAGAGATGTATTATAGGATTATACAACATGCATATATCCTATTTCACAAACACACAAAATTTTATCCATATATAAACACAAAAACATCATTATCTTCATACTTAAATCAAGCAATCCAGATACTTAAGTATTTTAAAGAAAAAAGTTACTCACCGTTGTTTTATAGAAATGAACATAGCACTTTTATTTGGGAAGCTACAGGCTTGCTCTTCTTTAGATCTTCTTGTTTTTATTTGAGGAAGTTGTATAATGTTTTCAGTTTCTAAAATGATAATGCTTGTTTATATTTTTGATAAATGAAAATGAACTAGAGGATACAAATATATAGAAGAAGTTTACAATAAAATCTTGTTTGTACAATAGGTATGTTGAAGATGATCTTTCATTGTGGGCTGACATGATATGTTATGGTGGCTAAGCAAATTTGTTTCGGCTGATATGATATTTTATTGCGTGCTAGAAGTAATATCTTGTTTGTACTTTGTAAATATATATATATATATTTTTCTATTCATTTGACTATGCAGATTTTCTTTAGTAGCTGATGGATTTCTTTTGTATGCTTATGTAAATGACATTTGTCTTGTTTTCTTTTATAAGTGTTCATACTTATATTTGAATATATTTTAAAAGTTATTTTGTTTGTAGATATTTTGTTTACTTATTTTATTATTTACTTTGCAAGTGCTTTGTAATAGAAATGACATCCTATTATAAATGTATTGTTTGAATCTTAACTAATTTGTTTAATGTGTTTTATTTTTTATTTTATTTCTTTTGTTCTTACATTGTATTAATTTTTTTAATTTTTTAAATATAAATAAATTTCTATTTTATATAACCATAAATATGTTTAAAATATTTATTCGAAACAAACACTTATTCGTTTCGGGGAAACTCGAATCTATTTACCGATAAATATTGAAATTTTTATTCAAAAATTAAATTAATTATCAATTTAAACTTAAATAAAAATTCGGGATCGTTACAAATTCCAAATCATTTCACCTTTTACTTAGGAAAACATTTCCAAATCATTTATTTAAATCTAAACAAAGATTTCTTATTTTCAAATTATACTTTTAAATGGGTCGAAAACGATATTATTTAAGACATCATTTACTGTAAACCCAAATCAATTAGTATTGAGTAGAAAAGGATCTATAGAGATTAGACTAATTATACTTAATACCAATTTCCGTATTTAACCTATACTATTCGTCGACTAACGATGAAATCGCCTTTTAAATTTACACGGATAGTATGAGTTCCCTCCTCAGAATTTAATACAGAGTTTAACTAGGGTATTCTCCATACCACCAAATCATATTTTAAAATCTTGTTTAACTTTTGAAAAAAGTCCAAATATTTTTTCTTTTAACTTAAGAAAATGCAGTTTGAGTAGATCAAATTAACTATCCCCTCCATCGGGCCAGTCCGGATAGCTAGAGCAGAACTCAAACACGGTTGTCCAAGCTTGGGTCTAGAGACTATCTCTCTGTCACCCATAAGTCTTGGGTTATTTAATCAGCTCTAAATCCTTTATATGATCTTTTTTTAGAGATGATTTTCATTTACTTACTACTATTCCAAATATTGTTTAAAACAATTTTCCATTAACCAATTATTTTAAACTCCTTTAAAATACTCGTAATACTTCCGAATAATGTTCAAAAAACATAATTATTCATTTAAAAGATTACTAAAATCATAAGGGAAGAATAATTAAGTAAAACCATGATTTGCTGATCTTGTCGAAAACCTCGTAAAAATCACTTTGAATAGTTTTTAGAGCTTCTCGGCTCTAATTATATATTCCATCTCATATATGTCCAATCTTTTTTTCAAAAATCTTTTAAAATATTTAATCATATTTATGGAATTTATTTATATTTTTAAAGATTAAAAATATTCATTTTGAAGAATTTACCCTTTTGATTTTTGAACTGCCAAAACACAAGGTTTTTGAAAACTTGATTTGGACATATTTCATACTCTACTAAATGAAATCATAATTTGTTTCTTTTGTTTAGAAACTATGTTCTCATGGGTCTGAAAATTTTTATTTTGAAGAATTCAGGCTTATATTACATCCTACACATTGATTTAATTTTTAGGTCGGAAAATTACGAGCTGCTGCTACACGACGAGCTTGATTTGGGTCAATTTTTCAAACTTCGTTAAACTCTGCTGAAACCTACTAGAATGTTTAAAATACCATAATAAACCATTTTAAATCATTTCAAACTATGTGTAGTCCATTAAAAACTCCTTTTCCACTTTATTATAATATTATATTATTATAATACTCATTTTTCAATCTTTTTATATTCAAAACCATAAAGAGGTTTAATAAACTCCATGCACATGTTAATATGGATTTATTTTTCATGAATTAACTATGATAATTAATTGATCGTTTCTATTTTGATAAATATTATTTTTCCATCACTAACAACCAAGTTATCACCAAAATATTCATCCAATGTTCAACCTAGCATATTAATTTACTAATTAAACATGCATATCATCATTTTAAGTTTTAAATAAACAAAACTAAAATCAAGTACTTATTATCGATCTCTACTCCTTGAATCTTTTTCCCAGAACTCCTTGACTTGACTCCAGTGGAAATCCAATAGAACTTCCTTCTCTTTTCTTACCCCGAAGCTCCTCCAACTTGCTTGGCCTCCCCTTGCTAAATGTGGTACTTGGTGTTCGTCGACGGAAATTCTATCGGTTTAGAAAACCGTCGAACGAATTTTGAAATAAAATTTATACCGCAAGCGCACGGTGTACGAATGTAGCACGCGGCGAATACGGGTCGATCCATAGGGAATTGATGATTTTAAAATTCTACTCAATCAAATTAACCAAAGTTGGAAGAGTGATTATCTAAAAAAAAAGAAGAAAAATGACAAAAGAAAATAGATAAAAATATGAGAGTGTTAAGACAATTTAGAGGCAATTTCCACTCTCTAGATCACATAAATCAACAAAATGAAGTTATGATCTCTCTTTTCTTGCCATTAGTGAATTAGTTGATGTGCTTATCATAAGTATGGTATATTTGTGCTATTAATTAGCTCAATATAAACCATCAAACTATAACACAACCACTAATGCACATTTAACTCTCATGAAATATGACAACAAAGTTGAAATAAAAATCTATTTTAAGCATAGCCTATTAACTATTGTTTAGAAATATAGGCTATCAAATTTCAATTTCAACATTCACTTCTTTGCCATAATCATATTTAGGTGAAGAGGCAATTTGGGTTATGTTTGTTTAAGCATAGCCTATTTGTTATGAACAACATAGACTATCAAATTCAAAGTTAAACAACATCATTAAACCACTTCAAGTATTTCCATTAAAGCACAAAAAGAGAGCATAAACATCAAAATATTGCATCTACATACTAGAGAGCTTCATTACCCCTAAATTGTAGGGATTAAGCTCTCATATTTGTTATCAAATCAACAAATGTAGAAAGCAACATGAAAGCAAAAAGAAAGAAAAATGAAAGCTAATGGAAAAGACAACTAATCTAATTGCATAAAGGTAGATCTACACTATTACATAAGAAGAGAAGAAGCATGTAAATAAAAGAGAATTAACATTGCATAAAAGAAAAGAAAATTACATGAAATAAAATGGCTAAGTAGCCATAGAAAGAAAGAGAGCTTTTATTTATTTTCTAAACTAAAGCTAACTAACTAAGAGGAAGATGGCTACATGAAACATAAGGGGTATTTATACAAGTTAGAAACCCTAATGCATATTTTTGGGGAGTACCCAAAATGCCCCTTAGGAAGTGTGGAGGCCAAGTAAACATTAACATGTCTTAATCCCCCATTAAATGTACATGAAACCATTAGCTCCATAAGCATGTGCATTAGCCTTTAATTTGTACATTAAGGTAGGTGAGTAGGTGGGGTCCTCCATTATCTTCACTTTGAATTATTTTCATCTTCATTCCTTGACATTCATGTTGTGCATGCATGTGTCTTCATGAAACCACTCCTATTTGAGACCAAATTCCTACAAAAATATACATAAATTTCCAATTAATTTTTCTCAAATAAATATATGCACACAAATGACTGTTTTGCCCTTATATGAAGATGAATATGTGAAAATTTGGAATTAATATGAATTTTGGTTAAAGCAAGTTAAAATACCCAATATGATCATTTATTTAATTTAAATAGAATAAATATGGTGGTAAAAATATACACATTTACGTGCACATCACTTGGCCTATTTGAGGGAGGAGGTGGTGGTTGTGTATTTATATGGAGGTAGAGGGATTTTAGACTAGTTTAGGAAGCTATCCTATGTGTGTGTGTGTGTGTGTATATATATATTCTCCATTATTCTTCTCTATTATAGAAGCCATTAAAATAGCTTGAAATGAAGAAGAAAAAGAAGAGAATTGTGTGAAGATTATAAAGAGTGTGCTTTGCTATTTATAGAGTTTAGGAAGTGGAGCTTCCAAGGTTTGTAAAATGACTAAATTACCCTCCCCACATCATGCTTACACAGGGACCCCTCCTTTCCATCATTTCCTTATCTCCTACTTTGCTCTTAAGGAAGGTATCTACTACATGGATGTTGATCTTGCCTTGGTTTTGAAAGAAAAGATGTATATATAGCGATGGGATGTATGCTTTTCCATTTCTTGATAGTTAAGTATCTCTTCTTACATTATTTCTTCATGATTTGACTAAATGTGCTCATATGTATATGTGTGTGTATGTTTATGTGCATATATGTACCAACAATATTGCAGTAACTTTTGTCGATAAACCGTCGTAAATCTAGAATCCGTATTATGGTCATATTTTGACGTTTTTGTTAAACTATATATATTTTTAAACAAAACATAAAAATAAATTTCTTATCATTTATAAATAATTAAAACAATTTATTTGAATTACAAAACCATATTAAATGATATTAAAATTCATTTGTAAAAATACGACGTAGACTTGTCAAAGTGCGACGAAATTTGTAAACTTTTATAAAACAAGTGTGTGTGCGTGTGTATATATAACCATTATAAATCACTTATTAACATTGCTAAAAAGATTTATTTATCATTTAGAACAATTATTTGAATATTTAAAATTAATTAAATATCCCAATTCAAAGTAATAAAATTGCAGGTTATTACAATTTTATTACTTTATTTCTGATTAGAAAAAAGAACTTGATATATATCTGTAACCAAAGTATAGAGCAACATGTTATATGATACCAAATACAAACTCTACCTGAACCAAAATATTTTTATATAAAAGTTACACCAATTGATCAAGATGCTTATGAAATACCTTGGATGATAATTCTGTAAGCAGATCCGCCACAATAGAGTTTGTCATAATATACTCTATTGATTACAATGTATTTTGCACTCTCACCTTAATAGAAAATATTATGTTGTTTATTGTCAAAATATTACTTTAATGGTCTTTAGATTTCTTTATTCGATAGTCCATAACTTTGTGATAAAATTTTACGATTATTTTCCATCGTTGGGTTCCCCGTTATAGAAAATTGTAAAGAAGGCTATAAATGTCTGTATGACAACTTTTCTTATATAGCTTAATCAAAAAATATTAGAATAACAACAACAACATTATTATTATTATTATTCTCTATAGTTAATCTTTTGTACTCTTGGCATCCAAAGGATTCATATTGTAATGCCTTATGATCTCTAACAAATCCAATATTTTATCTTGAACATAAAATCCTCTTGCTCCTTAAAAATATCTCGTAACCATTTTGGTTAATAGAGGCAATATCCATATGTGTGTATGCCATAGCATGCATTAGACACAAAAATGCAAATGCATAAGGAATCTTTTGCATTTCTTTAGCTTTAAGGATGTTCTTATATTACTATATAAGACAACATTCGTCTATTTTGGCAAAAAAATTCAATTGATCTACTGTTTGCATACCAAATCCTTTTTTAAGCCTTATCTGCCTAGCCCTTTTTTGATAATCCAAATATCATCCAATTAATAACAATGGTGTATTTGAATCCCTAATACAAAAGGGTAATCCATAAGTAGTTTTCTTAAGTTGTTTCATCAGTGTCTCCATTGAGAAACACGATTTTAATTGTAACAACCCGAAACTTAACCCGTAATAATCAATTCGTTAATTAACTAAATAATAAAATAACTTTATGAAATTATTAGAATTGAGCCACGGGAGTTGCACCATTGTGTTCGTGGTAATTTTTTGGTCAATTTCCATATATAGAACGTCAAAATTCGAGTTAATATGGCCAAGTTAACAATTAACAAAAGTCAAGAATAAATATATAGTTTAGGTCGACCTATTAGGAGTATATCAATCAATTCAAAGATCCGTACTGGCAGCATTTCCTTTAGGACACGCTTATGCTGCTTAGGGTAGATAAGATGTCAATAATTAAAAGACTAAATCATGGGGATTTGGACAAGGGATGCAACTAGATTTTGTTTGACAGGGACCAGTACTAACAACATTCCCTATTTTCTACGGACATGTTGTTTCCCAATAGCCTGAAGTGAGACGAGGGCATGGTTATGCTGTCTAGGGTAAAGAAAAGGTCAAAAGAGGGAGCAATAGATAGTGCGAACCAGCGGTGACCGAGCATGCGACATCGATTAGGGGAAATAAGTCGCTATTGAATTCTAAGCGCTTAGTATGTGTGTCTTTCGTAGACACCATTGCTTTTTGTGTAGGGAGCTACATAGTGTCTTGTCCATAGTAAGGTCTATGGAGTAGTACGCCGATCAAAAGGTAGAATTAGGATTTCAGCCTAATTAAAATAGGATTAGGAATTCAGCCTAATCAAAGCAGCTATCATGGACAAGTGCAAATCATCAAAGTTTAGCTATCTTATTAATTGAGTGCTAATTAATTCGTATTTATTTTTAGCTTTATCTCTTTCCTATTTCCTTTGTTTTCTTTTCTCTACACTAAAACTATTGAAGAGTCTATTACTTTTGCTTTGCTTAAAGATTCTAGTAGTTACTATCATTCATCGAAATTTTAGTTTGACCCACTCCTCTATTTTCTCCTTTTCGCCCTTTTCCCTCATAGGCAATCAAGGAGAGGGCAGTAAATTACAGTGCTCAGAGGTTTCTTGGAGAAGATTCTACAATGTATTTCCCTACTTTTATTTCTGTTTTCTTTCTTTGTACTGGCACTTGAGAGGGATATTTATACTTTGGTTTTTGTTGAGACTACGAGTTTTTATTTCATGAGACATATTAAGTTTTGAGACATGTATGTTGTATTTGGTATTTGACTTATTTTGTTTACGGAGCAGTTGTAACAACCTTGGTTTTGAAGATTACCTGTAAATGTTAAATTATAACGGAAGTTATAATTTAATATGGTGAATTAAAATAAATTAGAGATTTAAATTGTTTATTTGGAAAAAAATAATGAATTTTGAAAATAAAATGTGAAAAGAAAGTTTGAAATTTTTTTTTTTTAATTGAGTTATTAATGAATGAAATGTGATTTTATTTGGAGAAAATGCAATAATTTTATTAATTATTGCCAATTACTTCTTTTAATAATAATTTTTTAAAGGAAGTATTTGATTTTTAAAAGGTGTTTATATAAATAAAAAGATGGAATTTGGTTTAAAAGTGTGTTTTGGTTATAAAATTAAGTTTGAAATGAATTATTATATTTTATTACACAAGAAATAAAATTTTAATGCAAACTTGTCTTTTATTTTGTTGTAAAATAATTTTTAGAACCTAAAAATTGATTGTGTGATTTTATAGAAGTAAAAACATTTGCATAAATATGTAGTATAACTTGTGTATATTAGTGCATTTATGTGTTTAAGTGACAAATTGTTTTTTTCCTAAGGCTAATTAAAATCTTTTAATTTGGGTCCAAGCACATTTCTTAACCTAGCCTGTAGAGAGAAAGTTCCTCTTCTTCTTATTGTACTGTACGTACAGTAAAAGGAAGAAAAAAAGAAGAAGACAGAAACTAAGAAACCCATCCTCTTTGAACCCTAGCTCAAAAATTCTCCAAATTAATCCAATTATTGTTGTTTTCAATCAAATTGAAACTATTTTTCTCAGGTAATCACTATGAAAACCATTTCTATTTCATCAAAATCTAATTTTCAAAAGTTGATTGTCTATAGCCTACTGTTTCTCTATTGCATGTTGTTCTATCTTCATGTTCAGATTCCTGAGGCAAAAACCAAAGGCAAAGCCATCAACTTTCTTCAATTCTCCAAAGTTTGGTCTTCATATTGGCATAAGTGAGTTAATAACTCACAATACTAGCTTTAACTATGAGAATAATTGTTATTGCTAGTGAATTAATTGGATGGGTTGATTGAATTGCTTTCAAGTTGGTTGTGGTTTGCTGAAAATTTGTATGTGGAAATTGCTGCAGTAAAACAGCAATATCTTAGTGCAAATTCACTCGAATTAGCTCAATCTTTTTTCAGTTGAAAGAACACACTATTAGCTACAACTTCTCTTCCAGTTACTTTTTGAAATTCTGTTGTTTATATGGTCGAAATCTAGTTTGAAACTGATGTACACAGCTCTGCTCTGTGCAATTTTTTTGTTGAGGCTTGATCTTAAAATCACCATAACTTTTGAATGATAAATCAAAATTGAGTGAGGTTTTTTTCTGTTGTAAGGTATATTTAAAAGGAACAACTTTTATGTTTATCATTTTCTATAAATAAGCATTTTACTAATTGTAATATGTGTTTGAATAGCTAGTAACCTCTCTGTCCTGTGTTTTTAATTTCAATTTGAAACACTGAACTAAATTAGACATATCTTTCTCGTTTTTGATCGTATTTTGATAATTTTAGATGTTTTGGAAAGCACAAATTATGTGCAACAACTTTATGCTTTATATTTTCTGTAATTTTTAGGTTAGCTATGTCAAAATTTGATTTTTCTACTGCTAACCCGAGAGTAAAGTCTACATTTGCTCTATGCTTGAAGCTGAAACAAATTTAGGCATAACTTTCTCGTTTTTTAATCCGATTTTGATAATTTTAGATGTTTCGAAAAGCTTAATTCAAGTACTACAACATTTATGTTCTGAGTTTTCTGAAATTTCAAAGTTATCTTGGTCAAGATTATGATTGTTTGTTGCTATCCCGAGAGCAAAACGAGAGCGACAATGATCAGTGACCTAAGAATGTTTTTAGCCGTATCTTTTGATCCCTAAGTCGGATTTTGGTGTTTCTTTTTCTGACTTCAAGATAATAAAATCACCTTCAACTTTTATGTTTTGAGTTTTCTAAAATTTCGAAGTTATCTTGGCTAGAAATGTGATTGTTTGTCGCTGTCTCGAGACAAAATGACAGAAGTTGTGAAATTCAAATCTCAGAATTGTTTTATCTATAACTTTTACATTTCTTATCGGAATTTGGTAATTTTTAATGTTCTGAAAAGCATAGGATGTCTTATACAACTTTTATCTTTTGTATTCTCTCAAATTATGTGCTTAAAAGAGGCAAGTTGAACAAACAAAATACAGGCCTAAGCAAAACACCAATGTTTATTCCTGTGTATCTTGAATTGTTGCACCGGCTTTTGGTGGTTTCTCTTATGTTTTCCGAACACGGTTTTGATGCTCTTTTCAATGCAAATATTGAGAGCTTTATATCACATATGCTCTGGTATTGAATCATGTATTTTCTTAGATTGTTTGAGCAAGTCTTTGATGATGAATTTTAATATAGATCTTGAGTGTTGTATTACCTTATTCAAGGGATAAACCATGCGTCTTGTGATTATTTTTGGGTTGCTTTTACTATATAGAACCATGGTTTTTCACGAATCCGTCATTGGGATTTTAGTGGATTTTATTGATTCATTATGTAATGTTTTCATTGTGATTCCGAGCGCATGTGCACGTATTTTCAAACTATTTTCCAACAGTGTTCATATTCTAGCTATTGTTCTAAGAAATATATTTTACAAAGTGATTTCATATAAAAAAATGATACAATTAATATTTCAAAATTATAAAGAGATTTTCAAAGTTGATTTCTTAAATATTTTCTGAAATTTATTTCAAAACCCGATTTAGCAAAAATATATTTTCTATTTAAAGATACACGTTTTTGCACTTTTCGGACGTATGAGAAAGAGAATTAAACGATTTAGTAAAACATGTGGTATGGGACACATGAGTTTGCTTTTTCGGTTAATTCCAAACTTGTACGATCGAAACCTCTTGAGTATTATATCTTGAGTTAGTATTTAAGATTTTCAATTCCTATTATAGGAATTATCCAAGTAGCCAATATTTGGCGAGTTGAGATGTTCAAGATCTCCTATTATAGGAGTAAAAATCGATGAGAACCACTTAAAGATGTTGTTCTACTTGCCGATGAGATGAGGTGAGTCTTGAGATGAGATTTTCCTTTTTGGGGATTATGGTTTATGAGAAACCATTATGAGATTTATTTGCATTTGTCGATGATATGAGGTAAGTCTCTTTATAAAGTATTCATGAAGTTAAGATGTTTATGATGATTTATGAAGTTAAGATGGTTATGATGATTTTTACTTGTCGATGAAATGAGACAAGTCACGATGGAACCATTACCCGTCGATGAGAAGAGATGAGTAAGGTATTATATTAACTCGCCGATGAGATGAGGCAGAGTGAGTCTTATGATGGTTTTGATGTTTTATGATGTTTTCTAATGTGGAACCAACTAACGATTAGTAAAACATTAGGGGAGAACGTATAGTATGGGATATACGTTCTCACCTTTTGGGTTCCTATTCGAATAGTTGAGACACATTCAAGATGTTACTAGTACTAGACCGAGTACGATTGGAGTCACCACGATGTTATTACTCAACTCCAATCACCATGATGTTTTTACTTGGATTTGTGACTAGGTGTCATCAAGATGTTCCGACTAGTCAATCACTATGTTATGATGTTATGTGACCCCAAGTCATTACGATGTATGGTACCAAATTACTAGTACTAGTCAAGATGTAAAGCACGTGCTGTTTTCCATGAAGTTTAGATGTTTCGTTTTCACTGTTTTGATGATGATGCTTTATTATAGCCTTATGTAAGAAAAGGGCTAATTCATATACATGGTTTTATGGTGATTTCGAATATGATGTTTTGGATTCTTTCCGGGCTCTATCAAGATGGATTTGAGACATTTTATATATTTATACCAATGAGATGAGGTATAAATTATGGTAATGCTTTTATGATGAGTGTTGATAATAGATTTAAGATAGATTTATATTTATACCAATGATATGAGGTATAAATGATTATGGAGATTCCTTTATAATGAGTTTAATGATGGATTTGAGATGTATTTATATTTATACCGATGAGATGAGGTATAATAATTAAGAAGTTTCTATTAGATGGGTTTTATTTATGATGGATTCTTGAAGTTTAATTATCTTATGAAGGTTTACTTTATGGTCCATATCCTCACCCATTTCATTCGGTTATATATATAATCAGATAAACCATGTCTATCTAATATACATATTGTATTCCTCTATGCAATCATGATGAACCATTGATGTATCACTCTAGAGATAACTTGATGACCTATATCATTCCATTGGTATTGATGGAATGGTTTTCCCCTTATCTCTTATCATCACCTTTACTAATGATAAGTTCTAGCTAGCCTGACCCGTGTGTTTTCACTCGGGTCAGACCGAGTTGTTTCAGGTATCATCTATTGGGCTTAGCTTGAAGTTGATGTTGGATATCAACTCTTCTTTCTCTTGAGTAGTTTATTTCTTCCGCATACTCTGATGTTCTTACATTTGATTCGATGTATATAGTGTGGTCGTGTACCACCTTTATTGTATTCATATTGTATTGTACTGAACGTGTATCAGTGTATATGTATATATATGATGTTGGTTACTGTTCTGTGATGTGCTTTACATTTAGTTACTGTATTTTGTTCTGATAGATCCGTTAGCCACCTATAGTTTTGGATTAAGCATTTACTGGGTATGTCGATCCACTTGAGTTGAAAAAAAATTATAATGCATTTATCGACATATTCAATGGATGTTTAAGACAAAATTATAGATGGTCGCCCTTAACCAGCCCTATTCTCCGCTTTAGCAGACGAAATTACTTGTTAATTCTCTTTTCTAAGGTGGGTCTTGGGGTGGGGCGTTGCAGCAGTTATGAAGTTTTTGTTTTGAATAAGTTATGATTTTAGTTTCCATTGTTTTTACATATTTTTGTCTTATGAATCTTAATCTCTGTTAGTTTCAGTTATACCTACAACACATCACGCCCTTTAATGTCTCCTTTTGGGTATATTATGGAGTGTGGGGTGTTTCCCTAATATCCTTCCGGTGTTGCTTAAAATCGTAATCTACAGCAAGTTTCAAAATAATTCTAAAGAGTCTTTCAGTAAAACAAAAAGAAAGTCTCTTTAAAAATAAAACATTGTTTTCCTTTTGAGTATAATCTTTTCTATAATAAGCCTTATTTCTTTCCACATTACCCACTTAATCTCTTTTTGGTTTTAAATAGTTATTCATAACCAATGATCTTGTTACTTAAGTTAGGGGGAATCTCAAATTTTATTGTCCTTATATATTTACATTATATACACATACCTTACATCTACAGTTTGAATTAATAACTTGTATGGATTGATGTAAGTCTACAGAGTCATCTTCACCAATCTATTATTTATCTTTATAAAGAAATACTACATAATCATATAGAATAATATTTCTGTAACGACCCGTATTTTTTGATAAATAAAAATATTTAATTAAATAAGATTTTTAAATTTAATATTGTGATAAATTAAAATTTATGATTTATTTATAAGAAAAATAATTAGAATATGATTTAATAATGCTGTTTGAATGTTACTGACAACTATTTAAATGTAATTTCAATCAATTGGAATAATTGTAATGTTAACTTGGGTATAACAGTAAATAAGGAAGTAAATTAAATGTTGTAATTAATGGTGAGATTGTTTGTAAGTCAATTGAAATTTAATGAAATTAAATATTATAATTAAAATGAGTTAAGATGATAGCTGTGGAATATGATTGTAATAAAATGTAAACTAAGGTTAATTATATTCATAAGGCACTGTTGATTGAATAATAAGAATGTAAATTAAAATGAATGAATTTATTACATTTTTAATTGACTGTTATAATTAATGCTGTATTTAGATATTGAATTTGATATGTAAAATTTATTTTAAAAGATTATTAATTTCTTTGTAATTAAGAGTGATAAATTGTTAACTTTAAATTTGAATCTAGCAGTTAAATTGATTATAAATTAATAATTTATTTCATTAACGTGAAAATTAGCCATTTTGGTCACTCTCTCGGATTTCGACGAAACAGTTTCATCGGATCCATAACAATGAATTATTTTAGGATTTCAAGTTTCGTAGCGATCAGACTTGTTGTTTGATCGTGCGAGCTCGGAACACGTATAAATTAATTAAAAGAATTTAAATGGCTAAAAATTTATTTTGAAAGCTAAATTCTGTATACAATGGAATTAGGGTTTGAAACTAGTTCCTTTGAGTTTAAAAATATCGAAAACCTATATCTTGATACATTGGATGACCCAATTTCATTTCGGAAACGAAACGGGCTTTTTGGGTCATCGTTATTATTTCGACGTAATTTTATTCGTCCATCCTTTTTTATCTAACTTTGTCCGTATAAATAGATTTCTTCTCTAAAATCCTAGCAGCATTTTTCTCATTTCAGTATGTATATTTCTATCTGCTCCTTCCTTCCTTCCAATGGCAGAAACCCTAAATTCTGAATGGCATATTCAAATTCAAATCGATTTCAAAATGCAAACTCTTCAAACTATGTCATATTATATATCGTCGGAAAGCTCTCGACAAGCGCATTCTATTGTAGTAATTCGTTTTACGATTTGATGCATCGTTTGGACATAAATTGACGATTTATTCTCGACCGTCCATGTTAGGGTTTCGCGATCAACGGCGGATCGTCGACCAATCGACGATCGGGAAGTGGCGTTTGGAAGAGGAGACTAAGCGGAGTTCATCCATATGGTTATTTTGGTCTATAGGTCATCAGAATCTCCAGAAATTGGAGATTATTGCATGTAGTGGCTAAGGCTGTAGGCGATGCCTTGGGGTTGCGCACGGCCATGGGAGGTGTAACGACCCGCTATTTCGAACCATTCAAATCGATAATAATCCACACATGTCAGGCTTGAATTATTCAAAACAGCTAATTGTTAATTTATATTTGGCAAAACTTAACATATACAGTAAATAAATCAATCATAAAATCACAGACACCGAGTAATATAACAATAAACAGTGGAATAGATAAATAGTAGTTCATTAAGCTACTACATAAACATCAGAGTTTTAAAACAAATACAACAGAAATCCCAAATACAGGAAGCCTCTAATACAAAAGCATATGATAAGTCTGAACATAAACAATTGGAAATAACTGAAAAGCTAAATAGATGAAAGATAGATCTCCAAGCAAAGCTCTGATCTCTAAAGGTGAGTCTCAAATGCTGTGACACTCAGTCTGACCCAAGCATAAGCAAAACACAAAATACTCGAGTCAGGATTAACATTCATATGCAAATAAATCAACTCAAGTGAAATGTCCAAGTGAAATGCAAACAACTTAAAGGATGTTGGGATTCCATCCTTTAAGGATCCTTAAACTATCTGCATACATAGTACAATGCACTACATAGATAATGTCTACAGTAAAGTAAAATATTAAAATAACCTTAAGGCGTTACCCATATCCCCCTTAATACATTTTTTATATAATTGACGTAGTCTATATAGATACTGTAAGCTTCACCAAACCGGTGTGATATTCAGTGAGTACTCCATAGGTATGGTACAAACCAAACTCGTAGTGAGCACGATAAGGCATGTGACAAGGTACATGAAGCAATGCCTAGGGTAGGATACTACCATTTTGCAAAGCCAGACTGGTGGTAACGCATAGCAGCTACAACCGCCCACTCAAGACATACTCTCATAATCAAAGGTGCACCCAATCAAATCACAAAGTAATAGAATAGTATCGAAGAAGCATGCTCGATCGGAGGTGCGACCTCACTTGGTCTAGTTATAACTCCTATTTTAGTTGCATCAAGCCGATTCGATGGAGTCAGGGCTACGTACATACCGCATACAGACACCGCCAAACCATCCTACTTCGTCTTGGATTCTCCACCACATAACAGTTGTTAAAGTGGTTTTCGGTATTGGCAGAGAGTACGACAATATCTTATCTCGGTCTCTTTAATAACCAAATGCTTATTTCACACCATGGTCATTTTCATTTCAACAGTTCATACTTCATATCAAAATAACATATTCATTTCAAAATATATCACTTTCGAAATCATATTCACTTTCAAAATCATATCACTTTCGAAATCATATCACTTTCGAAATCATAACCACAAAATAGGTTAAACCATCATATCAAATTATACGCATTTAAATCCATTAAATCTAAATCATAACGGTTTCAACTCAAACAGTTTGAATGTTGAAAGTACATATATATTGGACTAGTTATACATTAAAATAGTTTATATATATTAAAAAGTTTATACATCAAAATATATACATATATTTAAAATAATTATAAATTTAAAATAATATATATCAAAACAGTTTAATATTCAAAAGAGTTTATATCGAAAATAGTTCCAAATTAAAATTATTTCTTTCAGTTTCACAAATCAATTCAAATCAACTTTAGTACCAAAAAATCAATTTAAATCAATCTCAGTTCAACAATTTCAATCAAAAAGGTTAAAGGTTCAATTCAAATTCTCATAAAAACCATTTTTAATTTATCTCAATTTCAAATCCAGGTTTGTGCTATAAATTTAAACCACTTCTAATTCAATAGATTTCAAAGTCCAAATATACAAACAATTCACAGTAACTCCATTTGATAAATTCCATTTATAATTCAAAAATTCAACTTAAATTTTATTGAATTTTGGAAATATTCAATTGATCATTTATAATAATATTTAAATAAAATCTCAAATTACAAAATTAAATCAATATTAAATATTTAATTTCAATTTTATTTAAATTTGAAATTATTCATTTAATTGCCTTTAATCGGAAATCCAGTTATCAAGTTATAAAATCATATCTTCAAATCCTCAAAATTAATAAGTTCAAATCAATTCCTATTTAAATACAATTCTTAAACAAATTAAATTACAAATCAACTTTAATTTATCTTTCCAACCTCAATATATTGAAAGTTATTATAAAATCTATTTTTAGAATATTAATATAAAATTTCAAATAAATAGTTTAAAACATACTATATATATTAGTTAAATTAACTTTTTCTTAAATTTTATAATATTAAATTTAATTAAATTAAATCTTATTATATATATTTAAAAATAATAAAATTATAAGTAAAATCTTGAAATTTACATTTTTCAAAACTTGACTTATAATTTAAAATTTTCAAACATATAATTTTAAAAATCTAAATTTTAAACACATTAAAATAAAAATAAAACCTTTATATTATATAACAAAATCAAAACACATATATTTTTCTTTCAAAAATTTTAAAATCATTTTAAAATAGACCAACGGTGTCTGTATATAATTTTTTATCCTATTGTCAAGTGATACGGATATTTATCATTTCAGTCCGCAATAATTTATTATTTATGGGTATATATCATTTTAACCAGCAATCCCAAAATTTTAAAAATCAATAAAATCGCTTGGGTTTATCATTTCAACCCATAACGATTTCCTCTAATCTATAATATCATTCGAGTATGTATCATTTCAACCCATAGGGATTTCCTAATTAACAGGGAACTTGCAGTGAGAACAATAGAATAATATTATAAAATGACATACATAGCAATAGCAAACATATACCATAATTTACAATTTAAAATATAATATATACAACAAGTTATGGTGTCATATGTCAAATAACATCGACAAACAATTTAGGATAATAACATATCATATTCAACAACTAAATTACTAAGCAATTCGAGTTTAGTCATATATTTAAATCATCATGTGTGAAATCAATTTACTAAACATATGAATGTTAATCGTAAGTGATCTCTCATATTTCGAGGCTATAGAACAACGGGAATGAACATAATGCCTACAGAGATACGAACATGGACACGCACACGAAGGAAAGCAATAAATCTAGAAAAACTACTATTGAACGAATCCGGACAGCAGCAAAGCAAAGCGAGCTAGAAAAATGCTGCGATGGTAGCCAAGACAGCAAGTAGTACTACTGTAGCAAACACCATGCAAAACATTACACAGTTAAGCAAGCACCAAGAAGATAGGAAATATGAGCATCAATAGTAGCATAATTAATCTAATCCATGTTCAGTCTGCATCCAAGTCACCATTGGATTGGCTAGGAAGTCCACCAGCGATTAAGGCATGAAGTCGAAATACAACATTTGGATTATAATGCATTTGGCATTGTAACAGAGTTGCAACCTTAGCATTTTGTTCGCTTAAATTCCATTCGCATTTAAGGTCGATGACTAGCCTATGAGAAGAGCTAGTGAGGGAGGAAATGAATGCGTCAATGGTTGAAGCTTGACTGGTTATCATGACTGAAACAGAAGTACTGAGGATGTTAACTACTGATGTTATGGTGGCGGGTCGACAAGAAAGTAGCTGGCGATTTGAAAGGGTTCGGCAGGCAGATTCGATGGTGGGGAGGCGAGTGGGCAGAGGCTGGCAAGGCGTGGGCGCTGCTGGAGTCGGCAAGGGTGCGACTGTGATATGGTAGGGATCAGGATGGTTGCTATGCGATGGAGGGAGGCTGCTGGTTGCGTGGTGGTGGGTTGGCGGGAGTGGGTGTTGTGGGATGGAGATTGGTGGTATGGGTTTGCATGGGTTCAAGGCTCCACGGGGATTCTGAGGTGAAGCAAACTACTGCTATTGGTGACTGATGTAGAGTGAGATGGCGACAAGGCAGAGAGGGTTATGGTGGTTGGCTGGCACAGGCAGAGATGGGAGCTTGCAGCAGCGGGTAAAGGATGAAGATGATGCTGCTCGAAAATGGAAAGGCGGGAGGACGAACTGACTCAGGTAAATAATGCAAACTAGAAGAGAGCGGGCAAGCCTCAGGAAATATACGAACAAAATATATATTCGAAGTTTATATTATTATTATATTTTCTCTCAAAAGCACAGTAACAACAAAGAGCAGGAGAATGGGAAATGAACCAGCAATTATAAATTAAACGATGGAATAACAACAGTTAGGGCTTGGATTTCTGGAAGTAATAAAGGCTACTGCCTATCAACGATACGACCAAACTATCAAAACTCGATTTTCACTATCAGACTGCTGCTAAAACGTCCAGAATAAGATAAACGGGGATAGAATAGTCCAAATTTGACGAAACGAAATATGATTTCTCAATCAGAAAATGACTTGCATTTTTACTATATAAAAATATTCAGATTTCAAAAAGATCTTATTTCCATCAAACTTTCACTCATTTTAATTTTTAAATTGAAATTTCACAACCAAACAAATATATATATTTTCAGATGAAAATCTGACCCTTTCTACGTTTAAATAGATGTATTCCAAATATCAAATTTTCATAGGCAAATTTTATTGTTTAAATTTCATGAAAAAATTAGTTAATTACGTTATTTAAATGCTAAAATTTCCGGGTCCTTATAGGAGGTGCGGCCGTGTGCGAAGGAACTCTGGCGACGTCAGATTGTATCTATGATGCCTGGAAATGCGACAAATATTGATCGATCAGTGGTGGCCTGAAGTGCTGTAGGTGCTCGAGTAGGGTTCGTGAGCGACTAGGATTTACTGAGGTGAGGATAATTACTAAATTTCCCTTTGATAATTTAATTTAATTTATTATTAATATTTCAATGTTCTAACATCAATAACTTCTTTATATAAGCTCGGATTCACGCTTGTTTTTCTCCGTTGTGATTATATAAAAATTCCGGACATTATGGAACTAGTTTGGCTACATTCTAAGACTGTTAGATTTTTGGGCCTAATTTGGACTTTTAATCGACTAAAATTAAAGGTGAGTGTTTTAACCCATTCACGAATGCTAAACTATCTTATGTTGGTTAAATTAAATTTATGATGTGATTAAAAATTGATTGATTGCTATTTAGTATATTTAAAATGTCATTCAAGTTTTATTTGAATTTATATTTGAATTAAATTACCATTTAAATTTATATTGAATTTAATCGTCAGATAAATACCTAATAACGATAGCCAATTTATTTGTTGTGATTTATTGGTTAGGTTGAATGATGTTTGTGATGGATGTTTAATTATTGACAATTGGATGATTTGATGTTATGGTTATTTATATGTTGTTATCACGTTGCAAGTTCTCTTAGTTTGCTATTAGGAAAATCACTATGGGTCGAAATGATACATATCCAAATGGTCTTATAGATTAGGGAAAAATCATTATGGGTTGAAATGTTAAACCCGAGCGATTTTATGGATTTTAATTTTCTCGGGATTGCGGGTTGAAATGATATATACCCATAAATTTAAATTATTGCGGGTAGAAATGATACATATATCCATATCACTTGACCATAGGGTAGAAAAATTATATACCGACACCGAGTTGGTTAAATTAAATGATTTTAAATCCTTAAATTTTTGAATCTAGTTAAACAATATTATGAAATAAAATTTGATTTATATGAAATGAATTATTTTCAATATCTAAGCTTTAAATGTTGAAACTGAAATTGGTTTAAATAAATTGTTTAAAGAATTTAAATTGGAATCTTAAAGTTGAATTTTGAAATACAAATGAAATTTATCAAAATTGAGTTATTGTAAATGTTTGAATACTTAAACTTTGAAACCTATTGAATTTGAAGTGGTTTAAATTTGTAGTTCAAGCATGGATTTGAAATCGATATAAAATTGAAATGGTTTTAAAGAGAATTTGAATTGAAACCTTTAGCCTTATCAACTGAAATCGTTAAACTGAGATTGGTTTAAATTGAATTTTGGAACCAAAGTTAATTTGTACTGATTTGTGAAATTGGAAGAAGCAATCCTAATTTGAATCTATTTCGATATAAACATTTTTAACATATAAACTTTTTATCATATAAACCATTTCAATATATTAATAATTTTAATACACTAGCTATTTTTTAATAAATAACCTATTTTAATATATAAATTATTTCTAAATTATAAACCGTTTTAATCTATAACCTATTTTTAAATTATACACTACTTTAATATAGATTATTTTAAAAGTATAAACACCTTTTAATATATATATATATATATATATATATATATATATATTATCGCCTATTTTAATATATAAACTATTTCTAATATATAAACAATTTTAATCTTTAACCTGTTTTTAAAATATAAACTATTATTAATGTATAACTATTCAAATATGTAAACTACTTTCAATATTCAAACTGTTTAAGTTGGAACTATTATGAATTTGATTCAACTGATTTAAATGTGAATATTTGATATGATGGTTTAACCTATTTTATGGTTATGATTTTAAAAATGAATATGATTTAAAGTGAATAATGATTTCAAAAGTGATATGATTTTGAAGTGAATATGATATTTTGATATTAATTATGAATCGGTTTTGAAAATGTAAACGAACCTACCAGTGTTAAATAAATGTTTGGTTTTTAAAGAGACAGGGATCAGATATTGTCATACTCTCTACTAATAACGAAAACCACTTTAACAACTGTGCGCAGGGTGGAGAATCCAGAATGAAGTAGGATGGTTTGGCAAACGCTGCTATTTGAGGTATGAACACGGCCCTGACCCCCCTGGGTAGCTTGATATGACTAAAACAGGAGCCATGCCGGGCCAAGTGAGGTTGCTCCTCCGATCGAACATGCTTCTTCGATACCATATCTATTACTTTATGATTTATTTGGTGGCCACCTTCGATTTGATCATGGAAGTGTGTTTAGAGGTGGGTGGTAGTAGCTACTAGCGTTAACACCAGTCTGAATCCGCAAAACGGTAGTATCCTACCCTGGGCATTGCCTCGCGTGCCATGTCATATGCCATTTTACGCCCGCTATGAGTTCGGTTTGTGTCGTACCTATGGAGTACTCCCTTGTAGCCCACCAGTTTACGGTACTGTATAGAGTACGTCATTTATATAAAAATGTGTTAAAGGGGATATGGGTAATAGCTTAACTCTATTTTAATAGTTTACTTTACTGTAGACATATTACAATAGCGTATTGTACTATATATGTAGATAGTTTAATGGATCCTTAGGAGATAGAATCCCGAACATCTCTTAAGTTATTGCATGCACGTTAGACAGTGGATAGGAGATGTAAAATCCTGTAAACATCTTTGAAGCCATTACACTCATATTTATTTACTGTTGATTTAACTTTTATAAGATCTTTTAGTTCTGACTCAAGTGTTTTGTCTTTTCATTATGCTTGGGTCAGCTTGAGTATTTCAACACATTGAAGACTCTTTCTTGAGGATGAAGATTATTATTTATTATATTTATTCAACTGCATCATGTTGTTCCGCTGCATTTTATCCTTGTGTATGTATAACTCTGTTCTGTATTATAAAAGCGTAATCAAATGTTATTTGTAAACAACTTCATGAACTATCATTGATTATAATATTTTGTCATTCCGTTGTGAGATTCCATGTTTTGTTTTCCTTCCTTTTCTCTTATTTTCTTATTTTCCTCATTAACAATCGTCCCTTTTGAATGGATTGAGTTGACATGTATGGTTTTTATCGATTTAAACCGTCGAGAAATGTGAGTCTTCACATTTGGTATCAGAACTTTGGTTTAGCGATTAAAAATCATCCAATTTGTGTAAGAAACGAGGGAGATATGGCCAAATTCATTTCAGGTTCAATCGCAAAAAAATTGTTTCAGCAACCAACAAAGAAACAACATATAATCGACATGCTAGTTTTTTAAGTAAGAAGTATGAGTTTATAACTTTGTATTAAAAGTTTCATGTTTTGAGTTTTATAAAATTTTGGAGTTAAATTGGTCAAAACTGCACTTCTTTATTGCTGTCCAGAGAGCATAACGACAACGACAATGAATTTAGATCTGAGAATTATTTGAGTCATAACTTTTTCATCCCTTATCGAAATTCAATGATTTTTAATGTTCTGTAAAGCTTAGGAAATTGTATATAACCTTTATTTTAATCACTGTACAAAATTTTGATGTTTAAAGGATGAAATTGGGTTTGAAACAGGTTGTACGTTTCAGGCTTTGTATTTTCTAAGTTGAAACCAGAAATTAAAATTGCCCTAACTCTTTCGTTACTTGTCGTAATTCAATGATTTGTTATGTTCTGGATAGCTTAGAATATCCTCTATAACTTTCATGTTTCGTGCTTTCTCAAATTTTGGATTGAATAGGGGCGAAATGGCTAAACAAGCTGCTGGCCTTTGTTTTTCCTGTGTATTCACTTTCTGACATGAGTCCGACTTTGAGATGTCGCAGTTTCTTCGCCTCTTATCGGAACTCATCAATTCTTTTTACAGTTTGAAGTACAAATGTTGAACTTTATTTCTAAAAAAATTCAGGTCATTCCGACCATGTTAACTTGTATATATCTGCTGTTGAACTTGCACTCATAGCTTGTTTTTATCGAAATTTTATAAGTTTAAACTTCCGATATTTTTCTATATTTCTTGATGATTCTTTCCGGATTTAGTACACGGGTTTTATAAATGAGTTTTGAAATGTTTTTCAAGTAAATTGGTTTTTTTAATAATTATTATATATTATTTTCATGTATAAAATTTTTGTATCTCTATAAGAGATGGATTGCAAAAGCGGTTTATAAAGTGATTTTAAATTGTTTAAAAGCTTGTTTTCTCCAACATATAATTTCTGTACGAAATACACATTTTCGCACTTTGGGTGAAGAGGGAGGAGCATTAAATGATTAAATAAAACACATGCTATGAATACATGCGTTTATTTTTCATTTAATTCCTAATTTATTTGTTTAGTCGTTTTGACCTTCGGGTTTGGTTTACCGATGAGACGAGGTAAATTTTTACTACTTTGATTGTGGAATTGACTAACGGTTAGTAAACCGTTTAGTGCGAATGTGTGGTGTGGACAAATGTTAATACATTTCAGGTTCCTTTCTGAGAGTTTGTGACACATTTGCTTGTTGGCTTGCCAGTACTGGACCTTCGGGTCATTTTCCATTGCGACGTATTTGTCTTCCGATGTTTTCCATTGCGGTGTATTTGTCTTTCGACATTTTCCATCGCGTCATATTCGTCTTTTAACGTTTACCTTTGGGTGAGGTACCTATTATGTGAAACAATACTCGGCAAAAATAATACGTGCAAAACCTTTTTGAGATGATTTTTACCCTTGTGTGTCCTCATTTTTGAATCGGTCCTTTGAACCATTTGGTGGCGATTACATTGGGATTTTTGGACTCTTGGGAGTTCTTTTAAAATTTTCATTACCTATCATGGCGTGTTGAGATATGCCTTTTGGCGTGTATATATATTGAGATTATTGGCGTGATTTATGGGATTTGTATTTTGGCGTTGTATGAGATTTTTTATCTCTTTGTTGACATTTGCCTTATGGCTTATGTCGAGATTTCTTTTGCTTATGTTTTCCTTGGAGTTGTCGATATGGCTGGTTTGGGAATTACTCTTTTAGGATTTAACATTATACTATTCCCTAAACCATTCTTATTTGATTTATGATTGCTGATGATACGAGGTATGCTACATTTTAGCAATTCTTGAGATTTTTCATCTCCTTTGTGTTTTATGCTTATTAAAGCAATAGTGTTCTATCACCTAGTGTAACCATATATGCCATACATGATGCGTATCCACCATATGTATATAGTTAGCTTTCTTATTGTTTCTTCTTGTTTAAGAAGAAAATTACTATGCTCTTATGCTCTATTATTATGCAATCACCTTTTACTGGTTCATTTAGCTAGACTGACCCATGTATTTTATACTCGGGTCAGACCAAGGTGTTTCAGGTTTGGTACATTTGGACTTAGCCTATTCTGCTTCTGCATTGACTATTCTGGTAGCTCTTTTTGTTATAGCTCTTTGTGTAGACATTTTTGTTGGCACTCGGATGTATATTCTTTTGACCCATGTTTAGGTTGCGGTCATCGTACCACTTTGATCTATCATTTTGGATTGTACTAGTGATTGTATTTGTACTTATGCATATGTATGCATTTCTAATGTTTTGTGATGTTATTTACATTTGAGTTGTTATGTTTTGTTTTGATAGATCTGTCAGCCATTATTGTAACGACCCGGATTTTTCAGCGCTGAATCTGGAATATTTAAATGGTTTTAAATATAGGAATTGAATTATAAATTGGTTTTGAATAGGGAAAACTTAGATTTATCTATTCAGAATGTAGATACAGCAATTTGTTGAATAATATAAATATTCAATTCAATAATGGGAGATAGAGTGAAATATTTAATCTTGAGTTTAAAGCTTGTTAAAAATATTTTAAAGGGCTTGTAAAATTTATGATAGTACTGAAGATAGTAAAAGTGTTAAAATTTGATTTGGAAGTATTTTATTAAGATTTTAAAATTTTATTGTTTAAACCGATATTTGAAAATAGCCTTCCGAGGCACAGTCTCGGATTTCGACGAAACCAGTTCCATTAGATCCGTAATATTGAATTATTATCGGATTTCAATTTTCGTAGTGTTTGGGGTAATTGTATGGACGTACGTAAGTAAACGCGCTGAAAATTAAATCGAGATTTTATATAATAAGTGGGTTCAAAAAGCTATTTTCTCCATACGATCGAATTCGAACTCGAAACCTTCTCCATTGCGTTCGGAATAGGGGTATAACATTATAAATGCCTAGCGGCACGCCTTGATAGGAGTTTGAAATTTTAAGTTGCATTTGAATTTAAATTTGAAATTTATAAAATATATGGTTGACTGGTCAAATATTTTTCTATCAGCTGCCTTCCTATCCCTATCACAACTTTTCCCTATCACTGTAGCTTGTTTCCCTCAACACGCAAAAATAAAATCACGATCGCTCACCTTCTTCAACACGCAGTCATTCTATTTAAATCACGTGACTTCTCCTCCTTTTTCCCAGAGAAAATCAACAAAATAATAGCCGAGCTTTATTTACATGTTTCCTTCTTCTTCCCGTCAAAGTCATTCATACTCGAGCATCGTTCGAAAAAAAATCTACCGATCCAAACTAAATTTCCTCCTCCCTCTTTCCTTTAGAACCCAGTAAAGCAAACACGCCTCACTCCCTCAATCCTATTCATAAAGTCGCGCAAACTAAAATAATAAAAAAATGAAAGAAGGCTCGCGATTGAAAATCGCAATCTCATGAGTGCTGGGTTGCTCGACAATCGATTCAAGGGTGAGGCGATTCGATTTTTAGTGAGGCTCATTTATCGTGGATGGGAAGCAGCGTCTCGAACAAGGGAAGATGGGTTAGGGCTTCGGCGTAAGGCGCGATCACGTGTGGGTTTCGGTAGCAACATCGGGGCGGTGGCCAGGGATCTCGAGCGAGTTGCTCGCACGCATGGTGGCCAAGGCAGAGGGTTGAAGCTACGGCATCGATCTGCGATTTGGGTTTTGGCAGCATTTCGTGGAGAAAGGAAAGTCGATGTGGTGAGTTATGTGTATTGTTTGAAATTTATGATTTAAACTAATATTGATTATAGGATTTAAATTGTTAAGGAATAGAAAAGAAATAATAGCAGAGATTTTCTTTTATTAAAAGCAGTTCTGTTGTAATATAGGTTTATCTATTTTACTGTAAGATATTTTTAATAACATTGAAGTAAATACTTGTTGTTTACTGAAGGTAAAGGAAATAAAAATATATATAAATATCCTACAGTAATTTATATAAAGTAATTCTATTATGAATTAATGTATGGATTTGAAAAGAAATTTAATTCATTACAATCTAATGTACATATAAGATTTTGAAATATATGGGGATTCATAAATATTTAAGGAACTTATAAAAATAGATTTTTGAAATCTATAATTTATTTTAGTAGTTTCAGAAAGGAAAATTAATAGTTTAATTAAATCATTGGTCGATTAAATTTTTTACTTGGAAACTGATTATTAAATTAATTCAAATTTAATGAAGCATATGATGTTTAATAAAGGTTTGAAATCGTGAAGAAATCAAGCTGAATTGGAAATAGATTGCATACAAAATCAAAGGTGAGTGAATCTCACTCTTATGAATTGCTACTTAAATTTAAATGGTTAAATTTAAATAATTGGTTGGATGATTGAACTGATTTGATATGCTATATTATCTATAGTAGTATATAGTATATATTGGAGTGATTGATTTCCCGCATTATATAGCGGATGACACCCTATGCGCCGCATAATAGCGGATGATATTATATAAACCCATATACCGCGATATTCCACCTCGAAGTGGAGTTGGTATTTTGCTAACGTCTGTGGATGTAGGGAAACAGGTTGGAGGGATCCAACTGGATTCCTCAAAATTATTAGATTGTTTAATATTCTGTGTTATGTTTATTTGATATTCTATAGTGAATTATATGGGTAATTGGAAATGTTGGATGCTGGTTTGATTGACTATGTTTGGATACACTAAGTTATTAAAATATATAGATTGGGTTTTTGAAAAGAAAATTAAAAGATAGAATTTGTAAGTAAATGGTTATTGGAAATTTGGGATAAATTGAAGAATGAATGGAGAGAAAAGATAAAAGTGGATTTTAAATTCTAAAAAATAAATTCCGAGTATGGAAAAAGGGGGACTTTGAATAAACAGAGAAATAATGAATTTTAAACTTAAGTGATATTTTTAAAGGAATAAAGAATTTATTTTAAAAATTCAAGTTTTAAATTTATTGAAATAGAAAAGGAAGGAATTTGGGAAAAAGGGTATGAAATTGGCATTTTCAGTTAAAAAGGACTTTAAATCTTAATTAAGAAATAAAATATGAAGTTAATGGATTTTGAAATAAATTGAGTAAGTAAAGGAATTTATTTCAAAATGGAGTAATTTGGAAGTCAATTTGAAAATTGATTTAAGTGTTGAAATTGGAATTTTAAAAGGGAAGTGAGCCTAGGAAATGTATAAGCTGGGTTTATAAAAGTAGAGGAATATATTAGTGGATATTTGGAGGAATAAATCACGAGAGAATTTATTAAAGGAATGGGTAAATTTGTTTAAAAATAAATAGTGATTTATTTTTAAGATGGGAAAGAAAAGAGTATTTTCCTGGATAGCCAAGTACGTTTTCAAAGCAAATTTTTAAGCATAAGTAAAAAGTTTAAGTTGTTTTAAAGGTATATTTTAGAAAAGTTATTGTTTCTACATATTTAGATTTTAAAGTAAGTATATTTTTCTAATTCATTATAGGAGTAATTATTTAAAGGTGACTTGATATTATGTTTTAAAAGTTAGAAATTTAGTTTTATATTGTGCAAAGTAGTTTTATTTTAAATATTCTTAAAGTATATATTTTGAATAAGTATTAAAGTAATTTTTAATTTAAATGTTTTAAAGGATATTTTATAATAAAGTGTTTTAAAATTTATTTTAAAAAACTAAAGTATTGTACTTGGTGTTTTCAGTGGAAATAAATATTTGGAAATTCATTCCATGAGAAGAGTGTGGTTTGAAAACTATTTTCAAAGGGTTGAAAAATGAAAATATATCTTGGGGAAGATATTTTGAGATTAATAAATAATTTAGTGAAATTATTTATGTTTGATGGTTGTTTGTGAATGTTATTTGATAGTTAAATAACCGACTATCAATATTGGCTAATGCGCCGATCGTTTCGAAGAGACCATGATCGGGATTTATTTCCTGAAAACCACTTCGATCAGGTTTGAACGTTTTCGTGTGGAAAACAAGAGTTTGGATTCGAAGGTGGAGCAGTGAAGTGCAAGGGCTAGTCGCTACTAATCTTGAGGTGATTCCAAAATGGATGTAGTAGGAGTAGTACCTTCGGTTCCGTTCGAAACCGGGACGGACTTGTATGGATGAATGCTTTCATAACATCGTCAGGTGGGCGATGTGCATTCTAAGAGATGTGTTCTAAAAAAGTAACGCTTAGCCTCGAGCCTCATCAACCAGGAATGACTGAAAATCAGGGGTTATGCAGCAAGGCTAAGTGGGTGGTACCCATTAGGGTGAGGTCATCCTTGTCTAGATGTCCCTTTTATTCGGCTTAGTGGTGCGGTTGTTGATCCCAACCGTGGGGTGATCTTACTCGGGATTATCCAGTAAGGGGCAATCCCGGTCTTGTGTTGCAGCGGATTGGGAGTAATCCTCGGTACAGTGATTTAGGCCACGTACTGTGACAGGTGGTACCCCAGTGCCTAGTCATTAGTTGGAAATCCATACTCCCTACGTGCCTTTACGGTTTTGTTTGTATTACCCATGATTGTGGCTAGTATGCTGGAATTTAATAAATGTAACAATTTCGGCTATTTGAATAAGTATTTGTATACAGACCCTATTATAATATCAGAGGATTTTGGTAAGAAATGTTTTAGCTATCATAAGGAAAAAACGCGACATGTTTATTTGTGGCGTGGTCTTACGAAATGCTTTTGTTTTCAAAAGAAACTTGAAACGTTAATAATCCAATTGAGTGTGTTTTTCTCACGCTGGTATTCCAGACTGACTCAGTTGTTATTTAACTATAATGCTCGGGTCCGACAGAGTATTATAGATTACAGGAAAGGATGTTGTGGAGCTAGATGGCGATACGTACTTCTATACTTGTATGAAATATTCCGCTGTGTATTCAGTTTTTGGAAGGACGGGATATTATAACCGTCCTGAGTTGTGTTGTTGTTTGTATTGAACTCAAATGTTGTACTCTGATGATGTAATGTATAAACAGATGTATTTGTTTTTGTGTAAAGATCATGTATTATCTATTATATTTTATTCCGCTACGATGGTTAGATTCTGATGTTGTTTTTTATTTTCTCCATCTACCTCTTTCTTCTTTAACCCTAATGGTTCGTATTTCCGTTCATCTTGAGTTGATTTGATGGAGAATAGTGTCGACTCAAGGGATCGGGTTTGCAGCTGTTACAATTATAGTTTTGTATTAAATATTTATTGAATATGTCGATCCACTTGAGAAGAAAAAAAATTGATAGCACTTATCGACGTATTCAGTAGATAGTTAAGACAAGGCAATAGATGGTCGCTCCTATCCAGCTCTATTCTCCGCATTAGCAGACGGTATTAACTCATAATACTCTTTGTTAATATGGATCTCAGAGTGGGGGTGTTACAGCTATTTGATGTATCATTTTGGATTGTACTAGTGATTGTATCTGTATTTATGCATATATATATATATATATATATATATATATATATGCATTTCTGTTGTTATGTGATGTTATTTACAGTTGAGTTGTTATGTTTTGTTCTGATAGATCCGTTAGCCATTATAGTTTGGTATTAAATATTTAGTGGTTATATCGATCCACTTGAGAAGGAGAAAAATAGTTAGCACTTATCGACGTATTCAGTAGATAGTTAAGACAAGGCTAAAGATGGTCGCTCCTATCCAGCTCTATTCTCCGAATTAGCAGACGGTATTACCTCGTAATACTCTTTGTCAATATGGGTCTCAGAGTGGGGCATCATAGCTTTGTAGCTACCGCAACTATTATTAGAAATATTAAATTTTGAAAATGAAATTTAATTCATAAGTGGTATTTAACCAAAGGTTAAAATGAAATAAAAATTTAATGTTTAAGAATTTCATGGATGCATTTAAAGAAGTAAAATTACTAAAAGAATTTTTGGGAAAGAAAGCGTCCATGTGAATGGAAAATCTTTCTAACAAGAGATATACTTATGTATATAACTTAATTGTTTTATGAATTGATTGTATGGTTGTATAATTAGAAGAAAAAAATATGTCTTGATAACAAGCATTATTACAAACAAGTTCAAGATTCCTTAAGAAATCAAATTTAACCATTTGGTGGCGATTACTTCGGTTTTTTGGACTCTTGGGAGTTCTTTTGAGATTTTTATTGCCTACACTGGCGTGTTGAGATATGCCTTTTGGCATATATATATATATATATATATATATATATTGAAATTTCATATTGGCGTTATTTATGGGATTTGCCTTTTGGCGTTGTATGAGATTTTTATCTCTTTGTTGACATTTGCCTTATAGCTTATGTCAAGATGGCTTTTTCTTATGTTTTCCTTGGATTTGCCGATATGGCGGGTTTGGGAATTACTCCTTTAGGAGTTTACATTATACTATTCCCTAAACCATTATTATTTGATTTATAATTGCCAATGATAAGAGGCATGCTACATTTTAATGATTTTTCGTCCCCTCTGTGTTTTATGCTTATTGAAGCAATAGTGTTCTATCACCTAGTGTAACCATATATGCCATACATGATGCGTATCCTCCATATGTCTATGGTTAGATTTCTTATTGTTTCTTCTTGCTTAAGAAGAATATCACACTGCTCTTATGCTCTATTATTCTGCTATCACGTTTTACTGATTCATTTAGCTAGACTGACCCGTGTATTTTATACTCGGGTCAGACCAAGGTGTTTAAGGTTAGATACATTTGGACTTAACCTATTTCGCATCTACATGGACTATTCTGCTAGCTCTTTTTTTATAGATTTTTGTGTTGTCCTTTTTGTTGGCACTCTGATGTATATTCTTTTGACCCAATTTTAGGTTGTGATTCATACCACTTTGATGTATCATTTTGGATTGGACTAGTGATTGTTTATGTACTTATGCATATGTATGCATTTCTGTCGTTCTGTGATGTTATTTACATTTAAGTTGTTATGTTTTGTTCTGATAGATCCATTAGCCATTACAGTTTTGTATTAAACATTTATTGGATATGTCGATCCACTTGAGAAGAAAAAAATAGATAGCACTTATCGATGTATTCAGTAGATAGTTAAGACAAGGCTATATGTGGTCGCTCCTATCCAGCTCTATTCTCCGCATTAGCAGATGGTATTACCTCATAATACTCTTTGTTAATATGGGTCTCAGAGTGGGGCGTCACAGCTTGACCTTAGATTTGTGGGGTTGACTCATTACAGATATAGTAGTATACCATAGAATGAGTTTGTCTGAGTGTATATATATGAGAGAGCGTACTTGTTAGTGTTATAAAATGTTTTTATATATTGTTTAATTTGTTCTGTTTAGTATATATGAATTCTGGTCGGTACATAGGATGCTATGGCATCGATAGGGATTTATAAACACTTAACAGGATAGACCGACATAATATTGTTTTTGAAATATAGGTAAATGAAATAATTTTACCTAGTATTATATTTTGTATATATAAGAATAATTTTTTATAAATGGATAGAGTTGCATGTGATATGCTTGTTTGTTTGGAAGTGAAATTATATAAATATTGGTTGCAAAATGGATTTATAATTAAAGTGAATACAAATTTGAAATATGAGAACTTAAGATCCGGGGTTTCAAAGATTATGGAATTTAATATAACAGATATTTAGAAGTATTTTCGAATATAAATATTTTCAATGTGATTTGAAAGAAATGTTTTAAAAGAATTTTAAAAGGGAAATGAGTTATGTACTCCCATTTTCTGTCGCTAGAAAATAATTTCGGCGATGACGGCCACATCATCGACATTCATTTTCGAGTTTCAAAGTGGGAAGACCGTTGTAATTGTTTTACTACACATTTGTTTGATAAATTAATCTTAATTTTATAATTCTAAATATGATTTGATATATAAAATATATGAATATATATATATATATATTATTTCAAAATGATTTGGAATGAACCCGACATTTAGTTCTTAAGTTTTTATAAATTAGGGATTTCAGTTATTGTAATGAAATGAAGTCATAACTAATTTTGTAGTTGAAAACATCTAAAATGAAAATCAAGAAATTAGACGCAAAGTGATTAATGAAATATGTAAGAAATTGGAAATTTGTAACTTGTAAATCAAAAGATATGAAAATTTAGAAGATGTAGCTATTGAACATTTTATTAACTAAAAATTGAATAAGATAAACTTGTATAACACTCAATTACATTCTTGAAACATATATATATATATATATGTGTATATATATATATATATATATATTACCAAAATGTTTAAAAGTTTTAATGTTAAATAGGAATATGCAATAGAATATTATACAAGTAAAGCTTAAGTAATGAAAGTGTTTGAATGGAATTATTGGATAAATAAGAATTTTGATGTATAATAAATGTTACAAGAATAAGTTAATGTTTTGAAATGCTAATAATTAGATTGAATATTAAAAGTGAATACAATATTAAGTGAATGATTGTAACTTCATAAAATGTTGAAATGATTCAGAAATAGATTTAATATTCAATGACACTATATAAGAAAGGATGAATGTCAATTAAGAAGTTAAGAGACTTAAGTTGAATGATTCCTTAAAGAAAATTAATATTAAATTTAAATCAAGTTATATATAATAATAAACGGGAATTAAACTATAGTGAAATGAATGTAAATTAATAAGAAATAACCTTATATGAATACATTGGAAATAAATGAAATGATTGTAATACTTTAATAATTTATTCATTGATGATTTTAAATATTGAATGGGAAATGAATTTTGTAAGCAATGAAGTTAAATTAATAAAATAATAATTGTATGAATGAATGAAAATAAATGAACGGTAAATGATGTGAAAGGAAAGTAATAAGAATAAATTTAAATAATATTTGAAATTCTTATTTTTTTTTTTTGGCTTATGGGATGTTTGGGGATTGATACTTCAAATTATTTAGGGTTATATGAATAATCTATTCAGTAATTATCAAGGGCTGTTGAGCATATGATACACTTAATAGTTTATTTATCATCCTTGCACAATGAAAAGTTTCTGAACCTGAACAAACCATTAGTTTTGGTTGCCATGGATATATGATTGATTCCTTTGTTACGTATAATGGTCGTATTTTTTTTGTTTGCATATGTTTTGTGTTGATTTGCTTTTGTTACTAATTGACACAACCAAAATATTTCTCTTGTACATAATTCTCACTATTTTGGATTTTATAAGTGAAATACAGATTTATGGAAGCGATAGCTGCCGCTTTTGGTTTCATAAATAAAGTTGTTTGCCCGACAAACAGTACCTATACCAGATTACAATTCTGCAACGATATTTTATTGTTTTCCCACGGTTTGGGATATTTTATTTTTGAATTATGATATACATTGAAATTAATGATATTATTATTTTTCCGGACCTATCCGTACAATGGAGACTCTGTCGAAATTTTTCGTGAATTTAAGACTTAGAAAATTTTGAGAAAGTGAAAGCATTTTTAAAATCTTATTAAACTTGGATCTGAAAATTTAATTATTTATAAATTCATAGTTTATTTAAAATGCTTAATTATTTAAGTTAAAGTGTTTATAAATTAAATGTTTTGAATAAAATTATATCAATTTTCTTGACTCCTTCTCGTTCCTTTTCGAGGACGAAAAGTTTTGAGTGTGAAAGAGTGTAACGACCCGTATTATTCGATAAATAAAAATGTTAAACTAAATAAGATTTTGAAATTTAATATTGTGATAAATTAAAATTTATGATTTATTTATAAGAAAAATTATTAGAATATTATTTAATAATGTTGTTTGAATGTTATTGACAACTATTTTAATGTAATTTCTATCAATTGGAATAATTGTAAAGTTAACTTGGGTCTAATAGTAATTAAGTAAGTAAATAGAATGTTGTAATTAATGGTGAGATTGTTTGTTAACCAATTGAAATTTAATGAAATTAAATATTGCAATTTAAAATGAGTTAAGATGATAATTGTGGAATATGAACATAATAAAATGTAAACTAATGTTAATTATATTGATATGGCATTAGTGATTGAATAATAAGAATGTAAATCAAAATAAAGAATTTATTTGAAATTAAATTATAATTAATGAACTTATTACAATTGTAATTGAACGCTGTAATTATTGCTATATTTAAATATTGAATTTGACATGGAAAATTTATTTTGAAAGATTATTAATTTCTTTGTAATTAAGAATGATAAATTGTTAACTTATACATTTGAATCTAGCAGTGATTAAATTGATTTTAAATTAATAATTTATTTCATTAACATGAAAATTAGCCAATATGACCGCTGTCTCGAATTTCAATGATACTAATTTCATCGGACCCGTAACAGTGCATTATTATGGTCGTGCGAGCTCGAAACGCATAGAAATCAATTAAAAGAATTTAAATGAATATAATTTAATTTTGAAAGCTAACTTCTATATACAATGGAATTAGTGTTTGAAACTAGTTCCATTGAGTTTAAAAATATCGAAAACCTATATTTCGATATATTGGATGACCCAATTTCATTTCGAAAAGAAAGGGCGTCGTTATTATTTCGACCCAATTCTGTTCGTCCGTCCTTTCTTATCTAGCTTTATCCATATAAATAAATTTCTTTTCTGAAACTCTAGCAGCCTTTTTCTTATTTTTGTATGTACATTTCCATCTGCTCCTTTCCACTTTTCCAATGGCATAAACCTTAAATTCCCAATTGCATATTCAAATTCAAATCGATTTCAAAATGCAAACTCTTCAAACTATGTCATATGATATATTGTTGGAAAGCTCTCGACGAGCGCAATCTACTACAGTAATTCATTTTTCGATTTGATGTATCATTTGGCCAGAAATTGATGATTTATTCTTGGTCATCCATGCTAGGGTTTCACGATCGACGACGGATCGTCGACCAATCGACGTTCGAAAAGTGGAATTTGGAAGAGGAGACAAAGGGAGTTCATCCATACGGTTACTTTGGTCTATAGGTCGTTAGAATCGCCAAAAATGGGAGATTATTGCATGTGGAGGCAAAGGCTGTAGACAATGCCTGGGGTGTGTGCACGGCCAAGGGAGGTGCAGTCGTGGGCGAGGGGAACTCTGGCGACATCAGATCGTGTTTATGACGCTCGAAACGGTGACTATTATTGATCACTCAGTGGCGGTTGTGAAGTGCTAAACATGCTCGAGTAGGGTTCGTGAGCGATTATGGTTTACTGAGGTGAGGATAATTACTAAATTTCCCTTTAATAATTTAATTTAATTTTTTTATTAATATTTCAATGTTCTAACGTCAATAACTTCTTCATATGAGATCGGATTCACGCGCAGTTTTCTCCTTTGCAATCATATCGAAATTCGGGTATTAGGCAACTAGTTTGGTTGCATTTTAAGACTGTTAGATTTTGGGACTAATTTGGATTTTTAATTGACTAAAAATCAAAGGTGAGTGTTTTAACCCACTCACGAATGCTAAACCATCTTATGTTGGTTAAATTAAATTTATGATATAATCAAAAATTGATTGATTGATATTTGGTATATTTAAAATGTCATTCAAGTTTATTTGAATTAAATTACCATTTAAATTTATATTGAATTTAATTTTCAGTTAAATACCTGATAATGATAACTAGTTTATTTGTTGTGATTTATTGGTTGAGTTGAATGATGTTTGTGATGGATGTTTAATTATTTACAATTTTGGATGATTTGATGTTAAGTTTATTTATATGATGTTATCACACTGCAAGTTCCCTTAGTTTGCTATTATTACTATTTATTATATTTATTCCACTGCATCATGTTGTTCCATTGCATTTTATTCCTTCTATATGTATAACTCTGATATGTATATAAAAGTGTTATCAAATGTTACTTGTAAACAGCTTCATGAACTGTTATTTGATTATTGTATTTTGTCATTTTGTCATTCCACTGCGAGATTCTGTGTTTTGTTTTCCTTGATTTTCTCTTATTTTCTCATTTACCCCATTAACAATCCTCACTTTTGAATGGTTTGAGTTGACATGTGTAGTTTATTGTCGATTTAAACCGTCCAAAAAGGTAGGTCGTTATAATTTCTTCCTTTTTAAATGGATTCCCTTAATGACCTTGCACTATGAGGTTATTGACTTTGTTTTCTTGAAATAGTAACATAAACTTGAAAAAAAATTGATCGACATTGTCTTATTGTGGTTCTTAATTTAATTCTTGTTAATGAAAGGAAAGTAATCCTATACATTATCCGAAGAAGTAACTGTAGTTGAAGAAAAGATAATGATTCTCCTTTAAGACAATGATACATACCTTAAAATTTTATTTAAGATTGTCTTATTATAGTTCTTAATTTACTTCTTGTAATGGCAGGAAACAAATCCTATACATTATCCAAAGAAGTAACTGTAGTTGAATCGAAGAAAATGATTCTCCTTAAAGACAATGATTCATACTTTATGTCTCCCCCCAAACTCAACATCCTCAAAAATTATAGCATTTCCTATCTTAAATTTTTTTCTTAGTGTGTGTTTAAAAAACTTGTAGATTTTAAGTCTCTTAGAATATCAATAAAGTATTTTCTATCTTAAGTGCCTCAATCTAGAATTATTTAGTAAGCTGAAACAAATAACTGGATTAATCACCAAATCAAAATTTGAGACTTCATTATAAAAGGTATTTGCATAAGTAGATATAAGCTATATTTTAAACAAAGTTTTAACTCCAACAATTGTTGAATTTATTCATAAAATAATCTTATTATTTTTAAAGGAACAATAATAACCAAACTTGTTCATATTAGAAATAGAAAACTGAAACTTGTCTAAACGACAGCATAACAAAATTATCAAATAAATTCAAACGATATAACTAAAATCTCAATAATAATTTAGGAATATCTAATATACTTTATTGTCTGTATATCTCATTAAAGAAACAACTATATATATATATATATATATATATATATGCTATTTCTTTTCTTCTAGATCATTAGCAACTTCTTTATCCCTATTTATGCATTTATTTACAATGTATGTTAATAGGTACTTTCTATCTTACATGCTTCAACCTCTCTTAATCTTACCACAATTCTAAATGAGGTCGACAAGAGGTCATTTTATTCTTAAAAATTAATAATTAATAATTATTAATAATCTTAAAGTAGTTACACTATAAATAAAGAGAGTACGCAAAAAAAAAACTTGAGTGCATTAACATTTGAAGCAACATTTTGCATATAGTACCCATTCATGTTTCCCTTACATTTATTTTATGGAATCAGGCAATATAAAGTGTGCTTGTTTCCTAAAATCATTTTTTTGGCAAACTGTTTTTCATTTTGTAAAGAACCCCTTATAATTGATTATACCTACGGATATCACACCCTTGAAACTGTTTTGAAGTATTATACCTTATGATCCTTTAACTCTTGTAGTTTGGATTGTTTCACCTTTCAATGTTCTTTATAACATCATAAGAACATTCAACTGTAATAGGGGTTGTCGTGACCCTCCTAATTCCAAGAGCTAGATCCACGAAGTCAAGAATAAGCAACATGTTCTCTTACTAAACCCTAGAGTTAGTTCCAACCAGATGAGAATATTATTACAATTGACAGACACTTTAGTCAAATTAGTTGAAAATGGAACAAAAATAAAGATTGCCATATATGCTCAAAAATCAGCCATAGTAAATTCAATAATTGATAAGTCTCTTTTCAAGTTACCTAGTACAACATTAATATCAAATCACAAGATAGTAATATTAACTGTAAGTGGTATTTTTATTGTAATGATCAAACATAGACAATATATTCAAGTCAAATAATAATCTTCCTTTGGCTCGATTAATTATTTACTTATAAAACCTTATAGTTGTCACATATTTATCATCACACATGTGTAGGTGATTCGGCCAAATATTAGTCTTCCTTTGGATAGGCTATTATTCACATGAATACATACAAATATCAAACAATTTCATGAACAACTAAAATAAGAGAGGTCACTTTGGTGACATGTTGTTTCAATTAGTTCACTTGGAATGTTGGACATTTATATTTAGTTTGCAAAGAGACACCAAAAATATATTTGAGTTTATTTCTTAGTGAGCATGTAATATGTAAGGTCCCGCCTTTTTGTGTGGTTTAAATCGACGATAAACCACACACGTCAGACTTAAACCATATAGAAGGGTAGATTATTATGGGGTAAATAAGAAAAAGCAAGGAAAAACGATAGAATCTTGCAGCGGAACGATAAAATATAATAATCAAATAAACAGTTCATGAAACTGTTTTACCAAACATTCGATTTTATTTATACAATACATATCAGAGAACAATAATAATGCAGCGGAATAAAATAGTGTAGTGGAATAATATAATAGTTAATAGTGATACACTCTTCGTCTTCGTCCTCTAGAAATAAAGTCTTCGAATCCTGAAATGCTCAGACTGACCCGAGCGAATTGAAAAGACAAAACACTCGAGTCAAAACTAAAAGATCTTATGTAAGTTAAATCAACAGTAAATAATATGAGTGGATTGATGTCAGAGATGTTTACGGGATTTGACATCTCCTATCCAGTGTCTAACGTGAGTGCGGTAACTTAAGAGATGCTCGGGATTCACATCTCCTAAGGATCCGTTAAACTATTTACTATGCAGTAATATTTCGCTATTATAATAATATCTAATAGTAAAATAAACTTACTTTTAAATAGCGTTAAGGGGTTACCCATATAGCCCTTAACACGTAATAGTGCCAATAGTCTTTACAATACCGTAATACCTCCTGATCGGGAGGCTACCAGAGGATACTCCATAGGTACGACACAAATCAAACTCTTACAAGGCGCGCTAGGGTAGGTGACACGGCACAACTAGGCAATGGCATGGTAGATATACCAATTGCTATCCGGGCTGGTGGTAACGCGTAGCAGCTACTACCGCCCACCTCGAGGCACACCCCCATAATCAAAAATCAAAAGTGGCCACCGAATCAATCCAAAAGTCAGAGTATAATATCGAAGGGATGTGTCCGATAAGAGGGGATACCTCCTTGGCCCGAGAATCGCTCCTGTTTTAGCCACCTTATGCCAACTCATGGGAGTCGGGTCCACGTATATACCTCAAAGGAAACGCCGCCACCATCCTACTTCATTCTGCAATCTCCACTGCATACACGGTTGTTAAAGCGGTTTTCGGAGTTGGCAGAGAGTATGACAACTTCTGATCCCGGTCTTTTTAACAACCAAACGTTATTATAACACCGCGGTCTTATCAAAATAGTCTATACTTCAAAACCAGAATACAATATCCATTTCAAAACCATATAAATACGATATCATTTTCAATTTAAAACCAAATCAATATGATATCCTTTTGTTCAAATCAATATAATATCATTTTTATTTCAAATATATCACTTTCCTAAAATCATAGCCCTTTCAAAAAATTTAATATTTCGAAATCAAACGCTTGAAATGTAACCTTTCCAGACATAATACCTTGAATTTTATAGCTTAAAAACCCTAACTTCCAAAGCCTAAATAATTTGGATATTCAAACAGTATATAAAATAAAATAGTTTGAATTTAAAATTACTTTATAAAGTAAAATAATTTCCTCGACTTTTCAATTTTATTCACTTTAAATTAAATCTCAATTCATAAATTTTCAATTCACTTTTAGTTTCAATATTTCAATTTCAATATATATCAAACTTTGAGTATTAAACAATTTCAAAACTAAGGTTGGAGATTATGATTCAACAATTCAATGTCCTATTATTTAGTTTTGAAATATTTGCATAATAAATCAATTATCATTTAAATAAAACTCAAATTTCCAATAACTAAATATTACCTACAATTTATTTATACTAGAAATATTCATCTAATTCATCTTGAATAAAAATACAGTTATAATTATCATACCTTTTAAAATTTCAAGTTTAATAAATTTTACATCAACTTATGGAGTTAAATTCTTAAATAAGCTCAATTTCAAATAAATTTCCAGTTTACCTTCCAGTCTTAATTTATTTAAATCATTATAACCTCTATATTAAAATATGATTTAAATACTTAACAATATTCATTTTAATAAAATCAAACTCCATTATTAAACTTATTATTATTAAACAAATTTATACATAGCTTAAATACCTGAATTTAACTATATATAAAATATTTTTATATAATATAAAAAAGAATCCATATTTATTAAGCCGTATAATTCTATACAAAACCATATAAATCATTTTCAAAATATTTATATTTATATTTATATATATATATATATATATATACAGACCGACGGTGTCTGTATAAAATTTTCTATCCTATGGTCAAGTGATACAGATATTTATCATTTCAATTCGTAATTTAAAATAAAATTACGGTTATATATCATTTCAAACCGCAATCCCGAATGAAATAAAAATTTGATAACAACTTGCAGTTTATAACAATATAAATAAACATCCATTCATCCATCATAAAATCATACATCCATCAAAATCATCATCCAAAACAATCAATCAATATCAATATATAACTGATAATATATAACAGGTAATTAACTGGCGTTATATTCAATAGTAAATTAAATAACGATTTAATTTAAATAAATGTAATTAACTGAGATGATGATTAAAAATATACGAAGCAGTCATAATTAAATTCAAAATCACAACATAAATTAAATTTAACAAACATAAGAAATTTTAGAAGTTGTGAGTGGGTTAAAACACTCACCTTTTGAATTTAAATTGAATTTAAATTCAATTTAAACCCAAAAATTAAACAGTCTCCAAATTTGTCCAATCCCACGTCAAAATCTCCAGAATTCCAATACGAACCTAGCGGAGAAAATCGCGCGTAATTTCGACCTCGTATGCACAAGTTATGCTAATTACAACTTTAGAAATCAAAATTAAATTAAATTAAAACAAAATTTTCAATACCATCACCCCTTCCTTCACACACCACATCACCCTCAAGCACGCAACTCCCAGGCCGAAAACCTCAATATCGAAAACCTAGCACAGAAGTCCGAACGTGACCCTTTGTTCGCTCAACCCAATCGCACGTCGCCTCTGACATGGTCGCTACCTCCCCACAAGCCACGGTACCACCGCCTCTAGCTTCTCCCCATAGTCGTGCGTCTCCAGGCGAGCACGACCACGGCACGAAATCGAGTAGCCGCCACATATGTGAAACCCTAACTAAATTTATCACGAAGATCTGGCCGTCAAATCTCCAAACGATCACCTCTGATGCGCTCCCCTCGGCGATCTCTACACAACCAATCAATCAATTTAATGATCGGGTGAGTTTGATTTCTACGTGATGAACGATCGAAAATTGTTCTTCGATTTCTGGATAAACAATGTGTCGAATCAAAAAACGAGTTGCAGATCTGAGTTACGCTCTTCGAGAGCTTCGAATCCATATAAAATTTGATAGTATTTAACGAGATTGAATTTTCATTTGATTTTTGAATTGCAATTGAAATTAGGATTTACAGCCATTGGAAAGAGGAGGAGCTGATGGAATTGTACGTACAGAATAATGACATAAGAAATGGATTAGGGTTTATAGCAGGGTATATATAGGCAATATAAAAATAGAATGGATGGACACGATTTATAAACGCGATGAACGATAAATGGCCCGAAAAGCCCGTTCTAACTCCGGAACGAAATTAGGTCAACCCGTATATTAAAATAGATGTTTTAAAATATTTTAAACGTGATGGAACAGGTTTCAAGTCCAAATTCCATCTTATGGAGAAGTTATGCTAAAATCAATTTATTTCAAATTGATTTCAATTTCATCGACTTCAAGGCGTTTCGAGTCCGTACGGTAAAACGACAAGTCCGATCGCTACGAAACTTGAAATCCTACAATAATTCACCGTTACGGATCCGATGAAACTGGTTTCGTCGAAATCCGAGTCAGTGGCCAAAATGGCTATTTTTACATTAATTGAATAAATTAAAAATAAATTAATTAAATCACTTTTCAATTTCAAATCTATAATTAACAAATTTCATCAATTTTAACTTTCTTAATCATTTACCCTAATTTAACCAAATTCAAATGTCAATTTAGAGTTGATTAATTTATCAATTTCAGTGTTAAATTTTCAATTTCATTATATTCACAAATTATAATTTAAATTCTCAATAATCCTATTGAATTTACTTCTCATTCTTATTATTCAATTCATTATTATCCAACGGATGAAATTAACATTAGTTCATGGTTTATTACATTATTATTTTCAAATTTCATCTAAATCTCAATTAACGCAATAATTAAATATTAAATTTCACTTAATTGCAATAAATCCAATTATTAAATTTAAGTTAATAAATCTTGATTCTCATTCCTTTCATTAAATCAACCATTAACTTATGGATAACTTTAATGCTACTATATATCCAATTTCCCTAATGGTTTATAGTTATCAGCTAAATTCATATTAACTTGTAATTAATTACGTTTAATTGCAATGGATTTAGATCAAATTTAATAGATTAAATAAATGGGTAAACAATTAATAATTATTACCATTTGCCTACTTTAAACCCATTCCTACATAATTATCAATTTACAAATATTATAATTTCTTACTAAACATTGATTTTTATTCAGTTACCCTTTATTACGTATTATTATATCAATTTAACTTTGAATTCATTCCTAATTTACAAATTTCAATCAATTATAACTTTGCAATTTGTTTCCAATTAATAGGTATTGCACAAATTTAGTTACTTATCAACTTGTATCAACCTTATTACATTAATTTACATTTAATTACTATTCAATATATATTAATTCATTAATAAATTCAATATGTACGTTTGTTTTCTTGCATTTGATTTATAGCCTAGTATAACATTTACATTAATCCCATTTCATTCAATCCATTAACTAACCTTAAATTAGCATTGGTTATATCTTGATGCATTAATATTTTCCAATTTCATCTCAATTCTTATTTACGTAATATTCAAACATCAAATTTCATTTAATTCCAATTAATCTACTTTATTACATTTATATTAATAATCTTGGTTCCCATTCTTATGTTATTATCAAACAACAACTACCATAATTACTCTCTAGCATTAATCCTATCAACTACAAATTATTACGTATTATTTTATCAATTTGCTTTAACCTTATTACCTAAATTTACGTTAAGTTACTATTAACAATATTATTTCATTGGTTAATTCAACACTTACTTTTATTTACTCATTTTCTATTTTAAAACCAAGGCAACAATTTATACTATTACATTATTGGGATTTCACTTCAATTGTCAACAATTAGTTTTAATAACCATTGCTATAATTCATTCTTAACATTTACTTCAATATAAATTATAAAATTTTTATTTATTTCTAAATTTAATTACAAAATTTTTATTAAAATAACCAAATTTAATTATTGAAAATTTACGCGTCGATACACTCTCCCCCACCCAAAACTTTTCGTCCCCAAAAAGGAAGGAGAATGAAAAAAAGAAAGAATTAAGAAATCAATATATCTCATTTAAAATATTAAATTTATAAACAAATAAATTTACAAAATTAATGAATTTGAATAAAATATACCAATTTATAACCATTAATTCTTTTTATACTTAAATTAATAAAGTTTGGAAAACATTTTCAAAATATTTTCTAAGTCCAAAATTTACGGAAAATTTCGGCAGAGTCTCCTTTGTACGGAGAGGTTCGAGAGAAAATATTATATCAAATATAACAATATATAACATATATTTTTCAAAATAATATATCCCAACACGGGAAAAATAATATAATGGCGCTATAAATCCGTAATCCGAAAACGTACATATTTGTCGGGCAATTTACGCTTATATTATGAAACCAAATGCAGTAGCAATTGCTTCCATAACCTACATATCACTTATATAATCAAAAAGAGTCAATACTTATATAAAATGAAATGTTTAACTTGTTTCAATCAATAACAAACAAATCAATACAAACAACAATCACTTGCGACTAGGCATACAACCATCACATAGAATCATCACAAATCAATCATTCATTCATATCAAACAAAACAAATAGTTTTTATGGTTCAAAACTTTAAATTGTACAAAATGAAAAATAACCTATTAAGTGCACCTTTTACTCAACAGTCTTTGATGAAACTAAATAGATTATTCATACATCCAAACAAATTCAAAGTATCATTGCCCAAACAACCATAAACCCAAACAAATAACCAACAATTTCAGAAAATGGATCAAATTCATTCTTATTTATTTCATTTCACACTATTTGTTGTTTGATTTATTTTCTTTCATATAGTGATTTTTTTTAAATTTACATTTTATTCATTACAGTTTCATTTACTTTTATTCATTTCTAACTAAATCTCATTTTCACTTATTCATATCATGAAATTTTCCTTTTTATTATATTACATTCATTTATTCACTACATAATTTCACTTATTTACAGTATTCATTTTCCTACTTATTTTATTTATAAATAGCTTCAACCATTTACTTAAGTTTATTATCATTCATTTATAATACTTACATTTCTGTTACATTAGTGACGTTTCAATCATAACTTAAGTTTATAACTATTATAACATCAAATTCTTATTTATAAAAGAATTTCATTGAACCTTCCCATTATATAAGCTTTACTTGTATAATATCCATTACGTTTTCTTATTAAAATTTCAACTTTTTACATCTTTTGGTAAGTTATATATATTCCTTTAAGAATGTAATTGAAAGTTATACAAGTTTTTCCATTTCTTTTAATTATTTAGATGTTCAATAGTTATATCCTTTACTTTTACTGATTATAAATTTCAACTTCCTTGTTATTTCATTCATAATCTAGCATTTAATCTCTTATTTTAATTAGAGGTTTCAATTGTTAGTTAGTTTCACTTCACTACACTGATTAAAACTATTAATTAACGAAAACTTAAGAACTAAATATTGGGTTAAATTTCAAATCATTTTAAAATAATAAATGAATGTATATACTTACACTTTATAAATCCAATTATACTTAAAACAATCTAAAATTTATATTTGTTTATCAAAATAAATCTACAGTAAAACTACTACAGTGGCCTTCCCACTTCGAAACTCGAACATGAATGTCGATGATGCGTGCACTCATCAGCGAAATTATTTTCCAACGATGGAAGGGGAGTACAGAACTCATTTCTTTTCAAAGTTTCTTCAAAACATTTCTTTCAAGTTATATTGTATTTATATCAGAAAATACTTCTAAAATATTATTATTATATTTCAAAATCATTTGAAAGAAATTTTCAAAAACCCCGGAACTTAAGTTCTAAATTTCCAGTTCTTCATTTATTTTATTTTCACTCTCATTTCAACTATTATTGATAAATTTTATTTCCTAACAACCAATATAATACAAAAAAATGTATATCTTTACAAAAAATTTATTTTATATATAGAAAATATAATAAGCAAAATTATTTCATTCACCTATATTCAAAATAAATATTGTGTCGGTATGTCCTATTAAGTGTTTAGAAATCCCTATTGATGTCATAACGTCCCATGCATCAACCAGAATTTATAAATACAAAACGGAACAAATTAACACAATTTGATCACTTTAATTAGGCTTTACACCAAAATAGCACAACATATTTTATTTAACATATGCGACCCACATGTTGGAATTTGCCAACAATCTAGTTAAATTATATAACTAAATTAATCAGGTTGCTATATATTTTAATAAATTAAGTAGATCACATAAAGAACATATGATAATATTAAAGTGTTTAAGTTGCGAAAAATAATAATTGAATGTTGGAATTGGAAGTGAAGATAAGGTGCCAACGTGTAAATGACGTTGAAGCATTCCGCAATTAATTTTTGAATGCACTTTTATGTGTTATTTGGACTTTATTATCATGTAAATGCCACTTCCAGGTAATTTATACTTTTTTACTTTTAATTAGCAATAAAATATTCCTATATGTTTTAGAAAAAAGTTTGATATATTTTGTTATTTGATAACGTTTATCATTTAAAATTATGTGTTAAACTAATTATTCATTATGTGTACTGAGGATCCTCTCTCTAAATATTTTACTTTTATTTCCACTTAAAATTACATGTTATTATTAACATTATTATTAATATTACCTTTTACTTTATGATTTATTTTTTACCATCTTTATTGTTGTAATGACCCTTAATTTAATCACTTTAGATATGAATATTTGATATATTTTCAAATAATTAATTAATGGATTTTATAACTTATGTTTCTTGTAAGTAATAATTAATGATGATAAAGTTGTTTTAAATTTGATTTACAAAATAGTTAGTGTGGATAAAAATCGAAAATGTGGCCGAAAATCGTTTTTCAAATTTTCGACTATTCATCGCCTAGAAGTTGTTGGAACATGTTGTATACACTAGAATATATATACATACACATATATAAATAACATATACTATGTTAAGGAAGTGATTAGGGTTAAATAAGTTAAATTTGTGCTTAATTTATTAAAAAGGAATTTGACTTTTCTTTTACATTTTAAAATGAAAATGGTACCGAAGATGATACATCAAGTTCATGTTAAAAGAGAAGAAGTGATGGTGATTTGGGGGAGGGGATGGGTTGTATGTGCAAGGGAGAAGGTGGTGAGGAAGATGTGTCATTATGTTGTCGATGGTATTGTATATTTTAATTACTACGGACATTTTAGTAATTTTCCTTATTCATGTTATATAAAAACAACTTTACCTTTTCATTTCTTATTTTATTACACTTTCTTCATTTTCAAACTTTTATCTCCTTCTGTTCCAAGCTTCTCTCTTCCTTTCCATGGTTTCTCTTAAGTTTTAAAGTTAAAAATCTTTTCCTTTTCCATTTTAAATCCTTAAAACTTAGATAAAAACACGTCATTTCTTTTTTACATCTTCTATCTTCTAAAAAAAAGAACCAAAACTCCCCCTTCAAGTCATGCCTGGGCCCTCCACTACCTAGGTCAAGCCCATCTCTACTCCTTAGGGTCCTAAAAAGAAGGTTTTGTAAAAGAAAAGCTAGGTCTGTGTGTCGGTGCAAATGTTATGATAGTTTTATTTGAATTCGCGTTGATTTTAGTGAGTAGAGCTTATTTGAAAACCAATTTTAACCTTAAAATGCCGGTTTTATTTAAAAGCAATTTTTTAAAGAATTTTTTAAATACAAGGGATATTTTTTATCCGTGCCATTAACTTTCAAACAAATATAATAAGTAGTGATAACGTATTAACATATTTTATGTAAAGTAAGTCATCTTGTATTTAGTACTAAAGCTGATGAGTGGACTTTCTAAGTGAGGAATAAAGAAGTCAAAATGTCAGAAACGTAATAAGTAGAAGAGTGTTAATATCGATAAATGGGTCATGATTAATTAAGTACATGGACGATGTAGTGACATGCCTTTTCGACCATCAAAAGTTGGCGCCAAATACACCCATGGTATTCTAATGCCAAACACCTATTTGTCGGAAAGGCAGATTGTTAAGGGAAAATAAAAGGAACAAACAGCGAAAATAGAATCTCGCAATGGAAACGACAACATATAATATAATGAAGATAGTATAAATTGTCACTGCAAGATACAAAGTATATTATAATTAAAAATAAACCTCATCGGTTGGACAATTATAAATTTCCGACCTTACAAATGCCAATAGGTATATATATATAATAATACAGCGGAAAATAAAAATATTACGGCAAGAGAAAATCTAGCTCAACTGCATGTCTCATCAACGACAACTTGGAAAAATACTCGGGTTAACTCGAGCATTACAATAAAACAACACGTCTCTAGAAAATCAGCATGAGAAAACTCAAGTAATATGATGAATATATAATAATTCTATGAGACTACAATGCTAAATGCGGAACGATTTTTAACCTCACAAAAATAATATCCATGGGTGAAAAAATGGAAACAGTTAAAACAAAGCCCAACTTGTAAGAATGGTTATAAACAAGAACAAATCCAAATTTAAATAATGGGCACAAATAATTAAACATTGAGAAGAGCTCCTGACACTTCTCAATGCACTTAAGAATGCAATTCAAAGATTTGAATCAAATAAGGAAAGAGAAATTTTCCAACAATGACTAGGACGATGCGCTCCCCTTATCGAAAGTATACCTTAGAAATATAATTGAGAACTACAATGGCTCTTAAACACGTCCAAGTCGGACCTCGCCAACCTTACTGAGGATCCGAGTATTTCACATCTTCGAGTGCATACCACCGAATCCACTCTAGAGTACATGTGAAGATACCCTAATGGGACTAACCTTACATAGCTTCCACCCGCTCTTTGCTTTTAGTCATCTCTGACATAGAATATCAACACTCAAAATGAGCAACAAATCGCCTTAGATTGACGAAACAAAAAAGTAAAAAAGATTAATTCCAAAGTTCAAATCGAAACAAGGAGAATGAATTTATCCAACATGACTAGGAGGGTGCGTCCCTGCACCGAAAGTATATCTCTAGATAAAATATACTTGAGAACTCATGCCAAACATGCATCACTCTCAAAAAATTCCAAGTTGCAACCAAAATATACTCACATCAATGCAAACCTGCTACCAACAACTTTCTAGATAAATGTGAATATATCCTTGTGGGTGCGACCCACATGGCTTGGCTCCCACCTACTCTTTGCTTTTAATTATCCATGGTGTTGGATGCCAATACTCCAAATATGAAACAAATCGTCTTAGATTGATTAAGCACAAAGAATGATATCAAAATCGATAGTTAAGAAATCTACTATTGAAAGTAAATGAATGATTATATATGGAGATTAGAACGCATACGCTTATCACCAATAAAAGAATCAAGCTCTTAGAACATTTGATACTTACTTGTACTTCATTTTCACATCATAAATATTTGTAAAAAACTTTAAAAACATTGTTCAAAATTATTCTTTAAAAAGGGCAAATTATATTTCTAAATGTATTAAAAAGTTACACTTTGCATTTTTTAAACATTCCTTTTTAAAGATTTCCACGTTTATAAATTACCATTTATAAATTTGAACCAGATTAATTAAGACAATAAATCAAGTTATAATCTTTTTATGTATTTGAACAACAATAATTGTCCCAAAAAATAATAAATCAAATTTATGATGATTTATAAATTTAAAACAACACTAATTATCCCGAAAAATAATAAATTAAATTTATAATCATTTGCAAATTTAAAATACCATTAAATATCCCGAAAGATAATAAATCAAATTTATAACTTCATTTATGAATTTTAATCAATTGACTTTTATTTCCAAAATTCCCAAAATATTTGAAATTATAGTTTAAATAGCTTTCAAAGTGCAAAAACGCAACCAAACATTTATTTTGTCAAAATACAAGCATAAATTCAACACACACACAAAAGAGTTTAAGAATATATGTCATAAGCGTCATTATAGCAATAATTGCTATAACAACACTTACATCAATTAAATGGTGTACCATAAATATTCTAACCAAACATCATTATAAGAAGCATTTTAATGTAAGAACGATGCATATAGCAGCATATAAATATTCTAACCAAATATTCTACAAAAGTCCCCCGTCAATCGTACATATGTATATGTATTTTCGAAGTTTTTCACAGCGATCTATTCGCTACCAAAACAATTCGACTTCTTCTTTTTGTCTCCTGCAACGAAATGGTTATATATGTAATCCGCTATCAAGTAGGAATTCAAAATCCAAACAAACAAACAATAAATTAATAATATTTTTACTTTACAAGCACAGAACAGTGATTTATTCTGTTCTATTGATGTTCAAATAATCTATTCAGTTTTATTATACCAAAACAAGGTTTTATTGGATAGATATCCCAAACGAAGTATAACTAATTTAACTACGTTACACATAACTAAATTAAATCATAGAAATTTTATCATTTATCTATACTTCAATAAACTATCTATTATCATCCAAGCATTCAATAATAATTTATAGAAACACATATATCATATACTTTATTCAGATGTGAGTAAACTCACTAAAATTCAAGATGATGCCAAAGTTTTTCGATTTGAACTAAAATCGAATGACTTTCGATTTTAGTCCAAATTCCACTTGCTCCAAATTCAAAGAAACCAGTTCCAATGCAAAGATAAAAGTTTAATGAGTATAACGCAACTGACCGCATTCGAATCCGTTCTCATATAAGCAAGATAGTAATTTTATAAATTATTGCATTAATTAAATTAATTAATAACTTCATCTAATTAACAATTTAAAAATAATCTCACTCTTACCCAAATTATCTTTTTCTTCCAGGCTGTGTGCACGTATAGGCACATAAAGACATAAAATAACCAAGCATCTCCACCCATTTTATCCCTCCACAAGCAACTATTCATTGATCCACATTTGCCATTCAACTCCACATCACACGAGCTCTCCGGCCATCACAAAAACCCCTAGCTCAACGCCTCGTTCCTAAAACCAACCTGATAATGCTCACAAAGCCATGCGAGAAATCATGTGTTTCCCCAAAGCACCGCACACTGCCATCTTCGACCACGAGCTGCTCCTCGCCTTGACAAACCCGAATCCAACCTTAGATTTGCCTGACTCCGCCCATATCTCGCCCAACCCAAAAGCCTAGGTCGACTGAAAAAATATCGATCCTCCCAAAACACAATTGAACACTCTGAAAAACACACCAAGTTGAAGCCTATGCTTATATAAGTTTAATGTATCAAAAGTTGTGTTTTTTGATGAGAGGATCATCGGCTTTTGATTTTTGAAGTCGAGAAACTTATTTTTTTAGCTGTAAATTGAAATGGAAAGTAGAGTGGAGGGAAAGTAAAAAGAATAGAAGGAAATGAAATGAAGGAAAATGTGAAACTTTCTTTTATAAATAAAACAAATTTTCTTTACTTCACACTCAAGTTAACCCAAGTTTTCAAGCCAACATCATATCCATCAAATCATTATTAAAGTTGGTTGACTAGTTTGAATAGTGATTTGATTTTAAAAAGGTTTTGAAAAGAAATATTTGCTTTACTCCGCTACATGATATCCTGTTCGCGTATGAACTACGAACGGCAAAAATAAAAATACGACCGCACAACAAAATATGACCCGATCATAAATCAACAATAAGATATACATATTATTTTATTATGTAAAATTTTAAAAATAACATCGTTTGTCGTAAAATACAACAAATAAAAATTTAAATATTTTCCAAATTAAAAATTATAAGAAAAATCCTATAAATTCATTTAAAAGTACATCAATAATAATTAAGTCATTTAACTAACAATTATTTTCCTTGTTATTTATTCAAACTTTTTAATATTGTAAATAAATTTACAAATTAAGTTCACCATCCTCATTTATTGATAAAATGGTGATAAATTAGGCTACTCAATCCATATATTTAATATTTAATTCAAAATACAAATATTTAAATAATCCTTATATTTGAATATATATTATTAAACTTAAAAAACAATTATTTAAATTAATTAAATATTTAAAATTAATTAACTATTCAAAATCAAAATGATAAAATTTTGGGAGGACACATTTTCCCCCGTTAAAAGAATTTCGTCCCCCAAATTCTCAAAGGAAGAAAATGTCTCCAAACCATTAAGTTTAAAAACTATTAATTACAATGGGTTATTAAACCATTTAAATTCCTTTTTGTTGCTAAAATATTCGGCAGCACCTCCTTAAAGCGGCTGATCCGAAAATACTACAACTTGCCATAACCGGCCCAAACCAACAAAGAAAACAAAATCTAAGTGGCCTTCCATATCTGGAGCATAAAATCATCAATCAAAATACCAATTTCTAAATCTAATACATACCTCTTTTACATTTGATTTTTGTTTTTGCAAGCAATTTACTATCTCGATGCAAATGCAGGTGCGTAAGAAATCAAATAGTAATCTCTTGCATCCTCGTGCCTATCTATTACTTACATAATCCAAAAGAGAACTATGTTGACAAAAAGTAATACACTAGCAACATAGACAATATAATAACTATATGCGACAAGAGCATAGAGAATACTTCATAATAAAATACTAAGCATCCAATCTTTCAAAAGATAAATTTAAAACTAAATGCCTAGGTTCTTTATTCAAAATATATTTTCAAATTCCTCTAAAGAGAAATAAATCAAAGCCAAAATCAATTATGACAAGGAAGGAGCTCCTCCTACCAATGCATGGTATAACTCTAGAATTAAAACAACATAGAGCATCTAATGGTATTTTGGTTCCTCCAAAAACAACAACTAGAGTAAACAAATATACCCGGCAAGTCTTCCGAAATGGAAAACTCGCAGTTGCCTAACTTTAATCGTAACTAAATATTAAAAAAAAACCAATTCAAAAAACCTTTTCTAAATATTATAAAATATTAATACTTCACTAAAGTTTTCAAAATAATAATAATATTATTTCTTACAAATTCATTTGAAATCACTTCTTTTTTAAAAGCACTAGGATTTAAGTCCTAATACACAACAACTTTATAAACCATAGTCTATAAAATCACACTGTCAATCAAATAAAATTCCATAAAGGAATAAACTAACACTTAATATTATTTAAATATTAATTGACTAATAAACAAGACTTAAATATTTTGCTCAAGTTTACAACTTTCTCGATTGTCCAATGATATATGTAATCTCCTGAGCCATACAACTAAGCATATTAATATACCTAAACCATATTGTGTACATAAATCATCTGTATGAAATATATGATCCAATCACTTGCTCGGACACATCAACTTTACCTCCGAACTAGTATTGCTCACTCAACCTCCCTAGTGATGATCAGGTTTCTCGGTTAGAAACCTTTGTTCTCCCTACATAGCAATAAACTACAATAGAAACCTCGGTATCATATCAAGAATTCGAATCAAGTGTTTGTTGGTAAAATTCAAGTGAGAAATCCTTTTTTGCACTGGTGTGAATCACTCAGAAATTATGTATTCGAAATCTATATCAAAAAATGTTCAAATAAAATGATTTACGTATAACTTACGTACTTATCCAACTGGTTTCTTAATTACACCATTCGCTTTCTAAAAATATTAAAATTTTATTTATAATATTTCATTCAATACAAAAATTATTTAAGAACTACTTCATAAATTTTCACTGAAGTTTAAAAACATTTTTTTACGGAGATTCTTCTTTATAAAACATCAAATAAAAACTTACTTCACTTTATTTACTTGTATAATACTATTATATATCATAAAAGTACATACAAAATGTCAATTTTAATTTATTTTTTCAAAATTCAAATGGAGGCCCAAACAAAATATGGGTCATAAAATGAGTCACCTACTTCGACCTTTTACCTTAGAGTATCATAAGGAAAGATGTTTATGGGTTAGACTAATAACATTAAATAGTTTATATGACTTGGATGTTTAAACAAAATGAAGATTTTAATGAAACAATGCTTATTAAAACTTTCCTATCCAATTGAACCCATTTAAAACTTGAGTTAAATTATCTCTTCTCTATCCAAGAGTGTTAATTTTCATTTATCAAAACATTTATGAAAATACCCTTTTATTTTAAATCAATTTCCTTTAAAGAAACTTAAGGACTAAATACCCAGTTTTTATTCCAAACCCATTTCGAAGTCATATTATATATATATATACACACACACACATATATAATAACTTCAATATTTTATTCACCAACATCCCTTTGGGTTCATTTGGACTCGACCTTATTTCGATCGCATAATGATAAAGAGAAAAATTTACTAAGTGTACTATAGCGTTCACCTAGGCAAACATTCGATCATCACTTAGAAGATTATTCAGATTGCCACAAAACTAACCGAGATGTTTTCCCGAACTATCCAAAGAAAATGTATCTTTTAAAAAAATCACTTTGAAATGTTTAGTCCCATGAATAATTCTAAGTAATACTATAATGCCTCACCCTAAGATCCACATTAACAAAGGGTATTACTGATTAATACTATTTATTAGTGCAGAGAATAGGGCTGATTAGAAGTGACCGTCCATGAATTTAGCTTTAAGCGACTATTGATAGGTCGATTAATATGCTATTTTTTTCTTCATGGAGAATTCGACATGTATAGTCCAGGTTTAAAACAAAACTATGGTGGCTATAATAATAATTCAGAACAATATATGATAAATACATGTCACAAAATCACAGCTCGTAGAATACACACACAAATACAAATAGGTACAACCTGATCAAATCGAATAGATACGTAATATCAAATACAAGGCCGTGGTCAAAATGTTCCATATATTACATATTTACTTAAATGATCATAGCAGTTGATGAAAATAACACAAAAGATTGAGATCATTCAACATAATATTCGTCTAAATTGATAAATAGACACAACCATTCAAAGATAGTCTAGAAGTGTGAGATTAACTCATTAACACAAGCTCGAATTGATGGCATGAACTCAGACTCTCCTAGGCCACTAACTTTGAGCTACAACCTAGGTTAGGTTTTCAGTATTTTGCAAAAGAAGAATTACAACTAAGACCCAAAACTAAGATTAAAAGTTCTATTAGATACATAAGAAGGTGGAAGAGATTACATTTCTCTTATATCCTTAATTATTAATCGAAAGCCCTTTGATTAGGTTTATAAATTAGAGAAAAATTGGTTTCTCAAGTTTGATAATGAGGGGTGTTCATTTTCAAATTTTGGTTATGGCTAAAATGAGAGATGATTTGAGAAAAGTATACATAAATGCTTTTCAATATACACTAATAACTCTATAATATGGGCCTTAGTTATACTATATGCCTAATAAGAGAAATGTATAATTTTCTTTTGTCTTCACATCACTTCTAAACTTTAAAACAATGTTCTATAAGTCATAAATTTTAATCAAATACTAACATACCGAATAAAATCAAATGGAATTCTAGTCCAAAGACGTAGCCTAATCGCTGTCCGAATACCCTAAAAGAACCTCAGGCCAAACTCCCTTCGATTTGGCTTTGTTTGACCAGAAAAAACGATCAAAATGTGCCCTCGTGGTTCATCTGTTCTGACTTACTGAAATAGACATCCTTATATATATATATATGTATGTATTTATGTATGTATGTATATAGACACACGCACACATATACACACGTGCATACACCTTAGATTTTATTTTTCTTGTTTCTTGCTAGTTTTTAATTAGATTCTTGATCTGTTTTCTTCTAAATTTAGATTTAATTCTCTACTATCTTTCTACTTTCATTTCATTAATAATTTTAAATAGAAATCATTTCAAAAAAATTGTACAAATCAGTGTTTTGAAATTAGTTTCCAGAAAATAGAAATATAGCCTTTCCACATATAGATTTTTAAAAACACCTTTAAAAATCATTATAAATCAAAAATAAAATCATAGTAAGACCTGATATATCAAATTGTAATTTATAAATATGTCTATATAATTTTTATATTTATGTTATATATTTATTTCAATATAATTCATTATATAGCTCAAAACATTGTTTATTTTCCATTTCTAACTAAACAAATCATATCTCTTAGAATATATATACACATACACATATATATATATATATGTATATATAAATCTATAATTAAATTTATAAATTCACATATATATACACCCACAAACACACACACATCTTAACTTCGGAAATCATTTTATACCATTTTGATGTGATTTTTATCCCAAACAATTTTTACACAAGAACGGGCTGGTTTTCATATATTATGAAATCACATCATTTATAAATTAATATGAATGAAATGAAATCCCACAAAAATCCTTTTTAGACCAGATACCGTCATATCAAACTTCATAAATGATTTTGTATCCGTTTGACGTGATTAAATGTCTCTAATAGTTTAAATACAATTTCATGCCTGTTTTCACATATTACGAAATGCCGGTATATAAATTAATATAAATTATATAAAAATGCATAAAAATTATATTTAGCTCTATAAATTTTATATTTCATCTCAGAAATTTATTCACGTAAATTATTAACCATTTTACTATAAATTTCCCAATTATATTTATCTCACTTGGAAAACTCATTTTATAAATTTCTTATTTATTTAATTCCAAATTTATTTCAAATTGGAAACAAAACAAAATAAAATTCACTAATTTCATCTTAAAATCAATTATGATAAATTAAATCATATTTTATGTTTAATTCCATGTAAGCTCATCCAAGGTTGTTACATACTCCCCCCTTACTAAGGGAAAAGTCAATGACCAACTATGGATGATGCATCTATTTAAAAGAAATAAGCTATGGTCGAGAGATAATTTAAACAACAATCTCAAGTGCAAAAAAATTCTACCCCCAAGAATAGAATTAGAATTAATAAAAAATTTCCAAAACTGAAACACATAAAAACACCACAAATACCAGAGAGTTGGACTGGTAAAGAAACTCGATAAGCATCAGAGCCACTATGCTTAATGGTTGGGCCACATATCAAAGAGCCATCACGAATAGAATCGAGACTTAAGATCAATTTCTTTCCCATACTCAAGCTAATAAGAGAGTGATTGATATGGCCTCTCAAATAAAGTCTCGAAAGGAGCCTTGTCGATACCAAACTAGAACCTGTCGGCGATAGGAAAATTCAATTAAGGCAGACACGATCCTCCTAGCACTACCAAAGTCAAGGATATAATTACGAGGTAGATTTCTAAGTTTCTTTCCGCATTCAAACCACTAGGAGTTCTCAATTTAATTTTTCCTTAAGATACAGTTTTGATCGTTGTTTATTTGAGATAAACTCAAATGATTGGTTTGAATTCTTAGAATTTCTATAATCTTTTACTTTCAGAAATTTTCTTAGTTATGTCCTTCGTAGATTTCATAATGGAATGCTTCTTTAACTTGTTTAAAAGGATTTAAAAATTTTAAATTCTAACCTGAGCTAATCAAATAAAGATTATAACCCAAAAGAGGTTCTTAGTTGTAAATTTCCAAGCAAGTTTTAATCCATATTTTCGCATTACAATTTATTAAAACTACTTTCTTTATTCAAAATACTCATCATTCTTAATATTCTAAGATACTTGCTTAATTAATCATATTCAAAAATTATGGATTAATATTTCTCCTTGATGTGACCTCTAGATTCATAACATAGATTTATCTTACCATAAAATCCTTTCATATGGGTTTTAAAATTTCAAGATTCCCACAAACACAAATTACAAATTATATTCTTTCAAATATGCAATTTTCATATTTCTATTTTGAGTAGAATTCTTACTTTTCATTAAATGGAAAGATTTAATTTATACGTTATTTATTTGGATTTTCAAATGAGGTCTTTGTAATTGAATTCCATATAGTTCAATTACTACCTCTTTATTAAACAATATGTGAACAAAAAAGATTCACTAATATAATTTATATTTTAGATACAATTTGATTTTATCATTTCGTAGAACTTAGATGGGTTTTATTTTATTTCAATAAAGCTTATATTGGACAATAACCTAAAATATTGATCTGTTATTCCTTACCCTTGGATTTTCACCATTTACGATTTGGGAAAATACCTTCCAATCCTTGATTATTTCTAATTTGAAATAAGAAAAATTCTAAGTGCAAGTTTGAAACTATAGACACTACTTAATTTGATATTGAATGTGTGTGTGTGTGTCCTACAGATTCAATTTGCTAACCTCTTCTTAGGAGTGTGTTTAATTTCCTCTTAATATTTAAACTAATATCCAAGATATAAATAAATCCATAAAGTCATTTCTACAAATTGTTGTTTAAAATACAATAAGAGATGGCATCTTAACTCACTTATTATTTAACCTAAGCTTAAGCATTCAGAATTTGTTTCCAATTGATTTTAAATAAAACATCATGCTTCTCTTCAGTTTTTGTTGATTTGTCTATTTAAGGATTTACACTTTTGTGGTTATACTTAGATTATAATGGCCTTTCAAAACATATCCAAAGCATACCTCTTAAAGATCTATCGGCCCTCGGCCGAACACCAAAAGAATATATACTCTAAAGTGCCAAATACTATCACTTTCGGTAATCACTAGAACTTAACCAAAATGTCCCATACCGTTCGATGAAATTCAAGTATTTACTAGAAGCTTGTAAATCTCACTTATTACGAATACCATTGGGAAACCAAAACTATATTCTCTTAAGGATCCATCGGTCCTACTGAACAGTGAAAGAGAATACAACCCTAAAGTATTAAATACTTCCTAATAGAATTTACAAGAATTTAATCAAGGTATCTCATAGTACCCGATGAAATTTGAGTATTCACTAATTGTCTAATAAGTTCCACTCAGACAATCTATTCAATAAGTTAGACTAAATTCGATGAAGCGTTATTCGAGAGCATTTAGACTAATTGGTAACACTAAGTCGATTATTATTACTTCTCCATTTTATAGAACTAAGGCTCTCAGAACATTTTACTTATAAGATCATAATTTAGAAATCCAATAACATACTCTTTCATATAGAAAATTTCCAATTATATACTCTTTCATGTAGAAAATGATTTTTTAAATATTATTTATCTTTGTTGATATTTCTATTTTTTCTATATTATAGAAACACCCTTATATTTCAAAAACCTTAATATATATAATTATAATTATATTCCTTTATATGCATATCCAAATATCATTTTATTTTAAACCACATTAGTTTCAAAATGTTTTTATTCCTTCTTGAACCAACATATTTCTAAAAATATGATTTTCCAAAGCACTTATTTTAATAAAAGTGTATGTCCAGTTGTCTCGTTTGAATGTTTAGGGATTCCTGGCCAATGTTGACAAGAATCCTTAAAGCACATAACGGGCAATTTAACACTCATAAATATATTTCCAAAAATCCTCTTTTAAAATGTAGAATACTTATATCTGTATGTACACTAGTTTATGCATATAATAACAAGCTTATAATCATCACCATCAACCACCTTATTAAAAAATTAATTGGGTGGTATTTCCTAAAGAATATCAATAAAATCGGAGACATGGCATCTCCAGTTTTATTGATATTCTTAGGAGATGTGTAAGATTCCGTTTCTAGAGGCCAAAAGCTAAGCACTATGGATGCTGCAGTCATCCATATTATTAACTTCCGGTGATGAAATACGGTAGTGTTAAAGGTATTTATAATATCAGAAGCACTTGAATATGAACAAAATCATAGAATTCCAAAAATAATAATTTTAGTGATTATATTTCAAATAAATCATATCCAAGTACAAAAATCCCAAACGTAATCCTAGGCATTGATCAAATATAATTTACAACAATACGCCAAGAGTGACATATGAAGACGCCCCGTTGGCTGATCAAAGAAATATAAACATAACTGTCTTCATACGTAGAGGAAATTTTTTTAAAACCGAATCCCTATATTAGCTATCCGTCATCTACCTACTCGTCTTCTGATGCTTTATTCAACAAAATCTGCTAAAACCTAAACCCTCAACCTACTCAAATCAAATTTTGATCACCCGAGAGTTTAAGAGAAACAAAAACTTTGAGTCAGAATTAAAGCCTGGTATGACTGTTACATTTCAGTTTACCGATAACTAGTGAGACCACACCGCTTAACGGAACAGGTTTTTTCTCACTAATATCTCTTTTCAAAAACAAAATTTTACAAATCCTTTCCTGCAATTAAACTGGTTGATCAACTGATTATAATAATAATATAGCAATATCCATTATGCTAAACAAGAAATAAAATAGACTATCTATCTAAAATCTGAACTATCTATTCAAAATTCAGAGCTATCTACTCTTTTCTAGACTATCTGTCCTAAAAAAGGTTATACCAAAATAGCAAATTCTTTTATGTTAGATAATGAGCTATCTACCCAAAACGGGTAAAAAGGGGTGTACTAACTATCCTTAAAAATTTAGCAAGGTCCATTATGCTAATAAATGAACTATCTGTTCATATCAGAGCTGACTGCTATTCCTGGACTAACTGTGCTCTAGACTAACTATCCTCAAAATTGACTGACTGTCCAAATTTAAAATGAGCCGACTTCCCAAAATTTTCTTTTAGGTTAACTACCCTTCAAAATATCTGAGCTAACTAATCTACACAATATCTAAGCTAACTGCTCTTCAAAATTTTCCTTGAAAACCTTTTTAAACTGATGTAGTCCGTCAAATCATATATATACAAGGAAAGTATCTTTAGCTTTACACTAAGCTATTTTTGCCATATTACATATACTTTACTCAAAATAATGTTGATGATATTTAATAAGGAATGTCTATCCTTTAAAACTTTATTTAAAACCTTCAAACAACTTTTCGAAAACATAGAAGGTGACTCCTTCAAAATCATTCATAAAACCCTTCGAAAGTATTGAAGGTAACTCCTTTATGTCCTTTAATAAACCTTTCGAAATCATTGAAGGTACTCCTTCTAAACCTTCTGAAAGCATTTTTTTATAAGCTTTGAAACATATGACATCTTCCTTTTTAAATCCTTTAAACCTTAGCCTTTTGAAAACATTACATAACAATACCATACCACCATGCCGAAAGGCCCCCCTTTCGACTCTGTCAGAAGGTTTCTTTTCGACCTAGTCGAAATATTTCACCTTTAGACTTTGTTAAGAGCCTGGGGTATCTCCCATATATGATAAACCTTTTGAAAGCAATGTAACGCAAAATCTTTCGAAAATATTGGGTTCAATTTAAAATAGGTGGAGAACTTTTTGATACCAATCAAAGTTAACTACTTTTAAACCTTTAAAATGTTTCGACTTAAAACATTTGGCTTATGCAAGGGGATTAAAAAAAACATTAGAGTCGAAAGCAACTACTTCAAAACCTTCATAAATCTTTTGAAATCAAACCTTTCGAAATCAAAAACCTTTCGAAAACAAACCTTTCGAAACCAAAACCTTTTGAAATCAAACCTTTTGAAATCAAAAACTTTTGAAATCAAAATCTTTCGAAATCACTCAAAAACAATAAAGTGTTAGTATTGAACCAACCCTTTGAAATCAATAAAGAGAGGCGGCTAGTTTTAGAAAACAAAAGATAACCTTTGACTCCATCTTGTCGAAAGGTTAGGAAGCGGCAAATATGCATCCGACCTGGCTAAAAGCTATACCTTTTGACTTTGCCAAAAGGTTTCTATTAAAACAGAAAAGCAAACCAATCGAAACCTTTTCCTTTCAAAACCTTTTGACAATTTTGAAAGCTCTTTGTCGAAAGCAAGCGGGTGTATTTTTTTTAAAACCAAAACGGAACTTCATCTCTTTCGAAAGTTATAACCCTTCGTCCCCAACCTTTCGACTTCCTCCAATTCACTACTACCAGTTTCCTGATACCATATGCATTGGTATTTAATTTAATCAGAAGGCTTGATACCCTTCGACCTTGCCGGTAGGTCTGGAATGAAGGCGGAAGCTCTTGCTGAAAGAGTAGAAACAGTGAAAATACTGTTTGAAATAGTTCTTTTGTACCCCACCTGCCTTGCTTGTCTAATTCTGATTAGTTTCCAAAATTTTATAGCTGCCGACTTTCCTTATTTGGAATTTGAATAATTTGAAAAAGCCCCTTTCTCCTTTATAATTATATAAAACATTTAAGTCCCATACCTTAAATAATTTTATATAATTATCAAAAACACCTTGAAAAATTATGAAAAAATTACAAAAAGTAAATTAACATGTACTCTTCGACATAAAAAAATTTCGGATCCAAGAAATAAGTATTTTACTCATAAATAATTTTTATAATCCAAATTAACCTTTTCTTCTTTAGAAAATTATAACAAATCCATGAAAATTTAGAAAATTCTAAAAATTGAAAACCATATCTAAAATAAATTTTAAATCATCATAAAAATTCACAAGGCTAACAGATGTTATTTAATAGGGTTTTCATCTTACAACATGTCATAAAATCTATATGAACATACATAATCATCAAGATGTAGATATAATCTTTTATCATTAAAAAACATGGCAAACAATTGCAAAATCATTTGGAATTAACCTTAAAACCGAAACCATAAAATATTATGAGATGTAAACATTATTCACCTTTTTCTTTAATGATGAAGGAGCTTGAGATTTGAACGTGTTTGATTTGGATTTGCTTTCCTTAGCTTTTCTTTTGTTTCCTCTTCTTCTTCCTTTGTTAATAGTGGCCGGCTAAGCTTTTTAATTTTCTAAAATGAGAATGAACGTGTTTTTGGAATACGTGGCCTAAGGAAGATAATATAGAAATGGCCTCTTTCCCATAATACCCCTCCTCTAATTCATTTTTAAACCCTTCATTTAATTTATTAGTTAAAAGGCACGTCCATCTTGATTAAATCAAATCTCAATCACCTTAACAACTTATTATTTTATTTAGTTTATCTAACTAAATTTCCTAAATAATGTTATCAAAAATTTGGTGTGTTACACGATGATTTCATTAAAACAATTCTAAATCAATTCTTTGGTTGGAGTAAACAAAAAATCATTCGTTTTAGTTAATTGGTAATCAAATACCAAAACCTACCTTAATTTCCAAATTTTTTATATAGCTACAAGATTAGATCCTTATTTGTCTTATACCCAGGAAATTCAATTTCTCTTGCGTTGATTTCGAATATGAATATACCGCAAAATTCAATTATTAAACTTCAAATAAAATTCTAATTATCAAAGGATAACCCCTAAACTGAACTGTCACTAAGAAATCCTATGCAAATAAACATCCAATCAACCAAGCATACGGTCACAAATTTACTATATAATGTGCCCAGCAGAACCATCTACCTACTTCCACTATGCAACTCTGACATGAAAAGATCGATAATAGACTTCATGATTGGTTGGGCGGATAAAGTACTGCATCTCAATTGGACTCGCTGGATTTCCTAATACTAGAACGAGTGACTCAGCTGCCAGCTAACCTCACTTCTGGAATAGATAAGATTGGATCAAAGATTACTTAGAAATCACATGATTCGACAATAGGAACATCAAATAGTGGAAGCGTAGGCAAACATTCATAGAATCCCAAAAGACACTTCTTATTCTAAAGGGAACGATTCCTACTATTTATCCCAAGAATTCCTAATAGACTGTAATGACCCAGAATTTGGTTATTTTAAATTGGAATATTTAATTGATTTTTAAATATTTAAAAGTTAATTTATAGATTTAATAACTTGAATTTCAAATATAATGATTTATTGGGCAGTTTAATTGTGGAATTCAATAATTGAAATTTGGGTAGTTTGTGGAGTCTTAAGTTTTAAGCTAGATAAAAATAATTTCAAACGCTTAGTGAATTTCTATTAATAAGGAGGAAGATAATGAAAAAAAATTAATTTTAAGGTAATTTAATCGATTTTAGAATTACCTTGTTTTAATTAACATATAAAAATAGCCTTTCGAGGCACAGTTTCGAATTTTGACAAACCAGTTCCATTGGTTCCATAATAGTATATTATTATTGAATTTCAAATTATGTAGAGGTTGGAAGTTACCCTGTGGTCGTACGAGATAGACACACGTTTGGAATTAATATTCAAAATTTAATATAATAATTGGGCATAAAAAGCTATCTTCTACATACGATCAAATTAGGTCCCGGAACATGTTCCATTTCGTTCAGAATAGAGGTATAACATTAGGAATGTCAGATGGCACGCATTGTTGGGGGTTCGAAATAAATATATAGATATTATTTAAATTTAAATAATATATATTTAATCATTTGACTTTACATACCCTAACATCTCATCAACCGACCTATGAGCCCCTTCCCTACTTGTTCAAACCGTACCCACCCTCTTAGTTTCCTCCACTCTCCTTCGTATAACCATTCCAGAAAGAAACGAAGAAAAGAAAAAAAGAAGAAATTAGTGGTAAAGAGTTTATCTTCGTGAATTTTGGCATTAAATTAACGCCACATCTGTCATGAATAGAGATATTCCTCACCGACACGGGCCTCAAGTTTCTCCTTTTAAGCTAGTTCGCATAGGTTCAAATTTTCAGTGGATAGCTTTTACCTCTAAATCGATTAGCCTCCATGGAAGCTCGATGATTTAATGAAGTGGTTTGTTGATATGAACATCTGCCATCATCACATGTGCTTCGGTCACCGACAAAGCGCATACCATTCGACCCTTGGAAATGTAACGTGTTAGATTTTACGATTCCCTGCTTTGCAAAACCGGTTTTCATTTGTAGATCTTCGTTTGTAGATCTGGGATTATGCAAGCGTCTTGCTGTTGGTATTTTGATGTTTGGTTTTAGCATCGATGACAAAGATTTTTTAAAGCCATGAGAAAGATGCGAAGATGATCTGGAAAATGGATGATGAAATAACCGTAGGCAACACAAGTTTGTTGGACGGACGGTGTTTCGTGTACAGGGCTTGAGTGTTTAGCTGAAGGAGAAGAACGGTCATTATGGGGTAATTAGTTTAATATGGTAATTAGAGTGTATTTAATTATATTTAAAATCGATCATTCATATATTATGTAATTTTCTCGTATTATATCCAAATCGAACGTGGTTAGTCGCGTTACGCATGCAGCTTCGTTAACTACACAATAGAATTGGAGTTGTGGAGATTTAAGATAATTAAATTTCACGCTAAAATCGAACACGTTCAATTTTAGATGAAACCATGGCTGTAATCAAAGTGAGTAAATCTCACTCATTTGGATTGCTAGTTTTTAATTTGAAATATTAAAAATCATTTATTGATTGATTGGATTGATTGAATAATTATTATTATCAATTGGATGTTATATTATATATATTGGTATATATATTAGTAGTTGGATATATTCCCGCCGATTGGAGCGGATGAGACACTATGCATCCCACATAATAGTGGAAGACCCTATATTACCGCGATATTCTACCTCGAAGCAGGATAAGTATTTTATGTTTTTTAACATCTGTGGTTGTAGTGAAACCGGTTGGAGGGATCCAACTGGATTCCTTAAAAATGTTGATTTCAATTTCATATATAGTGATATATGATATGTTTGAATAATCTATGATAGATTATGATATGATTTGATCTATCGGATGCTATAGTAACAGTGGCCTAGATTTTGGTATTTTAAAATACCATAAATATCATTTTTTAATTTGAAAAGAAATTAAAAGGGGATTTTGGAAGTGAAATATTTATATTGAGTTTTGGGGTTATTTAAAGAGGTATTGTTTTGGATAAAAATAAATGATTTGATTTTAAATTTTTACATAACTATCTCTTGAAATAATTTAAATTGAGATTTTAAAATAATACATATAAAGGATTTTAAACAATAAATTAAGTGATATTTATTTAAATGTAAAGGGTTAAAAATTGAGATTTAAGTAGATTGGGAGAACAAAGGAGATTGGAAATAATTATAAATTTGGTTATAATGGATTTAAAATAAGATTTTAAAATCATGAAATGGAAGGAGAAATCGAGATTGGATTAGTTTGGAAACATAGTTGGGTTATTTGAGAAATAGATTTAAAAATGGGATTTTAATTAGAAATCAATTTATAAATGGATTTTTGTAATATAAACCTATATAAACTGGGAATGAGTTTAGGAAAATTATAAACGGTGTTTATAGAGAAGTGAAATGATTATCATTGGATGAATTGGAATATAAATCCACGATGTGAATGTAAAATAAGGTATGGAAATCGACTTAGGAAGAAATAGTAAATTTCATTTTGGAATTGGGGAAATAGTTATGGAGTTGGAAGCATGAATCAATTATGATTAATCGAGAGAGATTTATAAATTATAAAATGGTTATATTGGATTTTAAAATTAGAATTTTATCGGGAAGTTAAGTTTTGTTTTTAGAAAAAGATTTTTATTAAGCTATGTAGTATTAAAAACTATTAATTTGATTTAAATATTTCATAAAGTTATATATTTAAATATTTAAATTTGTTTAAATGAATTATAAACAAGTTTTATAATCGACTTAGAATTTTATGAATAAATTTAGAATTAGTTATTGATGTTTGTTTCTAAGGTGCTTTGATATCTTAAATAATTATTTAACCGTATCTTGAAATTTATTATTATTATGTATATAGTTTAAAAGTAAGTAATTGGGATCTATTTATAAATACTCTCGAGATTGTAATCCAGATTTGTTAAAGGTTTGGATTGTATAAGTGAAGTGTTATAGTGGGATTTTGGGAAATTTAAGGAATTTCCAAAAATAGTTAGACTCGGGAACTTCGAAAATGAATTTGAATTCATTAAAAGAATTATAAATTGTTAAATGGATTATAAATTAGTATAATTGATAATTTTTGGAAATTATAAATGGAATTGATAAAATTCCGGAGATTTGTGAAATAAGACGGAATATTCCTAAGTGTTGGAATTAAATGGTTTTGGAAATATTCTGACTACGAAATGATTTATATAGAAATATTTTCTAACTACTGAATTATAAGTTGGGTTTGGAAATATTTCTAAATGTTATGGGTTAAAATCCTATTATGGATATAAGAATTTGAATTCGTTTTCAATATTAAATACTGGAAGGAATTAAATATATATATATATATATATATATATATTTATAAAGATATTTTTAAATATATTTTGAAAGATTAATAATGTGGTCCTAGTGACCGATTTTTTGTGTAATTTGATAGTTAAATAACCGATTATCAAACCTAGCCAAATTCGTTGATCGTTTTGAAGATATCAGGATCAGATTTGATTATCCAAAAACCACTTCGATCTGATTGGTGCATTACGAATTGCGATATTATGAAGATAATGAAGACAGTGATTTTAGAGATTGGTTTGTTTAGACCCAGAAAAACTTGTATGGATGAATGCTATCAGCACATTGTCATTGGATGGAAATGAGTATTCTAAGTGTAAATTTGTTGAAAGGTAATCGTAGCCTCAAGCTTCATAAACCGGGAAATAACTAAAACAGCGCATGCAGCAAGGCTAAGTGGGTTGCTCCCATTAGGGTATGTCATCATCTTTTTAGATACCCTACATATATATATTTATGGATTGGTTGTGCATAAGATCTCAAAAAGGTCGAAAGACGGGGATGATGATATATTCGGTACTAGTAGTCAGCGCTAGGCCGGTCCTGTGTGGTAGGGTACAAGATGTTCTTGTCAGACCCGGGTGCGTTGATCTAGAGATGCACTCATCAGAAGTAGTTCCTTACCTGGTCATAGTATGGAATCCATTCTCCAATACGTACCTTAGATTGTAGAGCCTAGTATGTCGGAATTTAATCAATGTAACAATTTCGACTATTTTAATAAGTATTTGTACTTCGACACTATTATAATATCACATGATTTTTATATAAAGTGTTTTGGTTATCATAAGGTAAAAACCCACCATGTTTATTTATGACGAGGTCTTACGAGATACCTTTTTGATTTCAAAGATTTTCTTATACTTTAAATCTAATTGGGTGTGTTTTCTCACGTTGGTTTTCCAGACTGACTTGGGTGTTATTTTATTATAATGCTCGGGTCAGACCGAGTATTAGAGATTTAGGTCAGGATGCTATGGAGCTTAGGAGACGAGCTGAATGACAGAGACGTATTCGCGTACTTGATTATATCCCACTATGTGTGTATGGTGTATATTCAGCACTTGTGAGGACAAGTTATTATAACTATGCAGATTGATTTGTTAATTGTTGTAATCTGATGATGGTATGTATAATAATAGTTATAGTTCTTTCTGTATAAAGATATGTCATTATCTAATATATATTGTTCCACTACGATTGTGAGATTCTATGTTACTGTTTCTACTTTCTTCTATCTCTTCTTCCTTCTTCACTCCTAATGATATGGTATTTCCGACACTCGATTGCTCGGCATGCTATATAGCGAAAATATTGATGTCGATTTTTGAAGGTCGAAAATCCGGATCATTACATAGACGATCTATAAGTCTCACTTGGGCCAAGGTTTGTGTCCGTAATATCATATTTTATTCTGAACTTAGTTTTGATACCAAGCTATGATGTCCTACCCCGAGACCCACACTAATAAAGGGTATTACTGAGTAATACTGTCTATTAGTGCAGAGAATAGGGATGGTTAGGAGCGACCATCCATGAATTTTTCTTTAAGAGAGCGCTGATACATCGATTAATATGCTATAATTTTTTTCCTTCATATGGAATCAACGTGTGCAATCCAGGCTTAAAACAAAACTGCAGTGACTATAATAATAATTTGGAACAACATATAATAAATAAGAGTTATAGAATCGTAGCTCATGGAGTATACGTAGTGGAATACAAATAGATACGAGCTAATAAAATCAAATAGATACATAATATCAAATACAAGATTGTGGTCAAAATGATCCATATAATACATCTGCACTACATCTAATGAAACGAATATGTACAGAAAGAGTTTAGGCCCAATATAAGATACAACACTGCATGAATATGTAAACATATACGGGATGAAGATAAAATGAATGATAATTAGATAACTGGAGTGAATCCTCTCTAGGACTATCAAACTGGAGCACCTGAAATATCCCGATCTGACCCGAGTATTGTAAAATAGTAAATGGGTTAGTCTAGACTATAATGAATGAATTAGCAAGATAAATTGAACTGGAACTCAAATATAGTCATCAATTCAAGTATCGACAACTATCAAGCATACTTCAATAACTTCAAGAAGGAAATCACCAAATATTAAAACTTAAGATAGCTTCTACAGGCAAAATTCCCGAAACTATTTGAAGATAAAACAAATAACATCGAATCCAGAAATCACAAATAGAAATTTAGAAATCTCATAAAAGGGGAAAAAGGCACCAAACTCTAAGATTGGTGAATAACTTCACCTACATGCATGTAACTCCAAGATAGATATATATATCTATAAACTCCAAGATAGGTATAATTCCCCTAATAACTTCAAGATCGACGAAAGCTTATAAAACTCCAAGATAAGTATGAGACCTATAAACTCCAAGATAGGTACTAGACCTATAAAATCCAAGATAGGAACGAGTCCTACAAACTCCAAGACAGGTATAAGACTTTTAAAAACTTCAAGATAGGCATAAACCTATAAACTCCATGGGTGAGTTAGAAACTCATCAATAAGTGTCATGTACTGTCAAATAGCAATCGAATAAGTAACAACCATGTGTCATAGGGGTTTACCTAAACATTTATCTAAACGTTTAATATAAGCTAGTAAAACTCCACTCGTTTGTATGGACGGCTCAATTGAACAAGTCTGGGAATTAACTGGTTAAAAAAAATATGAGCATTCCATACTACTCGTTTTATTAAACTGTTTAAATCACCTTCTCATTCAATCCATAACATGCAATTTCATAAAATATTTAACTTTAAAATCATTTTATAAAATATTAGCTTATAAGGTAGAATATACACATATGTTGAAAACCTTGGTTATATAAATATTTACTATTTTAACCAACTGCTCTGAATCAACTTTAAAACCATTTTTAATGGGAATAAATAGTATGTGTGTGTGTATTTCTAAATATTCTTTATATAGAAACTAGATTTATACTTAAAAAGATTTCGATAAAATGATTTGATTTAGAAATTAGCCTTTTATAAATTCAAGTGAAAACGTGCATCAAAATTTGTATATTTTGCCAAGGGCCTATAGAGCAATTCTATAGTATAGAAACACTAATATGAATTCATAAATTCAAAATTCAAAATCTCAAAAAAACAATGACATTGGTAGGGAAAATAACATCAAAATCAAGCCAATAGCGAAAAGGAGCCAAACGGATGAACGAATAGGTGAACGAGGCGAACCAGAGGGTCGAAGAGAGTGACTTGGAGCTTAACCAATGTCACCATTAATGTACTAATCTAGTGGGACCGGTCCACTAGTGGTCATGTCTGGAGAAAACTCCAAGTTGCTCCAGCGGCGCTCTGGTGGTCCGTTGTCGCTCGTTTCTCTGTCGTTGTTTCACTTAACTTCTAAAGTACTGATTAAGCCCTCATGCAAGTACAAAACCATCTGCTAAGGGATGATAATTAAGATCATATGAGGAGGGATTTAGCAACTAAAAAATATCATAGCAATTAATGAAGATAACATTAAATATTGAGATCATTCAACATAAGATTCATCTAAACCGATAAACAGCCACAGCCATGCAAAGATAATCTAAAAGTGTGAGATTAACTCATTAATACAAGCTCGAATTGATGGCACAAACTCAGACTCTCCTAGGCCACTAACTTTCAGCTAAAACCTAGGTTAGTTTTTCAGAATTTTGCAAAAGAAGAATTACAACTAAGAATCAAAACTGAGATTAAAATTTCTAATAGATACATAAGAAGGTGGAAGAGATTACCTGGCTCTTATATCCTTAACTATTGATCAAAAGCCCTTTGATTTAGGTTTATAATTTAGGGAAAAATTAGTTTCTAAGGTTTGATAATGAGATGGGGTTCATTTTCAGATTTTGATTATGGCTGAAATTAGAAATGAATTAAGAAAAGTATACATAAATACTTTTCTTTATACACTAATAACTCTACAATATAGGTCTTAGTTATATTATATGCCTAATAAGAGAAATGTATTATTTTATTTTGTTTTAACATCACTTATACACTTTAAAAATGTTTTAAAATCATGAATTTTAATCAAACACTAGCGTACTGAATCAAATCAAATCAAACATGGAATTTTAGTCCAAAGACGTAGCCTAATCGCTGCCTGAATACCCCAGAAGAACCTGAACCAAACCCCTTCGATTTGGCTTTGTTTTATTAGAAAAACTGATCAAAATAATTCCCCACCAATGCACTTGTGGTGACCACTGGTGCACCTGTGGTGGTTGGCCGAAACATACAGCCTTATATTTACATACATACGTACATATATACACACATGTGCGCATGCACACGCACACACAGCACACGTAGACTTCAAATTTTGTTTTGCTTGTTTCTTACTCGTTTTTAATTGGATTCTTGATCCATTTTCTTCTAACTTTAGATTTGATTCTCTACTGCCTTTCTAATTTCATTTCAGCAAAATATTTAAAAAGAAATCTTTTCAAAATTGTTGTACAAATCAGTGTTTTCAAATTAGTTTCTAGAAAATAGAAATATAGCCTTTTCACATATAGATCTTCAAAATACCCTTAAAAGTCATTATAAATTAAAAATAAAATCATCGTAAGACTAGATATATCAAATTGCAATTTATAAATATTTTTATATATTTTTTATATATTTTTTATGTATTTGTTTCAATATAATTCATTACATAGCTTAAAACATTGTTTATTTTCCATTTCTCACTAAATAAATCATATCTCTTAGAATATATATCTATAAATCCAAAATTAAATTTATAAATTCACATACACACACAGATATATGTGTGTGTGCAGACTTATTTTCATATATTATGAAATCACATCTTTATAAATTCATATAAATTAAATAAAATCCACAAAATTACTTTTTAGACCTGATACCACCATATCAAACTTCATAAAATGATTTTGTATCCATTTGACATAATTAAATGTCTCTAACAGTTGAAATAAAATTTCATTCCTGTTTTCACGTATTAACAAAATGTAGGTATATAAATTCATATAAATTATATAAAAATGCAAAAAATATATTTAGGTCTGTACATTTGATTTCATAAATTTATTCATATAGATTTCCAACCATTTTACTGTAAGTTTCCCAACTATATTTCTCTCACTTGGAAAACTCGTTCTATAAATTACTTATTTTTTAATTCCAAATTTATTTCAAATTGGAAACAAAACCAATAAAATTCCTTAAATTTCATCTTAAATTCAATTAAGATAAATTAAATCATATTTTATGTTTAATTCCAGGTAGTCTCGATCAGCGTAGTTACAAATACCACTATTACTTTTCTCAATATCTTTTTTGAAATCATTTCAAACAACTCTAGGATTTAAATTCAAAAATCATTTGTAAATCACAGTTTATAAACCAAACTTATATGAATTTCCTTTATATAAAATCATCTCATCTTACCATAATTCTTCTTTATTACAATAAAATTTTCTCAAATATTTATCCTCTAAATGTCTTTTCTTTCCATTTAGATTATATTAATTAACTTTTATTAGAGATGACTTTTAACTTAACATTTTCCACCGAACACCTTATAGCCAAACTATGAAACTGAATTCACAAGGGTTCGTTTTAATATACTTATGATTATCAAAATAATAAATGCCCATTGATAAGCTGAGCATAAATACTCAACAATCAACAAAACAAATTCAATACTCCCAAACAATCCGAGTATGACAAATTAGACAATAATAATAACAAATTCATGTTACCATTTTCAAACAAACAAACACAAAATAAATAACCATATACATTTTAAACTTATTCTTTTATATATAAAATATATAACCCTGGGTAAAATATCTCATTTATCAAATTTTCAAAAATCAACATCATGTCTGTTTGCCTTGTTAAAGTGTTTAGAAATCTCTATCAACATAGTGGCGTCCCACTTCTTGACCAAAATTCATAAAAAACTCGATAGACCAATTAACACAATACATTTTCATAACAATAACAAATAGGCCCTCATATACATCATGCTCTCAAACTCATTCTAAGGTGTCACTTACCCTATCTCTAATGAGTTTAACCTACCAAAGCCAATGTTCTCACTTAACCTTCAACTTTGATACCAAATGTAATGACATGCCTTTTTACCATCAAAAAACAGCACCAGTACATCCATGGTGTTCCAATGCTGAACATCTTATTGCCGAAAAGGCAGATTATTAGAGTAAAATAAAAAGAACAAATAAGGAAACAGAATCTCACAACGAAAATGACAGTATATAATATAAGGAAGATGGTATAATTTGTCACCTCAAAATGCAGAATACATCAGAGTTAAAAACAAACCTCATCGACTGGACAGTTATAAATTTCTATCCTTACAATTATTGATAGATATATATACTAATACAATGGAAAACAAAAATATTATGGCATGTGAACATCAAACTCTACTCCAAATACTCCATGTCCCACCAACGACAACCTAGAAAAATACTTGGTCTGACCCAACTGTTGTAATAAAATAACACCCGAATCAGTCTGGAAAACCAAGGTGAGAAAACTCAAGAATATGATGAACATATAATAATTCTATGAGACTACGCCGCTAAACGCGAAACGAGTTTTTACCTTACAAGAATAAAATCCACGGGTGAAAGAATGGAAAAGACTAAAACAAAACCCAACTTGTAAGAATGGGTATAAATAAGATTAAAATTCAAACTTAAATAATAGACACAAACAATTAAACATTGAGAAGAGCTCCTGACACTTCCTAATGCAATTAAGAAAACAATTTAAAATTTTGAATCAAATAAGGAAAGGAAAATTTTATAACGATGACTGGGAGGGTTCATCCCCCTTATCGAAAGTATACCCCAAGAATATACTTGAGAATTACGATGGATCCCGGATACGTCCAAGCTAGGCACTGCTAACCTTACCAAGAATCCAAGTATTTCACATCTTTGAGTGCCTACCACCGAATCCAATTAAGAGTGGATGTGAAGATACCTTAATGGGAGTAACTCCACATAACTTGGCTTCCACTCGCTCTTTGGTTTTAGTCGTCTTCGACAAAGAATATCAATGCTCAAAATGTGCAGCAAATCGTTTTGGATTGACGAAACGCCACAGAATATCTAACATGACTTGGAGGGTGCACCTCCATACACCAAAAGTATACTTCTAGATAAAGTATACTTGAGAGCTTATGCCAAACATGCAACACTCTCGGGAACTTCCAAGTTGGACCTTGCCTCACAGAAGTATCCGAATATACACACATCAACGCATGCATGCTACCAATAACTTTCTTGATAATTGTGAATATATCCTCACGGGTGTGAACCACGTAGCTTGGCTCCCACTCGCTTTTTGGTTTTAGTTATCTGTGGCGTTGGATGCCAATGCTTAAAATAAGCAACAAATCATCTTAGCTTAAGGAAGCACAAAGAATGATATCAAAATCAATGGGGAATAAATCAACTATCAAAAGTAAACGAATGATTGCATATGGAGATTAGATCGGATACACTTGTTGCCAATAAACGAATCATGCTCTTAAAACATTTGATCTTACCTGTGCTTGATTTTCAAATCATAAATATTTGTAAAACTTTACAAACATTCTTCAAAAATATTCTTTAAAAAGGGAAAATTATATTTATAAGTGTCTTGAAAAGTTATACTTAGCTTTGTTTTTAAACATTCCTTTTTAAATATTTCTACATTTATAAACTATCATTTAGAAATTTAAAACTACATTAATTAAGAAAATAAATCAAGTTATAATCTTTTATGAAAGATAATAAATCAAATTTATAACTTCTTTTATAAATTTTAATCAATACTTAACCTATATTTTCAAAATTCTTAAAATATTTGAAAATATAGTTTAAACATGTGAAAAAACATGACCAGACATTTATTTTGTACAAATACCAGCATAAGTTCAACATGTAAAAGGGTTTAAGGAGATTATATTTCATAAGCGTCAATATAGCGATACTTGCTATAGTGACACTTGCACCAATTAAACAGTGTGTCACAAATATTTTAACCAAACATTAATACAAGCAACATAAGAATATGGGCACGATGAATATAAATTAATAATGGCAACGAACCCCTTTGTGTCTCTCTACAAAAGTCCCATGTAAATCATACATATATGTGTGTATTTTCGAAGTGTTCCATAGGGACCTATTCGCTATGAAAACACCCTGACTTCTTTTTGTCCCCTACAACAAAAATTTTATTTACGTCATCCACTATCAAGCAGGAATTCAAAATCCTAACAAATAATCAAACAATAACCTTTTTACTTTGCAAATAGAAAACATGATTTATTCTACTCCATAGATGTCCAAATAACTATTCAATTTTATTATAGTAGAATGGAGTTTTATTCTGCTAAATAGATATGCCAAACGAAGTATAACTAGTTTAAATACATTAAACATAATTAAATTAAATCACTGAAATTTTATCATTTATCCATACTTCATTAACTATAAACTATCATCCAAGCATCTAATAATAATCTATAACAACACAGATATCATATAGTTTATTTAGAGATGAGTAAACTCACCGAAATTTTAGTTGATGCCAATGCCTTCCTGTTTAAACTAAAACCGAATGACGTTTGATTTTCATTCAAAATTCCACTTACTCCATGTTATCCTACCTTTTTGGTCAACGTTGGGATTTCAACAAATAGGCTAAAAGTATGGAAACCAATATTAGAAATCTTTTGGAAACAAGGCTATGATCGATATCGTCAAAATTTGATGGAGCTCCAATGAAGACAGGATCGGTTGGGAATGATGAACAAGGCTAGTAAAGGCTACATTTCAAATTTCAAGTCAATCGGAGTACATATGCTCGAGATATGATCAATGCAAATCAAGCAATGCTCTCATTTGTATCCATCAAGCCACTTTCTTCGTATCGATCTCATTCAAATCCATCAAGTATACATCGGTTCGTATCCATCAGGTATACATCGGTTCATATCCATTCATATCTCGTTCGTATCCATCCCACAAGCACCATTTCGTGTCCATCGTGGCTGCCCTACTTCATATCCATCGTACTGGTTCCACTTCAAATCCATCATGTCCGCTTTGTTTCGTATCCATCATCTGAAGATGTTTTGTACCGCTTCTATAAGAAACAACACGTAAAAACATAACTACTCGATGATCGATATGAAGAGAGTTAGACCATACCAAATATCGACACGAAATGAAACTAATAACATTGATACGAAGCGGCCTCCAGCCATCGATACGAAGTGACCTATAAGCATCGATACGAACAAGGCCTCGCTTGATCGACATGAGCAAGGTGTGTCCATAAAAAAGACTTGGTCAGTCGGCATAAAAAGTGGATCGATCCTAAAGGCTAGTGCCACGTCAACTAACATCACGTGCCCAGATGCGATGCGGACAGATCGATACGGACCGAAGCAATGCGAACTCAGCAGCCTTCAACAAATCCAAACTTGCATCCATCATATCTCACAATCTACAAGTCCAAATGCTATCAAATTTTCAAAGGAGCTTGCGTACAACCTCAGGAACGTTCACGATCGATCTCGACCCGATTGGTCAAGATTTGGATCGATACGAATCTCATTTGTATCGATCATAGATCGAGTTGAACAGCCAGGGATCGATCACGTGGGCCCACTCACGTGAGGGAAGGAGTCTTTCGAAGTTTGAGACGGATATTTCTAACCTACACCAATAGATAGCAGCCTAGGGTTTTCAGAAAAGGGATCTTTGGCTCTTCAACGTCGGTAATCTTCTAGAATCATTATTGTAACTCAATTGAACTATTGTAAACCTCTTATAACCAGCGAGTTATAGTCAATAAAATAGCAACTCTTCAAAGTGGATGTAGGCCGGAGATCGTCGAACCACTATAAACCTTGTGTTCTTTTCTGCTTTCTTCTATTTTAATTTTGTTAGTTTCTTCATTTTTGTTCTCTACTTAATCTAGATCAGAGATCTATGTATGGATATTTAGAATCTGTGTACATACATTTGTGCATTCACTACTTCTGGGTGTTAGTGACCAATTTTGGCGCCAACATTTTGGTGCTTTCACTGAGAACCACTAGCGCTCAGGAATTCTAAAGCTTGAATTTCAGATTTGAAAGCTTAAGGACTTGGATTTGGAAAGCTATGGCAAGGCAATCGACAAGAAGACAAAGAACTGAAAGGAATTAGCATGAAGGGAGTCAGGGGGCTACTTCGAGAGCGAACCAGGCCTCGATCTTCATCACTAGAGACGAGATGGAAATGATGCTAAAGAGACAAGAGGAGATGATGCAGAATCTAGTTCGACGTGTTGGAATGCAGAATCATGGGAAGCAACTGCAGGAGATGCTAGAGGTAGAGGTCAGGAGCATGGGGCAACCAGAATTTAGAACAGAGAAGAACCATCAAGATCAGCACCAGAACTAAGGGGCACTTACCCGAAGCATGTTGAACCAATCCCGGGTAGAGTACCAGGTGGAGCTGTGCAATGTGGCATTGATATAGGAATGGATACTCGTCTAGAAGAGCAGATTACAGGAATCCCTCGTGAACTCGGAGGGCAGATTGGAGGCAACGGACAAGGACTACAGCTTGGTGACAGTAATAGATTGGCAGAGATGGTAAGGCGAGCCATGAGAGGTGGATTAGTGAATAGGGACTTGGAGGATGTGAGTAGGAGTCCATTTTCCCCAATGATCAGTAAAGCTAGGAACCCTTCAGATTTCAAACTACCAACACTAGAGATGTATGATGGGAGAACGAATCCCGCAATTCACTTGACGAGGTACATGAGGCATATGGAGGTACAGGGGCATCGAAAGTGATCCTGACATGATGCTTCCCTTTGTATTCGACGGATATAGCAGCATTATGGTTTAGGCAGCTAGAGAGTGGCTCTATTGGCACATGAACGGAGCTGATCGAAAGGTTTATGAGGCAATTTTGGGTCTATATAGTCCGGCCTAAGAATGTGATGACTCTAACATCGATGAAACAATGGAAAGGAGAGTCGCTTAGGGATTTCTCAACCAGATTCAATGCGGTAGTGGCTTCGGTGGATCGACCCAATCCACCAATGGTTTTGATGGCGGCAGTTTCAAGAATTGCAGATAATTCGGATTTCACGATATCGTTGGAACTGGACGCACCGATGGATCTCGGGGAGTTCTACCATGAAGCAGAAAGGTTTATAAGGCAGGAAGATATGCAAGCTGAGAGAGAAGGGAGAGAGACTAAAGCTTATGCAGTAAGGGGTGGAGGTCCACCCAAGGAAGATCCAAACAAAAATGATAAAGGAAAAAGGAAAATGAATGATAATGGTGGCACTTTAAAAAGGCCACGGAGGAAATCAAAGTTTACTTCCTATACATATTTGACTGAGACTCTAGAAAGATTTACTTGGATATTCGAGGGAGCCTTTAGTACAGAAGGCCGACAAGAAGGGAACCTTTTGAATACGAGCGAGCATCGAGAAATCATTGCATATTCCATGAGCTGAATGGGCACAACACGAACGACTGTAGACATTTGAGGGATATCATTGAGGAGCATATAATGAATGTTCATCTACAATAATATGTAAGGAATTGAGCTGTGACAGTGGAACAGGAGCGGCCACCGCCTACTATAAAAGAGGATGGCACTAGATCTAGGCATCGCCAACGTGTTATCAACTAAATGGATTTATGACTTTAAATAAGTAATAACACTCAAAGTAATACGAATAAGTCACTTACACTTGTACGGGATAGAGGACGGTCTCTAGGCATGCTCTGAGATGATGATAAACTGTGTTGCTCGAGTCTATGAAATCCTGTTTTTTTTTCGTTTTCCTAAAAACTTTGGTTTCTCCCTTGGATGTACAAACATTTGTTTGGTTTTCCCTGGCTGTAAAAACATCTATTTTGAATGATAGGATCTACATCATTGTAATAAATAATACAGGTTTCGCGATTACTGTCCTGAAAGAAGAGACAGGGCAGTGATCCCAAGTTACGAGTCCCTTCGTCGAACAGCGATGGAATGGACTCGAACAGAATATAAAAGTCCTTGGCCAGAGACCCGAGACCCGAAAATACAAGGACGTGTTTGAAGAGCAGGTCTTTAGGGATAAGAAAGAGGATCATTACTCGTGGTATCATAGTTTAGGTTAAGCGAATTCTTAGGCCTTGGTAGGGTCGACTCATTTGAGATATGGTTAGCAATACCCTAGGATGAGTTTAGTCTATGAGTGTGCGTATTTGTAATTTTGTCCATACATATTCAAATTACTTTTAATAGTTTGATATGGTTGATTTATTACCTCTTTCTCTAAGATAATGTCGTCTTAGTATTCTAAAGTTATCTTACTATATCTAGGTAGTAAGATTGAGTAAAAAAGGAAGATGGCTAGAGGAGCTAGTAGTACTATGACCACCAATGATCAAGCTTCGAATATTGGAAGGGTTGGAGTAGTTGAAGAGGCGGCTCTGGTGCAACCCTGTGTGAACTTTGCAGCCGTGTGCAAATACTATACTAATCTGGGTGAAAGGCTTTTAAGGGCACGGAATCTATTATTGAAGTCGAAGCTTCGCTTCATTCTTGAGAAAAGGTTTTCAAATGGTTGGATATTTCAGATGAGCAGAAGCGTTTCTTAGCATCTTGGCAGTTGTAGGATGGAGCTACAGTATGGTTGGACTCCGTTACAGTGAATGTTCCGAAGGATGATTTTTCTTGGGCTCGATTTGAGGAGGTGTTTGAAAACCAGTTCATGCCCACTACAGATGGACCCATCTATATAGATGTTTCCTGGACCTTAGGCAGGGAGATTTGTCAGTTTGAATATGAAAACAAGTTTAATAAGCTATCGTAATCTGGTTTAGGATTGATTAATACCCCTCTTAAGAAGAATGAGATGTTTGTAAGTGGGATGAGGGAAGGATTTCAGGAGAAAATGACTGCCCAGTTAAAGGGATCTTTTGTTGTAAAGTCAGATGGATTATTAAGATTTTGTGTGGATTACCGTGAGTTAAACAAGCAAAAATTCAGAATAAGTATCCCTAAACATGTATATACGACTTGTTTGACCAACTTCATGGCGCTCGAGTATTTTTCCAAGTGGACCTTGCCACATGATTTCACCAGCTAAGAATAGCAAAGGATAGTATACCTTTAATAACATTTAGAGATCGGATTGTTTCTTTGAGTGGTTGGTTATGCCTTTTGAGATAACCAATACACCCGCTTATTTTTTGGATCTTACGGATTGAGTTCTAGAAATGTTCTTAAGAAATTTGCATTGATCTTTATATATTATATTCTTATTTACTAAGACCGAGGAAGAATATAAACACCATCTGGAAGTGGTGTTAGAAACGTTAAGGGAATATGTTTTAAGAGCTAAATTTTCTAAATGTCATTTTTGGCAGTCAGAAGCAAGGTTCCTTGGACATTTTGTGTTGGGGGATGGTATTTCGATTAATCCAGAAACGGTAGTGGTTGTTCAAGATTGGAAGATACCATAAACTCCAATGGATGGTCAAAGCTTCGTAGGCTTAGCAGGATATTATGGGAGATCCATCCAAGACTTCTCCAAGATTTCCTCGCACCTAACCTAGTTGACGAAGATGTTAGGTGTATATGGACTTCGAAGTGTGAAGAAACTTTCGTTGAGTCAAAGAAGAGGTTGACCAGAGCTCCAGTCTTAGCTATTTAGGATGGAGGTGAAGGGTTGATAGTGTATACAGATGCTTGCAGAGTTGGTTTGGGCACGGTTTTGATGCAGTATGGAAGAGTCATTGCTTATGCCAGCAGGCAGTCCAAGCCTCATGAGCGGAATCATGCAACACATGTTTTGGAGTTGTTAGCTATTATGTTTGCACTAAAATGTGGAGGCATTATTTGATAGGTGAAAAGTTCGAGCTTTTACGAATTAGAAGTCGTTGAAATAAATTTTCACGTGGAAGGATTGGAATATGAGACAGCAGCATTGGTTGAAATTTTTGGTAGCATATGGCTTGGATATTTTATATACGTTGGGTAAAGCCAATGTGGTAGAGGATGCTTTAAGTAGGAATGCGGTCTTGGCTCTTTTGGAAGTTACTCCGACTCTACCCGAGAGCATTACAAGCAAGCAAAGAAAAGACGGTCATTTTTAGAGTTTATGCAAGGAGTTGAAGAAGGTCGATGTAGTTTTGAGATAGATAGCCATGGAATTCTGTGAATGAACAAAAGGTTATGTGCATAGGCAAGAAGATTTGATGGAAGGCCATAAATCTAAGTATCCACCCTAGAGTTAACAAGATGTACCGAGATGTGAAGAGAGTATTTTGGTGGATAGGGATGAAGAGGGATATTTCAATCTATGTAAGCAGACATGTGAATTTCTAGCAAATCAAAGGTGATCATCGAAGGACTACCGGATTATTTCAACCACTAGAAATCCCGAATTGAAAATGAGAGAAAGTATCAATGGATTTTATTGATGGTTTACCTATATCAAGGAAAGGTAAAGAAGGTAGTTGGATCATTGTGGATTGGCTAACCAAGAGCGCTCATTTTATTTCAGTAAAGCCGACTAGGACTACGGAAACTTTCGCAACGATTTATATAAGGGAGATTATTCAATTGTGTGGAGTTTCAAAGCATTGTGAGTGATCGAGATCCAATCTTTACTAGTTAACTTTGGGAAGCGTTACAAGTAGCTTTAGGTACAAAGCTAAGTTTGAGCACAACATATCATCCTTAAATTTAAGGGAAAACAGAGAGGGTGAACAGAGTTTTAGAAGATCTTTTGAGAGCATATATCTTGAATTTTTGAGGACCGTGAGAGGATCATTTAGTGCAATTCTCATACAATAATAGTTATCAAGCAAGCATTGGCATGGCACCGTATGAAGCTCTTTATGGATGGCCGTGTAAGTCACCATTGTGTTGGGTAGAAATCGGAGATTACTTAGTGCTTGGACCTAACATGATTCGAGAAGCTATAGAGAAGATTCTTGTAATCAAAACAAAGATGAAGGAAGCATTGAATAGGTACAAAGGCTATGCCGATCAAAGGCATAGGGATTTGGAATTTTCAATCGGGGACTTAGTGTTTGTGAAGATCTCTCCGATTATAGGGGTTATACGATTTGGAAGTACAGGGAAGTTGAGCCTAGATATGCCGGACCTTTTCAAATTCTTAAAAGGATCGAGCCAATTGCCTATCGAATTGAGTTGCTAGAAAGATTGTCGGAAGTTCATAATGTTTTTCATGTATAACATTTGAGGAAGTATGTGCATGATCCATCTCTTATTGATGAGCCATCTATTCAAGAAGATTTGGAAGTAGAACTAAAAGTGACCGTAATAAGACATCCAGTTTGCATTATTGATCGAGATGTAAAGCAATTAGGCAACAAGGTCGTAAATTGGTTAAAGTTTAATGGAGTAAAGTTTCTAGAGACTGCACATGGGAGAATGAAGATAGCGGCTTATCACAAGTTAATAATAGAATAGTAGTTTGCTTGTTGTGTGGTTAGTGTACTTACAATCTAGGTGTGGTTTCTTAATATGTATCTTTTGTACGCGTTTAATGATATATTATAAATATCCTTTGTTAAACCGAATTTTGGTTCAACATTCAAGGTGTACAAGGAGGTATGTACAAAGAAATTCAAATAATACCCCTTGGTTTTTATGATAATTCACAAGATTGTTCGAAATTCTATTCATAACTTCAAAGGATAAAGGCAAGTCCAAACAGCTATATATAATAGGATCAAGTCATGATCTTTATCCAATCATGAACATATTACAAAGTATGAAAATATGCAATTATCTAATTGTGTAGGCCCTTGTTTACAAATATGTCATCTTCTCCTATCTTTTATGTCATTTGTTTGTCCTCGAGTTCTCAATGAAGGGAAATTGGAGAAAATCCTAATTAGAAAAAGTGATAAGAGCGAGAAAGAGGTTAAGGGCCCTTTTCATGAAGGAGTACATCTCTATTTATAGTGGTTGGAAGGAGGTATGCTTGCTCTAATTGGAAACATGAGACTTTAGTTGCTATCTTGGTAATGGCTTCAACATGGAGCTTGTGAATGAATATGAAGGCTTTTGAAGCTTTATGGAGATGAATACACTAATCCTTTTGAATTTTCTTTTATGAATGACTTTAATCCTCTTTTCTTGCATGGTTTTTGACACCGACATGCATTTATGCAATGTTCTTTGTAGATTTGACGGCATGCGGCACTAATAAAGCATGGTATGGATAATATTCAACATGGAGCAAGTGTGGAATTATTTGAGAGATGACATTAAAGAGGGGCACCATATAATAAAGTCAACGCTAAAAAGGAAGTGGCATCAAAGAGGTGCGACATTGATATGATATGGCATTGATTAGATATTGTGTTGATGACGTGCTTTATTGCTTATATGTGGCACTGATATTATAGGCGGCATTGAATCATGTGGTTTTTGATAAAATGCGGCATGGAGAGTATACGATATCCATTCCGTCTTTATAGGTGAATGGAAACATTGATAGAATACAACATCACTGAGATGCAACATAGATTATGTCATCATATACTGATTTCTTATCTTATATCACGTTTTCCTTAAAAGAGGCAGCATTATTATGACCACCCAGAATTTTACCGCCTTGATTTACGAATACTTAATAAATTTTAAATATAAAAATAATAGGTTTAATAATTAAAATATAACTCTTTTAAATAATAACAGATGATGGCAAAATAAATTTGTAACGACCCAGGATTTTGCCAGTTTAAAATAGGCTATTTAAATATATATTTTTACAATAAATAAATAGGTTTTTATATTAGAAAATAAATCTTTTTTAATTATTTAATAATGATGATACAATATTTTTCAAAATTTGGTTACCAACATAGATAGTTCATAGAAAAATAGGAAATGTGACCGAATAATGTTTTTCGAGATTTCGATTTTTCGACAACGAAAAATTATCAGAAAATATTGTTCACATTTTGTATATCATGCATACACATATATTTACATGTCATAATGAAGTAAGTGAGTGTTAGGATTTAGTCAATTATACTTAGGTTAAGATAATGCATGATTTGACCATTTATGTACGTAAGAATATAATATAACCAAAATACCCTAGCCTAAGTACACCACCATCACCTAAATACACCTAGGGAGTACACAAAGTGTGGTGAAGAGTGGACAAATTCATCCATGGCTTCCAAGAGAAATTCCTAAGCTGAATTTTGTGAATACTCTTCTAGAAATCAAGTTAAATTGCCTTACTTTTCTTCCAAATACCAATACTCTACAAAGCAAACCCCTACACCTCAAAAATTCAAGGGCCGAGCCCCTTTGTTGCTAAGTCGAGCCCAATACACCAAAAGCTGAACCATATTTTCTTTCCCGATATCCAAAAGTTGAGTTTTTACAAGGAGAAGCTAGGTCCATTAGTCGATCGAAGTTTTTGATAGCTTTGGCTTAAAGTTATACTTAGTACGGTGAGTAAAGGTTATCTTTTTGCATCGAGATAACCTTGAATTTGATGTATAAATGGTAGTAAATTATGATGCTTGGTTGTGTAGTTAATATTTGAATTGGTTATGCTTGAGCTTATTAGACGTGTTGACGATTTGATTGTGCATATGCATGTTATGTATGTTATAGTTAAACTTGAAATTTGAAGTCAGCTAGTAAGTGGAAAGTTAGTATATTGTTATGAATATGGTTATGATGTGAATATATGATAGATATGGAGCCTACTAAAGTTAGTTAATGTTAGAAAAGTTAGCACTTGCTAACTTTAAGCAATATGGAAATTACTTTTATAAAAGGGTGAAATTTACTTTTTGAAATTATAATTATGTTAAAATCTTTGTTTGGGTTTCAAAACCATTTCTATATGTTTTATAATTAATAAGAGTTTCGAAGGTTAATGTTTTAAAAGTTAGAAAACCAAAATTTCAAGCTTTTACGGGTCCATATAGCGATAGTCGCTATACGCGCAATTCGAAAAATCTAATTATTTTTCTAATCTAAACTTGTTTTAACTTAAAGTATTTTTAGAAAATGTTTTCTAACTTTAAATTAGTAATTATAGAATAATTATTTAATTATTTAATTGATTAATTTATTAATAAAGGTAATTAGAACTTAATCATATGTTAATAATGGTTTTTAAACTTAAATGTTAATCAATTAAGTTAATCGTAATTTATTACTTAATTAAAGTTAATTATTATTTAATTATTAATTAAGGATTAATTATTGATTATTTAATTATTTATTTAAGATAATTATTAATTAATTATTATTTTAAATGGGGTTTTATTTAATTAATCTTTGATTAAAGTTAATTATGTTTTAATAAGGTTTAATTACTTTTTATTAGGGTTTAGTTACTGTTTAACAAGGATTTGATTCTCATTTACAACGGTATTAATTTATTTTAAAATCGCTTTAAGTTTAAGTAATCAGTTTTCTTTTAAACTGTTTTCTTTTCGAATTTGTTTCAAATCAAGGGATTTTTGTGTCACTTAACCTTAGGTAACCCCATATAATTAGGAAAACTAAACGATGTCTATTACCAGGACAAAATACCATTCTGCTATTACAATTAACTTGGATATTTACTAAAGTTGATTGATTATAAGTTGATCCCTTATATACATGTTTTTATGTGATGCCATGTTAAACTAGATAAGTAAAATCAAAATAAAAGCACCATTGTAGTCGCTAAGCCTCCGTTTGATTTTGTAAAGATAAATATTTCATTTTATTTTTGAAATGGTTTCAAAGTTATTTCAATTTAAATAAGATATTTAAAGAATGATTTGACAAATGATTTTAATAAAGATGTTTTTAACCAATGGGAATGGTTTCCATGCCATTAAAAGAGGTTTTTTTATAAAGAGTTGTATAATAGAATTTGAAAATTAATAAAGTGCTTTGGGTAAATGGATTTGAGTCTCTAAGAAAAGAAGATTTCATAAATAAGGAAGATTTATAAAAAGGATTTGCTAATTAAAGGAAGCTAAATTGATTTAAGATTATTTAAGAAGTTGTTTAACACGAAAGGTTTATAAAGAAGATTTATAAATGATTTAGGGTATTTATAAAAGAAGTTTACGAAAATGATTTGGATATTCATAAAGGGAGTTTATAAAAGGTTTGGATATTTGTAAGAAATTTATAAGAAAAGTTGGATATCTATAAAAATAAGTTATATAAATGATTTTGAATATTTATAAAAGGGTTTTATAAGTGAATTTGGAAGTTTGGAAATTATTTCGAAATGGATTTTCATTTCAAGTAAAAGAGATTTCATGAATGAAGTGGATTTGATTAAAAAGGATTTATCAAAAGAAGTATAAAAAGAATTTGAGATCTGGGTTTCTCTAAACTGATCTTTTAAAAATGGCGGTATGGAACATCTGTTCCATACTTTACCAAGGGAATAGTGTTTGGGTTGTCCTTACCTCCAATTCAAAAAACATTTGTTTAATTCTTTATAACATGATTTGGAAGTAATAAGTTATTCACAAATGTTTTGTGTATATACTTATGTCAGAGAGATAAGTATATGAATGTTTTAGAAAAATGTTTTGAAAGGATATTTATTAAATAAAGATGTGTTTTGAGGCTTAATGATTTCTATGGATAAATAAAATCTCAAATGGAATTGGTTGTTGTTTGTTTATTTGATAGTTAAATAACTGAATATCAAATATGGATCTCAAACATAACTTTGGAAATATCTAGAAGAAATATGTGGGTTATATGGTGTGGTCGTCTCCGATGATGTAGTGTTGTGCGTATAAATCTCGTTTCATTCTTTGAGAACAAATGATAAGGAAATATGTCCGCTAACGGTTAGGAGGTGGTCTCCGCTCTTATCTTTGACTATTTATTTCCTAAAGAACCGGGTTGAGTTACTGAAAACTATCGAATGTTTTTTCAAAGAGATGAGGATTGTATATGTTATCCGAAAACCACTTCGATCCAACTCAAGCATTTCGAAGTGAAGACATATTGAAGATGATAAAATTAAAGATGGAGTTCTTTGAAGTGCAAGGGTTTCTTACTACTAATCATGAGGGTGATTCCAAAATGGATGTAGTAGAAGTAGTACCTTCGGTTCCTTCATCTCTTGAACAACTTGTATGGATGAATGTTGACGTTGTGTCGTCAATTGGATGGCAATGTAGTATTCCAAGTGGGAAGTGCTATATGAAAATTAAAAGGTAACCTCATCAACTGGGAAATGACAAAAATCGGGCATGCAACAGGGTCATGTGGTTTGCTCCTATCATGGTATGGTCACTCCCAAATCAAGATCGATTACTATCTACTCATGTATGCTTCAGGGCCCAAAGTGGGGTGATCATATTCAGTACCACTAGTCAAATGATAGGCCGGTCCTGTATGGAAGGGGCATAAGATGTTCTTGTCAGATCTCGGTGCATATAATCTTGAGATGTATCATCGGAAGGTAGTTCCTTACCTTGTCATGGTATGAAATCCATTCTCCAATACGTGCCTTTATGTTTTTAGTTGTAGAACCTTGTATGCTGGAATTTAATTAATGTAACAATTTCGGCTATGATTAAAAAGTATTTATACTCTAGAAATTATTATAATATCAATGGATTTTCTATAAAAATGTTTTGGTTATCATACGATAAAACTCGTCCGTGTTTATGTGCAGCGTGGCCTTACGGAATTCCTTTGATTTAAATGTTTTTATAAAGTTAAAGACTTATGATTTACTCATACCAAATCCATGCCTGACCCAGAGTTTTTTTCCTTTTCCTAAACTCTTGGGTGCTCAAATTTAAATGGCAGCGAAGTAGTTCAGGTTATCCACAGATTCATTTTGGAGGAGCTTGGATCAGGTTGCTTCATCGATAGCTTGTTATTACCTTGTCTTCCACTATATAATATGTATATTATATCTATTAGGTAGGAACAAAATGTTATAACTGTCCAAGGGTAGAATATTTCTTAGTATGACTCTGATGTAACATTTTTGAAATGACTTTGCAATTTGTTATGTTGAGAAATATATATTGTTCCGTTGCGTTGTGAGATTCTGTGTTGTTTAGTTTCTTCTGTTCTATCTTTCATTCACCCCTAATAACCTGTCTTTCAGATGACTAAATGATCACCATACGAATACCGAGGATGTATTAAGTGTCATTTTTGGTGGTAAGAAAGACGAATCATTACATTTATCCATTCAATTCTATAGATGATATGCAGCATATATGACACTCGATGTTGTACATAATTCTTTATCAATGGGATGTGGCATTGTGTCCTTTTGATATTGATTCGTCTTCATACTCTCGGCATTGCTTGCTAACGTACAATTATGATTGTATCGTCATGTCGCATATCGTCGGCGTCAATATCGTCAATATTAATAGAACCAGGGATGTTGATATCATCCTTAAGGACCTAGAGCATGCTTCTATGCTTTACCACTTTTGTTCTTTCGGTATTATTTTATTGATGTAAGATACACTCAACCCTTAAGGAGAATATTTCAAATTGTAACAACATAGAATTTTGGCATTGAATTTTAAATAATTAGGTTTTGGATTTTAATAACTTTTATTCAAATATAGGGATTATATAAATATTCAAATTATGAATTAAATATTTATTAAATGGATTTAATAGTTTTAACTCCCTTTAATTTATAAATAATATTAGTGAATTCAATTTGTAAATTCAATTTGAAAAATAAATAGATCGGATAAATATAGATTTTGGATCGAAAATATAAAACAATATTTAATATGTGTGAAATTATCGTTCTGAGACACTATCTTGGATTTTAACGAACCTAGTGTAATTGGAACCAGAATAATAAATTATTGTATGCCGATGAGTTTCGTGACGACCGAACGTATCATGCAATCGAGCGAGCTCGAAACGTGAAACGATTAATTTTATAAAATTAAAATATTATAATTTGATTTAAAAGCTAACTTTTGAACACGATAGAACTAGCTCTCAAAAATAGTTCCATTGAGTTCGAAATAGGGGTATTTAGTTAGGAACACCTGTGAGCACACCTCGATTAGAGTTCGTAAATTTTCAGATGTGAATAGTACCGGTTAGAAATCTATATAAGGACCTCATCCCATCTACATTTGCTTATAACCCTATTCCTAAGTAGCCAAATCCAAACGCTCAATCTAATTGGTGCCACCAAAACAATTTTTTCCTTCTATCCCAACTACGGAAATGTTTGCCTAAGCGAGACAAGTACATTGACCGGTTGGATGGCCATGGAGTTGCGCGAGGTGACATAGATCTATGGTTAAACATGGTCGGCTGTTTGTGTTCAAGTTCATCATTGGTGGTAAGTTGGATATCGTGACTGGCATTGATAGGTTAGGAATGGCAAGAGCTTTCAGTTGGTGGTGGAGCGGTGGTGAATGGCGGCCGTAGCGGCATCGTCAAGAAGTTGAACAGCATTGGATTCGCAAAGCTCATTCTCGAGCTATAGGCAAAGTTAGGGGTGAGCTTAGTGTTAGTGCGTTCGGCATGGTCTGGGTTCCTCCAACGATGGAGGGACAGTCGGTGGTAGCACACAACGATGGTACAACGGAGATGATCGGTTATTATTTTGGTGGCCTGCGTTGTTAATCGTGGATACGCAAATGTAATTAGTTGATAACTTAATTAAGTTAGTGATTTATTAGTTATTTAATCTTGATCTTATAAATCCAATAATTATTTGATATGAGGTCCAAATCAAACACAGTCAGTTGTGTTTCACTCGTGAAAGCATTCTCTACGTCTTGGAATTGTATTGAAGGAGTTTGTAGCTTGTAGAATTTTGTACTAAAATCGAATGCTCGTTTGGTTTTAGTTCAAAACAGAACGGTTTAGGGACAGCTAAAATTTTTGTGAGTTTACTCACCTTTAAATTTGCTATATAATATCTGTGATGCTATAAATTTATTGTTGAATCCTTGGTTTATAGTTTAGGTATTGTTGTTTCTTGATTGTTTGTATGGTTGAAAATCCCGTTTCGTAAAATGGATGAAATATTAACTTGATTGTTGTGAACCCATATGATTATATATATTGTCTATAACCATTGTTTTATATGGAAAATTTATACAGAGACCCTAAAGGGTTTCTTGCCAATAATATTTATTTATTTCTTTATGCAGCTTATGTTAATATTTAGTTAAAATTAATCGTGATATTACATTTAAATTGTTAAAATGCCTTTATAACAATTTAATGAAAAAGAGAAATTTGTTATAAAATTCCTTTATAACAATTTTCTCTATATCATCTCCTAAATCCTTCGAGTAACCATTGGCGGGGTCCGGCTTGAACATGTCCGAGAGCCATTGAAGTTTTCAAGTATATTTCTAGAGGTATACTTTCGGTAAAGGGGGCATACCTCCTAGTCGTTGTTGGAAAAACCTCTCCTTTTCTCTATTGTTAATTCAAATCTTTGAATTGTTTCCTTAATTGCATGGAGAACTGTCTTGTTCTCTTCTCCGTGTTAAATAATTTGGAACCATTCTTTCAAGTCTGAAATTTGATATTATTTATGCCATTCATTCGGTATGGGATTTGTTCTTACTAGTACCCACCCTTTTATTTGGATTGTTTTTGTTGTTTGGTTCCATTCTTTCTTGATTGGATGTTATTCTTGTGAGGTAAAAACCCGTTCCACGTTGGTGGTGTGGTCTCACAGAATTTTTATATGTTCACCATATTACTTGAGTTTTCTCATGCTGGTTTTCAGACTGACCCAGATGTTATTTTTATTATAGTGTTCGGGTCAGACCAAGTTTTTCCCCTTTGGTGATATGGTGTTAAAAGCTAGACATTTACCTATCGTAGTGTTTTATTTTCTGTTGTATCATATGTGTTAACCCTCCTTTTAGTAAGGCAGTTTATAGGCAGATTTAATCTAATAGACTTCATGATCATCAAGGCAGAAAGCCCAGAGAGATGGTTACCAGGATTGAAGATTGATTATATTTGAAAATATGGACTATAGTCGAATGGATTTAGATGGACAAAACTCAAAAAAGGGGTAAGTATGGACCTAATACTTCCCCTAGAAGAGGGATCAGAATAGAGGGATCGAATTAAACAAGATGCACACAACTCAAAAATGGTCACTCCGTAACTCGACAACCACAAGACGGATTGAAGTGAAACTTTGAAAACAAGAAGGGACTCTAGGGAGTCTACCCTAGGGACGCATGGTATTTAGAGTCGTTTGGAGGATCGACCCCTATCCCTCAATAGGATTCGGCCCTCTTCCTTTTAGGGATCGGTTAAACTTAACTTTATAGCAAAGATCGATCAATATCTCAACATCTACACATCCAATTGACATGAAACTAGGAGCACAAGCTTACTATAACATATGAAACACCCCATTGGAGTGGAAGGTCAAATGGGATACTTTGGAGGTATCGGCCCATATCCCCCCAAAGGAATTGGCTGAAATTAGTATACATACAGCACCGCTCCATGGAAAATGTGATATCTCACAAACCGTAAGTCAGAATGACATGAAATTTATAGGGCAAGTAGCTAACATCAAAGGGAACCCTCTAGAGGGATTGCACCTTATTTTGACACCAAAATAAGGATCGGGGTTGATGTGGCTTCATCATGGCCTAGAGGTTCTTCTGTCTAAATTTCAGCCCGATCCATACACGTCTTCCCCTATAAATACAGCAGGCATAGCGTTAGAAAAAGGATCTTCTTCCTGCTTCTCTTTATCCTCAACCTAGGCTACACTCTCCCAATTTAATTCTTGGATTTTGGGTTGTGAATGTAAAAAACTATAGTATATTAAAATGGATTATTGTGGAGTGGACATAGGCCGGAGTTATCCAAACCACTATAAATCTTATCTCCTTTTACTTGCTTTCATTTTTAATTTGTTCGTTCTTCATATTATATTATCTACATTATATATTATCTGCGATCTGTGGCTGGATATTGGTGCTTTCATACAACTAGGTGTTGATGGCCATTTTTGATGCCAATAATATGTCATAAATAATAGTAATTTGTAAGGTCGGAATTTTATAACTGTCCAGTTGATCGGGTTTGTTTTTAACTTTGATGTACTCTGTATTTTAGATTGACAATTTTTACCTTCTTTTTTATATTATATGTTGTCGATTTTGCTGTGAGATTCTGATTTCCCTGTTCATTATTCTTTTCTATTTATTTTATCCTAACAATCTGCCTTTCCGACGATTGGATGTTCAACATTTAAGTACTGTGGATGTGTTCGGTGTCGACTTTCGATGGTAAAAAAGGCAGGTTGTTACACAAATAGAGGACTGAAAGACCTTCTAGCCATCATAGTAATGTTTCAGATAGGAGGCCAAGCAACATTATGGCAAATGATGATAGAAGATCGGAAACCCATCTAATGATAGTAACAAAAGACCAGGAAATCCATCTGACGATAATAGAAGACTAGAGAACCTTTTGACAATAACAGTAGAAGACTAGAAAATCCATCTGGCATTAATAAGAACACCAAAAAACCATTTGGCAATAATAGAAGACCAAAAATCCATCTGGAAATAATAGAAGAATGAAAAAATCCATCTGGTATTAATAAGAAGACCAGAAAATCATCTGGCAATAATAGAAGACCAAAAATCCATCGTGCAATATAGAACACCAGAAAACCCATCTGGAAATAATAGAAGACCAAATTCATATGGCAATAATAGAATATCAGAAAATCCATGTGGTAAAAATAGAACACCAAAAAACTCATCTGGAAATAATGAGAAGACCAGAAAATCATCTAGCAATAATAGAAGACTAGAAATTCATCTGGCAATAATAGAAGACTAGAGAATCTATCTGGAAATAATAAGAAGACCAAAATTCCATAGACAATAATAGAACACCAGAAAATCCATTTGGTAATAATAGAAGACCCAAAAACCCATCTGGCAACGATAGAAGGAGAACAAAAAATCATCCAGAAATAATAGAAGACTAGAAATCCGCAATAATAGAAGACCAGAAATCTACCTGAAAATAATTGAAGACTAGAAAATCCATCTGGTAATAATAGAATTCCTTATACGGACGGTAGATCTCTGTTTCCTTTGGAGATTATTTTGTCCATATTTTGTCATTCTTCCTCTAGAAGATTGCTTTGATCCATTCTTTAGGATACAATTTAGCTAACTCAATTGATTTCCTTGTCACCATCTTTAGGTAATGATCTTAACTTGGATCAAACCCCTATCACTATCTTAAGTGATGGTTTAGGCCTTTTTGTTCGACGCGTTTGGTTAGCTATGTCAAACAGAACCATATACTTACCTGATCTTCCTCTAGGAAGCGCATTAGTGAGGCTTTTGATGATGACACTAGAAGATGGTATGGTGCTTTGAGTGCTAGCTAGAGAGTTACCCGATCTCTGTCTAGAAGACACTTCAGTGAAGCCTTTAATGATGGCATTGAAGGTTGGTCATGCGCTACGGATAGCTATCTTAAGCAGAACAAAAGACTTACCCAACCTTTTTCTAGAAGGCGCTTTAGTGAGGCTTTAGATGATGGCGCTAAAGGCTAGTCCGGTGCTTTGGGTAGCTATCTTAAGGAGAACCAGAGACTTACTTGATCTTCTAGGAGACTCTTTAGTGAGACCTTCGATGATAACATTGAAGGCCTTTTCCATTATTTAAGGAGAGTCTTACTCCTTCTTATGGTTGATCCAGTAGATACACTTGAGAAATTTCATGTATTCATTCATTATTGTGAAATATAGTCTCAAACATTTGGCGTCTCATTTTATCATCATGTTGGCGTGGTTGGTGAATTTCTGATGAGATTATTCCAAACTTAACTTTTCACAATATCCAAAAAATCCAAAACTGTCTTTTCTGAGTTCGTGATCATTACATCTTGATATCCTTTATTGATATTCAAGCACTTACTTGGCTTGTCTTATTCTTTAGTTCGTTACTAAAATTCGAGATAGGCAATTCCTGATGCACTTCATGTTCAGATACACTTTGTGGTCCCATTGATAATCAATGTCCAGCTTTCTATAATAGATATTGTTGATCATGTATATGAAAAATCCCACAATTATACAGGATATTTTGAATTGATCTTGTTATTACCTGATACTTTGGAAATATGAATTCTAGGTTAAAGGGAGATGTGATCCTTGTAGACCTAACATGAATCTTGTGGCTTGAGAATTAAAATATTGGACAATGATTCAAATTCTAAGTTGTAGATTTGCTTAAATTTTCTACTTTAGTAGAAAGATAGTATTCTTTCAATACTTATTTTGTCTTGATGTAGTGGCCATCTTGTTAATGATTCTTTATCTTTTGCTTTGCTCTCCTAGCTAAGATAATCAATATAAAAAACCTTTATTAAATCTTTCCTTGTTTGAAAATAAGGGTAATTCTTTAAATATTTTCTGCTTTTTCAATAACAAAGTGTCCATGGAATGATTCATTAATGGCATTAGATCTTTCTTTTCTTAATAAGTATTAGTTCGATGGATTTGTCCTTTTTTACTGCTCTTGATCGTGATTCTTGATGAATGTCCTTCCATCTTTTCGAAAGCTGCTTGGAGATACTCTGATGGCATTTGATCCGAGGACTTAAATCAGTTGCTATATTGGAAGTGATGAGCATGGCTGCAGGAGTTAATCTTTCGACATAAATAATCCGAAGACAACCCATTTTCCCATATAAGAAAACTTGAATTCCTGATAACAGAAATTCCTGAAAATTCAGAGCTTCCCAACTATCTATGCATGATAGATTAGTCTTTATTTTATCCTAATACGATAGGAGTTCCAAAATCCGATGACATTAAATTTTTGAAATCATTAACTTCTACATTCTTTATTTTTGAAATCTATTAATTTTTGAAATCATTTTTTGAAACAATTTTTTTTTTAAATCCTAATATATTTGAAATCATGTATAGAGCTTTATATACTTGAAACTTACGACATTCGAAATCAATATCTTTCGAAATCATGTATAGTTAAACTAATTTAAAATGAGTATGCCAATATTTGAAATCAATATATATATACATATAAAATTTGATATATATATATATATATCTATATATATGAAAGAGTATATGTTTGACATTATCGTGGGATGCATAGTTTCAATATTCACATTTATTTGAAGTCAATATTATACATTTTGAAATCTTGTATGCGAAACTTGACGCATCTTTCGAAATCATATATATAGGGAACTATTTTTATTTAAAACCCAACTAGGTGAAACTATTCACATAGAAAACTTTACATATATATTTGATACCACATATACTTGATGTTTATCTATATTCGAAATTTAATACCTTTCCATAAGCTTGACATTCCTAAAACCTTTTTGTACTAAATTGGTATGCTCAACAACTTATATATGTATGTATGTATGTATGTATGTATGTATGTATGTATGTATGTATGTATGTATGTATTTGGAAACTGGTGTGCGTTGAAAGCTCATTTATTTAGAACGCTTTATACTAAAAAACTGATATTTGGAATCATATACATTTTGACACTCTTCTTAACTTTTAGTTTTTGTATATATTTGAATTTACTTTTTTTTGAAATCACATATGTACGAAATCATGTATATTTGAAATTTGATGATACGTATTTTCGAAGCCTGGTATATTCTTAAAACATTATATTTTCAAAAGCTTATGCATATTCAAAGCTATGACATAATGCCTTATATATTTGGGGCTTGCTCATTTTGAAACCTGTATACTTGAAAACTTATATACATATATATACTTATAAACACACACACACACACACACACACATATATATATATCTATAAAATCATGCTTATGAAATTGTATAGATTTGTAACTTATATTTACTTAAAGCTATATGTACTGGAAATCGTATACAGTTGAGACCGCATGCACTTACGATTCTGTGATACACACACACACATATGTACTCAAAACCAAAATTATATATATATATATATATATGGAACTAGTGTTTTCAAAATTGATATGTACTCAAAAGTTTATATCTACAAAAGCAACTATATTCTTGGGAGCTTAATATTTTCAAAACCACATAAAATGTTATATATATATATATATATATATATATATATGAAATCATATATGTTTGAAACCAGACAATACACATTCTTTGAAATCCTCTGATATAAAAATTATATACATCCTAAACCTTTATTTATTCAAAATCAAGTATGTGTTAAACTACCATATATAAAACCGTATATATAAGAGGCCATACAAGATTTTATATTTTTTGAAACGAAATATGCACTTGAAACTTACATATACATGAAAGCATATTATTGTCACAACCCGCCCTTTTGATCCCCAAAAATCAAGATAAACACGCTCATCGTATAACATGCCAAACGATCGAGTGCCGAAAAGAACAGACTGTTGAGGGAAAAGAAAATAGGTAGAAGAAAGAAGAACTAAACAAAAACAGAATCTCACAGCAAATTGAAAAATATATAATAGCAATAGCTCGTTACACAAATCAAAAACTATAATATATCTATCTCACATTAGAGTACAAAAATCAAAAATTACCAGCCTGAACAGTTATAACAACCTATCCACATAATTGCTGCTAATTTCAACCAAAAAAAAAGCAATGCAGCGGAAATAACAAGTACGAGAATACATCTCGGTATCCAGCTCGTCTCTTGAGCCCCATAGCATCCTAAGTTGAACCTGTAATCCTCGGTCTGACCTGAGCATTATAATAAAATAACATCGAGTCAGTATGGAAAACCGGCGTGAGAAAACACACTCAATTTGAATTATTGAAGTTTCCAGATCCTTTGAAAATCAAAGGTATCTCGTAAGACCGCGTCACACATAAACATGACAGGTTTTACCTTAAGATCACCAAAACATTTTATATCAAAAACGTCTGATACTATAGTAGCGTCTAAGTACAAATACTTATTCAAATAGCTGAAATGCTTGCATCCATGTTTCAGCATAGTTAGGCACAATCAAAACTGTACGGCGCTTATTAGAGAATGGATTCCATCTGAATGACTAGGTACTGGGGTACCACCTGTCTCGGTACACGTATAGAACAACATAACGAGGACCATATCGGGATCCCCTGCAATACGAGATTGGACTATCCCTGACTAGGATATGCCGAATATGCTATCACCCTAGGTGTTCCCATCCTTTTCCGAGCTCCTTCCATAATTGTAGTAATAATATCCGAGGGTATCTAGAAAGGTGATAGACATGCCTTACTTTGGTCTACCCACTTAGCTTTGCTGCATCCTCCATGCCTTTCATTCATTTTCGGTTGACGAGGCTAGAGGCTACGAGTACCATTTTAGGAATTTCACTTAGAATGCTCATTGCCCTTCAACGACAATGTTCTGATAGCATTCATCCATACAAGTCCATTCCCGGTCCGAATGGAACCGAAGGCACTATTCCTGCTACATCTATTTTGGAATCACCCTCAGGATTAGTAGGGATTAACCCTTGCATTTCACTACTCCATCTTCAACTCCATGCTCTTTTCTTCATTTCGAAAACGTACTCGTTGGATCGAAGTGGTTTTCGGATAACTTATCTGATCCCGGTCTCTTCGAAACAGCGTTCGCTATTTCTGGTAAACTCAACTCTGGTTCTTTAGGAAATAAACAGACGAAAATAAGATTGAAGATCATCTCCTAAAAGTTGGTGGATGGATTTCCTTATAAATGTCCTAGAAGAACGAAACAAGTTTATATGTACAGTATAACACCTCGAATGGTAATTGTACCATACAATTCTCGGGCTTCTTCTAGATATTTCCTAAGTTATATTTAGGTCCAGATTCGACAGTCGGTTATTTAACTATCAGATAAACAACCAATTCAACCAAATACTTCATTTCTACTGAAAACATTAAATCTCTTTTTAATTTAAATTTAAATGCATTAGTCTCTTTATCCAAATTATACATACTTATCTTACCGAATTTAGTAAATTTACAAACTGTCTTTCACAAATATTTGAAAACCCTTTAAAAATAATATGGAAAGTACCACTGCGGTATCAAACCATGGATCACAGCTCAATGGTTACGTCTCTATCCCAGAGAAATCCAAAACTTAACTGCAGGCACTCACTGCCTCCATTTTACGCCACGTGAGTATACCATTACTTCCCGAAAACTTTATTTAAAAATTATCTCAAAAAAATACTTGTAAGTTTTTAAGTTCAATCTACGTAAATATACTTAAATAAAAGTTATTATATAAAGCTATATTAATATTTAATAATTTATCCCTTAAAACAAAAATGCCGACTAGTTCTTAAATAATACTAAATCTATAATAATCATTATAAAGGAACAAATTAATAATTAAATATGTTTTAAACAATTTAAAATAGTTAAATAACTAATTTCTAGAATATTTGTAATACTTTTAAAACTACTGAGTTAATAACTTAAAATCCTCTTTTCAAAACAAGTCCAATTTTCTCGATTCTAATTTCACTTTGTAAATTTGAAAACCTTACTTGAACTCCAGTATAATCAATTTTATACTTACCTACGAATTTACTTCTATCCTTTAAAAGTTCAAAATCTCAATTTTAAAACCTTTCATATTTAAAACAAGTAGCACTTACGGATTTATTATTTAAAAATCCTTTTTTATATACTTTTATTTCTAAATCCTATTCACAATATCCCTATTTAGTTAAGTACAAATTTCAAACCATTTATTATATCCAATTAATTTATCCAAAACTCTATATAAATATTTTTCTTTAAAATCTCTATTTACACATATTTCCCAATTTAAACTATATTTTATCGATATTTAAAATACAAAATCCAGCTAAAACTATCATATCATCCAACAATTCAAAACACATAATAATCTATCATAGATTATTCCAACAAAACATATATCACCATGTATGAAATTAAATTCAACATTTTTGAGGAATCTAGTTGGATCCCTCCAACCTGTTTCCCTACATGCACAGATATTAGCACAACAATAAAAATACCAATTCCGTTTCGAGGTGGAATATCATGGTATATATGTCATCCGCTATTATGCGCGGCGCATAGGGTCTCATCCGCTATATATATGCAGGAATATCAATCAATCCAATATATATATGTACTACTATATGTAATATCACATCCAACTGATAATAATGCATCAATTTAACTAATCAATCATTTTAATATTAACTATTTAAAATTAATCACCAGCAGTCCAAAATTGAGTGAGATTAACTCATCTTGAGTTTTTACTTTGCTGAACGTTCCAATTTTAAATTAAATCGAACATTTTAAATTTAACCTAAAATTTTCACTCGCTCTAATCGACTCAAAATCTGCTCCAGCTAATGCTCGTCGCTGCGATTCCGAAGCTGCTTGTTTCGTATGATTCTGACCTCGCATGACTAATTTATAGGTTTTTAAAGATTTGAATATAACTTTTATAAATAAATTTCTCTTTTTTTAACCTTTAACCTGGCCATTCGTTAAGGAATGAGATCAAGGCCACATTTTTCACCTTCATCGTTCCAGGCTTCATATGCTCAAAACCCATACGCCGATCATCTTTGACCAACCAAGACCCACTAGAAGCGTCTACGTCGCATCCACCATCGGCCAAAGGCCGACAAGCTTGGCTGCTCCTCTCCCTCGAATTTCATGCTCGAAGTCGCGATCTTCTTGAGCCGATTCCGGCAAATCCACACCCCCATCGACGATCTTGACCGTTGGATCTGTAGAGGTCGATGAGTTCTTTGATTTTCTAGTTGATGATGAAGTCTGGTATCGCTTGGATGAGGAGAAAATCGAGGGGAAAAACAAAATAATTTCGGCCATTAAAACAAAAACAGGCGGCCGCATGAATTCGATCTAGGGTTTACTGTGTTGCGTGAATATATGTACTCGTATACGAATTATTTTAATATTTTTTCCAATTTTTTACATTCTTTTTCAAACAAACTCCAAACGAAACGTGCCGCTTGGCGTTTATAAGGTTTTACCCCTATTTCGAAAACAATGGAACATGTTTTGGGGCCTAATTCAATCATGTGTGGAAGATAGCTTTTTGAATCGAATTAAAATGTTAAATTTTCAATATTTATTTCAATGCTTTCTATCCCGTACGACCAAACCATAACTCCAAACACATAAAAACTACTGCGGATCCAATGGAATCGATTTCGTCAAATTCCGAGACTATGCTCCGGAAGGCTATTTTAACTCATCGATTTTATCGAGCGATTTTCAGAATTATCGAAATTGTTCGAATTTTCAATTTTTGAAACTTACTGACTTTCTTATAAACCACATAGAATTTATATCCGCATTAGAAATCATTCTGATTCGTATTAAATCAAAATTCAATTATGTACACTATTACTATATATATTTAGCAAAGGCTAGCGGGGTTGACAGGACCCCTACCTGTTTTATTGCAAGGAACAATAAAAGGAAGAAGCTCGAAACATACTTCAAGCCTCAAAAAAGAAAACCACACAAGGATGAACAGTAGAAATAGACAAACACACACTTGGAAAAACAAGGAGAAACAAAGATGAGGAGACACACAAGCAACCCAAAGACAGGCACACCTATCTCCAAGTTAGACTCAAAGCAGGAGGAAACACAGGATGCCTCAGAATAGCTTCATAAATTTCACTTTTCATGTCATTCCATGGTACTTCACCAGCTCTCCTCTTCTTTTCAAAACAAATTGTATTACATTCTTTCCAAAGCACGTAGAAGTATTTCTTCATGCATAGGGTTATCAGTCGGGATTTCAGCGTTCTCCGTCTTGTTGCTTTGTAGATTATGTTCAAATCAATAATTGAAGGGGTTGCCAAGGCACTACATCCCACTATCATCATCATTCTTCTCCATATGGTAAGGTTTGTATAACATTCAAAGAATATGTGCTCAACACTTTCAGGATTGCTTGAACAGAATAAACACATGCTCCCATGATTTAAGCCCATATTAAGCATGACAGTTCTCGTAAGCAATGCATTGTGAACCACTTTCCATAACATGAAGTTTTCCTTTGGGCTGGAGTCATCATTCCATATTATCCTTAGCCACCTACAATTGGGCATACTGCTCAACCCAGAAAGTAAACTATAAGCATGAGAGACGGAATGAAGGCCGTCTTTCCAAAAAACTTGGTCAGCTTCAACAATTTCAATACCGACACCTTGGATTTGGTTCCAGAAAACTCTGAGCTGCTAATTTGAAGTGTAAGGTAGCTGGAGATTGCCATGATATAAATAGTCAGTAGCCTTAGCAATGACAGGAATACCAGACTGATGGACTTGTTGATGAGTTAATAAGTTGATAAGGATCAAACAAGGGGACACCCATGGTTCATGCCAAAACCTAACATCGGATGAAGAAGCCATCTTCATACTAATGAATGGAAGAAAGTTAGTCCTTAATTTAAGTAACTTCCTCAATGTTCAACTACATAATTGAGGAACCATCACACTCCAAAAGTTATTGCAGCCAATTCTATAAGTCCACACCCATCTCACCCAAACACTACCATGCCTAGAGAGAACTGCATTGAAATGAGACTTAAAGGCTACCAAATTCCACTTTAGAATGTTAATTACTCCCAAACCTCCCTTGACTCTGGGCTGTTCAATGAGTTTGAAAGAGTAGGGAATAGGCTTCTTACTATGAATAGATCCACTCCAAAGAAAGCACAACATTGCACTTCTAATCATTTTCAAAATCTTTGTAGGAAAAATGAAGGCTTTCGCCCAGTAAACTAGCATGGAAAAGGATCTGATTTGATGAGAATTAGTCTACCAGCCTGAGATAAAAAAACGATTTAACCACCTATCCATGATAGAAGTGATTCTGGAATAAAGTGAGAGGCAGTCAGAAGTGGTAAGTCTGGAAGTTAAAAGAGGGAGACCTAAATATGACATATTAGCATCCATAGGCTGAAGACCAGAAGCTTGCAAGAGAGGGGAGGATAGGCTAGATTTAATGCATGAGAAGATGATGCTGGATTTATTCAGGTTTAACTTAAGACCAGACATCAAGTGGAAAGTTGATAATGTGGACAGAACACAGTGGATGGATGAGAGCTGTGGTTTAGTAAAAATCATGATATCGTCAGTGAACATCAAAGTTGCCACATTATGGAACTTGCACTTTGGGTGGAAGGAGATCACTTTGGCATTAAACTTAATGTTGAAAAGTCTAGTTAAAGCCTCCATGACTAGAATGAAAATATAAGAGGAGATAGGATCGCCTTGCCGAATCCCTTGCCTTGCTTTGAAATACCCAACAGAAAGACCATTAAGTATAAACGAGAAGCTTGGAGTTGAGATGCATTCAAAAATCCACCCCACAAAAGGTTTAGGAAAGCCCATTAAAGCCGTTATCCTAACAATGGAAGACCATTGAACAGTATCATATGCCTTCATAATACCAAGCTTCATCATAGCTGCAGGAGAAGCATTCAACCTACCATAACCACAAAGAAGCTTCTGAGCAAGAAGAAAGTTATCCATTATGTTTCTTTTAGGGATAAAGTCCACTTGGTTCTGTGAGATTATGAAGGGAAGAACTCGAACAAGTCTATTTCCAAGTATCTTGGATAAACACTTATATACTACATTACATCATGAAATAGGTCTGAAAGAAGAAACCGTGCTTGCATCAGTTGTTTAGGAATCAAGACAAGGTTGGTAGCATTCACTTTGGAGAGAAGAGAATATTTATCAAAGAAATTGTGCACAGCTTTGCAAAAATCATTCTAAATAAATTCCCAACAAGTTGTGAAGAAAATAACATTGAATCCATCAGGGCTCCCACATAACTTCTTATTCATTGCAAAAAGTGCTTGTTTTATTTCTTCATTGGTAACTTCTTCAACATGCAAAGCAGAATGCTCAGAGCTGAGTAAAGGAAGAGATATTTCATCAAACATGTTAAGGTCAGGAGCAAAATTAGATGAGTTACCCAGAATACCCATGTAATAATCTAGAGAGGCAGTGTCAATTTGATAAGGAGCGGTGAACTGACTGCCATCATGCCCACGAATCATATGAATATTTCCTTTGCCTGCTTAATTTTGATAGAAGCATGAAAGAACTCGGTATTTCTGTCCCCAAACTGAAGCCACTTGTTATGCAACTATTGTTCTTTCATGCTGCTTTCAACATCAAGAGCCTTGTTGAGAAATGTGAATAATTTTCCTTCCTTTTCAGCGGCCTAAGAAGAGTCGGGGTGGTTCATCATGTATTCCTATGCATTCATGTACTTTTCTTTAATGTGTGTAGACTACTTTGAACCATCACCATACATTTTGGTAGCCTAAGATCTCAGAGCGTTCTTAACAAGTTTTAGCTTCCCACACAAAATAAACATTGGATTACCATAACATTTAGTGGACCAAGCAGTGTTTACTAATGGTTTGAAATTAGAGGAGAGAGTCCAAGCATTGAAGAATTTAAAGATCCTTTTTTCCTTCACCACAAGAGAACCGGGCGAGAGAATCAAGGGAGAGTGATCAGAAAGAATAGGAGGAGGAACAAGAACGGATAGATTGGGCCAAATAGAAAGGGAAATTAGATTACAAAAGGCATGGTCAATGGTGGAGGAAGATCTCACTCCACCACTACTACGATTGTTCCACATGAATCTAGAACCAAAAGTTGGAATTTTAAGAAGATTTGAATCAGTTGCAAAAATGTTAAGAGGTTGGATGTGCTTTGGCAGAAGGGGAAGACCACCCTGTTAGTCATTAAGGTGAATGTAGCAGTTAAAATCACCCAAGACAAGCCATGGATGAGTTTCCTGCCTTAGGTGAGGAAGAAATTCAAGAAATTTTTGCTTAGAAGCAGATGAGTTATCAGCGTAGACAAAGGTGACGTAGAAGGAAGTGGTAGAATGGTAACGTTTCGCATGAGTGTGAATGAACTGTCTTAAAGATAGAATTGTTGACAAGGAAAAGGCGGTAGGATCATAGAGAACAAAAATTCTACCATAATCCGCATCACAAAGATTATGTAAAAGACTCCAAGAGGGATTAGTATAGTTTGCAGCTCTTAAAGTTAAAGAAAGGTTTATCTTTTTTTCTAGAATAGCGATTATTTTCAAGTCATGCAAATGAATGAGATTTTTAACTTAATCAAGCTTCAAGTGACTGTGGGCTCCTCTAATATTCCACACTCCTAATCTTTGTGTTGTCATAATTACAGGGATTGGTGGTTGGAGATTTTCTTGCCCCTGGTAGCATGAGATTATGCATTATAAGTTGTTTTTTTGGACTTGACATTCTTCGAGGTGGGAGATGATGTGATAGGAATAGAGCTAACAAGGGGCTTGATAGAAGGAATATGTTTATCTCTGTCAACCCAACCAGGGATGGTGGAGTTGTTGATGTAGGGAATTGTGGAGAAAGAGAAGGTTATGACTGAGTGGGATGAGAAGAGTATGAAGGTAAAGTATTGGAAAGAATGGATGGAGGATCAAAATTTTCATGCATGGATTGAACAAGATGCAATATTTGAATTTCGAATTTCCTACAGATGTCGGATTTAGAAATTGTTTCACTGTTTTGTTTATGGCCTTCTACATGATGATGTTTAGTTTCAAGATGGTGCAAATTGGATAAGCTACTGTCCTCGGCGTGACCTACTTGATTGTGCACATGCACAAGATACCAGTTGTGCACCAGAGTGTACACATCTTTTGTGCAGCCAGAAAGTGCTGTGACTTCGGGATCATCCCTAGGTAAAACAACATTTTTCTTGGGGAAAATAACCTTGTCATCAATAGCACAGGCAAAATCAGAAGAGTGTAAACAAGAGAGGGTTAAAGACTCACTACGAGGAGTTACAGAAAGAGCTTCAGGTTCATGAGGAGGAAAAGGCAGTCTACTTCGAAAAATTCACCCTCCTCAACATCATCAGCATTTGCATGGCATTTTCCCTGAACTACTATGTCTATTTCCTCAAGACCATTATCATCATCATTTGCCAATACTTGAAACTTGTCTGTAGTTATATTAACTGAATCTGCTTGAATAGCAGCACGAACTATATCAGTTGATGTTTTAACATAGGCATCAACCCTATCAATAGCAACTGCACTTTCCTTTGCAATACGAACTGCATTTTCCTTTGGCCTTCAACCATTTTACATAACATTGTTTACCCTGTTTTTCTTTTTATATTAGGGGACTTTTCGCCATACTTGCTTAAAAATATCAGGCCTGCCTGCATTCACAGAAGAAATTCTTCCTCTCTCAACTTCACCATCAGGAACAGTACCCACAAGTTCCTCCATCACCTTAGATACTATTGCCAAAGGACATGTAAGGTCAGTATGACCAAATTCAGAGCACGAAACACAAATTTCTGGTTTCCATAGATAACTTACTTGCACAAATTGATCACTACCATCAAGCAGCTTTATAGGGAACTTATTAACTAGCTCATGATCTGGTTAAACTCAACCAGACATTTTGCATAAGTTATCCTTTCTAACTTCTCATTTGATTGATCCATACATAAGAATTTCCCTAATCTTGAAGCTAACAAGTTAACGTCGTAGTGTGACCATGCATAAAGTGGGATATTGCTTAACCTGATCCAAATAGAAACAGACCGAATAGTGCCACGGCTGTTTCCAATGGTAGCATCCCATGGTTTCAAAATAAAGAGTTTGTTTTTCATGATAATGGGATCGGCCTCTGCTACTCTATGACGATCATCAGCAGATGAAAAGTTAAATAGAAAGAGGAAACCATCAGACTTCACAGAGACATCACCTTTCAACTTCCATATCATTTTCAAATGGAACACCACAGTTGAATAAGGTAGAGGCTTATCAAGGAAGAATCCCACTAGAGAGTCCTTCCAAACATCATTACCTGCTTTGATGATCTCATCAGAAGGCAAAAGTTCATGTCTAGAGTAGGACAGAGGAATTTGTTGAGGATTTACTTCCGGCATTTCGTAGCCTGGCCTTGAAAAGCAAAGACCAGGGAGGAGGGGCATTAAAGGTGGAGGAAGAAGGCAAACAAGGAACTGAAGGTGGAGGAGGAAGATGATCAGGGGGGACATGCTTGGGAGATGGTACAGAGGATGAGGGAGGAAGCTCACAAGAATTCGAAGGAGGAACAGGGACAGGAGAAGCAAGTATGGGGGTTGTAGAGGTGGAGGCATGGTGATAGGACGAGAATGATGGTGACGAAGTAAGGGGAGGGACGGAGAAGGCAGAAGAAAAGGAAGGGGGGATGGTCCCCATGGCAGAAGAAAGATTTTAAAAATCGACTATTAGTACATATTAAATTCACTATTAAATTAATACATAAATTTTAACCCTTAAATTTATCGACTTTTAATTCCGTTCAAAAGTCCAATATTTTAATTCTAATCCCAATCAAATAAATTTTAGGCACCATTTCTATGTCCATTTATTCCTAGATTCACATGTTATCCCCATTTCCAATATTAAATTTATATTTACCGAATCCAATTAATTGCTATATTCGAAATCTTAAACTATTTTACCGGTTCTTTCAAAATCTCCATATTCAAAATCAATTAATAATTCAAACTAAACATTTAAAATAAATTAAATGTTCAAAACTAACGACCAAAATTTCTGTCATTCAGTACCTAAAACTTACTTATATTCGAAATTCACACTGCCGTATGTGTGTGTGTGTGTGTTTGCAACCAAATATACTTGAAGTTTTATATAATTTTAGAGATTCATATATACAAAAGATTATTTTTATCTAAAGCCACATACTTTCAAAGTGTTTAACTTTCAAAATTTTCTGCTTTATGATTTTCAAAATTTATATATCTAAGGCTATATATATAATGCTTTCTATAACCAAAGTTTACAATTTCATGAGCCGGGTAAGTTTAAAACTATAAATATACTTGAACTGTGAATTTTCATACATATATGTTCGAAACTGGATATATGCATGAAGCTGGTATGTTTTTAAAAACTCGTGTATATTTGAAAACTCGAAGCGATTTATGTTTGACCTTATAGCTCCTTGAAAACATATACATTTCAAATTATATATACATGCATATATATATATATATATATATATATTTGAAACCATATTTACACACACACATATTCAGAGCCATATGTATGTGATACAGTCTCTACAGATCTTTCATATTTGAAACAACGCATGCTTGAGAGTACGTACATCCGAAATTTACACATATTCAAACTTGTGCATTCAAAATCAAATATGTACTCAAAATTTTACACTTTTGAACCATATGCTTTTTGAAACCATGTATATATGAAACTATATAAACTTGGAACTTGGTAAAACATCTTTTTAAACCTTTACCATATACTTAAAACTTATATATACGTGCATACATACATACATATGTATTTGAAACTTTTAGATTTTTCAAAACCTAACACATATATTTGAGAGCTTTTATCCAAAAGCTTTATTTATAACACCAAGTATATGTATGGAACTTGCATAGATTCAAAGATGTCAACTCTTGAAACATACACATATCAAATCTATATTCATGAAGCTATATGAACTTGAAATACGATGGCATATATATTCAAAGCCATGTATATTTTTAATACTTCATACATTCGAAACTTGGTATATGCAACCCTTTAAGACACATAAAACTATGTACATTTGAAACTGTGCATGTGCATGAAATCTTTTTCTTTTAAAACTTGCAAATATATAGGAAAACATATATGCAGATATATATGTAACCAGTATGCACTTAATATATATAATTGAATCTAACATATTCAAAACTTGGTATGTTTACAAAACTTGCACTTAATAATATACTCGAACTTTATGTATTTAAAACTTATTAAAGCTTATGAATTTAGAATTATACATATACATTCAAGGTTATATATCCATTGAAACTTCTTATTCCTAAGAAACTCATATATATATATATATATATATATATAAGAAGCTTTATATATATTTGAAATTGTGTGTATCAGGGACTTCATATATTCAGCTGAAGCCATTTACTAAAACTCTTTACTCTTTGAAATCTCATGCTTTACGGAATCAATATATATGAAATTATTATTTTACAAAACTATATATTCATTAAACAGATGCCTTTAGAAATCAGTATCAATATATATTCAAAATCAATTTGAAATTACGTATGCCTGAAACTTATATACACTTTCAAAACTTAGTATATACAAAGCTTTATATTTACTTTTGAAGTTCATATATATATATATATATATATATATATATATGAAACTCATTTATTCATAAACTTCCATATGCGAAATCAATTCATAATAAACTTTATATATTCAAAATTTTGTATGCATCCTAATCCTTCACCCTTAGAGCCTTTGTATATAAACTATATATTTTCAAAACTTTAGCTTTGAAACTCTTATATCTTATACTGTAATTTGTATATTTAAATTCTGAATCAGCTAGTTTTCGAAATCTGGTAGAAAACCCTAGATTCGGAGTTCTCTGTTTTGGCCTGAATTCTGGTGATCTACAACATGAATTAAAATCCGGATCTGAATTTGAACATGGAATTTGAACCATTTAAATTTATCTTTATGGAGGAAAACAAGATTTTACTTATATCTGGAAACTCTCGACATAAAACTTTGCTTCGATATAGAGTTAAACTTCGGTATTGATGTGGATCTGAATCTCGATATGGATATGAAGCATAGCTTACTTACTGCATCAACCATTTGCAAAATCACCTAATTATGGCATTGATTTCCCTATGACATTAAATTCCTTATAGCATTACTCGATGGCGGCATCATTAAGCCCAACGAAATAAATAAGCCTAGCGGCATTGACTATCTTACGACATTGAATATTCGACGGTATTAATCAATTTATGGCATTGAATACTCGTCGGTATTGATCAACTTATGGTATTGAATATTTGTCGATATTAATTAACTCGGCATTATTATCCATCGATTTTATTAACTCACTGCACTCTGATATCGACTTGAACTAATGATAAACCTCTATTACCACTAACTTCGATATCAATAAGTCTTTATTATTAAGCTTTTGGCTTCAACGTGGATCTAACTTTGGATACAGGATTCCAAAACTTTGACATCAATGCTGACTATAAATACTAGGCCTTCTAGACTACAATCTTGAATCCATTTGGATCTATGAATTCGAATTCCATGTAGATATGAACCTCGACCTAAGTTGGTATCAATCAGTGGAATAACATGGATATTTAATACTCAATGGTTTGAGTAGAGAATGGATAAAATTAAGGTCGAGTAAAATTTAGGTTGAATCATTTTCGAGCCTGGAGATGATTTTAGTAAGTGGTGGGGACAATGTCATAAGGATGAAATCAACAACTCTCATTTACCATCTGATCCATGGTGTTTGTTGTTCTCTCATGTAAATATTAGTAATGATTAGTTTTCAAATTTCAAATTTCATGGGGATTGGATTTAAACTTTACCTAAAAATGTAAATTAAATCCTTTAGAATATTTTGGTCATTTTCGAACATTCGAAGGTTCAAACCCTCCTAGTGGCAAAATGTTAAATCAAAATTTGGTTCAACGTAAGGTATGTGTACAAGGAGGTATGTTCAAAGAAATTCCAATAGTACCCCTTGGTTTTATGATAACTCACAAGGTTGTTTGAAATTTTTATTCATAAGTTCAAAAGATAAATTAGGCAAGTCAAAAAAACTATAGGCAATGGGCTCAAGTCATGTTCTTTATTCAATCATGAATATGTTACAAAATATGCAATTATCTAATTGCATAGGCCCTTGTTTACAAATATGGCATCTTCTCCCTTATTATCCTTTATGTCACTAGTTTGTCCTCTAGCTCTCAATGAAGAGAACTTGGAGAAGATCCTAATTGGAAAAGTGATTAGAGTGAGAAAGAGGTTAGGGGCCCCTTTTCATGAGGGTGTAAATCTTTGTATATAGTGATAGGAAGGAGGTGGATTTGCTCTAATTGGCAATGTAGGACTTTGGTTAGTATCTAGGTGATTGCTTCAATATGAAGCTTGTGAATGAATATAAAGGCTTTTGAGGCTTTATGGAGGTCAATATACTAATCACTCTTGAACTTTCTTTTATGATTGACTTTAATCCTCCTTCCTTGCATGCCTTTCAACAGCGATATGCTTTTAGGCAATGTTCATTGTGGATTTGACGGCATGCGGCACTGATAAAGCATGACATGGATAATATTCAGCATTGAGCTAGTGCGGCATGGAATAAGCATGGGATTACTTCAGAGACGACATTGAATAAGGGCGGTATAAAATGGAGGCGGTACTGAAGAGGAAGTGGCATTAAAGAGATGCGACATTGATACGATGTAGCATCGATTAAATGCGACGTTGATGACATGCTTTATTTCTTATATGCAACATAGATATTATAAGCGACATTGAATCATATGGTTTTTGATAAAACATGGCATGGATGATATACGATATTTATGCAATATTTATAGGCAAATAGAAGCACTAATAGAATACGACATCAATGAGATGAGACATAGATCATGTCGTCATACAATGATGGCTTACAGTATTGATTGTATATTATGTCACCTTTACCTTGAAGAGATGTGACATTATCCACTCAATTCTATAGATGGTATGCGGCATATATGACATGCGATGTTGTATATAATTATTTGTCGATGGAATGCGGCAATGTGTCCTTTTGTTATTGAATTGTATTCATACTCTTGGCATTGCTTGTTGACGTACTGTTATGGTTGTATCGTCATGCCGTATATCTTCGACGTCAATATTAATAGAACTAGGGGTGCCAATATTCATCCTTAATGACATGGAGCATGCTTCTGTGCTTTACCACTTTTGTCCTTTCGGTATTATTTTATTGATGCAAGATGCGCTTAACCTTAAGGTCGGCATAGTTCCTTATCATGGCCATCGGCATTGTAATTTGCAGCTTCCGATGCTACCTTTACCTTGTCGATTTGTATGACACTTGTTATGTCGACAACCAACGACATGTTGTTCTTTGGTATTGTTAGTTACTTCACTATTCTTTAATTTCAATAGAAATGCCATTGTTCACAACCTTTAGAAATTATGTGGATAATATCCTTTTTGAGTTATCTTTTTGTGTGTTAATTTCGGGATGAAATTCTTTTAAGGGATGAAGAACGTAACGACCAATAATTTAATCACTTTAAATATGAATATTTGATATATTTTTAATAATTAATAAATTAATTTTATAACTCAAATGGGCCTCGTTTCAGTGATAACTAATGATGGTAAAGTTATTTTAAAATTTGGTTTACAAAAATAGTTCGAAAAAAAATCGAAAATGTGACCAAAAATCATTTTTGGATTTTCGACTATTCATGGAATAAAAGTTGTCGGAACATGTTTTATACACTAGAGTATATATACACACACACACATGTGATGCCTTGCCCTGATATCTACACTAACAAAGGGTATAAATCGGTAATGTTGCCTGTTCATGCGGAGAACAAGGTTGGCTAGGAGCGACCATCCATAAATTATGTTTTAAGCGAGTACTGATATATCGATTAATATGTATATATATTTTTAGTTTGAATCGACATGTAAAATTTAGGCTTACAACAAAACTATGATGGTTATAATAATAACGTAGAACAATATGTGATAAATAAAAATCATAAAATCATAAAATCACTTATCACATAATATACACAGTGGAATACAAATAGATACAAGCTGATCAAATCGAATAGTTACATAATATTACATACGAGACTGTGGTCAAAAGGTCCATAGAATATATCTGTACTATATCTCATGGAACATACATAAAAGAGTCCAGGCTCAGTACAAGATAAAACACTACATGAATATGTACGTATGTACAAGATGAAGGTAAAATGAATGATAACTAGATAACTGGAGTGACATCCTCTCTAGAACTATCAAACTGGAGCACCTGAAATATATCAGTCTGAACTGAGTATTATAAAATAATAAATGGGTCAGTCTAGACTATAATGAATAAGTTAGAGAGGTAAATGATAGACAAAATAAAGTAGAATTCAAATATAGCCATAATTCAAGTACGACAATTATCAAGTGTACTTCAATAACTTCAAGAATGAAATCACCAAATATCAAAACTCAAGATAGCTTCTACAAGAAAAAGGCCCAAAATTATTTGGTGATAACACAATAACATAGAATCTTGAAATCATAAATAGAAATCCATAAATCTCATAAAAGGGGAGGAAGGCGCCAAACTCCAAGATTGGTGAATAACTTCACCTACATGCATGCAACTCCAAGATAGACGTATATGTCTATAAACTCCAAGATGGCTATAATTCCCACAATAACTCTGAGATAGACGAGATCCTATAAAACTTCAAGATAGGTGCGAGAACTATAAACTTCAAAATAGGAGCAAGTCCTACAAAACTCCACGATTTGTACAAGACCGACATAAACTTCAAGATACGTGTAAGACCTATAGGAACTCCAAGATAGGTGCAAGACCGGTAGAAATCCAAGGGCGAGTGATAAACTCATCGATATAAATGTCATAAACTCCTAAAAAGCAACCAAATAAGTAACGACCGTGTGTCCCATACCATACGAGTTTACCTAAACGTTTACTATAAGCTAGTAAACTCATTCATGTGTATAAATGGCTCAATCGAATAAGTCCAGGGATTAACCGTTAAAACAAACACGAATGTTCCACACCACCCATTTTATTAAACTATTTAAATCACCTTCTTATTCAATTATAGCATGCAATTTCATAGGAAAATTTTACTTTAAAAACATTCTTGTAAAGTACAGTTTTATAAGCTAGGATATGTGTGTGTGTGTGTGTCTCTGTGTGTGTGTTGGAAAGCCCTTGCTAATATATATATATATATATATATATGTATGTATGTATGTATGTATGTATGTATGTATGTATGTATGTATGTATGTATGTATGTATGTATGTATGTATGTATGTGTACAATTTTAAACCATTGTTCCAAATCAACTTTAAAACCAGTATTATTACATATATAAATATATTATATACATATTATATTTCCAAATATTCTATATAGGAAATATATTTATACCTAGAAAGATCTCGATAAAATGATTATATTTGGAAATCAGCCTTTTGAAAACTCTAGTTGAATACGTGCAATGAATATTGAGTTTTGTGTCATGGGCCCATAGAGCAATTCTATGGTATAATAAACTCCAAGATGAATTCACAAATTCATAAATTAAAATCCAGAATAGCATTGAAATCAACGTAGAAAACAGCATCAAGATCAAGCAAATAGGTTCAAGCAATCACAAAGGCGAACGGAGGAGCAAACGAAAACAAACGAAGCCCGAAACGGTGTAACATGGGTCTTAACCCAGGTCACGACCAGTGGACTAGTCGTCATGACTGATGCAACGATTGCCACGCCTGGGCTGGGCCGCAGGCATCGCTGGTGGTGCTCTTATTGCCCATTGGCGGTCGTTTCTTCGCTGATTTTAGCCTTGACTTTAATTTACTGAACTAGCTAACATGCAAGCAACTAAACCACAACAAATTGATGATTTACAAAATCATTTAACAAGGGTTTCTAGAAAGCTAAAAGTTAAATTTCATATGGCAAGCAGTACCACTCAAAATAGGATTAAATTTCATCATTGAATCAAACAATTCAACAAGAAGCCACATGCATTCAATGCATACTAGAAGATGTGAGATTAACTCACCTAATTAAGCTTGATTTGATGATTAGAACCCGGATTCACCTAGGATAGATCCTCTTAATGACAGCCTAGGCTCAATTCCCGAATTTATACAAAAGGAGATTACTAACTATAATGAAACCTGAATTTAACAACTAAAATAGATGCAAAAGAGAATAATAGAGATTATCCATGCCTTGATTCTTTAATTATCAATCAAAAGCCCTTTGTTTTAGACTTGATTCTAGGATAAATTGGATTCCTAGGGTTTGCAATAGAAAAGGTTGTTTTTAGATTTTACTACGGCTAAAAACAAGAAGTATGGAATGGAAATTGAGTGTATTAGGTTATCTCCACTTCACTAATACACTACTACATGGGCCTAGTAGATACTATGGACCTAATAAGAGAATGTATCATTATTTTCTTTTTGTTTCCTTATTTATAAAACACCATTTTGCATTTCGAATAATGTTTCATAAAAATATAAATTATTTTTCACATTGTTTTTAGATTAACAAATATAAGATTTAGGTTACACCAAAAAGACATCTTAAGAAATATCGTATTTAATTAATCTAAAATCAATTCCAATTTGAAAATTAACAATTAAAATTCCCCAAATTCATCTTAAAATTAATTAAGATAATTTAAATCATAATTTAATTCCAGATATCAAAACCAGGGTCGTTATAGACTCCCTTCTCACAAAGATTGTGTCCCCATACTTTACTTAAGGGAAAAGTCTATAACAAATTACAAAGGATGTGTCTTCTCAAAGGAAGATGAACTATGAACGAAGGATAACTCAAAATAAGAGACTCGTTGAAAATTACTTCTATAACTTGTTTAAAAGGATTTGATTTACAAGTTTCAAACTTATGCATTCAAACAAAAGCTACAACTCAAAGGAGTTCTTAGTTGTAAATTTCTGAATAAGTTTTGAACTTAGTTTTCACATCTCGACTTGCTAAAAGTATTTTCTCCATTCAAAATACCAAACATTCTCAATGTTTTAAGATACTTGTTTAATTAATCATATTCAAGAGTTGTGGATTAATTTTAGGGTTTCTCCATATTTAAATTCCAAGATTCATAATATAAATTTATCTCATCATGAAATTCTTTCTCAAAGGGGTTTTTAAATTTTCAAAATTCACACAAACCTAAATTACAGATTAATTTCTTTTCAAACTTACCTCTTAGTTATCTCTATATCAAATAAAACTCTAAATTGGTTTTTAGTTTGAAAGGCGCAAATTATATAACTCATTCTAAAGTATTCATGTTACTTAATTAAATTTCCTTTATAGTCTTACACTATAAATTTCATTTCAAAATGAAGATTACTTTTTACCAAAGAAATCTCAATTATTTTTATTTTCTAAATATTTATTTCCCAATTAAAAAAACTTCCTTTAGTTATTTTCAAAATTAATGTTAAGTTTTGAAAACATGAAGATTTTCCGAAAGAGGTTTTTGTAGTTAAAGCCCCTAGTTCAGCCATTATTTTTACCTATGCAGTTCATCTATTTTGCATAGTATGTGTATAAATCAATCGGATCCTCCAATTAGGTTTTATCCTATTCATGAATTTACTAAATAAATTTTCCATTCTCTTTTATGATAAAAATAAAAGAATTAGCTTCGCAAGAAATTATTATAATAATAACCAAGTATTCAAAATTCATTTTCCATTAGAAAATCATTTACATTGACTCCTTCCTTAATTTTCCAAACTCCATTTTAGTTTAGAAATAAAATTTCCAATTACTTATCTCAATACTCAACAGAGTTTATGTTGGGTAAAAACCCAAAATGTAATTCTAATCTCATTTCTTATCCTTGTATTTTCTATTTACCGTTTCTCATCTTTTTAAATTCCTAAAAATGTTTTCCAACGCTTGATTATTTTTATTTTGACATAAACCTTTTCTTACTGCAAGTTTGAAACCTTAGACACTACCTAATTTAAGGTTGAATACACACACACACACAATACATATATATCTTAGGGACTCGGTCCACTAGCCTCTTCGTCGTCAAATTTCCTTTAATATTTTAATTAATACCCAAGAGATAAATTAATCCATAAAATCATCATTGCAATTTTCAAGATACTTTGAAACTCTTTATTATTTAAGTTTAAATAATTATCTTCCTTAATAACAAGTTTGAATAGTGAATCAATGTATATGACATATGTCCCACAAGGCATTACCAAAAACTTCACTTAATACCATGATTAGTATCCAAAATATGAATTAATTCATAAATTTATTTCCATGAATTATTATTCAAATACAATTAGAGATGACATCTCAAACTCATGTATTATTTAACCTAAGCTTGTTTCCAAGCTTAAAATTTTGCCTCTTTTTAACATTCAGAATTTTCTTCTAATTGATTTAAATAAAAGAACCATGCTTCTAATTAGCTTTTGTTGATTTGTTATTTAAGGATTTATGCTTACGTTTTTTATTTAGATTATAATGATCTTTCATTGTCTATCTAAAGTATTATATCAAATTAAATTTTCAGAGCAAATCTTAAAACAATTCCTAAATATTATAATCAATACATAATGTCACCTCTCTATTTATTCATAACAAAGCGCCCTGACCATTGGTAATAGTGTTGATTATAAAATCAACATCGCCATGCCATTATGCTTGGCAACCTCTAAGATTAAGCATCTAAGCCCATTATTAAATTATCGCTCATATAATTTATTTTTATAGATATTTCTATTCTTTTAATAATAATATAGAAATACATTTTATATCTCCAAAACCTTAATAAATAATTATATACATACGTTCATATGCAATTTCAAATACCATTTATTTTAAACCGCATTAGTTTTCAAGAATATTTTTATTCCTTCTTGAATTAACATATTTTCAAAAATATGATTTTCCAAAACACTTACTTTAATAAAAGTGCATGCCTAATCGTCTCGTTTGAATGTTTAAGAATCCTTATCGAGTACATTGGCCAGATGTCCTGACCAAAATCCTTAAAGCACCCAACGAGCAATTTAACACCCATAAATACGCGCACACACACTTCAAAATTTCTCTTTTAAAATGAAGAATATTTATATCTTTATGTACCCTAGTTTATGCATATAATGACAAGTTTATAGTAATCACCGTTAAACATCTTGTAGAAAACTCATAGGATGGCATTTCCTAATTAGGCGATGATTACATCAAAACAATTCTTAACCAAACTCTTTGTTTAGAGTAATTAATAAATCATATAATTTTGGTTAATTGGTAATCAAATACCAAAACTTATCTCCATTTCCAAATGATTAATTTTTATAATTACAAGATTTGATCTTTGATTATACTAAATCCAAGAAATTCAATATCTCTTATAGTGATTTCCAATACGAAGATACCGCAAGATACAATTATTAACCTTCAAATAGAATTCTAATCATCAAGGGGTAACTCTTAATTGAATTAGAATTATCACAAGGAATCCTATGCAAATAAACATTCAATAAACCAATGATAAAGTCACAAATTTACTAGATAATTTTTCAAATGGAACCATCCGTCTACTTCCACTATGCAAACTCCAATCATATAAAAATCAACAATAAACTTCACAATTTACTAGACGGACAAAGTACTATGTCAAAATTGGGCTCACGGGATTGCTCAATGCTGGAACGAGTGACTCAGCCACCAGCCAACCACACTTCTAGAATATATAAGATTGGATCAAAGATTGCTTATGAATCGCATGATTCGACAATAGGAACATCAAAGAGTTTAAACAAAGGAAAACATTCTTGGAATCCCAAAAGACACTTATTATTCTAAATGGAATGATTACTACTATTTTCCCTAAGAACCACTAATGGACGGTCTCTAAGATTCATCTAGGCCAAGATTTGTGCCAGTAATATCATATTTTATTCACCCCAAGACCCACACTAACAAAGGGAATTACTAGGTAATACTATCTGTTAATGTAGAGAATAGGACCGGTTAGAAGCAGCCATCCATAATTTTTTTGTTAAGCGAGTATTAATATGTCTAGTAATATGCAATATTGTTTTTTTCTCACATGGAATCGACATGTGCAATCTTGGCTTAAAACAAAACTATGGTGGAGATAATAATAATCCAAAACAATATATGATAAATACAAATCATAGAATCACAGATCACAGAATATATATGGTGGAATACAATAGATACAAGCTGATCGAATCGAATAGTTACATAATATCAAATACAAGGCAGTGGTCAAAATGATCCATAGAATATATCTGTACTACATCTCATGAAACAAATATGGGCACAAAAGAGTATAGGCTCAATAAGAGATACAACACTAAAAGAATATGTACACATATACAAGATGAAGGTAAGATGAATGATAACTAGATAACTGGAGAGACATCCTCTCTAGAACTATCAAACAGGAATACCTGAAATATCTCGGTTTGATCCAACTATTATAAAATAAAAACCGGGTTAATCTAGAATATAGTGAATGAGTTAGCAAGGTAAATGATAGGTAAAATGAACTTGAACTCGGTCATCAATTCAAATACCGACAATTATCAAGCGTACTTCAATAACTTCAAGAATGAAATCACCAAATATCAAAACTCAAGATAGCTTCTACAAGCAAAATCCCCGAACTATTTGGTGATACACAATAACAAAGAATCTACAATCATAAATAGAAATCCAGAAATCTCATAAAAGTGGGAAAAGGCACCAAAATCCAAGATTGGTGAATAACTTCACCTACATGTATGTAACTCCAAGATATACATATATGTCTATAAACTCCAAGATGGGTATAATTTCCATAATAACTCCGAGAGGTAAGAGCCTATAAAACTCAAAGATAGGTGAGAGACCTATAAACTTCAAGATATGAACAAGTCCTATAAAACTCCATGATAGGCACAAGACCTATAGAAACTCCAAGATAGGTGCAACACTTATAGAAACTCCATGATAGGTGCAAGACCTATAGAACTCCAAGGGGAAGTTATAAACTTGTCGATACAAGTGTCATGTACTCCCAAATAGCAACTGAATAAGTAATGACCTTGTGTCCCATACCACACAGGTTTACCTAAATTTTTACTATAAGCTAGTAAACTCCACTTATATGTATAAATGGCTCAATCAAAAAAGTTCGGGAATTAACCGATAAAATGAACACGAGCGTTCCATAACATCTGTTTCATTAAACCGTTTAAATCACCTTCCCATTCAATTGATAATGTGCAATTTCATAGAAATATGTTACTTTAAAAACATTCTTGTAAAGTATAGTTCCATAAGCTAGGATATATGTGTGTGTGTGTGTGTGTGTGTGTATGCATGTACATATATATATTGAAAAGCCCTTGCTAATATATATATATATATATATATATATATATATATATATAAGTACGATTTTAAACCATTGTTCCAAATCAACTTTAAAACTATTATTAGTACATATACAAATATATTATACTCATATTATATTTCCAAATATTCTTTATAGAAAATATATTTATACTTGGAAGGATTACGATAAAAGGATTCAATTTGGAAATCAGCCTTTTGAAATTCTAGTTGAAAACATGCGACAGAAATTGTATGTTGTGTCATGGACCAATATAGCAATTCTATGATATAATAACTCCAAAATGGATTCATAAATTCATAAATTAAAATCCAGAAATAGCATTGAAATTGGCATAGAAAACCACATCAAAATCAAGCAAATAGGTTCAAGCGATCACACGGGCGAACGGAGGAGCAAACCGAGCCCAAAATGGTGTGACCTCAGTTTTGACCCAAGCCATGACCGGTGCACCGGATGGCACGCCTTGGGCGAGCCCGTACATCGCTCGCGATGCTCCAATTACCCATTAGCGGTGGTTACATGATGTGGACGTAAATGCGCATATTTTTACCACCATATTTATTCTATTAAATTAAATAAATGATCATATTGGGTATTTTAACTTATTTAAACCAAAATTCAAATTATTTTCAAATCGCAATATATTCATCTTCATATAGGAACAAAATGGTCATTTTTGTGCGTATATTAATTTGAGAAAATTTAATTGTAAATTTCTACAATATTTTGTAGGAATTTGGCTTCAAATACAAGTAGTTTCATGAAGATATATGCATGCACAAAGAAGATACAAATGAATGAAGATGGAAATAATTCAAAACCATGATCATGGAGAACCCCACCTTCATATACAAATTAGAAGCTAATCCACATGCTAATGGCCATTGCACTTACATGCACAATTAAATAGAGGGTTATGCTAATGTTAATGATTACTTGGAGGTTACATTTCCTATGAGGGTGGTTTCTAGAAATTGGATCAAGTTTTCAAGCTTGTATAAATACCCCTTATGCTTCATGTAACGCCCCTCTCTTACTCTCTTCTTCTCTTTAATTGAGTTTAAGATCAAAAATAAAAGACATACTCTCTTTCTCTTTTCATGGCTACTTAACCATTTTTATTTCATGTAATTTTCCTTTTTTTTATGAAATATTAATTAGTGTTTTATTTTACTTACATGCTCTCTTTCTTTCCTGCTAGCAGTGTTTTATTTTATACTATTAGATTAGTTCTCTTTTCCATTAGCTTTCGTTTTTGTCTTCTTTTTGTTTCATGTTGCAAGTTACATTTGTTGATTTGAAAACAAATATGAGAGGCTAAACTCCTTCAATTTAGGGGTAATGAAGCTCTCTAATCATATAGCTTCAAATAGTTTAATAATCTTTGCTCTCGTTTTGTGCTTCATGGAAAGTTGATGTTTAAGTAATTTTGTATTTGGTATTGAGTTTGATAACCTATGCTGTTCAAAACAAATAGGATGTGCTTAGTCATATGAATCACAAATTGCTTCTTCATCTACATATGATTATGGCAATAAAGTGAAATTAAATCAAAATTTGATGATCTATATTTCTAATCAATAGTTAATAGAACATGCTTAAAATAGATTTCATTTTCAACTTCTTGTTATTTTCATAAGAATTAAAAGTGGTTTAAAGGTTGTGTTATAGTTTGATGCCTTATGTTGAGCTAATTAATAGCACAAATGAGCCATATTTATGATAAACACATCATTTAAATTCACTTATGACCAAAAAGAAAGATCATAATTTCATAATTTGTTGAACTATATGATTTAGAGAGTAGAATTATCTCTAAATTGTCATTTAACTCTCATATTTTTATCATTTTCTTTTTGTAATTTTTCTACATTTTTAGCTTCGCGCTCTTAAAATTCTTGGTTTAATTTGATTAAATAAAAATTTAAAATCTACAATTCCCTGTGGATCGATCCGTACTCGCCACGTAGTAGAATTGTACACCGTGCGTTTGCGGTTATTTTTATTTCAAAATTCGTTCGGCTATTTTCTAACTCAATGGGCATTTAGCCGTCCCGAACAAGTTTTTGGTGTTGTTGCCGGAGAATTGCTTTGATTTTGATTTTCTATTCTTTGGATTAGTTTTGTTTGATTTTATTGTGTGCTTATGTTGTGTGTTCATCTGCATTTAAAAAAATTGTTGTTCTTTGTAAAAAAAAAAAAAAAAAAAAAAAAATTTGTTGCATTTTGTTTGTGTGCTTGCTTTTCTAATTTCATTTGCATTTGTATATTAAAAAAAAAACATACACAATTCTAAAAGAAAAAAAATATTCATTTCATTTCAAATTGCAGTTTACAATTCAGATTGCATTGCATTTAAATTTTACACAATTTCCTCTTTACTGTTTACACTTTTTGCAATCACTGCACAGTGCACTTCCCATACCACTCAATCCTTCTTTCTGCCTTCACTTTCCTACAATCAACAACTCACTGTCCATTCACCTCATTCACAACAATTCCTGCACTCCTCACCAAATACCCACCACCATATCACCTGATCAGAAACACTTCAACTTCATCAACAACTTTTGGCTTCAGTTTCTACACAGACATCCCTGCTTATACATCTTATACATCTTCTACACAGACAACAATCACTGCTTATACATCCTTTCCCCTATCCCAAAGCCACTGCAAACACCATCCCAAAGCCACTACAAACATACAATTGCATTCATACTTCCAACTCACCAAACAAACACGATTGCACAATCAATCTGCACACAAATTCAACTTACACTACTCAACACCACAGTTACCATCTACTATCATTGCTGCTTTTCAACACAGGTTCAAAGCAAACACCATTAGCCACCGTTCCATTCAATTCGTGCCTCTGCCACCACTGTTAATCATTTCATCCACTGACCACACCCTTTCTGCCAGTGCACATACTTCCAAAATCGAATTGCATGCCTTCCATATTAACACAGTCACCTCTGTCAACCCCTAGCACTTCCCCTTACTGCTCAGTCACCCTTGTTCTACCTCTATACTCCACTGCATCATATCCACTCCCTACAGAATATACCACTGACTTGCTCCACCATTCTCACCTATCACCAACCAATCATTCTCTAAACTGCATACAACTCACCACCAAGCATCACAAACCGTCTGCTCATTCAACAAACACTGCACACTTCAAAAAACTTCCACTGTCATAAACCAAGCATCACAAACCATTCTCTAAACTGTATACTTCAATAAACACTGCACATCAAACAATCAAAGCACCAACCACATTCCTCAATCAACATAATCATCCACTTCTAACTTCTTCCTCACTGCCACCCCCCTTCGTACCAAATACCACTCGCGTACCAGCACTAATCGACATCAGTATCGTCAATAACATCTCCTCCGCCTGCAATGCCCAGCCAAAATCCACCGCACAATCAACGTCAAGTAAACGAACAACCCAGCTCCTCCTCGAATCTGATTCTGATCCCCTGCATACATCACTTTCCACTGCAACCACAAACCCACAATCGAACTCCGCATTGCCTCACCAACCAATTCAGCATCGTCTTAAAAAATAATTGAAACCGAATCTCATTACAAAATCACCAAACCACTGACCTTACAACTGAACAATTTGTCATCGCTGCAATTGCGAACAAAATCGAACAGCCAACAACCCAAAACCCTTATTCAATTTCATTCTCGTGACTTTCGGATTGGCATTTAATTTCGATTTCGTTTTTTTTGGGGTGTTGTCTATTATCGACTGTGGAAATTGTGGAGTGTCTGCGAATTAGAGGATGCAGGCTTAACAAGTGGGCCGGGTTTGAATATGTGTTGGTTTGTTTCCAATTTTTTTTATGTCTTTTAGTTTATTTAGTTGAAGTTGTAAGTTTTTAGTGATTTAGTTATTTAATTGTAAGTTGTTTTCAACTATTTTAGTTTTTTTTATTGTTTTAGTCCCATCTTCAAAAAAACAAAACAAATAAGATTTTACATTTGTTTTATTTCTTCCTTTTTTTTTTCCTCCTGTCATTTGTTTTGATTTCTTTTCCATTGTTTTAATCTTTTCTTTGATATATATATATATATATATATATATATATATATATATATATATAAAGTTTTAATTTGTTTTATTGTCAAGTTGTTTAGTTTCCATTTGTTTCGTTTTGTTTGTTTTGTTTTGTTTTGATGTAATTTTTTTATATATATAAAAAGAAAAAAGAAAACTTATGTGTGTGTGTGTATATATATACACATTGTTTTTAGTTTCAGGTTACAAAAGGGGAAATTTAAAGGAAGAACCGCTTGTCAAAATAAATTGCTCTGTTTGCTATCTCAAAAAAAAGTGCTACTTTCATTTCTAGTTTTATTTGAATTGCATTATTGGTTGCTTGCATAAAAAAAATTTAAAAACAAAAACAAAAATCTATTCGTAGTTACATTGTTAATACACTTTTAGTTTCTGCTCTGCATTTCATCCTGGAATTTTGATTAATAAATAACGGTTAGACATCAATAATGCTTAATTGTATATTGACATGTTGTCCTCTTTCAACAATTTAATTTCTCGGTGTCAATGCTACGACAAAGCAATAATCAGTTATAAATATTACGGTGATTCATAAATATTATACTAAATTGTTTCGCTAAAGTTACTTAAACCTTCGGTTGCATTGTTACGGTGATGCATGGTGCACCGATAACCTCTACCTATTACCTGGCTAAGAACTGTCTTATTGATCTAAGACAAAGTATGATTATATAAATTTGGGTTAGGAGCTACTTGGACAAATAATTTATAATTAAACTCCTGCATTCATTTAATTGCATTAGTTCATGCATATTTAAAAAAAATCCAAAATAAAAAAAAACTGTAAATATTCCTTAACTTTGTTTTTAAATCCTTTCTTTTGAATTTTTATCAAAAAAAAATTCAAAAAAATATTTGTTTTTTTCAAAAAAAACCAAAAAATAAAATAAAATCTTACCTAAAAAAATTGAAAAATATCCAAAAAAACCAAACAAAAATCAAATTTCCTTTTGAAAAATAAATTCCTTTTTGGTAAATAGTTTTGTTTTAAAAAAAATTCAAAAAAATAACATTCTTGAAAATGTCCGAAATTTCCATATTTACATGAATTTTACGATAGTTGTGAAAATCATTATAATCCATATAATTTCACTCCAAATTCTTATGGATATTTTAACAACAACTATTGTGTAAATAATTCGAATTTCAAACAACAAAGTTTTCAAAATAATGATCAACCCTAGACTCTTAAAAATAGCAGTTCATCTTTACTTAAATTCTCTACACAACAAAATCAAAGTATAAATGATTTGTGTAATTTATATTTGTGTAATAACTCGAGTCATGGATTTCAAAGTTTGAATTCAATTCAAAATTCAAACGATTTCGATTATAACCCATGCCAATTCAACTTCGAACTCCAAAATGAATTTCAAACTCAAAATGAAAATGGAAATAATTTTTCAAATGAATTTGGTAATGGGAATAATCTTAATCACGTTATGATTGAAAATCTTTGTTCTCAACAATTTAAAATGAAAATCCTCATATTAATAACTATAAATTGGATTTTGTTGAGCAAATGAACGAAACTTACAATGATCACACGGATTCTTTGTTTGAAACATATACGAAACAAGGTGAAAACAAAAAATCAAATTCCAACGTGTGGCGAGTTAAGTAATAATCCACCTTTTACCAAAATTGACGATTTTAAACTAACAACTTTTGAAATTGAAAATGAGAATCTTAATAAAGTTGTTGAAAATTCGGTAATTGAATTGGATTTCAATTCTTTTGAAGGTGTGAAACTCGATTTAAAATTCGATTTTCCTTTCTCCGATTTTGAAAATTTGAAGACAACTTTGGATTTCGAAATCGATATACGCAATGAAGTTGTTGATAATCCAATAAAAGAAGACGAAATTAACGAACTCGATTTCTTTGGACTTTAAAAACGAGTTGTCTAGTTCTGAAGGGGAAGATTTAAGTCACCATTTTGATTTTGAAATCAACAATTTTGAAGAATTTTTCAATGACAAATTTGAATTTCAAAATGGTGAAAATAAACTTCAACTTCAACAAATCGTTCTGTCAATCCAAAAAATCATCAAAAATAAAACAACTCAAAGACTTTTAATAAAACGACATTCGTTTTTTCAAATCAACACTCAACTTTGTATCTTTTACGATTTGGTTTTATGCGCTTAAGCTGTGTCTTGCATACTTGGCGAGACAAATGAATCGGTTTTCGAAAGACCGATTCATTTACTCTTTGACGATTTACTTTCTGATATCGTGTAAATAATCTTTTCATTTTCTTGTAAATTAGTCATATTTTTATTTTTATATTTCCTTCCACTTGGGTTGATTGTGGGGACACGGTCAATTTCAAGTATAGGGGGAGTCACATCTTCATTTTTAATTCTTCATGGTGTATCTTTACATTTTCTTTCTAAAACTTAGAAAGAAAAAAGACAAAAAAGGTCAATTTTTTTAACCATTTTTGGTTTATTTTTAAAGAAACACTATAAGATAAATATATGGTTTTAGTTAAGTAAATTTAAATCTTTGAAAAATTTATTGGTCTCAACGACAATAAAAATGAAGTTTGACTACAAGTAATAATGGTTTAACTAGTATATTGGAAGATTCATACGTGTTAATTATGAAATATCCTAACTGAAAATCTTTGTTTTAAAAAGTGGTGAATTCAAATAAAAGGATATAACATTTTTTTGTCTTCTAAGTTAAATGGTGCTAGATGATTTTGCAAAACTCTCTCTTCAAAAAAAAAATATTTCTTGTATATAAGCTTATTTTTTAATAAACACCTAGAGCCATATGTTCACACTTGTGTGTTCACTCGCCATGCTTAGTACCCTTCTCACATAAGCCCGAAAGGCAGTGCTTGATCGGTATATCTGGCCTCAGTTTATCTGAGTTAGTTGTGTGTATATAAAAATTATTTTACTAATAATGCCAACAGTCAATAAGTGTCACACTTATGTGTTCACTCGCCACACTATATTCCCCTTACACAAGTCCATAAGGCAGTGCATGGATAATATACCCGGCCTCAGTTTATCCGAGTTAAGCATATGTAAATATTGTTAGTTACCATAAAATTTTCTAAAAAAATTAAAATAAAGAAAAATAAGAGAGAGTAAGCAACAAAAATCTAAGCACTACTTTAACTTGTTTGATTTGACTTGTTATTGAAAAGAAATGACATACCACTTTGATAAACTTTGACAATAAACTAAGAATCTATTTCATAGTTACACTTTGTTATCAACTGAAACAAGGAGTTAAACTATTGTCTATCGTCATGATAACTTGATTTTTATTGGAAATTTTGATGAGTTGATGACTTAAATTTTGAATTTAATGACCAAAACCTATATTTAACTTATTCGTGTTAATTTAAAAATAAATCCTTCATTTGTAAATATTTTCAAAAACTCACATTCATCTCTTTGTAAATAAATCTTGCATTTTGTAAATATTTCCATCATGCATTTGGATTTTGTGGGTGGTATATGTTGAAAACCCTCACGAGACAACACTCATCCTACTGGGGGCACCCAGAGGTTTAACGGCTTGTTGCATACGCTTAATTCAATCGTGCTCCCTACGAAAATGGATTTATCTTAGTTTTTCTTTATTCGTGGACGAATAAAAAGATAAGTATGAGGGTATTTGATATGCACGTAAATGTGCATATTTTTACCATCATATTTGTTCTATTTAAATTAAATAAATGATCATATTGGGTATTTTAACTTGTTTAAACTAAAATTCAAATTATTTTCAAATCGTCATATATTCATCTCATATAGGGATAAAATAGTCATTTTTGTGCATATATTAATTTAAGAAACTTTAATTGAAAATTTCTACAATATTTTGTAGGAATTTGGCATCAAATACAAGTGGTTTCATGAAGATATATGCATGCACAAAGAAGATATAAAGGAATAAAGATGGAAATAATTTAAAGTCATGATCATGGAGGATCCCACCTACCCACCTTCATGTACAAATTAAAAGCTAATCCACATGCTAATGGCCATTACACTTATATGCACATTTAAATGGAGGGTTATGCTAATGATTACTTGGAGGTTACGTTTTGTAAGAGAGTAGTTTGGGTTGTTCCTAAAAATTGGATTAGGGTTGCAAGCTTGTATAAATACCCCTCAGGCTTCATGTTACACTCCTTTGTTACTCTCTTCTTATATTTAGTTGATTTTAGGATCAAAAATAAAAGACAAGCTCTCTTTCTCTTTTCATGGCTACTTAGCCATTTTTATTTCATGTAATTTTCCTTTTTTATGCAATATTAATTAGTGTTTTATTTTACTTACATGCTTTCTTTCTTCCATGCTAGTAGTGTAGATTTTATTATATGCAATTAGATTGGTTCTCTTTTCCATTAGCTTTCATTTTCCTCTTCTTTTTGTTTCATGTTTCAAGCTACATTTTTTATTTGATAACAAATATGAGAGGCTAAACTCCTTCAATTTAGGGGTAATTAAGCTCTCTAATCATGTAGCTTCAACATAATTTAATAATCTTTGCTCTCTTTTTGTGCTTCATGGAGAAGTTGATGTTTATGAAATTTTGTGTTTAGTATTGAGTTTGATAGCCTATGTTTTTTAAAATAAATCGGCTATGCTTAGTCATATGAATCAAAATTTTCCACTTCATCTACATGATTATGGCAATAAAGTGAAATTAAATCAAAATTTGATGGTTTGTATTTCTAATCAATAGTATAGGCCATGCTTAAAATAGATTTCATTTTCAACTTCTTGTTATTTTCATGAGAATTAAAGGTGATTTAAAGGTTGTCTTATAGTTTGATGGCTTATGTTGAGCTAATTAACAGCACAAATGAACCATACTTGTGGTAAACACATCATTTAAATTCACTTAAACCAAAAAAAAGAGATCATAATTTCATAATTTTTTGAACTATATGATTTAGAGAGTGGAATTATCTCTAGATTGTCATTTAACTCTCATATTTTTATCATTTCCTTTTTGTAATTTTTCTACAGTTTTAACTTCGCACTTTTCAAATTCTTGGTTTAATTTGATTGAATAGAAATTTAAAATCTATAATTCCCTATGAATCGACCCGTACTCGCCACGTACTAGAATTGTACGCCGTGCATTTTCGGTAATTTTTATTTTAAGATTCGTTCGGTTATTTTCTAACTCAATAGACATTTAGCCGTCCCGAACATTTCTTCACTGATTTTAGCCTTGACCTCGAATATATTGAATTAGTTAACATGCAAGCAACCATACCACTACAAATTTATGATGTAAAAATCATTTGAAAATGGTTTCTAGCATGCTGAAGATGAAATTTCATATAGCAAGTAATATCACACAAAATAGGATTCAATTTCATCATAGACTCAAACAATTCAACAAGAAGCCACATGCATTCAATGTAGAGTAAAAGTTGTGAGATTAACTCATCTAGTTAAGCTTGATTTGATGATTAGAACCTGGATTCACCTATGATAGATCCTCTTAACAACAACCTATTCTCAATTCCCGAATTTATACTATAGAAGATTACTAACTATGATGAAACCTGAAGTTAACAACTAAACTAGATGCAAAAGAGAATAGTAGAGATTACCTTGGCATCAATTCTTTAATTATCAATCAAAGGCCATGCATTTGAGTTTTGATTCAGGGCTAAATTAGATTTCTTGGGTTTTGCGAATAGTAAGGGTTTGTTTTCATATTTTAATATGGCTGAAAATAAGAGGTACGGAGTGGAAAATAATTGTATTACGCTATCTCCACTTCACTAATACACTACTACATAGGCCTAGCAGATACTATGGACCCAATAAGAGAATGTATCTGTATTTTCTTTTTGTTTCCTTATTTATAAAACACTATTTTTCATTTCAAACAATGTTTCATAAAAATATAAATTATTTTCCATATTATTCTTATATTAACAAATAAAAGATTCAGGCTACACCAAAAGGATATCTTAAAAATATATAATTTAATTAATCTCTAATATATTACTATTTTAAAATTAAGAATTACAATTCCCCAAATTAATCTTAAAATTAATTAACATAATTTAAATCATATTTTTGTTTTAATTCCAACTAATCTTGACCAGGGTTGTCACAACACATATACAAATAACATATACTTTGGTAAAGGAAGCATTATAGTTAAATAAGTTAAATCTGTACTAAATTTATTCAAAAATAATTTGACTTTTCTTTCATATTTTAAAAATAAAATGGTTCCAAAGATGATACATCAAGTTCATGTTAAAAGAGATGAAATGATGATATATGTGGTAGGGGATGGGTTGCGTGTGCAACGGGATAGTGGAGAGGATGATGTGTTTTCATGTTGTGAGTGTATTGTATATTTTAATTATTAAGGGAATTTTAGTAATTTTCATTATTCATTTTATATAAAAACAACTTTACTTTTTCATCGCTTATTTTATTTCACATTCTTCGTTTTAAAATTCTTATCTCCTTCTTTTTCAAGCTTCTCTCTTCCTTTCCATGGCTTCTCTTAAGTTTTCAAGTTAAAAATCTTTTCTTTTTTCATTTTAAATCCTAGAACTTATTTAAAAACGATTCCTTTCTTCTCTGCATCTTTTGTCTTCCAAAATAAGACCCAAAATTCCCTCCTTAAGTCATGGCCAAGCCCTCCACCACCTTGGTCGAACCCATCTTGTAACGACGCACCAATTTAACACTTTGATAAATTGAATTTATTTTTAAATTAAAGATGACAATGCAGATAATATCATTTCAAGTACTGATAAGTAAGAGTAAACTTATTTTGAATAAATATTTACGAGAATATTTTCCTCGAAAATTCTATCAATTAGTGGCATCATACTTAAATATAGGTTTATTTAAATTAAGCCAAGATTTAAGGATTTAATAATTATTTCAGTTATTCAAATAATTATTTTAAATAATAATAATTCATTTTAAATATTTATAAAGTGATAATGAATCATTTATAATAGTTTTATAAAGAGATGTATTTAATTTGAAAATATAAGGAAAAATCGATATCGCCTTATTAGTACAATAGCGATTTTTGTAAATAATTTTTAGTATGAATTTATATGTCTTTATAAATGAAATGGGATCATATTAATTCATTTAAAATGATATGATTTTTTTTTTGAATTTTGGTTACAAATATATGTATGTTAAGGTATAAGTGAAAATGTGACCGATAATCGGTTCTTCAGATTTCAACGATTTAGCGAACAACAGTGGTTCAAAGACCTTCGAAGAGTTTTGCACCTACATGTACATACATTTATATGTTATATGCACATGATAAAATACACATAAACATACATATAGGAATATAATTAAATATAATAAAGTAATATAAAATAAATAATGTATTTTAATGATTTCTTACTCCTTAAGGTTAAATAAGTCAACATATGCATACATGAGATAATGGAAGTGATGGGAAAACGGGTGGGGGGGGAGGTTCTATCCATGCATAAAGGAGGGGGGGAAAAGTGTGTTTGAGAAGCTTTGAAATGGTGATAAAGTGATGATGTATGTGTGGATGCATTTACACTCTTCATTTCTAATGCAGCACGACCTACGGAAGCACAAGGCTTAGGTCGTTCACGAGTTAATGAAGGTCGACTCCGACCTAACGAGTCACGTGAGGAGAAGGAACGACCTAACAAGTCACATGGGAAGGCAACACGACTTAACCAAGCTTCGGTTTTAGGTCGTTCATAAGAGTTAGCTCGGTGAAGCTTTGAGTCGTTGCTTTTTGAGTCGGTTGCGACCTAACGGAATATGGCTGAAGAGTTAAGTCGTTAGAAAAGTTAGCTCGGTGAAGCTTTGAGTCATTTGTGTTGAATATGTTGTACAGTGTGTCGTTATTTATTGAGTCGTTTCTTTTTGAGTCGTGAGTCGTTAGGTCGTATACGACCTAAGTGTTGTGATGAGTCTGTATTTCTTTAAGCAGTGTGTTTAAGTCGTCTACGACTTAAGTGTTGATTCGCTGTGTTGTACATATGTGAGTGAGTCGTTGTATCTTGAGTCGTGTTGTTTAGGTCGCTTACTGTTTTGAGATGTGTGGTGTCAGCTAGGTCGGCAATGACCTAGTTAAGTCGTAAGTCGTTGTAAGGAGGTTGAGTCGTAAGTCGTGGGATTTAAGTCGACAACGGCTTAAGGTCAGGGTTTGGAAACTACTATAAATAGCGAGTGTGTTGTAACTTTTTGGTGGTTGATTTTTGGAATAAAATTCTTGTTTGATTGCTGTGTGCTTTCATCTTAAATTGGTAGTTGAGTGTAATCTCCTATCTCCACTTTCGGTTATTCGAGTGCGCTCGAATCAACGATTGTTGAAGCCAATTCGCGGAATCAAGTGCGTTTGATCAACGCTTGAAGAATTGAAGATCTTCTTTCACGGTATCGTGCGTGATCAACGCGACGAGGATAGCTAGAATTCGGTATCTTCGGATCAACGAATTTGGGCATTTCAGTATTCATCAATCCCTCGGTTGCTACTTTCATCGATCTATATCGTTTTATTATTATCTGCTGCGTCAGTTTTGGTATCGGAGCCAGATTTAGCCAATCATAGCTAATCCGAGTCTTGCAGCCAAGGAGTTTGAAGTTTGGTGTTCATCGTGTTTATCTTGAAGTTGCAACAAGAGAAGAACTTTCGATCCATTCCATTTTGGATCAAAGAGTGGAAGTTGTTTGAATTTGATTTGTGTTGAAGTGTTGAGGCCGAACCAAGTTGAGTTGGGGCCGTGCTTGTTTGACTTGTGTTGAAGATTTTTGAAGTTTGAAGATTGTGTTGAATCAATCATGCCACCGAGGAGAGCTAACCGTCATCAGAATGTTGAAGCGTTGTATAGAAGGGAAGAAGCCGAGCAGATGGAACAACACACTAATGAGAAATTTGATGAAGGCATTGGAAAATTAGAGAAGTTGATGAATGATTTGAATCAAAATCAAAGGAGGAGATCACCAGTCTCGAACCATGGAGGAAACAGAGTTTCGCCATCGGTTACGGAAGCGAGGAGGGTATCACCGCAATCTTTTAGAGAAAGAAGAGAAACATCAATTTCGTCAAGAAGAGATCACCATGACTATGGACATGAAGAGAGGAGAACTCCATGAGAGTTTGAGAATGAACCATATCGAGAAGAAGGGAGACATAGTAGAAGAGACATGCGTGATCAAAGGGATGTTGATGGTCGAGATCGATATAGACGTACATTTGATTTCAATGAAGAGGGTGATAGAGCTAGCATTCATTATCGAGATCGAGACCAAGTTCGAAATTTATATAGGGATGTAGATGATGATCGTCGATGGGAATCGGGTATGAAGATGGAAATTCCAGAATTCAAGGATGGAATGGTAGTAGAAGAATTTCTTGATTGGTTGTCTAATGTTGAAGAGATTTTTGACTTTAAAGAAATTCCTGAGCATAGAAGAGTGAAGTTGGTTGCTACTAGGTTGAGGGGAAGAGCTTTGGCATGGTGGAAGCAAATCAAACTTACAAGGGAGAGAATGGGAAAGTCAAAGATTGAATCTTGGGAGAAGATGAAGAAACTGATGTAAGCTACATTCTTGCCTTACAATTATCAATCACTTATGTATCAGAGGTTGCAGAATCTAAGGCAAGGGACGAAGACTGTTAGTGATTATGCTGACGAATTTTATCAACTGATTGCTCGAAATGACATCATGGAGACGGAAGAACACCTGACTGCTAGATTTGTTGGAGGGTTGAGGATACAGATCCAAGATATGGTGAATATGTTTGATCCTAGATCTGTAGCAGAAGCACATCAGAAAGCGTTGGCTTGGGAGAAGCAGGGAAGACGTGGAGGTGGTGTGTTTACTAATTCCAACAATCAAGTGAAGGGTGTTAGTGGAAACCCTAATGTTCCTAAATCTATCAGTAAACCAGTTGTGAATGAAGTTGCGAAGGCGAAGGTCAATAACAGTTTCAAGTGCTATAATTGCCAGGAAGTGGGTCACAAAAGCAATGAATGTCCAAAGCCGAAGAAACGAGCTATGATAGCTGAGGTTGAGGAAGAAGGAGTAGAAGCTGAATATTCCAATTCACCACTTGTTGAGGAGGAAGAAGAGTTGTCCGGAGATGAGGGTTGTAATCTTATGATGAGGAGATCTTGTTTGACACCGAAGCAAGAGGAAGATTCTAGCTGGTTAAGGAGCAATATTTTTCAGTCAACATGCACTATTCTGGGGAAAGTTTGCAAGTTTGTTATTGATGTTGGAAGCTGTGACAATATTATCTCTACAGAAGCAGTAAAGAAGTTGAATTTGAACACTGAGAAGCATCCTAAACCGTACAAGTTAGCATGGTTGAGGAAGGGTGGTGAAGTGAAGGTTTGTCGAAGGGCTTGTGTGAATTTTTCAATTGGGAAGAAATACAAAGACGAAATTTGGTGTGACGTTGTGGACATGGATGTGTGTCATTTGTTATTGGGAAGACCATGGCAGTTTGATAGAGCAGTGCAACATGATGGTCGTGCTAATAGCTATAGTTTCATGTTTGAAGGTACTAAAATCACTTTAGTTCCCAAGAAGCAACAACAGAAGGAAAGCAAGTTGGAGGAAATTGAAGAGCTGAAAACTTTGCTATCCTTGAAAGAGTTTGTTAAGGAAGTTGAAGAGGAACCTGAAGTCTTTTTGTTGATTGGACGAGAGTGTAATGAAGTGGTTGAAGTTCCTGAAGAAGTAAAGCCAGTACTAGAAGAATTTGAAGATGTATTTCTGGAAGAACTGCCGAAAGAGTTACCACCGTTGAGAGACATACAACATCAAATAGATCTAGTGCCAGGTGCTATTTTACCACATAGGCCACATTACCGAATGAGTCCAAAGGAACATGAGGAGTTGCGAAGGCAAGTGGAAGAGTTACTTGAGCAGGGACGTGTGTAGGAAAGTTTGAGTCCATGTGCTGTGCCAGCATTGTTGGTGCCGAAGAAGGATGGAACATGGAGAATGTGCACCGATAGTCGAGCATTGAACAAGATTACAGTGCGCTACAGATTTCCTATGCCAAGGTTGGATGATTTGCTAGACCAGTTGAGTGGGGCTACTATCTTTTCGAAGATTGATTTGAAGAGCGGATATCATCAGATTCGAATTAGACCGGGAGATGAATGGAAGACAGCATTCAAAACGAGGGAAGGTTTATACGAATGGCTGGTTATGCCGTTTGGTCTATCGAATGCACCGAGTACATTTATGAGGGTGATGAATCAAATTTTTAGACCATACATTGGGAAGTTTGTGGTAGTTTATTTCGATGATATTCTGATCTATAGTGCTAGTACAGAAGAGCATGTTCAGCATTTGCGGAAGGTGTTGATTATTCTTCGTGGAGAGCAGTTTTATGCAGCAACAAAGAAGTGTGTGTTTATGGCAAGGAGTATTTTATTTTTGGGATATATCGTGTCAAGAGAAGGTATCCAGGTGGATCAAAGTAAAGTTGGAGCTATTAGAAATTGGCCACAGCCGAGGACAATTACGGAAGTTAGAAGTTTTCATGGGTTGGCATCATTCTACCGAAGATTCATTCCACACTTCAGTAGCGTGATGGCACCAGTTACTGATTGTATGAAGGAGAAGAAGTTTTCATGGTCAAAGGAAGAAGGGGTTGCTTTTGAGAAGATCAAGACACTGTTGACGACGACAACGATTCTAGTTTTACCGAACTTTAAGTTGTTATTTGAGCTACATACTGATGCATCTAAAGTTGGGATTGGTGGAGTATTGAGTCAGAGTGGAAAACTAGTTGCTTATTTCAGTGAGAAGTTATCAGGAGCTAAGTTGAGATATAATACTTATGATGTTGAATTTTATGCAATTGTTCAAGCTGTGAAGCACTGGAGACATTATCTATTTCAGAAAGAGTTTGTTCTTTACACTGATCATGAGGCTTTGAAGCATTTGCAAGGGCATGATAAGATTTCAGCGAGACATGCATCGTGGATTGCCTATTTGCAGCAGTTTACTTTTGTCGTGAAACATAAGTCAGGGGTGACGAATCGTGTGGCTGATGCTTTGAGTAGGAGGAGTTATTTATTAACGACAATGAAAATTGAGGTGACAGGATTTGAATTATTGCCAGAATTGTTTGAGGAGGATCCTTACTATGCAAAGTTCGTTGAGAAAGTTAAGGATGGAGATACTGATGAATTTGTGTTGGTTGATGGTTTCTTATTCAAAGGGAATCGATTATGTATACCAGAGAGCAGTTTGAGAATGAAGATTATCAAGGAGTTGCACGAGGAAGGACATGTGGGTCGTGACCGTACATTGCATTTGATTTCTCAATCTTACTTTTGGCCGTCAATGAAAAAAGAGGTTGAAAGGTTTGTGGAGAGATGTCATATCTGTCAGGTTTCAAAGGGAACAGCGACAAATGCAGGATTTTATATGCCGTTACCTGTACCGACTAAACCGTGGGTTGATATCAGCATGGATTTTGTTTTGGGTTTGCCTAGAACTCAAAGGGGAAATGATTCAATATTTGTTGTGGTGGACAGATTTTCGAAAATGGCGCATTTTATTGCTTGTAAGAAGACGACGGATGCTGTTCGTGTCTCTCAGTTGTTCTTTAAAGAAATCTATCGTTTACATGGGTTACCAGAATCTATTGTTTCAGACAGGGATACTAGATTTTTGAGTCATTTTTGGCTAAGTTTGTGGAAGATGGTTGGAACGAAACTGAAATTTAGCAGTGCTTATCATCCGCAGACAGAAGGACAGACCGAAGTTGTTAACAGATCGTTGGGAAATTTGTTGCGATGTCTTGTGAAGGACAATCTGAAGAGTTGGGACATGAAGTTATGCCAGGCAGAGTTTGCACATAATCATGCATTGAATCGTAGTACGGGATTCAACCCATTTCAGATTGTATATTCAAATTTACCCAGGGGACCATTAGATTTAGCAGTAGTACCACAACCGAAGAGGACGGTTAGACGAGCTGTAGACTTTGTTGATGGGTTGACTGAATGTCATAAAATCGTTCAGGAACGATTGGAGAAAGAAAATGAGAAGTATAAGCAGACTGCAGATTTGAAGCGACGAAGCGTTGAATTTAACGAAGGTGATTTGGTTTATGCAGTGTTGACAAAAGATCGTTTTCCGGTGGGAATGTACAATAAATTAAAGGCGCGAAAAATTGGTCCAGTTGAAATTCTAAAGAAAATCAATGAGAATGCGTATCAATTGAAGTTACCAGAAGATGTTCATACTTCTGATGTTTTCAACGTCAAGTATTTAATTCCATACCATGGAGCCGAACTTGTTGTGGAAGAAGATGGTGAAAATTCGAGGTCGAATTTCTGTCAACCAGGGGAGGATGATGCAGCACGACCTACGGAAGCACAAGGCTTAGGTCGTTCACGAGTTAATGAAGGTCGACTCCGACCTAACGAGTCACGTGAGGAGAAGGAACGACCTAACAAGTCACATGGGAAGGCAACACGACTTAACCAAGCTTCGGTTTTAGGTCGTTCAGAAGAGTTAGCTCGGTGAAGCTTTGAGTCGTTGCTTTTTGAGTCGGTTGCGACCTAATGGAATATGGCTGAAGAGTTAAGTCGTTAGAAAAGTTAGCTCGGTGAAGCTTTGAGTCGTTTGTGTTGAATATGTTGTACAGTGTGTCGTTGTTTGTTGAGTCGTTGCTTTTTGAGTCGTGAGTCGTTAGGTCGTATACGATCTAAGTGTTGTGATGAGTCTGTATTTCTTTAAGCAGTGTGTTTAAGTCGTCTACGACTTAAGTGTTGAGTCGTTGTGTTGTACATATGTGAGTGAGTCGTTGTATCTTGAGTCGTGTTGTTTAGGTCGCTTACTGTTTTGAGATGTGTGGTGTCAGTTAGGTCGGCAATGACCTAGTTAAGTCGTAAATCGTTGTAAGGAGGTTGAGTCGTAAGTCGTGGGATTTAAGTCGACAACGGCTTAAGGTCAGGGTTTGGAAACTACTATAAATAACGAGTGTGTTGTAACTTTTTGGTGGTTGATTTTTGGAATAAAATTCTTGTTTGATTGTTGTGTGCTTTCATCTTAAATTGGTAGTTGAGTGTAATCTCCACTTTTGGTTATTCGAGTGCGCTCGAATCAACGATTGTTGAAGCCGATTCGCGGAATCAAGTGCGCTTGATCAACGCTTGAAGAATTGAAGATCTTCTTTCACGGTATCGTGCGTGATCAACGTGACGAGGATAGCTAGAATTCGGTATCTTCGGATCAACGAATTTGGGCATTTCAGTATTCATCAATCCATCGATTGCTACTTTCATCGATCTATATCGTTTTGTTATTATCCGCTGCGTCAATTTCCTACAAATACCCTACCCTCTTCTCTCGTTTTCCGTTCATCTTCTTCTTCATAATTTTCAATCTTTTACCTCCACTTTAATGGCTTCCATTCTAAAATAAAATAATGTCCAAATTTATTTCAAAAAGAAATAAAAATTATAAAATATAGTTATATAGTTAAACACATCAAAACAAGCTCAAATATCCATCTCACCACCTCCTAAACCCAATGTACCACCATCCACCACCTTTGGCCATGATCTCCCCCTCTTACCACCTTAGTCCATGACCAGTAAGGTTTGGCCGAGCCTTATCAAAGATCCAAGCTCGATTTCGTGAAGTTTCATTTTAAGACAACGAAGCTATAGTCGCTTCAAACTGGTTCCAGTGGAAATAAAGGTCAGAACTCCTAATTTATTATAGTATATGTTGGATGATGATATGATGTTACAAATGAATGTTTAATATGCTTTGATCATCAAGTTTGGTTGTTTTCATATGAATCTTGAATATATATGCAAGTCACAAATATACACATCGGCAGCACAAAAAAGGAAATCACTTTCCTTGAATTAATGAAATGGTGTGTATGGAATTGTTAAACCTCTTAAAAATGGTTCAAAATGTATTAGAAATGTTTTATAAACATTAATAAGTATTTTGGTGAATTTTGAAAAGAAATGAAAATTTTAATTAAAAATAAGTGCGTTGCGTAAAGGTATTTCGCGATTTCGCGCTATAAAGTCAAAAAAGTGTAAAATTTGGAATATAGATCGAAAGAGATAAGAATTTTTTGAACTATTATATCCATAGTTTTCTAACGAAGAAAGAAAATAGAGATTTTGATGAATAAATTTTGAAATATGAGCAAAATAAGTTTTTGAAAAATCCTAAATTTGCGGTTCAAAATCCAAAACTGGATTTCTTTGAAAATGATGTTTTAAATTGTTTAAAAATGTGTGATAAAGCATATAAATCTTTTAAAATGTTTTAAAAGTTATTTTAGTAACAAAAATGAATTTTAAAATAATAAAAAGTTGTTTTGATCAATATAGCTTAAAATGCACTTTCCGTAGTATTTTTCTACAGCATTTTTCTATGACTTTTGAAATATAGTTTAAACTTAACAATTCTTATCCAAATCTTTTATAAATGTTTCCAAATGAATAATTAAGAGTTTTAATAATGATTTTGAGGTTTTCTAGCTTAATGAAGAAAGTTCAAATAAATGATTTAAAGAAAATGCTATTGTTAATAGTGGTTTAATCCTGGCTCTAAAAGCCGATGAGTAGACTGGGTTTTTTTATTCATGAGATCCGGATGTGAGGTGCTTACACTAAGGAGATGTTCAGGAGTAACCAGTGCCTTGGCTCACCTGACCTCTTTCCAAGACGAGGGATAGATAAGGTCGAAATGTCGAAAACGAGTTAAGTATAAAAATACTTAATTTTCCAAATTTAATTACAACTTGAATTTTATAGAGATAATCTCCTTGTACTTGGTATTAAAGTCCGAAGAGGGAATTAGTACTATTCGTGGAATTTAAAAGGTGATTTAGCTGTTATTCTACCCATAGTATTTGTTGAATACGGGGATTGATATTCAGTAGAATTAGGTGATTTCTATAGATTCCGCTCACTTGATATTTACTAGTTTTCGGGGATCAACGTCCTATATAACATGGTTTTGACTCAACCGAAATAATGAGCTTTAAATTAAGGAATCTTGGTTAAGATTTAAAAGAAATGATTTTGGAAATGTTTTCCTATGTGTAAAATGAAATGATTTCGAATTATTCCAAGTTCAAAAAGATTTTAATTAATCAAAGGTTTTGATAAGAGGGGTTTAACGATTCCGTATATACCGGAAATAATGTTTTAGAAATATATATCTCCGAGGGAGGTTTTTGATAAAAAGAACTTAACTAGTTGAAGGATGATTCCCTATTCACAAAACCTCTTTTTATCGATGATTGGATTCGAAGGAACCGGGTTCGGATCTGGGGTAATCCCTATCCGAAACCACTTTGAACCAATGTATGTGTTTGAAAAATAAATATTTGACAAAGAAAATAAAGGATGAAGACTAAGGATTTTTGGGGTGAAAGGACTGCTTGTTGATAATTCTGGTTATCTCCTAAATTCTAAAGCAGCAGTGGTCTTTTCATTTCTGAAATTCTTTGGGTTACAAGGAATTCTCACTACTAATCCTAGGGATAATTCCTGATAGGATGTGCTAGGAAAGTGCCTTCGGTTTTGTTCAATCCTGGAACAAACTTGTATGGATGGTTGTCTGACGTTGCATTCTTGAGATTTACGTCCTTGACTTTTGTAAAAGTACATTTGCTTAGTGGCAGAGAATGCAATTTCTCTTAGCTTAACACCCTTTTCTGAGACGTATGAGCTCGAAGGTTATATATTTATGGAAGTCAACAAGTGATCGATAGAATAGTAATGTGGCACTCAAAGAAAGATGATGGGTTATGTGAAAAGGTAATCGTTACCTCAAGCCCCACACCCGGAAATGACCGAAACATGGTAGATGCGGCAAAGGCGATGTGGTACGCAACCATTAAGGCACTTCATCGCCTTTTAGATATATTTCTTCCTGCTATGACGTTCGAGATGTAAATAATTATGGATGTATGCTACGAGGATCTTCGGATAGGTCAGTTACGACTAGGGTGATGACATATTCGGTACTATCTAAGTAGAGGTAGCATGGTAGAGGTGAGGATGTTCTGTTGACCTCGGTACCTTCCTCTAGAGATGTACTGTCAGAAGGTAGCCCCTTCACCTGGTCATTTGTATGGAATCCATTCTCGAATAAGTACCTGTCAGTTGTTTGTAGAACCCGTGTTTGTGGCTCGTATTTCTGGAATTTAATAATGTAACAATTTCGGCTAAGATTAATAAATTTACTGGCAAATGATTTCAAATATATGTCATTAAAAATAGTATCAAGTATTTTGATGTATGAATGTTTTGGTTATCATATGGTAAAAACCCGTTCCGTGTTTATGTGCGGCGTGATCTTATGAGATAATTTTTGCCTTCAAAATGTATAATTTGAGTTCTCACACCAGTCTCATGACTGACCCGGAATTTATTTTTCCTTATCCTTAAACTATGGGTGCCACTAATTTTTCCTGGTAGCTTAGTAGTCAGGTTTAGCTTGGAAAAAGCTGGATGGAGCTCGAAGCATGGAGTCAGAAGGTTTTACTGAAGATTCTTGTATGTTTCCACTGCACTCTTGCACCATAATATTCCACAAATTTGTAAGGGCAGGAATTTATAGCTGTCTATTTTTAACTCTGATAAATGTATTTTAAATTTCCATTGTAATGATTATGTGTTGAAATAACATATGTTAGATTCTGTTCTATCTTATTTTTCTTTCTTACCCTTAAGAATCCGCTTCTTCGACACTTAGATTTACGGCACATGAATACCGAAGATGTATTGATGTCGATTTTTAAGAGTCGAATAAACGGGTCCTTATAATGTGGTATCAGAGATTAGGTTGAGCAAACACCTAAGCCTGATAGGGGTAAAAGACTCATCAGAGATAGGGATAGTGATGCCCTAGGATGAGTAACTCATTAGAGATGAAGTTAGTAGCACCCTAGAATGAGTTTGAGAGTATTATATGTGAGCGTGTATTTGTTAAACAAAATGGACAAATGAATTCGGTTTTACATGAAATTATATATGGGTTTGAAAGGGAAAGAACATTTTGGTAAAATTTCAAAGAATTTTTGAAATAAATAAACATCAATACAAAGGATTTTAAAAGCCATCTTTCAAAAATGAATCTCAAAACAATTTCTGAGTATTGACCAAACCTCTCTACTTGAGAATACGCTAACAATTACCTACTACCTATGTCTAAAAAGAAAAATAGTTTGTCTTGTAGAAACCATATGGGGGAAGTTATGCGAAGGAGGAATCCTCTAGAGCGAATTGAAGCAAGAAGAACGGCCTCATAGTTCTCTCCGGTGATGAGGAAGAACAGCCACAACATCTGCCTAGCAATGGTGGATCTCTGATTAGTGAAGATTATGCCCCTTATACTCGTAGGGACGAAGATGGGTATCCTATTACAAGAATGCTAGTACCACCCCTAGCTCTCGAAATTATTATGATCTCAAGTGACAACGAACCCGGGCAAGCCTCGGATGGGTAACGGATCCCGCTAGTTCCATTCTGAAATAAATTGAGGAAAAGGAGCCAATGGAAGAAGAACCGGAACCCGACGAAGAGGAGGAAGAACCAACAGAGGAGGAATCTGAGCCCATGGAAGACCCGAACGCTATCATATCAAGCGAATGCATTAATATGATATGGGATATGAGCGGGGAAAATGTTATCTGGCCGGAAGCATCGTCTAGCTCATACAACAACTGGAGCGCACTGGGAAGCTACAATGAGGAGGCTGCTGAAGAAGAAGAAGAAGAGGAAGGAGTTGGAGTATTTGAAAATCAGTGGGAAGAAAATGTGCATGGAATAAAGGAGTTAGAAGGAGGAATCATACCAGGAGTACCAGTAGGCTTGGGGCATGTCTCATGGAATCAGCCGTGGTTACCCTATGGAATTGAAGAAGCACAAGAGGAAGATGGCAACGAGGTCGATGATGAGTTGTACAGTGAGGAAGAAAGGGAAGGGGAGGTAATGATTGATTTTGGATGTTGGAGTCCACCGTTGTCATCGGATTCAGAAGAGTAGGAAATAGTACCTGGTTAAGCAAGTGTGTATGGGTAGGTTTTGTCTGATGTAGTGAGTTGAAATGGTTAAGGAATGAGGGGGAAAATCCTTTTTTGGACCCCAACGTTAGGAGGATTTAATGATGTAATAGTACGACGGTTTATAAATTTTATAATTGTCCCTGCTTTAGTACCACTCTTCAAAAGAAAATATAAAGTTAGGTAATTTTGACTTCATAAATGGATAGATGGAATAATTTTACCCACGATTATATTTCGAATATAAATATATTTCAAGAAATACAGTCAGTTGACTAAGGAAAGGATAATACTCAAATATTATCGTAAATTGACCAGTTGTTGAAAGCTAAGTTTAAACACCTTGTGAATTTAATTTCACGATTTGACTATGAGGTATTCAATAAATGTTTATTAAAGGAATTTATCTATGATAAATAAATCTTTTGAATGCATTGTATAAACGTAATTTTATAAACTAGATTTATAAAACATGCTTTTTAAAGGAATTTGTGAGAATTTAAATTTTGGTATTTTCGAAAGCAATTTCAAATGATTTTTGGAAAAGGAATAATAATGGTATTATTTCTAAAAATTGGGATTTTTGAAAAAGAAAAGAAAAAAACAATCTTATGATTAATTGATTTAAGTGACTCGAAAGTAACTAAAAATGGGTAGGAGATGTATTCAGATAGTAAACGCTTCTCTTAGGTATTCTCCATCTTGTTAAGGAAATATGTGATGCTATTGGCCGTACCCAGTTCCTTGGTATCATTTCTGAGTTACTTGATCCATATAATTTTCTAAGTTAAAAGGAATAATGTGAAGCAGTAATTGACAAATTAATGGTTGTTAATTTTTATCAAAGTGTATTACCTTAATTGATAAGCATGGGTACGCTTTGATGGTTAAAGTTAATAATGAATGGTTTTGGGTTTGTTGTAAATAATGTTTTAGCAACATTTGTTTTTAAACCCTTGAATGACACTTTGGAAGAAATTTTATGAGTATATTCTTTAATAATGGGATTTTAAAGATAATAACAAGTATTGGAGTCTTTTATAAAAAGATGGAAAATATTATAATTAACAAGTTGTAAAAAGAGAAGTTCATTTTAATAATGTTTTGGTGCTAGTTGTTTTAATCTCTTCGATTATATTTTAAGTAAGTAAAACTCGTTAAGTAAATTATGAATATACTTAAAGAAATTGAATAAGTATATAAATACATTTATATATTGAAACTATAAAAGTAAAGAATATATATATAAAGGGAGTGTAAATTGATAAAGGAAGTTTTAACTAAATAAAGAATGTTTTCACATTTGATATTAGTTAAAGGAAGCTTTTGGTAATTTGTCAATTCAATGAATTATTTTTTAAAATGAGATTTTTTTAAAAACCACTAAGAGATGTTTAGAAATATATGATAATAAAGGGATTATGTAATAGAAAGAATTATCTTTATAAAAACTTGAATGAAGATGAACGTCTTATGAAATATTTTCATGGAAATTTTGGGAAGGTTAATAAAAACACATGAAGTATGTGGATTAATTCGTCGCACGATTTAATCTAAGATTCGAGTACAGAACTTTGATGTGTTTGACACTATTCGAAAGAGGATTTATCACTCGATTCTTGACGACGAACAATGATGAGGGTTTGTGTTTGGATGCTTGAGTTTTCTATCATAGTTGAGAGCTATGCAAGGAGAACTAAAGTTCAGATCAGAAAGCCTGGTCAGAGTTTGCACTAAAGGATCATGGGATCAATACTAGTTCGGAAATAAAGTTGTGGATCCAAAAAGTAGATCGAATCAGATATTGTTTATGGATGATCTGTGCACATCATATGGATGTGAGATAAAAATAAATATTTTGGGGAAAAAACTTTGGGTTTTCGTTTGGGGTAATTTCGAGGACGAAATTCTTTTAAGATAGGGAGTCTGTAACGACCCGCCAATTAATCACTTTGATAAATTAAATTTATTTTAAATTAAAGATGATAATACATATAATATCCTTCCAAGTACTGATAAGAAATGGTAAACTTATTTTGAATAAATATTTACGAGAATATTTTCCTCGAAAATTCTATCGATTAGTGGCATCATATTTAAATATAGGTTTATTAAAATTAAATCAAGATTTTAGGATTTTTTTATTTATTCAAATAATTATTTTAAATAATAATAATTCATTTTAAATAGTTATAAAATGATAATTAATCATTTATAATAGTTTTATAAAGAGATATATTTAATTTTAAAATATAAGGAAAAATCAATATCGCTTTATCGGTATAATAGCGATTTTTGTAAATGATTTTTAATGTGAATTTATACGTTTTTACAAATGAAATGGGATCATACTAATTCGTTTAAAATAATAAGAAAATTATTTTTGAATTTTGTTTACAAATATATGTATGTTAATGTATAAACGAAAATGTGACCGATAATCGGTTCTCTGGATTTCAACGATTTAACGGACAAAAGTGGTTCAAAGACGTTCGAAGTGTTTTACACCTACATGTACATACATTTATATGTTACATACACATGATAACATGCACGTAAACATATATATTGGAATATAATTAAATATAAGAAAGTAATATAAAATAAATAGTGTATATTAATGATTTCTTGCTCCTTAAGCTTAAATAAGTCAACATATGCATACATGAGATGATGGAAGTGATGGGCACATGGGGGAGGTTCTAGCTGTGCACGAGGGGGAGAAATGTGTTGGAGAAGCTTTGAAATGGTGATAAAGTGATGATGTATGTATGGACTTTTACACTCTTCCTTTCCTATAAATACCCTACCCTCTTCTCTTTTTTCCATTCATCATTTTCTTCATAATTTTCAAGATTTTACCTCCACTTTAATGGATTCCATTCTAAAATAAAATAATGCCCAAATTTATTTCAAAAAGAAATAAAATTTATAAAATATAGTTATATATAGTTAAACACTTCAAAACAAGCTAAAATCTCCATCTCTCCACCTTCTAAACCCAAGACACCACCATCCGCCACCTTTGGCCATGAGCTCTACCTCCTTACCACCCTAGGCCATGAGCAACAAGGCTTGGCCGAGCCTTATCAAAAATTCGAGCTGGATTTCATGAAGTTTCATTTCGAGATAGCGGAGCTATAACCATTTTAAACTAATTCGAGTGGAAATGAAGGTGAGAACTCCTATTTATTATAATATATGTTGGGTGATGATATGATGCTGCAAATGGATGTTTAATATGCTTTGATCATCAAGTTTGGTTGTTTTCATATGAATGTTGTGTATATATGCAAGTCACGAATATATACGTCGATAAGCATAAAAAAGGAAATCATTTTCCTTGAATTAATGAAATGGTGTGTATGGAATTGTTAAACCTCTTAAAAATGTTTAAAATGTAATTGAAATATTTTATAAACATTCAAAAGTGTTTTGCTGAAGTTTGAAAAGAAATGGAAAATTTAGTCAAAAATAAGCGTGTCACATAATGGTAGTTCACGATTTCGCGCTATGAAAATCAAACAAGTGTAAAATTTGGAATATAGCTTGGAATTCTTCGAGATAAGAATTTTTCAAACTATTATATCCAAAATTTTCCAACAAAGAAAGAAAATCAAGATTTCGATGAATAGATTTTGAAATATGAGTAAAACAAGTTTTTAAAAAAAATCCTGAATTGGCGATTTGGAATCCAAAACTGGATTTCTTTGAAAATGACGTTTTAAATTGTTTAAAAAGGTGGAATGAATCTTACAGATATTTGAATTGTTTTAAAAGTGATTCAAATAATAAAATGAATTTTCAAATAATAAAAAGTCTTTTTGATCAATATAGGTTAAATGCACTTACCGCAGCATTTTTCCACAACATTTTTGTATGACTTTTGAAGTATAGTTTAAACTTAACGATTCATATCCAAATCTTTTATAAATGTTTCCAAATGAATAACTAAGAGTTTTAATAATGATTTGGAGGTTTTCTAGCTTATTGAAGAAACTTCAAATAAATGATTTAAAGAAAAAGCTATTGTAAATAGTGATTTAATCTTGGATCTAAAAGCAAACGAGTAGACCGGATTTTTCTATTCGTAAGGTCCGGATGTGAGGTGTTTAAACTAAGGAGATGTTCAGGAGAAACCAGTGTCCTGACTCACCTGGCCTCTTCCCTAGGCGAAGGATAGATAAGGTCGAAATGTCGGAAACGAGTTAAGTATAAAAATACTTAATGTTAACTTCTATGTTCAGCGACTCAGTGACACAAAGGAATTGGCGACTTAACATATAAAGTGGGCTAAGCGACTTAACTTCTGAAGTGAAGCAGCGACTCAAAGGGTAAGCGACTTAAGAACTCAACGACTCAAAGGGATGGACGACTTAAGAACTTAACGACTTAAGAGGGTTGGACGACTTAAGAACTTAACGACTTAAGAGGGTTGGACGACTTAAGGACTTAACGACTTAAGAGGAACAGCGACCTAGCATCTTCTGCAAGCTAAAACTAGGGTCCCACAGCCACTAAGTCACTCGCGACTTAGGTCGGCCACGACCTAAGTTATAACCGGCTTAGCCCCAAGTCGCCTAACTCCTTAGTTCGTTCGAGAAAGGATCAGGAGCCACCCTGTTCTACCGTGACCTTAGGTCGCGTCCGACCTATCCCTAAGTCGCCGCTGACCTATGACCTGACTTAGGTCGCTCACGACCTAACACTTGGAGAATAAATAGAGCCGCTTTCCCAAAAGCAGGGGGGATCTACCAAATGACTAGGTGCGAACCTGTTAAGCCGTGACACATACCTTCTTAACTCGCGAGCGAGTTATGGTATACCCTAGGTCGCGCGCGACCTATAGCTCCATCTAAAACTCTCTATAAATACGGCATGAGCTCCAACATGAGGGGGACTTTTGAATCATTTTCTTCAAAGCATCGAGACTCTGCCATCTTCAAACCAAGCCTTACTCCAACACTTGAAACTCACAAGAAGCTTCAACCAACTTCAAATAAGATTCAACACATTCAACCATGAATTCGGAGAATTCTCTTGCATTGATGTTTTTTCTAGCTACTTGTTCTTTTGAAGTGAATTGTAATTGAAGGAAACTGTAAAGGATTGTAATCATATTAGCAATAAAGAAGGATTGAAGTGGACGTAGGCTTGATCGTAAGCCAAACCACTATAAACTCCGTGTCTCTTACCGCTTTTTCAGTGAATTACTGCTTTTTCTGTTTCCCGTGTTAACGGGTGGTGCTTTCATTCAAATCTCTATTTGCATCGGGGTGTTAGCGTCTGACCTTTTACGTTAACATTTTTGGTGCGTTCACTGAGAACCCAACTCAGGACCTGTCATCATAGCTTCGCAGAAGTTTGTAGAAAGGATTTCTCTAAAAACCAAAAGTTTATCTGAAATAATGGCTCCAGGAAGGAAGCGCAAGTCTGTTAGATCTGACGATGTTCACGAGACTACTGCAACCTCTCCTCCTTTAAGTCAAACAACTCCAACTGTCGGAGTTACACGAGCAGAGCCAGATGCCGTTGTATCTGGGCTACATCGGCAAATGAAAGCTCAGAATAACTTAATGATGGAAAGGTTGAATGCTTTATTTGAGGCAAACCGTCAACCAGTGTCTAAAGAGGGAAATCTTGCTGATGAAGTGCAGAATGTGGAAGGAAGAAATATCCCTCAAAGGGCGGCTGATCCAGTGGAAAGGACACCTCCCCAAGCCGGAGGATCGGGGCCGCAACCAACTCTCCGTGAGCGACAGTCAAGGCAAAATTCGGAGAGAATGGCTGATGTTTGTCCCACTGAACCTCAGAATGATGAAGAGTATTTCTCAGGCATGGTTCGTCAGATTATGAAAGAAAGTATGCAGAGAAATGAATATGAGAAAGAATGGGGTTTCGCTCCGAGCAAAACTCCATTCACGGGAAAAATCTTGAAGGCAGAATTCCCAAGGAAGTTTGTCCCTCCAACTATTCCAGCTTACAAGGGAACGAGCGATCCTAATGAGTTTCTGTATAAGTATGATTGGCACATGACGGGTGCCAGAGCCTCTGATGAGATCAAATGCCGGTATTTTCCGGTATACCTGGAAGGAGTTGCTTTACTTTGGTTCACAAAGCTGCAGGTCCGATCGATAGACCAATTTTCTGATTTGACCAGGAAATTCAAGAAACAGTTCCGATTATATGCGTCAAAGGCGAAGGATATAATGTCGTTATCCAGCTTGGAGCAGAATCCTGGAGAATCCATTAGAGCTTTCCTGAATCGCTTCAATATAGCTCTGGCTGAAGTGGACAATGCGGAGCCGAGAATGATTTTGACATACCTGATGAAGGCTATTGATAAGACAAGTGAGTTCGGGAGATGGTTGAAAATGAAGGAACCAAATTCACTTGACAAGTTTTATAAGAAAGCCGATGAATTCATGCGTCTGGAAAGCCTCCAAGCACCGGCTAAGGTGATATCGACAGGGGCTGGAAATAGCAATGTTGCTCTGAATAAGAAGGAATCTGGCAATCAGAAGAGGGGGAACGATGCCCAGAAGAAGCAAGGAGATGCAAAGAAAGGACGTACCTTCAACTTTACCCCTCTGACTGATATCCCGAAAAACATCTACTTTGCAAACAAAGACACGGTAGAATTCCCCGCACCAGCTAAGCAAAGAGTTAATGGAAGAGCTGAGAAGAATGGAAGGTTTTGCCGGTTCCATAACCAGCCCGGGCATGATATTAACGAGTGTCGTCACTTAAAGGAGGTAATTGAGGAACTAGTGAAGCAAAACAAGCTCCAACAATATGTAAGAAGGAACAAGAATGGCCCAACCTCGTCAACTCAAGGACAACAAGTTCCTGTTCATTGTCCTGGCTCAAGTGAGAAGGCGGCAGCTCATGAATCAGAGAGGCCTGTTATAAATGTGGTTACAGGAGGCCCTCACCCAGCTGGCAGGAGTTGGGGCAAGATGGAAAGATATGCCCGTGCTTTGAAGTATGCACCGACAGATGAAAGTGTTTTTGTGTTAGAAGATGCTACGCCCCTGAAGCAGCAGAAAACCTTTAATGATGACATTATATTCAGTACTAGGGATTCGATGGGTGTTGAAGCTCCTACCATTGATCCTTTGGCCATCTCCGCTGGTATTGGGTCAGCTACTGTTAAAAGAGTTCTGGTTGATTGTGGAGCTTCATGCAACATTCTCTTCAAGAGGACTTTTGATCAGATGAAGATTCCAATGGCTAACGTTCAAGCTTCGTCACTAAAGATTGCTGGCTGTACTGGAGCCAAAACAGCCAATTGGGACTATTGATTTGTTCGTAGAGCTTGGAGAGGGGCAGAGAAAAGTCGCTCGAAAACAGACCTTTGTTATTGTTGAAGAATTTTCTGCCTATAATGCCTTCTTAGGCCGACCAACTCTGGCGGCATTTAAAGCTATTCTTGCCCCGTGGTGTCTGACCATAAAATTCCCCACAGATAATGGAGTCGGTGTGGTGAAAGGGGATCAGAACGCTGGACGAGAATGTTATCTTACAGAGTTGCGTGAATCAAGGAAGAGAGAAATGGGAAAAGATGCGGCAGCCCCAGTCCGCATCAAAGAATCAACCTTGTAGCAATTACATGGTGGACCCTGCACAGGAGAACATAGCGGTGCACGAAGAGAGATGGATCCAAGAAAAGCCAGTGTAGGGGAAAATAGAGTGGTACCAGTTGAAGCGACAGTCCCGGTACTTGTTGACCCGAAAGACCCGAATAAAGTGCTGAATGTGGGTTCGCAGCTTAATGCAACGGTTCAAAATGTTTTGATATCATTTTTGAAAATGAATCTGGATGTATTCGCCTAGACTCATGCCGATATGTGTGGAATATCTCCAGAAATTGCGGTACATACCTTGAATATTGATCCGAAGTTTACACCGGTAAAGCAGAAAAGAAGAACTCAAGGTCCTGAAAGGTCAGCAGCATTGAAAGAAGAAGTTGATCGTCTCATGGAGAATGGTTTTATCAGGGAATCTACTTATCCGAATTGGGTCTCAAATCCTGTACTGGTTAAAAAAGCTAATGGAAAATGGAGAGTATGCATTGACTTTTCAGATCTAAACAAAGCCTGCCCCAAAGACTGCTTCCCGTTACCCAGGATTGACCAGTTGGTGGATGGAACGGCAGGGCATGAATTGTTATCTTTTATGGATGCCTATTCCAGATATAACCAGATCATGATGCATGAGCCAGATCAGGAGGACACGAGCTTTATCACCGATGTTGGTCTCTACTGCTACAGAGTCATGCCTTTCGGACTTAAGAATGCAGGGGCAACTTACCAAAGACTTGTGAATGCCATGTTTAAACCACAGATTGCCAAGACTATGGAAGTTTATGTCGATGATATGCTGGTAAAGTCAAAGAAAGCAGTGGACCACATGGATCACTTGGCAGAGATGTTCTCAATCCTCCGAAAGTACGGTATGAAGCTGAACCCTTTGAAGCGTTCATGGAGTAGAATCTAGAAAGTTCCTGGGTTTCATTGTGAGTGCAAGGGGCATTGAAGCTAATCCTGCTCAGATAACAGCCTTAAGAGAAGTCAAAGCTCCTAGAACGAAGAAGGAGTTGCAAAGTCTCAATGGAAAGGTTGCTGTCTTGAGTCGGTTCATTTCCAAAGCTACTGATAAATGCATTCCATTCTTCGATGCTCTAAAGAAAGGAAGAAAAAACTTTGACTGGACTCCGGAATGCTAGAAAGCTTTTGATGAGCTGATTCATCATATGGAAACGCCTCCTATAATTTCTAAGCCTGACAATGGTGAAGATCTTTTTGTATATTTGGCAATCTCGTCTCATGCCCTCGGCGCAGCTTTGGTACGGGAGGATGCGAAAATTCAGCACCCGGTCTACTGCATCAGCAAGAGATTCACTGGGGCAGAATTGAACTATTCGAAGTTGGAAAAGCTCGCCTATTGTCTACTTATTGCATCAAGAAAATCGAGGCCATATTTCCAAGCTCATCCCATCAAGGTCCTCACTGATCAACCCTTGAAGCAAGTCCTGTTTCATCCTGAGACTTCGGGTCGTCTTTTGAAGTGGAATATTGAGCTCAGTCAATATGACATCACCTATCACCCCCGGAGAGCAATCAATGGACAAGCTTTGGCAGACTTCATTGAAGAGTGTATAGACAAAGGCGATAGTGAGGATGTGGTGACCGATAATCCTTCAATCCGGTGGAAATTGTATGCTGATGGCGCAAGAAACGATTACTGTTCCGGGGCCGGGGTCGTGCTTGAAACCCCTGAAGGGCGATCATTGTGTTATGCTTTAAGATTGGAATTCCCTTCGACAAACAATGAAGCAGAGTATGAAGCTCTTATTACCGGTTTAAGAATTGCTAAAGAACTGAACATCAGGGCATTGCAGATCTTCAGTGATTCACAGCTTATCGTGTGTCAAGTCAAGAAAGAGTTTCAAACCAAAGGGGGAAATCTGCCCGCCTACTTGTCAAGAGCCTGGGAGCTTCTCGAGGACATGGACCATTATACAATAAATCATATACCTCGGGAAGAAAACATGAAGGCAGATTCCCTCGCAAAGTATGCAAGCACTGGTGAAGCTCAATTACTGGGATTAGTTCCTGTGGAAGTCCTGTCAACTCCAAGCATTGATGAAATGGATATAGACCGGATCATGACCATATCTCAAGAACGGGAATCATGGATGACTCCGATAAAGAATTATCTACTCAACGGATCTGCGCCAGAGAGTTCAAAAGAACGTCAGAAACTGTTAAGAAAAGCTTCAAGGTATATAATTCAGGATGGCCGATTATTCCGATGAGGATTTTCAATGCCATTACTACGATGTGTGACTGAAGAAGAAGCTAAGACAATTCTAGCAGAGGTACATGGAGGGGAATGTGGAGATCATACAGGTGGTCAAACTTTAGCAAAGAAAATTCTCCGTTATGGATACTTTTGGCCGAATATCAACCGAGATGTTGCAGACTACTCCCGAAGGTGCGACAAATGCCAGAGATTTGCTAAAATCCCAAGAGCACCTTCCACTGAGATAACGCAGATGGTCAGTCCGTGGCCATTTGCTATTTGGGGAATGGATCTCATCGGGCCTTTGCCAACTGCAAAATCTGGAATCAGATATGCTATTGTTGTTGTGGATTATTTTACTAAATGGGCTGAATCTGAACCCTTAGCTACTATTACCTCTAAGAAAATGATAAACTTTGTAACTAAGAGTATCATTTGCAGGTATGGAGTACCTCAAAAGATAATCACGGACAATGGAACCCAATTTGAAAGTGAAGAGTTTCAAGATTTTTGCAAAAAATTCAAGATCCAGAAAAGTTTCTCAGCAGTGGCTCATCCGCGGGCAAGTGGAAGCAGAAAACAAAATTATCAAATCCATCATCAAAAAACAGCTGGAAAAAGCGAAAGGTGGTTGGGTCGATAAACTTCCACTAGCACTATGGGCATATAGAACTACGCATAAAACTGCGACGGGGCACACTCCATTTTCATTGGCATATGGATCAGAGGCAATGATTCCGGTAGAAATAGAGGTCCCTTCACATAGAAGAATCCATTTCAATCAAGCCGAAAATGAAAAGCTGCAGCTTGAAGCCCTTGACTTCCTTCATGAGAAATGAGAAGAGGCTGAACTCAAAACTGCAGCTCACCAGCAAAGAATAGCTAGACACTTCAATTCCAAAGTTCGCCGGCGCAGCTTTGAAGTGGGGGATCTAATCTTAAAAAGAATTATGACACCTACAGGCGTGCTTGGACCAAACTGGGAAGGGCCGAATGTTATAGGCCAAAAACTTCTTGATGGAACATTCAAACTTGTAACTGTCGAAGGAGACCCAATTCCAAGAGCTTGGAACAGCAATCATTTGCGCCCATATTTTACTTAAAGGCTTTAATGAAATATTGTAAAAGAATGATGAATGTATAATTCTTGTAATGAAAGCCGTTGTAAAGTCAGTGCAAGTGAATAATAAGAGCTATAAAGTGGATGTAGGCCCAGTTCTTGGCCGAACCACTATAAATCTTGTGTTCTTTACTGTTATAAACTGCTTTGTTTTATTTTGACATATAAAATACGTTAATTGTGTTGCTAAAATGTCAATATAATAATGCAGGCCATAAAAACAAAGCTTACCCATCGCAAGACCAAGCGATCTCCGACATCACCCAGCAAGCAAACGCTAAACCATCCAAAATTTTCATACTCAAAGCCTACAAAAGAAGTGCATCGAACAAAAGTTAGCGATGTGGCTGGAAGTGGACCATTTCTAACTAACTGCGAATGTTTGTACAAATGGGCATCCAGTTAAATAGTCTGTGTCTACCACCACTAACTCGCTTAACTATGAAGTATATTTCTTTGGATAAGGGAAATTGCTGGCAACTAGAAGGGAAGGGTATTTGAAAAAGATAACGGGGATCGCCGATATGAATAAATGGCAAAGAGTCATGGGCGGGCAAACATCAAACAGCAAAAGATCTCTTTGAAGGCACAAGCCCTCTTTGGAGGCACAACTCTTCGGAGGATAAAGACCTCAAACGGGGCATGCCAGAAGACTTTCTCAACATGGTATGGAATGATCGAAAGCACCTTCCCAACAGGAAGGCAAAGCGCTTGTTCACTAGTTGAGACAGTTTGCGTAGACAAGCGTCCAAATAACTTGCGTCCGCCCCGTGAGTCCATGAGACAACGGGAGGCACCTTCCCAAGTGGAAGGCAAGGCGCTCGTTCACTAGTTGAGACAATCTACGTAAACAAACGTCCAAGTAACTTGCGCTCGCCCCGTGAATCCAACCAACCATGAGGTAGAAACTTCCGGGCATCCTCGGAGGCACACATCTCACCAGGATCTGAAATAAAACTTCACAAGTGCTGAGATGTGAAAAGCCCTCTTCGGAGGCCCATTTCACCATAGTTGAAATGCCAAAAGACCTCGAGCGGGCCTCGCCAGAAAAAAAGAGTTCTTTCTCGACATAAAGTTGCGGACTGATCGGTGGCACAGGACACTTGTGTCCGCCCCGTGAATCCATCCAACTAAGAGAAAGAAACTCCAAACTTTCAGGTAAAAGCCCTACTCAGAGGCACACATTTCACCGTGATCTGAAATAAAACTTCACACGAGTCGAAATGTGAAAAGCCCTCTTCGAAGGCCCGCTTCCCAGCGAACAGGGAAAAGATAAAAGCCTCTCCCAAGAGGCAGAAACCAAAAGCCCTCTTCCCAGAGGCACAATCAAACAAAAAGCCCTCTTCCCAGGGGCACAATCAAACCAAAAGCCCTCTTACCAGAGGCACAAGCAAGTCAAAGCCCAATTTACCGCGAAAGAAAATTCACTCAAAATAAAAGTGATTTTCCCCAAAAAGCGAAGTGTAAAAACTTCACAACAAAAAAGAAAAGAGAAAAAACTCCTCCAAAATGAGGCACATCCTATTAAGTACGAAATTTTTTTCCTTAAAATGGAAATATTATCCTGTAAAGTACAGATGCAAGCCTCTTTCAAATGGAAAAGTTGTTCTCTAAAGAAAGAGTATAAGTCTTCTTGAAATAGAGGAATTGTTCTCTAAAAAACTTTGCCAATATGAAAGAAATTGCAATAAACCATGGTATGGGGGCAATACAATATAGTTATCGCAAAAATAAAAACAATGCTCAGGCAACATACCATAGGTTTACCGCAGCTTCACATAAAGAAGAAAAAGAAACTTACATGAAAATGGAAAATAAATGTGTTCTCAAATACAGACAAAAATTTGTATAAGTAAAAGAACCATTTTATTCCATACTATGAGAATTTTATACATGTGCAGGTTTCAAAGTAAAAGAAGGCGAGGACTGGTACCCGCACAATCTCCAGTCAACACAAACTTATATACAAGAAAAAAGCAAAGAGCGAGATAAAAAGCATAGGACCAAAATCCATCATTTCTTCTTCCCTCCACCTTTTGAACCTGCACCTGGCCGGATAACCAACTTCTTGCGCCGGCTTGAAAGTGTAGGGGAAGAAGGAGAAAGGGGAACAATTGGACTTGCTTCTGCTTTTTCCTCGCCGGCTAAAACTTTCTTCTTCTTTGAGACTCCTCTTTTCCCCCTTTTCTTAGAAGAAGACCCGCTTCCTGGAGTAAAAAGTGTGTCTAACGGCGTATCGTCAGAACCAGTTGGTTCCGGAGTCTTTTCGCCCTCTTCTGTTTCTTCTCCCCTATGTTCTTGTGAAGCAATGGGATCGTCCAAGTCTTGGAGAGCTTCTATTTGCTCCTCTTGTGACCCCGGTTGAGAGGCAGGAGGAGGAGTGACCTGAAGAGACGGGGGAGGAATAACTAGAGGAGGGGAAGTCTGAACAATGTTCGGTACTTTCTCTACAGAAGAAAAGAAGTTAAAGTCAGTATCTCTCAAAAAGAGAGGAGTTAGTGGCATGTCGAGATTTAAAAAATAATCAAGAAGTTCATCAAACTCATGTGAAGCGAACGAGCAGTCCACTTGAGCAAGATCAACAGTAAGGTTACCTGGCGAAGCAGGCTTTACTATGTCAACTCCAAAGCCCCGCGCGTCACCACTCTCTTGACTATCATCTCCATTATGAGCAGTTGCACCTTTAGTGATGGCTTTAGTAGGAGGCAGAGAATGGGAACCGGAGCCAATAATGTCGATATCGGCTGAAGTTGAAGGTTGAACTGGGTCGGTTAAAGTTGCCTTTCCTACATGTTCTCCTTCGGTCATTCCAGCTCTCTCTTCGGCCAGTTGCTCCTTTCCTCTGGCAAGAGCGGCGCGGGCATCGTCATCAAGATAATTTGCCTCTAAATCCGCCTCAGTATAGCCAGCACTGCCAAACATGTCAAGTATGGCCTCCCACACTTCGGCCAGAGTTATTTCATATTGGGGCCTAGAAAGGAGAGACTACTACACCCCAGGACGCTATGCAAGTAGAAGTCAAACAATGTTGAGCTGATATTGGCCTTCGTTGCTTCGTGAGACTCTTCAGCTGCGATTTTACCAGCAACAGCCTCATCACGCTCTCTTTCAGCTTTAGAGAGTCGAAGTTTTAGCATTTCGATCTCCACGTCCTTGGAGCTAGTCTTCTTTCGCAACTCTGCGATGTCAGCAATATGGCCCTCATAAATTCTTTTTTGCACATCAAGCCTATCTTCGGCATCTCTTTGAGAGGCATGAGCATCTCGCACTTGTTGCTGAAGCACTTGCTCCCTTTGCGAATAGGAAGTGGAGGAAGTGGCAAGCTCTTCTTTGAGTTTTTCAACTTCCGCTTCGAGCTTTTCATTATAAGTAGCAATGCTTCTCATTTCCGCATCATGTTGCTCAAGGATCTTCTGCCATTCAGATTTGTCGTTCTCCATTGTTAACATGGCTTCAAGATTCGCACGATTTACCCTTTGGAGCTCATCGACAAGCTTTTGCCAACCTGACATTCTTTCGATATCAAGTTTGACAGCATCAAGGTTGCGCAGCATAGCCGGCTTATCGATCGGGACCAGGTCAAGATCAAAGCGCACTCCTTTCAGGCACCAGTTGGGGAATCGGCTCTGAAGAGTAGTTGGGCCCGGACCAACTCGATATGGGGGCCTTCCAATGATTGTTTGAATATCAGTACGTGCCAGGGCAGGAGATTGAGACAGTACAGGAGCAGCAGGTTGTTCAGTAGTCTCGGATGCTGGTTTTTCGCCGTGTTTGACTCTTTTACTCACATCTTCGGCAATCTGACTTTTCCCTTTGTCGTCACGGGACTTCCGTTTATGAGAATAATCTTCCCTCTGGGAAGAATCGTGTCGCTCATCTCGTCTTTCATGGCGTTCTTCGTAGGCACGCTTTTCACGAGCTTTTCGAGCAACCCTCTCCTCATCAGTTTCCCTATGAGGGGGAAGATAGCGCCTGTAATCATATTGACCGCGCCTTCCATACTGCTTAAAGTCATCATAATACGAGCCACTTCGCCCCATTGAAGAACCTGAAATTGAAAAAGAAGCATAACTTGAGAATCTTCAAATTGCAAGGAGTTAAGTGCATATTAGTGCCAATAAATCCTAAGTGTGTGTGGTGTGTGCAAACTACATGCGTCGAACTACGAACCGCTCCTCAGTTGGGGGGTAGTGATAGATTTTACAGCCAATGTCGATTGTTGAGCTGGAGGAGTCTGTTGAAGAGCAGATGTCGCTTCAACCACTGGAGATACAATTTTAGCAGCGGAAAGATCATCTTTAAAGAGTTCTTGAGACGTAACTATAAAGTCGCTCAACCCTTCGAAAGTGTCATTACCACTGTGTTCAACAGGGCTCTTCACCTCAACCCCTTTATCAGTAGTCTTCCCGGTTTGTTGAAGATCTTCTTCTTCTTCGATAACCGGGGCAAGGGCAAGTTTACAAGATGGTCCCGCAATGTCAGTTGGAGTAGAACATTTTACCAACGAAGCCTCAGTTGTAAGTTCCTTCGGTACGGGTTTGTCAGTAGAAACTGGGGCATCTAATACCTTAGCTGGGGAATTAGGGTGTGATGTCCCAGAAATTTAGGCAATAATTATTTAATAATTTCATTGATAATTATTTTAAAATATGAAAATATTGATTTAATAAATTAATTCAAACTGGAATTATCTTTTGAAAATTTATAATAGTGATAGTTAATTTGAAATCTTATTGTTTTCAATGTTAAAAGTATTTTATTTATAATGTATAAATGTTTATACATTGTAAATAGAGGATTTGGTTTTAATTTTAATTTATGTTAAATAAAGGATATTTCCTAATTATTATATATAAATGTATAAATTGTAAATTGATTTAAATTAGTATTGTAAACTTTTCAAAGGGTTGTTTTAAAAATCTTTCTTATATTTTTATAGAAAGGTAAGTAAGAATTTGTTTTGTTTAAATTTTATTTTATAATAAAAGTTTGTTTTGTTTTATTTTAAAATTGCTTTTCTTTGAAATAAGATTTAAATCACTCTTGTTAAAGTATAACAGTTAGTTTGAAACCTTTTGAAATAAAATGAATTCAACGCTTCTTTTCTTCTTAAAATATTTTCTTTTGAAATTTAGTTTTAAAAGAATATTATTTTGAAAAATAATTAAACAAACATCAAAATGTAAGTATATAGTTTTATAAAGAAACTTATATATATTTATTTAAAGGCTAATGTTAATAAATCATTTGTAACTTGCTAAAAACAAATTAGAAATGGTTTAGATAAACTTAAATACATTTATAATTTGGAATTCTCTTTTAAATTTTGAAATATACATGTGTTAGTCATTTAACTAATAAAATAGACACTTGTAAAATTATCTACACCTAAACATAACAAGTGGCATTTGTTTTCAAAACTTTTTATTTTATTTTGATAAGAGAATATAACAAATATTTTTCTTTGTTCAACCCATTTTTCTCATTTGAAATCTGAGAATCAAATTTCAGTAAATCTAAAACCAATCTTCAAACCTGCAAATAAATTTCTCAAAACAAATGCATGTTTTAGAATCTGCAAACAACAACTTCATATCTGTAATTTAAAATCTGCAAATTGAAGAACAACTTCAAATCTGAGCTATTAGAATGGGTCTACATGCAATCTTCATCAATAAGTAATAGCATCAAGAAACTCAGCAATCAAAATACAAGTAAAGCAACTTCAATTTCAAATTTTCACCCAAATTTCAAAATGCAGTTTCAAGTCAGGCTCCTGGAAATTGAATCTGCAGCTAAATTGTTCTCTGCATTCTTCAAATTTAAGGTGAGTAAGCTTCTAATTTTAAAAACAGTTCTTATTTTTTTCTATAATCAAAGCTAAACAAGTTTTCCAGGAAAACACAAGTTCTAATTCAAACTTGTTTTAAAAAAAAAATCAAAACTGTTGTTGGAAAAGGGAAGAAAATGGCTCTGACTTTTAGTGAGTAACCTCACTATCATATTTAAACACAAATTATTTTTAAAAACATAAGTAACAAATATATGTGTTGCAGTGAATATTGTTTGATGATTGCCTTGCTTTATGCACACTTGTGAGCCTGTGTGTTTTCAGTTGATTTAATCATCTCTGTGGTTTGTTATGCCTCTGTACTGAATACTGTGGGCATGAATCAATTCAAATTTTGATTCATATACAAAATGTTATAGTAAATTAATGGAGTATATTGGAAATATTTTATGCATGTTATTTTATTTTGAATAAATGAATGATTATTAACCTAAGAACATATGTGATTCATTGTTTATATCATTGCTTCTCTGTTCATTATTACAGAGTGTAGTGACAATAAAAAAAAAAGATTCAAAATCTTTTTATCTAACCTTTGTTAGGACCTGAATTTAAAACAAAATAGTTTGTTAAATCATAACCTAAGTACCAAAAATAGATTCCTGTATTTTAAAGTTTCGAACTATGTTAGGATATGTATAATACAATAATGATGTTAAAATCTTGCTAAATCAAATCTCTTAATATATTGATTCAGGGTTATAACTTGAACCTATTCAGGAAATTATGATTTTAAAAAACTAAAATCACATTTTTAAATAATGCTTTGGGGTGGCATTTGGGTTTATCTGGGATTTGAGTTTGAGGCAATCTCTATCAATCAAGAGGTTGAGGAGGCTCAGGGTTTCTGTTGAGGGTGTATGGAGTTGCGAAGCATTCGGGAAAAATGCCTGAGGTGGTTCACGATGGTCGAGGCGATGATTAGAAGGGAGGAGATGATATTGGGTTTTCCAGGTTTTGATAGGATTTGGGGTTGTGTTTCAGGTTGTTTGATCAACCTGAAAATTTGGAAGTTTGAGTTGCAGTGGATGTAGGGGATGATAAGTGACTTGTAGGAGTGGGTTAGCATGGCTGTAGTTCGCCGAGGCGACGGTGCAGGTGCACCATTTATGTTTGGAGTCTGGTGGTCATTTAGATGTGCAGGGTTTTTTGTTTTTTTTTACTCGAGTAGAACTCGGGTGTTTTTGCTTTTGACTCGGAGCAACTAGCTTAAGAACTCGAAGTAAAATCATAGGTTTCTCGGGTATATGACTTACAGGTTTTAAACTTAAGAGATTTTGCAGTTTTAAAATTTTGAATGAATTCATTTTTTTTAGTTAGAATCTGATTCAAATGGAAGTTGAATCTACATTCAAATGAATTTTGAAATTCAAAGCTTTTAAAAGTAAAATCTTAAATTTGAACAAGATTTAAAATTCTGTTTTAAATCAAGAGTTTAAAACAGTTTGCAGGTTTTAATCCAGAAAGAGTTTGTAGTTTTTAGATTCTTGAATGAAATTCATATTTTTAAGTTACAACTTGATTCAAGTACATGTTGGATCTGAATTCAAATAAAGGTTGAAATCCAAAGTTTTTTTTTTAAAAAAAAAGAGGGGTTGCAGGGTATGGTTACAGGTTTAAAAATCCTGAAGTTTTGCAGTTTTTAATTTAAATGAAATTCAAATTCTAGTGCAGGGTTTGAATCAAGTATAAGTTGAAAACTGAATTCAAATAAAGTTTGAAACCCAAAAGTTTTAAAAATGAAACTTTTAAATTTAAACAAGTTTAAATTCAGTTTTAAGTTAAGTTTAAAAACAGTTTCAGATTTTAAACCTGAAAGTTATTTTGCAGTTTTAAAATGGTGAATGAAATTCAATTTAATGCAGGAATTGATTCACGTGTAACTTGAATCTGAATTCAAATGTAATTTTGAATTCAAAGTTTTTTGAAAAATGAAAATCTTAAAATTTAAACAGATTTAAATATGGGTCTAAGTCAAGATTTAAACAGTTTCAGGTTTATTCTTTAAAACCCAGATTTCTATTCAAACTGTTTTGTAAATTTTTAAATTTTGAAACAGATTTAAATGGTTTAAGGAAGATTTAAATTTGTTTTTGAAATTAAGTTAAACTGTTTCAAGTTTTCTTTGAAAACCAATTTTAAATTTCAAAACAGTTTATAAATTTAAAAATGATGAACATATTCAAATGTTTAAAGATAGATTTGAAAATGAAAAATTGATTTCAAGTGAGTTTTAAAACTTGAAAGAATTTATTTCCTTTAGTACTTGAATTAAAGTATGAAGAGTTTAATTTAAATTTTGAAATTGAAATAATCAATTTAAATCTTTCTTTATATTTAGGTAATGAATGTTCTTTAACCTTCATTTTGTTGTAAGGTTTATAATTATTTTAATTTGAATTAATGTTTAATGATTAAACATTTTAAATATTAAATTTTTAAATGGAATTTGAATTTAAATTAGAAATGTATTGTTTTAATACATTTTGAATATAAATGAGTTATTTGATTAGTAATTAGATTATTTTGAAAATATTTAAAATAATTAAGGATTTTACTTAACTATTTGACTTTTAAATAATGGTTTAGATTAATTTTAATTGGAAATGATTTATTTATAATTAATCTAATTTAAATTTTCTTAAGTATATAATTATTGAAATGTTGATAATTAATAAATGGTAATTAATTAATGTAATTAATTTTGATAATTAACTATATTAATTAATTGAATATAATTAATTGTAGTTTGTTAAGTATAATTAATTGTTAAAGTAATTAAGGAATTAATTACTTATTGTAATTAATTTTAATATTGTGATTTATTTAAGTTAATTAATTTAGTTTAATTAATTTTAATAAATCATTTGATGATTTTAAGAATGTAATTACTTAATGTAATTAATTTTAATTAAGTAATTTATTTAAATATTAAAGACCATTAATTAATATTAATGATGTAATTAAGGATTGTTTAATTAAGTAATAATTAATTAAGAGATTAATTGTAATTAATTAAGGGTAAATATAATTGGTTATAATTAATTAATAAATGAGTAATTAAAAGTTAATTACTTATGATTAAGGTTAATTAATTAAAGACTAATTACTTATTGTAATTAGTGAATGATTAATCAAGGATGTTTAATCAAGTTAAATACTTAGTGGGTAATTAATTAACTGGGTTAATTAATGGATATTAAGCAGGATTTAAATGAATAATTAATTTATTTTATTTTAAATTAATTAGAGATGGTTGTAATTAATTTAATTCATTTTAAATTAATTATAATTGTTGATTAGTAAATCATTGCTTATGGATGTTATTGATTGAATGGTTGTGATCTCAGTAATGAGATGAGTTGTATTTGTAGGATATGAATGCTTGGTTTAAGTATGATGGTTTGTGATGGATTATTTGGTTGTGATGATTATCTGTTTAAGGATGATACAGATTATCTGTTTATTATACGAATGTGATTATCTATTGTGAGATATAGTTTATCTATCTATGTGAATTAGATAATATTGAAATAAGTTAATTGTTTAAAACCCTTAAGTACAACTTGGACATTAAGATGGCGTTTGGTTTCGATGAGATCGGGATCGGGTTTCCATAACTGGATATCCGAAAACCACATCGATTCCAAATAAATGTTAGGTCGTTAATCCAAGTGGAGCAAGTGAAGACTCGAGGTGTAAGGGCTATACGTCAGTATAACTCTGTGGGTGATTCCGTAATGAGTTTGGTGGAATAGTACTTATAGATTCGAGATGGTGATATAGAGTGCAAGGGTTATCGTCGTTAACTCTGAGGGTGATTCCAATACGAGTGTAACGAGATAATGCCTTCGGTTTCGTTCGAACCCGTAACGAACTTGTATGATTGAATGCTTTCAGAACATCGTCAGGTGGACGATGAGCATTCTAAGATTGATATGTCCTATAAAGGTAATCGTAGCCTCAAGCCTCATCAATCGAGAATGGCTAAAACAGGGGAGGTGCAGCAAGGCTTCGTGGGTAGCACCCACTGGAGAGCAAGATTGATCCCTGTCTAGAGGTCCCTTTTTATTCGGCTTAGTGGGCAGTTGTCAGTGTACACCAACTGTGGGGTTGTCTTGTTCGGAACTGTTCAGTAAGGAACGGGTCTGACTTTGTGTTGCAGGGGAGTGGGAGTACTCCTCGGTACGTTGATCTAGGCCATGTACTGTGACGGGCGGTACCCCAGTAGCCCTGCCATTGATGGAATCCATAATCCAATAAGTGCATGTACGGTTTTGATTGTGCCCAACTATGTTGGAACGTGAGATGTAAGCATTCCATCTATTTCTGTATTTTATTTTGAAAACCCTAGACACTATTATAATATCACTGGATTTCCTATCAAATGTTTTGGTTAGCGTAAGGTAAAAACTTTTCCATGTTTATGTGTGGGAAGTCTTACGTGATACCTTTTGTTTTCAAAGGATTTTCTAAAGTTAAGCAACTTTTATCCCCGTTTACTCACACCAGACCTCTGTCTGACCTGAGTGTTTATTTTCTGTTTTATTAAACTCTTGGGTACTCATATTACGTATGAGTAGTCAAGTGTTTCAGGATTGCTTTGATCGAGTTCTGGAGGAGATAATGGAGCAGGAGGCATCAGCGTGTAGATATATTTAGTGTTCCGCTGTGTTTGAGTTGATTCTGTTCTCTCTGATGTACTTGAATTGTAATTGCTAGACAGATGTTTATAACTGTCTAGTTTGTGTTGTATTAGCTGTTTAACTCTGATGTATATGATACTATGTAAAGTTTTATGTGATATATTATAATTTATTCGATTCCGCTGTGAGATTCTGATGTTGTCTGTTCTTTCTTTCCTTTCTTTTCTCTTTTCTATCCCTTTTCTTTCTTCTTAGCGATGCGACTTCGTGGAGACTGGAAGTTGGGTCGTTACACAGGGACTTCGTGAGGTTGTGTAGAGCGGGAAGAATGTAGAAGTCCAAACTGATGTAGAAACTCATCCTTCAACAGAAATTTTATACTCCTTTCCTCAGCAGCCACGGCGTTCAGTCTTTCAAAAATTTGCGTGTGGCCTGGATCTCTAGAGGGGGGAGGAAGTGCTGAAAAAAGGAAAGAGTTAAGTTAGCACTTAACAACTCAGATCTCGAAAAGCTTAGGAATGAAAAAAATAGAAGCAGGTAATCTTACTTCCTACTCTCCAGATAGCATAAAACCCTGGAGGGCAGCGAACAAAGAAAAACTGATTCAAGAAGCCGTGTGCGCTTTCGGAATGATCTGTAATGAGTTTGCGATTCCTAGCGCTTCTTACAACAGTAATGGAGGGGTGATCTTTAGTTTTAGTAAATTAACATAAGTAACGAATTTCCTCGAGACGTGGCAGTTGATCCAGAGTTCTCCTGAATAAAACACACAACCCCATTAAGATGGCGTAGCCATTGGGGTGCAATTGGAACGGAGAGATGGTCAATCGAAGTAGGAGTTGTTGAAGAAAGTCATTGAAAGGAGGAATTGCTCCACTTAGACACATATGGCGATTGACTGCGACAAAACCATGAGGTGGACTGTCGGCAGTATCATTCGACCCGGGAAGTAAAGCATCACTCTTAGCAAGGCCAAATTGAATGCGCAGCTGGTTAAATGCTCTCTGGGTTAAAGTAGTCGGAGTTCTTTCTGGAGGATTCACTACGGGAATAGCTGTCTGAAAGATCTCTCCAGCTTGAGCTACCACTTCTTCTTGATGTGATGCCATTTAAACAACTGGATATTCAAACATGAAGGTGCACGTTTCCTAAATGTGTGAAGTGCTGTGTAAAGCTAACAAAGCAACAAGCAAATATAATTGAAATTAAACATGTGTCAATTGCAATATTTCAAGACTTGTCGCTTTAAGTCCAAATACAAGTGCAATATTAATGCAAACAAATAGACTTTAGTTTATTAACATTGTTTTAATGCTTCACTTGAGTTTGTTGATTCACAGCATTTCATACAATTTCTTTAAGTTAGTTATCCATTATCGACTAATCTGTCATTTGATGTGGGCAATCATTGGCAGTATATTCGCCCTAGTTTTCTACAAATGTTGTATTTAACAGGTTATTAGCATCAAATTTGGTATAAATTGTTAAGAAAGCATAGCAAAGTCATGCAGGTTATTTCGGCAGTTCAAAGTTCGAATTGGAAGTACAACCAAGTTCTATCAACATCTCGAAGTTTTCAAGTTTTGTTCAAGCCATTTAGTCACAGTCCAGAAGTTCTCTAAGTCCTAAGTTGTTCATGACTTAGCAGGATGGGTTGAAGTTGGTCTAGGCTGAAGGAAGCAATTCGGCGGTGAAAAATTGTCCAAGTGCTGAGTCGTCCACGACCTAAAGGTTAAGTCGTCAACGACCTAAAGGTTAAGTCGTCAACGACCTAAAGTTTAAGTTGTCCACGAACTAAAGTTTAAGTCTTTCACGACCCAAAGGGAATGTCGCGTTAAGGACGCAGAGGCTAAGTCGCTCATACGACCTAGAGGTTAAGTCGCAAAAATTGTCAGATCGGCCAAATCTGCTAAGTCGCGGGGATCTTTAAGTCGCTTGGGTTCCTTAGGTCGTTTCTGGATGATGGAGCGATCCAAGGCTTTCTCCCGTTGGAACCAATAAGCCCTACTACTCACCAATTACACGTTGCCACGTGTTTATCTACCATTGTGTCGTTTGAAGCACCATGTCTAAACCCAAAATCCACTAACCCGTTAACCAAGTGTTTCTTCGTCTCCTCAAAACATCTAAGATCCCATCACCTCCTCCAAATTTCCAGAAACTGTTGCTAACTACACGAATTCAAACACTTTCCAAATAACTCCATAAGATCCTAAGCCGATTCATTTTTTAAGGTAATTGCCAACAGTCGACGATGGTCAGAGGACGAATCGGGGTGTAATCTCACAGCATGGAAACAAAAACTGTATTGAAATGGTTATGGAAGGGTTGGTGGAAAACACAATGGAAAGATGATCGGAATTACCTAAACCTGATGTTGAAATAGCGGTCAAGGATGCAATGAGGAGGATTTTATGTTAACTTTTGAGCTCGGATGCAACAATGGCTGAATGGCGGCAGAATGATAAGCAATGAAGTAAAGAGGAAGAAGCGACTTAACGGCTTATATTAGAAGTAGAGGAGAAGATGGATGGATGCGCGAGTTAACAAGCTTCTTGAGTCGCCCACTGCTTAGGAACTAGATCGAAGCACACGACCTACGACCTAGGCATGTACTTCGAGGGGAAAATGTTAACTTCTATGTTCAGCGACTCAGTGACACAAAGGAATTGGCGACTTAACATATGAAGCGGGCTAAGCGACTTAACTTCTAAAGTAAAGCAGCGACTCAAAGGGTAAGCGACTTAAGAACTCAACGACTCAAAGGGATGGACGACTTAAGAACTTAACGACTTAAGAGGGTTGGATGACTTAAGAACTTAACGACTTACGAGGGTTGGACGACTTAAGGACTTAACGACTTAAGAGGAACAGCGACCTAGCATCTTCTGCAAGCTAAAATCAGGGTCCCACAGCCACTAAGTCGCTTGCGACTTAGGTCGGCCACGACCTAAGTTATAACCGGCTTATCCCTAAGTCGCCTAACTCCTTAGTTCGTTCGAGAAAGGATCAGGAGCCACCCTGTTCTACCATGACCTTAGGTCGCGTCCGACCTATCCCTAAGTCACCGCTGACCTATGACCTAACTTAGGTCGCTCATGACCTAACACTTGGAGAATAAATAGAGCCGCTTTCCCAAAGGCAGGGGGATCTACCAAATGACTATGTGCGAACCTGTTAAGCCGTGACACGTACCTTCTTAACTCGCGAGCGAGTTATGGTATACCCTAGGTCGCGCGCGACTTATAGCTCCATCCAAAACTCTCTATAAATACGGCATGAGCTCCAACATGAGGGGGACTTTTGAATCATTTTCTTCAAAGCATCGAGACTCTGCCATCTTCAAACCAAGCCTTACTCCAACACTTGAAACTCACAAGAAGCTTCAACCAACTTCAAATAAGATTCAACACATTCAACCATGAATTCGGAGAATTCTCTTGCATCGAAGTTTTTTCTAGCTACTTGTTCTTTTGAAGTGAATTGTAATTGAAGGAAACTGTAAAGGATTGTAATCATATTAGCAATAAAGAAGGATTGAAGTGGACGTAGGCTTGATCGTAAGCCGAACCACTATAAACTCCGTGTCTCTTACCGCTTTTTCAGTGAATTACTGCTTTTTCTGTTTCGTGTTAACGGGTGGTGCTTTCATTCAAATCTCTATTTGCATCGGGGTGTTAGCGTCTGACTTTTTATGTTAACACTTAATTTTTCAAATTTAATCACAACTTGGATTTTATGGAGATGTTCTTTTTCTACTTGGTATTAAAGCCCGAAGAAGGAACTCGTAATATTCGTGGAATTTAAAAGGTGACTTTGCCGTTATTCCACCCATAGTATTTTTTGATGCGGGGATTGATGTTGAGTAGAATTAGGCGATTTCTATAGATTCTGCTCACTTAATATTTACTAGTTTTTGGGGATCAACATCCTAGATAACATGGTTTTAACTCAATCGAAATAAAGAGTTTTAAATTGAAGAATCTTTATTAAGATTTAAATGAAATGATTTTGGAAACGTTTTCCTAAGTGTAAAATGAAATGATTTTGAATTATTCCAAGTTTAAAAAGATTTTAAGTAATCAATGGTCTTGATAAGAGGGGTTTGATAATTCTTTATATACTGAAAAGAATGTTTTAGAAATATATATCTCCAAGGGAGGTTTTTAATAAAAATAACTTAACCAGTTATAGTATTATTCTCTATTCACAAAACATCCTTTTATCGATGATTGGATTCGAAGGAATCGGGGTCGGATTTGGGGTAATCCCTATCCGAAAACCACTTCGAACTAATGTATGCATTCGAAAATTTGATAAAGAAAACGAAGGATGAAGACCAAGGATTTTTGGGAGTGAAAGGACTACTTGTTGATAATTCTGGTTAGCTCCGAAATACTAAAGTAGTGGTGGTCTTTTAATTTCTAAAATTCTTTTGGCTGCAAGGACATCCCGCTACTAATCCTAGGGACAATTCTCGACCGGATGTGGTAGGACAGTGCATTCGGTTTCATTTAATCCCAGAACGAACTTGTATGCATGGATTCCATTCTTGAGATTTACGTCCTTGACTTTTATAAACGTACATTTTTTTGGTGGCGGAGAAAGCAACTTCTCTTTGCTTAACACCCTTCTTTGAGACGTATAAGCTTGAAGATTGTATGTTTGTGGAAGTCAACAACTGATCGATAGAATGGCAGTGTGGCATTCAAAGAAAGATGATTGGCTATGTGAAAAGGTAATCGTTAGGGTATGACCATTAGGGTATGATCATCCCCTTTTAGATATTTTTCTTCCTGCTATGACGTTCGGGATGTAAATTATTATGGATGTATGATATGTGGATCCTCGGATAGGTCGGTGATGATCAGGGTGATGATATATTCGGTACTATCTAAAGAGAGGTAGGTTGGTCTTGTGTTGGTAGAGGTGTAGATTTTCTGTTGACCTCGGTACATTCCGCAAAAGATGTACTACCAAAAGGTAGCCCATTCGCCTTGTCATTTGTATGGAATCCACACTCCAATTAGTGCCTGCCAGTTTGTTTGTAGAACCTGCGTTTGTGGCTAGTATTGCTAGAATTTAATAATGTAACGATTTTGGGTAAGATTAGTAAATTTACTTACAAATGATTTCAAAGATACGTCATTAGAATAATATCAAGTACTTTGACGTATGAATGCTTTTGTTATCATAAGGTAAAAATCCGTTCCGTATTTATGTGCGGCGTAGTCTAATGAGATACCATTTGGTTTTCAAAATGCGTATTTTGAGTTCTCACACCAATCCCATGACTGACCGAAGTTTATTTTCCTTATCCTTAAACTCTAGGTTCCCTAATTTTTTCCATGCAGCCTAGTAGTCAGGTTTAGCTTACAAAAAGCTGGATGGAACTTGAAGCATGGAGTCAAAAGGTTTTACTAAAGATTCTTATCTGTTTCCACCATACTCTTGTGCCATAATATTTCACAAATTTGTAAGGACACGAATTGTCTATGTTTTACTCCGATAAATGTATTTTAAATTTCCACTGTAATGATTATGTGTTGAAATGACATATGTGAGATTCTGTTCTATCTTATTTTCTTTCTTACCCGTAAGAATCTGGTTCTCTGGCACTTGGACTTACGGCGCACAAATACCAAGGATGTATTAGTGTCGATTTCTGGGAGTCGAAGAAATGGGTCCTTACACTTCTCCACTCCTTAAGGTCCTAAAAAGAAAGTTTTGAAGAAAAAAAGTAAAGTTCATGTGTCACTTCAAAAGTTATGATAGTTTGGTTTGAATCCGTGTTGATTTTGGTGAGTAGCCCATTGAAAAACCAAGATTTAAACTTTATTATTTGTGAATAAGTATTAGTCAATTTCTTGTGTTTATGAGTGGTTGAAAGTAATGTTGTTTGGTTTCATTTTTGCTTGAAGCGGATTGTATATGTGATAATTTGTTAATGACTTCAAATATATTCGAAGTGCTTAAGTAATAATTTACAAGTAATAATCTTTCCTTGCTTTATGGATGTCATGTACATTTGTGTTTATGTTGGCTTATGTATATAAATGGTTGTATGTTGATTATATAGTTAACAACTTGAATTGGTTTATGTTTTGACATCGTGTTCCCGCGTTCTTTTAAAAAGACTAGTTTACTTTCTTGCTTTCTAAGAATGTTTTCAAAAGGTTTTCTAAACTTTATTTTTGTTCTAAATACCTTTATAAAAATTTATTAAAGTGATTTAAATATAGAAGGAAAGGATTTAAAAGCTATTTTGATTTAATTTTTTTTTAAAGTTATGGTCCATATAGCAATAGTCGCTATGGATGTAGTTTATAAATCGACAATATTTGCGTAAAATAAAACGAGTTTCTACTTTAGATATTTTCGAAAAGTATTTTAAAATATGTCATAAGTATTAAAATGGAAGTATAAATATTAAAATATTTTTAAAAGATTATTTAATTATTTAAATAAAGGTTCTAATTTTTAAATTGCTTTATTTTCAAAGGTCTGTTTTGTTTAGAAGCAATTTTCTTGAAAGGATGTTTTAAATACAAGGGATTTCTTTGTCGGTGCCATTATGTAGCCAAATAAATATGATAAGTAGTTCTAAAATGTTGACACGCTTTATGGAAAGTAAATCATCTTGTATCTAGCAATAAAAGCTGATGAGTTGACTTTCTCTATCTGAGAGATCTGGAAACGGATTTTCTAGGCGATGTATAGAGAAGTTGAAATGTCGGAAATGCGATAAGCACAAGAGAGTTAATTTTGATAAATGGGTCGTGATTGATTAAGTATATGAAAGATACTTCATTGTATACTTAACACCAAATTTCGAGGTACGGAAACCCATTTCTATCTCGAGAAGTAAGAATGTACGTTGAGGCAAAGATATTATTTCTAACTCATCCGACTTCATTGTTAATCAAGGGATAGTACTATTTGAAATCTAAAAGTGGTGGTAAGTATAGTTTGTCTTACTTTTCATTTACAAATCTGTAATTACCTCAGATAATGGATTTGTCCACTATCGATAACTTGACCAACTTTAAAGTTATTGATTGTTGGTTCAAAGAGACCGGGATTGGATAAGCATGAGTTATTTGAAAATCACTTCGAACCGACGTAAGTGTTCGAAGTAGAAACATCTTGAAGATGATGGAATCGAAGATTGAGACCTTCGTAGTGTAAGGGCTACTTGCTACTAATGCTGAGAGTAATTTCGAAAAGGAAGTAGTAGAAGTAGTGTCATTGGTTTGTTCATATCCTGAAAAACTTGCATGGATGAATGTTGGCATTGCATTGTTGCTTAGGGGGCAATGTTAGCATTCCAAGTGGGATTTGCTAAAGAAAAGATAATCGTTGCCTTAAGCCTCATAACCCGAAATGGCTAAAACAAAGGAAAGGCTTCAGGGCTATGTAGGTCGCACCAATTAGGGTATCGGTCATCACCCAATCGAGATCGATATTTTCAAATTATGTATGCTAGTAACCCAGGTGTGGTTATTGATCACAACTAGGACGGTGACATATTTGGTATTATTTAGTAAGGGGTAGGCCGGTCCTGATTTGTAGGGTGTCCATGTGAGGCCCTCGGTATATTTTTCTAGAGGTCTATTGTAGCAGGCGGTACCCTAGAAGCCTTGTTATTGTATGAAATCCATTTTTCAATAAGTGTCGTATGACTTAATTGTGTCCAAATATGTTGGAATGTGAGATGCAAGCATTTTAGCTATGTTATATATTTATTTTAAACCCTAGACATTATTATAATATCATCGGATTTTGTATTTGAAAGGCTTTGGTTATCGTTAGGTAAAATCCTATCGGTGCTTATGTGCGGTGTGGTATTACGAGATATCTTTATTTTTAAAAGAGTTTTAGAAGTATAAAAATTTAGTTGTTTAGAGTTTACTTACACCAGACCCATGTCTGACCTAGAGTTTTTTTTCTTTCCCTAAAACTCTTAGATACTCAAATTTGTATAAGTAGCCAAATAGTCCAAGTTCTTACATACACATTTTGGAGCAGGTGGCTTTGAGTTATCCAGATATTTTATTTCCGTTGTATATTTATAATTATGTATCAACTTGTGGGTGCAGGCAGTTATAATTGTCCTTAGCCGAAGTTAATGCTTGTGTAACTCTGATGTTTCATTTTAGGAATGATGCTATGTATTATCTCATGTTATATTATATATGATTTCCTTACATTATGAGATTATGTGTTTCTTTCTTCTCATCTTTTCATTTCTTTTACCCCAAACGGCCTGTTTTTCGGACATCTACATGATCGACACATGAATATCGTAGATGTATTAATACGAGTAAGAAAGTGGATCGTTATAACTGTGTTGCTAACATTTCAATTATCAGGTTCGGAATGAGTCGTTATACATTACATGTAGAAAGTTGAATCACAATGCACCATAAATTATCCTACGTATAGTTATCCATGTGTTTCACGATGCACCATGGGTTATGTAAACATAGAGAATGTAAGAACCCGTCTTTTCGGACAGTTTAAATCGACAATAAACCACGCATGTCTAACACAAAGTATTCAAAAGATGGATTATTAATGGGATTTTTCAAACGAAATAAGATTTCAAAGAACAAAATACAGAATCTCGTAGTGGAAGGATAAAGTATAATACAAAAAATAAATACATAAATATTTCATGAAGCTATTTTTTAACAAAATCATAATTTACATTTTTTAAAGGCAGAATAGACGATTGCTATAATAGTATTAGATACGGTTCTCGACTCCATCTTCATATTCAGAAATAAGTTTCTTCGCTACGGTCTGACCCCGAGCGTAAAGTAAAACAAAAACACTCGAGTCAGGACTAATATTCTTACGTAAGTAAGTCAACTCAAGTGAAATGTACAGAATCAATTAGTGAAATGCTTAGATTTAAATAAACATCATCTTTCACATTATAAATCGGTTTAGTTCAAGTACCGACTTTCATGTTCATTTCCAATCGATTCATTATTAAATTCAACTTCAGATTTCAATTTTACACTTAAAGCTATTAAGTTAAAATCAAACAACAAGTTTAAATCTAAAAATATAATTTAAACTTTCATTAAATCAATTAAATTTCAATTTCATAATTTCAAGTTCGAACATATATTTAAACTTACAATATTCCAACTTTATTTCTAAATCAATTTATTTAAACCCAAAGTGGTTTTATATCGGGTATATATCATTTCAACCCAAAGTAATTTTACTAACTATCAGAGAACTTGGAGTATGAGAACAATAATAATATAAATAACATAATATGTCAGTGACCAACATGCGTGCCTAATTAACGATTTAATATATAAACATGCATAACTAACATATCATATGTGTCATAGATCATAAACAGCATAACTGAATATTTCAAATTCTAACATGTCATACACTAATATAACATATAAATATATAAGATGATATATATACAAGGAACTTACAAGGTGATTTACAATAAAATAACATGGCATATCATTTTTCCCAAACATAATACATTATTTTCACAAATCATATGTGACATATTACATAACATGTTCAACATATGATTTTATTAACCTAACACTTTTTTTTCAACATGGCAAACGTGACAGATTTCAACATGGCATATATAAAAAGAATCCTAACATAACACATTTTCTAACATATCATATGTGCCATATTTAACATACATATGTGAAAATTAATCAAATCAACATAACATACTATTTGTGACATATAAAACAACATGTGCATGTGAATATTATAATACAAATTCAAGAGAACATAGCGACATATATCACATCTTCCTATTTAAAGCAAACCTTTCTCATAACATTTCAATCGATGTTTATTTACCTAACTATAAAAATGTTAATCATGAGTGATTGCTTACCTTTCGAGATTAGAGAGTTTTTGACAACACAAATAGATAGATCCAAGTTGAAATCCAAACACCATAAGCTAATCAATCCTATCCAAACCAACAATCCAAAAGCAAAGCAAATCACGACAACGAAAATCGAACAAAATGTGTTTTTTTTATAAAATAGAGGATGAGAGAAAGATGGTTGGAATTGGTGGTGGAGGGCGGCGACAAGGGGGAGAGGATGGAAGGGTTTTGAAGAGAGGAGGGATGGAGTTTGGGGATTTTTGATTTTGGAGTTTTGGAGTTCTGTAGATTTGAGGAAGAAAAAGAAGAGTACGCAATAAGTTTCTCAATGAGAAAAAATATATACGTACTTGTTTAATCAGATAGGAAACAGAAGGTCAATGGGGGAAAAAGGAAGGGTCCAAAGTCTCTTATGGTTCCTAGGGTCTTTTGGTTTACCAAGGAGCCCATTAGACCAAACAAACCCAATAAACTTAGCCAAAAAAAACAAATTTACACTGTAAATTTATGTCAATTTTTCACAGTAATTTATATTTTTAGAGCAACGAGAATTCGATTTTGACAAAACATAAAATGGTGAGGAGATCAGAATTTAGTCTAGAATTATATAAAAAGAATAAAATTTTAAATTTTAAATTTAAATTTTCAAATTAAATGTCAAACTTTGACTAAGTTTGACCAAAATTTAAAATTTCATAAAGAATTATTAAATTTGGTCAAATAAAACAGTCAACGTAACAAATTCAAAAAAAATTCAAATTTAATTTTTTATTTAAATTCAAAATACTGTCATTTTAAAGTTGTTAAAAGTTACGGGTCGTTACACTTTATTTTAGTTAAAATATGTAACATCGATTAATGCAATATTAGTTTGTTTTCCCCTTATCATTTTGAAAAGGTTAAATGCCAATCAATTCAATATATATTTCAAATTAAATGGTGGTTATGAATTTTCAATTTACTATTACTGACATATTTGTAACTTTTATTATCGTTATTAAACAGTTGTAACGTTCATTGCATTAACAAAAGACATCCATCAATTACCAATTAATTGTTTGACCTCATTCCATTATTTGAAATCAACTTAGTGTGTTACCAATAAAATCACGCATTTTATTTTCCTTAAATAAATATGCATTTTGTCGTCGCTTACAATTTCCTTTATTATCCAATTCATGCCTTTAACTACGCATCCAATTCTCATCCAATTACATTCCAACTTATGTCATCATCCTTATTATTCAATCAACAATACCCTATGAATTATATTAACATAAGTTTACATTGTATTACATTCATTATTTTACCGTTAACATCTTTTTCCATATTAACTACAATAATTAATTACAAAAAATTTCATTGATTTCCAAATTAATTCTAAACATGTTAAATAATGAGATGATAAACGAGCAATTTTACTTTTTAGTAACTTTATCACATTTATAAATTTATTGTTTACAAACAAAGATTATAACTACATAACACATCACTGATTTCATATTCTATATTAACCGATTTCAATCAATTACCTACAAACTCACCATTACATACATCATTTAGTTTATTTCATTATTTACAATTATAACCAAATTAACCTAAAATTTATTTCAATTGATTGAAATTACATTAAATAGTTATCAGTAGCATTCAAACAACATTATCAAATCATATTCTAATTATTTCCTCAATAATAAATTATAAATTTTAATTTCTCACAATATTAAATTTCAAAATATTATTTAATTTAATAATTTTAATTATCAAAATTTATGGGTCGTTACACTCTCCCCCACTCAAATCTTTTCATCCCCGAAAAGGATTAAGAAGGGATAAAGAAACTATTTTTTTCTTCAGAATAATCAATTTATAAACACTTTAAACTTACATAATTAAGTATTTTAGATAAAATATATCAACTTATAAAAAATTAAATCTTTTATATTCAAGTTTAATAAAAGTTTGAAAATATTTTTATCTTCACAAAAAATTTCTAAGTCCTAAATTTACGAAAAATTTCGGCTAAGTCTTCTCTGTACGAATAGGACTAGAAAAATAATAATATCAATATATATACACATCATATCTCAAAAATAAAATATCCAAACCATGGGAAAAGTAATTAAAATATAGTTGCAAAACTGTAATATGAAAATGTACCTATTTGTTGGACAAACAATTTAATTTATGAAACCAAATGCAGTAGTTATTGCTTCCATAAACCTATATCTCACTTATATAATTCAAAAGAGTTAAAATTATGCACATATTATGTATTAGTTGTTTCAATTAACAGTGCAAGCAACATAAAATATATATAGTAATGATATGCAAACAAAAGAAGTTCTACCATTATATGCAACAAAGGAAACTATCAAACATCCATAGCAACCAAACTCATGGTTTGCTCAGGTTCAGACACTTTTCATCGTCCAAGACCGCTAAATAAACTACCAAGTGTACCTTACGCTCAACAGCCTTTGGTAATTTCTTAAGAGATTATTCATACAACCTTAAACAATTTAATGTATCGTTCCCCAAACATCCCATAATCCAAACACATAAGATTTTAAATATTATTTAAGATTATTCGACTAGTTTTTCTTCTTCATCGGTTACTTTTCATTCATTTATTTATATAAGGATCAGTCACTTACATAATTTGTTTTCCATTAAAGAATCAAGTAATTAATGAATCATTTCATAAAATATTACTTAATTAAGCTTCTGCTGTCGTACTTAAGTTTATAGCTTAATTCGGTTATAGAATAAAAATTTAAGTTTTTGATATTTGCCCTTGAAGAGACAAGAAATATTTCAGTATATTTAAAAAAATTCAGTTAAAACATTTAACCCCATTCACTTAGTAAAAATATAAGATATATTTAGAACATCCTCATAGCCTGATGCAAGGATTTTCCAAAAATTTAAAACAATGTTAGAAATTTATATCAAAACATTATAATAAGCTTTAAAAATAAAGTTCCGTAAATCTGATAATTTATTTGAATCATTATTTTAAAATAAGTATAAACTCAAGATTATTAAACTGAAACTAATAGTATACTCAAATCTTATATTAAATTTCCAAATCAAAATATAAAATTTCATAGCTTCATAATTAATTTTACACATTTGTTTTAAAATGAATGAGAAAACATTTATTCTGGTTTAATACAAGATTCAAATGGTAGATAAACCTTTAATTTACTATTAGTACATTCGAAATTAAGGAAATATTTCAAACCATACTTTCAAAAATAGCGATTCCAATTTATTGGTCAAGTATATTACTATAAATAAAACTTCGCAAATCAATTTTTCATTTATATAATATTTTTAAATTATACATTCAAAGAAACTTATACAAATTTTACTTGAAATATTCATTTGAAAACTTCATTTTCAAATCAATCATCTTTAATACTTTATGGAAAAATTTCATCTGTAAAATTTCTTGCTCCATTTATAAATACCAGCTAAATTTTTTTTAATAACATCTTTATAAATATATGTAAGCTATGTGAAAACAATTATTTACATCATTACTTTTATTTAAAAAGAAGTTATTGAAAACCTTAAATCCATTAGTTATAAATTTTATTAGTTTCAAATCTCAAAATACTTTTAAACATCGTTAATAAATCAATAATCGTTTACTTTAAATATGTTCTATTTGATTAATAACTTCTTACAATATTACCTAATAATTTACCACTAAACCATATTGTACATAAATAAACAATATTAAACATTTTAAAGTACTTAGAAATGGAAAAAATGACCAAAATATCTTTTATATAATACTTTATCAAAATACTTTTGTAACTCGATGTTTTAACAGGTTTATCCTCGATCTTGCAGACTCTGGTCGCACGTTGATCAGGCGTAAGACTAGAAATCTCCAAGTACTTAGTAGACCGTTTCAACACCCAGTTAAAATAATTAAAAACTGGTATGAGAAGTACTACTCAAAATCTAATGTCAAATGATGATGTTACGATAGCAGTGGCCCGCTGCTGATCCAGTGTTCATGCAATGGACACAAAACTTTCTAGAAGATCCACCTTTCGAATTCCGAAAAAATATCATAGTCATTTCATAAACAATGGACCATCAATCCCTGCTGCAGTAGTAACTACTGATTCAATGATTTACACGATGGGTGCGCTTCCTTCCTGGAAGATTTATAAACAATAGACCCTAGGATCGAAAGCGCCTCCATTGGTTAAACTAAAGAACCATCTACCATGGCCAAAAAATCGAGGAACTCATGAATTTAAGTCCGGACAACCATATCGATTCGAATCCATTTCTGAATTCACCCAAGTATATTAGGGTTTATTGGACGAATCCATTCCTGGATTCCCTAAGTCCATCTGGGTTGAAGCATATCACACTATACTTCTTCATGGAAGGTACTTCCACATTCCTTTTACTTCAAACTAATAACATACCATATATAGTACCATTAAAAAAATCATAACTTCAAATATCACATTTATATAAATTCCATTATATATAAGATTTTATTTTCAGATATAGTACTTTCCAAAGTCAATAGTCTCGAATATATCAAATCATTTCTATATAAATTCCATTGTATATAAGATTTATCTCTTCGGATCGAATACGCTCCAAAATCAATAGTCTTCCAAATCACCATATACTTATATAAAGTCCATCTTATATAGGAATCAAACTTTTCCCAAAATCAATTTTGCTGTATGAAGAGCCATATAGGATTGAACATCTTTGCTTTATAAAAGGTTTTCAATTTTGAATAGTTTTGAATCTAAAATAATGTTGTATATAAAATAGTTTGTAAAATATTTTTTTGTATATAAGTTAAATGTAACAACCCGCAATTTTACGATCATATATTTAAATGTTTTATTTAAATATATCATAGTTAGTTGGATTAAAATTCGAAATGTAACTTTTTGTAACCAGTCGAATCCAGACTCGAGACCACTTTCATTGAGTTCAAAATAACATTTACAACTTGTTTAAGTATAAACATTGATATGTATGGGGTTGATTAGGATTTTGGTATTTTCATTTGTGCTTTGGGTTGTGTTCTAGCCCACCAACCCAACAAGATAACCCAAACTCCTCTACCAAATACTCTAACTCCTCTCTTCTTCATTCATTCCACTCATAATTTCCTAACACTCGAGCAAACGGAAAATAGGGAAAAAGAGGGGAAATCAAAATTCCTAAGCTTTAGGTACTTAGGAAATTCAAGTTCAAGTTCTAAAATCAAAGAGAAGCTTAGGTAATCATCCTCTTCATCTTCTCCGTCCCAATCTCTCCATCTCAATCTCTCTCCAATTTACATAATTTCCTCTAACCTAATTTAGGAAATCTTTACATGTGATACTAGTTTGGAGATTCTAGAGGTGTGGTTGAAGTGGAGTTGATCTTAGCTTGCTTTGGAGCTTATCTATTCTATTTTTGGGTTCAAAGGTGAATTCTTGAACTCACATCTATGTTTGTAGCTTTCATTGTTGTTAGTATGAACTCCTATCATCTATTTCTTATTCAATTGCTTTTGAATTGAATTAGTTTGGTGAATTTTCCAATCTTGGTATTTTGAAGTCAAAATCTATAAAAATCCTCCTTTGGATGTTTGGACATGTTGTTTGGGGTAAGCCTATAGGGCTGGGTTGTTGCTTGGCATAAATCCCTAGCCACCGTCACTCATTCGATCGCTTCCAAATTCGTTTGCCCATCTTTGGGCTAGGCAAATTCTGCCCTGAGCTTCAGCTCAGACGTCTGGGAAAACACTCAAACATTTGAGGCTTAGAAAATAAAATTCTAGAACCCAGGATCAAACGTCTGAGGTTTATCCCCAGACGTCTGAGCGACCTAGAACGAATTTCCAAAGCTTCAGCTCAGACATCTGCGATAACCCTCGGACGTCTGGAGCTGTCAAATTCTGCATATTTGTCTATTTTTATGTGGATTTTCAATTTTTATCGATTTATGATGATCTGACTAGTTATTGTCATTCATTATCGACTTTAATGATTTCTTTTCTGAATTTCTGGTATTTCCATTTGATGGATTTGGGATCGATTTCCATGGTTTTTATTCACATTATTGAAATGTGGATTTCTAGGTGATCGATTGTTTTTTCAATCGTTTCTATGATTTTTCACTAAAAATTACAAAGGTTTTTATATTAGTAGTAAATACTAAAACTCTTTTACAAAAATGATTTCAACACTATTTTTAATACAAAATTCATTTTAAAACTGTTTTTCAATCCATTAGTATATACAAACTTTTACCTCATTTGTATGAGAAATCCAATTAAACTACTTAGCAAAACAAGTGGTATGAAACGCTTGCGTTTACTTCGTCTGTTGATTCTACATGTTCGACTGAAATTTTGTGACAATTTTCGAGTGGAAATCTATAATTGTTCACAAATATTCAAGTTATGCCAATGGTTATGGGACATGAAGCTAAACTCATTTATTTACTAGCTTAGTGTATTTTACACTTATTGATCAATGATGATCATTTTGTGGTTTAGACTAGCAATGTGCGATGTCTCTTTGTCCGCGTGGAGGACTATACCCCGTTCTGTGGAGCTTCGGCTCATTTTTATTGGTTAGCGACCCATGGAATAGCGTCCCGTTTTGTGTGAAGCTTCAACTTTTTATGGGTTAGCGACCCATGATCTTCGGACCATTTGTGGAGCTTTGGCTCATTTTGTGGGTTAGCATCCCACATTTGTGATACATGTGTTGGTGAGTTTTCATGTTCCCGTTTGTGATAGGCCTCCCCCTTTGTGTTTTCTAGATTTCTAACTATGGATTTATAGAATTTATGTTCCACCAATTTTGTGTGATTTTCATTGATAAGCTTTATCAATATTTGTGATTTGGTGAACGGAAATAAAGAATATGATATTATTTTTAGGTATTTGAGAAAACTTGATATATTGTATGATTTTCATTGTTATCAAATATATACCCGTCACAACATGGTATTATCGTTATAATATATTTTTGTCATATTTCTTATCCTATCTCATCTTAAATCATAATTATAGCTAGACTGGTCCGTTTATTATTTTTCTTCTTAAAAAATACTCGGGTCAAACCGGGGTGTCTCAGGCGCTTCCACTTGACTTCTTAGCATAGATTAACTTCTGACTTTTGGCTAGCCACTTTAGCTTAGTAGTTTTTTTGTCTTTCATGTGTACAAGATATGGACTCTTTGATGTATACTTATTCTTTTGTGCAGTACATGTACTTATTCTTTGGGCATGTAGTGTATCCTGTATGACCACTACTATGATGTTCACTTCTATGTGTTGTATTCATATCTGTTTTCGCCTTAGTGATATGAATATCTGTGACTGATTTTATGTTATGTTTATTTTATATTGATTTTGAAGTCCCCTTAGCCATTGTGTAGTAGATTTGAGTTTGGATTTGATATGTCAGACTTCCTCTAGAAATGAAATGCATGATATACTATCTGACGTATCGGTTCTTGCTCAAACCAATTACACAGAAGGTCGCTCCTCAATAGCCTTATTCTTTGTGCTAGTCGACCGCATTACCCCGTAGTGTTCTTGGCTAGTATGAGTATAGAGGTGGTGCGTCACAATAAAATAAAAAATAGTTTTAAAATATATTGTAAAATAGTTTTATATATAAGATAAAATAAAAAATAGTTTTGTATATAAAATAAAATAAAATAAAATTAGTTTTGTAAAATGTTTTGAATTTATTGTTGGTTTGCATAAAAAAAATTCCAATTTAAATTACAAAGGATATCCAACCCAACAACTTTCATTTTCAGTGTCAAAGAATATCAATTATATTAGAACATAAGATGTATATATGTCATCATCACGCAATATCATACTCGAGCGCTCGCTCGATCACACAATTTCGCTTTCGTATTAGTATTGTTCATTCAACTTTCCCATCATTCTCCTTGCATAGCCATATACTATGATAGAGAATTTTAGAATCAGACTAAAAATCCATATCAAATATTCGTCATCAAGAATTGAATTAAAAATCCTAACACGGGTAATTCACCTCGAACTTGTATACTCAAATCCCGATCAAATTAATCATGCGAATAAAACAATATACGTACAAATTACATACTTACTTCAATTTGTTTCATCACAATTACACTTTCAATTTAAAGTCATTATTAATCTCATCCTCATACTTAAATATTTGTTCCATAGAATTTCTCCATTCAATATAAATGATAATCATTCTCAAACATTGCTTATATTTCTCTCCACTTTCTAAATTAAATTCATTTTCACATGCAATATTTCTCATTTAATACTACATTTATTTGCAAATAATTTCATAAGAAATTTCCTTCAGTTAGAAATTATAAAATATTATTTGAGCTTAAAGTTATCACACTTTAATTGTAACTATTTATTGCAACTTCCATTTATTTCATAAACAATTTACAAGTTATGACTTTATTTATAATCATTTCATTTTAGTTCATATTTGTTTATCCAATTTGTTTTCACTTTTACTTTTCAAATTATTTATGACACATTTAATAAATTTTAACTAAGTTTATAAACATTTTTACAACAATCTAACTCTACTTATAACACATATTTGTCCATAATTTCAACTCAAACACTCCAATTCTTAAATTCACGCTTATAGTACCATATTTCATCCTAAAAGTACACACAAACTTTCAGAATCGTTTTCTTAACATAAATTTTAACAATTCAAATCTTGTTTTACTCATTTTTCCTTTTCCAATTAAGGTTATAAAATTCAACTTTTATAATTTTACAAAATTACTAAGTTTCAACAATAAAATTAATTTCAAAATTTTGGACTCTTTAGAATTTCATAACATTCCATTTTATTCCATTGTTGAAACTCCCAATCAACAAAACAACAAGATACACAGGAAATCATTTCAATTTCATAAATAAATATCCTAATTATTCATTTTGAATAATATTACTATTATTTTGCAAAATACTAGGAAACCAATTTCTAACATCGAAATTTTAATTCTCAGATTTTCATCTTAAATTCTCTTTATTAATACTAAACTTAGAAATCATGTTCATATAATTATTCACTTTATTTTCTTTAATATACCATTTTTGAACTAGTGTTTATTTCATAAATTCAAATCAATAATAATAGCCAGCGCTTGTAAACTGACTAGATACAACTGATCAATGATAAACGATAATAATTAAACATTATCATTTCCTAAAATAAACACGTTACAAATTACTATATTAGTTATAGAAAAAAGCATGCCCTTATATATAACATACTTCATTTCAAAACAATAGAAAACATTTTATAGCACTAACATATACACGCTCTCGTATATATGTGTGTGTGTGTGTGTACACACACTCAAACTCATTCTAGGGTGTTACTAACCCTATATCTAATGAGTAAACCCCAACAGGCTAAGGTGTCCCTAAATCATAACTCTGATACCAACTGTAACAACCCGTCTTTTTGGACAGTTTAAGTCGACAATAAACCACGCATGTCTAACTCAAACTATTCAAAAGATAGATTATTAATGGGATTGTTCAAATGAAATAAGATTCAAAAGAACAAAATACAGAATCTCACAATGGAAGAAGAAAGTATAATACACATAATAAATACAAGTTCATAAAGTTATTTTTCAACAAAATCAGAATTTATATATATTTTTCAAGAAGAATAGACAATTGCTATAATAGTATTAGATATGGTCCTCGACCCCGTCTTCGTCTAAGTGTCTTCGCAAAACTAAAATACTCGGTATGACCCGAGCGTAAAGAAAAACAAAAACACTCGAGTCATTACTAACATTCTTATGTAAGTAAGTCAACTCAAGTGAAATGTACAGATAACTCAATAAGTGAAATGCTTAGGTTTAAATAAACGTCATCTTTCACATTATAAATCGGTTCAATTCAAATACCGACTTTCAGGTTCATTTCCAATCGATTCATTATTAAATTCAACTTTAGATTTCAATTTTCACTTAAAGCTATTAAGTTAAAATCAAACAACAAGTTTAAATCTAAAAATTCAACTTAAAATTTCATTAAATCAATTGAATTTCAATTTCATAATTTCAAGTTCAAACATAAATTTAAACTTATAATATTATAATTTTATTTTTAAATCAATTTATTTAAACCTGAACTGGTTTTATATCGGGTATATATCATTTCAACCCAAAGTGATTTAGCTAACTATCAGGGAACTTGGAGTAGGAGAACAATAATAACATAAATAACATAACATGTCAATGACCAACATGTGTGCCTAATTAACAATTTAATATACACAAGTGCATAACTAACATATCACATGTGTCATATATCATAAACAGCATAATTGAATATTTCAAATTCTAACATGTCATACACTAACATAACATATAAATATATAACATGACATATATACAAGAAATTTGCAAGGTGATTTAGAATAAAATAACATGGCATATATACAAGAAATTTGCAAGGTGATTTAGAATAAAATAACATGGCATATCATTTTTCTTCAAAAATAACACATTATTTCCACATAGCGTACGTGACATATTTTAACACAGCATGTGTAACATATAATTTTATTAACCTAACACTTTATTTTTCAACATAACATATGTGAAATATTTTAACATGACATGTATAATTATTTTTCTAACATAACACATTTTCTAACATATCATATATGATTTATTCAACATACATATGTAACAATTAATCAAATCAACGTAACATACTATTTGTGACATATAAAACAACATATGCATGTGAATGTTATAACACAAATTCAAGAGAACATAATAACATATATCACATATTCCTATCTAAAACAAACATTTCTCATAACATTTCAATCAATATTCATTTACCTAACAAAAAAATGTTAATCATGAGTGATTGCTCACCTTTCGAGGTTAGAGGGTTTTTGATAGCACAAACAGACAGATCCAAGTTGGAATCCAAACACGACAAGCTAATCAATCCAATCCAAAGCAACAACCAAAAGCAAAGCAAAGCACGACAATGCAAATCAAACAAATTGCATGTTTTTTACAAATTAGAGGAGGAGAGAGAAGATGGTTGGAATTGGTGGTGGAGGGCGACGATAAGGGGAGAGGGGATGGAAGGGTTTTGAAGAGACGAGGGATGGAGTTTAGGGATTTGTGGTTTTGGAGTTCTGTAGATTTGAGGAAGAAGAAGAAGAAGAGTACGCAAAAAGTTCCTCAATGAGAAAAAATCTGTACGTAGTTATTTAATCAAATAGAAAACAGAAGGTCAATAGGTAGAAAAAGGAAAGGTCCAAAGTCTCTTAGGGTTCCTAGGGTCTTTTGGTTTACCAAGGAGCCCATTAGACCAAACAAACCTAATAAGACTTAGCCAAAAACACAAATATACACAACAAATTTATGTCAATTTTCCACAGTAATTTATATTTTTAGAGCAATAGGAATTCTATTTTGACAAAACGAAAAATGAAGAGGAGATAAGAATTTAGTCTAGTATTATATAAAAAGAATAAAATTTTAAAATTCAAATTTAAATTTTCCAACTAAAAGTCAAACTTTGACTAAGTTTGACCAAAAATTGAAATTTCACAAAGAACTATTAAATTTGGTCAAATAAAACACTCAACATCGTAAATGCAGAATTTTTTTCAATTTTTTAATTTAAATTCAAAATACTGCCATTTTAAAGTTGTTAAAAGTTACGGATTATTACACTTTTTCTTAATTAAAAGACTTAATATCGATTAATGCAACATTAATTTGTTTCCCTTTATCATATTTACAAGGTTAAATGCCAATCAATTCAATATATATTTCAAATTAAAGGGTGGTTATAAACTTTTAATTTATTGTTACTAACATATTTGTAACTTCTATTACCGTTATTAAACAATTGTAACGTTCATTGCATTAAAAAAAGACATCCATCACTTACTAATTAATGGTTTTACCTCATTCTGTTATTTGAAATCAACTTGGTATGTTACCAATTAAATCATGCATTTTATTTTCCTTAAATGAATATGCATTTTATCGTCGCTTACAATTTCATTTATTATCCAATTTATATCATTAACTACGCATCCAATTCTCATCCAATTACATTCAAACCTATGTTATCATCCTTATTATTCAATCAACAATACCCTATGAATTATATTAACATGAGTTTATATTTTATTACATTCGTTATTTTACCGTTAACATCTTTTACCATATATATTGCAATAATTATGTATCGACCTGCAATTTTTCGATAATTAAAATATTGAATTAAATAAGATTTTTAATTTAATATTGGAAGAAAATAAAATTTATGATGTAGAAATGAGAAAACTAACCCGAATGAAGTCTAATAATGTAAATTAATGTAATAGATAACTATTTGAATGTAATCTCAAGTAATTGTAATAACTGTAAGTAATAATTGGTTATAAATTCAAAATAGGGAAATTAATTTAAAGGTTATATTAATTGATGAAATAATATGAAATTAATTATAATTGGATAAAATCAGTGTTGTGTAAGTAGTTATAACATTTGTTGTAGAAAATAAACCTACATGTGATTAAATTAATTAAAAGGTGACAATTATTGTACGTTATCTATTTTTTTAATCTATTGAGTTAAATTGGAAATCAATTATAATTAAATGTAATTAAATGTTACGTTAATATGAGTTAAGACGATAGCTGTAAATTGTAATGTGATAAAATGTACAAAAATGTCAATTATATTCATAAGGCGATAATTGATTTAATAATAAAAGTGAAACCAAGATAAACAAATTTATTGGGACCTTAAATGTTCATTAATGAGAAAATTGACAAAAATTAAATATAATTGAAATATTGCAACGAATATGGGAAAAGATGATGATTGTAGATTATAAATGCAATAACCTATAAACCAATGTTGAGTATATACATAGGGTAATGAATGATTGAATAAAAAGGACTGAAATCAAGTTTAATCAATTTATTGGAGTTTAATTTATAATTAATGAATTTATTGCAATTGAAATTGAACACTGTAATTAGTAAATTAATTAACATTGAATTGGTATGTAAATTTGTTTTAAATTATTGTAAATGTCTAGGTAAATCAAAAATGATAAAAATTGTTAGTTATTAAATTGGGAGTTAAAAGTGATTTAATTAATTTAATAATTATTTATTTAATTAATGTGAAAATAGCCATTTTGGCCAATTTCTTGGATTTCGATAAAACAAGTTTCATCGGATCCGTAATAGTGAATTATTGTAGGATTTCAAGTTTCGTAGCGATCGGACTTGTCGTATGATCATACGGACTTGAAACGCGTAGAAATCAATTTAATTGAAATCAATTCGAAATAAGCTGATTTTAAAGCCAACTTTTTTATATGATTGAATTAGGACTTGAAACCTATTCCATTGATTTTAAAAATATCGAAAACATCTATTTTGATATATAGGATGACCTACTTTCGTTTCGGCGTCAGAACGGGTTTTTTGGGTCACGTAGTCGTTTCAATCCAAATCGATCTGGTCCATCCTTTCTATTTTCAGCTCTGCCTATATATATATCTTTATAAACCCAAATTGTTTCTCATATTCTCATTACTATACGTATTATTCTATCTGCTTCTCTCTTCTCAATGGCAGCAAACAATTAAAGTACAAACCCTACAATTCAATCTCCAAACCAACTTCAAAAATCAAACTCCTCAAACTATATCATGTTATATATCGATTTGAAGCTCTCGACGAGCGTAATCTTCTAAAATGATTTTTTTTATTTGGATCATAGTTTGGCTAGAAATAGAGGATGCATTCTCGGCCGTTCATAGGCCACAACTTTGATTAACTGTGGATATTCAACGAGGAATCGATTGGAGGCGATCAATGGGTAGAGGTCGTCAAGCAGTCTAGATCCATGTGACCACGTAGGGATGGAAGCTCTCGAATTCGCAGCGATTGGGGGAGGAACGTGGGTGTGTGGCTCGCGGCTGTGGGCAGTCTGGGGCTTGTCGTTGTCGTGCACGCCACGTGGAGGGTCGGCCTAAGAAGCTAGACCAGTATAGTGTCTGGATCGTGGTGTCTTAGCTTGTAGCGGCGGTAAACTAGACGAACGTGGCGGCGGCTAGGGTTCATGCGCGAGTTTCTACGGTGATAGGGTTTGGTAAGCGATATTATTATATTCTTGTTTTATTTATTTTGAAAATAAAACCATATAACTTCTAATATATATATATCTTTTACATACGAGCTCGGATTCACGCATGGTTTGTTCCTTTAGGATCGTATCGAAATTTCAGACATTTTGACACTAGTTTGAACGAATTCTAAGACTGTTGAATTTTAGGCCTTATTTTGGATTTTAAAATCGATTTAAAATCAAAGGTGAGTGTGACGACCCGGAATTTTGAGCAATATCAATTTAATAATCTTTGTTAAAATTAAATTGATTTGATAATTTATATCATAAATTGACAAGTTAAAATTCTTTTAAAGGCTAATAATATAATTTGACAATATCTATTAACATTTTTCCTAATAACATAAAATTGGCAAGTTAAATTCTTTTGAAAAATAATAATATTTTAATTTGGAAATATTTATTCTAGCAATTTAAAATTGGTAAGATTTATTTTTCAAAAGCTAATCAAAATATCTTCTACTTATAATGTATATATATAGGTATATATTATATATAGGATGTCTTTAATGTAATAAAAGCTATATATTCAAATTGTAATATATACGAATATATATATATATATATATTGTGGTTTGGATTTGCGTTTCAAAATTTAATATAGTAATTATCAAAACTAATGTTAAAATGTTTTCCATTTAAAATGTATATATTTGAATATATATTAGAAATGGAAAAAATAGTGTTTTGAACTCAATTAAGTTTTTCCAAACTTTATTATATATAATTTGTAATTTGAAAATTTTAATTTGACTTAATACTTTTAAAAGTGATATTTGAGATTTAAATTTTAATAACAAGGATAATTTCTTATTTAATATGTATGTATATATATATATATATATATATATATATATATATATATTTTAAACTTGATTTTTAAATAAGATTTAAATTTAAAAGTTCAATTGTTTTTAATATTCTTTCCTTTTAAAATTTTAACATAAGATAAATTTGGTTTAGGAATTTTATATATAAAATTAAAATAAATTTCTCAAGCTTATAAACATATGATGCATTTAATTTGATAAAGGTATAAGTTATTTATAAATAAATGCTTACATAAATTCATATGTATATTTACTAAAATCTAAAGCTTAAATTATAAAAAGATAAGTACACATTATAATCATGTAAATATTACATAATTACATACATAACTTAAATAATTTATAAAAAGAAAAGTAACACTTGTAAATCAATAATAAAGCATTAAAATACATTACATGCATATACATATTACATACTTATACATACAAGGCTTAAATAAGTTAAAAAAATAATAATATAAATAGTAGTAACACTTGTAAGTGTATAAAGCTTATTAAAGACAATTGTACATCAATGTGCATATGTGTAAGCAAATTAGAACAATAAGAGGACAAATGGCATTTTCCTCTTTGATAATTAAATTTAAAAATTTTAAAAATATGAAGAAGGAAATCTATTTTTACTTTCAGATCAATCCCCTTTTTTTCATTTTCAATTAAAAATAAATAGATCAGAAGAAGAAAGAAAATCTGGAAATAAGAAGGAAAAAAAATCTGGAAACAAGAAAATCAAAGAAATCAGAGGCAAGGGAAATTACAACATAAATCTTCAGATTTTCAAATACAATCAGGCAAGGAGATTATTCAACAAACAATTCAGAAAATTCAGCAGCAAGATTATATTCAACATGTAGAAAAAAATCAAGAGCCTGGAAACAAATATAGTTTCTATCCTCTGCATTTCTAGGTGAGTAAATGAATTTTAAAAGCAGTTTTAATCCTGGATTTCATCTTGTTCTTGTGAATGAATATCATGATGTTATCTGAAATACTTGAATTAAATTGGATGCATGGTTGAATTATGAATATTTGATGCCTGTATAGTTAAAATGGTCACTGTGTGCTTATAACAGGTTTCAATTTCATAATAAATATAATAACTCAATTTTGAATTCAAATTGGCTTATGATTTGTAAATAAAAGTTAATTGAAATCATGAAAAAACTCACCTAAAAATAATTATAGGTATATAAAATGAATCTTTTATTCAGAATTTTTAAATTTACACTGAAATCTTAGTTGGGGTCAAAATTTAATCAATTCAATTTTAAGATTGAATTACATAATTGAATTCATGATGCAAAACCATGAATTTTAATGGTTGTATCATGATTTCTAGTTTGGTAATTGGTGCGAATTTTTGGGTTATCTATTTTGGACAAATTGACCAATTTACGGTGATCGACGGCAAACTTGATGACGTGGTTGAGCATGAAGGTCGACGGGAAGTAGGAGTTCATCAGAAAATTAGTATTGGGATTTTTAGATAGCCGACGTGGACTTGCGAAGGCAATGTAGGGTTTTATTACCCTGTTTTGGTGACGTTTTTGCTGTGGCTTTTTCGGCATCGAGAGCGATTCGGTGGCGATCGCGAGGGCTGTGATAGGTTCAGGGAGACGTGAGGGAGCTACGGTTAAGGTGATATGGTTTCTCGAGGCTGGGGTTGCCGTGGTGGTCGATTTTCTGGTGAAGTTTGTTTCGAGCTGATGGGTTTAGAGGGTCGAATTCGATTTTTTGAATGAATCGAGGAAGTTAGATGATCGTTAGAGTCGTCGTGGTTGAAGTCGACTTGACGGAGGCAAGAGCGAAGTTCATCGACGCTCGGCGGCGATGTGCACGTGGATGTGCACGGTTTCGTGCAACTGAATTTTGGTTTTAGGAAGGGTCGAGTGGCTCGGGTTTTTGTCGAATATGCTCGAGTTTTGCATCAGGTTTCAGGGGAGTGTGCTCGGGTTTATGATCAGGGAAATTCGAGTTTTACTCGAAGTAAGGAGAAGGAGTGGGAAACTCGGGTTTTCATTCGAGTATTTGGATGTTTTGCTCGAGTTTGCTGTGTTATGCAGTTTTTTTGTTCAAGCTTTAAGGATTTAACAGCAAGTGTTTTAAAAAAAAATTAACAAAGAAAATTGATTTTATAAATGATTAAAGTTTTAAACAAAAGTAAAACAAGTTTTTACTTATAAAACTAATTTGTTTCAAAGTTAAGTTATAAATAAGTTTATATATATATTGAAATATTGAAGTTTTAAATAAAATAAGTGGGTTTTCAATAATAAGGTTTGTATTAAATTTTATTAAATAACTTTGGGAAGTTTAAAGATTTAAAATTTTAATTTAAATGTTTAAATTGTTTCTATTATAATTGATTTACAAAATGTTATATTTTAAATAAAGATTAATGATTAAGATTTAGTAATCAATCAAAATAAAGATTTATCTTTAGTAATTAAGAGTTTGGTTAATTAAAGATAAACAAATATATGAAGATAATTAAAATAATTCAATTATCATTAATAACTAAAGAGTTATTTGTTAATATAAATAATCTAATTAAGATAATGATTTTCTTAATTAAGGATCTTTTTAATATAAGAAGTTAAGGAATTATTTAATTAAACTTAAATGGTTAGTTAAATAATTGACCAAATAATTAATTAGTAAGTGATTAAAGATAATCACTTATGATTTAATTTGGTTAAATTACTTGGTGAAGTAATTAAGTAATTAATTACTGAAGGTAATTAAGTAAAAGGAAATTATTTAGCAAAGTAATTAGAGGTTAATTATTTTATGAAAGTAATTGGGTAGAAGTGATTAAGGGTAATCACTTAGTAATTGATTAAAAGAATTAATTAATATAATTAATTAAAGGTTTAAATTAATTGAAGACTAATTAATTAATGAAAGAATTAAGAGTAATTAATAAAGCGACTAATTACTTGTTGGATAATTAATTAGAAAGGATTTGATTAATAGAAGTGATTATTAATTAAATAATTAATTAGTAATTAATAATTAAAAAATATTAATACAAAATTATAGTTTAATTACTAAATGTGATTAATTAAAAGTAATTAATCAAATGTGATTAATTAAAAAGTAATTAATCAAGTGTGATTAATTAAAAAGTGATTAATCAGGTGTGATTAATTAAAAAGAATAATTAAGAGATAATTACTTAGGGTAATTAAAGAATAATTAATCAAGGATGATTAATTTGAAAGGGTAATTAGGAGATAATTACTTGGTATAATTTAGAAGTGGTTAATCAAGATGATTAATTAAAATTGTAATTAAGGAATAATTACTTAAAGTAATTAAGAAATAATTAATCAATGGGGGGATTAATTAAAGTGGATAATTAAGTGATGTTTAGTTAATTAATTTTTAATTAATTAATGAATAAGTAGGTTAGATTAATGATAATCCAAGTGATTAAGTAAGGAATTAATTTAATTAAGAATTAATTAAATTAATTAAGAATAGTTCAAACTTGTTTATGGATGATTAATGATTGGATGATAAATATCATTGGATGAGTTAATGATATTGGATGATATTGGATGTCATTGGTTGATATTGAATGATATTGAATGTGATATCTGGGATGTGATATATATGCTGCTTGTAATATGTGTAGATGAATTAGATAATAGTGAATTATCTATCTGTGTGTTATGAATCATCCACTTATGTTAAGTAATATTCTTAATATCTACTGTTTAAACCCTTAAGTACAACTTGGACATTAAAATGGCGCTTTGGATTCGGTGAGACCGGTATCGGGTTTTATATCCGAAAACCACATCGATCCAAATCAACGTTAGGTCGTAAATCCAAGTGAAGTGAAGTGAAGACTCGAAGTGTAAGAACTATATATCGTTATAACTCCAAGGGTGATTCCAGAATGAGTTTAACGAAGGTAGTACTTTCAGTTTCGAGATGAAGATTCAGAGTGCAAGGGCTATTGTCGTTAACTCTGAGAGTGATTCCAAAATGAGTGTAACAAGATAGTGCCTTCGGTTTCGTTCGAACCTGGAACGGACTTGTATGGATTGAATGCTTTCAGAACATCGTCAGGTGGACGATGAGCATTCTAAGATAAATGTGTCCTATAAAGATAATCGCAGCCTCAAGCCTCATCAACTGGGAATGGCTAAAACAGGGGAGGTGCAGCAAGGTTAAGTGGGTCATGCCCAAGTAGGACGAGATTTACCCCTGTCTAGATGTCCCTTTTTATTCGGCTGTGTGGGTAGTTGGATCTGCAGCCAACTGCGGGGTTGTCTTGTTCAGGACTATTTAATAAGGAACGGTCCCAGCCTTGTGTTGCAAGGGAGTTAGGGTGGCTCCTCGGTACGGTGATCTAGGCCACGTACTGTGACGCGCGGTACCCCAGTAGCCCTGCCATTGATGGAAACCCATTCTTCCTACGAGACCCTACGGTTTTGATTGTGTTACCCACTTTTGTGGCTAGTAGCTGGAATTTAATGAATGTAACAATTTCGGATATTTCATATTTACTTGAAAACCCTAGACACTATTATAATATCACTGGATGTCCTATCAAATGTTTTAGTTAGCGTAAGGTAAAAACTTTTCCATATTTATGTGTGGGAAGTCATACGTGATACCTTTCTTTTCAAAGGATTTTGTAAAGTTAAGAAATTTTAATCTGTTTACTCACACCAGACCTCTGTCTGACCCAGGTGTTTATTTTCTGTTTTATTAAACTCTTGGGTACTCATATTATGTATGAGTAGTCAAGTGATTCAGGTTATCCTTGACGAATTTTGGAGGAGCTTTGGAGCAAGCGGCTTCAGTGTGTAGATATATAGACAGAGTTTCCGCTGTGATGTTATTCTGTATGGATGTTCTTGTATTGTTTATTAGATAGAAATGTTACAACTGTCTAAATTGAGATGTATGATTGTGTACTCTGATGTATATGATACTATATATATGTTATATATTATATTTCATTCGTTCCACTGTGAGATTCTGATGTGTTGTTGTTCTTTCTTCTCTTTTTTTTCTTCTTCTATCCCTTTTTTTAAGTAATGATGCGTCTTTCTGGTGATGGAAAGGCGGGTCACTACAGTTGGTATCGGAGCGCTAGGTTGAGTGAATACCTAGGCTTTGGAGTGACTTCTTTCTTGAGAGAGCGTACTTGTAATATATATATATATATATATATATATATATATATATACCCCTAATCTATTGGGTTATCTGTTCAGATTTTCCAACATAAGTTTTAAAGGTAGATAAGGTAGGAGTGTGAGTAACACGACTACCACTAATGGAAGAGGCTCATATGATGTGGTTGGAGGTATATCTGTCGAGATTGTAGATCTAATACCGTCTCGAATAAGCTTTGTAGATTGGTGAAAGGATTTCATTGATCCCAGAGAAAGTCTTTTCAAGGATTAGAGTATATTCTTGAAGTGTAAGGTTGATTTGCTCTCGAGTGAGCGGGAACTCCAAGAGTTGAATCTGTCAGCTGAGCAGAAGCAGGTGATGGTATCTTGGCAACTGCAGGAAGGAATAGCTGTGTGGTGAGATGCAGTATCCATAGATGGTTCTGAAGATGTTCCTTTTGGAACCAGATTAAGATGGTGCTGAAGAAATAGTGATGCCTACTGCAAGGAAGATTCGGATTTTTAGGAATCTTCTGGATCTCAAGTAAGGGTGTCTTATCTATTGAAGTATGAGACTAAGGTCGATGAGTTACCTCATTTCGGACATGGTCTCATTGTTTTCCTTAAGAAGAACAAGTGGTTGGTGTTTGGTTTGGAGCCGAGTTTCTTGAGAAGATGTCTACCCATCTCTAGGATCTTTTAGTGGAATTGGGTGATAGTTTTGTGTTTCAAGGAGCTTTTGGTTAAGGAAGATCTTTGGGCTTAGTAGTATCATTGAAGTGAAGTTTGGAAGCAGCAGCGTGGACCCGTTTCCTCGATGGTTCAGAAAACTTTGGGATTCTACTATCGGCATACCAGGCAGATAGTGAAGGCTTATCCATTTCTTTGGAAAGCTCAGCAGAGCAGGATGTATTAGTTGGAAGTGATCTGTCAATTTTTTCTGATAAATAAGCCATTCTGGAAAGATTGACCTCGATTAGGAAAGCTGTTCTAGTTGGTGAGAATAGTTTCTTTGGAATCTAAACGAGGTAAGATCGCAAAAGTGACTTGCGATTAGTTTGGGAAATCTTTGAGTATTCTTTAGTATAATATTTGAGGAACCTTATGTGGAGGAAAAAGCTATTAAGTTGCCAGAGATTATTCAGAGGTTTTTAAGGAAATCAGAGGTCTATCCGCATCAGAGTTTGAGTTTCTTATCGACTTGGATTATAGGAGAAATACCGATAGTTCAACCATGTAGATGGAGGACTCTTAGAGCGAGAAGAGTTTAGTAAAACAGCTTAGGATTCTTTGGAAAGGGATTGATCACATCTAGTTTTCTAGTTAAGACTCTACTGGGATGTTTTGACCAAGTAGAATGGTCACTAAGATTTTATGAGTCGGATAAACAGTGTATGGAGAAAGTTTATGCTCGAGTTCTTCGGTGGTATTCTCATCTACTATAGATCAGAGTTGTGCGGCGGAAGCGAGATTGCATTTATTCTAGAATGGGAGCAACCGGGAGTTGTAGTTTTCTTGGACTAAAGGATTTCTACAGGAAATTCAAGTATGAAGGAATTTTCAGGATTTTGAAGGCAAGGTTGTCAAGTGCAACTGTTTGGCTATTCCAGATATGAGATAGAGGTTTGAAGTCCACTAACGCTTGTGGAGTAGAGTTGTGTTCTGGATTTCGGCAAATTTTTAAGAGAATCATTTTGTTGAGTAGGATCTGGAAATTGGTTTGCTTTTGGTCCAGTTTGTTCATGAAGCAATCAGCAAGGGTTAAGCTGATCAGGAAAGATGGAAGTGACCCAGGATCGTCAGAAGGGTTATGCAGTTAAGAATTAAGGAGATTTGGATTGTGAAGTTGGAATTTGGATATTGTTTCAGTTTTATCCGATCAAGGGAGATATAAGATTGGGTAAAACTGGAGAGCTAGCTCCGGAGATATTTTGAAATTTTTATTGTGCTCTCTGGAGATTAGATTTTGATCTACAGGATTGAATTGCCAGTTCGGATAGCTGGAATTCATTGTATTTCACGTATCTCTGAGGGAATACGTGTATAATTCATCACGAGTGATGGAATCAGCAGTTCAGAAGGACATGGCAGTTGAGCTGGTCTTGAGTTTAGTCTGATATCTTGTTCAGATTTGTAGATCCAAATGAGAGGGAGTTCTGGGTTATAGTAGTGTTGTTACTTAAGGTCCTGTAGAGCGAATATTCCAGAATAGGTACCTGGAAACTCTAGATAATATTGGGAAATGCTATCCAGAATTTTATCTGGATAATTAAAATTATTTGTTTGAATTGGTTGCTATAATAGTTGTTTGAAGTTAAAACTTTTGCTGGGTTATTAAATTATCTTTGCTTTTAAATTTCGGGGACGAAATTCTTTTAAGCGGAAGGAATGTGACGACCTGGAGTTTTGATCAATATCAATTTAATAATCTTTGTTAATAATTAAATTGATTTGATAATTTTATATCATAAATTGATAAGTTAAAATTCTTTTAAAGGCTAATAATAATAATTTGACAATATCTATTAACATTTTTCCTAACAACATAAAATTGGCAAGTTAAATTCTTTTGAAAACAAATAATATTTTAATTTGGAAATATTTATTCTAGCAATTTAAAATTGGTAAGATTTATTTTTCAAAAGCTAATCAAAATATCTTCTATTTGTGTGTGTGTGTGTGTGTGTGTGTGTGTATATTATATAGGAAGTCTTTAATGTAATAAAAGCTATATATTCAAATTTTAATATATATGAATATATATATATATATATATTATGGTTTAGATTTGTGTTTCAAAATTTAATATAGTAATTATCAAAACTAATGTTAAAATGTTTTCCATTTAAAATGTATATATTCGTATATATATTAGAAATGGAAAAAATATTGTTTTGAACTCAATTAAGTGTTTCCAAAGTTTATTATATATAATTTGTAATTTGAAAATTTTAATTTGGCTTAATATTTTAAAAGTGATATTTGAGATTTAAATTTTAATAATAAGGATAATTTCTTATTTAATATAGATATATATATATATATATTAAACTTGAGTTTTAAATAAGATTTAAATTTAAAAGTTCGATTGTTTTTAATATTCTTTCCTTTTAAAATTTTAACATAAGATAAATTTGGTTTAGGAATTATATATATATAATTAAAATAAATTTCTCAAGCTTATAAATATATGATGCATTTAATTTGATAAAGGTATAAGTTATTTATAAATAAATGTTTACATAAATTCATATGTATATTTACTAAAATCTAAAGCTTAAATTATAAAAAGATAAGTACACATTATAATCATGTAAATATTACATAATTACATACATAACTTAAATAATTTATAAAAAGAAAAGCAACACTTGTAAATCAATAATAAAGCATTAAAATACATTACATGCATATACATATTACATACTTATACATACAAGGCTTAAATAAGTTTAAAAAAATAATATAAATAGTAGTAACACTTGTAAGTGTATTAAGCTTATTAAAGACAATTGTAAATCAATGTGCATATGTGTAAGCAAACTAGAACAATAAGAGGACAAATGGCATTTTCCTCTTTGATAATTAAATTTAAAATTTTTAAAAATATGAAGAAGGAAATCTGTTTTTACTTTCAGATCAAACCCTTTTCTTCATTTTCAATTAAAACTAAATAGATCAAAAGAAGAAAGAAAATCTGGAAAATCAGGAAATAAGAAGAAAAAATAAAATCTGGAAACAAGAAAATCAATGAAATCAGAGGCAAGGGAAATTACAACATAAATCTTCAGATTTTCAAATACAATCAGGCAAGGAGATTATTCAACAAACAATTCAGAAAATTCGGCAGCAAGATTATATTCAACATGCAGAAAAAATTCAAGAGCCTGGAAACAAATATAGTTTCTATCCTCTGCATTTCTAGGTGAGTAAATAAATTTTAAAAGCAGTTTTAATCATGGATTTCATCTTGTTCTTGTAAATGAATATCATGATGTTATCTGAAATACTTGAATTAAATTGGATGCATGGTTGAATTATGAATATTTGATGCCTGTATAGTTAAAATAGTCACTGTGTGCTTATAACAGGTTTCAATTTCATGATAAATATAATAACTCAATTTTGAATTCAAATTGGATTATGATTTGTAAATAAAAGTTGATTGAAATCATGAAACAACTCACCTAAAAATAATTATAGGTATATAAAATGATTCTTTTGTTTAGAATTTTTAAATTTACAGTGAAATCTTAGTTTGGGTCAAAATTTAATCAATTCAATTTTAAGATTGAATTGCATAATTGAATTCGTGATGCAAAACCATGAATTTTAATGGTTGTATCATGATTTTTAGTTTGGTAATTGGCGTGAATTCTCGGGTTGTCTATTTTGGACAAATTGACCAATTTACGGTGATCGACGATAAACTTGATGACGTGGTTGAGCATGAAGGTCGAGGGGAAGTAGGAGTTCATCAGAAAATTAGTATTGGGATTTTTAGATGGCCGACGTGGACTTGCGAAGGCAATGTAGGGTTTTATTACCCAGTTTTGTTTGCTGTAGCTTTTTCGGCATCGAGAGCGATTCGATGGCGATCGCGAGGGCTACGATAGGTTCAGGGAGACATGAGGGAGCTACGGTTAAGGTGACGGGGTTTCTCGAGGCTGGAGTTGCCGTGGTGGTCGACTTTCTGCTGAAGTTTGTTTCGAGCTGATGGGTTTAGAGGACCGAATTCGATTTTTTGAATGAATCGAGGAAGTTAGATGATCGTTAGAGTCGTCGTGGTTGAAGTCGACTTGACGGAGGCAAGAGCGAAGTTCATCAACGCTCGGCGGCACTGTGCACGTGGATGTGCACGGTTTCGTGCAACTGAAGTTTGGTTTTGGGAAGGGTCGAGTGGCTCGGATTTTTGTCGAATATGCTTGAGTTTTGCATCAGGTTTCAGGGGAGTGTGCTCGGGTTTATGATCAGGGAAATTCGAGTTTTACTCGAAGCAAGGAGAAGGAGTGGGAAACTCAGGTTTTCATTCAAGTATTTGGATGTTTTGCTCGAGTTTGTTGTGTTGTGCAGTTTTGTTGTTCAAGCTTTAAGGATGTAACAGCAAGTGTTTCAAAAAAAACAAAGAAAATTGATTTTATAAATGATTCAAGTTTTAAACAAAAGTAAAACAAGTTTTTACTTATAAAACTAATTTGTTTCAAAGTTAAGTTATAGATAAGTTTATATATATTGAAATATAAAGTTTTAAATAAAATAAGTGGGTTTTCAATAATAAGGTTTGTATTAAATTTTATTAAATAACATTGGGAAGTTTAAAGATTTAAAAGTTTAATTTGAATGTTTAAATTGTTTCAATTATAATTGATTTCTAAAATGTTATATTTTAAATAAAGATTAATGGTTAAGATTTAGCAATCAATCACAATAAAGATTTATCTTGAGTAATTAAGAGTTTGGTTAATTAAAGATAAACAAATATATGAAGATAATTAAAATAATTCAATTATCATTAATAATTAAAGAGTTATTTGTTAATATAAATAATCTAATTAAGATAATGATTTTCTTAATTAAGGATCTTTTTAATATAAGAAGTTAAGGAATTATTTAATTAAACTTAAATGATTAGTTAAATAATTGACTAAATAATTAATTAGTAAGTGATTAAAGATAATCACTTATGATTTAATTTGGCTAAATTACCTGGTGAAGTAATTAAGTAATTAATTACTGAAGGTAATTAAGTAAAAGAAAATTATTTAACAAAATAATTAGAGGTTAATTAATTTATGAAAGTAATTGGGTAGAAGTGATTAAGGGTAATCACTTAGTAATTGATTAAAAGAATTAAATAATATAATTAATTAAAGGTTTAAATTAATTGAAGACTAATTAATTAATGAAAGAATTAAGAGTAATTAATAAAGTGACTAATTACTTGTTGGATAATTAATTAGAAAGGATTTGATTAATAGAAGTGATTATTAATTAAATAATTAATTAGTAATTAATAATTAAAGAATATTAATCCAAAATTATAGTTTAATTACTAAATGTGATTATTTAAAAGTAATTAATCAAATGTGATTAACTAAAAAGTAATTAATCAAGTGTGATTAATTAAAAAGTGATTAATCAGGTGTGATTAATTAAAAAGAATAATTAAGAGATAATTACTTATGGTAATTAAAGAATAATTAATCAAGGATGATTAATTTAAAAGGGTAATTAGGAGATAATTACTTGGTATAATTAAGAAGTGGTTAATCAAGATGATTAATTAAAATTGTAATTAAGGAATAATTATTTAAAGTAATTAAGAAATAATTAATTAAGGGGGATTAATTAAAGTGGATAATTAAGTGATGTTTAGTTAATTAATTTGTAATTAATTAATGAATAAGTAAGTTGGATTAATGATAATCCAAGTGATTAAGTAAGGAATTAATTTAATTAAGAATTAAGTAAATTAATTAAGAGTAGTTCAAACTTGTTTATGGATGATTAATGATTGGATGATAAATATCATTGGATGAGTTAATGATATTGGATGATATTGGATGTCATTGGTTGATATTTAATGATATTGAATGTGATATCTGGGATGTGATATATATGCTACTTGTGATATGTGTGGTCGAATTAGATAATAGTGAATTTTCTATCTGTGTGTTATGAATCATTCATTTATGTTAAGTAATATTCTTAATATCCACTGTTTAAACTCTTAAGTACAACTTGGATACTAAAATGGCGTTTTGGATTTGGTGAGACCGGGATCGGGTTTTATATCTGAAAACCACATCGATCCAAATTAACGTTAGGTCGTAAATCCAAGTGAAGTGAGGACTCGAAGTGTAAGAACTGTATATCGTTATAACTCCGAGGGTGATTCCAGAATGAGTTTAACGAAGGCAGTACTTTCAGTTTCGAGATGAAGATTTAGAGTGCAAGGGCTATCGTCGTTAACTTTGAGAGTGATTCCAAAATGAGTGTAATGAGATAGTGCCTTCGGTTCCGTTCGAACCCGGACATGTATGGATTGAATGATTTCAGAACATCGTCAGGTGGACGATGAGCATTCTAAGATAAATGTGTCCTATAAAGGTAATCGCAACCTCAAGCGTCATCAACCGAGAATGGCTATAACAGGGGAGGTGCAGCAAGGTTAAGTGGGTCATGCCCAAGTAGGACGAGATTTACCCCTGTCTAGATGTCTCTTTTTATTCAGATGTGTGGGCAGTTGGATCTGCAGCCAACTCCGGGGTTGTCTTGTTCGAGACTATTCTGTAAGGAATGGTCCCGGCCTTGTACTGCAGGGGAGTTAGGGTGGCTCCTCGGTATGATGATCTAGGCCACGTACTATGACGGACGGTACCCCAGTAGCCCTGTCATTGATGGAAACTTATTCTTCCTACGAGACCCTACAGTTTTGATTGTATTACCCACTTTTGTGGATAGTAGCTGGAATTTAATGAATGTAACGATTTCAGCTATTTCATATTTACTTGAAAACCTAAGACACTATTATAATATCACTGGATTTCCTATCAAATATTTTGGTTAGCGTAAGGTAAAAAATTTTTCATGTTTATGTGTGGAAAGTCTTACGTGATACCTTTCTTTTCAAAGGATTTTCTAAAGTTAAGAAATTTTAATCCTTTTTACTCATAGCAGACCTCTGTATGACCCAAGTGTTTATTTTCTGTTTTATTAAACTCTTGGGTACTCATATTATGTATGAGTAGTCAAGTGATTCAGGTTATCCTTGATGAATTTTGGAGGAGCTTTGGAGCAGGCGGCTTCAGTGTGTGGATATATAGATAGAGTTTCCGATGTGATGTTATTCTGTATGGATGCTCATGTATTGTTTATTATATAGAAAAGTTATAACTGTCTAAATTGAGATGTATGGTTGTGTACTCTGATGTATATGATACTATATATATGTTATATATTATATTTCATTTGTCCCGCTATGAGATTCTAATGTGTTGTTGTCCTTTCTTCTCTTTCTTTTCTTCTTTTATCCCTTTCTTACTTAAGTAATGATGCGTCTTTCTGGTGATAGAAAGGCGGGTCGCTACAGTGAGTGTTTTAACTCACTCACAACTATTAAAATTATCTTATGTTAGTTAAAATGAATTTATGATGTGATTTGGAATTGATTGGTTGGTGTTTGGTACATTTAAATTGTCATTCTAGTTAAATTTAACTTTTATTGTATTAAATCATCATTTAATTTAATACTGAATTTAATTATCAATTTAATACCTGTTAATGATAATTAGTTATCTATTGATGTTTATTGGATGATTTTGGTGATGATTGAGATGTATGTTTAATTGTTGATTGGATGATTTGATGTTATATTTATATAGTTATAATACTACAAGTTTCCTTAGTTATTGTTAGAAAATCCCTATGGGTTGAGATGATACATACCTGAACGATCATATAGAATAAGAGAAAATCGTTATGGGTTGAAATGATAAACCCAAGCAATTTTCATTGATTTGGAATATGGGATTGCGGTTTGCAATAATGTATACCCGAAAATTTAGTTTTTGCATATTGAAATGATAAATATCCATACTTGACAATAGGGTAGAAAATTATATACGGACACTAGATTGGTTAAATTAAACGATTTTAAAACCCGTAAATCTTGAATTGGATTAAATGATATTTTAAAGGAAACTGATTTGTATAAATTGAATTACTTTGAAAATACAAGTTTGAAGGTTGGAATTGGAAATTGGTTTGAATCGAAATTTAAACTATTTTAATATGTTTTAAATCTATTTAATCTATTCTGATATAATTTAAACTATATTAATCCATTTTAATATATTTAAACTGTATTAATCCATTTTAATTTATTTTAAACTATATTAATCTATTTTAATCTTTTTTAAATCTATTTAATCTATTTTAATCTAATTTAAACTATATTAATCCATTTTAATCTATTTTAAACTATATTAAACTATTTTAATCTATTTTAAATTATATTAATCTATTTAGTCTATTTTAAACTATATTAATATATTTAAACTATATTAATCCATTTTAATCTATTTAAACTGTATTAATCCATTTTAATCTATTTTAAACTATATTAATCTTTTTTAATCTATTTTAAACTATCTTAAACTATTTTTAAAACTATTATAAACCATCCAAACTATTTGTTAAATTTCAGGTTTTTTTTAAAGTGGAAGTTTTATATTTAAATCCTTGATTTTCAAGTAGAATACGATTAAATGATGTTATAACACAAGTAGGGATTTAAATGACATCATTGAGGAATATGATGATTTTAAATGAGGATTTAATCCAATTTTGGAAATATGAATTCGAAAGAGATATGATTTCAAATGTGATATTATTTCAAAAGTAAATATGATTTCGAAAATGATATGGTGAGAATATGATATTTTGATATAAATTATAAAGCAGTTTTGGAAATGTAAAAAAACCATCTAGTGTGAAATAAGCATTTGGTTGTTAAAGAGACCAGGATCGGATATTGTCATATTTTTTGCCAATACCGAAAGCCACTTTAACAATTGTGTATGTGGTGGATATTCCATAATGAAGTAGGATGGTTTGGCAAACGATTCTATATGAGGTATTTACATGACCCTGACTCCCATGAGTCAGCGTAGATGTGACTAAAACAGGAGCTATACCAGGCCAAGTGAGGTCATTCCTCCTATTGGGCACATTTCTTCGATACTGTATTTTGACTTTGTAATTGATTTGGTGGCCACCCGTTGATTTGATATGGGAGTGTGTTATGAGGTGGGCGGTAGTAGCTGTTGTGCATTACCACCAGTCCGGTTCTGCAAAACGGTAGTCCTACCCTGGCATTGCCTCGAGTGCCGTGTTCACATTCCCTATCGCGCCTTCTATGAGTTTGGTTTGTACATACCTATGGATAGCCCTCCATTTTACTTATGGTACTGTATAGGCTATGGGAATATATAAAATGTGTTAAGAGGGATAAGGATAATGCTTTAACGCTATTTTAATGCTTTGCTTTACTGTATACATATTATAATAGCGTATTTTACTACATAGTAGATAGTTTAACGGATCCTTAGGAGATGGTAATCCCGAACATCTTTTAAGTTATTGCACGCACGTTAGACGCTGGAGAGGAGATGTCAAATCCCGTAAACATCTCTGACGCCGTTACACTCATATTCATTTACTGTTGATTTAACTTACATAAGATCTTTTAATTCTGACTCGAGTATTTTGTCTTTTCAACTCGCTCGGGTCAGTCTGAGATTTTCAATATATTGAAGACTACTTTTCTTAAGGATGAAGATGGAGATTTGTATACTATTATTATTTATTATATTTATTCCACTACATCATGTTGTTCCGCTCCATTTATTTATTTATTCCTATTGTATGTAACTCTGATCTGTATTGTAAACGTGTACTCAAATGTTATTTTTAAAACAGCTTCAAGAACTGTTTATTTGATTATTGTATTTTGTTATTCCGCTGTAAGATTCTATGTTTGTTTTCTTTCTTTCTCCGCTTTTTCTTATTTACCCCATAGCAATCCTCCCTTTTGAATGGGTTGAGTCTGACGTGTGTGGTTTATCGTCGATTTAAACCGTCCAAAAAGGTGGGTCGTTACATTTGGTATCAGAGCGAGGTTTAGCGATAACCTTAGCTTTGTGGGGTCTGACTCATAAGAAGTAGGGTAGTAGTACCCTAGAATGAGCTGAGTGTATATATATGAGAGAGTGTATTTATTAGTGTTATAAAAGGTTTTGTGTTGTGTTAATTTTTTCTTTTTGGTATTTATAAATTCTGGTTGGTACATAGGACGCCTATGGCATTGATAGGAATTTCTAAACATTTAACATGATAGACTAACACAATATTGTTTTGAAATATATGTAAATGAAGTAATTTTGCCTATTATATATTTTTTATAAATAAAATAATAAACTTTGTAAATGATATAGTTGAATGTAATATGGTGTTTGTTAGGTAGAATTTTTTTATAAATATTGCTTGAAAAATAGGATTTACAAATAAAGTAAATATAAATTGGTAGTTCATAACTAAAGTTCCAAGATTTTTGAAAATTTCTTTCGAAAGACTTTGGAATATATTATTAGTAGTATTTAGAAGTATTTTCTGATATAAATAATTCAAGATGATTTGAAAGAAATGTTTTAAAAGAAATTTTGAAGGAAATAAGTTCAGTACTTCCCTCTCTGTCGGTGGAAAATAATTTCGGTAATGAGTGCACACATCATCAACGTTCATTTTCGAGTTTCAATGTGGAAAGACCGTTGTAGTAGTTTTACCACACATTTGTTTTGATAAATAAATCTTTATTTTGAATCCCTATATATGATTTGATCTATAAAGGATATATATATATATATATATTATTTTCTAAATGACCGAAATGAATCCAGGATTTAGTTCTTATAAACTTTTTGATAATTAATAGCTTTCAATTATTGCAATGAATGAAATCTTGACTATATTAATAATTGGAAACTTCTAAAATTAGGAAAATAAGAAATTGGAAGCTAGATAATTAATGAAATATATATGAGATGGGAAATTGTGATATGTAAATAAAAGGATAGAGAAATTGAGAAATGTAACTATTGAACATTTTGTTAATTTAAATAAATAAGAGAAACTTGTGTAACATTCAAGTATATTCTAAAAGACATAATGTATAACTTATCAAACATTAAAAAGTTGAAATGTTTAATGAGAATATGTAATAAAATATTATACAAGTAAACTTAGGAAATGAAGTGTTCAATGGAATTATGCTTATAAGTGAAGAATTAAGGTGTACAAAAATGTTATGAACTTAAGTTAATAATTTGAAAATGCTAGTAGTTATAATTTAATACAAAGAAGGAATACTGCAAGTAAATAATTATAAACTTAAGTTAATGTTGAAGCCATTTATAATTAAAGTGAGTACTACATTGATTGAACGATTATGACTTCAGAAAAAATTGAAATGGTTTAGAAATGGATTTAATATTAAATAATTATATATATGGAAGAATTAATGTGAAAAAGAATAATATTAATGGTGAATTAAATTATAAAGAGACTTACATAATAATGGTTAATCTAATAATTGAAATGGAAATAACTTATGTAAGCAACGAATGCAAAGTAATGAAAAGAGAAAATGGAATTGTATAAACGAATGAGAAATGAATTTTGTAAGTGGTGAATGTAAGTTAATTAAATAAACATTGCATGAGTGAATGAAATTGAAGAACAGTAAATAATATGAAATGAGATTTATAAGAATAAGCTTAATTGATACTTGAACTTTTTTTTGTATTTGCTTATGGGATGATTGGGAAAGGATACTTCTAACTGTATAAAAATGTGTAAATAATCCATTGAGTGTTATCTAAGATTGTTGAGTGTATGGTATACTTAGTAGTTTATTTATCATTTTATACGATTAAAAGTTTTTGAACCTGAACAAACCATTTGTTTGGTTGCTATTGAGCTCCGCCTTAGTAGAAGTGGGTAGCGGCAAGATGATCGATTATTTTGATTGCATGTGAAAGTTGTATGGTTTTGGTTACAAGTGATTGTTGTTATATTGTGATGATTAGTTATTATAAATTGAGACAACGTAAATATTCCTCTTTGTAAAATTGTGACTCTTAGATTGTATAAGTGGAATACAGGTTTATGGAAGCAATTGCTACTACTTTTGGTTTCATAAATAAGTGTTGTTTGCCCGACAAATAGGTATGTTTTCGGATTACGGTTTTCTAGAGAGATTGTATTGTTTTCCCATGGTTTAGGATATATAATTTTGAAATATGTGATATATATTGTTATTATTGGTGTTACTATTTCTCCCGGGCCTCTCTATACAAAAAGAGACTTTGCCGAAATTTCCCGTGAACTTTGGACTTAGAAAATTTTGTGAAAGTAGAAATGTTTTCAAACTTTTATTGAACTTGAATGAAAGGATTTAATTTTAAATAAATTGATATATTTTATTTAAATTTTTAATTATGTAAATAAATTGTTTATAAATTTAATATTTTGAATAAGATATATAAATTCCTTATCCCTTCTTTTCCCTTTACGAGGACGAAATTTTTGAGTGGGGGAGAGTGTAACGACCCGCATTTTTTCGATAATTAAAATATTGAATTAAATAATATTTTCCAATTTGTTGGAAGAAAATTAAATTTATGATGTAGGAATGAGAAAACTAACCAGAATGAAGTTTAATAATGTAAATTAATGTAATAGATGACTATTTGAATGTAATCTCAAGCAATTGTAATAATTGTAAGTTATAATTGGTTATAAATTTGAAATAAGGAAATAAATTTAAAAATTATATTAATTGATGAAATAATACGAAATTAGTTGTAATCGGATAAAATCAGTGTTGTGTAAGTAGTTATAACATTTGTTGTAGAAAATAAACCTATAAATGTGATTACATTGAGTAAAAGGTGACAATTATTATATGTTACCTATTTATTTAATTTATTGAGTTAAATTGAAAATCAATTACAATTAAATTTAATTAAATGTTACGTTAATATGAGTTAAGACGGTAAGTGTAAAATATGAATGTGATAAAATGTACAGAAATGTCAATTATATTCATAATGCAACAATTGATTTAATAATATGAGTGAAACCAAGGTAAATGAATTTATTGGGACCTTAAATGTTCATTAGTGAGAAAATAAAAAAAATTAAATATAACTCAAATATTGTAACTAATATGGGAAAAGATGACGATTGTAGAATATAAATGCAATAAGCTATAAACCAATGTTGAGTATATACATAGAGTAATGAATGATTGAATAAAAAAGATTAAAATCAAGTTTAATTAATTTATTGGAGTTTAATTTATAATTAATAAATTTATTGCAATTGAAATTAAACTCTATAATTAATAAATTAATTAACATTGAATTGATATGTAATTTTTTTAAATTATTGTAAATGTCTAGGTAAATCAAAAATGATATTGTTAGTTATTAAATTTGAAATTAAAAGTGATTTAATTAATTTAATAATAATTAATTTAATTAATATGAAAATAGCCATTTTGGCCACTTTCTTGGATTTTACGAAACTAGTTTCATCGGATCCGTAATAGTGAATTATTATAGAATTTCAAGTTTCATAGCGATCGGACTTGTCGTTTGATCGTACAGACTTGAAACGCATAGAAATCAATTTAATTGAAATCAATTTGAAATAAGCTGATGTTAAAGCCAACTTCTTCATACGATGGTATTAGGACTGGAAACCTGTTCCATTGAGTTTAAAAATATCGAAAATATCTATTTTGATATATGGGATAACCTACTTTCATTTCGGGGTCAGAACGGGCTTTTTGGATCACATAGTCGTTTCAATCCAAATCAATCTGCTCCATCATTTCTATTTTCAACTCTGACTATATATAGGGCGTTATAAACCCTAATTGTTGCTCATATTCTCAACAGTATGTGCAATTCTATCCGCTTCTCTCTTCTCAATGAATAAAACGGTTAAAATACAAACCCTACAATTCAATCTCCAAACCAATTTCAAAAATCAAACTCCTCAAACTATATCATATTATATATCAACTTGAAGCTCTCGACGAGCGCAATCTTCTGCAATGATTTGTTTTTCGATTTGGATCATAGTTTGGCCAGAAATAGGGGATATATTCTCGGCCGTTCATAGGCCACAACTTCGATTAACGACGGATCTTCAACGATGGATCGGTCGGAGGTGATCAATGGGTAGAGGTCGTCGAGCAGTCCATATCCATGCGACTACTTGGGGATGGAAGCCCTCAAATTCCCGAAGATTGGGGGAGGAACGTGGGCATGTGGCTCACGGCTGCGGTCAGCTGGGGCTTGTCGTCATCGCTCATGCCACATGGAGGGTCGGCTTAAAAAGCGTGGGCCAGGAGAGTGCCTTGGTCATGGCGTCTTGGCTTGTAGCGGCGGTGAACTGGAGGAACGTGGCGGCGGCTAGGTTCGTGCGCGTATTATTATATTGTTATTTTATTTATTTTGAAAATAAAATCGTATAACTTCTAACATATACATCTTTTACATACGAGCTCGAATTCACGTGCGGTTTGTTCCTTTGGGATCCTATCGAAATTCCAGACATTTTGACACTTGTTTGGACAAATTTTGAGGCTGTTTAATTTTAGGCCTTATTTTGGATTTCAAATCGATTTAAAATCGAAGGTGGGTATTTTAACCCACTCACAACTACTAAAATTATCTTATGTTGGTTAAATTGAATTTATGATGTGATTTGAAATTGACTGGTTGGCGTTTGGTATATTTAAATTGACATTCTAGTTAAATTTAACTTTTATTGCATTACATCATCGCTTAATTTAATATTGAATTTAATTATCAATTTAATACCTATTAATGATAATCAGTTATCTATTGATGTTTATTGGTTGATTTTGGGTGATGATTGTGATATATGTTTAATTCTTGATGTTGGATGATTTGATGTTATATTTATATTGTTATAACATTGCAAGTTTGCTTAGTTACTTTTAGAAAATCCTTATGGGTTGAAATGATACATATTCGAATGATCATATAGAATAGGAGAAAATCGTTATGGGTTGAAATAATAAACCTAAGCGATTTTGATTGATTTGGAATTTGGGATTGCGGGTTGAAATAATATGTACCCGTAAATTTAAATTTTTGCGGATAGAAATGATAAATATCACTATCACTTGACCATAGGGTATAAAATTATATACGGACACCGGATTAGTTAAATTAAACGATTTTAAAACTCTTAAATCTTGAATTGGATTAAATGATATTTTGAAGGAAATTGATTTATATAAATTGAATTATTTTGAAAATCCAAGTTTGAAGGTTGGAATTGGAAGTTGGTTTAAATCAAAATTATAAATTATGTTAATCTATTTTAAATCTATTTAATATATTTTAATCCAATTTAAACTATATTAATCCATTTTAATCTACTTAAACTATATTAATCCATTTTAATCTATTTTAATCTATATTAATCTGTTTTAATCTATATTAATCTATTTAATCTGTTTTAATCTAATTTAAACTATATTAATCCATTTTAATCTATTTTAATCTATATTAAACTATTTTAATCTATTTTAAATTATATTAATCTATTTTAGTCAGTTTTATACTATATTAATCTATTTTAATCTATATTAATCCACTTTAATCTATTTAAACTATATCGATCCATTTTAATCTATTTTAAACTATATTAATATGTTTTAATCTATTTTAAACTAACTTGAACTATTTTTAAAACTATTTTAAACTAGTTAAACTATTTTTTTAAATTTTAGGTTTTGTAAAGTGGAAGTTTTATATTTAAATTCTTGATTTTTAAATAGAATACGATTAAATGATGTTATAACATAAGTAGGGATTTAAATGATGTCACCGAGGAATATGATGATTTTAAATGTGGATTTAATTTATTTTTGGAAATAGTGGCATGATTTCGAAAATGATATGGTGAGAGTATGATATTTTGATATAAATTATAAATCAGTTTTGGAAATGTAAAAGAACCATCCGGTGTGAAATAAGCGTTTGGTTGTTAAAGAGACCGAGATCGGATATTGTCATATTCTCTACCAATACCGAAAACTACTTTAATAACCATGTATGTGGTGGAGATTTCAGAATGAAATAGGATGGTTTGGCGAACGATTCTATATGAGGTATTTACGTGACTCTGACTTCCGTGAGTCAGCTTAGATGTGACTAAAACAGGAGCTATACCGGGCCAAGTGAGGTCATTCCTCCTATCGGGCACATTTCTTCGATACTATATTTCGACTTTGTGGCCACCCCTTGATTTATTATGGGAGTGTGTTCCGAGGTAGGCGGTAGTAGCTGCTATGTGTTACCACCAGTCCGATTATGCAAAACGATAAAGTCTTACCCTGGCATTGCCTTGAGCGCTATATTCACATGCCCTATCGCGCTTTCTACAAATTTGATTTGTACCATACCAATGGAGTGCCCTCTGATAGCCCTCCAGTTTATGGAGGAATTACGGTGCTGCATAGACTATGGGAACATATATAATGTGTTAAGGTGGATATAGGTAACGCCTTAATGCTATTTTAATGCTTTGCTTTACTATATACATATTATAATAGCGTATTTTACTACATAATAGATAGTTCAACGGATCCTTAGGAGATGATAATCCCGAACATCTCTCAAGTTATTGCACGTATGTTAGACACTAGATAGGAGACGTCAAACCCCGTAAACATCCCTGACGTCGTTGCACTTATATTCACTTATTATTGGTTTAACTTACATAAGATCTTTTAGTTTTGACTTGAGTGTTTTGTCTTTTCAATTTGCTCGGGTCGGTCTGAGCTTTTCAGCATATTGAAGATTACTTTTCTGGAGGACAAAGATGGAGATTTGTATAATATTATTATTTATTATATTTATTCTACTACATCATGTTGTTCCACTGTATTTATTTATTTATTCCCGTTGTATGTAACTTTGATCTATATTGTGTAATCACATGTTATTTGTAAAACAGCTTCATGAACTGTTTATATGATTATTATATTTTGTCATTCCGCTGTGGGATTTTGTATTTGTTTTCTTTCTTTCTTTGCTTTTTCTTATTTACCCCATAACAATCCTCCTTTTGAATGGTTTGAGTCTGACATATGTGGGTTATCGTCGATTTAAACCATCCAAAAAGGTGGGTCGTTATAAATTAATTACATAAATTTACGTTGATTTCCAAATTAATTCCAAATATATTAAATAATGAGATGATAAATAAGCAATTTTACTTTTATCTACTTTTATCACATTTATAAATTTATTGTTTACAAACAAAGATTATAAACACATACCACATGTTAACCGGCATTTTGGCCCGGTTACAAAACGACAGTCGAAGACATTATTATTAGCGCTAGACAAGATTTTGACCTCGAAGAGCTTGGAGGTGTTAGCAAGTTGTCAGGCCCATTAGAAAGATGCTCGGCATAAAGCGACGTTCGGTATTGAATATCGTTCGACACCTAAAGCACGTTCGGCAACTAGAACGTTCGGCATGCAGGGTTGTACTCGACACAAATGAGCACTCGACACGTTTGAACGTTCGGCTGTCAAAGGGTTGTACTCGGCCTGCTCTTTACTTGGCATATCCTTTGCTCGGCATGTCCTCTGTTCGTCATTCCCTCTACTTGGCATATCCTTTCACTCGGAATCCACGCCTCACACGGCAAACCCTTCACACGGCAAGCCTTTCACTCGGCATGCTCCTCATCTGGCACACAAGTTCCACTCGGCATATCTTCCACTCGGCATTCTTACATGGCAAAGGCGTATCCTTCCACTCGGCATCCCAACATCGTTCGGCCCGCTTCCTCCATTCAACAGAGAGACCCATCGACCTGGAAAGGAAGGCACGGCATGCCGACCGCTCGGCCTGTTTCACTCGGCACGCAGAGCGTCCGGCCTCACTTCGTTCGGCATAAAAATGAAGGTTCGGCATTTGGTCGTTCGGCCTATTTGGGTCGGCACATAGGGCTTACTCCATTTGGACCGAGTTATTCAGATAACAGGCCCACCAGGGAAGTCCAACCCACCTTCGTCTATAAATAGAGGGGCATGAGCACAGTGAAAGGGACCCTTTTTTCCGGGAACACTGGGGAGACTCTGCCATTTCTTATACTCTTCTCTTTTTAATTCAAACTTGTATCCAAGTGATTGATTTACGGATTGTATATGTATTCAAGTAATTGAGAAAGCAATAAAGATCAAACTCAAAGTGGATGTAGGCAATTACGCCGAACCACTATAAATCTGGTGTTCTCGTTTTTATTGTTCTTTTGACATTGAATTACACTATTCTTCTGTTTTAATTCACTCTCTTCATTAATCTCTCTACATAACTCTACTCAAGGGTGTTAGTGACCAATTTTGGTGCTAACACCACATCACTGATTTCATATTCTATATTAATCAATTTCAATCAATTACCTACAATCTCACCATTACATACATCATTTAATTTATTTCATTATTTACAATTATAACCAAATTAACCTAAAATTTATTTCAATTGATTTAAATTACATTAAATAATTATCAATAGAATTCAAACAACATTATTAAATCATATTCTAATTATTTCCTCAATAATAAATCATAAATTTTAATTTCTCACGATATTAAATTTCAAAATCTTATTTAATTTAACAGTTTTAATTATCAAAATTTACGGGCCTTTACAGAGAAGGAAAGGTTTATTAAATTGTTGTTATTTTAAAATTATATAACAATAGTTTTAACCCGTGAATTTCTTTCAAAATTTAACATATATTGTTTGTTTGATATGTTCAATCCTAGCCTTTAACTACTAAAAGTAACTTGTAATTTTATTTGAAAACTGATCATTTCAAGCCACTTTATCAATACATATTTTATTATGTACATAATAATGAACAAATATATATACCAACCTCTAGACCCGTTTACTTTTATGGATAGAAAGTCTCCATCTTTGGGGTTCCACATTTGACCATTTTTTGGTGTTAATTAGTTATCGATATAAGTATCTTTTTTTTAATAGTTGGTTCATATAGTTTCTAAATGAATATGGATAAAGTACTAAACTTTAGGCAAAGTTAAGCAAATATCTACTAAACGTTATTATAAACTTTCCTTTTGCTTCACTCAACAATAAACCTATAAGAAAATAAAACTAGCTTCATTCCTAATTTTCTAAATATCATTCAGTAACAGAATTTATTTATTAAAGCGATAATTTATATATAGGAAATTTTTGCTGGTTCCATCTGTATTGTCTACAGCAACTTTAGGAAATTGTGGAGAGATGAGATGGAGAAGGTATTTTTTTTTATTGTAGACCTTATTTTATTTTCCAAAGAGGTAAGAAATGAGAAAGAATAAAAATAAGCGTAAATTGTTCTCCTCTCTTGAGCCTAACAATCTCAATAAATCAATATTTCATAAATAAAACAATCATTAATATAGAATGCAAAATGTCAAGAAATGAAAAGACTTTGTTTTTTATTGTAACTATCCAACAATATGATAGGACCGAGATGAGATTCGGCCCGAAGCATAGCGGATACTATAAGTATTTTGGAGGGCAAGGTGAGAACAGACGTTTATAATGTCATCTTATTGGGGAAAGATTTACCATGGCAATCTTAAGTGATCGAGGAGAACGAAATGTAACATTTTAGCCGATTACACCTAGGACAAGCGACACATTTTTTGCAGTGACATGATCGTCCTCGATCCTAGCCTTTTTACTATTTATTTCATATTCTAGGAGTTGTTTCTTCCATAGATGGCAGTGGTGTAATATTTGCATGTATTGTTTGTAGTCGAGACATCTGTCGTATTATTCCAATATTGTATTATGGTTTCTTTGTATAAGTTGTTAGGTACTTTTGCCTAACACCTATTTTTAATTAATTTATAAAAAGTGGACCGGCCACCTAAAAAGGGGCTTGCTTTGGCAAAAATTATAACCTTTACACACACACATATACATATATAGACAGACACACATGTATATTAACCAACTATTTAATTATTTATTTAAAATTTTTAGTTGAATATTTATTAAATTTATCTTAAATAATTTAACAAAAATATTTAACTAGGACCTTTATAGTTATTGAGATATATATATATATACACATACTAACTAATTAAATTTTAATTAGTTCTTTACTTAATTAAAATTTTAATTAAATAGTTTTAGTATAAATTTTGAAAATTATTTAAATTAATTACACAAAACAAGTTTGAAAAATTAAATTAGTTTTATTTTATAACATTTATAAAATCCTTTTATATCTTAAATTTGACATTTAAATTAAATATATATATATAGAACTTTCATATCTAAAATTTAAAATTAGCCTAAGACCAAAAATAAATCTAAGCCTTATGTTTAGGCTAACATTTTAGGCTTCCTCCACCCATTAGGCCAAGAGCCAAGAAAGGGAGAATACTAACCATCTAACCCCAAGCACGGATGCTCCTATTCTAGACATCGATCAGGCATATAAGTTTCTTAACTAACTTTAAATGCTGACTAACATAGTTGTATTGAGCAATTAGGCTTTGATACCATTTTTGGATCTAGTCCATTTAATAGTGGGTGAAATGGATAAATTCTAAAACAATCCTTTATTTGGATCTTAATGAGCCTGTAAACTATTGGTTAGCATTAGATCCAATTTAAATTTTAAATAATTTCGCATTTCGTTTTATAACGTGTCTATATTTGTATACATGATGTGTTTTTTAGAATATACATATATATGTGTATATGTATGTATGTATATAAACTAACACATAGGAATAAATATAAGCATGTACATACATATTGGGGAATTTATATCTATTGCATATACATATAAGTATTATACTTACAAATAAATAAATAAATAAATAAATAAATACATAAATACATACATATATATATATGATAATTTTATATACATATCAAAGGAATATATATGCCTAAGTATATACATATATACATAAACATATATACTAGGATATGTGTATATGGTTTGTATAAATATATTCTTAGTGCCATATATGCGAGTGTACATATAGTTTGTATATACATAATATATATATATATATATATTCATATAGGTTTTAAGTTTATATATATATACATAATATAATTCGAAAATTAACTTCATTTATTTGACGAAGTAAAAAATTTAAAAAAAATCTTAATTTGAATCAAGTTTGATTTGGTCAAAACCTTTTATTTATATAAACTTTACGATTTCAAATTATATATATATATTTGAATTTCAAAATATTTATTATTATTCAAAATATATTAATTTTAGAGAACTTGGCATTCATTTATTTCGACCTAAATATGAATAAATATAATTATATTTTAAATACACATTAATATTTTAAAATAATATATATTCCTGTCCGAGAATCAAAATAATTAATTTATTTTATGAAAGGCTGAGAGCGTTTTAAAACATTTTTTTAAATTATATATGTATATATAATTATAAACACTAGTTTTCAGATATATACATACATACATATATATATATATAAGTTAATAAATGTCGAAAATATAAATAATATATATATAATTAATTTAATAATTCATAAAATAATTTTTATATAAAATAATTTATTATATGAATGAAATATATATAATGCATATTTTTTATTCAAATTTCAAATTGAATTTTATTTTATAATGTAAAAAACGTAAATAGTTTCTAAATTAAATAGCATATTTACATGGCAATGATATATGTAAGTATGTATGTATAAACATCAGGAATTGAACATCTATATGTATAAACACTAGTACAAAATACGCATGTTGCTTCGCCTCATTTGCATCGGTTGTTACCAGAACCGATGCAAATAGAAGTATTTGCATCGATGCAAATAGAAGTATTTGCATCGATTACGTTTTAACAGCCGATGCATTTGGTATGTGGAAAGCAGTAGATAGTACAAAAATACAATTTGCATCGGTTATCATCAACAACCGAAGAAAATACACCGATGCAAATAGTGTTAGTTGCATCAGTTTTATTCACAACCGGTGCAATTATCTTTATTTGCATCAATTTTTTTTGAGCCGATGCAATTTTAGTGTAAGTTATTTTGGGGTCAAAACATTTTCGAATCACACGTTAGTTTCCACTTCGTTTCCAAGCGTTTCCCCCCAAAAAAAATTCCATGTTCCTGACCGACAAAAAACCTAGAAATTGAATTTCATCCTTGATTTTGCGATTTGGATTTCTCTACGCCTTCTCATTTTTAAGGTACCAAATCTTCCTATTTTAAGTTACTCGATTTGGATTACTTGGTTAAGTTAGTCGATTTGGATTTCGTGAATGAAATGCTAATTTTCGATTTGGATTTTGCGAATGAAATGCTAATTTTCGATTCGTATTTGGATACCAAATCTTCCGTTCGAGATGTCTGCTTTCTTCCCTGCTGAATTTAAAAGCTTAAATGCGCTTCTATTGGAGATACTCTTATATTATCAATCTTGTCAAGAAAGAATTAAGCGCTTGATTCAAGTTTTATACTGAAAATGAAGCTCTGTTTGAAACAAAATCGCATTTACATGCATTATATCTGTTGCACCTTCTTCAAGTAAGGCTCTGGAGCGTCCAAATCGACCTGGATTTGGTACTGCTGGGACGAGGTGTGTCGTTCGAGCAAATCATTTTTTGGTTCAAGTTGCAAATCGGGATCTGCATCATTATGATGTAAGATTATTTTATTTAACCTTCGTCTTATCGCTGTTGCGTTAGTTTATTCCTATTACAGAACTTAATACTTTTAGCTGGAAATTAAGCTTGGAAAACTTTCAATGTAGATTTATACCTTGGCGTTGTTATTGTGTTGAAGCTAGCTTTGACAAATTACTTTTGGATGATTTTTTACTTCATATTAGAACGATTAACTTATAATTTGTTGCGCTGAAGAGCAGTACATCCATGTTTATCTTTATGATCATTTGTTTGTATATTTATGTTTTTGTTCATTTACTTTTCAAATAATAGTCTATGCTTTGTTTTTTTCAATTATGACTAATACATATTCTATGCTTGTAGTCAATTTATTCCCGTTTCGTTTGAATGTTGCTAGTTTTTAAATACAATTTATCACATTACATTTGGTAAATTGCGGTTGTAAAATACAACTTTTCAGAATTTTCCTATTGAAATAAAAGGCATTTTCATTTTTCCAGTGAATAGGACATCGAGTAGTTCGTAGGTGGTATAAATGACGGTTATCTTTTTTAAAAAATATAACGGCAGCTTTTACTTATACCAAATGATTCTATTGTTAAAAAATCAGTACCTAAGTAGTGCTCATGGAAAATGTAAGAATTAAAATATGAAGTTTATTTTGTATTCAGATGCACGTAGGTACTCAGGTTTTTAGGAGTAAAAGTCTGTTAATTGTTGCCTGCTAATATATGTTGAGCGTTGCTAGGAGCAGTCGCTCAAAAGCCTATACTTGCCTGCTGATTGGTCAGGTAGTTTATAAATTAATACGTTGTAACAATTTTTAATATGCTTGTGGGATCCATGTTATTACATGGACCAGTAGCAGCGCGATTAACATGGACAGTCGTTGCGACTGTTCATAGCATCCTTCATATATGTTTCCAATTGGTTAAATGTCCTCCGACCCTATAACTACCTAACAACATATTTGTTCGTGAGTAAATTTAATAGCACATAAGTAGGATTAGTCTATTTTGTTGGTTTCCCTAGACTACCTAACATTGTATTGCCTACTGTTAAAAAGCACACCTAGAATAAAATTATGACAGTAAGTTTAATTCCGAGAATTGAATTTTGAAAGGTGGGGTAAAGAATATGGATTAGGAATTTTATATACATAATTTACGAAGGGGGGCAAAACTACAATTGTAATGTCAGCGGTGATTTCTTGCTTCATGTATGGGACTTGTCTAGAAACGCTGTTAAGTCCACTAAGGTAATAGATAATATATATTTCATGTTTTTTGTACAGGGTTGCATTTTATTGGCTGTTGCTTTTGCTAGGTTTTTTAGTTGTTTTTTTTCTTCCTTTTTTTGTTAATCTGATTATTTTCACCTCTTTTGCTGCTCACGTTGCTTTGATTCATTATATATTTTTGATATTTGTTCATTTTGGTTATATGCTTTACAATTGGAGTCTGTCAACTCAAAGGATCATAAGGGTTTTTTTCCACTCCAGCTGCTTTTGTGCTGGATGCTTGAATGCCTTTATTTCTAAATTGTTGTATTTATTGATTGCCGATGAATTATCTTTCATTTGTAATTTTTGGCCTAGCCCTCTACGTTAGTATATGTAATTCTGAGTGATGTTCATTTTATTTTACTAACCCTGTCAAGTCTCAATTTTTTACAGTAAAATTTATCAAGGTTACGTTAACCTGTTATCATACTTTTTTGCAAATGTTATTTGGAATGGGTTAAATATAATATTGGATATTATGTTAAATCTTCTATCCAATTTAATTACTTAAATTTTGACAGGTCTCTATAAGCCCGGATGTAACAAGTAGGGCTGGTTGTCGGAAGATCATTAAAGAGTTGGTTAACCTCTACAAAGAGTCAAATCTAGGAATGCTAAATCCTACCTATGATGGTAGGAAATCTCTCTACACAGCTAGAGATCTTCCGTTTACATCTCAACGGTTTGTAGTTAATATCACGAAAAGAGACCGGTACACGAATTTTGTACTCATCTTACATTAGAACTTTTATAGTACCTACTATTCCTATATATTACTAGTTTTCTTGCAACACCTATATCTTGTTGTCCTTTTCGTAGTTCCGGATCACTCTCAAATTATTTGAATTCAAATTTGTGTTTCTCATCCACAGCAAACAAATATTTGGAGTTTACATGTAACATACAAGATATATAGACCACTTCATTATGACTCGTTCAGACACAAACTTTTTAGATGCTATTGTTCTGCCATTCCAAGCACTTTCGACTTGTTGCCTGTCCTGAAGAGCAAAACATCAGTCTTTTCCCGGTATGATCCTTTCTTATTTACTATCTGTAAGTGGCTACATGTTAAAAAAATTCATATGTTTAAGAGAGTTTGATATTTTTATTTCTTATCAACGTGTTGAAGGCCAATATGTTTTTCTTTATGAAATAAGCTAATTGCTTACAGTTTCTACATGCAAAAAATAATAATGATAAACTACAAGATAACAAAAAGAAACTCCAGAAGTTGCCATAGATTTTTTATTTTGTTTTATCTAGTAAGCCTTTCCATTAATTTTTCCATTTTGGATCCGCATCCCGTCTTTTTTATATCCCCAATTTGCACCCACCAATTTTTTGGGGTGTGTGTGTTTATGTGTGTGTAGTGATTGAAATTTGATGATATTTAACAGCTTTGATCTACCTGTCACCAATATCATCTATATAGAAAAGTTCCTCGATATCTCTTACTTACTAATAATTAATTCTTATGGACGATGATTATACTAAATAATCTTAGAATATAATATGTTGCTAACTAAGTTTTGATGGGGTAAAAGTATCAGATAATTTTCTGTAGAAACGATGTTGATGATCAGTAGGTCATGGCAACAGAACTTCGGTCTAATTTCAGTTATCGTAGATGCCGATTGGGGATATCGACCACCGCTCCCCACCCACCCTCTCCTTCCCCAACTCAAAAAAAAACTTTCCTCTCTGCGCGCTTGCATGTTGGAGATTTATAAGCATTTCGTTTGTTCATATGGCTGTTAATTGTATAGTAAGTACAAGACAATGCTAGCATTTCTAAGAGCAAAGACACGCCAAGTAAGTTCAGCAAGCAAATATTTAAGTCATTAGTTTCCCTCTAAATATTAGTTATTCCATGGGAGAATGAGGAAATTGCTAAATACACACTATTCCCACTCTCTGACGTAGGGTGCAGTTCAAATTTCCTTTGCAAGGTAAATATCAATTACATTTTAATGTCATGCGCTCTAAATCCTGGGTCCTGTTAGGTACTTGAATACATAACCAGATTCTATGTGTATGTAGAGATATGAGTTCAAACAGGGTTTTTAAACCGCTAGAGTATCGTGAATCTGTTTTGGTTCTAGCAGGGACCGAGATAACATCGTATCAAAATCTCATTTAAGAAAAACAACAGTAACTTTGTATTTTTACATAAGAAATTCACATTAATCAATTCTAAAAACTAATAAATTTGCAGCATATGAATATTATAGTAAAGAAAGGTTGATTAGAAAATTAATTTTTTAATCGAAACTAGTTGAGATACTTTATCCTTCCTGATCCCAGTTTTCAAAACCTATAATCACCACTTTCATTTCCGACCCTAAAACTAATCTCATTTGGTCCACTTCATCAACATGATCCATAAAGAGAGAAAAAGATTATTTACATCTTGTTAGTATGTGTATTACAAATATATAATTGATCCATATTGCTCATTTAAATCTTGTTTTAATCTGAAAAATGCTACACACATTTTATTTAGTAAATACATCATTTACTAGTATATTTCAGTATAAAATAAATATTGAAATCAAAAACAAGAAAGGAAACCAATTTTTTGAATATTCAAAGTGGAAAAATTTCCGAATCTAAAAAATCAGAACCATTCTATAGGCGCCAGTGTTAACCCATACCCGATAAGCAATTAAGCTAATGGTATAAAAAAGGTTGCACATACGATTTTCAATCCTTATGTGTTCTGAAGCTAGTCCTCTTGTGAGCAGATCTTATGATTTCCTGAAGAAAAGTTTGATTAGTAGTGGAATTTATACTGCTCTGAAATAAAGTCCTCTTACTATTAAGTTAACCATATCAATTGCGATCATTGTTTTTGCTGTATGGGGTCTAGGCCCGCTCATGTGTTGTTGCAGAAGCCTATTTTTTCAGGTATATATTTATTCTCATATCTTTTTATTTCCTTGACAGATATTTACAGACTGTTGATTTAATTCATGTTCACCTTAATTAACACAACTGGACATATACAAGTTTTGGTTACATATATTTGGAATATGCATGTCAACCTGACCAGTGGTTGAATCTCATATTATATGTATCAAGCCAAAACATTAGACTTTTATATACCCAATTTTCAATCTCTCTTGTGCTCGAATGTTGCAGCTACATGGTCTTTTTGTAGCTTTGCAAAAAAAGGGAGAAAAATGTTAAGGCAGACCATTACTGAAATTTTTTAATGGTCAAAGAGTCAAAGGAGAGAACATGCTTCTGGTTTTAGCTGGATTTATGCTAATTCTTTTAAACAATGTCATGTTTCCATGTTACATATGCACTAATGTGATTCTTAAGAATTTAATAATTGTTTGTTCAAGTCCTAAAATGGCAGTGTTCATACATATTGACCCTTCAACTCCATCCGTGTTTGAATATAATCAAACTGTCATAATATTTTGTGGGTTTGTCTTTACCCCTGCAATAGCGATGCTGCTTTGAAATACTAAAGGAATAAAATGTTTGGCAATTTTTTACCTGATTCCTCAACATGGTTATTCTTACACTTTTGCAGCCTGGTTCAGCGAGCACAAAAGTTTTTTCTGGAGAAGAATAGTTCGGATGATGCAAGAAATGTAATTTCTGTTATTATCTTGATCCCACATTTTTAAAATATGCAATCGTTCATTGTTCTTTTTTTCCGTCTTTCATGTAAACATATATACACTTAAGAGTTTTTCCAAGTTAAATATACCAGATCATGTCCTACTTGGATTTGTGCAACTGTGCAACTAAGTCCTATTCAGTCATTTAGACAGAAACTCTAATCTATTATCCACATTATATCAGTGGAATATAATTTTAGAATGAAAGTATATTTTATAATAATAAATTATTGCAATTCTCCCACCATAAAAGGATCTAGAAGAATCCCGAATAATTGTTCCAATGAAGCTGTTCCAGGACTCAACCTGTGTAGTGATTTTTCTTTCCGTGTCGCCAAAATTCTAGTAAAAGTGTATTAATATTGATAGAAAATAAATACACAACATAGTAGTATCATGAGTAAACAGTAGTTTAGGCATTTCTTGAAATTTATCGAGTGTATAATTTTATTCGTTATTTGCGCAGATAGGATATCAGTTTGCTGGGAAAGCAATTTATACTTCTCTGTGGGCTGCTGCGTTTTCTTTATTCCTGGAATTATTAGGGTTTTCGACTCAAAAGTGGGTAACTGCCGGAGGTCTTGGTACTGTACTGTTAACACTTGTTGATCGTGAGGTAAAATTTTATTTTTCACTATTTTCCTGCACAAAACTTAAATGTGTGTGTATTTCAAGCAATCAAACACAGACGTCCTCCAAAATTTCCAAAATGGTCATTTTCAATTATAGGTCAATAGGAATTGTTGATGTATGTGGAATTAGAAGTATTACATACTATCCAACTTGGAAAGTTATCATTTGGTGAATTTATGCTGATATTATACCTTTCATTACTAATTCTGCATGAACTTTTTATTTCATTGACAGATATTTACAAATTTCCTGTCAAGTGTTATGATCCATGCTACACGACCATTTGTTTTGTTATCTGAAAAACAAACCAGGGCAAAGGAATACAAGGTTACAATCAAACTAGCTGGAAGAGCTGATTTGCACCACCTTCAGCAATTTCTACAAGGAGGCACTTTGAAACACCCCAAGATACTATTCAGTTTCTTGATATTGTTCTTAGAGAGTTTCCATCAAATAAGCACTGCACTTCTTTTGAACGTTTGTATGTTTATGTCATAGATATGATTTAGGTTTTAAATTTTACTTTCATTTCTATACAGTTATGTCACAGCGTCTAGATCGTTTTTCTCTACAAAATATGGCAAAGCAACCGATATTGGCGACGGCTTGGAATGTTGGAGAGGATATTATCAGTCTCTTCGTCCCACCCAAATGGGATTGTCCCTCAATATAGGTACTTGCCACAAAATGCTTAATTATCAAAATTGAAGTTAAACTTTCACAATAAGTTGGGCATTAATTTTTGTAAAATGCAGATATATCGGCTACCTCTTTTTACAAGCCTCTGCCAGTAGTTGATTTTGCTGCAGAATACCTTAACATACGAGATGTCTCTCGTCCTTTGAATGATAAACAAAGGATCATTGTAAGCAAATTTGTATCGATGTATTTATTTATGTATAAGAATTAACTATTTATTCATGTATACTAATTCTTGCGAAGTGTATGTGTTTTGTTTTATGGAGGAGGTGGAGGAGCAGCAAATGTTGGAGGTCGATGCTGTTACTGATGAAGTGTGCACAGTGGAGATCACAGAAATCAATGTTGTAAATGAAGGTGAAAATTTGTAAACCAAAGCAGAATTTGTAAATGATAATGAAATAATCTTTTTTTTTAATTTTTTGTGTATGTTTTTTTTTTACATATATAAAGATTATCAATAATATATATATAGTCTATTTGAGTACTATAATAATGGTTTCTGAGGGATCAGTTTGCATCGGTTGTTATAAAAAACCGATGCAATAGAGGGATTAGTTTGCATCGGTTTTCAACAACAACCGATGCAACAAGTTCCTTTGTTGCATCGGTTTTCATTACAACCGATGCAACATGGGGGCTGTGTTCAAGCAACCAACCATGATATTTTGCATCAGTTGTTAGTAACAACCGATGCAAAAAGGACCTTTTTGCATCGGTTTCAGAACTGATGCAAAAGAGTTAAGCCTGTTGCATCGGTTGCATATGCATCGGTTGCATATGCATCGGTTGTTGAACTGATGCAAAAGGGGGTAAACAACTGATGCAAATGGCATGTTTTGTAGTAGTGAAAATAAAATTAGAATTGTACTTTGATTGATTCTGCCATTTATAACACCTCGATCCATGGATTAACTCCTAGAACTTTTGACTCACCACTCGAATAACCAATAGACGAGTGCTACCACCTATAATATTTATATTTGGATGTATAGGATAAGGTGAGTTCAGCCTTAAGGAGATGGGGTCAGCAAGGAGGTGATAGCAGCTAAGGTAGAATAGATCAAGTAGAAAAGAGTTGGGATGCCTTGGTATTTATGGAGGAAGCAAAGGGAGAAATATCTTCTAAACTTTTACTTAGTCTTCCATACTAATTCAAACCAAATCCATCTCATTTTCCACCGCTTTATGGTCGGCCATACCATGACCATCATGGGCCAAAAATCTAGCATGTTAAGCAATTGTTTATATGTAGAGTGCGTTTAAATATATATTAATATCTTATATGGATATGTGCACACATAACATTTATATATACAAAAAAACGATGATACCCAAAAAAGTTCTAAGAACCATCCCATTTACTAAAGATACCCCGAACTTCGAATACACTAATAATTATTATTTCTTAAATATTAATTAACTTATAAAATTTTATAAACTAATTAAATAGTGTGGTATTTTAAAAAATTCATAGACATAGTTATGCGACTCACATGTGTAAATTCGATCAACAATTAATATTGAACAATTCAAATATTAATGTTCACATGTCACCTTAGTTGATGGTGTGATAGTTCGGTTGATGTTTATGGAACTTTTCGATAAAGTCGTATTTTAGATCACCTTAGGCGGTATCGTTAAGTAACGATATAATATACAGATGTTCTCTTAGTCAATGCTATATCACATTAAGACATATGGAGTTCAATATTAGTCAAAACTCCAACAATATCTATACTCAACCATTTAGTCTATTTACAAAGTCCCTAGTTTAATAATGATTTTCCATTAACCATTTTTGAGTCAGCTACAGTTGACCATGACACTAACCTCAAATAAATGAGAAGATCAATTATCTATTGTATAGTGCTTCACTTCCTACACTTTAACTTAGACCCAACTATAATAACACAATGGTCCCTGTGCCATGATTTAACTATAATGAAAGTGGAGTATCCACGTTGAAGTTCCATGGCATTCTTAAGTCAAGAGAACTGTGTAACATTGTCATGCTAATATTTCCTATTTGACTTAGTTATTATTAATGAACATGAAACTATCATTCGAGCTATCTATATTTATCCAGTAATTATAAGTACGTAACCCCTTGGTGTCCATAGCAACCATAAGTAATACACTGCCCAATATTTTGAGAGCACTAGTACTCTGGTCTCAAAGGGTGTATCGACATCCTTTCTCAAAACATCTTGATCAAGAATATTTATAACAAAATATTGTTTTATATCATCATTAGTTACTCAAGACTACAACTATTTGCAACTACAATCATATAACATTTTATTTAAGGATTTTCTTTTTTATATACTTTAAATTAATTACTCAATTATTTATATCAAGAATACAAACACCATATAACTTTCATGATGAACCTGATTTATTACAAAGTTAGATATTTACAATAAATTACATACTTGTCCATAGGGCATACCACCAACTCTCTCAAAGATCTCATGTAGTGATGTGCCGCAGGCTTTCAACTCAGGAGTACCGTGGATTTTATATGTCGAGACTGTACTTTAATATAGTTAGCCATGGATATTAGTTACATTACGACCATAGTCGGATATTCATTGATACTGATAAATGAAACATTACTCAAGAGAGAATTTATATCCTTTGATAAAGAATGTTAGTGTCATCATAATTGAAAAGAGACATGGAGTCATAAATCACTGACAAAACAATATGGTTAATCAGATAAATGTTATTGAATTGTCACCTTATGTGTACATTGCTACCGTTATTATAGGCCGCCACCGCAAATATAAGTTGTTATTTATGTTTACCACATCACTACCATATGTACATCTATAATATGTACAAGAATTACTTCACCACAACATAATTTGAGTTTACTGCACTTATATATTTTTAAATTTTTTAATGAAATATTGCTTCTGAAATATGGATGGTTACAAGTGGCCAAGCCCTTCTCGGGTTGGACTCAAACCAAATAAGACTTTAGTTTGTACATAAAATTAAAATTTAAGAAAAAGATGCTCCTATGTTTGTGAGTAGCACCTTTAAAAAAGATCCTAGTTGTTTTGAATATATTTTTTCTTAGTATACTCCAAATCTTGGTTCACATTCCTAATTTTAGGTTTTTTATTTAATATTTTCAATCAATTATTAAAATTAGATACTGTGCTAACTTATTAATTTTATCGGGCATAACTGTAGTGTACTAGAAAATCAATACAATTTTTTAATAGATCTTATTGGTGACTTATAAATCATTAGCATGATCCTTAACATGATGAGATTCACATAGAAATTGACGAGAACTTGAAATAAAGAAACTGATATAGAGGTAGCGAGGTAGTGGTGCAGAGAGGTTACAGAAAAAGGAAATGTGTTTATGCTCAAAACCATCGTCTATAGCAACTTTTAGGCACAAACATGGTAAACCATTGTTGTTTAGGGTGCCACTTTTCTCCTGTAATCGATGTGGACGTATGCTATGTTTGGTAATAAGGTTTTATGTTTCTTGATGATACATAGATATCACAAATTTCTAAAACTTAAGTGCCAGTTTGTATTCGTGTTCAAAAATAATTTTGTGTTTGAATGACGCTAGTACATGTTAGGTAAATTTTAATTTCCTATTTCAAAGATGTTTTTATGGAAACTTAAATGAGTTTGATTCATAACTAATTCAAGCAAGTTTTAGTATCTTTCATTGTAAACTTACTTATCTATTTTATTATATTTAAATTCAATATCTCACGATTTTTCCCTCTTCCCTCATTCAGTCTCAATCCAAATACCGAAATCTTCTTAGTTCAAGTGCTTTTTTACACCAGCACCTTAATAGTTTTTCCTTCTCGACTTTTCCCCATTTCAAAATAAATTCAATATTTAATGTTCAAATTTTTCCATCCTAAAACCCTTCCACTCCCTCTTAAATTTATTACCAATTATATTAGCAACTTCATTATCATCAGCACTCCTAAGCTTCTTTTTTCATCTTTCTTATTTCTTAGTCACACTAATTAGTTATCTCTCTCTATTCATCCTCTAATTAAGGTGAATAAATCCAAATTTCATAGTGAAAACACATTATCAAAACTCAAAAAACACAACTGAATTTATATTCAATTTCTATTTTAGTTTCTAAGGTTCAGTTCAATTTCAGAAAATTTACTAAGTTCAAATTCAATATTCATCTTTAACATATGCGATGGATCTGAGCAATTCTAAAGTGGGTAATAGATGTGTCCAAATTTATTGGATGTTTGGAATTTTATTCTTTTTTCCCGTTTACTTAAAATTACTTTTGTCCTTTTTTTACTTAACTAGCTTTGGCCATTGAATTCATGCTTTATGTGTTCGTAATAAGAAAAAATTCTGGTATTTATCTGATTTCTATTTTTATATGTCTACCCTTCAAAAGCAGAATGTTAGAATATAGTTTATAATATAAGTTATTCAATCAATGAAATGTTAGATTCAAACTATTCACGTGTTTGATGTCTTATTTCATAATTTTTATACATTTTTTGTGCTTCTATTTGAATTATGCTATTGGCATGTAACTACCATTCAACTTTATTCTTCATAATTTCTCTTAAGTTAATACTACAACTACGAAAATATATTGTGTAAGGTAACAATAACAAGCAAAGCTTTTGTTAACAGATAATTTTCAATCACTAAGCTTAAATTTAATAATGTTTAGACCGACATGTTTCCTTCAAACTCACAATAGTTCCAATGTTTTTTATTCTTCCTAGAAAAATATAATATAATATTCATATTTTAATTATTTACTAATTAATATGTTTGATTAATAGTTTTGGCAATACTAAAAGGCGCAAATAAGAAGAGCAGTGGAGTTCTAATAAAAACCATCAATTGTAAGTTATTTAGTATTATGAAATGATTTATTTATATCCATTCTTATTAATACAAATCTATCTATTCTATTATATATAATATTCAATCTCTCGTAATCTTTCTTTCTCTCATTTCGTCCCAATCCAAATATTGAAATCCACTTAGTTCAAGTGATTATTTACACCTGGCACCTTAATACTTTCCTTCTTACTTTTCCCTTTTAAAGATGAGTCCTTTATTTAATGTCTCCATCCTAAATCTCTTCCGGTTCCTCTTAAAATTATCACCGATTACATTCACCACTTCATCATCATCAACTTCTTCTCCATCCTTTTTGTTTCTTCGTTACAATAATTAACTCTCTCTCTCTCTCTCCATTCATACTTTGATTCTGGTAAGTAAATCCTAATTTCATAGTGAAAATCATATCACTAGATCCAAATAAAAACTTGATCTGAATTTACATTCTATCTCTACTTTAATATCTAAAGTTCAATTCAATTTTGAGGCTCCACCATCTTCAATTTCAGTTTTCATCCATAATATATGCGGTGGATCTGATTAGTTCTGAGGTTGGTAATAAGTATGCCCAGATTTATTTAGTTTTTGGAATTTTATTCTATTTTATAGTTTATTTAAAATTAGTTCTTTCTTTATTTACTTAACTATATTTAACCGTGGAATCATACTTTATATAGTTTGTATTTGGAAAAAATTCCAATATTTATTTGATTGTTATTTTTATATGTCTACCTTTAAAGGGTGGAATGTTTGAATATAATTCATAAAATAAGTTAACCAATTATCCACATGTTTGATGTCTTATTTCTTAACCTTAGCACATTTTTTCTACTTCTATCGATTTGAATTTTAATATTGGCAGGCAACTGCTTTCAACTTTGTTGTTTGTAATTTCTCTTAATTTAATACTATGACTATGAAAACATATTGTGCAAGATAACAGGCATAAGCAAAAGCTTTTCTTGTCATATGATTTTCAATCAACAAGCTTAAATTTAACGATGTTTTGATTGACATGTTTCCTTCAAACTCAAAGTGGATCCAATATTTTTGATTCTTTTTTTTAATATATAAAATTTACTATTTTACCTTTTACTAATTAGTATATTTGATTGATAGTTTAGACAATACTAGAAGGAATGAATAAGTAGAGCAGTGGTTCTAATAGAACTATTGATTACGGGTTATTTAATATTATGAAATGGTTTATTTATTTTCATTCCTACTAATACAAATTCAATTTTTTATGTAATATTCCATGTTTGGTGTAGATTTCTACATAAATAATTACATGTTTATGTCATCTAGGTTGTGATATATGAAGTTACTTAAGATGCATAAACTTTAGATCAGAAATGTGAGTTCTAATTATGTACTAATTATACCACTCCTTGTTTTGTCTTGTGAATAAAATAGTTGCATTGTAATACAATAATAATCACATATTTTAACTAACAACTATCACTTTATCCTCCAAATGTCGGTTTAAATAAAATATTAAAGTTAGTTTATGTATGGCAATGATTCTTTTCGATTAATTTAGAGTGCTTAGAGTTCAAACTTAAGATTTCTAGCAACCACTACATGCCTTACACTTGGGACAATGGTCATGGGTAAAATAAATGTTCATCAAAATGTGCTCAAATTACACATCCAACAACAAATTCTTTGACTTCTCCATATGAAATTAGCCAGACAAATCAGTCAGTCGCCACTAATTGAGTACTAATATAAATTTCTCAGTTTATGGCATTGCACTTAAAATTTATTTACATTTAAAAAGGTTGTTTTTGTTTCATTTAAGGACGTACTTCTTACTTTGTAAAATGAAAAGAATAAAGTTTCATCTTTGCCAATTAGGTGGAAACTTCTACTCTTTATAATTCATGTTCATTTCAAAATGCATACACAAACAACGAGAACTACCTACCCATATCTTTGTTGATTTACTATTGTAATTATGCAACGACTTGATTAAATGTACAATATGATAATTTATGATGATTTACTTTAAATAATTTAGTACTTTGAATCACCAGAATAATTGAGCATTTTTTAAGTAGTGATATTACATACAAGTATGGGATTATGAATTCTTTCAAAGTAAATATTGAAATAACACCTAATATTTGCCATAATCACTGTTGGAAATTTAGAAAGAAATAAAGATGTCCTATTTTTAAGACTTCATGCTCGGCTTTAGTGAAGAAAAAGTCTCTTTTACAATGCATTTTTTTACTAAGTTATTTCATATTTTGATTTATGTAGACCAATAATGTAGTATACTAACAACACGATATTACAACATTAAAACAATTATATCACCGTATTCATTCTAACTAAATTAATAAAGCAATTAGAAGAGCATCTTTCTTCAGTCGAACCTATTTAGGAAGATATTGTTTGAGTAATGGACTGATAAACCATATCAATCCCCATTTTAAGGTATTTATTATTAATTGTTATAGTTGTTGTATAATAGCGATAGTGCTATCAAATATTTTGAGTGTGTTTGTTGCATGTATATTTTAAAAAGAGAATTAGTTTTTCTTAGAGTTTCATGATCATCATGAGAGATCAAAATAGCAATATTAGATTTGCAGGAACAAGTACATAAAACAAGTGTAGTTCAACGAAACCATTGAGCAAAATGCATATTGTAGCGCCAAAGATAGAATAACAGCTTATTTAACCAGGTTAAAAAAAATTATTGTTATTTTTTACATTGATATGAAATATAATAGATAAATTCCATAAAAAATCTAAAAAAATAAGAAAATTTAATATTATGTCGTTAATTTTCCTTTAAACATATAGTGTATTAATTCATTTGGTATGGTAATGTTTTGAATATTCAAATTATCCATGAATTTACGTTTGCATATTCATGCCCGTAAAAGATGTTATCACTACAAAACAATTAGGAAAGCTCTCGACTGCATATAAAGCATTCGTAAAGTATGTGCACAACTTGCAAAGACTATAATATCTACTATGTAGTAGTCAATAAGATACCATTTTCATATGTTTTATATTTCACTGATTTCTATATTCAATAAAACAAAAAGTCGGCGAATAAGTTTCTATAATAAAAGAGTATTAACTTTTCTTGGTTTTATACTATGGTAGAATGGCATTTCCTATATCTATACTCAAAGACTTAATTTAGGTATTAGTTTTAAATTTTATTTTGAACTTAAGATAATGATTTTTTTTGTTATTTTAGGTGTTAAATTTGTAATACATGTTATAAGAAGCACAATTAACTTTGAATATGTATGCCTACTGTGAACTTTATTCACGCACCGTCTGATTCTGCTTTTGTGGCTGCTTGGTTTATTGAGCAAGTTTTGAAACAAAATCAAGTAAGACTGCATATGTTATAATGATTTCCTTTGTTGTTCTTGAGCTTTCTTCAAAGATAGAGTTTTTGTTTGAAATATAATGCAACTTTCAATTTCCCTCTAATCCTATATCCGATAATAAAGTTTATTATCTTTTGAATTTGATTCTCAATTTGACTTAAATCTGGTGGTTTATTTGTATACAAGTAAAAAAATCTAGTAGAAAATCTCAATTTCTATTGGCATGCATTATTTGCAATAATGTCCGTCAATAATTAAATTCAAAGAAACATCATATTGTTTTTACACTTTTGAATTGATAAAGGCATAGACACTCCTTGAAATTGAATTAACATAATCTCTATGAAGTGTTTTCAATATGTAAATCATGTCCACTTAGAGTAAGTTCATTTCACACATTCAATCGAACTGAAGTATTTGGGTCCTTCAAATGCATGTCATGATTTCGAACCTAGTGGTGTGTGTGTGTGAGCAGGTCGATCCTTGGAAGTATGTTTGATGGTGTAAGCTTATACACTATGCATCAATCTCAAATAGTTTTTATTTTAGGTTGCTGAAGGCAATGGAGAAAAGGTTCTTGATATGCTCGATTTGGGAGTTATTCTACAATATTAGACAACAAATAGTTTGATTAAAATGTTCAAACAAGTTGCCAAATTTTAAGCTCAAATATTAATGCATGTAAATGGTTTATAATGTAAGAATCGTGGTGTATTATGTAGATATTATTTGCATACGAGTTTTAACATGTTTATCTGAAACTACCAATCAAATACCTTATATTTTTTATGGAGAAAAAAAACTACTAGAGATGTATAATTCTGATGTTCAAATAAGAAAGGTTTTGTTGAACTATTAGTTGGACATCATTTTCATTTGAATTGGGTACTTCGGTTCAACTGTTACATAATCGCTTATTTTTTATAAATCTTTTATAACAACGATCATATTGTACAAGGCATAACATTTGCATTAGGTTATAATACACACATTTTTTTTACTTTGTATGTATTTGTAACATTCTCAAATATAGTTTCTTGAAATATTTACCATGTTGAAGTCATTGAAACATGAATTGTGACTACACTTCAAATTATTTTATTTAGTTTCTTACTAAACGCTTGGTTATGGCTATTCCGAGTTTTAAAAAACAATTAATGAATGTTCCTTGTTTTGGTTAATATGCAATAATATGTACGGTGTGTCAACATGAAACTGAAAGAAAAAAAATTCATTGTTGGATACCGATTGAATTTTTTATCTTTTGAACAAGGAACATGTAATGGTGAATTACGTCTGCATTTAAAAAGATAAACGTACTTATAAAAGCTGAGTTATAAGTAGTTGGTTTATTTTTTGAGTGGTTATATTGAAATGATATCATATAAATTAATAAAGTTATTAAGAACACCATGTGTGTAATACGAGTTCACACTAATTAACTTATAACTAAATAAGACAGGTTGATAGATATTTTAATAAATTAAGTAGATCACACAAAGAACATATGGTAATATTAAAGTATTGAAGTTGCGAAAACAAAAATTGAATATTGAAATTGGACAAGAAGATAAGGTGTCAATGTGTAAATGGCATTGAAGCATTTCTTGCATTTATTTTTTGAATGCACTTTTATGTGTTTTTTTTGATTTTATTATCATACATTGGGCCACTTCTAGCTAATTTGTATGTTTTTCCTTCTATAGCAATAAAATATACCATTTTTTGCAGAAAAAGTTTGATATGATCTATGGTTTATCTATTATTTTCTACTTTTACATTGTCATTATTTTAGGTTGAACATTTTTTTGTTATTCGATAATGCTTACCAATTAAAATTAGTGTTATATGAATTATTCATTATGTATGTTGAGGATGTTCTTTGTAAACTATTTCACTTTGATCTCCATTTAATTTTTTTTATTATTAACATAATCACTATTACTTTTTATTTTATGGTTTAACTTTTATCTTTTTTCATGTATTGTTATTATTTCAAGTATTTGATTCCAAAAGAATCGTGTTACACGTAGAAAGTCGAATTATAACCCACCATAAGTTGTCCTATGTACATTTGCCCCTTTTGTTCCATGACGTACCATGGTTAATGTAAACATAGAGAAGGAAAGTTTTATTCAAATTATTATTATTTTAACATTATTAAACTATTGGTTTAACCTGTGAATTTTATTTAAAATTTAACATAGTTAGTCTGATATGTTCAATCCCGACCTTTAAGTTCTAAAAGTAACTTGCTTTTATTTGAAAACTGATCATTGCAAACCACTCTATCAATACATATTTTATATGTATATAATAATAATAATGAATCACTATATATACCAACTTCTCGACCAGTTTGTTTGTACGGATAGAAAGTCACCATCTTCGGGATTCCACAGTTGACCATATTTTTGGTGTTTTAACTCAATTAAATATCGATATAAGTATCATTTTCTAATAGTTGTTTCATATGGTTTTTAAACAAATATGGACTAAAGTAGACTTTAGGCAAAGTTAAGCAAATATCTACCAAACGTTATCATAAACTTTCCTATTGCTTCACTCTACAATAAACCTGTAAGAAAATAAAACTAGCTTCATCCCTAATTTTCTAAATATCATTCAGTAACAAAAGCTATTTATTAAAGCGATATACTCATATATAGAAAATTGTTGCTGGTTCCAGCTGTATTGTACCTTTTAATAGCTCACACTTTGAACGCAGTGAAAGTGGTTTATATTTCAATCAGACGATATTTGCATTTACATCAATTAATTTTAATTTCGGTTTAATCCATGTCATTTGGTATTTCAATATGCTTTTTCAAATTTGATTTCTTATATTAACATACACGTGCATAGCACGTAAACTGGATATTATATATTTACACAGTGAAGTGGTTGAGTACCAGAGGTGAGGTGAGATAATTTTACCCTCTTTTCTCCAATTTTTCTCTCGGCTGAGGTAAACCCTAGATTAAATGCAAAAAGATTTGATTTTTATTTTTTTGTTGAAGAAAACGCATTACAGTTCGTATTTTTACATGCTCAGTGTCTTATTTTTGCAGGTGGTATTGACATTTAGATTTGCTTTGCTACAATGTGCAAATTTTTCTCTCCATTATGTTGATTATTTTTACCCCTTTGCTCTAAACCTAGCTTTTATATTTTCTAATAAGCACTGTTCATTAATAGTTAGCATGGGTTGTCACTCCGAGTTTATACTGTAACAAAAATTATTGCTAGGTGTTTAGTTGTCAGAAGCCATGATTTTAAAGGGTTTTTGTTATTTTCAAAATTTATTTGTTTTTCAGAGATGTAGAGTGCATGCATAGAATTTTGTCTACAACTGAAGTCTCACATTGTCAGTAATCTTTATGCAAATAATTGCTTCTATGATTTAGGTTGTAGCAATGTAGTTCACTGGACAGAAATCGCATTAGATGCTGTGATTTCTCAAAGATTACACAGTTGCTTGATTTGATCAGTTCTTGGTTTATTGAATGTTCTTAACATATTATCTGCTGAAATGAATGTAAGCTTTTTTGTCAGGTGTAATCTTTTAATTCTTGTAAGGCACTTCTAAGATTTTTTTCCCCCCCTTTTCATTTATTCTTTGTAGTACCATATTGGGAAATTATGCTTCGCTGATAACTTATATTTATTACAGGAATAAAATGCAATTTTTGTAAAAAAAGGGAAAAAAAAAAGAAGAAGAAGCACAAAGTAAATCAACAATGTCACGAATTCCTCACCTCCCACCTCGAAGTCCATCTTCATCTTCAAAGGAAAATGAGTTAAGTGACCTCATTCGGTACCCCTCACTTGATACAATTGTAGAGGAGCATCCTTCTTGGCTTGATGAAGTTATAGCTAACTCAAATAATAATAATCCTAACTTAAATAACGGTGCACTTAGAAGATCAGCTAGTGACTCTGCAACTATTCTGGAGTCTTCATTTTTACAGTGCCATGATTTTGGAGGAGGAAGTGAAAATAGTAGCGGGCTCGGGGGTGAATGTGTATATGGGCCTAACTCGCCTAGGCAAAAGAGCGACGTAAGTGAAATAGAAGCTAATGCATTGATGGAAAGTATGCCGGTAAATAAATTGCAGTATTTGATGAGCGATTCGATTAAGCAGACTGAATTGAATGATGATTTTAGTGTTTTGACTTGTGGGTTTGATCAAGATAAGGCGGCTAGAAGGTATGGTGCATTAGTTTGTTGTCATCTATATTGTTTGTATTAGATTCAGAATCATAAAGCTCAATTTAAAATTGCATTAAGTTTGTACATTAGGAACAATGGTATTGTTTGGCAAAGGCAAACAAGAGTTCTAACTGTACTTTAAAATAACAATAATTGGTAATTGATGTCAAGGGGTTTAGATCAAATGACCTCTACTCTCTAGATTCACATTCTGTAGTCTTACCACTGTACCAGTGGTCGTCGATGTTAAAATTGAACTTTGTTGGCCTATAATGTTATTATCTCTGATAATTTTGTGATTGTATCTTTGTAGGCGATCTTATAGCCTATCATCAATTCATCATATTACATACGTTTAGAAAGAGTCTTAAGAATGATCCAAATAAAAATCTTGAAATAAAATCAACCTTAGATTTGAACTTGTCCTTACATACAATTATGTGAGTGTTTGACTACTTGGCTTTTTTTTATTTCTGCAGGTGATTTAATTCCAAAAGTAAATACAAAATAAGTTTCATCACTAACTAATAACCTTTCAGATTCTTAAAGGGCTTTTCTTTTTGAGGAATTTATATTTTCACCCTCAGAATATATTGGAAATAAGGAAGAAGGAAAAAAAAAACTTCGTCCTTTTTATCTGAGTTCACATATGATGTTTATACATGACTGTGTGCGTGCTGCTTTTTCCTTTTTAACTCATGGAGTAGTAACTATAGGACAGTGTTATACTGCCACTAAATAGAGCTCTGTTAACACACTTTCTATGTACATATGACTCACAAGAAACTGCAAAAGTAATTACTTTAAACAGTTGTTAATTATAATGCTAGTAATTGTATCAAATTGATGCTTAGAAAAGAATTGCTTGGTAAATTTATATCTACTTAACTGGACAATGTATAATCATATTAGTTTTTAAGTAATTTCAGGAGATCGGGTCAAAGATCGAGGGTTCGTAAGCTTCAATATATTGCGGAACTAGAGAGAACTGTTGAAGTTTATCAGGTAACAAAATGTGAACAAATACGAGTTGTTCTCAAGCCGATGATTTCTTGTGTGTTCTATGTATATTTATATGTTAGTTTCCTGTGTAGACCATGGGAGCAGAGCTTGCATCCAGAGTTGCTTCTCTTTTTCAGCATCGTGTTGCTCTCTCTGTAGAAAACAAGAACTTAAGAAATCAAATTGCAGAACTACATAAGCAGAAAATGATTAAGAGTGGTAAATCTCTTCTTTCATGTAAATATTACACGGCTAACATAAGCACTGCAAATAGAATTTCTTCAAGTAGCTCACACTATATCACCATCCATCAATAAACTGGCTTAAGTAATCAAGATAATTAGCCTACTAGTTATATATGCAGGTCAATACCAGTATCTTAAAAATGAATCAGAAAAGTTGAAAATGATGTATGGGTGCCACAGAAGAAGCAAAAGTGCTGCTGCATCATGTTTCGACAAGCGCACATCAGAAATGGGCCCTTCGGGAAAAGCAAACTGGCAAACTTATGACTTTGAAAAGCTCAGTCTAAACTAGGGTCATGGTTGATACTTTCCTTGCTTGCCAAAGATTAAAAATTACCTTACTCTAACAACATGTTGGTTACAGTAGGTTTAACTAAAATTTAGCGTTGTGTTATGGCATTGCACACCTTTGTTGCCCTTAGTTGAATTGTTGAATTTATCGGAGCTAGTTTTTCTCACATTTTAACATCTTAAGCAACTGCTTGAGCTTGAGTATGAATTGGCGACAAGATGATAATCAAGCTCTGGTTAGTTTCACCTTTTGGATTTGTGCTTTTTTTTTCAACTTGCGATTTATAAGCCATATGTACAAGTGCTTTTATGCAGGCGTTTGTTTAGCCTGCACCTATATCGGGATGCATGTTAAATGAGCATCCAATATCGGTCATGATTTCTCAATCCCAAACCGTAATCTTGGATACAGCTTGTAACCGACTGTTGAAGAGGGCTTGGGGTTCAATGTTCTTTTTTTTTTTCCTTCTCTCCCTTCGGGTTGCAATCTTGTTGTCAAAGATGCTCTAACATCTCTTAATTGGTAGTGCAATGTCTTAGTCAAATGAGTTATCCTTCGAGTTCGATAATAATCCATGCATTTCAAGGGTTGTGATTAATGGATTTGTTCGGTAAAAACTAATCATGCAAGGTTAAACTAAAAATTTAAGTTTCCCTAAAATATCAATATATTTAATTAAATTTGTTCTCATTTTTTTCAGTATAACTCCTTCATTATTATCATATTTTTTTTATTACAAATTATATTTAAGACATTTCTTATGCTAAGTTCTCAAATCATTTTGTCCTTTATCAGAATGTAAATCAATCTCTTACTTTGTAAAATGCCTTGATTTTTTTATAAAGTGATCAGTCTACAGTGCCGTGCATTTGATAGTTTCAAATTTATTTATTTTTATCAAAAATTGTTGAATTATGTTTTTTTTTTTTTTTTTTAACATTGTGACTGAAATTTTATTTAAGCGGACCACTAAATTGATGTCTTATAGTTTCGAATTCATCTATACTATAATATTATTATTGAGTTAGATTTCAAAAGCACACAGGCCTCCTTCATATTTTGGAAAATGAACAGTCACGTTTTAATTTCTTTCTATTGCAAACTTTGAAATGCGATAACTTTTTCTACATTAGTTGGATTTAAGAATCGATTTCACTATTAAATCTCAAATTTAATATGCTTTCCAATTATATCCAGTGTTGATACCTAAAAATAAATTTTTTAAAATCATAGTTTTTTGGATTATTCATATTATTAAAGTTATTAAATCTGTTTGACTTTATTAAATCATCGTCAACACTTTCGTTCTCATGAATCATGTCAACGTTGCTTTTGGCATTTTTGGATCAATGGTAAGTGTAAACCAAATGTTGTTACCTGCATTGCTCTTATAGATAGTTATTACCGAAGCAGCAAATGGAATCAATGACATCAAGTATTAAAGGAAATGATTGATAAAGGTATCTAATCAAATGAAGTTACATAAACAGCTAATGTACACAATAAATTTATATGTGTATTGTGTGGAAATTTAATCTTTGAAATCATTTTTGCTCGATATTTTGCAATTGTTTATCAAGCACCAGTACTATCTGCATTACTGTTTTCAAAGATTTATACACAAGTTTTAGACAAAATGAAAACTTATTTTCAAATTTATAAAAAAGATCAATATTTCTTAATCACTGTGCTATATAAATCATTTAAACATGTTATGATGATAACAGGTTGAGTGAGTCCGTATGCGAAGCACGGGTTCGCACTAGTGATCTTTAATACCTATGTCTATCACGACATATCCTTAATCAGTTGAGCTGGTAGTCCTTGACTTGGATAATGTTATTAAATGAAATAATGCTAGATAATAAATAATTAAAATTTCAAAATTATCTAGTTTTTTAAGGTTCGGTGGCTTCATTATGCATTGCATTTTTATATAGCAAGCTACTTAAAACTTTTGAATTTGTTTATTTTTGCAAATATACTTGATGTATGTAAATTGACACGTTGAATATTACATATTAGTAAAAATGTGTAATAATATCTTTTTTGCAACTTTGGTTAATTTTATTATACCTTACCTTTATTATACCTTACATTTTCGCAGTGCAAAACTCGCGGTTACTATTCGCAGTGCAAGTTACGTTAAAAAAAAAGAAGCTAAACTTATATCTTTTTGCTAAAAGAGCTTCCATTATATTTATAAAGCGATAAAGCGATATGTTTCATGCATTTAAATGATAAAAAATATATTAGATGTTCAAAATATTATCCATCTATACAATTGTTTGCTTCATCGTATCTTACATTTTAAACATTGTAAACATCCTAGATCGTCGTCGTTGCACATAATTTGAAATTTTTGGATTTGTATTTATGATTTGGATCACTAACTTTTCATTACAATGAATTTATATGTGATCTTGTTATTGTCAATTTTAGGGAAGATTCATAACATTAAAAAAGACGAGTATATTTTGCCTATTATGATAAACAAAAGTGAGGTAAAACATAAATCCGATTTCTTTTATTTCTCATAATAGTATTTTTTTAACTTCATCATCATATTTCATCCATTTTTACTTCTAGCATAATTTCTCTATGTTTTACTGGATTTTCGCTCTCTTCCTAATATTGTCGAACTTCTATAATTTTTAAGGACGGTTAAGTTTCAAAATGAGTTTTGTGTTTTACGTTTTAATACACTCTTTAAAAGATATGCGAGAAGAGGAGCGGATGGGAAATGATCGATTTGGAAAATGTTCTCAACATATAAAATTGAAGTTTTTTTCTTGCTCTCGGCCTTAATATACCAAAAACCGTCCTTCCTCCTTTTCTCCCTTTTGTTGTAATGATTCGAATTTTACACGCTCTCCTTCCCTCGCACGTTTTTAAATTACATATTAAAAACTCAAAACGCAAAATTCATTTTGAAACCAAACAAACCTTTAGATTCTAGGTGTTGAATTTTGAGAACATTAAATTTCCATAAAAAAGCAACTTCATAATTTACTAGTATTAACATCACCATTGATAGTAGACCCGATAACCTTTCATGTATTATCAGGTTCATTGCATTAATTACAGCAACAAAAAATTAAAAACAATTCTTAAATTCCTAAAAAAGCAACTCTTTGGAAAATATAAACTATTTTCAAATTTTTGATAGTTAATTAGAAAAATGAATTCTTTAGGTACGATTTTCATTTATTTTTAAATTTTTTAAATTTCTAAGAACAAAACTGAACCTATTTTTGTTTATACAATACATCTAAGGTTTTCTAGCTTTTTATTCTTTCGAGAAAATCCAAACTTTCTTTAAAAAAATATTTTTTTCTATTAAAATTGATTTCTCAGAAAAACATTGAACATTTCAATAGAATTTGAATTTTTTCCAAAATTAAGTTTATCTGAAAATATTTGGGTATTTTTTTATAATTTTATTTGATTTGTTTTGAAAAGAAACAATATTTTTGGGAAAAGTCTATTTTCCTTGAATTAAATGATCTTTCAAAAATGATTTGTTTATAGAAATCTAAATATTTGAATTTCATACTTGTTTCCGTCAAGGTCGCATAAAGGTATAGTTTTGATGATTAGAAAGTGAATGAAAATGTTTCTTTGAAGACATTTAGTGAGATATTGCAAGACCTCTAAATCATGATTTTTATGGTATTAGATTCAATTCCCTTGGTCATTAAGTTGCAAGAATTGAATTCAATATGCAATACATGTATGCTTATATGAGCACTAAAAAATGAAACTAAAAAAATATCGAGACATTTGTTGAACATGAAAATGTGCACATGGACAAACTTAAAAAAAATTAGGTTGAAGGACAACAAGTTTGTTTTCTAGGCTGAAAAACAATATTAGTTATAACTAGCATTTTGTATAGTGTAAAACTGAATATAATGCTAGATATAACTAGCATTTTGTATAGTGTAAAAGTTGAATATAATGCTAATTATAACTAGCATTTGTCCTTCGGCCTAAAAATGAAACTTGACGTCCCTCGGTCTAATTTTTTTTCTTTAGAGTTTGTCATTTTTCCTAATTCTACATGTCAAGAACAGTAAATATTATTTGTATATTTTGACGCCACTATTTTATTTTATGTTAATGTGGTTGTTCCAACCTTCCTGTATGCCAGTTTCATAAATGTTTCAACCTTAGAAAATTTTGTCTCTTTATTTTGAAAATTTTAAAGTTTTGGAATTATCAATTTGTGAAATTTGAATATTAGAGAACCCAATGTCAATGACCTCCAGCTCAAATGGTTAGAGGTATGGTGCTTTAGACATATGTTTTAGAGGTTATGAGTTCAAGCCCCCAAGACATCACAATGACTGTTCTTCTTGAATATAGTATCACTCTTGTTATAAAAAAAGAACATTATAGAACCCAAGAAATATCTAATTTTTGGAAATTCTTATTTTCCAAAAGATAGAATTATAACGTTAATGGGATCACAATACACATGATGAAGAATGTCATTACATATGAAGAGGGGCATGCAAAGTAGAATGCTGATTTCTGCTTATAAGAATCAAAGGATTTAACTACTAAAATGACTTTAATGCGGAAATAAGGTACTAAAAGTTAAATAACAAAAATAACTATTTGGGATTTTACATGGTTCAAAATCTGCGTTCCTACATCTAGAAGCCAAATGATACATTCATTATCATTTGCTTATACACAATTGCATGAGCCAGATTGTTAATACCACAAGTATTGATTTTGATGGCTATAACCATAAAAATACTATGAGTAATGACTTTTCAAGTTGTGTAGGCTATAATTCAAAAATTACATGTACACTATTCAGAAATATTGTTGAGATATACAAGTACATATGAGTTATACATCGAGACGGATCTGTACTAGACTGCCGATCTCCATCACCTTTTTCTCTTTCCTCTTAGTGACTTCCTCACATCCCTCCTCTGCTCGTATCCCTCCATAGCCAGTTGCAACCTCATTGGTTATAAGATCGAAGAAAGAAGAACATCGAAGAAAGTGAATAGAAAATGTAAGAGAATAGTAGAAATCATACAGAAAATTGTAGAAGATAGACAAAGAGTTTTTCCAAAAAAGAGTGGCAAGTGGTGTTCAATCCTTATAGGTATCACTTGGTTTTCTATAAAAAAAAAATAACAATGGTGACTATGTCGATATATAGTCTAAGGATATGCCAACATATGCTAGTTGATTATAAAAATTGTTTAAAACTTTATAACTTTTAAAATCAATATTTTACTTTTGTAAAAATGTTCTGGAGATGAGAATAAAGATCTCTAAAAGAGAGATTTCAAATATGTGCTACGAGTTCATCAACAAATATTTCCAAGACTCTTTACATACAGTTCTAACTATCTGAATGTCTTATGCTCTTCTAGTCTTTTTTTCCTTAACCTCTTGTGTCTTCCTAGCCTTGTTTTTGAATCTTTTGTATTCTCCTAGTTTTGTTCTGGTCTTCCTAGCCTTGATTCCTCTTCGTCTCCTTGATCTGCTCTTAAGTCAAACTACTCCTATATCTAGTCTCTCCTTATCTACAGCACTGAACGTTTGGCCTAATTAGTTTAGATTTTCAATTTCGAACAATGCTAAGAAAGTGAGTTATGTGGATGCGGTCAGAGGAGGGGAGCGCTATCGATGGTGGCTATCGAGGAAGCGGAGGAAGGTTGGGAGAATTGCATTTGCTTTATATTGTGAAAAATAGATCATATTTTAAGGCATTTGAAGCCTATTCAAAGTGGATGTGGAAGATGGAAAAAAATTTGAAGTGCAAACAAGGTATAATGGTTTCTTTGTGGTTAAATTTGGAAGCAGTACTGAGTGTGAAAAACTCTTGAAGGAGGACATTGGTTCTTTGATAAGAAATTAATTATCATGAAGAAGTTGACCCTAAGAATGAGAACTGACTAGGATCTCTTGATTACCATGCCTATCTAGATTAGACTACCAAGTTTGAGTTTTAGATTATGGGGACAAAGAAATTAGCGGTCCGATAAGTCTCATTGGTAATCCAATTATAATGGACGAAGCGACTAGGAATAAAACCAGAATCTCTTTTGCAAGAGTATTAGCTAATGTTAATGCAAACACTGCCTTTCCTATTAAAGTAGAGGTAATGCATGAAAATGCTGATTTTTTTAGCAAGAGGTAATATATGAAAATCCCCAGCCGAGATGTGAGAATTATATGTGTTTTCGATATTTTAAGAAACAATGCCCTATGAATAAATGTGGATAGCTAAAGAGAAAATTGAAGTATGAGTTCTAAAACATGTAACGACATTAGAGGAAGGACATAAGTAGGTGGTGGAGGAGAATAACAGAACCATGCCTAAAGAGAAAGGTGGTCAACGCATGGAAGCAAAGGAGACGAAACATCTCTGTGAATATAAGAGCATGAACAAAAATAATAGATGTGAGCATGAAATAAAGGAATCTAAGTCAGATGAAGGTAAAATAATGACCCAAAAGACTATCATACAAATAAATGAGGCTATTGACCAGCTGCTTAAAGCCAGGAGGGAAGTAATAAACGAGAGCAAAATAGGATGTCAACCTAGTGAAGCAGAAAGTTCAAACAAAGCAGATATGCAGGAAAGGGTTTCAAATTTCCTTCATCTCACCCGAGATATCAATCTGAGATATTCTTCCGTGATTTGACAGCATGGTTAGTTATCAAAGTTTTAAATCTCCTTTATTTCAGCCATGATATTACCCAAGATTTTCTTCAAAATCCAAGAATTTAAATCTCGGGAAAGATAGCCCTTGGAAAGATGTTTGGAGGGAGCAATCAGCCTAATGCCTATAACAACTCATGTCACTTTAACCTTGACCGTTAGCAAGACAGTAGGAGCCATAGAGCCAGTAAACACACAAGACGCCAACAACTCCTTTACTATATTAAAACGTCAATGCTCTTCATTGGACAACGCGGTCTTGACTTGGGGCTCCAACTTATCTGCTTCCTAATTTGACCATATTTCAACTCCTAGTAATGAGAATACTGATAATGATAGCAATAACATTCTTATGCAGGAATTGGGACTCAAATCGAAGATGGAAATGCAATTTGGGAATATAGAAATGTGGCTCGGATGACCAAGAAGACAGCAAGCTAGGAGATAAAAACCCAAATGCACTTAAGAGCCTCACGGGTGGAATGGAAGGGTGAAAACTGGAAAAAGTAGAAAAATGAAACTGTTGGTGAAACAAAATCCTGAACAGGATAAAGATAGCAAAGAAAAATTGATAGAGAGTAAAAGTGCCAACACTCAAGGCAGGGTGTTAAGAAGCTCTAGCAAATCCAAATAAATGTCTGTCGTAAGTTGGAATGTTAAGGGTTTTCATAACCTGAACAGAATGGTGGAGGTTAAGAGAATTATAAATAGATATAGGTGATTTTTATAGGAATTCAGGAGAACAAATTGGAATATAATGAGATAAATGATATGATAAGGCAGTTTGATAATACATGGTGTATAATTAGTAATGCTTCATGCTACTTTAAATGTATCCTAGTCTTTATTGACCAGGAAGTTTGGAATTTCAATATACTAAGCATGAGTGATTAACATATTTCATTATATCTAATCAATTTGGGTGGAACTCGATGTAATTATATCTTTGTATATGTGCATAACTCCGTTTGTCTCAGAAAAAACTCTGGTATAATCTAGAGAAGGATGCATTGCCTATATTTAAGCATTGGTATTATCCCACCTTTTAGCAAGGCCATGATACTATGGATTTGGTAAAATAGATTTCTTGGTCATCGAGGCAGGAAGCTCAAAGGGATGATTATCAGGTTCGAATGTCAGTTATAAGAAAGGCTATGGATGATAGTCAAGTAGATTCAAGTGAATGACATCCCGGAGTTGGCTAAGTATGGTTTGGAACTTCCTCCGGGCAGGGGTTTGGATCGGATCACTATGGTTATGGATCACGCAGATTGAGAGTTCAACTCAACGATGGTCGCTCAATAACTCAATAAGTACCAAAGGAATCAAGCAAACAAATATGGAAGCATGAAGAGGAAATGGATGGGGTCCACTACAACCGATTGCGTGGCACAGTGTCCCCCACCATCATCGGCGTCGGTCAATCAAATGGACCTCAGATGGGACCTATTTTTTCTGGATCGGTCCGCTTTGGCTTCAATTTTCTGCATGCAGATTTTTAGTTAGATATTTGCACATTTTCTCTTATAAATGTAGGATCATTAGCTCATTGCAAGGGATCTTCTTTTGGCCTTTCTTCATTGTTTATCTTTCCTTCCTCCATTAATTTTCTAAGATTAAAACGAATTGTATTTGTAATCCTATAGTATCAACAAAAATTATTAGAGTGGACATAGGCTAGAATTTGTCGCACCACTATAAAATTCGTTTGTTCTATTTACTTTTTAGCTATTGAATTTATGATCTGCGCTTTTAATTCTCTGTTTGGAAATTGTGATTGAATCTGCGGTGTTATCATATTAATTGTGTGTTTGTAAACAATTTTGGTACAAAATTTTTTGGTATTAGATCAAGGTTACTTGCACCCGCAGATTTGGAAATGATTTGGAGCTTGTATTTGGATCAATGGTAAGGCAATCTACAAGGAAAGCACCTACGGATAGGAGTCACTATGAAGGAAGTTAGAAGGCATCTTAAGTGGAGCTAATCAACCATCCATCTACATCACTGGGAACAAGATGAAGATTATGATGGATGCTATGTAGGAGCAGATGATGAGGAGGCAAGAGAAGATAATGCGGAATTCCCTCAGGAAAATTAGATAGGAGGGACCGACACCGATCTCTCATGGCGGAGGGACATGCCCCGGGTCATGCTGGATTGGTCTATGATATGCCAATGGTTAGTGCTGTGCGGTATGGTGCGGATCAGAATACAGATGTGCATTCCAAGGAGTATGTTTCTGGATTCCCTTGTAGAGATGGAGGGTAGGCTAGAAATGATGATTGCAGGCTACCTTTAGATGGTAGTGACAGGTTTGCGGAAATGACAGGATAAGCTATGAGAGGAGGATTGGTGAACATGGATCTGGAAGATGTGAATAGGAGTCCATTCACTCCTAACATCAAGCATGCTAGAAATCCACCGGAGTATAAGTTATCGACATTGGGGGCATATGATGAAAAATCAAACTCTATTGTTCATCTGATAAGGTACACGAGGAATATGAAGGTGCTAGGAGCTTCGGAGGAAGTGATGGCACGATGTTTTCTCTTGTACTTGGTAGATATAACTGCATGTGGTTAAGTAAATCGAAGAATGGTTCTATTGGTACTTGGACGGAGTTGGTTCATAAATTCATGAGGCAATTTCGGGTCCACATCACGAGTCCTAAGAGCTAATGTCAATGGAAACACTAATGCAATGTGCAAGAGAGTCCTTGAGGAGTTTCTTGATAAGGTTTAATGCGACAGTTGCTTCATTGGATCAGTTGGATCCATCGATGGTCCTAATGGTGGTGGTATCTGGGGTTGCAGACGACATGGACTTTAAGATTTCATTGGGTCGGGATCCATCAATGGATCTCAAAGAATTTTTTCACGAAGCCGAGAGGTTCTTATGGCAGAAGGATGTTAATGCAGGTAGAGAAGAGGTAAATGTAGTTAGGGACAGAGGATCGTCTAGGGAAGGTTCAAGCAAAGACAAAGAAAATGAAAAACCGATGATATCTTTGGCAGATCGAAGCAGCAATGGAGAGAACCAAAATTCTCTTCTTATACCGATTTGAACGAGACTTTAGAAATGATTTGTTTGGATACTCAAGGATTCCTTACATACCGAAAGCCGACAATGAGCCCACCGAGCATGAGCGGGCATTAAAAAAATACTTCCTATTTTACGAGCTGGATGGGCAAACTACCAACAATTGTAGCACTTGAAGGATATGTTAAGGAAATTGTCAGGGATGGTAGGCTACCAAAATATATATGGACTTGGACTGCGGCGGTGGAACAGGAGCAGCCACCGTCTACATCAAATGAAAATGGCTTTGGATCGGGATCACAGATCATCATCTCTTGATTAATATGGCATGAAATAAATAAATAATAAATTCCACAATAAAACGGTAAGTCACTTACATTGTATCGGATCGAGGTCGATCCTTAGGCATGCTCTGAGAAGACGACATACCGTCATCCCTGGAGAGGCGGTGTTTGGTTTTTCTTATTTTTGTTTTTATAGATTTTTGGTTGTAAGAATTTAAATTTAATAATTTAATGAATTGATTTTGAAATTCTCAAATTCACATTTAAAAGTAACAAATGAAACAGGTCACGGTTGTCCCTACCTGAGAGACGGGGCAATAATCGTAAGGTTCGAGTCCCTTCACTGAAGAGCGACATGATGGACTCATACATGGATTAAGACCTCGACTAGTGGATAGAAGTCGGAGAATAATACCCTATGAATCATGTTATGTTTCGATCGAAGAGAACTGGGATGCAAAAATTAGGCCAGTTCACCAGAGAACGACAATATCAGCCTGCTTATCGTTGTGCCGTTCTCGCCGAAGAGTGAGGGGGTCTAGTAAGGGTCTGGAGAGACCACGATCAGCTTAGGAAGGCCATGACATCGATTTATGTTCATGGACACCAAACCAGAACGCAAGAAGTAATGCTACTTCGCAGGGGACCAATGGGATCGGCTTATCTATCACTGTTCCCCCTTTTATAGGAGAGTGGTTGAATGGGGTCCAGCAAGAGCTTGGAGAGGCTATAATCGGTCTAGAAAGACTATGAATAGGCTATTGGCCCGATAAGACCTTGGAACTAGAAAATGATTCGGTGAGATCATGTATTCGGTAACTGGCTTTAGGTGGATATGGATTCTACTAAGGATTTGGAATGGTTTCGAAATTGGTATCGACTTGGAACAGTCGTGGACTACGATGATTTGGTTTGGTAAAGGATTGGATTCTGGATTGGAAGATTTAGCTATCGATGGATTATGGCCTTTGGACTTATGATAATTCAAGATACACCTTCCTACCGCAAGGCATTTTTGGAGGGAAAAAGCTATCCTGCCTTTTAGCAAAGTCGTGATACCATGGATTTAGTTAAATGGATTTCATGGCGATCAAGACAGGAAGCCCAGAGAGATGACCATCAGGTTCGAGGATCAGTTATAAGCAAGATTGTGGACGATAGTGAAGCGGATTCTAGCAAATGGCATCCTAGAATTGGCTAAGTATGGATTCGAACTTCCCCTAGGCAGGGGATCAGATCGGATCACTATGGCTACAGATCACTCGGATTGGCAGTTCAACTCAATGACGATCTCTCAATAACTAAATAAATACCAGGGGAATCAAGCAAAAAACTATGGAAACAAGAAGAGGAATTGGAGGGGGACGACCACAACCGACCACGTGGCGCCACGTGTCCCCCCTATCGATTAAGCCGATCGGTCATATGGCCCCGAGTGGGCCCTATTTTTTGGATCAGTCCGTCTTGGTTTCAGTCATTTGCACACAGATTTTCAGCTAGATATTTGCACATTTTCTCCTACAAATACAGGATCATTGGTTCATTGTAAGGGAACTTCTTTTGGCTCTTCTTCATTGTTTCTCTTTCCTTCCTCCATTAATTTTATAACGCTAAAATAAACTACATTTGTTATCCTATAATATAAGAAAAAGATTGTCGAAGTGGACGTAGGCCAAAAATTTCCAAATCACTATAAAATTCGTGTATTCATTTACTTTTACGCTATTGAATCTATGATCTACGCATTTAATTCTCTGACTAGAAATTATGATTGAATCTGCGATGTTATCATATTAGTTGAGTGTTTATGATCATTTTTGATGCAAACACTTATATTATTCTAGGGGACTTTAACTGCATAAGCGAAGCAAAGGATAAAAGTGCACTATGCCATAAAGTGAATCAGATAACAGCCATTACACAACATAAGGTAGATTTGTAGTTATCCCAATATTTACCATTGTTTCACATAACACATGAAAAAACTATATGCTGTGTGTCATAGCCCCTGAAATCTCAATTTTCATACTTGTTTTTCGAACAATATTTTATCTGTTAACTGAATGAAGTGAGAAAAAAATTTAGTTTTGGCTCAATCTTTCTTTTGGTTTCCCTCTCATTTATTTCATGGCCGCCGGTACTTTTAATTGTTTCCCCTTTCTATTTTCATTCCTTTGTTATTTTTCTTCCATTTTCATTCCCTCTTTCTTTCTTTCCACTCCTCCTCCTTATAATCTAGAATATAATCATTCAATAGTAGAGTTATAATCTCGAATCTAATTTAATCTCGGTTGCTACTAATCCCGAATGTAATCTCGGCAGAACCCTGATGTGCACGTAAATGTGCATATTTTTACCACCATATTTATTCTATTTAATTAAATAAATGATCATATTGGGTATTTTAACTTGTTTAAACCAAATTCAAATTATTTTCAAATTATCACATATTCATCTTCATATAGGGACAAAATTGTCTTTTTTGTGCATTTATTAATTTATGAAAATTTAATTGAAAATTTCTATGTATTTTGTAGGAATTAAAATTCAAACACAAGTGGCTTCATATGTATGCACAAGGGTGAATAGAACAAATGAAGATGGAAATAATTCAAAGGCATGATAATGGAGGACTCCACCTACCCACCTTTCTTCATGTACAAATTAGAAGCTAATCCACATGCTTATGGCCATTAAATCTTCATGCATACTTAATGGATGATTAGTGGAAGTTAATAGTTACTTGGTGACCATACTTCCTCCAAGGGCATTTTGGGTACTCTCCAAAAATATGCATTAGGGTTTCTAACTTGTATAAATACCCTTTATGTTTCATGTAGCCATCTTCCTCTTAATTAGTTAGTTTTAGTTTAGAAAATAAATCAAAGCTCTCTTTCTTTCCATGGCTGCTTAGCCATTTTATTTCATGTAATTTTCTTTTCTTTTATGCAATGTTAATTCTCTTTTATTTACATGCTTCTTCTCTTCTTATGTAATAGTGTAGATTTACCTTTATGCAATTAGATTAGTTGTCTTTTCCATTAGCTTTCATTTTCCTTTCTTTTTTGCTTTCATGTTGCTTTCTACATTTGTTGATTTGATAACAAATATGAGAGCTTAATCCCTACAATTTAGGGGTAATGAAGCTCTCTAGTATGTAGATGCAACATTTTGATGTTTATACTCTCTTTTTGTGCTTTAATGGAAACACTTGAAGTGGTTTAATGATGTTGTTTAGCTTTGAATTTGATAGTCTATGTTGTTCATAACAAATAGGCTATGCTTAAACAAACATAACACAAATTGCCTCTTCATCTAAATATGATTATGGCAAAGAAGTGAATGTTGAAATTGAAATTTGATAGCCTATATTTCTAAACAATAGTTAATAGGCTATGCTTAAAATAGATTTTTATTTCAACTTTGTTGTCATATTTCATGAGAGTTAAATGTGTACTAGTGGTTGTGTTATAGTTTGATGGTTTATATTGAGCTAATTAATAGCACAAATATACCATGCTTATGATAAGCACATCAACTAATTCACTAATGACAAGAAAAGAGAGATCATAACTTCATTTTGTTGATTTATATGATCTAGAGAGTGGATTTATCTCTAAATTATTCTTTTAACTCTCATATTTTTATCATTTTCTTTTGCTAGTTTTTGTTAGTTTCTTACATTTCTAGCTATTCACTCTCGACTTCGGTATAATTTGATTGAATAGAATTTTAAAATCATCAATTCCCTATGGATCGACCCGTATTCGCCGCGTGCTACATTCGTACACCGTGCGCTTGCGGTATAAATTTAATTCAAATTCGTTCGACGGTTTTCTAAACCGATAGAATTTCCGTCGTCCGAACAAGTTTTTGGCGCCGTTGCCGGGGAATTGTTTTGATTTTAATTTTCTATTCTTCGAATTACTTTTGTCTGATTTTTGTGTGTTTCATTTTGTGTGTCTTGCATTTAAAAAAAAAATTGTGTTTGTTGTGTGATCTTTGTTTTCATTTTGTTGTGTGTTTGATTTTCTTGTTTGTTTTTGCATTTGTTTGTGTGATTGCTTTTTCTTTTTATTGCATCTCCATATTAAAAAAAAATACAATCTCATTTGAAAAAGAAAAAAAAAATTATTTTCATTTTTCATATCAATTTAAATTTTCACTTGTACAACTTTCATTGCTATTACACTCTATGTTACACTGTTCTGTTACAATTTCATTTCTGTTTGTTCAACTGTTACATTCTCTGCTACAACAATTCACACTTTCAACCCATATCACACACAAACACCTCCCTGACCACAAAACTCCACAACCACAGCAAAACAACTTCCCCCACACTTCATACCTTCTCTATCAGCAGCAAAATCACCATCAACATCCACTTTTCCCCTGACTACAACCAAAGTCCCTGAAACCACCAGTCACAAGCACACAACCACCCTCATTTCCCCCATCAAAACCAACCACACTTTTGTTCCGTCTTCATATCACAACTGCTTTCAACAAACAGCATCATCACTGTTACCCACTGATACATCACCATTTCCTGAAAATCCTCCACTTTCACCTTCCTTATACCCACTGACATACACTGAACTACAAGTTATTGCTCTGCTATATTCTTCAATCAACCCACTTCACTGTCGCACCGACTTCTGTCTGATCATAAAAACCACCCAATCATTCAAACTCCATCAACCACACTCTGTACCAAAGCCTCAACTACCATCTTCCCATTGCCATAACAAACCACTTCTGCACACTGACATACAAGTAGCTGCACACTTCTCAATCACTGACTTCTGCACATTCTCCACCTACTCCTCGCTATCTACAACCTTCATATCTGTTATCACTTCAACGGCAAACCATCAGTCCCTTCACTCACAATCTCCTACCTCAAGCGCAACCATCTGCCTCCCTTGCAGTCAGTCACCCACTGAATCGACTACCACTTCACCCAATACTTCACAGTCACTACCACCAACCTGTGACCAAACACTACAATTCACAACTTCCTGTTCACTGTCCATCTCCCCCTTCATCGCCTCCAGCAACACCCCCTTCCACCACTACTAACATTTTCAAATTCACTTGCATACTGTCTAAACTCCTCTGCCAAAATCCATCATTCTAACTGCAACTTCACCACTCCAAACAAGTCGCTGTGACCTGCCTCAATTCCTGACGCCGCAACCCCATTGCCGAATCGCCTTCTTCCAGAAACTCCATCACGAAACCCAATAATCCCCAAATACTTCACCGTCGACAACCGCATCCATTGCTAACCCAATCGCGACTTCAAATCGAGCAGCGTCACAGCCTCGAACTCCTACACGCTTCAACAAACCCGCAATACAACTTTCTGCAATCGAGGCCACCATATCCCCAAATCGCCGAATTCGATTTCTCGACTCAAACACCTCGAAGACCACTGCAACTTCCACCACTCGCCAACCAAAACCCCAGTCATCCAACAATTGAACTCCACCGCAACACGAATTCCATTTCGAACCACCATCCATGCCGAAACTGCCTTCATGAAAACCCCAATTCCAAATTCTCCAACCTGCAGCTTCTACGACTGCCGCTATATTCTTGAATCGCAAATCACTGTTGATTTCAATTTTAAGTGGAAGAATTTGATTTCGATTTAACGGTCAGGGAAGTTTTGAGAACATGGTTATTTTATTCTTGATTGAGAAGACCGTATATTGTAAATAGTTTGTCTTGGTTTATATTTAGTGGGTCGGGCTTTTATTGTTGAAAGCAATTTTCTTCTTTTTAGTTGATTTTTTTTTCTTTTGTTTAGGTTGTGTTAGTTTGTTTTAGTTCAAAAAAATTTTTTTGTTGTGTTTGTTTTAGTTGGTTTTCATTTTTTTAAAGTTTCGATTGTTTTGCTTTAGTTTCATTTTTGTTTTGTTTCCATTTGTATTAATTTTTACTTTGATATATACACAAAAAGGAAAAAAACAAAACAAAACAAAAAGATTGTATATATCTTGTTTTTATTTTTCAGGTTGCCAAAGCAGAGTTGTAGAAGAAGCAGAAGCGCTTGCTAAAATCAATTGCTTGATTTGCTAATCTTGCCAAAAAAAAATAACTGCTTGCTTATAATTTTCTTTTCATTTGCCTTGTATTGCATATATCTATTGTTTTTTTTCTTGCATTGTTGGTTATTTTCATTTGCATTCACAAAAAAAAAATCATTCGTAGTTGCATTGTTAATACACGTTTAATTTCCGCTTTCCATCTCATCTTAGATTTTTTTTAATAACGGTTAGACATCGATAACACTTAATTGTATATTGACAAGTTGTCTTTTTTGAACAATTTAATTTCTTGGTGTCTAGGCTACGGCAGAGTAATAACCATTTATAAATATTACGGTGATTCGTAAATATTATAGTGGTTGTTCCTCTGAAGGTACTTAAACCTTCGGCTGCATTGCTACGGTGATTCGTGGTGCACCGATAAATCCTGTCCGTTACCTGGCTGAGAACTATCTTGTTTATTTAAGACAGTTTATGAGTATACAATTTTGGGTTAACTTAGGATAAATCATTTGTAATTAAACATTGCATTCATTTAGTTGCATTAGTTCATGCATATTTAAAAGAAAAAAAAAATTCAAAAATCCAAAACTAAAAAGAAAATTGTAAATATTCCTTTTATTTTTCTTTGAAATCTTTAAATCCTTTTCCTTTGAAAATTCAAAAATCCAGAAAAATTAGAAAAACAAATATCCAAAAAAAATTATAAAATCTTTTCATAAACAAAGACAAAATTTGAAAAACCAAAAAACAAAACAAAAATCAATTTCCCTTTTGAAAAATAAATTCCATTTGTAAAAATTATTCTTTTACAAAAAAAAAACACAAAAACATTCTTGAGAATGTCCGAGTTTCCCCACATACACGAATTTTACAACAGTTGTGAAAATCAATATAATCCATATAATTTCACTTCAAATTCTTATGGATATTTCAACAACAACTATTGTTTAAACGATTCGAATTTTGAACCTCAAAATTTTCAAAATGATGACCAACCTTCAAATCTTAAAAATAGCATTTCATCTTTACTTGAAATCGCTACACAACAAAATCAAATGATAAATAAGTTGTGTAATTCATATTTGTGCGATAACTCGAATCAAAGTTTTCAAAATAATCAAAATTTGGATTCACTTGAAAATTCAAACGATTTCGAGTATAACCCATGCCAATTCAATTTTGAACTCCAAAATGAGTTTCAAAATCAAATTGAAAATGTGAACCAATTTGTAAATAATTTTGGCAATGGGAATAATCTCGACCATGATACAAAAATTTTCAAATTAGTAATCATGAATTTGATTTTGTTGAACAAATGGAAAAAGATAACGAGGATTTATTATTTGAAAAATACAAAACTTTTCGTGAAAATCATAATCAAATCTCAACTTGCGAAGAATCAAATAATAATCTACCGTTTGTCGAAATTGACAATTCTTGTTCTCAACAAGTCCAAATCGAACATTTTCAAGTTAATAATTACAAATTTGACTTTGTTGAGCAAATGAATGACATGTACAATGATCACATGGATTTGGTGTTCGAAACATATTTGAATCAACGTGATAAACATACTCAAATTCCAACATGTGACAAGACAAGTGATAATCCACCTTTTACCCAAATCGATGATTTTCAAATAACAACTTTCGAAATTGAAAATGAAAATCTTAACGAAGTTGTTGAAAACATGGTAATTGAGTTGGATTTCAATTCTTTTGAGGGTATGGAACCAAATTTAAAATTCGATCTTCCTTTTCTCGGTTTCAAAAATTTGAATACAACAACTTTGGATTTTGAACTTGAGATATGTAATAAAGTTGTTGATAATCCAACAAAGGAAGACGAATTTAATGAACACGAATTTTTTGGACTTTTGGATGACGAGTTGTTAAATTCCGACGGGGAAGATGAAAATCACCATCTTGATTTTGAAATCAATAACTCTGAAAGTGTTTTCAATAATAAACTTGAATTTCAATTGGTGAAAATAAATGTGAATTTCAACCAATTGTTTTATCAACCCTAAAAATCATTGAAAACAAAACAACTCGTTCAATTTTTAATAAAACAAAATTTGTTTTTCCAAATCCACATTCAACTTCGAAATCTTTTACGATTTGGTTTTTCGTGCTTAAACTGTGTCTCACACATTTGACGAGACAAATGAATCGGTCTTTAGAAGACCGCTTCATTTACTTTTTGACTGCATACTTTCTCATCTCTTGTAAATAATAATCTTTCATGTAAATATAGGAATTTCATTTTATTTTTCTCCTTCCACTTGGGTTGACTGTGGGGACACAGTCAAAATCAAGCATGGGGGGAGACTCGTCTTCTTCTTGATTTTTTTTCTTAGGATTAATTTTACATTTTTCTTCCAAAAACTCAAAAACAAAAGAAGATTTTTTTTCTTCTTTTTTTAGCATTTTGATTTATTTTTAAAAGAAACACTATAATATAAATATATGGTTTTGGTTTATTAAATTGAAATTTTTGGAAATTTATTTGTCTAAACAAAAATAAAAATGAAATTTGATTACAAATAATAATGGTTTAACTAGTATATAGGAAGATTCATACGTGTTAATTATGAAGTATATCCTAATTGAAAATCTTTGTTTTAAAAAGTGGTTGATTTAAAGTAAAGGATATAACATTTTTTTTATCTTCTAAGTTAAAGGATGCTAAGATGATTTTGCAAAACTCTTTCTCTCTTTTAAAAAAAAAATTAAAAAAAATAATAACATCCAAGTATTCACTCTCATTTAAAAGTCCTCACGGTTATGCATGGGTGAATTACTTGAAATCTTTGATTATGTGCTTTCATACTCATTTAAAAGTCCTCACGGTTATACATGTATGGAACACATGGAAAAAATACATAAATAATAAAAGTCACCTACGGTCGATAGGTGTATGCATGAAAGTGTGTGCACTCGTCAGGCTCTGTACTCCCCTCACATAAGCCCGAAAGGCAGTGCATGGGTGGTATATCTGGCCTCAGTTTACCTGAGCTAGGAGTGTAATTTTTCTAGCAAATAATGAGAGAGCAAGCAATTGAAATCCTAGCACTATTTTTACTTATTTGATTTGATTTGTTATTGAAAAGAAATGAAAATACCACTTTGATAAACTTTGATAATCAACTAAGGATCCATTTTATAATTACACTTTGTTATCAACCGAAACAACAAATTAAACTATTGTCTATTTGTTATGATAACTTGATTTTTGTTGAAAATTTTGACGAGTAAATGACATAAATTTTCAAATAATAACCAAAACCTATATTTAACTTATTTGTGTCAATTTAAAAATAAATCCTTCATTTGTAAATATTTTCAAAAATTTGCATTCATCTCTTTGTAAATAAATCTTGCATTTTGTAAATATTTTCATCATGCATTTGGATTTTGTGGGTAGTATCCGCTGAAAACCCTCACGAAACAACACTCGTCCTACTGGGGACACCTAGAGGTTTAACGGCTTATTACATATGCTCAATGCAATCGTGCTCCCTACGAAAATAGATTTACCTTAGTTTTAGTTTATTCGAGGACGAATAAAAAGGTAAGTGTGGGGGTATTTGATGTGCACGTAAATAAGCATATTTTTACCACCATATTTATTCTATTTAAATTAAATAAATGATCATATTGGGTATTTTAACTTGTTTAAACCAAATTCAAATTATTTTCAAATTGTCACATATTTATCTTCATATAGGGACAAAATTGTCTTTTTTGTGCATTTATTAATTTATGAAAATTTCTATGTATTTTGTAGGAATTAAAATTCAAACACAAGTGGCTTCATATGTATGCACAAGGGTGAATAGAACAAATGAAGATGGAAATAATTCAATGGAATGATAATGGAGGACCCCACCTACCCACCTTTCTTCATGTACAAATTAGAAGCTAATCCACATGCTTATGGTCATTAAATCTTCATGCATACTTAATGGATGATTAGTGGAAGTTAATAGTTACTTGGTGACCACACTTCCTCCAAGGGCATTTTGGGTACTCCCCAAAAATATGCATTAGGGTTTCTAACTTGTATAAATACCCTTTATGTTTCATATAGCCATCTTCCTCTTAGTTAGTTAGTTTTAGTTTAGAAAATAAATCAAAGCTCTCTTTCTTTCCTTGGCTACTTAGCCATTTTATTTCATGTAATTTTCTTTTCTTTTATGCAATGTTAATTCTCTTTTATTTACATGCTTCTTCTCTTCTTATGTAATAGTGTAGATTTACCTTTATGCAATTAGATTAGTTGTCTTTTCCATTAGCTTTCATTTTCCTTTCTTTTAGCTTTCATGTTGCTTTCTACATTTTTTGATTTGATAACAAATATGAGAGCTTAATCCCTACAATTTAGGGGTAATGAAGCTCTCTAGTATGTAGATGCAACATTTTGATGTTTATACTCTCTTTTTGTGTTTTAATGGAAACACTTGAAGTGGTTTAATGATGTTGTTTAGCTTTGAATTTGATAGTCTATGTTGTTCATAACAAATAGGCTATGCTTAAACAAACATAACACAAATTGCCTCTTCATCTAAATATGATTATGGCAAAGAAGTGAATGTTGAAATTGAAATTTGATAGCCTATATTTCTAAACAATAGTTAATAGGCTATGCTTAAAATAGATTTTTATTTCAACTTTGTTGTCATATTTCATGAGAGTTAAATGTGTATTAGTGGTTGTGTTATAGTTTGATGGTTTATATTGAGCTAATTAATAGCACAAATATACCATGCTTGTGATAAGCACATCAACTAATTCACTAATGACAAGAAAAGAGAGATCATAACTTCATTTTGTTGATTTATATGATCTAGAGAGTGGATTTATCTCTAAATTGTTCTTTTAACTCTCATATTTTTATCATTTTCTTTTGCTAGTTTTTGTTAGTTTCTTACATTTCTAGCTATTCACTCTCGACTTCGGTATAATTTGATTGAATAGAATTTTAAAATCATCAATTCCCTATGGATCGACCCGTATACACCGCGTGCTACATTCGTACACCATGCGCTTGCGGTATAAATTTAATTCAAATTCGTTCGACGGTTTTCTAAACCGATAGAATTTCCGTCGTCCGAACAAACCCAAATCTCGGCGGCGAAACCCTAATAGCGACGATGAAACCCTAATCGTTCAATGGTCGAATTGTTATATGATATACTAATTTGGTATGCATATCAATTTTTGCTCTTTGTATTTTTATTCTAACTTGATCACTTTTAATGTCGATGATGATATGTGTATATATAGGAATCAATTTCCTATATTTTTGAATTGAAACGTTCAAATTTGATATTGAAATTTTACACTTTGGTTGTTGATTTCTAGTTGAACGGGATACTTTTTGGCTTGGTCTCTAGTTGATATATATGTTCGATATATTATAATATACTTCGACTTTGGTAGAAATTCTGATTTTGATTTTGAACAGTTCATTATAATGGATTTGCTGGTAATATTCTAGTTATTTTGATAGTTCAATAGTAAAAATCCATACCTACATTTTCTTGTATCGATTGTTCTTACCTATTGTGATTGTTTAACAGTTCATTACTAGTTAATTGATGTATTATTATTTAACTTGAAAGCATTCAACTTGGATTATATTAAGCTGAGTTCTTATTTACATTTTAATGGTTTGGTTAGTCATCGTTTTGGACTGCAATCAGTCATGCTGTTTGGCTGTTGATTCTTATGTTAATCCTTGCCTTGTTGAAGTTATGTATACATATATACATGTATATATCCTTGCCTTATTAAAGTTATGTATACATTGTATACATCCTTGCCTTGTTTTCTTTGATTCCTTTGATGCTTATGTTGGCTGTTGGTTCATTCATGCATTTGAGTTGCTTTCCAAACCTATATTCTTCTTGCTTGTTTGTATATCCATTGCGATCAGTTTGTAATTATACTTGTAAATGTTCTTGGTTTGTTGAACTTATACTTGTCACCTTTTGGACTTGTGTCTTTGAGTCCGGACTTACATATAGCCTTGTTACCTTGAATTTGGACTTGTGGCCGAACCATACTAGATGTTTCATGTACATACAACAAAATATGTATGTATATATGTGTGAACAGTTGCTTGTATGTTTAGGCTTGTCATTTCTGGACTTGCAGTTGAACTTGCACCTGAACTTGCTTATATGTGTGAACATATGCTTGTATTTATAGTGTTGGTTTGTGAGTTGTTTGTATATACTTGTATACACTTGTATATGATTGAGGTTGAACCAATTCAGTTCTGAACCATCCATGAATATGTTTGTATGTATACATGTATATATGCAACACATCCATGTATATACATAAATACATACATACATATATATGCATATATGTGTGAATGTTTGTATATACATACGTATTTGTGCATGCTTTGGTCAGCCTTGTTTATGCTTTGTTTAAAACTAATATGTGTTGCACCTTTGTAAAACTTCCATGCATGTATTTACACATATATGAGTTTATATATGTGTTACTGTTTTTAAACCATTTTGAATTTTTACATACATATGTATTTCTATGCTACGACTTTGATATTGCCGATGCTTTCATGCCACATTTCTTGTTTAACCCGTTATAAATTTAAACTCTTAAGTTGCATTATTCATCGTTGAACTATTTGTATCTTGCCTTGACTTGTGTGAGCCATTGTCCTTGTGTTATTCTCTAAGTTCATCCGAGATTATAAATAGCACTCCTCTGTTACCTCAAGTATATGTATACGTATACTAATGTATGTGTATATATGTACTGGTATGTGTGCTATACTATTGTATTTTGTTGTTGCTGTCTCTGGCCAGTTGTTGTACTCTATGCCTTTTCCATGTCCAATATACTTGTATACATATACACATATATACTTATGTTGTGTGTGTATGCATATATGTGCACATAGCTGAAGTGTATGTACTTGTATACACTTGTATATTTTGGTTTTGGTTTATAAATGTATATTTTGGTTTTGGGTTTTGTTATATGAAATATGATTTCATACATTGTAACGACCCATAAAACTTTAGTGGCTTTATTTAATTTAATCGAATTTTTGGAAATTTTAAATAATTTAATTTTGAAATAAAAATTTAATATTTGGAATATGTCTAATTAAACATAGCAAATAGTAAATTTTCATCAAATATGGAAGTTTATTTTGTTTGTGTAATTTTATTTAAATTTAAATCAGTTAATATTTGCTGATAATAAAATATTTTCCAAACTTGAATATTTTTATACATTAAATTTGTAAATCATCTTCTGAGTGAGACATCATATTTCGTTTCGTCAGATTTGGACTGTTATTGCTCTGTTTATCTTATTATTGGCAAATTAGCAGCATTTTTGGTATCGATTATCGAATTTTGATAGAATGATCGTACCACTGATATCTGTATACCATTTTGATTGTCTTGTCATGCTGATCTCTGTATTCAATTCTGTGTTTTGAAGTCCGGTACGTTATGGAATCTATGGACCGTATCGGTACCGGTTTCGAGCTTTCTGGTTTACTTGTGACCATTGGTTATCGGTAACTATATATCCTTTTTGCATTTATAATTCTCTTAATGTAACTATTGGCTTTCCCTATCGTCAAAATAACCGTTAAGTTTTTTTCATATTTCTTTCGTTCAAAAGAGAATTTCAAATGCCACATCATTTTTTGGCCTGTTCATTCTTTTACTTCATCAAACTATTCCTATTCCCATCTTTGCATTTTAATCTCTCCCTCAAACACATGCATGCGCACAGTGCTCACCGCCATCACCTTCCTTCAGCCACCACCGCGAACCTTTACCTGACCTGACAATGCCCATAGCCAAGCCGGCCACCACGTTCATCGAAACCAATCGCCAGTAGCAGTCGATCCCCTCTCTGCCGACCCATCACTTAATCTTTATTCCTCTCAAACTTCCACCCTTGCCTTGTTCATACTTCTCAGCGAGCACACCACCGCAAGCTCCAATCTTTCCATCGGCCACCCTCTAGCGGAACGCAGCCCGAAGCACCGGCTCTGCCTCGGATCCAACAGACCATGACGTACATCCATATTTCCTCACGCATACCGTGCCATCTCCACTCTTCCCTTCCTCTTTGTTGCCGTGCTCTTTCTCTTGCTTTCACGCAAACAGCCGAGGCCAAGCGAACCCAAGCTTCCAGCCTCATGCTCCACCTCAACCAAACATGTGGCAGCAATATATATTGAGGTGAAATATATATTGTTTGTTTTCTTTTGTCTCTGTTTGTTGGGAAAAGATCTTTCTACATATAGCAGTATTCATGCTCGAATTGTAGGTCATACATATTTATATATAATTTAAGTTCTATGCTTTTATCCAGATCTATTGTTATATGCTTACATAAAATCACTTTCATAAGAGATATTCTCTGTAACATATAAAGTTTATGAACTATCTATGATTTGTCTATTTGAATAATGATGTTGATTTTATAAATAATGTATTTTTACTGTTACTTTATAACGTATAGTATATATAAGTTATATATTGTCTTCTTCTCTGTTTCGTGTACTTGAGTTCTGTTTATATAGATTTTAGGTTAAGTTTGTCTATATATATATAGTTTGTATAAGTATATATGTTTATATTACGCTGTATTGTGTATCTGATTTGTAGTATAAATTTTAAAATATGACAATGTTGATTTATATATATGTGTGTGTGTGTGTGTGTGTACGTTAAACAGTTTATACTATAAAGCTATGTTATGATATATAGCCTCTGAGTGTATTATAATATTTAGTTATAGTATATATATGTTAGAATATGTATAGGTGCGTGTGTAGTATGTATATATAATTTTTGTATATTTTATTTTTGAGTGTATTATATTACATTGATTAAGGTACATAAGTTATAGATTCTAAATTATATAAGCTTATATATATATATATATATATATAATTCAGTAATATGCTATTTTTCCTTGACTGATTCTTAATATATTTATAAAAAAAACATTGATGTGAAATATAATATGTATATATGTTTGTTTTAATGGATGTGAGTCTATATAGGCTTATATATATATATATATATATATCAATTTGTATATATATGAATACACATAAGTTTGGGTTTTCAAATTTTATTGATTTCAGAGAAAAAATATATAAGGTATTTTGATTCTAGTTAATGAGTTAAAATATATATAAATTTTGATTTCAATATATATATATATATATATTTAAAATTTAAGATTGATATAAAAATGTCTATGTATTTTTAAATTGATTATTTGGTTTAAGGAAAATTATAATATAATATGCATTTTGTTTCAGTCTATATTAAGCAGATTCTGATTCATTTCATCAACTCCTTATCTGTCAGCTTGTCCATCGAATTCGCGACACTCTTGCTTTGCTTTGGAATTCATGCTTGGATTCGTAACTCATTCTATTGTCTATCCTCTCTAACCTCGAAAGGTGAGCAATCACGCACGATTAACATACTTATATTTATTAAATTTGATTTCAATTGAAACGATAATTGAAATATGCTGCTGTTAGTTATTTACATTGCTATATATATATATGTTATTATCTGTATCTGTTCACCAGTGACATCTGACACCATTATCTGTTATTTATATTGATGATATATGCCTGTTATATTATTTTCATATCTGTTATCACTCTGCAAGTTCCCTGTTAGTATAGAATTCACTATGGGTTGAAATGATACATACCCGAACGATTTGTAGAATAGGAGAAAATCATTATGGGTTGAAGTGATAAACCCAAGCGATTTTCATTGAATTGAATTTGGGATTGCAGGTTGAAATGATATATACCCGTGTATATTAAATTGCGGATTGAATGATAAATATCCATACCACTTAACCATATGATAGAAAATTATATAAAAACACCGTTAGTCAATATATATACATTTTGAAATGATTTCAAGGTTTTGAAATCGAATTTATTTAAGAATTATACTCAAATAATTTTGATTGAAATTTATTAAATTTGGAATTTTAAAGATATGATTTTATAACTTGATTTTTGATTAAAAGTGATTTAAATGAATATTTCAAATTTACATAAATTGAAATGGTATATTTAGTTTTATTTAAATTCGAGATTTGAAGTTTTATTTAAATTTTATTTGAATGATTAAGTAAATATTTCTAATTAAATAATAGTAAACTGAATTTGATATATATATATATATATATATATATATATGAAATTATCAAATTTAGTTTTGAAAATGTTGAATACTTAAAGCTTTAAAATATATTGAAATTGAAATGGTTTATTTTGTGGTTCAAATCCATTTTTTAAAATCGATATAAATTGAAATGGTTTATAGAAACTGAGTTGAAATTGATTATTTGAGATTGGATTAAATTTGAATTTTAGAATTTGAGTTGATTTGGAATTGATTTGTAAAATTTGAGGAAACTATTTTATTATATAAAGTTTTTTTAAATTATATTCAAAACTATTTTATATTTTACTTTATAAATTATTTTAATATAAACTATTTTAATATAAACCATTTTAAGATAACTATTTTTAATATAAACTATTTTAATATACTAACTATTTTAATATAAACTATTTTAACTTATAATTCTTCTATATAAACTATTTTTCTTTATAAACTATTTTATTATATATACTATTTTAATATCTAAACTGTTTAAGTGGTGGAAGTTATGTTTTCAAAGTTATGAATTTCAATGTATTATGTATGAAAGTGATATAATTTCAAGTGTTTGGTTCAAAAGTGTTATAACTTTGAAAGTGTTATGATTTTAGAAGTGAATATGTATTTGAAATGTAAATGATATCGTATTGATATGGTGTTGAAATGGAAATGATATTTTTGTTTGAAGTATAAGCTATTTTGAAATGACCACGGTGTTATAATAACGCTTGACTGTTAAAGAGACCGGGATCGGAAGTTGTCATACTCTCTGCCAACTCTGAAAACTACTTTAACAACTGTGTATGTGGTGGAGATTCCAGAATGAAGTAGAATGGTAGGGACGTCCTATTGAGGTATATACGTGGACCCGACTCCCGTGAGTTGGCTTAAGGTGGCTAAAACAAGAGCAATCGACGAGCCAAGTGAGGTAGCTCCTCCGATCAGACACATTCCTTCGATACTATATTCTGAATTTGTGATTGATTTGGTGGCCACACTTGATTTTTTTGATTTGGGAGTGTGTTCCAAGGTGGGCGTTAGTGGCTGCTATGTGTTGCCACCAACCCGGAAGTGCAATTGGTATATCTACCCTGGCATTGCCTAGTTGTGCCGTGTCACCTACCCTAGTGGGCCTTATACGAGTTTGATTTGTATCGTGCCTATGAAATATCCTCTGGTAGCCTCCCGATCTGGAGGTATTATAGTACTGTATAGACTATTGGCACTATAAAATGTGTTAAGGTAGAAAATATAAAGCCTTAAAGCTATTTTGATAGTTTACTTTACTTTAGACATTATTATAATAGCGTATATTACTGCATAGTAGATAGTTTAAAGGATCCTTAGAGGATGGTTATCCAAGAAATCCTTTGAGTTACTTGTATTTCAGTTGTTATTTTACTTGAGTTGGATTTATTGATATAAGAATGTTAGTCCTGACTTGAGTGTTTTGTGTTTTGCTTTACGCTCGAGTCAGACTGAGTGTACCTATATTCGAGACTCACCTTTGGAGTTGGAGCTTCGCTTGGAAGATCCATCTACATCTTCTCAGCTTGCAGCCATTCAGTTGATTCCAGTGATGTATTCTAATCTTGTATTTTGACTATTGTATACAAACATCTATGTATTCGAGACTTCTGTTGTATCTTATTTAACTATGTTATATATATAGTAGCTTCATGAACTACTATTCTTTTGTTTCCGCTACATTATTGTTATATTACTCCGTGATTATTTTATTTACTGTATATGCTGAGTTTTGCCAAATTTAAATTAACAATCTGGTATTTTGAGCAATTCAATTCCGGCATATGTGGATGCGAATGGTTGAAAATATCAGGATGTTACAGTTGGTATCAGAGCTTTGGTTTTAGGCAAACTTAACATATGTAGTAAACTTGATTACAGAATTACTTTCATTTAGGCTCGAATTCTTTTCTTTTGACTCAAATCCATCCCTATTTCTTGATTCTTGATCACCCATAACTCCACTAAATGATTATCAAGGAGTGAAACTCCTTTACAACAGTTATCGATTCACCGTAGATTTCTGTATCGTAGGTTTAGATGTTGTTATCTCTTACTATGCCCGAATTCTATCTTCTGCGATCAATGTCGATTTGCATCAGAATTCTATATTGACCTTATTCTTAAAGTCTCGGTTGACCCGGTTAAGATTGCCCACAATTTTATATAAGTTTATCCATTCTTTTCTCTCTATGAAATCTATTTGTCTCCATATCAAGCTTATCTTCTAGTTGAATTCTTTTGGTTAGGATCCCTCTATATTTAGATCTCTATCCTTGTTTTTAAATCCATCCTTTAATCATCGAGTGAGGGAGTGTATTTGTAATTTATATAAATTGTCTATAGTGTGTTGTTTGAGTTGTTATGTTGATTTGGATTTTCGATCGATTCGTCTGATCAATGCTATCGATAGGATTTCCAAAACACTTGAACAGAAAAAAATGACACAATATTGTTTTCAAATTTGGTAAATGAAATAATTTTATATGATTATATTATGGATATAAGTAAAGTTATGGAATTTAATAAATAATTAAATTAGTTGTTTGAAATGATTATATTTGATTATTATTTACTGCCTTATAAATGAATTTATAAAACATGGTTTATAAATTGATTTAAAATTTAAATGAATTTAAATTGAGAATTTGAGAATTTAATTTCTGGTGATTTCAAACTTTGGTTTTAAAATTTTAAAATGCATATTATTTAAAGTATTTTCAAATAGAAATCGTTTCCAAAGAATTTTTTTAAATGTTCAAATCAGTGCTCTCCTCTTTTGTCGTTGGAAAATAATTTCGGTGATGACGGCCGCATCATCGACATTCATTTTCGAGTTTCGAAGTGGAGATACCAATTCGTAGCTTTGCACCCTTTTATTTTGAAAAATTAAGTTGATTTGAATTTCTGAAGTATGACTTGATTTATAATTATATATATAGAGGTATATGATTGTAGATTTGATTTGATTTTATATATATATATATATATATATATATATCTAAATGACTGAAGTGAATCAAAAATTTAGTTCTTAAATTTTCTTGAAGGATGATTTCAATTGTAAAATGAAGCTAAATTTTGAATAAATATTTAAACTTGAATAATTGAGTTGAAAAATTTTACTTGTATAATACTCAATTACATTCTAATACAACTTACCTAAATTATTCAGAAGTTGAATATGTAATTGGATAGTATACAATATAAAATGATTTTATAAATAAAATTTGAGTGGTTATAATAAATGTTATACACTTAATTTTTTTTATAAAAATGTTAATAGAGATAAATCAAATAATAAGAAATGAATGAATGGATTTGAATTTTAGGAATAATTAAGATTGAATTATAAGTGAAAGTTTACTTAAGCACAATCAAATGGATCTAGTAAATGAGATAAATTAATAGAATTTTGTTTTGAAACAAACCTTTTGTATCAAATATTAATAAATTGAAATTAAATTAACTTAATGAAATACCTTAAGTTTAAAATAAATTATTGAATATTAATTAATTTAAATTGAAATTTATATGGTTTTGACCTAATTGCTTACTTTTATATTTCAATCTATTTTCCATTCTGGTTGTTTCTATTCTCATACCTCGTTCCTTTTCGGGGATGAGAAGTTTTGAGTGGGGGAGAGTGTAATGACCCGTAAAATTTTAGCAGTTTTATTATTTAATTTAGTTTAATTTTTATGAAATTTTAAATAATTTAATATTGAAATAAAAATTTAATATTTGGAATACGTCTAATTAAACATAGCATATGGTAAATTTTCATCAAATATGGAAATTTATTTTATTGTGTAATTTTGTTTAAATTAAATCAGTTAATATTTGATGATAATAAAATGTTTTTCAAACTTGAATATTTTTATACATTAAATTTGTAAATCATCTTTTGAGTGAGACGTCATATTTCGTTTCACCAGATTTGGACTGCTATTGTTCCGTTTATCTTATTACTGGCAAATTAGCAGCATTTTCGGTACCGATTATCGACTTTTGAAAGGAAGATCGTACCACTGATATCTGTATACCGTTTTGATCGTCTCGTCGTGCTGATCTTTGCGGTATATTCAATTCTGTGTTTTGAAGTCCAATAAACTGTGGAATCTGTGTACCATATCGGTACCGGTTCCGTGCTTTCTAGTTTACTTATGACCATTGGTTATCTATCGGTAATTGTATAGCCTTTTTGCATTTATAATTTTCTCAATGTGACTATTGGCTTTCACTATCTTTAAAATGACCTTTGATTTTTTTCATATTTCTTCCGTTCAAAAGAAAATTTCAAATGCCACATCATTTTTCAGCCTGTTTATTCTTTTACTTCATCAAACTATTCCTCTTCCCATCTCTGCATTTTACCCTCTCCCTGAAACACATGCATGCACACAGTGCTCACCGACATCACCTTCCTTCAGCCACCACCGCGAACCTTTACCTGACCAGACAACGCCCATAGCCAAGCCGGCCACCACGTTCACCGAAACCAAACGCCAGTAGCAGCCGATCCCCTCTCTGCCGAGCCAACACTTCGCCTTCGTTCCTCTCAAACCTCCGCCCTTGCCTTGTTCATACTTCCCAGTGAGCACACCACCGCAAGCTCCGATCTTTCCATCGGCCACCCTCTAGCCGAACGCAGTCCGAAGCACTGGCTCCGCCTCGGATCTAGCAACCCTTCCATACACCCATATTTCCTCCATGCATACCGTGCCATCTCCACTCATCCCTTCCTCTTTGTTTCCATGCTCTTGTCCTGCTTTCACACAAACAACCGAGGCCAGACGAACCCAAGCTTCCAACCTTGTGCTCCACCTCAGACAAACTTGTGACAGCAATATATATTGAGGTGATATATATATATATATATATATATATATATATTGTTTGATTTATTTTGTCTCTGTTTGTTGGGAAAAGATCTTTCTACATACAGCAGTATTCATAGTTGAATTGTGGGTCATATATATTTACATATATTTTAAGTTCTATTCTTTTATCCTAATCTATTGTTATATACTTACGTAAAGCACTTTCATAAGAGATATTCTCTGTAACATATGAAAGTTTATGACTGTTTATGATTTGTTTGTTTGTATAATGATGTTGATTTTATAAAAACTATTTTTTTACTATTAGTTTTTAACGTATAGTATATATAAGTCATATATTTTCTTCTTCTCTGTTTTGTGTACTCGAGTTCTATTTATATAATTTTAGGTTAAGTTTGTCTATATATATAGTTTGTATAAGTATATATGTTTATATTAGGCTGTATTGTGTATATGACTTGTTGTATAAATTTTAAAATATGGCAATGTTGATTTATATATGTGTGTGTGTGTTAAACATTTTATACTATAAAGCTTTGTTATGGTATATAGCCCGTGAGTGTATTATAATATTTAGTTATAGTATATATATGTTGGAATATGTATAGGCGAGTGTTTTGACCCACTCACAATTACTATACCATCTTATGTTAGTTAAATTAAATTTATAATATGATTTGAAATTTATTGATTGATGTTTGGTATGCTTAAATTGCCATTCTAGTTAAATTTGACTTTTATTGCATCTAATCATCGTTTAATTTAATATTGAATTAAATTGTCTATTTAATGCCTGTTATGATAATCAAATATTTATTGGTTGATTTGGATGTTGATTGTGATGTATGTTTGATTGTTGATATTAGATGACTTGATGTTGTACTTTTATATGTTATAACACTGCAAGTTCCTTAAGGGTTGAAATGATACATACCCGAACGATCAAAAGATTAAGGAAAAATCATTATGGGTTGAAATGATAGACTCGAGCGATTTTATGGTTTTTATTTTAATTTGGAATTGCGATTTGAAATGATATATAACCGTAAAATTTTAAATTGCGAATTGAAATGATAAATATTCGTATCACTTGACCATATGGTAGAAAACTATATACAGACACCGGATCGGTTAAATTAAGTGATTTTTATTCTTTAAATTTTGTATTCAATTAACTGTTATTTTGAAATAGAAATTGATTTATATGAACTAAATTATTTTTGATAATCCAAGCATTAATGTTGAAATTGGAATTGATTTAATGAGTTATTCAAAGGACTTAAATTGGAATTTCAAGTGAGTGTCAAATATAAATGAATATATTGTAATTGAGTTATTGAATATGTTTGGATATAACTTTGAAATCTATTTTAAATTAATCAAACTATTTTAATCAATTAAAACTATTTTTATTTATTTTAATCTATTATAACCTATTTAATCTATTCACCCATTTTAAACTAATTAAATTTATTTAATCTATTTAAATCATTTTAAAACTAATTAAATCTATTTAATCTATATATAATCTATTTAAATCATTTTAAATCAAATTAAATCAAATTTAAATCTATTTAAACTATTTTTACTATTTAAACTATTTAAATCTATTTAAAAGTTTAAACTATTAAACTATTTTTGACTATATAAATTATTTTCCAAATTTCAGACGGTGTTAAGTTGAAGTATTTATATTTAAATCCTTAGTTATGATACAATTTAAGTTGGAATTTGGAATTGATACCTTTTAGTGAAATGACATATTTGACTAAATATTTGGAATTGATAACTTTTTGTGAAATGACATATTTGAGTAAATATGATTTTGAAAGTGAAGACAATTTTGAAAGTGAATATGTTTTGAAAGTGAATATGATTTCGAAAATAATATGGTTTGAAATCGAATATGACATTTTGATATTAAGTATGAATTGACTTTTAAAATGTAAAAGAACCATCCGGTGTGAAATAAGCGTTTGGTTGTTAAAGCGACCGAGATTAGATATTGTCATACTCTCTGCCAATACCGAAAACCACTTTAACAATTATGTACATGGTGGACATTCTAGAAATGAAGTAGGATGGTTTGGTGAACGATTCTGTATGAGGCATTTATGTGTCCCTGACTCCCGTGAGTCAGCTTGATGTGGCTAAAACAGGAGCCATACCGGGCCAAGTGAGGTCATTCCTCTAATCGGACATGCTTCTTCGTTACCATATTATGACTTTGTGATGATTTGGTAGCCACCCCTTGATTTTGATTATGGGAGTTGTTCCGAGATGGACGGTAGTAGCTACTATGCGTTACCACCATTTCGGGAGTGCAATTAGTATATATGTCCTGACATTGCCTCGAGTGCCATGCCACATGCCCTATCGCGCCTTCTATAAGTTTTTTTGTGTCGTAGCTATGGAGTGCTCCCTGATAGCCCACCAGTGGAGTTTATAGTATCTATTTAGACTAGGTATTATATAAAAATGTGTTAAGGGAGATATGGGTAACGCCTTAATGCTATTTTAATACTTTACTTTACTGTAGACATATTATAATAGCGTATTGTACTACATAGTAGATAATTCAATGGATCCTTAGGAGATGGGAAATCCTAAGCATCTCTTAAGTTATTGCATTCACGTTAGACAATAGATAGGAGATGTCAAACACCGTAAACATCTCAGACTTAGTTAAACTCATAATTATTTACCATTTATTTAACTTACATAAGATCTTTTAGTTCTGACTTGAGTGTTTTGTCTTTTCAATTCGCTCGGGTCAGTCTGAGCTTTTCAGTTTATCGAAGACTGCTTTCTGGCGGACGAAGACGAAGATTTAATACCGTTACTATTTATTTATTTATTTATTTATTTTCCACTGCATCATGTTTTGCCGCTGCATTGTTTATTTACTACTGTTATATGTACTCTGATTTTGTGTTGTAAAGAATAATCAAATGTATTTACAAAAAAGCTTCATGAACCGTTTATTTGATTATTATATTTTGTCATTCCGCTGCAAGATTCTGTATTTCTTTTTTTCTTTGCTGCATTGTTTATTTACTACTGTTATATGTACTTTGATTTTGTGTTGTAAAGAATAATCAAATGTATTTATAAAAAAGCTTCATGAACCGTTTATTTGATTATTATATTTTGTCATTCCGCTGCAAGATGCTGTATTTCTTTTTTTCTTTTTTTCCTTTTCTTTCCCTGCTTTTTAGCATTTACCCCAATAAAAATATGCCTTTTGTATGGTTTGAGTCAGACATGTGTGGTTTATCGTCGATTTAAACTGTCCAAAAAGGTTGGTTGTTACAGATACCGCCGCCATTATGACCACCAATAGATCCGGCCTATCCACCAAAGGAATTGCCACATTAAACTATGTCAAGAAACTCCTCAAGGAGTCTCCTACCCTTTGTTGCAGTGTTGCTAATGATAATAGGTCTTGGTTCTTATGTTGTGGACCCAAAATTGCCTCATGAATTTGTCAACCAACTCCATCCAAGTACTAATAAAACCATTCTTCGATTACCTGAACCACATTGCAACTATATCTGCTAAGTACAAGGGAAACCATTGTTCCCTCACTTCCTCTGATGCCCCCAGCACCTCCATATGCTTCATGTACCTCATCAAGTAAACAGTAAGGTCTGGTTTTCCATCATATATCCTTAGTGTTAGTAACTTAAACTCCAGTGGATTCCTACCACTCCTAATGTTAGGAGTGACTGGACTCCTACTCACATCTTCAGATCTCTATTCACCAATACTCCTCTCATTGCTCATCTGATCATTTCAGCAAACCAATCACTACCATCCAATGGTATCCTCCAATCATCATTTCTAGCCTGTCACTCGTCTCTATGAGTGAATCCCGAAACATGCTCCTTTGGATGTGCATCCGCATTCTAATTTGCACCAAACGCCACAGCACCAACCACCGGCCTACCGTGGACAGGTCTAACATGATGCGGGGGCAAGCCCCTTTTCATGGGAAATCGATGCTGATCCTTATAGGGGATCGCCATTGATCCCTCCTTGTTGGCCGAGTATTGTCCCCGACTACTCCATTCCATTCTTCTGTTTGTTGACTTTGACTCCCTAGTTCTGATTTCCTATAGCTTCTACTGCTCCAATACCTTGAACTAGATTGCCAACTACTCCAAATCCTTGGTTTCATGCTCCAACTTATCCAATTTACCTGATGAAATCCTGCATCATCTGCTCCTATATAGCATCCATCACAGTCTCCATCTCGTTCCTAATGATGTAGAAGTATGGTTAAATAGCTCCAACTCCTCAAGATGCATCCTCACTTCCTATATGGTGACTCCTATCCACAAGTGCTTTCTTTATAGATTGCCTGACCATTGATTCAAATTGAAGCTCCAAATCATTTCCAAATCTATGGGTGCAAGTAACCAACTCTGATACCATAAATGTTTGCACCAAAATTGGTCACAAACACTCAACTAATATGACAACACCGCAGATTCAATCACAATTTTCAAATAGAGAATCAAATGCACAGATCATAGATTCAATCACAGCAAAGTAAATGAACACATGAATTTTATAGTGGTTCGGCAAACTCTGGCCTACATCCACTCCAATAATCTTTTCAGTATACCGTAGGACTAAAAATATAGTTTTTTTAGCTTTAGAAAATTAATGGAGAAAGGAAAGAGAAATAACAAAGAAGAGCCAAAAGAAGATCCCCTACAATAAGCTAATGATTTTGTATTTATAGGAGAAGATGTGCAAATATCCATTTGATAATCCACGTGCAAAAGACCGAAGCCAAGACGGACCGATCCAAAAAAATGGGTTTCACTCGAGGCCATATGACCGATCAACTCCGATCAGTGGTGGGGGCCATGTGGCGCCATGCATTCGATTGTGATGGTCCCCCTCCACTTTCTCTTCATGCTTCCATAGTTGTTTGCTTGGTTCTTCTAGCATGGTTTGAGTTATTGAGCGATCATCGTTGAGTTGAATTGTCAATCCAAGTGATCCATAACTACAGTGATCCGATCCGATCCACTTTCCAAGGGAGGTTCCAATCCATACTTTGCCAATTGCGGATGCCATTTGCTTGAATTCACTTGACTATCATCCATAGTCTTGCTTATAACTGATCTTCGAACCTGATAATTATATCTCCAAGCTTTCTACCTCGATGACCGCAAAATTCATGGTATTATGTCCTTTCTAAAAGGAGGGATAACAAATTGTTTAATTGTACAAGAAATCTAGAACACTCTCGATGCAACACATGGTGGAAAAGTCAACAACAGCGAGAAACTCTCCAAAACTAGTTCAATAGAAAACTTTGTTTAATAGGATTCACAAAAGACAATTTCGACGACGACGACTAGAATGGTTCAACAACCAATGAAATAAGTGACTTTTCATTTGAAGATTTAGCTCTTTTGTGTTGTAAATTAACTAAAAGTATAGATGACCCTGAGATGAAAAGTAACAAGTTGAAAAGTGAAAAATATAAACTATGTCTGAAAAATGATGAATTTGAAATGAGCTTAAAAACATTAAGAAAATTGAAAATTCTAATTGCAAAAAAAAATTGAATTACGGAAAGGAATTCGTTGGCCTTCATGAAAATTTTCAAAAGCCAGAAAAGGAACTTCTGATTTTAGCGAAAAATGAAACCAAGTTGGTTTGGAAAAATATAATTTTGCCGAAGGAGTTAGAAAATTTTAAGATGTTCAAAAATTCCAAATATGCAAATTTTAAAAGGGAACTAAACAAGGTCAAAGAAAATTTCAAAACCCTTAAATGAAAACGTGATTTTAAATAGTAGTAAAACTAAAATTATTCTAATAAATCATGAATTGGAAAAAGTGATCGAAATATCGAGGATTTTGGAAAACTTGAATTTGAAAAGTGCAAACTTTTTAAAACCAAGATGTTTGAAATTGAGATTAAAATATAAGAGCTCGAAAATGAAAATTTGGGCTTAGAAAGAATATTGAAAAGAGATAAAATGCTATTAGTCATTCTTCAAAGACAATAAATGAAAATAAACTTTTAAAATCCAATGTCACAGATCTAGAGTCAACTCTTCGTAAATTTTCCATTAAAGAAAATTGTTTAATATGTTATTAGAAAATCAATTCTTTACCAATAATAAAAAAAGACTTGGATTTGAAAAAGTGTCAATATATAAACTAACAACTAGTTGCTATAATAAGAATTGTGGTACCCAAATTCATAAAGCGTGGCAACATAGGACACAACTATAATAATTCTCGGAACAGGAGCAAACACGAAACTGTTAAACGAATTTGGTTTCTAAAAGGTACAAATGTAAATTTTCTTAATATTTAACAAGTTTGGGCTCCTAAGTGTACAATTGTAAATACTAAAGGTTTTCAATATAAAAAAGTTTGGGTACCGATGGTTATAAATGAAAATAAAAGTAGTTGCGCATCCATTGATAGGACACTCGCTTCTTCTAAAATTTAGGTATAAAAATGGTGAAAGGAACAACCATGAAGAGGCAGATTTCTAGCTATTATGTATGTTTAATAAACAATAATTTCATGTTCCTTAGCCTAGAAAAATGAGGTGAAGACTGCAATAAAAATGGTGAATAAGAATACAATATCAAAGGTAAGCAAAGATACGATCTCTAAATCCTATTTTCTCTACTCATTGTTAATTTTATTTTTGTTGACACTACGATAATATAATTACCAAATCCCTAACTCCTTAACTCCTATTTGCAAAATTCAAGATGTTCTAGAAAATAGATAAAAAAAAATTATATGTTTTATATTTGTGCTTTTCTAGAATTTGAACTTAAACTATTGGAAAATTGAAAATTATTCGGTATACTGTTTGAAATCTATTTCAGAACTTCTTAACATAGCTGTAGTAAATCAATCATAACTTGAACATCGTTAATCAGAATTTTGAAATTTTTGAAGTTCTAGAAAACTAGCTAATAATATTACAACTTTGTTCTTTTGAGTTTTTATTGATTCATTTTGTAAAACACTAACAAACAACAATCATTTAAAAAGTATTTCTGATTTATGCAAATAAGTTGTAGTATTTCAGATATAACCATTGATCGATTCATCATATTGACTTGAAACCAATTTTGATTATTAGAAATATTGAACTAAATTTTCCAAGTTTAGTGCTAAATCAGATAATGGACTTAAATTTTTCAAATAGTAGTTTCAAATGGACCGAATTTTCAAAACAAGAATGGTAAATTGCTTATGAACTTTCTTTGCCATTGTTTGACAAAATTGGCTTTATTGAAAAATTTTGAATTTTTTTAATCAATTCGAGTGATATTGCTAAGTATACAGTTGACTTTTTGATGATATACCATTATATATCACAATGGGCAACTAGAGTATAAGTGGCATCTGACATCACTTCGTTATATTTGCATTTCAACCAATTTTAAAATTAGCGACATTTTTTGAAAACCCTTTATAAAAAATAGGTTTCCATAACTTCATTGGTTTTGTCCGAGGCCTTGGTGCAGTGGTAAAACGCCAGGCTATTGACGACAAGGTCGGCAGTTCGATCCCTGCCTCTGGCATATTAAACTGTGCGCCATGATGATTCTTGCAGACTTGTGTGCTGCCTACTTTGTAAATATAAGTACCCAGTTTCAAAAAAAAAAAACTTCATTGGTTTTAGAAATTTTATAAATAACTTAGATTTTCACCTTGATTTTCTTTAACAAAAATACTCTTGTTAAATTTAGTAAAGAATTTATTCTGGAAAAGATAGTTGTCGACTACTTGGACCTATTGAAATTTATCTAGAATTATTAATAGTGATTGATAATGTGATGGGTAGTGATTAAATTATACTTCATAACTAGAGAAAGTATATGTTAAAAATTTCTTGAAAATTGAACAAGTTTTATAATATTTTCAAAATTAGTATATATTCCATGATTTCTATCGCTGCCTTCTTTCTTGTAATCCATACACCAAAATTTAATATAGTGCGAAGAAGTTTTCATTCCAAAAACAAGTGTAATTTATATAATTCTATCCCCAAGTATCCACTTTCATTTAAAAGACCTCACGGTTATGCATAGGTGAATAACTTTAACCTCTAACTACATGCTTCTATTTTCATTTAAAAATCTTCACAGTTGTGCATGGATGGAACACCTATACAAGCGAGGGATAAATATTCAAGTAGTTTCTAACCTCATTTAAAAGTCCCAACGACTATGCATGATTAGAAAATGCTTTACATTTTTTTAAGTAACTACTAATTTCATTTAATAGCACTAACGGCTAAGCGTGGTTAGAATTTGCTTAACATTTTTTTATAATATTTAAAAGAATAATTTAAAAAAAAAAATTCCTCTACTGAAAATACCACGCTGCTGTCACTATATAAAATTCCTTTAAATCATAACCCATTCATCACTCTAAAGCGGGATTATCTAATTAGTAAACTATTACGATATTTGCTTGATTGATTACAATTTTCAATATATACTTTTATCTATATGGTTTATAGTTTCAATCATAATTCACCACTGTATCAATTATTATTATTATTATTTTGATGATAACAAAAGGGGGAGAGAGGTTAAGATTTTGGTGGTTGAGTAATAATCATACCGATATTCAAGAGTTGTTTTTGTTATTCCAGAGTTGGTTTTTTTTTAAATAATTGTTTTAGTCTTGCAATTATTTTGTCATCTATTTTTCTTTGGCATTTAAGATTTTTTAATTGCATGCATTTGTGTAGGGGGGTCTAGTTATGGGGGATTAAGTAAATATAGGGAGCTTGAACACGACACATCAAACACATTTCTTTGATGCAAAATCTTAATATATGTTTACTATCATTAAAAGAGAAATTATAAAATATAGCAGCTTATGATTTTTGTTCGATGACTATATATATACACACACACACACACACACACACACACACACACACACACACATACACACATACCTCTAGACGAAGCATTGGAAATTACCTAAATTCCCTTTCAACAAATATACAAGGAACAAATAATTCATCTTCATGACCTTTTAAATATTACCACATCCTTCAATACATGCCTACGAGATTCCAAACGTTTACCAATCTAATTTCCCTAACTATTCCTGACATATAAACCATTTCAATTCGTGATTAAAAAATGATAAACAAAATACCCATGCGAATCAGATCACCACCCACTATCACTTCTCTTTATTTGACTTTAAGCTACCGATCTCATTATTTTGCCTTTGTTTTGCTTCCTCTTCTCGGTATCAATAAAGGACGCCAGATAAGGATTGTGGATTTTAGGCTTACGTTTGGTACTGGAATAATTGTTTGTAGGGGAGAACAAGGAAGACCGTTTGATTTAGTTTAGTAAGAAAAGAAATATTTTTCTTAATTGATTTCCTATTAGACGATTTGTTAAATTTATTTCTATAATTTTATTTCACATGAACAATCGTTTGGAAATAGCTTATAAAATATTCCTAATGATAATGAATTACAATATAGTTTACCGTTTATTTGCTTTTTGTTGTTTGCGGTAAATTTTAGTTTGCAGGTTGTAGGCTTATTGTTTTTCTGCATGGCTGGTATGGAAAGGAAAGATATTTGATGTTGAAAGAGAACAATATATAACTTTTCCTCATTTTTGTTGCGCTTTAATCTGCAGTCGTTGTTGTTTCATTTATAAGTTGGTGTTGCAGTTATTGCACCTCTCCCACCAATTGTCTAATATTTAAATCAAATGGATGGTTGAGGTTTTTTAACCATGATTATTGTAATAAATCTATATCTTGAATGTTTTCTTTTCACTTGACTAAAAGTGCAAGATGGTATTTCCATTTCTGCTCACTTTATGCTTCATATGCTTTATTTTCATTGTTGGGCATTGACGTTAATCAGATTGGAAAAACAACTTACTTTGTCACTGAAGAACTTGATGTAGATCCAATTGTTGAACCTATGGCATATTATCTATCGTTCAATCTCTTTGAATGTATATGCCTACATATAAGGTGATTTAAATAACTAATGCTTATTTGACTAAACACTGCTCCATAAAAGTATTATCAACCTTCATAAGCCTGTACAAAGTAGATGCATCTTAGTTCTAATGATATACGAACAACTTCTAAATAGATTATTCTTTTATGTAAAAGTATTAAATTATTTAAACATAATGCAGACGTGGAACGTTTAAAAATGAAAATCTATCTTCCAGAAGTCAAGTAATTACCTCCATGTTTAAGTTGGTACTTTGATTTGTGAACTTTGCATTAATACTAAATGTAGGATTGAGAAAAATTAATGTTTTTTTTTTTTTTTCCTCCAAAACTAAGAATAGTTTAGACTAGTGATAATTTCTTATTTCAATAATAGGTGGACCCTTATATTTTATTGGATCTTTATAGGTTAGCACTACAAAGTTTAATAAGAATGTTCCCTTCTTGATCAAGTTACTAATTATAGTTCTAATTTTTGTTCACTTTGTGCAATGGCAAGAGGTCTAATTCCATTTTACAGGATATGAAGAAAACAAATAGGCCTTTTGTGCATAGTCACATGGAATTTTAAACTCTTGAGTTATAAATTAAGGATGGTTGTAAGCATATTGGATGTGATATATATGGGATTAATATATTATTGTTGTACAGTTTAAATGTATACCATATATGAAATATTTAATACCACGTATGACGTTATATATTGTGCGCCATATGCATATTTTAAGTTTTCACTTCTAAATTTGGAAGAACTGTGGTAGATTACAGTAATACTAGGCAATATAATTAATGATAAACTTTTGAATCTAAACAAATTAAGTGGAGATAGAATAACGTTTGCTATTACATACATGCAAGCACTTTTTTCTTGGAAATTCTTTAATTGCCATTATGACTAATATAATATACCGAGTTACAGTAACATGTCATAATGTCATATTACAATGCAGGTAAAGTATTCCTGTTTAACGAGAAAAAAGCTATGATACGGCCATATCATATCACTGATCATGTAGAATACTTAAATTTTGACATGCGCACTAAAGAATAAAAGTTGAGATATTAAATTAATGTTCACATGTGCTTAAGTTTAACTTTTTGTACACAAGTTAATATTTAAGGCTCTCTATATCAAATTTTGATAACCCAGGATTGTACCAATTGCCGGTTCGTACTTGGTTTTACGTCGACTGCATCCTCTTTAAAAGAGGCTTAAACTATAGAGCCTTACTTAGAGCTGCAATTGTATGGTAGATTTATTGGATTAAATATTCTATACGACCATTTTTTATGATATTTAAGTACTTTAATTTTAAAATTTTATTTATAGTTTGCGAAGAACAAAAGTACGCTTACTACATAATAAGTATTAATTGTTGGTTGGAGATACTGAACCTATTATACAACAATTTTACAAATATCCTACTGATAGAAGCAATACAAAATTTTGAAATTTGAAATTTAAATGTTTTTGAGTAATTCAAACATTTATCATAAACATGACTAAAGTAAAAAAAGTTTACTACTATTTTATAAATATATACGTATATGTATTTGAAACCTCAACAAATTTATACGTATAACTATATGTTTAAACTAAAAAAATAATATTGTTTTTTAAGAAATGAGAACTAAAATTATTATTCTTCAAATCCGGGAATAATTTTTTTACAATCCAAAAACAAATTTAGTTTATTTTATACATACACACACATTGGCTTTAATCATACATAAATAAATAAAATAACTATATATATATATATATATATATATATATATATAATTAATTAATTTATGTGTAATATAATTTAATTTATATACGTTTATTAGGCTAAAAATAAACATGGGTGCAAATACACACACAGACACACGCACGCACGCGCATACACACAGATGCTAATCATTTAAAATAAATATATACTCAATTTGATATGTCGGTAATCGACATGTCGATTGCTAGATTTTTCCACTTCGGATGAAACATCTCCCGTTGAAGCTTGGGAAACTAAAAACATACACATGATAAATGAGTACTTTATGTTGGGCTTCTAGAGGTATTAGGTTTGAAACCCAAAGACACCAAAAATATATTGCTATCAATTTCATCATTTTTTTATTAAAAGATTTTTTTTTGACTAAAAAAACGAGATGGTTGTGTTTGATATAATACTATTGTAATATGACTGAATGGATCAAAATTTCATTTCAATAGACATTTTATTTCAATAAACATTTTATTTCAATACAATTTCAATAGCACACAGATTACAACAAAACCCTCCATAATATTATAAATACTATTCATACATAATATATTTTTTGTCTCTCTCTTATACAATATCTTTTCAAATACAATATTGTTTCACACTACATTTTCTACTCGAATACAATGGTTATATTCTTGCTTCAATTGTTTTTCTCCGGTCATCTACTTTGCCTATCAAATAACCACACGACAAAAGAAAAAAAGAAACAAATTGAACAAAAATATGAGTATATTTAAACTCGATATTGACTCAGTTTATTGATTTTATTCTTTTCATATTTTGAAATAGGCATCAAAAATAACGAACATGAACCCGTGCAACAGGTATATACAAGGACTAGAACAACATGTTCGTATAAAAATAAAAATTTAAAATCAAGTTAATAATGTGCATGAGCAATCTACGACATGCACCGTGTATAATTGTACATTCCCTAAGGCCAAGCAAATTAAAATAAACAAGCTTATTAAAAAGGATATGCATTTGCACATTTGTGCCAGCACTTTTAAAACATATATGTCAGGTCAGTGCATTAGTGGACAGATCAAAACAAAAAAGTGCAAGGTCAAGTCCAAAATCTGAACACAGTGCTTAGGGGAGAAACATCAAAAGTAGAGTTCAGCAAGAAACCCAAAAAACAAGGCAGCTCATAAGTTCAGGTGCGACAAACAAAACCAACTGCAACATAGAAACATGTCAGGTCATGCGCAGCCAAGGTTAAGCCCAAAGACTTAACATAAGGCCAAAATGAAATGGAACATATGAAAACATACTGGTGCAACGGGAAGTGCACATAAATTTTAAGTGCACAACAAAACGAGAACAAAAGGTCAGAATAATGCACAAGTACACAGGAAAACTAAGACTGTAAAATGTGCACAAGTGCAGTAGCAAGTACTAAGCAACAAACTGACACAACAAGCTCAATAGGGTACAAGTGCACATACAGGTCAATCAAGTACACAGGGACAACAATGATGTAATGCACAAAGACATGCACCAAACTCAGATGCACAAGTACACAACAACAAACCGGTGCAATAGACAAGTGCACAATACCAGATTTCAAAGCATAAACAAGGAGAAAATGCATAATAATGCACACTAATATACATTTATGTATGTATACATGTGTACATCTTAAAAACCTATGGAGTATACAAGGGAGCATCACCAATCAAGCAAGACAGCCATGACCGGCAACAAAGACCGGGCAACAAAAGTTATCTCTAACAACTTCATCTCGGGCACTAAATAGTGACTTTAGATCAATATCAGTCTGTGTGTGCATCATCAAGTATCAGAGATAACACAACACGTCATGGGATAACAAACAACGGTATCCATCACAGTTATCAGCCAATTCATATTCATAGAAACAACAGCTCAATTCACAATCGCACTCAACACCATTCAGACACATCAGAAAAATCGAAAATTTTCAAAGTCGGACACGATTGAGTGTACGCATAAAACAATTAGCAACGGCGAATATAAGAAGAAGAAAAATGCATATTGAACCATTCAGCTGAAGTCAAAAATTATATCAAAGACGAAAAAGTCAGAGATCATAAAACCATTCGATCGAAAATCAACAACCAAGATGAACAACATCAATTAGAGATTGAGATATTCAAAATAAAATATTTTGATATATATGGAAAAGTCAGTTGAATTCTTCACAGATTCAACTCTATAAATACTCGATTCATCATCGGCAATTTTCAAGTTGAGTTCAATACGATAAAGTCAGAAATGTAAAAATCGTACCAAATTAGCAATCAAAGAATTGCTCGACAATTGAAGCAACCGAAGGCGTAAATCATCACGCCAGCAAAGTAATTGATCGACAAGGAGACACATGCGTAATTCCATCAATCGATCGAAGATTGGTGGCTTCAAATTGAAACCCTAGAAAAAGAAGATCGACTTGAGAAAGTGATCGGCTGGAATACTAAGAAGTAGAAAATGGGACCGCGTTTGCAAAATAAAAGATGAACATGTTGAAATTGAAGACCATAATCTCTTTCCTTTATTTTGACCGATTTATCAGTGTTAAAATATTTTAAAAATTAAGTTTTTTCTTTATTATTTAATTGTATTTTACTTTTAATCTTTAAAACTCTAGCTTATAACCAGGATTGAGCTATGGGTCATAGTTTGAGAAATTCTCAACTTAGGCATAGAGCTGAGACAGAATGTTGAGTTTAGAGTTAGAACAATCAGATAAGATATATTCGCAAGTTTATAGGCTCTGTAAGTGGTGGTCGATTGTTCAATTTTGATAGAAATCTTGAGAGCAGCAATAGGCATGTATCGTCGAAGCAGGAAAAATTTGGATGTTGCTTTTGTTTTCGCGTTTACTCTGTTATTATCTACGCTGCAATTTTTATTATTCTATGAATTTATTATAAATCTTATTCAACCCCCTCTAAAGTTAAATTGATCCTACATTTTTTATTACACGCATACTAGTTAAAATTAGTACCTATACACCTATTGATGTAATCATCTATATGTAATATTTTTCCCATCTTTCTTGATGATGAAAGGGTAGGAAAAAAAGTATAAAATATATTATATATTTAAAATAGGCAAAACCATACAGGGAGGAATAGATGCACTAGCTCAATGGGAGTTAATAGATTTAGGGGAGTTATATTGAAGTAAAGTTAACATTATTATATGTGTATCATGAAACGATGGTTGTCATCATCAAAAGGGGGAGGCAGTTAATACCACAAGTATTGATTTTGATGATAATAGACATATGAATTATGATTAATGAATTTTCAAGTTGTGTGTACTATAGTGTAGGAAACACAGGTACACTACTCAGAAATATTGCAGCGGTGTACAAGTGCAAATGAATTATACATCAAAATAGGTTTGTATAAGGTCCTAAGAGTATATTATAATAGCCTGATATTTTCAATCATTCGCATCCAAACATGTCGGATTTGAATTGCTCAAAATACCATATTGTTAATTTATATTTGGAAAAACTCAACATATACAATAAATAAATAAATCACAGAATCACAGACACAAAGTAATATACAATATGCGGCGGAAACAAAAGAATAGTAGTTCATGAAGCTACTATATATAAATAACAGAGTTAAATAAGATACAATATAAGTCTCAAAAAAATAGTCAAATACAAGATCAAAATACATCGCTGGAATTGACTGAATAACTGCAAACTGAAAAGGTGTAGATGGATCTCCAAACGAAGCTCCAACTCCAAAGGTGAGTCTCAAAAGCTGTATCATTCAGTTTGACCCGAGCGTAAAGCAAAAGACAAAACTGTAACGACCCAGGATTTTTTATTAATTTAAATTTGGATATTTAATTAATTTTAAATATTAATAAGTGAATTTATTAGTCGAATAAATTTTTATTTGAATAATTGGATTTAATTGGATAATTAAATCAATAATTTAATACGTTAAATTATGGAAATAATTGAAAATTGGGTTAAATATGATTGAAAATGATTTGTAAAATTTTATTTTATCATGTTGGAGTTAGAACGATATTTTAGAACTTTTAAAATCGAATTAAGAGTTAATTTGTGAAAATTGAATATTTTAATATTTAATCGACTAGTGAAAATAGTCAATTTTTGAACAGTCTCAGAATTGAACGAAACTAGTTCCATTAGATCCGTAATAGTTAGTTATTACCGGATTTCAATTTTCGTAGCAATCGGAGTTATCGTTTGATCGTGGCAGCTCGAAACGCATTGAATTATTTTAATTTTAATTTAGCGAGTTAAAATAGCCATTTTTCAAAAAGTCTCGGATTTCGACGAAACCAGTTTCATCGGATCCGTAATGTGATATTATTGTAAGGTTTCAAATTTCGTGTCAATTGGATTTACCGTTTGTCCGGTACAAATTAAAACGCCTAGATAATCGTTTAAATCGGTTTAATTTAAATTGAACGTTTATATCCATAACTCGCACAGATGTCCGAATTAGCTTTCGAAACATGTTCCATTGTGTCCGAAACGCGGGGTAAACCCTAGAAACGCTATTTACGGCGCGTAAATCGGAGTTCGGAATTTCCGGAATGAATAGTGTCGTTCGTTCTTCTATAAATAGCCCCCTCTCTCTCATAAATTAGAAAAAAAATAATAAAACCCTAATTCCTAAACCTAGCCGCCACCACAGAAACCAAAGGGCAGAAATCATCCTCCTTTCCCCCTCAATCACTCCCAATCTACAAACAATTAGAAGAAGTGATCAACTACAAACATGTAGAGCTCGACGAGAGCTTTCGATCTATACGGAGATGATGGCGTGAAGTGGAGCGAGTCGATGGCGGGGGGCCGCGTTCCCTAGGTGTTGTGCACGGAAATCAAGGCAAAAGGGGGGCCCGAGCTCTGTGCCCTTCTGGCCGAGCATGGAGTGGAGCGCGAGCTTCGATTTGGCACTTCCCGATCGTCTCCAGGTGGTTTGTGGTGATCGATAAATTTAAACCTAATTTAGAAGGCATGGGTTCATGGTTGCGTGTGTTTACTGGAGAGGTTAACGTGAGGGAGAAGGAGATGTTGGACGGCCAGGATGCAAGGGGGAGAGATCCAAGGGTGATGTTGAATGTATGTTAGAAATTTAAATAAAAGTTGTAAATTTATGTATATAAATTCGTGTAAAACTTTGAAAAATCATAACTTTTTCATACGAGGTCGAAAACGCGCGAAACAAGAAGCGTTGGAATCGTATGGACGAGTACTACGCGATGGAATTGGATTGGAGTCGTTTGGAGTCAGTGAAAATTTTGGGTAAAATTAAACGTCCGTTTAATTTTATTCGAAATAAATCGCTAAAACGAAATTGAAATCAAGGTGAGAACTTCTCACTCAATCGAATCAGTTTCGATTTTATTTTAAATAGTTAGATTTAAAATATTTGAATGCATGTTTGAATGATGATTGTTAACTATTGATTGTTAAAATAGACATTATGCGCCGTTAGTAAGCGGATGTTATTTATTAAAAACATATACCGCGAATATTTCATAAACAGTGAAATTGGTATTATATATAATAGCAATATATATATATATATATTGGCATATGTATATATTGGAGTTATTGATTTCCCGCATTTGTATAGCGGATGATACCCTATTGCGCCGTCTATTAAGCGGATAATATTTTAAATCCCATATACCGCGATAATTCCGTACTGGAGCGGAATTGGTATTGTGTTAATGTTTGTGGATGCAGGAAAACAGGTTGGAGGGATCCAATTGGATTCCTCAACAGTATTTATTTGATTTCAGATATTTTGATATTTGATGGACTATCATATCGATATATGATGTCGTTGTTGTCGTGATTGACTATTTGGTGTGTAGCATCATTGGACCAAGTTTTGGAATTTTAAAATGATTTTAAAGTGATTTTTGAAAGTATACGTTTATAAAATATTTTTGGAATTGATCCATTTTAAATAAATAAACGTATAAATTTTAATGTTATAAAATAGTGTTAATCGGGATTTATTGAATTTATTATAAAGAGTTGAAAATATAGGATTTATAAAATTTGATTATTTTATAAATCAAAATGGTGAAATTATAAAGAAGTTTAAAGATGTTTTAAAAGAATAATATAAATTGATTTATAAAGGAGATTTATAAATGGATATTTATAAATTGAAATATTGAAATTATAAAACGAGTTTTTATAAGTGTTTGAATGAAGTGAAAATGGATGCATAAGTGAATGGGATTTATAAAATTAAAAATGGTGAAGTTATAAATGAAATTTATAAATGGTAAGATTTATAAATTTTGTGAAATTATTAAAGAATATATTTAGATAAATAATTGAATCTTATAAGTTATAAGATTTATAATTATGAAGTTCAAAGGAACGACTTTTGCAAACAAATAAATTGTAAGTATTTAACTTATAATATGAACCTTTGGTATATAATTGAGTTATGAATTGAATATAAGAAAATAAAGGAATTTATAAACGTTGTTCTATAAATTCGCAAAGACTTATTTTGATAAGTAAATTGTTGAAACCTATTGATGGAGTTATATTCACGTTTTTGACTGTGAATAATCCTTTAAAATAAAATGAATAAAAGGATGAAATTTGTTAACAAGTATATTCACGTTTTTGAATAGTGAATAATATATTAAAGAAAATGTTTTAGATATGATGTTTTGAATTGAATTAAAACGATCTAACGATGTTTTAAAATGTGTTGAGATTCGAAACCATAGATTTCAACATTCATTGTTGAAATAGACGTTTTCGAGAAATAGAAGGAAATGGTGGACTATAACACTGTTGTTATAGTAAATGATTTCCGAAAGGAAATGTTTTGTATAGTATTGGGATTTATATATCTATTTTAATTTTGAATCCCTATACTAGTGATTTTGGGTTGTCGTAACGATGTTTTACGTAACATTCGTTTTGGCCCAAATAAATATGTTTAAGAGAATGATTTCCTTAAAGAATGAAATATATACTTAATCTCGATTTAAGTATATTGAATATTTTCCAAGTGTTGAAAATAAATAGGTTCGTGAATTACTTATTAAATAAGTATGGAAATGTTTTCCAATATAAAGTGAATATTTTGAGAATTTATCTTTTTGAAGATAAATTGAAAAGGGATATTGAAACCTATTGAAATCGGATATCAGTAGATATTGTGAAATATAAATTCACTATGGAATTTATAAAAGAAAGGGGAACCTGTTTAAAGATAAATATTGATTTATTTTTGAAGTATTGAAAATAATATATCTTGTAAAGATATTTTGGGAAGTAAATAATTTGGAAAATTATTTGAAAACTGGTGATGTGTGCATATCCATTGATAGTTCAATAACCGACTATCGATATTTCCCTTTGAATGGGTATTTGATGTGATTTGTTTGAATTTGAATGCCACACTTATTTTTGAATAAGCGCTCACTATTCGGGTTAACCGGGAAAGGACCATGGGGTCGTATAACCCATTCCGAATATGTGATACGTCGTTATGAATTGCATTTGAAGATCGGTGTTGAAGACCGGGTATTTGCGAAAGCGATAGGATGACCTATCGATTGTCTCTGCACTGGGTAGCTCCTGGTATAGAGATTCCCTAAGTGATGGGAAATTCGATCGGGATTGTGAATACCCGGATTGCAAGGGCTTCGTGAGAAGTGCCTTCGGTTCTGTTCGAGCCCGGAACAGACTTGTATGGATTGTATGTCTGACGTTACAAATTGAGATATAAAGCAGATTTCTTTCAAATATATTTCTGTTGGTGGCGAAGAATTTATTCTTTTAGCTTAACACCCTTCTCTGAGACGTACGAGCTCAGGGGTTATGTAGTTGAATGTTATCAGCAATATATTCCCAATTTGGTAATGTGACATGCTGAGTGTTGTTGTGAAATGATCATTGTGTTGATTATTTGTGATAGGATCGTTTATATGATCGTCTATCCTGGTGATCATTTCTATGATCATTTGTTGACCCAAAGCATGGCTTTTGTATAAAGTATGTTTTTGTGGACGTGACTTCGTCGAGCCTCACACCCCGGAATGGTCAAAACAGGAAAGACGCGGCAAGGTTATGAGGGGTAGCGCCCTTTAGGATATGTGCATTTTCTTCTGGAAAAGGGTGGTATCATGGTATGGAGCCCAGATACTTACTCATGTTGAAAACACTTTATGATTGTGTGAATTGATTGCGAGCGCTCGGTTGAAAAGGTCCCAAAGGACCGGGGGATGGCATATTCGGTCAGTTGTTACTCAGTTAGGGGTAACCCGGCCTTGTGTTGGTAGAGATCCGGTTTGGTTCTCGGGGATGTCCATCCAGTGGCATTCTCATGTGGCAATGGGAAGTTCCTTGGTCTGACCATTCGTTGGAAATCCAAAGAAACAATACGAAACTTGTACGGTTTTAGTTGTATAACCTGCTATGGAATGTGGCGGTAACCTGCTATTGAACATAGTTAGCTATAGTAGGCATACGATAATGGTCGTATGTTGGCTAAGATTTATATTCTACTTTCGAAATAAATTTGTCCTACACTATGCACTAGTAATAATATAAAATGTTATTTTAAATGCGTATCAAGCATCTTTGACTATCATAAGGAGAAATCTCCTCCGATTCTGCGTTTGCATTGTGTGTGTGTGCGGGAGGCCTTATGGTAGTCTCATTTTTTTAAAAGCATTGCGAATTGATTTTAAAAATATTCCTCTATTTTGATTTTAAAGAAAAATAAACTGTTTTGAGTTCCCACACCAGTCACATGACTGACTTGGAGTTTATTGTTTTCCTTCCTAAACTCTGGGTGCCCACCAATTTCCACACGGGCAGTTAAGAGTTAGGTTTATCAGGATATTCTGGATATTCTGGAGTTGCTGGAGGCAAGATGGATGGCATGGCGTATTACTAGTATATAGTATTTCTTTTTCCGCTGCACTATTTGTTGTTTGTTGTTGTTGTACACTCTGATGTAATGAAATGTAATGTATAAAATGTAATAACTGATATAGTTATTTGTTTAAAGATTATTCATTTATTATTATATGTTGTTCCGCTGCGAATTGTGAGATTCTGTTATTGTTCTGCTGTTTTCTTTCCGTTCTATTTTCTATTCTCTTTTTTTTTCCCCTCCATTTTCTATCTTCTTATCTCTTCTTCTAGCTCTTTTTTTTCTTAAAACATTGATAATTCGTATTTCTGTTCATCTTGAGTTAATCTATGGAGATTAGTGTATATTCAAGGAGTACGGATTTACGGGTCATCACAGGTGGTATCAGAGCATATGGTTAAGCGACAACCATGGTTCTGTTGGGTATTACTCATTAGAGATAGAGTCAGTAGTGCTCTAGAATGAGTTTGAGTGTAATAATAGCCATGAGAGCGTATTTGTTAGTGAATATGAAATTGTTTTATATTGTGATGATTGGTTTGTTGAGTGGCATATGAACCTTCGTCAGCGTGGTCTCGACAACTATGCCGAAGGGGTTTCTAAACACTTAAATAGAACAATTCGACACAGTATTGTTTTAAATTGGGTAAATGAAATAATTTTACCTTGAGTATATTTTGTATATAAAGGAATAATTTTTCAGAATTATTAAAGTGTATATAAGTTGATTGTTAAGTTGTTTGAATAATCTAAGTAAAAGAATAATTGTATAAGCAAAAGAATTATAAGAATTGAATTATAATTAAAGTGATTTACAATTGTGAAATAAACTTATATATATGAGAAGTGAAACTATATGAAATATAACTTAAAAGATGTTGAATGAAGTTGATATTAGTATCAAAGTAAAATAATAAAGTTAAGTGATAAATGTGAACTTGAGTTATGTAATGAAATTCAACTTTAGAAATTGAATTGAATGAATCGATTGAATGATAATCAATTGAATGTGAATTAAGTTGATATGGAATAATGAATATAAGTGTTAATTCATTAAAATCTAATGTTATGGAAAGTTGAATAGTTGAATGAAAAATCATTTAATTAAACCAATTGAAAAGCAAAGCAATTTGGTTGTAATTAATATACATTGGTTGTTAGATGATTGTTAGTTGATTGTATATAATTCATTAAGTATTAATGAAATTGAAAGCTAAAGTAATTGAAATTCAATTGGAAGTTAAGTGAATCTTAAATAGAATTGAATCTGATTTGGTAGTGAACCAACTTGAATATGAATTAGTAAATATAAACTAATTAAAAATGAATGTTAGTAAGAACATCCACTGTTAATGAATCGAATGTGATTAAATTGAAAACCATTTCATTGAATATTAATGAGAATATGAATGAATATATATTGGTTATGGATGATAGTTGGTTGATGTTTGCATTTGTTGCTTTTGTTTCAATTTCTATGTTGACATATATAGTTATTATGTTGCTATATGTTGTATATTGATACTATTTTCATATATGCATGTTCTCATGTTGTTTGTTGAGTGTTTAGTAGGTGCGGATCGCGTTTGCTTCGCATTTGGAGCTCGCTTTCGTGCTATATTAGCCGTATATGCTTGCTAATAAAATATAAGGTACATATCTCGGATTACATACCGTACTTTTATAGTTTTTCCCTTCGAGATGCCTCATTATTTGATGAGATGTATATTTGTGATATATATACTGTCATTTTTTTTCGGATCGAGCCACGCAAAGGAGACTATGGCGAATTTTTCCGAAAATTTAAGGCGTTAGAAAAATTTTGAGAAAATTAGAAAATTTTGGAAACTTTAACTTTGATTTGGAATTGAAAGTTAAACAATAGTAGTTGTTTTTGAAAAGATAACTAAGTATGATTTGAAAACTTAGTAAAGTTATTGTAAGAAGTTTAACTATGGATTTTGGAAAGTTAATAAATTCTGTAATTTTCTTACTTGTTAATTTCGAGGACGAAATTCTTTTAAGGGGGGAAGATTGTAACGACCCAGGATTTTTTATTAATTTAAATTTGGATATTTAATTAATTTTAAATATTAATAAGTGAATTTATTAGTCGAATAAATTTTTATTTGAATAATTGGATTTAATTGGATAATTAAATCAATAATTTAATACGTTAAATTATGGAAATAATTGAAAATTGGGTTAAATATGATTGAAAATAATTTGTAAAATTTTATTTTATCATGTTGGAGTTAGAACGATATTTTAGAACTTTTAAAATCGAATTAAGAGTTAATTTGTGAAAATTGAATATTTTAATATTTAATCGACTAGTAAAAATAGTCAATTTTTGAACAGTCTCAGAATTGAACGAAACCAGTTCCATTGGATCCGTAATAGTTAGTTATTACCGGATTTCAATTTTCGTAGCAATTGGAGTTATCGTTTGATCGTGGCAGCTCGAAACGCATTGAATTATTTTTAATTTTAATTTAGCGAGTTAAAATAGCCATTTTTCAAAAAGTCTCGTATTTCAACGAAACCAGTTTCATCGGATCCGTAATGTGATATTATTGTAAGGTTTCAAATTTCGTGTCAATTGGATTTACCGTTTGTCCGGTACAAATTAAAACGCCTAGATAATCGTTTAAATCGGTTTAATTTAAATTGAACGTTTATAGCCATAACTCGCACAGATGTCCGAATTAGCTTTCGAAACCTATTCCATTGTGTCCGGAACGCGGGGTAAACCCTAGAAATGCTGGTTACGGCGCGTAAGAGTTCGGAATTTCCGGAATGAATAGTGTCGTTCGTTCTTCTATAAATAGCCCCCTCTCTCTCATAAATTAGAAAAAAAATAATAAAACCCTAATTCCTAAACCTAGCCGCCACCACAGAAACCAAAGGGCAGAAATCATCCTCCTTTCCCCCTCAATCACTCCCAATCTACAAACAATTAGAAGAAGTGATCAACTACAAACATGTAGAGCTCGACGAGAGCTTTCGATCTATACGGAGATGATGGCGTGAAGTGGAGCGAGTCGATGGCTGGGGGGCCGCGTTCCCTAGGTGTTGCGTAAGGAAATCAAGGCAAAAGGGGGGGCCGAGCTCTGTGCCCTTCTGGCCGAGCATGGAGTGGAGCGCGAGCTTCGATTTGGCACTTCCCGATCGTCTCCAGGTGGTTTGTGGTGATCGATAAATTTAAACCTAATTTGGAAGGCATGGGTTCATGGTTGCGTGTGTTTACTGGAGAGGTTAACGTGAGGGAGAAGGAGATGTTGGACGGCCAGGATGCAAGGGGGAGAGATCCAAGGGTGATGTTGAATGTATGTTAGAAATTTAAATAAAAGTTGTAAATTTATGTACATAAATTCATGTAAAACTTTGAAAAATCATAACTTTTTCATACGAGGTCGAAAACGCGCGAAACAAGAAGAGTTGGAATCGTATGAACGAGCACTACGCGATGAAATTGGATCGGAGTCGTTTGGAGTTAGTGAAAATTTCGGGTAAAATTAAACGTCCGTTTAATTTTATTCGAAATAAATCGCTAAAACGAAATTGAAATCAAGGTGAGAACTTCTCACTCAATCGAATCAGTTTCGATTTTATTTTAAATAGTTAGATTTAAAATATTTGAATGCATGTTTGAATGATGATTGTTAACTATTGATTGTTAAAATAGACATTATGCGCCGTTAGTAAGCGGATGTTATTTATTAAAAACATATACCGCGAATATTTCATAAACAGTGAAATTGGTATTATATATAATAGCAATATATATATATATATATATATATATATATATATATATATATATATATATATATATATATTGGCATATGTATATATTGGAGTTATTGATTTCCCGCATTTGTATAGCGGATGATACCCTATTGCGCCGTCTATTAAGCGGATAATATTTTAAATCCCATATACCGCGATAATTCCGTACTGGAGCGGAATTGGTATTGTGTTAATGTTTGTGGATGCAGGAAAACAGGTTGGAGGGATCCAATTGGATTCCTCAACAGTATTTATTTGATTTCAGATATTTTGATATTTGATGGACTATCATATCGATATATGATGCCGTTGTTGTCGTGATTGACTATTTGGTGTGTAGCATCATTGGACCAAGTTTTGGAATTTTAAAATGATTTTAAAGTGATTTTTGAAAGTATACGTTTATAAAATATTTTTGGAATTGATCCATTTTAAACAAATAAACGTATAAATTTTAATGTTATAAAATAGTGTTAATCGGGATTTATTGAATTTATTATAAAGAGTTGAAAATATAGGATTTATAAAATTTGATTATTTTATAAATCAAAATGGTGAAATTATAAAGAAGTTTAAAGATGTTTTAAAAGAATAATATAAATTGATTTATAAAGGAGATTTATAAATGGATATTTATAAATTGAAATATTGAAATTATAAAACGAGTTTTTATAAGTGTTTGAATGAAGTGAAAATGGATGCATAAGTGAATGGGATTTATAAAATTAAAAATGGTGAAGTTATAAATGAAATTTATAAATGGTAAGATTTATAAATTTTGTGAAATTATTAAAGAATATATTTAGATAAATAATTGAATCTTATAAGTTATAAGATTTATAATTATGAAGTTCAAAGGAACGACTTTTGCAAACAAATAAATTATAAGTATTTAACTTATAATATGAACCTTTAGTATATAATTGAGTTATGAATTGAATATAGGAAAATAAAGGAATTTATAAACGTTGTTCTATAAATTCGCAAAGACTTATTTTGATAAGTAAATTGTTGAAACCTATTGATGGAGTTATATTCACGTTTTTGACTGTGAATAATCCTTTAAAATAAAATGAATAAAAGGATGAAATTTGTTAACAAGTATATTCACGTTTTTGAATAGTGAATAATATATTAAAGAAAATGTTTTAGATATGATGTTTTGAATTGAATTAAAACGATCTAACGATGTTTTAAAATGTGTTGAGATTTGAAACCATAGATTTCAACATTCATTGTTGAAATAGACGTTTTCGAGAAATAGAAGGAAATGGTGGACTATAACACTGTTGTTATAGTAAATAATTTCCGAAAGGAAATGTTTTGTATAGTATTGGGATTTATATATCTATTTTAATTTTGAATCCCTATACTAGTGATTTTGGGTTGTCGTAACGATGTTTTACGTAACATTCGTTTTGGCCCAAATAAATATGTTTAAGAGAATGATTTCCTTAAAGAATGAAATATATACTTAATCTCGATTTAAGTATATTGAATATTTTCCAAGTGTTGAAAATAAATAGGTTCGTGAATTACTTATTAAATAAGTATGGAAATGTTTTCCAATATAAAGTGAATATTTTGAGAATTTATCTTTTTGAAGATAAATTGAAAAGGGATATTGAAACCTATTGAAATCGGATATCAGTAGATATTGTGAAATATAAATTCACTATGGAATTTATAAAAGAAAGGGGAACCTGTTTAAAAATAAATATTGATTTATTTTTGAAGTATTGAAAATAATATATCTTGTAAAGATATTTTGGGAAGTAAATAATTTGGAAAATTATTTGGAAACTGGTGATGTGTGCATATCCATTGATAGTTCAATAACCGACTATCGATATTTCCCTTTGAATGGGTATTTGATGTGATTTGTTTGAATTTGAATGCCACACTTATTTTTGAATAAGCGCTCACTATTCGGGTTAACCGGGAAAGGACCATGGGGTCGTATAACCCATTCCGAATATGTGATACGTCGTTATGAATTGCATTTGAAGATCGGTGTTGAAGACCGGGTATTTGCGAAAGCGATAGGATGACCTATCGATTGTCTCTGCACTGGGTAGCTGCTGGTATAGAGATTCCCTAAGTGATGGGAAATTCGATCGGGATTGTGAATACCCAGATTGCAAGGGCTTCGTGAGAAGTACCTTCGGTTCTGTTCGAGCCCGGAATAGACTTGTATGGATTGTATGTCTGACGTTACAAATTGAGATATAAAGTAGATTTCTTTCAAATATATTTCTGTTGGTGGCAAAGAATTTATTCTTTTAGCTTAACACCCTTCTCTGAGACGTACGAGCTCAGGGGTTATGTAGTTGAATGTTATCAGCGATATATTCCCAATCTGGTAATGTGACATGCTGAGTGTTGCTGTGAAATGATCATTGTGTTGATTATTTGTGATAGGATCGTTTATTTGATCGTCTATCCTGGTGATCATTTCTATGATCATTTGTTGACCCAAAGCATGACTTTTGTATAAAGTATGTTTTTGTGGACGTGACTTCGTCGAGCCTCACACCCCGGAATGGTCAAAACAGGAAAGATGCGGCAAGGTTATGAGGGGTAGCGCCCTTTAGGATATGTGCATTTCCTTCTGGAAAAGGGTGGTATCATGGTATGGAGCCCAGATACTTACTCATGTTGAAAACACTTTATGATTGTGTGAATTGATTGCGAGCGCTCGGTTGAAAAGGTCCCAAAGGACCGGGGGATGGCATATTCGGTCAGTTGTTACTCAGTTAGGGGTAACCCGGCCTTGTGTTGGTAGAGATCCGGTTTGGTTCTCGGGGATGTCCATCCAGCGGCATTCTCATGTGGCAATGGGAAGTTCCTTGGCCTGACCATTCGTTGGAAATCCAAAGAAACAATACGAAACTTGTACGGTTTTAGTTGTATAACCTGCTATGGAATGTGGCGGTAACCTGCTATTGAACATAGTTAGCTATAGTAGGCATACGATAATGGTCGTATGTTGGCTAAGATTTATATTCTACTTTCGAAATAAATTTGTCCTACACTATGCACTAGTAATAATATAAAATGTTCTTTTAAATGCGTATCAAGCATCTTTGACTATCATAAGGAGAAATCTCCTCCGATTCTGCGTTTGCATTGTGTGTGTGTGCGGGAGGCCTTATGGTAGTCTCATTTTTTTAAAAGCATTGCGAATTGATTTTAAAAATATTCCTCTATTTTGATTTTAAAGAAAAATAAACTGTTTTGAGTTCCCACACCAGTCACATGACTGACTTGGAGTTTATTGTTTTCCTTCCTAAACTTTGGGTGCCCACCAATTTCCACACGGGCAGTTAAGAGTTAGGTTTATCAGGATATTCTAGAGTTGCTGGAGGCAAGATGGATGGCATGGCGTATTACTAGTATATAGTATTTCTTTTTCCGCTGCACTATTTGTTGTTTGTTGTTGTTGTACACTCTGATGTAATGAAATGTAATGTATAAAATGTAATAACTGATATAGTTCTTTGTTTAAAGATTATTCATTTATTATTATATGTTGTTCCGCTGCGAATTGTGAGATTCTGATGTTGTTCTGTTGTTTTTCTGTTCCGTTCAATTTTCTATTTTCTTCTCTCCTTTTTCTACCTTCTTCTCTCTTCTTCTATCCTTTTTCGTTTTCTTAAAACCCTAAGTGTTCGGTTTTCCGTCATTCGATTGCTCGGCAGTCGATAAAGTGAGTATCGATGTTGAATTTTCGAAAGACGAAGAATCGGGTCCTTACAAAAACACTCGAGTTAGGATTAACATTTTTATATCAATAAATTCAACTCAAGTGAAATATCAACTGAAATACAAGTAACTTAAAAGATGTTAGGATAACCATCCTCTACGGATCCGTCAAATTATCTACTATGTAGTAATATACGGTATTATAATAATGTCTAAAGTAAAGTTTAATATTTAAAAATAGCGTTAAGGCTTTACATTTTCCACCTTAACACATTTTATAGTGCCAATAGTCTATACAGTACCATCGTACCTCCAGATCGGGAGGCTACAGACCATAGAATACTCCGTAGGTACGACACAAATCAAACTCGTAGTAAAGCACGCTAGGGTAGGTGACACGACACAACTAGGCAATGCAATGGTAGATATACCAATTACACTTCCGGGCTAGAGGTAACGCATAGCAGTCATTACCGCCCACCTCGAGCCACACTCCCAAAATTAAAAATCAAAGGTGAGCACCAAATCAATCACAAAGCAATAGAATGACATCGAAGGAGTGTGTCCGATCAGAGGAGCTACCTCATTAGCCCGTCAATTGCTCCTGTTTTAGCCACTTATGCCAACTCACGGGAGTCGGGTCCATGTATATACCTCAATAGGACGTCGCCACCATCCTACTTCATTCTGGAATCTCCACCGCATACACGATTGTTAAAGTGGTTTTCGGTATTGGCAAACAATATGACAATATCTGATCCCGGTCGCTTTAACAACCAATCGTTATTTTAATACCGCGGTCATTTCAAAATAGATTATACTTCAAAACCAAAATATCATTGCCATTTCAAAATCAAATCAATACGATCTCATTTCCATTTCAAAACCAAATACGATGTCGTTTCCATTTTCAAAAATCACGTCACTTCAAAGTTATAACGCTTCGAAACCAAAAGACTTGAAATTATAACACTTTGGAAATCATAATTTAGAAATCATAATACTTCTCAGTTAACTGGTTTAGATATTAAAATAGTATATATAATAAAATAGTTTATAAAGTAAAATAGTTTATATAAAATAGATATAAGTTAAAATAGCTTATATTAAAATGGTTTATATTAAAGTAGTTTATATTAAAATAGTTTACATGAAAATAATTTATAAAGTAAAGTATATAAATAGTTTTAAATAGAATTTAAAAATACTTTATATAATAAAATAGCTTCCTCAAATCTCACAAATCAATTCGAATTCCAAAATTCAAATTTAATCAAGTCTCAAATCATCATTTCAATTCACTTCAATTTCTCAATAAACCATTTCAAATTATATCGATTTCAAACAGATTTGAACCCTAAAATAAACCATCTCAATTTCAATATATTTCAAAGCTTTAAATATTCAAACCATTCAAAACTAAATTTGATAATTTCATATATATATATATATATATATGTATATATATATATATATCAAATTCAATTTACTAGTATTTAGTTTTAAAATATTTACTTAGTAAATCGAACATCATTTAAATAAAATTTTCAAATTTCAAATAACTGAATATTCCTTCAATTTATTTAAAATTGATATATTCATTTAAATCACCTTAAACAAAAATCAAGTTATAAAATAATATCCTTTAAAATCTCAAATTCCATAAGTTTCAAATCGATTTAATTAAATAAAATTCTTAATTAAACACAATTTTCAAATAAATCCAAATTTATCTTCCCAACCTTAACTTATTAAATCATAATAAAAATCTATTTTAAAATAAAATCTTATATAAATACTAAAACATCTTATTAAATTCATATATTCTAAAATAGCAAAATTATAAATAAATTCTTATAATTTATAAATTCAAAATTAACTTATAACTATAAAATTTCAAAACATATAAATTTGAAATCAAGAATTTAACTTTATAAAATACATATATATATTTAATATCTTGAAATCAATATTTATTAAACCATATTTTTCTTTCCAAAACCATAGAAATCATTTTAAAATATTTATATATTGACTAACGGTGTCTGTATATAATTTTCTATTCAATGGTCAAGTGATACGGAAATTTATCATTTCAATCCGCAATTTAAATTTATACAGGTATATATCATTTCAACCTGCAATCGCAAATTCAATTCAATGAAAATTGCTTGGGTTTGTCATTTCAATCCATAACGATTTTCCCCTATTTTACAGATCGTTCGGGTATGTATCATTTCAGCCCATAGTGAATTCTATACTAATTGGGAACTTGTAGAGTGATAACAGATATGATAATAATATAACAGGCATATATCATCAATATAAATAACATATAATGGTGTCAGATGTCGCAAGTGAACATATACAGATAATGACATATATATAAAAATGTAAATAACTAACAACAGCATATTTCAATTGTCGTTTCAATTGAAACCAACTTTAATAAATATAAGAACGTTAATCGTGAGTGATTGCTCACCTTTCGAGGCTAGAGGAATTTGATGATGAAATGAGCTACGAATCTAATGTTGATACACGAAGATTTTTGATCAATGACAATGTATAAAGGAAGAGATATATGCAAGATAGAGGAAGATCAATGAAATATAAACTTGAGTATGATTTTTATATATATAGGTTTACTTTTTAAATCTATCCTCAAGAGTTGCACAAACACAAGAACACATTCATTATACTTCAATTTTTCACTGAGCATACTTCAATTCTTCATAATGCATGAATTCATATGTCAGTCAACTAAACTGAATTTACCAGTCGACTGAACTGGCAAACATGTACAAATATGCACAGTTTCAGTCGACTAAATTTTCTGCACAGTCGACTGAAAATTTTCCAGAAAGATTCTTACTATAATTTCAGTCGACTGAAATTCCTGTACAGTCGACTGAATTTGAACCTGCGAATTTTGCATGAAAGGACACCTTCTTCTTCCCAAGAGTTGCGACCATTCCTCAATAGAAATGGAAGCTTCTCTTATCTACAACCCTTGGCAATACATGCATCCTTTTTACAACTATAAATATATGATTCAAACATCATTCAAGACATCGAATTCTCTTACTCTAATCTATCTATTTCTTGATCATATTTTCTAAACATTATCAAAGCAATCACTACTCTCTTTGCTTGAATCACTGTTTATATTTAATATATTTGATTCATAGCAAATTCATAATTCCTTAATCTTCACAAACATATTTCATATTCTTGAGAATAAGATTATAGGAACATTGTACTACAATAGACTCATTCGTGTTATAAAGAACACAACTAGTCAAAACTTGTTTAGCATTGAGGTTTGAAGTCCTCTTAGGTAGTTTGAGGCAAAGAAATCCCGTTCGGTTGTTCGGGTAAGTTGTGAACCTATTCCTCCGGGTTAAGAGAGGGTTTTGTAGTTAGTGAAATACCTAAGTGAAGCTTAGGGATTGGACGTAGGACAAGTGATCCGAACCAGTATAAAATCTTGGTGCGATTTTTACTTACCATATATACATTAACCATATAGCTATTCCATATTACACGATCCTATCAATTACCCCGACTTTCAATTAGTATCAGAGCCTGGTCGTCCTATAACCATAACACCGTTATTAGACATATTGATAATATGGAAAATAACGCAAGTACAAGTACAACTTCTGCCTATAACTCTACATTTGCCGAAGGACAATCTACTCAAAGACCCCCTCTTTTCAATGGACTTAACTATAACTATTGGGCTACAAGGATGAGGATTTATATGCAAGCAACTAGCTTCGAAGCATGGAACGCCACTCAAGTAGAGTTCGTTGTACCCACAACCGACTATCCTACATGGACACAAACTCATAAGAATGAAGCTAGTGCAAATGCCAAAGCAATGAATATGCTATTTTGCGCCTTGGATAGAAATGAATTCAACCGAGTTAGCATATGTACCACTGCACATCAGATATGGGAGACACTTAGAACCATACACGAAGGCACGAACAAGGTCAAACAAACAAGATCTCCATGCTAAAGAATCAATTCCAAAACTTTAGAATGCGACAAAATGAATCCATCAATGACATGTATTCAAGATTTCAAGACATTCATCATGCCTTAATCGGATTCGGAGAAAAGTTTACGGATTTCGATATTGTATCTAAGGTTCTAAATTCACTCACTGATGAATGGGAAAGAAAGGTGCTAGCAATCGAGGAAGCAAACGATCTATCTTCAATGAAACCAGAAGAATTAATTGGAAATCTCATGTCATATGAAGTTAATATGCAAGCTAAGAAAGATCAAGCTCAAGAAAGAAAGAATGTTGCTTTTCACGCGGAAAAAGAAGATTCAGAATCGGAAGATGAGGATTTAGCATTCATAGCCAAGAATTTCAAAAAATTCTTAAAATTTAGAAAAGGGAACAAAAACGGATTCAAAAAGAATTTCATGAGTAAACCTCCTTGCTCAAATATAGAATGCTTTAATTGTCACAAGAAAGGACACATGCAAAAGGATTGCCAAGAACAAAAGAAGGAAAATCAGAAAAGTTTCAACAACAAAAACAAAAAGGATAAATTCAAAAAGAAGGCATTCTCTGTAACATGGGACGATTCAGATTCATCTTCATCTGAAAGTGATAGTGATAGCGACAATGAACAAGCAAATGTATGCTTCATGGCTCAAGAGTCTGAGGTCCCACTCAAAAAGAAAAAATGGATATTAGATAGTGGTTGTTCAAAACACATGACCGGAGACAAAGATATGCTTACAAACATAACATACTTTGATGGTGGCTCGATTACCTTCGGAGACAATTCAAAAGGCTATATCATTGGCAAAGGAGATGTGAACAATTACGGTACATCAAAATTACCTTTTATAACAAATGTTTCATTAGTTAAAAATTTAAAACATAATCTACTTAGCATAAGTCAACTATGTGACAAAGGCTTTAAAATAATTTTTTCGGATAATAAATGTAGTATTTTTGATCAAAACCAAAATCTTGTTTTTGAAGGAAATAGAGATAGAAATATTTACGTTTTAAATATGCATATTAATCATAATACAAGTATGTGTCTACTTGCCAAAGACAATGATCCTTGGTTATGGCACAAAAGGTTTTGTCATATAAATTTTAAAACTATTAGAAAACTTTCTAAAAATGATTTAGTAAGAGGTCTACCCAAGATAAACTTTAAAATAAATAATCTTTGTGATGATTGCCAAAAAGGTAAACTAACAAAATCATCTTTCAAATCTAATAAAATTATTTCGACTTCACAACCATTAGAATTACTACATATGGATTTATTTGGACCAACACAAGTTCAATCCATTAATCATAATCAATACGTATTTGTAATAGTTGATGATTTCTCAAGATATACATGGACTATTTTTATGAAAAATAAAAGTGATACTTTTGAAAATTTTAAAACATTTGTCAAAAGAATTCAAAATGCTAAAGACTTAAAAATTAAAAATATTCGAAGCGATCATGGAGGAGAATTCGAAAACGAGGATTTTGAAACTTTTTGTAAAAAGAAAGGAATAAACCATAATTTTTCATTTCCTAGAACTCCTCAACAAAATGGAGTTGTAGAAAGAAAGAATAGAACATTACAGGAATGCGCAAGAACATTATTAAATGGATGTTCCTTACCAAAACATTTTTGGGCAGAAGCCGTTGCTACTGCATGTTACGTATTAAATAGAATATCAATTAGACCACTAACTAAAAATACTTCTTATGAACTATTTAATAACAAAAAACCAAATATATCGTATTTTAAAGTATTTGGATCAAAATGTTTCATTGTAAATACAAAAGATCAATTAGGAAAATTCGATCCAAAAGCTAACGAAGGAGTTTTCGTAGGATACTCAGAACGAAGTAAAGCATATAGAGTATTTAATAAACATACAAACATAATTGAAGAAACCTTACATATATCTTTTGATGAAAATTTTAATAGAAATTTAAGTATAAAAGATGATGAAGAATTAATAAATATAGAAGAAACAAATCTTGAAAATAATAATTTAAGATCCCCTCCTAGAATATTACGAGATCATCCAACTCAAAATATTATAAGAGAAATAAATTCTCAAGTTAGAACAAGAAATCAACTAAATCAAATGGGTCATGTAGATTTCATTTCATCAACAGAACCTAAAAATCCTAAAGAAGCATCAACAGATGATTATTGGATTATTGCTATGCAAGAAGAATTAAATCAATTTGAACGTAACGACGTTTGTAAATTAGTTCCCCGTCCTAATAATCAATCAGTAATAGGAACAAAATGGATTTACAAAAATAAAGTAGATGAATTAGGTAATATAACAAGAAATAAAGCTAGACTAGTAGCACAAGGATATAATCAAGAAAAATGTATTGATTTTGAAGAAACATTTGCTCCCGTCGCAAGACTTGAAGCAACTCGTATACTTTTAGCTTTTGCATGTTTTCACAATTTCAAACTCTATCAGATGGATGTGAAAAGTGCATTTTTTAAATGGTTTTATTAAAGAAAATGTATATGTAGAACAACCTCCTTTATTTATACACGAAAAATATCCAGATCATGTCTATAAATTAAAGAAAGCACTATATGGTCTTAAACAAGCACCTCGTGCTTGGTATGAAAGACTTAAAAGTTATTTATTAAATTCGGGATTTAAAATTGGAAAAGTCGATCAAACACTCTTTATTAAAGATACTTCAAAAGACATTTTAATAATTCAAATATATGTAGATGATATTATATTTGGATCGACAAATGAAAATTTATGCAAAGAATTTTCAAATATAATGACTAAAGAGTTTGAGATGTCTCATATGGGAGAATTATCATACTTTCTTGGACTTCAAATAAAACAATTATCAAATGGAATTTTTATAAACCAAGAGAAATATTCTACAAACTTAATTAAACGTTTTGGAATGGAAAACACTTCAGCTAAACCTACTCCTATGAGTACTACTACTCATCTCGATCGAGATGACAATGGCAAAAGTGTAGATCAAAAATTATATAGAAGTATGATAGGCTCCTTACTTTACTTAACCGCAAGTAGACCAGACATAATGATGAGTGTATGCTTATGTGCACGTTTTCAATCTAATCCTAAAGAATCACATTTAAGAGCAGTTAAACTAATTATACGATATCTTAACTACACTAAAGACTTTGGACTTTTTTATCCAAAAGAGTGTACATTTGAATTAGTATCATTCAGTGATGTTGATTTTGGTGGATCTCGAACAGATAGAAAAAGTACAAGTGGTACATGTCATTTTATTGGAAAATCACTTGTATCATGGTTTAGTAAGAAACAAAATTGCGTCTCACTTTCCACTTGCGAAGCAGAATATATATCAGCCGCATTAGCTTGTACTCAAGTTATATACATGCAACAAACACTCAAAGATTTTAATATAAATTTAACAAATTCTACAATATATTGTGATAACACTAGTACAATAAACTTATCTAAAAATCCAGTTAATCACTCTCGTACAAAACATATAGATATTCGTCACCATTTTTTACGTGACAATATCGAAAAAGGTATAATTAATCTAGAACATATTTCTACCGACAATCAAATTGCCAATATATTTACTAAACCCTTATTAGAAAATTCCTTCATAAAACTTCGACGAGAATTAGGGATAATATCCTTTAAAGATATCAATTAAATTTACAATAGATATATACATATTTCAGTCGACTAATTTTTTTTTTCAGTCGACTGAATATAAATCAAGAGTTATTTTCAGCTATATTATAAACCTCACATTGTTTAACTGATTTATTAATAACATCCTTACATTTTTAACAAAATTTTCCTTAATCATTGAATATTTATGTGGTTACAAATCTTAGCTAAACAATAACCATTAATTGTTTAGTCAAATTCTATTATAAATTCTTAAAGAAAATTTTAGTTTTTTAAAACATCTAAATTTTACAATTAAAAACTTAACAAACTTAAAATGTCGTCTAACAACTCCTACTCTCCAATCAACATCACATCGTCAAGCAAAAACTCTCCAACATCACCAAAACTTCCCACACCAACACCACCACATGAGCCGATGTATAATTGGAAAAATTATCGTACTGGTTACACTCCAGAAACCAAGAAGGCTAAGCGCAGACTTTTTATTTCTCCGGACACGAAAAGAAAGATTGATGAGATTCATCACTTTCAACAACAACAGATTAACCTTCAACGAGAACTATACTTCGAGCAAAAGATTACAGCTAGACGTTTGAACTTCCTAGAGCAAATTGGCTTACGTTTCTGTGGATCAAAGAAGAACGAAGTGGCTGAGCCCCTACCTCGACCCGTCAGTTCATTTGATCCATCTTCATCTTATCGTACACCAAACGATCCCGTCAATCCATGGATGTCTCCTAAGACACCACAATATAGTCCGAATTCATGGGATAGAAATTACATGAAGAATGAAGGAAAGAAGAATCCAAGTCCTTCTCTAAAGAAATAATTCAATTTGAAATATATTATTTGTAACTATTTTTCTTAAAATAAATTGTTTAAATTCAAAAAGAACCTGAAACAACAAAAGTACATGACTCAGTCGACTGAACTTATAAGCCCAGTCGACTGAATGTAAACAGAAAACATTTTTTCCATATTTTCAGTCGACTAAATATTTCTGCACAGTCGACTGAAACTTAACAGAAACTCTCTGGAAAATATTCAGTCGACTAAAATCTCTGTTCAGTCGACTGAATTCAAACCTACAAAGTTTCGGTCTACAATTCAGTCGACTGAACAGACATTTTCAGTCGACTGAACGACCTTTTCCAGGTAAAATTCCCTTTATTTACATCAGTTTTTCACTTCCAAAATCACTTTTTACATCTTCTTCCCCAAATTTCCCCAAAACCCTAGATCTCAAATACTTCCAATCTCCCTCAAATCAAAAGCAAATGGCACCAAAACGATCTAGAGCTTCATCCTCTTCATCCTCCGAGCCCATTGATGCTCAAATTGCTCAATGGCTATATGATGAAGTCGCGATAACCCGATGGAACAAGATGAAGAACTCAAGAATATTCGAGCATTCATTTGTAGATTTCCAAAGTCTTCACACCTACAATTTCCAAGAGCTCACTGATCGAGCAGGCTTAACTCCTCTTCTTGATTTGAAACGGAATAACATTGCCATAAATCATATTATGGTCAAATTGTTCTACGCAAATCTCACTCTTGGACACCAAACTCCAAGGAATCCAAACGACAGTGTTTGGAGCATGGTCTGCGGAAAGAAGGTTTGGTTTTCTTTGGATCGAATAGCTCACATTTTAGGGTCAACTGATATTGGAAGGAAACTAGAAGAAATAGAGTTCAATCCACAAATTCGTGATAACATAAATCACCAATTTATGGATGATAATATAAATTTCCAAGATTTCAAATCTACTTCTCTTCGTCCTCGAGCAAGAATTCTACATAAAACTCTAATGAGAACGATCACTCCTCGCACAGGCTCATATGAAATCGTTTACCCAATTAACTATCGAGCTTTATATGCCATCTTTGGCAATATTAAAGTCAATTGGGTACAACTAATCCTTGATAAGTTTCTCTCGTTTCATAATGGTAAAATGCGCACAATTTACTTTGGAGAATATATCATGCGACTTCTCCTCAATGTTGATACACCATTACCGAATTCAGAAAACACAATGGTCCATCAAATAAACCATCGGACCATAAGCCTTATGCAACTCCCTACTCGACCTCCTCGATTTATATCACTTGCCGAATGGGAAGCTAGGCGTCAAGAGCAACAACAACAACCTCCGCCACCTCAACACGAAGAACATTTCGAACAAGAAGATGAAATTCGTCTTGTTGACCCGACCTACTCTACCAACCAATCCTTAGGAATATTATCAAGAAATCAACAAATTATTGATAATCGTCTTAAAAAGGTGGATAAAAAGCTTGACAAAATCAAAGAATTTTTTAATAAGCTTTGGGACGCTATCTCGTGCTCAAGCACTACTACCGCTTCAACATCTCGTGGCAAGCGTCCTGCACCAACATTTACATGGACGTCATCCGAGGAGCATACCAGTAGCAGCACAAGCGGAGCTAGTGGTGGACAAGGAGGAAGACCTTATCGACCATCAACAGGAGGACCAGTCATTAGAGAACCAGGAGACAGAGAAGGTTCTTACGATTGGGATAAGGATTAGTAATTTATTTGAGTTATTGTTCTATTATGTCTCTTGCAACTATGACATTTGAACTATTATATTTTATGCATTTTTTTATGCAATTCTAAGATTCATTCTTTTTGGTTAAAGTGATTGTTTTACTTCCATGCAACTACGGTTATTACTTCCTTTTTGTCGATGACAAAGGGGGAGAAAATCTATGGTACTAACTTTGTTTTTGTAGGAAAGATAGGTGTACACATTCAGGGGGAGAAAGTTTAAATATCTTTAGAAAATCAAGTATTGTCATCAATCAAAAAGGGGGAGAATGTTGATACACGAAGATTTTTGATCAATGACAGTGTATAAAGGAAGAGATATATGCAAGATAGAGGAAGATCAATGAAATATAAACTTGAGTATGATTTTTATATATATAGGTTTATTTGTTAAAATCTATCCTCAAGAGTTGCACAAACACAAGAACACATTCATTATACTTCAATTTTTCACTGAGCATACTTCAATTCTTCATAATGCATAAATTCATATGTCAGTCGACTAAACTGAATTCACCAGTCGACTGAACTGGCAAACATGTACAAATATGCACAGTTTCAGTCGACTAAATTTTCTGCACAGTCGACTGAAAATTTTCCAGAAAGATTCTTACTATAATTTCAGCCGACTGAAATTCCTGTACAGTCGACTGAATTTGAACCTGCGAATTTTGCATGAAAGGACACCTTCTTCTTCCCAAGAGTTGCGACCATTCCTCAATAGAAATGGAAGCTTCTCTTATCTACAACCCTTGGCAATACATGCATCCTTTTTACAACTATAAATATATGATTCAAACATCATTCAATACATCGAATTCTCTTACTCTAATCTATCTATTTCTTGATCATATTTTCTAAACATTATCAAAGCAATCACTACTCTCTTTGCTTAAATCACTGTTTATATTTAATATATTTGATTCATAGCAAATTCATAATTCCTTAATCTTCACAAATATATTTCATATTCTTGAGGATAAGATTATAGGAACATTGTACTACAATAGACTCATTCGTGTTATAAAGAACACAACTAGTCAAAACTTGTTTAGCATTGAGGTTTGAAGTCCTCTTAGGTAGTTTGAGGCAAAGAAATCCCGTTCGGTTGTTCGGGTAAGTTGTGAACCTATTCCTCCGGGTTAAGAGAGGGTTTTGTAGTTAGTGAAATACCTAAGTGAAGCTTAGGGACTGGACGTAGGACAAGTGATCCGAACCAGTATAAAATCTTGGTGCGATTTGTACTTACCATATATACATTAACCATATAGCTATTCCATATTACACGATCCTATCAATTACCCCAGACTTTCATCTAAGCATGGATTTCAAAGCAAAGCACGATAGACATGGAATCAACGATTAAAGCAAAGCTGAGCTGGTGATTATGAATCAATGAGAATTAATACATTTAACTTGATATAAATTGAAATAATATATATATATATATATATATATATATATATATATATCATTTCTTCTAAAAAACAATATTAAATTTTAAAACCCATTTATAAAAGGTTAAATGTATTTTCAAATCAATATATATATTTTTCGCAATTATTACATCATAAATGCATATAAACTTACACACTTATTATATTATTATGATTATAATTTTTTTTCAATAAGCTTAGTTTATAGTTAAATACATATGTAAACTCATAAAGATCCTATATATACCTTATGCAAACCTATGACTGTGATAAGCTGTATATATAAATTATATAAATTTTTATACATATATATACACAAAATCAACAGATTGTATTTCCTATATATAAACATATATATATATATACACACACCAGATGTCAATCTAACATTACATATATCATGTGACCAACTTATATATAATCATGTGTTCAAAACATTAGCAGTATATGCAATAATAGAATGCTAACATAAGTATATACAAATTTAGATATACTAATATACTAATCCAAAGATATAATATATAAGCTACTAAAAATCATCTACAGATTATATATATATAAACATATATATGCGAGCTTCTTCAAACAGACATACTATTACTAACATATTATAAATATAAGCTAGTAAAACAGTATATATTATTATATTCATTTTCAAAAATATGTGTATACATATAGACCTGACATCCATATAGCCTTTAAATATAACTAACAAATTATAAATATACTCTGTTATGTACATATATAAACGAATATACATTTGTTTTTAAAGATATTAGAAACAATTATATACATATGAAATATATAAACGTCTCGTCGACGGTACATACACACACACACACACACACACACGATCAAACGTACAAGCATATAGCTACATATAAAAATCAATATATAATAACAAATATATAAAAATACATATGGAACATATACTAGCCGATTATATAATATGATAAAACTTATATATATACCTTGATAAATATACAACTGGTTTCAAGTAAATCCAACAGTATATATAAATGTATACTTTATATATATGTATAAAAGAAGTGAAAACTGACCAGAAGATTTGCTGATGGCCGCATGTAAGACGGTGGATGGAGGAAAGTGATGGTGAGGATGAGACCGACATGGAAGATCAAGAGGAGGAGCAACTCAGGTTGATGGGAGGAAAGACTTCGGTGGTGGGGAAAGTGCTTGGTCGAAGACGTGGAGGGATGGTGCAATCTGGTGGTGTGCATGAAAGAAGTGGCAGCCAGGGAATGTGCGAAGGGTTTGTTGGAGAGGCCGATAGGAGGGGTGAGGAAGATTGGCTACAAGAAAAATTATGCTGTCATTACTTTTCTTTGAGAAGTGACATGTTCAATGAGAAAAAATATAAGCATCTTTATATAATGTATATATTATAATTTTTTCTTTGTTTCAAGAGATGACAGACCGAAGGAAAAATAAGCAATGGAAATGAACCATTAAATAAAAGCAAATCAGTGGGAAGAGAATGAAATGAAGAGACAGAACGAGTTTGTTGGAACCAGTAATAAAATAAATTGTTGATGCTATTAGGTTTATACTGAGGAAAGTTGAATGGTCACAACGATCAAAAGCCAAATTGCGAAACCGATACGGAAATCGTTCTGTAGATCTCGCCACTTTCCGGACTCCAAAATACAGAATTGAATATACCACAGAGATCAGCACGATGAGACGATCAAAACGGTATACAAATATTAGTGGTACAATCACCCTATCAAAAGTTGATAATCGGTACCGAAAATGCCGCAATTTTGCCAAAAATAAGATAAACGGAGCAATAGCAGTCCTAATTTGGAGAAACGAAATGTGATGTCTCACTCAGAAGATGATGTACGAATTTTCTATAGAAAAATATTCAAGTTTGTAAAATATTTTATTATCATCAAATATTAACTGATTTAAATTGAAATAGAATTACAAAAAAAATAAACTTCCATATTATCTGATGAAAATGTATCATTTGCTATATTTAAATAGACGTATTCCAAATATCAAATTTTTATTTCAAAATTTTATTGTTCAAAATTTCACAAAATTTTATTGTTTAAAATTTCACAAAATTTCAATTAAATATATTAATAAAACAAATAAAACTATTAAAAATTTACGGGTCGTTACACTCTCCCCCACTCAAAACTTTTCGTCCCTAAACAAGAAGGAGGTAAGAGAATAGAAACAACGAGACAGAAAAATAAATTGAAAATAAAATAAACAATTAATTTAAAACATATAAATTTCAATTTAAATTAATTTATATTCAACAATTGCTTTTAAATTCAAGGTATTTCATTAAGTTGATTTAATTTTAATTTATTTATATTTGATTCAAAAAGGTTTCTTTCAACGCAAAATTCAATTTATCTCATTTATTATTCAATTAACTTATTATTCTATTTATCTCTAATAACGTTTTTATAATTAAAATTTAAGTGTATAACATTTATTATAACCACTCAAATTTTATTTTTAAAATAATTTTATATTGTATACTATCCAATTACATATTCAACTTCTGGATAATTAAGGTAAGTTATATTAAAATGTATTTTGGTATTATACAAGTAAAAAATTTCCAATTCAATCACTTCAAGTTTAAATATTTATTCAAAATTATGATTTCATTTTATAATTGAAATCACCCATTAACAAAGTTTTAAGAATTAAATTTTCGAATTTACTTTAAACCATTTAGAGATAAATATATATTTTAAATCAAATCTAAAATCATATACCCATATATACATTATAAATCAAATCATACCTTAGAAATTCAAATCAAATTTAATTTCCAAAATAAAAGTATAGCAAAGCCACTGAGTGGTCTCTCCACTTCGAAACCCGAAAATGAATGTCGATGAGGCTGCAGTCATCAACGAAATTATTTTCCAGCGACAAAAGAAGAGAGTACTGTTTAAACATTAAAAAATTCTTTGGAAACCATTTCTATTTGAAAATACTTTAAATAATATGCCTAAAAATATAAAACCAAATTTTTCTAAAATACCGGATATTAAATTCTCAAATTCTTAACTTAAATTCTTTTCAAATTCTAAATCAATTTATAACCATATTTATAATTTCATTTATTTATATATTGGAAAAAAATTCAATGGTTTACAAAACAATAGATGAAAATCAAATATTATCATTTATAATAACCAATTTACTTGACTATTAAATCCCAGAAAATTATACTTATATATAATATAATCATACAGAATTTATTCCATTACCAAATTTGAAAACAATATTGTGTCAATTTGCTTTGTTCAAGTGTTTTGGAAATCTTATTGATAACGTTGATCAGACGAATCGATCGAAAACCCAATTCAACATCAACAACTCAAACAACACAATATATATAACATTTTAATATTAATACAAATACACACTCTCATTCGATAATTCTAGAATGGATTTCAAAACAGGGATAGAGATTCAAATTCAAGGTGACCCTGATCAAAAGAATTTCTAAATAGAAGATAGGCTTGAGCGGAGATAAAATAATTAAATTTCAAAATAGGAAGATGGATATACTGATATTAATTGTGGGCAACCTTAACCGGGTCATACGTGAATTCAAGAATAAGATCGATGTAGAATCCAGAGGTAAATCGACATTCGATCGCAAGAGATAGAAGGCTTAGTAGAAGATAGATAGCATCGTAAACCGAGGATACAGAAATCTTCGGTGAATCAATGCTTGTTGTAAAGGAGTTTCACCCCTTTACAAATTATAAGGTGGAGCTATGGGATACTCCAGAATCAAGAAAACACGAATAGGGATAGACACAAATGGATTGTGGAACCGAGTGGAACGTTCCAGAATCCAAAGGAAACCGAATCAAAAGAAAAGAATTCAGACTCGAACGAAAGTAATTCTGTAATTAAATCTACTACATATGCTAAGTTTTTCCCAAAACCAAAGCTCTAATACCAACTGTAACAGCATGATATTTACAACCATTCGCATCCACACATGTCGGTTTTGAATTACTCAAAATACCAGATTGTTAATTTATATTTGGCAAAACTCAACATATACAATAAATAAATAAACCACTGAATCACAGACACAAAGTAATATACAATATGCAACGGAAATAAAAGAATAGTAGTTCATGAAGCTACTATATATATAACAGAGTTAAATAAGATGCAATGGAAGTCTCAAATAAAATAGTCAAATACAAGATCAGAATACATCACTGGAATCAACTGAATAACTGCAAGCTGAAAAGATATAGATGGATTTCCAAACGAAGCTCCAACTCCAAAGGTGAGTCTCAAAGCTGTATCACTCAATCTGACCCGAGGTAAAGCAAAACACAAAACACTCGAGTCGGGATTAACATTCTTATATCAATAAATCCAACTCAACTGAAATATCAACTGAAATACAAGTAACTCAAAGGATGTTGGGATAACCATCCTCTAAGGATCCATTAAACTATCTACTATGTAATAATATACGCTATTATAATAATATCTAAAGTAAAGTATACTATTTAAAAATAGCGTTAAGGCTTTACATTTTCCACCTTAACACATTTTATATGTGCCAATAGTCTATATAGTACCATCGTACCTCTAGATCGGGAGGCTACCATAGAATACTCCATAGGCACGACACAAATCAAACTCATAGTAAAGCATGCTAGGGTAGGTGACACGACACAACTAGGCAATACCATGGTAGATATACCAATTACACTTCCTGGCTGGTGGTAACGCATAGCAGCCACTACCGTCCACCTCGAGCCACATTCCCAAAATCAAAAATCAATGGTGTGCACCAAATCAATCACAAAGTAATAGAATGGCATCGAAGGAGTGTGTCCGACCGGAGGTGCTACCTCATTGGCCCGTCAATAGCTCTTTTTTAGCCACCTTATGCCAACTCACGGGAGTCGGGTCCATGTATATACCTCAATAGGACGTCGCCACCATCCTACTTCATTCTGGAATCTCCACCGCATATACGGTTGTTAAAGTGGTTTTCGGTATTGGCAGAGAGTATAACAATATCTGATCCCGATCTTTTTAACAACCAATCGTTATTATAACACCGCATACATTTTAAAATAGTTTATACTTCAAAACCAAAATATTATTTCCATTTCAAAACCAAATCAATACGATATCATTTCCATTTCAAAACCAAATATATTGTCATTACCCTTTCAAATATATCCATTTCCAAAAATCATATCACTTCAAAGTTATAACGCTTCGAAACCAAAACACTTGAAATTAGAAATCATAATACTTTCCACTTAGCCGGTTTAGATATTAAAATAGTATATATAATAAAATAGTTTATAAAGTAAAATAGTTTATATAAAAAAGATATAAGTTAAAATAGTTTATATTAAAATGGTTTATATTAAAGTAATTTATATTAAAATAGTTTACATGAAAATAATTTATAAAGTAAAGTATATAAATAGTTTTAAATAGAATTTAAAAAAACTTTATATAATAAAACAGCTTCCTCAAATCTCACAAATCAATTCCAAGTCAATTCGAATTCCAAAATTCAAATTTAATCAAGTCTCAAATCATCAATTTCAATTCAATTCAGTTTCTCAATAAACATTTCAAATTATATCGATTTCAAACAGATTTGAACCCTAAAATAAACCATCTCAATTTCAATATATTTCAATGCTTTAAATATTCAAACCTTTCAACACTAAATTTGATAGTTTCATATATATATATATATATATATATATATATATCAAATTCAATTTACTATTATTTAGTTTTGAAATATTTACTTAATAAATCGAACATCATTAAAATAAAACTTTCAAATTTCAAATAACTGAATATTCCTTCAATTTATTTAAAATTGATATATTCATTTAAATCACCTTAAACAAAAATCAAGTTATAAAATCATATCCTTTAAAATCTCAAATTCCATAAGTTTCAAATCGATTTAATTAATTAAATTCTTAATTAAACGCATTTTTCAAATAAATCCAAATTTATCTTCCCAACCTTAACTTATTAAATCATTATAAAAATCAATTTTAAAATAAATCTTATATAAGTACTTAAACATATTATTAAATTCATATATTCTAAAATAGCAAAATTATAAATAAATTCTCAAAATTTGTAATTTTAAAATCAACTTATAGCTATAAAATTTCAAAACATATAAATTTAAAATCAAGAATTTGACTTTATAAAATACATACATACATACATACATACATATATATATATATATAATATCTTGAAATCGATATTTATTGAACTATATTTTTATTTCCAAAACCATAGAAATAATTTCAAAATATTTATATATTGACCAAAGATGTCTGTATATAATTTTCTAGCACATGGTCAAGTGATACAGATATTTATCATTTCAATCCACAATTGAAATATATACGGCTATATATAATTTCAACCCGCAATCCCAAATTCAATTCAATGAAAATCGCTTGGGTTTATCATTTCAACCCATAACGATTTCCTCTATTCTACAGATCGTTCGGGTATGTATCATTTCAACCCATAGTGAATTCTATACTAAAAGAGAACTTGTAGAGTGATTACAGATATGATAATAATATAACAGGCATATATCATCAATATAAATAACAGATAATGGTGTCAGATATCACAGGTGAACATATACAGATAATGGCATATATATAACAATGTAAATAACTAATAGCAGCATATTTCATTTATCGTTTCAATTGAAATCAAATTTAATAAATATAAGAACGTTAATCGTGAGTGATTTCTCACCTTTTGAGGCTAGAAGAATTTGATGATGAAATAAGCTATGAATCCTAGCATGAATTTCAAAGCAAAGCACGATAGACATGGAATCAACGATTAAAGCAAAGCTGAGCTGGTAATTATGAATCGATGAGAATTAATACAATTAACTTGATATAAATTGAAATAAAAAATATATATGAAATTTCTCTAAAAATCAATATTAAAATTTTAAAACTCATATATAAAAAGTTAAATGTATTTTCAAATCAATATATACATACATACATATATATATATATATATATATTTCACAATTATTACATCATAAATGCATATAAACTTACACACTTGTTATATTATTATTATTATAATTTTTTCCAATAAGCTTAGTTTATAATAAAATACATATATAAACTCATAAAGATCCTATATATACTTTATGCAAACCTATGACCGTGATAAGCAGCTCGTATGTATAACTTATATAAATTTTTATACGTATATATAAAAAATCAACAGATTGTATTTCCTATATATCAAAATATATATATACATACCAGATGTATATCTAACATTACATATATCATGTGACCAACTTATATATAATCATGTGTTCAAAACATTAGCAGTATATGCAACAATAGAATGCTGAATGCTAACATAAGTATATACAAATTTTGATACACTAGTATACTAATCCAAAGATATAATATATATATATATATATATATATATATATAAGCTACTAAAAATCGTCTACAGACTATACATATATAAACAAATATAGGCGAGCTTCTTCAAACAGACATACTATCACTAACATATCATAAATATAAGCTAGTAAAACAGTATATATTATTATATTCGTTTGCAAAAATATGTGTATACATATAGACCTGACATGCATATAGTCTTTAAATACAACTAACAAATTATAAATGACTCTGTTATAAACTTCTAAAGTAAACCTCAATAGACCGTATATATATAAACGAATATACATTTGTTTTTAAAGATATTAGAAACAATTATATACATATGGAACATATAAAAGTCTCGTCGACAATAGATATATATGTATACACGATCAAACATCAAGTATATAACTACATATAAAAATCAATATATAATAACAAATATATAAAACTACATATGGAACATATACTAGCCTATTATATAATATGATAAAACTTACATATATACCTTGATAAATATACAACATGTTTCAAGTAAATCCAACAGTATATATAAATATATACTTTATATATATGTATAAAAGAAGTGAAGACTGACAAGAACATTTGCTGATGGTCGCGTGTAAGACGGTGGATGGAGGAAAGTGATGGTGAGGAGGAGACCGACGTGGAGGATCAAGAGGAGGAGCAGCTTAGGTTGATGGGAGGTTGATGGTGGGGAAAGGGCTTGGTCGGAGACATGGAGGGATGGTGCAATCTGGTGGTGTGCGTGGAAGAAGTGGTGGCCAGGGAATGTGCGATGGGTTTGTTGGAGGCCGAAAGGAGGGGAAAGAAAGATTGGCTACAGGAAAAATTATGCTCTCATCACTTTTCTTTGAGAAGTGACGTGTTCAATGAGAATAAATATAAGCAATCTTTATATAATGTATATATTATAATATTTTCTTTCTTTCCAAGAGATGACAGACCGAAGGAAAAATAAGCAATGGAAATGAACCATTAAATAAAAGCAAGCCAGTGGGTAGAGAATGAAACGAAGGGACAAAACGAATTATGTTGGAACCAGTAATAAAATAAATTGTTGATGCCTGTTGGGTTTATACGGGGGAAAGTTGAATGATCGCAAAGATCAAAAGCCAAATTGCGGAACCGATACAGAAATCGTTCCGCATATTTAGCCACTTTTTAAACTCCAAAACACAGAATTGAATATGCCGTAGAGATCAGCATGACAAGATGATCAAAATGGTATACAAATATCAGTGGTACGTCATCCTACAAAAAGTCGGTAATCGGTACCAAAAATGCTGCTATTTTGCCAGAAATAAGATAAACGAAGCAATAGCAGTCAAAATTTAGAGAAACGAAATGTGACATCTCACTAGAAGATTATTTACAAATTTTCTATAGAAAAATATTCAAGTTTGGAAAACATTTTATTATCATCAAATATTAACCGATTTAAATGGAAATAGAATTACACAAAAAATAAACTTCCATATTATCATTTGCTATGTTTAAATAGACGTATTCCAAATATCATATTTTTATTTCAAAATTTTATTTTTTAAAATTTCACAATTAAATATGTTAATAAAAAAATTATTAAAAATTTACTGGTCGTTACACTCTCCCCCACTCAAAACTTTTCGTCCCCGAAAAGGAAGGAGGTGGGAGAATAGAAACAACCAGACAGAAAAATAGATGGAAATGAAATACACAATTAATTTAAACCATATAAATTTCAATTTAAAACAATTATTCAACATTTGATTTTAAATTCATGGTATTTCACTAAGTTGATTTAGTTTTAATTTATTAATATTTGATTCGAAAAGGTTTCTTTCAAAACCAAATTTAGTTTATTATTCAATTAACTTATTATTCTATTTATCTTTAATAAAAAAATTATAATTAAAATTTAAGTGTATAACATTTATTATAACCACTCAAATTTTATTTATAAAATCATTTTATATTGTATACTATCCAATTACATATTCAACTTCTGGATAATTTAGGTAAGTTATATTAAAATGTAATTTGGTATTGTACAAGTTAAAGTTTTCCAATTCAATTATTTGAAGTTTAAATATTTATTCAAAATTATGATTTCATTTTATATTTGAAATCACCCATTAAAAAAGTTTTAAGAATTAAATTTCCAAATTTACTTCAAACCATTTAGAGAGAAATATATATTTCAAATGAAATCTAAAATCATATACCCATGTATACATTATAAATAAAATCATACCTTAGAAATTAAAATCAAATTTAATTTCCAAAACGAAAGTGTAGCAAAGCCACTGAGTGGTCTCTCCACTTCGAAACCCAAAAATGAATGTCGATGATGCTGCAGTCATCACCGAAATTAATTTTCAGCGACAAAAGAAGAGAGTACTGTTTAAACATTAAAAAATTTCTTTGGAAATCATTTCTATTTCAAAATACTTTAAATACTATGCCTAATAATATAAAACCAAATTTTTCTAAAATACCAGATATTAAATTCTCAAATTCTTAATTTAAATTCATTTCAAATTCTAAATCAATTTATAACCATATTTATAATTTCATTTATTTATATATTGGAAAAAAATCAATGGTTTACAAAACAACAGATGAAAATCAAATATTATCATTTATGATAACCAATTTACTTGACTATTAAATCCCAGAAAATAATACTTATATATAATATAATCATACAGAATTTATTCCATTTACCAAACTTGAAAACAATATTGTGTCAGTTTGCTCTGTTCAAGTATTTTGAAAATCTTATCGATAGCGTTGATCAGACGAGTCGATCAAAAACCCAAATCAACATCAACAACTCAAACAACACAATATATATTACATTTTAATATTAATACAAATACACTCTCTCACTCGATAATTCTAGAATGGATTTCAAAACAGGGATAGAGATTCAAATTCAAGGTGACCCTGATCAAGAGAATTTCTAACTAGAAGATAGGCTTGAGCGGGAGATAAAATAATTAAATTTCAAAATAGGAAGATGGATATACTGATTTTAATTGTGGGCAACCTTAACCTGGTCATCCGTGAATTCAAGAATAAGATCGATGTAGAATCCACAGGTAAATCGACATTCGATTGTAAGAGATAGAATTCAGTCATAGTAGAAGATAGATATCATCGTAAACCGAGGATCCAGAAATCTTTGGTGAATCAATGCTTGTTGGTAAGGAGTTTCACCCCTTTACAAATTATATGGTGGAGCTACGGGATACTCTAGAATCAAGAAAACATGAATAGGGATAGACACGAATGGATCGTGGAATCGAGGGGAATGTTCCAGAATCCAAAGGAAACCGAATCAAAAGAAAAAAATTCAAACTCGAGCGAAAGTAATTCTGTAATTAAATCTACTACATATGCTAAGTTTTGCCCAAAACCAAAGCTCTGATACCAACTGTAATAGCCTGATATTTTCAACCATTCGCATCCACACATGTCGGATTTGAATTGCTTAAAATACCAGATTGTTAATTTATATTTAGCATAACTCAGCATATATAGTAAATAAATAAATCACAAAATCATAGACACAAAGTAATATACAATACGCAGCGGAAACAAAAGGATAGTAGTTTTATGAAGCTACTATATATATAACAAAGTTAAATAAGATACAATAGAAGTCTCAAATAAAATAGTCAAATACAAGATCAGAGTACATCACTGGAATCAACTGAATAACTGCAAGCTGAAAAGATGTAGATGGATCTCCAAACGAAGCTCCAATTCCAAAGGTGAATCTCAAAATCTGTATCACTCAGTTTGACCCGGGCATAAAGAAAAAAAGATACTCAAGTCAGGATTAACATTCGTATATCAATAAATCCAACTCAAGTGAAATATCAACTGAAATACAAGTAACTCAAAGGATGCTAGGATAACCATCCTCTAAGGATCCGCCAAACTATCTACTATGTAGTAATATACGCTATTATAATAATGTCTAAAGTAAAGTATACTATTTAAAAATAGCATTAAGGCTTTACATTTTCCACCTTAACATATTTTATGGTGCTAATAGTCTATACAGTACCGTCATACCTCCAGATCGGGAGGCTACCATAGAATACTCCATAGGTATGACATAAATCAAATTCGTAGTAAAGCACGCTAGGGTAGGTGACACGACATAAATAGGCAATGCCAGGGTAGATATACTAATTACACTTCCGGACCGGTGGTAACGCATAGCAGCCACTATGGCCTACCTCAAGCCATACTTCCAAAATCAAAAATCAAAGATGCGCACCAAATCGGTCACAAAGTAATAGAATGGCATTGAAAGAGTGTGTCCAATCAGAGGAGCTAACTCATTGGCCCGTCAATTGCTTCTGTTTTAGCCACCTTATGCCAACTCACGGGCGTTGAGGTCCACATATATGCGTCAATAGGACATCGCAACCATCCTACTTCATTCTGGAATCTCCACCGCGTACACGGTTGTTAAAGTGGTTTTTGGTATTGGCAGAGAGTATGACAATATCCGATCCCGGTCTCTTTAACAACCAATCGTTATTATAACAACACGGTCATTTCAAAATAGTTTATACTTCAAAACCAAAATATCGTTGCCATTTCAAAACAAATCAATATGATATCATTTCCATTTCAAAAGAAAATACGATATCATTTCCATTTCAAATATATCCATTTCGAAAAATCATATCACTTCAATGTTTTAATGCTTCGAAACCAAAACACTTGATATCATAACACTTTGGAAATCATAATTTAGAAATCATAATACTTCCCACTTAACCAGTTTAGATATTAAAATAGTATATATATTAAAATAGTTTATAAAGTAAAATAGTTTATATAAAATAGATATAAGTTAAAATAGTTTATATTAAAATGGTTTATATTAAAGTAGTTTATATTAAAATAGTTACATGAAAATAACTCAAGAGATGTTATAGGATTTTCCATCTCATATGGATCTGTCAAAATATTTATATATAGTAGAATATGCTATATATGTAATGTTTAATCAGTAAAATAAATATTTTTCTTAGCATAAAGGCTTTACATTAATCCCCCTTAATGTGTTTTTAAGCACCGTCGTACAGTTTGCATATAACGCCCCAATAACATGTCGGGCGATAGGGATGCTCTATGATACGACAATACTAAACCACAATCATAGTGGTCTCATATATAGATAAGAGCATAACAAGGCACGTGAGGCAATGTCTAAGGTAGGATACTACCAGTTTGAGTCGCAAGGTTGGTGGTAAAGCATTATAGCCATGATCGCCCACCGCGTCCATCCATCCATCCCATATCGAGTCAAAGGGAGGTCATCCAAAATCAAGGTGCACTAATTGAAACCAACAACAAGAGTAATACTATGGACCAAGTCAAAAAATAAATCTAAGAATGGATGTCCGCTAGAGGTAATTAGCTGCATTGGCCCTGTCAAGCCATCCGGTTTTAGTCATTTCACATTGGCTCAAGTGTCGGGGTCTATCTATCATTGTTCTCTTTCTTCAAATCCAGAAATGTACGCCAAATCCAATCACTTCGTTTTGGAGTCTTCTCCACGTATACAGTTGTTAAAGTGGTTGCAATATTGACAGTGAGTAAGCCAATAAGAGGCCTCGGTCTCTTTAACAATCAAACGTCATTTTACATACGGGTTGGTGCTTTTATATTTCGAAAACAGTTCATACTTGGTATCAAAATATCATATTTACTTCAAAATCAATTTCATTTCAAAATATCATTGTTATCTCGCTTTTTGGCAAGGCCATGACACTAAGGATTTGACTAGAAAGCAAGGACAATCCGTCCTGAAGATCGTTTATACATAGGTTCACTATGGATACTGGCAAATTTGGTCTGAGTTTGAATCAAGTTACAATTAACGTGACATGACAAGCAAAGCTATGAAAGCCAACGTTCCAAATTTCAGGTCAATCGAAGTTCATATGCTCAAATTATAGATTGATCAAGTTTCACATGAAACATGTTTAATTCGTATCCATCGTGTTCGTGTCCATCAACTTCATCTCCATCCTATTCGTACCGATCAAGTATAATTGATCCATATGCACAGTTCGTATCGATCAACCCTTTCTTTATGTTTAGTATCGATCGTTACGGAGGTCGATACGAAGTTAGCAACAAGCATTGATACGAAGCGGTCTTTAACAATCAATACAAAGAACACTCATCAGGATCGATACGAAGAAGAATGGTCAAACAAAAGAAGCGGCCCACAAGCGTACAAAACGGATCTCCACCTGAACTATCACTCCACATCATCAGTGCTCGGCCGATCAATACAAGTAATCATCGATACGAATAGCGATCGATACGAAATTATTGATATGCATAGCTCAGCCAACATACAAAGTGAATCTTGCATCGATCATAACTCAAAATCCACAAGTCCAAATACCACTAAATTTTCACAGGAGCTTGCGTACATTCTCAAGAACGTTCATGATCAATTTCGAATCGAATGGACGAAATATTGATCAATATGAAGTTCGTTCGTATCACGGGTCAAATGCAAATGGCATGAGATTGATCATGTGGGCCCACTCATGTGATAGAAGAGGTCTTCTGAGATCTGAGCGAGATATTTGCAGCCTATGCCTATAAATAGCAGCCCAAGACCTACTGAAAACGGACTTTTTGTCTCTTCTACGTCCAAACTCTACTGAAATCACTATTATACTCGAGTTTTACTGTTGTAATTCATTGTAACCAGCAAGCAAAAGTTAATAAAAGTTAATCATTTCATAGTGGACGTAGGCCATATGCCGAACCACTTTAAATCCATGTGTTTCTTTGCATTTTTCTTGCTTATTATTGGTGTGTTTGTTAGATTTTCCTCATTTTCCATTTATATTCTTCATTCCATCTCTTCAAACACATCCGAAGAGTGTTGTGCCTAACTTTGGTACAAACACTTTGGTGCTTTCACTATGAAAACCAGGTTTTTCTCCTACTCGTTGGATCTACTATCGATATCGAATTGCGTAAATCTAAGAAGAAGATCCAGAGTTCATGTTTAAAGTTCTTCCATCCTATTCAGATTTGCATCAAGTCTAGGAAAGAGCTTCACTATCCATCATGGTTAACACTAGGACTACTTCAGCAGCTGTAGATCCAGAAGGACGGGACAGACAGAACCCCGTACAACTTCCTCCTACCGATCAGAATGCTGCCGGACCATCAGATCTGCAAAGCCCTGTCACCAGGGAAGAGTTTCAGTCGCTTATTCAAGAGCTGACTCAGAGCTGCCAACAGCTTACTCAACAACTCCGTACTAACATGAAATTGACCAACCAACTGAATCTTCAAAGACGAAGGACATCCAAGAGGGATTAGGCTTCTTATTCATCTACTGAGAGTTCAGCCTCTTCAAACTACCATCATAGATCCACGCATCCACGGCTGGACGGAAGTTCGGCATAGGGTACTGGACATCAGCATACACTAAATCTTGGGCAGCCGAGAGTAGGCCCATCTACCAGACATCAGACAGGACCCTCCTTCTGAAAAAGAACTATTCCTTATCATGTTATAGCCCTATCACCACTGCTACTGAATTGGGAGTCGATGCCCGAAATCGGACAGATCCGAACCGTCGCCAACATGACTATACTCCAGAACCTTATGTTCTAGAGAACTTAGAACCAAGGAGGCGAAATATGGACCGTCGACCGCAACCGGCCCATCCTCGCATTGTGGAACCCGACCACACCTTGGCCCAGCATGCTGAAAATGTCCAGATGTCGGACATCCCGACGATGATTTGTCAGATGATCCAAGAAAGTCAAGGTCTCACCAATGACGACTGGGGAATCTCCTAGAGTCATACTCCTTTCACTAATGATATACTCTATGCTGAACCACCTCGGCGATTCAGGATGCCAACTTTACCAGTTTATGAAGGAAGCTCTGATGCTAATCAGCATATCTTAAAGTATGAATGGTTAATGAATGCTGCACGAGTTGATGATGCAGTTAAGTGCCGAAGTTTCCCAATCTCTCTGTGGATATAGCGACTATGTGGTTTACTCATTTGCTACCTCGATCTATCTTGTGTTTTGATCAGTTAGCGATAAAGTTTATTGAGTAGTTCCGCATGCATGTTACAAGGCCGAAAGATGTTAATACTTTGTCCAGTGTCACTCAAGCTCTTGGAGAGACACTCAGACGTTATTTGGAGGGATTTCATGCTACATGCACTGAGATTAGCAACCCCAATTATAACTCTACTCTGATAGCACTAACTAAGGGAATCGATCCCGATTCTGAGTTTGAAAAATGGTTGGCCGGAAAGCCTCCTGCATCATTGGACCGTTTCTATTCCAAGGAAGCCCAATTTTTGAAAAGGGATGATCAAAACAGTCTAGGAAAAAGGACGACGCATGGCCTAGTGTGGAAAGAATTTAGAGCAATGTTGCTATTAAACAAACCGGGGAGAGTTTCGGGAAATTTCAATTGAACATATAGAATAAACAAAATCAACATAAAGATAATGAAAATCAAAATAGAAAATGAGATCAGAATCATGGGCCACGACGTAGGGCTCCTATGTTTGATAATTATACTCCTTTGAATACAGTCGCTGGAGAATGCATATTTACAGACCGGCAACACTATTCAGTACAAGAAACCTGCTCCAAACAATCATCAGAGAAATAATTTCGGATGGGGAAATTTTGTAAATTCCATGAAAGTTATGGCGATAACATGAACAAGTGTCATAATTTACAGGATATCATTAAGAAGTTGATACATGAGAGAAAGTTAGAGCAGTTTGTGTGGGCACTGCAGTCAGGAGGTGCGAGCCCATCGAATCAGAACCATATACCAAATCAGGCAAGACAGAAGGAACCCGCTCATACTGGCGGTAGGTTGGTGATAAATACTATTAGTGATGGTCCTCATCCAGTAGATCGAAGATGGAAGGAAATGAAGTCATATGCCAGTTCTATTAGGCATGCGAGCTTCGAATGTTGTAGTAGTTTAGAAGACGGGGCTCCGGCCAAGCAATAGAAAACAATGACAGATGACATCGTGTTTCATGACAAAGATGCCGACAAGGTCGAAGTCCCAACCATTAATCCACTTGTCATATCAGCTCAATTAGGTCCTTGGATTAAGAGGATCTTAGTAGACAGTGGAAGTTCTATAAAAATATTGTTTGAGCGAGCCTATGATCAGATGAAAATGGAAACCAAATATTTGAAACCTTGTTAATCCCGTGTCTATGGATTCAATGGGAGTGCAACAATACCCACTGAGTGGTGGAACTGCCAGTGGAATTGAGGATTGTAGAACGCCGGAGAGTCCAGATATTACAGTTTGTTGTGTTGGATATAGACTCGCCATATAATTCTTTCATGGGCCGATCGGTCCTTGCTGAATTTAGGGCTGCCATTGCCTCTTAGTGTCTGACTTTAAATTTCTCTACCGACAATGGAGTTAGAGTCGTTCATGGAGACCAGACTGCTAGACGGGCCTATTAGGTTGCTGAGCCACACGAGGCGCAACGAAAGGAAAAAGGAAAGGACATAGAGGAATCTCTCTACATCCGCTTTGTGGAGAATTGAAAATTGACGCCTGGGCCTAGGCCCGGGCACCCAAAAAAATCCCAAGGGATCTTGACCCAAGAGATACTGAAAGTGAAGAAGAAAGTAAAGACAGTCAAGCTTCCCTGGTCGAATTGACGATCGATGTTCCGATCGTCGATAACTCAACTCTAAAATGATAAAGATTGGATCTCAGCTAAGCCAACAGATGCAAGAGGAATTGGTTGAATTCCTCCGAGAAAACCTCAACGTGTTTGCCTGGATACACTCTGACATATGTGGAATCTCCCTGAACACTACGAGCCACACATTGAATATTAACACGCGACATGTCCCGATCAAGCAAAAAAGATGTGGTATGGATCCAAAGAGATATTCCACCCTTAAGGACGAGGTAGATAAGCTTAAATCGAACGGGATTATTCGAGATGCATTATACCCGGAATGGGTGTCCAATCCTGTACTCGTCCGAAAGCCAAATGGGAAATGGAGAACATGTGCTTACTACTCAGACTTGAATAAAGCTTGCCCTAAAGACAATTTTCCACTTCCCTGAATCGATTAGCTCATAGACTCAATGGCTTGACATGAACTCTTATCCTTTATGGATGTGTATTCTGACTACAACCAGATACTCATGCACTTACCTGACCAGGAGCATACCAGCTTCGTAACCGATCTAGGACTTTACTGCTACAAAGTTATGCCTTTCGAACTCAAGAACGCCGTGGCAACTTACCAATGGTTAGTTAATCGAATGTTCGCCAACCAGAATGGAAAAACCATGGGGGTATATTTGGATGACATGCTAGTGAAGTCGGATTCTCCACTGATCATATCAAAGACATGGAATCAATGTTTAACATCCTCCGAGAATATAGAATAAAGCTCAGCCCGTTGAAATGTCACTTTGGAGTCACAATCTGGAAAATTTCTTGGGTTTATCGTCAATGCTTGATAAATCAACCAATCCTGAGAAGATCTGGGCAACCAGAAATATTGAGACCCCAAGAACTATAAAGCAAGTCCAAAGCCTCTATGGGAAAGTAGCAGCACTGAGCAGGTTCATTTCAAAATCCACTGAAAAGTGCATTCACTTCATCGATTTGATCAGAAAAGGAAAACAGAACTTTGAATGGACTACGGAATGTGAGGGCGCGTTCTGAGCACTAATTCAACACCTCTCCACATCGCATATTCTGTCAAAGCCTATTAATCACGAGAAATTGTACATTTACTTGGCGGTATCATAAAACGCAATCAGTGCTGCCCTAATTCGGGAAGAAGACCGGATATAACGGCCGGTTTACTGCATTAGCAAACGACTGACCGGAGCTGAGAGAAACTACCCGAAGTTGAAAAAGTTGGCTTATTGTCTTGTCATTGCCTCAAGGAAGCTTCGTTCATATTTCCAGACTCATCTTATTACTGTCTACATCGATTTTCCATTATGACAAGTCCTTTCGCAGCCTGAAACGTTTGGTAGGTTGCTCAAGTGTAACATCGAGCTGAATTAGTTCGATATCACTTATACTCCAAGGCGAGCTATCCAAGGACAAGTCATAACAGACTTTATCGCTGAATTCACTATCCTGGAGGATTTGCTTAAAACCAGTGAGTCTCCCAAGTATATCTGGAAGCTGCATACTAATGGTGCATCGAATGACCGTTGCTTGGGTGCCAGGGTTGTGCTTGAAACTTCAGAAGGTCGATCTATATGCTATGCTTTAAAGTTCGATTTTCGTGCGACCAATAACGAAGCCGAATATGAAGCCCTGCTTGCCGGATTGAGAATTTCCAAAGACTTAAGAATCATTGTTGTGGAGATTTATTGTGATTCGTAATTGGTATGTGTCAAGTTCGGGGAAATACCAGGCCAAGGACCGAAGACTGGCTGCTTACCTTGCTCGGGTTTAGGAAATATTAAATTAGTTCGACTATTATGCCATCTACTGCATACCCTGAGAGCGCAATCAGAAAACCGATTCCTTAGCAAAGTTAGCCAGTACAGGTGAGGCATAACAAATGGGAATCATTCCTTTGGAAACATTATCTTTCCCGAGCATCGATCAGGTTGAAACAGATTAGCCTTTCGAGGTTGTTCCCGATAAGGAGTCGTGGATGACTTCGTTCGAAAATTATCTCGAGCATGGGACCCTGCTCGAGCATAGAAGTGAAAAGAGACAAGTTCTTCAAAAAGCTTCGCAGTTCACTATCAGAATGGAGTCAAGTATAGGAGAGGGTACTCTGTTCCTTTACTCCGGTGTATCGCTCATGATGAAATCAAATGAGTATTGCATGATGTGCACGAAGGAGAATGTGGCGATCACACCGAGGGGCAAGCTCTTGCCAAGAAAGTGCTTTGATACGGATACTATTGGCCAACTGTAAACCGCGATGCATCAGACTATGCCAGAAAATGTAATAGATGTCAGAAACACGCTCGGATTCCTAGAGGCCCACCTACTGAAATAACTCAGATGGTCAGTCCATGGCCATTTGCAGTATGGGCGATTGACATTATTGGTTCTCCACCTCTAGCCAAAGGTGGTGCGAAGTACGCCATCGTCGCAGTTGATTACTTTACCAAGCGAGCGTAAGCTGAACCCCGTGCTACAATCACGACGAAGAAAGTAATCAACTTTGTAATGCACAACATTATCTGCCAATTTGGTCTCCCACATACCATCGTCGTAGACAATGGAGCCCAATTCGACAGTGTTGAATTTAAGAACTTTGTCAATGGTTCCACACCCAGAAGAAGTTCTCCACAGTTGCACATCCTCAAGAGAATGGATAGGTTGAAGCCGTTAATAAAATTATAAAGTCTATTCTGAAGAAACGATTGGAAAAGGCCGGGGGTAAATGGGTCGATGAACTTCCTATGGATTTATGGGCTGACCGGACAACCCATAAATCTACGACCGGCCACACTCCATTCTCTCTTTTTTACGGTTTCGAAGATGTTATTTCGATCGAGATGGAAGTACCTTCTCATCGTGTGACTTATTACGATCCTAAAACGAATGCTATATTACTTGCCGAATCTTTGGATTTATTGTATGAGAAGCGTGAAAAGGCTGATTTGAGGGCAGCCGCACATTGAAGTCGAGTCTCCCAGATATATAATGCGAAGGTCCGACCCCGAACCTTCAAACTCGACGACCTCGTCCTCAAGAGAATTTACCCGGCTCCTTTACATATGAAACCAATGTCGGAAGGACCGTATTTCATTGAACGAAAGCTCGGAGATGGTACATTCAAATTATCGACCGTTGACGGTCTCATTCTACCAAGAGCTTGGAACAGCAAAAGTCTACGTCGCAATTACACATAACAGGTTATGTTTATTTATTTAGTCCATTTTTCATTTTCAATTTGTTTATGCATTTCGAAATTTAAATTTGTAATAAGGCAACTAACTTTGTCGTATTTTCTTATTTCAACAATAAAATGCAATCACTTCGAGCCAGAGCTGTGATTTTTTGAAACGCGTCATATGACCATCACTATGCACGGAGAGCTAAGTTCCCCCATAAGGTGGTATTTATTCAAATAAGGAGTGACTGTTATGCGACCGGTCACTCACTAAGTGAAAACCGAGCTCGGAGACAAGTCATTACACTGAAGCCAAAAAAGGATTGATACACGACAATTCTCTAACTAACTCGAGATTCCTAGAGTGCGAACTGGAGCATAAACATGTAAATGCAGTTTCGGAGAGGGTGGATCCGTCCACCTAGCGACTTCTCCTGTATCTTAACCAAGTTTGAGGAGGATGGATCCGTCCATCTAACGATCTCGCTTGTTAAATCAGGATGGATGTGAACCGACCATCCACGATCCTGATAGATTTGTCATTTACGAAGAGCGAACGAAATCCTAAAGCCTAAACAGATATGATGACCGTCTATCTGCCAACTCCAGACTCCCAAAGTGTGAACTGGAGTATAAACATAAGACCCGAGTTGGTGTGGTTCGACCACCCATCAACTAACTCTGGATTCCTAGAGTGCGAACTGGAGTATAAAACATCTACTAACTCTAAGTCCCCAGAGTATGGACTGGAGTACAAACACCGGCTAACTCTAAATCCCCAGAATGCAAATTGGAATTTAAACAAAAATCGGATACGGATTGACTATCTGTAAGACAACTTTGAGTCCCTAGAGTGCGGTCAGAGCATAAATGTAAATCGGGTGTGACTGACCACTCACGAATTAACCTAAGTCCCCAAAGGGTGGATGCGGTTCTAAATATCTAAGAGGTGTGACTGACCGTCCATGAAAATAACTCAAGTCCTCGGAGCATGGACATAACACTAAAGATTAAGCAGACATAATCGACATTCGATCTATAAGTATGATCCCCAAAGTGTGGATGTGATCACCAATGGATGAGCAAGTGTGATTTGACCACCTGAACTCATCTTGTTTCAATTTTATTTCGGTAGAGTAAAGCTCAATACATTAAAGGCAATCAACGATTGTTAACCAATCTTTTCATTTTATCCTCGAAACTGGGGGCAAAACTTAAGTGCCAGCCATTGATTAAGACAGTGCAATATTGAAATTCGACTTAGCACTCGATCGCGACCCGGAAGCATGACTCCGAAACTTAGCTACTAAACCTAGGTCTGATTTAAAGACTAAAACTCCACAAGTGTATTGAATGAAAGTTTGAATGCTGAAGCACTTTAACAAATGAACACAAATTGATCTAGAGGCAAAATGAAATTTTATTTCAATCATTCATTGGAAGAAAAAGGTTAAGTACAAACTATACCAAAAGTCCTACAAGCAGGGGACGAACCTGCATCATACACGGCCTACAAAAAAAGCAAAAGTAGATTCATTTCTATCTACGAAAAATGAGTCGAGAAGGCATATCTATTCTTTCTTTTTTCCTTGGTTTCTTCTTCGGCGTTGACCTGCTAGAGTTGCCACTTGGCTTCCGCTTTGAGCCTTTGCCTTTTGGCGGCTGATCTCCAGTTGGGGGCATTATATGAACTTCCTCCTTTGAACTCACATGTATTGGAATGCTTCCTAAAGGAAGAGTTGGAGGGATAGGATCAACAGTAGGAGGCGGGAGAGGCTCACTGGTGTCAACGACTGTACCACCAGGAGAAATCATTCATAATGGGGCTAGACCAGGGCCCGCCATTCCACCTCCAAAGCTAATAGCCCAAGCAGCTGCTTCCAATTTGGCATTAATCTCGGCTATTTTTTCCTCTTCGTGAATTGTCTCAGCCTCACTGGAAACATTAGCAGTTGGGCCCGAGAAACTAGTCACAGGTGTACTTCCACTCATGACAAATGGCAGATCAGCACGGGGGTCGCTGTGATGACCGAGAAGTTCCTCCATCATCTGTTCATTGAAGGTAAGTGTGCTTCCTTGTACCCCATCCGTAGATGTAGTAGCCACTATCGTGGTCGCTTCTGTAATGATAGCCTCCTGCTCGTGATGCAACTCTTGGGTTGCAGGAGGCATAGTAGATGTTACTCCAATCACTGTACAGAGATAAAGAAAAAACTATTAGTAATTACTTCAAGTAGCGCATTTGATTATGAGCAAGCATGGGAAATGTTCAGAGTACCTTCCTTAGTTTGTCTCGCGGCAGACGTAGCAGCTTCAGAGATTTGTTCACGAGCTGGAGATAATTGCGGTTGATCTGGATTATATGTAGGGATGGATAGAGGATCAACCATAGATGTGGATTCAGGCTGAGTTGACACAAGAGTTTCGAAACTTACAGCATGATGCTCAACACCCGAACCTTCCCCTGTCTCCGAGTGTTGAGTGCCAAGTTTCTCCTTCTCATATACAATCATGATATCATGGAGAACTTTCCTTTCATCTTCACTCAACACCCGAGCTCAAATTCATTAATCGATTCAGCTTGGTGTTCGACCTTTTCATTTTCCATTAATCGGCCCTAAGCGTTGTACAAGTGTGTTGGATAATTATTGAGCCAGGCTAGATTTCTATGCTTTAGAACATTGGCATTGTATGTGACCAGAAGGTCTTCAATATCGGTCTTTACCCTGGCCTCTACCATCTTAACTTCGTCAACAACCCTGGCCTCAGCCTCTCGAACTTTAAGTACTGTCGCATCCCTTTCACCCCGGAGCGCCACAGATTGTTCGCATGCCTCTTGGGCTGCTTTATTTGCATCATCGTTTTCTTTGAAAATTTCAGATAGTTTGGCTTTAAGCTTACTGAATTCCTTCAGAGCAACATCCCTCTCGGCCATAACAGTGGTGTTTCGCTGGCCCATCTCCTCGACCAAAGCAAAATGTGTTTGTCGCATCCTTTCCATGGATTGATTAGCCTCATCGGCATTCTTGGTGGCCTCTATTTCAGATTTTTGAGAAGATTTAGCTTCATTAGTTAGCACTTGAATTATACGGTCTTTTTTGGCGAGCTCCGTTTCTAACTTCTCAATTATTCTTGCTCGCTCAAAAGCCACCACCGATGTTTTATCTGCGGCTTTCATCCACTCCTTATATTGGGTATAAATGTCATGAATGTACTCATGCATCGTTTATTCTGCCTCAACTAGAATTTTTTTTAAGTGTGGAGGGAAGAAAAAGTCGTCGAAACAAATGTTCGGAAAATCTTTTCTCAACTAGGCGATTTTGATCGCTCCTTCCCTAGTAGGCTCGATGATTGCTTGTTCAATAATAGTTGGAGCCTCAGCCTCAGACCTGCGATGCTGCGAATCAGACTTGGGAACCCGAGAAGACGGTTTTGGCATGGAGGATCTAGGGGTTGTTTATCATAGCTGGAGGGTTGTGTTGGAGCTCGAGGAGGTGGAGGTCGTGATCGGGGGCGATATCTATATTCTCTATCTCTATTCCTCCCTTTAACGTTCTTGACTAGAATAACCGCGATCGCGGTCTCTATCAGCTTCCCTCCTACGGGACTCATGGTATGAACTGGAAGACTAGCATGTGGAGCGAAGGCTTCCCAATGTAGATTCTTGCCTAGCCATCATATCTGTAGAATAGAAAGAAAAGCAGGATCAGTGATCTCTAGAAATGAATAACTTATGATGGGAAATCGTGTAGTGTCGTAAAGGGTATGTATGTATGTGCTAAACCCCGACCAACTGGATATATTGGCCACACTTGTAGGAAGTGACTCTCTTAAATTTAAGGCACTTTGAAGCCCTTCCAATCCGGTGTCATGTTGGAGCGACACATAGTCTGGAATTGGAATGTCGGCAAGCCCTTCAAAAGGATTCTTTATTTGTGAGGGAGGAGCCTTCGAGATTCTAACACCGGAGACTAGATAAGACACAATCACGGATTTCCATCTCATGGACTTATGACGCTTATGTGCTGCCGCCTTGCATTTCCTGCTTCTCTCTAAGTCTTGAAAACTATCTCGAGGCCCGGCTACGGGTCCATCGTCAGTAGGCGTGTTCTCTTCATCGCCTTCCTTGGCTATTATGATCCCGGGTGCTCTATGTTTAGCCCGTCTCACCGGGGGTGCTCTAAGCGATCCCTCTAGTCTTATGCTTTGATTTCGATCGATTAACCCGACAATCCTTAAGTTTTTATTTGTGAGCATCGAGTCTATGTCTCACTTCTCACCCAACACTTCTTGAAGAATCCGTACTATTTCTTTGAAACGGGCAGCTTCGGGTTACAGAATTGTGGCTATAAAGGAAAGGAGATATTAGTTTCAATGTCAGTTATGACTATCTTGTTAACTACTGGAAAAGTTGCAGCACTTACGTCTGACTAACCATCGGCTGGCAAACCCTGGAGGGCATCGAACGTAAAACCACTCCGTCTGAGAATAATTAAGCCTAGTCCAAGATCCCATCACCGCTTGGAAATTCCTAACTGCCTCTAGAAATGTGAAGGAAGGGTTGTCTCCCCGACTCCTGACATTAAACAAGTATTTGACTTCTTTCGGAGTCGGGGGTCGAAAGAGATGTTCCATGAAAATGATGAATAAACTGTTCAACAGTGCGTATCCATTTAGATGCAACTGCGACAGAATGATTCTAAAGAAAGCTAACTCTTCTCAAATATACTGGTTGAATGGAGGAAGTGTTCCAGCTGTGCAAGAGTGTCAATTAAAGGCCATGAATCCTTCTGCGGGAGCATATGGGCTGTCATTTGGTCCGGGTAGCAAAACGTCATCTAATGGTAGACCGTGCCTTAAGCATATTCACCCCCAACATATCTTCGGAGACATTGGATGGCAAAGAATCTTGAGGGTTTGCGATAAAAGTTGCTCTTGGCAGCTCGTCCAGAGCTGGACCTATTACTTCGGTAGCAATGGACGACACCTCCATTATCGGAGAAGATGAACTTTGAGTTTCCTACTGCTAAGAACTTGTAGATTCCACAACTAATCAACTCGTCAAAATCCATTATTAGATGATAATAAGTCTGTGCGTTTCCTAGTGTGAAGTGCATGAATGTGTTGTGTAGTGCAGTGCTACATAATACTTAAAAGATTCTATGGTACTTGAGAAATGTTCAAATGACAAGACTTCAGAATTCAACAAGGGTGACCGTCATCGCTGACTGTCACAACCATGCCATCCAGACTTTAGAGACCGATCTGAGTTAAAGTTTGTTAAATTCAGTCAAGTTACAGTTCCATCGACGAGCTTCGAAGAATAGTCAAATATGCATCTTAGCGGTTAAGTCCAATCATGCAAGGCAGAAGCTCGTCGGGGTCATATTTTCAATTATTCGAAAAAAATTATATCCATTAAAGATCAACTTGGATCGTTCCACAAAAGTTCGATTTCATAACGATCATGGAGGTTAAGTTTCGCATCAATCCCAAAGCCTAAGCTTCGTATCGATTGTTCCAGGCATCGGTGCTTTTCGTATCGATCACACAAATCATGACTTCATATCGATCACACAGCCATGGTTTCGTACCAATCACTTCAGATCGATACGAAGCAGCTCCTTTCACCTACAATAGCTTCAACCCATCTCATATCGAAGTATTTGGAGCAAGAGGTTCTTCTTCCAGTGACTTCCTCGTCTCCACCAATCACTCCTCTTCTTCTTTAAGCCTCCAAGGCTCCATTGCTACCTCTTCGACCTCACTCCACCCCAATTCCAACATCAATGATGTCGAAATCGGCAGTAACCTTGGATGAAACGGCGTCGTTCCCCCAGTCCCATCGTTTTAAGATTGATTAAATTAATTAATTACCTTGTTCGGAGGAATTAGATCAAAGGATTAATGGGTTATTTGCTTTGGAGACAAAAATGTAATTCTTTTTCCCTCGTGTTCTCAATCGATATGAAGGAAGATTAAAAGTAAGAGCGAGTGAGTAAATTACCAAGTACAAAACATATTTATACGGGCATAAAAATTAGAAGGAAACGATTCGTCTCCTAGTCGTGTTAATCGGTGAAGAGCACTCTTTCATGTCATTGATACGTGGAATTCTTCATAGCCATCTATTGTCATTTATACGCGGAATTCTTCATATCCATCTACCTACATCGATTAAAAATACAATCATTCGTAACCGTCGACTCAGATCAATTCAGGACATGATTGTTTGTACCCATCGGCAACCAATCGATACAAACAATGAAACAAAGGCTTGTTTGAGCTATTTCGGACCCATGGCACAGCTGTTCGTATCATCGATGATAAATCGATACGAAGCAACAACTTCGTATCCATTGCTTTGGAACTCTCATAAATTCGTGTCCATCGATACGAGATATTTGAATTTGTATCGATCACCATCGATATGAAGACGACTTTCCAAACCGATACAAAGAGCAAAATTCGTATCCATCCCCCTAAAGCTGTAGCTACCCATATCAATCCATATGAAGAAACTTACTTCACAACTGTCATCTTCCGCTTGATATCGCCAATTCGTGTCCAATAGCTAACCAAAGCAATGTCAACTACCATGGATACGAATTATACTTTCTAAATTTTTGCAACGATCCGAGAGAGGATCGATATGATATGATATTGCAAAACAACTATCAAGTGTTGTTACCACTCGAATTTCACATTGATTCAAAAGAGGATCAATATGGAATTCGATGTAAGAAAACTGACAATGACTCGTGAACGTATGAACATTAACGGGAGTAAGGTTAACGTACATGCATGTGTGATGGACTAATGTTCAATTTTTAAAATTCACAGGAATTGAATGCTCACTTGATGGCGATTGCAACAACAACCCACAGTTAGCTATCATTCAACACTCAGTTACAATAGTGCACAGTACAATAATTAGCAGTCAACAATTCATTATTTACATTACTAAAGATCAATCAAAGGTTACATTTTTCGACGAGAAGATGACAACCTTCCAAATAAGTCAGATAAAACTGTTCAGAATAAAGATTGCAACTTTTCAAAGCATGTTATGTTCACACAGGACATGCTTTGGGGGAAAATGTTATCCCTCATTTTGGAAAAGCCGTGACACCAAGGATTTGACTAGAAAGCAAGGACAATCCGTCCCGAAGATCGGTTATACATAGGTTCACTATGGATACTGGAAAATTTGGTCCGAGTCCGGATCGATTTACAATTAACATGACAGGAAAAGATATGAAAGCCAACGTTCAAAATTTTAGGTCAATAGGAGTTCATATGCTCAAATTATAGATTGATCAAGTTTCACATGAAACATGCTTAATTCGTATCCATCGTGTTTGTATCCATCAACTCCATCTCCATCCTGCTCGTACCGGTCAAGCATAACCGATCCATATGCGCTATTCGTATCGATCCACACTTTCCTTATGTTTTGCTTCGATCGTTCATGTTAAATATAGAATGATTTACTCTATATTTATCTCTTTCCTTTACCTTTCGTATTATTAACTTTCTTATTATAAACTTTCCTATTTTAACTATTTGGTGTGTATATATAAACACCTCTCCTTGTAAATCAATGTATCTGAAGTAATAAAGAATTTACTTTCTACGTTCTCTAATATGTTCATTCTCATGAACTATATTCATAACCTTACCAATTAACATGGTATCATAGCCTTCCTTAAAAAAAATTCTCAAATCAGAAAATTAATCGAACCAAGATTTCAAATCCTTTCGTTCTTTGTTTTAAAGTACTTCATATCCAAAGTCTCAAAACCAGAAAAGTATCTCAAATCCAAAGAATCGAAATTTCAGAAAATTCGATCGTTGTTACCAAAGCCTCAAAATCAAAAAAGTATCTCAAATCCAAAGAATCGAAATTTCAGACAATTCGATCGATTGTTACCAAAGCCTTGGTCGTCCTCTCTACGTCAATTTTGGGGATTTCCTATCAAGTTTTCTTTAATCTCGGCTGTCGATTAAAGTTTTTTTTGGCTTCAATAGGTGAAGAAAAAGTATCAACATTGATGGACTTCGTTCCGATCTTATCAAAAATCACTGACCACAAGTTGAACGGAGTCAACTACTTAGACTGGAGCAAGACTGTTCGCATCTATCTCAGGAGCATTGAGAAAGGCAATCGTCTGATTGATAACCCACCACAACCAGATTCCACTGAGAAGGCTCATCTAAATTGGCTTCATGACGATGCTCGCCTCTTCCTTCAAATTCGAAATTCAATTGATAATGAGGTAATTGGCTTGGTTAACCATTGCGAATTCGTTAAAGAATTATTGGATTATTTGGAACTCTTATACTCTTGGAAAGGAAATTTGTCTCGAATGTTTGAGATTTGCAAATCATTTTACCGTGCTGAAAAGAATGAACAGTCATTGATGACATACTTCATGAACTTCAAGAAGATCTATGAAGAATTCAACTTGTTGTTGCCCTTAAGCTCAGACGTGAAGATCCAACAAAAACAACTCGAGCAAATGGCAATCATGAGTTTCCTTGGTGGATTGCCTTCTGACTTCGACTCTGCTAAAGCTCAAATCCTATCAGGGATAGATATGTCTTCGCTACAGGATGTATTTAGTCGACTTCTTCGAGCAGATAACCAGGCCTCTTCGGGTAATAACTTTGCTCATAATAATGCTCTTGTTTCTCAGAACGTAAATTGGAAAAATAAAAGCTCAAAAATTGATTCTCGGAATTTGGTATGTAACTACTATAAGAAGCCTGGACATACTAAGGTTGAATGTAGAAAACTTCAGTATAAGAATTTGCAGAGTCAATCTGGTCGGTTTGGCATTGGTAATAGTGTTAATCAGTTGGGCAATGGCAATGGCAATGGTCAGTTTGGAGGTGGTAGCACTGGTCAGTGTGGCAATGGCAATGGTACAAGACAGTTTGGAAGTAATATGCAAATCGTAGGTACTAGTGCTAATAATCTGGGGTTGCTTAACACTGGACAAACAAATATTGGGGCTAGTAAATGTTCGGGAACCAATGATTTCAATAATCATATCTCTGGAACTTCTGGTAGTAAAACAATACATAATTATGTAGATGAGTTTGCTAAATTCCTAAAGCATCAAGAAACTTCAAAAGATTCCTCTTCAATAACTGCTCTAGCTAATTCAGGAAATAGATGGGTCATTTATTCAGGTGCTACTGATCACATGACAGGTAATTCCTCACTCTTTTTAAATTACCATTCAAACACTTCCAAACGTTCGGTTATTTTAGCCGATGGATCCCTTTCTTCTGTCCAAGGGACCGGTGTTGTTAATCCTACTCCTAATCTCTCATTACCCTTTGTTTTACATTTACCATCATTATCTTTCAATTTGCTTTCTGTCAGTCAGATCACTCGTAATCTAAATTGTTCCGTATCTTTTTTTTCAAATCATTGTGTTTTCAGGATCTAACAACGAAGCAGATTATTGGTAAGGGACATGAGTCTGGAGGGCTATATATTCTTGATTCATCACCTTCCATAACTTGTTCAAGTATCAGCTCAGCCCTCAAAACTCATTACCAGTTAGGCCACCCACCACTTTCTCTTCTCAAAAAGCTTCGTCCTCAATACAGTTCGTTGTCTACACTAGACTGTGAAGCATGTCAGTTTGCTAAACATCATCGTCACTCTACAAGTCTTAGGATTAATAAACGTGCTAGTTATCCTTATGAACTTGTACATTCTGATATTTGGGGACCTTGCTCAATTTTATCCAAATCTGGATTTAGATATTTTGTTACATTTGTAGACGATTATTCTCGTACAACTTGGCTTTATCTTATGAAAAATCGATCTGAATTATTTTCTGTATTCTCTGGCTTTTGTGCTAAAATAGAAAATCAGTTTAATACTTGCATCCGTATACTACGAAGTGATAATGCTAAAGAATATACATCTGCTATATTTCACTCATATATGACACAGCATGGAATACTCCATGAAACATCGTGTGTTGACACTCCATCACAAAATGGTGTGGCAGAAAGGAAAAATAGACATCTTCTTGAAACTGCACGTGCTCTTTTATTTACAATGAATGTTCCTAAATACTTGTGGGCTGATGCAGTTTCTACAGCCTGCTTTCTCATAAATCACATGCCGTCTTCCATACTTAGTTGGGAAATTCCATATAAAGTCTTGTTCCCCGACAAACCTTTATTCTCTGTTAGTCCTAAAAATTTTGGTAGTACTTGTTTTGCTAGAGATGTAAGACAACAAATAACTAAACTTGATCCAAAATCTTTGAAATGTATTTTTGTTGGTTATTCACGATCTCAAAAAGGATATCGTTGTTTTTGTCCTAGTCTTAATAAGTATATAATCTCCATTGATGTTAACTTTTTCGAAAATACACCTTTCTTTTCAAAATCTGATTCTACCACTACTTCTCATATTCAAGACAGTGATGATTTTCTTATATATCTTACTCAAACCGTTCCTACTGCTTCATCCACCCAAAACCTTGAAACAGCTACTGACCAAAATGCTGATATCTCAAATGTATCTCCTCCAGATGATCCCATTAATGAACAAAACATAATCACTTCCTTTGAGTTAGATCTCCCAATTGCTTTGAGAAAAGAAAAACGAAAATGTACTTTCCCTATCTCGTCATTTGTCTCATATAATAACTTATCCACTTCTTCGTATTTGTTCATTACTTCTCTTGACTCAATTTCAATTCCCAAATCTATTACTAAAGCCCTATCTATTTTGGGTTGGCGAAAAGCAATGATTGATGAAATGAATGCTTTGGAGTTTAATAATACATGGGATTTAGTAAACTTACCTATCGGTAAGAAAGCTATAGGATGCAAATGGGTATTCTCTGTGAAAGTTAATCCAAATGGATCAATTGCTCGTTTGAAAGCTCGATTAGTTGCAAAAGGATTTGCTCAAACTTATGGAGTGGATTATTCGGAAACATTTTCTCCTGTAGGAAAATTAACATCTGTACGTTTATTTATCTCTCTTGCTGCTACATATGACTGGTCTTTACATCAACTTGATATTAAAAATGCTTTTCTTCATGGCGACCTTAAAGAGGAAGTATATATGGAGCAACCACCTGGCTTTGTTGCTTAGGGGGAGAATGGTTTAGTATGTCGTCTTAAAAAAAACCTTATATGGACTAAAACAGAGTCCTCGTGCTTGGTTTGGAAAATTAAGTCAAGTCATTGAGAATTTTGGTTTGAAGAAAAGTAAAGCAGATCACTCAGTGTTCTATAAAAATTCAGAGAATGGAATTATCTTGTTAGTAGTTTGTGTGGATGATATTTTTATTACAGGAAGCAATAAAATAGGGATTGAATCGCTTAAACAATTTATTCATACTCAGTTTCACACAACAGACTTGGGAGAATTAAAATATTTTTTAGGTGTTGAGGTTATAAGGAATAACAAAGGTATTTTCTTATCTCAAAGAAAGTATGTGCTTGACTTACTAAAAGAAACAGGAAAGCTAGGATCAAAACCGTGTAGCACTCCAATGATTCCAAATATGCAACCAACAAAAGAAGGAAAATTATTTGGAAATCCGGAAATGTATAGAAGATTGGTGGGAAAACTTAATTATCTCACTGTTACTCGTCCAGACATTGCATATTCTGTTATTGTTGTTAGCCAATTCATGGCATCCCCAACAGTTCACCATTGGACTGCTTTAGAACAAATTTTGTGCTACTTAAAAGGGACAGCTGGGCTTGGTATTGTATATACAAATCATGGGCATAACTAGGTTGAATGCTTTTCAGATGCTGATTGAGCAGGTTCTAAGATAGATAGAAGATCTACAACAGGGTTTTGTGTTTTTGTTGGAGGAAACTTAATTTCATGGAAAAGTAAGAAGCAAAACGTTGTCTCACGTTCAAGTGCAGAATCAGAGTATCGAGCTATGGCAAAATCTGTATGTGAGATAGTTTGGATATATCAACTTTTGAATGAAATAGGACTGAAACCTATCATTCCAGCCAAATTATGGTGTGATAACAAAGCTGCTATTTATATTGCATCTAATCCTGTGTTCCATGAACGAACCAAGCACATAGAGGTCGATTGTCATTTTGTTCGGGATAAAATACAAGACGGACTAATATCTACAGAGTATATGGAGACTGAAGAGCAGGTTGCAGATATCTTCACCAAAGCTTTGAATGGAGTTAGAATTAGTTACTTGTGTAACAAGTTGGGCATGATTAACATCTATGCTCCAACTTGAGGGGGAGTGTTAAATATAGAATGATTTACTCTATATTTATCTCTTACCTTTACCTTTCCTATTATAAACTTTCTTATTATAAACTTTCCTATTTTAACTATTCGATGTGTATATATAAACACTTCTCCTTGTAAATCAATGTATCCGAAGTAATAAAGAATTTACTTTCTACGTTCTCTAATACGTTCATTCTCATGAACTATATTCATAACCTTACCAATTAACAGTTCCCGAGATCGATATGAAGTTAGCAACAAGCATCGATACGAAGCGGTCTTCAACAATCGATACAAAGAGCACTTATCAGGATCGATACGAAGAAGAATGATCAAACAAAAGAAGCGCCCCACAAGCGTAAAAAACGGATCTCCACCTGAACTATCGCCTTACGTTATCAGTGCCCGGCCGATCGATACAAATAATCATCGATACGAAGGTATCGATATGCACAGCTCGACCATTATACAAAGTGAATCTTGCATCGAACATAACTCAAAATCAACAAGTCCAAATGCCACCAAATTTTCATAGGATCTTGCGTACATCCTCAAGAACGTTTATGATCGATCTCGACTCGATTGGATGAAATATTGATCGATACGAAGTTCATTCGTATCGATCTCGGATCGAATGCAAACGGCATGGGATCGATCGTGTGGGCCCACCCACATAAGAGAAGAGGTCTTCCGAGATCCGAGTGAGATATTTGCAGCCTATGCTTATAAATAATAGCCCATGACCTACTGAAAATGAACTTTTTGGCTCTTCTACGTCCAGACTCTACCGAAATCACTGTTGTACTCGAGTTTTAATGTTGTAATTCATTGTACCTAGCAAGCAAAAGTTAATAAAAGTCAATCATTTTATAGTGGACGTAGGCCATACGCTGAACCACTCTAAATTCGTGTGTTTCCGTGCATTTTTCTTGCTTATTATTAGTGTGGTTTTTAGATTTTCCTCTTTTTCCATTTATATTCTTCATTCCATCTCTTCAATCACATTCGAATAGTGTTGTGCCATCTCTTCCATCTCTTCCATCTCTTCAATTATTCCATCTCTTCAATCATTTTCACCTCAGTATCTCGATTTCATATCCAAATCATTTTGAATTTCAATTTAGGTTATAACTTTATTTTAACCCAATTCACATTTAAATCCACGATTTAAATATAAACAATTCCCACTTGACCAGTTTGAATTTGAGAAAATAGTGTGAAATTTTTTATGTAGTTTCAAAAGTTAAAATAGTTTAGATAGTAAATAGTTAAAATAATTTTATATAAAATGGTTTGAGTATTAAAATGGTTTATATAGTTAAATAGCTCTGAAAAATCAAAATAATTTGAATATTTAAATAGATAGATTCTGAACAGTTTATATTAAAATAATTTATTTGAAAATAGTTCAAAGTCAAACTGATTCAGTTTCAAATCTTCAATTCAAATCATCTTCAATCTCAAATCAATTCAAATCGATTCGATTCCGATTTTGTAACGACCCAGATTTTTTGTCATTTGATTTTAAATATTTAAATGATTTAAATATCGGATTTGGAATTATAATTTAGTTAGTAAGATTTTAAAACTAGATTTTCAAGCAATTTCGTAAATTTTGGAAGTTGTCGCTTTAATCAACGCATTGAAAGTAGCAATCCGAGGCACATTCTTGAAATTTGACGAATCTAGTTTCATTGGATCCATAATAGTTTATTATGATTAAATTTCAAATTTCGTAGCGTTTGGAGTTACCGTTTGGTCGTACGGAATTGAAACGTCTGGAAATAATTTAATTGAATTTAATTTAAATAGTCGATTTAGAAAGTTATCTTCCACATACGATGGAATTGGGACTCGAGGCTTTTTCCATTTGGTCCGAAATAGCGGTATAACATTAGAAATGGCAGGCATCACGCCTTGGTAGGAGTTTGGAATTTTCAGTTATATATAAAACGAGATATTTTTGTGTGTGTGTGTGTGTATAAAATCAAATCAAAATAAAATCGGACCACCCTATACTCGTACCCTGTAGCTACCATATATTACTGACCGAAACCACCCTTCCTTGTTTATTATGCGACCTCTTCTTCTTTCTTTAAAATCTTGGTATAGATCTAATCAAAATCACTTCGCCTCAGAGGAAAAGAATAGAACGAAGCCCATTCGAACGAAATCATTCGAATGAAATTTTGTTTATAAAAAAGAATGAGATCATTCAAACGAAATCAAAGCAGTGGCCAAAAAAAGGGAGGATCTTCTCGCGATGGCCGCAATCAGTGGAGCGTGCACGCGCGAGGGAGGCCAGAGCTTGAGGGGCGACGGCGAGATGGTGGGGCATGCGTAGATCGCTGCTAGGGTTTGGGGGAAGAGTGCGACCATTGGCGTACATGCGCGTGGTTGCAATTGGAGTAGGTGGGCGCGAAGTCGCAAAGGTCGCAATAGATGGGAGCATTCACGATGGTCGGCAGCGCATGAGAAGATTGATCGACGTTCGTGTTGAATTGTGGCCAGGCTTCAATCGCGTAAAAAATGATGAAGAGGAAAAAAATGGTGAATGGAGGATGGAACTGGTTGCGAGCCTTTTGCATGAACGGTAAAAGGTAAGTTTGTTTTTAAAAAAAAAATTAGTTAACTTATACGGTAAATAAGATATTAATGACAACAATTAGGATATATATATATATATATATATCATAAAATAGGATATTTATAAATTGTACATCTTATTCATACGAGGTCTAAAAATCATGAAACAAGCCAAGTTTTATTTGTAGCTGTGTAATCTATGAGATAGGATGGGTTTGGTGATTTTTGAAATCAGCTAAGATTTTAGATTAGATTGAACGTCGGTTCAATTTATTTAAAAATGGAACGGATTACAGACAAAAAGCAATGTGAGTAAATCTCACTCCTTTTGGATTGCTAGATTTTAATTTTAGATAGCTAAAATTAATTTTGGATGTTTGGTTGGATTAATTATCTGTTGAATGATATATTATATGTATATATACACTATATATATTATTATTTAGAGTGATATTCCTGCATATTATAGCGGATGAGACCCTATGCGCCTCACATAATAGCGGATGACCCTTTATACCACGATATCCCCCTTGAATTGAGATTGGTATTTTTATGTTGTATTAACATCTATGGATGCAACAAAAACCGGTTAAAGGGATCCAACTGAATTACTCAAAATGTTGAATTTAATTTCATATATTGTGATGTATGGATTGTGTAGAATAATCTATTATAGATTATTGTATTGATTGGAATTATTGGATGCTAAAGCAGTATTAGCCTAAGTTTTGATATTTTAAATACCATAATATTATTTTTGGAATTTGAAGGAATTTAAAATGAGATTTGAATATAAAAATATTTATATCGAAGTCTCGATTATTTAAAAGGAAATTGATTTGGGTAAAAACAATAAATTGATTTTTGGTTCGTATTTAACTGTTTGAAATTTTTAAGTACAGATTTTTTTTTAAAATAAATTCATATAAAGGATTTTTAAACTATGGATTTAAAAAAAACGATATTTCTAGACAATATGAAAAGAAATTGAAATCGATATTAATGATAGATTGGCAGCAATGAATATAATTTGTAAGGCATTGGATTTATAAAAATGGGTTTTATAAATTTGATTATTTCAATGAAAAAAGGTGAAACTTAGCGAGGTTATATATTTATAAATGATGTTATACATAAAGGAAAGCGTTAACGGATAAAATTTGGGAATATAAAATTCATAGAGTGAATTTATGTTAAAATATGGAAATGGGGTGAGAAAATAGTAGATACTATTTTTGAAAGTAAAAATGGTTAAGAAGATTGGAAAGAAAGTGAAGTAATGTGATTAGAGAGGATTTTATAAAATTGAATTGGTTATCGAGGTTTAAAAAAATTAACTTTAAGAAGTTGAGTTTGTTTTTAAATAGGAAAGTTTTATTTTCAAAAACCATGGAATTTTAAACTAGTTAGGATTGAAATATTTTAGTAAGTAGATTTTCAAATATTAAGTATTTATTTTTGTAAATTCTAACTTTTAAAATCATCTTTGAAAATTTATTTTTTTAATCTAAAAATGGGTTATTGATGTTTATAAAAGTGTTTTTTCAATATTTTAAACTTGAAAATGTTTCAAAAACAAATTATTTTTCTTTTAAATACTTATTTTATTTATATATAGAGAGTCTTAAAGTGATTGGAAATTTTATTATAATTCCCTTGAGATTCGTAAATGGGGCTTATAAATGGATATGACTTTTGAGGAGAGGAAATTTATTAGAGATTCCGAAGACTTATGAGATATGTTATGAAATACTCACTTCTGGGTTGATATTTGGAAGATTTTGGAAAATAAGACTTGTAATATATTCCTAAGTATAAAAATGGAAATTTGGAAATATTTCTAAGTGTTGAGTTAGTTTGGAAATATCCTGTTACAGATTTAAGTATTTGAAATTATTTTCAAATGTTGGAGGGAATCGACATATCTTATAAAGATATTTTGAAAACATATATTTTGGGAGAGATGTATAATGAGGCCTGGTGTCTGCTTATGGATGTTTTATTGATAGTTAAATAATCAACTATAAATATTGTCCACTTTCGTTAATCGTTCCGAAGAGACCGGGATCAGATTTAATTATCCGAAAACCACTTCGATCTAGTGTGAACGTTACGAATGAATACCGTGAAGATGATAAAGATGGTGATTTGGTTTGTCCAGACCCAGGACAACTTGTATGGACGAATGCTATCAGAACATCGTCATTGGAGGACGATGAGCATTCTAAGTAGAATTGTTTCTTGAAAGGTAACGCTTAGCCTCAAGCCTCATCAACCGGCAATGACTAAAACATGGGAGATGCAGCGAGGCTAAGTGGATCGCACCCAAGTAGGGTATGTTATCACTTTTCTGGATATCCTCGGAAACCTATATATTATGGATATGGTTGTGCATGAAAGAAGGAGAGCTCGATGTGTAAGGGTGGGAATACCCAAGTTGATAACATATTCAGTCTATCTATGTTAGGGGTAGGCCGGTCTTGTGTAGGAGGGGATCCCAGCGAGGTCCTCGGTACATTGTTCTAGAGGTGTCCTGTGATAGGCAGTACCCCATGTCCCAGTCAATGTATGAAATCCATTCTATAATAAGCGCCGTACGATTTTGATTTGTCCAACTATACTGAAACGTGAGATGCAAGCATTTCAGCTATTTTCTGTTTACTTTCTGTAGACACTATTATAATATCACATATTTTGATAAAAATATTTTGGTTATCGAAAGGTAAAAACCCGTCGTGTTTATGTGTGACGTGGTCTTACGAGATACCTTTATTTTTCAAAGAATTTTGAGAAAATTTAATAATTCAAATTGAGTGTGTTTTCTCACGCTGGTTTTCCATACTGACTCGGGTGTTATTTTGTTATAATGCTCTGGTCAGACCGAGCATTACAATTTTAAGTTAGAATGTTGTGGAGTTCAGGAGGCGAGTTGGAGGAGTTTAGATGTATTTCTGTATGCTTGGTTTATATTTCTGCTGTGTGAGGACAAGTGATTATAACTGTCCAGATTGATATATTATTTTGTACTCTGATGATTCTAAGTGTAAACATATACAGATTCTTTTGTATAAAAATCTGTTATTATATATTATATTTTGTTCAGCTACGATTGTGAGATTCTATATTGTTGTTTCTATTTTCTTCTATCCTTTTCTTCTTCTTTACCTTAGTTATTCACTCTTTCGTACACTTTGGTTGGACTAGAGTGAATTATTGTCAACTCAAAGGGGTACAGAACTACGGGTCGCTAAATTTGGTATCGGAGTAGAAGGTTAAGCAAGAAGCTTGGCTCTGGTGGGGATTACTCTTTAGGGATAGGGTGAGTAGTACCTTAGAATGAGTCTAAGTGTATTAATAGATATGAGCGTGTGTTTGTTTGCAAATATTAATTGTTTTATATTGTATTAATTTATCTGTTGAGTGGTATATAAATTCTGGTCGAGTTGTGGAACGCCACTAAATCGATAGGAGTTTCTAAACACTTGGACACGATAAACGGACACAGTATGATTTTGAAGAGGGTAAATGAAATACTTTTACCCAAATTATATTTTGATATGAAAGTAATAATTTTCTAGAAATTATTATGGTGGTGTGTTTGGTTGTTATTATATAATCTAAATAAGATTATAAAAATTGGAAATGGTTTATATAACCAAACGAAATTTTGTATAAGTATGAATTATACAAATGGATTATAAAATGGATTCAAACAAGAATTTGGAGATTCAAAATCCCAGAAGCTTTAAGAAATGTTTTAAATGGGTTTGGACTAAGTATTGGAAAATTTTGAAATCCCAGAAGTTTAAAATTGTTTTCCAAAGTGGTTGAAAGAAAAATGGAGTTAAATCTGAGATTTTTGAAGACAAAATTGTTTTAAATGGATTTTGGAAGTGATGGAGCACTGAAATCACTTCAGTCGTTGGAAAATAATTCTGGTGATTACTGCAGCATCATCAGTATTCATTTTTGAGTTTCTAAGTGATGAATTGCTACCATAGTAAATTGATATGGAGATTTTTGGTGAAAACAAGTGTTGTGAAATTCCAAAGGGAAATTGAACCAAGTGAATTTTGAAAATTCCAAGGGAGTGATCTGTTAAACCAAAGAGAGAGAGAGAGTGTGTATGTGTGTATTTGATTTAAAAATGATTTCAAATAGATACCGGTTGTTTGAATTCTAGAAATCCTTATTAAAATGTTTTGGCAAAACATCAAAATTAGATTTTGGACTTATAAAAAGAGGATGATTTTAATAAGAAAGGAAAGAATGGAATTTGAGTTTTAGGAAATAAATTTTAAACTTAAGTAAGTTAAAATAGATTGTGTGGATTGAATTTTACCTAAGGAAAGTTAAATAAATTTATTGGGAATTGAGACAATAATAAATTCAAATGGTGAAATTGCTATATAAATATAAGTAAGGAAGTGGAAAATTTTGAAATTGGAATTGAATTCTTACTTGATTTAAATTGAATGGATTAAAAATAAATTTGTGTGGAATGAAATTAGTTTAATTATGAATAACTCGAATATGGTTTTGAAATGTTGGTTAAAAGGAATTAAAATTTAAATAAAAAAGTGAATTGGATTTGAATCATGTGAAAATGAATTAAATATGTAATTGTGAATCATAAAGTAGTTATATAAGTAAGTTATAAAATTTGAATGGAATAAAAATGTAAAAGGAAAAATTTATGGAAGTATGAATAGATATGTTTTGAATAGCTTACAAAATTGGAAAGAGATTATATAACTACAGGCTATAAATTTTGAATGAAATAAATATATACTTAAGATATAAAGTGAAGTGAATCTTTGGTAAAAAATGTTAAATGCGAATATTTGGGTAAGCATTGACAAAATGAAATCTGATTGGAAATTTATCTTGAGAAGAAATTGTGCTTAAGTGAAATAAAATGGAATGGAAATTGATTTCTAATAAAAATGAACTTAAGTATATGGTCGAAGTAATTTTATGATAATAAAATTTCTTAAGTTAATATAAATATTTGAATGGAATTTGACTCAGGAAAAATGAAAGTGAACTAATTAGACTAATAGATTAGAGCATTGAAATTGGATCGGAAGTATTGAATGATTAAAGGGAATACGAACTTAAGTTTTAAAGTTGTATATATAAACTTAAGTAATGGTATAAAATGTTGATGGAATGAATTAAGGGGGAAAGTGAGCTTAAACTTCAAAATGGAAATCCAAATTTGGATTATAAAATGAAATGGAACTCAAGTAAATTAAATGAAGTGGTTTTTGAAAATAGAAATAAAATTTGTGAAGTGGAAAATGGAAGTAGCCAATTAGATAAATTAATTGTTAAGAAGAATATTGAAATGGGACTTGAATTTCAAATCAATTTTACTTTTAAGTAAGAAAATTGAATATATTCTGGAATGTTGTCAAATAAAATAGAAATGACTAGAATAGTGATGACTTAAGTTATTAATAAATTCGATGTAAGTAAATAAATTTAATATGGCCTTGGATATTATTTTAATGAATTTGAGTATGGAATTAAAATTTGAAGTGGATTAAGTGAATCAATAAATTTAAAATGAAATGGAATTTGGTTGCGATAGAAATAAACTTAAGTTATAGAGTTGAATTAATTGGAAAATAAATGAATTAACTTAAGTAAAACCATTGTATGAAAGCTTGGCATAAATAAATTAAAGAAATTATTATTTAATAGAATAACATGGAATGATTCCAAGATTAATAAAGTGGATTTGAATATAATGTGGGTATGAATGGAGTGCAAATAAATGAATTGAGTTTGAAATGGAGTAAAATTGAATATAAATTGATTTGGAATCAATTTAAAATAGCTATAAGCTTAAATGGTTATTTATTTAAATGAATATCACCGAATTTGCATGGAAAAATTGTTGTTCGACGCAAACGAAAGTAAATAAAATTCTATGAATTAATAGAAGTGAATAAAGTTGTTTTTAAATCAATTTGGAATGGATATGGGTTTGTTTGGTATAAATATGAACTGAATGCAACAAATTGGTTGTAAACATTCTAATTGAATATGAATCGATTGAAAGCAATTAAATTAGCATCAGAACTTTATAATTGCTTATAATTATATGTCAGGATGCATTGTTATGAAATTTATGCGTTTGACTATTTCAAGGGATGAAAATGTTATTGAATTTTCATGTTTTGATACTTACGATTTTAAATTGAGTAAGTACAGGCACCCGGAGGCTATTGGGCTAGAGTCGGGTTGCGTAATTGCATATTAAATAAGCCATTTGCTTAAAGATGTTAAAATAAGGTACGTTTTCATATTAAATACCGCAAAATATAAATATTGATATATATAATTTGTTCTCCGACCGTGTAGGTCGATGTATATATTTTTATCTCTATTGTCATATTGCAAAAGGCTTTCCATACAAGGGAGACTGCCAAATTTTTTTGGAAATTTAGGGTGTTAAAATTTTTGGAAAAATTTGTTAACGACAATTTGATTTTGAATTGTGTTGGAAATAATGGGTTTTGAATTAGAGATGAAAGTTAATTGTTTGACTGGAACCAAAAGATTATAAAAGTGAAATATCGAGTTTTCACTAAGTGGGTTTTGAAAAAAGTTAATGGGTTTGGAGCGTTTTCCTGCCTTAGCAATTTCGGGGACGAAATTCTTTTAAGGGGAAGGAATGTAACGACCCGGATATTTCGTCATTTCATTTTAAATATTTAAGTGGTTTAAATATTGGATTTGGAATTATAATTTAGTAAGATTATAAAACTAGATTTTAAGCGATTTCGTTAATTTTGGAAATCGTCGATTTAATCGACGTGTTAAAAATAGCGATCCGTGGCACAGTCTCGAAATTCGAAGAAACCAGTTCCATTAGATCCGTAATAGTATATTATTGTTGAATTTCAAATTTCGTAGCTTTTTGAATTATCGTTTGGTCGTATGGAATAGAAACGCCTGGAAATAATTTAATTTAATTTAAATAGTCGATTTAAAAAGTCATCTTCCACATACGATGGAATTGGGACTCGAGGCTTGTTCCATTTAATTTGGATTAGTTGTATAACATTAGAAACTTCAGGTGGCACGTCTTGATTGAAATTTATATATAAAATGAGATATTTTTATATATATTTATAAAATCAAATCAAATCGAGCCACCCTATACTCGTACCCTATAGCTACCCTATATTACTGAATGAAACCACCCTTCCTTCTTTATTATACGGCCTCATTTTCTTTCTTTAAAATTTTGGTACAGATCTAATCAAAATGACTTAGCCTTAAAAAAAAGAACGAAGCCCACTCGAATGAAATTTCGTTTATAAAAAATGAGATCATTCGAACGAAATCAAAGCAATGGCCGAAAAAAAGGGAGGAACTTCTCCCGATGGCTGCAACCAGTGGAGCGCGCGCGCGAGGGAGTTCAAAGCTTAAGGTATGGCGGCGAGATGGTGTGGCACGCACAGAACGCTGCTAGGGTTTGGGGGAAGAGCGCGACCACCGGCATTCGTGCGCACGATGGCAATTAGAGGAGGTGGGTGTGGGGCTGCAAAGGTCGCAATCGATGGGAGCATTCACAATGGTCGGCAGCACGTGGGAAGATTGATCGACGTTCATGTTGAATTGTGGCCAGGCTTTGATTGCGTAAAAAATGATGAAGAAAAAAAAATCGCGAATGGAGGATGGAAAAGGCCACAAGCCATTTGCGCGAACGGTAAAAGGTAAGGTGTTTTTAAAGATTTTAAATTCATTAACTTATATGGTAATTAAGATATTAATGACAATAATTTGGATATATATATATATTATGAAATTGTATATTTATAAATTGTACATCTTATTCATACAAGGTCTAAAAATCATGAAACAAGCCAAGTTTGATTCGTAGCTGTGAAATCTACGAGATAGGATGGGTTTGGAGATTTTTGAAGTCGGCTAGGATTTTGGATAACGTCAATTCATTTTAATTTAAAATTGAAACGGATTACAGATAAAAAGAAATGTGAGTAAATCTCACTTTTTTTGGATTGCTAGATTTTAATTTTAAATAGTTAAAATTAATTCTGGATGTTTGGTTGAATTAATGATATGTTGAATGATATATGATATGTATATAGTATTATATATATTGGTATTTGGAGTGATATTCCCGCACATTATAGCAAATGAGACCCTATGCACCCCGCATAATAGCGGATGACCCTTTATACCGCGATATCCACCTTGAAGTGGGATTGGTATTTTCATGTTGTATTAACATATGTGGATGTAGAAAAAATAGGTTGCAGGGATCCAACTGGATTCCTCAAATGTTGAATTTAATTTCATATATTGTGATATATGGATTGTGTAGAATAATCAATTATAGATTATTGTAGTGAATGGGATTATAGGATGCTAAAGTAGCACTGGCCTAAATTTTCATATTTTAAATAAATATTATTTTTGGAATTTGAAGGAATTTAAAAGGAGATTTGAATATGAAAATATTTATATCGAAGTTTGGATTATTTAAAAAAAAATTGATTTGGGTAAAAACAATAAATTGATTTTTGGGTTGTATTTAACTATTCAGAAAAATATTTTAATAGAGATTTTTTAAAAAAAAATTATATAAAGGATTTTTAAACAATGGATTTAAAAAAACAATATTTCTGGAAAATGTAAAAAGAAGTTGAAATCGATATTAAGGATAGATTGGCGGCAATGAATATAATTTGTGTAGAATTGAATTTATAAAAAAGGTATTTATAAATTTGATTATTTTAATAAAAAAGGTGAAACTCAAAGAGGTTATAAATTTATAAACGATGTTATAAATAAAGGAAATCGATAATAGATGAAAATTTAGGAATATAAATTTTAAAATGAATTTATTTTAAAATATGGGTGAGAAAAATAGTAGATACTATTTTTGAAAGTAAAAATAGTTAAGAAGATCGGAATGGAAGTGATGTGATTCGAGAGGATTTTATAAAATTGAATTGGTAATTGAAGTTTTAAAAAAAATTAATTCTTAGAAGTTGAGTTTGTTTTTAAAAAGGAAAGTTTTATTTTTAAAAACTATAGAATTTTAAACTAGTTAGGATTGAAATATTTCGGTAAGTAGATTTTCAAATATTAAGTATTTATTTTAGTAAATTCTGACTTTTAAAATCAGCTTTGAAAATTTATTTGTTTATCTAAAATTGAGTTATTGATGTTTAAAAAGTGTTTTTTTCGATATCTTAAAAATTACTTGAACATGTTTCAAAAATAAATTAATTTTATTTTAAATACTTATTATATATAGAGTTTTGAATTGACTGGAAATTTTATTAAAAATTCTCTCGAGATTCATAAACGGGGCTAATAAATGGATATGATTTTTGAGGAGAGGAAATTTATTGGTGATTCCAAAGTCTAATGAGATAAGTTATGAAATATTCTCTTAAGGGTTGATATTTAGAAGATTTTGGAAAATAAGACCTGTAATATTTTCCTAAGTATAAAAATGGAACTTTGGAAATATTTTTAAGTATTGAGATGGTTTGGAAATATCTGGTTATAGATTTAAGTGTTTGAAATTATTTTCAAATGTTGGAAGGAATCGATATATCTTATAAAAATATTTTGAAAACATATATTTTGGGGAAAATGTATAATGAGGCCTAGTGTCTGCTTATGGTTGTTTTATTGATAGTTAAATAACCGACTATCAATAGTTAAACTAGTTAGGATTGAAATATTTCGGTAAGCAGATTTTCAAATATTAAGTATTTATTTTAGTAAATTCTGACTTTTAAAATCAGCTTTGAAAATTTATTTGTTTATCTAAAAATGAGTTATTGATGTTTTTGATATCTTAAAAATTACTTGAACATGTTTCAAAAATAAATTAATTTTCTTTTAAATACTTATTATACATATAGAGTTTTGAATTGATTGGAAATTTTATTATAAATTCTCTCGAGATTCATAAACGGGGCTAATAAATGGATATGATTTTTGAGGAGAGGAAATTTATTAGCGATTCCAAAGTCTAATGAGATAAGTTATGAAATATTCTCTTAAGGGTTGATATTTAGAAGATTTTGGAAAATAAGACCTGTAATATTTTCCTAAGTATAAAAATGGAAATTTGGAAATATTTTTAAGTATTGCGATGGTTTGGAAATATCTGGTTACAGATTTAAGTGTTTGAAATTGTTTTCAAATGTTGGAAGGAATCGATATATCTTATAAAAATATTTTGAAAACATATATTTTGGGAAAAATGTATAATGAGGCCTGGTGTCTGATTATGGTTGTTTTATTGATAGTTAAATAACCGACTATCAATATTGGATAATTTTTATCTTTTCGAAGAGACCGGGATCAGATTAAATTATCCAAAAACCACTTCGATCCAGTTTGAATGTTATAAACGAATACCGTAAAGATGATAAAGACGGTGAATCAGTTTGTTTAGACCCATGACAACTTGTATGGACGAATGCTATTAGAACAACTTCATTGGAGGACGATGAGCATTCTAATTAGAATACTTTCTTGAAAGGTAACGCTTAGCCTCAAACCTCATCAACCGAAGTGACTAAAATAGGAGAGATGCAGAAAGGCTAAGTGGGTTGCACCCAATTAGAGTATGTTATCACTTTTCTAAATATCCTCGGAAACCTATATATTATGGATATGGTTGTGCATAAGAAGGAGCGCTCGATGTGTAAGGGTGGGAACGCCTAAGGCGATAACATATTCGGTCTATGCAGGTTATGTTAGAACCTAAATTGTTGGATTTTAATGACAACAACTATACAATTATGTCAAAGAATCTCTAAGCTAATTTGCAGGTACATGAGCATCAAAAAGAGATAATAAAATAATTCAAAATGAAGATATACGATACAAAAAAGGATGAAAGTATGCATATGGAGATACAAGAAGAGATATACACGATAGAGACAAGACGAAGGTGACAAACAAAGGTTTATTAGTCATATAGTGTCATGTCTAGAGTTTATAAATGTTAAAATCTTCTCCAAATGGTATACACACATATACATTCATATTTTAAATGAAAAATAAAGTTTTCAAAAATTTCATGGAGCGGGACTCAAACCTAGGTCACTGGTTCAGAAGGCAAGTGCTCTAACCATTTAAGCTATGGTAATTTTTAGTTACAGGTCAAATTCAGACGTCTGAATTGACCATTTCAGACGTCTGAATCTGTAATCAAAATTGAAATTTCAGATAATATTCAGACGTCTGAATTGGAAATTTCAGACGTCTGAATCTGGTCAAAAATGGCCTAATTCTTTTCCGGTTTGCACGTTAACAATTTCAGAAGTCTGAATTATTATTTTCAGACGTCTGAATTCCTACAACGGCTATATTTTTGAAAAGACATTTCATTTTCATGAAGAGTTACAACCTTTTACTAAGAGATGCATCCATACTCTTTCATGATAACTTTGCACGAATGATTACAACTCTTTATACTCTATATAAACATATTAGAATCATTTGTTTAATTAACCGAATTGATCAAAAACTTTCTATTTCTATACTACACTGATTCTAAAAAATTTTGAGCATTCAAATTTCTACATAATCATTCATTTCCTTCCATATTCTTCACATACACACACATATATATATATCAAAAGGAGAAGATTATAGGAAGATTGTACTATCAAGAGACAAATTCGTGTTATTGAGAACACACTGAGTCATATACTTTCTGTATAAGTTGAAGTCATGTTCTGCCGTTCAGGCAAGTGAAGTCCTCTTCGGCTGTTGAGGCGAAATCCTGTTCTGCTGCTCAGGTCCCTTGTTCGGCTGTTCAAGGGTTGTTGTAAACCTTTTCCTCCGGGTTAAGTGAGGATTGTTGTTAGTGAAATTCCAGAAGGAGTCTGGGACTGGATGTAGAACGGGAAGTTCGAACCAGTATAAAAATTCCTGGTGTGCTTGTTTTTTTTTGCTATAGTAACTTTGTTTTATTTCCACACTAGTATATTATAATTCCATATAGCACGATCCGCACCATCACTTTCATTTGGTATCAAAGCAGGGACGTCCTATAATCGTAACATAGTTATTGGATAATTTTTGTTAATATGGAAAATAACACCAACACAAGCATAGTCACTAACACTAGTTTTATTGAAGGTCAATCTACTCCACCACCTCCACTATTCAATGGCATGAATTATAATTACTGGTCAACTAGAATGAGAATATATATGCAATCTAGTGGTTTTGAAACTTGGAACATTACTCAAAACGAATATACTACTCCAATAGGAGATTTTTCAGCTTGGACTACTGCACAGAAAACTGATGCTACTACAAATGCAAAAGCAATGAATATGCTATTTTGTGCATTAGATAGAAATGAATTCAATAGAGTTAGTATGTGCACAAATGCTTATGAGATACGGAGAACTCTAAAAGTAACTCATGAAGGAACTAACAAAGTCAAACAAAGCAAAATTTCAATGTTGAAAAATCAGTTTCAAAATGAAATCAAATAAAAATATAAATGACATGTATTCTAGATTTCAAGATATATATCATTCATTATTGGCACTAGGAGAAAAATTCTCTGATTTTGATAGAGTATCCAAAATCCTAAACTCTTTAACGGATGAATGGGAAAGAAAGGTCCTAGCTATTGAAGAAGCAAACGATCTTTCGACTATGAAACCAGAAGAGTTAATAGGAAATCTAATGTCATATGAAGTAAATTTGCAGGCAAAGAAAGTTCAAGCTTAAGATAAGAAGAATCTAGCATTTCAAGCAAAACAAGATGACTCTGACCCAGATGAAGAGAATATGGCATTTATTGCTAAGAATTTCAAAAAGTTTTTGAAATTCAAAAAGAATAACAAGGGGAAGAGTTGCAAAAATAACTCTAGCAACAATAATAGCAATAAACCATCATCTTCTGTCATGGAATGTTATGAAAGTCATAAGAAAGGTCATATGAAGAAACATTGTCCAGGAAAACAGAAAAACAAATTCAAGAAGAAAGCATTTTCTTTATCATGGGATGATTTGGATTCTTCATCATCAGGAAGCGATGGTGACACAGAGCAAGCAAATGTATGCTTCATGGCTACTAATGATGTTGTAAGTGAACTAAGTTTTGAAGATTTAGTTGAACTTAATTCTGAACTAGTAGATTTTGTAAAACAAACTAAAAAGCATAATAAGGAGTTACAAGGAAAACCGAATAGATCTGAATTAGAAATTAGTATGCTTATAGATGAAAAAAAAATTCTCGAAGAAGAACTTGAAAAATCTCAAGAATCTAATTCTAATTTAGCTTCTCAACTTTCTATGATAACTCAGGAATTAGAAATTCAGAAGAATAAAAATGATGATTTATCAGTTGAAATTAATGATTTAAAATCTAACACTAAAGTATTAGAGTTAGAAAAATCTAGTGTTAAAACTAAGCTAGAAGATATTAATAAAAATATTTTCAATTTTAATAAAGGGAGAGAAAATTTATCCAGGATTATTGAAAATGCTCAACCTGCTTCAAATAAGAAGGGATTAGGTTATGTTAAGAATTCAAAAGCTCACAATGATAAAAGTGGTTTAGGATATAATAAAACTTATCGTAGAAATAACACTAGATATGCTTACATGTATAGTAAAAATGATAGTGCTAGTACTAAATTTCAAGTAAAGTCTAAATCCAATTTTTATAGAAATTCAAATACTGCTATGACCAATAATGTTTATAATTTCTCTAGAAGTACAAAATCATTGACCAGAAATATGAATAAAAATTATCTAAGTATCTGGGTTCCTATTAATTGGAAAAATAGAGAAAATAAATTGATGATTATTTTGATATGGTAGTTAATAATGAAAATTATAGTTATAAAGGTTCAACCACACCCAAATGGGTATGGTTTCCTAAGATCTAACCCCCCGGATCCTAACATAATAAGTAGGTACCGAAAATGATTATTATTTTTTGCAGGTACTCGAAGAAACAAAAGGAAAAAGATAGATTTTGGAATTTTTAAAGAATGTTCCATACGTTTAATAGAATTACGTGCTTACAATGAAATATGGACTTCAGCAAATATGGTAAAATCTATTTTATTTTTCCTTCATAATTAATAATGAGTTTATCTCGTTCTATACAAGATATTTTATATAATTTATTATATTCCCTCATTCTTTTTGATAATAACAAAGGGGGAGAAATTCATATGCATATTAATAGAGGGAGATATTATACTTAGGGGGAGATGTTATACTTAGGGGGAGCTTTAAACATATTAATATTTTTTTATATAGAATGAATGTTTTTTTTAAATTGTATAGTTGTCATCATCAAAAAGGGGATAATGTTAGAACCTAAATTGTTGGATTTTAATGACAACAACTATAAAATTATGTTAAAAAATCTCTAAGCTAATTTGCAGGTATTTGAGCATCAAAAAGAGATAATCAAATACATTCAAAATGAAGATATATGATACAAAAAAGGATGAAAGTATGTATATGGAGATACAAGAAGAGATATACACGATAGAGACAAGACGAAGATGATAAACAAAGGTTTATTAGTCATATAGTGTCATGTCTAGAGTTTACAAATGTCAAAATCTTCTCCAAATGGTATACACACATATACATTCATATTTTAAATGAAAAATAAAGTTTCCAAAAATTTCATGAAGCGGGACTCGAACCCAAGTCACTGGTTCAGAAGGCAAGTGCTCTAACCATTAAAGCTATAGTAACTTTTAGTTACAGGTCAAATTCAGACGTCTGAATTGACCATTTCAGACGTCTGAATCTGTAATCAAAATTGAAATTTCAGATAATATTCAGACGTCTGAATTGGAAATTCAAACGTCTGAATCTGGTCAAAAATGGCCTAATTCTTTTCCGGTTTACACGTTAACAATTTCAGAAGTCTGAATTATTATTTTCAGACGTCTGAATTCCTACAACGGCTATATTTTTGAAGAGACATTTCATTTTCATGAAGAGTTACAACCTTTTACTAAGAGATGCATCCATACTCTTTCATGATAAATTTTCACGAATGATTACAACTCTTTATACTCTATATAAACACATTAGAATCATTTGTTTAATTAACCGAATTGATCAAAAGCTTTCTATTTCTATACTACACTGATTCTAACATTTTGAGCATTCAAATTTCTACATAATCATTCATTTACTTCTATATTCTTCACATACACACATATATATCAAAAGGAGAAGATTATAGGAAGATTGTACTATCAAGAGACAAATTTGTGTTATTGAGAACACACTGTGTCATATACTTTCTATATAAGTTGAAGTCCTGTTCTGCCGTTCAGACAAGTGAAGTCCTCTTCGGCTGTTGAGGCGAAATCCTGTTCTGCTGCTCAGGTCCCTTGTTCGGCTGTTCAAGGGTTGTTGTAAACCTGTTCCTCCGGGTTAAGTGAGGATTGTTGTTAGTGAAATTCCAGAAGGAGTCTGGGACTGGACGTAGAATGGGAAGTTCGAACCAGTATAAAAATTCCTGGTGTGCTTGTCTTTTTTTGCTATAGTAACTTTGTTTAATTTCCACACTAGTATATTATAATTCCATATAGCACGATCCACACCATCACTTTCAAGTTAGGGCTAGGCCGGTCTTGTGTAGCAGGGGATCCCAGTGAGGTCCTCGGTACATTGTTCTAGAGATGTACTGTGATGGGCGATACCCCAGTGGTCCAGTCATTGTACGGAATCCATTCTCCAATAAGCGCCGTACGGTTTTGATTGTGCCCAACTGTAATGACCCAGAATTTCTATTAATTAAAATTTGTATATTTAATTCATTTTAAATATTAACAAGTAAGATTTGTAAGTCAAATAATTTATTTGTCGAATATCTGGATTTAATTTGGTAATTAAATCGATAATTAAATATTTGAAATTCCAGAAATAATTGAAAATTGGGTTTAATATGATTAAAAAGATTTGTAAAATTGTATTTAATCATATTGGAGTTATGGTGATGTTATAGAACTTTTAAAATCGAATTAAAAGTTAATTTGTGAAAATTGAATATTTTAATATTTATTTGACGAGTTAAAATAGCCATTTTTCAAACAGTCTCGGATTTCAACGAAACCAGTTTCATCGGATCCGTAATATTGTATTATTGCAAGGTTTCAAATTTCAAGTCAATTGGATTTATCGTTTGTCCGGGGCAAGCCAAAACGCATAGAAAATTCGTTTAATCGGTTTAATTTAAATTTGATCGTTTATTTCCGTAACTCGCATAGATAATCGAATTAGCCTCCGAAACCTATTCCATTGTGTCCGGAACGTGGGGTAAACCCTAGCAACGCCGGTCACTGCGCTTCGTTTGGAGTTCGAAAAATCCGGGATGAATAGTGTTTGAGAAACTTTTCTATAAAGGACCCCTCTCTATCTTCATTTGCAAAGAAAAATTAGAAACCCTAGGGTTTGCTTCAGTATCCGCCGGTGATAACTTCAATGGCCGAAAATCTCCTGTCTTCCTCCTCAATTTTCTTCAAATCTGCTAATCGAATCGAAAAACTTCCAACTAGAAGATTGTAGAGGCCAGTGAGTTCTAGATATCCAACGGGTATGATCGTATTTGGAGCTACCAATCGCTGGCAATTTGCATTCAAAGACCTCGTGTTTCCATGCATTTTCGTGCAGGGAGACACGATCGAGCTCCTCCCTGTTCCAGCCGAGAGTCGAGCATGAAACGAGCTTCGAAACCGTGTATCCTGATCGTGATGGAAGTCAATGGGTTTGTCATATGTATTAGGGTTTGTAGCTTTGAATGGGTTGCGTGGTTTACTGGAGATGGAAACGAACGTGGGAGGGAGAAGGGGGCCGAACGGCCTGGATTCCATCTAGCTAATCGTGCGGCTAGTAGTTGATTAGGGTATAAAAATTAAAATAAATTTGTAAATTAATTATATTTAAGATTCTATAATCTTTAAACTATCGTAACTTTGTCATACGAGGTCGGAATTTGACGAAACGAATTGCGTTGCAATCGTTTTGTCGAACACTACGTAATGGATCTGGATTGGAGTCATTTCGAGCTAGTGAAAATTTTGGGTAAAATTAAACGTGTTCGAAATAAAACGCTGGAACAGAATTAAAACCAAGGTGAGAACTTCTCACTCAATCGAGCTGTTTCGATTTATATGTTAAATAGTTAGATTTAAAATAGCTTGAATGTATGTTGAATGTTGATTGTTATCTATTGATTGTTAAAATAGACATTATACGTCGTTAGTAAGCGGATGTTATTTATTAAAAACATATACCGCGAATATTTCACCGTGTAGTGAATTTGGTATTATTTATGTACTTGGAGTTGATTTCCCGCATTATATAGCGGATGAGACCCTATTGCGTCTCATAATAGCGGATAGTATTTTATAAATCTCATATACCGCGATATTCCGTCTCGAAGCGGAATTGGTATTGTGCTAATGTCTGTGCATGCAGGGAAACAGGTTGGAGGGATCCAACTGGATTCCTCACAAATATTTATTTGGTTTCAGATATTGTGATATTTGATTGATTATCATATCGATATATGATGTTTGGAAGTTGTGATTGACAATTTGGTGTGTTGCATCATCGGACCCATTTTTGAAATTTAAAAATAACGATTTTGATTTTTTAAGGGATTTTTAAAGTGATTTTTGAAATTATACGTTTTATTAAATTTTCGAATTGATTCATTTTAAAAAATTAAAACGTTATAAATTTTTATGTTATAAAAATTAGGATTTTTGTGAAATATAACCAAAGCATGATTTTTGAAATAAATAGTTGATAAATTTGTAAAATGGTTTAAATTGGGATTTTTGAATTATTATAAACGGTTGATATAAAAAGATTTATAAAATTGATATTTTATAAGTTAAAGATATTGGAATTATAAAACGAGCTTTTATAAGTGTTAAAATAAAGCTGTACCTAGTTTTATAAGTAAATAAGAATTTTAGATTTATAAATTAATGATGATATAAAAGAATGGATTTGTGAATAAATGGACTATAAGTAATTTACTTATAAGTTGGATTTCGACATATAAACGAAATATAAATAGAATTGGTTATTAAAGGAGATTTATAAATCGAAGTAGTTATGAAATAGAAATGGAATTTATAAACGTTGTTTTATAAATCCGTAATCAAATAAATTTGATAAGTAAACATAGAAATTATTAAAGGAATTATATCCACGATTTTGGACTGTGGAAAAATCCTTTAATTAAATATGTGGAAGCGTTGAATTTGGTAAACGATGTATATCCACGATTTTGGACAGTGGATAATCTTTTGATAAAAATGTAGAAACGCTGAAGTGGGTAAATAAGGTATATCCACGATTTTGGACAGTGAATATATTATTGAATAAAACGGGTATGATTTGGAGAAGTGAAATTTTAAAATGAAGTTAATTGTTTTAAAAGATGTTTTAAAAATGTATTAACTATCGAAACCATAGATTTCAACATTCATTGTTGAAATAGACGTTTTCGAGAAATAGAAGGAAATGGTAGACTATAACACTGTTGTTATAGTAGATGATTTCCGAAAGGAAATGTTTTATATAGTATTGGGATTTATATATTTATCTTAATTCCAAATCCCAATACTAGTGATTTTGGGTTGTCGTAACGATGTTTTACGCAACATTCGTTTTGACCCGAATAAACGTGTTTAAGAGAATGTTTCCTTAAAGAATGAAATCTATACTTAACTGTGATTTAAGTATATCGAATATTTTCCAAATGTTGAAAATAAATGGATTTGTGAAACACTTATTATTAAATAAGTATGGAAATATTTTTCCAATATGAAATGAACGTTTTAGAATTTATCTTTGTAAGGATAAATTGGAAGTGAATACTTGAAATCGATTGAAAATCGTATATCAGTAGATATTTTGAAATGTAAATTCACTATGGAATTTATAAAAGGAAAGGGGAATTTGTTAAAAATAAATGTTGACTTATTTTTGAAGTATTGAAAAATATATCTAGTAAAGATATTTTGGAAAATAAATAATTTGGGAAATTATTTGAAGTCCAGTGATGTTGTGCATACCTATTGATAGTTAAATAACCGACTATCAATATTTACCTTTAAATGGGTATTTGTTGTGAATTGCTTGAATTTGAATGCCATACTTATTTTGAAAAATAAGCGCTCACTATTCGGGTTAGCCGGGAAAGGACTTTAGGGTCGTATAACCCATTCTGAATATGTGATACGTCGTTATGGATTGCATTTGATGACTGGTGTTGAAGACCGGATATTTGTGAAAACGTAAGGATTACCGTCAAATGTTTCTACATCGGCTGATCTCCGATATAGAAATTTATTACCCTTTGTGATGGGAAGTCCGGTCGTGATTAGTGAATATCCGGATTGCAAGGGCTTCTTTGGAAATGCCTTCGGTTCCGTTCGATCCCGGAACGGACTTGTATGGATGTGTGTCTGACATTACAATTTGAGATGTAAAGCTGGTTTCTATCAAATATATTTCCGTTGGAGGCGGAGAATTTATTCTCTTAGCTTAACACCCTTAGAGGTTATGTAGTTGATGGTTACTAGTGATACATTCCCAAATTGGTAATGTGGCATACAAAGTGCTGTTGAGCATTTGTGAATTAAAGCACAGCTTTTGTATAAAACGTAGCTTTGTGGACGAGACTTCGTCGGACCTCACACCCAGGAAATGGTCAAAACAGGAAAAATGCAGCAAGGTTCTAGGGAGTAGCGCCCCTTAGTGTATGTTCATTCCTTCTGGATAGAGGTGGTATCATGGTATAGAGCCCAGATACTTAACCTATGTGGTTTCTGCAAATTTATTACTTTGTGGTTGTTGGAATCGAGGATCCTTAGATATAGATCGGTTACGATCGGGGAATGACATACGCGTGTCAGTAGTTACCTATTTTTGCAGAGGTAACCCGGCCTTGTGTTGGCAGAGATCCGGTTAGGTTCTCGGGGCGTCTTTTCAGAGGCGTTTCCATATGGCAATGGGAAGTTCCTTGGCCTGACCATTTGTTGGAAATCCAAAGAAACAATACGTACCTTGTACGGTTTTAGTTGTAGAACCTGCCATTTAATATGGTAGCTATAGTAGGCATAATATAATGGTACCTATGCTGGCTAAGATTTATATTCTACTTTCGAAATTATTTTCTACACTATGAACTAATAATAATATCAAAAATGATTTGATTTTTTGCGTAGTAAGCATCTTTGACTATCATAAGGAGAAATCTCCTCCAAGTCTGCGTTTGCATTGTGTGTGTGGCGGGAGACCTTATGGTAGTTTCATTTTCAAAAGCATTGCGAATTGATCTTAAAAAAAATTATCCTGTTGTTGTTTTAAAGATAAATAACTGTTTTGAGTTCTCACACCAGTCCCATGACTGACCTGGAGTTTATTGTTTTCCTTCCTAAACTCTGGGTGCCCACCAGTTTCCACACGGTCAGTCTAGAGTCAGGTTATCAGGTCATTCTGGATTCGGGAGTTACTGTAGAGAATTAGAGGCAAGATAGAGAGCATGGCGTAGTATATTACTAGTATATGTTGTATTTCTTTTCTGCTGTTTGTTTGTTGTAAACTCTGATAATGAATGTAATGTGATGTAATGTATAAAATGTATAGTTCTTTTGATTTAATGATTATTCATTTATCTATTATATGTTATTCCGCTGCGATTGTAAGATTCTGATATTGTTCTGTTGTTCTTTCTGTTCTGTTCTCTCTATCTCTCTCTTCTTCTACCTTTTTCTTCTTCTTTAACCATAAGGGTTCGTATTTCCGTTCATCTTGAGTTAATCACTGGAGATTAGTGTCTATTCTAGAAGTACGGATTTGCGGTTCCTCACATCAACTGAGCTAAAACGTGAGATGCAAGCACTTCGGTTATTTTCTATTTACTTTCTATAGACACTATTATAATATCAGACGATCTTGATAAAAATGTTTTGGTTATCCTAAGGTAAAAACCCATCATGTTTATGTGCGGCGTGGCCTTACGAAATACCTTTGCTTTTCAAAGTATTTCGATAAAGTTAATAATTCAAATTGAGTGTGTTTTCTCATGCGGTTTTCCAGACTGACTCGAGTATTATTTTATTATAATGGCTGAGTCAAACCGAGTATTACAGTTTCAGGCTAGAATGCTGTGGAGCTCAGAAGGCGAGTTGGGATTTCGAATGTATTTCCTACCTGGTTTATATTTCCGCTCCGTGAGGTGATTATAATTGTCCAGATTGATGTATTGATTTTTGTACTCTGATGATTGTAAGTGTAAACAGATACAAATTCTTTTGTATAAAAATCTGTTATTATATATTACATTTTGTTCCGTTGCGATTGTGAGATTCTGTGTTGTTGTTTCTAATTTCTTCTATCCTTTTCTTCTTCTTTACCCTAGTTATTCACTCTTTCGTACACTTTGGTTTGGACTAGAGTGAATTATTGTCAACTCAAAGTGGTACAGAAATGTAGGTCGCTACAGATTTCAGTTCGAATTAACTTAAATTTCGACTTCAATTCAAATTAAATTTGATTTCGATTTCAGTTGATTCGATTCAATGGTTTAGGTCTTAATTCAATCCTTATTTTTAAACCGTTTTGATTTATATCAATTTCGAGCATGATTTCAAAATGTCGATTTAAATCACTTAAATAGATTTAAGGTTCAAATCTTTAAAATTATTCAATTTCAAGCTCAAATTTGAAATATCCACTTAAATTAGCTTTACTTAAATAACTTCGAAGCTCAAGTAAAAGTGCAAATCTTTTTAAATAATTCAATTTCGATACAAGTCATATTTCAATTATGACTTCAAATTCTAATTAAATTCTTTAAAATAATTTCTTTTAACTAAATTTAATTTCAACATTTCAAACTCGAATTCGTAATTAATTCAATTTTTATAAATTCGATATTTATTTCTTTAAATAAAAGTCATTTAAATAATTTCCAAACCAAGAATTTTAAAATCATTTAATTTAATCAATTCGGTGTCTGTGTATTATTTTCTATCCTATGGTCAAGCGATCAGTTATTTCAATTTTAATTCCATGGATGGAAATATATCATTTCAATCCAAAATAAATGTCATAGGTATATATCAACCTATTTCTTAATTTATTCAAATTAACTCCAAATAACCATTTTATATGTTGTCAATAATAATAGGGTGATAATAGGATATGATATATAAATAAAAATCCAAACATCTAATATATCAACTAATAGCATCCAATTGCAACCACTATCCAAAACAGTCAATGTATCACAATAATTAAATAATTATCAATATCGGGTGTTTAACCAGCAATTCAATTTCAAATTGAACTGTCAATTAAAATTTCTATCGGTTCAGTTCATATGTAAATTTTAAATGTCAGTTAAACTACCAAACAACAATAAATAAAGTAAATAACTTCACGATTATTAATTTAACTAACATAAAAATATTTTAGTGCTTCGTGAGCGTTTAAAACACCCACCTTTATTTGAAACTGAAAATATTTCAGCTTCAAATAATTTCCACTTCCACTCCATGTTGTAGACGACGCCGAAACGGTTCCAATGCAGCTCGTTTCATTCAAAACGGATCTTGCATTAAAACATTATTAGTAATTAGTATTGGTGTAATTAAAATATAATCAACTTAATTAAATGATTATTAACATTAAACCTTCTCAGGGTACAGTCGTAGCGCTTCTTCTTTCTTACGATTCGCTACTAGCTTCCCAATCGCAATAATTTTTTTTAATTTTTTATTAGTCAAAGATCGATCGGCTATCGCCTGCCCCAGCTCGCCGCCAACCACCAGCTAGTCGCGCACCAACCTACAGCAAGTAGATATGCGCACGAAAAAAGTAGCGAATCTAAACCCTAACTGCACCTCCGCCCTATGCCAGCAGTTCGATGCGGGCATCTTGCGATCTTTTATAGATCAAACGCACGATCATCGTGACATCATATGAGAGAGAAGCGAGCTTCCTAATGATGGATTTCGTTAAAGAAAATGGTTGTCCTCACGAAAGATTTTCATTGACGGGAAAGGAAATGAATAAAACCACCACTCTCGCTCGCGCGTCCCCACGTGCGCATGAGCCCCGTGACCACTCGTTTGCTTTTTTCCTTTTATTTCTTATTTCGTTCTGTAAATCGACATGAGAGGGAGGATGTATGAGGGGCGACAAAATACACGCGGGCATACGAATTATTGGAAAAGGGTGAGTGTGTATATATATTATAATTAGAAAATATCTAACATTTAAATGTCCGAAATTGTCAAACTCCGAACGAAGCGTGTCGTCCGGCGTTCTATATGTTATACCCCCATTCCAAACATAATGGAACTAGTTTCTAAAGCCAATTTCATCATATTCATAAGATAGCATTTCAAAACCAAATTGTTCTTATTAAACTCCTTTAATTAATTTCTACGTATTTCAAGCTCGTACTACCAAACGATAAGTCCGATAGCTATGAAACTTGAAATCCAACAGTAATTCACTATTACGGATTCGATGAAATTGGTTTCGTCGAAATTTGAGACAGTGACCAAAATGGCTATTTTCACACATTAATCAAAATATAAAATTTCTAATTTCTATTTATTCGCTTTTAAATCGATTTTAAAAGTTAACAATTTTCATTCTTGTTCAAATAAAATTTAAATCAACTTCCGACATTATTTTCATTCATATTAAATTCAAGATTCGATTATTTAAACAATTTCCAATATTAAATTTTTTTTAAAATAAATTATCCAATAAATTACTATAATTTAAATATAAGTTATTTAACTTATAAAATTTAACTCATAAGACACTTTCAAATAACAACAACTACACTGTTTATTTAAAGTATTACAATAATCCTATTTCGATGAATTCCAATATTAGAATTCCAACAAATCCTAATATTAGATTTCAAATGAATTTTATTATCAATTATTTTATTTACATCTAAATAATTCAACATTTATTATTCAATTCCAATTATTAATTATAAACACATTAAATACATAGAATTTTATTTCAATACTTATTATTGCCAAAATCTTCGAAATTAGTTATTTCAAAATTTTATTCAAGCTTTTATTCAATAAACTACATCAAAAAATCATTAAATTTTTATTTCTAACCATTTTTATTCAATAATCATATTAAGTTTAATATTTTAAAATTATGGGTCGTTACATTCTCCCATACTCAAAACTTTTCGTCCTCGAAAAGGAGTTAAGTGAGAAATCTAACATTTGATATGTGTACTCAAAATAATTGACATATAAAACATTAAAATCTACTTGCAAAACCTTTAGCACGCTTCCACTAACCATTCCTATCGTCTTACGATAATTTAGTTATAAAAACAAGTTATAAAATTTTAAAACCTCATAAAATTTCTATCACCTGGATTTACGGAAAATTTCAGTAGCGTCTCCTTTATGAGGCTCGATCATAAAAAATTTACAACACAATATATAACATAAATATATACCAGATATACATCTCATCTCAATGATGAGGCATCCTATAGGGAAAATTATAAAAATGTGGTATGTAATCCGAGATATGTACCATATTATTATTAAAATAAGCGAGTTCGCTCACATTAAGCAAGCAAAAGCAAATCAAACTGCACATACATCCAAACGACCTTCGTTTGTACCTATTTCAACTCAAATTGAAATATTAGTTGCATATGAAAGGATATATAATGCATGTATAAGTTTAACAAACTATGTGACTTGAAATGTGAATCCAAACCATAAGCATTAGCACAAATACATAACATAATGATCACGTGCAGCCAAAGGAACCGTCCAACAAATAATATTCATCCAATTAATTCATAATGATATGAATTTACATTATCCAATGTCAATATTTAATTTACACACTTCATTTCTTATTAACATCCAATTTTTATTAACATTTAACTGGTTTACTTCCAATTTATTCAATTCAATTTGTTAAATTTCAATTGTTTCATTATATGTTTACCATCTCATATCAATTCATTTATTCACTTCATTAGTTTATTTTATTAATTCATTTCATTAACTTTACTTAAGTAAAATTTTCTATAAAATGATTCACTTCATCAGTTTATTATTAATTTTATTTAAGCAAGTTCTATTTTATACTCAAATTCATATTAATAAAATTTTCTTTTTATCACAATCAATTTCATTCAACTTTTCTTAAGTTAACTATCATCTTTACAATTCATTTTATTAACTTAAACTTAAGTATTTCTTACCACTTATACTTAAGTGTATCAACATCTCTTTATTTAAGATTCATTTATTTCATATTCAATTTGTTAACATTCAATTTATTAAAACTCATTCCATTTGTATTCAATTTATTTACATCCAATTTAAATCATATTCAATTACTCATATAATTTTTTTACACCCATTTATTCTCATTCAATTTCTTCACAACTAAATTGCATTTTATTTTATAACTCAAGTTCGTATTCATTCTATTAATTCATTTTATATCGTACGTGGAATTAATTCACTTTTCTATTCCGTCTAGTTCAATTCAAATCCAATTCAATTCATTTAATTTTTATTAAATTAAACTTTATTTCATTTAATCCATTACTCAGTTTATTCAGCTTTATTTAAGTTAAAAAGAATATTTTCCTTATCATTCGCATTTAAAAAAAATTAAAATTTATTTTTAGCTTAATATTTCTCAAATCTTTAAGTTATACAACTTATCCACTTAAAATTTCATTTCGTTATTTTATCTAATTTATTTCAAATACTATTCACATTCAATTAAGCTTTCTTGAGTTAAATTTCATTTTATTTACTTTATTTCACTAACTCAATTTTTATAGCATTTCTTTGGTTAATAATTTTTTTTGATATCTCAAATTTAAATTTTCTTTTGTTTGCTTAACTAAAAAGTTCAACCGTTTTTAATAATTCGATTTTACTTTCCTGTTCAAATTCATAAGTTATAAACTTATTTCTTATCTATACTATTTTCAATTTATAATTTCAAAACTATTTTCATATATTTATCAAATCATACAAGGAATATTTTTTCACAATCAAAACTTGTTTTAATCAGAGATAAATTTCTTTCGGTAGCAATTTTCACTCAAAAATCGAAAATGAATACTGGCGATGCTACAGGCAACCTCAGAATTATTTCCCAACAATTAAAGGGAGTTCAGTGCTTTTATTTCTTTCAAAAATCTATTCAAAATATATTTTTAGTCAAAGCACTTTCAAATAATATTATTACTTATTTTAAAGGCTTTGAAAACGATTTTGAAAGAAATGGGATTTAAATTCTCGAATTCTCAACTTTGAAATCCTTTCTATTTATAAGCCATATTATAAATATATTTATACAATTCCATTACCTTAATATGAAAATATTTCATTTATTTACATTTTTCTTATTTCAAATAATTCTTATTGAAATTAGATTTCAATTCAATTTAATAATCGAACGCTTCATGAAATAGAATTTAGTTTAATTCAACCAATAATTAATGATAACTAAATATTATCATCTCCTAATAACTAACATCCATTGAAAATTATCATTACGTATATATAAAATATAATTTAGGTAAAATTATTTCATTTACCTAATTTTTAAAACAATATTATGTCGACTTGTCTCATTTAAGTGTTTAGAAACCCCTATCGGTAACATGATGTCCTATGCACCAACCAATTTCATAAACAACTCAATGGATAAGCTAACACAATATAAAATATTTTATAACACTAATAAATACGCGCTCTCATATTTATGCTCTCAACAAAATCATTCTAGGGTATTACTACCCTATCTCTAATGAGTTAAACCCCACAAAGCTAAGATTATCGCTTAACTCTGATACCAACTGTGAAGACCCGCATTCGAAAGGTTTAAATAGACAATAATCCACATATGTCCAACTTAAACAATCTGAAACACAAATAATCAATGGGGTTAATTAAGAAAAATATGAGAAGAAGAAAACAAACACAAAACCTCACAGCGGAATGACAAAATATAATAATCAAATTAAATGTTCATGAAGCTGTTTGTACTATACATTTGATTATTATTTTATAATATTTATTAGAGTTATATATATACAACTGAACAAATAAAGCAACGCAGTAGAACAACATGATGTAGAGAATAATACTAGTAATAATAATATACCAAATCTTCGTCTTCGTCCTTCAGAAAGTAAATCTTTAATGCACTAGAAACTCAGGGCTGACCCAAGTGTAATGAAAAGACAAGACACTCGAGTCAGGACTAAAATATCCTTATGCGAGTCAAATATATATCACATATAATAGGATTGTAATAGCGTTAGAGATATTTACGGGATTTCACATCTTCTATCCAGTATATAACATGCGTGCAATAACTCAAGAAATGATACGGGATTTTCCATCTCTTAAGGATCCGTCAAAATATTTATATATAGTAGAATACGCTATATAATTCTAATCGGTAAAATAAATATTTTTCGTAGCGTTAAGGCTTCACATTAACCCCTCTTAACGCGTTTTTAAGTATTGTTATACAGTTTTCATATAACGCCATAGTAGCACATTGGCGATAGGAATGCGCCGTGATATAACAACACTAAACCAAAATCGTAGTGGTCTCGTGTAGGAATAAGAGTATGACAAGGCACGTGAGGCAATGCCCAAGGTAGAATCTACCAGTTCAGGTCGTAGGGGTGGTGGTAACGCATCGTAGCCACGATCACGATCGCCCACTGTGTCCATTCATCTCATATCGAGTCAAACGGAGGTCATCCCGAATAAAGGTGCACCAGTCTAAACAAATAACAAGAGTAATAGTATGGACAAAGTCCAAAAAGAAATCAAAGAATAGATGTCCGCTAGAGGTAATTAGCCTCATTGGCCCTATCAAGCTGTCCTGTTTTAGTCATTTCAAATTGGCATAAGTACCGAGGTCTATCCATCATTGATCTCTTTTTCCAAATCCAGCAATGTATGCCAAATCGAACCACTTCGTTCTAGAGTCTCCTCCGCGTACACAGTTGTTAAAGTGGTTACAACATTGACAGAGAGTATGCCAATAAGACACTCCAGTCTCTTTAACAACCGAATGTTGTTTTACACATCGGTCGGTACTTTTACATTTCGAAAACAGTTCATACTTTATATCAAAATATCATATTTACTTCAAAATCAATTTCATTTCAAAATATCATATTTACTCAAGATATGACAAATTCAATGGAAAATCATTTTCGCCTCAGTATCTCGATTTCACTTCTAAATCATTTTAAATTTCAATTAAGGTTATAACTTCATTTTAATCCAATTCGCATTTAAATCCACGATTTAAATATAAACAGTTCCCACTTGACTAGTTTGAATTTTAGAAAATAGTTTGAATTTTTTTATATAGCTTGAAAAGTTAAAACATTTTAAATAGTTAAAATAGTTTGATATAAAATGGTTTGAGAATTAAAATGGTTTATACAGTAAAATAGCTTGGAAAAAAATCAAAATAATTCAAATAATTAAAAAGTAGATTCTAAACAGTTTATATTAAAATAATTTATTTGAAAATAGTTCAAAGTCAAACTGATTCGGTTCCAAATCTTCCAATTCATATCATCTTCAGTCTCAAATCAATTCAAATCGATTCGATTCCGATTTTAATTCGAATTAACTTAAATTTTGGATTCAATTCAAATTAAATTCGATTTTGATTTCAATTGATTCGATTCAATGGTTTAAGTTTTAGTTCAATCCACATTTTTAAACCATTTTGATTTATATCAATTTCGATCTCGATTTCAAAATGCCGATTTAAATCACTTAAATCAATTTAAGCTTCAATATTTAATTTATGGTTCAAATCTTTAAAAATGATTGAATTTCAAGCTAAAAATTGAAATATCCACTTAAATTAAATTTACTTAAGTAACTTTGAAGTTCAAGTAAAAGTGCAAATCTTTTTAAATATTTTGAATTCGATAATTCAAGTCATATTCAATCATGACTTCAAATTCCAATTAAATTCTTTAAAATAATTTCTTTTAACTAAATTTAATTTCAACATTTCAAACTCGAATTCGTAATTAATTCAATCTTTATAAATGCGATTTTTATTTCTTTAAATCAAAATCATTTAAATAATTTCAAAACCAAGAATTTTAAAATCATTTAATTTAATCAATTCGGTGTTCGTGTATAATTTCCTATCATATGGTCAACTGATCAGTTATTTCAATTTTAATTCAAGGGATGGATATATCATTTCAATCCAAAATAAATGTCATAGGTACATATCGTTTCATCATATTTCTTAATTATTCGAATTAACTCCAAATAACCGTTTTATATACTGTCAATAATAACAGGGTGATAACATGATATATATAAACAAATAAACATCCAAACATCCTATATATCAACTAATAACATCCAATAGCAACCAATATCCAAAAAACTCACTGTATCACAATAGTTAAATAATTATCAATATCAGATGTTTAACCGGCAATTAAATTTCAAATTGAATTGTCAATTTAAATTTCTATTAGTTCAATTCATATGTAGATTTTAAATTTCAGTTGAACTACTAAACAATAGTCAATAAAATAACTTCACGATAATCAATTTAACTAACATAAAAATATTTTTATTACTTCACGAGCATTTAAAACAGCCACCTTTATTTGAAACTGAAAATATTTCAGCTTCAAATAAATTCCACTTCCGCTCCATGTCGCAAATGACACCAATGCGAGGCAGCTTGTTTCGTTCGAAACGGATCTCGCATGAAAAAGTTATTAATAAATTAGCATTAATGTAATTGAAATATAATCAACTTAATTAAATGATTATTAACATTAAACCTTCTCACGCGTACAGGCCGCTCTAGGGCTTCTTCTTTCTCACGGTTTGTTGCTAGCTTCCCAGTCGTGATATTATTTTATTTTTTATCGATCAACGATCGATCGGTTATCGCCTGCCCCAGATCGCAGCCAACCACCGCCTAGTCGCGTGCCAGCCTAAAGCGAGTAGCCAAGCGCAAAAACAAAGTAGCGAAATCCAAACCCTAACTACGCCTTTGCCCTATGCCAGCAGTTCGCCGCCGGCATCTTAAACCACCACTCTTGTAACGACCCTGAATTTTAGACCCAATTTAAAATTTTAAATCCATTATTTTAATATAAAAATTTGAAAGTTATATACGATCTCAATTAACGTCCAATTTCCGTATATATGATGCGTCTTGTTAGTTATGGATATAGGAAAAGTTTCGTCGCAAAAATTTGCAGTAAATTTCGTTCGCATTTATTGTATATCAGTTCATTTTAAACTGTGAAAAATTTATCTTTCAAATTCAAATACTTTTACACAGTAATGTTGTAAAAATTTATCTGATCAAGATGATGCAATTCATTTCGTCTAATTCCGTCGTGGCCTGCTTCATTTAAATTGTTTTGACAAACGAACAATTTAATTGGCATAAAATTCGAGTTTTTATAAAACTATCGTATCGCAACTATCTGTTTACCGTTGGAAGCGTCTCGTCGCGCTGATCAAAATGGTATATTCATTTGTACGAATCGAAGTCCGACGTTAATCGTCGCCTAAATTTAACCGTTTCGGGGTACCGGTTAAACCATATTCAGCCCAAAACAAAACACCCGTATCCATTCAAAAAATTTAAAAATAAAATTTGGTCGAGATGCATTAAATGAGGTAGTTGCAAGTTAAGGGTTAGCTTGGAAATGGGTGTGACGTTTCGGTATTCAAAAATGAAATTTATTGATACGAATGATAAAAATTAAAAAGGGAAAGTCAGTCTTCATTGTCATTCGTTGAAAATTTCTACAGGTACAAACTACATGCTTCTTCATCTTTATTTCCTCTCTCCCCTCTTCTTCTGCTTCTTCTTTATTCTTCTTCATACTTTACCATCAAACATCAAAAAAAAGAAACCAGCTCAAACGCACGTGCATCACCAACCATCTCACCAAACTGACCTCCCTCAGTCCGCCCCTCCTTCACTTCGCCACTCCATCGCATTTCACCTCAGCCACCACGCACAACACCCAAGTCGCCTGAACCGAGCCAATCACCATCCCCTCAACCACATGCGCGCCGACCGAGCCCACCCTCCACTGCCAGTCTCCGCCATCCTTGTGCACTCCACATCACCCACTCCAATGACGCCATTCATCACCTCCCGAGCACACTGCTTAGCCGCTTTCCCCTTGAACACAACCCAGTCGCACCCTTCACCACGCCCGCACGCGTAACCCCCTCCGCAGACCGATGCACCGCACCGCAACCCTCCATTCGTTGAACCGAGCTCATCCATTGATTCTCCTCAGGCCGTACACTTCCTTCCCAGCCGCGCCACTACCCCCTCCTGGCCTGTGCGTGTGCGTTCATGTGTTGGAGCGTGTACGTGCTGTGTGTGTGTACAAAAATGTGTACATGCATATGTTAGTCTGAGTGTTATTGATTCATTTCAAAATAAAATGATGAGTACTGTTTTATATAAAGAAACAGTTTGTTTTGTATGTAAAAGTGTGTGCTTGTAGAGGAGAAATGCTGCTTGAATCCAATTGTTTATGAAGAGACGAGTCACTGTTTTACAAAAGAATTTATAAATGTCTGGGAAGTGCCTGCGTATAGAATAAGTCAGTGTCTGGAAAAAAAATGAAGTATCGGTTGTGGAAAAAAAGAAACAGATTTTGTTTATAATATAAAAGTGAAGTGAACAGTGTTGTGTATAGAAAGTGAAACAATTACTGTTGTCGAAAAGTATATACGCAGCGTGTATATTTTGTTATAAAAAATGGTAACCACTTCTTCTTTGTTTGATACAGCAGCAGCCGGTTGAGTTCCTTTTGCAGCGGCATCAAACTTCTCAGCTTTCGTTCTTTTCTTCGTCATTGGTAAGCGCATATATATAATTTTATAAAATATATATGAGCGTTCATTTTGAATTAATATCATCTTTCTTTTGTCAATGAATGCAGTTCCATTATTCGTGTTAAACCAATTCCATTCGTGCTTCTTCGTGCTTCGCTGTCAATTTCTCTAACCACGAAAGGTGAATTATTTTCACGACTTATATTCTTATACGATGATAATCCAGTTTGGTTGATAATTGATTGTTTGATGTTTACATTGGACGTTAAATTGTTAATATTTGAAGTGATAAATAATATGCAATTGAATTTGATGTAGGATAGTAAACAATTTGAAATTGACATATGCGTTGAATTTGATTAGATAAAATTGTATAATATGACCCCTTTAAATGTTAAAATAAATTAACACGCAGAAATAGGATTAATTACACCTTGAACCATTTAAATATATGTTGTTTAAATTGATGTAATATGAAATTGAATAATATATACCAAGTGAAGAACCAGATAAAATATTAGTGCAATAATCTTTAATCTACGTGAAATGATAGTGTAGATTCTAGAAATAATTATATTAATTTTCATAAACAAAAAATGTAAATTAATATAATTATTTCAGGATTATTTAAATAAACTATTGGATTGTTATTGATGTTTGCTATTGCTTGTTTATTTACTTTGACACCATCTCAGTTATCACACTGCAAGTTCCCTTTGCTATGCTTTGATTTTTGAATTGAAATAAATCGGGTTGAAATGATAAATACCTAAATAAAACTTTGACTTAGGATAGAGAATTAAATAAAACCCGATTGGTCAATAATTTGATTTAAAATTAAATAAAGAGTTTATTTGAATAAATAATAAAGTTTTGAAATGAAGTTAGAATTTGAATTTTAATGAAAGAAAAATGTTAATATTTAATAATCTGAGACAAAATATTAACATAGTAGTTGATGAAAGAACGTTATTTTACATTTGATTATTTAATAATTAAGTTTGAAATTATTTAATAATTAAGTTTGGAATTATCTAATAATTAAGTTTGGAATTATTTAATAATTAGGTTTTGAAATTATTTAATAATTAAATTTTGAAATTATTTGATAATTGAGTTTTGAAATTACTTAATAATTAAATAAGATTGAATTATTTAATAATTAAATAAAATTGAATTCTTTAATAAGTGAAATTGAACTTCTTGAATAAGTGAAATTAAGTTTCTTTATTAATTGAGTTTTGAAATTTGTAACTAAGTAAATAAATAAGTGAAATTGAATTTCTTTAACAAGAAATAAAATGTGATTTATTGAAATTAATGTAAGACTTGTAATTTAAAGAACTTGTTTTGACGAATTTAATTTAATTCAATTTGTAAGTTTTGATATAATGGAGTTGAACTTAAGTAATTGATTGAATGAATTGGAAATTAAATAGAAATTGTTTTGAATGATAAATTAACTTGAGGAATACTGAATGAAATCGATCAATGAATTTAGATGTTAAATTAAATATATTTAAATGATTACGGAATGAAACTTATATACGAATTTAAATGAATATTTGAATGGTCTTAAATCAAATTTTGAAGTTGAATTATAGAGTTTTGAAATGGTACTTTTGGAAGTTTTGAAATGTAAATCATGGAAATTGATTTAGAAAAACAAATGAAATGTTGGTTTATAAATTCTAATTGAAATGGAATTTGATTTGGTTTTGAAATATATTAAATGACCAATCGGTGTAATAATTACGAAAGTTATTAAAGAGACTGGAATCGGTTAGGGACATACTCACTGTCTAAACCGAATACCACTTTAATAGCTATACGCGGAGTGTGATCCAGAATGAAATGGTTGGAATGACATACGTCATGATTGAAGAAAGAGAACGATAATGGATAGCCTTGACACTTGTGTCAAATTGAAAATGACTAAAACATGAGCCGTGCTGGGCCAATTGGGGTTAGCTACCTTGAGCGAACACACTTCTTCGTAAACTACTCATTACTTGTTATTGATTGGTGCACACCCTTGAATTTGGAGTGTTGTTTTGCGACGTTGCGATCGTTGCGGCGATGCGTTCTCACCAGTCCGGATCAAGCAAACGGTAGTTTCACTACCTTGGGTATTGCCTCATGTGCCTTGTCATACTTGTATCCATTTATACACGACCACTACGAATTTGTTTTGTATTATACCTATGGAGTACTCTCTGATATCCCACTAGTTTACGGTGGAGTTTACAGTGCTGTATAGACTGTAATGCTATATAAATGTGTTAAGGGGAACAATGGTAACGCCTTAACACTATTTTGATATTTTATTTTACTGTTAGACATTATCTACTTATCGTACAATACTATGTATAGATAGTTTAACGGATCCTGAAAGATGTTTATTCCATTCATCTTTGAGTTATTATTATTTCAAATTTGAACCATACTATCTGTATAAGAATATATGTACTGATTCGAGTATTTGTTTGTGCATATGCTCGGGTCAGTCTGAGGATTTTTGTTGCTATGCTGCTTGGAGCTGAAGGCTTGAAGACTATCGTTATCTTTATCTTATCAGTATTGCTCTTTCCTATTTGAATATTATCGGACATCTGTGATTGTTCTATTTCAATTACTTGAGACATTGTTGTATTTTCTTAGTAGCCTCATGAACTACTATTATGACTATGTTGTAATTCCGCTGCACTATTCTGCTATGTTATATTTTCTGTGATTCTGTGATGATTCTCATTTATATATATATACTCCATTTATGATTCGTGTTTTGTACTATTTAAGTTGACGTATGGATTATTGTGGATTTAAATGGTACAAATATACGGGTTGTTACAACTCTCGCTCGTGCGTCCCCACGCGCGCATGGGCATCGCGACTACTCATTTGATTTTTTTTTTCTTATTTCTCTTTTCGTTCTACAAATCGACATGAGAGGGAGGATGTACGAGGGGCGACAAAATATACGCGGGCATGTTGGAAGAGGGTGAATATATGTATTATTATAATTAGAAAACATCTGACCTTTAAACGTCCAAAATTCACAAACTCCAAACTTCTTTAATTAATTTCTATGTGTTTCAAGCTCACATGGCCAAACGATAAGTCTGGTCGCTATGAAACTTGAAATCCTATAATAATTCACTATTATGGAACCGATGAAATTGGTTTCGTCGAAATCTGTGATGGGGCCAAAATGACTATTTTCACACATTAATTAAAATATAAAAATTTCACTTTCTATATATTCACTTTTAAATTCAATTTTAAAAGTTCACAATTTTCATTCTTGTTCAAATAAAATTTAAATCAACTTCCGTCATTATTTTCATTTATATTTAATTCAAGATTCAATTATTTAAACAATTTCCAATATTAAATTTTAAACAGTTTAATTATCCAACAAATTACTATAATTGACATATAAGTTGTTTAATTTATAAAATTTAACTCATAAGACACTTTCGAATAACAACAACTACACTCTTTATTTAAAGTATTACAATAATCCAATTTCGATGAATTCCATTAAATCCTAATATTATATTTCAAATGAATTTTACAGTCAAAATATTATTTTATTTACATCTAAATAATTCACTATTTATTATTCAATTCCAACTATTGATTTTAAGCACATTAAATACATAGAATTTCATTTCAATACTGTTTATTGCCAAAATCTTCAAAATTTTGTTCAAGTTTTTATTCAATAAACTACATCAATAAATCATTAAATTTTTATTTCTAACCATTTTTATTCAATAATCACATTAAATTTAATAATTTAAAATAGTTGAAAATTACGAGTCGTTATAGTTCGGATCCTTTTGAAATCCTACATCCATAAGTCAAATCTTTGTTTATATATTGCTCCTTAATACCATTTTGCAAAGATGAAAGTAAAATATAAGATACATTTCTCTCAAATTTTCAAAAAAGGATCCCCTTTCCGTTCAGACTATCTCCTATTTATAATGTAGAAGATGTGCATGGATTCCCGCAATCACTCTTCTTCCGCGGCTTTAATTCTTGTCGTTCGGTCATGCCATGTGTTTCTCATCTGCATTATTTGTTTGGTGGATGTGGATCGCTGACTTTTCCTTGGCGAGAAATCATAATTTGAGAGGTTAAATTCTAGGAGTCGGCAGGAAGTTTGTGATCAAGGCAGGAATATCTGAAATTAAAGTGGAAATGTTTGAGGTGGGAGGTCCCAAATTTAAATGAGTTTCGAGTTCTCTCTTTTCGAAGAGTGAGTGACCTAGGTATTACTTTCTTTTCGCGAGCGCAATGCGGTAAGCTACTGTCCTCTTTTTCTTCAGGTTAAAATAGGCCACTTTTATTACTTTTGCCCCAAAGGATGGTTGTTCGTTTAGTCTGCCCTAAGCATATGTGATATTTACATGGTCGGTTAGGGCAATTAGGCACCCATCTATGGAGGTTCGCTTTATGCGGTTCTATGCCGAGCTGCTCTAAGTGGTGGACTGCGTGGGTTATTGATGAGGGAGACTTACATCTTTGTCATTCATTCATGAGCATGGATCTGCACTGGTACACTATTTGAGCGGCCCTGCATGCAGCTCGTGGACTGCTTTTAGCTTTCTATGGTACCGCCTACTGCTTAGGTAGCCCATAGTAAGTGCAATGCAGATCCATTCTTGGAGAAATTAGCAATGTATAAGTCCTAAGAATAATATTGGGGCTTATTCTGCCCTTTTGAGTGCAGCGTAGTCCTTCTCTCTATGCTCATGTCTTATGGTGGTGTATTTCTTTAATGACTTGTCCTAATAACAACGTGTTGTTCCATTTCACTCTTTTCTAGTATCAAAAGAAAGTGACGGTAGTGCATCCCTATTTTCCATCAATGTAAGGTCGTTAGCACAGTTCTATTTGAAAGCAATGGGTTCTATCCATCATCGTTTTCTTTTGTCAAATCCAGCAACGTACGCCAAATTCAACCACTTCGTTCTGGAATCTTCTCTGCATACACAGTTTTTAAAGTGATTCCAATATTGACAAAGAGTATGCCAATAAGAGGCCCCGATTTCTTTAACAACCAAAAATCATCTTACATATCGGTTGGTACTTTTACATTTCAAAAACAATTCATACTTGATAGCAAAATATCATATTCACTTCAAAATCAATTTCATTTCAAAATGTCATTTTTACTCAGGATATGACAAATTCATTGGAAAATCATTTTCGCCTCAGTGTCTCAATTTCGTTTCGAATTTCAATTTAGGTTATAACTTTATTTTAACCCAGTTTGCATTTACATCAACGATTTAAATATAAATATTTCCCACTTGACCAGTTTGAATTTTAGAAAATAGTTTGAAATTTTTTATATAGTTTGAAAAGTGAAAACAGTATAGATATAAATAGTTAAAATGGTTTGAGTATTAAAATGGTTTATATAGTAAAATAGATTGGAAAATAAAAATAATTTGAATACTTAAAAAGATAGAATTTTAATAGTTTATATTAGAATAATTCATTTGAAAATAGTTCAAAGTTTGATTCAGTTCCAAATATTCCAATTCAAATCATCTTCAGTCTCAAATCAATTCAAACCGATTCAATTCTGATTTCACTTTGAATTAACTTAAATTTCGACTTCAATTCAAATTCAATTCAATTTTGATTTCAATTGATCCGACTCAATGGTTTAAGTTTCAATTAAATCCTTATTTTTAAACCAATTTGATTTATATCGATCTCGAGCTCGATTTCAAAGTACCGATTTAAATCACTTAAATCAATTTAAACTTCATATTCAATTTAAGATTCAAATCTTTATAATGACCCAATTTCAAGCTCATATTTGAAATATCCACTTAAATTACCTTTACTTAAATAACTTTGAAGTTCAAGTAAGAGTTCAAGTCTTTTTAAACAATTCAATTTCGATAATTCAAGTCATATTTCAATCATGACTTCAAATTCCAATTAAATTCTTTAAAACAATTTCTTTTAACAAAATTTAATTTCAACATTTCAAACTTGAATTCGTAATCAATTCAATCTTCATAAATACGATTTTTATTTCTTTTAATCAAAATCATTTAAATAATTTCAAAACCAAGAATTTTAAAATCATTTAGTTTGCCTAAATCAGTGTCCGTGTATAATTTTCTATCAGTGATCGGCTATTTCAATTTTTATTCTAGAGATGGATATATACTATTTCAATCCAAAATAAATGTCATATGTATATATCATTTCAACCTATTTCTTAATTTATTCAAATTAACTCTTAATAACCATTTTATATATTGTCAATAATATACAAGGTGATAACAGGATATATATATATATATACATATCTATAAACATCCAAACATCCTATATATCAACCAATAGCATCCAATCAACCAATATCCAAAACCGTCAATGTATCACAATAATTAAATAATTATCAATATCGGGTGTTTAGCCAGCAAATCAATTTCAAATTGAACGGTCAATTCAAATTTCTATCAGTTTAATTCATATGCAAATTTAAAATGTCAGTTAAACTACCAAACAATAGTCAATAAAATAAATAACTTCACAATTATCAATTTAACTAACATAAAAGTATTTTAGTACTTCGTGAGCGTTTAAAATACTCACCTTTATTTGAAATTGAAATAATTCTGCTTCAAATAAATTTCATTTCCACTCCATGTTGTAGACGACGTCAATACGATTCCAATGCAACTCATTTCATTCGAAACGGACCTCACATGAAAAGTTATTAATAAATTAGCATTGATGTAATTAAAATATAATCAACTTAATTAAATGATTATTAATTAAAATATAATGCATTTCTGGAAGCAGGTGGGATTATTCCAATTCTTGATACCTTAATGCTTTGAAACACCTTACTGATTTGAAAGAAGAAGGTAAGAAGACCAATATATAACTAGAAATAGTTTGTGAATATTGTCCCTATTTGTAAATTTTCCTCAATCATACGTTTATTTAATTATGTACAGGTAAAATCAAGACCCTTGGATTAACCAATTTTGACACTGAAGGTTTACAAATAATCCTGGAAAATGGTATTCCAATTGTTAGCAACCAGGTAACTATTTTTCAAGAATGTTGAAAAATGAGATTCCAATTGTGAATATGATTAGAATTATTGTGAAAGTGAAGAAGAGGGTGTTCGCAACGTGGTAGCTGAATGCTTAGGGAAACTTTCGCTTATCGAATCTGGGAAACTCATTCCTATAATAAAGGTAATTTGGTGTTTACTTTATCTACTCATTGCTGATATTATTATTTTTTCAAATTTTAAATGAAAATTGCTTACATGTTATGGCTTTCAGTGTCGTACGACAGGCCCAGCTGCTTTCACGAGAGCAACAGTTGTGATTGCTGTAAAATACTCCATTGTTGAGTGACCTGAAAAAATAGATGAATTCCCTCCATGTAGTTATCTGACTATTTGCTATGCAGCATGTTAGAAGAGTTGCAGTTCTGGCTCTAAGTACGGCTGCTCATAACAAACCAAATCTTATCAAGCAAGTCATTCCTAAGCTTTTACCTCTGCTCTATGATCAGACTGTTATAAAGGTTTATCTTGATCTGTAGTATAAGACATTCTAACTTTTTGTGTCAAATAGTTAGTATTTTTTTCTTCTAAATAAAATAAAATTATGCATTTTAGCAGGACGAATTTCCAATGCATAAAATGCATGTATATAGAAGAAAAGAAATATCTATCACATGATTGCTAGTCAATAATTTTATTTTCAATGACAGTGAAATGTAATGATATACACCTTTATATTCAAATTTACAAGGACCAAGTAGCATGATAATTACCCTATCAAGTGATACTAGGCATTGAATTGTAAAATAACTCCTTTTCTCATTGTTACAGAAAGAACTGATAAGGATGATGGATCTCGGTCCTTTCAAACATACTGTTGATGATGGTCTTGAGCTTAGAAAAGCAGTTTTGAATGCATGGACAAATTTGCTTGTATGCTATAATTTGTGGTGTTGGTATGAAGTATCCTTTGTGGTGTTTGTATGAAACATAAATGTTTGGTGTTGTTCTAATTATTGATCGTACGTTTTCTTAATGTTAATACAATATATTTTTTGTATAGATTGTTTGTAGTTGTAATAAAGTATTGGTGATATATAGTTTGTTTGATATTGTTTTAGTTATCATGGTTATAAGTTTTAGAAAATAACCTTTTGTAATGGTTATAACTGTGATATAATTTGCATTTGTCACGGTTATAAGTGTTAGAGTTTCCTTTTTGGTAATGGTTATAAATGTTAGAAACTATTGTTCTGAAACGGTTAGTGTGATACTATCTAAATTTCCCACGGCTATAAGCGTCAGTAATAACCATTTTATCACGATTATAACCGTGAGTAAATACTGTTCTGTCACGGTTATAAGTATGATAATATCTAAATTTATAATGGTTATAAGCGTGAGAAATTACTAATTTTATCATGGTTATAACCGTGAGCAAAAGTGTGACTGAATTTGCCCACGTTACCCATTTTCACGGTTATAACCCTAACAAATTAGTTTTGTCATACTTATAATCGTGAGGAAATTGCCTTTCTGGTGTTGTGCATTATGGGAATGTCTGGCATCTGTACATTTTGTGCTTGTTGGGCCAAGGTGTGGTCGGATTCCACAATACGAGGTCGGACCGGTCGCTGTCAACGGTCTGTATCTCGTCTCCTTGGCTCGAAATTCTCCAGGACGCATGCTTCAGGAGTGTGTCGATGCTGACGATGGTTCAGATCTGGTTGATTCTAGGCATCAACCCCTAGTTCAACAGTGGTGGTGGTAGCGTGGATGTCTGTGGTATAATGAAGAGCAGTGCCTCCCTGGGAGGAGGGTCCAGCCAGGTAGCTGGTTGACGGGCCAACTCTGGGTTGTCCGATGTTCAGTGCAGGTTGATGTCCGGTATCTTGAGCGTAACTCCCGTCTAGCCGTGGACGCGTAGATCGGTAATGATAGCCGGATGTGGCTGAACTCTCGGTGAAGGAATGAGAAGCATGATCCCTTTTGGATCTTCTACGCCTTTGGTGGTTTAGCTGATTAGTCAACTCTGCATTGGCACGTAGTTGTTCGGTAATTGCTAACGACCTGAGTCGGTTCTTGCATAAGAATTTGAAACTCCTATTAGGTGACAGGGCCAGACGGATCTGATGGTCCGGCGGTATTCTGGCTGGATGGGGGCAGTTATATGGGATTCTGTCTATCACGTGCTTCTTGATCTGTAGCGGTAGAGACGGTCCTTGTGCTAACCATGGTAGATATTGAAGTCCTTTTCTAGATTTTATGCGAATCTGAATAGGTTGGAAGGATTCTAAACTTGAGATCTGGATCGTCTTCTTAGATTTGTGCAATCCAGTATCGATAGTAGATCCAGGGAGCAGGAGAAAAACTGTGTTTTCTCAGTGAAAGAAAAAAGGTGTTTGTACCAAAATTGGGCACAACACTCTTTGGAAGTATTTAAAGAGATAAAAGTGAAGAATGGAAATGTAAAACGAGGATTATCTAATAAACACTTCAAAAGCAGAAATCAAAACAAGCAAAAACACAGCGATTTAGAGTGGTTCGGCGTATTGCCTATGTACATTATGAAGTTTAATGAATTTATTGATATTCACCTGTCAATTACAACTAATTACATTGGATTACAGCGAATTACAGTTCTGAAATTCGAGTACAATAATAGATATAGAGTGCAAAGTTGAATTCGACGGAGTCTGGGCGTCGGAGAGCCAAAAGATCCTTCTTCTATAGGCCCTAGGCCTCTATTATAAGCGTAGGAGGCTGATATCTCGCTCAGATCTCGAGAGACTTCTTCTGGCATGTGGATAGGCCCACGTTAACGATCCCATGAAGTGTCGGCTAGATCCGTGATCGATACGAATGATCAAGATTTGACCCAATCGAGTTGAAACTTGGCATGAACCTTCCTTAGGTCGTACGTAAGCTCTATGAAAATTTCATAGCATTTGGACTTATGGATTGCAAGTTATGATCTTTGCAAACTTAGGTTTTGTGTGGGTTGTCGCGTTCGTATCGATGCCTTCATATTGATCGGTTCGAATCATTATCGCTCACGTGCCTGCAAGTTGATGTGGCACTTGATTGTAGGAACGATCCGAAGTTCATGCCGAATTGACCGAGTCTATTCTACGCACGTGCCTCATTCGAATCGATCAATAGCATGTTGTTCGTATCGATCTGTAGTTCCCTTTGTATCGATCATTGAAGCTACATCGTATCGATGGCATATTGACCGCTTCGTGCCGATAGCTTCCACCTCGGTTTGTATCAATATATACTCACACCCTTCGTATCGATGGAGTATTGACAGTTTCATATCGATGCCCTTTTAAGGGTTACTTTAGCTAGTGATCGATATGAAATGCGCATAAGATGATCGATACGAATCGTGTACAAATGATCGATACGAACCATGCATCAGATGATCGATACGAACCACACATGGGATGATCGATACGAACCATACAAATGATCGATATGAACCATGCATCAGATGATCGATACGAACCACGCATGAGATGATTGATATGAACCATGCACAAATGATCGGTACGAGCTCTTCTCGAGTGATGGATACGAATGGATAGATCGATGCGAACAGAGGCAAACGATGGATACGAATAAACAGATTTTCTTGATTTGCGTTGATTGTAACATGAGCGTATGAACTCCGATTGACTTGAAATTTGGAACATTGTCTTTCGCAGCTTCGCTTGTCATGTCTTGTCAGTTGTAGCCTGATCTGGACTCGGACAAAATTTATCGACATCCATAGCAAGCTTATGCATATTCGACATTTAGGATGAGCGATCTTTGGTCTTTAGTCAATTCCTTGATATCTCGGCCTTGCCAAATGGCTGGTTAACAGTCATTGTTGGAAGAGGGTGAGTATATATATTATTAAAATTAGAAAATATTTAACCTTTAAACGTCCGAAATTCTCAAGCTCCGAACGAAGCGTGTCGTCTGACATTCTATTTGTTATACTCACATTCCAAACACAATGGAACTTGTTTCGAAACCCATATCCATCATATTCAGAAGATAGCATTTCAAAACCAAATTATTTAAATTAAACTCCTTTAATTAATTTCTACACGTTTCAAGCTCGCACAAAAGTCCGATTGCTACGAAAATTGAAATCCTATAATAATTTACTATTGTAGACTCGATGAAACTGATTTCATCGAAATCCAAGACAGTGGCCAAAATGGCTATTTTCACACGTTAATTAAAATATAAAATTTCCAATTTTTATTTATTCACTTTTAAATTTAATTTTAAAAGTTAACAATTTTCATTCTTGTTCAAATAAAATTTAAATCAAATTCCAACATCATTTTCATTTATATTAAATTCAAGATTCAATTATTTAATCAATTTTCAATATTAAATTTTAAACAATTTAATTATCCAGTAAATTTACTATAATTGAAATATAAGTTATTTAACTTATAAAATTTAACTCATAAGGCACTTTCAAATAACAGCAATTACACTCTTTATTTAAAGTATTACAATAATCCAATTTCGATGAATTCCAATATTAGAATTTCAGTAAATCCCAATATTAGATTCCAAATGAATTTTATTATCAAACAATTATTTTATTTACATCTAAATAATTCAGCATTTATTATTTAATTTCAACTATCGATTATAAACACATTAAATACATAGAATTTCATTTCAATACTTATTATTGCCAAAATCTTCGAAATTAGTTATTTCAAAGTTTTATTCAAGTTTTTATTCAATAAACCATGTCAATAAAACATTAAATTTTTATTTCTATCCATTTTATTCAATAATCATTAAATTTAATTATTTAAAATAGTTAAAAGTTATGGGTCGCTACAGTTCGAATCCTTTTGAAATGCTACATCCATAAGTCAAATCTTTGTTTATATATTGCTCCTTAATACCATTTTACATGGATAAGAGTAAAATATAAGATACAGTTCTCTCAAATTTTTAGAAAAGGATCCCCTTTCCGTTCAGACTATATTTTATTTATAATGTAGAAGATGTTAACGGATTCTCACATTCACTCTTCTTCCGCGGCTTTAATTCCAACCTTCGATCATGCCATGTGTTACCCATCTGCATCATTTGTTTGATGGATGTGGATCGCTGACTTTTCCTTGGCGAGAAACCATAATTTGAGTGGTTAAATTCTAGGAGTTGGCAGAAAGTTTGAGATCAAGGCGGGAATATCTGAAACTAAAGTGGAAATGTTTGAGTTGGAGGTGGGAGGTCCCAAATTTAAATGAGTTTCGAATTCTCTCTTTTCGAAGAGTGAGTGACATAGGTATTACTTTCTTTTACGAGCGTAGTACGGTAAGCTGCTGTCCCTTTTTTCTTCAGGTTAAAATACGCCACTTTTATTACTTTTGCCCTAAAGGATGGTTGCTCGTTTAGTCTGCCCTAAGCATAGGTGATATTTACATGATCGGTTAGGGAAATCAGGCACCATCTATGGAGGTACTCGCTTTATTTGGTTCTGTGCCGAGCTTCTCTAAGTGATGTACTGTGTGGGTTATTGATGAGGGAGACTAACATCTTTGTTGGTCATTCATGAGCATGGATCTGCATTGGTACACTATTTGAGCGGCCCTACATGCGACTCGTGGACTGCTTTTGGCTTTCTATGGTACTGCCTACTGCTTAGGTAGCCCATAGTGAGTGCAATGCATATCCATTCTTGGATAAATTAGCAATGTATAAGTCCTGGGAATAATATTGGAGCTTATTTAGCTCTTTGAGTGCAGCGCAATCCTTCTCTCTATGCTCATGTCTTATGGTGGTGCATTTCTTTATTGACTTGTCCTAATAACAACATGTTGTGCCATTTCACTCTTTGCTAGTGTTAAAAGAAAGTGAGGATAGTGCATCCCCATTTTCCTTCAATGTAAGGTCGTTAGCACAGTTCTACTTATCTGTATATATTGGATTGTGTGTAGTCATTGATGACATATTTCTTTTTTAAGTGAAATGAGATATGTTTTGATGCTATTTATGTAACTCCTTGTGTCACAGCAGAATTGAAGTTTTATTGTTATTTTGGGATTTTGCTTATGTTGCATTCCATGTATCATGGTTGTAGACTGTGTACGCACCCTGTGGCCATATCTAGTTTTGGTCTTGGTATCATAATCTGACACTACGGATCGGCGAAGTATGAACCTCTGCCATCATCTCATTGTTTCCAAGCATAGTATGCTCTTGACTTCACTTTATTCTTTGCTTTTCCTTTTCAAAGTTTAATTATCATTGTGACAGCATCCTGTTATGACCTCCACCTTGCCGTAAATAGGGTTCGGGAAATATGGGTATAACACTTGCCGCCTTAGTCTACGACGATTGTAGATTGGTATAGACTTGTTGTTCTTCACACTTGGTCTATGCATCCCCTTACTTTTGTTTATTCTTTCTTTCCTTTTCATCAGGGAAAAAGTCTTACAAATTGCTTTTCAATTTAATGCTCTTATATCCATATTATTCCTTCATTGGGCCACTTTCTAGATTATTGTTAAATCAAACCTTTTGTTTCTCTAAGCAATTCTGCCTTAATCATTATATTTATTATTTTGGTTGCTAATCGATTGATGTTTTGCAAATTCCTTCACTATTTCCATCACGTGGCCAACGTTCAAATTAAGTGTGTTAATATTTCCTTCATCTTCTAATCGTTCCTTTTTACGCTCTTATCCAAGAAAGGATAAGAGCGAAAGAAACAAAAAGAATCAATATTTGTTAGATGGATTTCATCTCTGAATTCGGATTTTCTTTTAGTTTGAAGTAAGAATCCTGTTTTTATTCTTTTTTTTCTTTTAGATCTCTTCAGTATAGCATTTTAATTAATCTTATGGGTTCCTCTTCATCTTTCTTCATACTTTCGTCCTTACTCGGCTAGAAGAAGTTAAGGGCATTTTAAATCAATTTGGGTTCATAGGTTATAAGGTTAGGATTTCTGAATCTCACGACCATATTAACACACCCCTTATGGGTTTTACCCTCTTACACCTAAACATATATGATGGGTTTATCTTCCCCTACACCCAGTCCTTCATCAGTGGTTGTCCGCCATTGATCTCATGCCTGTCCCATTCTCCCCTCTTCCTTATACTCATGTGATAGCCATTTTGATCCTTTATGCTGAGAACAGTTTTGACCTTACTTGCAAGGAGCTTCAATTTTTATTTGACTTTAACATAAGTCGTTCAAGGGGTGTCGATGGTTTCTTTTATGCCCAAGCCAATAAATCAGTTTTTCTGGATGTTCCCTGATAGACTCAGGGATGGGATGATTTGAACTTCTTTATTTTGAACTTAGAAAACATTCCTTCTTCCTTTTGTCAATATCATATTCACATCATTTTTTTTTGAGGAGGACATTGAATCTTATGAATTGCATATAAATTGCATTCTAAGGATTAAATGCAATAGAGAGGGGAAAAAAGTCCTTTAGTGAAAACATGCCGAAGAAACATAACTTTCTATGCCCAAATCACACTTTTTTCATAGTATTCTTAAGCCTTCCTCGACTTTGGCTAAGTCTGAGGGTATTATTTGCTAATAATAGATTTTACATTTATCATTTTTGTAATTTTGACCTTCTTAGGGAACCACTTTTGATATTGACGCTATACACACACACATACACCTGTGTGTGTGAGTGAGTGAGAAATGGATACTAAAGCCCTGAAAGCACTCTATAGTAAACCATCGAAAAGGCATACCTAAAAAAAGAAGACCGACTCTAACACGAGTACTGACCAGAGTCCTATGAAACTAGTCACTTCTAATCCCACACCTCCTTTGACAGCTTACCTCACATCTTCTTCGTTAGCTCTTCCCATCTTCCCTCTATAGCATCTTCTTCATCCCAACATTCGATATATTCCTCTTTCCGAGGATGTCATATCTGACTTGGTTGAGAAGGTGGAGAAGACTGCACTACATACATTGTCTTGTATTGCCTCTCCTTCTCTTCATCCTCCTCCATTCTCAGAACTCTCTCGTTCTACAATTACGTTTAAGATGGAAAAGTCCTTATCATGTGTGAGTATTATTATTTTATTTATTATTTTTTGTTGCATATAATTACCCCTTTCATGATATCATTTCTTCCCTCTTTTTTAGCTTGCCGCTTTGATGATGGAGGTGCAAAAGTATGTAGGCAAGCAGGTCATTACTTTTGCTCGAGCGGCCAAACTTGGAGTGGATCTCGCTTACGCTACTTTTTAAAAAACCAATATTGCTTCCGAGAATGCCAAGAATGAGAAAGATTTTAAAGTATTTAGAAAATAGGCTGAAAAGGATTTTGAATTTGCTGTAGAAGCCCTAGGCTTTAAAGATCGCAAGTTAAAGGAGAAGGAGAAAGAGCCAGCAGCAGCGTGGGGAAAGTTGAAAATGGCGCAGGGAGAACTTAGGAGAGCACTTCCATTGTAACCTATAATATGTACGCTTCAGCTCAACTCCAATTTAAAGAGGAGGTCAAGCTTGACTTTTTGGGGGATCCCACCATGATTAATATTGTTTACGCCTCTTGCCGAGCCTAATGAAAAGAATAGATCATCGTGGATAATGCCTCTCGTTCTGCCTCTGTGGCACATATTGAGGGTTATAAGCCTCGGAATAGCGAGGTGCCTAAGGATGCCGACGTGGCTAAGGAGCTTGGGCTCACTTCTACTCCTCGTGTAATTACTTAAAACGTCTCTGTATATGGAATTTTAAATTCTTTAATATGTAGTGCAAGTTAGTTTATTATCTTTGCTTTGTTATGAAAATTTTCCCTTTTTATCTTGTTTTGTTGTTGTCTTGCAAATGACTATGTTGACTTTATTGTTTTAGTCTACTAAAGAATTTTTGTTTACTAATCTTATGAAGAAAGTGATGATAGGCTCAAAACCCAAACTTTATATCATCTTGGTCTTAGTGCCGCGGCTATTATTAAGCATGAGAGAGAGTTAGATGGGTCTTTTACAAAATTTAGGGATGCAACCCAAGAATTTATCTCAAGGATTGATCAAGTAGTTAAAGAAAAGGAGGCACTTAGTGACTTCGTACTACGTCACTAGAAATACACCCTAGAAAATAGTTCCCTTTCACCTGATGACCCTCATTTGGAATGGTTTAGTTTTAGACATAGAAATTTACATAAAGATTGAATTCTGTCTTTCTTCTATTATTTTTGTGTATGGTTTTATTAGCTTTGTCGTTTGACAATCTAACTGATAATGTATGTTTCTATTAGACCTTTTTTGGTGCATTTTGATTGTAATTGAGTCAAATGTTTTTCTATTACTGATTAGATTAGCCTCCATGAACATTTTCCTGAACCTAATAAAGCCTTCATACCTGACCTTCCTTCTATTCCCATTATTTATGGGGAGGATGGCACAAGCACATCTGACTTTATGGTTGAGGTGAAGGGTCCTTTTGATGCCACTGAGGTAGAGGCGGTTCATTCATAATCAAGAAGAAAGGCTTAAAAAGGATTTAAAGCATGTTCATGAGGACCTTAAAGAAGCCAAAGAAGCACTCACACGTCGGTATGAATGTAACACTAAGGTGCGTGCAAGGGCTGGGAATATTGCATCAAAGTTGGAGGGAATAAAGCAGTCGATGAAAGATGCTGAAAAACTTTATGTTATTGTTTATGAGAATGAGATTGCTAAACAGAAGAAGACGATTGAGGATATATCCGTGAAGATTGCTCGGTGAGTTGGAGTAAAAGAGACTGAGAAGGCGATTGCAATACCTGGCTTAGATATGGCTCCAATTCGTCCTACATGTACTAGGCCTTCGCCGATGACTCATCGCATGAGGGTAGCGGAGCCGAGGGTACCTTCCCATATGAGGAAAGAACGGTGAAGGACCGATGCCATTTGGTATTTTATTTTTGTTTCTGTAGAAAAACCAAGAAAAAATAAGGCTTAACTAATCGATACTTTGGAAAACACAAGGAAGGAAGCTATACTTAGAACTTATGAGCTCTAGGACTCTTTGAATGAAGCTCAGAGTTGGATCATCTCCCACTTAGAGAAACTTAGATGGGAGAAAATTGAGAGTAAGAAGGGGTTTTCCTGCAACCCACCAGGGATGTCCTAGAATATTTTTACCTTTCACTTGATTAGAATTTCTTATGCTATATTGCAGGTTTTAAAGTAACCATAGAAGGATCAACATACCATTAGGCTAGAGATTGCTATGATCCCTGAAGGGTCTTGCCTACTAATTTGGCCCCTCCTTTATCTACTATGCTTAGGTATTTTAGGCTAGTATTGTTAGATCTTGAGTTAGAAAATGATTTTTTAAATTTACATTGTTGGAAATTATACTTAGGGTTTTATGTATGTTATGTGAACTGAGATTTCTTTGCAAAGTTCACGAGTTTTTTCTTGCACTTACCTTACTTATTTGTGCTCCTCTTTAATTTCATTTTGTATGGGCTAATTTGATTTTTAACCCGTTTCTTCTAATCAGGAAATGGGGGATAGGGGCACATTGAAAAGAAGCTTAGTTATGCTTTGGCTAGGATTGCAGAATTAGAAGATAACTGAAGGATGCCGAAAGTGTATATATGGTGGTATACATAGTTGAAATTAAAGATTTGAAACATAAATTTGAAGAATTAGATCTTTAGATCGCAAAGTGGATTAGTGCCGAAGATGTCCCCTCTACAGCTTTGAATCTAGGTGCTACTTCAAGGATAAGTGATCCCCCACACCTCCTTTTCAGATTGATCCAGATGATGTTCTCAAATGGAAGAATGATTTTAAAAAATACTATAAGACTGAGTTAATGAGTTAGAGGATCATTATAAGAAGGAAATGGAACCTCTGGAACACGCATCTCACCTTATCTTACTTCTGCGCAAAATCTCTTTGGTCCTTTTTCTAGGACCATCGGGAAAACCAAGGATCAAATATTATATGAGATTGAACAAACTAAGAGGGTAGCTATGGAATGTGTTAATTCCCTTAAGAATAAAATATTCGCTCTAAAATGCGAATCTCGTTTGGATTTTGTTGGTGTCTCTCGAGTGGGGTTAGATAGGGCTTCCTAGTTGGAAAATCTTCACGTTACGAAGGCAGGAAAAGTTACAGCAGAGATTCGTGTGAAACATGCAATTGAAATTTTCACTCTCTTTTGGCCAAGGATCAATCTGACCTTTTTATACAATTAGGCGGATTATGAATTTAATCTATAGAACTATTTTGACCATTAGGCTGGTGCCATTTACTATCCTCATTCTGTTTATAACTGTACTTCCTCCATTTGTTCATCGGCTTTTATTACTAGTCTTAATGACCCATTTCCTATCCTTTAACTTGAGGGCAGCTCTCCTCCACATCCACGTTGCATTCCTGCAAATCATACCACCAGAGAGGGATTATAACTAGTTTTTCCTCCAATTATGAGTCAGACTTGTAATGTGGTTTCGTTTAATTAAAGTGCATTGTTTTTGTGTCTTTTAAAGTATTTATAGAAGTATGGGTTGCATATGTACGAGCATAGTATTTAGTCTATATTAATAGGACTTAAATAAATATAAGAAAATCCTTGTTTTTGATGTTTATCTAGCAAGCTCTAAGTAGTTTCTAGAATTGTACTCGATCTGTTGGCTGCAGTATACTCCATGTATTGTCTTTCCTTCCCATTTTTTAAATTATCTTCTTATGCAGTTCATGAGTGCTGAATTGAGCTTTTGACGTGCGTATTCTGTTGCATGCTAGGCATGATATGGCCTCGTGTTCGGTATTAGGTTCACTTTCATGTGCTTGGCACGGTCTGCCCTACTATTTGGGGATAGATTAATATTTGACTATGAAGTAAGGCTACGATTTTACAACATTTTCAAATCATATGCATGGTTTTTATAACTAGTTCAGGCTATCTACTATTCTTATGTCTGGTGCGGTTATATTAACAGTATTAACATAAATGGTTTTTTATACTAGTTCAGGCCATCTAATATCCCTATTACCAGTTTAGCTAAGAAAGCCGGGATGTGTTTTATGCAGCTTCATTTTGATAGCTGGTTTAGGCCGTCCAATATCCCTACGACCAACGTGACTATGCTAACAAGATTAACATAGAAAGTTTTTTATACTGGTTCAGGCCGTCTAATACTCCTATGTCTGGTTGCCATATCAAAGAGATTATCATAGAGAGATTTTTATACTGGTTTGGGCCGCTTAATATCTCCATAACTAGTTCATTGTATTGCTATTTTTCATAATAATTGCAATGTTCATTACATAGGTAATGTAGATCATTCAGACTAAGGACCAATATCCCCGGTGTAGCACCAAGCGTTTGTATTTTCATAGCCATAGTAGTTGTTTCACTTTTAATTTTCCTAAAGGACTTCAAGTGTATTAAGCTTTTGGTCGTGACTCTTCTTCTAGCATTGGTTCTTCTCTTACTTGAGACTTTCAAATAGGTGTGCGTCTCAATCACTTTAGCTCCAAGCTTAGCCTGAACAATCATTGGCGTTGAGAACACAACAATTGAATTTCTTGGACTTCGAGTAGGGAGTACAAACATCCTTAATGGATTGACCACAGTAATGTTTTCCCAAATCCTTTTATTTCAATAGAAGGGGGTTCCCAGGTTTTGGCCCTGAACTAGACTTCATCCCCTCATCAAAATCATTATCCAAATCTATGAATACCCATGTGTTTTGTTTCAATTGGTATCCATTGGTTGATGAAGGTGGGAAATTATAGAGGAAGAAGAGGAGATCTATGAAGACGTGACTCCTATGAGTGCTGATGGGCCCAAGAAAAACTAAGATCATTCCTATCCCGCTGTAGTGTTATCGTAAAGACATATGGGATCATCTGGGTTGCCCAGTCTTCACAGCTTGTTTATTTTTCTCTTCTTGCTAGCAGGAAACTTCATATCCAAAGATACTTTAGGGATTTCTCTACTATGAGGAGTAGTAGGAGGGAAAAGCGAACTAGCCTTGAATTGAGAATGGATCGAATCAACCTTGAAGGGTAAGGTAGTGCTATCGTAGTTGAGGGCAGATTGAATTTTCTTTTCTCTTGGTAACAGCGAATTAATAATGGAAGATTTGGTTCTGACTCATAGGATAGCCTTACCATTCTCATTTCTAGGAGTGTCGTTATCACTCGCCTGCTAAATAGTTAGCGTGCTTAGTGAGCAATGGTGGTGGCGCTGGTGGTTATTGAAGAGCCAGTCACCGTTTCCTACATTTCCTTCATCCGTTGGTCTATGTGGTTAGAGAGGGTCTAAATAACGGTTAGGATGGGATCCATAGGGATTCCAACTGAGGCTTTCGCCTTAAAATTTAGGTTTCCGAAGCTATGATTGTCATTCTTGAATAAAGGGAATGGAAGGGTCGAGGGGATTCATGGTTCATCAGGGAGATGTCGGTAGGCTCTTCGAAAATAGGACGCTAGGAACGGAGGTTCAAGCCCTCCTTCTAGCGCTAAAAATATTAATGAGATTTTTCATCTCACAACATCTTAGTTTATCCTGGAGTAATTGAAGCTTTCAACTGCCACCGCAATTTAGAATCAACAAATTCAAGTGATATTAAATTTGCCTTGAAATGTCGATTATTTCATTGGAAGTTTACACAATCAAGTAGTTGCACTTTAATTGTTTGTTAAAATGTCAAACAAGATTTATATTCTATCAACGAATTTAAATTAAAAGGGATCTGAAGTAGAATAACTAAGTAACAGTGCGTAAAAATAAAAGACATAGGAATTTTACATGGTTCGAATCTTTTTAAAACCCTACGTACATGGGTCAAATCCTTGTTAATATATTTCTCCTTGATACCATTTTCATGGATGAGAGTAAAAAATATACAATTCTCTCAAATTTTCAAAAAAAATCCTCTTTTCATTCCTGACTATATCCTATTTATGGTATAGAATGTATACATGGATTCCTGCATCACTCTTCTTCGGCTACTTCAATTCCTACTGTTCGATCATGCCATGTGTTATCTATCTACATCATTTGTTTAGTGGGCATGGATTGCTAACATGTCCTTGGCGAGAAACCATAATTTGAGCGGTTAAATTCTGGGAGCCAGTGGAAAGTTTGAGATCGAGGCAGAAATATCTAAAATTGAAGCGGAAATGTTTGAGTGTAAGGCCGGTGGTCCTAAATTTAAATGGCTTCTAAGATCCCTCTTTTCGGAGAGTGAGTGACCCAGTTATTATTTCGTTTTTGCGGGCATGAGTACGACAAGCTGCTGTCCCGTTTTTGTTCGGGTCGATTACCAATTTTGTTATTTTCACCTTAAAGGGTAGTTGCTTCTTTGGTCCGGCCTGAGCATAGGTGTTACATGGTCGATTAGGGCGATTAGGCCGCCATCTAAGGAGATACCCCCTTTATGCGATTATGTGTTGAGCCACTCTGAATGATGGACTTCGGGGGAGGGAGACGTATAATTTTTCGATTCATTTATGAGCATGGATCTACATTACCGCACTATTTGAGCTGCCCTGTGTGCAGCCCTTGGATTGCTTTGGACTCTGTGTGGTACTCCATTGGTAGCCTTAGTGCGTGCAGTGTAGATATGTTCTTGGAGATATCAGCAATGTACAAGTCATGGGAATGATACTGAGGTTTATTCAACCTTTTAAGTGTAGCGTAATCCTTCCTACGCTCATGTCTTGATTGTGGTGCATTTCTTATTGAGTTGTCCCGACAATGGAATGATGTGCCATTTCACTCTTTTTTGTAGTTAAAAGAAAGTGAGGGAAAAACATCCAAATTTTCCTTCAATGTAAGATTGGTAACACAGTTCTGTTTATACCTATATATTGGCTTGTGAGTGCAGTATGTCGTTGATGGCATATGTCTTTTTTAAGTGAAGTGTGTTGTGTTTTGATGTCATTTATATAACTCCTTTTGTTGCAGCGCATCATTAATGTTTTATTGTTATTTGGAAATTTGGTTATATGCCACGGTTTTGTGTATCATGGTTGTAGACTATATACCGCACCATGTAGCCATATCTAATTTTGGGCTTGATATCATAATGTGACACGAAAATTTAGGGATCGGTGTAGTTTGAACCTTTGTCGTCGTCCCATAGTTTCCAAGCACAATATGTTCTTGATTTTGCATTATTCTTTGTTTTTCCTTTTTCCATGTTAACTTTTATTGTGAAAGCATTCCCATTCTGACCTTGGTATTATGTCACCTTGCCTTCAAAATGGTTCGAGAAATATGGGTATAACAAACTATTTCAAACTATTTTTGGGCAAACACCTGGAAAATTTTCTAAGTGCTAACCTACTCTACATTTTGTACCAACTTTTGATAGTTATAAGTCTCACATCCTAAATCTACGTGTTGCATTCTTATATGGTAGGAAAAAGGAATTAACCACCTTTCACTTGATACCAATATCAACGAAATCATATTAAACTTTTGAGAGTTATCAGCTCTTAAAGTGGAGAGAAAAACAATTCCGTAGTGGTAGTTTGTAAATATTATTAAAGTATTTTATCACTCTTTTTTTTTAAATAACCTAAACAAACATACTTGTCATTTAATTGTTAGGTATAAGTTCCTTTTAGTTTCTTCATAGAGGTATTCTAAGCATTAATTCAAATGTTAATTACATTCAACAATTAAATATTAATTACCCCAATTTCCTTTAATCATTTGTTGACTTAATAATTCACCAATTATTATTATTTTATCATAAAATTTTGGAATATCTGCTAAAATATATAATGACATTATTTACATCGTATAAAAACTTTTGGAGTTATTAAATATTATTCATGACAATTTCAAATTATTTAATGCTGAACAATTAATTTATTCATAAAATATTATTTTCAAATGGGGAAAATTTATAGTTAATAATCCATTTCTAACACATACATCATATAAAAGTTTCAAAAAGTTTTGATATCATTAACATTAGGGATTATCATAAAGTCCTCTAGTTCAATCATATTTCAACATATAAATTCATGTACGGCACAACAAAATATATATCAAAAACCCATAGGTCAAACCACCTTTAAAACTATCTTCTGAAGATAATTCATATCAAAACAAAAATGTACAATAAAGATATATTACTCACCTAAACTATGAAAAAATTTATCAGCGAAAGGTTGGGTTCATTTCTTCTTCTTTCTTTAGCTTCTCCGATATGCAACCATTAACTACTCTGTTTTCTTTTGCTTTAGTTATGAATGACTAGTGAAAGAGAGAATGGGTTTGTTAGGAAATATTTTATAGGATTTAGATATTATTATATTACCTTCTTATAATAATTAAACACTCCTTTCATATTTTATTTTTCTCAAAACAAAATATAATTTTCTTTTTAAGTGAACACGATTTTCATACTTTTCAACTACTCGCAGACTAATTTTATTAAATTTTATTAAGTGTTCAAATACACTTAATTAATTAATTATTAATTTATTTATTTGAGTAATTCCTTATTAATCAAATTAAATATCACTTTATTAGTTTTCATTTAGGAAAAGAGTGTGCCTCGCTAAGAGCATACTCAAAACATGTATTTATGTATAACTCAAAACTATAATATGCTACCAACATACCTTGTAGGTGGCATGACATGAGTAACCTTAAACTAGAGACAATTGTTTACTAATCCAATTAAGATGTACGATCAAATTATCAACAAATTAGTTTGATCGAACGGTCCAAAAAAAGAAGGCAAGAAGATTAAGAGTATATGCTAAAAGTTTGGTTTGTATGCAAAGTAATACAAACCAAAAAAGCCACCAAAATGGTTAGCAATAATGCAAAGAAGAGATGCTCACTGAAAAATATAGGGTGTTATAGTCGTAAAACCACTCACCAAAAAGCCAATATTTTACAATTAGAACAGCATAAAAAATCCCCACTCCATGTAGATTGAAATCTAAAAAGGAGGAAATCTGACTATGAATGCGTCTCTTTGATCTGTAGCCTTCCCGAGCTTTTTACTTATTTTTCTAAATTTTACTTTGATTGGTTTTAAATTTATTTTTTCATAGAATGTTTAATTGAGGCTTGAGATAATTTTGGAAGAAGAATAATTGGTAGAAAATGAATTGTGATAGTTGTTAACCCTAATTCTCCTTAAATTGAATCAGTATGCCTTAATGGGATTTTGGGCTACAACTTGCCTTGGTATCCAATATAAACCAGAATATTATTTTGACTATAATATCCTATTCCTAGCTCTAGTTTTAGCATAATTATTCTCGATTATATCTTACTAAAAATTTCCATGATCTAAAAAAAGAATCAGGTCCAAAATCCAAACCTTTTGAAAGTTACTCTTATAGTCATATTTTCCATGTTTAACATCTAAATATTATACTTGTAATTTGACACATTATACGTTAAACTACATGTCATTGCACAGCAGTGCAGGGCAAGATAGAGAGAGTACGCTCACTAAACACTTAGGATAGCACAAGTTTTAGGACCGACGTTACTATTAAAGTAAGGGAAAGTATTTAGTATCTCATCAAAAAGGAAGGGATTGTAAGTATAAAAGATAGTTATAGTGTATCGAACACTTTGTTTTGCATTGCTATATGGTTTATTGTTATCTTACCTTTACACCTTAGACCCATAATATTATAACCTCATCTATGTTAGTATTTAATACTTATGGTTATATATTCTAATATTTGCATTATAGGTGGGGTAGTATATGCTTGATCATGTGCATCAAGAAAGGAGTAAATGAAGCAATTTCCAAAAAATTCCTATTGTTATCCCACCTTTTGGAAAGGCAGAGATATCAAAGAACTGGTTACAAGCTCAGGATCAATCGTCCTGGGTATCGAGCATGCACGGGTTCGCTATGGATGTCGATGAATTTTGTCCGAATCCGAATCAAGCTACAACCGACAAGACATGAAAAGCTAGGCCATGGAAGCCATCATTCCAAATTGCGAGTCAATCCGAGTTCATATGCTCACGATATGATCGACGCAAGTTGGAGGAAATAGCTGTGGTTTCGTATCCATCAATCAACCTTAGTTCGAATGGATCAGTTTTCACATCGATCAAACTAAACCACTTCGCATCCATCGACAGGCCCGGTTTCAAATCGATTAGGTTCATATCCATGCCCGAGCCTCAGTTCATATCGATCGGTTTCGTGTCCATCGATGAGTAGTATGCTTCGTATAGATCGTTCGATCTCTAATTCGTATCCATCGGAAAGACAATTGATCGAATCCACTATATAACCCTGTTTCATATCCACCAGTTGACCTTACTTCATACCCATCCCTACTATTGTTTGTTCGTATCGATCGGATGAGGGCAACATCCATCGATACAAAATACTCAAAATCCATCGGTACGAAGTGAGCAGGCTACGAATCGATACAAAGCATATGTCATTGATGGGTTCGAGCTACACAACGTCTCTCGATACGAATAAGGCAAAGTTTAAGGGAAGACGCGGTCGACTCGGAGAAAAAGGGGGACCGATGTGAGGAATGCGCGCCGCGTCATCACAGAGGCACGTGCGTCATCGATTCGAAGGGCGTCGATTCGAAATAATGGATTCGAACTAGACAGCCGACGAAAACTCAAACTCGTATCGATAATAACTCATGATCCACCAATCCAAAAACTATAAAATTTTCATAGAAGCTTACATACAAGCAAAAGAATGTTCCTGCCAAGTTTCAGCACAATCGAAAAAATTCTTGATCGATAGGAAAACGATTCGTATCGATCAAAGATCGAGTCGAAACTTGGTGGGATTGATCGCGTGGGCCCACTCACGTGCCAGAAGAAGTCTCTCGAAGTTTGAGCGAGATATCATCCTCCCACGCCTATAAATAGCCCCCTGAAGCCTACAGAAAGGGGATCTTTTGATTATGAAGCATCCAAACTCTATCGGATCGAGATTTGCATCCTACTCTTGAATTCGAATTCCGAGTTGTACTTTACTTTTGTTCGCTGTAATTGCTTGTAATCGTTCAAAGAGAATCGATAAAATCCCAAAAACTTCATAGTGGACGTAGGCAACATGCCGAACCACTCTAAAATTGCTTGTCTGTGCATTTATGTTATTGTTTATTGGAGTTTTTGTTAGATAATCTTCATTTTACATTTATATTCTTCACTTTTATCTCTTTAAAAAATTCCGAAGAGTGTTGTACCCATTTTTGGTACAAACACTTTGGTGCTTTCACTGAGATAACCCAGATTTTCTCCTGCTCCTTGGATCTGTCGTCGATACCGGATTGCATAAATCTAAGAGAAAGATCCATATCACTAAGAATTCCTTCCATCTTATTCAGATTTGCACAAAGTCTAGGAAAGAAGTTCAACCCTCAAGATGGTCAGCACAAGGACCACCTCCAACGTTGGCGATTAAGAAGGACCTTCATCTAACCAAGACGCTGCCGGACCCTCGAAACCATCAGGCCCGGTTACCCGACAAGAGTTCCAGTTGCTGCTTCAGGAGCTGACCCAGAGTCGGCAACAACTAACAAAGCAGCTACGCGCCAATGCCGAGCTGACCAGCCAGCCGAATCGCCAGAAGCGGAAGAGATCTAGGAGAGATCATGCTTCTCACTCCTGTACCGTAAGTTCTGCCTCTTCTGATTATCATCATCGATCTCCACGACCCCGACTGGATGGGGGTCACACACAAACTGCTGGACATCAACCGGCAATGACCATTGGACAGCCGAGAGTTGGTCCATCGGTCAGTTTCCAGACCGAACCCTCCTTCCGAGGGGGTACCGCTCCTCACTACACCACAGACTACCGTGCTACGACCGCCGCGGTTGAACCAGGGGTCGATGCCCGAAATCAGTCGAACCTGGACCGTTGTCAACATGGACGTACTCCTGAACCATACGTCCCAGAAGACTATGAGCCTAGAAGGCGAAACGTGGACCGTCGACAGCATCCGGTCCAACCTCAGAACCCGACCACACTTTGGCTCGACACACGTAGATGTCGGATCTCCCGACCATGATACGTCAGATGATCCGTGAGAACTAGGGTCTCACGAATGACGACTAGGGAATCTTCCGAAGTCACACTCCTTTTACCGACGTATACTTACTGCTGAACCCCCTCGGCGATTCAGGATGCCAACTCTACCCATGTACGAAGGAAACTCCGACCCCAACCAACATATTTTGAAATATGAATGGTCGATGAGCGCTGCTAGAGCTAACGATGCAGTGAAATGCCATTGTTTTCCCATTTCCTTGGAGGGCATCGCTACCATGTGGTTCACCCGATTGCCACCACGATCCATTTCCTCTTTTGACCAGTTAGCCACTAAATTTGTTGAGCAATTCCGCATGCACATGCAAGGCCAAAAGATGTCAACACTCTATCTAGTGTCACCCAAGATCTCGGAGAAACACTCAGGCGCTAATTAGAGAGATTCCATGCTGCGTGTGCGAAAATCAGCAATCCAAACGATTACTCCATCCTTATGGCGTTGACTAAGGGGATTGACCCCGACTCTGAATTCGGCAACTGGCTGGCCGGGAAACCACCTGCATCATTGGACCATTTCTATGCTAAGGTGGCTCAATTCCTGAGAAGGGAAGATGCGAAAAAGTCTAGGAAGCCAGATGATGCAAGGCCAAACACGGAAGGGATCCAAAGCAATGTTGCGGTCAAACAGTCCGGTGAGAGCTCCGGAAAAGTTCAGTTGAACATTCAAAACAAACAAATTCAGCGGAGGGAGAACGTGAATCAAAATAGAAAGCGAGATCATAATCGTGGCCCACGGCACAAGAGTCTTGTGTTTGACAACTACACTCCTTTGAATACATCACTGGAGAACTAGTATTTACAAACCTGTAATACAATTCAATATAAAAAACCTGCACAAAACCGTCATCAGAAAGGCAAATCCGGACGGGAAAATTTTGCAAATTTCATGGAAGCTACGAGCACAATACGAATGAATGTCGTCATTTGCAAGATCTCGTGGAGAAGCTGATCAGAGAGAGGAAGCTAGAACAATTTGTGCGGGTGCCGCATCCTGGAGGAGCGGACCCGTCAAATCAGAATAATACGCCCGATCGGCCGAGACAGGAGGACCCCGCCCGTACCGGCGGGAGATTAGTGATACATGCCGTTAGTGGCGGATCCACTTTGCCGAGAGCCTGGAATGACGAGGATCTTCGTCACTATTACATTTGTTTATTTAGTCTATAAATCCTTTGCAATCTGTCTTTGCATTTTTTAGTTCGAATTTGTGATAAGGCACCGACTTTGCCATTTTTTTCCGTTCCAGCAATAAATTACCATCTCTTCAAGCTAGAGCTGTGATTCACCGAATGCGACATTCAATTATCACACTCACGAAGAGCTAAGTTCTATCGTATGATAGAATTTATTCAAATAGCGAGTGACTGTGATACGACTGGCCACTCACTAAGTGAAACCCCAGCTCGAGGGCAAGCCGTCACATTAAGGCTGAACTGGACCGACACACGACAGTCCTGTAAACACTAACTCCAAATTTCCAGAGTGCAAATTGGAGTATAAATATCAACTTCAGGTTCCCAGAGTGCGAACCAGAGTATAAACACTAACTCCAAACTCCCAGAGTGTGAGTTGGAGTACAAAACTTATAAATGCGGCTTCGAAGGGGGAGGACCCATCCACCTAACGACTTTGATCGTATCCTAAACAAGTTCGAGGAGGATGGATTCATCCATCTAACGTCCTCGCTTGTCTACTCAGGGTGGATGTGAATCGACCATCCACGATCCTGATAATTCCATTGTTCCCAAAGCACGAACACGATCCAAACGGCCCAAAAAAACGTGATTGGCTGTTTTTCGGCCAACTCCAATCTCCCAGAGTGGGAATAGGAGTATAAACATATAAATGCGGTTCCGGAGAGGGTGGACCTGTCCGCCTAACGACTTCGGCCGTATCCTAACCAAGTTAGAGGAGGATGGACCCGTCCGTCTAACGACCTCGCTTGTTAACTCTGGGTGGATGTGATTCGACCATCCACGATCTCGATAAATCCATCGTTTCCAAAGTGTGAACGAATCCCTAAAAGCCTAAAAAGATGTGGCTGACCATCTGTCGGCCAACTCCAAATTCCTAGAGCGTGAATTAGAGTATAAACATCAATTCCAGGTTCTCAGATTGCGAACTGAAATATAAATGCTAACTCCAAATTCCCAGAGTGTGAATCGGAATATAAACACTAAGTCAAAGTTCCCGGAGTGCGAACTGTATTACGAACATTGACAGTTTTTGAATTCCCAGAATGCAAACCAGATAATCGATTACGAATAACTCTAAGTCCCCAGAGTGCGGACATGTGCTTAAAAACTTCGGCATGTGCGACTGATCGCCTAAATACAAGTACTGATCCCCAGAGTGTGAATGTGACTGTTTATAAATAAACAAGCGTGATTCAACCGCTCAATTCTCACTTATTTTAGCATCAGTCCGACAATGCAAAACCCGAAGGGATAGAAACAATTTGTGATCGCTAGCCGATCTTTATAACTCATCCCCTAGACTGGGGGCAAAGCTTAAGTGTTAATAGTTGACCAAAGCAGTACAACGTCCAAGTCCGACTCGATCCCCAGTTATGACTTGTGATCACGATTTTCAAACTTGGCAAATAAAACAAACTCGACTCGAAGGCTGAGACTCCACAAGTGCACTGTACTGAAATTCAAATATTGCAACACTTAAGCATAAAAGAAATGAAAGTTAAAGCCAAGAAGCAAAATTTCATTTCGACTAAATTATATGTGAAGATTCATGTACAAGTTATTCGAAAAAAATTCTACTAGCAGGGGGCCGAGCCTGCATCTATACACGGCCTATGAAAGACAAAAGTACACTCCTAACTGCCAAAAATGCGCCAAAGGGGGCTTATCTACGTTTTCTTCTTCAGTCTTCTCTTCGAGACGGAACCGCCGGAACCGCTTACGGTTTTTTGTTTCGTGCCCTTACCCTTTGGCAGATCATTCCCTGACAAAGGCATGATATCGATGTCCTCCTCCGAACTTGAACTTGAAGGAATACTCTCTTCGAGAGGAGTCGAGGCAGTCGAGTCTACAACCGGGGGCGGAATGGGCATGCTAGTATCGACAAGTGTGCCCCTAGGAGATATCATCCTAAGTGGAGTTGGACCGACCGTCGTCGTTACACTCCCGGAACTACCGCCACGCGCTGCTGCCTCCATCTCAGCATTAATTTCAGCCAGTATCTCTGCTTCACGAGCAGCACGGGCTTCACTGGGGGCAGCTGTGAACTGTGTCGAAGCGCTAGAAGCAGGCGGAAGCCCACTAAGGACGAACGGCAAGTCTGCAAAAGGGTCGCTATGTCGGCCTAGGAGCTCGTTCATCATCTGTTCATCGAAAGAAAGAGAGCTCCCCTGTGTCACTTCAATAGGCACGGCCGCAGTCCTGGCAATCGCCTTGGTAATGATGGCCTCTTGCGCTTGATGTGATTCCTGGATTGCAGGAGGCGCTATCAATGTAACTTCGGTCACTGGACAAGGAAGAAAAGAAATTGTTAGAACACACTTCAAAACAAGCCCTTCATTTCAGATACATGTAAAATTTGTCAAAAGTACCTTCCTCGGGTCAGCTTGCGGTTGGCTGAACAGCTTTGGATGAATGCTCCTTAATAGGAGATAGGCGTAGCTGTTCTAGGTCGTAGGCCGGGACTGGCTGGGGCTCAATAACCGGAGAGGGCTCGGATCGAGATGAAGTAGCAATCCCAGAACTTGTAGCACGATGCTCAATTCCGGAGCCTTCCCTAATCTCTTGGTGCTGGGTACCAAGTCTCTCTCTCGTATGAGAAATCATGGAATCATGAAGAACCTTCTTTTCATCTTTGCTCAGTATGCGGTTCTCCAACTCAGACTCATCGAAAGCTTCACCTAGCCGCACCATTTTCTCTTCTTCAACCAGTAAATTCCAGGCGTTATATAGATGTGTTGAGTAATCGTCAAGCCATGCCAAGTTCCTATGTCTCGATACGTTGGCATTATAGGTGACGAGAAGCTCCTCTATGTCTGCCTCAAACCTGGTCTCTGCCTGTCAGATATTTTCATCAACTTTGGCCTCCACCTCGCGGACCTTTTCCATGGCCGCATCTCTCTCCCTCTGGAGCACCACTACTTGATCGCACGCTTCCTGTGCGGCAACGTTAGCAGCATCCTTTTCCTTTATGATTTCAGAAATTTTAGACTTGATCTCGTTAAGCTCTTTAAGGGATGCGTCCCGCTCAGCGGTAACGATGGTGTTCCTAAGGCCCATGTCCTCCACTGTGGCATAGTGCTCACGTTTCATCGTATCCATCGCCGCATGGGCCTCGTCGGCTTTCTTGAGAGCCTCAATTTCAGATTTAGGAGAAGACTCGACCTCACTATTGAGCGCTTGAATAATTCGGTCTTTTTGGCCAAGTTCTTTCTCCAGCCATTCAATTGTAGCTGCCCAGTCGAAGGCCACCTTCGATGCCTTTTTCGCTATTTTCGACCACTCCTGATACTGGAAGAATATATCCGCGACATAATCGTGCACAGTATGTTCGGCCGACGCCGGAATCCTTTTCAAGCGCGGGGGAAAGATGAACCCGTCAAAACATATATCAGGAAAATCCCTTTTTAGCTGAGCGAGCCTCATCTCTCCTTCCCCGATGGGCTCGACGAGGGCCTGTGCAGTAGTGGAAGGGTCTATAACCTCAGTTCTACGCTGGGATTCAGACCTAGACGATTGGGAAGATGGTTTGCGCCGCGGAGCTTCCGAAGGTCGTGAAACATGAACTGGCGGTGGTGCAGGAGCTCAGGAAGGAGGTGTGCGAGATCGAGACCGACGCCTGTAACTCTTATATCTGTCAGATCATTCCTGACTAGAGTATCCTTGATCGTAGTCCCTATCTCCTTCCCTCCTATGCGATTCGTAGTATGACGAAGACTTGCGTTTGCTGCATAGACTACCGAGCATTGAGCCTCGACCGGACATGGTATCTGCAAAGTAAAACAGAAACGAAGTTAGTAATCTTTTGAAAAAGGCAGCTTACGGTCAAAAATCGTGTAGTGCCATGAAGTGTGTATGTATGTGCAACCCCCCGACCAACCGGATGTGTTGACCGCTTTAGTGGTAAGATACTCGCTTAAAACTAAAGCGTGTGGGAATTCATCCAATTCGGCATCATGTTGCATGGACAAGTCATCCGAAATTGGGAGATCGGCGAGCCCTTCGTATTGATTTTCCATCCGCAGGGGAGACGCCTTCGAAATTCTAATTATGGAAGCAGACCGAGACGTGATCACAGATTTCCATCTTCCCGATTTAGATTGCTTGAAAACGGCTGCCTTGCCTTTCTTTTTTCATCAGAGCCCTAGACTACATCCGTAGGCCCAGTAAAAGGTTCATCGTCAGTTTGGGTTCATTCAAACTATGACGACTCTGGGCTTCTTACGCTTAACTCGTTCTCTCGAGATAGTCCTTAGTGTGGCGTCGAGCCTTATACTCTGTCTCCGCTCGATCAGCCCAAGAATCCTGAGGTTCCTATCCGTCAAAACCACATCGATGTTCCTCTCTTCACTTGGGACCTCTTGGAGAACACGGACTATCTCCTTGTAATATGCACCTTCGGGTCGCTGGATTATCGCCGTAAAGAAAGAGAGATATGAGTTTAGTTTCGTCTACAACTGTCTTGTCAACTACTCTAGAAGATTGCAATACTCACATCGAAATAGCCATCGCCTGGCAAATCCTGGGGGCATCTAACATAAAATCACTCCGTCTTGAAGTAGCTCAGCCTGGTCCAAGACCCCGTAATTATTTGACAATTTCTCACAGCCTCTAGAAATGTGAAAGATGGACTATCTGTGCGACTCTTGAAGTTGAACAAGTATCTTATCTCGATCAGTCGAGGTAGTCGATAGAGGTGCTCCATAAATGCAATGAACAAGCTATTCAGTAAAGCATATCCATTTGGGTGTAGCTGAGATGGGGCGATCCCTATAAAGGACAACACTTCCCTTATGTATTGATTGAACAAGGGAAGTGTCCCAGCTGCGCACGCATGTCAATTGAAGGTGGTGTATCCCTCCGGTGGACTATGTGGTTTGTCATTTGGTCCCGGCAATATAACGTCGTCCATTGACAAACCATGCCTTAAGCATGGTCTCCCTAGCATATCTTCGGAAATATTGGACGGAACAGAGTCTGGCGGACTATTGATAAAAGGTGCATCTGGTGCCTCGTCCGGGGCCAGATCGATAATTTCGGCCTCGATGTCCGGTATTTCAAGTTTAGGAGGAATTATACTCCGAGTTTCCTGTGGCTGCAAGCTTGGGTTTCCATAACTAACTAACTCACGAAAAATCATCATTAGACGACAAAGAGACTGTGTGTTCCCCCACGTGTAGAGTATGTTGTGCGGTGCAGTGCTGTGCATTACTTGAAAAGACTTTGCAGAATTAAAGAAAATATGCAAGCGACAAAATTTCGAAGTCCGGTAGGAATGACCGTCATCGCTGACCGTCACAACCGTACCGTCCAGATGCTGGAGATCGATTCGAGTTAAAGTTCATTATCATTTTTTTAAGTTACAGTTCCATCGACGAGCTTCGAAGGGCAGTCGAGCATGCAGTTTAACCATTAAAGTCCAGGTATGCGAAAATGTAGCTCGTCGGAGTCGTATGATCGGTGGTACAAGGTTTCGTATCCATCCGGGTTCAGACATAGATCGATACCAGAGATGCAAGTCATAACAGTCCAGAATGCGGCAGTTCATATCGATTAGAAGGGGGCTATTTTCGTATCGATCAAGTTTGCACTGATACGTTTCGTATCGATCATGTTTGAATTGATACGCTTCGTATCGATCGCGTTCGAGTCGATGTATTTCGCATCAATCAGGGGAATGTATTTTGTATCAATTATAGGCTTTGCTTTCGTATCGGTCAGCGCTGGCGGCATCGAATCAGCTTACAATGCTCAGTTCGTCTCGATCGCAGGTAATCAACTTCGAATCGATCGTCAAAGTAAATTACGTATCGATTGACACAAATTCCTACCACCGTCCATCGTTACGAAATCGTTCTATCTCTCCACATGACATTCTCTTAATTACAGATCGATATGAAATCTCATCATCCCCAGGTCGGTATGAGGAGAATCGTCTCCTTAATTGACTGATATGAGCATATTGCTCCATATCCTTAGTCTTTTCTTCTCCAACCAAAACGAGCGTCCCCATGGCCACTCTCAACAAAATTTTGGCCCAGATCTGGCCTTGGCGCTTGCCAAAATTGGCAATCGGCAAATAAAGGATGGATCTGAAAGTTAAACTCTGTCGTGTGGATTTAGTCATAGCTGATTCATTACCTAGATTGAAGTTAAAATTCGAAGGATTAAAAGGATGGATCTGATCGATTCGAGGGCAGTGTATAGTTTCTCTTTTTTTTCTTGAGTTCGTAGATCGATACGAAATGCAGAAGATAGAGAGAGCAGCAGTAAAAAGTAAAAAGTGAATAACAGCCAAGTCCAAGAGTATTTATATGGACCCAATGAGAAACAGGGGCGATTTGCCTCCTGGTCCACATGACCGGTCACTACAGGTCAACCTCTAGATCGAGTCGAACGGCCAGTTCGAATCCATCAGCTAAAACTATCGATTCGTAATGGACAATGGGTTTCATCGATAAGAAGTGCACAATGAAGTCAATGCAGAAGGCTTTTGGTCCCATCGGTGCGAAACCTTCATTCAAATCAATGATTTTGGAACTCCAACCATGGTCCATCGATACGAACTTCATTCTTCGAATCCACGATTCTCATCTTACAACAAACTGGCATTTATCAGCACAAGTTGAAGATCACCTGCTCGAACCCAGCAGCGTTGAGCATCATCGATACGAAGCCTTCATTCTCATCGATTCGAACTGGCTAATCAACTCCAACGGCTCAATCCTTCGTCGATTCGAAGGGCGTCATAAAGATCTGCTGAAGCTCCTGAAGATGATCAATGCAAGCATTAACTCGTATCCATCGACACTCACGTCCCTCGATACGAAATGATGATTCGTATCAATCAATACCAAACATATCGACGCGAGGCCAACCTTTCAAACTTCTATAATGATCCAGGAGAGGATCGATACGGAACATCCAAAAACAACCATCAAGCGTTGTTACAACTCGTGTTTCACATCGATTCAGGAGAGGATCGATGCGAAATTCGATATAAGAAAACTGACAACGACTCGTGAACGTGCAACGTTAACGAGAGTCAGATTAACATATATACATATATGTCAAACTAATATTCAATTTTCAGCATTAACAGAAATTGGATATTCATTTAATAACGATTACGGCGACAAACAACTAAGCACTATCATACATCAATCAGTTATAGCAATGCAGGGTTAGAACCTTCGACAAAAAAGAAATGACTATTCAGAGTGAAGACTGCAGCTTTTCAAAGCACGTCATGTTTCCACAAGACGTACTTTGGGGGGCAAATATTATCCCGCCTTTTGGCAAGACCAAGATATCAAAGAACTGGTTACAAGCTCAGGATGAATCGTCTTGGGTATCGAGCATGCACAAGTTCTCTATGGATGTCGATGAATTTTGTTCAAATCTGAATCAAGCTACAACTGACAAGACATGACAAGCTAGGCCATGGAAGCCAGCATTCCAAATTACGAGTCAATCCGAGTTCATATGCTCAAGATATGATCGATGCAAGTTGGAGGAAATAGTTGTCGTTTCGTATCCATCAATCAACCTTAGTTCGAATCGATTGGTTTTCGCATCGATCAGACTATACCACTTCGCATCCATCGACAGGCCCGGTTTCGAATCGATTAGGTTCGTATACATTCCCGAGCCTCAGTTCGTATCGATCGGTTTCGTGTCCATCGATGAGTAGTAGCTTCGTGTAGATCGTTCGATGTCTAATCTGTATCCATCGGAAAGACAATTGATCGAATCCAGTATATAACCCTGTTTCGTATCCACCAGTTGACCTTACTTCGTACCCATCCCTAGTGTTGTTTTTTTGTATCGATCGGACGAGGGAAACATCCATTGATACAAAATACTCAAAATCCATCGGTACGAAGTGAGCAGGCTACGAATCGATACAAAGCATACGTCATTGATGGGTTCGAGCTACACAACGTCTCTCGATACGAATAAGGCGAAGTTTAACGGAAGACGCGGTCGACTCAGAGAAAAAGGGGGACCGATGCAAGGAATGTGCTCCGCGTCATCACAGAGGCACGTGCGTCATCAATCGAAGGGGATCGATTCGAAATAATGGATTCGAACCATACAGCCGATGAAAAACTCAAACTCGTATCGATCATAACTCAAGATCCACCGATCCAAATAGTATGAAATTTTCACAGAAGCTTACGTACAGGCCAAAGAATGTTCCTGCCAGGTTTCAACTCAATCGGACCAATTCTTGATCGATACGTAATCGATTCGTATCGATTACAGATCGAGTCAAAACTTGGTGGGATCGATCTCGTGGGCCTACTCACATGCCAGAAGAAGTCTCCCGAGGTTTGAGAGAGATATCAACCTCCCACGCCTATAAATAGCCTCCTGAAGCCTATAAAAAGGGGATCTTTTCATTCTGAAGCGCCCAAACTCTACCGGATCGAGATTTGCATCCTGCTCTTGCTGTTGAATTCGAATTCCGAGCTGTACTTTACTGTTTTTCACTGTAATTGCTTGTAATCGTTCAAAGAGAATCAATAAAATCCCAAAAACTTCATAGTGGACGTAGGCAACACACCGAACCACTCTAAAATTGCTTGTCTGTGCATTTGTGTTATTGTTTATTGGAGTTTTTGTTAGATAATCTTAATTTTACATTTATATTCTTCACCTTTATCTCTTCAAAAACTTCCGAAGAGTGTTGTGCGCATTTTTGGTACAAACACCTATTAATTCACTAAGTGCTAGATTTTTTATAGGGTTATCATGAATAATGTAATCAACATTAACTCATATTTAATATTTTATTGGATGATTTTGTTTTGAATTACAACTTATATTATTATTATTATTATTATAATATAAGTTTAATTAAAATGTTATTACTTGCACAAAAAATATTTAATAATATAATGTGATAACGATTTAAGTAATAATTATTCAATTATAGATTTAATAATAAAATACTTTATCATATGTAATACATATTTATAAATATAATTTTTATTTCAAATAACAAATAATAAAATAATAATTAATAAAATAATAATTAATAAAATAATTTTTTTGGCAAAGCCAGCAGGGTTAAAAAATGGACCCCTACCATTTATTGATATACCGAGAAAGAAGTACAAAGATAGAAGATACTAGCCACCTAACAAATTAGGCAAGCAGAAACACAAAGCAACAAGAAACAAAGGAAACCAGGCATACCAATAGAAAAATAAAAAGAACAACAACATAAGAACACAAAGAAAAAAGACACGCAATTCAGGAGAGAGCATATAGTAATCCAGAGTCGAAAACATGCTTAGAGGCAACAATGCCAAACCTCAATCCCTCAACAAAGGATTGCTTCGTTTGAATGGAGGATTTCCTTTTAGCACCAAATATGATAGCATTTCTTTCATCCCAGATTATCACGGTAAAAACTTTATGGGTGAAAAGAAGAATATAAGTAGCCTCATATTTCCATCTTGTTGCCTTGTGTATTAAGTCCCATTCAACTTCACTAACCAATTCAACTCTCCTGCCAGAGGTAAGGTTATTCGTAAAGCACCACAACATGAAAACATAAGGATAGTTAAAAAATAAGTAAAGAGTATTCTCCTCAGCTGATTGGCAAAAACTGCAAGTAGTATCGATATTAACTCCTCTCTGTCTCAACATAGCTTTAGTTTTCAATGCATTACTAAATATCTTCAAAAGGAATAGGTTTTGTCTCTCCAAGTTATGATTAATCCATATTCTCTTATGCCAGTTGAAAATCACGCTATTCCTCCGGCTAATGAGATGGTTGTACATGCCACTGATCTTGTACTTGTCCCGACTGAAGGACCATGAAATTCCATCATACTGAGATTGGGAAATATTATAAAAACGCAGCTGATTCCAGTGTTGTCTGACAAGCTGATTACTGGAGTAAGGGAGAGCAACACGACCATGATGAATAATGTTTTTCGCCAAGGCATTCCTGCTAATTCCAGTCTGCTCTTGCTGATTGAAAGTAAGTAAGTTAAAGAGGATAATGCCTTCCTTCACCCACGGATCATTCCAAAAAGAGATTCGACCATTTAAGCCAATCTTACTCTTAGCACAAGGAAGAATATCAGACCTAAGTTTTAGAATACATCTCCATGTCCAACTGCAAGAATGAGGAATATTCATGGTCCAGAAGTTTTTGTTGCCAATAATATACTTGTAAGACCACCTCACCCAAATATTGTCTTGATGATTCAGAAGATTGTCAATATGATGAACTATGGCAGCATGATTCCAAAGAAGTAAATTTTTAATACCTAGGCCACCTCTGGATTTTGGTAGTTCAAGTTTGGAGAAAGCACAAGGAGATATCTTATTTGAGATAACAGATCCATGCCAGAAAAAATTAGACATTGCACTCCTATTCATTTTGATTAGTTTGATAGGAAGGATAAAAGATCATGACCAATACATAGACATGGAGAAGATAACAGAATTAATGAGTGTTAGCCTACCTGCTTGACTAAGCATTCTATTAGTCCACACAGCAAGCCTTGCAGTGATCCTCTCATACAATGGAATGCATTGGGAATAAGAAATTCTAGAAGTAGCCAAGGGGATACCTAAGTACATGGAAGTGTCAGCTCTTTGAGTGATGGAGGTAAGGTTAGATATTTGATTGATCAAGTCATTGTCCACTCCAGCTATCATCAAATCAGACTTAGCTAAATTGATGGATAGGCTAGTAATTCTGAACAATTTATCAAGGCCATTCATAATTGAGTTAGCAGTGGACATTGTGGGCTTAAAGAAAATCACTATGTCATCAACAAACATAAGAGATGTAATGAGGGGATTTTTACATTTAGGATGGACATTGAAACTACCATTATTAACATGCTTAATAAGAATTTGAGTTTAAAACTTCCATCACGAGAATGAATAAATAAGCTGACATAGGGTCACCCTGCCTAATTCCCTGTTTACTCCGAAAATACCCCCACATTATTGTTATTAACCATTATGGAAAACCTAGCAGTTGAGATGCATGCTTCAATCCATGCCACAACATGTTTGGGAAAATTCATCAGCCCCATAATTCTAACCACATAGTCCCATTGTAATGAGTCAAAAGCTTTAGAAATATCAAGCTTGAGCATGGCTCTAGGGGAAACCAGAGAGGAGTTGTACCCCTTCAATAATTCATGAGACATCAAAACATTATCAAGAATACTTCTGCCACTTAGAAAAGCTGCTTGATTTGAAGAATTTATGTTAGGCAGAACCATCTTGATCCTATTAGCAATGATCTTAGATATGCACTTGTATATGGTATTACGACAAGAGATAAGCCTAAATTCAGAGACAAGACAGGCATTCTTCACTTTAGGGATAAGGGAAATGTTAGTAGCATTAAGAGATCCAATCATTTTGCATTTGTTAAAGAAATTATGGATGGCCTTCAAGAAAATAGGCCCAACAATTCCCCAACATGCCGTAAAAAAACTGGCATTAAAGCCATCAGGTCCTCCAGTAGAATTAGCATTGAGAGAGAAGAGGTCAGGTTTAATCTCCGCGTCAGAAATAGCAGAAGAGAGGAAGGCGTTATCTTCATGAGAAATTTTGGGAATGTTAATTGAATCAAGAAGCTCAAGCGATGGAGAGAAGTCATTACTATTTCCAAGCAACTTACTGAAATAGTCAAGGAACATATTAGCAATAAGGGGAGGGTTAGAGATAAACTCACCATTCTCATCTTTAAGAACACTAATTAACTCCATAGACTGTTTAGCCTTAAGAGAGGAATGGTAGAAAGATGAGTTTCTGTCACTATCCTTTAACCACTCCATTCTGGTTTTCTTCTTAACCATCAGGCTCTCATGCTGTAGAGCCTCAAAAAGTTGTGAAGACAAGGAAGCTTCAAGAGCAGCCCACTCACTGTTAGATGGGTCAGATAGCATAGACTCTTGAATTTGATGAAGTTTGTGGGAGAGGCAGGTAGAAGCCAAGTTGCCATTGCCAAATTTACTCAATGACCACACTTTTAGTTCAGATTTGACAGCTCTAAGCTTACTCTGCAAAACAAACATAGGATTACCAGAATAATGAGTAGACCATGCTTTGTTAACAATAGTGAAAAAATCAGGGTGAAGAACCCAAGCATTAAAAAATTTAAAGGAAGATTTTCTAATCCTCATAGCAGCACCAAAGGATAAAATTTGGGGAGAGTGATCAGATAAGCCAGACATAGGAAGAAGATTAAACATATTCGGCCATTTGTTTAGAGCATAAAGATTAGAAAGGGAGAAATCAATTTTGGTGAAAGTTCGAGGAGTGGATCTTTTAGAGTTGTTCCAAGAATAGGGAGCACCCATTGAGGGAATTTCAATGAGATTAGATTGAGAGATGGATGAGTTAGAGGTCTTATTTCTCTAAGAGACATGGGATTACCACCAAGCCTATGAGATAAAAGATAGGAGCAATTGAAGTCTCCCATAACAATCCAGGGATGAGTTGCTTGTCTAAACGAAGGGAGGAGATCAAGATAAGATTGTCCGGCATTCACGGATTTATGACCATAAATAACTGTTAAGTAAAAGGAAGTGGAGGTAGAGACATGGATGCAGTGCAGAAGAATAAGCCGAGAAGTTGAAATGATCGGGGATAGAGTAAAGATTGAGGGGTTATATAAAACAAGAATTCTGCGGTAGGGAGCATCAGAAATATTATTAAGCATCAACTAAGACAGGTTAATGAAATTAGCAACTCTGGAGGAAAGAGTTGCATTTAATTTTGTTTCTAATATAGCAAGAAGACTTAGAGAGTGAATGTCAATGATGTTTTTACATTGATTTAATTTAATATCTGTGTGGGCACCTCTTATATTGCATGCTCTAATGTTGTTCAACATTGATCAACAATTTGATTATGAAGAAGTTTCTTTTTGTTACCCCTTGTTAGAGGAGTGGTTTGAGCATTAATTCCTGGATATGAAGACGAGGATGTGGTACCATCACATGGGTTGAGATCGAGATCATTTTGGTGTTTAGATTTTTTGGATGACTTGAATTTACAAGCCGGAGAATGTCCAATTGCTTTTTGTATCAAAAACTGACTAGAAGTTTCAGAGGGGCAGTTAGCAGTAGGGGGGATAGAGAAAGGGAAGGGGGTTTCCAAGCAATGGGAGCATTAATATGACCATAAGCATGGTCGGATCGTTGGGCGATGGCAGAAGGATCTGTTTGAGAGGATATTTGTGTTTCAGAGTAGGAATTGCTATAATTTTGGTTGTGCTGAGAATCAGTGTTTGAAATGCTACTGTTTTGGTTGTGCACGTGAACAGAGGATACGTGTACAGTTTTCTCTTGATTAGTTGTTCGGTTCGCAACAAAGGATATTTTCTTATTAAAGTTTGGGGGGAGATGGAGATGAAGAGCAAGGCTGTTCACTAGTAGCAGGAAGATAGAGTGAATTTGAAGTTGATGGGTTATTGGAGGAAGGATCAGCAGCAAAACTGCCAGTGTAAGGTTGCTAAGATACACTGATAATGCAAGGCTGTACACTGGCAGTGCAAGGCTGTACACTGGTAGTGAAGAGCAAAACTGCCAGTGCAAGGCTGTACACTGGCAGTTTTTTTGATAATGAAGTCGATTTTTTCCACTGATAATGCAAGCATCAGAGATGGTTTCAAAAATAATATTATATTCCAAAATTTGATTATCAGTGACACATTTATTAGCACTAATAGCTTCATTCCCAACAGAATTAAGAATGTTGTCATTCTCATCAGAAATCATCTCACCAAAATCAGCAAGAACATGAAAACCATTTTCTTTCAAAATGTCTGAGTTTTCAATAATACAATTCATTTCTTCATCATCAACAGTCTTATCAGGTACAACTATTTCAATTTCACCTTCCTCTGTTTCCTCACTTCGTATCTCCTTCTCTTTATCAGTATTGATAACATCATGTATATCCACAGTATTATTTTTCTTAAGAGTTGATCTTATCCTCTGTCTTCTAACTCTATTCACAACTTACCATTTTTTTATTCCTCTGACTCAATAATTTTCCCATATCTTTCGTGTTAACCTTGGAATTCTTAACATTGGCTTCAGGAGATGCAAATTCCTTTGCATTCTTATTAATTATCAAACTCGATTTTACTCCTATCTTTTCGCAGTTCGCAACAGAATGACCAAATACACTACAATGAGAGCAAATATCAGGCTTCCATTGGTATTCAATATGAATAATTTGTGTTCCTCCGTCAAGAAGCTGAATTGGAAGTGATTCAATAAGTTCTCGATCAGGTTTAATTTCCACCAAACACTTAGCAAATGCTAACCGCTCCAACCTCTCCGTAAATTCATCTAAACAAACAAGTTTACCCAGCCTACTAGCTAACCAGTTAATACCAGTGTGGGACCACGAAAACATAGGAATGTTAGAGAATTTCACCCAAACTGGAACCGATGATATACTCCCACAAGCATTACCCACGTAAGAATCCCATTGTTTGACAATGAAGAGTTTGTTACGCATAACGATGGGATCACCTTGCAAAATTCTATATCTATCTTCATCACAAGACAAGAAGAATAAAAAAAGGAACCCATTGGATCTAACTTTGATCGATCCCTTAAGTTTCCAGTATTTCTTCAGGAAGTTAATGACAGTTAAGTAGGATAGCGGCTTATCAAGGAAGAAACCGACCAGGTAATTGCTCCATTCAAGTGCACCAACTTCAATAACGGAGGAGAGGGAATCGTAATCTCATTCTTGAAACCGGGGGACATCTCAACTGGTATGTACTTCCCTGCGTTACTTGGTTTACGCTTGAAAAGGGAAGTCCATATTAGTTGAGAAGGTAGGGGAAGAAGAGGAGGCAGAGAATCAGCGGGAGATAAAGGAAAGGTCGAAGAGGATGGGTTGTAGAGTGATGACAACGAAGGCAGAGGCGGTGGAGGGGGGTCAGGAGCAGGACGATGATGACAAGAAGGAGAAGACGTGAGGGGTATGGGGGTGGAAGCATGAAAATCGAAAGAGGACGATAAAGGTACGGGAGGGATACGAGATGCTGCCATGAAAATAGAAAAAAGATTGAAGAAATTTGAGAAAAAAATGACATGATAAAATAAATTTTATTATAAATTTAAATAGTACTTGTTTAAATTTAATACATTATAAGTTAATATTATACATTTACATTATAATTCATTTTAATTCAAATATAAAGCAAGCGAACAAAAGGAATATTGGCTTAACATATTAATATTGATTAATAATGGTGGTATGTAAATATTTAGGGTAATATTAGTGTTAAAATGTCTAATTTATAATTTCAGAAATAAGTATATATAATTTTCTGAAAGGTAGCATTAGAATGTTCAGAATTTAATTATAAACTCATCAGTGCATGTTCTATATTAAAAGGAGCTTGTATGTGAGAGTAATACTTGTTTGAATATTTAAGAATTGAATTGTGATTTTGTAAAAATTGAGGGTTTTGGAGCAAATTACCTTCTTCCTATTCAAACAATAGTTGTCGTAATGCTTTGGCTTGATCAAATTTTCAATGCCACTATAAATCATCGGAAAAGATACTGCCAACTCAGTTGCATTCTCCATGTCGAGTCGAGTTGGCCTATACCACTAGATATAAGCTCGACATTATTTTAAAAACCCTAACTTTTGATGTGGATATCGCCATTGTGCCTCACCGTCGCCTAAAATCATCAGAACAACTAAAGACGATCTCAAACGCTCACTTTCATCAAATCGATTGGGATAACGTTAAAGTTGTTGCTCCTAGCGTTGTTCGAGAGGCACAGTTGGGAAATCAGATGTGTGCGAACGATATGACCATGTTGTAAACTGTATAAAAAGTTAAAATAAATAAATAATTTTTTTTTTATAGAAATCAAATTTATTTGAAAATAATTTTAAGAATTTGTCGATAATCTAAGTACACCTTAAACCATCAGCTATCCCCCTAAATAGAGTAATTCACTAACTCAATGATAGAGTTGCAAATTCTATCATTGAGTATACTTTAAGAACGGAGAGGGAACAAAAAATTCAGTATTTTAGAATGAGGCCACTTGGTATATTTGTAGCATTAATAAGCTATATAAAATACCCTAGCCCAAGGTATGATCCACTATAATTGAAATTTTATCTCATTTAAATAATTTAAGAAAATTGAAGTCAATGGTTCAATCCAACAATAGCCATCGATTAACTAAAAACATTGACTTTAGTTTACAACTAGTTACAATGATACTAACATTCTATAAGACGGAGATGATTGCTGCCTTGAATAGTGTTTCACTCCATGAGATTCAAATTATACCCAGCTATGACCTTAACACGATCAACATTGATGTGTGGTTTGATGGATCAAGTGCGCTGGTAATAGGACGAAAAAGGGAAATTTCAAAATAATTCCTTTTATTAATTTTGCACTAGATCTACTTTTGTGCTTACATGGATAAATTATTAACACAAAATCATATTTAATAGACACTAGTGAAAGGAGTTTGTGTTTTAAGATAATTATATCTTATTTTATCTTTCAAACTTTTATGTATATTTATGTTGTGATACACACAAACACACATACATACACACATTGTGTGCGTATTCTAATTTTAGTTTATAATATTTTATTTGTTATGAATCCACATTCATAATATGAACATTATAAATGCTATTAACTAACCTAGGGCATGAATGAAACATCAATATTTAGAATATATATATATATATATATATATATATTGAAAATCAGTTCATTTTGGTGCTTTAACATAATCAAAATAACAATTTACAACACACAGTAGCCCAGGCTAACAAGGCTACAATTCTACTTAAAAACAAATGTTTATAAATAACTGAGTACATAAATGTAAAGTCCTTGTATCAAATTATTGTCTTCGTTTTCAGTGCCTATGATATCCAACAGATACATAATTTAACATCATTAGCCTAGTAGCGAATGTGAAACAATTTTTTGGGTCTTTTGTGTATAACCTTCTCTAGACATCATAAAAAATTGGTTCATAAATGTGAAAACTACCTTACATTCTTCCTCTGATTGCATCTCTTCACAACCGACCATAAGATGGTGGCGAATCCGACAAACCTCATATTGCTTGAATGCTCCTCCGTGGCTGTAACGCCGCATAATTTGGCATTTAGTTATTTAATTAGTTAGTTAATTAATTTAACCCCAATAATAAAAATTATGCAAATGATAGAATTTGATCATAAAACTTGCACCATTCCGTTCGTGGCAAAATTCTAAGCAACCTTCGTATTTGAAGTTCTACGACCGGAGTCCAAAAGAAGAATTTATGGACGTAAAATTAATTTGGTAGGTAAATTAATAACAAAAATTAACTAGATTAATCAAGGCCCATGGTCGACCCATCATCATGGGCAGTCAATCAAGTACGGTCGACCGTTCCTTATGTAGCGACTAGGGTTAGACTAGGCCCAATGGTCCTGATTTAATATATTTTGATCTAATGGTTGAGGTTGGTTATTACACCTATAAATTCATGCTTAACCCTCCTTTCTCTTCTCATATTTTTCTGGAGGCAGTATTAAAGCTCTTCCATTTCTCTACTTTTCCACCTTCTTTCTCAATTATAAAAATAAGATATTTATATCTATATTCATACAAATTGGAGAAGAATATAAATCTAATAAAAAGGAGAGGAGAAGAGATCAACTATATGTGTATTTGAGGTAATTGATATATTTGTATCTATTTTCACTCCCAATCTCAAATCTCTTCTCGAATCTTCAATTCAAATGTTTGTACATAACTTTTTATATATATATTTCTTAGATTAAAAAAGACCTGGAGATGAATTTAAGGTTCTACTTTAGATTTGAAGATTTGGATTGCCTTTAAAAGGGGAATAGGTATAATATGAAAATTATTCTGTTATTGTTTATTTGATTATTATGCCTAACTGGATAATTGAATATGAGTTGTAAGCAAAAATTTGTACACAATCTGAATAAAATAAGTATCGTCAACATATTCTTGTTTATGAATTGATTTAAAATTGCTTACAACCCGGTCTGGAAATAAGTATGATTTTAGAATGTTGATTTGAATGAAATTTATTCTAGATATGAAAGAGGTTATATAATAATGTAATGAATTTGGTTTATTACCATAATCTTGTTGGAATGTAAACTTTTATATTTTTAAAATTATTGTAACTTAGATCTGTTTTAATATTTGTAAATTAGTTTGATTTCTTTCCCTTTTAGAAAAAACAGCATTTGATCAACAAGGAATAAATGCAAATAAAAAGAGAAAAAGATATGTAAAGTATGATTTCATTGTAGTTTACACAGTCTATTTCAGAAATAAAAAGAAATGATTATTTCTTATAAGTTCAAACGATGTAATCTTTTGTATTTTAAAATTAAATCTTTTGTGTTTGATTAATCTATAGAAATCATAGCTGATTATCTTTTTAGATATGATTCCAACAATTGAACATGAAATAGAATATTCTGATAAAGATATATAACTAGAATATATTTGATAGAAGTAAATATTTGTACGCAATTTACTAAGCTTATAATGATTAAATGAAACTTAGTTAATAACAACACTTACACGTAATATTCGCGTTTAGGATAATTAATCAATGGAAAAAGAATTTAAAAGGTTGTAACTTTAATAAACGGAAAATAAATGGTAATAAATTTGGAAGTTACAATAATTTGATAGGCTAAATGGATTAATGGGACTGATAAATAAAGAAGTTGAATAAATAACTATGGAATAGTTAAAAAGGTTACTAATTTGAAATTAATAATCATACATAAGTGTCTTAAGAAACGTCCATTAGGATTTTATGGACAGTTTGACACTTGTGAGTAATAAAAAGGGGATCTATGGGCAGATAAGCATTTAAGGTAAGTATTATTACGTTAAATAAAAAAAGGGATAGTATGTTAAATCCAATATCTACCAAAGATAATATAAGTAAAGACTTAGGATGGTTAATTGGATTTAATAGGTCAGTGATGCGAGGTCAGTAGATTCACCCGACGAAAGACTGCCCTTCACTTTGAGGATACCAGCAGTTGGGTGCACTTACTACTAATATAAGATATCACTAATCCTAGGTCCCATGACGACGTGAGAGATTGAGCCTGATTTCTTAATTGAATAGAATTAAATGATCCAAATTTAAAATTAGGAGTGGTGAGGGATATCTCCATAGGGTTCGGTATTAGTTTTAGGTATTAAGTGGTTGTAGGGTCTGCCTCTCTCCTAAAAGAAAGTATTAAGTAACCTAATGAGATTTCAAATAAATAAGGATGTCTCTAAAAGTTTTACTTCATTATTGAGGTATTAGGTGGCTATTTTAGGAGTTGACTCTCTACCAAAAAAAAGTAACCTAATGAGATCCCATATTTATAATTAAGAGTAATGGTGGATATCTCGGGAAGAGTTCGCTTCGGCTTTGAGGTATTAGGTGACTGATCTAAGGGTTTGCCTCTCTCCTAAAAAAAGTATTAAGTAACCTAGCGAGATTCCAAGAGATGTCAGCTAGATAGTACTAGTGAGAAGTCCACATTGGGACTAGGTATTAAACGACCATGCCCTACCTATAAATATGTGTTAAATGGTTAGGGGTCTGGCTAGTCCTTATTAATGAGGTATTAAGTAGCTAGGGTACAGTCTCTCACATTGCTAAGGCTGTAATAATGATAGTACCAGAGAGGAGTCCGCATGGGGATAGGTATTAAGTGATCTAGGACCTTCTAAGAATATATGTACTAAATGGTTAGAAGTCCGCCTGGTCCTTTTAAAGGTATTAATTTGCTTGGATACCGTCTCTTACTTGGCTATGATTTTATTGGCGATAGATGCAATAATAGTTGGACATTAAGTGTCGAAAGCCTTAAATAGTGTTTAGATGTCTTTGTAGCTAGGACCCATCGACCATTGACAACATTGTCAGAAACCCACCTTGGGAATAGGTCTTAAATAATGGGTTCTACTTTGATTGAGGTCTTAAATGCTAGAGTCTGCATATTTCTTCTTTGAAGGTATTTTGTGATGATTATAGAATCCCGCTTCATGTTTAAAAGTAGTAAGTGACAAATGGGTTTGGAAATATTGGGTGGTTGATAAGGCTTCGTCGGTATTTTGTACCTTGGGAAGGGATAGGTAAATAATCGTGTGTGTAATGCAAGGTCAGAATTGTTAACCTTAAGAGACATAACTACTAAATGAAAACCAATCAGTATAAATTTATGTTATTGATAATTCATAGATTTTCCAATCACTAAAATATTATTCTGACCCCCTCATCATTACAACCCATAAGATAGATTTAGAGGAATAGGTCAGTGGAACTGGATGTGTTTATTTGTTGGAGAAGTCTTCTTTTCTCTTATGTTCGATGCTGATGTGACAACCTGTTGTCCAAAGAATACCATTAATTCCAAGGTGATGGTCATAATCAGTATTCTTATCCTATTATTGTTTTAGCTGCGAGTTTAGATCTTTATCAATCTCTTATAATGCTCATACTTATTTGCAGGTACCAAATCCAACGATCTGTGATTTGATGGACCTGGGTTTCAAGTTTTGCAGAAATTTAGGCCATTAAGGTAACATTTAGTACCAGAACCAGATTAGTAGATCGAAGGAATTAAGATAAATTGAGAAAACGTATTCGTACTTTCCTATCTAGTAATATTATATTTTACGTTAAATTCAAAGAATTTCGACTATATAAGCTATTGTAGTTCCACTTCGAAGGAATGAGAAAAGTAATTATAGGTTACGAATATATCAGAGCTAAGATTTTCACACCGACTCCAAAGTACCCCATAGAGTGCTGGCTATGCATAAGGCGCTGTTGATAAAGAGCATGAGTGCGACATATGGAAAAATCTCAAAGACTTGAGGTGTTTGACTTGATAATTGAGATTCCAGCCATCTTGTGATTTTGGATTCTAATGATGAGTTCCAGTCGAAGACACATATTTAGTCTAGATGGGCGGGAAATTAGTATATACTGGAAATGCCTTAGATTTTGGAAAAATCTTTAAATATTTATATATATCAATAAAGGCTTGATTTTGATTTTTGGCAAATATAAGTTCGAATTTTAAGGGAATTTTGGTATGAAATAGCTTCTATTATTTAGAAAAAGTATAAACGAGAATATATTTAGCTCATTTATTTTTCAGTTTACAAAATCAGGGTTTTCATATTTTCTCTCTTTAAGGTATAAATAAAATAGGAATGACATTCGATTTTACTAGGTTATGTAGTTTGAAGTGTTATTGTGCCACCGGCTATTAGAAGAATATTTCCGTGCGAAGCAGGCAGGAAATAAAAGATAGGACATTTTCAGTTTTCTGGAATTGTTATTGGTCATAGTAGTTTTGTTGGGACTATCATGAATTGGGTTTTTGGAATTGTTATTGGTCGCAGTAGTTTTATTGGAAATATCATGAATTGCTAGATCTTGGCTCGAGGCTTACGGTAGGCTTTGACGCCATCATAATGAGGACAGAAATTTCTCAGATCATGTCAACTCTAAGGAGATAGTGCAAAATGATTATTATTATTTTATCCTACCCTCATTGATTCTTGGTTCAATTTACCCCCAAAGCCCATCTAACTGTAAACCTAAAGTGGACTACTAGTTAACGAGTTTGGCACAACTTGAACTTGGAATGAGACAATAAAAGTCATGTCTGAATTTCCCCAATTGCATTCTTTCGTTCCTTCTTCCTCAATCCACCAAACCCAATCTCCATCCTCCCCCTCCAAGTAGTAACCTCTTTCTTTTATTCCTCTCCTAGGCAACACTTTTTTTCACTTAGAGCAGCAAACTCGCCTCTTCCTCGTGTTGATTTTGCACGTTAGATCTCGTCCCGCCAACACTCCAAATCTAAACCATATTCCCTCTCTCTGACCACTTCTGAACCCAAGACACCTTTTCGCACTGCCAATTTTTCCTCACACCATTATGGTCTCAACCTTCAATAGGCTACTTGGCTAAATCAGAATGAGCAGAAGGTTTTACCGCTTTTGGACTTGAAGATATATTCGTCGCAGTAGGATTTGCATCGATCCTCTACTTTGAGACTTTTAAGCGAGAATATTACCCATGCCGCATCTTCCTTTTCAATGAATTCGAAGATGAAGGGTGTCTTAATTGAGCTGACTAATGATGATCTCGCCGAGATTTTAGGGGCCTTCGTGAAGGACACAGACTTAGAGATTTTGAAGTGACCGACTCAAAAATTTTGTAGTAGATATTTTCCCAAGATGTCGGTGTTCGAAAGATGGATAATCTACGTCTGACTGCCCATATGAATATGTGCATCCTTCGGCACAACATCATCCTTATGATGGGAATTTATGACCAGATTTATCTCATGTGGAAGACCGCCTATGCTAGTATTGGCGGCATCACCACCAATTGGACTCACACCCTTATGATGCAATTTATTGACCAAGGGTTAGCACTCCATGGAGTCACTTTCTGTATTTTCACATATCCACTTTTGCCTTTAGGCAATACGACTGAACAATCTACGTGGAGATGGTTTAGTAGAAGGTTCCTTCTGCCATCATTAGATCCTTCCTTAGGAACATGGTGATTCTGAAGCCGTCAGCAACACCAACAACGCCTGTGGCATGAGATTGGGTGTGTAGCCTTCATGCTACGATCGTTCAAGGGTTGCAATAATGGATCGAGCTCCAATCGTGAAGCAAGGCATCTTGTAGCCTATGGGCATCATTTTAGGATTTACTGTGTTGTTATCTTTTTCCCTTCCAGCATTTGTTCTTTTCTTTTTGGTTGTTCGGGTAGTAATTGTAGCTGTCTCTTGTAAAAGACACACACGATATTATAAGTTCTATTTATTTACTATGTTATTGTTTCTAGACATGCGAACTGCTACTATATATGCATAGTAAAGAAGTAGTATAAATATGAGGATCTCATAAAGAAACTTGACTAACAATAAATGCAATATAAGACCGAAAGTTTAGAATAGTTGGAAAATCTTGGCAAAGGATATGATAAAGTTATTTTGATATCACGGGTCATTGCTCATGTTCCTTAAAAGCTAAAAAATTTGAAAATATATGCAGTGACATTTTAAAATAAAATGTCAAGTTTTATGGGTAAACATTAGTTGCAAATTTTAGAATTTGGTTATGTGTTTAGCACATAATCAACTTCCAACTATGCTGAAATTGTGGATTCGTTTGTCAAATTTTTTGAGAGGGAAAATATTTTGAAAAGTTTCCCTTGATTTGAAAAGTTCTCTTTTGAAGAATTTTTTTTTAGGCCTTAGTTGTTTTTTGCTCTTAAATCATTTTTAGAACTTTTGCCCAAAAATTTGATTTCAATGGAAGATGTGCGTCAGAGTATTTTAGAATTTATTTTCCAAATGACATAAAAGTTTGAAAAGTGAGAAAGAATTTTGTAACATATTATATTTTGAAGGTCACGTGTTAGGCATAGGTAAGGCAAATAGAGTTAGAATTTGCAGATTTAGTGGTGCATTAGGATCGACGATGCGATAAATGCAAGCGATAACAAGGGAAAAGCTATCTTAGCCTTGGAATTTCTATTATTACAACGGAACAGTGATTTATTCCGCTAATGGATATCTACACAGATCAAAAAATCCATATTGTACTCATTCACAATTATGTGGTTTCTTAATGATATCAACACTTGGATCCTGGAGTTCAAAACCATCTTTGAAAAGAAGTACCCTTTAACCACTTTTATTCTTGGAAAATAAAGGATTTAAAACTTTAAACTTCTTTTTGAAATAATTAATTACAAAGTAATATCTTATGTAAATCGTATTTTTTTGGCAAGGCCAACGGAATTGATGGACTCTTATGTAAATCATAATTAATCTTGATTAACTTTAATATAAATTAATAATTAAACTTTAATTAAATAACATTTATCTTTAATTAACTTTAATTAAGTAATAATTAAGTAAATAATCAACCCTTAAATAAATTGAACAATTAGCTCTTATTAAATAATAATTAAAATAATTGAACTTTATTTAATAAAAATAATTACCTTTTTAACTTAATTAATCATGAGTTAAAATTTCTTAATTAATTAATCATTAACTTACTTAATTATTACTAATTACTTAACTTAATCACTAATTAATTATCCTTAATTAAATAAATTAAATAATTACCAAACATACTTAACTAAGTAATAATTAACTTTTATACTTACTACTTAAGTTTGAAAATGGTTTTCCAATATCATTAAAAGAATCACTATAAAACTTGAAAATTGTTTAAATTTTCCGAACTGCATCCATAGCGACTATCGCTATGGATGCAATAACTTAGAGTTAATTTTCTAAGTTATCATCCAAAACTTTATCTTTTTACCTTTACCTCCCTTTAAACACAAAAAGAAAGGATTTTGAAATCTTAAACCAAAGTTAGAAACGAAAATGGAAACATTTTATAAACCAAACTAGTAAACCGCTTGATTTTTGAAAATGGATCTCAAACCCTTTTAACATCTCAAGTTCCTAACTCAAGCCATTCAACCACAATTCAAGCATATTTGTGTACATCAAATCACAACATTACCATATTACATCAAAGCTCACAACTTTATAGCTAAACATATCGCTTAAACCATTATTTTCAGATCTAATGCCAAACTACATTTTCTCTTTGGTTTTTGGCTATGTTACTCTCGTAATTTTAAAAAGTGTTCAAAAGAAAATTCTTGAAAATTATTTTCTCTATCATATTAAAAAAGAATTACTCAATTTGGATTTATTTGGGGGGAGATATGGTCAAAAAAAAGGAGCACTATTTTCGGGTTTGAAAATATGGTCCGAAAAATGAGTCATAAATAATGTATTTTTGACCCAAAAAAGTTTGAAATTTGAAAAAGTGGTTCAAGTAGAAGTTGTAGCCACTGGAATTATAGGTGTTTTGAAAAGAAAAAAAATCTTAATTTGGAGTAGTCTAGAAGAAATCATGGCCGAATGGGGGGGGAGGATAATGGAGATAGAAAAAGTTTAAAACTAAGTTTTTAAAACATTTAACAAGAAGGAAAAATTCAAATTTAAATTCTTTAGAATCTAAAGGGAATCCGCTAAAACAAAGAAGAAGATGAAGCTCAGGAAAAAAATGGAAAATGCAAATGAAAGTGGAGAAGAAAATAGGAAAGAAGTTTTATAAAAAAAAAATAAAAACATGAAATTACCAAACTACCCTTGTGTACTTTGTCCTCTACAAATGAATGCCATCTCTCCTCAGTGTATCCCCATCTCTCTCTCACATTTTCTATTGTTCCCCTCTTCTCTTTCATGATAAAACATGTTTGTACTTGGGTCGTCGAACTGTCGCATCATGTCTCTTAAGGCATCTTTAATATATATATATATATATATATATATATTATTTACTTAAAACCTACATATATAAGTATATGTATACATATACAAATACATACATATACATATATATATTGGTAAATGAATGAATATACGTTAACCTTAGGGTTCACAACGGTTTCGATAATTTTTAGCCAATAAAAAGTCAAAAATTCATAAAACAAATTTCAGTCACATTTTCTGTTTTTCTTCGAACTAATTATTTTTATAAACAAAATTTGAAAACTATCTCACCATCAATAGTTATAATTTAAAAAATTCGTATTTTCATTAAATAAATATTTAAATTTAATTAATTATTCGAAAATGAAAGCAGTGAAATTCGGGCCGTTACAACTTTGAAGTAAATTTTCATTTGATATTTATAGACACAAAATTTCTTTTATAAAAGTACATGAGTGTACACATAAATGTTTTGCAAAAAAGAAAGTCATGCAAAAAAGGAAGTCATTTTTCAAACTAATTTACCGTGATGCTTTCATGTAACTAACCTTAGTTCAAAAAAATATGCACGTAAAAAAAAGTCATGATTTACCCAAAAAGTAATGGTTCTTATATGAGATTGCCCTTTTATGTTCATCCCATACATGAATGTTTCATTTTTCTCGTGAAGTATTTTTTTCGTCTTTGAGTCTTGATTTCTAAGCTAAGGTTTCTACATGAAAAAAAATTCATTTCAACTTTCACATGTTATTTAGGGAAGCATAAAATTTGTTCCCCTCGTAGATTTATTGCCTCCTGCATTGGCCTAGTTAGCACTTGGTTGAAACCTGCTATGCATGCCTTATGCATTGCCTTGGTTTATTGATGATATATCGAGAATATTGTGCTTTTCATTAGTCACATATTCTAGTTAGCATACAATGTATGCTCATTGGTTCTCATTTGAGCAATGCGACAGTGAAGCTTTTCTATTCTTTATGTTGCCTTTTATAAAATTAGGCATAAGATGTAGATTAGGATATTATTTTATTTTCAATGGTCAGATTGTAAGAAATCCCATTCTAAAGGTATTTGCTTTAAATCGTTTGGGTTTCCTAATTTTTAGAATTTGAAATTTTCAACCCATTTACCTAGTATAGATATTCTCTATGGGAATTTTAAAATTATATTTTAGCCTTTTGTTTTTAGATTTTAAAATCACATTAGACTTTGTGAAAAATTCAAATTTCATTTCAATCCATAAAATTCGAAAATAAAATTTGGATTGTAAATATTTAAATGTTCAAAATCATATGAAATTTAGTAATTAAAAATTTATCTTTAAGTTTTAAATATGTGTAACTTATCATTTTAATTTTAGAATTTTGATTTTTGAATTACGTTTAATGATTTTTGATATTTTTAGTATTTTAAATTCGATATTTTTGAACATAAAATAAAAAATCTTATATAAAAACGTATATTTCTATCTTTAGAGTATTCCAACTTGTTGTTTCTTTATTATTCAGTCGTCAACAATAGGGTATATACATTCAATCCTTATGAAATAATTCTTATGGTCATATGGATGTTTTAATAAAATGCTTTGTTATATTTTATATATGCCGGTATATGTTAAACATTGATACTCACTCTATTTTTGTAATTCATTTAATTTTTACTTGAGTCAAATGATGAAATATTATCATGTTTGGTTCTTTTAAACGATAAATACAAAAAATTGCATTTGTCCTTAGAACAAATAAATCTAACTTGACTAACTTGATAGCAAAACTGACTATATGGATGCGACATAATTTTTTTGGGGAATCTTCGTTTGTATATCCATGAGCAATTCCAAGTAATATAGCATATAGTGTGGACTTAGTAACACAAGAACCGTCAAAGATTGGAAGTTCAGTATATTCACTTTTGATTCCATTGAAAATATTATTAGAATGATGCTTTTTTCTTGTATTTCAAATCTTTGCACATTACATGACAAATTAAAGGCTACTAGATATATCCTTACCATTTTGTATAAAATCAATTTAAGGATAAAGATGTTTAGGCATCCCACTCCATATCTTACGGCAATATTTTCTCGGAATCACAACCTTTAACACAATGATGTTGTCCAGTATCAAATTATTTCAATTTCATTTAATTATTTTTAGTTCAATTTTGTATACCTATGGTACAAGTTCGCAAATGCCCTTTAGGTTGCTTTTTCTATGAGAGGTATTACCATAACCCGATTTTTATTATTCCATTAATTTTCACTTATTTTTAAACTGAATTTATAGCATCTTCATTAAAGAAGATCCCTTTTTCGTGTAAGCACTTTATAACAACATTATTACCTCTAAATTATTATCTTTACCTAAATTTTTATTTAGGCCGAAAGTACAAGATTATTTCGCATAATAGGGAAAACTATCAGCTTTGACAAAAAAAATTATTCCACATCAACGCAGATGTAATCTATACTAAACTAGTAACACTGAGTGTAGCTTCCTTACCCTGAAGCCTCTTCCAATTTCTTAACGAAATTTAATTTGCTTTTTCCCTATGTATTTATAAGCTCAAAGGATGCTTTTGTTTTCAGCTTTTCAATTAAAAGTACGTGCACAAAATAAAAATCCATCCTATACTATTAATACTTAGCAGAGCTTCCTTAGTTGTGAATCCCACTCTAATTTCCTAGTGAAATTTTGTTTTTTCCACCTGCATTTGTAAGCCCAAAGGACAATATTGTTTTAAGCTTTTCAATTAAACTACACACACAAAAAGTGGAATTAATGTCATGTCTATATTTTTTAATTCACTTGTTACAACTGAAATTAGCCTTCCTTTTTTCCATCCTCTTCACATTTGAGTCATCCAAATTCTTTCCATTTCGAGTATCTCCTTTTTTATTTCCTTGAATCTCTCCTAATTGCTTACTAACTGTTTGAAAGAAGACTTTGGTACTTCCAATAGCCCTTTCTACAGAATCAATGTAACTATTTTTTCCTAATTTTACAAGTTGAATGATTTTACTTTCTCCTTATTACATCTAAATTTGTGGTTTAATAGTTTGGATCATTGGTTTAATTGTATTTTATCTCATTTTCTATTTTTTATGATATCCATAAATTTTATTGTTAAACACAACCATTATATATTTCATTTTTCGAATTCTCTCATGAGTCCTATTATAAAGCATAATCGTATGATTGAATAGCCATTGTTTATTTCTACAATAATCAAAATAATTTATTACAAAAAACTTTGAACACCGAAAGTTTTTGTATAATTGTGCGTTGGCCTTATGTATTGTTATTCCTATATGTTAGAACCAAAAGTAATGATTTGATGATAAAAACCAGATGAATATTATTATTAATGATTTTTTAAGTTTATTTATGATATAGTACATGAAATATAGGTATAATATCAGGAAAAATTGTCGGTCAATCAATTTGAGATGTAGTACACATATCAAGGAAGCTTAATACAAGAGCTCAAGTACAAGACCAATTAGATCAAGAGCTATGCAGTTGAAGCGCTTAGCAATTCCATAGTGGTAAAGGTGCAAAAAGTTATAGTAGGGATAAAGTGGGGATATAGCAGAAATAGTGGATGTGCAAAAAGATTCACTAAATATATAAAATAAAATATTTAAAGTTAATTTATTCTCATTCTCACATCATTTGTGTAGGAAAAAGAACTATTGTTTAACCATATATAAGAATGTCATAATTTATGCAGTCCAGATTTGATGATTACGATAGATTCTAACTAATGTTGAGCACTTATGGTGTTTACCCTAACTTTGTCGATTTAGTTCAAAAGAAAACTAATTAGGTCAATCTTTTTATATTTATTTTGCTAAAGCGGGAAGTAAAACCTTGATTTAGTGGGTGCGGCGGAAAATAGTAGGGCTTAAAGTGGATCTATTGTTTAATAGTTCTGTATTGAAAAAGCATAGTGGTCGAAGAGTGCTATGAGCTATAGTGAAGATTTTACAAGGCTTTAACTGCACAGATCAAGAGGTATCAAGATCTAGGAAACAAAAACAGGATTAAAAGAACAAAGAAGATTCAAAGGCAAGGGTAGGAGAATATAGGAGACTCAAGGAACAAAGGCTGGAAGAGTACAAGACAATAATCAGTCAGTTTTTAAAGGATATAGAGTCTTATATTTAATTATTAAAGACTTAGTAGTAATCCTTTGAATTTTCTCTTTATTTATTTTTTTACATAACCTTTTTATGAAATTCAATGTTGGGTTTACAAGTTAAAAGAGCTAAATAATTTTTATAATAAGATTTTCATTATGCACTAGAATATGTCGACATATCCAAAATTGTATATCGAAAAACTGGCCATTAGCTGCAACTTTACAATTTAAACAAGCAGCGTTTCCTTTTACCCCTTCACAAAAAGTCACTTCTCTTCATCTTCTATCTAAATGTTTTGTACATGTTTGTACCAAAAATGAGCACACCACTCTTCGAAAGTATTTGAAGAGATAAAAGTGAAGAATAAAAATATAAAACGAGGATTATCTAACAAACACTCCAAAAACAGATATGAAAACGCATAGAAACATAGCAATTTAGAGTGGTTCGGTGTATTGCCTACATCCATTATGAAGTTTGATAACTTTATTTATGTTCACTTGATGATTACAGCCGATTACAATGGATTACAGCAAATTACAGTTCTGAAATTCGAGTACAATAGCAGCTACGGAGTGCAAAATCGGATCTGGTAGAGTCTAGACCTCGAAGAGCAAAAAGATCCCTCTTCTGTAGGCCCTGGGGCTCTATTTATAGGCGTAGGAGGCTGATATTTTGCTCAAATCTCGGGAGACTTCTTCTGGCACGTGGGTGGGCTCACGCGATTGATCCCATGAAGTTTCGGCTCGATTCAAGATCAATATGAATGTATTTCGTATCGATCGAGATATGATCCAATCGAGTCGAAACTTGGCATGAACCTTCCTTAGGTCGTGCGTAAACTCCTGTGAAAATTTCATAGCATTTGGACTTGTAGATTGCAAGTTATGATCAATACGAATTGGCGTTCTTCAGTGGGCAGTTTGGTTCGTATCGATCGATCACCTTCGCAATGCTCCTTTTGAATCGATCAGTGCATGTGCATGTAGACTGACGTGGTGCTAATCCTTCGGACCGATCCATTTTTAGCGCCGAGATGACCGAGTCGTTCCAAAGCTTTCGCCTCATTCGTATCGAAGACCGTTGCCACGTTCGAATCGATGGAAGTTGTAATCGATAGAAATGACCTTGTTCGTATCAATCTAGATGCACGGCACGTATCAGTTGTGTAGTTTTGTTCGCATCGATAGATTGAATCGCACTTCGTATCGATGGGAAACACTGATTTCGTATCGATCCGTGGTCGATCGATATGAAACATGTCTGAGGCTTGATCGATACGAAATGTGCATTCGCGTCGCCATCGATGGATACGAAGTAGGAGGGTCCAAATGGATATGAAGTAGACTCCATCTCGCTGCTGATCGATACGAAGTGTGCTCGTGCGCCGATAGATACGAAGGAGGAGATGGATACGAAGTGGACTCTGTTTTATCGATACGAATTAGAGAAAGACTGATCGATGCGAAGTGGGCAATAGCCGATCGATACCGACCAAGGCCCTAAGATGGATTCAAACAAAGTCCTTCACTTGATGGATACGGAATGGAGCTTCCTCGCTAATGGGTTCGAAATAGGATCGATTCGAACCACGGCTTAATGCTGGATACGAAGTGTGGTTATTTCCTTCGATTTGCATTGATCACAACTTGAGCATACGAATTCGGATTGACTTGAAACTTGGGACGTTGGCTTTCATAGCTTTGTTTGTCATGTATTGTCATTTGTAGCATGATCCGGACTCGGACAAAATTTATCGACATCCATAGCTAACTGGTGAGTACTCGACATTCGGGATGAGCGACCCTTGCTTTCAGTCAATTCCTTGATATTTCAGCCTCGCCAAAAGGCGGGATCACATTTTCCCCCCAACGTACGTCTTGTGACAACACGACATGCTTTGAACAGTCGCATATTACATCGTGAATAGTCCTGTCCGACTCATTAAACTTTTTTTGCCTTCTTGTTGGATGTTGTGATCCTTGACTGATCTTTCTTTAATATGAATTGTTGACTGCCAACTGCTGTATTGTGTGTTGTTGTAATAGATTATTGTATGATAACGATCAGCTATTTGTTATTGTAATTGTCATCAAGCGAGTATCCAATTCCTGTCAACTTTGAAAATTGAAATCTGTCTGACATACATACACACATGTTAACCTGAACCTTGTTAGCATTCATGCGTTTACAAGTCGTTGTCATCTTTCTTTCCTCTAATTTCGTATCGATCCTCTCCTGAACTGATGTGAGATTGGAGTTGTAACAACGTTTGACGGTTGCTTTGGAACGTTCCTTCGTATCGCTCCTCTCCTGGATCGATGTAAAAGGTCGAAAGACAGTTTACGTATCGATGTAATTCATAATGATGGATACTAAATAGACATTTGCATCAATAGATACGATTTTCGGTGGACCCCGTTGCAGTGGGTTTTAGGTTATGATTTCGTATCGATTGACCCATGATGGATAAGAATATGGTAGCTAATCTTGTAAGGTCTATTCGTATCAATCGATAGGCTGCTTCACGATGGATACGAACAGTACGGTTCATATCGATGCACCCGAATGGAGTCGAAAACAGCAGACATGGGCAAGTGTTTCGTATCGATGGATATGTATCTATAAAGTGTCGCGCGTTGATGGATACGAATAAAGCATTTCGTATCGATGGAGTCACATGTCTTCCATTCACTTTGGTTGTTCTCTTCGTATTGAAGAAGCTTAAGTTGAGGGATACGAATAACCAATTTGTATCGGTCCAATGGTAGACCTGTTGCAACCAGTTGCTGTGACGGGGAGGCGAATGGTCGTTTCTTTAGTATAAATAGGCTCGGTACTTTGTCATTTTTCACTTTTCTGTTTCCATCCACCCTTGCCTTCATATCGCTCTAAAAAAGGAGAACTCAAAACCATCTTTGTTTACCAATCGAATCGAGCCTTCAGATCTCCAAACCAAACACTAATTCTAAGTAATTTAACCAACGAATCTGTACTAAAATCGACGAGACATGAAATCTCTTGCCACTCTAGCCACTCCCGTGGCCGATTCCAGTGAGGTGATGGTTGTAGATGGTCGAAACGAGGTTGAGGGTTGGTGAGGTGATCCCTGTGGAGTTTTGGAGAAGACGAGGCATAGGAATACGAAGGAATCGTCGTGGGAACGACTAAGCTCTGCTTTTGTATCGATGATGGTGTGGCGACGGCCTATTTCGGATCGATCTGGACAATTGGACTTCGAAGTGGTTAGGAGGAGGTCTTCATATTGACGGATAATGGAGTTTTGCATTGGTTCGAAGTTAACGATATGAAGGCTTCTGATTTGTTGACCGATACGAAGAGGTTGCATCTGATCGATACGTAACCCGGTGCTCCGATCAATACGAATTAAGCGCCAGGGGATCGATATGAAGGTGAGTTTAGTGATCGATACAAAATTGGCCGTTTCGATGGATACACAGAGCTTCATTGACTAACACGAACTTGAACTTTGGTGATCGATTCCAAGCCAAAATTTGATGAATTTGAAAAACTTTTTGCACATTCGAATATCTGACTCCGGCGAGCTTCATTCTTGCATATCTGGACTAAACTGTTGAATAGCATATTTGACCATCCTTCAAAGCTTGCCTATCGAACTGTGACTTGACAAAATTTTTAACAAACTTTAACTTGGGTCGATCGCTAACGTCTGGATGGCACGGTTGGGACGGTCAGCGATGACGATCACTCCAGTTGAATTTCGAAGTCTCGTCGTTTGCCTGTTTTTTCATACTCTGTAGAATTTCTCAAGTAATTTACAGCACTACACTGCAAAACACATTCACGCACTTCACACCGGGGAACACATGGGCTTATTATCATCGAATGATGATTTCTCATAAGTTAATTTAGTTATGGAACCTTCAAGCTCACAACAGCAGGAAGTTCAGATTCATTCCCCCAACAATCGAGATACCAGCCATCGCGGCCGAAGCTATAGATCTGGCTCCAGATGAGATACCGGGTGCTGTTATCATCTACACTCTGCCAGATTCTGTGCCGTCCAATGTTTCTGAAGACATGATGGGACGGATCAGTTTAAGGCACAGTTTGTCGTTGAACGGCGTGTTACTGCCGGGACCAAACGATAGATCGCATTTTCCACCGGAAGGGTTTACCGCTTTTAACTGTCACGCATGCACAGTTTGAACACTTCCTTCCTTTAGCCAATACATTAGGGAAGTATTGTCTTTCCTAGGAATCGCTCCATCTCAACTACACCCCAACGAATATACTCTGTTGAATAGATTATTCATCGTATTCATGGAACATCTCTTTCGACCACCGATCCCAATCGAGATTAAATACCTGTTTAACGTCAAGAGTCGAGGAGATAGCCCTTCTTTCACATTTTTGGAAGCTATCAGGAACTGTCAGGTGGTAACGGGGTCTTGGACCAGGTTGAGTTACTTCAAAATAGAATGGTTCAACGTCCTATGTCCCCCAAATTTGCTGGTCGATGATTAGCCAGACGTAAGTGCTGCGACCTTTTACAGTAATTAATAAGAAAACTATAGTCAAACTAATATTTCTTTTTCCCTTTACAGCTGCAATTCCATGACCCGAAGGCGTGCATTTAAAAGAAATAGCACGGTCTCCAAGAAGTTCCAAGTGAAGAGAGGGATGTTGACTCGGTTCTGCCAGATAGAAACTTGAGAATTGTTGGATTGATGAGCGTAGCCAAAGCATAAGGCTTGAGGGAACACTAATGGCTGTCTCAAAGAAACAAGCTAAGCGCAAGACGCTTGGAGTTGTAATAACCGAGGAGGTTAATCCATAAAGAACGCTCACTGATGATGAGCTTGTGGCCGGGCCTTCTGATGCCTTTCAGGGTTCTGAGGGAAAAAGAAAAGGCAAGGCAGATGCTTTCAAATGCTTTAAATCTGAGAGATGAAAATCTGTGGTCGTGTCTTTGCCTATTCTCGGGATTAATATTTCGGAGGATCCTCCCTCGGAGGTGGAAAACCTCTTTGAAGGGCTCGCCGATATTCCAATCCCGGATTACGTGTCACTCCAGGACGACGCCGGGTTCGATGAGCTTAAGCATGCTTTAGGCTTAAGCGAGTCTCTTCCCGCTAGCGTGGCCGACACTTCCAGTTGATCGGGGGGTTTTACATACATATACACTTCACGGAACTACACAATTCCGGACCGTAAGTTGCTTACTTTGGAAGACTATTAACTCCTCTCTTCTTTTACTTTGTAGATACAATGTCTGGTTGAGGCTCAATGTTGGGGAGTCTTCGAAAAGCTCGCGGATCTTCCACATATTATGAGTCGTGCAGGAGAGAGGCAGATAGGGACTACGACCGTGCATACTCTAGTCAGAAGCGACACGACAGAGATAGGGAGTACAGACACCGATCCCGATCTCACTCTCCCCCTCCTAGAAACCCTGCTCAGCTGATGTGCATGTAAATGTGCATATTTTAACCACCATATTTATTCTTTTTAAATTAAATAAATGATCATATTGGGTATTTTAACTTGTTTAAACCAAATTCATATTATTTGAAATTGTCACATATTCATCTTCATACAGGGGAAAAATGGTCATTTTTGTGCATATATTAATTTGAGAACATTTAATTGGAAATTTTTGTATTATTTTTTAGGAAATTACACTCAATTACAAGTGGGTTCATGAAGGAATATGCATGCACAAAATGAATACAAAGGAATGAAGATGGAAATATTTCAAAGTGAAGAACATGGAGGACCCCACCTACCCACTACCTAATGTACAAATTAAAGGCTAATGCACATGTTAAAAGACATTTAAAGCTTCATGTACATTTAAGTGGGGGATTATTAAAGCTAATGATAACTTGGCTACCACACTTCTTCCAAGGGCATTTTGGGTACTCCCCAAAAATATGCATTAGGGTTTCTAACTTGTATAAATACCCCTTATGTTTCATGTAGCCATCCTCCTCTTAGTTAGTTAGTTTTAGTTTAGAAAATAAATCAAAGCTCTCTTTCTTTCCATGGCTACTTAGCCATTTTATTTCATGTAATTTTCTTTTCTTTTATGCAATGTTAATTCTCTTTTATTTACATGCTTCTTCTCTTCTTATGTAATAGTGTAGATTTACCTTTATGCAATTAGATTAGTTGTCTTTTCCATTAGCTTTCATTTTCCTTTCTTTTTGCTTTCATGTTGCTTCTACATTTGTTGATTTGATAACAAATATGAGAGCTTAATCCCTATAATTTAGGGGTAATGAAGCTCTCTAGTATGTAGATGCAACATTTTGATGTTTATACTCTCTTTTTGTGCTTTAATGGAAACACTTGAAGTGGTTTAATGATGTTGTTTAGCTTTGAATTTGATAGTCTATGTTGTTCATAACAAATAGGCTATGCTTAAACAACATAACAGAAATTGCCTCTTCATCTAAATATGATTATGGCAAAGAAGTGAATGTTGAAATTGAAATTTGATAGCCTATATTTCTAAACAATAGTTAATAGGCTATGCTTAAAATAGATTTTTATTTCAACTTTGTTGTCATATTTCATGAGAGTTAAATGTGTATTAGTGGTTCTGTTATAGTTTGATGGTTTATATTGAGCTAATTAATAGCACAAATATACCATACTTATGATAAGCACATCAACTAATTCACTAATGACAAGAAAAGAGAGATCATAACTTCATTTTGTTGATTTATATGATCTAGAGAGTGGATTTATCTCTAAATTGTTCTTTTAACTCTCATATTTTTATCATTTTCTTTTGCTAGTTTTTGTTAGTTTCTTACATTTCTAGCTATTCACTTTCGACTTCGGTATAATTTGATTGAATAGAATTTTAAAATCATCAATTCCTTGTGGATCGATCCGTATTCGCCGCGTGCTACATTCATACACCGTGCGCTTGCGGTTATTTTTAAATTTAAATTCGTTCGACGGTTTTCTAAACCGATAGAATTTCGTCGACGAACAAGTTTTTGGCGCCGTTGCCGGGGATTTGTTGTGATTTTGATTTTCTATTCTTCGGATTATTTTTGTGTGATTTTATTTGTGTGTTTGTTTGTGTGTATTTGTTTGTGTTCTTGTTGTTTTGCATTTTCATTTGCATTTCCATACTAAAAAAAAGTAGTACAAAATTTCACATTTTATGTTTTTACATTTTCTTTCCATTTTCTTTCATTTTCTTTCCATTTTCTGTTTTACATTGCTCTTATTCACACTACCTCTCTACTCACTGCCTCACTGTTCACTGTGCACAGAGAACCTGTTACTGCCCTGCACAAAGAATCATTTCATTACTCCCTGAAACATCCATTCCTACAATCCCACCAGAAAATCCATTACATTTCTGCTACTTTCCATACAACTACCATCCCATATTATTCAATCATAGCAATCCCCATTTCTACACATCACCAGAAACCCAAACCACCCACATTGCCTCTCCACCATATCATAAAACAGCCTGAAGCTCCATCATCGCTTGTCACCCCATTGCATCACCGCCTGCAAGTTCATTCAACCTGCTGCCATAATCTTCATACTGCCATCATCGTACACAACATCCACTTTCATCTCTACCTTCCCACACAACCATCACATACGACCACCCAGCACTTCGATCTCCAAACTGCTTCCAAGCTTCACAAGCCCAATCGAACAAACCACTGCATATCACACCTCCATCAACCATACTGTCACTGTTACATACAACATCTATCACCTAACCCCCTCTGTCAGTACTTCATCATCTCACTACACAAACCACTACACTGCTAACTGTCCACCAGAACAAACTGCTTCTCACCATTCATAATTTCACTTCTTACACTTGCTACCACACCAGCCACTGCTGCACTAACCAACCTTTGACTCAAACCATTTCCTACATTTCCCAAACTTCTACAACATTCCTTGTCTCTGCAACTCCTTCACCCAATTCAAGCAAAACTTCCACAAACATTCTCCGATCGCCTACTGTCATTCACACTCCCCATCCTTATAGCCACGTAAACCGTCCAACTGCCTCGTCACCACAACATTTCAACCATACCAACTACAACACCAATAGCAACCCACTGACTTGCCTTCTTCCTCCACTGGCATATCAAAACTGCTACCGAACATCAAACCACCCCATTGCCTTGCTTTGGCCATCAATCACGCAACAGCCTCTACTGCAATAGTCATCTAAACCACAAACTGCATCTTCTAAACTCCACTCATACTTCTTCAAGCTGTGCACATACAAGTGCAAAACCAACCATACAAGTGCAAATCCTCAAAAGCATAGATCCATCACAAACAAAAAAACAATCGAATCCTCAGCCTCGACCCAGTTCAATCCGCCTCCACCCAATCTAGCCTACCAACCCCGATCGCCTGCAGCAAACTACATCCCCCTTCGCAACCAAAATCGCCTCGAATCCTCCTCCAACCCAACCACCCCAAACTTCCACCAATCGAACTCCACCATCTATCGCCTTCGAACAACTACAGTCCCCAAATCCACAAATACCATTCCCACCGCAACCCCTTCTCTGATCACTGATACAACACAACAAAAAAAACTGAACACCACAATCGCCTGCAATCTATTTCGAAACCACAAAAGTCGTAAGAATCCGAGCACCCAAATTAATCCCTGATCAATCCAAAGATTTAAGTTGAACTCGAACTCGATTTTAAATGGAACCGAATTCAAATTTTGAGAGAACGGGATTGTTACTTTTTGTGGAACTGAATTCGATTTTAAGTGGATCTGGACTCGATTTTAAGTGGGATTGAATTGTGATTTTTTTTTTGGAGAGAACTGGAGGAGTTTGATTATATTTGGGTTTGTGGGTTATCTTGTTGTCTCTTGTTGGGTCGGAAAGAATAGTGATTTTTTTTTAGTTTAGTTTATCTAGGTTTTCATTTTAATTATTTAAGTCTTCCTTTAAAAAAACAAGGAAATTTGTTCTAGTTCTATTTTCGATTGTTTATGTTTTATTTGTTGTGATTTTCATTTGTTCTCTTTGTTAAAAAAAAAAAATTAAAGTAAAACCCTACTTTTAAGTTTCCTTTCAAAAAAAAAGTTGTGTATATCTTGCTTTATTTCAGGTTGCCAAAGCAGAATTACAGAAAGAGCAGAAGTGCTTGTTAAATAAATTGCTTGATTAAAGTGCTTGCCAAAAAAAAACTGCTTGCTTGCTTATAAAATTTTATGTTTTAGTTGTCTTGCATTTTAAGAAAAAAAAATTAAAAAAAAATTCAAAATCAAAAGCAAAAACAAATTTCATCGTAATTGCATTGTAAATTCACGTTTATTTTCTGCCTTGCATTTCATATTAGAATTTGATTAATAATAACGATTAGACATCGATAGCACTGATTGTATATTGACAAGTTGTCTTCTTTGAACAATTTAATTTCTTAGTGTCTAGGCTACGGCAGAGCAATAACCATTTAAAATTATTACGGTGATTCGTAAATATTATAGTGGTAGTTCCTCTGAAGGTACTTAAACCTTCGGCTGCATTGCTACGGTGATTCGTGGTGCACCGATAAATCCTGTCTGTTACCTGTCTGAGAACTATCTTGTTTATCTAAGACAATTTGTAATTATACAATTTTGGGTTAACTTAGGATAAATAATTTGTAATTAGACCCTTGCATTCATTTAGCTGCATTAGTTCATGCATATTTAAAAAAAAAATTCAAAATCCAAAACTAAAAAAAAATTATAAATATTTCTTAACTTAGTTTTTTTTTCCCTTTTCCTTTGAAAATTTTCAAATCAGAATTCCAAAAATCCAAAAAAAAATTAAAATCAAAAATCCAAAAAAAACTTTTCAAAAACAAAGAATTTTTTTTTGAAAAACCAAAAATCAATTTCCCTTTTGAAAAATAAATTCCATTTGTAAATATTTTTCTTTTACCAAAAAAAAAGAACACAAAAACATTCTTGAAAATGTCCGAGTTTCCCCACTTACGTGAAGTTTACAATAGTTGCAAAAATCAATATAATCCATATGATTTCACTCCAAATTCGTGTGGATATTTTAACGACAACTATGCTTTAAACGATTTGAATTTTGAACCACAAAATTTTCAAAACGATGACCAACCTTCAAATCTTGAAAATAGTATTTCATCTTTACTTGAAATCGCTACACAACAAAATCAAGAGATAAATGAGTGGTGCAATTCATATTTGAGCAATAACTCGAGTCAAGGATTTCAAAATTTGAATTCAATTCAAAATTCAAACGATTTCAATTATAACCCATGCCAACTCAATTTCGAACTTCAAAATGAATTTCAAAATCAAAACGAAAGTGGAAATAACTTTTCAAATAATTTTGGCAATCAGAATAATCTCGACCATGATACAATTGAAAACTTTGGTTATCAACAAATTCAAAGTGAAAATTTTCAAACTAATAATCACAAATTTAAATTTGTTGAGCAAATGAATGAAATGTACAATGATCACATGTATTTGGTGTTCGAAACATATTTGAATCAACGTGATAAACATACTCAAATTCCAACGTGTGACAAGTCGAGTGATAATCCACCTTTTGTCCAAATCGATGATTTTCAAATAACAACTTTCGAAATTGAAAACGAAAATCTCAAAGAAGTTGTTGAAAACATGGTAATTGAGTTGGATTTCAATTCTTTTGAGGGTAAGAAACTCGATTTAAATTTCGATCTTCCTTTTTCTGAAAATTTGAATATAACAACTTTGGATTTTGAAATGGATATATGCGACGAAGTTGTTGATAATCCAACAAAGGAAGATGAATTTAACAAACACGAGTTTCATGGAATTTACGAAAATGAGTCACTAAATTTTGATGCGGAAGATTTCGATCACCATTTTGACTTTGAAATCGATAATTTGGAAGAAGTTTTCAATGATAAACTTGAATTTCAATTTGGTGAAAATAAATGTAAATTTCAATCAATTGTCTTATCAACCCCAAAAATCATTGAAAACAAAACAACTCGTTCAATTTGTAATAAAACAAAATTCGTTTTTCCAAATCAACAATCGACTTCGAATTCTTTTATGGTTTGGTTTTTCGAGCTTAAGCTGTGCCTCATATACTTGACGAGACAAATGAATCGATCTTTGGAAGACCGTTTCATTTACTTTTTGACGATATACTTTCTGATCTCGTGTAAATACATTTAATTTTCATGTAAATAATAATAAACGTTCCTTTCACTTGGGTTGACTGTGGGGACACGGTCAAAATCAAGTGTGGGGGGAGACTCATCTTAATTTTTTTTTAATGGTTTATTTTTGCTTTAAAATCACAAAAAAACAAATTTTCTTTTGATTTATTTTTAAAGAAACACTATAGGATAAATATATGGTTTTGGTTTATTAAATTGAAATTATTGAAAATTATTTGTCTTAACAAAAATAAAAATGAAGTTTGATTATAAATAACAATGGTTTAACTAGTATATAGGAAGATTCATACGTGTTAATTATGAAATACATCCTAATTGAAAATCTTTGTTTTAAAAGTGGTGAATTTAAAGTAAAGGATATAACATTTTTTTTGTCCTCTAAGTTAAATGGTGCTAAGATGATTTTGCAAAACTCTCTCTCTCTCTTAAAAAAATATAAAAAATAAAATAATACATCCAAAGTATTCACTCTCATTTAAAAGTCCTCATGGTTATGTATGGGTGAATTGCTTGGAATTTTTGATTATGTGCTTTCATACTCATTTAAAAGTCCTCACGGTTATGATGTATGGAATACATGTAAAAAAAAGACTTAATAAAAACCACCTACGGTCGATAGTGTATGCATGAAAGTGTGTGCACTCGCCATGCTCTGTGCTCCCCTCACATAAGCCCGAAAGGCAGTGCATGGGTGGTATATCTGGCCTCAGTTTACCTGAACTAGGTGTGTAATTTTTCTTGCAAATAATGAGAGAGCAAGCAATTGAAATCCTAACGCTATTTTTACTTATTTGATTTGATTTGTTGTTGAAAAGAAATGAAAATACCACTTTGATAAACTTTGATAATCAACTAAGGATCCATTTTATAATTATACTTTGTTATCAACTGAAACAACAAGTTAAACTATTGTCTATTTGTTATGATAACTTGATTTTTGTTGGAAATTTTGACGAGTAAATGACATAAATTTTCAAGATAATAACAAAAACCTATATTTAACTTATTTATGTCAATTTAAAAATAAATCCTTCATTTGTAAATATTTTCAAAATTTTGCATTCATCTCTTTGTAAATAAATCTTGCATTTTGTAAATATTTTCATCATGCATTTGGATTTTGTGGGTAGTATCCGCTAAAAACCCTCACGAGACAACACTCGTCCTACTGGGGACACCCAGAGGTTTAACGGCTTGTTGCATACGCTCAGTGCAATCGTGCTCCCTACGAAAACGGATTTACCTTAGTTTTAGTTTATTCGAGGATGAATAAAAAGATAAGTGTGGGGGTATTTGATGTGCATGTAAATGTGCATATTTTAACCACCATATTTATTCTTTTTAAATTAAATAAATGATCATATTGGGTATTTTAACTTGTTTAAACCAAAATTCATATTATTTGAAATTGTCACATATTCATCTTCATACAGGGGCAAAATGGTCATTTTTGTGCATATATTAATTTGAGAACATTTAATTGGAAATTTTTATATTATTTTGCAGAAAATTACACTCAATTACAAGTGGGTTCATGAAGGAATATGCATGCACAAAATGAATACAAAAGAATGAAGATGGAAATAATTCAAAGTGAAGAACATGGATGACCCCACCTACCCACTACCTAATGTACAAATTAAAGGCTAATGCACATGCTAAAAGACATTTAAAGCTTCATGTACATTTAAGTGGGGGATTATTAAAGCTAATGATAACTTGGCTACCGCACTTCCTCCAAGGGCATTTTGGGTACTCCCCAAAAATATGCATTAGGGTTTCTAACTTGTATAAATACCCCTTATGTTTCATGTAGCCATCCTCGTCTTAGTTAGTTAGTTTTAGTTTAGAAAATAAATCAAAGCTCTCTTTCTTTCCATGTTTACTTAGCCATTTTATTTCATGTAATTTTCTTTTCTTTTATGCAATGTTAATTCTCTTTTATTTATATGCTTCTTCTCTTCTTATGTAATAGTGTAGATTTACCTTTATGCAATTAGATTAGTTGTCTTTTCCATTAGCTTTCATTTTCCTTTCTTTTTGCTTTCATGTTGCTTTCTACATTTGTTGATTTGATAACAAATATGAGAGCTTAATCCCTATAATTTAGGGGTAATGAAGCTCTCTAGTATGTAGATGCAACATTTTGATGTTTATACTCTCTTTTTGTGCTTTAATGGAAACACTTGAAGTGGTTTAATGATGTTGTTTAGCTTTGAATTTGATAGTCTATGTTGTTCATAACAAATAGGCTATGCTTAAACAAACATAACACAAATTGCCTCTTCATCTAAATATGATTATGGCAAAGAAGTGAATGTTGAAATTGAAATTTGATAGCCTATATTTCTAAACAATAGTTAATAGGCTATGCTTAAAATAGATTTTTATTTCAACTTTGTTGTCATATTTCATGAGAGTTAAATGTGTATTAATGGTTGTGTTATAGTTTGATGGTTTATATTGAGCTAATTAATAGCACAAATATACCATACTTATGATAAGCACATCAACTAATTCACTAATGACAAGAAAAGAGAGATCATAACTTCATTTTGTTGATTTATATGATCTAGAGAGTCGATTTATCTCTAAATTGTTCTTTTAACTCTCATATTTTTATCATATTCTTTTGCTAGTTTTTGTTAGTTTCTTACATTTCTAGCTATTCACTCTCGACTTCGGTATAATTTGATTGAATAGAATTTTAAAATCATCAATTCCCTGTGGATCGACCCGTATTCGCCGCGTGCTACATTCGTACACCGTGCGCTTGCGGTTATTTTTAAATTTAAATTCGTTCGACGGTTTTCTAAACCGATAGAATTTCGTCGACGAACATCAGCCTCCTGTTTATGTCTCACGTCCTCTGAAAACTTCACGGCACAAGCCGTTTTCTCATGTTTCAAGGCCTAAAACTTATCACTGTGGAACTGAAATAGCGGCTCCCATAATTGCAAAGTGGGTCCTTACAGAGCCTTCGGGGGAAGGAGTAATTAAACTTGCTCAACTAAAGAAGGATTTTACAGACATCTTCTTTGATGGTTATATTTTTCCCCCACACTTGAAGAGAAGTCCAGCAGAGGCTGAGAACACGATGCATGATTACATTCATGACATTTACTTTCAATACAAGGAGTGGGTGAAGGCCACGAAAAAAGCAACGAAGGTGGCCTTTGAGCGGGCAGTTTTCATTGAGAACTTGGAGAAGGAGTTTGCGCAGAAGGATCGGATCATCCAGGTGCTCAATATTGAAGCTAAGTCCTCTCGAAAATCAAAAATGGAGGCCCTTAAAAAGGCCGACGAGGGCAACTCGGCCATGGAGAGGATGAGGCAATCACGCTAAGACCTGGTGGAGGAAATGGACCATAGGAGCACTACCGTCACTGCCGAGAGGGATGCGGCCCTCAGAAAGCTTAATGAAATTAATTCCAAACTTTCTGAAATCATTAAAGGGAGGGATGCCGCCATCACCTCAGCACAGGAGGCAAGCGAACGGGATGCGACTGTGGAAAAAGTCCACGACACAGACGCCGAGGTTGAGGAGAAGGTTCAAATGGCGGAATCCAGGCTAGAGGCTGATATAGAAGACCTTCTCGTCACCTATAATGCTAATGTGCTGAAACATAGAAATTTCGCCTGGCTCGAAAAATATTCGACACATCTCTATAACGCCTGGAGCTAGTTGGTCGAGGAGGAGAAGCCGGTGCATCTGGGTGAATCATTCGACGAGTTCGAGTTTGAGAATCTCGTGCTGACCGAAGATGAAAGGAAGATTCTCCATGAGTCAATGATTTCTAATGAAAGGGAGAAGCTCGGCACCCAACACCAGGAGAATGGGGAAGGATCAGGTGTCGAGCATCACACTACGAGCCTTGAGATTACTGCTCCACCTCAATCTGAGCCTATACTAGCGGTCGAACCCCGGTCTATCCCTGCATATAATCCAGAACAGCCGCAACTATCCCATATTAAAGAGCACACCTCCGAAGCCGCTCAGTCGTCCGCAAGCCAAACCGAGGAAGGTACTTTGAACATTTCACATATATGTTCGAAATAAGGAGCTTGTCTTGAAACGTTTACTAATAGTCTCTCTTTCTCTTTGTCCAGTGACTAGAGTTACACTGAAAGTGCCTCCTACAACCCAAGAATTACACTAAGTGCAGGAGACAATTATTACTGAAGCAACTACCACGACAACGACTGCGCCGATCAATGGAATGCAGGGTAGCTCACTTTCTTTCGAAGATCAGATGATGAATGAACTCTTTGGTCGCCACATGGTGGTAGTTCTGGACATGGAATGGCGGCGCCTGGTCCAGCTTCGCTGAGAATGATATCACCTAGCGGTAGAATTGTTGATACCCGTGTGCCCATTCCACCCCCTGTAGTGGATCCAACCCCTCTGACTCCACCTGCAGAGAGCATTCCGGTACATTTGAGTTCGGAGAAGGACATTGAGATTGTGCTCCCGTCTGGAGACCGTCCGCCAAAAGGAAAGAGCTCAAAGCAGAAAATCATTAGCGGCTCCAACGGATCCATGCCGAAGAGGAAGCCGAAAAAGAAAAGGGAGTAGATAGGCCTCTTTGGCACATTTTTCGGTAGATAGAAATTTGTTTTTTGCTTTCCTTTCGTAGGTCGTGTATAGATGTAGGTTCGGCCCCTGTAGTAGGAATTTTGGAAAAACTTGTACATGAACTTCGTTTATAGTTAGTTGAAATGAAATTTTGTTTTTAGCTTCAACTCTATTGCTGTCTCTTATGCTTATGTGTTCCAGCATTTGAATTTCAGTCCAATGCACTTGTGGAATTTCAGTCCAGTTAAGTTTGTTTTTGTTTGCCAAGTCTGGAAATCACGAACACGAGTCGTAACTGGAGATTGTTTTGGACTCTGACGTTGCACTACTTCATTCAGTGATTAACACTCAAGTGGTGCCCCTAGTTTTGAGGATAAGTTACAAAGATCGGCTGGGGATCGCAATTCGCCTTTATTTCTTTGGGCTTAACATCTTTGAATTGATGCTAAAACAAGTGAGAGTTGAGTGGTCGAATTATACTCGCTTATTTAATAATGGTCTCGCCCACACTCCGGGGATCTGCATTTTAACTTCGAAGGTCGATCATGCCTGTTTGAGTTTTAAGAATGTGTCCACGCTCTGGGGACTTAGGTAAGTTTACAAGTGGTCATTCGCACTCGAGTTGTGTTTATACTCCGACCACACCCTTGGGACTCAGAGTTATTTACAATCGACAACCTGGTTCGCATTCTGGGAATCCGAGGATAGTCGACGTTTGTAATCCAGTTCGCACTCCAGGAACTTGGATTTGGTGTTTATACTCCAACTCGCACTCTGGGAATTCGGAGTTGGTATTTATACTCTGGTTCGCACTCTGGGAACATAGAGTTGATATTTATACTCCAATTCGCACTCTAGGAATTTGAAGTTAGTCAACATATGGTCAGTCACAACTGTTTGGGCTTTTAGAATTTCGTTTGCACTCTAAGAATGATGGATTTAGCAGGATCGTGGATAGTCGATTCACATCCACCCCGAGTTAACAAGTGAGGTCGTTAGATGGATGGATCCATCCTCCTCGAACTTGGTTAGGATACGATCGAAGTTGTTAGGTGGATGGGTCCACCCTTTTTAGAACAGCATTTATGAGGTTGTACTCCAACTCATACTCTGGGGGTTTGGAGTTAGTTAAAGGATTGTCATGTATCAATCCTTTTTTGACTTTAGTGTAGTGACTTGCTCCCGAGCTTGGGTTTCACTTAGCGAGTGGCCAGTCATATCACAGTCACTCCCTATTTGAATAAATTCCACCGTATGATGGAATTTAGCTCTTTGTGCATCGTGATTGTTGTACATCACATTCAATAAATCATAGCTCTAGGTCGACGAGATGGCATTTTATTGTTGGAATGAGAAAATACGGTAGAGTCGGTTGCCTCATTAAAAATTCACACTTTGAAATGCAGAAACAAATTGCAAATGAAAAAATAGACTAAATAAATAAAGCCTGTCATGTGTAGTAGTGACGAAGACTCTCGCTGTTCCAGGCTTTCGGCAAAGTAAGACCGTCAACGGTCGATAACTTAAATGTTCGATCTTCGAGCTTTCGTTCAATCACATATGGTCCTTCCCAAGTTGGTTTCATGTGCGAAGGAACCGGATGGATTCTCTTGAGGAGGGGATCGCTGAGTTCAAAGGTTCATGGTCGGCCCTTGGCAATGTATAATCAAACGACTCGACCTCTATATGCGGTTGCCCTCAAATCAGCCTCTTCACGCTTCTCATCTAACAGATCCAAGGATTTAGCAAGTAATATGGCATTTGTCTTGTATCATAATAAGTCACATGATGAAAAGATACTTCCATCTCGACTGCAATGATGGCTTCTGAACCATAGGATAGAGAGAATGAAGTGTGTCCGGTGAGCCCATAAAGCCATAGGAAGTTCATCAACTTATTTGCCCCCGGCCTTTTCCAGTCGCTTATTCAGAATAGACTTGATAATCTTATTAACAGCTTCAGCTTAGCCATTTGCTTGAGGGTGCACAACTGCAGAGAATTTCTATTGGATGTGGAATCGCTGGCAGAAATCCTTGAATTCAACACTGTCGAACTAGGCTCCGTTATCAGTGATGATGGTATGCGGGAGACTAAATCGACAGATAATGTTGCGAACTACGAAGTTGATCACCATCTTCGACGTGATTGTTGCAAGAGGTTCAGCTTCGGCCCACTTGGTAAAGTAATCAACTGCGACGATGACATACTTCGCACCACCTTTGGCCAGAGGAAGAGAGCCAATGATATCAATACCTCATGCTGCAAACATCCATGGACTGACCATTTGGGTTATCTCAGTAGGTGGGGCTCTAATATTCAAGCATGCTTTTGACATCTATCACACTTTCTGGCGTAGTCTGCTGCATCATGGTTTACAGTTGGCCAATAATACCCGTATCGGTGTACTTTCTTAACTAGGGCTTGCCCGCCGGTGTGATCACCACATTCTCCTTCGTGTACATCATGTAACACTCGTTTAATTTCATCATGTGCGATACATCGGAGGAGAGGAACTGAATATCCTCTTCCATACATGATTCCATTCTGAATGGTGAATCGCGAAGCTTTTCGAAGAATCTGTCTCTTCTCACTTCTACACTCAGGCAGCGTTCCACGCTCGATGTAATTTCGATACGGGGTCATCCATGATTCCTTACTGGGAGTGATTTCAAGTATATCGTCTGTCTCCATCTGATCTATGCTTGGGGAGGATAAAGTTTCAACAGGAATGAGTCCCATCTGCTGTGCCTCGCCCATACTTATTAACTTTGCCAACGAATTAGCCTTTTGATTATGCTCACGGGGTATATAGAAGATGGCATAATAATCAAACTGATTGAGTATTTCTTAGACTCGAGCTAGATAGGAAGCCAGTCTTCGATCTTTGGCTTGATATTCCCCCCAAACTTGGCATACGACTAATTGCGAATCACAATAAATTTTCACAGCAATAATTCTCAAATCGCGGGCGAGTTTCAATCCAGCAAGCAAAGCTTCATATTCAGCCTCATTATTAGTCGCACAAATATCAAATTTCAAGGAATAGCATATGGATCGGCCTTCGGGGGTTTCAAGTACTACTCTAGCACCCGAGCACCGATCGTTAGATGCACCATCAGTATGCGGCTTCCGGATGTATTTAGGCTTCCAGATGTATTTAGGAGATTTACTGGTCTCGGGCAAGTCCTCTGGAATGGTAAATTCATCTATGAAATCTGCTAGGACTTGTCCTTGAATAGCTCGCCTCGAAGTATAGGCAATGTCGAACTGGCTCAGTTCAATGTTTCAAGCGAGTAACCTACCGGACGTCTCAGGCCGTGTAAGGACCTGTCGTAATGGCTGATCGGTATAAACAGTGATGGGATGAGCCTGGAAATATGGACGGAGCTTCCTTGAGGTAATAACTAGGCAATAAGACAATTTCTCTAGCTTTGAATAATTTCTCTCATCCCCGGTTAACCGTTTACTAACATAATAAACCGGTTTCTGCACTCGGTCTTCCTCCCGAATTAAGGCAGCACTGATCGTGTTTTCCGATACCGCCAGATAAAGGTATAATTGCTCGTGATCGATAGGCTTTGACAAAATCGACGATGTGGAGAGATGCTGAATTAGTGCTCTGAATGCGTCTTCACATTCCATGGTCCATTCAAAGTTTCGTTTTCCTTTTTGAATCAGATCGAAGAAGGGAATGCACTTGTCGGCGGACTTTGAAATGAACATGTTCAATGCTGCTACTTTTCTGTTGAGGCTTTGGAATTTCTTTATGGTTCTCGAAGTTTGGAGATTTCTGATTGCCCAGATCTTTTTGGGATTTGCTTCGATTCCGCGAGCGTTGACGATGAACCTAAGGAATTTTTCGGATGCGACTCCAAAATGACATTTCAGTGGACTGAGCTTCATCTTGTATTCTCGAAGGATGTTGAACATTGATTCTAAGTCTCTTACATAATCAGTGGAGAATCGCGACTTTACCAGCATGTTGTCCATGTATACTTCCATGGTTTTTCAGATCTGGTTGGCAAATATTCGGTTGACTAGTCGTTGGTACGTTGCCCCGGCGTTCTTGAGTCCCAAGGGCATGACTCGGTAGCAGTAGAGTCCCAGATCGATCACAAAGCTAGTATGCTCTTGGTCGGGCAAGTGCATGGGTATTTGGTTTTAACTGGAATAAGCATCCATAAAAGATAATAACTCGTGCCCAGCCGTTGAATCTACGAGCTGATCAATTCGGGGAAGTGGAAAACTATCTTTCGGGAAAGCTTTGTTTAAGTCATAGTAATCAACACATGTCCTCCATTTCCCATTTGGCTTTCGAACAATTACGGGATTGGATACCCACTCCGGGTATAAGGCACCCGGATAAACCCATTCGACTTCAACTTATCGACCTCTTCTTTAAGGGCGGTAGATCTCTTTGGATCCATACCACGCCTTTTCTTCTTGACCGGGATACACTGCGGGTCAATATTCAGGATGCGGCGCGTGATATCCGGCGAGATCCCACACATATCAAAAAGCATCCAAACGAATACGTCGAGACTCTGCCGGATAAATTCAACCAATTCTGTGACGTCTGTTGACTTAACTAAGATCTAATCTTGATCATCTTCGAATCGTCATCATCATCGATCTGAACATCGATCGTCGGTTCGGCCGGGGAAGCTTGACTATCTTTAGTTTCGTCTTTACTTTCAGTGTCTTTCGGGTCAAGGTCCCTTTGGAATTGGTTGGGGTGCCCGAGCATGGACCCAAGCACCAATTGTCAATTATCAGCAAAACGGATGCGGTGAGATTCCTCTAAGCCCTTTCCTTTCTCCTTTCGCTGCGCCCCGCACAGCTCAGCAATATAACAGGCTCATCCAACAGCCTGATCTCCTTGAACGACTCTGATCCCATGATCGATGGGGAATTTCAGAGTCAAACACAATGGGGCAATAGCTGCTCTGAATTCAGCAAGGGTCGGTCGGCCTAAGAAAGCATTATAAGGGGAGTCTATGTCCAAAACAACAAACTGCAGTAACCGGACTCTCCGGCGTTCTCCAACTCTCAACTCCACTAGTAGTTCCACCCTCTAGTGGGTATAGTAGCACTCTCATTGAAGCCGTGGGTTCGAGATTGGCAGGGTTTCAAATCTTTGGCTTCCATCTTCATCAAATCATAAGCTTGCTTAAATAAAATATCCATGGAGCTTCCACTGTCAACCAAGATCCTCTTCATCCAAGCAGGACCTACTTGAGCAGATATGACAAGTGGATCAATAGTAGAGGCTTCGACCTTATCAGTGTCTCTGTTTCGAAACACGATTTCATCGGTCATCGTCTTCTGTTGCTTGGCTGGTTCCCCATCATCACAACTACTGCAACACTCGAAGTTTGCATGCCTGATAGAGCTGACATACGACTCCATTTCCCTCCAGCTTCGGTCTGCTGGATAAGGACCCTCACTTATTGTATTTATAACCAACCTCCCGCCGGTACGAGCAGGTTTCTTCTATCTTTCCTGGTTCGATACACGATTCTGAGTTGATGGGCCCGCACCTCCTAATTGAGACGCCCGCACAAACTGATCAAACTTCCATTCTCTAATCAACTTCTCGATGAGATCCTGCAAATGACGACACTCATTTATATTGTGGCCATAACTCTCATGAAACCGATAAAATTTTCCCCTTTGGATCTACCTCTCTGATAATGGCTTCGGAGCAGGCTTCTTGTACTACATAGTATTATAGGTTTGCAGATATACATTCTCTAGCGACGTATTCAATGGAGTGTAATTATCGAACATTGAAGCCTTATGTCGCGGACAACGGTTTTGATCTCACTTTTTGTTTTGATTGCCATTACTCCTCTGCTAAGTCTGCTTGTTCTGGATATTTAACTGAGCTTTTTCGAAACTCCCCCCAGACTGCTTAACTACAACATTACTTTGTATCCCTTCCACAATGGGCCCTGCGTCATCCTACTTTCTAGACTGTTTCTCATCTTCCCTTCTCAAGAATTGGGCTGCCTTAGAGTAGAAACAGTCCAATGACGTGGGAGGCTTCCTAGCCAGCCAATTTTCGAACTCGAAATCAGGATCAATCCCCTTAGTCAATGCCATCAAGATAGATTTGTCATCGGGATTGTTTATCTCTACACACGCAGCATGAAATCTCTCTAAGTAGCGTCCGAGTGTCTCGCCAGAAGCTTGGGTGACACTAGGTAGAGTGTTAACATCCTTTGGCCTCGCAACATGCATTCGGAATTGATCTACAAACTTAGTGGCCAATTGGTCGAAGGAAGAAATGGACCGAGGTGGCTATCATGTGAACCAAATTGTAGTAATGTCCCCTAAAGAAATAGGAAAACTATGGCATTTCACTGCATCATCGGCTCTCACAGCATTTATCAGCCATTCGTATTTTAGGATATGTTGATTCGGATCAGAAATTCCTTCATAGAATGGTAGAGCCGGCATTCTGAATCGCCGAGGAGGTTCAGCATAAAGTATTTCATCTGTAATGGGAGTATGACTTAGAGAGATTCCCCAGTTGTCATTTGTGAGGCCTTGGCTTCCTCGAATCATCTGCCGAATCACAGTGGGAATGTTTGGCATTTGTATATTCTACGCGCATTAAGCCAAGGTGTGGTCGGGTTCCAAAATGCGAGGATGGATCGGGCGCTGTCAACGGTCCATGTCTCGCCTCATTGGCTCCAAATCTTTAGAGACGTATGGTTCAGGAGTACATCCATACCGATGATGGTTCAGATATGGCTGATTCTGGGCATCAACCCCTGGTTTAACAGCGGAGGTGGTAGCGCGGTTGCCTGTGGTGTAGTGAGGAGCAGTACCCCCCCAGGAGGAGGGTCCGGTCTAGAAGCTGGTCGATGGGCCAACTCTCAATTTTCCAATGGTCGTCGTAGGTTGATGTCCGGTGGCTGGTGTGTAACTCCCGTCTAACCGGGGACGTGTAGATCGATGATGATAGTCAGACGAGGCTAAACTCTCAGTGGATGAGTAAAAGGCGTGATCTCTTTTGGATCTTCTACGCCTTTGGCGATTCAACTGGTTTGTCAATTCAACGTTGGCGCACAGTTGTTCAGTTAATTGTTGCCGACTCTGGGTCAACTCTTGAAGCAGCATCTGGAACTCTTGTCTTGTAACCGGGCCTGATGGATCTGAAGGTCCAGTGGCATTTTGGTTGGATGGAGGTAATTGCACGGGATTTTTTCTATCCCATCCTTCCTGATCTGCAGCAGTAGAAGCCGTCCTTGTGCTAACCATGGAGAATAGTGAAGTCCTTTCCTAGATTTTATGCAAATCTGAATAAGTTGGAAGGATTCTGAATTTTAGATCTAGATCTTCTTCTTGGATTTGTGCAATCCAGTATCGATAGTAGATCCAAGGAGCAGGAGAAAAACTATGTTTTCTCAATGAAAGCACCAAAGTGTTTGTATTAAAAATGGGCACAACACTCTTCAGAAGTATTTGAAGAGATAAAAGTGAAGAATAAAAATGTAAAACGAGAATTATCTAACAAACACTCCAAAAACAGATATGAAAACGCGTAGAAACAAGCAATTTAGAGTGGTTCGGCGTATTGCCTACGTCCACTATGAAGTTTGATAACTTTATTGATGTTCACTTGATGATTACAGCCGATTATAATGTATTACAGTGAATTATAGTTCTGAAATTCGAGTACAATAGCAGCTATGGAGCACAAATTCGGATTCGGGAGAGTTTGAACGTCGGAGAGCAAAAAGATCCCTCTTTTGTAGGCCCTGGGGCTCTATTTATAGGCGCAGGAGGCTGATATTTCGCTCTGATCTTGGGAGACATCTTCTGGCACATGGGTGGGCCCACGCGATCGATCCTATGAAGTTTTGGCTCGATTCGTGATCGATACGAATGAATTTTGTATCGATCGAGATTTGATCCAATCGAGTCGAAACTTGGCATGAACCTTCCTTAGGTCGTACGTAAGCTTCTATAAAAATTTCATGGCATTTGGACTTGTAGGTTGCAAGTTATGATCGATACGAGCTGGCATTCTTCGGTGGGCTATTTGGTTCGTATCAATCACCTTCACATCGCTCCTTTCGAATTGATCAGTGCACATGCTTATAGACTGACGTGGCGCTAATCCTCCGGACCGATCCATTTTTAGTGCCGAGTTGACCGAGTCGTTCCAAAGCTTTCGCCTCGTTCGTATCGAAGACCATTGCCACATTCGAATCGATGGAAGTTGTACAATTTGTATCGATAGAAATGACCTTGTTCGTATCAATCCAGATGCATAGCACGTATCAGTCGTATGGTTTCGCTCGCATCGATAGATTGAATCGCACTTCGTATCGATGGGAAACGTTGATTTCGTATCGTTTCGTGGTCGATTGATACGAAACATGTCTGAAGCTCGATCGATATGAAATGTGCATTCGTGTTGCCATCAATGGATACGAAGTAGGAGGTTCCAGATGAATATGAAGTAGACTACATCTGGATGCTGATCGATACGAAGTGTGCTCGTGCGTCGATAGATACGAAGTAGGAGTTGGATACGAAGTGGACTCTGTTTTATCGTTACGAATTAGAGAAAGACTAATCGATGCAAAGTGGGAAATAGACGATCGATACGGACCAAGGCCCTAAGATGGATTCGAACAAAGTCCTTCACCTGAAGGATACGAAATGGAGCTTGCTCACTGATGGGTTCGAAATAGGATCGATTCGAACCACGGCTTAATGATGGACACGAAGTGAGGTTATTTCCTTCGATTTGCATTGATCATAATTTGAGCATATGTACTCAGATTGACTTGAAACTTAGGACTTTGGCTTTCATAGCTTTGTTTGTCATGTGTTGCCATTTGTAGCCTGATCCGGACTTGGACAAAATTTATCGACATCCATGGCTAACTGGTGCATACTCGAAATTCGGGACGAGCGATCATTGCTTTCAGTCAATTCCTTGATATCTCGGCCTTGCCAAAAGGTGGGATAACAGTACAATTTTTTTTTGAAGAAATTATCTCTTATTTCTTCCATTGCCTACAATTTCACCTTTTGCAGAAAAGTCCTATGACTCACATATACTTATATTTTGCAAATCCACTCTATTTCTCTCCATTTATTCATCGATTTGCAATCTACTAAAAATTCAAAGAGTCTATTAATCTTTGATCTTATCTTACTCCTCAAAGAAATCGGAAATATTTTGCTACTAAAGGTCTATAGGAAGTTAAATTGAAGACTACTTTAAATTATGATTAAAAGATTCAATTTCTTATAAATATTACTCAACTATTTGTTTACAAAGGTGTATCCTTCCACCTGTAGAAAATCGGGATTATATAGGTGAACTTGACCATCTATGGAAAGTCCAGAGGTCATGTTTTCTTTCCACCCATGGAAGTGCAAGAGTTCAAGTGTGCTTTGCCATCGTGGAAAGTTAAGATGGGTATTTCTTACCACCTGATTCAAAGTCAAGTTACCACCTGATTCAAGGTTAGGTGTGTGTTGCACACATTTTTTGCAATAAATAATACCCTAGGGGTTATAAGTGCTACTATTTGAAACGGACAGGCACAACTTAATCCCTCCGTTGGAGTTAGTCGGTACGTCATTCCTTTTGGAGGTCCTTTGTACCGGGGAGTTTCAAAAAAAAAATGTACAAGGTACATGATTGGATGTAGGATTGAGAATCCAAACCAGTATAAAAATTCTTGGTATCTTCTCTTTACTTTTACTGTATCTACTTTTTGATTTTACTGTATTACTGCCTATGAAACTGATTTTATTTTGATAGGTTTGATAATCACTAAATAATTTGGAAATAATTTAGAAACACTATTCATCCACTCTAGTGTTACATTAGCGTTAAGATCCATTATACATAATATTAGGTAGCATATCCATGCGCCCACATTATATATTTTATGTTTTCAATTTGATGCCATTGTATTGTTGGTTTATGCAAATCATGCATTCAATTATGAATGAACTAGTGGGAAGGTATTAGGGAAGATAACCATTTATCAAAACAACAACTAAGGAGGTATGCACCTATTATATCTTTATTATGTATTCTTGAAATTTTATTTGGTATTAAGTTGTGAATCAATAGCTAAACACGAATTTGTGTGTAGATCGTAATCATCAACATAGCCTCTCAACGAATCACAAAACCCAAATGTCAATAATGAATGAAAAGATAGATGAACGAAAGATTAGATAATATTTGTAGTTCAAATATCTTTCGTAGTTTGTTAAAAAAACAATTTTGTATAGTTTTAAAAAAAACTGGTTTAATTATTTTGATGAAAATTACATTTTCTTAATATATAACGGGCAAGCTTGGGTGTATGATGTTGTTTATATCATATCTAATTTCATCTATTTATATGTGTAAACTATTTGATAATTGTATTATCAAGGTATGCAAATATATATTTTGTTTACAATATACCATAAATCGTATAGCAAGACAATAATTTTTTTTACGAGAGGAACATACTTTGTAAAGGAGGTCCTGTTGATAAAATGACTTTTAAGGTAAGAAGTAAAGTTTTGAGTATTGGTGCAAATAGAAACGTGGCAAAAATGTCAGCGATAGATGTTAAAATCTTTTGATTTGGTATCTTGAACACTCTTCTGTACATAATGGTGATGCAAATTGAATTAAGCAACATGACACGGTTCGATATAAACTTCCTTAGCATTAACTCTTTGAAATTTTCTTTATATGTACATTTTGTTGTACATTTTCCTTTCTCGATGATATTTAGTGATAAATATATAACTCATATACAACATATAAGAAACTATATGTAAATATATGCCTATTGAATAGACTAAAGTGAGTCAAAATAGTCATTACCTTAAACTAAGGAAAAGCTATATGTAGTGGTTAGAGAATGCAAACAAAAAGGTTTCTTGATATGTAAATCAAATTTTTTTTCATTTGTATACCGACAAAATATCATTTTGGGTTAGCGAATGAAATTTGATTTTTAATTTATTTTTTTTGTAGGTCGATGGTAAAGTTGTTGGCTATTGGGACAATGCTCAATCAATGATAGTAATGACCATCTGTTTTGATTAATACTTGTTTGGTTGATGTAAAACTAGTTTTTTTTGTGACTAAATTGTTATGAATTTTGGAATTAGTGCGAGAGTTGAGTAACAAACTATTTATTGTTTAATAAGTTGATATTTAAATAGATCTGATGCATGTTTTCTTAAATATTTCTTCACTGAACACTTTTTACTTAGAACCTACTTGGTTTGAGAGGTAAATTTTTCTATTTTATCGACCAACATCAAATACATTCTAAATCAAACTCGGATATAGGTGCACATATGATACATGTTACAATAAATAAGAACAAGACCTGAGAATGACATTACTCTATAGATATATCACACAAATGTTGAGGTATATACATACTTTCATTTAGTAATTGAGGTTAATCAAATAACACAAAAATATTCCAAAATTCTATGGTTTAGTTATATTTAATCTTAGTTTTCATTAATATTTGCACTAAAACAAATGTTTATAATATACCATAAATCGTACCCATAAGTTACCGATCGTCCTATTCTATCCTTATTTAGTATTGTTATTTATTTTATGTTCTGTAACTACTTATATTAGTTTCAGACGATATTATTTTCTTTCGTCAAGAGTTAGTTACCATGTCATTTAATCATGCTTTTCTTTATGATGGGTTGATACATACACACACACATAATGATGCAATCTCCATCACATATATTGATAAGATATATAATGGTTAAGTCTAACAACTAAAATCTATGTGTCAGCTAATTGTGTCCAAACAGGTTTTTTTTCCATGTATGTGTATATGCCTGTGTTTGTGTAACGACCCACTATTTTGTACCATTCAAATCGATAATAAAACCAAACATGTCGGACTTGAATAATTCAAAACAATAGATTGTTAATATAATCTGGAGCAAATAAAACCAATTACAGAATCACAGACACAGAATATCAGAATAACTCGCAGCGGAAATAAATAACCATAGTAGTTCATGAAGCTACTACATACATAGTCTCGAAAACAAATACAAAATACTAGAGTCTGAAAGAAAATATAATAGAAATCCACTAATACATAAGCTGAATAGAAACAACTGAAATAAAAATAGATAGACAACTAGATAGATAGATAATCTCCAGCAGATTCTCTAGCCCCAGAAGATGAAATCCAAAGCTGTGATACTCAGGCTGACCTGAGCGTAAAGCAAAACACAAAACACTCGAGTCAGGGCATACATACTTATATAATGTAAATCAACTCAAGTGAACTGTAATAGAAATGCACAAGTAACTTAATGGATGCTTGGGATCATCCATCCTTTAAGGATTCGTTAAACTATATACTATGTAGTAATATACGTTATTATAATAATGTCTAGAGTAAAGTAAACTTACTTAAAAATAGCGTTAAGGCTTTACATTTTCCACCTTAACACATTTGTAGTGCCAATAGTCTATACAATGCTATCGTACCTCCAGATCGAGAAGCTACCATAAATACTCCATAGATACGACATAAATCAAATTCGTAGAAAGGACGATAGGGTAGGTGACACGGCATAACTAGGCAATGCCAGGGTAGATATACCAATTATACTTCCGGACTGGTGGTAGCGCGTAGCAACCACTACCGCCCACCTCGATCCACGCTCCCAAAAAAAATCAAAGGGTGCACCCAATCAATCATAAAGCAATAGAATGGTATCGAAGGAGTGTGTCCGGTTAGATGAGCTACCTTATTGAACCATCAATTGCTCATGTTTTAGCCACCTTATGCAAACTCATGGGAGTCGGGTCCATATATATATACCTCATATGGGATCGTCGCCACCGTCCTACTTCATTCTGGAATCTCCACCACGTACACAGTTGTTAAAATGGTTTTGGGGGTTGCAGAGAGTATGAAAACTTCTGATCCCGGTCTCTTTAACAACCAATCCTTATTATAACCCATAGTTATTTATTTCAAATGATTTATCCTTTCAAAATCAAGCATATTCATTTCAAAACCATTTAAATTCAATGCCATTATACCTTCAAATTAATATCCATTTCCAAAATTGTAACATTTTCAAAACTATACACTTAGTTATAACATCTTAGAAATGTAATAAGTTAGAAACCATAATACTTTGAAAGTGTGACCCTTATATAATAGCACTATGAAAATATTACATTTAAGAAATAGTAGCACTTTTAAAACATAACCTTAAGTAGTAGAGCATTTTAAAAGCATAACTTACAATAGCATAGCATTTTGAGAATGCTATAAATTTTACTACAACATGTTTTAAAACATAATATTTCAATTTTATCATAGTTTTAAAATCTATAAAAAAAACATATCCAATCCATAAATAAAATCTATCACTATTACTAGGTTAGATTTAAATTCCATATTAAATTAAATTAAATTATTAAGTTAAATTTATATCATAGGTAAAATCTTTGAATTTTGGTTTTAAACCATTTATTTACTTATAAAATTTCAACTTATTAGAAAACCCATATATATTTTATTTAAATCAAAATTTTAACCTTAAATTTCATATATTAAAATGCTAAATACTTAATAATTTTTAGAAAACTATCATTTTAAAAATATTAACCGTAGGTCTGTATAATATTTTCTAACTGGGTCAAGTGGTATAGATATGTATCATTCCAATCCGTAAAATATAAAATTCCGGGTTTTATCATTTCAAACTCGCAATCCCAAGTCAAATAATATAAAAATCGCATGAGCTTATCATTTCAGCTCATAGCTATTTTTCCTTATTCTAAAGTCCGTTCGGGTATGTACCATTTCAACCCATAGTGATTCTATACTAACAGGGAACTTGTAGTGTGAGAAGCAGAATATATAAATAAACAGAATAACATATCATGTCATGTGATAAAACAGGTATAACATAAGGTGATAACATCATATAATATCATATCACATGCATATATGAAACTAATATCAACATAGCATATCACTGCTACAATTCCACAAGTCATCAATTTACTATAATATAAGTACGTAGTCGAGAGTGATAAACTTACCTTCTTAAGCTAGAGATGACTATTCAAGACACAAGAACAAACTCTGAAAAGCACGACAAAGCACGAATTAGACTTGAGTGGAAGTAGAGCCAAGATCCAAATCTTGTACACAACAAAATCAAATATATATAAGCAGACTATTTATACATAATAGAATAAATAAATCACAAAGTAAATAAGCTAGCAATCAACACAAATAGCTCGACCACATAGGGAATAGGCTCGGCCACTTGCACTTGTGCTCAACCATGATGGTCTGGGCTCGACCACTAAGGAAATGGCACGGCTAGGCTTGGCTATGGTGTGCATAGGGTACGACTATGGGGTAGATGAAGTGGTGGCAAGCCAAAGGTCATTAGGAAGGAAAAAGGTCAAGGCACATGCCTGTTGGGTTCGGCCATGGTCCATTGGGTTTGGCCTAAGATGATTTGTGGTTGGCTACTAAGTGAATGGTCACGGCTATGATGGTTTGAAGGCAACAAGGCACAGCTAAGGGAAGGGAATGGTCACGGCTAGCTATGGCAAAGGTGGTGGTCGAGGCAATAAAGAAAAGAGAGGGGAAAACATAGGTCGGCTAGGGTTTTTGGCAAAGGAATTTTTGTGATTTTGGAAAAGGAATCTCGGCCATGGCTACGGTGCAAGGTAGGGTCGGCTAAAGGAGGTGGCGGCCGATTAACTTGGTGATGGTGGAGGCAAGGAAGAGATCGGCAATGGTATGGTTGAGGCCGAAATATGTTTTAGGAGAAAATAAAAAGAAAAAGAATAAAAGGAAGAAGAAAGAGATAAGAAAACTTACTGGAAAGTTTCTGAGCAGAAGACAGAAATGAGAAAGAGATGAGGAGTCGGAAACTTTTGTACGTGAATGAGTTTTGGAGAGGCATCTTTTCAAATGAATGGACAAAGACGCGTCTCTTAAGAAATTCCTAAGCCTATTAGCCAAGCCCAATTACATAACAAGCCAAAAACACAAATAAAATCAAGCCCAAGGCCAAAATGAAATAGAAAATAAAATACTAAAAAATATTTGCATGTAAACTTCTAAAATTTTGAAGATTTTAAAAGTATAAATTAGAATTTTGCAAAACGAAAAGAATGGAGAATGTTAAAATCAAGTCCAGATTCAAAGAAAAAGAATAGAAATTTAAAATTCAAAATTTAAAATTTCAACTGAAAGTCAAACTTTGACCAAAGTTGACCAATATTCAAATTTCAGAAAAAATCTTTATCTTATTATATTTGGAAAAATAATTCTCAACAAATCCCAAAATTTCATTGTAAAATTCCAAATTTTCAAATTTTTAAATGATTTAAAATTAATGTTTCAAATAAATTGTATTAAAAATATTTGAAACTTTATGGGTTGTTACAGTTGTATAAGAACACCTCTATTTTGAACCCCTAAAATCTCTTCGTTCCACCTGTTAAATTCAATAAATCCACAGATGAGTGAGAGTAAAGGCAAAAGTGGATTAAGATAAAAATTTATCTTTCATGCATGTGACTTCTTTTTATTTATGAATTGATTTGTTGGATCCAATCAATGAAATCAAGGGATCTTTTAGGTGTTGTAACACCCCTAATTTTTAATAACATTATCCGGGAAATTTAATTGGATAAATTAAATAGAATAATGTATATATTAAGTGATAAGGGGATTGAGATTTGAAAATAAAACTAATGGCCGAGCTTAATTAAATAAATGGGCTTAAGAATGGTTTGTAAACTAATTAAATTGTAGAAGAGCATATTGGGAAATATCCACACTACCATAACCCTCTTATATATATATATATATATATATATATATATATATATATATATATATATATATATATATATATATATATACATACACGGCTATACCCTCCATTCACGTTTATTTCTCATTTTCACAAAACTTAAAAACGTAAAAAAAGAAGAGCTTAGAGCCGGCCATTGCTAGGATAAGAGAAAATTCAAATCAAGCTTAGGATTAAAGCAAAGGGAGTAATGTATTGCAACAAAATGTAAACAACATTACAAATAAGCAACCTTAAACACCACCATACAAACATGGCCCATGGCCCAATAACATACTAACCCTAACATATACAACAAATCTTAACAGTGGCCGCCATCCTCTTCCATTATCCCACAGATCTATCCCCCATCGCCCCGAAAAAAGACGATCGTTGGCTGAGAGAAGATGTCGTGACGTTAGTCGCGAAGCTTGGCATATAATATCTTTTTCCAACAGCCGTGCAAGATGAGTCTTCTCTATCATCTTGTTGTCAAAAACTCGGCGATTATGCTTAGCCCATATGTGATAAACAAGCGTAAACAGTGCGACATAGGCGAGATTGGAATGCAAAAGAGAGTATTGCGACTTCTGGAAAAGAATATCACACAAATTGGCTATATTTATCTCGCCTGGCAAGTTAAGATCAATCTTCAAAAGAATGAAGGACAAGAGATATTTGCTATAAGTACACATGAAAAATAGATGTTCGTGGGATTTTTGTTCTTCATTACACTGTTTGCATTGACTATCCAATGAAATCTCCCAATTTGCAAGTCTTTCCGAAGTCGGTAATCTACTCATAATTGCTTTGTATGTGCAAAATGACATTTTTTGTAATTGCTTTGTATGTGCAAAATGACACAGTAGGGTATTTAATTCTAATAGCGTTATGCACTCTAGAGAAAATAAATTGTTGATTACCACAAATTTCCCAATAATCACTTGCTGAATTACTTTGGATGAACTGTAGTCTAATTTGCTGAGCGCATTCTCTAGTTTCTAAAAGTAGTTCAGGGGCTAATCTTCACCCAGAACAATAATAGATACAGTATTTGCAGTGGACGTACATGTTTCTAGTCTGTGCCAGATTAATAGATCTACCAATGATTTATGTTTGATCCAAGGATCAAACCATAGATGGGTTGAGTAACCATTAGCTTTGTAAGTAATAAGCTCACAGTATTTCTGATGCGCAACATATGTTTCATAGGGCAGGAGAAATTATTATGTGTAGCCATAATCCAAAAGTTACTCTGTTTTACATATTTATTTCTAACCCAGTAAGACCTAGTGTCTTTGTAGTTAGTAGGTTCCAGGAAAGCTTAAGAACTACTGTTGTTCGAAGGTCTGTCAATCTTCTCAGACCAATACCCCCTTCTTGCTTAGGCCTGCATAGCAATTCCTAAGAAATTTTATGAAATTTACCACCCTAGAAGAAGTTGGCACACATCGTTTCTATTTTTTGGAGAAGGGAAGAAGGTAGATGGATAAATTAGTAGCTAGTAAAGAACCAGCGAGACGATGACAGGCTGTATGAGTTGTGCTCTCCCCGTAGTGGATATAAAATGTTTGTCCCAACTTTCTAGATGTGTAGAGATTTTCTGCAATAGTGGGGTGCATTGAGATGCATTAACATGGTCAGCAGACAGAGGTACGCCAAGATATTTTACATGTATGTTTCCTTCCTCCATACCCAATATGCGTAATATCTCAATCTCTATAGGGTACATTGCGGCTAAAATACACTATGGATTTAAATTGATTAATATATAGGCCTGTAGATTCACCATAAGCATGTAGAATACGTTGAATCTCGGTTACATTTTTAATTGATGCCTCTAAGAAGGACATCACATCGTTAGCACATAATAAATGGGCAAACCATAGCAGAGATTTTCGTTAATGGGGAGACATTGCCCAATAAAACACCATCTTCCATAAGTAATGATAAATACTCCATTGTAATACAAAATAAATATGGAGATAGCGGATCACCTTGATGTAACCCTCGGTTTGAGTTAATAAAACCCTTTGGTTTACCATCAACCAAAATGGAGAAAGATGGAGTGTCAATGCATTCAAATATGAGACAAATTAAAGAGGAAGGGAAACCTATAACATGAAACATATTACATGTAAAATGTCTATTTATCATGTCATATGCTTTTTACAAGTCGATTTTAATGCACATTTTAGGCTTTCCTTGCTTTTTAAAATCTCTAAGTAATTCGTGGGAGAGTAAAATATTTTCCCCTATATATCTCCCTGGTATGAATGCTGATTGATTGGAAGAGATAACATAGGACAGAAAATATTTTATTTGAGGACATATTATCTTGGCCATAATTTTGTAAATAACATTTGCACAGGAAATAGGGCGATAATCTGATATAACCTGTGGTTTGTCCTCCTTGGGTACTAATGTTATGAAGGTATGATTCAGCCCATTTGCTATTTTTCCAGTTTGAAATATCCAAGTAATCACACTGAATAACTCATCATGTAACATATCATAGTGCAGCTTGAAATTTTTTGCGGAGAAACAATCAAGGCCTGGGCTCTTTGCATCATCAATAGTCCACATGGCAAATCTCAGCTCCTCCTGACTCAGTGGCAAAGATAAGTATTTTTGTCCTCGAGAATTAATCACCTATGTAGTAATTATATGAGGGAAGTCAACCCTAAAACTCCCATTATAGAGATTGGGAAAATAGTTCAAAGATTCCTGTACTATTTTGTCATGATCATAGATATAATCTCCATTTGGGGACAATAGAGCTTGCACCTTGTTATGATGTTGTCGAATGGACATACGTGAGAAAAAAAACTTAGAACAAGTATTGCCATCTGTAAGCCAAAGAGTTTTACTTCGTTGAAGTAGAGCTTCTATCCCAAATTTTTCTATTCCTTTACTTTGAGGCTCGGTTCCATAAGTGAGTCATATAGGGCCGTGTTTTCTGGGTCTGAATTCAATTGTTGGGCAACATTGTTATAAAGATTAGTAAGTTGGTTTACTGTTGCTTCTATCGCTATTTTTTATTCCATTGCTTTAATTTCTACTTTATTGCTTTCAGTTTGGAAATGAATCGTTGAGTACGACTCCCTAAGTATTTGCTTTGAAGCCCTCTGAAACACATATGTCATACCCTGGTTTATGATGCCAAAAGTTAACATATCTGAAAGGATAATTTTTAGCTTTTTTGGCTGAATGATTAAAAGTAATAATAATGGGAGTGTGGTCGCTAAGCATGGTAGGCATAGCAAACGCGGATAAAGTTGGGCATGTTGTAAGAAATTCTGGATTAATCAAAACTTTATCAATATTGCTAGCAATCCCTCGCTTATTCCATGTGTAAACACACCCTTGTAAGTTGCATTCAACAAGATTACATTGCAAAATGCAATTTTTAAAACCAAAAAGATAGAAAAAGGGTATTGCAAGACCTCCATTCTTATCTTTAAGGTTCAAAGCATTATTAAAGCCCCCAAAAGCCATCCATGGCATGTAAATTTTGGATCAAGCAATCCCATAGCTCCTCCTTAGGAATTACTGCCATATATAAAGGAAAGCGCGCATTGAAATCCACCTTGATTGTGTAGAAATGTTGTAATATGTTTGTGGGATTTTGTCAAGTATTTGATATCCCTATAAAAAGGAGTCGATTATTACAACTATCCGACCCTTATATCCAATGTCATTGTTATGAAACCATTGCCAGTTTTTTGAGAATTTGTGCATGAATCTCCCAATTGCACTATCCTTTAGTTTTGTTTTGTATAAAGCAATCAATGATAGCTTCCTATGCATGAGTTGATTGAACACAGATTGCATTTTGTCAACTCTGTTCAATCCCCTCACATTCCAACCACATATTCATTTAATAATAGACGACCCCCTAGCTTGCCTTTTAGAAGGGGGAGGAGTGAGGACTTGTTTCTTTTCATGCTTCTTAAGATAATTCACATTTGCCTCAACCATTTGTGGTACATTTATGGTAGCTTTACCAAATTTTCCAATTTCGTCTATGTGTTGGGCAATATTTCCTACAAATTGTTCTTTTTCAAAGATATATGTCTCTGTAATTCCTCATTTGTCTGTTCTGATAGAGACGACTGTGATTGGGCAGGTGGGGTGGAGGACACTATAGCAGTAGATGAAGTGCCAAATCCATCATAATTATCTGTTACCTTTAAGCAAGCAAATTTATTTGACAGCGGAAGATCTGCTATACTTTTGCCGTTTCCAAGAGAACTATTTGATGTAGCTTTTGCCGTTGTATGTAATAATTTTTGCAATTGGTTAGGAATTTTGTCTGCAATAGTATTAGAGTGAATGTTTGTATCTGGTATTGTAGTAACTTCTTTCGGTTTCCATTGTTTTGTTCGTGAATGTGGACAGTTTTTTGTACTATGGCCGAACACTTAACAAACATTACATGGCAATGGTTTATATTCATAGTGAACATTAATCTGTAACTGTTTACCATCAGAGTCAATACCATTTATTATCGAATGGAAGTTGAACTGAGTCCATCTCAATAAGAGCACGAGCAAATTGTAATCGTAATTCTTTCGCAGTGTTATTATCCAGTCGAATTGGTTTACCAATTGCACTTACAATTCTACTCATAACATCTTTGTTTCAATATTAAATATCCAAGTCATTTAATTCGATCCATATATGGATGGTGGAGAAATAATTACAAGACAGTTTCATACCTAAATGCCACTTTTTCATGATAATAATTCGCGAGTTAAAAGTATATGGTCCAAACTTCAAAATTCTATCACATTCCTATTCATTTTCAAATTTGATGAGGATGAAACCATTTTTGTTTATAGAAAATGTCAAAATGTCCTTCGGGTTTCCATACATTCCCTGCAAATTGTGAGATGTGATTGAAAAGCGGTCTGCTACCAATAACATATAATACCAGTGCATTTTACCATTTTTGCTCTGCTAGTATGTTGTTTGATTCTGGTATCTGAAATGACGGCAATTCATTGTCAATGCATGGATGGATGAATTGGAGATCCGTATCTACCTCAACACAATCTGAAACCTCCTGCCAACAAACAATCTCCGTCCATGTACATGTTTGGTGACTGGATGATGCACGATCTGGAGGTTTGGTTAGCTTCTTGCTGATAATTGCTTCTTGTTTGTGCCTCTCGTCCGCCATGATCAGTTATTAAGTTAGAAAATAATCTCCTTACCCTAATCAAGGTGGATAATAATTTATAACATCTCTACTTTGTTTATAATCATTTGTTTTGGAGTTTAAGATTAAATTCATTTTTATGATGATTTGGATGATGATATGCTTGGATCATAACATGTTAGATTTAAGCAAAGATTGTTCAAATATGATTTTACACGGTTTTTAGGGTAAAATCAAATATAACCGATTTCGAATGCTATGCGAAAATTTTATGTTATGTAAAACGTGATTTTTGGAGTTGTGTTTTAATTTTGATAATTTTCCAAGCTATGAAAAGATATTATGAATTTTCAAAGGAAAATATGGTTAATTGGGTTTAAAAATTAATTTCAGAGATTATATTGAGAATTTGGTCTAAAATTTAGATATGTTAGATAACATATTAAAATTGAATTTCTGTAATTTTTTGGGATTTTTCCTAAGTAATTTACTATGAAAATTACATTATTTTGAAAGAAGGACCTAAATGATTTAATTGTTTTCTTAATGGAAGGGCTTATTTGTTAAATTAATCTTGGTTTAGATTAGAAATTATGCGGCAATTATTTTGTGTAAAATATTTGAAAAGTTGAGGAAACCAGTCATATGCTTATAAGTGGTAGGTTAGTTAGAAAGTGTTTACTTTAGTTGGCATTAAATCAGAGTTACCCAGAAAAGTGGGTTCCGCCTCTATTAGAAGCACCTTTCGATCATATACTTCCACCTTCAATCAAATCGAAATCCCACAAAGACAATACCAATACACAAGGTATCAACATGGGTACGTAGTAGATTGGAGGAAGGCGGAAGGCAAGGTGTCGAAAGCATTGTTATCAATAATGCCAAAACTATCGTTTACTTTCAAAAGTTATGTGGCTGTCTTGTTTTTGAAGGGTATTATCGACCAAGTCCATACCCTATTACTTTTAAACCTGTTGCTGCCTTTCTATGTTTAAAAATAGAGCTTTCGAATGAGATCCTTTGCTTATAAAGGAATGCTTTTGAAAATGATGTTTCCGACCTAGGTGAAGCCCTGTTGCCGTTCTTTTGCCTTTCGAGAGTACCGAAGTCGTCAACGCTTTCTAAGGGTAGCGTTTTTTTATAAGATGTACTAAGCCACTTCCTAAATGCTTTCGAAAGGATTCAAGGGTTTTAAAGGCAATGGCTTCGAAAGTGGGTTTCGATGCTAACCTTCAATGTTTTACTTTAAGGTTTTGAAGCTTTCAAAAGGATGATGCCGATACCATTTGACTTTCCCCAAATGATTTTATATGATGAATTAAGGTTTCGAAAGAGATACTTTCATATATATTCACTTTGACCCAAAAGATGAATTGAGTAAACCCAAAGGTTTCGATAAGGGTACTTTCGTTGGTTTTGAAGCTATGTTTCTAAGGGTAACTAAGTAATGTTTTGATACTTTCGAAAGGTACATTTTGGTTTCGAAAGAGATGATTTAAAGAGCTTCGATGGGCATATATTTTGTGTTTTTAAAAAGAGATTTTCTACGCTTTCGAAGGAGGTTATCCATTGTTTTCGAAAGTAACGTTTTAAGGTTTCGAAAGCCTTAGTTTTCAAAAAAAAACCCAATCTCATTTTAAAAGGAAACCATGGCATAAATAAAGGGTTTTGAAATGATATTAAATATGAAATTTTTGAAGAAGTTTTCCTTGATTAATAAGTTAAAGGGACTAACCAACTTATTTTGTTTACTTCTTTATATATGTATATATTTACATTGTAATGAACCCATAACTGTATTTGGGAAAGTGCAGAATAACCTGCTAGGTTGACCCAATAGTGAATATAAATTAAGTTAACTCTTGAATGAGTAGACTTGCATCTAGGAGGGCGGGAAGGCCAGAATATAGGATGCTAAAATATTGATTAAAGAAGTTGTCAGGTAGACAAGACATAGTAAACCCATGAAAACTATGTATAAAAGAAGTTGTCATGGAGACAGGTTCATAATAAATCCATGAAAACTATGATTAGAAAGAGTTATTAGCAGGGTCCAATAGGTTTGTAGTGAACCTATGAAAACTATATCCGGATTAAGATATTGATAGATGTCAATGAGTTCCTAGTCAACCCATGAAAACTAGGATAAGAGGAAAGTTATTAGAGTTACTAATAGATTTAGGGAGAAACCATGAAACAATGATGTTATTGGCATGGGCTAATAGTTTCTTAGTGAACCCATGAAAACTATAAAATAGAGCAGGTAGTTCATAAATTTAAACAGGTTAATAGTAAGCCCATGAAAACTACAAAATTGGACAGCCATAAACATTTACAGGTTATTAGGAAGCCCTTGAAAACTAATAGGTTAATAGTGATCCTAGAAACTATAAATAAGACAGTTAGTCAGAATGAATGGTGATGGGAGTTCCAGAATTGATTTACTTGTTTGCATGTCATCATATTGTTTTGGATTGTTTTAACCATTGTAGATGCAGGAGCACGGTATATGGTTTATAAAGGTTTTAGGATACTAGTTAGGGGAAAACTCATTACGTTAAGCGACATGATCTCATTAGATATCTATGTGGTTTGAGAAAGTAGATTATTATTCATACCATTCTTTATGTCTGACTCAAAGTTTATGTCTTCCGCTTAAATTCTTGTGTACTCAATTGATTTTGAGTAATATGGGAGTTGAGGTTACCTCTCTAGACGCGTAAGCTTCTGGGGACGTGTATGAGGCATGATAGCTATCTAGAGTTCTTCTTTATTTTGATTACACCATGTTGTTGTGAAGGCAAAGTTGTTTAATTGCATATATATACCCTGATCATCCAAGGGGGCATCTTCATGTGTCGCACTTGACATATGTTTTAATAAATATATTTTCTCTGAATGTGAATTTCATATTGGGATTATGTAATAAATTTGAAATGGACCGAGAAAATTATTTGTTGATTTTTTTTTCCCATATCCATGTGTTTTTGTTATATCAATGTATCTAATATTAACGTATTTGGTCACCGAGAATTAATAACTATGGATGATTGCAGCATCCGTAGGCACTAGTTTTGGGCCTCTACGTAGGGGATGTTACAAGTTGGTATCAAAGCTAGTTTATGAAACTTATAGTAAAATTAAACCTATAGGATTTTCAAACATAATCCAATGAATCTAAAAATAAGATCGAGGTTTGGTTAATGTTATAGTAACATACTTGTATTTGATACATACATACATACATACATATCTATATAAGTATGTAATCCCCTCTCTCTTAGACCATTCTTTTGTATCTTACTAAGGCTCGTATGTAGATTTACGAGAAAGAAGATATGAAACCAGGAAACGGAAGAGGAAATCATGGTGAAGGAAGCACCACAACCAACCGAAATGTTCAACCTAATACCAGGAGGAACTAAGGTCGATAGGCTCATGCTAACCAAAATGCTAATGCCAATGTGGGTGTTGGAAATCCACTAGTGGATATGGGGTAATGTATCAGTTCTTTTTCAATATGATGCAAGCAGGAGTAGCTGTTGGTGTTGTTGGAAATGTTGGAGGAGCTAACCCTATGGCGCAGTTGGAAATACTTATGCTAAGATAAGAAGAGATTACACCAGTCTTGGTGGGAAGCCATTATGGGGATGAAAAAGGCCATAAAGGTAGAGAATTGGTTATTGCATTGTAAGCGAATATTTTCCGATCTGGGTTTAAATGATGAGCAGATGAGAAGGTTGGTCTCCAGACAGTTGCAAGGGTCAGCACTTCATTAGTGGAACAGTATTGTTGTTGGAGTTCCAGAGGAGGAATTGACTTGGGCTGATTTTCAAAGGAGATTAGAGAAAAGATTTATGTCTGAGGTTGTTAAATCGGCTTTGCTAAGGAAATTTTTAGATCTGGAGCAGGGAGAGATGTCAATAGTTGAGTACTCCACTAAGCTTGATGAGTTATCCCGGTATGGATATAAAACTGTAGACACCGTCATTAGGAGAAATAAGAGGTTCATTTAGGGATTGAGGCCCGAGATTGTTAGGGCGACTCTGCCACGTCTTCTTGATCCTAGTAATGTAGTGGTGGATATGGCAGTTCGCTATGAAGAGATGCTTGTTGTTAGTGCCAAAGAGAAGCTAGTTGAAACCTAGGGTTCTCAGGGAAAGAAGAGAAAATTCTTTAAGAAGAAAGGAGCCCAGAAGAGGGAGGCTTCCAAGAAGGCTAAGGCTGGGTTAGTTTGCTTCAAGTGTATCAAAAAGGATCATTATGCTCATGAGTGCCGGTCAGGCAAGGGGAAGAAGGTTGCAGATATTAAGAATGTAAAGTGCTTTAACTATTATCAAGTTGGGCATTATAAGAACCAGTGTCCAGAGCCAGTCAGGGTGGACAAGGAAAAGGTTTTCGCTGTTGGACCATCATTTGCTAAGCCAACTGCAGCTGAAAAGGGAAAGACTGTGATGGAAGGTACATTTTTGATTCAGAGTATACTAGTTAGGATACTATTTGATGCCGGTGCATCACATTCATTTATATCACAGTGTTTGGTTGATAGGTTATGCTTAGAACCCACATACCTTGTTAATTCCGTAAGGGTTGCGAATCTAATAGGAGGCATGGAACTCTGTAGATGAGATGCAAGTAGTTAGAACTTAACTTGTTAGTTCATATGTTTGCATGCAGTATGTATGATTTCATACATTTTGAAATAGTTTTGGGTATGGATTGGTTGTGTAAGTATGAGGCTAGGATATTTTGCCAAGATGGAGAGATATCACTAAGACACACAGATAGTCATAACCAAATTATATTCTCAATGGAGAATTCTGACCGAAGTAGGTGTGCTTTGTTAAGTGCAATGGAAGTGGGAGAAGAGCTAAGACAGGTTCGAGTAGCAAGAGAGTTTGCAGATGTTTTTAAGCCGGTCACAAGACTACCATCGAAACGAGCTGTTGAGTTTCAGATGGATCTTGTGCCAGGAGCTGAACCTTTAAGTAGACCACCTAGCATGATGACACCAACCAAGATGAAGGAATTGAAGGTGCGGCTAGTGGATCTAAAAGGAAGGAATTTTATTAGACCAAGCAGTTCGCTTTTAGGGAGCGGCCGCAGTGTTCGTGAAGAAACCCGATGGGTCGTTAAGGATGTGTATCGACTATTGCAAGTTGGACGAGAGGACGATCAAGAATAACTATCCTTTGTCGAGAATTGATGATCTATTTGACCAGTTGTATGGAGCCAGTGTGTTTTTCCAATTGGATGTGGCGATAGGTTTCCATCAATTAAGAGCGGCATAAGACATTATTCCTTTGACAACATTTCGGACTAAGTATGGTTCATACGAGTAGTTAGTAATGCCATTCGGGTTAACAAATGCATCTGATTTCTTCGTGGATCTGATGAACCGAGTCTTTTGAGAGGATTTTGATAGATTTGTGTTGGTGTTTATAGACGAAATTTTAGTATACTCTAAGGATGAATGAGAGCATGGATCATCTTAGAGTGGTGCTTGAGAACCAAGGCAACATCAGCTGAAGGCGAAGTTTTCCAAGTGTCATATTTGGAAGAAAGAGGTTAAGTTTCTTAGTCACGTAATTTCAGAGAAAGGTTTGTCAGTCAATCCAAATAAGATCGAAGCTGTTAATAATTGAAAGTGACTAGAGATGGTGATTGAGATTAGAAGCTTTATTGGACTTGTTGGCTATTATCGAAGATTCATTAAGGATTTCTCGCGGATAGTAGTGCCTTTGACTAAGCTAACCAAGAAAGAGGTGAAGTTTGTTTGGTTCGACAAATGCGAGGAAGAATTCCTTAAGTTAAAGCATTCGTTGACCAATGCACCTTTGTTACTAGTTCTAGATGGAAACCAAGGATTGGTGGTGTATACCGATGCATGTGGAACTGGATTAGGAGTTGTGTTGATGCAGAAGAGTAAAGTGATTGCTACATGACAGCTTAGACCGCATGAAGTGAGATACCCCACTCATGATTTAGAGTTGGCTACGGTGATCTTTGCATTGAAGATTTGGGGGCATTATCTCTTATAAGAGAGATTTGAACTATAAATAAATCATAAGTCTTTAAGATACTTATTTTCTCAGAAGGAGTTGAATATGAAACAGAAGAGGTGGCTGTAGTTTTTGGCTGCTTATGATTTTGGTATAGAGTATACTCCTAGGAAAGGAAATAAGATAGCTGATACTCTTAGCAGAAAATATCAGAATGTGGTGTTAACTATGTTGGCAGAATGGAAGGGTTTAGAAGCTTTGACTACTTGTAGTGCGTGGTTAAGATCGATGGGTAGTTCTACTCAAAATACTGACATGTTGTCCTGTTTAGAAGTTCGAACAGTATTGATCGAAAGGATAGCTTCTAAAAGAAAGAGGATCCAGAATTATCCAAGAGGATTAGAAGGCTTGAGATTGGAACTGAGATTGATGCTGAAGGATTCTAATCTTGAACAGAGGGGATGGTTGAGAAAGAAGGGACGATTATGTATTCTAAATGTCGAGGACTTATTCTTGGAGAATGTCACCGATCCAAGTTTACGATTCATCCTGAGAGACCAAGATGTATCAAGAAATGAAGAGGAGCTTCTATTGGGAAGGTATGAAGATGGATGTTGGCTTATGGGTTAGGCAGTGTGCAAACTGTCAACAAATGAAAGCCGAACATCAGAAGCCAAGTGGATTGACCTATAGAGATTCTAGTTTGGAAATGGGATCGATATCCATGGATTTTATAGATGGGTTGCCAAAGTAAAATAGAGAAAATGAAAGTATATGGATCATGGATCATGGTGGACAGGTTGACCAAGAGTGCCCATTTCGTTCCAGTTAAGTCAACCAGGATAGCACCTGTTTTAGCTAAGTTGTTCATGAAGAACATAGTTATACTTCATAGAGTTCCTAATATTATAGTCAGCGACAAAGATACTTTGTTTACTAGCAAATTTTGGAAGAGTTTACAGGATGTGTTAGCTACTAACCTTAAGATGAATACAACATATCAACCTCAGACGGATGGGCAAAAAGAGAGAGTCAATAAGACACTCGAGGATTTACTAAGACCTTGTGTGTTGGATTTTGGTGGATCTGGGGAGGATCACCTACTTTTGGTTGAGTTTTCCTATAATAGTAGTAATCAAACTAGTATAGGAACGGCGCCTTTTGAAGCTTTGTATGTAAGGCCATGAAAATCGCCAGCATGTTGGTTAAAGACTGGAGACGGATTGGTTTTAGGTCCAGATCTGGTTAGAGAGGCGTCAGAGAAGATTGAATTGATCCAAGGAATGATGAAGGAAGCTCAGTCAGATAGAAAAGTTACGCAGATAAGAGGTGTAACGACCTAGAATTCTCAATTGGAGACAGGATTTTTCATTGAAGTGTCGCCGACGAAGGGTGTGATACGATTTGGAAAGTTAGGGAAGTTGGCACCGAGATATATTGTCCATTCCATTTTATAAAGAGGATTTGAAAGCTTGCATACAGAGTAGAGTTGCCGAGCAGTATGGCAGGTGTCCGTAATGTATTTCATGTGTCTAATCTTCGCAAGTATGTGCATGATCCAGACACTACCATTCCTTTGACAGGGTTGGAATATTTGATAGTAGAGCCTAATTTGACTTTTGTTAGATGACCAGTTCGGTTTGTAGTGAGAGATGAGAAAAGACTGAGGAACAAGACTGTTAAGTTGGTGAAAGTTCAGGGAGCGACAATAAGAAGGACTCTACTTGGAAGACAGAAGACATGATTTGAGATACTTATCCTGATCTCCTTTGTGGGTATGTCCATATTAGCTTTATATAGATAATTGCTAGCCAGGTAGGCTAGTATATTTGTTAGGAGTGGTTACATATGATTGCTATGTTTAGTATCTAGTCCTTACTGAAGTTCGAGGATGAAATTCTTAAGGAGGGGAGCCTGTAACACCCCTAATTTTTAATAACATTATTTAGAAGATTAAATTAGATAAATTAAATAGAATAATGTATATATTAAATGAAAAGGGGATTGAGATTTAAAAATGAAACTAAGGTCCAATTTAATTAAATAAATGGGCTTAAGATTGTTTTATAAATTAATTAAATTACACAAGGGTATATTGGGAAATAGCCGCACTATCATAACCATTATATATATCCACGACTATATCCTCCATTCACGTTCATTTTTCTTTTTCACAAAACTTAAAAATGTAAGGAAAGAAGAGCTTAGAGCTGACCATTGCTAGGAGAAGAGAAAATTCAAATCAAGCCTATGATTGAAGCAAGGGGAATAAATCTTAATCTCAATCCAATCTCTTTGTCCTAATCAAAATGGATAATAATTTATACCATCTATATTTTGTTTATAATCATTTGTTTTCAGGTTCAAGATTAAATTCTTTTTTACCATGATTTGGATGAAGATATGCTTGGATCATAACATGTTTGATTTAAACAAGATTGTTTAAAAATGATTTTACATGGTTTTTAGGGGAAAATCGAGTACTGATTTCGAATGCGATGGGAAAATTTTATGTTATGTAGAACATGATTTTGGAGTTGAGTTTTAATTTTGATAATTTTCCAAGATGTGGAAAGATTATTATGAATTTTCAACGAAAAATATGGTTAATTGGGTTTAAAATTAATTTCAAAAATTATATTGAGAATTTGGGTCTGAAATTTGGATACGTTAGATAACTTATAAAAAGTGAATTTCTATAACTTTTAAGGACTTTTTCTAAGTAATTTACTTTGAGAATTAAATTATTTTAAAAGGAGGACCTAAATGATTTAATTGTTTTGCTTAATGGAAGGGCTTGTTTGTTAAATCATTCTTAGTTTAGATCTGAAATTATGCGGCAGTTATTTTGTGTAGAGGATTTAAAAAGTTGAGACAACCAATCATATGCTTACAATTAGGCAGGTTAGTTAGAAAGTGTTTACTTTAATTGACATTAAATCAGATTTACCTAGAAAAGTGGGTTCTGCCTCTATTAAAAGCACCTTTCGACCATATACTTCCACCCTCAATCAAGTCGAAACCCCATAAAGCCGAAACCAATACACAAGGTGTCAACATGGGTACGTAGTGGATTGGAGGAAGGTGGAAGCCAGGGTGTCGAAAGCATTATTTTCGATAGAGTCGAAACCATCGTTTGCTTTCAAAAGTTATGCACTTGCCTTGTTATTGAAGGGTACTTTTGACCAAGTAGATACCCTGGTACTTTCGAACCTGTTTCCTCCTTTTTTGTTTAAAAATAGAGCTTTCGAATGAGATCTTTTGTTTATAAAGGAATGCTTTTGAAAATGATGGTTCTGACCTAGTTGAAGCCCTACTTCCATTCTTTTGCCTTTCGAGAGTACTGAAGTCATCAATGCTTTCGAAGGATAGCTATTGTTTTAAAGTTGTACCAAGCCACTTCCTAAATGCTTTCGAAAGGGTTGAAGGGTTTTGAAGGAAATGGCTTTGAAAGAGGGTTTCGATGCTAACTTTCAATATTTTACTTAAAGGTTTTGAAGCTTTCGAAAGGATGGTGCCGATGCCACCAAACTTTCCCCAAACGATTTTATATGAAGAATTAAGGTTTTGAAAGAGATACTTTTGTATATATTCACTTTGACCCAAAAGATATTTTGAGTAAACCCAAAGGTTTCGAAAGGGGTACTTTCATTAGTTTTGAAGCTATGTTTCTAAGGATTATTGAGTAATGTTTTGATACTTTCGAAAGGTAATGGTTTCAAAAGAGATGATTTAAAGTGCTTCAAAAGGTATACATTTTGTGTTTCGAAAAAGAGGTTTTCTATACCTTCGAATGAGGTTATTTAGGGGTTTGAAAATTAATGTTTGAAGGTTTTGAAAGCCTTAGTTTTCAAAACAAATAACCCAATCTCGTTTTAAAGGGAAACCATGGCATAAATAAAGAGTTTTGAAGCAATATTAAGTATGGATATTTTGAAGAAGTTTTCCTTGCTTAATAGGGTAAAGGGATTAACCAAGTTATTATGTTTACTTCTTCATATATGTATATATTCACATTATAATGAACCCACAACTATATTTGGGAAAGGGCAGAATAACCAGCTAGGTTAACCCGGTAGTGAATATAAATTAAGTTAACTTCTGATGAGTAGAATTGCATCCAGGAGGTCAGGAAGACCAGAATATAAGATGCTAAAATATCGATTAAAGAAGTTTTCAGGGAGACAAGTTCATAGTAAACTCATGAAAACTATATATAAAAGAAGTTTTCAGAGAAATAGGTTCATAGTAAACCCATGAAAACTATGATTAGAAAGAGTTATTGGCAGTGGCCAATAAGTTTGTAGTGAAACCATGAAAACTATATCCGGATTAAGATATTAATAATTGTTAATAGGTTCCTAGTCGACCCATGAAAACTAGGATAAGAGGAAAGTTATTGGAGTTACCAATAGGTTCAGGGAGAACTCATGAAACAATGATGTTATTGGCAGGGGCCAATAGGTTCTTAGTGATCCCATAAAATTATGAAATAGGCAGGGAGCCCATAAATTTAAACAGGTTAATAGTAAGTCCATGAAAACTATGAAACTGGACACAGAGTCCATAAACATTAATAGGTTACTAGTAAGCCTATGAAAACTAATAAGTTAACAGTAACCCTAGAAACTATAAATGAGACATTTGGTTAGAATGAATGGGAATGGGAGATCCAGAATTGATTTACTTATTTGCATATCATCATATTGTTTTGAATTGTTTTAACCATTATGGATGCAGGAGCACAGTATATGGTTTATAAAGGTTTTAGGATACTGGTAAATGGAAAACTCATTCCGCTAAGTGACATGGTCTCACTAGATATCTAAATGGTTTGAGATGGTAAATTACTATTCATGCCAGGCTTTATGTCTGACTCGAAATTTATGTTTTCTCCATAACTCTTGGATGCTCAATTGATTTTGAGTAGTTTGAGAGTTGAGGTTCTCAGGTACCTCTTTAGATGAATAAGCTTCCAGAGACGTGCAAGAGGCATGATAGCTCTCTAGAGTTCTCTTTTATTTTGATTCCACTGTGTTGTTGTTGTAAAGGCAAAGTTGTTTAATTGCATATATATACTCTGATCATGCGAGGAGGCATCTTCATATGTCGCTCTTGGCATTTTTTGTAATAAATATATTTTATCTAAACATGGTTTTCGTATTGGATTATGTAATGAATTTGAAATGTTTTGAAATGGAATGAGAAAGTTGTTTGTGGATTTTAAAAATTTTCTATGTCCATATGTTTTGTTACATCAATGTATCTAACATTACCATATTTGGTCGCTGAGGATTAACAACTATGGATGACTGTAGCATCTGTAACCGTTAGTTTTGGACCTCCAAGTGGGGAATGTTACAAGTGTTCCAAAGTATGGTGCTCCTGAACATTGCTTACACACACTAATTCTATAAGGATACAAATTAGTGGTGTGACAAATCTCGGTCATTTTCTTTATATTTTAAACTTAGATGGATATAAGCCAGTTGAAATTCACTATGTCACCAATCATGTCTTAATTTGTGGGCATGTGTACATATTTGAGTGTCTATTTATGTATATATATAGTAAACATACGATACACGTTACAATAAACAAGAACAAGACCTTAAAATGACACTACTCTGTAGATAAATCACACAAATGTTGCGGTATATACATACTTTCATTTAGTAGTTGAGGTCAATATAATAACATAAAAATATTCCAAAATTCTGTGGTTAGCTATATTTAATATTTGTTTTTATTAATATTTTCACTAAAACAAATGTTTACAACATACCATAAATCGCACCTATGAGTAATCGATCGTCCCATTCTATCCTTACATAATATTGTTATTCATTTTATGTTCTATAACTACTTATATTTGTTTCAGACGATACTATTTTCTTTTATCAAGAATAAATTAACATGTCCATTAATCATGCTTTTCTTTATGGTGGGTTGAGACATACACGCACATAATGATGTTTCATCACATATATAAATATGATGAGATCTAATGGCCAAGTTTAATGGTTGAAATCTATGTGTCAGTTAATTATGTTCAAATAGAATTTTTTTTCATGTGTGCGTGTGCACTATAAGAGCATCTCTATTTTGGACCATTAAAATCTCTTCATTCCACCTGTTAAATTCAACAAATCCACGGATGAGTGAGAGTAAAGGAAAAAATGGATAAAGACAAAAATTTCTCTTTCATTCATGTGACGTTCTCCATTTACTTTTATTTATGAATGGATTTGTTGGATCCAATCGTTAAAATCGAGGGATCTATCAGGTGTTCCAAAGTGTGATGCTTTTGAACATTGCTTACATACAAAGTCTATAGGGATACAAATTAGTGGTATGACAAATCTCGACCGTTTTCACTATGTTTAATTTTATTTTAAACTTGATGGGTATACGCTAGTTGAAATCCACTGTCACTAATTATGTCTTAATTTGCGGGCGTGTGTACACGTTTGTGTGTATGTTTGTTTACACACACACACACACACACACACACACATATATATATATAAATATGACACAATCGATCCTAAACGATGGATCTCATTGACTTCACATATGAGGCTAATCAGGGATGATCTAATGATTGAGATTTATTATGTCACAAATCATGCCAACATTTTGTATCACAATAGATTTTTTCACACATATGTATGTATGTATGTATGTATACACACATATACATGTGTATGTGTGTGTATGCGTGTATGTATGTATGTATGTAAGTATGTATGTAATATATGTATGTATATGTGTATATACGTATGTATGATTGTATCAGAAAGTTATTAATATTTTTTACATCAAGGTTTTTTGCATTATTATTACTTATACTTTTTAAGAAGTTGTCCATTCAAAATATTATTCTTAATATACAAGTTATGATACTCAATTTCTATAGTTTTTTATGTAGGTGTATAGAATTTTCTCTATGTCTATCAAATCTTCAAGACAATTTAAGGCAGTTCACGCAAATTATGGAATATGTTCATGGCTTATCCAAAAACATGCGAACATAATTTCCATATGTTTATCTCAAACTAAATAAATCATTTCTTGTCAATTAAGTTAGAAATCAATTTGTTTTACTTTATTGAACTATGTCATTTAGTTTGTGGGTTAATATATGTATGTTACAATTTCCATATGTCTACCATCCTATGTTGTATTAGTAGTTTCAGCGATCAACCCATTATCAGATTTGTTGACCAAAAATTCCGTCGGAGGGACAGAATGACTAATCAACCTCATAATTTGTAAGAGAGTAAGGTTTTAATGATATTATTAGCTTTGCAGTATATGATTATGAATTAATGATTGAATGCTAGTAATAAAGAGATGCGAATTTTAGAGTGGTTTGGCCAAAATTTATACCTACTTCCACTGTATATACTATTCTCACTATATATATATATATATATTTGCAATGGATACATGGAGATGATGGAAAATGCTTGAAAATGATAAGAGTATGGTGGGAAGTGTCATCCTTCTAAGTTTTTTGAATCCGACCCCTTGCCTGGTGAAATACTTGGGGTATTTATATGAGCATGCCTCCTTTGATATGTGGTTGAGATTTCCTCATGATATTTGTGGTCCGTACGATAGATCCACAGTGTGGGATAGTTCATACCATGAGATGGTTACCAACTGAAAGGTTGGTAGCGATACTTGCATATACGGTGACAAATTATCTTTCCATACCCAGATTGCTTCTTTTGCAGGATGTCATACGGTGTAACTCTGAGTTTGTTGCTACTTTCCATGTCGGATGGGAGCAGTTGGTGGCAGGGAGGCTGTATTAGCACTTTTCCAAGGTGGTAGGACTTTAGTAGGTATGTGTTTCCCTAACGGTCAAACAGATCTCGCTCCTTATAGCTATTTCGATCGATTTTCCATCCTTATGTGAGAGGATCCCAGGCGTGCAAATCGACTGGCCCTTGGGTCGGTCGGTTTCCAAGAAAGCCTGAATAAGCTTGGCTGATGTGTTTATCTCCCTATGGGCGGCCGTCATGCCCTATTAAACTTTTACAAAAATTTTGAGCAACATTCCCCCCAAGCCTCCCCTCATGGGTGGGGCTGGGCCTGCAGATACGAAATAACGTGATTTGGTGGATGCCTATAATGTAATTAATGCTGCTATCATGTATCTTTCTATGAATGTCTTTGGTGGTCTGTTTTTCTCTGTAACTTCTGAGCCAAAGGATCTAAATCAACCCTAATGTCACATAAGGTTTTAAATATCGGATTTCAGTCACGCTTCGTCTCGGAATTTTTACACAAGTTATCTCGTATCGGGAGAGATCTCGGACGAGATGAGTACGTATCGGGTGTACATCTTGGATTGACATCTTGGGTCTTGTAATGCATCTCGGGAATATCTCGGATGTACTTATGTGTTTAAAATTGATGTGTCTAAAATTTATTTAACGATCATAACTTTCTTAGTAAAAATAAAAATGGTAACATGCTTGATTTAAATGGAAAAAGAAATATTTTTAGAAGAGTAGTAGCTTGATTAACTTAATTAATTTGGTAATGATTGAATGATATCCTTTTATTTGAACGTAATAAAGAAGTGAAACCTTTCACTATGACTCATTTAGATAAAAAGTAAAGAATATGTTCAAGAAGTTGGTAAATTATAATTGGATTGAGTAGTTTCTTTTGAATCAATGTGAAAATAAAAATTATTATGGAAAACAAGAAAAATGTATAACTTCGGGTGAGATCTCGGATTGAGATTTTGATCCATATATCGGGTGAGATTTGAATATCTCGGACGAGATGAGTGTCGAGGGAGATATGAAGGAGATTTGATGTCTCGTCTCGTTTAAGTGTGAAAACGAGATCTCGGGCGAGATAGAGGAGATTTAAAACCATGATGTCACATCACTTCGCACGGTCTGAATTTGGTTATCTTTTGGAGATGAAGGGTTACAATTTGGCTAGCGAGGGTCTATAAATAGATGCAGCTACCTCTTCTTCTCCTTTGACAGCTTCTCATTTCTCCTGCCATTGTTGTAAATCTTTTGAAACTTTTTGAAATTCTCTATTAGCAGGTACGTCCCTTTCTCTCTTGTCATTTATCATTATCATCAGGTCGTCGATAGCTCATTTCCCCCACTGTGGAGTGCCCCTTAGTGGCTTCCCTTTCGATGGTTTTCTTCTCTTTTTGATGGTTCCCATCCTTATTTAACTATGCTTTGAGGTTGGTTAAACCCCAAAGGAGAGGCATCCATCATGCTTGCTCCCTAATGTTTGCTATGATCTTTTCATAGAATGGTTGCTTTCGATAATGCTTTGAGTTTCGCCCCCATAGTCCCTTCTGACTTTGTGGGTGGACCACACAGCATGGTCAGAGAGCTGGACCTATTTAGTTGTACCCCTGGCATGATCCAATTTCTGAAAGTCCACGAACAAGATGACATTGCTCCACCAAATTACTACACATTCTTCTTGACTTACTTGAAAGTCGGAGTGGCCTTGCCCTTGCATCCAACCATTGTGTTCTTTTCGAATAGGCTAGGACTTGCTATGGGTCAACTTACTCCGAATTGCTACCGTTTCAGGTAGACCTTTGTGTGGCGTGTCATCTCTTAGAGTTATGGACACCTTTCGCGAGCCTTGTCGCCCGCCTCTTTAATATTAACAAAGAGCCTGGTCCTCACTCCGGGACCTACTACCATATCCATATGAAGAAGAAGAGAGAACTGGTCTTTACTGGTGTTTCAGAGAAAGCTGTCTCCAACTAAAAATCTCAGTATTTCTTTGTCCCGCGGGCTGTGAATGAGGGTTTTCATTTTTAGCCATTTCGACTTTTTGGTGAGACTATCTATGTGATTTTTATCCTCCCATCTCTTTCTTTTTTCGTTTTTGACGTTCTTATAATTTGCACATTACAGGGTCTCTAACGCTAAGCCAAGCCAATGCAACGTTAGTGGAGAGGCAAATGTTGGGTCTGTGAGGGGCCGATGATACCCTCAGAGATTTGAAAAACTTAACGATTGACGAGATGCTCCGAAAATTTGGGTTACTATCGAAGGGTCGGTCCATTTGTACCCTCATAAAAATGGAGAAAGGCGTAGAAACCAGCCGGAAGGGAATGAAGAAGGAGACGATTTTGAAGAAGCCCGTAAATAGTCGCATCGTTTTATCTCCTTTATATGAATCCACGCTTTTGACAGGAGCCAACTAGGGATGCATTGTACGGACGATTGCGCTGGTTCGAGGGAAGCCGAGGGCTGGCCCATGGTTGATGCAGACGCCCTTTCTAATGTGCCATAGGATGGAAGGAGTATGATCCGACAAATATGATTGAACTTCTGGCCAACCTCTGCCCTCGGCCCTTGAAGAAAGTGTGACTTGGTCTTTCTCAAGTGATGGTCCTGCTGAAAATAGGGATCGTAATGCTGGACCATCGGACGTAGGAAGAGCAGGACCTATAGACTCTAAAAGGGATGATTCTGAACCTTGGGCACCTCTAACTAGGAATCGAAACTGGGAGGCTCCGCCCGGTAGTTAATTATGTTTATCATTACCACGGTTGGTTCCTTGTTTTCTAACTTGTTGTGTTTCCTTGCTTCAGTTGGCCAAATCAATTTTATGGAGCTGGATGACGCAAAAAATCCTCCCGTGAATCTTCCAATGCAAGATGCTAGGTGGAAAGCTGTGATGGTCTCTCCTAATCGCTCCCTGAAGTGACGGCTGATGCTTCTTACTCCATGATTCATGTTGATAAAGAGTCCAATGCTGAGAAGTCCCTAGGTAGCAAATGGGAGATGACCGAAGTGGTAGAGGAGGAGGGATCGATGAGGGACGTAGGAGGAGAGGAGCCCATGGTGGATGAAATGGGGGTGGCTCGTGGCAAAGCTTATGAAGACGATGTTGATGTTTTCGTGTATCGTAGTTCTAATGCAGAGGATGAAGAGAAAGTTGGACAATTTCCATACGGATCAGTTTGGAATATGACAGGGAGGGCTTGGACAGACTCCTACGAACCTTCCAAGTGGCCACGAATCATTTTTTAGGGATTCCTACTGGCCACGCTCTGGATGGCCAGGTCACAGATTACAAGCTGCTGTTAATAGCTTGTGCAAGGAATTGTCTGTAGTAAGACTTGTTTACCTTCTCATTTTTCTTCCATATCCTTTACCAATAACTCAGACTATCTTATTTTCAAGTGGGCGCATGCGCGATGTAGGTTCGCGATGAGCTTGTTAATTTGTAGAGGAGACCTACTGGGGACGGGCCATTGAAGAAGTGGGGGAGTCTTCTCCTTGTGGACCTCAATGGATGGTGAGGACTGCAGTTGAACTAAGGGGAGGTCATGACAGGTTGACTCCCCTGAGGGAGGAGTTGGATGAGAATAAGGACCGCGTATTGGATGAGATGGTGGAGTTTGAAGTGGTTAGAGACAATTTGTTGAGCGGAGATGACGTAGTTGCCCAATTGAAGGAAGGGTTGAGAGCTATGAGGGAGGAGGTTGAAGCGGCCCGGATGGCAGTTGAGCTGGCCATCGATAAGCATGAGGCAACTATTGCAATCAAAGGTGCGACAGAGAAGGACCATGAGTTAGAGATTGCGCTTCCAGCAGATGCAGGTCGGGCCATGGAGTTGGTTGAGAAAGAAATAGCAGACGCCAACCGCCGAAGGGCCGACACCGAGGCTGTCAGACACCAGGCTGATGCCGATTAGGGATTGCTTGAGGAAGAGATTGCATGGCTGAAGGGGTTGGAGGAGATATTTGAGCAGGAGGTAGGGCATCTTCGAGAGCTTTTGAATGCCCATCAGACTTGCTTACCCCCAAACGACGTTGAGGGGTTGCAAGAGAGAGTCCATCGGGAAAGGGACGCTCATTGGTCATCTCATTTGATTAACGTGGTGACGGGCACATTCATGAACAACTTGCACCTTCCTATTGTGATCTCGGGGATGATGCCTACTTTGGTCCTGAAGTACCCGGAGGAGACAGCCGCTAAATTGACCAGAAAGGGTAAGCTTGTGCCGGCCATCTTGACGACTGAGTAGATTGACTCTCTGACCCGACCAAATGGGTAAGGAGGTTGTCGTGTGTTGTTGGTTGTAGCCTGGTTGTTTTTGTCGTTTCTTTTCCCTTGCCCCTTTTTTTCTCTTTTTTAATTGTCATAGGTTGATTGCGCCTAAAACAACGGGCTGTGTATTGTGCCCTCTGTTTGTTATGAACTCTTTTTTTTCATCATGTGGTGTTTGAGATTCTCATTTTTGTTATTGTATATGCAAATTAAAGAAAAGCACAAGGTATGTTGTGGCAAGTATGTTTCGCTTTGGGAGGATTGAAGCCTTAGCGAGACCTGTAGGGTTTGCATGGAAAGACCCGGTTTATATGCTTGGAAGTGCCCTTTTCGACACCCAGGGGTGAGAGTTGAGGCCAATGGGATTTGCACGAAAGGACCCAGCTTATTTGCTTGCATACGCCTTTTCCTAAACCCAGGGGTTGGAGTTGAGACCCGTGGGGTTTGAATGAAAGGACCCAGCTTATTTGCTTGTGGATGCTTTTCCGACACTGAAAGGTTAGAGTTAAGGCCCGTGGGGTTTGCATGAAAAGACCCATCTTATTTGCTTATGGGCACCGTTTCGGACACTCAAGGGTTAGAGTTGAGGTCCGTGGGGTTTGCATGGAAGAATCCGACTTATTTGTTTACGGACGCCCTTTTCGACACACATGGGTTACAATGAAGCCTGACTTATTTGCTTGCGGGCACACTATGGATGTCAGACCTTGGAGATACTATCATGGTGTTGTGCTAAGTTATCATGCGCCGATCTGGAAAATAGTGTCCCATCCCACCATAACTAAGAGCATCACGGGCAAAGGGAATCAGACCGTTGCGGTCGCCATCCATCTCGTCGGTGCACCCCAGGAGGCAAGATTTATATCTTGTGTTTGTTTGCGGGAGCGGGTCGCGTAGCATCGGGATGACTTGTAGGTCATTGGGCATGCCTGACATGCCTAGGCGAAGTAGATGCACGGTAATCCACCCTCATCGAACATGTCCTTCTATCAGGGAGGGAGCGGTTGCTCGCGCGGTCCCTTGTCAGGATGTGGACTGTCACCAAATCGGGTGAATGAGCATGTAAGAACTCATCCAGTCTAGGTATCTCGAACATGCATGGTTGACATTGTCTTGGCAAAGAGAGATGACCTTCCATTGATCCTTGCAAAAAAAAAAAAACGATTACATTCCAAGGTCTTATTTATGGAGTATTTTCGTTATATAAAGTAAGCCTTCGGGTGTTTTGGGCTCTAGGCCTGAGACACATGGGTCCCATTGGAGCGAGATAGACGGTATGCACCGTTAGCTAGTATGGAGTTGATAACATATGGTCATTCCCAATCCGGACTGAGCATTCCATCGGCCGGGTCCTTGGTATTTGTGGACATATGACGTAAAACCAAGTCACAGATGATGACACTACAACATAATATACTTTTAATAGCGTTGTAAAAACGCTATAATAGGCTTATACAGTGTTTTAGATCAACACTATAATAGGCTTATATAGTGTTTTAGAGAACGCTATGTAACGACATGCTATAATAGGTCTGGAATATTTTATAGCAAAAAAACGAACACTAAAAAAAATGGACTTTCCATAGTGTTTTCATGGTGCTATGAAGGCAAACGCTATATAAATGGTAAAAAGTTACCACTTCTGAAACGTTTATAGCATGTTATGGTGAACAAACGCTATGTGAAGTTCATGGCTTTTATAGGGTTGTGTAAATGCTATGTAAAGTTCATGCCTTTTATAGGGTTTTGTAAATGCTATGTGAAGTGTTTGCTAAGAACCATCATTATTTCAATATATAGCGAATACAAAACAGAGTAAATTCTATTTAATATATTTTATTAAATTTCTATAGTTCATTTCTTCATTGCATTTCATACATTCATTCACGCATTATATATATATATATATATATATATATATATATGTCTCTGTGTGTGTATGTATATATGTATATGATTTAAGTTCAAACAACAATTGAATAAATTTTTGAACCACAAACAAAGAATACAATATCTATTGTGTAACGAAAACAATATTTGTGCTTACATAATAATATTTAACACATAACACTTTAACGAGTACATATATGGTTTATAGACAATTTTAACTTCATCGCTGACTCACAATGTTGTTGTGAACAAGATCTTCATAGTACAAAAGCATGTGTCGAACGCTATTGAAAGACTCTACAGCTCTATCGGCCACTACACGAATCACACTTCAATTTTTGAATCAATAACTTGGCATTCAGTTTTGGCTTGTAACTTGCATGCATATATATCTGCCTGTTTTCCAAACCATATCAATTATTTTGGTTCACTTATGAAATTATAAGTACTGAAATCAGCTAACCACTAGGACGTTTTATCTCTTCTTTGGTACTAACATGAGTTCTATGACTTCCATTAATGCACAAATTATCTCTGTTTGCTACCAATGATATCATACAGCGCAGTAAGTTCTTCTGATTAAGAATATCACCGAAGTATCTTAAGATTTCTTCATGGTTTTCAAAGATACCCTGAGTAGATTTGATAACATATGCTAATTATAGAAGCTTTCGAATTGAACCGATACATAACAATTTAAGTAATTTTCTTAGGAGAAAAGGTTTAATTTTTAGCCAAATATATGATTGTACATTTTGGAGTTAGATCTGTGCTCATGCGTGTTATATATAATATCTATTTGCATGTACATAGTCATCAAGGGCGAATCTGTGATTAATGTATTTTGAGTCAAAATTTGGTATTAACTGATGAAAAGAACAACATGGGATAAGATGATGTTCCTCCTTATGGGAGGATCATGTCATTAAGCATCTAAAAAGGAAAGGGGAAAAAACAGGAAAACAGGAAAACCAGAAAACCAAAACCAAAGTAATTCAACAGCCACTTTTATCCACTGCAATATGTCACTATATTCAATTACTAGAGTTCATCCTATTGCAATTAAGACCATTCCTTTCACCTTTGTTGCTAAATGACACAAAACTTCCTACCAAAATTGAACTGTATTATCCATTTGCCAACAAAAGTTGTTTAATACAGTACAAATTCGTCACTACTCCCTTCAAATTTCAGATTGCTAGAAAACCATTTGTTTCAATTTTTATTTTATCTTTTACAATTTTGCACTCCACAGTTAATAGTGCAAAATTTCCATTCAACTGATTTCTTATCAACGATACCTATCTTAATTTTGTAAAATTTACTAACACTCATGCTCCCTTTTCTTATCATATAATGCTTCATAAATTCTACTTCAATATGTAATATTTAAAGCTGTCTTTTTGGTTGAGCTATAAGTCATAAAAATGATTTTAACTAAATATATATTTATAAACTAGCAATTTAGATGTCACTTACCAAATATAAGAGCTCTTAATGGATTTCCAACCGTGCCCTTAGGAGGTGGAATCTTCTTGATGATAAAAGTTAATATTTCACTAATACCTATTCCCTCCTGCAAGATTAGTTGAAATTTCAGAAAGAAATTGGACAAACTGAAAAATATGTAACATATATTTTATGTTAAATAAAGTAAATCATGTGTAAATATTTGTCACTTATTCAAACTGAAATTAACCACTTCTGTGACATATTTTTAGTTCTTACCTGGAAATAAAATTGCATTACTAACGTTAGCAGAACAGCGAATGGCATTGCTACAATCCAATCCAATAATCTGCAGAAAATATGCTAATTAATGCAGAATGGAATGATACAAATATTAATATTGGTATATGGTGGCATGTTTGCCTAACCATGTATCTTTGTGTGTTTTATATGACAGATTGTTAACAGAATTCAAATTTTTTATACTTTCAACAAAATTTATACAACAAAAAGGATAAATTTTGTGTTTAGGGCGCTTTTGTAAACAAATTACAAGAATAGCCCACTTTGCAAACCAATAACAAAAATAGATCAGTTTTGACCACGTAGAACGTCATGTGTGCTGGTGGCATCTCAAATGCCGCCAGTACACATTTTTGTTGCATAATAACACTGGCGGCATTTGAAATGGCGTCAGTTAGCGGCATCCCAAATGCCGCTATTTCTGCTGCCCTCTGTATAGTTTGCAGCCCTTCCTCCATTCCACTTCACTCTCCCTTCTCTCAACTCCTCTTCAAAAAAGAAACGAACCCACCCCCCTCCCCATTCAAATCACCAAAAATCAAAATTTCAAGCTTCCAACAACCAAAATCTACTTAGAATTTGAACTATGCCTTCATCATCGTCCCAAGCTCATCCTATAGGTATGAAATCTATCGATTTTGTCTCTAATTGTCATTTTTTCAATTTAGGGTTTAGGGCTAAAATTGTTCAATGATTGCAAATCAATGATTGTATAGTACAATGAAGTAGAGTACTCACCTTGAGCAGTATACAATGAAGTTGTATAGTTGAAAATCTATGGTTCTATACCCATTGAAGTTGAGTATGATTATGCAATGTTTGTTTGGTAGAATATGATGAAATGGCACCCGGACCGATCGATCCTAGTGTGCTTTACCTCCAACCTCAACACTGCACAAACAACATCGATATGATTGAGGTACAAGGTCAAATAATTTGTTATTACTTCTGCAAATTGGTGATAATTACCATAATTTCTTTGCTCTGTTACTATGTATCGACAGGGGGTTGAGCCGGACGGCTTCATTGACCATTCATCAACTTTAAAGCTCGTCATGTCAGCGCATCCAGGCGTGTTGGAACTTTTAGACAGAGCTGGATTTGGTGTTGTCAATAAGTTGAGATATACACAGCTCGACCGGAATCTTTTGACGGCTTTGATCGATAGATGACGACCGGAGACGTCTACATTTCATCTTAGAGTAGGTGAGATGACAATCACTTTGAAAGACGTAGCTGTATTGCTTGGATTGCCGATTAACAGGGATCCCATCCTGAAACTGGATTATCCAAGAAATTATATGGAATTGTGCGAGCCCTTACTTGGATTGGCTCTTCCAGAAGACATGAGGTGGGGAAATGATTCGATAGTGGCCACGGTTTAGAGAGCAGTTGGCCGGTAATATTCCCCGTCGCGCCTCTCCTTTGCAGATTGCCCAGCTTGCCCGTGCTATTACGTTGCACATCATCATGCAACGTCTTTTTTGTGATCGATCGAAGATAAGAGTGGCCCTTCAATGGTTTCCATCGTTAGAAGACTTCGATTCATGTCGGCAATACTTATGGGGTAGTGCGGTGCTTGCTTTCACCTATACGGAGCTTACGCGAGTTGCTTTGGTCTAACAACGGTCCGCCGGAGGTTGTATGACTCTACTTCAGGTACGGACATAGGCATTGGTTGTTGCATAGTTGAGTATTTCGTAAAACCGTAATTAAAATTAATTTTTCCACTTGCAGCTTTCGTCATGGACCTACCTTCCGGTTGGTCGTATATCTATGAAGACGCAAATAATTGACAATTCAAAGCCTTATGGAGCGAGGTAAAACAGTGTTGTTAGTGTTGTTGTATCGACACAGTAAATTTGAATTTCGTATAACAGTTGCTATTACAGGTGGATTGCCCCGAAGAATACAAAAATGACCCCAGATGCAATTTAACCTTCTACCGGAACGAGTTTGACGTCTTAAATTGCAATGCAATAACATGGAATCCGTATTCCGAAGCAGACCTTCATGCACTTCGGGCTATTTGTACAGTGGACAGGACGTTATGGTGGGCACGACTTATGATTTTTTGTTTCGGAGATTTAGCATATCATCTTCCAAACAGAGTCATGAGACAGTTTGGTATTCGACAGCACCTACCGTATCCTGCTCCATATTACACGCTTACATACGGCGAAGATGAGTTCGAAGCGATGATTGAGTTATGGAACAACCGTTTCTTAGCTGCGGAAGACGAACACGATGTCACTCTGACCGATGAGGAGTATCTCAGCTGGTACTGGAATATCACTCGTCGTTATGTGCTTCGAAGACGAGCGGAGGAACCCGAGCAAGAGGTGGCACCTTACACTCCACGAGCTCCGCTAGAACGGATTGTGGTACGTATTAATATTGACAACTTATGTAGTACTTATGAAACTCATACGGGTTTATGTTATACGCAGGCGGATGGTATGTATCATGTGTTGGACATTGTCGACGAGCTTGCGGAGGAGGTTCCTGAAAAGAGCAAGGCAAAATGCTTCTCTATCAAACAAATTCTGCTATCCTGTTTGGCGAAGAACAAGATGTCAAGGTCCATCCCACCTTTGCCTCCTCCTCCTCCTGCAGTGCCACCACTTATCGAGGATATTGCCCCTCCCGCGTCGTATGAGGACATAGCTGCAGTCCCATTGGCCCCCTCACCGAAGGGAAAGTATGGAAGAAGGAAGAAAAAAGAGGGCGAGAGTTCCGGAGCGATATCTTCGCAGCATACACAACCCGTCGGGCCATCGCAACCCCCAACGGAAGGGACGCAAGAGGAGGGCAGTGAAGAGCTGTCACTAGAAGAGGAGGAATTCATGCTCAAGCCTAGAAGACCGAAGAAGAAAACTCCTAGGGAATTAAAAATTTTGAGATGAAATTTTAGGCTAACCGTAGTGGACTGTTGTCTGTATTTGATGACTGTACTGTTTATTGATCGTTTGTGTGGTATGTTGACTGTAGTAATGACTGCTCATGGTCTGTATTTGTTCGTTTGGGTTGTTATTAATATAGACTAGTGTTTGTCGTTGTGATTGTAGAAGTGACTCTAGTATTTCGATGATGGTGTGAATGTTACTGGTTTTGGACTTGTACTTGATGTTGGTAAATGTGGTCATGAGCTTAGAAAGTTGCAATGGTCTAGGTTCAGAAACGACTATTACGTTGGTGTCAAATTATGGACATTGTATTTTCCAGCGAGTAAGTAACAGAACGGCATTTCAAATGCCGCGTAAGGCGCCATTTGAATGCCGCTAGAGACGACATTTCAAATACCGCATTGAGCGGTATTTTAAATGCCGCCACTAGTGGCATTTCAAATGGCGCCATAGGCGGCATTTGAAATGCCGCTCTGTTACTACAGATTTTACATTCCATACTTCGAACGATGCATAACATACTTCAAACAATTCACAACGTACTTCAATTATCGATGCATAACATACTTCAAACGATGCATAACATAATATACTTCAATTACATTTAATCAATTATACTTCGATAACACACTTCAAACGATGCATAACATAACATCTTAAATTACATTTCAATTATACTTCAATAACATACTTTAAACGATGCGTAACATAACATACTTCAATCACACAACAAGTTTCTAATATCATTACGTTACATTTCAATTGTCCTTCAACGATCTACGTGGCCACAACGCCGAATACTTGTACCCATGAACCAACAATTCGTTTCGGTATTGCAGGTTCAACTTTTCCAAACGACTAACTTCAGCTTGCATTTCTAAAGCATATTCCACCCCTCTAGGACATAGTGGTGGATCTAGCCACTTAAAAAAATTGCAGCATTTAACCTGATTTGGGCGAATCTTGTGATCGTTGTATCCAGCACAGCGGTAGAAACGACGTCCAGCGTTCGTATCATTTCTGCAAATGACTACTTCGCATTCCTCTCCACAGCCGCAACCTACACATGTAGCATGGGAGCTTGAGCTTTCACTATTTTGCCGACCTAGGACACCTAGAAGACGTGCATGGAGCGATTGTTGGCCTGGTCTATCAACCGCTGCTTCTCCACGTGATATTCCACTATACTTATTCAGGGGTTCTTCTTCGAATTGTGTCTCTGGTACAAAATCAACTTCAAGATCGGCGCCGCTTGAAATCCCCTTTCCTCTATTTTGTTCGAATTCATTGTACATTTTCATCATTGTTACGTCATCAATTTTCCAATTGTCCATTATTCACCTATGAATACAACCAAAAATACATCGACAAAACAATTGATGAAATTGTACAAGAAAAGTATAATAATTGCCTTCGGCGCGACAATGTTGGATTGAAATATGGGAGGGGTTGTTGCAAATTGTTGAAATCAGACGGAAATAGTATACCAATACGAAACCTAGAGCTTTTGCTAAAATAAATTTGGTAAAGTTAGGGTGTGGGTGGGGTAGTCGAAAAATATAAGATAATATATAGGCAGCAGATAGGCGGCATCCGAAATGCCACAGTAAGCGAATTTTTAATGCCGCCGCACGCGGAATTAGAAATTCCGCGGCAGGCGTCTTTTGAAATGCCGCAAGAAAAGAGACATTTTAAATGCCACAAAAAGAGACATTTCAAATGACTTTGGGAATAACAGTTTTGTCCAACATTAGATTACATAAACATTTGTTCTCAGACAAAGTAGAATGCGTTCGAATTAGGATTACAGACAAAATAAAACAAAAACATTAAGTTGCTGTATTGCAACGATTTTTTTTATGACCACGAACACCACATTTGCCGCACCTATTTCCTTTAGGGGTCTGCATCTCGTCCATTGTACCTTTAATTCTAGTTGAACGTGGACGTCCTGGTTGTCTTTTAGCGACCGGAGGTAGGACCACTTGACTATCACTTGAACTCCAATAATGTTTATCTCGTATCGGGTGAAACTCAGGGGTGTAAGCTACCAGATATTTCGCAGTGGAATACCATGTTGAGGCAAAGTCGTGATGGGCTCTATTTGCTCCGTTGGAAACCGTTGAGCAAGCTGCCATAACATGCATACACGGTAGGTTCTCTAAAAGACGGATGTTGCACGTACAAGAGCAACTATTACCGTTGATTAGTACTTTGAACTCGTCACCAAAATAGTGTACAATTTTCCATTCAGATTGACTAAATCGAATAATTCTTGTATGCCTAGCTTTGTTAGCTCTTTCAGCGATCTTGGCTTCCCACTTCGGAGTTAGAGGGGAAGACAGTTTTGTTGTCGCTTCTCTTCGATGACAAAAATAGTCAACCGACCTAAAAAAGGTGCGTGCAACTAAAGCTTTGACAGGTAATGACCTAGCTCCTTTAAGAACACCGTTGAAACTTTCTGTACAATTGGTGGTCATGATATGAAATCGACCGCCATCATCTTTACACAACACCCAGTTCTCCTCGTGCACTCCCAAACTCCTTTCTATCCAATTGTGAGCCCTGATGCTTATAGTTTTTATTTCTTCACGTATTCTGATGTACTCTGCTTCTGCCGTAGCACAAGATGCAGCATAAAATAGTCTGGTTAATCGTTTTTCTCTGAACCCTGCAGCTTGAAAATTAGATTTAAGATGTCTAGCACAAAATCTATGTTTATGTGGCAAACACAATTTCGATTCCAAGGCTGATGTTATTCCTTTCATTCGATCTGAAATGAAGCTATTTCGTCGATTGTTCACACTGTGAATGAACCGCCGCATGCAGGCAAAAAACCACCCCAGCTATCCCCGGATTCGGACTCGATAATTGCGTAAGCTAAAGGGTATAGATGGTCATCTACATCAACAGCAGTGGCCACAAGTAGCGTCCCTTTATATTTCCCGTACAAATGTGTCCCGTCAATACATAACAACGGACGACAATGAACAAATCCTTCGATACAAGGTCCAAAGGCCCAAAAATCTCGATCGAAGAGTCCATAATCATCGGTCGTAACGTGTCCAACACTTTCCGGGTTCGATCTAGTTATTTCAGCAAAATATTACCTTAGACTACTATATGACTTAGCCCAATCACCATAAATTCTTTCCATCGTCTTACCCAAAGCTCTCCAAGCCTTCATATAACTAATTTTCACAAACAACTGTTCTTCCATCAAAACTTGTACCATTCCGGCTGTAATGCTTTGATCGGCTTTCACAAAAGGTAATATTTTTGCCACTACAAAGTTAGACGTCGCCTGCTTGTGGGTGGAGTTCACCGTTGGATTAACACAATTGTATTCGCTAGGATATTTCCTTACAATCCATCAATTCTGCTCTGATTTTTTTGAGACAATAGCATGAATTCTCCATGGACAATTTCCATCTATATTACAAACGGCGGTGTATTTGGTTTTATTTGATTTTATTGCTTTAAAAGATACGGCATGCAAAATCGACCATTCGCTCAACTGTTGTAACAACTTGGCTTTCGTCTCGAAAATCAAACCAACTTTAAATCCATTCCGAATGCTTACAGTTGAAAATATCTCATTGTTGAACCCAAGATTTGCAACGATTGACCTTGCCATAATTTGTGCATTTCATAAATCATCATCCAAAGGAACTTCCATTTCCACCTCATCGCTGTCTTCATAAATATTGTCTTCAACTGGAAAATCATAGTTCAAAGGTTCATTGTTCACTTGCATACTACCTATACACAACATGTCGTTCTCCACCATGTTCACCAAATCCATACTATGTATGGGGGGTTCATCATTGCCATCTTCACCTTCTTCCCCGTCCATCTCAGTATCAACATCTTCATTGTTCACGTTTAGGTTTACATTCTCCAAATCAGCATTAGATTGCATAGCAGTATCGTTCGCGAGGAATCTGCTATTCAAACATACGTGTTACTTTAAAACCATTACCGTAATTACTACCTACACAAATTTAATTTTTCATGAGACATACCTCTGACTAAGATCATATAATTCGGACATAGTTGGATACATAAAGTGAGACATATGACATTGTGATGGTCCAGCGGGACTAGACGGTGTTGGTCGACAAGGAAGATAACTGCATATAAGACGAAAAAAATTGTTAAGTTGCTCCCAACTATCAAATTAATAGGATCTAAATTTCATAAATAAACGTTTCACCTTCCGAGCAAATGCGTAAAGCTGCCTTGACTTGGATAGGGGTACGTATACTGAATGCCCTGTGGATAGGTCATACAAAGAGGATATCCATATAGACCTTGTTGTTGACCGTACATCGCTGTCATAGTCGGGTTAATGAAACTCGAGGATACGTCTCCACAGCTGATACTACTGCCTCAACCGTTCTTCGGTGCTCCTCAATAACACTGTTAACTTCTTGTTCTCATACGGGTTTTTCTACTTGCAAGCGCCTAATTTTCCCAACAAACAACTCAATTGATTTCGATGTCGCTGAAAACATTAGCTCGACATCGTCATCATCGGCTATTTTAATGGCTTTCAATCCTGAGTCCGTCGGCCAATTACACACTACCTCTATGTCAAATTCTTCAGATTTTATCTTGGTCGCTTTATAGATCGATTCTTTCAGCTGCATCAAATTACAACCTCTCAACACTTTAGCTGGCTTACACGACCCCTTCCCCACATATTTTCCATAATTAAGTTCATCAACAACCAATTCGCCATCGAAATAACATATGGTCAGTACACACTTGGAAGCCATTCTACAATTTATTCAATCAACTAGTAAACTATTATCACTTGATACCAAACAGCAAATAAAATTAAAAAATGAAACTAGGGTTTCCAAAAAAACATACATGCTACAGCTAATAACTTGTCGAAGAGGAAGAATTAGATGTTATTCCTCCTGTGGATTGGTTGTTGGAAGCTTGAAATTTTGATTTTTGGTGATTTGGGGGGGCGAGTTCGGTTCTTTTTTGAAGAGGAGTTGAGAGAAAGGGGAATGAGGTGGTATGGAGGAAGGGTCGCAAACTATACAGAGAGCAACAGAAATAGCGACATTTGGGATGCTGTTAACTGGCGGCATCTCAAATGCCGCCAGTGTTATTATGCAACAAAGACGTGTACTGGCGGCATTTGAGATGCCGCCAGCACACATGGCGTCCTACGTGGTCAAAACTGGTCTATTTTTGCTATTAGTTTGCAAAGTGGGCTATTCTTGTAATTTGTTTACAAAAACGGCCTAAATACAAAATTTATCCCAACAAAAATGTTACTGTCACCACAAACCTCTTCTATCTCTCTAGCAACACGATCTGGTTCAGCACCTGGCAAATCAATTTTATTTAGAACCTACAATGTACAAACGGTTACAGCAATGTTTATATTAGGTTAACAGTAATGCCTTAATCCTTATTGGTTAAAAGAGTGAATAATTTATTATTAATCTCTATAATATTCATTCTTTATCTCAATTCTACACACACATGCGTATATCGAAGCTTCAATTATTTTATTAATTCAAAAATTAAAATTCATATTTTTTTAGTCCATCATAAAGAATTAGCAACAACAGTCAATATAATTCACTGTAAAACACAAAATAATACAACATCAACGGGTACCTATTTTGCTAGGCATGTCACTACAGCTTCAAGTGAAACCACAAAGGTTGACACACCAATAAATTCTCTTCAACCTCGAATCCAGAACATCAAAACCGCAGCTCCTAATCGTATTTAGCAAAACATGCACAAGCACAGCAGCAAAACATGCAACAAATTCATTAGTGAATAGTTGAGCCAGTATAATTCATATCAGTTTATTAATACTATACAAATTATGATGACATGTTATGCTTATACTAAGGGTGACATACCTAAATTAACTTGTGTCAAATAAACAAAAGTAGCATGAATTCTTATTGGCTATGATTATTGTGCATATGTATGTAAATACATGGAACATTAAAATTGAACAGTATACAGGAAGGCATTTATGTAGCCGCTTCTTATTTGTATTAACGTTAAGACACCGAACTTGAGTAGCTAGTGGTCTTTAGTTCGATTTCCTAGGTACTTAAAAAACAATAAACTCCTTTAAAAGAAAAATAATATCGTAACTGAAATCTAGGTTTATTACTTGCTATTGATGACGATGGTTACTATGAACAACCAATGTCATAACCAACTACAGTAAGATATACCAGGTAAGAATGTTGCACCAGCCTATACATGAAGCTGTATATGGAATAACGTATGTGAAAGAAGGCACTCATTTTATCATGTACAGTACCTTGAATTATATTTAATATCATCATCTAAGTTCTAGCACCTTAATCGCTTTTTTCTTTCTTTCAGCTATATACAATATCATCCAAATGTAACTATTCATAATTTAGCACGATTCAATATCCCGAAAATAGTTAAATGTGTAAATATGTACTAACCAAGAGTATTTCCCACTGCAAAGGTTTGGCTACTAGCCCGAGTAAATCATAACCAATAGTCCATCAATATGTATCACCAACTGTATGAACTGCAGCAATAGCCAAACCTGCATAAGAGATTAGAATCATCCCAACCAAACCTGCAGTTTCAAAAGAAGTCATTTGGTATATCTAAGCATAAATTATTAGAGAACTGAATAATCGATGAGGAAAAAAGACTAGTTCAATATGGAAAGCCCTGGAAGACCGAGTAGGTTATATATAATGGTTAAAGTGAAATAATACAATAATAAGCTAAAATCCTGTTACATAGAATCATACATACGTTCATACCAAAAGTTTGTTTTTTTGTATTTTTGTGGAATATAGAATGCTCTATCCTAGTATCCTTTTATTCTATGCAGGGCGGCCCAAAGAATCGGTTGCCCAAGTCCAATGTGAATTTTTTTGCCCCTTACTATATAACATGTCAATTTTTTTAAATTTTCTTATATATATATATATATATATATATATATATATATATATATAAAAGCATAAAATCACATATAAAACTATAACATAACAAAGTACCAACTTTTTATACAAAAGTTGCCACATTAAGTGGGCTGCAATACTTATAGTCTCAAATAGTTTACAAAACAGTGTATTTAATTTTTAACTAAATGTATCAAGTTTACAAACTAGTGTATCTAGTTAAGTGTACAGGCAAATCATATTGGGTTCTGCCTAAATGTTTGCGGGTAGACATACACACACTGCAGGAAAAATAGTACATCAATGTAAGTATCAGTTCCTAAATAATTATTAGTTTTTTAGCTTCGGTTTTCAAATTTCAATTCCTAAATGATTATTTACAGAAAACAAGTTGTTTATAACTAAATACTAATAAGTAGTTATTATTATTATTATTATTATTTTTTAATTGAAATTAAATAGAACAAGCACCAAAAGCTGCCAACAAGCCTGGCAGGTAACTAAAGCAAACAAAATGGACAAAAAGGAAAAATTAAAAATAAAAACAAAATAATACAAGAGAACAACCGGACCAACACCCAACCGAAGCAGGCGAAGAGCCAAAGAGAACCAATGTCGAGACCAAGCGAGCAGCCTCAAAGCCAAAGAAAAGAGGCCATAAGGACGATCGCATCCATGAACACCAAGAGAAAACAGTCAAAGCCAAGCAAAGGGGGGCACGTGCCGAAGAAGAAACTGAAGACACCAGGCCCTGGCAAACAAGCAACAATATGAGAAAAAAAAAAGGGAGACTGGAACGGGGCTGGAGAGCCCACGCCCCAAAAGTCAGATTCAAGCAATTCCTAGTCTAGCAGCAGGTTGGACACACGAAATAAAAAGAAGACCCACAAGTCTCCTTGAGCGAGAGCCCACGTGTCCCCTGAAGGGTCTACCTCGGAAGGCTAGGAAGACATCATTCCTGACACGCCGAATAATGGACGGGGGATCCATTGGGGTACTATCAAAGATTGCCTTATTCCGCGCGCACCATAGGTGCCAGCATATTAGACAGGGAAGCAATCTGAATACAATCGAACGAAGAGATTTACCAGAGACCCCAGCCCACCAGCTTGACAGAAGATCAGAGGGTGAAGTGGCTAAGACACGAGTACCAATGAGATTGCCGAAGTAATTCCAGCAAGCTTTGGCAGAGAGACCAACAAAAAACAAATGGCACATGGATTCCGAGCTCCCACCGCTGCAGCATCTACAGCGGGAGACCAAGGGGATGCCGATTTTTTGGAGATTCTCGTCAAGTGGCAATCCATTGTGAAGGATACGCCACATCAATAGAGAAACCTTGGGAGGAATACGAGAATCCCAGATAAAGGAAAACAAATGTTGAATAGGATAAGGAGAGCGAATCGAGGACCAGGCTGTCCGAACGGAGAACGAGCCACCATCCCAGCCCGAGAGCCCGCCATGAGAGTCAGAAAGCAGCTTAACAGATTGCATGTGCTTCCAGGTCTCACTAGCATAGGACGGACAGCCAGTGAAGTTAGTACCCGTAAGCCTGTGGTACTTAGCACGAAGAAACGACGCCCATAAGGAGTCGTTTGCCCCAAATCTGTTCCACAGCTTACAAGCAAAAGCCGCACAAAGGTCTTTAGGATTACGCAGGCCCAGACCACCTTCGGACTTTGGCCGGCAGATGGTGTCCCAAGAAACCCAGTGGTGACGGCGGGTATCGTTCTTGGAACCCCAGAAGAAGGACGTGTTAAATATGCGCTTATATGATTTTTGTTTGATGATAATAAACATATATACATTCATTTAAATGTATTTGTTAATATACTATTCTATTTTAATTTTCACAGAATAAATAAATATTTGCTGAATAAAAATAAATAACACAGTTTTTGAATTCAAATGAATATTTTATTCAAACAAATATTTATTACAACTTTGATAGTACAATTTCAATCTCTCACTATAGCTATACAACTTTGATTACAATACATCACAATCTTTTAGTTACAAATTTCCTCACTACATATCATTCACACTCATATTTTGTCTTCAACTTCAAATCCAGTTTTTGAATCCAGCATCTGAGCAAATCTGCAAAAATATACACTAACGCAGTAAAATTGAAAAAGAAATATTTTTGCAATTCAAAAATAAAAGATGATTTTAAAAATATGATTTGCCTCAGTTATTTGGGTTGTTCGTCATAATTTAAATTTGAATTCATCATACACGAACAACTTGTGACATACAGTGTATTACTGTATATGCCACAAGGCCGTGCACACCGATATATATATACACTTGATTGATTTACAGGGACAGGTAAGCACAGGTCAAACCCAAATGCAAAGCGGGTTCAACTCACGTGCAATATATTTAAAATCACGACACGAGCACAAGGTCAAACCCGAGCTGTAAAACTGGGTTCAACACAAGGCAGTCATGAAGTATGCAAAGAGGTTGAGCATGAGATATTGCAACTACAGTAATGCATCAGTAACCAAACACTACAAACTGCAACATGGCGAAGACTACAAGCAACTGACACAAACAACTCAAATGCACACATGAAGTATGCAAAGAGCTCGAGCACAAGAACATGACAGCAAACAGAAGTGCACAGCAACAGGAAGTGCAATTCCAAGTGAAAAACCAGACTCAAGTTAGTGCACAGTGCATATATGATGCATACAAGTACAGGCCACAACATGTCAATGCAAGCACAGCCACAAACATGCCACAAGACTATAAGCAGTGCCACAAAACCAGGCAACATGTACACAAGTTCAGCTACAACAAGCAGTGCAGACCAACCCAATTGCAACAAACAAATGCATCAATATTTGTAAGTGATACAGCAAACATGAAAGCTACAAGATACACAAGTTTACATCAATGCATGTATCTCAATAGCACACTCAAGACCAGACCAGACAAGTCAAATGATGTAAACAGTGAAGAACATGGATGCAGAGATTCAAGCCAGCAAATACAAAGACCACATGCCACAATATCGAGTACATGAAGATGGCATCCAACAATATTCAAACAACAGCAGTATGCAAATGCATACATAATAGAGGCAGCAAAGAACAAAGTACATGATCAAGTGGAGCATCTTGTAAACTGAACAACTATGGACAGAGCTCGAGCACAGTTGAAGCTCAAAACATGCAGTGAATCAAGTCAGTAAGGAAAATGCACCAATGGAAGTCACTCAAGCAACATGACCAAGTGTACGACTAAACTAAACATGAATACAACTGTGAAGCTACTGAAGGCACTAGTGATAAACCAAAATGCCATCGGTCAGAGAAGATGACCAGAAGCGAAAGTCACAGTGATAAACGAAAATCAACATCATGTTCGAATGCAGTATCAACCAAAATCAATTCGAAGCCGTGACTCAAAACAAGAAATTCACGGAGCAGTAAATACAAAGCCGTGAATGCCAAGAAATCAAATATATTCGAATTGAACAAGTCAGAAATCATCATGAACATACAAGCGAAAATCAATGGCCAAAATAATCAGTTGACAAATTCAAAAATAATTATACGAACGCAAATCTAGGGTTACGAACCCTATATAAGAAAATCATCATCGGCAAATTTTATCATTGAGTTCGAACAGTCCAAAAACCAGAAAAACAAAAGGAAACAACACATACCAGAGAATCAGAACGAACTCAATCCAAATTGAAGAGCCGTGAACAAATCGAAGAGCAACGAAACCTACTAACGAATCATATCAAGTGGCGACTTCAATTTGCTCAACCCTGTTTGAATCACAAGGAGGAAAAGACAATTTACAGAAGCCCTAAATCGCAAAGAGGAACAAAAGAGGAGTGGCCATTTTCTTTTTCACGAACGAAAGACAAAAGTGACGGGCTGAAGAAAAAGAAGGGCCGGCCTTATTCATATAAAGAAAAGGGGTTTTTGTTTTTTTGTTTTATTTTATTATTAATTAGGGTTGTTTTATTTATTTTCTTAATTACTGTTTTAATTGTTTTTGTTTTACTTTCCAAAACGAAAATTGGTAAATCACCACCTAGGGTTTAGGTAGTGTCAGATTGTCTATTTTGAATTAGTTCAGTGAGCAGGGTGTGCGAGTTTGCAAAACTCTATAGGCGGTAGCAGGGTTTGCAAGTCTGTTAGAGTGTTTGTAAGCGTGATACTGTTTAATTCTAATAGAAATCAGGGAATGCAGCAGTAGGCAGGGGTTGCCGAAGCTGGGTAAATCTTGTGTGTGATTTACTTTTCAGTATATTTATTTCTGCAGTTTATTTTTGTGTTTAAATCAAGAAAATTTGCTATAACCCTATTCACCCCCCCTCTAGGGTTAATTTAGATCCTACAGGACGAGACCAAGGACCTATAAGACCGGAAGAAAGAAGAGGTGGGGGTCATAGCGGCGAAGACATGGGTTCCCAACGAGTCAAGAACCGACTTGATGAGAACAAGACGACCGGCTTGGGACAGAAGAGAAGCATTCTAGCGAATAATCTTGTTTCTCACTTTATCAGTCAAGTGATCAAAGATAGCGTTAAGTTTTCTACCTCGATAAAGGAAGATACCCAGATAAGGAAAGGGGGGTAGCTTCCTTGAAACCAGATACTGTCTCAATCCATGAAGCACGAGAAGGTGGCAAGTCCTTACCATGGACAAAGCAACTTTTTGAAGGGTTAACGAGTTGGCCCGAGGACCTCTCGTATTGTTGAAGGAAACGGAGTAGCCGTCGGACAGAGGAACGACTACCATTAGAGAAAATGACAATGTCATCAGCAAAGGATAAGGAAGAGATAAGAGGGCATCCCCTCGGAATTCCAAATCGTTGGATCTGACAGTAGATTGTCAGGGACTGAAGACCACGAATGAAAGCCTCAGCCGCAATGACGAATAAAGAAGGCGATAGAGGGTCTCCCTGACGCAGTCCCCTACCCCCTTTGAAGTACCCAAAAGAAGAACCGTTAATGAGCACTGAGAACCAACAGTTCGAGATGAGCCTCCATACCAAGTCAATGAGGATTTCAGGAAATCCAAAAGCTCTTAAGACCTTAATGATGAAAAACCAGGACATGCGATCAAACGCCTTAGCCATGTCAAGTTTGAAAACCACATTAGAACCCCGAACTTTCCGATCTAGTTGGGAGATAAGTTCCTGAGTTAGGAGGACGTTATCAGTGATTAAACGCCCCTTAACAAACCCCGCTTGAGAGGGTGAGATAATGCGTTCGAGGATTGGGGCTAAACGACGGGCCAAAATCATAGAAATAACCTTATACGAGAAGTTACAAAGACTGATGGGACGGAAATCCGCGCAAGTCCGCGGACTGTCGCACTTAGGAATAAGAATCAAATTGGTGGAAGTCCATCCAGAGGGAAGAGATCCACCGGCAAAGAAGGATTGAATCGCATGGCAGAAATCAGACTCAATGATAGGCCAAGCAGTCCTATAAAAGACACCATTGAAGCCGTCCGGACCGCAGGCGCTATCTTTGCTCAGGGCAAAGACACACGCTCGGATCTCGTCCGTCGACCGGGGTTCCTCGAAAAGGACGCTGTCCGGAGGAAGCACCAAAGGGGGGATGAAGGCCATCAGGGCCGGATCGTGAACCGAAACAGAAGGAGAGCCCAAAAAGGACTGGAAGTGGGACAGAATGGTATCTTTGACTTCCTTGGTGGACGAGGCCAAAGATAGGTCAGGACGCATAATCTCACGGATAGTGAGGAGATTATTCTTCTTGCGAATAGAAGAATGAAAGAACTTAGAATTCATATCGCCATCGACCACCCATTTGATCCTAGCTTTTTGACGAAGGTAGTCATTTTCGATACGAAGTTCAGAAGAGAAAACGGATTGGGCCAAAGCCCAAGTCTCCTTGTGATCGGCGGACGGATCCTCGTCGAACAAGGATTCAGCTAAGATCAGAGATTCTTCTGCCACCCGAACACGATCAAAAATGTTCTTGAAAACATCAACGTTCCATACCTTAAGGCAGGCTTTGAGACGTTGAAGCTTACGAATGAAAAAAGAGCAAGGAGAGCCAGAGACCGCAGTGTTCCACGAGTTAGCCACGACCTGAAGAAAAGGGTGGTGAGATTTCCACATACTCTGGAACCGAAAAGAGGAGGGCCCAGAGTTGGAAAGCGGGAGGCAACGAACAACCAAAGGGGCATGGTCAGAGAAGGTACGATGGAGGTGAGCGGTCGAAATGGAAAAAGGGAGACTAAACCATTCTTCCGACCCAAAGACACGGTCAAGCCTAGAAAGAATACGATTCAGACCCTCTTGATTGTTCGACCAAGTGAAAGCGGACCCAACAAAGGAGAGCTCAGAGAGGCCGGAGCTGACAATGAACGAGTTGAAATCCGACATCGCAGCACGATTGGTGGAGGCTCCACCTCTCTTTTCCTCATGGCAAGCGATGATATTAAAATCGCCACCAACAATTGAGGAAGAAAAACCCAGCTCTACCAGAGCAAGAATGTCGGTCCAAAGAGAAAGTCTTTCCGTCCGATCGCATTTGGCGTAAACCGCCGAGAAAAGAAAGGGAGTAGCAAACGACGGAGAACAGCAGGCCACAGCGAGTAGCTGTGAGGAGTCAAAGACGGAATGAACAACAGAGGATTTGGACCATAATATCCAAATCTTGCCGGAGAAGTTGGCTGATCCACCCCCAAATCCTAAGGCAAGAATGGTATTGGGAATACCATCCGGGGCCAGAAAAGGTTCCAGGAGAGCGACCAAACCCACCGAGTGCTTCTTGATAATGCGTTTCAGTCTAGCCAAAGACGCATCGTTACCAATCCCGAGAACATTCCAGAATAGGAAATTTGAGATGAGGAAACGGGACAAGACCGGAAGGAGAAAGAAAAGAAAAGACGGACACCAAGATAAACTAGGAGAGAAGCGGACTCTGATAAGATACAAGGAAAATCGAGTAGATCTATCGATCTGCTCGGACGCCGCTATAGAGCGTGTGCGAATGGTGTGAGGGGTAGACTGGAGACGACGCGATCGGCGTCGGATCCGTGGAGGAGGAGGGAGGGGGGATGACTCAAAAGACACCTCGCCATCGGAACCGGTCAAGGAAGCAGGAGAGGAATCAATAGCCGAAAAAGAAGAGTTCCTAGAAATGCAATCTAGACGCTCATTCAGGAGAGCAATATCAGCCTCACACATAAGAGGAATGGTGATAGACAGAGAACAGGAAGAGGATGGAAGGGAGCACGCCGAGGAACAGGGGGAAGAGGGCTGATCCAAACGATCATGGAGCACAGATGGAAAGCGCAATATAGAGCGGAGCCTAACTAACAGAAACCCATACTGTCGAGCAAACCAGTCTACAGAGGGAAAAGAATGAGACAAAATAGAGGGGGAAAAAGAAGAAGAAGCGCAATCACAGAGCAAGAGCGCAGATAAGACCGGGGACAGGGGAGGGGAACAGGAAGGAGAGGTGGGAAGGGCGCAGCGAGAAAAAACAAAAGAGGAAACAGAAAGTGTAGGGGAGCATAGCTGATGTAGCCCTAATCGCTGTAGGAAACTTACCGAAGCCGGACTGTCACTAAGAGTACAGCCCTGCGAAACAGGTAAGTATCGCGGGTCGGTCTCGAAGGAGGTAGCAACAAAGCAGAACAATGATGGTTGGCAACAACCCGGGCTGTTCGAATAGTGCACCAAAACATGGAATACTATTCGAACTGATATGGGATATCGTCTGAACCAATCGTTCCAGGCCCATTGTAACCGCCCTAGGGACCACTGGAATCCCACTATGAAAGAGAAAACAAACGTATCCATAGACATAGACGACACAGAGAAGACGTCGTGATGTCTCTGAAAACGAACCCGACAAGATGAATACATCAGAATGTTCCATACTAGAAGCCTGGTATGGGCACAACTGATGCTAAACTCCCATGAAACAAATACGAGGAAGCCGTTATGATGCTGCAAAGAGCATGGCAAGAGGACGATAACAAAAACAACAAAACAATAGGGACCTGGCACACGGACAGTAGTGACAGGGAGCACACACCAAAGTGTGTCGTGGCTCAATTACAACAAACAAAAACAAAACCCATCGGCCAACAACCAAGAACATAGAGCCAACCCAGCAGGTACAAAGCAACAAGAAACGGTAAATGAGAGACGCACCTGTAGGGAAGCAACCGGCCAAAGTGGTAGAAGCAGAAACGACGACAGCTTCCAAACCACCCCCTCCGACGAGGGGAAACCATTATCAGCTGCTACCGAGCCAAAGATAGGAGAACCCAAAGCATCAGAGTGCAGAGGCACAAGCTCGCGACAAATCAGCGAGCACAATTGGGTAGAACTGATAGGGGTGATGAAATCCCCTATAGTAACCCAGCACGCCAGCGAAAAAAGTACCTCATGGCGAGGTAGGAGCATAGTTAAACCAAGAGACGCGGCACCAATAGATGCGGTCCCAACTTCAGAAGAAATCAAGACAGAAGGGGACAACGGCCGATGCTGCAAAATAGAACATGGCAAGCACACGAATGATGTCAGCGAGCGCGACAGACGAGAAGAAAGTCGCCATCGCCGCCGCCGTTGCCGCCGCTTAGCTGATGGTTTCCAAATCTGAGAATTACCCGAAATCGGTAATGAATTGCTAGGGGTGATGAAATCCCCTTTAGCAATCAAACAATCATGCCCAGTATAGCCAGAGACAAGAGAAACCCCAATAACCGAGCCAAAAAAGGGAGGGCAATCTCCCCAATTCACCAAAGAACATGAATCAGCAAATCTCAAGCAAGGATCGAAATCCATAACAGATCTGCGCCTAATCGGTAACTCACAAGAGAACAAACCGAAGTCAGAGCAAGGCAGTATCTCCAAAAAACAATCATCAACAACCACCATACGATGCCGGGAAAGATCAGCAAAGGCACGAATTGAGAAGACCTGAATCTCAATAGAATTAGGGCCAGAGATAATAAGAGAAATCGGGCCTACTGTAAGAACGCGCAGAGCCATGGCTATGGAATCGAAACTAGGGCACAATTTCAAGAACGTGCCTTTGAGGAGAAAGACTTCCTCACCAAAATACGGAGCCATGGAGAGGAGAGAAAAGGAAGCAGAGAAAAAACAGGGCGAGCAGATAGGAAGAGAGATCGCCAACTATCGTAGCATGGAGGCAGAAGCAGATGAGACGAAGAACGCAGTAATCAGAAGTAAGAAGCCATTAAAAAGACCGTTGTGTTTTTGTGCTTTTTTTTGGTAATAGTTCAACTCGAAATACTAATAAGTTATTAGCTTCAGGCGTTTTCAATGTTAATGAAATCTAAAGCAGTAAAAGGGCGACTCAATTTTAGAAAATTAGACAACTCAAAACAAGAAATTCGCATACTTAATTAGCAGTGGCAGTATAAAGAGACTGTAGCAGGACTTCAAATCAGCAGTAGAAAATATCGCGTAGGAGGCAAGGATGAGCCGACGATGGCTGATGGAATAGCCGAGTATGCAGCGATGATTATTTAGAAGGCGTTGATTTTTGAAGCCCTAGTTTTTTTGGGTTCAAGCATCGCCAACATGGAGATTGCTACTGAGCTATAACTTTGAAGTAAAACAGATTTTTCATGTTGCCCGACTCAGTGGGCTGCCCCATCCCAGCGGCTTGGTGGGCTTGCCCCTGGGCCGGCCCTGATTCTATGCATACCATATAAAGTCATTTCACACATACACTTATATGGAATAACTTTTCGCAGCTTTAGGGCGGTTGGCAAACGCTCCTAGCTCCTTAGTAGAGGAAGAGGGTTCAATCCTTAACAACGACACTTTATGGCTTCTTATTGTTATTTAGAAAGACATACAATAATCAGCTAAAATGAATAAAAAAACGCATGATCGAAAAATGTCATCATGAAAGCAAGATTTAAAAGGAGTGGGATTGAAACGAACCAATTTACATCCTTGGCCTACGAAAGTAGGTTTTTTTTCAAAAAACAAAATTTTAAGAAACCAAAAACAATGAACGTCAAATGTTTAACATAACAAATTTTAAATCATGTTCCTACATATAATATTTGTTCATATATAAATATGATATTTGTGATAATATGTAACAACCCGTATATTTGTACCATGTAAATTGACAATAATCCACATGTCAACTTAAATAGTACAAAACACGAATCGTTAATGGAGTATATGTATATAAATGAGAATCATCACAGAATCACAGAAGATACATCATAACAGAATAATGCAGCGGAATTACAACAATGTCATAATAGTAGTTCATGAAGCTATTAAGTAAATACAACAATGTCTCAAGTAAATAGTGAAAAGAAATACATAGATGTCTGATAATATCAAAATAGAATAGAGCAATACTGATAAAGATAAAGATAAATGATAGTCTTCAGAGTCATCAGTTTTCAAGCAGCACAGCAACAGAAATCCTCAGACTGACCCAAGCATAAGCATAAACAAACACTCGAGTCAGGACATATATTCTTATACAGATAATATGGTTCAAATTTGAAATAACAATAACTCAAAGATGAACAAAATAACATCTTTCAGGATCCGTTAAACTATCTATATATATATAGTAGTGTACGCTAAGTAGATAATGCCTAATAGTAAAATAAAATATCAAAATAGTGTTAAAGCGTTACCATTGTTCCCCTTAACACATTTATATAGCATTATAGTCTATACAGCACTGTAAACCCCACCGTAAACTAGTGGGATATCAGGGAGTACTCTATAGGTGTAATACAAAATAAAACGTAATGGTCATGTATAGGGATACAAGTATGACAAGGCACATGAGGCGATACCCAAGGTAGTGAAACTGTCGTTTGCCTGATCCGGACTAGTGAGAACGCATCGCCGCAACGATCGTAACACCGCGAAACAACACTCCAATTTCAAGGGTGCGCATCAATCAATAACAAGTAATGAGTAGTTTACGAAGAAGTTTGTTTGCTCGAGGTAGCTAACCTCATTTGGCCCGGTATGGCTCCTGTTTTAGTCATTTCCAATTTTGACACAAGTGTCAAGGTCATCCATTATCGTTCTCTTTCTTCAGTCATCAACATACATCATTCCAACCACTTCATTCTGGATCACTCTCCGCGTATAGTTATTAAAGTGGTATTCGGTTTAGACAGTGAGTATGTCCCTAACGATTTTGGTTTCTTTAATAACTTTTGTAATTATTACACCGATTGGTCGTTTAATAAATTTGAAAACTAAAACAATTTCGATTTCACTTAGAATTCGAAAACCAACATTTCGTTTGTCTTTCTATATCAATTTCTATAATTTACGTTTCAAAACTTCCAAATTTACCATTTCAAAACTCTATAATTCAACTTCATTTTTATTTAAAACAATTCAAATTCATATATATAAGTTTCATTCCAGAATCATTTAAATTAAGTTAATTAACATTCAAAACAATTTAGATTCATTGATGGATTCATTCAGTAATCATTTAAATTAAGTAAATTTATCATTTCGAAATATTTCAATTGAATTTCCAATTCATTAAATCAATCACTTAAGTTTACTTATATTATATCAAAACTTATAAATTGAATTAAGTTAAACTCGTCAAATTAAATTCTTTAAATTACAAGTCTCGTATTAATTTCCATAAATCACATTTTATTTCTTATTAAAGAAATTCAATTTCACTTATTTACTTATTTAATTTAAACAAATTTCAAAACCTAATTATTAAAGAAACTCAATTTCACTTATTAAAGAAGTTCAATTTCACTTATTAAAGAATTCAAATTTATTTAATTATTAAATAATTCAATTTTACTTAATTATTAAAAAAATTAAAAACTTAATTCAATAATTTACTTAAATTTAAACAACATTCTTTCATCAAACATTTTGTTAATATTTGGTTTCAAATTATTAAATATTAACATTTTATATTTCACTAGAATTCAAATTTCAAACTTCAGTTTAAATCCTTTATTATTTTATTCAAATAAAATCTTAATTTATTAATTTAAATCGAATTATTTGACCAATCGGATTTTTATTTAATTCTCTATCCTAGGTCAATTGTTTTATTTGGTATTTATCATTTCAACCCGATTCCATTTCAATTCAAAATCAAAGCATAGCAATGGGAACTTGCAGTGTGATAACTGGGATGGTGTCAAAGTAAATAAACAAGCAATAACAACAACCAATAACAATCCAATAATCAATTCAAATAATCCCGAAATAATCATATTAACTTACATTGTTGTTTATGAAAATTAATATAATTATTTCTAGAGTCTACACTATTATTTCATGTAGATTAAAGATTATTACATTATTATTTTATGCAGTTCTACACTTGATATCTATTATTCAATTCCATACTACATCAATTTATACAACATAAATTTAAATGGTTCAAGGTGTAACTAACCATATTTCTACGTGTCAATTAATTAGACATTTAAAGGGTCATATGATACAAATTTTATTTAACCAAATTCAAGCACATATGTCAATTTCAAAGTTGTTAACTACTCTACGTCGAATTCAATTGTATATTATTTATCACTTCATACATTAACAAGTTTAACGTCCAATATCAACATCAAACAATCAATCATTTATCAACCAAACTGGATTATCATCGTATAAGAATATAAGTCGTGAAAATTTTATTGATCACCTTTCACGGTTAGAGAAATTGAACGGCGAAGTACGAAGAGACACAGATGGAATTGTTTCAGACACGGCTCAAACACGAACAATCGAACGCTGCAAGCATCGAAAAAAGAAAGATGATATTAATTTCAAAATGGACGTTCACATATATTTTATAAAATTATATATACGCTTATCAACGACGAAGAAAAGGAAGAAAACTAAGAATTTTTTGTGCTGCTGCAAAGTGGGACTTCAACCGGTTGCTGCTGTACACAACAGAAAAGAAGTGGGTAACTAATATTCAGCAACCAAAATATATATGCTGCATAGATATATTTTTCGGCAATCACTTAAAAGCAACAGTCCACTTCTTCTTTTCATAAAGCAAACTGTTCCATCAACATCCCTTTTCTTTTTTCTTTTTTAGAACAAGGCTGTCACTTTCCTTTTTTTTTAACTTGAATGCAGAGATTCATTTTTCAAAAATTGGACGCAAGCACAAAACTTCATTCATATGCATGCACACGGCATGCACTGCATGCACAAGAACAGGCAAGGCAGGGGACGGCTGGAGGGGTATGGCGGTTCCAGTTGCGGTGCATCGGGTCTGGGAAGGGGAGGTTGGAAGTGATGCGCTGGAGGCTCTGGAGTGGTTCAATGGGTCCGTGGGGTGGTGTTTGGTCGCTGGAGTTTGGTGACTGGATGGTGCGGTGTCGGCTGAAGGAGGTGGAGGTGGCGTACGCACGCGCAGATGGTGGAAGGGTGTGGTGTGCGATCTGGAGGAGCGGTGAAAGGCCGTTGCGCTTGGTGGAGGATTCAGGCGAGTGGAGTGGTGTGGCGCGGCCGGTGGGATGTTGCGCGTGTGGTGGTGGAGGGCGTGGGCTCGCGGCTAAGGGTGTAGGTGATGCGCTACTGGAGGAAGTGGGGAGAGTCGTGCGCATGTGGGGAGAGGATGCCGGTGAAGGGTGTGGTGTTCGTGCGCATGAATTTTGGTGCTGGGTTCACTTTTATTCTTTTGCAAAAAAATTTAACAGTGAAAGAATTGAAAAAGAAAGAAGAAAGAGTAAGATGAAGAAGGGGAGGGGATAGTTCGTATCTGTAACAATAGTCAGTGAGTAGATAGCAGATGAGTACGTTTTCTTTTTTTATATTTTAGGAAACAAAAAAAACAAATAGTAAATGCCATTTTGAAATACGAAACGTGCTGCTTATTTTCTCAATTTTACAACTTCCCATGTCATTATGTCAGCTGCCAACCACCCTATTGAATTCTCCCATCAGCTATAGTTTCTTTTTTTCAAATTTAAATGGATACGGCTGTGCATCTCAGGGCTGAACACGCATTTACCGGTCTGTTTGGAACGGTAAAATTGGCGCGACGTTAACGTCGAACTCCGATTTGTACAAGCGAATATACTGTTTTGATCACCGCGACGAGGCGCTTCCAACGGTATACAGATAATTGCGATACGACAGTTTTATCAAAACTCGAAATTTACGCCGATTAAATTGTTCGTTTGACAAAACAATTTAAATGAAGCTGGCGATGATGGAATTAGACGAAACGAATTGCGCCGTCTTGATCAGATAAATTTTTACAACATTACTGTGTAAAAATATTTAGATTCGAAAGATGAAATTTACACACTTTAAAATGAACTGATATACAATAAAAACGCGAACGAAATTTACTGTGATATTTTGCGACGAAACTTTTCCTATATCCATAACTAACTAGACGCATCTTATAAACGAAGTTTGGACGTTAATTAAGAACGTATATAAATTTCAAAATTTTATATTAAAATAATGGATTTAAATTTTAAACTGATTTCACCGATAATATTTTAACTGATCATAAAAGAATACTCCATCACCATTAATAATCCTCATGACAAAATATGAGATTATCCAAATCAAGACCATGAGCATAAAAAATGCAAAACCATTAGTTAACTTCACCAAAACCTTTTATGTAGTAACTTCCTTGATTCATTGTCCTACTTTAAGACAGAGCAATAACCAGATATGATATAAGTATATAAAAAATCACGATAAATAGAATCGATTACTGTGATGGCGTACAATCACAATTATACAACATAATCTTCACTAATTGAGCACTAACAAAACCAGGTGTGCTCAACTACAAAATTAGGCGCGCTCAGTTCTACAAGATTAATTGGGCTCTTAGTGGGCACGTGCTCGGTTTCGAAACTGAGAGTAATCTCGATTGTTAAACTGAGTGTTCTTTGTTGAGAAACTAAGTGCATGCTTTCAGTTTCGCCAAACTAAGTGCATGCTTTCAATTTCTCCAAACTGAGTGAGCTCTATCAGTTTTGCAGAACTGAGTGTATCGAGATAGTATACATTACAAGCAACAGCAAACCAGTATGTAATATGTAAATGGGCAGTATGTAATATCCAAAGTGTAAATGGGCCAATCCCATATGTCCAGTATATGTTATATATACAGATGTCTGTAACGATATAGAGAACAAGTTTTTCATTCAGAGAAATAAAACAAATTACAAATTTCTTCAACATGGTATCAGAGCTCTTCATTGCCTAGCGGCATATGCTCCATCATTGTTTGATCGGAGATCATCTCATCAGAATAAAAATCATCATCTGAGATTTGATTATATACAGTTTAACAACTGTATATAATTCTTTGCAAAGAAATCTCATCACTTAGTATTGTGCCGTGCCAAAAAAAGATAATATCAGAAATAATCTCATCATTTATCATCTTCTTGGTTGCATCAATACTATCAGAGTCATAAGAAAATTTCAGTTTGCCTAACCTGAATTGCCGTGCCAAGAAGACTGTCTGTCAGTGGTCATCATGCAGCCAGTCTTCGGCCGCAATTGTTAAACCCTGGTGAATTTTACCGCTGATCTTCATCATTTGCATCAATCTCTCCTCAGATGACTGAAGAGAATGAAAACAGTGCTGTCTTACCCACATCTACATCAAGATCCACCCATAACCAACTCAGTGCCTCTCAAGAACTTCTCAAAACCATCATTAAACCACATAATCAGATTATAACCACCCCACTTGATGAAAGTAACTATTTGCTATGGAAGTTTCAAGTGGAGACTGCAATAAAAGCCTATGGTCTTCAGGAATATGTTCTTGGAACCATCATTAAGCCACCAAGATTCACTGCAGATGCACAAGGGAAGTTAATAGATAATCAAGAATACATTATACATGAAAGACAAGATAGTTTGGTCAGTTCTTGGCTGTTATCCTCAATAAGTGCAAGTCTTTTGCCACAATTAATAGGTTGCAAAACTACCTATGAAATATGGCATACAATTGAGAAAGTTTTTAGTTCCCAATCTGCAGCAAGAATCATGCAGTGTAAAAGGCAATTACATAACTTGAAGAAAGGGAATCAAACTATGAGGGAATACTTGTCCAAAACTAATGTAGTATATGATCAGTTAGCCTCTGCAGGCCATAGTGTAAGTGATACAGAGCAAATATTATACTTGCTAAGTGGATTAGATGAGGAATATGAATCAGTTGTTGCTGTTATATCATCAACAGAGAGGTTGCCAACTTTACAATATGTACATTCTATATTACTAGCACATGAAGGGAGATTAGAGCAAAAAAGACCAACAAATCTTGAATACTCTGCAAATTACATTGCTAATAACAAAGGAAGAAGTCAAGAAAGAAACTACAACAACAAGAATCAATCCAGGGGTGGTCAGAGTTACAGATCAAGAGGAAGAGGTGGTAGATGGAACAATACTAACAATTAATAGAACAAGATGTTAGATCTGCGAGAAATATGGGCACACTGCAAACAAATGCTATTTCAGATTTGATGCTAACTATACACACTCTCAACAAAGCACTGGCAATTCAAGACAAAACAACCCTATTGCAAATATGGTGGATGTTCAGCAAGGATGCAAGGAACAATCAGAAAATACAAACAATCATTTAGCAAAAGTAGAAGACATTCAAGATGATAGTTGGTACCCAGATTCTGGAGCAACCAACCATGTTACAAACAACCTCAACAATCTGAACCTTGGAAACAAGGAATACAGAGGTAAACATTTATTATACATGGGTAATGGTAGAGCAACACACATAACACACACTGGAAATGCAAGTATTACTGGTGCAAGGCAACAATATCTCAACAATCTTTTAAGAGTACCAGTTATTAGAAAGAATCTAATGAGTGTCTCACAATTTTCTAAAGACAATAATGTATATTTTGAATTCCATCCAAAGTTTTGTCTTGTGAAAGATGCTCTAACAAATGAAATTCTTTTGCATGGTAGAGAATGTAGGGGATTATACAAATTTGATGTTGCAAAATCAAGAAAATATGAAAGTATGAATAGTTGGTGTAACATGTCTGAAACAAAACTTACTGAAAATTGTAATAGCTATGATGTTTGGCATGCAAGATTGGGTCATCCCAACATGAAAATTGTGAGACATGTTCTGAGTAATGATAATAAAATTTATGTTGAATATATTCCCTCATTTTACACCTGCACCTATTGTCCAATGGGCAAGAGCCATAAACTTGCATTTCCAAATTCAAGCACTGAGTATAATAAGCCACCAGAACTTATTGCTACAGATTTATGGGGACCAGCTCCAATATCTACTGACTATGGTTATAAGTATTATATTTCATTTATTGATGCATTCTCTAGGCATGTGTGGATTTATTTTCTAAAAGAAAAATCTGAGACTTGCAATGCAGTAATACAGTTTATAACAAGTGTTGAGAAACAAATAAACTGTCAAGTAAAAATTATTCAAACTAATGGAGGTAAAGAGTTTTTACCACTTAAGGAATTCTTTCAAAAGAAAGGGATAAATCACAAGACAACTTGTCCACATACCTCTGAACAGAATGGTCTAATTGAGAGGAAGCATAGACACATTGTAGAAACAGGATTGACTCTACTTGCTCAGGCATCTTTACCCCTGAAATTCTGGCCTGATGCTTTCTCAACAGCTGTATATCTTATCAACAGATTACCAACCAAAGTCCTACAATTCAAAAGTCCAATTGAAACAATGACAAAGATCAGGCCAGAGTATCAGAATTTAAGAGTATTTGGATGCCTATGCTTCCCCTGTTTGAGACCTTACAACACTCATAAATTGTAGTTCAGGTCTACCCCCTGCACATTCTTAGGTTATGCAAGTAATCAAAAAGGTTACAAATGTCTTGATAATAAAGGTAGAATATATATATATCAAGACATGTAACCTTTAATGAGTTTGAATTTCCTTTTAGCAAGTCAGGAAATAACATTACCAAAAAACTTCACAATCCAAAAATATCCATACCTCCAATACCTGAAATTACCATACCAGTGGAGAGGCAAGTGATCATGAATGAGAACAATGCTGCTCAACAGCAACAAACAACCAGAAATGTCTCAAGTCATAACCAGAATGAAAAATCTAAAGGCTCATATCAATCTCCATAACAAAACAGCATTGATCAGGCAGACCACTACTCAGCATTAGATGATTCTGAACCATCCAATACTCAACAGGCAAGTACAATGAAGGATAGAGCTCAACAGATTGATCCTGCAAACAGTGGTCACCACATGATAACAAGATCAAAGAGTGGTATATTTAAACCAAAAATATACAATGCTGAACTACTCAATGAAGAACCCAGTACTTATCATCAAGCATTACAAAATAACAAATGAAAGATAGCTATGAAGGAAGAGTATAATGCTCTTAGAAGAAACAAAACATGGGATCTGGTTCAGTTATCTGAACATAAAAATATCATAGGCTGTAAATGGACTTATAGGCTAAAGAAAAATCCTGATGGTACAATTCTAAAATACAAGGCTAGATTGGTAGTTAAAGGATATTCACAACAAAGTGGTTTTGATTTCACTGAAACTTTCTCTCCAGTTGTGAAACCATCCACTATCAGAATTGTATTAACTATAGCCTTGTATAAGAATTGGACCATCAAACAATTAGATGTAAATAATGCCTTTTTAAATGGTGTATTGCAGGAGGAGGTGTACATGGAGAAACCACCAGGATTTAAGCAACAAGGGAATGAAAGTCTGGTGTGCAAATTAAACAAAGCAATCTATGGACTCAAGCAGGCACCAAGAGTGTGGTTTGACAAAATGAAACAAACTCTAGCCAGCCTCAACTACATCTCAACAAAATCAGACAACTCTCTCTTTATTAAGCTTTCTAATGAAACCGTTACTTACATACTTATTTATGTTGATGATTTTATAATTATAGGTAACAGTGAATCAGAAATTAACAGGGTTACAAAGCAACTGAATAAGGAGTTTTCAATCAATGATTTAGGTGAACTAAACTATTTTCTGGGCATAGAGGTTAAAAGAACATCTGACAACAAACTACACTTGTGTCAAAGAAAGTATATCATAGAAATTTAGATAAAGAAAAAATGGATAAGGCAAATTCTCTCCCAACACCAATGACCAGCAATCTGCATCTATCAAAAAATAAAGGGGAGCCAATTGAAAATGAGAAGCTATACAGAAGTATTGTTGGAGCACTACAATATGCAACAATAACAAGGCCTGATATATCATACAGTGTCAACAAAGTTAGTCAATTCATGCAAAAGCCACTTGATAATCACTGGAAGGTAGTTAAAAGAATACTGAGATACCTTAAAGGCACAATAAATCAGGGACTTGTTCTACATGCGAGCAACACACTCAATATAAATAGCTACGCAGATGCAGACTGGGCCACTGATAGTGATGATAGAAAATCAACAACCGGATATTGTATCTTTTTAGGAAAAAACCCAATCTCATGGTGTGCTAAGAAACAACCAACAGTGTCTAGATCTAGTACAGAAGCAGAGTACAGAAGTGTGGCAAGTGCAACAACAGAGATTATGTGGGTGGAATCATTGTTAAAGGAATTACATATCAAAACTGACACCATAGCAACCATTTGGTGTGATAATCTCAGCACTATATCACTCACCGAAAATCCCGTATTACATTCCAGAACCAAACACATGGAACTGGACTTGTATTTCGTTCATGAGCAAGTGATAAAGGAAAAATTGAAAGTCAATCACATACCTTCCTCTTACCAGAAAGTAGATGTTTTTACGAAAGCACTTTCAAAAGTTAACTTTACCAGATTCAGAAATGAACTGAATATAGATGAAGAAAGCCCAAAGTCAAATTTCAGGGCTCCAAATTATCTGCCTGCAACAGAGAAATCCAAAGTTTGCTCGTCAAAGCCTCAACCTCCCAGATCCAATCATTGCAGATCTGAGGTCTGCTTTCCAAAATGAAGCATCAGCCTTCAAGTTCGAGCAAACTATGTTGTTTCACCCTCAAAACTTCCACTTTTTGTCAGATCCGAGTCTCTTCAATCTGATAAGACTCTACTAAAGCAAAGCCTTACTAGATCTGAAGAAAGTTTGTGAAGAAATTTCGTAGGATTTCCTTTCGTGGCGGTCATTATTGATGCTCGAAGAACCCTAACCCTAGAACTGGTTTGAGGGGGGGTATCGAGATAGTATACATTACAAGCAACAGCAAACCAGTATGTAATATGTAAATGGGCAGTATGTAATATCCAAAGTGTAAATGGGCCAAGCCCATATGTCCAGTATATGTTATATATACAGATGTCTGTAACGGTATAGAGAACAAGTTTTTCATTCAGAGAAATAAAACAAATTACAAATTTCTTCAACAGAGTGGTATCAATTTTGCAAAAACTGAGTACTCTCTCTCAGTTTACCAAAATTGCATGCTCTCTCAATTTTGCAAAATTGACTACTTGAACGCTATATTGCAGCAATGAGCATGCTCAATTGTAGCAATGAACACACTCACTTACAGCAATGAGCAAACTAAGTTCTGTTTTCCTATAAAAAATAGATAAAAAACTTTCATGATAACTTTCAAGGTATAATGGATGAACAAAACCTCAATCATATATAATTTCATTTTTTCACAACCTTTTGTATTTTCATAATCATATACAATGTGTTGATTGGGTTGATAAAATCTAAAATGAAGATAAACATATACCCCACGAACTTCGAGGATTAAGTTAAACTTGCAAAAGGTGTGTGATAATAGTGGACTAAGTGAAGGAATGGCAGAGATGGTATCTAACAAATTTTCGAGGAATAATAGCGCATGACATAAGAGCGTATGAATATATAAGAAAATAAAAATAAAAACTTATAGATTACCCATTAAAAATACCTTTACATATTGTGGCATCAATTAATATATCAGATTGAATGTTTGGGAACTGGGGTCAACTAAATAGCTTTGATCGACCGAAGTTGCAAATGACCATAATACTATCGACTTGCTGTTTAGAACACTAAAATCTATATAAAGTTCAAGTCATACTCTATTAATCGTAACAATAAAAACTTGGATTATTATTGATAACTTGGTATGTTAACTTACTAAGAAATGGAATAGCTTTTACGACATTGACTCTGTATATTCTGTTTTCCTGACCTATTAAAAAAAAGTCATCAAAAAACATGAAAGAAGGCTGGATAATAAAATATCTCTTACAGTAGTGCAGTAAATTATCTAAAAATTGATATCGTTTAAAAGAAAATCACATTTCAAATATAAAAAGAGTGATTTTGTGGTTACAAGGATGTGCATGATGTAAAACTTTATTATAACAAAAGTAGCTATATGAAATGGTCAGTTAGCAATTTTATTTTATTTTGAAATGGTACTTTATATACAATATGTCACTGGAACAACATATCACATGTGAATAAACGTTCAAATCATGCTACGCAAGTTTCGAACTTGTGGCCTCTCGTACCAAAGCCGAATCACTTAACCACTTGGACAATGGTGTTTGTTGGTTAGTTAGCAATTTAGTCATGATAAAAAGGAAATATCAGCAGATGTTGTAATATAGATAGTAAAAGTGGCACATTATATGCACAATCTAGGATTTTTTTCCCTTCTCAAACGCTCCTTTTTATAATCTCAAATTATTAGATTGGGTTTATATATTCGCATTTCATTTGCGAGATGAAGCACTTCTACGGTTTAATTGGTATTCAACCAACATAGAACATGCATTCATATGGGCAGTATTTGATTAGCTAAATCAATTGATTCATTGGCTAGTTTTAAACAAACAACATCAGTATGTCAGTACTAAAGAATTTGAACATTAAGCTGGCATGTTAGATAAGTTGCAGCATGTTCGTATCATGGACAACTTTATTGGTGGATTAATAGAGGAAATAAAATATGAGGTGATGGCAACAAGACCTATGTTTTTTAGGGAAACTACTACCTTAGCAAAAAATATGAAGAAAAGGCACGTGAATTAGAATGCACTCATGTTTTTTAGTATTGGATGCCTTCTTTTGCTGGACTAACAGCTCATAATTCTATGCTACTTATTCATACATCTTATAAAAAAATGAATCATAAGACACAAGAAAAGGTGATATTGCTATAGAATAATTTTGTATAAAAAGTAGTATTCACACATCCTGTAAAAAAGTTAGATAATTATAACGGGGGAAACTTAGCTTTTAGTTGAAGAAGAATAGGTTATTAACAGTAAAGTATTATTACGTAAAATATGAAATAAAGAAGCTGCTCATTCTTTCATATACTCTTTCATAGATCTCTATATTTATAATTGATTTTGAAAAATGCAATATTTCCAAAATAAAACGCTAAAATGTCCAGAACATGAAGGTGTGCAGAGGTAAAATTAATATACAACCACTTAAAATAGTTTTTAAATAGGAATAAGAAGGAGATAGGTGTTCTGATTCTTACACCTCAAACTCATCTCTAAATATTTCATGCTCTTTCTAATTATCTCATTATATGTACACAATTGATGTAGCGCGACCTTCCTATACTTTAGGTCGCGAACAAACTAACAAGTTGTTAAGTCGCGCAAGCGACCTAACGAGTTATATCGGCGAGTTATGCATGCGAGTGAAGCTTTCTAACAAGTTACGACCTAACTCTACGAGCTACGACCTAGCCATTTGTGCCACATCTTCCTTACCTCGCTCCAGCTTAGGTCGCGAAAGAACAAAATGCATTAGGTCGATCCAGATTAGGTCGCAAGAAGAATCCTTATGCCGCTTTCCAGTGAGGTCGCTCAGATGGTTAAGTCGCTCCAGATGTTTAGGTCGCATGAAGATTTCCAGAAGTCATTTCCTTAGGGCGCTCAAGCAAGATGACGACCTTATGCCGCATGCTATCAACTTATACCACATACTTTCTTATGTCGCTGAATATTATGTCGCGAGAGCTAGGTCGTTCCATAGGCCATTTTCTTAAGTCGCTCAAGCCGTTTTCTTCTTATGCCGCTAGGTCGCAAGGACCTTATGATTGCTCAAGATGATAGGTCGTTCAAGCCATCCCTGAAGCTGGATTTGCTTATGCCGTTTCTACTCCTTAGGTCGTAGGTCGTTGGGTCGTTCTGATGTGTTGTTGTAACGTGTTTTCTTATGTCGTTTGTGTGTTGTATTTGTTAACTCATTGTATATGTTGTTGAGTCATGTAATGTTGTAAATATGTTAGGTCGCACATTAGTTAAGTCGTGTTTGTTTAGGTCGGTTTTGTTAGGTCGTTAACGACTTATGATAGGTCGTTGACGCTATGTTGTGATGGGTTGTGTTGTAATCTCTATAAATAGCGAGTGAGTTGTATCATTGTGGGTTGTTGAATTTTGAATAAAATTTTGAGTGATTTGTGCCTCTTTTGAAATTGGAAGTTGAGTGTTATCTCCTTTCTTCATCTTCGGTTATTCGAGTGCGCTCGAATCAACGATTTTGAAGCCGATTCACGGAATCTTGTGCGCAAGATCAACGTCAAAGAATCGTAGATCTGTTAACACGGTATCGTGCGCAATCAACGTATTGGAGATAGCTAGAATCCGATATCTCTTGAGATCAACGGATTTGGGCGTTTGGTATCACTAATTCATCGATTCATATTGCTTCATTAATCGTTCATCGATTAGTTTGACACAAAATCCACATTTCGTCGTCATCCGTTATATCCGCTGCGTCAGTTTGGTATCAAAGCCAGACTTAGCCAATCATAGCTAAGCCGAGTCTTTGGAGCCAAGGAGAAGAGCTTAAAGAGTCAAGGTCGACCTAAATCAAGCAAAGCCGAGCTAAAGTGTGAAGTTAGATCCGAGAACTAGTTGAAGTCGTGCATCACTTTGTAGATCAAGACCGAGCAAGTTAAAGTTTGGTTGAAGATTGTTTGATTCGACAATGCCTCCGAGAAGAGCTAATCGTCATCAGAATGTTGCCGATGTGTAGCGAAGAGAAGACGCTGAGGCAATGGAGCAACGAATTAGTGATAACCTCGAAGAGAAGTTCAATAAAGGTTTTGGAAAGTTGGAGAAGTTGATGATGGACTTGAATCAAAGTCAAAGAAGAAGGTCACCGGTCTTGAACCATGGAGGAAACAAAGTTTCGCCATCGGTTACGGAAGCAGGGAGGGTGTCGGCACAATCTTATCAAGATAAAAGAGAATCGTCAGTTTCAATTATGCAAGATTATCATGAGTACAGAGATGAAGAGAAAAGAACTCAACGTGGGTTTGAAAATGAAATATATCGTGATGCTGAAAAACATGGTAGAAGGAATTTGCATGATCATAGAGACATACGTGGTCATAGAGACGAAGGGTGTAATTTGCCAAAGCATGAGAATGATTCTATTTGGCTAAGAAACAATATTTTTCAGTCTACATGTACTATCTTATGAAAGGTTTGTAAATTTGTTATTGATGCGGGAAGCTGCGATAACCTTATTTCTGAAGAAGCCGTCACGAAGTTGGGGTTGAAGACTGAAAAACACCCTAGACCTTATAAACTGGCATGGATAAAGAAAGGGGAAGAAGTAACAGTGAGAAGACGAGCATTGGTTACATTTTCTATTGGGAAGAAGTACAAAGATGATATAAGGTGTGATGTTGTTGATATGGATGTATGTCATCTACTATTGGGAAGACCATGGCAGTATGATAGAGATGTACAACGTAATAGTCATGCCAACAGCTACAGTTTCGTTTTCGAAGGAACCAAAATTAATTTAGTTCCTAAGAAGCGTGAACAAAGTGAAAGCAAGCCAGAGAAGAAGGTGAAAGCAACTAATCTAATATCTTCGAAAGAATTTGTTGAAGAAGTGAAAGATAGTGTTGAAGTGGAAGATGAAGTCGATTGTTCTCAACCACCGAAGTTCGATAAAGATGAAGTTGAAGATTTTCAACCAATGAAATTTGATGAACATGAAGTTGAAAATTCACAACCAGCAAAGTTCGATGAGGATGAAGAAAGTGTGTCAGAAGATGAAGGGGTTAATTTGTTGGTGAAGAAAGAGGATTTGACTAGTCTAGTGTCTACGAGAGAGTTTGTTAAAGGAGTGGAGGATAGTGTAGGAGTGTTTATGTTGAATGGGAATGAAACCAGTAAAGGTCTCAAATTCCTAAGGAGGTTAAGCCAGTGGTAAATGAATGTGAAGATATATTTCCTGCAGACTTACCCAGAAAATTACCACCACTGAGGGACATACAACATCATGTTGATCAAGTGCTAGGTGTTATTTTACCGCATAGACCACGTTATCGTATGTGTCCGACAGAGCAGGAAGAGTTAAGAAGACTGGTTGATGGGTTACTAGTCAAAGGAAGTCAGTTGACTACTCCAGATTGCAGTTGGCAAATAAAATTTATCAAAGAAAGACACGTGGGTCGTGACCGTACTATGCAGTTGATTGCAAGATCTTATTTCTGGCCGTCACTGAGGAAGGAAGTTGAAAGGTTTGTTCAGAGGAGCCATAACCGTCAAGTTTCAAAGGAGACCGCGACGAATTCAGGTTTATATGTACCACTACCTATACCAACTAAATTATGGTTGGATGTTAGTGTGGACTTTGTTTTGGGATTGCCGCGAACGCAACATGGCAATGATTCTATTTATGTGGTGGTTGACCGATTTTCAAGATTGGTACATTTCATTGCCTATAAGAAGACTATAGAGGCCGTTAATGTCGCTCAGTTATGCTTCAGAGAGATCTATCGATTTCCTGGATTACATGAATCTATTATTTCGGATAGAGATACTCGTTTTCTGAGCCATATTTGGATGAGTCTATGGAAAATGGTTGGGACTAAGTTGAAATCTAGTGGTGCTTATCGTCCACAGACGGATGGACAGACTGAAGTTGTGAACAGATCCCTAGGTAATCTATTGCGATGCCTCATAGATGACAATTCGAAAAGTTGGGATTCGAAGTTATGTCAAGCTGAGTTTGCACACAACCATGCAGTTAATCATAGCACTGGGTTCAGTCCATTCCAGGTTGTTTATTCAACAATTCCTAAAGTACCGTTAGATTTATCAACAGTGCCACCGCAGAGAGGGGTGATTAAATGGGCTAATGATTTTGTGAACGAGTTGCAAGGATGCTACAAAGTTGTACAGGAACGATTGCTTAAGGCAAATGAGAAATATAAGCAATCAGCAGATATTAAACGACGAAGTGTTGAATGCAAAGAAGGAGATTTTGTGTATGCAGTGTTTACCAAGGATCGATTTCTTTTTGGTGCTTACAATAAACTAGGAGCTAGAACGATTGGTCGTTTAGAAGTCGTGAAGGGAATTAATGAGAATGCTTGTAAGTTGAGTTTGCTGGATCATCTTCCTATTGCTAACGTTGTCAATGTCAAACACTTGGTTCCGTTTCACAAGGATAAGAGTGTCGAGGACGAAGAAACTGTAAATTCGAGGACGAATTTTTGTCAACCGGGGGAAGATGATGCAGCGCGACCTTCCTATACTTTAGGTCGCGAACGAACTAACAAGTTGTTAAGTCGCTCAAGCGACTTAACGGGTTATATCGGCGAGTTATGCATGCGAGTGAAGCTTTCTAACAAGTTACGACCTAACTCTACGAGCTACGACCTAGCCGTTTGTGCCACATCTTCCTTACCTCGCTCTAGCTTAGGTCGCGAAAGAACAGAATGCATTAGGTCGATCCAGATTAGGTCGCAAGAAAAATCCTTATGCCGCTTTCCAGTGAGGTCGCTCAGATGGTTAAGTCGCTCCAGATGTTTAGGTCGCATGAATATTTCCAGAAGTCATTTCCTTAGGTCGCTCAACCAAGATAACGACCTTATGCCGCATGCTATCAACTTAGACCACATACTTTCTTATGTCGCTGAATATTATGTCGTGAGAGCTAAGTCGTTCCATAGGCCATTTTCTTAAGTTGTTCAAGCCGTTTTCTTCTTATGCCGCTAGGTCACAAGGACCTTATGATTGCTCAAGATGATAGGTCGTTCAAGCCATCCCTAAAGCTGGATTTGCTTATGCCGTTTCTACTCCTTAGGTCGTAGGTCGTTGGGTCGTTCTGATGTGTTGTTGTAACGTGTTTTCTTATGTCGTTTGTGTGTTGTATTTGTTAACTCGTTGTATATGTTGTTGAGTCGCGTAATGTTGTAAATATGTTAGGTCGCACATTAGTTAAGTCATGTTTGTTTAGGTCGGTTTTGTTAGGTCGTTAACGACTTATGATAGGTCGTTGACACTATGTTGTGATGGGTTGTGTAGTAATCTCTATAAATAGCGAGTGAGTTGTGTCATTGTGGGTTGTTGAATTTTGAATAAAATTTTGAGTGCTTTGTGCCTCTTTTGAAATTGGAAGTTGAGTGTTATCTCCTTTCTCCATCTTCGGTTATTCGAGTGCGCTCGAATCAACGATTTTGAAGCCGATTCACGGAATCTTGTGCGCAAAATCAACGTCGAAGAATCGTAGATCTTTTAACACGGTATCGTGCGCGATCAACGTGTTGGAGATAGTTAGAATCCGTTATCTCTTGAGATCAACAGATTTGGACGTTTGGTATCATTAATTCATTGATTCATATTGCTTCATCTAATCGTTCATCGATTAGTTTGACACGAAATCCACATTTCATCGTCATCCGTTATATACGCTGCGTCAACGGTAATTAAAGAGACTTGTATTCGAGTGGTGTGGATGTAAGGTTATCTTAATGGTTTTATTCACATAATATGGTTTGATATAAAGAGTACGATTCACGAAAGTGAGTTGAAACATTGTTAATGATAGGAATCCTACGTTAGATTATAGAAGATAAAAAAGAAATAAAAATAAAAAAAATCGAAAATGTAGAGTCAGAGTCCAATAGTAATCTTACATTTGCTGCTGCAGAAGGATTAACATTACCAAGTGCAACGAAAGCTCCACCAACTACTACTATTTTTTCACTTTTTTTGCAAAATAAGCATCTCTTTTAATTTCCTAGAAACATCAATCAAAGGAAGAGTATCATGAGATAATATTATCAGATTAAAGCTCATGCCCTTGAAATTGTAGTACTTACCAATGCCAAATTTGTTAGAGGTCCCAACGCAACTACAGAAACTTCACTGGGGTAGCGTGACACTTTGTCAACCAAAAACTCACACGCATTTTTTTCAACTTTTTGCCGCAAAGGGTGTGACAAAAACAAATTCCCCAAACCATCAGTCCCATGTACAAAGTCATAAACACGAGGTTTTCCTCCCTGACAGTTAAAACATAATTTGAGCTATAATTTGAACATAAACTGGTAATAAAGTCCAATAGTCGATTTAAACCATGTACCAAACGAAAGTGAGAGCTTCATTTCTCAAAAGACATGTGCTATTATTAGTTAAATGAAGGGGATACCATTGATATCTCAGTTTCTAATGTTCATTTCGCAACATGGGTTTTTTGTTTAAGGGTGTTCCAGAATGACCAGAAAAAATTAGAAGATGGAGAAAATTTTTGTTCAAGGTCTCCTCAAATTGTATTAAACCTCAATCAACATATATTACTCTATCGGTTTGCATTTCAATCATCATGTACTTCATTTCAGATATACTTTGCAAGCAGACTGCTCATTCTGTTTGGAATTGAACATAATTTTGATTTAGTGTTAATTCATTTAACTTCGGAATTTATTCGCTCATATAGCCGTTATTTATTGATTTACACTGCTACGATCGGTCAAAGTTACCTTCTAGCAAGTGTTAATTCATCAAATTTTTCATTACTTTTCATCCAAAGTAAATTATAAATGATTTCATACTTGTTCTAACCAAATACTAAATAACTTTAACACTACTTTTCAATAATAACCAAGCAATATGCAAATAAACAAATGGTGTTCAGTTTTTGTTAAATCTAGTAGTGATGAGCAATAAACAAAAGTTGTTCAGCATTAATAAAAGAGTCATAACTTGCCTGATTGCATCCAATGACAAGCAAAGATGGATGGGTTGGGTGGAAAATGCATGAACGGAATTTGTTTCCATTGCATCTCAACTCATGCACGCACTCGCCTTTACATCCTGAAGCAAGTGACCAAACACAGACCGGGTTCCTCGCTAACTGAAGCCACTAATTCACCAGAAGGATCCCAACATACCCAATATACTTTTTTTATGTGCTCCTTATTTAATTTAAATTATTTGGACAATCAGTGGATTTCCCCCCTTTTTTTACAACTGCTTGAAATTAACCTGTAATGAATGGAGACAAGCTTGAGTCTTCATACCTGTCACTATGTTCTCTAAAGCTGCAATAAAAATAAAACATTGAATTTTTTATGAATACATTTTTAGCAGCACAGATATTGTGGTCAGTGGTCAGTTGTAACGACCTGCCATTTTGGACGTTTTAAGCAGACACACATTTCAAACTCAAACCATTCAAAAGAGCAGATTGTTATGGGATAAATAAGAAAAAGAGAAAGAAATAAAACAAATACAGAATCTCGCGGCGGAAATGACAAAATATAATAATCAAATAACAGTTCATGAAGCTGTTTTATAAATATATTTGATTATTCTTTTATAACACAAAATCAGAGTTACAGAAAACAGGAATCAATAAATAAATACAGTGGAACAACATGATGCAGCGGAATAAATAAAACAAATAATATTGGTATTATATCTTCATCTTCGTCCTCCAGAAAGCGGTCTTCGATAAACTGTAAAGCTCAGACTGATCCGAGCGAATTGAAAAGACAAAACAATACAGTCAGAACTAAAAGATCTTATGTGAGTTAAATCAACAGTAAATAAATATGAGTGTAACGGCGTCAGATATGTTTACAGGGTTTGACATCTCCCATCCAGTGTCTAATGTGGGTGCAATAACTTAAGATATGTTCGAGATTTACATCTCCTAAGGATCCGTTAAACTATTTACTATGTAGTATAATACGTCATTATAATATGTCTACAGTAAAGTAAAAGTATTAAAATAGCGTTAAGGCATTACCCATACCCCCCATAACACATATTATATATTCCTGTAGTCTATATAATGTCGTAAGCTCCACCAAACCGGTGGTTTACCTAGAGGACACCACATAGGTACGGTACAAAACAAACTCGTAGAAGGCGCTCTAGGGCATGTGAACACGGAACTCAAGATAATGCCAGGGTAGATTTACCAATTACAGAACCAGGCCGGTGTTAACGCATAACAGCTACTACCGCCCACCTCGGAAGACACTCTCATAATCAAAATCAAGGGATGGCCATCAAATCATCACAAAGTCATAATATGATATCAAAGAAGCATGTCCGATCGGAGGATTGACCTTACTTGGCCCAGGTATAGCTCCTGTTTTAGTCACATCTAAGATGACTTACGGGAGTCAGAGTTACGTCATACCTCATACAGAAATCGTTCGCCAAACCATCCTACTTCATTTCTGGAATCTCCACCGCGTACACAGTTGTTAAAGTGGTTTTCGGTATTGGCAGAGAGTATGACAATATCCAATCCTGGTCTCTTTAACAACCAAGCGCTTATTTCACACCGTATGGTTCTTTTACGTTTTAAAAAGTCAATTCAAAATTTATATCAAAATATCATATTCAATTTCATCCAACATCATGTTCACTTCCAAACTACATTCACTTTCAAAATCATATTCACTTCCAAATCATATTCACTCTCAAATCACATACACTTTTAAATCATATTCACTTTGAAATCTTTGACAAGTTATGTTAATTAATTCTTCATTTCAAAATCATCTTACTCACTCAAATACGTCATTCCACAAAAAATATCAATTCCAAGTTCTAACTTAGGTTGTATCATCATTAAGGATTTAAATATAAATACTTCAACTTTACACAGTCTGAAATTTTAAAAAATTATTCAGGTAATTATAAATAGATTTTATAGTTTTAAAATAATTTAAATAGGTTTAAAATAGTTTGAATAGTAAAAATAGTTTAAATATATTCAAATTTGATTTACTTAGTTAAAAATGATTTAAATAGATTAAATATAGATTAATTAGATTAAGATTATATTAAGTAGATTTTAAATAGATTAAATAAATTAAAAAAAGATTAAATTGATTTAAATTATATTAAATGGGTTTAAAATGGATTAAATAAATTTAATTAGTTTAAAATAGATAAAATAGGTTAACTTGGGTTAAATAGATTGTAATTGATTAATGTAAATTAAAATAATTTTAAATTGATTAAAATAGTTATTAATTAACATAGCTTATATTAGTTTAATTAGATTTCTAAGTTATATCCAAACATTTTCAGTAACTCAATTCCAATAAATTCATTTATATTTGACACTTCAACTTTGAAATTTCAATTTAAATCCTTTGAACAATTTTTTGAGAAAAATGTGTGATCCTCTATGAATAGAGGAGAGCACACATGTGAATATATATATATATATATATATATATATATATATATATCATGGGTATAAAGTGCTGCCAACATGCCTGGCAGGTAACAAAAACTAAATGCATATATCAAAACTCAAGGTACTCTAAAGATGAGTTTCGGCAAGGCCACCACCCATCACACCCTGATATCGAGCTCCGGCAAGGCCACCGTCCGATATTAAGATGTTAGAAGTACCAAAAAACTATGGAAAAAAACACAAACTACGGATGACATCACAAAATAATAAGGGAGCTCCAAACATCTGAATTAGGAGGGATGAATAAGCTTCTGCTCTAAAGTGGATCTGCTAAATAGAGAAAACCGCTCTGTCGGCTCTGAACAAGAAGAAGGAATACCAAAGTGAAGAATAGATCCTTCTGAAAAAAGTACTCCATAATGAAGATAACAGAATCCAATATCTGAGTAGATACTGCTAGTAGACCTGGATGAAGTACTCTGCTCTGGTGATCTCTCTACTAACTGATGTCCAACAATCTGAAGATTTGAATACCTGCAAAATGAACCTAATATCCAATTGCCCATACCTGTAACTGAAAAAAGCTAAGGAAAAAATTAGATTGATACATATATATATATATATGTATATATATATATATATATATATATATGTATTAATAGGGAAGGAAATAAGGACCTAAATGAGACTGAGTGGACAATAACAGAAGAAATGAATAACTTGTAAACCAATACCAAACAGAGAATAGTACAAAAATTGAGACGAATCTATCTTATGAACCTTTAATCATAAGTAAGTTATGATTAAAAGTGAAATCATCTTCTAAATTAGAGATAATATTAATAATACTATTATTAATATTAAAAAAAATAGGTGTGTTTAAAAAAAGTTAATATTATGATTAACCTTGTTAAGATACCGTTTGAAAATGATATTTTTAGCTAATTTATAATTGGGGTTAGAGATCCAACTAAAACAAAATGAAGAAATTGTAAAAATCAATTTGTTAAAATGACTATTATTATTATTGAAAATTATTTGATTTCTTTCAAACCAAATAAACCAACTAATAATAACGAATAAAATATCTAGTAAAAATTTAATATTCTTTTTGAACTTGAATATATAATTATTCCAGTAGAATTCACAATTTTAAATTTTAGTTATTATATTAAAGTTAAAAAATTTAAGAGTATTAATTAGAATGTAATTAGAATCCATACATTCATAGTATATATGATTAATGTCCTTAAGATACAGATTACAAAATAACATTTATTATCATTATGAACATTTTTTCTCTTTAAAAATTCTACTGTATTAAGTTTTCCATGAAGAATTAACCACATGTGGATTTTGGATTTGGAAGGAGCATTAGATTTCCACATATATTTAAATGAGTTGTTAATTGTACCCGAAAAATTAATAAATTTGTAGAAAGAATTAGAAGTATATTTCTTACTCTTATCACATTCCCAACTAATAAAATCATTATCATTATCAATATTATAAAGATTTAATCTCGCATAAAGCAAAGAAAGTTGTCTAAGGGTTGAATCAACTAAAATTCTGTTAAAACTGAAATTTCAAGGAGGATCGTTTTCAAGTGAATAAACTTCATTGATTAAAGCATTCTTGAAGTTGCAAATTTCATATAGCTCCTTAAAATCTATCTTAAGAGGCAAGACCGAAATCCAACGGTCATGCCAAAAAGAAGTATGATTACCAAAATGAACAATTGTATTTATTCCTAAATTAAATATCTCATTACATTTTAAAATGTTTTTCCAAAAATTATATATATTTTGAGTGGCTGGAAAAGCAATTTGATATAAATTTCTATTTCCATTATAATAATATTTAGAAATTATCTCTTTTCAAATAGCGTTATCATTTATATCTTTAAGCTTCCAAAGCCATTTACCTAATAGAGACAAGTTCATATTACGCAAATTAATAACACCTAATCCTCCTTCCTTTTTGGCCTTACAGACGGTTACCTAATTTACTAGACATTTAATATTATTATTAGTTTTATCCCCACTCCATAAGAAAACTCTTCTAATTTTATCAATAACCCAATCTGGAAATAGATGCATGGACATCCAATAAATTAGAAGGGCTGATAAAACCGAATTTATTAAAACTAGTCTACATGCTCTAGATAATAATCTCTCATTCCAGTTAGAAATCTTATTTTTAATTTTATCAATGATAATAATCCAATCATCATGTTTGAGTTCGGAGGGTCTAATCACAAAACCAAGGTAGTCAAAAGGAAAGTTCATAGTTTTCCAATTTAGAGTATTAGCAACTAAGTTTTCAACTTTCACGAAATCATTTAAAACTAACACAGAACTTTTGTCAAAATTTATTTTTAAGCCACATAAAAGTTCAAAACTATAAAGGATAAACTTGTGGGTTATAATATGCCTAGCAAGGTGGAAAGAAAAAAGTAAGGTATCATCAGCAAATTGAAGAACGGATATACCATTACGCGATATGTCATTGTCTACACGACCAAGCGATCCATTATCCACTGTTCTTTTAATAATTTTAGCAAAAACATCGGCAGCTAGGTTAAATAATAAAGGCGATAAGGGATCCCCTTGCTTAAAACCTCTCTTAGATTGAATTCTATTGGGTATTATACCGTTAACCATAATACTAGAGTTACCAGTTCTAAGCAAAGTCATAATCCAACTGATCCATGTATGACCAAAACCTCTAGCATGAAAAATATCCACAATAAAATCCCAATCCACCGAGTCAAAAGCTTTAGTAAAATCCAGTTAAAATCGAACAGGTTATGTTATTCTTAAAACAGTAATTAATATATTCTTGAACAACTGCCACTCCATCATTAATATTTCTCCCTTTAATAAAAGCTGATTGTGAACAATCAATTAAATCATTCATTCTTATGCTAAGTCTATTAGCGAGAACTTTAGAAATGATTTTAACTGAACAGTTAATCAAAGAAATAGGTTTAAAATCTTTTAAATTTTTTGCTCCTATTTTTTTATGTAACAAAATAACATTTGCAAAATTAGATCTGCCTAATTGCAAATTACCATTATAAAAGTCATTAAACATATTAACTAAGTCAAATTTTAAAATAGTTCCAAAAAAATTTATAAAATAAAATTGGAAACCCATCAGGTCCCGGGGATTTATCACTTGGCATATCATTAATTGCTTTTCTAATTTCCTCCTCGGTAAAAGGATTATCTAACTATGATAAGTCAACAATAGAATCAGATGGATACAGATCTATCCATGCAACGTTGATTCTATGTTTGATTTTAGAGCCAAAAATATCTTTATAATAGTCAGCAAAAGCTTTGTTAAGATCTCTTTGATCAACTAATTCTTCATTATTATGGATAATAGAATTAATAGTATTACTACATTTTCTACCATTAGCTATATTATGAAAAAAATTGGTGTTATTATCTCCTTCATTGATCCATTGAATTCTGGATCTCCGTTTCCACATAACCTCCTCCTTTTATAAAATTGATTTTAGTTCATCTTTTAAATTAGCAAGGACGTTACGCTCGCCTATATTTAGTTGCCTAGATTCTTCTATCTTATTAATTTTAAGCATTTCATTAAGAATGTTATCTTTTTTAATTTTTATATTGCCAAAAACATTCTTATTCCAGTTTTTAAGAAAAGTTCTAAGCTCCCTAAGTTTTGATACAAAAGATTTTGCTGATTATCCTTATTTCTAATATTAAGATAATTCAAAGAAATCCACTTACCATTAATTAAATTCTCAAAGTTAGATTCAAAAGGCCACATCTTTTCAAATTCAAAATTATTAATAATAACTCTATGCTCGCATGTAAGAATAATAGGACAATGGTCAGAGTACGTGTAGGGTAAACCAGAAACTCTACAAATTGGAAATTTATCTTCAATCTCATCACTAACAAAAAATCTATCAAGGAGAGCCATAGAAGGAGACTCCCTTGCATTACTCCAAGTAAACTCTTTATTTGAACAGGAGATCTCGATCAAGTAGAATTAATAATAAATTGATCTAATTCCTCCATGGCAGAGTAATCCCCTTCCCTGGGAGACCGCTCTCCTATGAAGCGCGTAACATTGGAATCACCCTCCAAAATCCAAGAACCCAGAGCTAAAGCTATAAATTCTAGGCATTCATTCCATAAAATTCTCCTATTAATTTTAGAATTAGTCCCATATACATTAGAAATATTTAAAAAAGAGTTATCAGAAAGATTTATAAGTATAATATGAATAGAATGCTGCTTGGTAATACATTGAAGCAATCTAAAATAATTATCACGCCGCCCTATCACTAAACCCCCTGAAGAACCCACAGAAGCAAGAAAGACCCATTTTCTAAAGTGATAACCACCTAGTCTTCTAAAAAAATGAACGTCGGGTAAATTAATTTTAGTTTCTTGAAAAAGAGCAATGTCAATAGAATAGTCTTTAAAGAACGATCTAACCTTGTCACACTTATTTAAATCGTTTAGACCTCTAATGTTCCAACAAATGATCCTCATAAACTAACTGAACTATCCCTCTCTAATTTCTTACATCTAATATACTCCCTATCTACCTCAGTGTCAGAAAAAATGAAAGATGTATCACGAGCAAGCTGACTAAACTCAGATGAAGAAAGGCTGGCTAATGCATATGTAGAATACGTACTACCCAAACAAGATCTCATACCTGTGCCTGAATTCGTAGTGCCACACGTGTCACTCGAACCAGGAAACTCACCCATAGAACGTGGCATACAGTTACGAATCCTAGCACTTCGGCGAACGGATCCACTAGAAGCTACTGTTTTCTTGCACTTTTCTTTCTTCACCAAAGAATCCAAAACCTTCACTGTATTAATTCTAGTTACCGCACTTACCGCACAAAGTGTTTAAAGAGATACAGCTATCTCTTGGCTCAAGTTCTGAATCACAATCTGCTTACCTAACTATTGAATCACCTAAAGGAAACTGGTCTATAATTGCAAGCTTCAATGAAGATAGGCCTGAAACAGACTCCACAGTGGATGCACGATGACTGGTGTGCATATCAGTTATGCATGAGCTTATATCAAAAGAAGACATTTCTTTAACATCCCTAATCACCAGCAGTTTATCTAACTGAACGAACATCTCCTCTTCAAAATAGTCTTCAACCACTATAGAACCAACAATCCATTCCAGCAAATCATCTTTTACCAAAGCACAATCTGAAAGTGCTTTTGATTTACACAGAAAACTACAGCTATTAACACTTTCCAAATCTGAGTAACTAATTGATAATAAATCTTCATGTAAATTTTCTGATGTATATATATCCAAAGATAGAATCTCACAAGGCTTTAAAGAATTTAAAACTGAGTCGAGACAGTTAGTCTTTTCAAACTTCGAAAATGTTACAAAACTCTTGATTCCAAAAATCGATTGAACCCCATAGCAGTTATTATCTAGATCTATTAACTCTTGGTCCATTAATTCGAAAACAACGTCACCAAGATTATTGGACCAATCTATCGTAGCAACAGTCAAAAAACTGCAATCAAGAGAATTAACTTCACCACTATTATCTGATATTGAAAAGCATTCTCTCGAGATATTCAATTGAACTAGAATAATAAGCTCTGTGTAATGCAATAGTTCACTATCAACATCCAGTTTATCTAGAGATAAGTCCATTTCAGAACTCGAAGACAGGCAATCATATCTGTTGGAAGTAGATAACTCAAAGTTTTCCTAAAAATGATGATTAGTTTTAACATTTTTCCTTCGAGCGGAGATGAATATATGACCCTGATCTTTAATATTTTCACTCATTCGAAGAAGATATGAGGCAAGACTGATTCAAACATACAGAAACAACAGGATCAAGCAGAATGGGGTCAAACCCCAAATTATTCTCATTAACATCAAGAGATTTAGGAATAAACGATTCAACTGAAAAAACATCTGGAGGATCGGGCTTTTCATTCAAGTTTACAGGTTGACCAACAATTTTTAATGAGCTACAAAAACTTTCAATGAACCCATTGCCATAGTTCGGTTCGTTGATGATGTCAAAGTGATAGAAAAGTTCATCGAGATATCTTATACCTAGATCTTTATTAGGCCTGAGATATTCAATCAACAAACCCCTTAACAACAAAAATTTCAGAGCGAATTGAAAACCATGGTTAACCAGAGTAGGTTTAGAGCTTCCCTGTTCACGATAAATGGAATCAATGGATTAAGTATGCTCCTTAACTTCACCAGCATCAGATTTACCTATGTTCGATTCGTTAATGATGTTAAAATGATACAGCAGTTCGTCAAGGTATTTAATTCCAATATCTTTCTTGAACCAGAGATAATGAAGCAGAACACCTTTCAGCATCAAGAAATTCAGAACGAATAGGAAACCATGATTAGTCGAATTCGATTTAGCCTTATACGAATTCGAATCTATCACACAATCCTTACTCTTATGCCCAAAGATTCCATAAGAAAAGCATCTTACTGGATCTCGACATTTATTAGCAAAATGATTAAGATCCCTACATCTGTAATAGTATTTCCTTCCCATTCTGGAATCAATCAATTTCATATTATTTATACGATAACACGCTCCTTGATATTAAGAAGGAGATTGGTTCTTAACGGCCTGGGCATATGAATACATAAGAAAACTGCAATTTGGGAGACTAGTAGATTCAATAGACGATGAAGAAATCGATCGATACTCTTGAGAGAAAGGTGAAAGTTTCGGCCAAAACTCTCGAGAAATTGAAGTAAGTTTCGGCCAAAATTCTTGAGAGTGAGAAGACGTAACCTATCAGGTGTGCGTATATAATTCTCTACCATAGGGTCAAGTGATACAGATATTTATCATTTCAAACCGCAATCCCGAATTAACTAAAAAAACCATAAAATTGCTGGAGTCTATCATTTCAACCCATAACGTTTTTTCCCTAATCTGTAGATCATTTGGGTATGTATCATTTCAACCCATAGGGAACTTGCAAAACAATATAAAATACAACATTCGGTCATCCAATATAAACAATCAGACATACATCACAATCATCATCTAAATAAATCAATAAATATCAATAGATAATCAATACAGGTATTAATTTGACAATTTAAAATTCAATATAATTTAAACGATGATTAAATGCAATAAAAGTCAAATTTAAATCAAAATGACAGTTTAACTACCAAACAGCGATCAATAAATTTCTAATCACATCATAAATTTAATTTAACTAACATAAGAAAATCTAGTAGTTGTGAGTGGGTCAAAACACTCACTTTTGATTTCGAATCGATTTGAAAATCAAAATAGGGTCCAAATTCAAACAGTCTCAGAATTAGTCCAAACCAGCAGTACGATGTCCCAAATTTCGATACGATTCCAACGGAACAAACCACGTGTGAATTGGACCTTGTATGTGAAAGTTATGAATAGTAGAACATTATACGATTTAAATTAGAAAAAAATAGATAAAATATAATACACATCACCTTACAATAACCATAAGCAGCCTCCATCAACATCAAACCCGCCTCGTCCAACCCTAGGGTGGCCGATCATCTCCACCAATTTTCGTGCCTACACGCTACCGCGAGCCATGCCACAACCACCCTGACATCGCCTCGCTGCCCCCTCGGTCTCTCCCCAGGTCCGATCGCTAATGGATATCGATCGACGTCAGGCATTTGAGCGGTCTTCGCCTTGGATTCAAACCCTACTTGATTTTTTCGAGCCAATATGGCCGTTAACATCCCAAACAACCAACGCCGATGAACTCCGTTCGCCAATCTCCACCCATCCATACCCTCCAATCGACGATCCGAGCAAGTTGATCACAACGCAATGAACGGACATGATTAGTTCGCCCAGTTCTGGCCCCTTAGAAACCCAAATTTTAAAAAAAACAACGAATTTGACTTGCGCTCATCGAGAGCTTCAAATTTATATAATTCGATATATTTTGAGGAGTTTAAATTTTTGACTTCATTTTGAATTGCAATTGAATTTGGAATTGGTTTTGGTTTGTCTGCCATTAGAAAGAGAGAAGCAGATAGAATTGTATATACAGATAGAAGGAATAAGAAATAGCTAGGGTGGGTTTATAACAGGTTATAAATAGGCAGATCAGAAATACAAATGAATGGACAAGATTGATTTGAAAGTTGGACGATAGATGACCCAAAAACCCCGCTCTGTCTCCGGAACGAAAATGGGTCATCTCATATATCAAAATATATGTTTTCGATAATTTTAGAGTCAATGGAACCGGTTTCAAGTCCAAATTCCATTGTTTAAAGAAGTAGGCTTAAAATCAGCTTATTTCAAATTGATGTCAATTGAATTTAATTAAATCGGTTTCTACGCGTTTCGAGCCCGTACGATCAAATGACAAGTCTGATCGCTACGAAACTTGAAACCTTGCAATAACTCACTGTTACTGATCCGATGAAATCAGTTTCATCGGCATCTGAGATAGTGGCCAAAATGACTATTTTCACGCTAATTAAATAAATTAATATTAAATTAATTAATCACTTTTAATTCAATATTTATAAACTAACAAATTTCCATCATTGTTGCTTACTTAGACATTTATAACTACTTGAAGCAAATTTACATATCAAATTCAATGTTTAATATTTCACAAATTAAAGTGTTTAATTCAACTGTAATTAAATCCAATTAATTAAAATTAAATTCCAATAAATTGTTTTAATTTGATTTCATACTTTTATTCTAACAATTATTACTCTACCGACATAGTTATCATTGCTTTATATTTTATTACAGTACTACTTTACCATTACCATCTTAGTTTTCATTAACGTGGTATTTAGTCACATTTAATTGCAATGAATCCATTTAATATAATTTTAACTTCCAATAAATTGGTCAAACAAGATTCCAATTCTTTTTATTCAATCAATTGTCACATTATTCATAAAATTTTCATTGGTTACATTTTATTGAATTAACATTCTACCATTATCAATCTAACACCATTATCAATCTAACCTACATTAACCACACTAATTAAGTGAATTAATTGCGAATGATTTCCAACTTAAATTTAACAGGCTAAATAAATATATAACATATAATAATTGTCACCATTTACTTTTAGTCATATTCTGTCAGTTTGTTATCCACAAAAAGTGTTATAATTTCTACTACCACCAGTCTTATTCAATTACAATTTATTACACATTATTTCATTAATTAATCAACATTTAATTTATCAATCACTCCTTTAATCTAATTGTTAATTGAAACACACATTATTACAATTAATTTACAATTTATAACCAATTATAAATTTTTATTTATTTCAGTTAATTGGAATTAAATTTAAAGCAGTTATCAATTACCCTAAATTAATACTATTTCATTTTATTCCAGTTATATTCTTATTATTAATCACATATTTTTATTTCTTTCAACATTAAATCACAAAACTTTATTAAATTAACAATTTTAATTACTGAAAATTATGGGTCATTACATCAGTGGTCAGTTGTATGATTGAGAACCTCCGAAATCTATACATAGAGCAGCATAAATTAAACAAGGATTTGATCCACTGCATTAAGAAAGGTATGCACAGTATTCAAATACACTTGTAAAAATGAAAGATGTGCACTGTACCTTGAAAACTCAAGTACAACTGCCATTGTTTATGCTCCCGTATCGTATTTCACCATCTATATCACAAGATCATATAAGATCCTCCTTACTAGGATGAAAGTCTACAAACATTACAGGCGAAGAATGCCCAGTAAACGTTTGAAGAAAGCACTCATGTTGTAGCATTAATTGGAACTTTAGCATTAGAATTGAAAGCTTTACAAGTTATAGTGCATATTCAACAAAATTACAAGTGGGTAATATCATTTGAAAAAAGTGAACATTCATAGGTAAAAAGATTGAAACTATTAATATACATTAGTTTCTAATTTACTATAAAATGAAAAACATAAGTAGGCAAACATTAGTGCTTACACTATCAACATCCCAAACTCAGACGGTTTTGTCAAAAGAAGAAGTAGCCAAGCGTGGCATGCTAGGACTGAAGCGGACATCAGTTAATGTTAGAAATTGAGTATGATTTCAAAAGAGTGTGATATTGAATAGAGAGAATTGAAGACAAATGATCTTTATTGATGATGAATGCTGATTGTTTTCAATACAGTTCATCAATACAAGCTTGAGTATAAATAACATATTTTTACAGTTATTTGGGCTTTTGGGCTTTGACAAGTACCCGCTATCCTATATACCCAATAACATAAAACATAAGAAAGATATACGGCCGCACATAACTCTTCATTCTCCCCTCACATCAATAATAGGTTTAGGGTTACAAAGGCGATTTTAGGGCTTCGGCTGCGATCGAAAAATTATGTCTTTCTCCTTTGATTTTCAACAAAAAAAAATTCTTCATCAGAAAGCTTAAATGCATAGATTGATAGCATCTTCTTCATCAATTTTGAAGCAGTTGAGCCTGAGAGTTCAATCATCTGTTGCAAGCTAGATCTGCATGCTTTCCGACCTTGATCCACCCTTGGCTCTATCGAAGCTTAATTTGAGAATACAGAGGTATGGATCGACAACAATTGCTTCACTGATTTAGAGAGATTATGGATGATTTTCCAACTTCATATTAGATACTAGATCTGCATGTTGTCCACTTTGTTCCACCTTTAGCACAGCTTGAAACTTTAAAAAGTTTCTTACTGACAGTGCTTTGGTAAGTATGTTAGCACGTTGGTAAGTTGAAGGTATATGATTAACTTGTAAACTTCCTCTTTGTATTAGCTCTCAAAAAAAATACAGACCGATCTCGATGTGTTTTGTTCTACCATGCAATATTGGATTTGTTGTTATGTATACAATACACTGATTATCGCACCAAAATATTGGTTTGGTTTCTGCTTTGATTTATAGCTCTTTTAGTAATGATTGTAACCAGATTATCTCTGCTATGGCACTAGCAACACTCATGTACTCTGCCTCCGTGCTTGATCTTGAAACAGTAGTTTGTTTCTTTGAACATCAAGATATAGGATAATGTAAATGTAGTATCCAGTTGTAAACTTTCTGCCATCAATGCATGTAGCCCAGTCTGCATCTGCATATGCCGTGATATTTAAGTTGTTGCATCTCTTTAAAGTGAGCCTGTAGTCCACAGTCCCTTTAAGATATCTAAGAATCCTTTTTATTGCTTTCCAATGTTCATCATGGTGTTCTTGCATAAATTGTGACACCTTATTAACACTAAATGAAATATATATTTAGGTACAGTAGGTGTAGATATTCTTGGATTGTATACTTTCTGTGTTGTTCAAACATTAGTGAAAGCAAAAGGAAATATTTTTTCATTAAAGACTGCATGTCTACTTATAATTATTTTCCTAGTGCTATCTAGACATTTGTACCCTTTCTGTTTGGTTTCATAACCTAGAAATGTACATGGTTGGGATCTAAAGTCCAATTTGTGTCTGTTATATGGCCTTAAGTACGGAAAACATAGACATCCAAATGTCCTTAAACTATCACAATTAAGTTTAGTTCCTATGAGCTTCTCAATTGGACTTACTCCCTTAAGTACTTTTGTTGGAAGCCTATTGATTAAATACACAGTAGTACCGAAGGAGTGGCCAAAATTTTAAAGGTAGGGAAGCATGTGCAAGTAAATTTAGACCAGTTTCAACTATGTCTATGTTTTCTCTTAACAAAGCAATTCTACTTAGAAGTGTAGGGACAAGTAGTTATATGTATTATTCCCTTGTCTAAAATATACTTGTCAAGTGATCTATATTGTGTACCATCATCACTTTGAATAATTTTGACTTTGTGACCAGTTTGCTTTTCAGCTTGTCTAACAAAATATATGACAGCATTATAAGCTTTTGCCTTTGTTTTCAGAAAGTAAATCTATGTGTATCTAGTGTATGCATCAATAAAGGATATGTAGTATTTATAGCCATAATCAGAATTAATGGGTGTTGGACCTCAAAGATCAGTTGCAACCAATTCTAAAGGCATCTGATATTCAGTTATGGAATCTGCAAAAGCTAATTTATGACTTTTTCCCATTTGGCAATAAGTGCAGACATATGGTAAAGTAAAATCTTTAAAGGAAATTTTATTTTCTACCAGAACATGTTTCACAACACTTGCATTAAGATGTCCTAACTTGCAATGCCATAGATCAAATACATTATTGTTGTTTTCAGTAGATGATATTTCACTGTTATCACAACACTTTACTTTCTCAACAGAGTTTCTGCAATTAGCCAAAGTAAACTTGTACAATACATTTACTGCATCACCCTGCAAAAGTATTTCACCAGTTAGTATATCTTTCACTACGCAACATTCAGGATAAAATTCAAAGTAAACATTATTATCATGAGCAAATTGAGAAACACCCATAAGATTTTTCTTTATTTTTGGTACTTTTAGTAGATTATTTAGATATAATTACCTTTCACCTTTGATGTAGTCATTACCAATACGATTGATTTCAATAGATTTACCATTGCCAAAGAAAATGAACTGTTTACCTCTATACTCCTTGTTGCCTAGATTTTAAGTTATCAAGATTACTTTTCAAATGATTGTTTGCTCCTGAATCTGGGTACAATCCTCATCTTGTGTATGTTTGGGATTTGTGATGTCATCTAGGTATTGATTCTTGATATTGTTGGGTTGTTTATTTGGTTCTTGTTGAGCCTATGCAAGATTTGCACTGTAACTGTCATTTCTCTGATTGTGAACTCTGTCCTGGAACATACTTAGCATTAAATCTAAAGTAACACTTTGATGCAGTATGACCAACTTTCTCACATATTTGACATCTTGGTTTATTGTCATGACTCCATCTCCCCCTACCTCTACCCCTAACAGAGGAATTTCCACTTTAATATTGTTGATTTCCTCTGTCATAGCTTTGATTTCTGGTTTTATTATTTGATGAAAAATTAATTGACATGTCAGTATCTAGGGGTTTCTTGAAATCAAGTCTTCCTTCATGTGAAAGGAGAATAGAGTGAATAGACTCAAGGGATGGTAAAGTTCCTTGAGAGGAAATAACTACCACAACTGCCTCATACTTATCAGTTAAACCATTTAAAATAGTCAACACTTGCTCGGTATTTGAAACTTTATACCCTACAGCTTCAAGCGTATCACATATGTTCTTGATTTTTGCAAGATAGTCTCCTATTGATTGATTGTCTTTCCTTACATTTTCTAATTGCCTCTTGTAATGCAATACTCTAGCTGCAGATTAAGTGTTAAATATTCTCTTAACTGTTAACCAAATTTCATTAGCAAATTTGCATCCAATAACTTGAGGTAGTAATTTCACATTTATTGATAACACCTACCAAGAAATTATTAAGTTATCTTGTCTTTGATATTTTGCAAATTCTTTATTACTTGTTTTCTTGATCAGCGATGAATCTGGATGGAGCAGCCATGGTCCCAAGAATGAATCCGTCTAAGCCATAGCCTCTGGCTGTAGTTTCAACTTGTATTTTCCAGAGAAGATAGTTATCTTCCTCGAGTTATGTTGTGATAAGTTGTGTTTGTGGACTGATAATGGTTTCAAAAAGCTTTCTGTAATTGTAGAAGCTTATTGCAATGAATTAAGAGAACTGTCAGAAGTTGCTAAACTGCCTTCAGCCACGATGATGTTTCTTGGATCAAGAATGTGCTTGAGATTTCATATATCAATACAGAAGCAATAATAAATCTTGTCACTGCAGTAATAAGGTATGTTGCAACCAGTTCTAAATAAAGAAAAGATCTATGATAGACTTATGGTATGGCACTTAATTCTTTTCTATTTTGATGAGATTCTTGATTGGTTTCTGATTTTTTCAAGCCCGGATTAGCTCTATAAAGGAGACTGATTGCAGCCAGGCTTCTCTTGGCATAGCAGTCGTCTCTGGAGGAGAACCTAGCACTGCCCAGATGATGAATTGTTGCTGATGGGTAACTAATCTCCAAATGATGAGGTTTCTATGATGGAGTTTAATGCAGTTTTTCCTTGTATGGCTCCGATACCATGTTAGAAATTGAGTATGATTTCAAAAGAGTGTGATATTGAATAGAAAGAATTGAAGAGAAATGATCTTTATTGATGAGGAATGCTGATTGTTTTCAGTACAGTTCACGAATACAAGCTTCGATATAAGTAACATATTTCTACAGTTATTTGGGCTTTTAGGCTTTGACAAGTACCCACTATCCTATATACCCAATAACATAAAACATGAGAAAGATATATGGCTGCACATAACTCTTCATTGTTATTAATAAAGAAGGTTCTCCCGATGTAGATTTTAATTTTAAGTGTCTACATACCACAAAACAACTTATATATATATTGCAGTCATCGGAAAATACACATTATTTGATATTTATATATACATATAAGATATATGATATTTTGGCTACCTTTTTATCATGACCACTTGTCATCCAAAAAGTTTGCCATCGGAGAAAAAGTGACAGCAATAGCAACTTGCAGCTTTAGACCTCAGGCAACAACTCCTCCGGTCTCTATTATAGTGAACAACATCGATCTCATACAATAGCACCCCTCGATTATTGCATGTCCCCTCACGGCTCCCGCACACACTCTGTTTTAAGAATCATGAGCATGAACAATGAAAAACGTATAATAAAGGTTGTAGTACCTCTTATTCCCATTCAAATTAGAGAGATGGAGGATTGACTGTTGATGAGAGGGATGATTTGGCGATCCACAGTTCTGCGGTTTGGGAATTTGTGAAATAATGTTGCAATTTAGGGATTTCGCGATTTAGGATTTTGGTTGTTTTTTGGAGGTAGATGAAGTGAAAGAAGGGCTATTTTCTGAAGAAGTTTACAAGGCAAAAAGCGCTTATTTTTAGTTCCCACACAAAATAATTTTGTTTGCCGCCTTTTTCCTTGTATAACATTGAGTACACGATATTTACTTCTATTATAGTGTTGGAAACCCTACTTTTCATTGCGAAGGAAACATTGTGTGTTATTACTATCAAATGTCCATAATTTTGTAGTGTGAACTATCGGAGCTTTACTAGTACATTGTAATGTTTTACGACTTTTCGCTTATAAGCCTCGGTGTAGATTTCCATTTCCATTCCCCATTCATCGAGTGTGTTGAGGCCGATCTTGAGGAGCTCGTCATTTTTCTCATGGTCGTAGGTCACCTTACGTGGAGACAAGATGCCTACCTCGATAGGCGGCATGGCATCATGCCCGTATGAAAGGGAGAAGGGTATGTGGCCAGTTGAAGTTCAAGTGGAGGTGCGATACGACCACAGTACAAGAGGCAGCTCTCCACCCAATTTCCTTTTGCTTTAGCAAGCCTTTTCTTGAGAGTGGACTTGATGGTTTTATTGGCTACCTTGGCCTGTCTGTTGGCCTATGGATGAGAAATCGAAGAGAATCTCTTTTATATTGCATTTATGTCGCATAATACTTAGAACATTATGCTTTCGAACCGAGTCATGTTGTCCGTAAAAAATTTCTTTGGGAGATCGAAGTAGAAAACAATGTTCATGATAACGAAGTGGAGAACCTTTGGTGCTGTGACACCAGTTAGAGGTTCTGGTTCAACCTATTTGGTGAAATAATCTATGGCTACGTGGTTATATTCGCCTTTGGCATTTGGGAGCTTCCCAATCAGATCAATTCCTCATGTATCGAATAGGGAAGGGGACGTCATGGAGACTAGAGGGGCCAGGGAAACCCTAGGGACTTCCACGAGTCGTTGGCATCGGTCGCAATTCTTCACATCATTCACAGAATCCTTCACCATGGTAGGCTAGTGGTACCCTTGCCGAGTGGCCCTTTTTGCAAGACTTTGCCCCTAGGCATGATCTCCACAGAAGCCCTCGTGCAACTCCTTTAAAATATGGACGCTTCATCTTCGGATACACAACGTTGCAGTGGGGTTGAGTATCCTAACCTGTAAAGCTTCCATTCGATGTTCGTGTAATATGGTGAACGATGCAAAGTTTTTCTGGCCTCCTTACGGTCGGTTGGTAGCTTGTTATTCATGATATACCTATATATGGCCATCATCCAATTTCCTTTGGAAGGCAGATCAATTTCCATAATGGTTACCCCCGGGGCAAAGCTGGAAGTGCTTCGGGTATCTAGTGGTACCCATGGGAGAGTTTCTCCTGGATCACTTGCAGCTTTTGCTAATTGGCCTTACCGTTTCGCGCCCTAGGGGTTTGTTCTTGTCGAAATTCTCTGAAGACTTTGGTAAGTCTCTAAGCTTCGATGATGTAAAGTGCCAGAACCTTTCCCTTTTTTTGAAAGTGGTCGTTCACTTGGTTGACAATGATGGCGGAGTCACTATAGGTATGTATTGATTACATATGAATTTTTTTCGCTATCTTTAGACTACCTAAGAAGGCTTCATATTCCCCTTATTGTTTGTGGCCTTGAAGGTAAGTCAGATGGTGAAGCAAAGCTCTTTCTCCTTAGGGATAACTAGGACCATTCCTGCTCCTTCCCTTTTCTCGTTGGATGCACCATGCACGTACATGTGCCAAGTTTTTTTCGAGGGGTTCTCCTTCTCTCCTTCGTCACCTGAGTCGGAACATTCGGCTATGAAATCAACCACCGCTTGTCCTTTGATTGATGGTCATGGGAAAAAATGGATGTGATGTTGACTCAACTTAGTGAACCATTTGAGGAGCCTCACCACTCTGTTGGGGAAACTCGGGATCTATTTAAGTGGTTAGTTGGTTAGAACTTTAATAGGATGAGCTTGGAAATACGGTCGTAATATTGGGCAACCATCATGAGGCAAAACGATAATTTTTCGATCCTCGTATACCTTATATCAAGTTCGATCAATTGCTTGCTTACATAGTAAATTGGATACTGCACCTTTTCCTTTTTCTTGTCGAGTGCGATGCTAATTGCATGGTTGGTGACTGCCAGGTATGGGAAAAGATCTTCCCCTTCAACAAGTTTTGACAGAATTGGAGTGGTGGCCAGGTGTTGCTTCAAATCTTCGAATGTTTGGTGCATTCGCCGTCCCAAGCGAAGGTCTTCCTCTTCTTGACGAGGTCAAAGAAGGGCAAGCATCGATCTGTAGCCTTTCAAAAAAATCGGCTTACAGTGGCCACCATCCCGTTGAGGCTTTGTACCTAGTTCATTGTTTTAGGAACATGCATTACTTGATTAGCCTGAATCTTGTCCCAGTTGGCCTTGATTCCTTTATCGCTCACAACATACCCCAAGAATCGGCCAGATCGAACCGCAAATGAGCACTTCTTGGGATTCAGCTACATGTTGTGCTTTCTCGGGATGCCAAAAGTTTCCGCTAGGTTGGGTACATGGACGTCAGCCCTCCCAATTTTACCAGCATGTCATCGACGTACACTTTCATCAAACGGCCCAGTTGTTCTTAAAACACCGATTGACTAAACGCTAGTAGATTGCCTCCATGTTTCTCAAACCAAAAGACATGACCCGGTAACAATACAGCTCAGTGTTGGTGATGAAAGAGGTGTGTTCTTGATCAGGGCAATGCATGGTGATTTGGTTATAGCCCAAATAGGCATCCATGCAAGTGCGGAGTTCGTGCCTGCTAGTTGCGTCGACTAGTTAGTTGATGCGGGGCGAAGGAAAGCTATCCATTGGACATGCTTTGTTGAGATCCATTAGGACAACGCATGTCCTCCTTGAACCATTTGGTTTGTGGACTAAGACTAGGTTCACGATTCAAACCGGGTAGCCTGCCTCCTTTATGAAGCAATTAGTGAGCAGCTTCTCTACTTCTTCCTTTAATGCCTTGTATCTTTCGAGATTTAAGGGTCTTCACTTCTGCCGGACGGGGTTGTCTTTGGATCAATGTTTAGCACATGGAAAATTATGCGACGATCGATGTTGGTTATATCAGCGTGCCCCAAGCGAAGACATCTTTGTTTTGTTTGAGAAATTTTATCGGATCTTCCCTAACCCTCGGACTAAGTTTAGCCCCAATCTAAATGACTTTGATGGGATCGCTTTCATCGACGGATATGTATCTAGGAGGGTCGTGGGGCCCACATCGGGCATTTGGTCCTCCATTCGTGGATCTAGCGAGTCGTCTTCAATACTTATGTTTGTCTCTACATCACACTGATCCAAAGTCTAGATCATGGGTTCCATTATTTTTTCGACCGGGATAGAGAGACATTTTTGTGTCGGTCCGGATGCATCATGCCCGCTCTCGATGGATTTTCTCTTTAGAGTGTTGTCGGTCAACCCACGCAGACACCGAGGGGCCACCTACTTGTTCTAATGGAAGTGAGTTCTCGTGTCCTCTAAGGGGATGCAAGGAAAACTAGTCCTAAAGCTTCGGTTTCTTCGGTGGACCGGGGACTGCCTATAATGTTGATGATTTGGTCGCACATTCCTAGGATTGCTCTTAAAGAAGTCATGTTCTCTAATTCTAGTGGGTTATTGACATTGGTGGTGGGTTCATCTTGAATCATTAGGACACCCATCTCTGCCCGACGGAGGAAAGTCCAATAACACTGCCTCGCTTTCTGTTGGTCTTCCTTAACCTCGCCAATCTCGTATGGAGTTGGAAATTTCATTATCAGGCAGTTGTACGACACGATGACATCCAATTCGATCAGGGATGGTCGCCCGATGAGCAAGTTGTAAGCAGATGGGCAGTCCAGGATCACATAATTGACTTGAATCTTTGTTGTGGTGGGTTCTGTACCGAAGGTAGTTATAAACGTTGCTACCCCCATAGGGATTATCCCAATTCTGTCGAGCCCATAAATGGGCAATACCCACAAGCCATAAGATGAGAGGCCGACAGCCTGAGCACGTCATAGGCTTCTTTGAACATGACATTGACCGAGCTTCCCTCGTCAATGAAAGTTGGGTGGACGTTGGTGCTAGCCATCGACACGGTTATAAGCATCAAGCCGTGGTGAGGGTACACCACTACCTCTCGGTCCTGAACTATAAAGGTGATTGGAGGATCTTCCTCTTCCATTCTTGGAGCCTCAACGGCCAGTCGTTCCAACGATATAGTTGGCCTGTGGTGGAGAATTCTCTCTGAATTTAGGTGAGCACTCTCCGACTGCTCCCTGCTACATCTGGCCCTCCGTATATGATAAAAATGTCGGTTATGGCCCTAGCTGATTGTGGGGAAGGCTGGATCGGACGGTTTTCACAAGCCATCCTCTAATCTGGTTGTTGTTTGACATATTCAACCAGTGATCCTTCCCTAATTAGTCACTCAATTTCGTCCTCTAAAACACGGTTGTTTTTAGTAGATTATCTGTTGATCTGACGAAAGAGACAATATTGACTGTCGCCATGGGGAAGTTCCCTCGGATCATCATCATGATTTTCTTTGCATTATTTTTCCGATTATATTCTCTTCGGTCATGGTTTCCTTTTTGGCGAGTTTTGAAGGGGCATTGTCCCTCGTTATCGCTATCTGACAAATCTGCATCCTCTATCCTTATGATTCCATTTGCACTCTAGTAGAGACAAGGATGGTCTCTTCTAGAGTTCTTTCCACATCCAGGATTTGTATCGCACGCCTAAGCGCTAGGCGACCGCCAGAATGTTCTTGTCGGCCTCGTGGGCTCGGGTTGATTACCGATTGAATTGGTTGACATAGGCTTGAAGACTTTCCGACAAGCCCTGCCTAATATTGATAAGCTCACTGGTCATCATGACATGAGTTCTTGATGGAAAAAACTAGTTTTGAATTCGGAGAATAGTTGTACCTAAGACCGGATGCTGCCGGGAGCTAAGTGTAAGAACCAATGAGATGTGTGCCCAAAAAGTATGGACAAGAATAGCAAACACTTCACATTACCTGTTACTTGCCCTAATGAATGAGTTGAAAGCGGCAAGGTGATCTGACGGGTCTGTCCTCTCGTCATATTTGTTTATTTGCGGTAGCCTGTACCGTGAGAGGTGGTTTCAAAGATTTCTACGGAGAATGATTCTCCATCCTCATCGTAGGACAGGTCGCCGCCACCGACGTTGTAGGCCTGTATTCGGTTGATCTGTTGGTGCAACCAGATCATTTTTTTTTCCTGAGGCTGGCTTTCACCCATTGCACGAACGACCTTGCATTGATGGGCGGGGGCACGTAGTGGTACGTCGGGTGATCAGGGGAATACGGTACATAATAGTGACCTGGGGAAAGAGATCTTCTGCATGGTAGAGGTGATTGTGACGGTCGGGCTTGTTTACCCTCGGCACAGGATGAGGTACTTCACTTTATGGGTAGGAGTGTACAAAGACGGCTTTGGATCCCCTGGCCATAGTTTGAGCTTGATAGCTTAGGCGCCCAGGATGCGACAGGTGGATTTCACAATCCTGGTGGCCATTCATGTCTCCCCTCACCATGTTGTTATCTCCTGGCTTCCGGGCCACGTGGATGGCAGTTTCATATACCAGCCATGCCCTTTGGGGGGTCGTCAATGTAGGAAATACGAATTACGAATCTTAAGGCAGAATTAACGCTAGAGGGGGAGTGAATATTGTTTAATTAATTTTACGAATCTTTTTGAATTCTTTTCAAATTAAATTCAAACATATGCAATTCAAAAACACAAAAACAATCACAAAATCAGACACAAATGCAAACAGTAAATAAAAGCGGTAAAGGAAAGAACACACTGAAATTTTATACTGGTTCAGAGTTACCCTACATCCAATCCCACATAATTTCTTTTACAGACTTCTTTTCAAATATAATGTCGATATTACAACCTCGATTTCAAGGCCACAAGATACACCATCTCTCCGAGTCCAGGGAAAACTCTCTTGATTTAACCAGGCTACAAGATCACCTAATTGATTTACAGACTATAATCACACCCAATTGATTTACAGGCCATAATCACACCGTTTCCAATCAGAGTTTGATAGAGAGAGACTCGATACACTTTGATTTTTGATTACAAATGACCTTACAACACTGAAAGCACTGAGATCTTTAAGAGAGAGTGGCAGAAAATTAAACTAGAGACAATCGAGATTCACTTAGGATTTCGGCAGAGTTTTGTTAAGAATGTTTGAAAATAAGAATGGAAGAGAAAGAGGAGAGAAAATAAAGAAACCTTGTGTAAAATTCGTTGAAAACTACTGGTATATATAGGAGAACAACGGTCATGTCCATTCGTGAAAGGTTATGATGAATAGACACTTCTTTTGAAAATTTGAATTTTAAATTCTACGGCTACCATGTCGACGTGAGGGGTAGGGGCATGTCGACATCCCCTAGTATATGTTGAAAATTGACTTTTGTTTTAAAGAGATAGTTTCTTTCTAAAGTTTTTCGAAACGATCTTATAACTTTGTAAACTATTTTGAATATACTTTATGATTATAAAAACCTTTGGAAAGTGATCTTATGAAAAATAAAAGTAATAAAAAATAAATATATAAATATTTTAAGATTAAAGCTAAAACATTAAAACCAGGAGATAGTTTTAAAACAAAAAATGATTTTGAAATTAGTATGATTAAAAACAGTTTTTGAATTAAGGCTAAAATATTTAAATAGAGAGAGATGTCTTCTTAAAAGATAGTTTTGAAAAAATCTATAAAAAAAGTCATTTTGAAAATTTCGTGGATTCCATTCTACTAGAGAAGGTCATGGGTTCCATCCTACTAAAGAGGTCGTGGGTTCCATCCCACCATTAAAGCGAGAAGGTGGATTCTACTCCATAATTAAAATCCGAATAAAGATTATAGTGCTATTGCGAAGTTTTAACATAAATCTAGACTCAATTACTTATCTTGATATCTTTAACTCTTGATACTCATGAGTCTTTAATCTTGATTTCTTCAATCTTGAATTCGTCCGTCTTGAATTTCTCTACTCAGTCTTAAATCTGTATACTGTACAGTCTTCATTCTCAGTACCTGCATATATATCCTGCATATACATATATATCTAGACAAAAATATTAGTATTTATATCTTATAACAAGTCCTAAGTTGTTATCATCAAAACCATCATCTCAGGAACTAACAATCTCCCCATTTTTGATGATGACAACCTATGTTTATAAAATCTACTCTAACAAACTTTGATTCTACTCTGAACCCCCCTTAATCTATGCCTATCTAATCTATTTTATAATTCTCCCCCTTTGTCATCAACCAAAAAACTAAGCCTAAACTAAATAACTCCCCTTTAAACTAATAATATGGAACTAAATGCTAATAACGAAGTATAATAAGCGAAACATAAATCTAATTTTATTATATATGATGTTACATTACATATATATATATATATGAAACATAGACACAAATATATACAAGTACAAAAAATACAAAACCATTATTTGATTTAGGAAAGGAGGCAATTATTTATATTTTCAGAAGTTTATTACAGAGAAAATGAAGTGCGAAGATAGAAAATTTCAAAATTTTGTGATTATATAACCACCAAACTGATTTTAGAGGGAAAATCAAAATTTCAAATTTTACCGTTGTATGTCGACATGGGGGGTACGGACATGTCGACATCTCTTTGAAAATTTTGACAATTTTGTTTTCTTTATTTATTTAAATATATATGTTACTATATCTATACTATACATCACAGTTATAGAACAAATACCTAGTTCTCTTCTTAATTTAATAAAGGTAGATTGATTCAAGGTTTTGGTCAGAATATCAGCTATTTGATTCTCAACGTTGATAAATTCAAAAGAAATAATCTCTCTACTTATATTTTTGTCCTAGCAAGATGAGTAGGATTTTTGGATAAATTTATTGCACTTGTATTGTCACAATAAATTAGTGATTTTGAAATATTTAATCCAAAATCCTTTAGGGTCTGTTGCATAAAGATAACTTGAGAACATGCCAACGCAGCAAAGATATAATATGCTTCAGTTGTTGATAGTGAGATGGTATTTTTCTTTTTACTAAACTAGGAAACCAGAGAATGTTCTATAAAGTGACAAGTTCCACTTGTACTTTTTCGGTCTGATTTACAACTAGCATAGCCAGCATCACAATATGAGATTAAATCAAATGAATCATTTTTGTGGTAAAATAAGCCATAGCCTAAAGTGTGTTTAACATACTTTAGGATACGTTTAACATATTTTAAATGGGTTTCTTTGGGTTGAGATTGGTACCTTGCACAAAGACAGACACTATGCATGATATAGGCCTACTCGCAGTTATATAGAGTAGTGATCCAATCATTCCCCTGTATAGTTTTTGATCAACATCTTTTGACATGTCTTCTTTATTTAAGGCTTCATTGGTTGCCATAGGAGTGGGTTTTCCACTCGCAATGGTCATACCAAACTTACTAGCTGGATACCTAGCATACTTTTCTCGACTAATGAAAATACCACTATCTAATTGTTTTATTTGCAATCCTAAAAATAAAGTAAGTTTACCCATATGACTCGTCTCAAACTCTTTTATCATTATTTCAGAAAACTCTTTGTTCATTTCATTGTTTATTGATCCAAAAATTATATCATCTACATAAATTTGTACTAATTGGATATCATTTTTGTTCCTTTTAATAAAAAGAGCATTATCTACTTTACCAATTTCAAATTTTGATTGTAATAAGTAAGATCTTAGTCTGTCATACCAGGCTCTAGGAGCTTGTTTCAAACGATATAAAGCTTTCTTTAATTTGTAAACATGATTTGGAAACTTTTCTTTTTTAAAAAGTGGAGGTTGTTCAACATAAATATCCTCTTTAACAAAACCATTTAAAAGGCACTTTTGACATCCATTTAAAATAATTTGAAATTGTTATGATTTGGAAAAGCAAGTAAAATTCTAATGGCTTCTAATCTTGCTACGGTGCAAAGGTTTTATCATAGTCTATTCCTTCTTCTTAACAATAAACCTGCACGACTAACCGAGCTTTATTTCTAACGACCTCACGTTGTTCATTCATTTTATTTTTATAAACCCATTTAGTTCCTATTATAGTTTTGTCCTCAGGTCTAGAAACAAGTTTCCATACATCATTTCTGGTGAATTGGTTCATTTCTTCTTATATAGCAAGAATCCATGAATCATCAGATGATACTTCCTTTAGAATTTTGGATTCAATAGTTGATATAAAAGCTACATTACTCATCTTGTTTAGTGGATTTATAGTTCTATGAACAGATTCAATATTTCCTAGTATATTTTTTATAAGATGATCTTTTAAAAGCCTGATCCTTTCATAACGATGAACAGTTTCACAATTTGTTTCATCTGATTCATTATTTAAAGTAACAAAAACATCTTTATCATTTATTTGAACAAAATCTTTGAAATTTTCATCAAAACATACATGCATTGTTTCTTCAATGGTGTTAGTTTTTAAACTAAAAACTTTGTATGCTTTGCTTCTATCAGAATATCCGATAAAGATTCCTTTGTCGGATTAAAGAACAAATTTATTCAAATTTCCTTTGTATTTAGAATAAAGCATTTACTTTTAAAAAACTTTAAAATAAGATACCTTTGGTTTCTAATTGAAAAGAAGTCCATGTGGTGTTTTATTGGTTAGAGGTCTAGTTAAAATCTTATTCAAAATGTAACAAGCTATATCGACTGCTTCAGCCCAAAAATTTCTTGGTAATTAACTATCTGAGAGCATAGTTCTTGCACACTCATGAATCGTCCTATTTTTACGCTTTTCCACTATGTTTTGTTGTGGAGTTCTTGGAAAAGAAAAATTATGAGTTATTCCATTTTGATTACAGAAATTCTAAACAAATTCATTTTCAAATTCTCCACCATGATGACTACGAATAGTTTTGATTTTTAAAGAAAGTTGATTTTGAATTCTTTTTGCAACAGTTTTAAATAGATCAAAAGCATCATTTTTATGTTTTAGAAAAATTGTCCATATAAATCTACAATAATCATCTACAATTAAAATAACATATTTACTGTGATTTATTGACTGAATGTGAGATGGACCAAATAGATCTAAATGAAGTAACTCAAGAGGTTTTGATGTTAAAACCATATCTTTCAATTTAAATAAACTCTTTCTAAGTTTTCCTAAATGAAAAGCATCACATATACTATTTATTTTAAAATCCATTTTAGGGAAACCTCTTACTAGATCAAGTTTTGAAAGTCCAGATAAGAGTATGAAATTTAAATGCCCAAATCTTTTATGCCAAATCTAAGGGTCACTTGTATATGCCAAAAGACATAGGTTATCATTTGAGATTTTCATACTAAGAATATAAATATTTTTCTTCCTAATTGCTTCAAAGATAATATTTGATTTATTATCTTCGATGTGATACTTATCCTTTTGAAATTTAATTTTGTAGCCCTTGTCACATAGTTGACTTATGCTCAGTAAGTTGTGTTTTAGATTCCTAACTAACATAACATCGGAAATAGTAGGAGTTTTAGAGTTACTGACATTGCCGATGCCAATTATATATCCTTTTGAATTGTCTCTAAAATTGACCATTCCTCCATCTTTATAAATTATGTCATTCAATATCTCCAAATTAGTAGTCATGTGTCTTGGACATCCACTATCAAGTATCCATTTGTTATTCTTGATTTGCACCATTTGCCCATTGAGTGTTGATTCTTCAAAAGCCATATAACCCATCTGTTCCTACACAACACACCAATTCAGAAGATAACTTGATTTTCCATAATAACAATATGCAGACTTATGAGACAATGATGATTTGAATAGTTTTGAACTAGTGTTATCAGAATCTCAAAAAAATCCATTTTGAACTTTTCAAAATTCAGATTATGATAACTTTGAAAACCAATGCTCTGATACCAAATGTTGGAATTGCGGATTACGGATCTTAAGGCAGAATCAACACTAGAGGGAGGGTGAATAGTGTTTAATTAATTTTATGAATATTTTTGAAATCTTTTCAAATTAAATCCAAATAGATGCAATTCACAAATACAGAAATAATTACAGAATCAGACACAGATGCAAATAGTAAATAGAAGCAGTTAAAGAAAGAACACATCAGAATTTTATACTGGTTCGGAGTTACCCTACATCCAGTCCCACATAATTTCTTGTGCGGATTTCTTTTCAAATATAATGTCAATATTACAACCTCAATTTCAAGGTAAGAGATACACCCTCCTGTCTCCGAGTCCAGGGCAAATTCTCTTGATTTAACCAGGCTACAAGATCACCTAATTGATTTACGAGCTACAATCATACCCAATTGATTTACGGACCACAATCACACCGTTTCCAATAACAATTTGATATTGAAAGACTCGATACACTACGATCTTTCGACCTTTGATTACAAATGATTTTATAACTCTGAATAGCAAAGATATCTTTAAGAGAGAGTGGCAAAGAATCAAACTAGAGACGATCAAGTTTGATTCACTTAGGATTTCGGCAAAGTTTTGTTAAGAATGTTTGAAAATAAGAATGGAAGAGAAAAAGGAGAGAAAACAAAGAAAACTTATGTAAAAATTCATTGAAAACTACTGGTATATATAGGAGAATAATGGTCATGTCCGTTCATAAAAGGTTATGACGAATAGACACTTTTTTTGAAAATTTAAATTTTAAATTCTACGGCTACCATGTCGACATGGGGGTATGGACATGTCGACATCCTCTTGTACATTTTGAAAATTGATTTTTGTTTTAAAAGATTTTTTTTTTTTAAAGTTTGTCGAAACTATCTTGGAACTTTGTAAACTATTTTGAATATACTTTATGATTATAAAAACCTTTGGAAAGTGATCTTACGAAATATAAAAGTAATAAAACTAAATATATAAATATTTTGATATTAAAGCTAAAATATTAAAACCAGAAGATAGTTTTAAAACAAGAAATGATTTTGAAATTAATATGATTAAAAATAGCTTTTGAATTAAGACTAAAATATTTAAATAGAGAGAGAGATGATTTTTTAAAAGCTACTTCTGAAAAAATTAAAAATAAGTCCTTTTGAAAATTTCTTGGATTCCATTCTACTAGATAAGGTCATGGGTTCCATCCCACTAAAGAGGTTGCGGGTTCCATCCCACTATTAAAACGAGAAGGTGGATTTCATTGCACAATTAAAATCCGAATAGATTTTAGTGCTATTATAAATTTTTAACATAAATCTAGACTCTATTACTTATCTTGATATCTTGAACTCTTGATACTCATGAGTCTTCAGTCTTGATCTCTTCAATCTTGAATTCGTCGGTTTTGAATCTCTATACTCAGTCTTGAATCTTTATACTGTATAGTCTTCATTCTCAGTATATATATATATATATCCTGCATTCTACTCATTCAGGAGTTAATTTAATTTATATTCACTACCGGATCAAGCTAACTGGTTATTCTGCCTTTCTCTAAATTACAATTATGGGTTTATTACAATATGAATACATTCAAATACATATATGAAGAAGAAAACATAATAATACCAACACATGTGGTTTAATATCCTTAAAATCATTTTATATATAACTTGGTTAATCCCTTTAACCCATTGATCAAGGAAAATTTCTTCACAAACTCCATTTCAAAACACTTTATTTATGTCATGGTTTTCTTTTAAAATGAGATGGGGTTATTTTTTTGAAAACTAAGGCTACCAAAACCTTAAAACATTACTTTCGAAACCCCTGGATAACCTCCTTCGAAAGCATAGAAAACTTCTTTTCAAAACATTACATATAAACCTTTGGAAGCTCTTTAAATCATCTCTTTCGAAACTAAAATATACCTTTTGAAAGTATCAAAACATTACTTAATAATTCTTAGAGACCTAGCTTCAAAACCAATGAAAGTACCATTTCAAAACCATTGGGTTTACTCAAAAACATCTTTTGGGTCAAAGGGAATATATAGAAAAGTATCTCTTTCGAAATCGCTAATCCTCATATAAAATTGTTTGGGAAAAGTTTGATGGCGTCGGCACCATACTTTTCGAAAGCTTCAAAACATTTAAGTAAAATTTTGAATCGAAACCCTCTTTAGAAGCCATGGCCTTCGAAACATTTGAACCCTTTCGAAAGCATTTAGGAAGTGGATTAGTACATCTTTAAATAAAAATCTATCCTATGAAAGCAATGATGACTTCAATACTCTTGAAAGGCAAAAGAACGGCAGCAGGGCTTCGACTAGGTTGGAACCACCATTTTCGAAAGCATTGTTTTATAAACAAGGAACTCATTTGAAAGCTTATACTTAAAAATGAAAGGTGGAGACATTCCTTGAAAGCTATTTAGAAAACCCCTTTCGATAACCTATGTTTCAACTCCTTCGCAAGCTTTAATAAAACAAAGGTAGACGCTAATATTTAAAAGCAAAGCAAATGTTTCGTTCCCATCGAATGCTATGTTTTGACACTATACCTTCTGCCTTCCTCTAATTCACTACGTACCTATGATGATACATTGTGTACTGGTTTCAGCTTTGTGGGGTTTCGCCTTGATTGAAGGCAGAAGCTATGAGTTGAAAGGTACTTCTAATAGAAGCGGAACCCACTTTTCTGGGTAAATCTGAAATAATGTCAATCAAAGCAAACACTTTCTAACTAACCTACCTACTTGCAAGCATATGATTGGTTGCCTCAAATTTCCAAATTCTTTACCAAAATAACTGCTGCATAATTTCATATCTATACCAAGATTAATTTAGCAAATAAGCCATTCCATTATGCAAAACAATTAAATCATTTATGTCGTCCTTTCAAAATAATTTAATTCTCATAGTAACACTTATGAAAAATCCCCAAAAATTACAGAAATTCACTTTTAATATGTTATCTAACATGTATAAATTTCAGACCCAGATTCTCAATATAATTTCTAAAATAAATTTCTAAACCCAATTAACCATATTTTCCTTTGAAAAATCATAATAATCTTTTCATATCTTAAAAAATTATCAAAATTAAAACCTAACTCCAAATTCATGTTTTACATAAAATAAAATTTTCTCATGGCATTGGAAATCATTTACAATCAGTTTTTACCCTAAAAGCCGAATAAATCCACATATGAACAATTTGATTTAAATCAAACAAGATATAAATCTGAGCATATCATCATCCTAATCATTATTAAAATGAATTTAATCTTAACCCTGAAAACAAATGATTATAAATAAAATAGAGATGGTACAAAAAATATTATTCACTTTGAATATGATAAGGACTTTGAGATTTGTTGTAGATTAAAACCCCTAGCTTTAATTCCTTAGCTTGATTTGATTTTTCCCCTTTTTCTTCTTTGTAATGGTCGGCCTTCCTTAGATTTACATTTGTTATGTTTTTGTGAAAATGAGAAAATGAACGTGAATGGTATAAGGAACGAAATTATGCAAGGGTTATGGTAATAAGGTGCGGCTAGTTTCCAATATGCCCTCGTGCAAATTAATTAGTCTATAAGTCATTCTTAAGCCCATTTGATTAATTAATTAAGCACGACATCTAAGTATTTATTCATATATCAATCCCCTTATCACTAATTTACATTATTTTATTTTATTTATCTAATTAAATCTCTTAAATAATGTAATTAAAAATTAGGGGTGTGACAACTGTCCTAGACCCGTGATGGAGTGAGTTTCTAGTGCGGCCCTTAGGTCGTTTACTTCTTGGCTCAGGGTTCTAATCCTAGATGTGATCGGATATGGTCTGCCAGAATTCGCTGCCGACTCCATGGAAAGGGCAGGGAATACCAATGGGTGTTTTGCCGTTGGTGTCTCGATCGTGCGAGTTGTCGTTCACGTTGACAATATTCATCGCCATGTTGAGTCTGGAGTCTAGCCAAGGTTGAAGGGAGCCGGAGAGTTTCGAATGTGCCCTCCTTCTAGTGCCAAAATATTGAGTAAAAATCCCATCAACGAGACAGAATGACTAATCAACCTCGGAAGTTGTGAAAGAGTGGAATTTCATTGATGTTGTTAGCTTTGCATTATATGATGGTGAATTAATGATGGGATGCTAGTAGTAAAGAAACATTGATTTTAAGTGGTTCGACCAAAATGTATGCAACGTCCACTATATATATTATTCTCACTGTGTGTGTGTAATTACAATGGATACATGGAGATGATAGAGAATGCTTGAAGATGATAAGAGTATGGTGGGGAAGTGTCATCCTTCTAAGGTTTCTGAATCCAAACCCTTGCCTAGTGAAATGCTTGGGGGTATTTATATGAGTAAATGATCTGCGTTTGAGATTGCTTGAGGATATCCGCGGTTCGTACGGCAGATCGGACCGTGGGATGGTCGTCAGCTGGAGGGTTGGTAGCGATACATGCATATATTGTGACAAACTGTCTTTTCGTACCCTGGTTGCTTCTTTTGCAGTATGTCAGATGACGTAACTCAAAGTTTGTTGCTACTTTTCACGTCGAATAAGAGCACTTGATGGCTGGGAGACTGTATTAATGCTTTTGTAAAGTGGCAGGACTTTAGTAGGTATGTTTCTCTATCGGTCTGACAGTTCTCTCTTCTTAGAGCAACTTCGGTCGGTTTTCTATCCTTATATGAGAGGAAAACGCGCGTATAAATCAACCGGCCCTTGGATCGGTCGGTTTTCAAGGAAACTCGTATTAGCTCGGCTGATGCGTTTATCTCCCTGCGGACGACCACCATGCCCAATTAAATTTTTGCAAAAATTTTGAACAACCAAATGTTATGTTTGAGATTGAAATGTTAACATATACTAAGACATCAAAATAGAAATGAAAAAATTCATGCTTTAATAATATAACGTTTGGTGAGTTTAAAACCATTCAAAACATATATGTAAAGCAAAGCAACAATGCATCGAATGCTTAATGTATAAATAATTAATATAAGATGTTGAATAAGTGACGTAAATTCTTAATGGAAGAAAGGTTTATTGTATGATCAACTCCATGTGCATAACATTATTCACCCTAGTTTTATACATTACATAATAGGGGAAACGGTTCTCGTGATGACAATCATATTTTCATTTTTCAAGTTTTCCATCATGTTCTATATATGTATATGTTTTAACAACATTCTTTACAACACGCTAGTTCAGATAAATATAGAGTTATGGGGAAATAACTTGCAGAGATGGGCATGTTGTAACATGTTGCAAAATTATCAAGCATTTCGACAAAATTAAACAATCAGTCATTGGATTCAGGAAAACAGACATTTCCCAAACAAATGCACATAAATCTGAAGGCATGCTATTTAAATAGCTTGTGAAATAACAAAACTGAATGCTATTATGTTACAACACTCATGATCTCACATCAATATCATAAACATCGCATTCAAAAAAAAACTCGCTTGCAGAAGTATAGGGAAAGTTCCACTAAGTTTGAAGATCTTATTATTCAGTGATACCACCGGGTTTATCAAGATCAACGTCACCCATTCCAGTATCTTCCTCCTCTGCTTCAGAATCAGCATCGCCATCGACTTCTTCATTTTGATACTTCAGTTTAGCAATGTGCTCAGCAAGTAGCTTATCATCTCTTTCACTCACCTGCAAAAGAGCAACGTAACAAATGTTATGCGATTGGAAGAGAAGATGATGTAGCATACATAGCATGCTCGGAGAAATGACTCTACAAATAATAAAAGTGAAGACAAACATGCATCTTTGGGGCAAAAAGAAAATTAACACAGACTAATGCAAAAAAAATGATCGTACCACTCTTGGAGCTTCCTTCACTATAAGTTTCCCTTGGTGACTGGCTATAGCATCGGTGCAAACCTTGATAGCATTGGTTAGAACTGTTATGCCTTGTTCCTGCACATAAAGCAGCATCAGTTAAAAGCATGCAAATGTATTGTGCATGGTAAGCCAAGCATGGACTGTGGCATTAAATGTAGTCTAAAATGTAAAATTACCATCACATTATTTAAGCAAAAAACATAGAAGTGTGCTTCCCAATTGCCTAGGAGGCTAGAGCAAAAAAGAGAGTAGAGGAATACGGACGAGAATGAACACACACACTGCATTGCCGTTGACCAATAAATTTGTATAGGGGAGTAAGGGGTACTTTTTGTGAATGATGGTTTGTGCTACTATTGATGATGGACTGTGGTATAGATGATGGACTGTGGTATAGATTACTCTTATACACCTTAACTTTGTTGCAATATCAAGGACAGAAGTGAGTGTGTGTGTGTAGACACACGTTTCCTTACCTCATATGCTTTACTCTTTCGATTCGTCGGCTTTTCATGGTTAGTTTGCACAGATCCAACGCACAATTTTAGCAAATGTAATATGATTTCACAATTGATATCTACTATTATCTTAGTTTCCTGGTTTCAGCTACTCGGATCTCAAACTATTTTATCACCTCAAAAAAATTGCAACATATTTACTTTGTATCAAAAGAGAGATGTTAGATTAAAAAGAGTAGATTTTGTCTCGTCCAAGTGCAAAAATGTGATCTTGAACAAGATTAAAGGATTTACAGTCTTGGTAGATCATGGAAAATATATTCCACTCATATCCCCCCTCTTAGATGAATCCTTAATATTATTCATTCATATTGCCATACTTGATATTCTTAGAACTGTGGAAAAAATTACATATCTTCATGTTTCTATTTTACTTGTGATAATTACATGTATCATAATTTTAACATATATTGATAAGTATTATATTTGCATTTAATATTAATGAATATTACATAAGCACACCTTTTGACTGTTTCAAGAACACGACCCAATTTTGTAAACAAATCAGAAAAATGAGAAGTTTGTGAATTATATAAATATATAGATCAATGCACATTTAATTCAAGAAGATCTGAAAAGTAAATTGCTTGTTGGCTAAAAAAATTATACAGACCAAAAATGGTACGTGAAAGTATCATTTTCTAATGTACCAATTTCACATTTGGGACCAACTATGAACCATATAGCTATAAGCCAACATATCTTTATTTGAACTGTAATAAATCAACAGATGTAATCTGGATTGATTGTGCAATGTCTGTTGTACGATATATGGAAGACCCAAAGACCTCTTTGGGACCAAGGTTCGAGGTTATGGACAGAACCCCGCAATTACGGCCATTCCAGTTCGGTTCTGGCCGTCATTGGGACAAAACCATGGGAAAAAATCCTAGTTTTGGACAAGTCGTCGGTTTTACTCAAAATCGCATCTTTACTATGAAAAATCAAAGAAATTAAATTTCAAGATGAAGGAACTAAAAGAACCATCATCAATTCGAAATAACTCTGCACTGAAATCAGTCAACAAACCTGTAGAACTCCAATCCCATCCTTGATTTGTCGATTTCGTTAGGTAAATAGAATCAAGGTTTTATTTGGGTGATCTTGTTAACATATCGTTTGTGTTTTGTGTAGCTCGGTGAACAAGAACTAGAATTTCTGACATGGTATAACTTGATAATGTACTGAAACTTTGACAATGGGCTGAAACATTATAGGCTTATCAAATTGTAACACTTCTCATCTAGTTTATACTTGGTATTTGCAGGCTGTATTATATTATTTATTATTTTTATTTTGTTGCTTTTATATGCATTTGAGAATAACAACAGTTTTGAAAGTGTAGTTCATATCTTTCTTAGCTAAATTGCCATTGATTACTATATATATTATAGAAACATTGAAATCTGAAACCGTAACTGATATCGAAAGTTTCGAAATTGGCAAAACTAACAGAAATTGCTAAAATCTTAAATATACCAAAACCGAAGTCTCAAACCTTGTTTGGAACATATTTGGTAACAATAATGCACATTAAGCGAAAAAGGCGCAGGCTAAAAGGTTCTTCATTTAGGGTTTGTTTGCACATAAAGCTGAAAGCACATAAAGCGCAAAAGGCGTACGAAACGGAAAGCCAAATGCACATTTTAATCCATTATATTGTAATTTTTATATTCTTATTGTTGTCGGCTAAAGTTGAACATCTTTGATATTAATTATTTGATGTGTTAAATCATGATGTTCTATTTTCAAAATTGCATGAATATGCCATTTTTAAAGCTTAATAACTTAATTTTTATAGCAGTTTTTAACTGCGGATTTTTGTGAAAACAATAAAAAAAGATGCTTGATTACTTTGAGAATGTCGAAAGGCGCAAGGTGTAGAAATGTGTACAAAGGCGCAAGGCACAGGCCTTGTGCTCGACTACTTTGAGAATCAATATAATTGGGAAGCATGATTACAAATAAAAAAATGATTAAATATAAATGAGTGCAGATAATTGAGTTAGGAAGATGCCACCCTTGTTCTTAAAAATTGAGCTAAGAAAGAAGAATGTACGCAAGCAGTTACTGCCCCTTGCAAATTTCCCACGCGTTGTAGGGTGGCCAGGTTGAGTTTTGATTTTTTTTTTTTTGTTGTGGACCAAAGTTAAACATCTTTGAGATTACTTATTTTGATAAGTGTTGAATTCCAGATGTTCTAATTTCAAAATAGCATGAATATGCAATTTTTAAAGCTCAAAACTTAATTTTAACCGCAGTTTTTTTCCTGCAGAATTTAGTGAGAAAAATATATTTATAATGATGCTCAAGGTGCACCAAACAGTGCAAGGTGCAGAAAGGCGCAGGCCATGCGCCTTGACTACTTTGAGAATCATTATAATTGGGAAGCATGACTACCAAAAAAAGAGTTTAGATAATTGAGTTAAGAAGATACCACCCTTCCTCCTAAAAATTGAGTTAGGAAGAATGACAATTTAAAATGCAACCAATTACAGCCACTAGCAATTTTCCCAGATGTTGAAGGGTGGCTGGGTTGGGTCTTTCATTTTTGGATGTATGCTGTGGGACTGCTGTATATCCCACAAGATTCATTCCTCGGGTCTTTCAAACATAAGAATTTAAGCGTTTGTTAGTTAATACATTCTAATACCAAATTAAACTAAATTTTTATAGCACTTTAAGATCATAATAAACATTATTTTGATGTGTTAAAATACAAAAGCATAAATTCTTATATTTAAATCATGATGGATGCTTTGCTTAACTAATCTGCACATTTGTAGATTTTAATCCTTTTTTTGCTTATTAATCACACTTTCCAATCATGATAATTCTTTGTATCATTACCAAAAATTTGCCAAACATAAGAATAAAAATAATGATAATAATTATTATTATCTTTCCTGCATAATGTTACAGAGACAGTTTCATATTTTACGAACACAATTGAATAATTGTATTCGATTTCAATATAAATTGTAAAATTATTACACAATGATAATTTTAGTGATAAAACAATGGCATTTCCTTATACCAACAAACTATTTTCTGTCAGTACATACCTCTCATATCACATCTTCAATGCAAGTTCTTAAAATAATAATAAAAACTGAAACTTCATCACATGATGACTAAAGTAGTTAATTTTGGTGTCGATGGCTGCAACTCGATGAGGAAGTTAATTATTTTACGAATACAGTTGAATAATTTGTATTCAATTTCAATACAAATTGTAAAATTATTACACAATGATAATTTTAGTGATAAAACAGTCACACTTACTTATTCCTATCAGTACATCCCTCTCATTTCACATCTTCATTGCAAGTTCTTAAAATTATAAAAAACTGAAACTTCATCACATGATGACTAAAGTGGTTAATTATGGTGTCGATGGCTGCAACTCAATGAGGGAATTAATTGGTGTCGAAGCTTGATCGTAAGTCCGCCTCTGATGATTAGAATTAGGGTTTTAATCAATAACAAAATTAGAGTTTTTGGTAATGGCGACTGAAAGGGACAAGGCTGATATCATTACGGGTGAATCGTAGATTTTGATGCTAAGTCGACTAATGATAGACAGAAGCGATGGTTGTGGTTGTGGTCATAGCGGCGGTGACGACGCAAATATTGCAAGGCAGCAATTTTAGTGGAAACATCAGAGTTGTTACCAACAATACTTGCATGTTTCATAATGCAATTGTTATGCATAATATTTTCATGTGTATTGTCGTACGATTAAAACTATTGACGGTGTAAATAATTGTAGAACGACTACAAATAATTGCAATGCAATTATTTTACACTGCAAAAAAGTAATTTTTAGACATATTCATGAAGTTTTTTCATACGTTCGAGTTAATATTGACGTTCCAAAACCATTAAATTAGATAATGATAAAGGAGAAATTCACAAAATCAAATCTAACATCACTAAACAACAAATTTTATAAATAAATATAAAAGGAGAGATTAGGTTTACATGATATTTTATAAAATGGTTGTAAGCTTTTATGTGTTTTAAGACAGAGACCAAAGTCAAATGCCCATAATTTTAAGTATAGTTGTCATGAAAACGGTTTATTTACCGTTGTCATACCATTACCAAGCAATCCTGCATACCATTATTATTTGTATGGTAACAGTAAATTTACCATTATTGATGGTTAATATAAGGTAAGAAAAGGTCAAAACCATATATATCGGCAAATTTACCAATGATTTTAATATTTTTTTTAATTGTTATATTAGTTATAACAATGAACACCTTTTGAAGATGTATAAAATTTTAATATGATGTCTGTAGCGTCATTTATAATAATGCTTTTCATTTAGTTTTTCTTCTAAATTTACTTTTTAAGACGACTCTTTCATATACTGGTAAATAGACAGGTAATTGTTCTTTATCGACTAAAAAAAGGTGTTTATATATGCACTGATGGACTTAATATAAGTAACAACAAATTTAGTTTTCATAATTTTCAAAGACTTAATAAATCAATAATGCTTTTATCCAAGTTTTGAGGTACCGGCTGGTACATCGGAATTCCGGTGGTACTAGATCGGTACCAGTCAACGATGATCTGAAACCTAAGAGAAATCCCGGCTCCAGAATATTTAATTAAGAAAATAAAACCTAATACGAATCTAGACAATAATCGAATATCTATCCCATCAAAATCGATTATTTCTTCAATTCTTTTCAAATTCAAGCTTCCAATAACAAGTTTCAATGGAGCTTTATTCAAGCATCAAACATTACTTTTTTTCCTTTGTTCTTCCTTAGCCAGAAACTATTTTGTCTTTTTTTTTTTGACACCCTAGTTGGACTTTAAGAAGCGGGAGTTGGGGATGGAGAAGGAATGAATATGAGTTGGGTTTGATACATTTTGTTATTGGGTTGGGTTAGTGAGGTGTAATTAATTATTTTGTTGTTATTGGGTTAGGTTAGTAGCGTTGTATGACGTCATTTTATTTCTTTAAAGAATATGTTTTGTAATGCTTATTTTACATTCTCATTTTCATTAGGCTAGGTTAAAGAAATGTTCTGTAATATTTGACCAAGTCTAAACCTAAATTGAAACTTTCGAAATTGATCAAAACTATGAAAATTTTAAATGATCGAAACCGAGTTATCTAACTTTACTTTTATCTATCAATAAATTTAGCATTACCAATCATTGGTATACCACTCTATCGTATATTGGTGATCATTTTATCAGTGACATTGATGAAGTACCGGTGTTCATTTTCAACTTGCCAGTATAATCAGTAGGGGTAACAGGTTCTCCATATTGGTAATGGAGACCTTTAACATAACAACCTTAATTTTAACTATCATTTCAAAGAAACTGCAAGGCCATTTTCTTCCCTAGTCATCAATTTAATATTTCGGTATTATCTTATTTTGTACCTCTGAATATATTTTGAAGTACTAAAATTGAATCTTCTTTTAACCTTGATTTTGTATTTTCCCAATTGTCAATTTATCATTGAACAATTTTAGTTTAACATCTACGTCATCGAACTAATATTTATACTCACACCAAAATAAAACTGTTCAATAGTAATGTTTCAATTAGGCAAGTATAAGGTTGAAATTGAGTGTAAAACATTCAGCTGATATCTGTATAATATGAAAATTATCATTGTATTTTTGTCCAAGAAAGAATGCTTTTATAATTTCATACATTAGTCCAATTTATGGTAATGATAAAAGAATCGCAAAAATTGGAAAGTGCAACTAAAAAGCCAAAAAAACAACTAAAACGTAAAATTTTGTAGATGGTACACTAAAGAAAGTAAGATGATTTAAAATATAAGTATTTAAGCTTTTGTAAGTAAACACATTAAAAATGATGAAAAAAGGTTCATAGACGTGTTATTTTCGAAGCATGGTATCGGTGATATCCATGCATCATTTATTTACCATATTCAACTGTTGCAATTAATAACAAAATAAATTCATTCAATAATAACGTGACACTAGCTCAAACGAAAGTACAGCTGCAGTATTCCAGATTTTATTCAAAAATACAAAAACTAGCTATTATTAATTCAAATGATTGTTTTTACATTATGGGAGCTACGATAAATTTTGTAATCATTTACCTCATCCTTTTCCTATCTCATCTATGCAAAAAGTAACAACTTTTAGGTACATTAAAAAAATACAAGACATATCTTCCAATTGCATTGAAAATAGATCAAAAACCTTACACCAAAGGTTAAAAAGTCCATCTCATATTTTCATTTTTCAATGAAACGGTTAAACACCAAAAAAGTGATAAAATGAGAATCCAAACATCAAAACCCATGAAACAAAACCACCAAGGAAAATTTTATGTTATAAAAGATTTTCCCAACTTGTACTAAGACAAATCAAAACCTAAAAACATATCATGCTTACACGATTGATGAAAAACTCAGTAACAGCAATAGACAAGTCAGATGTACTAATACAAGTAACAGTTTACATGAAAAACTGTCATACGAGATCCTAGAATTGGTGAAGGCGAAAATGGAAAGAAAAATGTAGCACGAATGCGATTGGATAAAATAGAGAGACGAATGGAGCCCGATCCAATAAAACGGAGAGAGTAATGGAGGCCGGTTGAATAAAATAACGAGAAGAGGAATTATGAATTTGAGACATTGAGCAAATAGAGAATATAGGACATAGAAAAAATATGTGAGAACATCAAATTTGGTTAATAGAAAAAACTTAATATGATGTGATGTTCTGGTTTTGATAGAGAGTGGTTCTTCCTAGTTTTATGGAGTTCAATTTAGAATTGGGTAGGCAATTAATTTATCGATTAAGTTAATAACCAAAAGGTAAGGGTCTAAAAACTAGGATTTATTTTTAAGCCTACTTAATTTAGAGTACGACCAAGTATATCCACTTTTTACCTTCATAAACCCACTGCTTCATTCACTTGCTCAAAATATTAAAACAACTCTGTAAACCTACTAAACCAAGCTCACTTTCTATCTTAAAATGAAAAGTAAACTTGGTTCACTTCTCCATCCTTATCCCTTTGAATCCATTCAAACCCGGTTTTCAATTGCTCGCCCTTAACCTTCTAAATAAGTCTCAAGTTTGTATGGGTATGAATTGCCGATTTCAGTGGCACAGACAAAAGAGAAAACGGATGGTGGTTGAAGGAGGTGAAATACAAGTGAGTTTGTAATAATTATTTATTCTTTGTATATGTTTTTTGTTGTTTTATTCACAGTGAATCGATGGGTTTAGATCGTGTTCGTTTGTTATTTATTTAATTTTAAAGTGGCATTAGAAAGAATTTTGGTGGGTTTTAATAGCATCGCTCTTAATTTATATGTAGGTTGGTTGATATGGTATTGTGACAAATTACTACATTAATTAAAAAATACCTATTCGAGATGTTTCAATGAAAATAATTTCTTGATTAGCATATTGCCAAAAGTAAGAAGATATGGCCTTTGATCCCTCAAACAAAAAAGTTATGTCTAGTAGGACCCATGCTAGAAGCGTTCACATTTACGATTTGCACGATCCCTAATTAGGAACCTGATGTTGAATGATAGCTGATATCATTAATACTGCATGAATATTATGTTCACCGAGATCTTAGCGGCATGCGCTTCGAGCGTGAAAGACAAAACAATTAGTGCAAATGGTAGACAATCCACAATATAACTAACATGCGATATGCATGTCAAAGACATTAACAAATGAAGCAAATGGCTTACGCTTCATGCGTGAAAGATAAAAGGTTACGATTTGAAATTGAAAAGCTTAAATCATCAATTTTTGACATCATAGCATCACTTCAATATATGTAAAAACGCGTAGAGAAGTTTAATATAAATGTAGTATGATGCTTCAAAACATATTAAATATTCTTGTAACAATTGTTTTCTCTCTTCTTCTTTTTTTTTTTTTACTGATCTACGCATCGATGTCAATGCGAAAAAATTTATACATAGCAGAGTTGTAGGCCTATGAGTATTTTGACTTTTATACAATGCTAAACAATCAATTTGACCTAATAATTATTGTTCATTGTGTTTAGCTCATAGTTTGTCGTTGTTTACAAATTGTAAACATAAAAACTAATTTAATCGAAAATTATATACGAATGAGATTGATAAGCATGTAAATATTTTCTAATAGGTTGTGACCACTTTTGACACGAGCATTGAACGTGTGTGTAAAAAAATACTTTGACAAGTGCATTTCACATAATCAAACCTTCCATGGTTTTGGTTGTTTTTAATCTGATAAAAAAAAATTATAAACAAGCATATAGTTAGATATCATTTTATAATACTGAATTTTACATTAAAAAATGTAAAACTACACACACACAGAGGCATGTAAACAGATACTTTCGGATATGGATAGTGCTATATCCGTATCTGTATCCGAAATCATTTTCGGATATCGGATATTTGTATCCGTGGATGCGGACGGATATCGAATATTTATCAGATATCTTTCGATCAGTTCACAACCAATAAATCTAAACAAATAAATAGATTATTTTGATTTACTATAAATTCGTTTTGTACTAAATATATAAAAATAATAAATACACTAAGAAAAATACTTTTAAGCGGAAAAAATTGATTTTTGTATACACATTAAAAAATTTACCCAGATAAAATAGTAAACAACAATCATTTTATGTACTAAAATACATAAAAAATAACTATAATCTTGATAAGAACCGAAAGGATAATTATCGGATACGGATATGGCCATATCCGTATCCATTTTTCAAATATCGAATAATTTTTCATAGTTCGGATACGGACGGGTTTCGGATTTTTCGGATGCTCATTGACAGCCCTACACACACCTATATAAAAAAGAAAAGTAAGAAACACAAAAAAAAACAAAAAAATCTTACTTTTATTTTGCACTAATTTCTTTCTAAACTCTTTGAAGTATGAGAAAAGAACCGAATATCATACAGATTGTACTTAAAATAAATGGTTTTATTTCTGATTCGGTGAATAGCTTTTTATTTTCAAATATTCAAAAAAAATTACAAAGTAAGCTAAATTTATATTTAAAAATCAAAATAAAAGGGCATTCGATGTAGCTCTAAAATAAGTGAAAAATAGATCGAGATTTATTGATACTTAGAAAAGAACAGACATTACAAAATTAAAAAATAGAATGTAAGAATACATATGAAAGATTGTTGTCGTTGAAATTCGGAACCATACTAATATTCCAAACTTTACAAATAATAAGAATGGTTAATTTTCGCCATAAACAGGATTCGAACTTATGACTTCATGGTCCTCATCTATATATGCATGTATGTATGTATATATATATATGTATGTATAATAACAGTATTTTGGGAACTTCGCGATCGGACCAAAAAATTATTGCTCTATTCCAACTATTAATAAAGATAAAGTTTTATTCATAGGCTTTAAAACAAATTAGATCCAATGGAGTTGCCTAAACCTACTATTCTTATCCAGTTCAATTCAGATGGAAAGATGCAGTTTTCTAACAAAAAATGCATCACTGTAATCATCATCTAGTTTTCTACTGCTAAACTTGTTAAAGTTGTCAAGCCTTTTTGTCTTATCACGGTAACAACCACATCTACAGCATACTCATCCATAAAATGGAAATCTGTTCAGGCACACACATAGCCCACTGCATTGTGCTGACCAAACTCCTAATCAAGCAAGTATGGTGTTTTTGGAAAGTAGAATGTTGCCATAGCATCGCACCATTTTGGTATCAACCATCAAATTCTGATCAATGCCCATCAGAAGTTGAATCATGTCAAAGATGTTAAATACAATTATGCTAGCATACAACGTGTATTAACTTCAATATGCTGTACCATAAAAGGTAGACAAGAAACAATATGAGGACAAACCTTATCAAGTGTCTGTGTAGTAAGAACATAAAGTGGCGGCGCAACAAGCTTGATTTTAACCGGACAATCTTCAGTTCCAGCAGCCTCCGCTTTCCTGATTGCATCCTGTAAAACAATCACCGGTTACCAATAGAACTCGGCAATTTAGGTAATGATGACAACACTAAACCATCTTTATTTTACAGTCTCATTTTAACTCTTAAGTAATCATTTATTAGCACATTTGATACCCTTGAAAATTTTTAAATGATCATAAACATTATTTCATGCAAAAGTACAATAAGGAATACTATAAGTGCTTACATCATCACAGGAGCGAGGACAATATGCAAAAGTACAAAGTGACAAAGAAGAATGCAAAGAGAGCGGTGAGTGAAGCACGAGGTCGGACGTATGAAGATCTATACCATAATCTAAGTACGAAGGATGATGAGAAAAACGTCTATAGGATAGCTAAGCTCCGCGAGAGGAAGACAAGATACTTCAACCAAGTTAAATGCATCAAAGATGACAGTAATAGACTTTTGGTCGGCAGGAGATAAAAAATAGATGGAGAGATTACTTCGACAAGCTATTTAATAAAGAAGGTGATAGCGCTATGATCGAGATAGACGACTCTTCTGATGACACCTGTAGACATTTTGTTCGGAGATTTCAAGAATCCGGGGTAAAAGAGGCACTAAAACGGATAAAAGCAGGCAAGGCATTGGGACCTGATGACAGCCCCATTGAGGTGTGGAGATGCCTTGGAGATGCAGGGATAGCCTGGCTAACTAAGTTGTTCAATAATATTTTCAGATCAAACAGGATGCCAGATGAGTGGAGGAGAAACATACTAGTTACAATTTTTAAGAATAAAGAAGACATCCAAAGTTGCAATAACTACAGAAGAATTAAACTTATGAGTCATACAATGAAGCTTTGGGAGAGAGTCATTGAACATAGATTAAGAAGAATGACAAGTGTTTCAAAAAACCAATTTGGCTTCATGCCTGGGAGGTCAACCACAGAGGCGATTTTCTTGATAAGACAGCTTATGGAGAGGTTTGAGGAGCAAAAGAAGGATCTACACATGGTATTTATCAATTTGGAGAAAGCTTATGACAAGGTACCGCGAAAGGTGATGTGGTGGGCCTTGAAAAAGAAGAGAGTTCCAACAAAGTACATTACACTTATCAATGATATGTACGATGATGTTGTAACTAGTGCCAGAGCATGCGATGGTGAAAACGGTGACTTTCCCATTAACATAGGATTACATCAAAGGTCAGCTTTGAGTCCCTACATTTTTGCTCTAGTGATGGATGAGGTTACGAAGGATATAAAAGATGAGATTCCCTGGTGTATGCCATTTGCTGATGATGTTGTGCTAATTGATGAAAGTAAGATTGGGGTTGATAGACAACTGGAGTTGTGGAGACAGACTTTAGAATCGAAGGGATTTAGACTTAGCAGAACTAAAACAGAGTATATGAAAGTGCGGGTTCAACGGTATCAGGTCGAAGGATGGAGATGTCACTCTGGCCGGACAAATAGTTTCCAAGAAGGAATCATTTCGATATCTTGGATCAATGTTGCAGTATAATGGTGAGACTGATGAAGATGTTAGTTTTAGAATTCGAGCGGGATGGGTGAAATGGCGACAAACGTCTGGGATTCTCTGTGACAGAAAGGTCCCACAAAAGCTTAAAGGAACGTTCTACAAAACGGCAATCAGACCTGCGATGTTGTATGGTGCAGAATGTTGGCCTACTAAAAGCCAACACGTCCAAAAGATAAGCGTAGCAGAGATGCGTATGTTGCGATGGAGCTGCGGTCATACAAGAAAAGACCGAATTAGAAATGATGATATACGTGATAAACTTGGAGTAGCACCAATTGAGGAGAAGCTAATTCAACATCGCTTAAGATGGTTTGGACATCTTCAACGAAGTCCTCCCGAGGCACTTGTGCGTGTTGGAATTATAGGCCGCGTTGATTGCTCAAAGAGAGGTAGAGGTCGACCAAGGTTAACATGGAAGAAAGTAGTAAAAAGGGATTTGAGGGATTGGGGTATATCCGAAGAGCGGATGACGGATCGGAGCGAGTGGAAGTTAGCGATTTACGTACCAAAACCATGAGCGTTGAGTTTTATAAGTTTTAGATTATAGGATTAGGAAACATGAGCCTAAGACGTAGGTTTAGTCTTTAACCAATATTACTATTAGTATCATTATCACTATTAGTATTATTATTATCATTCCTCTTATATATACATATACATTTTTATTTTATTTTATTTTACTTAGTTGCTATTATCAATTTACTTATTTGACTTTATTTTATTATTGTGATAACTTTTATTATTATTTTTCATTTAGTTTTGGGTTCCATCTCTAGCCGACCCCAACTTGTTTGGGAATAATGGCTTTGTTGTTGTTATAAACATTATTTCATGTTGGTATCCTGTGATGAAAGGTAAGTGATGTAAGGCGACTTTTATTCATATTTCGTTGAGAAGTTATACAACAAAATGTCTAATCAATAAGTTAACAAAATTCATGTTTAACTAATCTTACCCACGATTTCAAACCCCTATAAATCAGTAAATCAGCAACATATTTTATTATTAAGAATTTATGTATATGGGGGAAATAACTCTTAAACAACCTTAATATGCTCGACCCCATCAAACTGAAAGCATTTCATCTCAATATCTGCCCTAATCTTTGATGGCTGTGGTGTCATCCGTCTCCTAATGTTCTTCACCAATGCATCCTTAACATCAGGTGTCACTCCATTCAGGCCATCAAGCACAGTATCAGGATCCGTCACAATCACCTTGAAAGCTTCAAACGCATGCCCATATTTTTTATAAAGAGGCCATCCAATATTCACATACAGCTCCTCCAAATCAATACTCAAGGTCTCCGCAACATGTCGCATGATTGAATGCACCAACTTACTTTTGTTGTATCTGTTTGATAAAGCAATATTAGATTCTTCTTTACATGTATAAGAGTTGCAAGAAAATTATTTGAAACGTCAAAGAAAAGAAAATGGTTTAAAAATAGTATGAAAGCTAACATGATCACTGTATTTAAAACTGTTTATAACATTTTTTAGGACTCATAAAAGCCAAGGGTCATACCTCCACATCCACCAATGACTAACATGATCACTGTATTTATTCTGAAATTCAATATAGAGAAAAATATTACTGTTGTTCAAAAATGTATCAACAAATGATGGTTTTTGTTGATATATGATTCTGAAGTAAGGAAATCATGTGCTTTCCACGCACTGTTTGTTGTGCAAGCCATAGCTTGCTAATTGATGACATAAACCAGAGTTCTATAATTTTAGTGTATCAAGCCCTGATTTAAAAACGCTTTACCCTGTTGAACTAACAGTATCATGAACTGCTACAAGGTGCATAATGCACATTATGAGGTTACCTTAGTAGTGTGGGTGTGTAAGTGATCTACAGAAATTTTAGAATTTGACACCTAAATACCATTTTCAGACCCAATATCCAGGGATTATAATTTAATATTGTCTCACCACTTTGCAGTGATTGTTCTTTTAAATATGAAGATTGGGTATAAAACTCACCGTTCTTTGACTAATTGAAATTGTTGCAGATGTGCATGTACATACAAACTTAGCTACAGCAGTACTACCCTGCTTAGGCAATCAAAAGCAAAATTGCTTTTGCTTTTAGATCTTCTAATAAAAGGTTGAAGTCGATTGGTAAAATATTAAACAAGCATCGACAAAATCTATTGAAGCCAAAAGACAGAAAAGATTGCTTTCAGATTAAGTCAAATAGTAACTTCGTACATCGTTACTTTTTACTTATCCATTTTTTAATTTATTTTTTGACTTTTACTTTAAATATATAAAAAAAACTTAATTTAAGGTCATTGTTTAAAGGCAAAACAGATTAGATAAGAGGCGGGATGGGCTAAGGAATGTGAAAAATTAAATTATTGATAAGGAAAAAAAAACTGTAAGCTTGGTTATATAATTTTTATACCATTATTAATCAACATATTTTTAGCATTTATCTTTGTACAATTTAAGCAAAAAATTAAACAAAAATCAACTTTGAGAAATTTGTTTTTATATCTCACAAATTTGTGATCAATTGATAATTATTGATTTTTAAGAAGAAAAAAGATCAAAACTATTTTACCAATTTTTTTAACAGGATAAAATCTTTGATTTACTTTTTTACCAGGAATATTAGAAAAAGAATCAAAAATTCCAAGAGCGTGAAACATATAACATTTATTGATAAGTTTATTTTGTGAAGGCTCTGTTTCGTGCTTTTTCCATCGTTTTGGTCATTTTTAGACCGACTCGATCTTGAAGCAGTGGGAAAATCCTCTATTTTGAGTTTTGTAACCACTAAAGCCCAGTTATAAAACTAGTTAAAACGAAGTAATGTAATTAGTTGTAATTTTATTCTGAGCATAAAATTGTTAGTTTTTGTGAGGTTCAAATTTTATTCCAATACACGATAATAGATAAATTTTCTTTTACATTTTATGCTAATTCTATGAATACATAGGTATTTTAAATTTTTAAGTAAATTTCTAAAGCCAACAAACTATTAACTTGAGCATGTGTTGGCCATTTATGAAAATCTATCAAATATAATATTCTCATTAACGACCAAAATGGGTACTTTCAATAAATCGTTAATACGTTAATATTAAATCGTTAATAAATCGTTAATACGTTACTATTAAATCGTTAATACGTTACTAGGAATCGTAAGTTCAAACATAAAACAAGCGTTAAATAATTAGTTTTTCCCTTATAAAATGGTGCACATTTACTAGTTTGTTATTTTCTTGTTCTTCTTTTCTTCTCATTTACATGTTATTCCCCTTCTTTATCGTGTCTTTCTCTCTTCCAAAACCCCAATATTAAACTCAAGATTTTGGATTTACTTTCAAACGAAAATTCGTAGCAACCGAAAACAGTATTGTTCAGGCGCTCATTTAGGCTCGGAAAAAGCCCCAAGCGCAACCATAGCAGCTTTTAAGCAGTCCAAAATGCAAATAAAGCGCAAAAGGCCCACGAAGCGAAAAGCCTAAAAAGATATGTTTTAATCAATAATACAGTTATTTCTTATTGTTGTAGACTTAAGTTGAACTACTTTATGACTTCCTATTTTGACATGTGTTGAAATCGTGATGTTTTATTCACAAAATTGCATGAATATGCAATTTATTAAAGTTTATAACTACATTTTTTTGTGAAAAAAATAGCAAACAATGATGGTCAAGGCACAGAAAGGTACATGCATGTGTCTTTTGCTTCTTGACTACTTTGGTCGAAAATGGTGAATGAGAATTCAACTAATTTTCAATCTGGGATATTAGGTATTTAGGGCTTCAAGTGAGAATTTTGGAATTCATTTAAGGGATTAATCGGTTAAAGGAGAAGTATGGTTGGGAGATGGAAATGGAAGAATGGAGCAAGGAAGACAACAAAAGGTGGGCTCGATCAGGATACGTGCATGTGGCAGCAATCTAGGTGGCGAGTGTGATGAAGTTACATGGATCTGAAGAAAAACGATGAGTTGTTTAATAAAGGGATATAAATTCTAAGGATAGGTTGATAACTTGGTGTGTTGTTTTATGCTCAACTAACCACCATTCACACGAACCATCACGTTCAGCGAGGGCTAAGACACGTTGAACATAAGGTTTACGCTCAACTAAATCCACAGTGGTGAATGGTGGATTTGAAATGTTCAAACAGTCCAGAGAAGTTCGAATGGGATGTAAGGCTTTACATATGACTTAAGCTCCCTCAGTTGGACGTAAGACTATTTGTTAATACAAAATATATTATAAATATAAATTTTAACGTTAAAATTGTTTAAATGATGTTATGGTTTATGTATAAAGTACTAATAATAAATTACCAATTATTCATCTTACATTCATAAAAAACATTTGAAGAAAACATTTCAAGTCTGCCTTTGCTAGATCTACCATTAGTAGTATTATAAATTAGGTCCTTGGCACACTAATTTCTTTCGCTATCCTATCCAAAATTCATTATAATTTTATATCTTCGAAATTCAAGGATTTTTACAGAGAAGTCGCATTTAATTTCTATTTCACCATTGAACCACTATTGTTATAAATTTTCTAATGATATGCATTTTTAATACCTAAAAATCAACTTCTAAAGATTAAAAAAGAACTGAAGACAATTTTACCTGCCTTTTATGAAGGCATTTAAAGCTTTTAACAGCAAAATAACTTCCAAACTCTTTTAAACGAATTTTAATTAATTATATAGCCTTCGGTTTGAAATATTATGTTTCGTATTACAAATGACATGGTTATAATCAAATTTAAAAAAATTATTAAAAAAATCCAGATGCAATTTTGATTGATGTGGAGTGATATATCTTAAAGATGTAGTTTAAAACTAGCATCTGAGTAATGAAATTCTATTTGCATCATCCTAACGCGCACTTAAAACCGCATCTAAGAGATGCAGCCAAACTTCTTCATCATCATCATTATGATGGACGTAAGAGATGGATTTTAAGATGGATTTAACTGATAAAGTTAAAAACGCATCATCATGATGTAGTTAAAGATGCATCTAAGAGATGTGGTTTTAACTGCATCAGAGTGATGTGTTTTTAACTGCATCGTTCTATTAGTTGCATCTGAAAGATACAATCAAAACTGCATCAGAGTGATAGTTAAAATTGCATCATCTTGATGCAATGCTAACTGCATAATCCTATGCAGTTTTATCAGGATGAAATACGTAATTAAAACTACGTTGGGTTTTTAATTTACTGCAAAAATCAGCTAAAAGGAAATAATTTAGGGAAAATTAGCAAAATGTTGATCCAACATTTCTACAAAAGTTGTTGCATTTTGAATTGAATATATAAATTAAAATAAGATGTTAAGTATTAATGATGGTGTAAGAATAGCGGTTAGGAATGATTGAAAAAAAAAATCCTACTATGATTTATTATATGGACTTATCATCCAAATCCCCTTATACATTATTATTTATTATTTATTAAATTTCAATTATTAATTATTAAATATTGTGATTAATTATGATCATGATTTATTAAATTTATATGGATTACTTGCACATTATTTATTTATTATTTATGAAATTATGATAATAGATATGGAGCCTTGGCGCAACGGTTAGGTCGCCCGCATGGTGATCTGAACGTCCATGTTCGAGTTCGGAAACATCCTCCTCGCAATGCGAGTGAAATGTTGCGTACATTATCAAACTCCTCAGAGCCCGCTTTAGTACGAGAGCCTCATGTACTGGATTCCACCTTAAATTATGATAATAATCAATAATAAAAATAGATTAGATTGCTTATTTATCGATTTATATAGATCACTTAGATATTAGTTATTTAAATTAATCATCAACGGTAAATTATTAAGTTGAAGTAGTAATTATCAATTACTAAACGAAGTAGGAATTATTAGTTATTAAACCATCCTAGCGTTAAAATTTAAATTCTATGTTCAATAAATTAATTATTAATTATTGAATCCAATTATTAGTTATAATTGATAACTTATTATTTATTCTCTACTACATATAATAATATAAATAATAATTTAACTAATAACAACTAATTAAATTAATCAAATAAACACCACCACATTCAACTTAGCCCTATCGTTCAAAGTAAGGTTCAAGAACTCGATTTCGATTTCAATCATTTGAAGAAGAAGAAATTAATTTCAGATGATTTTAGAATTTTCAAAAGTTCAGGTTTCGGGTTCAGTCCCAGTTTCGGTTTCAATGGTGTATTAATGAAATTGTAGTAAAATCATTGTAAATAAAAGATAATATATAGACATGCAACATTATAAACTTATTACATCCGAACCCTAATCAAATTAAACATAACAATCAAATTAAATTGAACTTAATAATTAATTAACAGAGTTAAACTTAATAAATCAAATAACCCAACCCATGCCCTAGTTAATCATCATTACATAATTGAAATAGCTAATTAGTTTTAGTCCAACCCAGCCAAGCCTGATATAAATCAAATAATCCAACATAACAACATTCCAGCCGCAACAATCAATCAACATCGTCTCATGCTTCTCTTCCTCTCAAAATCATGTCAACTGCTAGGATAAGACTAGGATAAGAAAGAAAACCATCGGAACTTATAGAAAACTTCACTGATTCAAGTTAAAACTCGAGCTCGATTTGCTAAAAAGGCGAAAATGAAGATTGTGTTTGCTCAAGTTGTTTGATCGATTGATTCTTAAGATATACTCTAAAAGTTTTGTTGCGGTTTCGCTTTAACTATGTTCCTTTGATTTAGATTTTTTTAAGTCTAATTGGAAGCAAAATTTATGTTCGGTTCTAATTCGGTCACTATCGATACCGGTCCGGTATTACCAATCGATACCTCATACCTTGGTCCAAAGTATTCAAGAATATAAGTTCGTTGAACCACCATTCAATCGATTCTTATTTAAGACACAACTAAGCGTGTACCACATAATAGATTATTTTATTCATACATGTTTATTTCTTTAACCGTCCCGGTAACTCAAAAATGGAATCACCCCATTAAACACTTTATCGCTCATTCATTATAGTATTTTCCTTTTTCTTTTTTCATTACATTGTTTCCTCCTTTTGTTTAAAATGCTTTATTACAACTCGTTATCAAAAGCCGAACTACCTTTCATCCTGCATAAAAATTTCTTTCAAAATCACGAATGCAGTGGTAAAAAATCAATTAACCTAATGCTAACTTCAAATTTTATTAAAAAATTTAAACTATTAGTGTTTTGATATATGTTGTCTGAAATATTGTGGAACTAAAAGATCTGGTAGGCTAAACTATGAAAATTAACATTCAATTGGTTTAAAATTATTAAGATTGGGTTAGAATTTGCTCGAATTTGTGTTACAATTTGGATTGGACATGTTCAAGTAAAGGCATGAACATGATCATGCTTATGTTGACTTTACTCATTAAAAATACCATGGATATGTATGTCTTCAAAGATTCTAAACTTCCAAAGGCGGTGCAAGATGAAAAATGAGATTGTAATAGAATTATTCCTACATTATTCTCTCTTATACAATTCAGTTGTTTTTTTTAAGTTAAGAATAAATCTATTTTGTGTGTGTGTAATATATCACATCTACGTTTACCTACATGGCATTCTTCAAATCGCATAACATGAATTTTTTCCATAATTCTTGTTCGTTCTCTTTAGCTTTTTAAGAAGTCCAACGATTTGCCCTCCCATTTCATTTAATAACCGCTACTTATCCCTTTTTTCCTCTTCGTTTAACTTTAATCTCAAATTTCCACTTAATCTCTATAACCTCTTCAATCCAAAAACATCATTCTTGATCGTAAATCAACAGAATTTGTTCGCGGAGAAAATTATTTACCTCAACTTACGGCAGCATCTGCCAATCGCAGCGAAGAAGAGGAACATTGATTTTCTCTCTTATTTTGAAGTAGGCGCACTATAACAGTTCCATATTTTTTTAAATTATTTAAATTGATTTTAGTTTCCTCATCTTACATGTCATTTTTCCAAATTCATTCTCGTCACTCTTTCATCTCATTACATCGTCCCCTTTCATCAATTGTCCTTACCCAATGAGCGAAAACATAATATTCTTTCAAATCCGATGTTGAATCTCCTAAGTTAATAGCATATTTTATATAGAATCGATAACAGTTAATTTTCAAACCCTCAATTTTTACATTTTCAAACAATATTCCACTACTATTTGTCAAATTCAACATCGATTTCTATCAAGCTAGAAGTTTAGTAATTGATCGTCAGATTGCAAAGTCATTACTTACGGGACATTGTAATTTGAGGAAAAAAATTTATTAGTCTTTCTATGTTAATATGGCAACGAAGTACTGCTTGATATGATTACTTGGCATGGGAGATTAATCTAAGTGAATGGTCAAAGTAATAACTAGTTTATTATTATTTTTTATAGTTTCTACAGAAACATAATCTCATAGTGTAGTAAAGGTTCAAACCAAGTGAGGTTTTATGTGAATAATTTAATCATTTATTGCGGTGTTGGTTATGGTTGTCTTAAACAAGGAAGGTGAACTCTTTTCTTTCCACGATTATTGATTCTTCTTAGCTATTTCGAGTATGAACATATATGCAGATGAATCATTTTCTGTTATAGTTTCATGCTTACAAGTGTTATTATTTGTTATATGTGAAATATGAGTTGTTGTGAAGTGATCTTGGCAAGTTGATTAATTTGTTGATGTGTGAAATTTCATCAGCGTAAATTAGTCTACTTATGAATAATCTGGATATTTGTATAATCATTATCGACTTCTTTTCTTTCTCTTTTTCAGATTTAATGTTGTGACATTTACGAAAAAAGAACGGTTGAATCATTAACCTCCATATTAAAGTAAAATTTTAATTTATTTTTCATTTCTTAAGCATTTTATCATTATGTATATGCTCCGAATTTTCATAGTTATGTCTTTTTGTTTGCAAAGTGTGTTTTATTTGCATCTTGACAATGCAAATAGTTTAATTTTCTTTCATTGTGTTTGATGGGTTAGTGCAATAAATAGGTCAATAAATAGGTCAAAATTTTAATATTTTCATAAACACCACTCAAATAGATTTATTAGATTCAACATTCAAGCTCTCATCCTCTCTTCAAGCTCCTAATCTTCAACCTCCTTATTATTATATAATAATAAAAACAACTAATAACCTTTGATTTTACCGTTGCAAGTTGATTAGTAACATAGAAGAGCATATCACCCATTATTCTACCATCAATCTTCAATATAAAAGCATATTATAATAGATAATACTTATGAATAGCATTATGCGTTTAAATATATAACATGAGTTAATAAGAAATATAAATAATGAAATTGAATAAACAAAACTTGTACAGGTACCTTTTTTAACTATGTTTTTAGGTAGAAGCATCTCTAACACAAATATAACGAAATAAGGAAATAAGAAAGTATTTTGATATTATTTCTAATGTGAATTATTTGAGTTAGAATGATCAATAATTTGTTGATATGGGAATCAATTTATAAGAATTGGATCATTGAAGTAAACTAGGTTATGTTTGTGTGTAATTCATAAGAATAGGAATCAATTCATAAGAATTATTTGTTTTTCTTTAATTCAACAGTTATTCAATTCCAATTTGAAGATAATTGTAATGTTAACAAACGCCTTTTTTCACACACATGCCTATATTTTACTGCATATGCAGTGGTTCTGTGTGATCTTCCTTGATTCCAAGAGGCTAATCGGTACGCATGTTGCTTTAGAATCAAGTCCTCGTGAATATTATAAACAATATTTTCGATGGTTTTTCCATCTCTTCTTCTTATGCTCAAATTGAATTGCTAAACCGTATTATTGGATTTTATTTTTTTTTAATCATAAGAAGGATAGACATAAAGGTTTCATGCTATTTATTAATAAATTTTATAAGTAAACAGTTTTGATTAAAATAGTTTATGTTCGGACTGCGGGGATTATATTAATCTATTGTTTTTTATAATGAAAAGTAAATTTTAAGACATTTGGAACAACTCACCTGTTTTATCGTTGATATCTATTTTTTTGGATTCTACACAAGGTATATATATCGAACTTATTGATTTGTAGTCACAATTTGGATTTTCCATGAGATGATAGAATTAATAAAATAAAATTGTAGTCTACATGATTACGAATGTCAATCTTTTTATTATTATTATTATTCTAATGTTTTCATTTCTCATGCTTGAGGTTATAGTGCATATTGTATATATCATTTGTTGCTTCATGAAATTATATCATGTTTAAGTATGACAAATATCTTATCAAACATATTATTAAAATTAAAGAAATGCTAAAAGTTCTTCAATAGTTCAAGGGTTGATGGCTTATTTTTTGTCATGATGATGTATAGGATTTTTAATTAATCAGTCATTTTCAATCTTGCAAGTCAGCATCAGTGTTTTTCGTTATTATTATTCTCATGTTTTCATTTCCCATGCTCGAGGTTATAGTGCATATTGTATATCATTTGTTGCTTCATGAAATTATATCATGTTTAAGTATGACAAATATCTAATCAAACATATTATTAAAATTAAAGCAATGCTAAAAGTTCTTCAATAGTTCAAGGGTTGATGGCTTATTTTTTGTCATGATGATGTATAGGATTTTTAGTTAATCAGTCATTCTCAATCTTGCAAGTTAGCATCAGTGTTTTTTGTTATTATTATTCTCATGTTTTCATTTCCCATGCTCGAGGTTATAGTGCATATTGTATATAGCATTTGTTGCTTCATGAAGTTATATTATTTAAGTATGAAAAATATCTTAGCAAACATATTATTAAAATTAAAGCAATGCTTAAAGTTCTTCAATAGTTTAAGGGTTGATGGCTTATTTTTTGTCATGATGATGTATAGGATTTTTAATTAATCGGTCATTCCCAATTTTGCATTAGTGTTTTTTGTTACATTGCATTATGATAGTAGTCAATGCTTTAGATGCTTTGTGTTCACTTACGAAGTCCGCCACATAATGAAAATCCTCTGATTTACCAAAGATCTTACGTCACATGTTGGGAAACTTTGGTTACAAAACTTACTTTCTACCGCATTTCTACAATGCATTGTAAAAAATAATCATTGAAGCCCATGAGGCAGTGAGTGGTAATACAACCTAAATGGCAATTAAATTTCAAGAAAAATATGGTATCAATTGATAAAACTTCTCTTATATTTCAAATATAGTACCATTTTTTAAGTAGCCGTAGTTGAAATAAAAAACTATATATGGTTCCTAAGCCATGACAATGTATTTTAAATCAACTTCTTTTAAAATAGAAATAATCTAGCGTTATCAGTTAAATACATAAAAGGATTATTAAGTATGATCAAGTTTGCATAATGTGCGAACTAACTTTAAATATTCAACGCATAAAAGAAATACACTCAAAAATATAGAAATTGGTTTAAATGGATAGATTCGAACAAAAAAAACTTATTTTCAAGATAACGTATAAATATTTTATTTGAAAGACAAATTTTCAATATAAGCCACATTGGAAAACTATTTAATAAAACAAAATGATTTGCACACTTATTATCCAAAAGGGGATAGTTTGAGCCCAATCGGTAATCAACTCATCATGAGTTAGATGCAGCTTTGAACTGCATTATACTGCCCACAATCCTATGCACAACTATGAGTTGCACATATTTACACATAACGTAGGATGCTTTTCTCTACCTGTGCAAGTATCAGTTGCGCTTTATGGGTGTTTTCATATGTGTAACCGATAGTAGCATCCAATATGAGATGGTCATAAACTTGCTGAGTTAGCTGCTGATTGGGCTCAAACTAGCATATTTTGACAATAAATTTGCAAACCAACATGTTTTGATAATAAATTTTCCGGTAGGCTTGTCATCAACGGATACTTTCGGATGCGGATAGTGTCATATCCGCATCCGTATCTGAAGTGATTTTCGGATATCGGATATCCGCATCCGCGGATACGGACGGATATCGGATAATTATCTTATTCGCTAACGACTGATAAATCAAGAAATACAAATATAAATTTTAAGTTTAACATACATTTTTTCAATCCAATTGATTATAAAAGTGTTAAATATAAACAAATATGGCGATAATAAATAGTTTTGAACAGTTGATAAGCATTAAGTGCATATAATATAAACTACTAACTTAATAAAACAATAAATAAATATCTTTCATTATACTAAAATACACATAATTTATACTATAATCTTGACAAAGACCGGACGGATAATTTTCGGATGCGGATGTCTACGTATCCGCATCCGCATTTGTTTTCCCGAATATCGGATATTATCCGTTTTTCGGATACGGATGCGGACAGATTTCGGATTTTTCGGGTATCCACTGACAACCCTATTTTCTGGTGTAGCTTATACTGAAAATTTGCCCTTATTTAAGATATATAGACAACGCATGATGTTATTTCTAAATTAAAAGAGGCCAAAATTTAGTTGCATACTGATGCGAGGTGGCTTTTTATATCATAAGATTTTCACAAAACTTCATATTGAAGCATAAAGGTGTGCTATTATTTCAAAACCTAATTTAATGTGTACTGTCATTACAGTACTATCATAGTTGACAGTACTATCATAGTTAAGGCGAAACAGCCTCAGACTCTTGCCTAGCGCTTTTTGCACCTATGGCTTTTTTCGACGCCTTGAGCATCATTTTTTCTGTTTTAAATTTTTTTTGTTTTACAGTCAAAAGAACTGCAATTAAATAACGCACTAAAACACACCTTCTGACTTTAAAAAATTACATATAAATGCAATATTGAGAATGAAACATCATGTGATCGTCATAAATCACACTAAGAAGGCACAAAGCCATTCAATTCAAGTCTACAACCAACAAAAATACTTAATATTATTTATACAATTTAGTTTAAAAAAATTAATATAATAAATTAAATTATATACATGATAAAGTGAAGGATTTATGATTAAAAAATTATATTTAAATACGTAATGTCATAAATCAAGTAAAACATAAATCAAGTGAATATATGTAAATGATAAATCAGATTTTTATCAACTAAAACATATACCAAAGCCGACGGCGAGGAGGTTAGCAGCGGCAAATAGCTACGAACAACTGGCAAGCGACGAATAGAATTGCGACGAAGGCGAAATGCCGACGGCGGCAATTTCTGTTGGGTTTTTTCTGTTCAAAATTGAAAGAACGATGTTTTTTACTGTTCGATATTTAAGTCGAGATGAATAAACTTTTTTTTGCTTGCAGTTGGATTTCGAAATGTAATTGGGCTTCATATTGGATCAAAATACTTAAACTTTTTTCTCTTCAATAATGATGCGTAAGGCGTGCAGCTTTTTTCTTTTCAATAATGCTGCACAAAGCGTGCATTTTCAACACTACAAAACTCGAGCGCTTTAACACCTTTGAGGCATTTTTAACACCTTACGCATTGTCGGCACTTTGAAAGGTAAAAAAGCCTCAGTCTGATGTCTAGGGCTTTTTGGCACCTAGACGTGCCTAGGCGAGGACTTTAATAACTTGACTACTATTATTACAATCTTCTTTGTACACCGTAAATTTGTTTCATATTTAGTGATAATCTGTAATGTAGCACTGTTTCTTTAGTGGAAAACAATTTTTGTTGAACAGTTATCTGAACCACTCTGCTGCAAGCAACCATGGATTGATAAAATCTGTCATGCTACAATCTGGAAAGACGGTTTCATAGTAAAAGATTCAGTGTTAAACAAAATATTACATCATTGCTTTTATTATTATTTTGATTTGAGATGTAAATTTATTGTTCATCCTGTTTCATTTATTGAAAGCAAAAGACATGTCATTCAAAATGATTGCTTCATCTAAATGTTTGGAAATTTGATGTTTCAACTGAACTTCTAAAACGCTTGAACTGCTTATTCATCTTAGGTCCCTAAGTTCGGAGTGAAACGAACCACGAAATATTTTTATTCGCAATTTAGCACCATCACACAATGTTGCAAAACTTTAATTGCTGTGATGGTGAACGAGAAAGATATTTTTAATTCTATAATTTTTCCCTACCAAAAATTGGCAATGACCACTCACGTAATTGAGCTAAAACATGGTTGTTAAAATTAACTACTGCCTCCACCCAATCTTGAAGTTGAATTAAATCCGGATCAATAGAGGTTGTTTATAAATGTCTAAGACAATGCATGTTTTGGTTTTTGTTGCTATGCATTTGCAACTGTTTCTTCAATGTCTTTGCAAAAATATAGCAAACCGCTTAATGAGATGGATACAAAAAAACTTCACTACATAAGACGATGAATAACCATTCCTTTAAATAAATAAATAAAAACAATCTGAAACTTCATGCATTGACAACTCTCTGTTTTTAAACATAATTAACATAAATTGATTAAATAATTTTGACTTTGCTATTACTAGTAACAAAATTTTCCTTTGAACTTAGGGTCCCAATATTCAAGGATCTACGCCAATGTAGCGAACGAAACGGTTAATAGAAATATATGACAGTAACGAGTAATCGTTTGTCGGTTCACTTATCTCATCTACGAACTAATTTGGTATTTTCTTACGTTGTGGTTATATGATCGTATCATATTATATCGCAAATGGTATTGAAATTAACTTACAGGTTGCATGACAATCTAACATGCTTTACTAATTTTACCTTCACAATAAAATGGGATAGCAATTTACTATTTTTGTTTTCAAATAATTTTGTAAGTATTGCAGCTTACAACTACTATTTCTTACTAACTACTATTTCTTACTGTGAAAATGCTTCATTATTAGCTTATGTTTGCACATTTACTCGGTTAAATATCCCGAGTCAGGAAAGGGGTCAAAGTATTTTACCTTAGGTTAGAAAATGGAGTGCAATAAAAAAAAGTACAGTATAAATTATTGCACTTCCATGGTAAAACTTTTTTATTATCCAAAATAAGTTTCTACCCCAAATACTGGTAGGTTAATTTTCAGCTCCAGAACATTACTTTGTAAGTTTACTGTACTTATATAGCAATTTTTATCAAAATTAAGCTATTTTATCGTATTGTATTGCAAATGGTATCGAAATTAGCCTATGGAGATTGCATGACAGCCTAACATGCTTTACAAATTTACCTCAACCGTAAAATGGGTTAGCAGTTCACTATTTCTTTATCATAATATATTTTCGGTACAGGAAATTATTGTCAAGGACAAAATTTCATAGCTTTTTAGCCTCAAGGACAGGCCTTCAATATTTTATCATGAAGGACAACTTTCTGTAGGTATCAGTTTTTAGTTATTGATAGCAGTTTTTAGGTATCAGTTTGTAGTTATCGGTAGCAGTTTTTAGGTATCAGTTTTAGCATGGTAGCGGTTTTGTTGTCCTTATGAATAATTTTGGAAAATGTTTGTCCCGATGAATAATTTTTAAAAGAATGTTTGTCCTTGTGGTAAAAATATTGAGGTCGTGTTCTTGAGGCAAAAAATATACAAATCTTTGTCCTTTAAATTAATTCCCCCTTTTCGGTATTATGAAATGGGTTAGCAGTTCACTTCTGTATCATAATATTTTTTGCGTATTACTATAACTCATTTTTACCTTAAGATGTTTCATTGATAGCTGGTGTAAACATATTACTCGTTCCAAAAGTACCTCTTCGGATTGTTATGCATTTTATGCAAGGCTGATTCTAATCACACACCACAATTTGATATACACCAGAAAAAATTATAAAAAATTTAAGACCAAAATACCCCTATCGGCCAATTGTTTAAAATAGTACATAAGAGATATTTTAACTTCTGTAGACCAAAACCCTAAAACCCTAGTTAGACGGCAAAAGATAAAAACTAAAATTCTTGTGTCTGATCATGAAAATTAAAGAAGAAGAAAGTATGATTTACGATAAGAATTAAAAGAAGAATATGGGTTTGAAGTAGAAAAAGAGGAGCATTGTTGTCAAAAATCCTAAAATCCTACGATTTAAATCCCGATTCGGATCAGACCTCTCCCTTAACGATTCGATTTAATTCTGAACCAAACTTAGTCAAAACCGCAAATAAAAAAACATTCTATTCATATACGAACATACTTAATTTGTTTATTTGGATTCAAAATTCAAAATACAATGTTTTCAAAATAAAATAAAAATATAATAAGAGAGTAAATTGAGTTTTATGTTTAATTGTAGAAGTTCAAACATCAAAATCAATTTCAAATTGTGTGCAAACCTTCAAATACGAATCTTTTGAATCTACGATTTACGATTTGAATCTCGTTTTGATTTAAAGTTTAAACTTTGCGATTTAAATTCCGTTTTCAAAACATTGTATAGGAGGATTGTGATTTTGAAGCAGGATGGGTAAATTTTTCACATTTTCCCCCCTTTTTTCTATTACTAGAGAGAAATATGTTAAATTCATGCATCATAATATGTTACGTGAAAAATAAAATTACCAGGCATTACCTCTCCTAGAATTATTATGTACCACACTCTACCTTTTCGATGTTTATTTATTACCTCGTAGTTACTCCCCTATATTTAAATTATTACCTCGCAGTTGCTCCTCTAGAATCTCGACCATGACGACGGGAAAAAATTGATAATGTTAGAAGGTAAAGGTAGCGGGTGGGTAGTTTTGTAAATTTTATGTAAATAAAAAATGAGTTATATTGTTTTGTGTAAATTTTGGATGTATGTATAGTATGATATGAGGTAAGAATTGAACCAGCCTTTATGCAATGTCAATGCATTAATGACTGCTATGTTTATGTTTTTTTTCAATACTCTTTCAACAACTTATGCATTATATGCCACATTAAAAGATTAGTAATACAACCTAAACCTATGCAATCCGTGCCTGTAGCAAGGACCCGAGCTAGTTTATATAAGAAGAAAAAAGCTTTTCTAAATTAAAAATAAATAAATAAATAAAGAAACTAAAAAGTATATATACCGTTCTTCGCAAACCTGAATATCCTCTTCAGAAACCCTACGTTTAGACAAATCAATATAACCCTTCTCTTTATCAACTCTCAAAACCATAACAGGCTCCTGCCGTCCAACCTTAATTAAAGAAGAAATGGATCTGATTCGACGCCTAGAGAGTTCAGATAACAAAATCATTCCCTCGATATTGTTGTATTCGAGAAGCGAAACGTAAGCGCCCATGTCCGCTACGTTCTTCACCTGAATCATAACCGCCGTATCCACTTCCGGGTACTTAGCTTCGTACATCCGGCACTCTAAATTTGGTCCACCATTTGTCGTCATTGCTTTTCCCTTTCCCGGAAGAGAATTCGAAATTAAATCCTAGGGTTATGAGTTCTGAGCACCACGACTAGTGAAAAATATCGGTGACTATTATCCCCGGAAATATCTAGGCCCGTGGTTCCACGGATACTTTAATTTTATTTTATTTTGCAAACCAAATGGCCCTAGGTATAGTTGCTAGGCCCTTCGTACATCCGACACTCTAAAATGCCCTCCGTTAATTTTAATTTTTTTTTTTTTTTTTTTTTTTTTTATGTTTTTTACCAGCACTCGATCCGTGATTCATATACATACCATGCAATTGCTCTATAAGATTAAAAGATTTGTCTCGTAGGTGCTCTACGAAATTAAAAGATTTACCTCGTAGTATGCACTTTACGTGTTGATGGATATTTTAGTCCAATTAATTTTAAAAAAAAATTGAGAGGACTCAGCAATTTTAGATTTTCCAACAGGCCCGACCAAACAAGTTAATTATTGTCATCATCATCATATTCTTTACTATTTTATTAATAAAGATAATTCAATAAATAGAATTTCCATCGTTTTTTTTAAATTTTGAAAATATCTTACATCCATTAGTGGAATATCACGGTCGGTTTACAACCTCCATCATCATCCCTTTCTCGAGCCATCAACCGAACTTCACCATCAACTTGCAACCGACCACCAACAAAATTGCTTGAAATAAAAGTATTGTGACCACCAAAGCATTTGTGTTTATAACACATATCGATCCATTAATATTTTTTATTAAATAAAATGTAAATATCTCTAACTGCTAAATTTACGTACATGCGGTTTATACTAGTATATATAATGGGGATACATGTAATGTATAAAGAAAATTAAAAACAAATTTATTTACTATGAAATAATACTCGTATTCATAGATAAAGACCTTGCAAAACAAAAGTAAGGATTTCGATGGATTTCATTTTTGTTATTACTGAAGCCTTTCTCCAGTAATTGTTGATTTATTCTTTAACTACGAAAGTTGCAAAGTAAACATAAAATACGACAAATTTGTGAAGAAAGTGAGGTGCATTGATACGATGGAAAATAATGTTGTGGAATCGCGTAAAGTATAAAAATATCTTAATTTATTTAATTGTCGAGTGAGGCTTAATGGTGTAAGGGCAATTTTGTGATTTCAAAGTTCCATTTTGAGGTATTGCTATTACATATAAATTATTTTGTAAAAGACGATTATAATTAGTTCAGTCGGGCAGGAATATGTTATAAAATTATTTTGAGCATCTATCTTTATTTTGTGGATTAGCTCAACGTAATAAGTTTTCAGGACAACACTTTAAAATAATTGGTTTAAATAACAAAAAATAAAAGAAAATGCTACTTTGCAAGAAAATGGTAAATGAATGTATCGTTTTCTTATTGATAAAAATGATTTTTTTTTATATAAAAGTGGTAAGCCCAGCTTCAATATTTACTTTCAGTGCTAGTTTAGATATCTCTTATAATTATTTTTCATTAATGGCAGTATTATTACAGGTTGCAAGCATATGTAATCATCAACGTGTTGTTTTAGAAGGTCACGATACTCATATCCATGCCTCGTCAGAAATCAGACCTATTTAAGGTAAGAAAACATTATTACCTTGATTAATTTATTTTATTTACAAACAAATAAAATTACAAATATATCTGTAACATCCCCCACTCGAAGGCCTAAAACTAATGGCTACTAATGCTGCAGTCATCCATAGTTATTAATCCTCGGTGACCAAATACGGTAATGTTAGATGCATTGAAATATAGAAACACATGGGTATGGAAAAAAATCTAAAATCATTAAACAACTTTCACATTCCATTTCAAATCATTTCAAATTCATTATATAATCCTAATACGAGAACGATGTTCAGAGAAAATATAATTATTACAACATACGCCGAGAGCGACATATGAAGATGCCCCCTAAAATGATCAGAGTATATATAACTAGGCAATTAAACAAGTTTGCCTTTATAACAAAACACAACGGAATCAAAATAGAAAGAACTCATATTATCTAGATTGTCTGCTGCACATCTCCGGAAGCTTATTCGTCTAAAGAGGTACTTGAAAAACCTCAACTCTCAAACTACTCAAAATCAATTGACTACCTGAGAGTTTAAGGGGAAAGCGTAAACTTCGAGTCGGACATAAAACCTGGTATGAATAATAATCTACTGTGACGCCTCACCTCTATACTCACGCTAGCCAAGGACACTACGGAGTAATGCCGTCAACTAGCACGAAGAATAAGGCTGTTGAGGAGCGACCATCCGTATAATTGTTTTGTGCGAGCATCGATATGTCAGATAGTTAAAGATGCATTTCATTTCAAGGGGGGATCTGACATACCGATACAAACTCAAAGCTACTACACAGTGGCTATATATAATCTCCGAAAACAAATATAGAAATAAGCATAACACAAATCAGTCACAGATATCCATATCACAAAGGCGGAAAATAGATATGAATATAACACATAAAAGTGTACATCAGAGTAGTGGTCTGACAAGATCCACAATACAACAAAAGAATAGATACAAGTGCTACACAAAAGAATATGTATACATCAAGGAGTCTCTATCTCACATGTACAACAACAAAAACTACAAATCTAATGTAGTTAGACAAAAGTCTGATGATGGCTCCGGATAAGGAGCCAAGCAGAAACACCTGTAACATCTCGGTCTGACCCAAGTATTATTTAATAAGAAAATAATAAACGGATCAGTCTAGCTATAAGTATCAGATAAAATGATATAGAATAAGAGATATGACAAAATGTACAATAACCATACTCCCATACAGTGATAAGTATGCAATTGAAAATCAACCAGAGGTTAATCAATACCACAAGAATCTTCTCAAAGATAAAAAAGAATGTCATATTCTTTATTTTTATTCACCAAGTCACAAATATTGGCCATCATCGCAATGCCAATCATAAAAGTTGTTGACACACAAAGTCACCAAGCACAAATATTGATAAAACTCATCAATATAGATCACAAAAATTGGTGAGACACGAATTCTAGAAATCATCAATAAGAAATCCAGAAATCACAAAAGGGGGGAGGCCTATCACAAAACGGGAGCATGAAAACTCACCAACACGTGTATCACAAAACGGAACGCTATTTCATGGTTACTAACCATTAATTTTGAGCCGAGGCTCCACAAAACGGCCCGAAGACCATGGGTCGCTACCCCACCAATTTTTGAGCCGAAGCTCCACAGAAATGGGGTTTAGTCTCCCTCGTAGACAAGGAGACATCGCACATTGCTAGTCTAAATCATAAAATGATCATTATCGATCTTCAAGAAGTCTCAATTACACTAAGCTAGTAAATAAATGAGTTTAGCTTCATGTCTCATAACCACTGGCTTAACTTAAATATTTACGAACAAATTGTAGATCTCCACTCGAAAATTGTCACAGGAGTTTCGATCGAACAAGTCTAAAAATTAACCGACAAAGTAAACGCAAGTGTTTCATACCACTTATTGTACTAAGTCGTTTAATTGGATTTCTCGAACGAATGAGGAAAAGGTTTGTATATACTAATAGGTAGGAAAAACGATTTTATAAAGAGCTTTGTATTAAAAATATAGTTGTAATCATCTTTGAAAAAGAGTTTGAATGTTTACTACTAGTATAGAAACTGTTTGCGCAAAAAATGGGCAAACACCTCAAAGTCGTATGATTCCGTTGATTTTAAGTTGTTTTTAGTGATTTGGGTGATTTATGCAAATATATAAAAAACAGGGACTAAACTGTAAAAGACACACAGATTTATACTGGTTTGGCCAGAATGTGCCTACGTCCACTTTATATGTTATTCTCCTTTTCTCTTCAGATCACAAGTACAAAGCTTTGATTACAAGTAACTGAAAGTTGTTTGAAAGTTCTATCCGTGCTTGAGCTCTCAAACTTCTTTCATTGTTGTACCTCTGCCCCTCTATTTATAGAGTGAGGTTGGGGGCAGGGGTCTTGGATATTTATAGCTGCTAGTGGGCCTGGGCTGAAGCAATCCGCCTGGCACATCTGGTTCGGCGTTCCTTGGTTCGGCCGTGCTTGGAGAGAAGGATGGAGAAGCTTTGGTTCGGCGGTCACCTGGTTCGGTGTAGGGTGGTTCGGGTGTTGGTTCTCGTCCGGTAGTGGGTTGTTGGAGTTGTGGTTCGGTGGCAGTTGGTTTGGCAGGACGGGGGAGACGAGTTGGTTCGGTATTGAAGGGGCGTACTTGGTTCGGCAGTGAGTTGGGAATGCCGAATGAACTTCTATATTTGGGAGTGCCGAATGAGCTCTTGTATTGGGAATGCCGGATGAACCAAGGCATCTTGAATGCCGAATGAGATTTCCGAATGAGCTCTTGTATTGGGAATGCCGGATGAACCAAGGCATCTTGAATGCCGAATGAGATTTCGCTCTACATTGCCGAATGAAACTTTAAACCTTTGATACCGAATGGACTTTTATACATGAATCATGAGTGAAATTCCAGACTTATATACGCTTGATGGTTGCTTCTTCTTGGTTCGGTCGTGGTGGAAATGCACACAACATTGATATTCCAGTTTTGACCAAAAATGGGATAACACTTTGCCCCCCAAAACATGCCTTGCGATAGGAAGGCGTGTTTTGTAATGCCATGAGCTGGATGTTCATATCCTGTTGATGTCCTTGCAGTAGGAAGGCGTGTTTTGTAATGCCATGAGCTGGATGTTCATATCCTGTTGATGTCCTTGCGGTAGGAAGGCGTGTTTTGTAATGCCATGAACTGGATGTTCATATCTTGTTGATGTCCTGTAAAGAGCTTGATATTTTATATGGCCCCAAATGACGACCGTTCGAGATCGAGCTATTTGGGATGAAGCGCGGCCGTTCATGGTCAAGCGCCTAACTTCAAATGACGACCGTTCGCGATCGAGTCATTTGAGGTGAAGTGCGACCGTTCGCGGTCAAGCGTCTAAATCCATGCGACGATCGTTCGAGATCGAGTCATTTGCGGTGGAATGTGATCGTTCACGGTCAAGCGCTTTACTTCAAACGACGACCGTTCGGGATCGAGCCATTCGAGGTAAAGTGCGACCGAGCCCGGTCAGAGGGCGGACCTCAAATGGCGACCGTTCGCGATCAAGCCACTTGGGGTGAAATGTGACCGTTCACGGCCGGTGCCGTTCGCGGCAAAAGATGAAACGGGACCGTTCGCGGTCAAGCGCCTTACTTCGGATGACGATCGTTCGAGATCGAGCCATTCGTGGTAAGGTGCGACTGTTGGCGGTCAGGGGGTGGACCTCAAATGGCGACCTTTCGCGATCGAGCTATTTGTGGCGGGATGAGTTGTGCCGTTCGAGGCGAGTTTGTGACTGTTCGAAGTCGGGTGCCGTTCGAGGCGAATTGTGACCGTTCGAGGTCGGGTGCCGTTCGAGGCGAGTTGTGACCGTTCGCGGTCGGGTGCCGTTCGAGGCGAACTATGACCGTTCGAGGTCGGGTGCCGTACGAGGCGAATTGTGACCGTTCGAGGCGAATTGTGACCGTTCGAGGTCGGGTGCCGTTCGAGGCAAGAAAGTATGCCCGGGAGGGCTTGGTATTATCGATACCAGGGTCACGTTCAGGTGAGTTCCTGGATCGTTTATGTGCCTGTTGGAGGCGAATAAGTGTGCCCGTAGGGGCTTGGTATTGTTGATACCAGGTTCACGTTCGAGTGGGTCCCTGGATCGTTTGCCAGATTTCATGTTCGGGGGAGTTTCTGAATCAAATACTTCGGCGGTTCATCGCCATACAAGAGGTGCTTGTGGACCGTTCGCGATCCAACGGGCATACAAGTAAATTTGCAAATATCAAAGCAATAATCATACGAATTCCACAACAGGAATGTTCAAGTCAAGATCAAAGCAAGAGCAAGACGAGGATGTCAAAGTGTAAACTCTTACCATGGTGCAGTCAGTAGTCATTCAGAGCATGCCTATGGATCGTGCGCGATCGCTTACATGTGTAAATGATCTAACCGTGTTAGTGAGAGGTTTGCGACTTGTTCATCTCTTTCGACCTGCCCCCCCCCTCCGAGTTCAGGAGGGAATTTTACCTGCCCCCTGGATGAGCGTTCATTCCTTACCAGGTTGCTCAGAGGCCCCTATCTCTCTCTCTGGGATTGGATCAACATGCTCCAAGTGTGGTGCCCCCATGCAGGATCGATGCCTGATTAGCTTCTGAAGAAGCCTCTTGATTTTCCTTCATGTTCACATCTCTCTGGCCTTGGCCTTCTGCTTGATTGTCTCGCCATGACTCTTCCAATCTGAATCTCTAAACTCTCATATTCAAATTCCAAGCGGTAGAATCCTTGAGTTCAACTCTCAGTGAAAGCACCAAAAATGTTTGCGCAAAAAATAGGCAAACACCTCAAAGTCGTATGATTCCGTTGATTTTAAGTTGTTTTTAGTGATTTGGGTGATTTATGCAAATATATAAAAAGCAGGGACTAAACTGTAAAAGACACACAGATTTATAGTGGTTCGGCCAGAACGTGCCTACGTCCACTTTATATGTTATTCTCCTTTTCTCTTCAGATTACAAGTACAAAGCTTTGATTACAAGTAACTGAAAGTTGTTTGAAAGTTCTATCCGTGCTTGAGCTCTCAAACTTCTTTCATTGTTGTACCCCTGCCCCTCTGTTTATAGAGTGAGGTTGGGGGCAGGGGTCTTGGATGTTTATAGTTGCTGGTGGGCCTGGGATGAAGCAATCTGGCCTGGCACATCTGGTTCGGCGTTCCTTGGTTCAGCCGTGCTTGGAGAGAAGGATGGAGAAGCTTTGGTTCGGCGGTCACCTGGTTCGGTGTAGGGTGGTCCGGTGTTGGTTCTCGTCCGGTAGTGGGTTGTTGGAGTTGTGGTTCGGTGGCAGTTGGTTTGGCAGGACGGGGGAGACGAGTTGGTTCGGTATTGAAGGTGTGTACTTGGTTCGGCAGTGAGTTAGGAATGCCGAATGAACTTCTATATTTGGGAGTGCCGAATAAGCTTTTGTATTGGGAATGCCGGATGAACCAAGGCATCTTGAATGCCGAATGAGATTTCCGAATGAGCTCTTGTATTGGGAATGCCGGATGAACCAAGGCATCTTGAACGCCGAATAAGATTTCGCTCTACATTGCCGAATGAAACTTTAAACCTTTGATACCGAATGGACTTTTATACTTGAATCATGAGTGAAATCCCAGACTTATATACGCTTGCTGGCTGCTTCTTCTTGGTTCGGTCGTGGTGGAAATGCACACAACATTGATATTCCAGTTTTGACCAAAAATGGGATAACAGAAACCTTTGCGTTTTAAGGTGACAAAACATAAAAATGATTGTAATAACAATCAATCACCAAAATTCACATTCGAAGACGTGAAATAAATCCAAAGAAACCGATACCAAATCCATTGAAATGGATATTTGCAAAAATTCCGAAAATAGAAGTTATCAAGGTCAACTAAAGTGGTAACAACTAATTGGAGAAAAAGAATCGGTTAAAAATTGGATATTCCAACACAATAGTCAAAATAGGCAAAACTGGGCATTTCCAGACGTCTGAGGGGTTATTCCAGACATCTGGATTCGGTTTCTGGAAATATTCCAGAAAACCATCCAAACGTCTGGAACCTAAAATCAGACATCTGAAAACCTTTCAGACGTCTGGGAGAAAGTCAGACGTTTGGTTTTGGTTTCTGGAAATATTCCAGAAAACCAACCAGACGTCTGAAAAAGACGTCTGAAAACACAAATCAGACGTCTGACATCTTTTTAGACGTTTCGAATGATAGTTCAGACGTCTGAAATTAGTCACTGCCTTCTTTTTCTGCCGTGTATTATTTTTCACTAGGAGGCAAAACCAAACGTCTGGCACTGGTCTCCAGACGTCTGAACACCTAATCTGGGCAGAAATTTGCATAGGCCATGATGGCCAAAACGATTCGGGACCGATCGAGCGATCAACGATGACTAAGGATTTACGCCAAACGACAACCCGGTCTTATAAGCTCTTCGATACACCCCAAATAACATATCCAAACATCCATCGTTGGATTTTCATAAAATTGGACTTCAAATCCAAAAATTGGAAATTCACCATATCAATTCAAATCAAAAGCAAATGATCATGGATAGATGTTAGGAATTCATACCTAATAATAAAGATAAGTATAGACATAGATGTGAGATAAAAATCTCACCTTTTACTCAAAAACAACTAAGAGGAGCTTGGAAACAAAAGGGAGATCAACCACTCTTCAACACAACCCAAGAAGCTTGAATCTAAGCTCAAAAGAAGAACATTTCCTAAGTTAGGTTTAGGAATTTTCTGAAATTGAAGAGAGAATGAGTTGGAGAAGAAGAAGAGGATGCTTACCAATAGCTTCTCTTTGAATTTGGAGCTAGAACTTGGATTTTGCAATGGAACTAGGGCTTAGGATTCTAATTTCCAATCTCCTCCACCATTTTTGTTAAAGCTTGAATGTTAGGAAATAGAATGAGTGAATGGATGAAGAGTAGAGGAGTTAGGGTTATTTGTTAGGTTGTTGGGCTGAAACCCAAACCCAAACCCAAAGTGAAAAAGTAGCAAAATTCTACTAACTCTAAACATATCGATGTTTATACTCAAAAAGATCGCAAACGTCATTTTGAACACAATGGAAGGGGTCCCGAGTCCTAATTCGATCGTTTGCAAAAATTAGCATTTCGGAAAAAATCCGACTAACGATGAAATATTTAAATAAAATATTTAAATATTCAATCGTAAAATATGCGGGTTATTACAGACTCCCCTCCTTAAAGAAATTGCGTCCTCGCAATACTTAAGAAGAAAATAAAATGTAACAACCATAAAAGCATATTAACACAAAAGAAATTTGAAATAAGAAGTTCACCTCAAATAGCACGAGAAAGTTAGTCCGGATGTGTTCGCTCGATGAATTCCCTAGATTTCCAAGAGCAATCCTTAGGATTGGAGGACCATTGAATTTTCACAAGTGGGACATCTTTATTTCGAATGCGTTTTACCTCCGAAGCAATGATACGAATAGGATGCTGCTCATAAGTCAAATTAGGCGAAACTTCAATTTCTTCCACAACGCCGGACTCTAGAATAGAATCGGAATCTTGAAGGCATTTCCGTAATCGAGAAACGTGAAACACGTCATGAATAGCAGAAAACTGAGTCGGTAATAAAAGGCGATAAACCACGGAACCAATACGTTCGCTGATGGGAAATTGACCTATATATCTAGGTGCTAACTTTCCCGATCGACTGAAATGCACAACACCCTTTCATAGGTGAAACATGAATAAACACAAAATCTCCCACAGAAAATTCTAATTTCCTTCTTCGGTTATCGGCATAAGATTTTTGCCTACTTTGAGCTTCTTTCATCCTATGGCAGATAAAGTCAATCTTTTCTGTGGAATCACGAATAAAGTCTGGACCTAAAACCAGCTTCTCACTGGAAGCCAACAAGAAGGAGATCGGCATGGCCTTCCATAGAGTGCCTCAAAAGGAGCCATACCAATACTAGACTGGAAGCTATTATTATAGGAAAATTAAACAAGAGAAATATGATCTTCCCAACTTCCACCAAAATCAAGAACGCATGCACGAAGAAGATCTTCAAGAGTTTGATTCATACGCTTGGTTTGTCCATCAGACTGAGGATGATAAGCGGTGCTAAAATTAAGCTTCGTTCCCAAAGCTTTTTGAAGAATCTTCCAAAATCCACTAGTAAACAATGGATCACGATCGCTAACAATAGAAGTAGGGACTTCATGCAATTTAACAATTTCTTTAATAAAAAGCTTGGCCAAAAGAGGTACGGTCCGATTGGACCGAACGGGAATAAAATGGGCAGATTTAGTAAGCCTATCAACTATCACCCATAGGCTATCATGACCCGAACGAGAACGGGGAAGTCCGTTAATAAAATCCATGGAAATTTGGTCCCACTTCCAAATTGGAATGTCCAAAGGTTGTAATAACCCACCGGGCCTTTGATGCTCGGCCATAATGAGTTGGCAAGTCATGTAACGCTTAACAAAGTTAGCAATATCGGATTTCATTCCATCCCAATAATAAAGTCGCTTCATATCCGCGTACATTTTACTACTACTGGGATGAATGGTAAATTTAGAGCGATGAGAATCTTCTAAAATGTCTTTACGAAGATTTCTAATATTTGGCACGATAAGTCTACCAAATTTTCGAATTCCGCCTCGAGCATCAATATCAAAGTCTTTCAAACCTTCAATATCAATTTTATCCCTATAATTTTGGCTAAGAAGAGCCAATTCGGGATCTAGCTTTTGAGCTTCAAGGATGCGGTCTAAAAGAGAAGGATGAGCCTCAAGGCTACATAAAACAAAAGATGAATATGAATCGGATTCACGATCTCGAATGTCACAAGTGGACAAAGTCTCGAGATCGTTCCATTCGGAAATCATCATAGAAACAACTGCTTATTGCTTACGACTAAGGGCATCGGCAACACGATTTCCCCTTCCAGGAGTACAAAGAATATCAAGATCATAAGATGCAAGGAATTCGAGCCAACTTTGTTGACACAAATTAAGTTCCTTTTGAGAAAATAAATACTTCAAAGATTTATGATCGGTGTAGAGAACAAATTTCTCTCCTAAAATATAATGAAGCCGAATTCGATGGGCGAAAACAATAGTCGCGAGCTCTAAATCATGAGTGACATATCTAGTCCCGGCAGGCTTTAATTGCCTGGAAACATAAGCAATAACACGTTCCCTTTGCATAAGAATGGCACCCAAACCAACATGACTAGCATCGGTATAAACAATAAAATCTTGGTTTCCTTCGGGAATCACAAGAATAGGAGCATTGGAAAGGAGTTCTTTTAATTTCTGAAAAGAAGCTTCACATTTGCCCGACCAAATGTATTTAACTCCTTTCTTAGTCAAGCTAGTAAGTGGCATGGAAATTTTAGAAAAGTCTTTTATGAACCGGCGGTAATAACCCGCTAGTCCGAGAAAGCTACAAATTTCTGTCACACTTTCCGGTCTCTTCCAATCCTGAATCGCTTCAATCTTTGAAGAATCTATGGAAATTTCGGATTCAGAAATAATGTGACCAAGAAATTTCACATGAGATTGCCAAAAGTGGCATTTATAAAATTTTGCTTTCAATTGATTGCTCCTAAGATTTTCCAACACAATCTGAAGATGCTTTTCATGCTCTTCCTCGGTTTTAGAATAAACAAGAATATCATCAATAAAGATGAGAATAAATCGATCGAGGAAGTATTTGAAAACTCCATTCATAAGGTCAACGAAATAAGCCGGAGCATTAGTTAAACCAAATGGCATAACAAGCAATTCATAAGATCCATAACGAGTACGGAATGATGTCAAAGGAATGCTATCCTCTGCAATACGAAGCTGATGAAAAGCGGTTGCTAAGTCTAACTGTGAAAAGGCTCTAACACCGCTAAGTTGATCGAATAGATCATCAATCCATGGTAAAGGATATTTATTCTTGATAGTGAAATCATTAAGCTTGCGGTAGTCAATGCAAAGCCTAAGTGTACCATCGGATATCTTCACAAAAATAGCTGAAGCTCCCCAAGGAGAGGAACTCGAACAAATAAATTGCTTCGTCTCCAATTCGGATAATTGCTTTCGCATCTCCTCATTTTCCTTATTGGACATACGATAAGGAGGACGAGTGATAGGTAGAGCTTCAGGGATTAGATTAATTCTGAACTCAATTGCTCGCTTAGGTGGTAATCCTAAAACGGACTCGAATATGTCGGAAAATTCACTAAGAGAAATGACATCTTCCTCATCATCATTATCGTCGTCATGAGGATTTAAAGAATATAAAGATGCTGTCAAGTTGGAATCCGAATCTTTAAGAACAATAGAAATCTGCTTAACAGATTAAGGATGTCGAAGATGAATAGTCCGCTCAGGACATAGGATATGGGCCTCATAACGGTTAAGCTAATCCATTCCCAAAATCATTCCGAAGCCTAAGTAACGCATGACATGCAAATCGGCTCGGAAAGAAAAATCACATAAAATAATCTCGGCATCACTACAAAGCAAACTGAGTGTCGTGGATCCACCGACTAGATTCGCAATTCTCAAAGAAGTCATTAAGGCAACAACACTTAAAGAAAAAGTATCAGCAAGTTCTTTTGATATAAAAGAATGGGACGCACCCGTATCAAAAAGAACTCGAATAGGTTGATCACGAAACATAATAATGCCATCAAGGATAGAATGGGAAATACCTTGACCACGAGAAGTGTTACTAGGAGTTTGCACCACATTTAGCTTTCCCTCCTTCTTGCCCTGAAGTTTGGGACATGCAGATATATAATGACCCGAACTTTTGCAATAGCGACAAGCAAGGGGCTTTGAACACTTATTTGCATAATGGTCCTTAGAACCACAATTGTAGCATTGCCCACCACTGGAGGTAGAAGTCTTTGCTACAGGAGTTGCTTGCTTCCCTTTCTTATTAGGATAAGGACCTTTGAATTTATTAGGCTTTCTCTTGTTATTGTTGAAGTTTGGTTTGGCACCCACAACTTCAACATCACTTTCTTTATCTGCCTCTTCAAGTCGAAGAGCGATATCAACAAGTTGATCAAAAGAAACTTCCAATTTCAGAAGTAATGGCTTCTTGAGATTTTTATTCAAGCCATAGACAAATCTTTGATTCTTCTTCAATGGGTATTAATGTATTCAACCCCGTATTTAGAAAGAGATTCGAAAGATGTGACGTATTTCGTCATAGAAGATTCACTTGAACAAGGTCAATAAAACGACGGGCCAAAGTCACTTTTTCAGCCTCCGGCACAAACTTTGATTCGAATCTTTTCCGGAATTGCTCCCAAGTAAGATCCGCTTCAAAAATTTCAGAGATAAGAAGCTCATACCAATTTAGCGCTCTTTCTTAGAGCATACTAGAAGCCACTTGGACTCGGTGAAGATCAATATGATTCATGCGAGAAAAGATGAGATCGCATGTTCTAAGCTAAGCTTGGACTTGAATGACGCTTTCGGAACCCTTGAATGACTTTCCACTCAAGTTGGTATAGTCACTGCACAAGCGTGCAAACCCGGATTTAGGGTGAATAGGCTCTGGAATGGGTCCGGCAGCCTGTGCATTCTTCACGAGATCAAGAAGTTGTTAGGCAGACATAAATACTCCATCTTGGGGTGTAGCACTGGATTGTCCGGCACTGGGACGATTTGATCTAACCATTTCTCTTCTTTTAAGAAAGAAAGAAGAAGAAAAGGTTATTCTTCGAATGAATATCAAACAAACTTGATTGATAAAACAAGGCACCATAAAAGAAAATAGGATAAGACGGTACGAAGACTCGAATTAATCCTAAGGCACGACTCCTAAGATGGACTTAGAACGATGATCCTTGCTAGATTATTCTACATTGTTCCAAAGTTTCGCTCTGATACCAAGCTGTGACGCCCCACCTTTATACCCACGCTAGCCAAGGACACTACGGAGTAATACCGTCAACTAGCAAAGGCTGTTGAGGAGCGACCATCCGTATAATTGCTTTGTGCGAGCACCGATATGTCAGATAGTTAAAGATGCATTTCATTTCAAGGGGGGATCTGGCATACCGATACAAACTCAAAGCTACTACACAGTGGCTATATATAATCTTCGAAAACAAATATAGAAATAAGCATAACACAAATCAGTTACAGATATCCATATCGCAAAGGCGGAAAATATATATGAATATAACACGTAAAAGTGTACATCAGAGTAGTGGTCTGACAAGATCCACAATACAACAAAAGAATAGATACAAGTGCTACACAAAAGAATATGTATACATCAAGGAGTCTCTATCTCACATGTATAACAACAAAAACTACAAATCTAATGTAGTTAGACAAAAGTCTGATGATGGCTCCGTATAAGGAGTCAAGCAGAAGCACCTGTAACATCTCGGTCTGACCCGAGTATTATTTCATAAGAAATTAATAAACGGATCAGTCTAGCTATAAGTATCAGGTAAAATGATATAGAATAAGAGATATGACAAAACGTACAATAACCATACTCCCATACAGTGATAAGTATATAATTGAAAATCAACCAGAGATTAATCAATATCACAAGAATCTTCTCAAAGATAAAAAAGAATGTCATATTCTTTATTTTTAATCACCAAGTCACAAATATTGGCCATCATCGCAATGCCAATCATAAAAGTTGTTGACACACAAAGTCACCAAGCACAAATATTGATAAAACTCATCAATATAAATCACAAAAATTGGTGAGACACAAATTCTAAAAATCATCAATAAGAAATCCAAAAATCACAAAAGGGGGGAGGACTATCACAAAACGAGAGCATGAAAACTCACCAACACGTGTATCATAAAACAGAACGCTATTCCATGGTTGCCAACCATTAGTTTTGAGCCGAGGCTCCACAAAACGGCCCGAAGACCATGGGTCGCTACCCCACCAATTTTTGAGCCGAAGCTCCACAGAAACGGGGTTTAGTCTCCCTCGCAGACAAGGAGACATCGCACATTGCTAGTCTAAATCACAAAATGATCATTATCGATCGTCAAGAAGTGTCAATTACACTAAGCTAGTAAATAAATGAGTTTAGCTTCATATCCCATAAACACTGGCTTAACTTAAATATTTACGAACAAATTGTAGATCTCCACTCGAAAATTGTCACAGGAGTTTCAATCGAACAAGTCTAAGAATTAACCGACAAAGTAAACGCAAGCGTTTCATACCACTTGTTTTGCTAAGTCGTTTAATAGGATTTCTCGAACGAATGAGGAAAAGGTTTGTATACACTAATAGGTAGGAAAAACGGTTTTATAAAGAGCTTTGTATTAAAAATAGAGTTGTAATCATCTTTGAAAAAGAGTTTGAATGTTTACTACTAGTATAGAAACCTTTGCGTTTTAAGGTAACAAACCATAAAAATGATTATAATAACAATCAATCACCAAAATTCACATTCGAAGACGTGAAATAAATCCAAAGAAATTGATACCAAATCCATTGAAATGGATATTCCCAAAAATTCTGAAAATAGAAGTTATCAAGGTCAATAAAGTGGTAACAACTAATTGGAGAAAAAGAATCGATTAAAAATTGGATATTCCAACACAATAGTCAAAATAGGCAAAACTGGGCATTTTCAGACGTCTGAGGGGTTGTTCCAGACGTTTGGATTCGGTTTCTGGAAATATTTCAGAAAACCATCCAGACGTCTGGAACCTAAAATCAGACGTCTGAAAACCTTTCAGACGTCCGGCAGAAAGTCCAGACGTCTGGTTTTGGTTTCTAGAAATATTCCAGAAAACCAACCAGACGTCTGAAAACACAAATCAGACATCTGACATCTTTTTAGACGTTTGGAACGATAGGTCAGACGTCTGAAATTAGTCACTACCTTATTTATTTTTCTACCATGTATTATTTTTCACCAGGAGGCAAAACCAAACGTCTGGCACTGGTCTCCAAACGTCTGAACACCTAATCTGGGTAGAAATTTGCCTAGGCCATGATGGCCAAAACGATTCGAGACCGATCGAGCGAGCAACGACGACTAAGGATTTTCGCCAAACGACAACCCGGTCTTATAAGCTCTTCGATACACCCCAAACAACATATCCAAACATCCATCGTAGGATTTTCGTAAAACTAGACTTCAAATCCAAAAATTGGAAATTCACCATATCAATTCAAATCAAAAGCAAATGATTATGGATATATGTTAGGAATTCATACCTAACAACAAAGATAAGTATAGACATAGATGTGAGATAAAATCTCACCTTTTACTCAAAAACAACTAAGAGGAAGATTGGAAACAAAAGGGAGATCAACCACTCTTCGACACAACCCAAGAGCTTGGATCTAAGCTCAAAAGAAGAACATTTCCTAAATTAGGTTTAGGAATTTTCTGAAATTGAAGAGAGAATGAGTTGGAGAAGAAGAAGAGGATGCTTACCAATAGCTTCTCTTTGAATTTGGAGCTAGAACTTGGATTTTGCAATGGAACTAGGGCTTAGGATTTTAATTTCCAATCTCCTCCACCATTTTTGCTAAAGCTTGAATGTTAGAAAATAGAATGAGTGAATGGATGAAGAGTAGAGGAGTTAGGGTTATTTGTTAGGTTGTTGGGCCGAAACCCAAACCCAAACCCAAAGTGAAAAAGTAGCGAAATTCTACTAACTCCAAACATATCAATGTTTATACTCAAAAAGATCGCAAACGTCATTTTGAACTCAATGGAAGGGGTTCCGAGTCCTAATTCAATCGTTTGCAAAAACTAGCATTTCGGACAAAATCCGACTAACGATGAAATATTTAAATAAAATATTTAAATATTCAATCGTAAAATATGCGGGTTGTTACATCTACCATCTCAAACCATTCAGATATCTAGTGAGACCACGTCGCTTAGCGGAATGGGTTTTGTCCTCACTAGTATCTTACCCAAAACTTTATAATAACCATATACTGTGCTCCTGCATTCACAATGGTTGAAACATAAAAATTCAAAATATTATGATGATATGCAAAGAAGTAAATCAATTTCTGGATTTCTCATCCCCATTCATTTGATTATCTGTCTTAGTTATAGTTCCTAGGGTCGCTATTAACCTAATAGTTTTCATGGACTAACTAATAACATGTTCAACGCTTATGGACTCCCTGTCCGGTTTCCTAGTTTTCATGGATCATTAAGAACCTAATGGCTCCTGCTAATAACTTTATTGTTTCATGGGTTCTCCCTGTACATATTGGTATCTCCAATAACTTCCCTTATCTTCGAGTTTTCATGGGGTGACTAGAAACCTATTGACTTTTGTCAATAACTTGATTCAGATATAGTTTTCACGAGTTCACTACAAACCTATTGGCCCTTGCCTATAACTATTTCTAATCATAGTTTTCATGGGTTTACTTTGAACCTATTGGCCCCTGCTAATAACTCTTCCTAAACATAGTTTTCATGAGTTTACGATGAACATTTCTATCTAACAACTTCTTTAATCAGTATTTAGGCATCCTACATTCTGGTCTATCTGACCTCTTGGATGCAATTCTACTCATTCAGGGGTTAGTTCAATTTATATTCATTACTGGGTCAACCTAGCCGGTTATTCTTCCTTTTTCCCCTAAAATATAGTTATAGGTCCATTTTACAATGAATGTGTACATTAGAAGAAGCAAACATAATAACATAATAACACATACATCTGTGGTTTAATATCCCTGAAATAATTTTCATATGAAACATGGTTAATCCCTTTAACCTATTATTTTATCAAGGAAAGCTTCTTCAAAAACTTCATACTTAAAAGCATTTTAAAACTCCTTTACATTTGCCATGGCTTTCATTTAAAAAAAATGAGATTGGGCTCTTTGTTTTGGCAACTAAGGCTTTCGAAACCTTTACTTTCGAAACCATTGGATGACCTCCTTCGAAAGCATTCAAATCTTCTTTTCAAAGCACTAAGAATATATTTTTTGAAACATTTTAAATCCTCTCTTTCGAAACCATCAAAACATATCTTTCGAAAGTATTAAAGCATTACTTATTAATTCTTAGAACATAGCTTCAAAACCATTAAAAGCGCCCTTTTCGAAACCAATTGAAAGTACCTCTTTCGAAACCATTTGTTTTATTCTTAAAAATATCTTTTGGGTCAAAGTGAATATAAACGACCCTTTTGAAACCATTAAAGTTTAAATAAAATGATGGCATCGGAACCATTCTTTCAAAAGCGTATATCATTTAAGTAAAACATTCGAAGGTTAGCTTCGAAACCCCTTTCGAAGCCATTGCCTTCAGAATCACTTTGTGGCTACTGGAGCCCTTTCGAAAGCATTAGGAAGTGGCTTATTGCAATTATAAAAAAAAAAGCTACCTATCGAACTAGTTGATGACTTCGGTCCATTCGAAAGGCATAGGGTCGACAGCAGGGTTTCGACTGGGTTGAAACTACTCTTTCTAAAGCACTAATTAAAAAAAAGGCAACTCTTTGGAAATCTTCACTTTAAACAAAAGGCGACAACATATTCGAAAGCAACTTCTTCGAAAGCAACATTAAACCCTTCTGAAAGCATTCATTTGAAAATAAGGCAAGCGCATTTCTTTGGATAGTAAAACAAAGGCTTCGACCCCTTCGAAAGCATTGGTTTCGACTCCATACCTGCCGCGCCATTCTTCAATCCACTACGTACCAACTTATTGGTACCTTGTGTATTGGTTTCGACTTGGTTGGTTTCGACTTGGTTGATTTCGACTTGGTTGGTTTGGACTTGGTTGAGGCGGAAGTATAGGGTCGAAGGGTAGCTTCTGAAAACGGCAAAACAACATTTCTGGGTAAAGATTGTTTTAATGCCTTTTTAAGTAATTGCTTTTCAACTGACCTGTCTATTTGTAAATAATTAGTTGGTTGCCATAAAATTTTCAAATTCTTTCTAAATAAAACTGCCATAATTATTTCAGATCTAATTAAAATAATTTAGCAGATAAGCCCTTCCTTAATCTAAACAAATGAAACATTTAAGTCCTTCATCTAAAATAATTCAATTTCCATAGTAAATTACTTAGGAAAAATCCTCAAAAATCACAGAAAGTCACTTTTAATATGTTATCTAACATATATAAATTTCAGACCCAAATTCTTCATAATATAGCCGAAATTAATTTCTATACCTAATTATTCATATTTTCCTTTGAAAATTCATAATAAATTTTCCATAACTTGGAAAATTATAAAAATTAAAATCCATCTCCAAAATAATGTTTTACATAACATATAAATTCTTCATGGCATTCGAGACGCAGTATAAACGATTTTAGCCTTAAAACTGTATAAAACATTTATCAAACAAACTTGTTTGAATATAACATATCATGAAATCCAAGCATATCATCATCAAAAATCATCATAATGGATTTAAACTTAAACCCAAAATCTAATGATCATTAAAAAAATAGATATGGTTTTGATTATTATCCACCTTGATTAGGATAAGGAACTTGAGATTTGATCTTGGATTAATTCCCCTTGCTTGATTCCTTGGCTTTAGATTGATTTTCCCATTTTCTTCCTTATGTAATGCCTGCCTTTTGGCTTATGATTTACATTTTTGTGTTTTGTAAAATGAACGTATGGAGAAAATGAGAACATGGGTTTTAAGAGTTATAGGATCATGGTGGCGGTAATTCCTATAATACCCTTATGTTATGATCTCACTAATTAGCATATAAAAATGTCCATAAGCCCATTCTTTAAAAAAAAAATAAGCTCGGTCTATGTCTTAGACTTTCAAATCTCAATCCCCTTATCACTCTAATATTTGCATTATTCTATTTAATTTTTCTAATTAAATCTCCTGAATAATGTTATTAAAATTAGGGATGTTACAAGCTCCCGTCCTTAAAGAATTTCGTCCTTGAAATTCAGTAAAGACCAAATACCAAACATAGCAATCATTTGTAGCAGCTCCTAACTACCATACTAGCCTACCTGACTAGTAAGTGTCTATATAAAGCTATTATAGAACATACCCTCACAATATATCAAGATAAGTATCTCTAATCCTGTCTTATGTCTTCCAAGTACAATCCTTCTCGTTGTCGCTCCACTTAATTTTCACCAACTTGATTGTCTTATTCCTTAACCTTTTCACATCTCTCGCTACAACCCGAACTGGTTGTCTTACAAAGTCAAATTCGGTTCTAATATCAAATCTTCCAACTCTGCCGGAGGAATAGTAGTCTCTGGATCACGCACATACTTGTGAAGATGAGACACATGAAACACATCATGGACACCTGCCATACTATTTGGCAACTCTACTTTGTACGCGAGCTTCCCGATCCTCTCTATAACTTGGAACGGACCAATATATCTCAGTGCCAGTTTCCATGGCTTTCCAAATCGCACCACACCCTTCATCGATGATACTTTAATGAAAACCTTATCTCCAGTTGAGAATTCTAGGTCTTTACGCCTCTTATCTACATTACTCTTTTGTTTGGACTGAGTTTACTTCACCCTTTCTCAGATCAACTCAATCTTCTCTATCGCCTCTCTTACCAGATCTGGACCCAAGACTAATTTGTCTCCAGTTCCAACCAACATGCTGGTGATTTGCATGGCCTTCCATATAAAGCTTCAAAAGGCGCCATTTTTGTACTAGTCTAGTAACTATTATTATAGGAAAACTCTACCAAGTGTTGGTGATCTTCCCAAGATCCACCAAAGTCCAATACATAAGCTCTCAGTAAATCCTCGACTACCTTATTGGCTCTCTCTGTCTGCCCGATCCGTCTGATGATGATACGCAATACTCATATTAAGCTTGGTACCTAACACATCCTGTAGACTCTTCCAAAATTCACTATTGAACAAACCAACTCTGCTACTAACTATACTTGTAGGAATTCCATGCAGTCTAACTATGTTCTTCATGAACAACTTAGCTAAAACGGGTGTCGTCTTGGTTGACTTAACTGGAATGAAATGGGCACTCTTAGTCAACCTTTCCACTATGACCCATGTACTTTCATTTCCTCCATTTGACCTTGGAAACCAGTCTATAAAATCCTTGGATACAAAATCCCATTTCCAAACTGGTATCTCCAAAGGTTGAAGCAACCCGCTTGGCTTCTGATGTTCGGCCTTCACTTGTTGACAGTTTGCACACTGCCTAACCCACAAGCCAACATCCATCTTCATACATTCCCAATAGCAGCTCCTCTTCATATCTTGATACATCTTGGTCCCTTCAGGATGAATCGTAAACTTGGATCGATGACATTCCCCAAGAACTTCTTTCCTTAAGTCCTCAACATTCGGAACACACAACCGCCCCTTCTTTCTCAACCATCCACTCTGGTCGAGACTAAAATCCTTTAGGTCAACGATCTATGATCCCACCTCAAGCCTTCCAATCATCTCGGCTAATACTGGATCCTCTTTCTACTTAGAAGCAATCCTTCGGTAAATAATGGTCGAACTTCTAAACAACACAACATGGTAGTACTCTGACTAGAACTAGTAGTCGATCTTAACTGCACACTACAAGTAGTCAAAGCTTCTAAATCTTTCTATTCTGCCAACATAGCTACCACCACATTCTGATGTCTTCTACCAAGAGTATCCGCTACTTTATTTCCTTTCCCAAGTGTATACTCTATACCAAAATCATAAGCAACCAAAAACTCCAGCCACCTCTGCTACTCATATTCAACTTCTTCTAAGAGAATAAATACCTTAAGAACTTATGATCCGTGTATAGCTCAAATCTCTCCCCTAAGAGATAATGTCTCTAAATCTTTAATGCGAGGTTACAGCAGCCAACTCCAAACCATGAGTAGGATATCTCACTTCATGCGGTCTAAGCTGTCGTAAAGCGTAGGCAATAGCTTTATCCTTCTTCATCAACATAGATCCTAATCCAGTCCCACATGTATCGGTATACACCACCAACCCTTGGTTTCCGTCTGGAACTACTAACACAGGTGTGTTGGTCAACAAATGCTTTAGCTTAAGGATTGCTTCCTCACGTTGGTCGGACTAGACAAACTTCATGTCCTTCTTGGTCTACTTAGTCAAAAGCGTTGCTATCCGCGAGAAGTCCTTAATGAATCTTCGGTAATAGCCAACAAGTCCAAGAAAACTTCTAATATTAGTTACTATCTCTGGTCTCTTCCAATTATTAATAGCTTCGATCTTATCTGGATCGACTGACAAGCCCTTCTCTTAAACCATGTGACCAAGAAGCTTAACCTCTTTCTTTCAGAAATGACACTTGGAAAACTTCGCTGGCCTTAAGCTAATGTTGTCTTAGCATCTCAAGCGCTACTCTAAGATGATCCTTATGCTCTCTTTCATCCTTAGGGTATACTAAAATATCATCTATAAACACCAACATGAACCTATCCAAGTACTCTTGGAATACTCGATTCATCAAATCCACGAAGAAAGCAGGTGCATTCGTTAATCTGAATGGCATTACTAACCACTCATACAAACCATACTCAGTACGAAATGTTGTCAATGGAACACTGTCCTCTACCACTCTCAACTGATGGAAACCTATCGCCAAATCCAACTGGAAAAATACTCTGGCTCCACATAATTGATCAAATAGATCGTCTATTCTCGGAAAAGGATACTTGTTCTTATCGTCTTCTCGTTCAACTTACGATAGTCGATACACATCCTCAACGGCCCATTTTGTTTTTTCACGAACACCGCGGCCACTCCCCAAGGCGAACTGGTAGATCTAATAAATTTCTTTCTTCTAGATCCACTAGATGCACCTTCAATTCCTTCATCTATGTCGGTGTCATCCTATTAGGTGGTCTATTTACAAGTTCAGCATCTGGCACAAGACCTATCCGAAACTCAACAACTCGTTTCAATGGTAGTCCTGTAACTGGCTCAAAAATATCTGCAAACTCTCTTGCTACACGAACCTGACTTAAATCTTCTTCCACTTCCATAGCACTTAACAAAGCACAAATACTCCGGTTAGAATTCTCCACTGAGAATATGATTCGGATATGACTATCAGGGTGTCTCAATGATATTTTCCTATCTTGGCAAAATATTCTAGCCTCATATTTACCCAACCAATCCACACCCAAGATGATCCTAAAATCTACGAAATAAAAAACATACAGACTACATGCAAACCAATATAAAATCATTTTGTATATACATGAAAATAATTAAAATTTTGATTAAAGCAAATTTATAAATAGATCAATCAAAATATTTATTTAAACTAGATAGAAATAAATAATTAAACAAATTTATTGAAATAAAAACAAAATTATCTTCATAAATAAAACTAAAGAAATATCTATTTAAAATATTTATTCGAAAAATTGTAAAATAAATGGGATACTTTAAATAATAAGATAAAGATAACAGCGGATACGGATAATTTTTCACTAGTAAAAATATATTTAGTTAAAACAGAAATGGAATAAATGAATAAGCATCTTTTCAGCATATATGTCGAAATATAAGGGAAGATTACGTTGAAATGCTCAGGTATGAAATGGTACATCCTTTCCAATTTCAAACTTTTGAAATTGCCCTTCATTTTTACCAATACAAAATCCAAAAAGATACCTTTATGGACCGTCATATGCCTATTCAATGCTTATTTATTCCTCCTATCTCATGCACACATCACTTTTTCTTAAAATTCAAAATCGAATACAAACTTTATTCTCTCTTTTCTCTACAAATCAATGCCTTCAAATCTCAAACTCCCAGACACACCACATTAATAGAAAATTGGCTTTACAATGATGAAGAATCAACGAATGCCTTAGTCAACTACAAAGTGTATGCTAATGTATTTTCCTATAGATTTGCAAAATTTGATGATTTTTCTTCTTTTGATCCACTTTCCTTTTGTATTGAAAATTACAGTTTTCATTTATTTGGTTTTACTCGAAATGATTTCCCTTGTTATCCAAATCTTGTCAAAAATGTTTTATGCAAATTTGAATGGAAAATTTTATCAAGGCAATGATGATCAAATTTGGAGTAGTGTGAATAACACTATTATTGTTTCGGATGCAAACTTATGCGGTGAATTTTTTTTGCAAAAATACAGGAATGATATTTTGAAAGAGGAATTCTTTATGATGATTATGAGATTTACATGATTTGTTTAGAATGATTTAGAAATTGAATTTAATGGCAAAAATCTTCCTTTAAAAGTAAGGCTTTTGTGCTTGATTTTGCAACAAAGCATAACTCTCTGAACTAGAAATTTCAACAATCTTCTCTAAGAGTTTGCAATGATTTGTTTTCTAATTTTACAAAAAGGGATATATTTTAGCTAGGGATGTTTCTAGACATGAACATACACTTTATCATGGAATGTATTTATAAGAATTTTTAATTATTTTGGAATTGATTTAAGTGGAAACCCACTTCCAAAAGAAAGCTTTTTGACAAGATTTTTTTCTCATGTGCGTATTCTACATGAGTTTGTACCTTATGGAACTCTTGTAGAAAAAGAGCAAAGATTAGTTATGGACGGTATTATGGAAGAAAGGAGGGAAGAAGGGGAAGAACAATGCATGGAAATACAGGAGGAGGAGGGAGAAGAGGAGGAGGAACAAGAAACTTCTCTTGAGAGCATTTTAAGAAAGAATAAGCCAAACAACTACGATTTGGAAAGAAATCAAGAAAAGCTTCTTGAAAATCGAAAGAAGCTTAAGACATCTTTTAGCAAAAAGTTCTCAAAACTTTCAAGAAAGATGGTCAATTTCTTCAGGAAAATCAAGAGCAAACTCGGTGGCCGCTTTCCAACATCATCTACTTCTTTCTAGACTTCTTATATTAATTTCTTTTAGTAGAGATTTGTAGTTTCCTTTTTCTATGTTATGTACTTTGGTTCTAGTTAATGAAATCATTTGAATTATTAAAATTATGATAATTATGCATATTAATGCCCTCTAGAAATATATAAAATAAAAATAAAAATTAATAAATGATTATATAAAAAATGTAAAAGGAAAATTAAAATGATGGAAAATGTTTATATATCAACTTACAGAAGACAGATGTCGACATATAGGTAATAAATGTCTATATGTCGACATACTTAACAAGCTATGTAAACATACAATGGTTAAAATTGTACTTTAAAATCAAATTTAAATTAGTTAGTTAATTATTTTAGTGGGAACAGTTGTGAACATTTTTAATATTATAAAAATAATAATTTAGACCAGAAAAACCAGCCATCTTCTTTTCAAAATAATCACACATTTCTTAGAAAAATACTCAAAAATGAATAAAGGAAGGGACTTTCAATGAAAATATGAGTGAAAATTCTGAGAAAATTTTACAGGACTTTAAAAGAGCACTTCCAACCATCTAAAGAAACCAAAAACATCTAGAAATAAATTAAAAATAGAGAGTATATGAACAAGAAGGGTTCTCGCATCTCTTCACTACTTTATTGCTTATATCCTAAGGAAATAATGCATATGTTACTTAGAACAATGGTTATGAGCACATGAAGACATGAATATTGATAAGGAACTTCTTGAAGAATGGAGAGTGATCTCAACCAATCACATCTTTGATCCCACCAATGGATGGATTAAAGATCATTCAAAGAAATCTTAAAAATCAACATCTATTTATTGTTTCTATATGTATATATTTTTGCTGTGTTTTGTATATATTTGCTTTTGTTCGTTGTATGTATATTATAAATTAGCCTGTATAATATAAGTGTCTTATGTAAAATCATTTAATCAAATATAATTATGTTCGTTCAATACATAAAGTCTATGATATTCACACTTATTACAATCAGCATCTCATTACTCTATTAAATTAATTATATACTGAATAACTTAATTCGCATTTTAAATTATTTTAAGATTTAGATCTTTGCAATGATAATAAACATACCGTTTACTTATAATCTATTCAAAAAACCATCTACACAACCTATTATTCTATCAATGTTCTCTAAATGCCATTATATACGTTATTTTATCCCATTTTTGTTGGTGACAAAGTGGGAGAAAAAAGGTATAAAATAAATAGTCAATGATAGGGGAGGATTAACATAGGGGGAATTAAATGAATTTAGAGGGAGTTAAATTTATATTATTCTTATATTTTTTCAAAGAATATATAGATCATTGTCATCATCAAAAAGGGGGAGATAGTAAGAACTACAAGTATTGGTTTCAATAATAACTACTAAATAAATATTGATATCGATAATTTTCTAAGTTCATGTGAGATATAGTACAGGAAATACATGAATTTATCCAGATATATTATAGGATAATCAAGTAGAATGCGATACACTAATCAAGGCTAATTAATACAAGAATTCCAATACAATACCAAAGAGATCAAGATGAATCAACCGTACCAAATAGATAAGAAAAATCAAGTTGATTGAGGAGATCTAAAGAAATTAAGAAGTTAAGGAGATTCAAAGGCAAGGCCGGGAAAACATGGGAGATAGGAACTAAGACTGGAAAAGTATGAGTAATAGTCAGTCAGTTTTATAGTATATCAAGTCATATAATTAAGTGTTAGAGACCCCTTAGCAATTCTTGAATTCTCTCTTTTAAAACTTTTTATTTATTCCCAAAATTTATTTTATAATAATTTTATTTCGATTTTACAAATTAAAAGAGTTAACAAAATTTTGCAAAGGAATTTTGTTTGTTTTATCTAGGATATGTCAACTTACCCATCAGAGTACATCGACATATTAGCCGTTAGATGCAACTATTTATTTTAAACTAATGGACATTCACTTTCACCTTTCATGAAAAGTTGCTTCTCTTCATCTTCTATATCTGTCTTCTCTTTCACATTATGTAGAAAAGTCATAATGCTTGTATATACACACACACTTTTTCAATCCACTTTTTTACTCTTTATTTCTAAATGGAATTTCAATTTACTAAAAAGTTAGATAGTCTATATTCAATTCTCTATCATTTACTCTCTGGTCCATTCTTATTCCTCAAAGAAATCAAAGATATTTTGTTATTGGAGGTATATATGAAATTGTATTGAAGACTACTTGAAATTGTGATTAAAAGATTTGATTTCTTATAGATATTGCTTTACTATGTGTTTTTAAAGGTGCGTCTACCACCAGTAGAAAGTCAAGATTGTATAGTTGTGTCTTGCCACTTATAAAAAGTTATGATATGCGCAACGACCTAACTTTTTGACTCTCGAATGTCAACACTAAATATATCTATGATATTCATGTTTCAAGCACCCAAGTGTCGAAAAGACAGATAGCTAGTGTAAAGTAAAATGAAAAAGAAGTAGAACGAGAAAGAAAGAACACAAGATCAGAATCTCACAGTGGAATGATAACATATAATATCAAAAGGATAGTACAAATGGTTACTAAGTACGAAGTTATTTTAAAGTAACAAGGCTGATACATACATACATAATATAGTGTGATAGAAATAGAAATAAATAAATAGCAAAAACCTCCAACTCATTTGCTAAACTCTAAAGCGTCCAGATGCAAACTTTCTGTATTCTTCCTACTTGAAAGAGTACACGAGGATTTTAGGGAAAATAGAAACCTCGTGTCAGACATAAGTCTGATATGAGAAAACTCTATATAAATGCATACATGTAATAGTAACTTTTGAGTCTGTAAGAATCATCATTTTCCCCTCAAAAGAACTAACCATTTATTAAGTTAATACGGTGCTATAATAGAAAATGTCTAAGGTGTAGAATATAAATTAGAACATAGTTGTGTTGCTTGTATCTCACAATACAACAATACTAGAAGTACATCTAAAACCACTAAGGTACGTTCGCATAGGATTTTCCATGGAGCTGCCTCGAGTAAACTAAAGCGGACCTCCATGCACAAAGTTCGGAAACCATCTTCCCAGCATCGTATATCTTTAGATAAAATATACCAGAAGGAAAAAACAAATGGTCCATGCCTGAAAATTAATATGAACCGCGTGGAACCAATTATCAACAACTCCTGCTAGCAACATATATAAACATACTCTAGATATAGAGTTAACATACCTAATCGTGGGTTATTTAAACTCTAGGTTGTTCATCCTACTCTATCTTTAGCCATTTCCGATATCGAGGTCACGTTCAACATCTCTCACACGAGTCTTTTTCACTTGAACAGAACACTAATTACTCCACGGATTCCTAGCAGAAGTCAACTGAATGCTAACGCTGACCTTGCCTTTGACTTAGACGTAGGATAGATAGTTAAACTCTATAGCATTTATTAAAATATTAACACTGACCTCTCCCTTAGACTTAATCTTAGGATAGATAGTTCAATTCTATAACATTTCACTTCACAACCACTTTCAAAAAGTATACTTGTATACTAGTTTTGAAGTGGTATTCGACAGCTAAACACTTATTGTCCCATACTCTTTAAAACTAAATCGATAAATTTCCATTAAACTCACTTCAGGTTCTTTAAGAAGTAAGAAAACTATATAAACAGGAGTCCTCCTTGAGGGATCTCGTATATATATATGCTAGAGAAGTTTTATACAAATGCTCCTTTCCAGCGGATCTCCAACAATATGAAGCCGTGAAGCTTTTAGATACTTTCTAAGCTAATAATTGATCAAGTTCGATAGTTGACTGGTCAACTATTTAGCTCTAAAAACTATCGCTTATGGAAATTAAGGTTCGTATACTTAACACATTTCTGACCTTTTAATCTTAACTATTCCTCGATCAAGAGTGGAGCTGATAAGTTAGAGCACTATTGCTTCTAAACGCTACTCGAACAACATTCTTAACTCTCACAAATAGATAAGCCTGCTTTATCGGGTTTTAGCGCTAGGTATAGTATTAATGACTTTCCATTAAAAAAAGTAAATAAATAACACGATTAACCCATTTCCAACCTTTAAATCTCAACTATTCCTCGATCAACAGTGAAGCTGGTAGGTTATAGCACAATTGCTTCTAAACCCTACTTGAACAACATTCTTAACTCTCACAAATAGATAAGCCTACTTCGTTGGCTTTTAATGTAAAGCATAGTTAATCAATTTTTATAAACAAGTAATTAAACAAATCATGATTAGGTCACCAAGCAATTCCAAACACCTTTTTAAATCGTTTGTTCATAATTTAAAAACCATTTTAAAATGATATATGTATATATGTGTGTGTGTGCAAACTAATTTATTTATAAACAAAGATATTAATAAAATAATTTAAAAGATATTATATTATATTAGATATTAATACTTTAATAAAATAATTAAAAGATTTCCTAAAAACTATACATACTAAAAAATGCATTTACAATACTTTAAAATATTTATAATACATTTTAAAAAATTCATTCAAAATATTGCATAAAAATAATCGTTTTATAATTTATTTAAAAATCGAAAAAACCATGTTTTTCATCATATTTAAAATAAACCTTCTACTTTAAAAATTCATAACTAATTCCTAAAAATACTTAAAAATCCAAACCACTTTTACAATACTAGTATGAGTTAGCAAAGACTTTTAAAAAGAATGAAACAAAATACTTAAATTTAAAGTCATTTCTAAACATTTAAAGTTCAAAAAAGGTAAACGGGGCAATTTGCATATATGAAAGTTTTGCCGCTTTTGGAAATGTTACTTAAAATTTTAACATCCAATCTTTTTACAAGAAATAACATGCACAATATATATTAAAAATATAGTGAGAAACCCCAAAGAAACTGTAACGACCCGATTTTTTCGACTTCCGAAAGTTGACATTAATACGTCCACTGTATCAACTCCCGAACCATCGAACGCCGGAAAACCGAACCATTAGGGTTAAAGAAGAAGAAGAAAACCGAACAGTAACAGAATCTCACCATTTCACAGCGGAACAACATATAATAGATAAATGAATAATCTTTAAAACAAAAGAACTGTATATGTTTTACTTCACAACATCATCAGAGTACAACAACTTACATAGCACAAAACTTGAAAATCATATAAACTTTTCCTTACAATTGAATACACAGCCGAAAAGATAATAGTATACAGAAGTACGCTTCGCCATTCGGCTCGTCTCTTGAGCTCCACAGCAACTCCTGAATTCCAGAATGACCTGATAACCTGACTCTAGGCTGCCCGTGTGGAAAATTATGGGCACCCAGAGTTTAGGAAGGGAACAATAAACTCCAGATCAGTCATGGGACCGATGTGAGAACTTAAAACAATTATTTTCCCAAAGAAAGAGAAAAGAAACCCGCTATGCTTTTGGAAAATGAAACTACCATAAGGCATCCCGCCACACACACAATGCAAACGTAGAATTGGAGGAGATTTCTCCTTATGATAGTCAAACATGCTTGATACGCAAAATCTTTCTAATATTATCATTGGTGCATGATGTGGAAAAACATTTCGAAAGTATAATATTAATCTTAGCTAGCATACAACCATTATTGTATTCCTACTATAGCTACCATGTTTAATAGCAGGTTACCGCCACATTGCATGGCAGGTTATACAACTAAAACCATAAAGGGCTCGTATTGTTTCTTTGATTTCCAACAAATGGTCAGGCTAAGGAACTTCCTTACTGAATGGAACGCCTCTGGAAGGACGCCTCCAAGAACCATCCCTCGGTTCTTTGCTAACACAAGGCCGAGTTACGCCATGCCGTAATACAGCTATCACATGAGTAACTACCATAAGTATGCCATCCCCGGTCGTTACCGACCTTTATCCCTTGATCCCGACAACCAACAATCACATAAATACAGTATCTGGGCTCCATACCATGATACCACTTTCAAAATCAACGTAAGTAAATATCTGGGCTCCATACCATGATACTACTTTTTACCCAGAAGAAAATGGACAGACCTTGAGGGCGCTACCCCCAAATTGTCTTGTTGCATTCTTCCTGTTTCGACCATTACCGGGTTGTGAGGTCCTGATGCAGTCTCGTCCACAAAACTACGCTTTTCGCAAAAGTCATGCTTCGATCAACAAATGATCAGCAGCACTTCATATGCCACATTATCAAATTGGGAATGTATCACTAGTAACCATCAACTACATAACCTCCGAGCTCGTACGTCTTAGAGAAGGGTGTTAAGCTAAGAGAATAAATTCTCCGCCACCAACAGAAATGTATTTAATAGAAACCAGCTTTACATCTTAAAGTGTAACGTCAGACACACATCCATACAAGTCCGTTCCGGGATCGAACGGAACCGAAGGCACTTCAAAGAAGCCCTTGCAAATCCGGATATTCACTAATCACGTCCAGACTCCCCATCACAAAGGGTGATAAAATCTTTATACCGGAGCAACTCAGTGCAGAGACATTCGACAGGTAATCCTTTCGCTTTCGAAAAATTCCCGGTCTTCAATACCATCTTCAAATACAATCCCATTTCGTCGTATCATTTTCGGAATGAGTTTTATGACATGCAGTCCTCTCCCGGCTTAACCGAATAGTGAGCGCTTATACTGAAAACAATTCAAGTGCCATTTCAAAGGCCAACATTGATAGTCAGTTATTTAACTATCAACAACATTCACAACAATCATCAAGTTCAAATAATTTTTCCGAATTATTTATTTTCAAAATATCTTCGCAAGATATATTTTTACATTTCAACCCTTTGAAAACAAATTTCAAATCACATTTTCAAAATATCTTCACAGGATATAATTTTAACACTTCATCACTTTGAAAACAAATTTCAAATCACTTTTCACTCGCGGAATAAAATTCCCAATATTATTTATTTCCATTGAAAATCCGCCAAGTCCGAATACTTTAAAATAATTTAAATTGCTTATCCAAATACACTTGGAAAACATTTAAAATAAAAATATTTTTAAACACTTACTTAAATATTAGTTATGAAAACATTATACTAATATTACATATAAACTTTAAGTTCAAACTAATTTTCAAAATAAAATTAGTAGATAGAGTACAATTATTTAAATAACCATTTTCTAAAACAATTATCGATTAAATCTTTAAATAATCACTTCTAAAATTTACTAAATAAATCTTTACTCTAAAGCTTTTCAAGATAACTTAAGAAAATAATTTCTCCAAAATATTCTTTTTAAAACCATCTCTAGAACTTTTAATTTATACTTTAAAAGCTACTTTAAAAACATACTCGGCTTTTCAGGGAAAATACACTTTCATTCCAAAATGGTCCATTTAAACCAATTAATAAATTCTTCTTGATTTATTTCAATTTACATTCTAAATTCGTAAATTCCTCACTTTTAAAAATAAACCAATATTTATTTTTACAACAAATTCCCTTTCCTTTATAAATTCCATTGTAAATTCAAATTTCCAAATATCCATTGATATACGATTTTCAAATCGATTTTCAAATATTCACTTTCAAACACCAAATCAAATTTCCAAATTGATTTCTCAATTTATTTTCAAAACACCAAATCAATTTCCCAAAGATTTATTTTCAAACACCGAATCAAATTCCAAATTGGTTTCCAAATTCATTTTCTTTTAAAATAAATCCCTTTATTTCTTCCAAAACTATTTAAAATCCGTATTTTAAATAAATTCTTCAGCTATTAAACAATATTATTCAAAACCCATTTATTAAAATCTTTTCCCATATTTGGAATTTTATTAACTAGATTACAAAAATCAATCTTTATCCTTTTAAATCACTTCTTTTAAATTCACCCAATTTCCAAAAATTAATTTTACTATAAACTTTCTACTTCAATTTCAAAAATCAAACTTTATTTATTTCTGGTATCCTACGATACCAAAAATATATTCGGCTAAACTATAGCCTTCAACGATTTCAATCATAGATATAATCACACATAGATTATAAATAAATCAACACACAACATATGAAACAAATTCAAATGTTTGAGAAATCCAGTTGGATCCCTCCAACCTGTTTCCCTGCATCCACAGATGTTAGCACAACAATTAAATACACATTCTACTTCGAGGTGGAATATTGCGGTACATGGGATTTATAAAATATCATCCGCTATTATGCGGCGCATAGGGTCTCATCCGCTATATAATGCGGGAAATCAACAACTCCAAATACATATATAATACCAATTCCACTTCGAGGTGGAATATCGCATCATATGGGTTTAAATATAATATCATCCGCTATTATGCGGCGCATATGGTCTATTTCAATCCAATTGACAATAATAGTCATCCAAGCACACAATCAATAATTTTAAATCTATTTATTTAAAATTAACCAAGCATAAATTTTTGAATGAGAAGTTCTCACATTTGCTTTTATCTTGCAATCCATTTTCATTCCAGAATTGTTTTCTTCATAGTTCTAGACCTTGTAAATTAATTGTATGATTTAATTAATATTTTAATCAATCGAACAGTTCAATAGGCATTTTTAAATTTTTAACTCAACTACTAAACTTAATTTCAAACTAGTGATTTTATTTTAAACTAACACTTTTTAATTTTAAACTAATTCCTTTTAAATTTTCAAACTCTTACCTATATATATTTGAAAACCTACATATATGTGCTACTGTATATATTTTTCTTTCCGCTTGTACTGAATATATTCGTACATTATTAAATTTAAAATGAATAAACTGCATGTGTATTTCTGACTAAAAACTTTCTATTTGAATTACATAAATCTTACTGTAAAATTTCTTTCCCGTTTTAGACTTCAAAAATTTATTTCCTAATAGATAAATACTGAATCAATTTAAAGATAAAATCAATATACCTTACAGACATCGAACACGCGAGACCTGCACCTACTTGAATTCGCGACCATATCTCGTGCGTAGCAACCACGACCCACAACGCGACCCACTGACTCAATCCACGACCTACGAGCAACCCTAAGCCGCGCCTCATTCCTGCCATCGTTGCTTCCCAAAACCCTAGCTAAAATCACGGCCATGACATCGCGTTTGCTGACGATGCGCGGGATCTCGACTCAGGCGACGCCGCACCCCATTCGCGATACCTCGTGACTCCACTCGTCGCGATCACCTCTTGACCGAGCTCGATGAATTTGTCTTTAAAATGAGGCTTCGGCCATTGATAAATTTCTAACCGCGTTGCTTGATTTATTCGAATGAATTTGATTTCAATTTGAGGATTGAACGAATCGACATCTATTTGATAATTAATCGAAGCAATTTGGTTTTGAAAAGGAGACAGTCGCCATTTTTATTTGAAGCTTCTGTGTTTTACGAACGAAAATTATTTCGTTTGATTGTTTTTTTATTTGAACGAGACATGCATCATCATTTTTTTTCTTTTAATTTCAAACGAACGCGCGTGAAACATTTCAAAGAAAAAGGAACGCGTGGATAAAATTTCTATACATGTTGTAAAGGCTTGCACAGTAATTATTTTATTTATATTCAAATTTAAATTCAAATTTAAATCGTTGAGAAAATGAAGCCAAAAATCCCGATCTCCAATCGAGGCGTGCCGTCAGGCGTTTATAATATTATACGCCTATCCCGAACGCAATGGAAAAGGTTCCGGGTCCAAATTTGATCGTATGGAGAAGATAGCTTTTAGGATCAGTTAAATCATTGAATATTCAATTTAAATTTCAGCGCGTTTGCTTATCGTATGACCAAACGTTCACTCCAAACACTACAAAATTGAAATCCGACGATAAATCAATATTACGGATCCAATGGAACTGGTTTCGTCGAAATCCAAGACTGCGTCTCGGAAGGCTATTTTTAAATATCGATTTAAACGATAAAATTTCTAAACTGAACAAAACATTTTCAAATTAAATTTCGAAGCTTCCATTATCTCCAGTATTCTCAATACAAAATTTCTAAGCCTTGAAAATATTTTTAATCAGCATAAAACTGAAGATTTAATATTTTTCCCAAATTTCAATAATTAATTGCCAAATTCATATTTATATTTGAATTCAAGTTTAATTAACTTCCAAATATTTAAAATCAATTAAATGTTTCAATTTCAAATGTCCAAAATTTAGGGTCGTCACAGACTTCCCCCCTTAAAAGAATTTCGTCCCGAAATTACAAGTTAAGAAGAATGATCCTCAACCCATTTATTATTTTCCCAAAACTAAACAGTTTTCAATATCTTGCCAAAACAAATCTTTTATTTAACAACCCATTATCACTTCATCTAACTTTCCAAAACTTTCCCTAGTTTCCAAACAATTTTGTTTCCTTAACAATTCAAATTTAAATTTAAATTTTCAATTTTCAATTTTTTTCTCAAAAATTTTCTAACTCCCTAAATTTCTGAAAAATTTCGCCAGTGTCTCCTTTGCGCGACTAGCTCGGTACGACTACAAAATGCCATAACGGCCCCCCCAGATTTCAAAAAGAAAATGAAAAGGCAAGCGGCTAGACAAGAAAATCATCAAATTTCATATAGAAATTCAAATACATACATTTTCAAGCAATTTAAATTTATCTTCGAAATCAAAATCCCAATTCCATTTTCCTTTAACACACCTGTGTATCTATTTAGCAATACTAATTACGACATTCAAAATCATTTTCTTACCAAAGTTTCAATATTCATTTAAGCCCGTACGATATACATACATCACTCGTACGCATACCAAATTCGATTGCTCGCTCGATCACACAATTTCACTTCCGAACTAGTATCGTCCACCCGACTTCCTAGTGCGGACTCAGATCTAGTTTCTTGATCAGAAACCGTCATTCTCCTTGCATAGCCGTAAACTATGATAGAGAATTTCCAGAATCAACCAAAAATCCATATCCAGGTTCTTCATCGAAATTCGAGTGAAAAATTCCAACTCTGATCGATATAACTATCTCGAAATTCTATGCTCGAATTTTGGATCAAATCGCTATGCGAATAAAGTAATATACGTACATCCTACGCATTTATTCCAATCGATTATTAGCTTTATTAATTTTATTTTCTTTTATTCACATTTGATTTTCATTCACTTATTCACAATCGCCATTTCACAATTTCCAGTTTAACTTTCACTCACTTATCAATTTAGAATATTTTCTCAACTCCAAATTTTACTTAATAATTTTACCATTTATTTCTTAAGTTCGATACAAGTATTTTACACACTTCCAATATTTAAACTGGATTTCAAATCCCATATGAATTCAATTCGGTTCAAACCATATTTATTTTGTCATTCCTTCAATTAGTTTCACTTACTAACTTTATTTCAACACTTCACTTTGTTTATCACAAATCAAATTCAATTCCAATTCCAGTTCTATTTACTTACAAATTCGAAATGAATTTCAACATTCAATTTCAATTTCATTTACTTGCAATTGTAAATTCATTCATTCATTCAGAAATTTATTTTCCACCTTAATAAATTTTATTCCATAACTATTTTTATCAAATTCCAAAGTCTTTTCAACATTTCAAAAATCATTTTTGAAATAAATTCAAATTATCTTTGAATTTCCAAAACAAACCCAGTTTGCAAACAACTTATATTTAAAACAATTCGACAGCAATTCCTCTCCTGGAAACTCGAAAATGAACATGGATGATGCTGCAGTCATCACCGAAGTTATTTTCCAGCGACCGAAAAGAGTTTAGAGCTTTTATCCCTCCAAAACATTTTTCCAAAACCTTTGAAAACCATTTTCAAACTCAAAAGGAATTTAATCTTTTCCCAATTACAAAACTTCAATTCTCAAATCCTTTCAATCTCTTTCAAATATTTCTCTGGAATTCTATTTCAAATTATAAATCACATTTACAATTTTATATTTACAAATCCCATTTGCATATGGATTTTATTTCTTAACCTTTGGTTTTAGTTTCTTATTCGATAATGATAATAATGTAATATTATCATCTCCTAGCTTCCAAGCAACCATATACTATAAAAATTTATGGAAAATTATTCCTTTTATATACAAAAATAGTTTGGGTAAAATGATTTCATTTACCCGATTTTAAAAACAATACCGTGTCGATTTATCTTGTTTAAGAGTTTGGAAACCCCTATTGACACAGTTGGCCAAACTGCACCGACCAGAATCTATAAACAATCAACCGATAAGTCAACACAATATAAAACAATTTTATATTCACTAACAAATACGCGCTCGTATCTATTAATACACTCAAACTCATTTTAGAGTACTACTGACTCTATCTCTAATGAGTAACACCCAACAGAGCCAAGGTTATCGCTTAACCAAATGCTCCGATACCACTTTGTAACGACCAAATTTTTTCGACTTCCGAAAGTCGACAATAATACGTCCACTGTATCAACTGCCGAACCATCGAACGCCAGAAAACCGAACCATTAGGGTTAAAGAAGAAGAAGAAAACAGAACAATAACAGAATCTCACCATTTTGCAGCGCAACAACATATAATAGATAAATGAATAATCTTTAAAACAAAAGAATGTATATGTTTTACATCATAGCATCATCAGAGTACAACAACTTACATAGCACACAACTGGACAATCATATAAACTTGTCCTTACAATTGAATACACAACGGAAAAGATAATAGTATACGAAAATACGCTTCGCCATCCGGCTCGTCTCTTGAGCTCCACAACAACTCCTGAATTCCAGAATGACCTGATAACCTGACTCTAGGCTGCCCGTGTGGAAAATTATGGCACCCAGAGTTTAGGAAGGGAAAAATAAACTCCAGGTCAGTAATGAGACTGGTGTGAGAACTTAAAACAGTTATTTTCACAAAGAAAGAGAAAAGAAACCCGCTATGCTTTTGGAAAATGAAACTACCATATGGCCTCTCCCCGCCACACACACAATGCAAACGTAGAATTGGAGGTGATTTCTCCTTATGATAGTCAAACATGCTTGATACGCAAAATCTTTCTTATATTATCATTGGTGCATAATGTGGAAAAACATTTCGAAAGTATAATATTAATCTTAGCCAGCATACAACCATTATTGTATGCCTACTATAGCTACCATGTTCAAAAGTAGGTTACCGCCACATTACATGGCAGGTTATACAACTAAAACCGTAAAGGGCTCGTATTGTTTCTTTGGATTTCCAACAAATGGTCAGGCTAAGGAACTTCCTTACCGAATGGAACGCCTCTGGAAGGACGCCCCCAAGAACCATCCCTCGGTTCTCTGCTAACACAAGGCCGAGTTACCCCACGCTGTAATACAGCTATCACATGAGTAACTACCATAAGTATGCCATCCCCGATCGTTACTGACCTTTATCCTAGGATCCCGAAAACCAACAATCACATAAGTACAGTATCTGGGCTCTATACCATGATACCACTTTCAAAATCAACATAAGTAAATATCTGGGCTCTATACCATGATACTACTTTTTATCCAGAAGAAAATGGACATACCCTGAGGGCGCTACCCCCAAATTGTCTTGCTGCATTCTTCCTGTTTCGACCATTACCGGGTTGTGAGGTCCTGATGCAGTCTGGTCCACAAAGCTACGCTTTTCCCAAAAGTCATGCTTCGATCAACAAATGATCAGCAACACTTCATATGCCACATTACCAAATTGGAAATGTATCACTAGTTACCATCAACTACATAACCTCCGAGCTCGTATGTCTCAGAGAAGGGTGTTAAGCTAAGAGAATAAATTCTCCGCCACCAACAGAAATGTATTTAATAGAAACCAGCTTTACATCTCAAAGTGTAACATCAGACACACATCCATACAAGTCCGTTCCGGGATCGAACGGAACCGAAGGCACTTCAAAGAAGCCCTTGCAAATCCGGATATTCACTAATCACGTCCGGACTCCCCATCACAAAGGGTGATAAAATCTCTATACCGGAGCAACTCAGTGCAGAGACATTCGACAGGTAATCCTTTCGCTTTCGAAAAATACCCGGTCTTCAATACCATCTTCAGATACAATCCCATTTCGTCGTATCATTATTCGGAATGGGTTTTATGACATAAAGTCCTCTCTCGGCTTAACCGAATAATGAGCGCTTATATTGAAAACAGTTCAAGTGCCATTTCAAAGGCCAGCATTGATAGTCTGTTATTTAACTATCAACAACATTCACAACAATCATTAAGTTCAAATAATTTTCCCAAATTATTTATTTTCAAAATATCTTCGCAAGATATATTTTCACATTTCAACCCTTTGAAAACAAATTTCAAATCACATTTTCAAAATATATTCACAAGACATAATTTTAACACTTCATCACTTTGAAAACAAATTTCAAATCACTTTTCACTCGTAGAATAAAATTCCCGATATTATTTATTTCCACTAAAAATCTACCAAGTCCGAATACTTTAAATTAATTTAAATCGCTTATTCAAATACACTTGGAAAACATTTAAAATAAAACTATTTTTAAACACTTACTTAAATATTAGTTATGAAAACATTATACTAATATTACATATAAACTTTAAGTCTAAACTAATTTCAAAATAAAATTAGTAGATAGAGTACAATTATTTAAATAACCATTTTCTAAAACAATTATCGATTAAATCTTTAAATAATCACTTCTAAAATTTACTAAATAAACCTTTACTCTAAAGATTTTCAAGATAACTTAAGAAAATAATTTCTCCAAAATATTCTTTTTAAAACCATCTCTAGAACTTTAATTTATACTTTAAAAGCTACTTTAAAAACATACTCGGCTTTTCAGGGAAAATACACTTTCATTCCAAAATGGTCCATTTAAACCAATTAATAAATCCTTCTCGATTTATTTCAATTAATAAATCCTTCTCAATTTATTTTCAAAACACCAAATCAATTTCAAATCGATTTCCCAAAGATTTATTTTCAAACACCGAATCAAATTCCAAATTGGTTTCCAAATTCATTTTCTTTTAAAATAAATCCCTTTATTTCTTCCAAAACTATTTAAAATCCTTATTTTAAATAAATTCTTCAACTATTAAACAATATTATTCAAAACCCATTTATTAAAATCTTTTCCCATATTTGGAATTTTATTAACAAGACTACAAAAATCAATCTTTATCCTTTTAAATCACTTCTTTTAAATTCACCCAATTTCCAAAAATTAATTTTACTACAAACTTTCTACTTCAATTTCAAAAATCAAACTTTATTTATTTCTGGTATCCTACGATACCAAAAATATTTTCGGCTAAACTATAGCCTTCAACGGTTTCAATCACAGATATAATCACACACAAATTATAAATAAATCAACACACAACATATGAAACAAATTCAAATGTTTGAGGAATCCAGTTGGATCCCTCCAAGTTGTTTCCTTGCGTCCACAGATGTTTGCACAACAATTAAATACACATTTGACTTCGAGGTGGAATATTGCGGTACATGGGATTTATAAAATATCATCCGCTATTATGCGGCGCATAGGGTCTCATCCGCTATATAATGCAGGAAATCAACAACTCCAAATACATATATAATACCAATTCCACTTCGAGGTGGAATATCGCGGCATATGGGTTTAAATATAATATCATCCGCTATTATGCGGCGCATATGGTCTATTTCAATCCAATTGACAATAATAGTCATCCAAGCACACAATCAATAATTTTAAATCTATTTATTTAAAATTAACCAAGCATAAATTTTTGAGTGAGAAGTTCTCACCTTTGCTTTTGTTTTGCAATCCATTTCCATTCCAAAATTGTTTTCTTCACGGTTCTAGACCTTGTAAATTAATTGTATGATTTAATTAATATTTGAATCAATCGAATAGCTCAATAGCTATTTTTAAAATTTTAACTCAACTACTAAATTTAATTTCAAACTAGTGATTTTATTTTAAACTAACACTTTTTAATTTAAACTAATTCCTTTTAAATTTTCAAACTCTTACCTATATATATATTTAAAAACCTACATATATGTGCTACTGTATATATTTTTCTTTCCACTTGTACTGAATATATTCGTACATTATTAAATTTAAAATGAATAAACTGCATGTGTATTTCTGACTAAAAACTTTCTGTTTGTATTACATATATATATATATTTATAAAACAGTAAATCCTTTTCTTAAATCTTACTGTAAAATTTCTTTCCTATTTTTAGACTTCAAAATTTTATTTCCTAACAGATAAATAATGAATCAATTTAAAGATAAAATCAATATACCTTACAGACATCCAACACGCGAGACCTGCCACCCACTTGGTTCGCGACCATATCTCGTGCGTAGCAACCGCGAACCACATCATGACCCACTGACTCAATCCACGACCTGCGAGCAACCCTAAGCCGCGCCTTATTCCTGCCATCGTTGCTTCCCAAAACCCTAGCTGAAATCATGACCATGCTATCGCGTTTGCTGACGATGCGCACGATCGCGACTTAGGCAACGCCGCACCACATTCGCGATATCTCGTGACTCCACTCGTCACGATCGCCTCTTGACCGAGCTCGATGAATTTTGCTTTTAAATGAGGCTTCAGCCATTGATAAATTTCTAAACTGCGTTGCTTGATTTATTCGAATGAATTTGGTTTCAATTTGAGGATTGAACGAATACACATCTATTTGCGAATTAATCGAAGCAATATGGTTTTGAAATGGAGACAGTCCCCATTTTTATTTGAAGCTTCTGTGTTTTAATTTCGAATGAAAATTATTTCGTTTGATTGTTTTTTTATTTGAACGAGACATGCATCATCATTTTTTTCTCTTTTAATTTCAAGTGAACGCGTGTGAAACATTTCAGAGAAAAAGGAACGCGTGGATAAAATTTCTATACGTGTTGCAAAGGCTTGCATAGTAATTATTTTATTTATATTCAAATTTAAATTCAAATTTAAATCGTTGACAAAACGAAGCAAAAAATCCCGATCTCCAATCGAGGCATACCGCCACGCGTTTATAATTTTATACGCCTATCCCGAACGCAATGGAAAAGGTTTCGGGTCCAAATTTGATCGTATGGAGAAGATAGTTTTTGGATCAGTTAAAACATTGAATATTCAATTTAAATTTCAGCGCGTTTGCTTATGTATGGCCAAACGATCACTCCAAACACTACGAAAATTAAAATCCAATAATAATACAATATTACGGATCCAATGGAACTGGTTTCGTCGAAATTCGATACTGCGTCTCTGAAGGCTATTTTTAAATATCGATTTAAACGATAAAATTTCAAAACTGAACAAAACATTTTCAAATTAAATTCTAAAGCTTCCATTGTCTCCAGTATTCTCAATACAAATTTTCCAAGCCTTGAAAATATTTTTAATCGGCATAAAACTGAAGATTTAATATTTTCCCCAAATTTCAATAATTAAATCTAATAATTTAATTGCCAAATTCATATTTATATTTGAAATTCAAGTCAAATTAACTTCCAAATATTTAAAATTAATTAAATATTTCAATTTCAAATGTCCAAAATTCAGGGTCGTCACAGGATCTCTCCACAAAGTTCTTTAGAAATTGCGAACACAATGTTTTTCTTAAGTGCATCTACAACGATCATCGTTATAAGAGCGCCTTCAAATCCAAGTCCGGTTCAAACCAAAGTTCAACTACAACCTATGTGTTTTATTTCAAGGCTATGCAACAAGTCAAAATAAGTCAAACAAGTCCATTCAACTCCATACACATCAATTAAATATGCCATTCTATTTCCAACGCAAGAATCAAAACCAATATCATAACATATAACAATATAAATTTTAGCAATATATAAACCATCAAACACAAGCGTATATATAATTTATATTCATTCAATGGTGAGTTAGCTCTCCTTTCATCAAGAAAACACTCAAGTCCAAGCTTCCTCTTCCTGCCTCAACCTTATAACTTCCAACCACTCCTTTGCTTTTGCACTTGCCTAGGCTAGATTAAGCCAAATAATGCTCACGCCCTCTAGGGAGTTTCGGGCGTGTGCTCTATTCTTCAAGCATTGAGTTCATAGGAGTCATTTTAATGTTTTTTAAGGTCCTTGGCCTAGATTGAAGAGATTTGGAGTTGATTTGAATCGATTTATCTTTAAAAAATTTATCAAGAACAGATAAGAGATGAACTAGTTCTAAATTTGTGAAAATGAAAAAAAAATCAAGTGAACTATGCACACACTTGTATAGACATCAAGTGGTGCTCTTTAACCTTCCATTCACCTCGTATTTTTAGCCACGATGGCTCAATCCCCATAACCCCATGTGCTTTCCATTCTATCTCACTTCACTTAGAAAATACCTCCTTTAAATATCTTCTTCCACTCAAACCTACTAGAAGCTTCTGAAACATTTCCTAAGTGATTTAGTGATAGTTATTATTATTAATAATTAATTATCTCTTAAATATTTTTGTTCATGTCGAAAAAGTTCAAACAACTTATATCGAATAAAAAGCAATTTATCATTAAACCAATTTACGTTCATGTTATAGTTAGTTCTTCAAAGTATTTATTTTTGTTAACAAATTTCAAAAATAAGTTTCTTATAATTAATCATTGATTAAAATATGTTTAACAAGGTTATAAAATCACATTTATTACAGTTAACCATGTTTCAAAATGTGACGATATTAAAAGACAAAATGTTCAAAATTACAGGTCGCTACATTCTCCCCCACGTAGAACATTTCACCCTCAAAATTCAAATAGGGACGATAATTAATGAAGATAAAAGAAACAAGATACATCTATAGAGTACTGCTAAAATTATATACACATTAAACCGCAAACCAAAATGCATACTAAGTGACTCCACCTCACACAATGAGTACACTACAAAAGATATCTTATATTAAGATAAGAAGAAACCACCAGACTATAAGCAACTCCAGGTGAGACTCCCTCAAACTGTCCTCCATCTCTCAAGTACAATCCTGAGCATTCTTGCTTCATTACACCTTAACCAACTTCACGACCTTAGTACACAATCTCTTAGTATCTTGCTTAACAACTCGAATAGATTGCCCCATAATTGTCAAACTCGACTCAACCTCCAAGTCCTCCTGTTGCGATGCTTCCACTATCATAGAAAGATTGTGCACAAACTTACGCAAATGCGATACATGAAACACATTGTGCACACCCGATAGTCTAGTCATTAACCCAACTCCATACGTGAGTGTACCAATCTTCTCTAGAATAGGGAATGGTCCTATATAATAAGTGTAACGACCCGGAAATTTCAATCCCAAAAATTCCAGATAGTTAAGAAAAAGAAGAAGGAGATAGAAGAAGAAGAAAACAGAAAACACCAAACACAGATTCTTACATTCGCAGCGGATCAAAATATAATATTAAATAAAATAGCAGTTATACAAAGGAAAAACTGTATCAGTTAATTACATTTAAATACATCAGAGTTACATTCATTTATACAACCACTGGACAATCATAATAACTTGTCCCAGATAAGCTACAATAAATCACAGCGGAATACACTCCATACGTTCCTGCCATCAAGCTCGCCTCCTGAGCTCCAGAACGTCCTTACCTGAAAATCTATAATACTCGGTCTGACCCGAGCATTACATCAAAGTAACACCCGGGTCAGGCTGGAAACCAGCGTGAGTAAACTTATTTATCATGAAATTTTAATGCATAGAACTATTTACAATCCAAGGTACCTCGTACTTCTCTACAAGTTCAAACATTATTATAATCTATACTTATTTCGCAAAACAATCACTAAGTACCTTTACTTAGTTACAAAGATCCAGTTAACTTGGATTGTTCTTTCCAGCCTATTAATTACACATATCAATTTATAAATAATTTTAGCAGATTTCAAATCGAAGTGGTTTCGGGTATTTACTGATACCCGACCTCGGCCTCTTCGAATTCCAAGACATCCTAACCAAAGTTATTCATGTGAAATTTGATTCAAATTTTAATTTCCGGGTGTCATAGATATTCATCATAGATAACCACATTATCACTGTTTAAACCAACATATCATATTACAAAACATTTCATATCGCACAACATCACAACCACATATCAAGTATAATAAACAATCCAAGGCATTCGATATCATTCAATCATCCGTAAGCAAGATAAATTAGTCACACCATTTTACTTAATTAAATTAATTTCTTAAATCAATTAATCACCCAACCTTGCTTACTCAATCATTAATTAATTACAGACCAATTAAATAATCACTTCTTGATTACCTTACTAATCAATTAATTAATCTCTAATCACCGATTAATTATCCTTTAATTATTAATTAATAAACCTTAATTATTAATTATCTCCTTCAATACAAAGTAATCAATCCTTAATTACCTTTATAATCGATTTATTAACATTCAATTAACTAGTCAATTATTCATCAATTATTAATTAATAACCTTAATTATTAATAAAACTTAATTACCTATTTATTAATCACTAATTACTTAATTAATCAATTATTAATTCTTAATTCAATTACTTCATTAGTTAACTACTAATCATATATTAATTAATTTTAAGTAGTTAATTTCAAATTCTTAATTTCATATTAATTAAACATCTAATGATTTGTTAATCAATCTTTAATAACAAACTTATAAATCTCAATTCACAAAGTTAATTACCATTATCAATGAATTAACAGCCTTAGTTACCTTCCAATATAAATTAATTAAATTAGAATCATTTATCGTACATTTTGAAATCTTCCTTAATAACTTTAAATAAACTAGTTACTAACTTAAAAGCTTTAATGTTAATTAAATTTAACAATTATCTTAAATTAACCACCTAATTAGAATATTAAGTAAGATTTAAAACATTCTTAAATATTCACTTAATTAATTAAAACTTAAAATAGATTCTTTACTTAACTTGTCAAACATTAATTAAGTCATCAATACTTAAACTTGTTGAAATGATTAGCTTAAACTCACTTTTATTAGACTGAAAGTTTGAAAACCAAAACCCTGATGAACCATGAGACGAAAAACAAAGAAGCACGTCCAACCCGCTTCTTCTTCCCCCAATACTTCTACCTCCAGACAATATCCAAGAACAATAACCGGAATCGATGATATCAATCCAGAGGAGATCTATCTCCGATCAACTCAACAACACTCTTGGTCGATCACTGAAATGCCACGAGCCAATCATAACCCAGATCGAACTCGACCCCTGCCGAAACATTATCGATCAGACACCTTCGTGCATGCTGTGCACGTACACACCATCACTAGCGACCATCTCACAGTCGCGACATCGCCAACGAGTCACATCTTGCCCCCCGATCTCATTCGCCATCTTGCCGAAGTCTGCCAACTCTCTGATTGAAATCGACAAGTTTTACAAACCTCCAGACACCCAAAAACCCACCTGCCTCTACTGATTCGACGAACTGCACTCGCCTTTCCCTCTGATTTCCTCGCTTCCTCCACAAATCGAAAGCCCATTCACCACTCTACGTCACTGCCGAAAATCACATACTCCGGTCGCACCCTTTCCCCTCAAAAATCCTGCGACTTCACTATAGCCACATCCTTCCTTAAACCCTAAAATCAACTTGCTCTTCCAATCTAAGCCAAAACAGAAATTCCGCCATGGTCGTCACCTACCCTAGGTCCACCAGCACCCTCTAGATCTGGCCGCGACACCCCTCAGCGTCGAGATTGTCGAAAAATAATTTTCGAACGGAAATCGTTCATCCTTCGATTTCTTGTGATATAGATCACTAAGAATTCTAATCTAACTACTAAAAATCATATTCCTACACAGGGAACCCGATTGCATGCTTGAATTCTTGATTTAAGAAGAATTTCCACTAAAGTATGGTACTTACTATAAAACTGATGAGTGATAAACTACACAGCATAATTTATTCGCATACTATTTTTAAACTAAACTATACTAAAAAAATGCATATTTTAACTGTTTATATCATCATCATATATGAACTAGGGTAAGAGATTTAGATTTTTTTTTGAAGTAGGAACATGTATAATAGTTTATAGTTAACATAGCAGTAAGCCAAAATATTTCGAAGTTTGGAAATTTAAGTTTCTCACCTTAAACATCTTGGTTCCAGAAACTTCGAAATTAAAATTTGAGGTCTTTAAAATCCGTAACTGGAATTCTTGAAAATCTTGTTTTTTTTTGAATCTCCTGAGCTCGAGTTAAATAGAGGATGCTTTGTTTTACAGAATTCCAAAGCACTGTTATATTTTTCTCTTGTAGTTTTCTTTCTGTTGCTTATAATGTCGAGCAAAGGCTTTTGTATTTAAGATACAGGTTTTGACTTCTAAAACAAGCCACTCAGACCTGAAATATTCAAATGTACGCAAGCTTGAAATCAGCAGAAGATGGACGGAAATGACATTTTGTTGGCTGAAAAGATATTGTCTCGGCTAAGAAAATCTTTTGAAAAGAAACTTAAAATAATTATGTTAGATTTTCTTTCCAGGATTTTACTGCCAAGTGTAGTTTATTAATTAAAATTTATTACTTAACTTCCCATTGTTTTGTTAACCGTTTTACAGGCCTGATTTCCTTGTTACAACATAATGACCTGAGGTCTTTTATTTATTATCTAGTTTATATAAACCATAAGGTACTTAAAAGTATATATATAAGTATGCACAAGAAATTAGACAATCCGGTCATTATTACTTGACAAGGCAGTGTTGCGTATGTCTCTACATATTTTAAAATAAAGGCGAGAAAGATTAAAATAACTTCTTGGTTATATACACCTATGCAATATATGTTACTTAAACAAAGATTACAAGTAGCTTAAAAATTATCTTCGTTGTTGACTTAGGTGAATTTGCTTTTGTCATTCATACAGTTCGAAATAAAGGTGAAAGCTAGTAAATTAAAATAATATTGCCAAAACCCCGGGTCGTCACATTCCTCCCACCTTTGAATTTTTTCGTCCTCGAAAAGGAACGAAGCAAGAAATTAAATTATACTGTTAATTATCAGTTAAATTATTCTTTAGACATTTTTAACTCTTTCCTCTTTTATTTAAATTTTTAAAACACTTTAAAAATCTATATAATATTGTCAAATAGTTTTTGTAAAAATATTTTTTATAACTCGATGTCTCAACAAGTCTATCTTCGTTCTCATAGAAATTCAGTCATACGTTGATCAGGTGTAGGACTGAAAATCTATAAGTACTTGATAAACCCGTTTTCAACATCCAGTGAAAATACTTGGAAAATAATTTTATTGAAAATATAGAAAACAGTTTTTGAAAATAGAGGAAATATCTTTGGTGAGAATGCTTTGGAAATCATCACCCCCATCCATGGTCGCAGTTACATCCTGGGTTACGTTGCCATCGCAGCAAAAGTCCATGTAACCGTAGGCACTCCGCGAACCCACAATAGACCGCAGTTACATTCCAGGGTTACGTTGCCATCACAACAAAAGTCCATGTAACTGTAGGCATCAGCGCCCTCGATTTTCGCTGCCAAAATGAAACTTCTCCACTCTCACATAGGTCGCAGTCTACCGATGTAAAATCAAACGTAGACCATTGGCTCTCAACGGCACACACGACTTTCGCTATGTTACCATAGGTCGCAGTCTACCGATATAAAATCAAACGTAGACTGTTGGCTCTCAGCGGCGCACACGACTTTCGCTATTGTCTGCAGTAGATCGCAGTGACATCGAGTTACACTGTCGTCACAGCATAACCCAAATGCCTCTGTAGGCATCAGCGCCCTCGACTTCCGCTACACACTACACATAATCCTCAGGAACTAGTTTTGTCCGGACTCCTCACAGGATCAACTTTAGAACCCCCCCTTAGGGCTCAAGGCAGTACCAACCTATGACACTCCTGAGAAGTTCATTTCAAGAGAGCGCCTTTTCCCCTAGAGCCACTTCAAAATACCTTATACTATACACATATAGTATTTTCCAAATCATACACCTAGTATGATCTCATACAAAGCTCCTTTACACAAAATCGATTATCCCAAAATCGATAATTCTCAAACTAGGCTTTCCAAATTCCAATATTGATTTTACCAAAAAATCAAAAGCCTTTCCAAATCCAAAGGTTCCCAAAACCTTTTTCCAAAATCCTCATAAGATCCTTTATATATATATAGATATATATATATAATTTTTTTTTAAAAACTTTGGATCATTTCAAACTTGTATAAAACTCATTTTATACTTCAAACACCTTCAAAACCCTTTTCTTCTGGCTATAGATTCACAAAGGGAGATTTATCTTATATAACAAAGATATATAACTTTGTTTATTCCAAATCAAATGTTCAAATTTGATTACTCTTTACAAAACCACTTATCATATCACTTACTTCCATAAAGTAATTTTCTATTATAGAAGTATCCAATTTCCATTTTACTTCATCATATATTTCACAAAATATACCTTTCATTTCAAAAACCATTTCACAATTATTATCCACAAATTCCCAGTAACAATTTCATTCAAATCCGTACGATGTACATATATCATCCGTACGCTATACCAATCTGATCGCTCACTTGATCACACAATTTCATTTCTGAACTAGTATCGTCCACTCGACTTCCTAGTGTGGACTCAGATCTTGTTTCTTGATCAGAAACCGTCATTCTCCTTGCATAGTCATACTATGATAGAGAATATCCAGAACCAATCAACAATCCATATCCAGGTCCGTCGTCGAAATTGAGTGAAAAATCCCACTCGGATCGATAAACTATCTTGAAATTCTGTGCTCGAATCTAGATCAAATCACTATGCGAATAGAATAATATACGTACATCCTACGTATTTAACTTCATTGATTATTAGCCAAATCAATTCTCTTTCTATTCACCTTCACTTTGATTTTCATTCACTTACTCACAATTGCTTAAATCCTTATTTGGATTATCACTTCAATTCTTATCTCGGTTGAGTATTTAATCAATAACAGTTTGAACTCCGACCGGTTTATATTTAGAAAATAGCTTGAAAATTTTAAAAATAGACAAGTAGTTGAAAAATAGCTATTAGTTTGTAAAATAACTGTAAAATAGTTAAGTAATTGTAAAATAGTTGAAAAATAGTAAAATAATTGCAAAATAGTTGTAAAATAGTAACTAGTTATAAAGTAGTTGAAAAAATAGTAATTAGTTTATAAAACAGTTGAAAAATTGTTAAATAGTTCCAAAAACGATTGTAAAACAAGTATAAGATAGTTTTAGGTTTTAAAAGAAAAGTTTTATAGTAAATAGTTTGGAAAAATAGATTTATATTAAAACAATTTATTTTGAAAATAGTCCAGAGTCAAACTATTCAATTCCCAATCTCCATTTCCAATTAATTCAATTTAAATTTCCATTTCCATTTAAATTGACTCAATTCTAATTTAAATAACTTCAATTTCCATTGAAATTGATTTAACCCCAATTCAAGTTGAATTAATCCTCAATTTCCTTCCTAAATTCAAATCAAATTCCATTTGAATTTACTTATTCAACTTTAACCACAATTCAGTTAATTCAAATATATTTCAAATTGAACCAATTTCAATTCATATCAATCCCATCTTGAATTAATCCCAATTCCCATTTGAATTTGAACTCATTCAACTTTAATTTTATTTCAAATCAATCCAATTCAAATTTCCATTTGAAATTTTCAAACTTATCCATCTTCAATCACAATTCCAATTAATCCAAATCAAATTCAATTTGAACCAATTCAATTCAAATTTCAAATTCAATCTCACTTTAAATCATCTCGAATTATATAAATTCGAGTTAAATTTCAAATGTTGGTTTAACTTCTTTAAATCAAATTAACCTTTACTTCTTCATAAACTTATTTCTAAGTTCAAATCATAGTTTAAACCCATTTTAAACAACTCAATCTTTGAAATTCAATTTATCACCAAATTTCCTTTTTGAAACCAAACCTTTGAAGTTTTATCTTAAACATTCAAATCTTAGGTCCAAAATGATTCCATTTTATCTTAATAATGTATATATTACTACAGTCCATTTCCAATTTTCAGATCTCAAACCCATTTTGAGATCACACAAACTCCCAATTCAAATTATCCATTTTAACTTCCAAAGTTAAATCCCAATTTCATCTTGAAATTTCCAATTCAGGTTGTCCGTTCTAAATTTATTTAATTTCCCCAAAATTAATTTCACTTTAATTTAATTCAGACAACTTTACTCAATTTGAATTCCCATTCAAATTTTAAACTTCACATTAAAAATCTTTCCGCTTATAAGTTCAAAAACTTATCATTTTGGGTATCACATCTCTTTCCATATTTAAAACTCAACGTTTAGAGTTTATTTCAAACCATTTTTGATATTGTGTATATTCCTCATATATTCATATTATTTCCTTTACACCCCAAGTTATACTTTAAATTTTAAACCACCCTTGGTTTATGATTCAAACAAATTTCTTTAAAATTTCCAAAAAACTCTTGTTTGAAATAGGACCCTTTCATTCAAATACATTAAATAATATTATTTATCATTTCTTTCTAACTTTGAAACAATTTTCAAATTCTGGACCTAGATTTAAAACTTCACAATTTAGATCACCTTCAGTTTCAATTTATAAGTCATACTCACCAAAATGTTTACTTCCTTAAAACATTTCATTAAGGTTATTACAACTGGAAACCAATTCACTATTATCTTATTCTGAAAATTCTTCTCCAAATTTAATTTCAGTTTGAATCTATTTTAAACTTATCGTTATTCAATTTCAATTTGGTTGTACTTCTGTTATCACTTGATTTAATTCCAATAATTTAACAACCAATTTACCTTAACATTTATTAGAAAGAAATATTGCTTTACATATCAAAATATAATCTTATATAAAATCATTTACCTTTAAAATCATTTAAAAACCTTTATATAAGAAAATAACAAGTACGCTCTCATATATTTATATTCACTCAACTCATTTTAGGGTACTATTGACCCTATCCTTAATGAGTACACCCACCAGAGCCAAGGTTCTCGCTTAACCTTCGCTCTGATACCAACTGTAACGACTCGGAAATTTCGATCCCAAAAATTCCAGATAGTTAAGAAAAAGAAGAAGGAGATAGAAGAAGAAGAAAACAGAAAACACCAAACACAGATTCTCACATTCGCAGCGGATCAAAATATAATATTAAATAAAATAGCAGTTATACAAAGGAAAAACTGTATCAGTTAATCACATTTAAATACATTAGAGTTACATTCATTTATACAACCACTGGACAGTTATAACAACTTGTCCTAGATAAGCTACAATAAATCGCAGCGGAATACACTCCATACGTTCCTGCCATCAAGCTCGCCTCCTGAGCTCCAGAACGTCCTTACCTGAAAATCTGTAATACTCAGTCTGACCCGAGCATCACATCAAAGTAACACCCGGGTCAGGCTGGAAACCAGCGTGAGTAAACTTATTTATCATGAAATTTTAATGCATAGAACTATTTACAATCCAAGGTACCTCGTACTTCTCTACAAGTTCAAACATTGTTATAATCTATACTTATTTCGCAAAACAATCACTAAGTACCTTTATTTAGTTACAAAGATCCAGTTAACTTGGATTATTCCTTTCCAGCCTATTAATTACACATATCAATTTATAAATAATTTTAGCAGATTTCAAATCGAAGTGGTTTCGGGTATTTACTGATACCCGACCCCGGTCTCTTCGAATTCCAAGACATCCTAACCCAAGTTATTCATGTAAAATTCAATTCAAATTTTAATTTCCGGGCGTCATAGATATTCATCATAGATAACCACATTATCACTGTTCAACCCAATATATCATATTACAAAACATTTCATATCGCACAGCATCACAACCACATACCAAGTATAACAAACAATCCAAGGCATTTAATATCATCCAATCATCTGTAAGCAAGACAAATTAGTTACACCATTTTACTTGATTAAATTAATTTCTTAAAACAATTAATCACCCAACCTTGCTTACTCAATCATTAATTAATTACAGACCAATTAATTAATCACTTCTTGATTACCTTACTAATCAATTAATTAATCTCTAATCACCGATCAATTATCCTTTAATTATTAATTAATAAACCTTAATTATTAATTATCTCCTTCAATACAAAGTAATTTTTTTTTTGAAAGGCAAGCAGGGTCGAATGGACCCTTACCATATTTATTGACCACATAAAAACAAAAACAAAAAAAGAAAGCAATAACAAGCTAGAGCTCTCAAAAGAAAACAGGGAAGACTAAGAAGAAATAAGAAGGAAAGACTAAAAACAAACCAAACAAGAACAACACAAAGAAAGGAAAGGAAAAAAAACCCTAATCCAGAGAGCCATAAGCAACATGTAGGGAAGACTTTTCCTTGACTCTAGATATTATAATGTTTATCAAGGCACTTTTAAGTTTCATTTTATTCTCAAAAACTCTAGCATTTCTCTCAGCCCATAGCACATCCACATAAACTTTCAGAAGCAGCAACAGCCTATAAGTTGAAGCATCCTTCCATCTAGTTCTTCTGAAGACTCTGTTCCTCAGCACTACCATTAAGAATTGGCTCAGAAAATCCTCCAATGAAGAGAATAGCTTTCCAGATTCTTTTAGTAACCATACGATCAAAGTAGAGGTGTGAGCCATCTTCAATATGATTATTGCAGAAGTTACACATCAAGTCCACAGAAAAACCTCTCCTGCATAATTTATCCTTGGTCATGAGTGCATTTCTTAGGACTTTCCATAAGAAGAAGTTCAGTTTTTGAGAAGTGTTTGTATTCCAGACTCTAGCATGCCATCTAAAGATAGGGCTATTCTCATCTCTTATCAAAGCTTTATACAAAGTAATCAATCCTTAATTACCTTTATAATAAATTTATTAACATTCAATTAACTGGTCAATTATTCATCAATTATTAATTGATAACCTTAATTATTAATAAAACTTAATTACCTATTTATTAATCACTAATTACTTAATTAATCAATTATTAATTCTTAATTAAATTACTTCATTAGTTAACTACTAATCATATATTAATTAATTTTAAGTAGTTAATTTCAAATTCTTAATTTCATATTAATTAAACATTTAATCATTTGTTAATCAATCTTTAATAAAAAAATTATAAATCTCAATACACAAAGTTAATTACCATTATCAATGAATTAACATTCCTAATTACCTTACAATATAAATTAATTAAATTAGAATCATTTATCTTACATTTTGAAATCTTCCTTAATAACTTTAAATAAACTAGTTACTAACTTAAAAGCTTTAATGTTAATTAAATTTAACACTTATCTTAAATTAACTACCTAATTAGAATATTAAGTAAGATTTAAAACATTCTTAAATATTCACTTAATTAATTAAAACTTAAAATAAATTCTTTACTTAACTTGTCAAACATTAATTAAGTCATCAATACTTAAACTTGTTGAAATGATTAGCTTAAACTCACTTTTATTGGACTGAAAGTTTGAAAACCAAAACCCTGATGAACCACGAGACGAAAAACAAAGAAGCACGTCCAACCCGCTTCTTCTTCCCCCAATACTTCTACCTCCAGACAAATATCCAAGAACAATAACCGGAATTGATGATATCAATCCAAAGGAGATCTATCTCCGATCAACTCAACAACACTCTCGGTCGATCACTGAAATGCCACGAGCCAATCATAACCCAGATCGAACTCGACCCCTGCTGAAACATTCTCGATCAGACACATTCGTGCACGCTGTGCACGTACACACCATCACCAGCGACCATCTCACAGCCGCGACTCGTCGACGAGTCACATCTTGCCCTCTGATCTCATTCGCCATCTTGCAAAGTCTGCCAACTCTCTGATCGAAATCGAAAAATTTTCCAAACCTCCAGACACCCAAAAACCCACCTGCCTCTACTGATTCGACGAACTGCACTCGCCTTTCCCTCTAATTTCCTCGCTTCCTCCACAAATCAAAAGCCCTTTCACCACTCTACGTCACTGCCGAAAATCACATACTCCGGTCGCACCCTTTCCCCTCAAAAATCCCGCGACTTCACCATAGCCACATCCTTCCTTAAACCCTAAAATCAACTTGCTCTTCCAATCTAAGCCAAAAACAGAAATTCCTCCATGGTCGTCACCTACCCTAGGTCCACCGGCACCCTCTAGATCTGGCCGCGACACCCCTCAGCATCGAGATTATCGAAAAATAATTTTTGAACGGAAATCATTCATCCTTCGATTTCTCGTGATATGGATCACTAAAAATTCTAATCTAACTACTAAAATTCATATTCCTACACAGGGAACCCGATTGCATGCTTGAATTCTTGATTTAAGAACATTGAATTTCCACTAAAGTATGATACTTACTGTAAAACTGATGAGTGATAAACTACACAACATAATTTATTCGCATACTATTTTTAAACTAAACTATACTAGAAAAAATGCATATTTTAACTGTTTATATCATCATCATATATGAACTAGGGTAAGAGATTTAGATTTTTTTTTTGAAGTAGGAACAGGTATAATAGTTTACAGTTAACAGAGCAGTAAGCCAAAATATTTTAAAGTTTGGAAATTTGAGTTTCTCATCTTAAACATCTTGGTTCCAAAAACTTCGAAATTAAAATTTGAGGTCTTTAAAATCTGAAACTGGAATTCTTGAAAATCTTGTTTTTTTTTGAATCTCCTGAGCTCGAGTTAAACAGAGGATGCTTTGTTTTACAGAATTCCAGAGCACTGTTATATTTTTCTCTTATAGTTGTCTTTTCTGTTGCTTATAATGTCGAGCAAAGGCTTTTGTATTTAAGATACATGTTTTGACTTCTAAAACAAGCCACTCAGACCTGAAATATTCAAATGTACACAAGCTTGAAATCAACAGAAGATTGACGAAAATGACATTTTGTTGGCTGAAAAGATATTGTCTCAGCTGAGAATATCTTTTGAAAAGAAACTAAAAATAATTATGTTAGATTTTCTTTACAGGATTTTACTGCCAAGTGTAGTTTTTTAATTAAAATTTATTACTTAACTTTCCATTGTTTTGTTAACTGTTTTACAGGCCTGATTTCCTTGTTACAGCATAATGACCCGAGGTCTTTTATTTATTATCTAGTTTATATAAACCATAAGGTACTTAAAGGTATATATATAAGTATGCCCAAGAAATTAGACAGCCCGGTCATTATTACTTAACAAGGTAGTGTTGCATATGTCTCTAACATATTTTAAAATAAAGGCGAGAAAGATTAAAATAACTTCTTGGTTATATACACCTATGCAATTTATGTTACTTAAACAAATATTACAAGTAGTTTAAAAATTATCTTCGTTGTTGACTTAGGTGAATTTGCTTTTGTCATTCATACAGTTTGAAATAAAGGTGAAAGCTAGTAAATTAAAATAATATTGCTAAAACCCCGGGTCGTCACAATAAGAAGCCTACTTCCTAGCCCTTTCAAATTGAATAGTTCTTCACCTTGAAGAAACCTTTACGAACACAGTCCCTAACTGAGAACTCTAAGTCTCTGTGCCTCTCATCTTCATATATAGCTATTCTATCGATTCTACACTTCCTTGATTCAATTCCGAATCTTTAATACCTTATCCGAAGCCTCTGAAATAATATCTGCCCCAATCACCAGACGATCTCCAAGTTCCACCCAATAGGATGGAGATTTGCATGACCTTCCATACAACGCTTCAAAAGGTGCTATTTCGATACTAGCCATATAATTGTTATTGTATGAAAACTCAACAAGTGGTAAGCGTTCTTCCCACATACAATCTAAAACACAAGTCCGGGGAAAGTCTTCCAACACTTAGTTAACCCTCTACATTTTCCCATCAGTTTGTGGATGGTAAGCGATGCTCAAACCAAGCCCGGTAAGAAATGATTGATGCGACCTCTTCCACAAATGGCTTGTGGATATTGGATCTCTATCATTCATGATATCACAAGGATTACCATGCATCTTAATGATCTCCTTAACATATAGCTTAACCTAACTAGAAATCATCCTCGTATTCTTAACTGGTAAGAAGTGCACACTCTTAGTTAATCGTTCCATAGTAAGCCATATACCTTCATTACCTTTCCTCGATCTTGGTAGCCCGTATATGTAGTCCATAGGTACCTGCTCCTATTTCCATTTAGGAATCTCCAGTGGTTGAAGCATTCCAACCGTCTTTTGGTGACTGCCTTTGAAATGTTGGTAATTGGAACACCTACTCACAAAGATAGAAACGTCTCTTTTCATGCATTCCCACCAAAATGTCTGCCTCATATCATGATATATCTTATAACCCCTAGATGTATTGTCAATTGTGAATGATGACTCTCTATCAAACCACTTGCCTAATCCCATCAACATCTGGGGCACACAACCTTCCACTCATCTTCACTATACCGCGGTACTTAAAATTCCAACCACCTCTTGGGTGCCTTATTTTCACTTAACACTTTGGCTATTTTAGCAATATGGGGATATCCAAGCTGATTATCTTCGATATTGTCACAACTTGGAATTTTCGACACTCGAAAATCAACATCAATACATCCACTGTATTGCATGCCGAGCAATCGAATGCCGGAAATACCATATCGTTAGGGAAAAGAAGAAAGAGGTAGAAGAAGAAAAAGAAATAACAACACAGAATCTCACAATCGCAGCGGAACAATATATAATAGATAATAACATGTCTCTATACAAAAAGAAAACTATATCTATTATTACACATTACATCATCAGAGTACACTATATCAATAACACAACACTGGACAGTTATAATAATTTGTCTTTACAAAAGCTGAATATAGAGCCTACAATACATGGTGGAATATAAATCAGATATGTGAAATACGTCTTCGCCATCCAACTCGTCTCCTGAGCTCCATAACATCCTGTATTTGTAATACTCAGTCTGACCCGAGCATTATAATAAAATAACACCTGAGTCAGTCTGCAAAACCAGCGTGAGAAACACACTCAAATTAAATTATTAAAGTTATCAAATCCTTTGAAAATCAAAGGTACACCGTAAGACCACGCCACAAAAAAACACGATGGGTTTTTACCTTACGATAACTAAAACATTTCATATCAAATCCTCTGATATTATAATAGTATCTAACTACAAATACTTATTCAAATAGCTGAAATGCTTGCATCTCACGTTCCAGCATAGTTAGGCACAATCAAAATTGTATGGCGCTTTATTGGAGAATGTATTCCATCTGAATGACTAGGTACTGGGGTACCACTTGTCACATTACATGTCTAGAAACACTGTACCGAGGACCACGTCGGGATCCCCTGCTACACAAGATCGGACTATCCCCCCTTAGCCTCGCTGCACCCCCTTGCTTTTTAGTCATTCCCGGTTGATGATGCTAGAGGCTACAATTACCCTTTTAGAAATGTTCACTTAGAATGCTCATTGTCCTCCAATGATGGTATACTGATAGCATTCATCCATGCAAGTCCGTTCCCGGTCCGTACGGAACCCAATGCACTATTCCTACCACATCCATTTTGGAATCACCCTCAGGATTAGTAGCGATTAGCCCTTGCATTTCACTGCTCCATCTTGACTCCATACTCTTGTTTTCACATCGAAAATGGATCGAAGTGGTTTTCGAAACACAAATCCGATCCCGGTCTCTTCGAAACAACGTTCGCTATTTTCGGTAAACTCAACCACGGTTCTCTAGGAAATAAACAGATGAAGATAAGATCAGAGATCACCTCCTAACCATTAGTGGACGGATTTCCTTAAAAACGTCCTAGAAGAACGAACGAGTCTATACGTACAGTATAGCACCTCGAACGGTAATTGTACCATATAATCCCGTGCTTCTTCTAGATATTTCCGAAGTTATATTTGGATCCAGATTTAATAGTCGGTTATTTAACTTTCAAATAAACAATCAATTCAACCAAATATTCCATTTTCACTGAGAAACACCAAGAGTTATTTAAATTAAATTTTAATAAATTAAAACTCTCTATCCAAAATATGTACTTTTCTTATCTAGTTAAGTAAATTCACCAAAACTAGTCTTTCAAAGATATTTGGAAACCTTTAAAAATAATTTGGAAAGTACCACTGTGGTATCAAACCATGGATCACAGCTCAATGGTTACGTCTCTATCCCAGAGAAATTCAAAACTTAACTTCAGGAACTCACTGCCTTCGATTTACGCCATGCGAGTATACCAATACTTCCCGAAAACTGTATTAAAAAATTTCAAAATAATACTTATGAAATTTCTATAATAATTCTCCAAGTAAAACTTTAGACAAAAACTGTTTTTGAATAAAAGCTATTATATAAAATATAAATATTTAATAATTATTCTTTAAAATAATAATACCGATAAAGCCTTTAGTAATAATTAACTACTATAACTAACTTAATTTATAAATACTTTAACAATTTTTGAACAACTAAATAATAAATTTTCTAAAACATTCTTATAAACACTTTTAAATTTTCTAATTAATACTTTAAAATATTTCCTTGTTAAAATAACTTAACTTCTCAGAAAAATACATTTCAACTTCAATATAGCTAGTCTAATCATTTGTAAATCCCTCTCGATTTATCTCTAGTTTAATTTACGTTCCAATCCCGTAAATTTCCTTTCTCACATTTCTAAAAATAAAACTACTATTTATTTTTAAAATGATTTACCCATCTCCTTATAAATTCCCACCGCGAATTTATAATTTCAAAATATCCACTGATAATTTACTTCACTTTATATCATAACTTCGTTTCTTATTTCCATGAATCTCATTTCTCGTTTTATCCCCGTTTCACAACACATAATTGATTTTTCATGGATTTCCAAATTAAATTCCATTTTTAAATTAATTTCTTAGTTAACCCAATTTATAACAAAATCCACTGATTTCAGATTCATTTCCTTTTTATGATTAAAATCTTATTTACATCTGGAATATCAATTTTAGATTTTATTTTCAAGGTTTCCCCTTTATTTTTCCCAAACCATTTAAATCTTAAACTTAAATAAACATTCTTTAATTTATTCAACTTCATTATAAATATTTTACTTTAAAATTCCTTTTTTTTCTTTTCCTTTAAAAATTCAATATTCATATTTATGGTATTTTAAAATGCAAAAAATCTATCGAGCAATACCATAGCATCCAATAAATTTGATTGTCTTATATAATCTATCACAGATTAATCAAATAAATCATAACACTGAATATGTAAATAGTTTCAACATTTTGAGGAATCCCATGGGATCCCTCCAACCAGTTTCCCTGCATCCACAGATGTTAATACAATAAAAAAATACCAATCCTACTTCGAAGGGGATATCGTGATATATATGGTCATCCGCTATTATGCGGGGCGCATAGGGTCTCATCCGCCATATATATGTGGGAATCAATCACTCCAATATACACACACACACACACACACTACTATATATAATATCACATCCAACTGATAATAATTTATCAATTTAATCAATCAAACAATAACTAATTTTAACTATTTAAAATCAATTACTGTAATCCAAAATCGAGTGAGACAAACTCACATTGATTTTATTGTCGCTTTCGCGTTTAGATTTCAATTAAATCCGGATGCGTTTGAAATTGTGTAAAAATTCTGGAAGCTCTATTTTCATCTCAACCAATTTCTGTGCGTAGATGGTGACACTACGATCCCAACGCCTCTCGAATCGCCTGAATCGGCCCTTGTACGCATGAGATAAAAAAATTATAAGTTGAAGATAATTTAATTTAAACTTAAACATTAGTTTATTTTAAATTTACAAAACCATACCCAACAGAAAAGGAGCTCGGCCCAAAACAAACAACGTTTCTTCCAAAATTGAAAATTGGTTCCCGCTTCCAGATCATCTTCCCTATGGCCGCACTTTGACCGACCACCAGTCTCCCTTTCCTCCTCGAAATCCACTTCCGACTGCACCCATCGATTTCCCATTCGAAAACCCGCACCTACCCTAACCACCCCCTTCGAGTTCGACGCGACCCTTATCATTGCGATCTGCCACCACTTCGTGCTTGACCCTGAAAATGTCGCTCCTTACCATCTTCGATCTCATGCCTCCAAACGATACCCTCCAGCTCGCCTTCCCACGTCGATACGGATCTCAAGCTTCGCTTACCCTATCGCTACCCCAAACCGATAATATCTATAACAACCCTTATTTTTGATTTGATTAAGTAAAATGAATAAGAATTTAAACTGGAGAATTTAAATCACTAATCTGAAATTTGTATTCCTTTATAAGAGACAAATTGTTTCAGAATGATCATTTCTAAATCATTAAGAAATATTGTACTTGCAAAGCATTGCAATTGTGAAAATCTGAATGTCCGTTAAAAAGAAATCATGGAGTTAATTTGAATCTTTTATTTTAAAGAAAAGAGAATTTGGGATTTTATTTTTGAAAAAGTGATAATGTAAAAGTATAATTAGCATTTAAAATGATGTAAAAAAGAGAGAAAGGAGTTGTACATTTGTATTGTGTTGTATTAAATTTTGGGTTTCATAAAATAGTAAGCATGGGCCTTTGTTTATTATATAATTTTTTAATATCTTAATTGGTTGGTTTTTAATCCAAGCCCACTAGCTAAGAGAAGCTTAATACAATATCCCCTTCTCATTCTTTTTCCTATACGTTCATTTCATCTTCAGTAAATAAAACAAGAGAAAACCTAGTTCCTCTTTAACCCTAGAATAAATCAACCAAAATCTAGTGCAAATCAAAGGGCTTTTGTTCTATAATGAAAAGTAAGTATTCTAAAACTTGTCTCTATCTTTTAGAAACATAGATGAGTGATTTTGAACTCTTTTTAATTACAATTGTTTGTTGGTTGGTTTTTGTTTTTGGGTTTTTTAGACAATTTTGGTGAAGTTGAAGATGTAGCAAAGCCTAGGCAAAGATTAGCAAGCTGTAGGAAGCTAAAAGTGTGTTATTTACAACCCACACTTACTATCTCTAATCCATATGTGTAGTTGTTAGTTGTTATTTGGATTGAATTAGATGGTTGTTGATTGAATTGATTTCAATTTGATTGTGAATTGATTGTATGTGTTAAATAAATCCAATGATTGGTTGCTGAAATTTTATATGAAAATCGCTGTAGTAAAAAAAATGATATATTGGTGAAAACTGATCTGAAATGGATTATTCTTATTAGGTTAGAAAATAGATTTGATGAGAAACAATGTCTCTTTTGGTTACTGTTTGAAAAATTTCCATTTACTTGACCTGAAATAGAATTGAACAAAGAAAACAATTCTGTCCTTGTCAAAATTTTCTTAGTTTGAACCTGAATTTTTTTTCATCATAACTTTTTTTATTTTTGTCAGAATTTAATAATTCTTGATGTTCTGGAAATCCGGGACTATGTTCTAAAACTTTCATCTTGTATTTTTTTGGAAAACTCTATGATTTAAATGGTCAAAATTGGGTTTGAAACTGGTACATGCTCTGTTGTGTCAATTTTCTAAGTTGAAATATGAAATAAAAATCGTCATAACTTTTGATTGGTAAGTCAAAATTGAGTGAGGTTTTTTACATTTGAAATATATTTTTATATCGAACAACTTTTATGTTTTGTGTTTCATATAATTTTGAAGTTTAAATGTTAGTAAACTTGTTTTTTGTCGCTGGCCGGTTAATTAAAAGACAGGATTAACAAACTTAAATTTGAGATATTGTTTCAGTCGTAACTTTTGAACCATATGTTCGAATTAAATGATATTTTTTTAAAAACTTAAACATTTATATACAACTCTCATATTTTGAGATTTGAAAAATTATGGGATTTAAGAGGTCAAAACTGCAGATCTAAAAGCTCTAAATCTGAGTTAAAAAAATATAAATGGATATGGCTGCATATTCAAGTAATTTTTTGAAAGAGAATTTATTTAAATTTATAAATCTCGAACTTGTTTTTAAATTAGTTTAACTTTCTTTTGTAAATGATTTTAATAAGTAACTATATATATATATATATATATATATTAATTATTTCTAGTATAAAGAGTTATGGATTTGAAGATTTGAGTAATCATAGTTTTATAACATATACAAGTGGCTTTGGAAATATGGTTTTAAAATGGCATGTTTAATTCATTTCTAAATAATATATATATATATGTATATGTATATATATATATATATATATCAAAATGGATCTAGAAAAAAGGTATAAAATGGATTTATAATATGGGTTGTTAACTAAGTGTTTTATATGGAAATTTGAGACAAAATTTAGTATACAAGTGAAATTTTGGAATAAATAGAGTTATGGGATATATTACCGAATAAGTGAATATTTTACTAAAGTTAAATAATAAAGAGATTTATGGAACTCAAAAGAGAAAAATATTTTGAGAACTTTAATTCTATAATTTGAGGAGTACTAATAATCGACTTAGTGTCATCGATTGGTTTAAATGCTTTCGAATAACTCTTCGTCGAATATGGTATAACTCATTGAATAGAATATTTGAGTGGAATTTACTAGCCAATTAACGAATACTCGAATTTCACCGGGTAGTATGTGATGCCTTGGTTAAATTCTTGTGATCGTATTTGGGAAAGTATTTAACACTTTAGAGTTGTATTCTCTTCTGGTGTGCGACAAGTGGTTGGTAGATCCTTAAGAGAATATGGTTCTGGTTTTCCAGTGGCATCTGTAATAAGTGATATTTACTAGCTTTTAGTAAATACTTGAGTTTAACCATACGGTATGTGACGTATTGGTTAAATTCTAGTGATTACTGAAGGTGACAATATTTGGCACTTTAGAGTTTACTCTCTTTTGGTGTGCGGCAAGTGGCTGCTAGATCCTTAAGAAGTTTATTCCTGGATTTCTTTTCAAACATAATAATTTAATAATATTAAATAAATGTGGAATTATCGAGTCATGATTTTTACGATCACCTTGATCGGTATGGACTATCCTTAAGATCATTCTATGATTCTGTGATTCTATGTTCCCGGTCCGAGTACGATCCTTAGTATCGGATCGGTTCGAGTGATACCAATTTTTTTGTTTGTTTGCCACATGTTTTGAATACAATCACTATGATTGTTTTGGACGATCATTACTATCGGTTTGGATCAAGGTCACTTAGATTCTGGATATTTGGATTTTGGGACCGTTCTATGTTCGTGAAATATGTATATATACTTGTGTCGCGTGTTCGTGAAATAAGTATATGTTTTTATGTATTGTGATGGATGTTAAGTAATTTTGTTATTTTGTGTTTAGTGACTAGTTCGTGTTTGTGACACAAAGTTATAACCTTGTACCGAGTTAATCACTGATATTTGCGTGCTTAGTGATATTGTGTTTTGTTCTATGAATTCAATCCTGAACATCTGTATTTACTAATATGTTATTTGTTCTTGTGCTATATCTTATTCTTACCCTATTGGATATTTAGAGATAGTCTGACCCAGGTGTTATTTTGCTCGGGTTAGGCTGAGACTTTTCAGGTTACAGGACAGGTTGACCTTTGAATGGTTGCGCTAGCAAGGAGATAAACATTTGGACTTTTAGTTATTCTCATTTAGGAATTCGGACTTTGTATATAAAATGTATAATTGAGATTAGAGAATTGTTAAATTTGTATAACAATCGATTTAGTATTTCATTTTGTAAACTAAATAATTTGTATTGTATAAGTTGAGATTTTTCAACTGTGATATATGACTGTTATTTATATGATATATTGTTCTGATTCTGAGAAATCAATGTGTCTATTACTTTGTATTAATATTGTACACGTCAAATTCAGTTCATATATTAAGTGAAAAGGTATAAATGACGTGTCAGCATTAGTATAAAGATATATTCACATTCGATCGCCCTTAACAAGCCGTATTCTCTAGATTAGCAGACGACATTACTTGTAATGTTCATTGCTAATCTGGGCATCGCGGTGGGGTCGTTACAATATTCCCAACCCTAGCCTTCGAAACCCACCTTGACCTTCACTGCCGCCTTCCTCTAGCATCGACGCACCATCCACCACGTAACCCAGATAGAAGAGAGTTGCGAAATTCAAATTTAGGAATTTATTTCACCATTTTTAAGCGAGTATCGTATGATTTATCTTTTTTTCAGAGCTTTTATTATACATATTTTTTTTCTTTTTGAAGCTGTAACGGCCCGCCTTTTCGCACGCTTTAAATCGACGATAAACCACACACGTCAGACTTAAAACATACAAAAGGTCGGATTGTTATGGGGTAAATAAGAAAAACATAGAAGAAAAAAACTAAACAGAATCTCACAGCGGAAGGATAAAATATAATAATAAATATACAGTTCATAAAACTGTTTACAAAACATTTGATTCTTCTTTATACAATAAATATCAGAGTTCACATACCAATAAATATCAATGCAGCGGAATTAAATGGTGTAGTGGAATAATATAGTGGATAGTAATACTACAAATCTTCGTCTTCGTCCTCCAGAATAAAATCTTCAAATCCTGATACGCTCGGACTGACCGAGCGAATTAAAAAGACAAAACACTCGAGTTAGAACTAAAATATCTTATGTGAGTTAAATCAACAGAAATAAATATGAGTGCAGTAACTCAAGAGATGCTCGGGATTTACATCTCCTAAGGATCCGTTAAACTATTTACTATGTAGTATATTTCGCTATTATAATAGTGTCTATTAGTAAAATAAACTTACTTTTAAATAGCGTTAAGGCTTTACATTTTCCACCTTAACACGTAAAATGCCAATAGTCTATACAGTACCGTAATACCTCCTGATCGGGAGGCTACCAGAGGATACTCCATAGGTACGACACAAATATAAACTCATAGTAAAGGCTCGGTATGGTAGGTGACACGGCACAACTAGGCAATGCCAGGGTAGATATACCAATTACGCTTCCGGGTCGATGGAAACGCGTAGCCGCAGCTACCGCCCATCTCGAACAAACTCCCCCAAATCAAAGAAATCAAAAGTGAAGGTGGCCACCGAATCAATCCAAAGCCAGAGTATAGTATCGAAGGGAAGTATCCGATCAAAGATGCTACCTCATTAACCCGTCAATCGCTCCTGTTTTAGCCACCTTACGCCAACTCATGGGAGTTGGGTCCACGTATTTACCTCAAAGGAAACGCCGCCACCATCCTACTTCATTCTGGAATCTCCACCGCGTACACGGTTGTTAAAGTGGTTTTCGGAGTTGGCAGAGAGTGTGACAACTTCCGATCCCGGTCTCTTCAACAACCAATCGTTATTATAACACCGCGGTTATTTCAAAATAATTTATACTTTAAAACCAGAATATAATATCTCTTCAAACCATATAAATATGATATCATTTATAATTTTAAAACCCCAAATCAATGTGATATCATTTTTATTTTATAATATCCCTTTCCCAAAATTATAATATTTTCAAATATATATACCTTGAAATCATAGCTTTGAAACATAACCTTTGATACTTAATGGTTCAAATACTATATTACTTTATAAAATACAACAACTTCTTTAAATTTCACAATAAATTCCCAATATTAATTTGAACCTCCAAATAAACCATTTTAATTCCCATATATTTCAAAGCTTAAATATTCTATATTTCAAAACATTACAGTTCATATATTTCAATCTTTAAATATTCCACTATTTCAAAATGGATTCTTTGATAATTTAATATATATCAAATCTAATTCCTATTATTTAAATTTGAAATGTTTACTTGCTAAACAAATATTATTCAGGTAAAACCCTTAAACTTCAATAACACGATATTCTTTTAATTAAATTAACTTGATAATATTCTTTAAATCAATTTGATATTCGTTTAAATCCTCTAATCAAAATCAAGTTATAAAATTATATCTTTTAAATCTTAATATTTTTACATTTCAAAACAAATTTTTCGAGAAAAATTCTTAAATACTTTAATTCAAATCATATTCACATTTATCTTCAACCTTACTTTTATTTGAGTTATTATAAACTCTATATACAATAGAATTTCAAATAGATACTTAACCATATTATATAAACAAAATCAACTTCATAATTTAGCTTATTTTAAAATTCGAAACAAATTTATACATAGCTAAATTCAAGAATTTTACTATATATATATATCAAAATTTAATATTTATTAAACCGTATTCTTTCCAAAACCATAGAAAATCATTTCAAAAATAATTATATATATATATATACTGCGGTGCCTGCATATAATTTTTTATCCTATGGTCAAGTGATATGGATATTTATCATTTCGATACGCAATTTAAAATAAAATGCTGTTGTATATCATTTCAAACCGCAATCCCGAATGAGATGAAAATGCATATTAACTCGTAGTTTATACAATATAAATACAGCATCCATTCATCCATCATATCAATCATCAAACATTTATCAATTTATCATCCAATTCAAACAATCGCATCAATAAATAACAATTAATTACTGACAGTTTATTTTTCAATAATGAATTAAATAACTGTTTAACTGGCAGTTCTAAATGCAATAAATAAATAAATAACAAATTTAACTGGCAGTTTTTTTTTTTTATAAACTCAACCCAGAGCCCTGATGAAATCGAAGGGATAGGAGGAGCCCCCTCCTGCCTGGTCCGACCACAGACAGTTGGGATTTAAGCCAGCCCAGCACAGAGATTTGATGCCCCCAACCGATTTTTGTAGGATTATGGGGATCCACCTCCGCGCCTTGAAATTGGGAGTAGGGCAGACGGGAATCGAACCTGCGACCTGCTTACCAGGAAGCAAGTATCTTACCACTATGCAATGAATAATTAATATAACAACTTAACTGGCAGTTTTATATGAAATGAATAATTAATTAACAATTTAATTGAATAAATTTAAATTTAACTGGGATGATGATTAAAATATGCCAAACAACCATAAATAAATTTCAAATCACACCATATATCAATTTAACAAACACAAGAAATTTTAGAAGTTATGAGTGGGCTAAAACATTCTCTTTTTAAATTTAAATTGAATTTAAATTCAATTTAAACCCAAAAATTGAACAGTCTCCAGATCCATCCAAACCAGCGACAAAAAGTCTGGAATTTCATTACGATCCTAACAAAGAAAATCACGCGTAAAACTGAGATCGTATGTAAAAGTTATTTAGATTTGAAATTTGAAAAAAAAAAGCAAATCAAATACAACTTACACGTCATCGTCTAAGAACCGAAACTCTACCGTGAAAATTCGCGTACAACGTTCGAACCCAGTTCGAGTAGTCGCCACCCCTATCTGAATTTTTGCGCCGCCTACAACAATCCATACCACGATCGACAAACGCCATTGGAATGAGCAACTCCGGCCGCCCTTAAGGCCAACCCGTGGCCATCTTCGGTCAACCCGAGACGAGGCGCCACCGTTGAACTCTGAGGCCATTTTCTGGCAGCTCACGACCATCAGGACAAGCGACTATGAGATCCATGACCTGCACTCCACCATATTCCCAACGCCACCACCCGATCGCCCAAAAGTCGCAGATCTGCCGTCAAACTGTCGAAAACCTAAAACGAACGGCCGAAGTTCTTCAATGAATTCTGGTCAAATGGTGAATCGATTTGAAAAACGAATCACACCAGAAGATTACGCTCTTCGAGAGCTTTATTATATAATTTTTTTCAAATTTTTCTGAGGACTTGAAATTTTTAGCTTTGAATTTGATTAGAAATTGGATCTGTAAATATAGAGCTTTGTCTGCCATTGAGGAGGAGGAGGAGTAGAATGAATTTACGTATAGACAAATGAGAATTTAGGGAGGCTAGGGTTTATAGAAGGATATTTATAAAGAGAGTTGAAAAAGACAGATGGATCTGAATTAAAAACGTGCTAAACGATAATTGGCCCAAAAAGCCCGTTCTGATTCCGGAACGAAATTGGATCAACCCATATATCAAAATAGATATTTTAAAATATTTTAAACGCGATGGAAAAGGTTTCAGGTTCAAATTGCATCGTATGAAGAAGTTATGCTAAAAACAATATTTTCAAATCGATTTCAATTGATTTCAATTAGTCGATTTCAAGGCGTTTCAAGCCCATACGATCAAACGACAAGCCCGATCGATACGAAACTTGAAATCCTACAATAATTCACCGTTACGGATCCGATGGAACTAGTTTCGTCAAAATCCGAGTCAGTGGCCAAAATGACTATTTTTATATTAAATAAATAAATTAAAATTTAGTCAATTTAAATTCGATAATTATCAATTCTTATCATTTTAAATTTTCCAATTATTTACAATGATTTAAACCAAATTTAACTGCCAAATTAGAGCTGATAAATTTATAAATTTCAATATTAACCCTAATTTCATTAAAATTTCAAATTATAAATAAATTCCCCAAAGTTCCGTTTAATTAAATAAATAAATTATTATTCCATTATCTATTAATCCTTTCTAAAATCATAGTTAATATTTGTCTTTCATTCATTACATTAGCGTTCTCATTCTATCTAGTTTCAATTACCGTAATGTTAAATGTTGAATTTCATTTATTTGCGATAAATTCAATTATTGAATTTTGCACTTAAATAAAATTAATAAATCTTGTTTTCTATTCTTTAAATCAACGAATTTTCATATAGTAAATAGGCTTAGCATAAATTTCATCTTATAAAATTCACCATCTTCAATTACAAAACAAATCTACCCTAACTGCACAATTTAAGTCAATTAATTGTAATTGATTCCACATTAAATGTTATTAATTAAAAATTGAAACCTCAATAAATTCGTTTATTGATTTGAAATCTTGCTATTCAGTAAATAGACATTTTATGGGTATAAATAACATTGAATGGTAATACATTTCATTAATGCATGCTTCATTTCATATAAATTCCCCTTTATTAACTAAATCACATCAACAAAACGAAAATAATTAATTTAGATTTATTTGCAATCGATTGCCATTCTTAACTTAATATACTAAATAAATGATTAATCTAAATAACTGTTACCTTTTAACATTCACATTCACTTACAACTATCATTAACAAAAATGTTGCCGTTGATTTAGATTTTATCAAATAAATTAGATGAATGGGTAAATTTTTATAATTATCACTAATGCCAAATTTACTCACATTCATACTTAATTACCAACTACAGTTTATTATAATTACTTAATTTGCATTGATTTAATCAAATTGTAATTTAGTATGTATTATTCCCTCCATTAATATAACCTTTGAATTAAATTCCCAATCCTCTAATTACTACCTTAAAATAAGTTTACGTTTCTATTAATTTCCATTTCCACTTCCGTTATTTTATATTACAATCATTAAAGTAACGTTTAACATCAACACAACCATTATGAATACTTATCGACCTGCATTATCTTTATTACATTAATTTACGTTTTATCCCATTATAAAATAATGCGTACATTAATTAATTCATATTTTCATCACTTCCGTATATAAATTTTGTAACCAAGGTATAACATTTACATTTCTTACCTACTTTAATTACCAAATATTCCTATCTACACTCAATTTACTTCGCAATCTTAACAAATCCATAAATTGTCAATTGCCTCATATATACATTGATTACTATTAAATGTTTTTCATAATTTTTTTTTTTGGTTTCAAACTTTTTATTCATCAATTAATGCCCTATAAATAAACTTACGTTTCTATTCAATTTACATTATTTCCGACTAATTGCAATATAAATTTTAAATTGTAAATTTTAATTACAATCGATACATCTAATTTCTACATTCGCTCCTATATAAAATACAAGATTTTTATTTCTTTATAAATTTAAATTAAAAATCTTAATAATTTAACCCATTTTAATCATCGAATTTTTACGGGTTGTTACAGAAGCTATCAGTTGCGTGATATAAAGAGAGGAGGGGGAAAGAACAAGATGTTGGCGTGCTAATGGGGCTACGGTGATTTTGAAATGAAAGGGAAACGTATTGATGTGCTATTATTCATCAAATAAATTATATATATATATATATATATATATATATATATATATATAATTTAAATTTTAATCGTCTCGAATCCGTAGCTTAAAATCTTGACCTCCTGTCGAGACGTGAAGCTAGGCGTTCATAATGTTATACCCCTATTCCGAACGTAATGGAAAAGGTTTCGAGTCCTAATTCGATCGTATGGAGAAGATAGCTTTTTGGACCCAATTATTATATTGGATTTTCGATATAAATTTCAGCACGTTTATATACCATACGACCAAAGGATAACTCCAAATGTCATGAAATTTGAAATCCGATAGTAATACTATTACAGATCCAATGGAACTGGTTTCGTCGAAATCCAAAACTGTGCCTCGGAAGGCTATTTTTAAATGTCAATTTTAACAAAATATTTTTAAAACTGAACAATCCACTTTCAAATTCAACTTTTAATTTTTTTTATCTCCGATATTATCAATATAAATTTTATAAGCCTTTAAATTATTTTTAACAAGTTTAAAACTTAAGGTTCGCTATTTTACCCAATTTGCAATTATAAAATTCAATAATTAAATTGTCCAATAAATAGTTATATTTGAAATTCAAGTAAAAAATTAACTTTTAAATATTTAAAATCAATTAAATATTCCAATTTCAAAATCCAAAATTCCGGGTCGTTACATTCCTTCCCCCTTATAAGAATTTCGTCCTCGAAATTGCTAGGTAAGCAGAATGGTCCAATCCCGTTAACTATTTTCCCAACACCATACAGTTTCATACAACTTCTCCAAAAACAATTTTTATTGAAGACACATTATCACTCTTACTAACTTCTCAAACTCATCCCTAGATTTCAAATAATATTACTACCTTAATTATCCAAATTATAATTTAAAACCGAATTTTAAATTATCAAAAATTTTCCAACTCCTCAAATTTTCGAAAAATTTCGCCAGCGTCTCCTTTGCGCGGCTAGATTTGAAAAACTGCAAAACGCCTCTACGGCTCCCAAATTATCAAAAGAAAACAAAAGCCAAGTGGCTCAATCAGAAAACCATCAATCTCATACAACAAATTAAAAACATACCTTTTTATAGGGCAATTTAAATTTTTACTTCTGGAATCGAAGACATCAATTTAGATTTTGCTTTTAATTACCTGCATTTCACTTAGCAATGGTGTCCAATCATACAATTCAAAATCATTTTATTTAGCACTTTAAATTTTCACATTTATTCCACCAAACCTGTACGATGTACATATACCATTCGTACGTAATATCAAATCTGATTCTCGATCGATGACACAATTCCACTTCCGAACTAGTATCGTTCACACAACTCCCTAGTACGGACTCAGATCTGGTTCCTTAATCAGAAACAGTCATTCTCCTTGCATAGCAATATACTATGATAGCGAATTTCAGGATCAATTAAAAGTCCATAGCCAGGGTTCGCCGTCAGAAACCGAGTGAAAAATCCTAACTCGGATCGACATACATTATCTCAAAATTCTGTGCTCGAATCTGGATCAAATCTTTATGCGAATAAAATAATATACGTGCAACTTACATATTGATTTCCAATTTATTATTAGCCGTATCCAATTCTTTCTATTCACCTTTAATTTTAATTTCCATTCACTATTCACAATTATCCTTTTACCCAACTTTTATTAAATCTTCATTCAAATACTTACTCGGTATTTTTTTCCAATACTAATTTTTACTTAAGAATTCACCATTAACCCTTTTAAGTCCATTATAAACATTTTATACAACTTCTTATATTTATTTCCACTTCACCACTTAAGTCTATACCTATTTTTATTCAAATTAAATTTCCAATTTCCATTTGAATTCAATTTACCTTCCAAATCTTTAAATATTGAATTTTATTAATCGTTTCTCAACCCAATTTGTTGTATGAAATTAGTTCAATTAGTTCCATTCACTAATTCATTTTAAACCTCAATGACTATTTCGTTTAGCCTGCTTAGGCTAAATTTTCAAATTTCTCTCATTTAACTTAGTTCAAGTTAATTTCCACTCCAATTCAAATTTTAAATTTTTTTAAGTTATCAAACTTACTAATATTCTATTCACCAATTTCCTCCAAATTAATTGGTTTTCTTTACTAATTTATTCCATTATCACAGTTACTCTCTATTTAACTCTTCTCAAGTTAATTCCAATCCAGACAAATTTCAAATTTTTTTACATTCCATAAACATCTTTAGATCAAACCGCAGAGTTTAAACAATTACTTAAGCATTTCAAAATCATTTTTGAAATCAATTATATCCAAAATCCTTGAGTATATCAAATTATTCCTTTGAGTTTCAAAATCAAATCAGTTTTACCAAACCAAAACTTCAATTTCAAAACATTCAGGTTGAAATTTCTCTCTTGGAAACTCGAAAATGAACGCCAATGATGTCGCGATTATCATCGGAATTATTTTCCAGCGACTGAAGTGAGTTCAGTGCTTTTATTTCCTTTCAAAACCATTTTTCAAATATTTTGATTCCAAATCTCACCATATTTCATATCCAGCTCAAAAATATTTCCAAATAATATTGCTATTATTTCCAAAACTTCGAAATCATTTCAGAATCCACGGGATTTAAATTCCCAAATCTCCAACTTTGGAATCCTTTGTACAAATCACATTTAGAAATACTCCGGAATTTCATTATAAATCACATTTATAAACTCATATTCCCAAATTCATTTTGTCATATGAATTAATTTCTTGCTCTTGGTTATAACATTAATTTCTTATTCAATTTCCACAACAACAACGATGATAGTTTAATCTTATCATTTCCTAACAACCAAGCACACCATATGTAACTATAATAATTTACGAAAATTATTCCTTTTATATATAAAAATAATTTGGGTAAAATTATTTCATTTACCCCATTTAAAAACAATACCGTGTTGAATTGTTCTATTTTAGTGCTTAGAGATCCCTATCAATAATGTTAATTACTCGTATTGACCAGAATCCATAAACCACTCAACAAACCAATCAACACAATATAAAACAATTTTATATTCACTAACAAATATGCGGTCATATCTATTAATACTCTCAAACTCCTTCTAGGGTGCTACTGACCCTATCTCCAATGAGTAATCCCCACCAGAGCCAAGGTTCTCGCTTAGCCTTCAGCTCTGATATAAAGTGTCACAGCTCGAAATTTTCGACACTCGAAAATCGACATCAATACATCCACTGTATTACATACCAAGCAATCGAATACCGGAAATACAAGATTGTTAGGGAAAAGAAGAAAGTGGTAGAAGAAGAAAAAGAAATAACAACACAGAATCTCACAATCGCAGCGGAACAATATATAATTGATAATAACATGTCTCTATACAAAAAGAAAACTATATCTATTATTATACATTACATCATCAGAGTACACTACATCATTAACACAACACCAGACAGTTATAATAACTTGTCCTCACAAAAGATGAAAAAGCCTACAATACACAACGGAATATAAATCAGATATGTGAAATACGTCTTCGCCATCCAGCTCGTCTCCTTAGCTCCATAGCATCCTATCCTGTACCTGTAATACTCGTCTGACCCGAACATTATAATAAAATAATACCCGAGTCAGTTTGGAAAACCAGCATGGTAAAACATACTCAAATTGAATTATTAAAGTTATCAAATCCTTTGAAAATCAAAGGTATCTCGTAAGACCACGCCACAAATAAACATGACGAGTTTTTACCTTATGATAACCAAAACATTTCATATCAAATCCTCTGATATTATAATAGTGTCTAAGTACAAATACTTATTCAAATAGCTGAAATGCTTGCATCTCACGTTCCATCATAGTTAGGCACAATCAAAACCGTACGGTGCTTATTGGAGAATGGATTCGATCTGAATGGCTAGAAACTGGGGTACCACCTATCACAGTACATGTCTAGAAACACTGTACCGAGGACCACGCAGGGATCCCCTGCTACACAAGACTGGACTATCCCTGACCTGGATAGACCGAATATGTTATCACCCCGGGTGTTCCCACCCTTTATCGAACTCCTTCCACAATCGTGGTAATAATATCCGAGGGTATCTAGAAAGGTGATAAACATACCCTACTTGGGTGCTACCCACTTAGCCTTGCTGCCTCCCTCCTACTTTTCAGTCATTCCCGGTTGATGAGGCTAGAGCTACGATTAACTTTTTAGAAATGTTCACTTAGGATGCTCATTGTCCTCCAATGACGATGTACTGATAGCATTCATCCATACAAGTCCGTTCCAGGTCCGAATAGAACCGAATGCACTATTCCTACTACATCCATTTTGTAATCACCCTCAAGATTAGTAGCGATTGGCTCTTGCACTTCACTGCTCCTTCTTCGACTCCATACTCTTGTTTTCACATCGAAAATGTACTCGTTGGATCGAAGTGGTTTTCAGATCACAAATCCGATCCCGGTCTCTTTGAAACAACATTCGCTATTTCCGGTAACCTCAACCCCGATTCTCTAGGAAATAAACAGACAAAGATAAGATCGGAAATCACCTCCTAAACATTAGTGGACGGATTTCCTTAAAAACATCTTAGAAGAACGAATGAGTCTATACGTACAGTATAGCACCTCGAATGGTAACTGTACCATATAATCCCATGCTTCTTCTAGATATTTCCAAAGTTATATTTTGGTCCAGATTTGAAAGTTGGTTATTTAACTATCAAACAAATAATCAATTCAACCAAATATTCCATTTTCACTGAGAAATACCAAGTCTTATTTAAATTATATTTTAATCAGTTAAAACTCTTTATCCAAAATATGTACTTTTTTATCTAGTTAAGTAAATTCACCGAAACTATTCTTTCAAAGATATTTGGAAACCTTTAAAAATAATTTGGAAAGTACCACTACGGTACCAAACCATGGATCACAGCTCAATGGTTACATCTCTATCTCAGAGGAATCCAAAACTTAACTACAGGCACTCACTGCCTCCGATTTACGCCATGCGAGTATACCAATACTTCTCGAAAACTTTATTTAAAATTTTTCAAAATAATACTTCTGAAATTTCTATAATAATTCTCCAAGTAAAACTTTAGACAAAAACTAATTTTTGAATACAAGCCTTTATATAAAATATAAATATTTAATAATTATTCTTTAAAATAATAATACAGATTAAATCTTTAACAATAATTAACTATTATAACTAACTTAATTTATAAATACTTTAACAATTTTTGAACAACTAAATAATAAATTTTCTGAAACATTCTTATAAACACTTTTGAATTTTCTAATTAATACTTTAAAATCCTCCCTTTTTAAAATAACTTAACTTCTCAGAAAAATACGTTTCAACTTCAATATTGCTAGTCTAATCATTTATAAATCCCTCTCGATTTATCTCCAGTTTAATTTACGTTCCAATTCCGTAAATTTCCTTTCTCACATTTATAAAAATAAAACTACTATTTATTTTTAAAACGATTTACCCATCTCCTTATAAATTCCCACCGCGAATTTATAATTTCAAATTATCCATTGATAATTACTTCACTTTATATCATAACTTCGTTTCTAATTTCCATAAATCTCATTTCCTGTTTTGTCCCCGTTTCACAAGACTAAATCGATTTTTCATCGATTTTCAAATTAAATTCCATTTTTAAATTAATTTCTTAGTTAACCTAGTTTATCCCAAAACCCACTGATTTCGGATTCACTTCCTTTTTATGATTTAAAATCTTATTTAAATCTGGAATATCAATTTCAGATTTTATTTTCAAAATTTCCCCTTTATTTTTCCCAAACTATTTAAATCTTAAACTTAAAAATACATTCTTTTAATTTATTCAACTTCACTATAAATATTTTACTTTAAAATTCCTTTTTTTTCTTTTCCTTTAAAAATTCAATATTCAGATTCATGGTATTTTAAAATGCCAAAAATCCATCCAGCAATAGCATATCATCTAACAAATTTAATTTTAAAATATAATCTATCACAGATTAATCAAATAAATCATACCACCGAATATGTAAATAATTTCAAAATTTTGAGGAATCCTGTTGGATCCCTCCAACCTATTTCCCTGCATCCACAGATGTTAATACAATATAAAAAAATACCAATCCCACTTCGAGGGGCATATCGCGGTATATATGGTCATCCGCTATTATGTGGGGCACATACGGTCTCATCCGCTATATATATGCGGGAATCAATCACTCCAATATACATATATATACTACTAAATAAAATATCACATCCAATTGATAATAATTTATCAATTTAATCAATCAAACAATAATTAATTTTAATTATTTAAAATCAATTACTGTAATCCAAAATTGAGTGAGATAAACTCACATTAATTTTATTGTCGCTTTCAGATTCAGATTTCAATTAAATCCAAACGCCTTTGAAATTGTGTGAAAATTTCGGAAGCTCTATTTTCGTCCCAACGAATTTCTATGCGTAGATGGTGACACTACGATCCCAACGCCTCTTGAATTGTCCGAATCGGCCCTCGTACCATGGGATAAAATTTTTATAAGTTGAAGATAATTTAATATAAACTTAAACATTAATTTATTTTGAATTTACAAAACCATACCCAACGGAAAAGGAGCCTGACCCAAAATAAACAGGGTTTCTTCCAAAATTGAAAATTGGTTCCTGCTTCCAGATCGTCTTCCCCATGGTCGCACTTTGACTGGCCACTGGTCTCCCCTTCCTCCTCGAAATCCACTTTCGACTTCACCCATCGATTTCCCATTCGAACCCGCACCTACCCAAACCAGCCTTTTTGAGTTCGACGCCACCCACATCATCGCTATCTGCCACCACTTCGTGCTCGGCCCTGAAAATGTCGCTCCTCCCCATCTTCGATCGCACGCCTCCAAACGATCCCCTCTAGCCCGCCTTCCCATGCACATACCGATCTCGAGCTTCGCTTACCCTATCGCTACCCCAAACCGACCATATACCCAACCCTAGCCTTCGAAACCCACCTCGACCTTCACTATTGCCTTCCTCTAGCATCGACGCACCATCCACCACGTAACCCAGACTGAAGAGAGTTGCAAAATTCAAATTTAGGAATTTATTTCACCATTTTTAAGCGAGTATCGTATTAGTTATCTTTTCTTCAAAGCCTTTATCATATATTTTTTCTATTTGAAGCTATCAGTCGTGTGATATAAAGAGAGGAGGGGGAAAGAACAAGACGTTGGCATGTAAAGGGGGCTACGGTGATTTTGAAATGAAAGGGAAACGTACTGATGTGCTATCATTCATCAAATCAATTATATATATATATATATATATATATATATTATTTAAATTTTAATCGTCTCGAATCCGTAGCTTAAAATCTTGGCCTCCTATCGAGGCATGCCGCTAGGCATTCATAATGTTATATCCCTACTCCGAACGCAATGGAAAAGGTTTCGAGTCCTATTTCGATCGTATGGAGAAGATAACTTTTTGGACCCAATTAGTATATTGGATTTTTGATATAAATTTCAGCGCATTTATATACCATACGACCAAATGATAACTCCAAACGCCATGAAATTTGAAATCTGATAATAATATACTATTACCGATCTAATGGAACTGGTTTCATCGAAATCCAAGACTGTGTCTCAAAAGGCTATTTTTAAATGTCAATTTTAACTTTTTAAAACCGAACAACCCACTTTTAAATTCAACTTTAAAACTTTTATTATCTCTAGTATTATCAATATAAATTTTATAAGCCTTTAAATTATTTTTAACAAGCTCAAAACTCAAGATTCACTATTTTACCCAATTTCCAATTATTAAATTCAATAATTAAATTATCCAATAAATAGTTATATTTGAAATTCAAGTTAAAAATTAACTTTTAAATATTTAAAATCAATTAAATATTCCAATTTCAAATATCCAAAATTCCAGGTCGTTACAGATATGATTAATCAGGGTCAGACAAACCTCTATATTTGCCACAGTTGCATACCTCCTACTAAACGCGTTAGCTACAACATTAGCTTTCCCCGCGTATACAATATATCTAGATCATAGGCTGTAAGAAACTCCAACCACCTTTGCTGCTTCATGTTAGGTCCTTCTATATGAAAAGACACTTTAAGAATTTATGGTCCGTATACAACTCGAACCTCTCACCTAGCAAGTGATGTCTGTACATCTTCAATGTGAAAACAACTGCTAACTACTCTAAGTCATGGGTTGCACACCTCGCTTCATGCATCTTGAGCTGCCAGTGGCATAAGCGATAACCCTTCCATGCTACATCAACACAGCATCAACAAGTTCCATATGCATCAGTATAGACAGTTAAACCCTCACATCCTCCAGAACAGTAACAAAAGGAACATTAGTTAACCTTGCTTTTAAATCTATGAATGCTTACTCGCATTTATTAGTCTAAACAAATTTGACGTCTTTCTACGTCAAATTCGTCAAGCTAGATGCAATCTTTGAGAAATCCTGAACGAATCTCCTGTAATAACTTGCTAGCACTAAGAAGATCCTAATCTCGATTGTGCTTTCTAACATCTTCCAACCTTGAACAGCCATAACCTTCGTTAGATCGACAGAAATACTCTTAGCCAATACAACATGACCCAAGAATCTAACTTCTAAATGCTAAAAGTAACACTTCGAGAACTTAGCCTTCAACACGTGCTCTCTCAGTGTTTTTAATACCATCCTCAAATGCCAAGTATGTTCCCCCTTAGTCTTAGAGTAGATGAGAATATCATCAATAAACACAAGAAAAAACGTATTCGACACATCTTGGAAAACTTAGTTCATTAAGTCTATGAAATATGTTAGAGCATTAGTCAAGTCGAATGGTATAACTAACAACTCATAAAACTTATCAACCAAAAAGCTGTCAAGTGTACACTCTCCTCTGCTACTCTAAGTCGATGAAACCCAATAGTAAGATCAAGCTGAAAAAACACCCAAGTACCATAAAGTTGATCAAACAAGTCATATATCTTAGGCAAATGGTACTTGTTCTTAATAGTTCGCTTATTGAGCTCATAGTAATCTATACACTGTCTTAAGGAACCGCCCGCCTTTATAGTAAAGATGATGGGCACTCCCTAATTTGAACAAATCAATGGGATCAAGCCTTTAGACAACAAATCACTGACCTGATTAGATAGTTCAAACTTCTCCTTCGGTTCTAGTCTGCGAATAGGCAACATGATAATTTTAGCATCCTTAACCAAATTAATGTGAAATTCTATTTCACGATGAGGTAGTAAACCTAACACCTTTTCAAAGACATCTGCAAACTCATGCACTACAAAGGTCGAACCCAACTCTCCCTTAACCACATCAAAAGAACAAAGAAAACAGGCCTAACCGAGCTAGATTCTTCACAGTTCACTACTAGAACCTTCAATCCTTTCTCTAATACCACGATTTGCTTAATATAATCCAAGACTGCATTATTCTGAGATAACCTATGCACCCCAAGCAAAACATAAAAACCCATAAAATCTAAAATGCACACATCGAAAGGAAAGAGTTGATCAAAATAAGTAACTAGAACCCCTAAACAAATCATGCTAAGATTGGTCGAGCCCAAAACAGGGTTTGACACACAAATAGAATCGAGAACCATAACTGGCTCCAGTCTCAGTTTATCAACAATACTGCTAGAAATGAAACTAAGAAAAGCACCTGTATCGAATAAACACAAATAGGAATGTCATGAATAGATAGAATACCTTCCAAAACCTTATTCTCCATTGCAACTGTAGAAGTAGAAGGCGCTGAAGAAAGTGAAAAACTCTAGGCAGTTGTCCCTTCTAAAGCATTGGACAATCCATAACAATACGACTAGGCTGATGGTAATTATAGCAACTCCTCAATGCAAACCAAGCTTTGGCTGCTTGTGCCTCTAGCTTTGGCACCTTAGCAATTGGTGCCTTGACTATCGGCACTTTAGCCACTTATCCAGCCCCACCCGACCTATAGTTCATAGCAAAGTGCCCATTCTTTCCACATTTATGACAAGAAAAGCTAGAAATTTCCCTCGATGGTTGAAACTTCCGTTTGTTGTCCCCAGCTGGTGCATAAATAGACGATTTCGGAGCCAAACTCTCAAACCCGTACCTACTAGATTGATGAATGATCCTTGAATGTGATTAGTCATGTCCCTTTGGAAATCTGGATGCATACCCATAATGAACATCTCATTCTACTTCAACGATGTGTCAACTAAACTCAACCCAAACTAAGATAATGCAATAAACCAGTTCTCATACTCTACCATTGTCATGGCCCCTTGCTTCAGACCGAGAAAGCTCCAAACTACAAAGTCTTTCCTGCCTGCAGAAGTATTTAGGCCTAAAAGAAGTTGTTCTTCTGGACATCTGCAGTAATCGAACCCCACTAATCCATAGCAGCATTGGTTAGATGTCTTGATGTCAAATGACGCCTCACCGCATCATCTAGCTCCATATCCTTAAAAATCCTATCACAAATCTGTTCCTAGTCTGGACATCTACGATAGTCTCAGAGTCACTAAACCTTTTACCCCTACCTCTCATAATCATGACAAAGCGAAGTGAAACTCATCTGAGGCCTAACATGTACGACCTCCTCCATAATACAGACTCTTGGTTCCTTGGTGGGAGCAACATTCCTCATTACCCGATTCCCCCTAGTGATGATGCTACCCCACCTCCTCTACCTCTACATCCCATAGCATTAGCAGCTCTATTACCCATAGTTCTTACTACACAAACATAGAAAAACGGCTTTGGAATAGAAAAGGATAGAGTTATTCAAAGGAAAATTTATTCCTAGGGAAAAGCTGAAAAGGGGTGTAGGTTTATAGAAAAATATAAATATGCTCTCATATGTATAATACGCTCAAATCTTTCTAAGGTGTTGCTTGCCATTTCTCTAATAAGCCATGCCCAACTAAAAATAAGGTATTCACTAAAACTTTGCACAAGTACCAAATGTAAGGACCCAACTTTTCGACCCTCAAATGTCGACAATAAATACATCCAAAGTATTCGTGTGCCAAGCATCCAAGTGCCAGAAGGACAGATAGTTAGGGTAAATTAAAAAGAAAACGAAATAGAAAAGAAAAGAAAGAACACAATATCAAAATCTTACAGCGAAACGATAACATATGATATCAAAAGGAAAATGCAATGGGTTACTCCAAAATATAGAGTAATTTCAAACATACAAAAGCCTAAGTCCTGTCATCAACCTGGATCGTTATAACTACCTATCCTCACGATGCTGATATGTGCATAATATAGTGCAATGAGAATAGAAATAGATAGATAATGGAAGCCTCCAACTCGTCTCTTGAATTTTGAAGCATCTAAATACAAACCTGCTTTACTGAGACAACCCCTTCCTACTTGTCATTTTTTTTTGACACAATTTAGTTTGGGCTAATTAGGGTTGCCTTCTTTTCTGACCAACTATTTTCTTATTGTCTTTTTTTTTTTTTAATTTCCCAAGATCCACTCCAATCAATATAAAAATATTGATATACTTCATTGTAAAAACTATTTGATTATTCACATAGTTTTTATACCAGAGTATGTTTTTTTTATTTATATTTTTGTTTTGAGTAACTCAGCCCATTTTTAAACAAAATCAAACTGAGTCATTCACAACAAAAACAACCAAGAAGATCCCTTCCATTTGAATCTCTGCGCCATTCATTCAACTAATTCCTACTTGTTTCCTTGTGTTTATCATTGGTGTATTAAGTGAAATATGGGAACTAACTCATAGCATTTCAACTTACCAAAACTTTCCCTTTCAATGACCAAATTGAGACTGTGCATGTTTCTGTGCAACTGTTTGCACATAATCATGCACAACTGCAGTTTATTTCCTCTTTGGTCCTTAAGTGGACTAATTTCGTTTAGGTATGATTCTGAAATGAACTAGTTGAATCTACAAATTTCCCTTATACCAATAATTACCAAATGCAATTTTACTTCTGAGTTACCCCTTCCATGTTATTCTTTTCTTTTCTGTCCATGGTATTTCTTATCTCATGATGTTAGTAGTGACTAGATGAACAGGTTCTAGTTTTTCCTAAACAAATTAATACATAAGCATACTAGTTTACTTATGCTTCAGACCCACTACCAATTTCCTTATCTTATTTTCAAGAAATAGGTATGTTCACAGTTTCTAACATGAAACTAAAGGCCTTATCATCTTTTACTGAAAATAATGTTCATTACAACATACTTTTCCCAATTCATCCTTTACATAGTAATAAAGTTTTTCTTGCACAATTTGAAACATCATTACATAAAGCTTTTACTGAAAACAAAACAGAAGAACCACTCTCCTACAAAATCCTAGCTTAGTTAGTTTGCAATTCCTTCAAGCATCATATGTCTGCATCTTACTATTTAGCATCCTTTCTCCCTGCAACCATCTCAGGGTCTGCTTCACAATGCAAGTGAAACACCCATTTGATGCAAGCAACAAACAGGTCAGATTGAAATCTGGTATGAGTAAGTTCAATTGACAAATACATAAGATTTATGAAACTGATTCCATATTTCCTTAATTTCAGATACTAACTGTTTTACCAAATTGTTAACCCCTTTCATCAGGTACACATTTTTGTTGTGTCTTTACAGTGAAATGAGTGAATTGTTAAATGCATGTATAAGTGCTTAAACCAATTCCTTAGCAGAAATTCTTATTTCAAGCATTCATAGCAGCCATCATACAAATCACACAGGCATTTCATAACCATTGAACAAGCAAAACTCCTACCATTTAGCTAAAGCATCAAAACTGGTCTGCATACCAGTACTCACCATACTCTTAGCATATACATCTTTGCTTATCAATCCATAACACATCTTTTTAAGAGTCTAGTATCACATTTTGTAGTTGCACTGGTGCACACTGCCTGGAAGCTACTGTTTGATTTTCCAGTGCACTACTAGCTTTTTGGACATAAACATGTCATGTGCAAACTTACACCCCAACCTTGATGCAAGCCAACTACCATGTCATACCCCCTTCCCTCATATCCAACCTGATAGAGGTGACCCATGCCTTGAATTTAATTACTAAATTCTTTCCCATGACCCCCTATTACCTATGCAGTGTCATGCCCCACTCTGGTATACCCCTAATCAATGCATACAAGCAGTTTTATACATCCATCAACCATTCAGTAACCCATGTGTTCAACCATCACTCATATTTGAAAGTCATTTCAAGTTAATTTCCTGCAGAAACATATTTTTGGTTGAGGCATAACTCAGAGCATTTCCAAATGGAATGCTACTAGGGTTCTCTAGCAATAAGGTCCTGGTAGCCATCCCATGCATTATAATGTATTTTCTCAATAACCTTATTTCCAGAGGGTACCCTATGATGCATCAAGATTTAACATGTGGAACTTCCACTGTATCTCAATCATCTTTTCAAATGCAAGACATAAGCCAGAGGATTCCCTTCCCCTTACTGCCTTGCATCCTACTTTTCTTGCTAGTATATACTTAAACCAAAAATATTTTCTCAACTTAGAATTCCACCAGTAAGTCAGTTATTATCATACTATCATTAAATTAACATGTACGATCAAGTCATAATTTAAATAGTAACAAAGCACTGCAAAACACAAAGTCCAGAAACAACAGGAAATTGTCAACTAAAATGCATATAAACATCACAGAAAAATCAAGATAAGCTAAAGGTTTTATGGCTGCCTTTCATAGGTCTTAATGCCTTTCCAAGTGAGGATTTACTCACCATGTTTCTTCTTCCTAGGTCTTGATTCAAGTTTGCCATTGTTTCTCCTTAATCTATTGCTTACTTCCCTTTTCTGCGTTTTGATTTCTGGCCTTCCAATGTGCACCCGTAGGAGATAGTATGGTATATAGTGGAGTTGTTAGGGTTTTAAGGTTAGTTAGGTAATTTATTTTCATCAGAAATTCCATCATTATTCCCTAATTTCACCCAACAGTTTACCCTCTCCCTGCAGTTCTCCTTTTTCCCTGTCTTAACCCTTTTTGGCAAAGTTCTTTCACACATTTCATGCATGAATTCTTTGGCTCAGGCATTCCTTGTCTTTTCTGGGTGTTATTTATGCATATAATTTTTATTTGAACGGCCAGCTAGGTGTGTGTTTCTGCTAACTACTGGGTATATGCATGTGTATCCCTATGTGTGTATATTTTCTCTACCCACACAAACTACTGTGTTTGCACTCATGCTATGAAAGTTAGAGCTAAAATTTTCTCAGGATATTCATGCATTTCATTCAGCTATGATGCATACATACCTGATGGTCATGCACTGATTTATTTATGTATTCATTTATATTATTGTATATTTTTTTTTCTTGCAAGATTCTTACTGAATTGCTTGCTCTAATTTGTACACTGCAACAATGTGCACATGCACCACTACATACATCTTCACAGTATAAATATATATTTCAGAAAACTGTTTTTATATATATTAGTTTATTTATTTATTATTATTTTTAAAAATAAAAATTCAAATGACCTAAATTTCTACATGCTTGGTTAACCAGGGCTGTCACATACACCCCTTCTTTAAGAAATTGTGTCCCACAATTTAACACTTCTTGCCATGTAAATCAAGGGTCAAACATAAATACATATTCTTAATTCAACCAAAACAAACCAGCACACATAATATTGGATGTCATGTTCAACTAAGAAAATTTAAGCATGAATATTAAAAATACCTCTGCCTTAACTAGCTACTGCAAATAATTGAGGGTATTGAGCCTTTATCTTGTCTTCAACCTCCCATGTGCAGTCATTAGGGTCCAAACTCCACTGCACCTTTACTAGTTTAATTATTTTGTTTCTCAATCTCTTATCTTCCTTAGCTGTAATGCCCACTGGCTTCTTCTCATATACCAAGTCAGGTCTAACTTCCACTTTACTTGGTGGCTGAACTACTGAAGCTTCATCATGCACATATTTTCTCAATTGTGATACATGAAATACATTGTGTATTCCACTCATCTCCTCTGGCAATTTCAACTTGTAGGCCATCTTTCCTATCCTTGCAATAATCTCATATGGTCCTATATACCTTGGGGTTAGTTTCCCTGCCTTGCCAAATCTCAACACTTTCCTCATTGGTGAAACCTTTAAGTACACACATTCTCCTATCTCAAATTCAAGTGGCTTCCTTCTCCTATCTGCATATGATTTCATTCTGTCTTGTGCTGCCTTCATTCTCTGTCTGATCAGTGAAACTTTATCATTTGTCTCTTTTACATGATCTGGTCCCAACATTACTCTATCACCCACCTCTAACCAGCAAGCAGGTGACAAACAAGGCCTTCCATACAAAGCCTCATAGGGTGCCATTCCTATACTACTTTGGTAGCTGTTGTTGTAGGCAAATTCTGCCAAATGTAGGTAGTCTTCCCAATTCCCACCATGATCCAGCACACAAGCTCTAAGCAGATCCTCCAAGAATTTATTAACTACCTCTGTTTGACCATCAGTTTGGGGATGGTAGGCTGTGCTCAAGCACAACTCAACCCCCATTGCTTGTTGAAAGCTACTCCAGAACTTAGATGTAAATATAGTATCTCTGTCACTAATAATGGTGGTAGGTACCCCATGTAACCTTACTATCTCTTTCATGAAGACTTGTGCTAGTTTTGGTGCATTTCTATCACTCTTTACTGGTATGAAGTGTGATGATTTGGTTAGTCTGTCCACCACCACCCAAATACTGTCATTTCCTTTCTTTGATTTTGGCAAGCCATCAATGAAATCCATTGATATGCTTTCCCATTTCCATCTTGGAACTTCCAAGGGTTGCAGCAGTCCACTAGGTCTTTGATACTCAGCCTTGACTTGTTGACAAGTCATACATTTTGCCACATATTCACCCATACTTCTCTTCATTCCTTTCCACCAATAGCTTCTTTTTAGGTCATGATACATTTTTGTGCCACCTGGATGTATGGTGTACTTTGATTTGTGATGAACATCCATGATTTTCCTTTTAAGTGCTTCCGTATCAGGTACACATAACCTTCCTTTATGTCTCACACATCCTTTTTCATCCAGTTCAAACTTGTCAAGCTTTACACCCCTTTTTAACAACTCCTTCTTTTCTCTCAAGAACACATCAGTGTCTTGTGACTGGTTCACTTCTTCCACTAAATCTGACCTTATTGTGATAAGGCTGAGCTTACCATAATGCTCCACATCCTTACCCACCTCCATTGCTTGTTCTCCCATGTATTCTATCTCTACATCTGTCAGTGTTAACAACCCTTTAAACTCCTGTATCAACAGTGTAGCCAACTTGGCATGTTGTCTACTTAATGCATCTGCCACTTTATTTGCTTTTCCTGGAGTGTACATAATGTCCAAATCATAGGCAGCAAGAAATTCCACCCACCTATATTGTCTCATATTTAAATCTTTTTGAGAAAATAAATACTTTAAAGCCTTGTGATCAGTATAAAGTTCAAACTTTGCTCCCAACAGGTAGTGTCTCCAAAGCTTTAGTGCATATACCACTGCTGCCAATTCCAAGTCATGTGTTGCATACTTGGTTTCACTGGGTTTTAATTGTCTTGATGCATAAGCTATTACTCTACCATCTTGCATAAGGACAGCTCCTATACCTGATCCACATGCATCAGTATATACCACTAAATTATCATTGCCCTCTGGGATTTTCAGCACTGGTGCTTCCATCAATGCCTCCTTTAATTGGTTAAATGCCTCTTCACATTTCTCAGTCCACATAAAAGGCTGGTCCTTCCTTGTTAACTTGGTTAGTGGAATTGCCTTTTTAGCAAAATCCTTTATGAATCTCCTGTAGTATCCAGCCATACCCATGAATGATCTGATTTCAGTGACATTGCTGGGTCTTTTCCATGCTTGCACTGCCATGACTTTACTTGGATCTACTGAGATTCCTTCTTGAGAAATTATGTGGCCTAAAATTTTTATTTCATTCTTCCAAAAAGAACATTTTGCAAACTTGGCTTTAAGGTTTTGTTGCCTTAGTCTACTCAGTACCATATGCAAATGCTCTTCATGTTCATTATCTGTCTTGGAATACACTAATATATCATCAATGAAAATCAACACAAATTTATCCAAATAATCTCTGAAAATTCTATTCATCAAATCTACAAAATAGGATGGTGCATTTGTCAAACCAAATGGCATTACTAAGTATTCATACAAGCCATACCTAGTGTTGAAAGCTGTATATTTGATGCTTTCCTCTTCTACTTTCATTTGGTGGAAACCAGTTGCTAAATCAAGTCTAGAAAATACTTTAGCACCGTTTAGTTGATCAAAGAGATCATCAATCCTAGGTAGAGGGTATTTGTTTTTGATAGTGACTGAGTTCAGTCCCCTATAGTCTATACACATTCTTAAGGAACCATCATGTTTCTTAACAAACACTACTGGTGATCCCCAATTTGAACTGCTAGGCCTAATAAAACCTTTTTGTTCTAATTCCTCTAGTTGTTTCTTCAACTCACTCAGTTCTTTAGGACTCATCCTATTTGGTCTCTTGATGACAGGGCTTGTTCCTGGTTTAAGTCTTATTTGAAATTCTACTGGTCTGTTGTGAGGAATGCCATTCACTTCACCAAACACATCTGGGTATTCTTTAACTATGGGTATCTTATTTAAACTTAATTCAACTTCACCACTGTTCAAGTTGAATACCTTTCCCATACCCCTATCCTTGGCTGCCTCATACATAACCACAACCCTCTTTCCATCAGGAAGTTGTAGTGAAAGGGTAGAATTTCCTAAATTAATAATAGCACAAAAGCTTTTTAACCAATCCATTCCCAGTATGACACCCAGCTTGGGGTAATTCAACACATATAATTCTGAGATAAAGGTGTGACCACCCATGCTTATTTCTACTTGCATGCATTTCATGTGGGTAATGCAGGAGCTACCTAAAGGACTATCAATATGCAGTGGCTTATCAACAAGAATACATATTAACCCTAATTTCTGAACTATATCATATGAAATAAAAGAATGTGTGGCTCCTGTGTCAAAAACAACTGATATGGGTATGCCTTTTATAAATAACATACCTTCCACTTGGCTTGGTGCATCCATTGCCTTGCCTTTTCCCTCAAGTACAGCTACTCTTGCCATCTCTGGACACTGCTTCTTCATGTGCCCCTCTTTTCCACAGTTGTAGCATCTAAGAACAGTTGACTTGGGTGCTTGGCATTTGGTTTTAATATGGCCTTCCCTTCCACAATTGTAACAAATCACTTTAGATTTCTTGTTGTCGGAGTTTGCCACTTTACTTCCTTCCTTGTTCATTGCTTCTCCCTTCTTCCTCTCATATGGATGTGCTCTATTCTTTCCTTTCTTGTTATTCCTGAAGTTCTTGAACTTTTCTCTGGCATTGTCATGTTGCTCAAATGACAGTGTCAAATCCATGACTTGGTCAAATGTTCTATCTTTATATGGCAACATGGCTCTACTCAATCCAGCATTCAACCCTTGAATGTACCTAGCATTCCTTGATGTTTCATCTGGAATTAACACTGTCCCATATTTAGACAACCCTTCAAACTTCTGAGTGTATTCAATAACACTCATAGATCCTTGTCTCAACTTGATAAATTCCTCAAGCAATGAAGCTTTTGTTGATGCTGGGACAAATCTGGCTTCTAACATCTCTTTGAACTGATTCCATGTGATTTCTTGTTCTTGTCTGCCTGCAATAATCACTTCCCACCAGTCCAAAGCTATGCCTTTCAGCTGTCTTGAAGCTATTTGCCTTCTTCTCTGATCATTGACTTGCATATCTCCAAAAATCCTTTCCACTGTTCTTAACCATGCCTGGACCCCTATGGCATTTTCTGTGCCATCAAAGCTACTGCCTCCCAGATTTGTATATGTTTTAAGCAATTTGGACAGCTCCTCATATGGGTTATCTACCCTAGGTGCCATTCCATCCCTCAGTATTTGAACAAAATCTTGCATGTTAATCATTGGGGGACCAGCAGCCATTCTAGTTGCTTGCTCAGTAGTATTAGAAGATCGACCATTTTCTCTTTCTCCTGTGGCTTGGGGGTTGATTCTAACTCCTCTGGGCCTCTATTGAACATTTCTAATGTAGTTAGTTCTGATTCTTATTCACTACTTTTGCTTTTTAAAACTAACAATGAACTTATTTGTTTATAACAGGCAAACTAACTCAAACATGCAGCAAACAATGCAAACAAGGCATACAGATTCAAACAAATATTTATTTCGGCTATGTATTTATTAACATAGCTCTGATACCAACTGAGAGAACCCCTTCCTACTTGTCATTTTTTTTTGACACGGGCTGATTAGGGTTGCCTTCTTTTCTGACCAACTATTTTCTTATTGTTTTTTTTTTAATTTTATTTCCCAAGATCCACTCCAATCAATATAAAAATATTGATATACTTCATTGTAAAAACTATTTGATTATTCACATAGTTTTTATACCAGAGTATGTTTTTTTTTTATTTATATTTTTGTTTTGAGTAACTCAGCCCATTTTTAAACAAAATCAAACTGAGTCATTCACAACAAAAACAACCAAGAAGATCCCTTCCATTTGAATCTCTGCGCCATTCATTCAACTAATTCCTACTTGTTTCCTTGTGTTTATCATTGGTGTATTAAGTGAAATATGGGAACTAACTCATAGCATTTCAACTTACCAAAACTTTCCCTTTCAATGACCAAATTGAGACTGTGCATGTTTCTGTGCAACTGTTTGCACACAATCATGCACAACTGCAGTTTATTTCCTCTTTGGTCCTTAAGTGGACTAATTTCGTTTAGGTATGATTCTGAAATGAACTAGTTGAATCTACAAATTTCCCTTATACCAATAATTACCAAATGCAATTTTACTTCTGAGTTACCCCTTCTATGTTATTCTTTTCTTTTCTGTCCATGGTATTTCTTATCTCATGATGTTAGTAGTGACTAGATGAACAGGTTCTAGTTTTTCCTAAACAAATTAATACATAAGCATACTAGTTTACTTATGCTTCAGACCCACTACCAATTTCCTTATCTTATTTTCAAGAAATAGGTATGTTCACAGTTTCTAACATGAAACTAAAGGCCTTATCATCTTTTACTGAAAATAATGTTCATTACAACATACTTTTCCCAATTCATCCTTTACATAGTAATAAAGTTTTTCTTGCACAATTTGAAACATCATTACATAAAGCTTTTACTGAAAACAAAACAGAAGAACCACTCTCCTACAAAATCCTAGCTTAGTTAGTTTGCAATTCCTTCAAGTATCATATGTCTGCATCTTACTATTTAGCATCCTTTCTCCCTGCAACCATCTCAGGGTCTGCTTCACAATGCAAGTGAAACACCCATTTGATGCAAGCAACAAACAGGTCAGATTGAAATCTGGTATGAGTAAGTTCAATTGACAAATACATAAGATTTATGAAACTGATTCCATATTTCCTTAATTTCAGATACTAACTGTTTTACCAAATTGTTAACCCCTTTCATCAGGTACACATTTTTGTTGTGTCTTTACAGTGAAATGAGTGAATTGTTAAATGCATGTATAAGTGCTTAAACCAATTCCTTAGCAGAAATTCTTATTTCAAGCATTCATAGCAGCCATCATACAAATCACACAGGCATTTCATAACCATTGAACAAGCAAAACTCCTACCATTTAGCTAAAGCATCAAAACTGGTCTGCATACCAGTACTCACCATACTCTTAGCATATACATCTTTGCTTATCAATCCATAACACATCTTTTTAAGAGTCCAGTATCACATTTTGTAGTTGCACTGGTGCACACTGCCTGGAAGCTACTGTTTGATTTTCCAGTGCACTACTAGCTTTTTGGACATAAACATGTCATGTGCAAACTTACACCCCAACCTTGATGCAAGCCAACTACCATGTCATACCCCCTTCCCTCATATCCAACCTGATAGAGGTGACCCATGCCTTGAATTTAATTACTAAATTCTTTCCCATGACCCCCTATTACCTATGCAGTGTCATGCCCCACTCTGGTATACCCCTAATCAATGCATACAAGCAGTTTTATACATCCATCAACCATTCAGTAACCCATGTGTTCAACCATCACTCATATTTGAAAGTCATTTCAAGTTAATTTCCTGCAGAAACATATTTTTGGTTGAGGCATAACTCAGAGCATTTCCAAATGGAATGCTACTAGGGTTCTCTAGCAATAAGGTCCTGGTAGCCATCCCATGCATTATAATGTATTTTCTCAATAACCTTATTTCCAGAGGGTACCCTATGATGCATCAAGATTTAACATGTGGAACTTCCACTGTATCTCAATCATCTTTTCAAATGCAAGACATAAGCCAGAGGATTCCCTTCCCCTTACTGCCTTGCATCCTACTTTTCTTGCTAGTATATACTTAAACCAAAAATATTTTCTCAACTTAGAATTCCACCAGTAAGTCAGTTATTATCATACTATCATTAAATTAACATGTACGATCAAGTCATAATTTAAATAGTAACAAAGCACTGCAAAACACAAAGTCCAGAAACAACAGGAAATTGTCAACTAAAATGCATATAAACATCACAGAAAAATCAAGATAAGCTAAAGGTTTTATGGCTGCCTTTCATAGGTCTTAATGCCTTTCCAAGTGAGGATTTACTCACCATGTTTCTTCTTCCTAGGTCTTGATTCAAGTTTGCCATTGTTTCTCCTTAATCTGTTGCTTACTTCCCTTTTCTGCGTTTTGATTTCTGGCCTTCCAATGTGCACCCGTAGGAGATAGTATGGTATATAGTGGAGTTGTTAGGGTTTTAAGGTTAGTTAGGTAATTTATTTTCATCAGAAATTCCATCATTATTCCCTAATTTCACCCAACAGTTTACCCTCTCCCTGCAGTTCTCCTTTTTCCCTGTCTTAACCCTTTTTGGCAAAGTTCTTTCACACATTTCATGCATGAATTCTTTGGCTCAGGCATTCCTTGTCTTTTCTGGGTGTTATTTATGCATATAATTTTTATTTGAACGACCAGCTAGGTGTGTGTTTCTGCTAACTACTGGGTATATGCATGTGTATCCCTATGTGTGTATATTTTCTCTACCCACACAAACTACTGTGTTTGCACTCATGCTATGAAAGTTAGAGCTAAAATTTTCTCAGGATATTCATGCATTTCATTCAGCTATGATGCATACATACCTGATGGTCATGCACTGATTTATTTATGTATTCATTTATATTATTGTATATTTTTTTTCTTGCAAGATTCTTACTGAATTGCTTGCTCTAATTTGTACACTGCAACAATGTGCACATGCACCACTACATACATCTTCACAGTATAAATATATATTTCAGAAAACTGTTTTTATATATATTAGTTTATTTATTTATTATTATTTTTTAAAATAAAAATTCAAATGACCTAAATTTCTACATGCTTGGTTAACCAGGGCTGTCACATTTACTCAGCCTATTAAAAAGAGTACACGAGGAATTTAGATAAAACAAAAAATAAGTATCAGATATAAGTCTGGTATGAGAAAATACAAGATATATGCATACATACAATAGTAACTTTTAAGACCGTATGAATCATTTTAACCCTTTTCCACTCAAAAGAAACTGACCATTTATTAATTTAATATAGTGACATAATAATTAATGTCTACAATGTAAAATATAATTAGAAAATAGCTATTTATCTTGCATCTGACAAGTAATATTAGAAGTACATCTAAAACCATGAAGGTACATTTGTATATGGATTTTCCATTGATATGCGTCCAGTAAACTAAAGCAGATCTCCATGCATAAGGATCGTAAGTCACCTTCCTAGTGTTGTAAAACTCTAGATAAAATATATCATAAGGCAAAGACAATTGTCCCATGCTCGAACATTGGTATGAACCACGTGGAATCAAGTATCAACAACTCCCACTAGCAACATTGATAACCATAATCCAGATATGGAGTTGATATACTTTGTCATAGGTTAGCTAAACCTCAGGTTGTGCATCCTACTCTTTCTTTAGGCATTTTTGACGTTGAGTTTACGTTTGACATCTCCCACACGTATCTTCATCACTCGAAAAGAACACGAATCACTCCATGGATTCCTAGCAAAAGTTGACTAATTAATCCTAACCTTGATCTCTCTCTTAGATTTAATTTTACGATAGATAGTTCAAATATATAACATTTATTTTAAATTTTAATGTTGACCTCTCCCTTGGACTTAACCTTAGGATAGGCAATTCAACTCTATAATATTCTACTTCACAACCGCTTCCAAAACGTGGACTTGTATGCTAGTTTTAAAGTGGTATCCGATAAGTAAAACATTTACCGATCTTAGACTCTTCAAAATTATATCGATGAATTTTTGATTAACTTATTTTCGGTTCTTTTAGAAGTAAGCAAACTATATAAAGAGGAGTCCTCCCTGAGGGATCTTACACATATAAGTTCTTAAAGCTATAGATGTTTCATACAAATGCTGCACCCTGGGAGATCTCAAACAGTACGAGGCCATGAAGCTTTTAAACACTTCCTAAGTTAATATTGGGTTAAGTTCAATAGTTGACTAATCAACTATCTAGTTTATAAACGATCGCTTATGAAAATCAAGGTTCGTATTTTTAACACGATTCTGAATTTTCATCTTAATTATACTTCGATCAAGAGTGAAGTCCGTAGGTTAGATCGCTATTACTTCTAAACCATACTCAAACAACATTCTTAACTCTTACAAATAGATAAGCATACTTCATCAACTTTTAGTGTTAAGTACAATACTAATGACTTTCCATAAAAAAGTATGCGAATAACATGATTAACACGTTTTTGACGTTTTCATCTTAACTATTCCTCAGTCAAGAGTGAAGCCAGTAGGTTAGAACAATTGCTTTTAAACCCTACGCAAACAACATTCTCAACACTCACAAATAGATAAGCTTACTTTGTCGGTTTTAATGTTAAGCATAGTTAATTACTTTTTATAAACAAGTAATTAAACAAATCATGATTAGGATACTAATTAGTTTATAACTCTTGTTTAAATCATTTGTTCATAATTTTAATAACCTTTTTACAATTATATATGTATATGTACACTAATTTATTTATAAATGAAGATATTTAACACAACAATTTAAAAGATATTATATTATATAAGACATTAATACTTTAATAAAATAATTAACAAATTTCCTGAAAACTATATATAATTAAAAATGCATTTAAAATACTTATAATAGGTTTCAAAACATTCATTCAGAATATTGCATATAAATAATCATTTTATAATTTATTTTAAAATTAGGAAAAACCATGTTTTCTTTATATTTTAAAATTAAACCTTTTACTTTAAAAATTCATAACTAATTCCTAAAAATACATAAAAATTCCAAACCATTTTTATAATGCTCTAGTATGAGTTAGCAAGGACTTTTAAAAAGAATGAAACAAAATACTTAAATTTAAAGTCATTTCCAAACATTAACGTTCAAAAACAAAGGCTAAACGGGGCAGTTTTTGCATGTACGAAAGTTTGGCCACTTTCGATATGTTACTTAACCTTTTAACATCCAATCAATTTATAGAAGATAACACACAATATAAATTAAAATTATGGCAAGAAACACATAAGGATCTCTTTACAAAGTTTCTTAGAAATTGCTGCACACAAGGCAATTCCTAAGTTCATCCATAGCGACTATCGCTATAAGAGCACTTTCAAATCCAAGTCTTCATACCAAAATTAGGCTACAACCTATATTCATTGCTTCAAAGCTATGAAAAAATTCATAAAAAGCCATACAAGTCCACTCAAGTCCATACATATCAATTACATATGTTATTTTCTTTCTAAAGCAAGAATCAAAACCAATATCACAACATGTAGCAATATAAACTTAGGCAACATATAAACAGTCAAAGACAAGCATATATGCACTTCATATTCATTTAATGGTGAGTTAGCTCACCCTTTAACAAGAAAACACTCAAGTCCAAGCTTCTACTTCTTACCTCAACTTTGCAAACACCTAACTTCCTACCACTCCTTTGCTTTTGCACTTGCCAAGGCTAGATTAAGCCCAATAATGCTCACGGCCTCTAGGGGTTTTTGGGTGTGTGCTCTGAATCTTCAAGCTTTGAGTTACTAAGAGTTTTTGTGATGTTGACCTAAGGTTCTTGGTCAAGTTTGAAGAGATTTAGAGTTGACTAGAATTAATTTGTCTTAGGAAATTTTATGAAGAGAAGATAAGAGATGAACTAGTTTTAACTTTGTGAAAATGCAAAGGAGATCAAGTGAGCTATGCACATACTTATATAGGCATCAAGTGGTGCTCTTTAACCTTCCATTTGCCTTCATTTCTGGCTAAGAAGGCTCACCCCTCACCCCCATCCCTATGCCTCCATGTGCTTGCCTTTCCACCTCACTTCACATAGATAAGATATCCTTTAAATATCTTCTTCCACTCAAACCTTCTAGAAGTTTCCAAACATTTCCTAAGTGATAAATCATTCTTATTACTAATTAATGATCTCATAAGTGTATTAGTGTATGTGGAAAATTTTTAAATAACCTATATCAAATAAAAAGCTGTTTATCACCAAACCGATTCTCGGTCACATTATCGATATTTCTTTAAAGTATTTATTTTTATAAACAAGTTTCCTATCATTATTCATTAATTAAAAGATTTTTGACAGGGTTATAAAATTACGTTTATAACACTTAACCAGTTTTTAAAGAGTTATGATATTCAAAGATGAAGTGTTCAAAATTGCGGGTTGCTTCAATATGTGTTCTTACCACCTGGTTCAAAGTGATTCAAAGTCAAGAAGGCCACCCATGGAAAGTCAGGATAACTGTTACTTTCTACTTGATTCAATGTCAAGTCGTAACGGTTTGCTTGCAACCCGTAGAAATGCAAATTGGTTATAGTGAAATTTTATACGAGGTACATGATTGGATGTAGGATTAGGAATCCAAATTGGTATAAAAATCTTTGTGCCTCCACTTTTCTTTTAGTTTACTACATTGATTATATTACTACTTTTGTTTTTAATTCTGTTGTGTTAATTTTGATAATCATAAAGTAAATTGGTAATAAGTTTAAAAAAGCACTATTTGCGCCCCTCTAGTATATATTAGCCTTAAGATTTATTCTGCATATATTAGGGCAGTGCTTCACGTATCCCACATTAGGATAGAAATGAACAAAGGATTAGGATGGCTAAGCTTTTCACGTATGGGTTTTATACCTTAGCTATCCATAAAGCCCAAAATTAAGAAAATAAAATGCATTTTCTTTTTATATTTAGCTTCACTAACTTATATTCTATCATTTGAAATCATTTCAGCACTTCAATTTTTTTAAGCTAATGAAATATTTTTCTAACATTTATTTTTGCTTGAAACAATATGCTGATAGATAAAATATTGCTTTTATCCTTTACATTATAATTTAAAAATATTTACTAGTTACCCAAAATATTTTTATAACTTCCAAATATACTTTATTTTCTAAATAAAAAAATTTAAAATAACTTTTGGATTCACAAAATACAATTCAAACTGCATATTTGATTTTAATTCACCCAAAATTCCAGATTTTAATTCGATCCAAAGTAAACCTAAAAAATGATAATTACAAATTATTAGTTCGATGCAAAATAAACCTAAAAAATGATAATTACAGATTTTAATTCACCCAAAATTCCAAAGTAACTTTTTGATCGCATATATCAGTTATTTCATCCCTTTATTTATTCAAAACATTTCCTAACTCAAAACCATTTATAAATTCCAATTTCTCATTCTCATTCCAAAAATCCTTTTTCTTTATGAAAAATCCCAAACTCATTTCATTATATTTATTTTATTATGCACCTAATTGAGATGTTAATGTAAAGAAACCAAATGGGAAGTGGTGTACCAACATAAACTTCACTAACTGTAACAGTGCATGTGTGGCCCTAACTATTTTTTTACATCTAAAATTAGACACAAATGTCGTCAATCTACGCTTGCACACTAATTTCAAACATTAAAAAAATAATATGAGATATTAAAAATAATTAATTTTTGGTTATATGGTTTGAAATTCTAAACTATTAAAATAAAATGGAAAAACCTCAAAGTGGAACTAAACAACGGTATCTATTCACTACCTCAATAATTAAATATCTTACAGATTCAATACATATAACAACTTCCATATTTCCAATATATTTATTATCATTAATCAATAACATTGTAGCTATAATGCAAGTGATATACTGGGGCAACAACCTACGGATATGACCGATATCTAGACCTTTTCTCCCTCATCTGCTCCTACCTGCAACTTTACAAATACATGTATATATGCAGTAAAAGAGAAAAGGCAATCAACTATATTTTGGTTGCACCTTATCCTATACATTCCTACTATAAGGAAACCGAAAGTTATTGCATAGAAAGGCTACCTACATATCCTTTCGGGATTAAGCCCATGCAGTTTTGTTTCTCGCTCTTCTCCTATATCAAATATTTTTTAGCACATAATATGGCACGATAATAGAAATCAAGCGATCAATATAAGTAAAAATTAGTATATTCTACTCAGTCATCACAACCAATCATCATGAATATGGTGTAACCATGATAATAGTAACACAACCATTAAAGACCACACAAATTCAATTATTTACTAAAAATTTATCCAACATTAGGATTGTGATATAGGTTGAAGTTAGTAAAGGTTACTTGCTAATATCACATTTAAATTAAAAATGAGGAGAAAATCAAGATAATTATGCTATAGAAAATGAAGAAACACGGTTTAGAGTGGTTCAACAAAGGGTTATCCATGTCTACTATTTTAGTAATTTCCATTGCTTGGAATTCTAGTTTAAAACTTATTGATTAAAAGGCACAACATAAGAGCACTAAATGATAATTCAATCATTATACGTGCATTCAATGTCATATTATAGCCATCAGAATTTGGTTTGGATGGCTCGGATTGATATGTCAATCCTTAGGTTCCCTCTTAGCAGCTAATTACATTAAAATGGTTCAGATATGGGCCAACTAGGATGCTAGTTGGGCTTAAAGATTGAGATGATAGCCAGTTAGCGGACCATACCAAAGCATGCTATTATTAGATAAAGTAGCATAGGGACAAGGAGTTTTTGAATAGCAACGTCATTGCCATGTGAAAATGAAGGATGTGGATTGGTTCTTGCACAATGTCATTTTTTTCAAATGATAATGTCCTATATGCTGATCTTTTTAGAGAACTATGTAGAGACGTTGCATTATTTTGCAGGGGTGGCCGAGAACTTTAGGGTGAGGCTTGCCAAGCTAGGAAAAAACAAAGAATATAGGGCTGGCAAGCCCCTGGATGGATTGTGGGGTAGTGAGTGCTTAGGGTCCTAGATTGGTGAACCATAGGGGAAATCGAACTTTGTTATGCAAGTGGATACTGGATGGACAGCTCTTCTACGAAGAACAATTTATGGATGGGTTGCTATACATTGAGGATTTTGACTAGTCATGTAGCTACCTTAAATTTTTGGTTTATGAGGGTAGCCTTATCTTTTATGGTTCACATAGGTATCTATGAAGATAATGGGTTGGGCATAGTGAGGTCGAGGGTATACGAGCAACATGAGATCACTGGCAAACTAACGGGCTGATCAATTTATTATTCCACGAGAAAAATGAGCAACATCAGGAATACATAATGTCATCCCCAATGAATATACTCGAGTCATTGTGTACTAATCACCCACCACTGTTAACACATCATCAACATCATAAATGCAAACAAAGTGTACTAATTACTCCATATTAGTAGCACAACATCAATTTCATTAAATATGTACTAACTACACTATATTTGTAGCACAAACATCAAACTTCACCAAATATGCACTAACTACCCAGTATTAGTAAAACAACATCGATCTCATCAACAAAACAAAATCATAATTAGCTTCCCATTATTTGGTAGTAATAATAGTAAAACATTACATACTCATCCTAATATGATTTCATCGTTATAGAACAAACATATATGATATTTAAATAAACAATTGGTCACATATGTTATAACAATCCAAAATAAATTATTTGTACCCATTATTTCCCCTCAAGAATAAAATCATCTTATTCTTGTTAATCATAAAAACACGCTTTTCCTCAACAATAATATCATCTCAAAATGATAGTACATTTCAAAAGTTCCCCATTTTCAAATATCTCTTCAAATTTTCGAAAACATCATTATTTAATCAAAAATAATATTTTACATCAAAATTACTTTCAAAAATAATAATATTATTATTTTATATCAAAACAATAATAAATGCCAACCATTTTTTTATTGTTCATAACCAATTATTTACCTTAAAATTAAAAATATTCCATTTTAAATCTCAAAACCTCATTTATTGTTATTTATCTCAAAATAGTAATAACTTAACCGAAATACTTTTGAAAACTCGTTATTATTATTACTACTATTGCTTCCAAATTATCTTAATTTATTATTCAAATAATAACAAAAATAACAACAACATCTTTCCATAAACTCCATAAAAAGAATTATACTATTATTTACTTAAAACAGTATAGTTTTTTTACAACCAAATCATTATTCATCAAAATACTTACTTTACAAATAAGTGTAAATTCTCCAAAATTCATTTTAAAAATAGATTTTTCGTTATCATTGATGAATTTCCCATGAAATTCATATATAATAAGTTTATTAAATTCCCTTATTGATTAGATTATAAACTATTAGACCACTATTATTTCCAAGTATCTATCAAAATTTTAAATAATCATTTCATCCAAAGTTACACAAATTTATCCATTTTCTATTAGTTAGTTATTTACAAAATCAATAGTTAACCACTATAAAATATATCATTTAACAACATAACAATATTAAATAAGTCAACAACCAAATCACATCAAAATATCACAACAACCAAACAATTACCAAAAAGAGCTTAACATATCAATTAAAGGATATTTTCACCAACGGGTATTAATTTAATACTTTTAGAACTTAAATAATTCTATTAGTTAAGTGTTACAGTCAAATTTTCTATAGTCTCTGAACAGACTCAAATGATTAAAAATGAAAAAGAAGTCATATAAAGACAAGATAAAGGAAATAACAAGAAATGAATGAAAAAGGTTAACTTAACTTTTACAACTTGGACATGCCAAGTTGGACTCGAGTTTTGAATCAGTGGTATCCTAGGAAAGCTAGTGGAAAAATTATGTTGAACTCGAAGCAAGTGAAGGCAAGAGATGGTAAAAGATGGCCAAGCATGAAATGGCACAACCTAGGAAAGAACTCATGTCAAAATCGAGCCAAGATGCAACTCAGCCCGAGTCAACTAGGTGATGTGTTGTACATCACAACTTAGTGACGAGTTATGATCTTGGTTCGGGTTAGCCAAGCAATTTTTGTAACGTCCCGCCTTTTCATACGCTTTAAATCGACACACGTACCAATTCAAACCATACGGAAGGGCAGATTGTTATGGGGTAAATAAGAAAAAGCAGAGAAGAAATAAAACAAAACTCAAATTTCAAATACTAAATGTTTTCTTCAATTTATTTATACTTGAGACAATCATTTTATTCACCTAGACCCAAAATCTAGTTATAATAATTATACCTTTTAAAAATTTCAATTTAATAAATTTCACATCAACCTTTTTAAGTTTAATTCTTAAATAAATTCAGTTCCAACTAAATCTCAAATTTATCTCCCGACATTAATTTATTTACATTATTATACTCTCTATATTAAAATAAAATTTAAATATTTACCCATATTTATTTTAATAAAATCAAACTCTATCATTAACTAAATTTTTATTTAACAAACTTATACATAGCTTAAATTCAAGCATTTAATACTATTTATATATTATCAAAAATCAATATTCATTAAACCCTATTTTATAAAATAATCAAACTTTATTATTAAACTCACTTTTATTAATCAATTTTATACATAGCTTAAATTCAAAATTTTAACTTTATATATAAAAGTATTTACATAATATCAAAATTTAATATTCATTAATCCGTATATTTCTTTCCAAAACCATAGAAGAATTATTTCAAAATATTTTATATATAGACCGCGGTGCCTGTATATAATTTTATATCCTTTGGTCAAGTGATACAGATATTTATCATTTCAATATGTAATTCAAAATAAAAATTACGGTTATATATCATTTCAAACCGCAATCCCGAATTAAAATGAATGCATAAAACTTACAGATTTTGATGATATAAATAAACATCCATTCATCCATCATAAAATCATACATCCATCACAATCATCATCCAAACAAATCAATCAATATCAATATATAACTGATAATATATAACAGGTAACTTACAGGCAGTTATATTCAATAATAAATTAAACAATTCATTTAACTGTCAGTTTATATGCAATAATAAGTATGATTTAACTGGCAGTTTATATGCAATGAATAATTAAATAACAGTTTAATTAAATAAATGCATTTTAACTGAGATGATGATTAAAAAATATACAAATAGTCATAAATAAATTCATAATCACAACATAAGTTAATTTAACAAACATAAGAAATTTCTTTTCCAACCGTCGTCATCTCTTTTCCAACCGCCGTCAAGTTTCTGTTCAGTTCTTACTTCACCTCAGTAGCTTGGACTTCTGCTGATCATCTCTTTTCCAACTGCCGTCAAGTTTCTTTGCAGTTCTTATTAGGCTTTGTAATCAAGACAATCTAATATTGAGATTTTCTGTGGAGATTTCAAACTATATTGGTTTAAGACTATGTCCTTTATACTTATTTTGAGACTATTGATAGTGGCTTCATGAACCACTAAGTTATTTTTAAATTCTGCTGCGAGTATTCTGATTCTGTGTCTGTTTATTTACTGTATATTCTGAGTTTTGCCAAATTTTATTTACAACGCGGTATTTCGAACAATTCAAGTCCGACATGTGCGGATGCGAATGGTTGAAAATATCGGGTCGTTACATTTTTCATGGAAAAACGAGTACGACATCAAGATCGTGTATTATAATTTTCGCAATTAAATATGGAAGTCTTTGCCTATAAATAGAGGTGAAGAGTGATTAGAAAGGGACTTTTCTTTTTCTTTTATTTATGAAATTCTAACTAAGATGGGTTGTAAAATTATAACTATAAATGTTACTCTATTAAATTCTCACCTAGTTGAGACTACTGAGTGGTAAAATCATAAATTATAAACACTACCAGAAACAAAAATCTTATGTTCTTTCTTGTTATTTCTTTCTTTTCTTTAATAGTTTTCATTTTATTACTTGATTAGGTGTTTTTTCCAATTTTGGTGTAAACATTTTGGTGCTTCCATCGAGAAAACTCAAATTTAACAACTTGAAACTTGAATTCGAAGAAGATGAAAAGGCTTAATACATGATCTATGATTGTAGAAAGTCGACAACAAGGGGGAAACCAGGAGATTTCCTCAGGATCAAACCCCCATCCATCTATGTAACTACAAATGAGATGGATAAAATGATGAGGAAAATGCAAGATAGCTCGATGGCTCGCTAGGAACAAATGGTAAATGGATTCTTTAGAGGAATGGAACATTAAGGAACTGCTAGAAACTAGAATCAAAAGCCAGAAGGCAAAACAAGTGTATCTGAAAATGAAATAGGAAGAGTTGGTGTCAACCCCCAAGGGACCTCATAGGTCAGTGCCGATCCACAGTTTGGTATTGGGCCATGGGTCCCAGGGAGCATGATGGATGCTAGAGTTAGACTGGATAGAGCATGTCTGAGGAATGAAGTTAAGACATAGAATGAGAATAAAAACGTGAATGCAAATGTACAACAACGAAAGTTGGAGTCAAAAGTTCCTCATAGGAATAAGAGGCAAGATGGAACCATGGATACGAGGGTTCTATTGGATGATAATGATAGAATTGCTGAAATGGTTAGATGGACGCTGAGAAGGATTAGAGTTTGGAAGATGTAAATAGAAACCCATTCACCCTTGACATTTGGTATGCAAGGAATCCACCCAATTTCAAGCCATCGACGTTGGAAATGTATAATGGAAAGACAAATCGAACCATTCATTTGATGAGACACATCAAACATATGAAGGTGTTGGGCGCTTTTGACAAGGTAATGGGATGGTGTTTCCTATTATATTTAATAGATTTGGCAATGATGTGGTTTAGACAATTAGAGAATGAACCCATTGGCACGTGGACCAAATTTGTAGATAGATTCATGAATAATTTTAGAGTTCATATTACAAGATCAAGAATATGATGACATTTCAAGCATGAAACAAAAGGCTGAAGAGATCCTAAGGAGTTACTAGACCAGATTTAATGCAGCAATTTCCTCAGCGTATAAGCCAGATCCATTAATTGTTCTGATGGCAATAGTGTTTGGGGTCATGAATAAAATAGACTTTAAAGTTGCTTTGGATAGGCATCCATTGATGGATCTTGCCGAATTTTATCATGAAGTTGAATGATATTTGCATCAGAAGAACGTCAATGCCAAAAATGCTAAAGTTAATATTATAAATGATGCAAGACCATCCGAAACAGGATTTGGGGAGGATTAAAGAAAGTGAAAAGTTGATGATGATTTCGAAGGACCGAAGTGAGAACGGAGGGAACTAGACTTTTTCTCCTACACTGATCTAATCGAAACCCCCGAGAGGATTTACTTGGATACTAGAAGCAAATTTTCTACTGAAAACTAATAAAAAGAGAGCCTACAGATTGAGAGAAAAGGATCGGAAAGGTTTGCATAATTCATGAGCTGGATGGGCACAAAAATAACTATAATAGGTGCCTTTGTGATTTGATAGAGGAGCAAGTTAGAAAAACCAGCTGCAACAATACGTGGGAAAAAAAAATTACAGTGATGTAGCTAGTATAGCCACCATCTGTAGTGAATGTATCTAGAAGAGTCCTTGGATCTAGGCTAAGAATGGTTATCCCTTGACCAGGATTGAAGGGAGTCGGATTTGATTTCCATACTTTGCTTCGTATGCATATAAATGATATAATATTACCCTTAGGCCGCTTACTCGTCTAGAGGAATTCGATCGATCTCTAAGCATGCTCTGAGTTATATGCTTGGGAGTAACGCACGATAAAATGGATGTTTTAAATGCTCATCTATTGTATTAGCCAATATTTTATGAATAAATTCTAGATTTTGAATATAATAACTAATATCGATTTTGAAACATCAAAAGCGATTGATTACCATCTGATATTGATTTGTAAATTAATTGGACATCGTTCTCCTAATCAAAGAGATGAGATGACTAACTGTAAGGTGTAGCTTAAACATGTACGAGATAGTGAATCCTCTCATTAGAGAGCGAGCATATGGATTTGCTTGGTTGTTGGGTAGCCTTATCGAAGAGGGAAAATTGGGCTCAATGTGAATTAACAATCTAGTGAGATCATAGATTAATTATATGATTTAAAGAGATCAGAGAATGGATGTAATAACCCCCTTGAGAACGTGCCTAATTTGCAACCTAATAAAAACCCAATTGAACCTTAATTCCATTCCAAAGCTGACCGTTGGTTGGTAAAATTGATTAACTAATAATATACAGAGCTATATGTCTATGCTTTCATAAAATCAAAGCATAAGGGATAAAATATAATAATAAAATAAGTACCCATTTAAAATTTCCAAATCTCATAAATTCAATTATTCCAAATATCCATAACACAATGTATCAAAGTAAAACATCAACAAATCTAAAATCTGGGTATATCAAAATAAACCATGAAGAATAAATAAATAGCAATATTATCATAAGTCCTCGTTGCCTTCTTTACATTTCATCGTCAGCATCGTTTCCTCCTAACATGTGGGTTGTAATGAGGAGGGAATCAAAACAATAATGTTCAATGAATGAAAATCTCAAGTCTTACCACAATAGTATTTTGGCAGTATCATTTATACGAGTAATATGTCTTATGCAATTTCTAACTGTACCTTTGCGAGTATACATCTAATTGTAATCCAATGAATCTTTTGGTTTAGCTGCATATAGTATCTCTAAGTGTATGCCAATGGCCATTTCTAGTCTAACTTTGTAAGTATAATGCTGGTGCAACACAACTATGGAATATATATTATGTCCAACGACCCATCTTCGTTGATTATATCCTAATGATGCGAGAGAAAGTATCTGAGTCACTTAATTGCTTTTTAATGGGAAATAGGCAGACTCTAACCATTTAATACCTAGACAGACCCCCGACATTTAGTACCTAGACTCAAGGCGAAACCTCTTTGGTACTTCCTAGCTGGCATCGTAAGAAATCTCATAAGACATATTAGTACTTCTTAAATGGGGAAGAATGAGACCATCCCACAGCCATTTAATACCTCAACTCCAAAGCGAACCACCTCTCGATACCGCACCTGAAAGATAATCCCGACCATTTAATACTTCTTAAATAGGAAGAAGGCAAACCCTACAATAGCCATTTAATACCTCAAACCCCGAAGCAGGCCCGTCCTAGGATATCCGTTCGATGACCCGTAACCTAAACCATGACATCTCACATTAGTCCGACCATTTGTAGGTATTAGTAGCTTGATTAGCTAGGTAGGTTTACCATATAGAATTAGGACTAATCTCACATCCACCATGGGTACTTATTGTAGACGATGTCTCACATCAGTGTCAAAGTCACATGTAACAATTGGAATTTTCAACCCTTAAAAATCGACACTAGTACATCCACTTGTCGCAAATCCAAGTGCCGAAAAGCCCGATTGTTAGGGAAAAAAGAAAGTAAAGACAGAACATAATCTCGTTCAAATGGAGTAACATATATTATTTCAATATATAACCTTTACAGCGAAAAACTTTGAATACAATATCAGACCATAGCCTGGACAGTTATAAACCCTTTGTTCTTACAAGTGCTAAAAACAAAAACAAATGCAATAGATGCAACAGATAATAGAATATGTCCATACATAGATGAAGATCTCCAGCTCTCATTTGGAAACTCAAAGTATCTTTAACTAAACCTAAAACTTTTCGTATCTGACCAAAGTATTAAAAATACATGGATCAGGCTTGATAAACCAGCCTGAGATGCTCAAAAAATTTAATGTCGTTGTCAATCAAAAACCTTTGAAAAGAAGGGTATTTCATAAGACCACTCACATAAAAACGGAAGATGTAACAACCCGCCATTTCGAACCCCAAAAGTCGACATTGATACATCCACAGTATTCATGTGCCTAACAACTAAGTGCCGGAAAGACAGTTTGTTAGTGAAAAGAAAGGAGATAGAAAATAAGAAGAAAATAAAAACAATCTGTAATGCCCCAAAATTTCGTGGAAAATTATTTTAATAAAATAATCCAGTTTAAAAATATTTGGATTAAATATTGATAGAATTTCTGAATTTAATGATGTGCAAGGGTATGTGTGCATATGCATACTGGAAATGGCACAAGGAAAAGATCTAAAATTTTTGAAAAAAAATGATGATAATAAAAATAAATAAATAAAGAAGGAAAGCATTTCAAATATGATTTTGAAATATAAATTATTAATTTATGTGTAGATATTTTGCTTCTAGATCATATGAAATATTTAAAAAAAAGAAAAGGCAGATTTTTTTTATTTGGATAAGAAAGTAAATTCTTACTCAAAGCATTAGGTTTTACCCAGGCCTAACCAAACTATAAATATGAAATATAAGCACATATGTATTTTTCTGTGAAGCAAGGAGAATCAAATATATATATATATATATATATATATATATCTATACACAGGTACATTTCTCTTTAAGTAGAAAAATGTTAAAACCGAGCAAGAAAAATAACATTAAATTGGCATAAAACACTATACAAGTAAGCATGTGTATGTGTAGGCAAAAATAGCAAAGAGGATTTTCAGAAATAAGTAAAAGTATAAAATATAGTGGTCACACTTTTATCATGACTTGAATAGGTGAGAGATATTCAAAAATGACCATTTTCTGAAAAGTAAAGAGGAGGGAAGTACTGTCCATAACTAGCTTATGTAGCCGGGGTATTGGGATGAAAATACGAAAATATAAAAATGTAAAATGTTTGAGGATTAACCAGGACAAAAATGGAATTTTGTCTTAAGGAAAACCCTAGTAAAAATATGCTTATAAATAAGTAGTTATAGCCAGAGAAATCATTTTTACCCGAGTTACTTAAAAAATAATAATAAGAAAGGAAGAAAACATTTTAAAAGGAAGGAGAAACAATCAGATATTTTCTGGATCAGATAGGAAGGAATACTTAGGTGAGTAATCTCACTAGATTCATGGCATTAAGACCTGATATGAGGCAGCCAAACTTTTATGTTGCTATTGATATTTTCTGGTTTTGTTAAACACAGTTTTATTAATATTTTTGAATGGTTTTGATCTGATACAATGTTTTATTATGGATGCTCTTTGGATGGTTTTGATCTGATAAGATGTTTTATTATGGACGTGCATGCTACTGTTTTATTATATTCTGAAAAGCCAAGGCATCGGATCTTGAAATCAGGGGAAGAATACTTATAACTGATATGGGATCATGGCAAGTAAATCTCAACAGAGAAAATAAATTGAGCTGCATTATAGATTGTATAAGTGCTGAGGCTTTAGAAAAAGGTATTGGGGGTGCAACTGAGATTTCTATGTGCTGAGTCCCTGATCAAATAGCAAAATCTACAAGTCAAAAATTATGATTTAGCTAGATCTTGAATCTAGCTCAATCATAGTTATTTGTAGATCATAATAATTTATTATGCCATGTCTCTATTCTCAGTATAAATATTCTTGTACTTGATTTAAAGACAAGATATATGTTAGCAATATTCTTGAAAATAATTATTTGTTTGCCTTTGAAAATATGTTTGCAGTATTACTGCGGTGTTTCAATGAACACAGTGACATGTTTACTTGTCTATCTGATGATAGGATTAAACGAATACAAATTAGTAAATGAACTAGGAACTGTGAGCCAAGAAGGCTGCTGGAATGCTTTTCATATTTGAAGTATGCAAGTTGGCACACGGTTTGTTTAAGCCTTGAGATCTTTGTGCAATGATGTGAATTAGTTCATCGCAATGTGTCCCTGTGATTCCTTGATAGCAGATGAGGCTAGGATTTAAGTTGATATATATGTAAAGGCATCACATAAATAATGAAATAGGAATATGAGTATTTCTTAGATTTATTGAAATGGAACCATGGTTGCTCCAGGGCATCTAAGTGCTGCAGATTGATGTGAATGCTTGTATAATCATGTTTGTGCTAATGGTTAACTTATGAAGTTATTGCACTTGCATAACAATTTATCTGAAACATAGTAATATAGTTGATTTAAGAAAATTGCTTAAGCAACTGGCTAGTATTCATGTATCATTTATTTGCTTCATATCATGAATATATTGATATTGCTCATACCAGATCATAGATCTGACCCTTGTTTGCTCATGGCATATGGGGGTGTCTCATTTTAAATGAGGCAGCCACCAATGCTCTTTCAGGAAATGCAGGAACTAAGTAGAAAGTGAAGTCATGGCTAATGAGAAGGAATGAATGAACATGATTGCTAGTTTTAATAAGAGCCTATGATGATTTTATCTGCATGTATTCATGAGAGTTGTGTTTGAATTTGCTGCTATGTAATGAACTTGCTATGTTTGATTGAACTAGTTGTTTTCTGTTGAACTTTGCTATGTATTAAGGTTAAGAAATTAGAAGATCATCTGAGTTGAACAAGAAGATAGGCTTAAAGTATAGCTATAAAAATCTGGGAAAAGAAATATATTTGTATTTGAGAAATTTCCATACCCAAGCTTATGTTAGGTATTAATCAGACATGAATCATTTAAAAGCAGTTAGTTTTGAAGTAAAATCTGGTTTTAATTGGGAATAATCTTTTGGTATTTAGTCACTTTTCTTTGATATATCTTGTGAAAGAATTCAAGTTCAGCTATGAGTTGTTTTGTGAAGTATACATATACCTTAAAAAGGCTTCAAGTAATTTTTGACATGGATTAAAGTGTGTGACTGGTTGACACAGCCACATGGTTCAGCCAGCTTCAAAAGAGTGGGGTCTTGGTTGATCATGTTGGTATGTAATATGAAAGTAAAATGTATTCCAAAATCCTTTGTTACCTTAGCAAGTGCTTTATCAAAACTCTCTTTCAAAAACTAATGACAAATATGCATTTTAACTGGTTAGTATCCTCAATCCAGGAATCATTTTGAATTCAAACCTGGTTCACTTTAAAAACCTAGTGATTGCACACTGTTAAAACATTTACAAGTCAAGCGCTCTAGGCATAGATAACTCATAAACAAGTAATCAAATGATCAACTCATGGTATGTCATATTGATTAAGCCAAGAATAAGAGAGGCTCAAAGAAAACTATGAACTGAAAATGATAAATGCAAATATAATTTTCTGACTTTAAATAAATAGCAAATATTTGAACTGTACGGTAAAAAAGGCTTTAAATTATGAGATTATCCTGCCAAGAAAAATCATTAGTAAATCTTAGTTAAAATGATCAAAGTTATTACTATAAATAAATATGAGCAGGATCTACTCATATATTATAAATATCAAAAGAACATGTAAATTAATTATGAATAGATTAATTCATATTCAAATCAAACAGAATATGGTCTTGTTTAATTACCATAACTCTGATTTAAACAAGAGGGGTACATGCATCTTCATATGTATGTGCATATCTTTTTTGAACACACTGATATATTTATATTGGTAAAGATTTGAATCCTAGATAATTGATTAAAAAGGAAAATGACTCTGAGAATTTAAACTAAGTTTATATGTGCAAATATGTACATATATATACATGTAAAAAAAATACTTTGAATAATTAAGGTAAAATTGAGGGTCATTTCATTTGGTATCAAAGCAAATGGTTGCATTGATTGTTGAATATATAGAAATGTATATATCTATTTGTTTTGGATGAAATAATTTAGATAGGAAAAATATTAATTATAGAGAATACTCACAAAATACTAATCCCATCTGCCCATAACTTAGTTATCATACCATGGTAGGAAGAGGATCTCATCACAATGCAGGACCAAGTGTACCACAGATGCTTGATATGCAGGAGTTTGTAAGAGTTTTAAGGGATGGAATTGGGCATAGGCCTGAGAATCCACATGAGGAACTTTCAAAACTATTAAAGGCTTATACAAACTTGGGAGGCAAGAGTTTTGAAGGGACTGAGAATGTGATGGAAATTCAAGCATGGTTGAGAACACTGGATAGGATTTTCAATGACATGCAGCTTGATGATCAAAGGAAGAGGCAAGTGGCTTCAAGACAGCTGAAAGGAGTAGCTTTAAGCTGGTGGGAGGTATCATAGCTGGAAGAATTGAAAATGAAATCACTTGGAATCAATTTAAGGAAATGTTGGAGGCAAGATTTGTACCAACATCAGCTAAGACCACACTACTTAAAGAATTTATTAGACTAAGGCAAGGAACTTTGAATGTCACTGAGTATACTCAAAAGTTTGAGGGATTATCCAAATATGGAGCAATGCTAGTGGCTGATGAAGCATCCAAAAATGATAGGTATATTAAAGGTTTAAACCCAGGACTTAGCAGAGCCATGTTACCATATGCTGACAGGACTTTTGATCAAGTAATAGATCTGGCTTTGAAATTTGAGCAGCATGACAAGGAAAGAGAGAAGTATAGAAATTTTAAGAATAACAATAACAAGAAAAATAAAGGAAGATACCATCCTTATGACAAAAAGAAAGAGGAAACAGATAACAAGAAGGCCAGTGACACCAAGGCCAATGATGCTAAGAAGAAAGTGGTTTGCCATAATTGTGGAAAGGAAGGACACATCAAACTAAGGTGCCCAAAGTTAAAAGGAGGAGCCTTCAAGTGATACCTATGTGGGAAGGAGGGGCATATGAAGAGGAACTGTCCTGAGTACAAACATCAAGGAAAGTTGGCAAATCTGGAGGGCAAAGGCAAAGCTACAGTGGAAATTAATGCCGAAAATCATGGCCAAGTGGAAGGTACACTACTTATTTGTGCCATACCCATAGCAGTAGTATATGACACTGGGGCAACTCATTCTTTAATTTCTTATGAAATAGTTAAGATGCTAAAATTGAACTGCATATTAGTTGAAACTCCATTGCTTGTACAAAGCCACTGGGGAGTTCTAGTGTTTTAAACATGATTTGTGTGGATGTGGAGTTAAACATAGGAGGAAATATTTTTATTTCCAATTTATATGTTTTAAACTACCCAAATATAGGTGTTATATTGGGGATAGACTGGTTAAGGCAATTTAAGGCCATAATTAATTTAGACTCATCCACTATATCATTGCAAAATCTTAGAGGCCAGAGAATCACAATTTTATGTGAAGTAGCTAAAGAAAGAAAATTATATCATTTAATTGACTTGGAAAAGGATTTCAGTGAGCTATTCGTTGAAGAAATTCCCATAGTCAATGAATATTTAGATGTGTTTGGGGAAGTTAAGGGTGTTCCACACCATAGGCCAGTGGAGTTTCAAATTAATCTTATTCCAGGAGCAAGTCCAATAATCAAGAAACTCACTAGAATGGGACCAAGTGAACTAAAAGAATTGAAAAACTAGTTAGAGGAATTAGAAAGAAAAGGATTTATAAGGACAAGCAACTCATGCTGGGGGTGCTCTAGTAGTGTTTATAAGAAAACATGATGGTACTTTGAGAATGTGCATAGATTACAGAGAGCTAAATAAGGTTACTATTAAGAACAAATACCCATTGCCTAGAATTGATGATCTCTTTGATCAACTCAGTGGAGCTAAAATATTCTCTAGATTAGACTTAGCATCTGGGTTCCATCAGATGAAGGTTGAGGACTCAAGTGTTAAGTACACAGCATTTAACACCAGATATGGTTTGTATGAATTCCTAGTTATGCCATTTGGGCTGACAAATGCCCCCTCATATTTTGTAGATTTAATGAATAGAATATTCAGAGATTATTTAGACAAGTTTGTGCTGATTTTTATTGATGATATTTTGGTTTATTCCAAAACAGTAGAAGAGCATAAAAATCATTTGCATCTGGTTTTGTCTAGATTGAGGGGAAAAGATTTAAAGGCAAAATTTTCAAAATATGTGTTTTGGAAGGAGGAAGTACATTTTCTTGGTCATGTCATTATGCAAAAGGAATTTCAGTGAACCCCAATAAGGTTGTAGCTATTCAAACATGGAAAAGACCAAGCATAGTGAGTGAGGTTAGATTATTTATGGGGACGGCAGGATACTATAGGAGATTCATAAAAGATTTTTCCAAAATGTCATCACCACTTACAAATTTAACTAGAAAGAATCAAGTGTTTATATGGACTGAAAAATGTGAACATGCTTTTATCAAGATAAAAGAAGCCTTTGTTAATGCACCAGTATTGAGAGTACCAGAGGGGAATGAGAATTTAATTGTGTATACTGATGTAAGTGGTTCTGGGCTAGGGGCTATGTTGATGCAACACGACCAAGTAATAGCCTATGCATCCAGGCAATTAAAGCCACATGAAACCAGGTATGCAACCCATGATCTTGAACTAGCAGCAGTAGTGTATGCCTTGAAGCTTTGGAGACATTACTTATTAGGTGCCAAATTTATTTTGTACACTGATCATAAGGCATTGAAATATCTTTTCTCACAAAAAGATTTGAACATGAGGAAACATAGATGGGTGGAGTTTCTAGCTGCCTATGACCTAGACATACTTTATACACCAGGTAAAGCAAACAAAGTTGCAGATGCCTTGAGTAGACAACATGCTAAAGTAGCTATGTTGATGATGGAAGAATTTAAGAATTTATCTATACTTACTGACTTAGAAATTGAAGTAAGTAATGAAATACACATGGTAACAGATGAGGGCAAAGGGAGATTGAGCTTAATAACCTTATAGTCAGAGTTGATTTTAAAAATAGGAAAAATGCAAGAACAAGACCCAGACCTATTGGAGAAGAAAATGCTGTTATCAAAAGGGGAAGAAGTAATAAATTATCATGTTGATAAAAATGGTTATATAAGGAACAAAAATAGAATATGTGTTCCAGAAAACATAGAGTTGAGGGAGGAAGTATTAAATGAATACCATAGGAGTAAGTACTCCATACACCCAGGCAGTACTAAAATGTATCAAAATTTGAAAAGAAATTATTGGTGGAAGGGAATGAAGTCAGATGTAGCTAAACATGTTGCAAAGTGTATGACTTGCCAACAAGTCAAGGCAGAGACACAAAGGCCATCAGGACTGTTACAACCTCTTAGCATACCACAGTGGAAATGGGAGGATATATCTATGGATTTCATAGATGGCCTGCCTAGATCAAAAAGAGGAAACACATGTATATGGGTAATAGTTGATAGGTTAACTAAAGTAGCACATTTTATCCCAGTGAAAACAGAAAGAAATGCACCAAAATTGGCTCAAGTGTTCATGAAGGAAGTGGTAAGATTGCATGGCATTCCCAAAACTATTGTAAGTGATAGGGATACCATCTTCACATCAAGATTTTGGAAAATTTTTCAAGAGGCCATGGGAAGTGAACTATGCCTAAGCACTGCCTACCATCCACAATCAGATGGACAAACTAAGGTGGTGAACAAAGTTTTGGAGGACTTATTGAGGGCATGTGCACTGGATTTTGGAGGCAACTGGGAGGACCATCTTGATTTAGCTGAATTTACATACAATAATAGTTATCAAAGCACTATAGGGATGGCACCATTTGAAGCCTTATATGGCAAGCCATGTTTGTCACCTATATGCTGGGTAGAGACAGGAGAAATGGCTATCTTAAGGCCTGAGTATGTAAAAGAGACTACAGAGAAAATTGAACTAATAAGAAAGAGGATGGCAGCAGCTCAAGATAGGTAAAAGAAATTTGCAGACATGAAGAGAAAGCAGGTGGAATATGAAGTGGGAGACTTTGTTTTCATCAAGGTTTCACCTATGAAAAAGGTTTTGAGATTTGGCAAGCAAGGAAAGCTCATACCAAGGTATGTTAGACCCTATAAAATTCTGGAAAGAATAGGCTCTTTAGCATACAAATTAGAACTGCCAGAAGAAATGAAAGCAATGCACAATGTATTCCATGTGTCACAACTTAGAAGATGGGTACATGATAAGGAATAAATTCTGGAGAAACCCACTCAAGTCCAGATCAACCCTAACTTAGTTTATAAGAAGGAACCAGTGGGGATTTTAGCTAAAGAAGAGAAGAAATTGAGAAGTAAAACTTTGAAACTGGTGAAGATCCAGTGGAGTCTTGATCCTAATGATTGTACATGGGAGTTAGAGGACAAGATTAGGATGGATTATCCTAAGCTTTTTGCAAATTAAAGGTAACTTTTAAATTTCTGGAAAATTTAATATATGGTTGCTATAATTGAATTTGTTTGCTTATGCATGTGTTTGATAGATTTCTTAAAATCAGTGAATGCTTGTTATAAGTATTAGAAAAATTGTGAGGACACAATTCCTAAAAGGAGGGGTGAATGTAATGCCCAAAAATTTTGTGGAAAATTATTTTAATAAAATAATTCAGTTTAAAAATATTTGGATTAAATATTGATGGAATTTCTGAATTTAATGATGTGCAAGGGTATGTGTGCATATGCACACTGGAAATGGCACAAGGAAAAGATTTGAAATTTCTGGAAAAAAATGATGATAATAAAAATATATACATAAAGAAGGAAAGCATTTCAAATATGATTTTGAAATATAAATTATTAATTTATGTGTAGATATTTTGTTTCTAGATCATATGATTTTTTTTTTTAAAAAGGCAGAAATTTTTTATTTGGATAAGAAAGTAAATTTTTACTCAAAGCATTGGATTTTACCCAGGCCTAACCAAACTATAAATATGAAATATAAGCACATATGTATTTTTCTGTGAAGCAAGGAGAATTAAATAAATATATGTATCTATATACAGGTACATTTCTCTTTAAGTAGAAAAATGTTAAATCTAAGCAAGAAAAATAACATTAAATTGGCATAAAACACTATACAAGTAAGCATGTGTATGTGTAGGAAAAAATAACAAAGAGGATTTTCGGAAATAAGTAAAAGTATAAAATATAGTGGTCACACTTTTATCATGACTTGAATAGGTGAGAGATATTCAAAAATGACCATTTTCTGAAAAGTAAAGAGGGGGGAAGTACTATCCATAACTAGCTTATGTAGCCGGGGTATTGGGATGAAAATATGAAAATATAAAAATGTAAAATTTTTGAGGATTAACCAGGACAAAAATGGAATTTTGTCTTAAGGAAAACCCTAGTAAAAATATGCTTATAAATAAGTAGTTATAGCCAGAGAATTCATTTTTACCCGAGTTACTTAAAAAATAATAATAAGAAAGGAAGAAAACATTTTAAAAGGAAGGAGAAACAATCAGAGATTTTCTGGATCAGATAGGAAGGAATACTTAGGTGAGTAATCTCACTAGATTCATGGCATTAAGACCTGATATGAGGCAGCCAAAATTTCATGTCGCTATTGATATTTTCTGGTTTTGTTAAATACGGTTTTATTAATATTTTTGAATGGTTTTGATCTGATATAATGTTTTATTATGGATGCTCTTTGGATGGTTTTGATCTGATAATATGTTTTATTATGGATGTGCATGCTACTGTTTTATTATATTCTGAAAAGCTAAGGCATCAGATCTTGAAATAAGGGGAAGAATACTTATAAGTAATATGGAATCATGGCAAGTAAATCCCAACAGAGAAAATAAATTGAGCTGCATTATAGATTGTACAAGTGCTGAGGCTTTAGAAAAAGGTATTGAGGGTGCAACAGAGATTTCTATGTGCTGAGTCCCTGATCAAATAGCAAAATCTACAAGTCAAAAATTATGATTTAGCTAGATCTTGAATCTGGCTCAATCATAGTTATTTGTAGATCATAATAATTTATTATGCCATGTCTCTATTCTCAGTATAAATATTCTTGTACTTGATTTAAAGACAAGATATATGTTAGCAATATTCTTGAAAATAATTATTTGTTTGCCATTGAAAATATGCTTGCAGTATTACTAGGGTGTTTCAATGAACACAGTGACATGTTCACTTGTCTATCTGATGATAGGATTAAACAAATACAAATTAGTAAATGAACTAGGAACTGTGAGCCAAGAAGGCTGCTGGAATGCTTTTCATATTTGAAGTATGCAAGTTGGCACAGGATTTGTTTAAGCCCTAGATCTTTGTGCAATGATGTGAATTAGTTCATTGCAATGTGTCCCTGTGATTCCTTGATAGCAGATGAGGCTAGGATTTAAGTTGATATATATGTAAAGGCATCACATAAATCATGAAATAGGAATATGAGTATTTCTTAGATTTGTTGAAATGGAACCATGGTTGCTCCAGGGCATCTTAGTGCTGCAGATTGATGTGAATGCTTGTATAATCTTGTTTGTGCTAATGGTTAGCTTATGAAGTTATTGCACTTGCATAACAATTTATCTGAAACATAGTAATATAGTTGACTTAAGAAAATTTCTTAAGCAACTGGCTAGTATTCATGTATCATTTATTTGCTTAATATCATGAATATATTGATGTTGCTCATACCAGATCATAGATCTGACCCTTGTTTGCTCATGGCATATAGGGGTGTCTCATTTTACATGAGGCAGCCACCAATCCTCTTTTAGGAAATGCAGGAACTAAGTAGAAAGTGAAGTCATGGCTAATGAGAAGGAATGAATGAACATGCTTGCTAGTTTTAATAAGAGCCTATGATGATTTTATCTGCATGTATTCATGAGAGTTGTGTTTGAATCTGCTGCTATGTAATGAACTTGCTATGTTTGATTGAACTAGTTGTTTTCTGTTGAACTTTGCTATGTATTAAGGTTAGGAAATTAGAAGATCATCTGAGTTGAATAAGAAGATAGGCTTAAAGTATAGCTACAAAAATCTGGGAAAAGAAATATATTTGTATTTGAGAAATTTCCATACCCAAGCTTATGTTAGGTATTAATCAGACATGAATCATTTAAAAGCAGTTAGTTTTGAAGTAAAATCTGGTTTTAATTGGGAATAATCTTTTGGTATTTAGTCACTTTTCTCTGATATATCTTGTGAAAGAATTCAAGTTCAGCTATGAGTTGTTTTGTGAAGTATACATATACCTTAAAAAGGCTTCAAGTAATTTTTGACATGGATTAAAGTGTGTGACTGGTTGACATAGCCACATGGTTCAGCCAGCTTCAAAAGAGTGGGGTCTTGGTTGATCATGTTGGTCTGTAATATGAAAGTAAAATGTATTCCAAAATCCTTTGTTACCTTAGCAAGTGCTTTATCAAAACTCTCTTTCAAAAGCTAATGACAAATATGCATTTTAACCAGTTAGTATCCTCAATCCAGGAATCATTTTGAATTCAAACCTGGTTCACTTTAAAAACCTAGTGATTGCACACTGTTAAAACATTTACAAGTCAAGCGCTCCAGGCATAGATAACTCAGAAACAAGTAATCAAATGATCAACTCATGGTATGTCATATTGATTAAGCCAAGAATAAGAGAGGCTCAAAGAAAACTATGAATTGAAAATGATAAATGCAAATATCATTTTCTGACTTTAAATAAATAGCAAATATTTGAAATGTACAGTAAAAAAGGCTTTAAATTATGAGATTATCCTGCCAAGAAAAATCATTAGTAAATCTTAGTTAAAATGATCAAAGTTATTACTATAAATAAATATGAGCAGGATCTACTCATATATTATAAATATCAAAAGAACATGTAAATTAATTATGAATAGATTAATTCAAATTCAAATCAAACAGAACATGCTCTTGTTTAATTACCATAACTCTGATTTAAACAAGAGGGGTACATGCATCTTCATTTGTATGTGCATATCTTTTTTGAACACACTGATATATTTATATTGGTAAAGATTTGAATCCTGGATAATTGATTAAAAAGGAAACTGACTCTGAGAATTTAAACTAAGTTTATATATGCAAATATGTACATATATAAACATGTAAAAAATCCTTTGAATAATTAAGGTAAAATTGTGGGTCATTTCACAATCACGGAATCTCACAACATAGCGGAATAAGATATATTAATCAACATAATACTTTACAAAGCCATTTCAAAAGTGATACATCAAAGTCATATTAATACAATTCTACCCCTGGACAATTATAACATCCTGTCCCTACCCAAACTGATATACGATACATATATATAATATAGTGGAAATAAGATAATAACTAGTTATCGATGAAGCCTCCTGCTCTAAGCTCCTCCAAAATGCATTCGTGGGAAACCTGAACTACTTGGCTGCCCATAAAAATATTGAGCACCCAAGAGTTTTAAGGGAAGAAAATAAAACTTCGGGTCTGACATGGGTCTAGAGTGAGTAAACTCAAACAACTGAATTATTATGTTTAAAACCCTTTTAAAGTCAAAGGTTTCTCGTAAGACCACGTCGCACATAAACACGAACGAGTTTTTACCTTACAATAACCAAAACATTTTTTATAGAAAATCTAGTGATATTATAATAATGTCTAAGCGTTCAAAATAATATATGAAAATGGCTGAAATTGTTACCATTATTAAATTCCAGCATACTAGACTCTACAATCAAAACCGTAAAGGCACATATTGGAGATTAAATTCCATACCATGAAAAAACATTGGGGTACCACCTATTACGGTACACATCTAGAAAATGTACCGAGGACCCCGCCGGGATCCCCCATCAACACCAGACCAGTCTACTCCTGACTGGATAGTACCGTATATGTCATCACCCTGGTTGCTTTGCAACCCTTTTTATTGAGATCTCATGCTAAACCAATCCATAAATATGTAGATGTATCTAGAAAGGGGATGACACACCCTAATGGAAGCGACCCACTTAGTGTTGCTGCATCTTCCCCAATTTTAGTCATTCTCGGTTGATGAGGCTTGAGGCTATGCTTACATTTGGAATAACAATCTCACTTAGAATGCTAACACTGCCTTCCAAGCAGTAATGTAGTGCCATCATTCATCCATACAAGTTGTCCAGGATAAGGACAAACCAAAGGCACTACTTCTACTACATCCATTTTAAAATCACCATTATGACTAGTAGCAAGCAGCCCTTGCGCTTTAGTGCTCCATCTTATTCCATGTTCTTCAAGATGTCTTCAGTTCGAAATGCTTGAGTTTGATCGAAGTGGTTTTGGGATATCAGATCTGATTTCAATCTTCTCGAAACAACTTTTAATAATTTCCAGTATACTCAACCTCGGTTCTTTAGGAAATAAACAGACAAAGATAGGAGTGTAGTTCACCTCCTAACCGTTAGTGGATGGATTTCCTTATCATTTATCCTAGAAGAACGAAACGAAGTTTATACGAACAGTACACCATCATTGGGGATGACTGTGCAATATAACTCACGTGTTTCTCCTAGATACTTCCAAAGTTACATTTAGGTCCAGATTTGATAGTCGGTTATTTAACTATCAAATAACAATCATTCAACTTGACTCGATTCCTTATGGGATCCTCTAAGCCTTTTTTAATTAATCATTAATTAATGAAATTACCTATAAAATTGATCAAAAGATCCTTTCGAAACACTCCTCTAAACCCTTAACATTCCTTTATACTTGAAAAAACAATATAAGTATTTACCAAAACATTTTGAAAATTCCCTTTCCTCAAAATTCCATATTAAATGACCAAACAATCCCCTTCAAAAACACCACCTCCTATAAAACACATTTACGTATTCCTTATAAAAATTCTTTTTATAAGTTCTCTTCGCATTTCAAACCTCTTAAAAGTTTTCAAACTACATTTAAAACTTCTTTCAAAAATATCTAAATTGATTTATATAATCTCCTTTTACTTTTAAAACTATTTAAAAAATCTTGCTTCATAATTCCTTTATAGAATCTTCTTTATAAAATATCATTTTCAAGATATCATTTGTAATTCACTTTAGGTAGAACCTTTTATTTAATAAATCCCTTTTAAAAAAACAAGATATCATTTAACAATAACTTTATAAAATAAAAATAAAATTTAAAAATCATTTATAACCTCTAAACCCAAATTGATTAACAATTAAAGTTAATTCAAAAATATACTTTAGTGATTCTAAAAGAGGCTTAGCAATCCCAATGGTACTATTTTAAGTTACCATTCAATTTCCATTTCAATTCACTCGATAGTTATTTACATAGATCAACATATATGTACCTACACTCATATCCAAGTCAAGGAATAACATGTCAATATATATCCAAATAACACAATAGCAGGATGGTGATTTGTCCTGCTAAACAGATGTCCAAACCATTCAACCAATTCATAGCAAAACGAGAACTTATTCTGCTAACACATGTCCACACAAACAAACGCAAAGGAGCAAACAAACAATTTATAGCAGAACGAGGATTTATTCTGATAACATATGTCCAAACAACCCAACAAACAAACAATCAATTTATAGCAGAATGTGGAGTTATTCTGCTATCACATGTCTAACCAATCCAACAATCTACATTATAACTCATTCACAGTTATATGGTTTCTCAATGGTACTTGAATCACTTGTATTCAAACCCATATTTGAAAAGAAGTACCTTTAAACAATTTTACTTTTGGAAACCAAAGGATTTAAAACTTTAAAAAACCTTTTTATAAATAATTAATTATAAGTTAAATCTTTATTTAAATCATAATTAATTTTAATTGAATCTTAAGTTAATTTAATTAAATAGTTAATCAATAATTATATATTAATTAAACCTAAATTAATCATTTTTTAATTATTAAATAATAATTTAAACCTCATTAATAATTAAATATTAATTAATTTTAATTAATAAAAATAATAATATCTAATTAAAACTTAAATAATAAATTAAAACTTAAATAATAAATTTATTATTATTTAAACCTTAGATAATTTATAATTTAAAATAATTAAACATTTGATTAATAATTAACTAGAAATTAATCTTATACTTAATTAATAATTAATTAAAAATAAATCATATACTTAACTCATGATAATTAACTTAATAATAATTAATTTAAAAAAATTCTTAACTTTAAAAGGTAATTAATTAAGCACCAATCCTTATTTAATTAAAGTTCATAACTCTTGTTAACACTTAACTAATTATTAATTACTAAAACCAAATTAATTAATAAATAATTATTAAATCCTTACTTAACTTTTAAAAACATTATTATTTAGTTTATAAAATATTCACAAAACAATTTAAAGTATAAAAACCAAACTTTGCAAAAATCGAAATTTTAAGCGAAACTGCATTCATAGCGACTATCGCTATGGATACCTGTAATTTCACTTTACTAACTAGTTTACATGCTAACTTGCTTTAGCTTTGAGACAAGATTAACACATACAACAGATCCATGTTCATATATACCAAATCATATTATCACCAAACATAACTAACAATCACAACCTTTTTATAACCAACATATCTAAACAATACCACAATCCAAACCAAACATATATATATAACCACATAACTAACACACACACACAGATATATATATATATATATATATATATATAAGTAATTTTTTCCCAAAAAGTTAAGAAGTTTACTCACCAAAAGTTCTGGAAACTTGAAATACTTTAGCATTCGAAAATCTTGGAAAACCACGTAATCCACTCAAAAGTAGGCCATTTTCTTCTCGATTTTTGGACCATTAATTCTCGAAATTTGAAAAAGTAGTCAAAAAAAGTTTTATATAATTCTTTCCTCTATCATTAAAAAAAAGAATTACTCAATTTGGATGATTTTTGAGGAAGTTATGATCATAACGGTGAATGGAATTTTTGGACTTTATGATCTAGGTTAAAAAAACACTCTCGAAAAAATGGACTTTTGGAGTATCTAACCTCGAAATTAGAAAAAGTGGTAGATTATAAAGTTTTAGCCACTGAAATGATACATGCTTTGAAAAAAAAATCATGATGTAGTTAAGGTTAGAGGATGGTACAGTTGATGGAAGTTGGGGTAAAATGAAGGAAGTGGAATATTGAATGTAGAAGCGTTTTAGCAAGTTTGTAAGAGATTTAAAGTAGAAACAATTTGATTTTATGACTTGGAATAGTGTAGGAAGCCATAAAGGCTTTAGGAATTTTTTGAAAAATGAAGAAGAGGATGATAAAAGTGAAAACAAAATTGATAAAAATTAGTTTTATATAATGTTAACATGTGAAATTACCAAAACGCCTATTGTACTTTGCCCCCATTTCTCCTTACGCCCCTCACCCTCACCTCCACCTCATCAAAATTCCGCCCATCCTATCGTCATGCCACAAGAAACATGTCTGAACATATTTTGGTACTCTAGTGCACCTATGTCTGCCTATTATGTGACATATACTTAATTTTTTTATTATAAACATTAAATACTTAAGTATAAATATATATTTATATATACACTAATACATACACACACACACAGACTAACTAATTTACAAATTTAAGCTTATGCTAAAGATTTCACAACGTTTTCAATAATTTTTAGCCAACGAAAAGTCGAAAATTCGAAAAATGAATTCCGGCCACATTTCTGATTTTTCTTCGAACTAATATTTTTATAAACAAAATTTGAAAATGATTTCACCATCATTAATTATAATTTAAAAGAGTTTTATTTTCATTATAATATCTATTATTTGAATATTTAAAATTAATTAAATATTCACAAATCAAAGTAGTGAAATTCTGGGTCGTTACAGACGGGTTTTTACTTATGATAACCAAAATACTTTATACTTAAGCCATTTGACATTATTTCTAAAAACATTGCTTTGAAAATCCTTTCCAAGTAAATATATATAAACATAACCGAAATTGTTATTATTAAATTACAACAAGGCGTAGTTAAATGTTTGCAAAGCATTACAGCTATTTTGGGACTATAGTCAAAACCGTAAAGCTCGTATCGGGATTGGATTTCCAATATGATAGAGAATTAGTGCCCTTTTCCTTCGATCCACGCATAACAACCATAGTCCCCGGAAGCCTTATCACTTTTTGAAAAGTGTGATAGTGTACGAGTGCACGTACTAATATAGTACACACGGATCGTGTAATATGGAATATAATATAAATACGGAAATAGATGATAGTAGCAAAGTAAATAAAAATAGAAAAATCACATCAGAGATTTTTATACTGGTTCGGAGCACCGTCCTACGTCCAGTCCCAGACTTCTATCTGGATTTTCACTATTAACTACCTCGCTTCACCCGGAGGAACATGTTTATAACACCCGAGCAAACGAACGGGATTTCACGCCTCTAATACACTGAGGACTTCAACACTTGCCTCTTACAACACCGAGGACTTCAACACTTGCCTCTTACAACACCGAGGACTTCAACAACGATGAATATAATTGTTTGTTGACGGTATGTGTTCTTGCTAACACAGTTTTGTCATTAGTACAAACTTCCTATAATCTTATCCTCAAAATATGTGAATGATGTTTTGTGAAGATTAAGAGAAGTATATTACTTATTGAATCAAAAGATATGAAATAATTTCAATGATTCAATAAGCAATTAAAATAATTGAGAGCTTTTAGAATGCAGGAGTATTTAGAAAGTAAGATCAGAAATTAGAGTAAAAAAAAAAAATTCATGTATCTTGAATCAATGATTTAGATGAGTTTATATAGAGAAAAATGGTTGTAACTCTTTGTGAACAGTAGCCATTAATAGATATGATCATTGATGAAAGGTAAGAGATGCAACCATTGGAGAAAGAAGTGTCTTTTGGAAAAGGTTCATCTCTGTTTAAAAAACGGTCGACAGGTCAAAAAATGGCCAGTATACAGGATTTCAAATATATAGTCGTTATGTGCATGTGTGCACGTTCATTGTGCATTTTACACAGAAACGGTCGACCGCCTGATTTATTACCGGTCGACCGGTCCCTGTTAATTTGCTCAATGAATGTGCAATGCTATTCAAACGTATATATATCGATTATATTGAGGTGCAAGATTATTTGAGGATAGATTTTAACAAGTTTATCACTATTACAATATCAAATAATCAACCTATAATCTAGAGTACCATATGTAGCTCTTTTGTGCCGCTTTATAGCCAAGATGTCTGTGTTTTGTCGATCGCCTTTATTTCTTTGTCAGAAATCAAAAACTTCATAGAACCCGTGACTCAACATTCTCCCCCTTTTTGATTGATGACAACATATATCTGAAGTTCTGAATCTCCCCCTGAATATGTGATCTCCCCCTGAGATTTTGTTTGTATTCTTTATATATATATATATTCCTGCAAATAATTGTTAGCACTTTCTCCCCCTTTGTCATCGACAAAAAGGAATAATAGATAATGGAATAATATAGGAGTATATCAACCAGAATATTCATGCATAGCAAAAAATATAACATATCCAAACATACCAGAGTATCATACACACCATAATATTATACGAATAAAAGTAACGACACTATTTAGTACAAGTGTCGAATGATGTTTTAAATTACTAAACCAAAATATAGAGATAGAAAACAGAATCTAGGATGAGTCAGATGCTGTCTCCTCTTGATCATCTTCTTCCTCATCATCGTCCTCTCTAGATGATTCTCCACGACCATGTCCACTAGTACCAGTAGACTCCTCAGTTGATGACCAGTTGAAAACAGGAGGAGCAGGACGTTTGCCTGGGTCCTGATCTTGAGCAGAGATGGATGTGCTACATGAAATAGCATCCCATAAAATACCAAAGAATGACTCGACTTTGTTGAAGCGTTTATCAATTTTTGTGTCCATGCGCTTGAGTCTTGATTCAAGCAAGAATTGATTACGCGCAATAGTTTCAAGTGATTCTTTTGTGGTGGATTTTGATTTCAACATTTTAACTTCTTCGGAACGAGGTCGAGAGGAAGTAGCATTTTGTTTTGTTGGACCTCTTTGTTGCCATTGTTCAAACGGCATAATCTGAAGGTAAGGAGGAGGAAGCTTCATGTGTTTGATGGTTACGGAATCAATACATTTTGGTTTCGAGGTGGCAGAGTCGGGAGGTCTTACGCCACAAGCTAGCAAAATACGCATGATATATTCATTGAAGAAAAAGTGAGGTCGCGTAGAGTTGTTCACCTTGACAATCTCGTCAAACATCATATGAACCCAATTGATTTGGATATCTCCATAAATAGCATAAAGGGCCTTGAAGTTTTCTTTGTATATAGCGTCGTAGTTTCCTAGTCTAGGAAACAAAGAAAACATCAAGACGCGATGTAGTAGTCTGGCGGTGGGTCGAAGTCCAATTGATTTTGTGCCATCACTGTTGTCCTCCATGAATTGATGGCTGATGCTATTGCGAGTGAAGACTTCATAGAAATGTAATGAAAACTCATCGCCTTGATTTGGAATACCCAGTATAGAAGCTATCCTATCATGAGTGATAAAAATTTGTTTGCCACATACGACAGACCAAATGACTCCGTTCGGATCATCAGGTTTGTACTCGTCCAGGTTCATGTTGGCATAGAACAATTTTATCATCAAGTGATTTATTTCCACATTGTTATCTGAAAAATCGATCAATGGAGTAAGATTGGAGTTATTTGCTAACCTACGGATTCCATAAGATGTGAAATCATCAAATTTGATGTAAGAACCCGGATGAAATTTGTAGTTAGTCATTTGATTCCATCTTGTGATAGCTACCGGATTTTCGAGCCATTTCTTAGCGGAGATATTGAGTGATGAAGTTCCGGAGGATGACCCTCTCTTGGGTTTCTTTTGCGGAGGAGCCATTTTCAGAAAATTTTGAAGAATTGGAATTTGAAATTGAGAGAGTAGGGTTTTTGAAATTTGGGGATAAATAACCGGTTGAACAAATGAGGAGGAGGAAGGAAAAAATGACGCAATGTATATATAAAAACTGAATTACGTATACCGGTCGACCGCTTATAATATGTCGGTCGACCGTTTTCATCCAGAGGCTAAACGGTCGACCAGTTCTATTATAGGTGGTCGACCGGTTTTGTTGCCTGATGAAAAACAGTTTGTTTTGCAGTTTTTTTTGAGAATATGTCGAGCTATATAATTCATATTTCACTCTTATTATAAAATACAAACGTTATTACATGAGTGATAGAGAGAAAACGTTACAACATGTATATATATATATATATATATATATATATATATATAAATCTAATGAGGAGTGGAAGAATCGTCATTAGAATTTTCTTTATTATCTTTAATACGATGTGTCCATGGACTCCAGTTTTTCTGAGCACCTTCATTCCTGTTATAATTCCGATCCCAAGAGTTAGGACTCCTAGATGTTGACGGCCTATATGGCATTGCTTCATGCACATCATGCTTGTTTGAACCACAAAAGAATGATGCCATTTTTTCTAAAACAGATAAACGTGCCGATGTCCGTTGTTGTTCATGATAAAGCTGGCTTTGCCCATAACGGAGCTGTCTTTGAAGATCTATTTGATGTTTCTGATAGTGGTGAATCTCGTCGATCTGTGCTTTGGTACGAGGAGAACAAAACAGCGCCTTCTTTACTCGTTTTGAGGTTGGTGTACTGCCAGGAGTATGAATGCATTGGTGATGATACTTCGGTTTTTGTTTTGGTGTTTCAGGAGAATAATACTCCTCTGGTTCAGAACTTGTAACGGAAATGTGTGATTTTTGAGCACACTCATCACAAATGTGGGCCATAGAAAATTATGTATAGAGCCTTATGCTCAGATAAGAAAAGATGAATAAAGAGAGAAATTTTGACAAGCTTATAAAGAAATTCCTTATACATAAGCCTGTGGATGAGAGTGAGTAAAGAAATTTGACCGTGAAAGCAAGCAAAGGCTCTTATTCAAAGAAAATAAATAGCTTTTCTTAGAAAAAATGCTATAGTTAAAATATAACCAAAGGAAAAGACAATCATTAGTAATTACTAGTCAAGATCTTTTCTTGAAATTAAACCAAGCTCTCTTCGTAATCTAATAAAACTAGATTCGAGCAGAGGCTTAGTAAAAATGTCCGCTAATTGATTATCAGTTTGGACATATTCAAGACATATATATCCTTTTTCAATATTATCTCTAAGGAAATGATGACGGATATCAATGTGTTTGGTTCTAGAATGATTCACTGGATTCTTAGAGAGATTTATAGCACTTGTGTTATCACAGTATATAATAGAATTTGATAAATGAATATCAAAATCTTGAAGTGTTTGTTGCATATATAGTACTTGAGTACAAGCGAGAGCTGCTGATATATATTCAGCTTCACATGTTGATAGTGAAACACAATTTTGTTTCTTACTAAACCAAGAGACAGGTGATTTTCCAATTAAATGACACGTACCACTTGTACTTTTTCTATCCGTTCGCGAGCCGCCAAAATCAGCATCACTATATGATACTAATTCAAATGGACATTCTTTTGGATAAAAAAGACCGAAATCTTTGGTATTATTAAGATAACGAATTATACGTTTCACTGCTCGTAGATGTGATTCCTTTGGATCTGCTTGAAAGCGTGCACATAGACAAACACTCATCATTATATCTGGACGACTAGCTGTAAGATAAAGAAGAGAACCAATCATGCTTCGATATAATTTCTGGTCAACACTCTTACCATTTTCATCTTTTGCAAGATGTGTATTTGTACTCATAGGAGTTGGTTTACCAGATGTATTTTCTAATCCGAAGCGTTTGATAAGATTTCCGCAATATTTTTCTTGATTGATAAAGATACCACTCGGAAGTTGTTTGATTTGAAGTCCAAGAAAATATGATAGTTCTCCCATATGAGACATTTCGAACTCTTTGGTCATAATACTTGCAAATTCCTTGCAGAGTTTACCGTTTGTTGAACCAAAGATGATGTCGTCTACATATATCTGGATAACTAGAATATCCTTTTGAGAATGTTTAATAAAAGAAGTTTGATCGACTTTGCCTATTTGAAATCCTGAGTTAATAAGATAGCTACGTAATCGTTCATACCAAGCACGAGGTGCTTGTTTTAAACCATACAGAGCTTTCTTAAGTTTGAACACATGGTCAGGATATTTTTCATGTACGAACAAAGGAGGTTGTTCGACATAGACATTCTCTTTGATAAATCCATTGAGAAAAGCACTTTTGACATCCATCTGATAAAGTTTGAAATTATGGTGACAAGCAAAAGATAATAGGATTCTAATAGCTTCTAGTCGAGCAACTGGTGCATAAGTTTCTTCATAATCGATACCTTCTTCCTGATTATACCCTTGTGCTACTAATCTTGCTTTATTTTTGGTGATATTTCCTTGTTCGTCAGCCTTATTTTTATAGACCCATTTAGTACCAATAACTGACTGATCAGTTGGTCTTGGAATAAGTTCCCAAACGTCATTGAGCTCGAACTGATTTAGTTCTTCCTGCATGGCAATGATCCAGTAATCGTCTGTAGCAACTTCTTTTGGATTCTTAGGTTCGATATTTGAGAGAAAAGCGACATGACCCATTTGATTGAGTTGACTCCTTGTTCTGACATGTGATGTTACTTCACCGATTAAATTTTGGGCCGGATGGTCTCTTAATATCCTTGGTGGTGATTGTAACTCACATATTTGAGGAATATTCTCAATAATTATTTCCGAGTCAGAATCAATATTCGTGATAATTGGATTGTCAGTGACTATTGATTCGTCATCATCTGATATAGTGTGAGGATGCTGATAGAATTCATCAAAAGAGACATGAAGTGATTCTTCAATAGTTTTGGTTCGTTTATTAAATATACGATAGGCCTTACTTCGTTCCGAATAACCGACAAATATTCCTTCATCGGCTTTTGGATCGAATTTGCCAAGCTGGTCTTTCGTATTTAAAATAAAACACTTGGAACCAAAAACTTTGAAGTATGAGATTTTAGGCTTTCTTTTGTTAAATAATTCATAAGGAGTATTCTTGGTAAGAGGTCTTATGGACACACGATTTAAAACATAACAGGCAGTTGCGACGGCTTCTGCCCAGAAATGTTTTGGTATGGTGGTTCCATTCAATAACGTTCTTGCACATTCTTGTAAAGTTCGGTTCTTCCGTTCTACAACTCCGTTTTGTTGTGGAGTTTTGGGAAACGAAAAATTATGATATATACCTTTATTTGTACAAAAATGTTCAAATTCATCATTTTCAAACTCTTTGCCATGATCACTTCTTATATTTTTAACTTTAATCCCTTTTGATTTTTGAATTCTTTTGACGAAAGATTTGAAATGATCGAAAGTGTCGCTTTTATTTTTTAAGAAAATTGTCCATGTGTAACGAGAGAAATCATCAACAATTACAAGCACATATCGACTATGATTTATTGACTGAACCCTAGTAGGTCCAAATAAATCCATGTGTAGTAACTCAAGTGGTTGTAATGTTGATATGACTTTCTTGGATTTAAAAGATGATTTGGTCAATTTTCCTAATTGACATGCATCACAAATGTTGTTAACCTTAAAACTCATTTTGGGTAGTCCTCTAACTAGATTGTTTTTGGCTAGCTTGTCAATAGTTCTGAAGTTTGTATGATAGAAGCGTTTGTGCCATAGCCATGGATCATTATCATTAGCCACAAGACACATATCTGAATTATGATTAATATTCATATTTAGAATATATATATTTCTGTCTCTATAACCTTCGAAAACTAAATTATGGTCTTTATCTAAAATACTACACTTATTATTTGAAAAGGAAATTGTAAAACCCTTGTCACACAACTGACTAATACTAAGTAAATTGTGTTTTAAATTTCTAACTAGCATGACATTAGTAATAAGAGGTAAGCTAGATGTACCGTAATTGCTCACATCGCCTTTGCCGATGATATAGCCTTTTGAATTATCTCCAAAAGTGACGGAGCGACCATCTGAGTATGTAATATTTGTTAATAAGCTCTTGTCTCCAGTCATGTGCTTCGAGCAACCACTGTCCAATATCCACTTTCCTCTTTTCTTAAGTGGGACCTGCAAAAAATAAAATTAAGTCCATGGTACCCACATTTTATGGGGTCCTAAGAGTTAGGTCTTAGGAGTCCAAACCCATACGGGTCTGGTATCCCCTTTATATACATAATTAGTATTATGATGCACAGTATTCATGAAATTCTGAATATATTTGTTCCTAATCAAATTGTTATTTGTTTTAGGAACCCATATTTTGATAGTCTTGATATTTTTCTTTTGAAATTTCACAACTGGTTTTGGTTTGGAGTATAATAAACTAAGATTTTTCTTAGCTTCAGTTTTTTGTACTTTCTTCTTCCTTTTATTTCCAAGATGTTTCTTGGTTTCTTGTTTCTTATATCCCAAACCTTGTTTATCCGAAATAGATTGTGAAATTTCAATGATTTTTGTCAAATTTTCTCGACCTTTGTTAAAGTTAGAAACATTTTGAGTAATGTTATCTAACTTAGTTTGTAAACTAGCCTTTTCTAGGTCCAGAATTTTGACTTTTGCCTCAAGCTCATGATTTTTAGTAGTGAGAGCATCATTTTTCTCTTTTTGAGTTTCAATTTCTTGACTCAAAAGAACTAATTGAAAGTCAACATTGGATGATGATTCTTGAAAATTTTCAAGTTCTTCTTCTAATATTTTCTTCTCGTCTTTTAACATATCTCGTTCAAATTCTGCTCTACTCAAATCTGCTTTGGCTTCTTTTAGCTGTCGTTTTATGTCTTTATATTTGACTATCAATTCAGCATTAATATCAAGCATTTCATCGAATGTAGGAATTTGTACCTCATCTTCTGTTGCCATGAAACATACATTAGCTTGTTCATTCTCCGAATCACTTTCACTTTCTGATGAAGATGAGTCTGAATCATCCCATGTTACTGAGAAGGCTCGTTTCTTTGACTTGTCCTTCTTATATTTGAATTTGTCATTTTCTGACTTCTTCTTTTGTTCTGGACAATCCTTCTGCATGTGCCCCTTTTTGTGGCAGTTGAAACATTCTATAGAGGATGATGTTGGTTTATTCGATCCAGATTTCTTTCTGTTATAACGACTGGCTTTTCGCTGTTTTAGGAATTTTTTGAAACCTTTTGCTATGAATGCCAGATCTTCGTCTTCAGATTCTGATTCATTTTCGTCTTATTCAGCATGGAATGCCATGTTTTTCTTTTCTTCTTTTTGTTCCTTTCTAGTCTGCAAGTTAGCTTCGTAGGACATTAGATTTCCTATCAATTCATCTGGCTTCATGACAGAAAGGTCATTAGCTTCTTCAATTGCTAATACTTTTCCTTCCCATTCACTAGTCAGAGAATGTAGGACTGTTGAAACAACATCAAAATCAGAATACTTTTGTCCTAAGCCAATAAGTGCATGGTGGATAGTTTGAAACCGTGAATACATATCATTGATTGTCTCATTTGGTTTCATTTTGAAATTTTGAAATTGACTTTTCAGCATGGCTATTTTGGCTTGTTTAACCTTGTTAGTACCTTCATGAGTGATTTTTAGCATTTGCCAAATTTGATATGCAGTAGTGCAGATACTAACACGGTTATATTCATTTTGATCTAATGCACAAAACAACATATTTATTGCTTTTGCATTTACGGCTGCTGCCGTTTTCTCAGCCGCAGTCCATTCTGAATAATCAGTTGTTGGATTCACTATTTCTTTTTGAGTTGCATTCCACGTGTTGCCCAATAACTATAGTTAAGACCATTGAAAAATGGAGGTCTTTGTGTCGATTGACCTTCTATGTAAGTGGTGTTTTGAGTGCTAGTACTTGCGTTATTTGCCATATTACAAGAATATATCAAATAACTGTGTTACGGTTATATGATAACCGTGCTTTGATATCAATTGAAAAGTGTGATAGTGTACGAGTGCACGTACTAATATAGTACGCACGGATCGTGTAATATGGAATATAATATAAATGCGGAAATAGACGATAGTAGCAAAGTAAATAAAAGTAGAAAAATCACACCAGAGATTTTTATACTGGTTCGGAGCACCGTCCTACGTCCAGTCCCAGACTTCTATCTGGATTTTCACTATTAACTACCTCGCTTCACCCGGAGGAACATGTTTACAACACCCGAGCAAACGAACGGGATTTCACGCCTCTAATACACTGAGGACTTCAACACTTGCCTCTTACAACACCGAGGACTTCAACACTTGCCTCTTACAACACCGAGGACTTCAACAACGATGAATATAATTGTTTGTTGACGGTTTGTGTTCTTGCTAACACAGTTTTGTCACTTGTAGTACAAACTTCCTATAATCTTATCCTCAAAATATGTGAATGATGTTTTGTGAAGATTAAGGGAAGTATATTACTTATTGAATCAAAAGATATGAAATAATTTCAATGATTCAATAAGCAATTAAAATAATTGAGAGCTTTTAGAATGCAGGAGTATTTAGAAAGTAAGATCAAAAATTAGAGTAAAAAAAATATATTTTCATGTATCTTGAATCAATGATTTAGATGAGTTTATATAGAGAAAAATGGTTGTAACTCTTTGTGAACAGTAGCCATTAATAGATATGATCATTGATGTAAGGTAAGAGATGCAACCATTGGAGAAAGAAGTGTCTTTTGGAAAAGGTTCCTCTCTATTTAAAAAACGGTCGACAGGTCAAAAAAGGGCCACTAGACAGGATTTCAAATATATAGTCGTTATGTGCATGTGTGCACGTTCATTGTGCATTTTACACAGAAACGGTCGACCGCCTTATTTTTTACCGGTCGACCTGTCCCTGTTAATTTGCTCAATGAATGTGCAATGCTATTCAAACATATATATATCGATTATATTGAGGTGCAAGATTATTTGAGGATAGATTTTAACAAGTTTATCACTATTACAATATCAAATAATCAACCTATAATCTAGAATACCATATGTAGCTCTTTTGTGCCTCTTTATAGCCAAGATGTCTGTGTTTTGTCGATCGCCTTTATTTCTTTGTCAGAAATCAAAAACTTCATAGAACCTGTGACTCAACACTTTTCTCAAGCTAGCCACTTGGAACTGTACCTGCTACACTACCAATATCCGGTAGCCTTATCGCTTTTCATGAGCTAGCTACTATATTAAAATAAATGGGGCAACAGGTGCCTTAAGGATCCAGATTCCACTGGACTACTCCATACTCATACAACCATAGCCTAAAATATTTGTCCAGTAGACCACGTAATTACCCATATCATCTCTGGGATGTGAGGCTCGTGAGGCTACGCTAAATTTCTTTAAAGCCACACTTTGGATTCAACAATGCCATGCTTTATTCTTCCACAAAGCACATTCCACTTAGAATGCCGCGTTGCCATTCCTTAATCACACAAATGATTTTTACAAATGTATAACTCCTGAGCTCGTACATCTCAGGAAAGGGTGTTAAGCTAAGAGAAGATGCTTTCTCCGCCACCAAGCAGATAATACGTTGATAGAGATTAATTAATATAATCAGAAATGCACTGTCAGACACTCGTCCGTACAAGTTCATTCTGGGCTAAACGAAATCGAAGGCACTCCTCCCACCACATCCTTTTTTGAGAATCACCCCTAGGATTAGCAACGAATAGTCCTTGTAATCTAAAGATTTCAAAAGATGACAGGACCACTGCTATAATAAATGTCTTTATATTGGAAGCTATCCAGAGAATGTCAATAAGCAGTCCTTCCGTATTGAAGACCTTCAGTCTTCAATACGACGAAGATTTCAGAATGCAGACACCATTGATGTATAAATATAATAAATATAATCTGAAGCAAACCCTTGGGATTCGTGATAGCGATTCCTACATTCTGAAGATCCCTTGCCTTCAATAATTATCATCTTCCACGTGTCTTCACTTCTGAATGTATTTATTTGTTCGAAGTGGTTTTCGAATAGAAATTACCCAAACCTGATCCCAGTTTCTCCGAACTAACCATCGATAAAAATGCATTTAGGTATATAGGTGATTATCACGCAACATTCAATTAATTAACCTTTTTATTTAAATCAAATTTCTCCTATTGGAATATTTATTAATTCATTTCTTTATCTTCTTCAGTATATAGAATCATCAAGCCTCATTTACCAAATCCTTCAGTTAATTAAAACCCCTTTTTAAATCTTGGAATAGTTCTAAATTGTTTCACCTTTTACTTAGGAAAAATTCTTTCGAATTACTTATTTAAATCTAAATCAAAAATTTCTTATATTCAAATCCTGACATGTTGTAATGACTAGCAAATTTATCAATTTTATAATTTATATTTATTTTTTTAAAATTCAAATATATGATTTTTAACATAGATTATGATACTTTAAAACAATAAATAATAATTATATAAGTATTCAAAAAAAATTGGAAAAATATCGATAAAATGGCCGAAACTGTTTTATCGATAAACAACTTTATAATAACAAAATGTCACGCATGGAGTTGGATACAAACACTTATTTTTATAATTAACTAAGAATATGAAATAAAATTACTTATTTTACTTTTGGAAATTAAATGAATACATGACATCATCAGTGATGCCCTTATATCTAATAATTGATTTATGCATTTAAATTAAGATTTAATGATTTAATAATTATTATATTATTCAAATAATTGTTTTTAAATGATAATAATTCATTTTAAATAGTTATAAAGTGATAATAAATAATTTATAATAGTTTTATAAATATATATATATATATATATAATCGATTTGAAAATATAAGAAAAATTGGTATACCGCTTTATCGGAATAATATCAATTGTTGTAAATAATTGTTAATATTGATTTATATGATTTTATGATTCAAATGAGATCATTTTTATTAATTGAAAATGATTAGTCAAAGTATTTTAAATATATACGTAATTTAAATTATAAGTAAAAATATGACCAGTAATCGGCTTCCCGATTTTCAATGGTTTAATGAACGAAAGTCGTTTCAGGTCATTGCAACATTGTAAATGGCACTAACACATATTTATATGCATGTATACATATCACATACTCACATGTACATACATATAACATATACAAATATATATATACACACACATTTAGGAAAATATATTCTCTAAAAACTTCACACTTAAGCAAAGTAAAGTCAAACCCACATTCATAAGGACAAGAATGGATGACTTGGAAGTGAATGAAGTGATGGAAGCACATGGAGGAGGGGAGCTAACGTGTGGAACATGTTGGAAAGGAGGGGGTGAGTGCACATGGTGATGGTGATAGATAATAACGATGTTTTAGATATTTTTACCACTATTTAGCCCATAAATACAAGCACCTGTTCACTCTTTCATTCACTCATTTCTTCATCTCCTTCCTCCGCTTTCTTTAGCTCTTTAATGGCCTTTCATCTTAGAAAAATTATGGAGAAAATAATAGCAAATAATATTTAAATATAGAAAGTATATGTATACATATACATAACCACTTCAAAAATCTACTAAATCTCCTCCTCCACCCCTTAAAAGCTCACAGCCACCCCATCTCCACCCCAAAGCCAAGAGAATCACCACCTAAAGAGAGTGACCGAAAATATATAGGAAGAAGGAATCAAGTCGAGGAGCTTCGGAGTAAGAAAATAGGAGGAAGTGCCACCGAAGTGCTGTCGGAATCAATTCGGAAAGCTACTGAAAAGATTGGTGGAGTGGAGCCATAAGTGAGCACTCAATGTTTATTAAATAATAAGTAATCTCAATAACTATTTTTAAGTATGATAATATGATCATTTAATCTCTTAATGATTTGTATGAATGTTTGATAACTCAGTTCATTATATGGTTGATTATATGGATGTTGATATGGTTGATAACTTGGTTGTGATAAATTATGAGAAATAATAATAATAATGGTTAATTAATAGAAAATTAATTTATATAATATGTGTATGGAGTTTATTGACCCTCTTAATATTTTTAAATATAAAAAAGGATTGAAATGGATATTATAATAATATAATATTATGAAATGATCTAAAAAGAAAAGAATATTTAATAAGGAAAATATTGGTTTAAATGTTTGAAAATGGTTTATAAATGTTTTATAAACATTAAAATTCAATTTGGAGAAGTTTTGAAAAATAATGAATTTGGAGCCAAAAACAGGCACGTCATGTAACGACGATTCGCGATTTCACGCCATAAAAGTTAAATCCTTCTATAGGATGGAATTGGAGTCGGATTTTTTTGAAGAATTTTTCAAACTACTATATCCATAATTTTCAAACAAAGAAAGAAAATCGAGATTTCAATAAGTAAAATTTGAAATATGAGTTAAACAAGTTTTTAGAAAAATCGCGGTTTTGCAGCTCGAAATCCATAAAAGGATTTTTTTGAAAATAATATTTTAAATTTTTTTAAAAATTTGAAATAAATTCTATAAATCTTTTAAAATAAGCGATTTGAGTTATTAAAATGAATTTACAATTGATAGAAAAGTAGTTTTGATCAATATAACTTAGAAAGCACTTTTCGCAACACTTTTTTGCAATACTTTTCTATAACTTTTGAAATATAGTTTTAAATACAACCGTTCATTTCCAAATCTTTTGAAATATTTTTAATGATTAATAAAGTATTTTAAGTGTGATTTGAAGGATTTATGGGATGGTTAAATAAATGATTAAATGTTAGTGGAGTATATTAAATGATTTACAGTCGATCAAATAATTTGACTGCCTTATAGGTGACGAAGAGAGAGTATCTCGACCATAGTTTGGAAAACCAATTTCCTGCTTTCGCTGGCTATCCATACTGGTACGTGGAGGGGATAGTAAATTTGGTTTACTCGGATCAAAATTTCCCAAAGTATAAAGATATAATTTTTCAAATTTAAACAACTTGGATTGCATAGAAATGATTTGGAAATGTTTTCCTAAATAAAAGGTAAAACGATTTGGATTTATTCCAAGATTATAAATGTTTTTAAATTAACCAAAGGATTTGATAAATGAGGCTTAATGATTCAATATACTCCAAGAAAGCTAAAGGAATGATTCAATGAATATGTCTCTAAGAGAAATTGGATTTAGTTAAAAAGGTTAATTAGTTGAATGTTGTGTGATAATCACCTATATACCAAAATGTCTTTTTATCGATGATTGGTTCGGAGGAACCGGGGTCAGATTTGAGTAACTCCTATCTGATAACCACTTCGAACTAATGTATACATTTGGAAGTGAAGATATGTTGAATATGGTAATTTTGAAGACCAGAGATCTTCATAATGTAAGGATTGCTGTCACAAGTCCTAGAGGTTTACCCCACATTATATTTATATGGCAGTGGTGTCTGCATTCTGAAATCTTTGTTGTATTGAAGACCAGAGATGTTTATAGTGGAAGGATGCTTGTTGACATTCTCTGGGTGGCTCTCAATATAGAAACATTTATTATAGCAGTGGTCCTTTCGTGTTTTGAAATCTTTGGATTGCAAGGACTACTCGCTACTAGTAGTAGGAGGAGTACCTTCGGTTTCGTTTAGTCCCAAAACAAACTTGTATGTACGAATGTCATACGGTGCATTTCTGATCATATTAATTGATCTCTATCAACGTATTATCTGCTGGGTGGTGGAGAAGGCAACTTCTCTTAGCTTAACACCATTTCCTAAGACGTACGAGTGTAGGAATTATACGTTTGTAGAAAGCAGTATTGTGATTAAGGAATAGCAGTGTGGCATTCTAAGTGCAATGTGCTTTATGGAAGAATAAAGAGTGGCTTTGAGAAAAGCAAAGTGTGGCTTTCTTAAAATTGAGCATAGCCTCAAAAGCCTTACATCCTAGAGATGATATGGATAATTATGTGGTCTACAGGACATATATTTCAGGCTATCGGTTTATGAGCGTATCAGAATGATTAAGCCTTGTTTCCTTACAGGCTGGAAGAGGTCTGGACCTTTATATTTGATGGTATAGTGGTGTGTGAGTCCTTGCACCAGAAGCCACCGAATACGTAGTAGTGTAGCAAGTACAGTGGTGTATGAGTCCTTGCACGAGAAGCCATTGGGCATTATGTTTCTATGCGCGGAAAATACATAGAGGAAGGGAAAGGCCACTAGTTCCCTATCATGTTGGAAATTCAATTCCAATACGAGCTTTAAGGTTTTAATTGTATTCCCAAAATAGCTGTAATGCCTTGCAAACATTCAAGATAGCCATTTTGGTATCATATATTATGTCGGGTATATTCTGTTGACCTATTCTGGATATATTACCACAGTCCGAGTATTGATACTTGTTATATATATATATATTTGAAAAGTGTTTTCAAACCAATGTCATTAATGATAATATAAAGTTGTTTAAAGTATAAAGTATTTTGGTTATCGTAGGGTAAAAACGCGTCCATATTTATGTGCGGCGTGGACTTACAAGATAGTATCCTTTTCAAAGGTTTTGTTTAGTACCCATCTATGACTCCATCATATATTTATAGTTTGAGTTTCTCACGCTGGTTTATCAAGCCTGATCTGGGTATTTTTAATACTCGGGTCAGATCTGAGTGATTTTAGGTTTAGTTGAAGACGCTTGGAGTTTCCAGAGTAGTGCTGAAGATCTTCATTTATGTATGGACGTAATCTATTATCCGTTTTATCTATTGCATTTATTTTTTATTTTTCAGCAATTGTAAGAATAGAGGGTTATAACCTTCCAGGCTAAATCCAGGTTAGACTCTGATATTGTATTCAAAATTTTCCACTATAATGATTATTGTTGAAGTAATATATTTTATTTCATTCATGTGAGATTCTGTTCTCTCTTTATTTCTTTTTCCCATAATAATCGGGCTTTTCAGCACTTGGATTTGGGGCACGTGAATACCGAGGATATATTAATGTCGATTTTCGAGGGTCGAAAATCCCGTTCGTTACATATGGTATCAGATCTTAGGTTGAGCCAACACCTAGGCTTTTGTGGGGTAACACTCATTATAGATAGGGTTAGTAATACCCTAGATTGAGTGACTCATTAGATATAGGGTTAGTAACACCCTAGAATGTGTTTGTGAGTATTATATATATGAGTGCGTATTTGTTATTTGATATAAAAATGTTTTGTGGTGACAAATCTATTGAGTGGTTTATGAATTCTGGTCGATGCATGAAGAGCTTTATGTAATCGATAGGGATTCTAAATACTTAAATAAGGCAAATCGACACACCGTTTTAAAAGGAGTTTACTTTATATATATGCAAAGAATAAATATTTATGTGATTTTGAAAATTTGTAAGATATATTTCCTTTGGAAAGTTCCAAGAATAAGGTCTTGATCTGTTTGGTGATGGTGGGAATAATCTTCTAAGTATCGATCATATGTTGGCTTAGGCGAATGGTATCAAATGCTTGGTAAATTATTTTTCTTATCATTGTACAATCAAGGTAAGTTCAAATCCAAACAAGTTAAATCAAGTTATTTGGATAAAAGGATTTTATCTCAAGAAATAAAATGGTATGAAACTTCATACGATGTTTTGGTATTTCACTTAGGGGCAGGATGACTTCTCATGTGACGGCTGATGAGTTTTGGTTGACTCTAAAGCAAGCACGTAGAATACATGCACAAAATAAAGCTGAAGAAAAATTAAAACTAGGATCTTATGGAATCCACTACTTTAGGTGTTTTAAAGAAGGACATTATGCAGTCCTGCGTACGGACATGATAAAATGGAAGAAAGAGAAACCTGTTCGAAATGATAACAACATGATAAAATGAAAGCAAGAGAAACCTGTTTGAAATGATATAGTCTGTTTCAAGTGCAAAAAGAGAGGGCATTTTCTAATGAGTGCCCTAACACAAAGAAGAAACTAAAAATTGTAACTGGGAAGGAAGAGAGTTGTTGTCACTACAAGGAAGCACGACATTTAGTCAGGAAGTGTTCTTTAAGGCAAGGGAAAAGAATGCTAACATGTATCCTTCAAACAACACGCCCTATAGTCGCTGCTATAACTGGAGTGAGAACCCAGGTTTGTATTTCATGTGATGGAGAAGAACATTTATGGATAGAATGTCCAAAGCGAAAGTCCGGATTGGTTGACTTTGGAACAAAAGATAAAGCACCGTCTACCTTAGTGAGGGTCCAAGAATAGTATATACAGTAGCTCAATTATCTATATATAAGATGGTGATGTATGATAGGCTGTATTCCCTAGGGGTTATCTCTAAAAGTGTGTAACACAGGTTAGGGTTTGTAATGAATGTATAAATATGATGTTAATTAATAAACTTCATTTTGATTATCCTCTCGGAGCTCTTCTTTTATCTTATATCCTATTAAATTTAATAAGATATTTTGGAATAAAAAGATTACATAATATAAAGAAGTATCTTAATAAAAAGTGTTTAAATTAAGAAATTATTTAAGAATATATTTTGTAAAAGTATATTTTATAAATAAAGTCTAATTAGCAAAATTAAAATAATGTTTAAGAAAGACGGGTTTAAGAATTCATATCATAATGTTTTGAAAAATTATCAAAGGGGAAGTTATGTATTATTAAATAATTTTTGGAATTAAATTTATAATCAGATTTATTAACAAAGGAATTTTGAAATAGGAATTCTAATGGATAATCGATTTCTTTTGGAAAAGAGATAGAAATACTTTATGAATAAATGTTTTGAAGAAATAAAGAGTTTATAAAAGTATTTAAAGCAAAAGATAATAGTTTTATGAAATGTTTTCATAAAGATTTGAAAATTTAAATAAAGTGCGAATGTTTTACATAGATCATTTCGTCACATGATTCTGATCTGAGATTCGTGTATGGAACTTTGAGGTGTTTACACCGGTACGAAAATGGATTTATCACTCGGTTCTTGATGACGAATTTAGATGAGGTTTTGTGGTTAGGTACTAATGTTTTCTATCATAGTTGAGAGCTATGCAAGGAAAACTGAAAGTTCTGATCGGAAAGACTGATCAAAGTCCACACTAGAGGATCGGGGGATCAATACTAGTTCGGAAGTAAAGTTGTAGGTTCAAATAGTAAATCGAATCAGATTTGTGTATGGATGATCAATGTACATCGTATGGGTGTAAGTTTAATAATAAGTTTAATAATAAACATTTTGGGCAAAACCGTTGGGTTTATTTTGGGTAATTTTGGGTACAAAGTTCTTTTAAAGGGGAAAGTATGTAACGGCCCACAAATTTATCAATTTAATAAATTATATTTATTTTTAAAATATTCAAATATAAGATTTATTAACATAGATTATAATGCTTTAAATAAATAAATAATAATTGTATAAGTATTTACAAAAATATATACTTTCGAAAAATATAGATAAAATGGCCGAAAACCATTTTATCGATAAACTGCTCTGTAATCACAAAACGTCTCGATACATACACTTATTTTTACAATTAAATAAGAATATGAAATAAAATTACTTATTTTATTTGTGGAAATTAAATGAATATATGACATCATTGGTGATGCCCTTATATTTAATAATTGATTTATGAACATAAATTGAGATTTAACGATTTAAAAATTATTATAATTATTCAAATAATTGTTTTTAAATGATAATAATTCATTGGTTGTCTCATCAGTTATGGGATGCCAGTCAATCCCATTTGTGAATTATGTCAACAGCATGGTGAGAGTGTACAGCAGTTGTTTTTCGACTGTGCATTTGCGTCTGATATTTGGGGCAAATTGGTTGTCTCCTGTCGTTGGGTTTCTGCGTATACTGTTGGAACTAACCTCTGGGAATTTATTGACAGTGCAATTAGGTGGAGTGAAGATAATAAGCAGCATTTTTTATTTGTTTTGAAAAAACCGATGACAGTGATTTGGCGGTAAAGAAACAAAAGGTGTTTTGAAGGTACAAGTAGTAGCAAGGAGGTCGTTTGGGCTGTTTTGAAGAATGATATTTTCAAGGGGATGCACGACAGCCCGCACACTTTTTGTGATGATCACATTGAGCCATGGATTCCATAGTCTCTTCCTTCGTTGTTTTTTTTTCTTTTTTCTCCTTTTGTTTGTTTGTTTGTGTTTTTCTTGTGTGGCCGTTGTTGTTTTTTTTTTCCTTTTTCGTTCTGTGTTGTTTCTTGTGGGCTGTTTCTTCCTCTTTGTTTTTAATAAAGCTGGTAGGGCCCCAGTTTAACCCGCTTAATCTGGAAAAAAAAAATTCATTTTAAGTAGTTATAAAGTGATAATAAATAATTTATAATAGTTATATATATAATAGATTTGAAAATATACGAAAAATTGATATATCGCTTAATCAGTATAATAGCAATTTTTATAAATAATTGTTGATATTGATTTATATGATTTTATAATTCAAATGAGATCATTTTTATTAAAAAAATGACTAGAAATTATTTTAATTTTTTACATATATATGTAATTTAAATTATAAGTAAAAATATGACGAGTAATCGAACTCCCTATTTTCAATGGTTTAACAAACGAAAGTCGTTGCAACATTGTAAATAGCACTAACATATTTATATGCATGTATACATAGCACATACTCACATATACATACATATAACATATACAAATATATAGACACATTTAAGAAAATATATTTTCTTAAAACTTCAACCTTAAGCAAACTAAAGTCAAACCCACATGCATAAGGATATGAATGGATGGCTTAGAGGTGAATGAAGTGATCGAGACACATGGAGGAGGGGGCTAACGTATGGAACATGTTGGAAAAGGACGGGATGGGAGCACATGTTGATGGATAATGACGATGTTTTGGATATTTTTACTACTCTTTAGCCCATAAATATAAGCACCTATTCACTCACTCACTCATTCATTCATTCATTCATTCATTCATTCATTCATTCATTCATTCATTCATTCATTCATTCATTCATTCATTTCTTCATCTCATTCCTCCTCTTTCTTTAGCTCTTTAATGGCCTTTCATCTTAGAAAAATTATGGAGAAAATAATAGCAAATAATATTTGAATATAGAAAGTATATGTATATATATTCATAAACACTTCAAAAATCTACTAAATCTCCTCTCCACCCCTTAAAATCTCACAGCCACCCCATCTCCACCCCAAAGCCGAGAGAACCACTACCTAAAGAGCATGACCAAACATGTATAGTAAGAAGGAAGCAAGTCAGGGAGCTCCAAGTGAGGAAAAGAGGAGGAAGTGCTACTGAAGTGCCGTCAGAATCAATTCGGGAAGCTACGGAAAAGACTGGTGGAGTGGAGCCATAAGTGAGTACTCAATGTTTATGTAACATCCCCTATTTAGAGGCCCAAAGCTAAGCGCTGCAGATGCTGCAGTCATCTGTAGTATTAACATCCGGTGATTGAATACGGTTATGTTAATGGTATCTATAATATCAGAAGCACTTGAATATGAAACAAATCACAGATTTCAAAACAGCATTTTTTCCATTACATTTCAAAACATATGTTCCATATTCAGATTACATAATCCGAAAACATTTCCTAGGCAACGATAAAATATACTATTACAAAATATGCTAAGAGCAACATACGAAGATGCCTTGTAACGACCCACCTTTTTGGAAGGTTTAAATCGACAATAAACCACACTTGTCAACTCAAACCGCTCAAAAGGGAGGATTGTTAATGGGGTAAATAAGAAAATAAGAGAAAAGAAAGAAAAACTAAACACATAATCTCACAACGAAATGACAAAATATAATAATCAAATAAACAGTTCACGAAGCTGTTTTAAAAATAACATTTGATTACACTTATAAAATATATCAGAGTTATACATACAACAAGAATAAATAAATAATGCAGCAGAACAACAAGATATAATGGGATAAAATAATAACATAATACTAAACTCCATCTTCGTCCTCCATAATAATGTCTTCAATACTGAAAAGCTCATGCTGACCCAAGCGTAATGAAAAGATAAAACACTCGAGTCGGAACTAAAAGATCTTACGTAAGTTAAATCAAAATGGGTAAAAACGAGTATAACGGCTTCAGAGATGTTTACAGGATTTTACGTCACCTATCCAGTGTTTAACGTGCGTGAAATAACTTAAGAGATGTTCGAGATTCCAGCTCCTAAGGATCCGTTAAACTATCTACATATATAATACAATACGCTGTTATAATATGTTTACAGTAAAGTAAAGTATTAAAATAGCATTAAGGCGTTACCTATATCCCCCTTAACACATTTTTATATAAATAACGTAGTCTATACAGATACTATAAGCTCCACCAAATTGGTGGTTTACTCAGTGGGCACTCCATAGGTACGATACAAACCAAAGTCGTAGTGGGCTCGATCAGGATAAATATGACATGGCATGCGAGGCAATGCCTAGGGTAGGATTCCACCATTTTGCACTCCTGGACCGGTGGTAATGCATAGCTGCTACTACCGCCTACCTCATACCACACTCCCATAATCAAATCGAGGGGTGGCCACCAATAAATCACAAAGTAACCGATATGGTATCAAAGAAATGTGCCCGATCGGAGGAGTGATCTCACTTGGCCCGGTATAGCTCCTGTTTTAGTCATTTTAATTATGACACAAAAGTCAAGGCTATCCATCATCGTTCTCTTACTTCATTCCAGTAGCGTTCACCAAACCATCCTACTTCGTTCTGGATTCTCCACCACGTGCACGATTGTTAAAGTGGTTTTCGGTATTGGCAGAGAGTATGACAATATCCGATCCCGTGTTCTTTAACAACCAAACGCTTATTTCACACTGTGGTCATTTTATAAAATATTTATAATAAATCTAGAAAACAGTTCAAACTTTCATATTAAGATATCCATATACTTATTCCAAAAGTATAAATATATTCGTAAATACCGAGGAAGATTTTTTTCAATCAATTTCGAAAATAATTTATAAATATCTCTCAAACCATTTATAAACCGTTTATATACTTTAGAACCATTTATGAAGCTATTTATAAATTCTAAATAGTTTACAACTCTTTCCCTTTATCATAAACTTTTACACAAATCCCTTTATACGTTCCCAAATCCCTTTATACAAGTTATTTTATAAAACTTTTTATAAAATCCTTTAAAACCTTTATAACTCATTTATAAAACTATTATAATAAAATCCTTTAAAAAATCTTTTATAAAAATCCTTTTATAAAATCCATTATAAAATCTCTTACAAAACTTCTATAAATTCCTTATAAACCTTTTATTAAATTCTAAAATCTTTTACAAAAATCTTTTATCTATTAAAGTTATTATAAAAGTCTATATTTATTATCTTAAATCAAAATTATATTTATTATATTAAATTAAATTTGAAGTATATGCATATATTAAAACTGCATCAAATATTTTATTAAATTAAATTTTAAACTATTTAAAAAGTATATTTTTAAAACTAAATAAAATTATAGGTTAAATCTTAAATTTACGTTTAAAACCATATATTAACTTATAGTTTGAATATTTAAAAAATATAAAATAAATTATTGAGGGAATTAGGCTGAAGGAAAAACCTGAGAACACTTTTAGTCTGAAGGACAGAAGTTTAAAAATTTAGCCTGAAGGACAAAAAATGATATATTCATATAGCATTACACATCCATAATGCTATATTCATATAGCATTACACATCTATAATGCTATATACAACACAATTTTATAAGTTTCTGCATACACAAACAAGCAGCTGTGTAATGCTATATGAATATAGCATTATGGATGTGCAATGCTATATGAATATATCATTTTTTGTCCTTCAGACTAAATTTTAAAACTTCTGTCCTTCAGACTAAAAGTGTTCACAGGTTTTTCCTTCAGCCTAATTCCCTGTAAATTATTTTCCAAATATAATTTTTTAAATAAAATCATTAAATCAAATTAAATCAAATTTATAAATCAAACATACTTTACCATTTAGAAAATAATTTAATACTGTTCAACGGTGTCCGTATATTATTTTCTACCCTATGGTCAAGTGATACATATATATATCATTTCAACCCGTAATAAATTTAAATTTTCGGATATATATTATTTCAGCTCGTATCTCAAATCACAATCTCCTAAATCCATAAAATCGCTCAGGTTTATCATTTCAACCCATAACGATTTTTCCCTAATCTATAAGATCATTCGGGCATGTATCATTTCAACCCATAGTGATTTTTCTAACATCAAACTTGGGAACTTGTAGCGTGATAACAAAATATATAATAAACATAACATCCAATCATCCAAAATGTCAACAAATAAACATCCATCACAATCATTATCCAAATCAGCCAATAAATCACAATAATTAACTGGTTATCATTATCAAGTATTTAACTAGCAATTTAAATTCAATATTAATTAAAATGGCAATTCAATTCAATAAAACTCAATTTTAATTAAAATGTCAAATTAAACTACCAAACAACACCCAATAATAATCTTATTACATCATAAAATTAATTCAACTAACATAAGATGGTTTAATATTTGTGAGTGGGTTAAATCACTCACCTTTGATTTTTAGTCGATTGAAAATTCAAATAAAGCCCAAAAATCCAGCAATCTAAGAATTCGACCAAACTAGCTCAAAGTTGCCCAAAATTTTGATACAATCACAATGGAGAAAATCGAGTCTATATCCATGTTCGTATGGAAAAGTTATTTACGTTAGAACGTTTAAAAATTTAAAATAAAATAAAGCAAATGGGAAAACTTGTAAATAATTATACCTCCCAAACCCTGATCTATACGAACGCTCAACCCAACAACTTACATTCGCTGCTCACGTTCAACTTCTGCCGCCGCCTCCTACGTGCACTGATACCTAGATCTGACCCCCTCACCAAAGACGCCTCGCCACGCCGCTCCTCCAGCACCTCTCCGTGTCAGCCTTGACGCCCAGAACCACCTCCGGCCGAGATCCCACGCACACCACTTGTGGCAAAAATATGGCGAATATGTGCACTGTTGCGGTGAACTAACCCCATGGATCTTCTCCACTCATCGAGCTCTACGCTGTTGTACCCTCCGATCGTCGTAAAATCGACAATCCACCGTTAAACAAAACCATGGCCTATGGACGACCGAAACTTCTTCATTGTTTCTATTCAAACGATGCATCAAATCAAAAAACGAATTACAGCAATAGATTATGCTCGTCGAGAGCATCTAAACGGTATATAATATGACATAGTTTGGAGAGTTTGAAATTTCAGAATTGATTTTGAAATCATTAGATTGGAATTTTAGGGTTTCTGCCATTGGAGAGGAAGGAGAAGATGGAAATAAACAGTACGTACAAGAATCAGAATAGAGTCTGTAGGGTTAGAAAATCTATTTATACAGACATATGGATAAGAATGAATGGACGGATTGAATTGGGTCGAAACGATAACATCGACCCGAAAAGCCCGTTTCGATTCCGAAACGAAAGTGGGTCATCCAATATATTGAAATATAGGTTTTCAATATTTTTAACTCAATGGAACTAGTTTCAGACCCTATTTTCATCGTATACAAAAGTTAGCTTTTGAAATCATATTATATTCATTTAAATTCTTTTAACTGATTTGTACGCGTTTCGAGCCCGCACGATCAAATGATAAGTCCGATCGATACGAAACTTGAAATCTTATAATAATTCACTATTACGGATTCGATGAAACTGGTTTTTTCAAAATCCGAGACAGTGGCCAAAATGGCTAATTTTCATGTTAATTAAATAAATTATTATTAAATTAGTTTAATCGCTTTTAAAATTCAAATTTAAAAGTTAACAATTTCATCATTCTTGATTACATAGAAATTAATGATCTATTAAAATTAAATATTCCATACTAATCCCATATTTAAATATTACACTAAATTCAGCGTTCAATTACAACTGTAACAAAAACCCCAATTTATTATAATTTATTTTCAAATAAATTCCTTTATTTTGATTTCCACTCTTATTATTCAATCAACCATTACCTTATGAACATAATTAACATTAATTTACATCTTATTATACTAATATTCTACAGTTATCATCTTTACCATATTAATTATAATATTTCAATTTCATTAATTCCATTAATTACCAATTTAATTCCTTATTTACAATTATAGCATAATTAACTTTACAATAATTTCAATTGATTGAAATTACATTAAATAGCTGTCAATTACATTAAATCAACATTATTAAATTACATTCTAATCATCTTTCCCATTTATAAATCATAAATTTTAATTTCTCTAATACTAATTTCTAAAATCTTATTAAATTTGGTAGTTTTTAATTATAAAAAATACGGGTCGTTACACCCTCCTCCACTCAAAATCCAGTTATCTCAGAATTCGACTAAACCAGTTCCATGTTTTCCAAAATTTTGATACGATTGCAATGGAGAAAACCGCGTCCCAATCCGAGTTCGTATGAAAAAGATATTTATGTTAGAGCGTTTAAAAATTTAATTTTAAAATAAAATAAAGAAAATGGGAAAAGTTGTAAATAATTATACCTCCCAAACCCTAATCTATATGAACGGTCAACCTAGCAATATATAATCGCCGCCCACGTTCAACTTCTGCCGCCGCCTCCTTCGTGCACCGATACCTAGATCTGACCCCCTCACCAAAGACACCTCGCCATGACGCTCATCCAGCACCCCTCTGTGTCAACCGTGACCCCCAGAACCACCTCCGGCTGACATCCCACGCACACCACTTATGGCTAAAATCTGGAGAATACGTGCACTGTTGGGGCGAACTAACCCCGTAGATCTTCTCCACTCATCGAGCTCTACGTCGTTGCACCCTCCGATCGTCGTAAAATCGACGATCCACCGTTAAACAAAACCATGGCCTATGGATGACCGAAACTTCTTCATCGTTTCTATTCAAATGATGCATCAAATCAAAAAAAGAATTGCAGCAGTAGATTGTGCTCGTCGAGAGCTTCGAAACAGTATATAATATGACATAGTTTGGAGAGTTTGAAATTTTGGAACTGATTTTGAAATCAGTAGATTGGAATTTTAGGGTTTCTGCCATTGGAGAGGAAGGAAGGAGTGGATGGAAATAAACAGTGCATACAAGAATCAGAAATAGAGTCTGCTAAGGTTAGAAAATCTTGTTATATGGACAGATGGATAAGAATGAATGGACAGATTGAACTGGATCGAAACGATAACAGTGACCCGTAAAGCTCGTTTCGTTTTAGAAACGAAAGTGGGTCATTCAATATATCGAAATATAGGTTTTCGATATTTTTAACTCAATGGAACTAGTTTCAAACCCTAAATCCATCGTACACAAAAGTTAGCTTTTAAAATCAGGTTATATTCATTTAAATTCTTTTAATTGATTTTTACGCGTTTCGAGCCCGCACGATCAAATGATAAGTCCGATCGCCGCGAAACTTGAAATCTTATAATAATTCACTATTATGGATCCGATGAAACTGGTTTTGTCGAAATCCGAGACGGTGGCCAAAAAAGTTAATTTTCACATTAATTAAATAAATTATTATTAGATTGGTTTAATCGCTTTTAAAATTCAAATTTAAAAGTTAACAATTTCATCATTCTTGATTACATAGAAATTAATAATCTATTAAAATTAAATATTCCATACTAATCCAATCTTTGAATATTACACTAAATTCAGCGTTCACTTACAATTGTAACAAAAACCCTAATTTATTATAATTTATATTCAATTAAATTCTTTTATTTTGATTTCCACTCCTATTATTCAATCAACTATTACCTTATGAACATAATTAACATTAGTTTACATCTTATTATACTAATATTCTACAGTTATCATCTTTACCATATTAATTATAATATTTCAATTTCATTAGTTCCATTAAATACCAATTTAATTCCTTATTTACAATTATAGCCAAATTAACTTTAAAATAGTTTCAATTGATTAAAATTACATTAAAATAGTTATTAATTACATTAAATCAACATTATTAAATTACATTCTAATAATCATTCCCATTTATAAATCATAAATTTTAATTTCTCCAATATCAAATTCTAAAATCTAATTAAATTTAACAGTTTTTAATTATAAAAAATACGGGTTGTTACATGCCCCCTGGGATGATCAGAGTAATATTGTTATAACAGACATAATACACACAGTGGAATTAAACAACTAAAACAAGAACTGAAACTCCTAAATACTATCCTTTACCCTCCTGCTCGCCACCGGTAGCTTTATTCTTCATCCTACTAAGAACCTCAACCCTCAGCCTACTCAAATCAATTTTTAGCACCCGAGAGTTTAAGGGGAAAACATAAACTTCGAGTTAGACATAAAGCCTGGTGTGAATAATACTATACATCCCGGTTGTTAATGTTAAGTGAGACCACGCCGCTTAGCGGAACGGGTTTCCACTCACTAACATTCTTTTAAAACATATCTTTTGCAAATCTTTTCCTGCAACCCAAACTGCTTAAATACTGTAAAGCATCATTATGTAAACATACATATCTAGTAATAAAAGAATTATTTGTTCAAACACTTTAGTTTTGTTTGGCTAACTATTAAACTTTGGTTGACTCGGCCCTACCAGACAATATAAGTAAAATTTATCTAATATCTGTTAGACACTCCTCTTCGGGATGGTCTGTCTCTAACTTGTTGAATATGCTAGTATATTTTTTTTATGATAATAAACACACACACACACACATATATATATATTCATTTAAATGTATTTGTTATTGTACTATTTTATTTTCACAGAATTAAATACATATTTGCTGAATAAAATAAATAATACAGAATTTAAAATTCAAATAGATATTTTATTTAAAAAAATATTTATTACAGTTTTGAATAGTACAAATTTGTGCTCTCACTATATATACAAAATTTCAATTACAATATATTTCAATTTACATAACTGTCCTCACTACATATCACTCGTTCACTCATATTTGTTCTTTAGATGTATTCCCATTTGTATCCCGCATCTGAGTTATCTGCAAAATAAACACTGATGCAGTAAAACTGAAAAAGAAATATTTGTGCAGCATAAAATAAAATGTGTATTTTTGAAAATATTGTTTGCCTCGGTTATTTGGGTTGTTCATCATCATTTAATTTTGAATTCATCAAACACGAGCAACTTGTGACATGCACAGTGTATCACTGTACATGCCACAAGGCTGTGCACACCGTTATACACTTGATAAAACTGGAGGGACAGGTGAGCACAAGGTCAAACCCAATCAAAAGCTAGGTTCAACTCAAGTACAATACAAATAAGGTCACGTTACGAGCATAAAGTCAAACCTGAGCCAAAGCTAGGTTCAACTCAGGTGCAATATAAAAAAAATAGAATGGTCAAGTTTTAATGACTGGAGCAAGCCTCGACCAAAAATTTCAGTGAGTACACATGAAAATGACCCAACCATTCAAACTCAAGTGTCAACCAAAATTCAACACAGAACATCAATATAACTCAAGTCAGTGCACATCAACTCAATGCAAACGAAGCAATATCAAGATAACAGTGGTGCACATACATACATATATATGTATATTGTTCAGAACTGCTCCAGAATCAAAATGTAAAAAATCAATATGTGCAGACCACACATGTACAAAGAGCTATAATTCTCATGAGGAAACAATGCTACAGATGTGACTTCATATGGAACAGACCTGGCAACAAATGGAAGCAGTTCAATATGCAAGTGAAGCAACCAGACTACATAATGAACACAAGTGACTCAAAGCAGATAATGAAAATACACAAAACAGAACCATAGTCAGAAAAAGGTGCACCAGACTCATAAGGAGTAATAATAGGATGCGGTGGTATAAGTGATGCCAGACTCACATAAACAAGGCACAATAATTACACACACACATACATACATACATATATATATGTATGTATATACATACATGTTTGTATATGCACAGTTACTAACTGTAGAAACAAGGTCTCATTCAAGCATTGATGAATGGAAACTTACACATGAACATGACTTGAAAATAGACAATACAAACTCAAGTATGCACAAGCAAGCTTCAAAAGGTACCAGACTCGAGCGAATCAAGTACATCAAATCAGAGCAGTGCATTTTAACAAAGTAAGGAGACAACAACTCCAACCATAACAAAGACTGGAAGAAACTGCACAAGCTAACATACATATATACATGTGTGAACACACATGTATACATATATACATGTAGTGCATAGCATTACAGTGCAGACTGCACAGTCAAATGCAAACACATGAACTCAACAAGTCCCAGTCTCTAAAAAGAAACCAAACCAATTGCAGAATCACACAAATGGACACAAGTTCAAATTTAAGTACTCGAAAAGAACTAAGGATATACATGCACATATACCAAACCAGGCACAAGCTTAAACTCAGAAGAAAAGGTTTTCAAATCAATACAGCATCTCAAATGAGCAATTTTAGCCAAGACCAAGTGTTAAACAAAATGAACTCAGACATGAACAAACCTCGAATGCAACTAGACATTTAAATCAAAGTACATGCAGACAATTACAATAGAGTTCAAGTCTCGACCAAAACAATGTCCACATCAAAACAATGCATGAATAACCAAAGTGTTGAGAATGACATACCAGCTTAAAAAGACTCAGTACAATTTCAAGCAAACTACATGGTACAGTAAGCATACATATATACATATGAAAATATACATGTGTACACACACACACTGACACACACACACACACACACACACACTGTGCACATGACCAGTGAACAGTGAAGTGAAACAAGACCAGACAACTTGAAGTATATGAAACAGAAATAGTTCGACAAATCAAGTCATGAGTCAAACATTTTCGAAAAGAGAATGTAACAACAAAATTGAAAATTTCCCAGCAAATTAAACGGAACAGCAAAACCGTGGGTCAAGACAATGCTGCAGTGAATTTCAATTTGAACAAGTCGAAGTCAAAAGATTATCACAATTTTAACTACCAAAGTCAAAGCCGTGGTGACCAAGGCCAAGGAATCGAACAAGTCGTGAAAGAAATTAAAAGAAAGCTGATTATCTCAACATATTATCACAAATTCAAAGTGGCCGAAGTCAAACGAGAAAAGAACGGAGCAAGTTCAAATTCATGAAGCCGTGGTGATGAAGCATAACAAGAAATTATACGAATTGAAAAAGTTAGAAAACATCACCAACAATCAAGCAAAATCGAACGGCTAAACTAAAATTATCAGACGGATTCAAATAATATGTTCGAACAAAAATAAAGGGAATCGAACCCTATTTAACCTGTGAACATCATAGGCATGAAAAGCATTCAAGTTCAAACAATATCATAGAGCAAATTTTAAATCAAAAACTCGAATCCAATCGAATCGAGTTCAAGCAAATTAACCAGAAAAGCAAAAAGAAATTACATACCAATTCATATTGAACTCAACGAATTGAAGCAGCCGTGTGCAAATCGAAGAAATGATCGATTAACAAAGCAATCAACGCTAAAAATTTGTTCAATTGATCAACTAGTATCGACAGTTTTCAATTTGCAGAACCCTAATTTCACGAAGAGGAATGAACGCTGCCATTTTTCACCAAGCAAAGAAAGCAGGCCGAGGAAATAAAAGAGAAAAGGGGGAATATTTTTTTATCACTTAAATCTTTTGGGGCCGACCTTTCTTTGCTTTGGGTTTTTATTTATAAGGCTTTTATTTTTTTAAATTAGGGTTTTATTGTTTTAAGTTGTTTTTATTTGTAATTTATTTTTAAACATTTGTAAATTCTAGTCGTGTGACTAGGGGACGAATTACGGAGGTGCGGTTCGAGAATTATCAACTCAGTGGTTGAGTTGTGACAAGGTTTTGAGCGTAGAGTTAGGGTAGTCGATAGCGGGTGTCTCGAGTTTACGTGTGTAAGCGTCTGACTACTTAATTTCTAGTAGAAACCTTGGGGGCATCACGTAGGCATGGTTTTGCCGAAGCTGGGTAAATCTGTGTTGTTCTATTTCTGTTTTTAATATTCTGCTATTATCTGTGCTGCTATTATTCTGCTATTATCTATGTTGAAATTATTTTATATATTTTCGCATTCAATTTTATAATTGATAGTATCACCCTATTCACCCCCTCTCTAGGAGGAAATCGATCCTATATAACTATCTATTAAATACTTCTCTTCTAGACAGTCTGTCCCTAACTTAACATCTTCCAGGGTTACCTGTTCCTAATGGTTTTGCGGGCTCACCAATAACCTATTTGTATACAAATTTGTATTCATTTTATATGTAATCATAGTTTTAGTCTTGCTTGTGACAAAGCCCTACACACTGGAATTTTGGACAAAGGTTAGGTGGGGCCAATAGCTAATGTATAAGGCGCGACCCTATACAAGTCCCATCGGGTATTATAATATCTGATTCATCTTTACTTAGGGTCCCTCCCCATAATTTTTCTTGAAAACATTTCCAAAATAATTTAAAACCTTTAAATCAAACTCACATAAGGACAATACGCATCCTCTTTTCTTTACTCAAAATCACCTTGCCATATTATATATATGATTTACTCAAACCTTAGTTGATGAAAACATTTTAACCTTTGAAAGTACCCCTTTCGAATCCACTGAAAGTACCCCTTTTAAAACCGTTGAAAGCACCTCTTTCGAAACCAAGTAAAACCCTTCATTCATCTAGGCCGAAAGGCCAAAACCTTCCTTTCGAAACCGTATTCAAAATCCTTTCAAAAAAATTTAAAACCTTCCTTTTGAAAGCTTTAAAACCTTGGGCAACATTTTTTAAAACGCTTTAAAACATTGCCTTTAGAAACCCATTGAAAAACCTTCCATTTCAACCCTTTCGAAACCATCAGAAAAACGCTACCTTTCAACTCCTGCGAAACCCTTTGGGGAACCACCCCTTCGAAACCATTTTAAATACCCTTCAAATGCATTAAACCTTTAGAAACTCAAACCTTTTGAAAGCACTTAGGTGAAAATCAAACCTTTCGAAAGCACTTAGGTTCAATATAAAACATGTGGAAAAACACCTTTCGAAACCATTTAAACCTTCTCTTTCGAAATCATTGGGTTATACTTCAACAGAACAAAGACGTGTCGAAAAATCATTTAAGTCAAAAGCCTACCTTTCGAAAGCTATCCCTAAGTGAAGAAGTGATGGTGTCGAAACCACACTTCCGAAAGCATTGGAGAAGCGACTAGTTTTAAAAACTAAGTATACCTTTCGAAACCATTGACTTCGAAAGGTAGAGAGGCTAGGGGTTTCGATCCCTTCGAAAGCATTACTTAAAATAATAAAGTGTAATCCATTCGAAACCTTTCCTTTAAAATATTTGACCCAGTCAAAAGCCAACTGAGTTGAAAGCTAACCTTTCGAAAGCAAAGCAGGCCCTACCATTAATTTTAAAACAAGACATACTCCAACCCCTCCGGAACCCAGCATTTTGACTACGTACCTTCCGCCTCGATCTGATACGTTACGTACCAAGAACTTGATACCATGCGCATTGGTTTCGAAAGCATGGTGGTGAAACGTCGTCGGTGGAACCCTCGGGTGCCGAAAGTAGTGGAACATGATAAAAACATGTTATTTTTGTTTTTAACTTAAAAGAGAAAACTTTTCAACCAACCTACTATTGTGTGTTAAATTTTCATTGGTTGCTAAATACATTTTTCAAAGTGGAAATTAGCCACAAGGACCTCTTTAGCAAGTGGAATTAGTTTCTAGGACACACAACTGAAATAATTACTTTTAAGGACAAAACACAAAAATAATTAGTTTATAGGACCTAAAAACCTATGAAATTATGTCCTTGAAATAATTGGACGGCTGACTTTGTCCTTGGAAGTAATTATTCTACTGACTTTGGCCTTGAAAGTAATTTCTTTGAATGTGTGTCCTAGAAACTAATTGGACTGCAAAATTCGTCCTTCTGGTGAAATGCTCCTTTTTCAAAAGTGCTGCCAAAATTTTCAGAAATAAACAATAATTTTATTTTACAAAATACCCCTTCTCCTTAATTAAATATAAAAAAACATTTAAGTCCCATACCTTAAATAATCTTATATATTCATCAAACACTTAGGAAAATTCCACAAAAGTTCCAGAAAATTAATTTCAGTATGTTTTCTAACATATATAAATTTCAGGCTCAAATAGTTATTTATTTTGCCGTAAATAATTTAAAACCGAAATAACCATTTTCTTCACCAGAGAATTAATATAAAATCCACATTAATTCATAAAATTATGAAAATTGAAACCCTTCTCTAAAATATTATTTTTAATCCATATTTAATTTCTCAAGGCATTTAGATGTCATTTAATAGGGTTTTCATATCAAACATAGCATAGAAATCACTATAAACATGGATAAATCATTAACAAGCATATATAAACTTTTAATCATCCAAAACATGGCATTATCATGCAAAAACATTTCAGAATATCCTTAAAATCGAAAACTATAAAAATAATGAGATGCAGTAATTATTTACCTTAGCTTTGTGATTTAGGATGTGAGATTTGACTTTGATTAAGTGATTTGGTTCTTCCTTTTGAAAATCCTAGCTTTATCTTTTCTTGAGATTGCTAATGGTGGCTGGCCTTAGAATGTTTTTGCTTGAGAAATTATGAAATGAACGTGTGTTTTGGTTTCCTAAGGGTTTAGGGTACAAGTTTATCATATTACTCATTTTGTCCTTCCTTATTTCCTAACACTTATTTCCATCTTAGTTCTTTAGTTCATTTTACATATAGGCATGACTACCCCTTATTAACCACAAATCTCAATCCACTAATCACCTTTCATTATTTTATTTAATTTAACTAATTAAATATCCTAAATAATGTTACTAAAAATATAGGGTGTTACAGACTCCCCTTCTTAAAGAATTCGGTCCTCGAAATTACGATAAGGTACACAATCAATCAAAAAGGTAAAATATACCATCAAACAAATCAGGATAAGCATTTCTAATCCTTATTTCGGTCTCCCAAGTACAGTCTCTCTCATCGTCACTCCACTGGAATTTCACTTGTCTGACTGTCTTGTTTCTTAGCCTCTTCTCATCTCTCGCCACAATCAGATCGGTTTTCTAACATGGAAATTAGCCACAAGGGCCTCTTTAGCAAGTTCAATTAGTTTCTACGACACACAACCGAAATAATTACTTTTAAGGACAAAATGTAAAATAATTAGTTCCTAAGGCCTAAAAACTTGTGAAATTACGTCCTTGAAAGTAATTGGACCGTTGACTTTGTCCTTAAAAGTAATTAATCTGCCGACTTTGCCTTAAAATTAATTCTTGTGGATGTGTGTTCTAGAAACTAATTGGACTGTAAAGTTTGTCCTTTTAGTGAAATGCCCCTTTTCTAACTATGGTCAAGTCCGGTTCTACCACTGAAGCCTCTAACACTATCGGTGCTATAGTAGTCTTTGGGTCTCTAACACACTTTCTAAGATGAGAAATATGGAAAACATTATGAACTCTTGCCAAAATACTCGGTAACTCTACTCTATATGTGAGTTTCCTGATCCTCTTAATAACACGAAAAGGTCCAACGAATCTCGGAGCTAACTTTCTCGATTTCCCAAACCTAATCACACCCGTTATCGGTGAAACTTTAATAAACACATAATCTCCAATGGAGAAAACCAAGTCTTTCCTTCTTCTATCTGCATAACTTTTCTATCTAGATTGATCCTCCTTCATTCTAGCTCGAACCAACTCAATTTTTTCTATGGCTTCTCTCACTAAATTCGGACCAAGAACCAACCTATCCTTGGTCTCTAACCAACATGAAAGAGATTTGCATGGCCTTCCATACAAAGCTTTAAATGGTGCCATCCCAATGCTAGCCTGATAACTATTGTTATACGAAAACTCGATCAAATGTAGATGATCCTCTCATGATCCCCCAAAATCAAATACACAAGCTCTTAACAAATCCTCCAAGACTTTGTTAACCCTTTACATTTTCCCATCAGTCTATGGATGGTAAGTGGTATTCATCTTGAGCTTGCTTCCTAAAATATCCTATAGACTCTTCCAGAACTCACTAGTAAACAAAGAATCTCTATGACCAACAATACTACTAGGAATTCCTTGCAGTCTAACCACATTCTTCATGAAAAGCTTCGCCAAAATAGGTGTCGTCCTAGTTGACTTTACTAGAATGAAATGGGCACTCTTAGTCAATCTATCCACTATGATCCATATACTTTCATTTCCTCTCCCAGATTTTGGCAACCAATCAATAAAGTCTATAGAAATAGAATCCTACTTCCAAACCGAAATATCCAATGGCTGAAGCAACCCACTTGGCTTCTGATGTTCAGCCTTTACCTGCTGGCAATTCAAGCATTGCTTTACCCATAAGCCAACATCTCATTTCATGCCTTCAGAGAAACAACTCCTCTTCATATCCTGATATATCTTAGTTCCTCCTGGATGGATGATGAACTTGGAACGATGGCATTCTTCAAAAACTTCCTTCCTAATGTCTCCTAGATTCGAACACATAACCTCCCTTTCTTTCTTTAGCACCCGATCCGGTCAAGACAAAAATCCTTCAGTTCATCGTTCCCTGTTTCCTTTCCTCAACTTTCTTATCCAATCTGCTAAAACTGGATCCTCCTCCTATTTAGAAGCTATCTTTTCAATCATTACTGGTCAAACTTTAAAACATGACAACATAGCCCTTTCTTTACTAGACCCAGCCTTGAATCTATGCTGCACTCTACAAGCTAATAATGCTTCAAAATCTTTCCACTCAGCAATCATCGCCTACACTGCATTCTGTTGCTTTTTGCTAAGTGCATCCGCTGCCTTATTTCCTTTTCCGTGTATATACTCAATTCCAAAATCATAAGCAGCAATAAACTCTAACCACCTCTACTGTCTCATGTTCAACTCCTTTTGAGAGAACAAATACTTCAATGACTTATGATCTATATATAGCTCAAATCGCTCTCCCAAAAGGTAATGCCTCCACACCTTCAAGGCAAATACCGCTGCAGCTAACTCCAGGTCATGTGTTGGATACCTAACCTCATGCGGTCTAAGCTGTCTAAAAGCATAAGCAATTACTTTACCTCTCTTCATCAACACAGCTCCTAATCCAGTTCCACATGCATCAGTATAAACAACTATATCCCGATTTCCTTCCAGAAAAACCAACACCGGTGCATGGGTCAATAAGTGTTTCAAGCTCTGGGATGCTTCCTCACTCTTATCGGTCCACACAAACTTCACATCCTTTCGCGTTAGCTTGGTCATCGGTGCAGCTACCCACAAAAAATCCTTTATAAACCTTCGATAATATCCAGCCAATCCAAGAAAGCTCTTTATATCGGTCACTGTCTCGGGTCTCTTCCAATTATTCACCACTTCAATCTTAGTCGGATCTATAGACAATCCTTTCTCTGAGACTACATTACCAAGGAACTTCACTTCCTTCTTCCAAAAATGACGCATTGAAAATTTCGCCTTCAATTGATGCTCCCTCAACGTCTCAAGTACGACTCTAAGATGAACTTCATGCTCCTTCTTATCCTTAGAGTATATTATAATATCATCTATGAAAACCAATACGAACCTATCCAAGTGCTCTTGGAGAATTCGGTTCATCAAATCCACAAAGAACGCCGGCGCATCAGTTAGTCTGAACGACATAACTAGCCATTTGTACGATCCATACCGAGTCCTAAATGCCGTCAAAGATATACTATCCTCAGCTACTCTAAGCTAATGAAAACCTATTGCCAATTCCAACTGAGAGAATACATTCGCTATGTTTAACTAATCGAACAAAACATCAATTCTTGGCAATGAATATCGATTCTTTATCGTCTTCTCATTCAACTTACGATAATCGGTACATAGCCTTAACGTTCCGCCCATCTTCTTAGCAAATACTGTTTCTGCTCCCTAAGGTGAACAACTTGGCATAATAAAATTATTTCCTTCCAAATCTACCAATTGCACCTTCAACTCTTTCATCTCTTTAGGTGTCATCCTACTTGGCGGCCTACTCACCGGTTCTGCTCCAAGCACCAAATCTATCCGAAATTCGATAGGTTGTTTCAGCGGCAATCAAACTACTGGCTCAAAGACATCTGTGAATTCTCTCATCACCAAAACCCGATTTAACTCGTCTTCTAGCTCCACAACACCCAATAAAGCATTCACGTCACAACTAGGGTTTTCTACAGTATAAACTATCTGATCACTACAATCAGGGTGCCTAAGCGATATTTTCCTGTCATGGCAAAATATTCTAGCATCATACTTACTTAACCAATTCATACCCAATATAATTCCGAACCCTACAAAGTCAAACATATGCAAACAACAACTAAAAGTATGACCTAACAAATCAAACTCTAAGTGGTCACACTTCATACCAAGTGTCTCATAACCTCCTATTGGATTTGCAACCCTTAAGGAAGTAACTAAATATGAGGGTTCTAGGTTAAGCTTATCTACGAAACATCGAGATATAAAAGAATGTGATGCACCAGTATCAAACAGAATGCTAACATACATACCAGTATCAAACAGAACGCCAAATATTTGCGGGCTCCTTCCATTGGTTCTTGTAGTAGCCGATCTGATCATAATTAAAGCACCTGATGTTCTTATTTCCAATCACCTCCGTTCCTTTTCCCTTACCGATACGACACTAGTGAGCATAATATCCTTTCTTTTCGCACTTGAAATAGATTACCTTAGAATTCCCCTTCTTTACCGCTCCACCTTTCTGAGAATTCTTCTTGTGGAAAAACTTCCTTTTCCGGCCTTATCTAACCTGAACCTCCTTCTCCTTCTTTTTCTCTAAAAAAGCTAACATCTCCTCATGTCTCAACGCCATTTCAACTACCACATGACAAGGATTTCTGATGTGCGGTAAGCTAGCTCTCGCCAACTCTAGCTTCAAACCTCCAATGAACTTCTCATTCCTTTTCATCACTGTGTCACCAATGGCGTACCCATATCGGGCTAACTCCTCAAACCTACCAGTGTACTCCAAAACAGACATCTCCCGTTGTTCCATCTTAGCAAACTTTCTAACCAACACAGACTGTGCCATTACTAACATGAACCTTTCTTGAAACCTCCTCTTGAACTCTTCCTTCATCGTAGTCTCCTTATCCACACTAGCTGCAATAGTATTCCACCAAAATAAGGCAGCTCCTTGTAGCTGTCTTGAAGCTAGTCCCCTTTTCTGCTCATCATTGAGCCCTACATGAGCAAAAATTCTTTCACAGTGTAACAGCCAGTTTTCTACCTCGATAGCATCCTCGATCCCAATAAACTGCTTTCCTCTAAGCCTCGCATAATGCTTAAGTTAGCATAATGGTTAACTAACAAAGCTTCTTGTACTCTTCCTCCTGCAGCATTCCCTCCAACAACTCCAGCTGCAATTCCAGCTTGCATTATTTTCACAAAAAACTGATACATGGCTCATATATTCACTTGTGAGACCCTAGCACCAACATTCTCAGCCTGAGCCTGACTTAGACTTCTTTTAACATTCGGTCGGGCATTTCCATTTGTGGTGGTGCTATCTCCTCCCAAATTAACTCTGACTCTTCTTCCGTGCATATCTATATTCAAGCCTTGTAAGATTCAAAAGAATAGCCTAATAAAGATAGTAGTCTAGACATAAAGTGTGTAATTATATATAACAAATACAAGTACGTTATTATAACATTATCTCAAACCTCGATCTTAACTCTGATTCCTAAGGACTATGTTTTCAAAAATCATTTTCAGTTAAAGTATTTCATAAACCATCGCTCTAATACCAAGTTGTAACAATCCCTATTTAGAGGCCTAAAGCTAAGCGCTACAGCTGATGCAGTCATCTATAGTATTAACTTTCGACGATTGAATACGACTATGTTAATGGTATCTATAATATCAGAAGCACCTGAATATGAAACAAATCATAGATTTGAAAACAATTTTTTTTCCATTACATTTCAAAACATTTGTTCCATATTCTGATTACACAGTGCCATGCAATGATAAAATATACTTGTACAAAATATGCCAAGAGAAACGTATGAAGATGCCCCCTTGAATGATCAGAGTAATATTATCATAATGGACATAATACACACAGTGGAATAAAACAACTAAAATAAGAATTGCAACTCCTAAATAGTTATCCATTAGCCTTCTGCTTGCCTCTAGTAGCTTTATTCGTCATGCTACTAAGAACCTGAAAGAACCTCAACCCTCAGCTTACTCAAATTAATTTTGAGCACCCAAGAGTTTAAGGGGAAAAACATAAACTTCAAGTCAGACATAAAGCTTGGCGTGAATAATACTATACATCCCGGTTGTTAATGTTAAGTGAGACTAGGCCGCTTAGCGAAACGAGTTTCCCCTCACTAACATCCTTTTAAAACATATCTTTTGCAAATATTTTCCTACAATAAAAACTAGTTAAATACTGTAAAGCATCATTATGTAAACATACATATCGGGTAATAAAAGAACTATCTGTTCAAACACTTTATTTTTGTTTGGCTAACTATTAACCTTTGGTTGACTCGGGCCTATCAAACAATATAAGTAAAATTTATCTAACAGATGTTAGACATCTTTTCTAGACGATCTGTCCCTAACTATCTATTAAATACTTCTCTTCTGGACGATCTGTCCATAACTTAATATCTCCCAGGGTTACCTGATCCTAATGATTTTGCGGACTCACCAATAATCTATTTATATACAAATTTATTTTCCCTTCTGTATGTAATCATAATTTTAGTCTTACCTGTGAAAAATCCCTACACACTGGAATTTTGGACAAAGATTAGTTGGGGCCAATAGCTAATGTATAGAGTGCGATCCTATACCCGTCCCTTCTGGTATTATAATATTTGAGTCACTTTCACTTAGGGATCCCTCCTCATAATTTTCCTTGAAAACCTTTCCAAAATGATTTAAAACCTTTAAATTAAACTAACACAAGGAAAATACATATACTCTATGCTTTACTCAAAATCACCTTACCATATTATATATATGATTTACTCAAATCTTAGTTGATGAAAACATTTTAACCTTTAAAAGTACCCCTTTTGAATCCATTGAAAGTACCCCTTTCAAAACCGTTGAAAGCACCTCTTTGGAAACCAAGTAAAACCCTTCATTCATCTAAGCCGAAAGGCCAAAACCTTCCTTTCGAAATCGTATTCAAAATCCTTTTGAAACCTTCCTTTTGAAAGCTTTAAAACCTAAAACATCATTTCTTAAAACACTTCAAAACATTGCCATTAGAAACCCATAGAAAAACTTTCCATTTCAACCCTTTCGAAACCATCAGAAAAACACTACCTTTTGGCTCCTGCGTAACCCTTTGGGGAACCACCCCTTCGAAACAAATTTAAATACCTTTCAAATGCATTAAACCTTTAGAAACTCAAACGTTTTGAAAGCACTTAGGTTCAATTTAAAATATATGGAAAAACACCTTTTGAAACCATTTAAACCTTCTCTTTTGAAACCCTTAGGTTATACTTCAACAAAATAAAAAAGGTCATTTAAAATCATTTAATTCGGAAGCCTTCCTTTCGAAAGCTATCCCTAAGTAAAGAAGTTATGGTGTCTAAACCACACTTCCGAAAGCATTAGAGAAGTGGCTAGTTTTAAAAACTAAGTATACCTTTTGAAACCATTGACTTCGAAAGGTAGAAAGGCTAGGGGTTTCGACCCCTTCGAAAGCATTACTTAAAATAATAAAGTGCAACCCATTCGAAACCTTTCCTTTAAAATATTTGACCCAGTCGAAAGCCAACTGAGTCGAAAGCTAACTTTCTAAAGCAAAGCAGGCCCTACCTTTAATTTTAAAACAAGGCATACTCCAACCCCTTCAGAACCTAGCGTTTCAACTACGTACCTTCCTCCTTTATCCAATACATTACGTACCAAGTAACTTGATACCATGCATATTGGTTTCGAAAGCATGGTGGCGAAACGTCCTAGTCGGAACCCCCGGGTGCCGTAAGTAGAGGAACATGATAAAAACATGTTAGTTTTGTTTTTAACTTAAAAGTGAAAACTTTTCAACTAATCTACTATCGTTTGTTAAATTTTCGTAGGTTGCTAATACCTTTTTCAAAAGTGCTGCCAAAATTTTCAAAAATAAACAATAATTTTATCTTAAAGAATACCCCTTCTCTTTAATTAAACATATAAAACATTTTAAGTCTCATACGTTAAGTGATCCTATATATTCATTAAAACAGTTAGGAAAATTCCACCAAAATTCCAGTGAACCAATTTCAATATGTTTTTTAACATACATAAATTTCAGACCCAAATATTTATTTATTTAGCCGTAAATAATTTAAAATCCAAATAACCATTTTCTTCACTAGAAAATTAATATAAAATCTATATTAACTCATAAAATTATGAAAATTGAAAATCATCTCTAAAATATTATTTGTGATCTACATTTAAATTCGCAAGGCATTTAGATGTTATTTAATAGGGTTTGTATATCAAACATAGCATAAAAATCAATATATTCATGGATAAATCATCAACAAGCATATATAAACTTTCAATCATCCAAAATGTGGCATTATCATGCAAGAACATTTCAGAATATCCTTAAAACTGAAAACTATAACAAATATAAAGTGTAGTAATTATTCACCTTAGCTTTGTGATTTAGGATGTGAGACTTGATTTTGATTAAGTGATTTGATTCTTTCTCTTGAAAATCCTAGCTTTATCTTTCTTAAGAATGCTAATGGTGGCCGGCCTTAGAATGTTTTTGCTTGAGAAATTATGAAATGAGCGCGCGTTTGGGTTTCCTAAGGGTTTAGGGTATAAGATTATCATATTTCCCATTTTTCCCTCCCTTATTTCCTAACACTTATTTCCATCTTAGTTCTTTAGTTCATTTTACATATAGGCATGGCTACCCCTTGTTAATCACAAATCTCAATCCACTAATCACCTTTCGTTATTCATTTAATTTAACTAATTAAATGTCATAAATAATATTACAAAAAATATGGGGTGTTATAGTTTATTAAATAATAAATAATCTCAATAACTATTTTTAAATATTACCATTTAATCTCTAAATGATTTGTATGAATGTTTGACAACTTGGTTGATTATATGGTTTATTATATGGATGTTGATATGGTTGATAACTTGGTTGTGATAAATTGTGAGAAATCCTAATAAAAATGGTTAATTAAAAAAATATGTATTTCATGTAATATGTGTATGGAGTTTATTGAGCCTCTTAGTGGATTTAAAATATAAAAAAGGTTTGAAATGAATATTATAATAATATAAGTATTATGAAATAATTTAAAGTGAAAAAGATATTTAATATGGAAAATATTGATTTAAATGTTTGAAAATGGTTTATAAATGTTTTATAAACATTAAAATTAAATTTGGAGAAGTTTTCACAAATAATGAATTTGGGGTCAAAAATAGCCGCGTCGCGTAGCAGCAGTTCACGATTTTACGCCGTAAAAGCTAAATCTTTCTATATTATGGAATTGGAGTCGGAATTCTTTGAAATAAGAATTTTTCAAACTATTATATCCATATTTTTCAAACAAAGAAAGAAAATCAAGATTTTGATAAGTAAATTTTGAAACTTGAGTAAAACAAGTTTTTAGAAAAATCGCAGTTTTGTAGCTTGGAATCTATAAAAGGATTTCTTTGAATGATATTTTAAAATTGTTTAAAAATTTGAAATAAATCTTGAAATATTTTAAAATATTTTAAAATTGATTTGATTTATAAAAATGAATTTCCAAGTGATAGAAAAGTTGTTTTGATCAATATAGCTTAAAAAGCACTTTTCGTAGCACTTTTTCGCAGCATTTTTCTATAACTTTTGAAATATAGTTTTAAATGAAACCATTCCTTTCCAAATCTTTTGAAATTGTTTTTAATGATTAATAAAGTATTTTAAATGTGATTAGTAGGATTTATGGGATGGTTAAATAAATAATTAAAAGTTAGTGGAGTATACTAAATGTTTTATAGTAGATCAAATAACTTGACCACTTCATGGGTGACAGAGGATAGTGTTTGGGCTTGACTTTGGGAAACCAGTTTCTACTCTCCCTGGCTATCCGTACTGGCCCAATAGAGGGGATAGTAAATTTGGTTTACTCGTATCAAAATTTCCCAAAGCATAAAGTTATAATTTTACAAATTTAAATAATTTGGATTGCATAGAAATGATTTGGAAATGTTTTCCTAAATAAAAGATAAAACGATCGAGAATTATTCCAAGATTAGAAAAGTTTTAAAGTTAACCAAAGGATTTGATAAATGAGGATTAATGATTCCATATACTCCGAGAAAGCTGAAGGAATGGTTTAATGAATATATCTCTAAGAGAAATTGGATTCAAGTAAAAAAGGTTAATTAGTTGAATGTTCTGTGATAATCACCAATATACCTAAATGCCTTTTTATTGATGATTGGTCCAGAGGAACCTGGGTCGGGTAAGGTAATTCCTCTCCAAAAACCACTTCGAACCAATGTATACATTCGGAAGTGAAGATACATTGAAGATGGTGATTTTTGAAGACCGGAGATGTTTAGAATGTAGGGATTACTGTTATGGGTCCTAGATGTTTACCCCACATTATATTTATATAGTAGTGATGTCTATATTCTGAAATCTTTGTTGTATTGAAGGCCAAAAATCTTCATAGTGGAAGGATTGCTTGTTGACATTCTCTGTGTAGCTCCCAATATAGAGACATTTATTATAGCAGTAGTTCTTTCGTGTTTTGAAATTTTCGGGTTGCAAGGACAACTCGCTACTAATGGTAGTAGGAGAAGTGCCTTCGGTTTCATTCAGTCCCAAAACGAACTTGCATAGATTAATGTTTGATAGTGCATTTTTGAACATATTAATTGATCTCTATCAGTGTATTATCTGCTTGGTGGTGGAGAAGGCAACTTCTCTTAGCTTAACATTCTTTCCTAAGACGTACGAGCGCAAGAGTTATACGTTTATAGAAATCAGTTGTGTGATTAAGTAATGGCAATGTGGAAATCTGTGGAATGTGCTTTGTGGAAGTATAAAGCATGGCTTTGTGAAAAGAAAAGCGTGGCTTTGTTAAAATTGAGCATAGCCTCACAAACCGCACATCCTGGGGATGATACGGGTAATTATATGGTCTACAGTTATGACGACCTGAATTTTTAAACTGTTGTTAATTGGTAATTAACTGAACTAATCACTAAAATATAGTTTTGATTAGTCGAACAAATGAAATTCTGATAGTTAAGATGTTAAATTGTAAATATAGATTGATTTAAAAACTATAACAAAATATTGAATTATAGAGTTTTAGAGAAAAAAATAGTAGTCTTATCAATATTTAAATATAAGCGTAAAATAATAAAAAAATATGGTTATAAAAAATAAATATAAATATATAAACACAAGAAACTATGAAATTAACATAAAAATAAATAATAAATAAGGAATTAAATGTTTGATAGTTAACATTTAAAAAGAAATAAAAATAAGTATTTATACTAGAAATAAATACCTTAAAATTTATCGTTGTGTAAATTAGAAAATAAACACTTGAGATAATTCTAGAATTTATATAGATAGACTACATGTAGTATGAAATGAAATAAGGCAAAAGCAAATGTATATAAGTTGTACATAATACAAATATCTATGAACATGGATAAGTATGATAACATAAAACAAGACAAGTCAAGTATAATTTATGCTAGTACAAAGGTATCATTTCAGCCTCCTTTGTAAAAGAAAAATCTCTGATCAAAAAAAATAAAAAAATCTACCCAGTACAATACAAATCCTGTACCAGCAATACAAACCTGTTCACACTTTGTTTTTATATATATCATCCTTAATTCATTCGTTCATTAAAAACTGAGTATCATAAAAAAAAATCTTTGTACCAAATATATGTATCAGCTAATACTAATTATGCACGAAGACATATTCATTAAATGCTAGCACAACTTTTTGTCAATTTGAATTGCAAGAAAAATTTTCAGCCTCCATATACAAAGTTTTGTCTGGTCAAACAAGTTGAGACCTGTACTAGAAGCCACCATTTTGTTCAAAGCTGTATCTATAAATTCATCTTGCTATTCTTGCTCGTTCAAAACTTAGTAAAACTGAGATAAGAAAAATAAAATTTTCTCTTTACAAAACTTAAACAACATCTCAATTAAATAAACAGGAAGATCAAAAGGGGTATAAGCAAACAGCTTTTCAAAATGTGGAAAGTATGCTCTGTTCAAATTTGTTGACAGGTGAGTATATCCACATCTTTTAATGCTAGATCTGAGGCATAATCTCGTGTAGTATTGTGTGGATAAGACTTGTTTGGATAAATTCTTATGTTGATAAAGATATGTGCATACTTGTTTATTAAATATACAGATAAGCCTCTGTTAACTGCAGATGCAAGTTTAAAACCAACGAAAATCAAATTCTCTTCGTATACTTAGTTTCAAGTTATGATCTTTAAAGGAATGATGTTTGTAATAACTTGAGAATATTTTTAAAAATATTTTTGTGTGTTAATAACAAACAATTATCTGGAAATTTGAAAATTACAGTAGGATTTTCATATATATCAAAATCTCGATCCTAACAAATTGTTATTTCAGGAATATATTTTGATTTGTCATCAAAAACTAGGAATTTTAAAAGTGAAATCATGATTTTTAGATTTGTAAATCAAAAGGAATTGTAAGTTGACTGTGCATTGGAATTTAGTCATTCTCTGATGATCGGGGAAATTAGGGGTCGCGAGATTTGGGGTGAAGCGAGTTTAGAGTCGTGGGATGTCGGCAAAAATGGATGGAAAAATTCACGATCGTCGTGGTGGTGGAATGGAGAAGTTTTAGGGTTTTGAGGGTCGTTCTGGTCGAGGTCAAATTCGCGACTTTCGCGGTGTCACATCGACGTCGAGATGAACCGGTCCAGAGGGAAAGTGAAGAGGGGGTCGTGATGCTGGATGTGGCGGAGTCTGGTGGCCAACGGTGGGAGGAATTGCGAAGACGAGGTGATTTAAGGTGGTTAACCCATTCATAGGTTGGTTCGTGAGCTCGATTTTTCGATCGGGATTGGGTAGAGAATTTCTGGGTGGTTAGAACTGGTGAAGTGGACGAACATGGTTTGAGGGGATGGTCGGAAGGGATCGCAGTGGATTATTGGAGGCGTGCACGTGTACAAGACGACCTGTGTATCAGTTGTTTGGACTGAGGTGAAGTGTTGGGAAGAAGAAGCGTTGTCTTGCTTTGCACGTAGCGGTTTCTGAGTGGAGTTAGAAGAGAAGCGTGGGTGGTGGGCACGAGTAAATTTAGATGGGGCTCGGTAGTTTTTTGTGTTAGGCACTCGTATAGATAACCGGAATGTTATATAAAGGTGAGAACAGGAAAATTTATAGCATAGGATGTGATTAAGTAATTAATCCTGGAGAAAGATTTATTTTTAATTAATTATGGTTGTTAATTAGATAATTAGAATTAAAAATTTGAGATAACTAATTAATGATCAAACATTAATTAATTAGGTAATTAAGTAGTGATTAGGGATTAATCAATGACAAATCGAAGATTGAATTACTATTAATTAGAGATTAATGAATTTGAAATTAAGATTATCTAATCAATAACTAAGATTTATTTGTTAATAAGTAAGGAGTAATGAATTAGGTAATTAAAGGTCAATTTATTGATTTGCAAGGGAATCAAGAAATGGTTAATAAATTAAATGGTTTGTAATTAATAATTGATTAAGAAGGATTAAGTGGTTAATTTTTTTTTTTGTTAAGTGATTGGAGAATCATTAATTAATATGAGTAATAAATCAAGGAGATTAATTAGAAGCTAATGTGAATTGTTAAGACTAAATTATCTTTGGGGTAAATTGAAGGTTGATTGCATAATGTAATCAAAGGGAAATTAATCAAGGATGGTTCATTTAGATGATAATTAAAGGATGACTTATCAATTTGTTTGTAAATTAATTTATGATTAAGTAAGAAGAATTTAAGGATGACTGAAGAAATTAATTAGGAATGGTATGACAAATCTTGCTTTAGATGATTAAATGATATTGAATGCCTTGGTTATTGGTATACCCGAAATGTGATTTGTGATGCTACGTAAGATGATATGTGTGGGTTAAACTCTGAAAATATGGATTATCTATCGGAAATGAAATTGCTATGTAAATCTGTTACCCTAACATGAATTGAATTGTTTCCACTTAAGTAACCTGGATTAAGGATGACATTTGAGTCGAAGAGACCGGAGTTGGGTATTTGTAAATACCCGAAACCACTTCGAATATTTGTAGATTGATATGTAAAATCAATAGGCTGGAATGTGATGATTTAAGTGAATTGAACTAATAAATCTAAGTTTTAGTACTTAGAAATTTGTGAGTGGAATAAGTAATGTCTACAATAATTTGTGAACTAGTAATTGATACAAGTTACCTGGTTAATTATATATACATAGTTGTAGGCTTTTGTATCCTATGTTCGAAGGGTTTACTCACGCTGCTTTCCAGCCTGACCCGGGTGTTACTTTGATGTAATGCTCGGGTCAGACCGAGTATTACAGATTTTCAGGTAAGGACGTTCTAAAGCTCAGGAGTCGAGCCGGATGGCAGGAGCGTATAGAGTATTTCCGCTGTGTTATATTATTGTAAATCCGTGATATGATAATTGTGTATATTCAGTGACCGTATATATATGTGAAATTCTGATGTATTAAAATATAATCGACAGATATAATATTCTTTTGTAGACTGTTATTATTTATTATTATATTTTATCCGCTGCGAATGTGAGATGTTTGATGTTTCTGTTCTTCTTCTTCTTCTATCTCTTTCTTCTTTTTCATAACTATCTGGAATTTTCAGGATCGAAAATTTCGGGTCGTTACAACAGTACATATATTTTAGGCTATCGATTTATGAGCAGACCAAAATGTTTAGTCCTTGTTGCTTAATGGTCCAGAAGAGGTCTGGACCAATATATTTTATGGTATAGTGGTGTGCGATTCCTTGCACGAGAAGCCACCGGATACGTAGTATTGTAGCAAGTAAAGTGGCGTGTGAGCCCTTGCGCGAGATGCCGTCGGGTACGATGTTGTTGTGCATGGAAAATATGCAAACGAAGAGAAGACCTCAAATTCCCTATCATGTTGGAAATCCAATTCCAATATGAGCTTTACGATTTTGATTGTAGTCCCAAAATAGCTGTAATGCCCTACAAACATTCAAGCTACCCCTTTGGTATCATATATTCCGTCCGTTATATTCCATTGACCTAGTCCGGATGTATTACCATAGTCTGGTTATCAATAATTGTTATATATATATATATATTTGTTTATTTGAAAACTTTTTAATGTCATTAATGATAATATCAAGTTTTTTAAAAGTATAAAATATTTTGGTTATCGTAAGGTAAAACCCGTCCGTATTTACGTGCCGCGTGGTCTTACGAGATACTATTCTTTTCAAAGGTTATGTTTAGTACCCATCTATGACTCCATCATATGTTTATGGTTCGAGTTTCTCATGCTGGTTTATCAACCCTAATCCGGGTATTTTTTAATACTCGGGTCAGATCCGATTAGTTTCAGGTTTAGTTGAAGACACTTGGAGTTTCCATAAGAGAGCTGGAGATCTTCATTTTCGTATGGACGTATTCTATTATCCACTTCATCTATTGCATTTGTTTTTTATTTTCCGGCAATTGTAAGGACATAGGGTTATAGCTGTCTAAGATGAATCCAGGTTAGACTCTTATACTGTATTCAAAATTTTCGGCTGTAAAGTTTATTGTTGAAATAATTTATGTTATTCCATTCATGTAAGATTCTGTTATATCTTTATTTTTTCCCCAAACAATTGGGCTTACCAACACTTGGATTTGCGGCAGGTAAATACCAAGGATGTTTTAGTGTCAATTTTTGAGGGTCGAAAATCCCATTCGTTGCACATTTTAATGGGTCAAAAACAATGCTATTTAAAACATAGTTTATTGTATACCGCAAATCAATTTGTATTGAGCAAAAGATTAGAGTAATCATACCTAGATTAACTTCTGTATTTAACTCGTACTTTTCAAACGATGGAATCACCTTTTTAATTCACGGGATAGTATAAGTTTCCTCCACGGACCTTAATACAAAGTTTCACCAAAATATCCTAATAATATTAAAAACCTGTTTTAGTTAACTTTTTTGAAAATTTCTTACTTTGGGGAAAACTTAAATGGTTCTTTTTAGAGCATCCGGGCATTCCTTTCGATCCGTTCCATTCCTTATCTAAAATATAAAATAGAGGCCAGGTAATATTAGGACACTGGTTATTCCATTCCTAATCTTAGTTACACGTCTTGTTTTACAATTTAGATCTCACAAGCGCGACAAATGAACTAGTCGTTTCTGCATATTCATTTCATTTTCAGAATTTTTTTATAAAACTTGTAAATCATTATTTAAAATGCTTACTTATTCCTTTAAAAACCATTTATAAAAGATATGAAAAAAAATGGTTAAGTTTAAAATCATATTTCACAAGTTATTTAAAACTATTGCGAAAAGTGTTTAAAAGCTATGTTGATCAAAATGACTTTTTTATCTTTTGGAAATTGATTTATATTTATCAAATTTCCTTATAAACATTTAAAAATATTTAGAAAATTTATTTCATACTTTTAAACATTAAAAATATTCATTTCAAATCAATTTCAAATTTGCGTTTTAAACTTCAAAACGGCAATTTTTCTAAAAACATATTTTGGACTTGGTTAAAAATTTACAAAATGAAATCTTAACTTCCTTTCTTCGTTTAAAAAATATGGATACAATAGTCCAAAAAATTATTATCTCGAATAATTCTGAGCTATATTCCATTTCGTATACTCATTTGAATTCATTGGTGCGAAATCGCGAACTACCGTTACACGGTGCACCTAGTTTTGACTTGTTTTTCAATTTCTTTCCAAACTTCGTGGAAACACTTTTATATGTTATAAAAACATTTCTAAACCATTTTAAACTCATTTGAACAAATACTTTTCATATTTCAAACTCGTATTTCATTTCAATACATATTATAATTTTATATTATAATAATATCCTTTTTAACCTTTTTAATATTTCAAAATCATCAAGAGGCTAAACAATTTCCATACACATATTTATATATATTTAATTATTAATGTATTAACTATGGTTAATATTTAACTAGTTCTCTTATCATTTATCAAACCAAGTAATCATCCATCTTAACGTCTATATATTTAATTAAGTAATCACACATTTAATTATCTAATATATATATATATATATATATATATATATATATAATATTTTCATATAACTAAACTTGGAATTATTCAGAGATTAATTAGTAAACTTAAATATGAGTACTCGCTATCACATATGGTGCCTCCTTCCAAAGCTCTAGAAAATCTGGTAGAGCTTTCACCGTACTTCAAATTTCCTCATAGCTCCTTTAAATAAAATCGGTGGTATTCCATCAGCACTTCATCCTCTTTTTTTTCCTTGCTCCAGGGTTCCTCAATCTCCTTCCTTCTCCCTTATAGGGCTAAGCCTTGGTTAGGGGTAGACATGGCCATGTTTTTTGTTGATGGTATGCTCAACCAAAGGGTCGTAATAGTGGGGCCGTGAGCAAATAAGGGGTGGAGGAGGTGTTTGGCAAGTGTTTGGAGGTGGTTTGACTTTGTATATATAAGTATATAATTTTTATTTTATTTTCCATTTATTTTGAAATTATATTTCCTAAGTGGGAAGCCATGAAAAAGCTTATGAAAATAGAAGAAGAAGGTGAAAATTTGTATGGAAGAAAGTAGGATGGAGTGAGGTATTTATAGGAAAAGTTTAGATAAATATCGTAACTTGAATGGACCAAAATACCTTTAGATATTTTCAACATATTCCTTACACAACATCATTTCCATTTCACATCACCAAAATCATACTTACCATCTCATTAATGCATGTTAAATCCATATACTAATGTCTAAATCAATCTGCCAAAATGTCAAATCAAATCCAAAAAATATCTCTTTTTAATTATGGCAAATGTCACATCAAAGTCAAAATAAAATAATATCTTAAATATACTCTAATTTCCTAATCATGATTAAGATAGATTAATTATAACTAGTAATTAGGTAAATTTTATATGTATGTTCATATGTAAAATAGTGCATTCTAAAAAGTTACAACAACTTTTGTTCGACGAAAAGTCGAAAATTCGAAAACCGATCCTCGGTCACATTTTTAGTCTATAATCAAACTATTTATTTATGTAAAAAAACTTGAAAATAAGTTTCTTATCAACTTTAAATAATTAAAGACAGGTTTTTTAGTTATAAAACCATATTAAATAATATTAAAATCCAGTTATAATAATAAGATGTTGATTTGTCAAAATGCGACAAAGTTTCTACACTTTTATAAAACAACATATACATTTATAAAACCATCATAAATCAAATTTATTTTATTACCATATCATTATATAACTGTTAAAAAGAGTTATTTAGCATTCACGATAATTATTCAAATGTATATCAAATTTTATTGAAAACTTGCTTTTCTCTATTTTACGAAGGAAATCCAAAATTTCTATTTTTTTGTAAACCAATTCTAAAAATAAGTTCACCATTCTTATTTATCATATAAAATATGATTATTAAGCTTTAAAATTCTATATTTGAATATTTAAAATCAATTAAGTATTCCATTTTCAAAGTGGTAAAATTATGGATCGTTACATACTTCCCCCTTAGAAGAATTTTATCCCCAAAATTAAGCCAAAACCCAAAACCAAAACCTGATAATACTTACTCAATACAATCTTTAAGCTCAATTCTTTACGATATACACTGATCATTCATACGCGATATCTAATTCAACTTTTATTTGAATCCATAACTTTTCTTTTGAACTAGTATTGATACCCCGATCCTCTGGTGTGGATTCCAATCAGGCTTCTTGATAAGAAAATTTCGTTTCCTTTACATAGCCCACAATAATGATATAATGGTAAATTATCCAAATTAAACCCTCATCAATGTTCGTAGTCAAAAATTGAGTGATAAATCCTCTTTCGGACCAGTGATAACATCTTAAAGTTCTATACTCGAATCTTAGACCAAAATCATGTGAGGAAATGATCTATGTTTGCACTAAAAATTGGCACAAACACCCAGTAGAAGTTTTGAAAAGAAATAAATGAAGAATATAAAATGAAAATAGAGGTTAATAACAAATAAATAACAGTCAAATGAAAGAATAACATGCACACAATGATTTATAATGTTTCAGCATTGTTTGCCTGCATCCACTTTAAGCAGATTGCTTCATTAATCACTTTATAAACTGAAGTACAATATGGATCAGATGAAAATCGTTGGTTACAAAATAGGATAAAGCAACTACCAGCCTAAATGTCCCTCAAATAAAGAATGAAGATGGTATTTATAGGCTGAGATGATGAAATATTTTGTTCGAAATGCAAAAGAGTCTCCAGATCCGTAGAGGCCCACCAGAATGATCGATGGTCTAAATTCTACAAAAATAACGATCAGGGCAAATCATGATTTCTGGCTCCATCAATGTGCGATCGATCATGGGCGGTCTGATAGGCCTCCGGGAATTGTATCCAAACATGGTTTCATTCCGAGCTATAGTTTTAGATATATCACCCATTTTTTGTAGAACATCGCTCGCTATATCGACCATCCAATAACGATCGATGTCCTTTTATGCTGTGCAGTTAAAGCGCTCGGCAGATTCGAAGCGGTGGAGGTGCAAAAAGTCATAGCGGGGATATAGCCAGGATATAGCGGGATATAGCGGATGGCTCTAAAATAGCATATAAAACTCGTACTTAATGTTTTTACAAATATATAAATGGTAATTAAATGAAAAATTATCATTCAATTGAATTATAATTAATACATAAATAATTTTAAATAAAAAACATGTGTGAATATACTTAAATAAACGTAAACTGTTATATAACATAATTGAATTTAGTAGAATATTAGAGTATTTTCATTTCTGAAAATATATTAAAAATTAAATCAAATAAATTAGTTTAATAATTTTTATAACGTATAAATGCAATTTTTTAATTCATTTTATTAAAGAAGATATAGCGGAAATAGCAAAATATAGCGGGAATAACGGGATATAGCGGAAATAGCGAGGATTAAAGCGGAAAGGCTATATGTTGGGGCTATATGGAAAAATCATAGCGGTAGAAACCCGCTATGAGATATAGCGGGGTTATAGCGGGGCATTAACTACACAACTTTTATGTTTTCTTGAGTTTTGATGTTTGATCAAGGCTCTTCAAAATGTAAATTACTTTTTCTCCAAATTTTGTGCAATTCTGACATATCATTTGTGAGATATCATCCAAACTTAATTGATTATGGATTGTTTTGGTGATTCATATGATAGTTCCAATAACGATCGACCTCTTTTTCCAAGATTTAGGTGTTTTTTCATGCGATCTTTTTTGGACTCCACTTTTAATATATTGATGCTTTGAAAGTTTCAAGTGCATTAGATTTTTAGATTTTGAGATATGGATCGATCTTCGTTGATTTGCGCTATTTTATGGATCGTTCTAGATCGATTAATATAAATTCTTCATTTGTCCAAAACCCGAGAAGACGAAATGGCTTGAAATTTGAAAGGTGGCCTCACAGGGCCTTCTTTGTCGCTTCATATTGATTACACCTTGATTAGGACCCGGTCCAAATTTGTTCGAACATTGTGCATAATACTATATATAGTTGATTCTAAAGGTTGGTAACCAACCGTTCTTAATCAAATCTGTGATATCATGGCCTTGCCAAAAGGAAGGATAACATTTGCCCCCTAAAGTACATCTTGTTCGAACATGACATGCTTTGAATAGTTGCAGGCTTCAATCGTTGTAAAGGATTTCGTCCAGATTATTGAATGGTCATCACCTTTCCGTTGAGTCACTTTTTGCTGAGAGTCGTGTCTCCCAATGTTCGTTATGACTGTTGGTCGATTTTCAGTAGTATAAATGCTGGATATGGCTTGCTGATGATTACCTTATTTTATTTCCAGTGATTGTCGGGCTCCAACACTCTGGTTTTAACATTCCTCTAGTCGATCTAAGGCGAGAATTCAATTTCTATCGTTTTCAAGAAATTGAATATTGGAATGTTCATTGGTACTTATATGTCTTTATACCCGACCCTCGAACACGATTGCATGTTCATGGGTCGTTTTCAAGTTTTAAAGTTGTTTTTGTTTTTTAATAAACAATCTAATCGATCATTCATTGGACATAATCAAATTCCTGATTGTTTAGAATGATAGTTTTTAGAACGATCGGTGTAAAAACGATCATAACAATTGTGATTAAGTAACGATCGATTCCATTCTTGGGCTTCCATGGATCGGCTAGCATATTTATATATAAGCGTTCCACTTAGTCATCCTCTTCACCTTCCCCATTTCGTATCATTCTGACCCCGAATGAAAGAAGGCAACTACTCTTCCTTTTTTTACTTCACCATCCCTATCAACGATCCAGATTCTCCAAGCGAGAATCATCTCCTCTCAGTTCAAGCTCTAGCCGACCTCTTATCCATGGCTGTTGCTTTAGATCTCGTGGAAAATCAAGTTTGTATTGATTACATCCTTCAAATCCAGACTTAGGTAGTTGATCCTTGGAATCATATTGTGATTTGAACACGAGATTTTGGGTTTCATCAATTTGGTGGTGTTTTTTTTGAATGATCGGATCGATGGATTTTTAATTAGTTTGAGGAAGTAAGGTTGGAGGAGACAACGACTTTAGCCGATTGTTTTTTGGGGAAGACACAGTTGTGGAGTGGCTGTTCTAATGTGGAATGATCATATACAAACGATCGACCACAGTTGTGGACTTAAGGAATTTTTGGAGTGGGTGATTTATTCTAATGATCGGCTAGATGATCATGGAAAATTGATTAGGTGGAAGTGCTGGGGCAAACGACCAGTGTGAATGTTCTAAGTGAATGATCAGATGAAGTGAAGGAGTGAACGATCGGTAGGAGTGTCATTTATGAACAATCGATCTTGTTAGGGGAAACGATCTGTTGTTAACAAATGAACTTTAAAAATCAAAATGAGAAAAGTGAACTTAAACTAAGTGATGAGCTTCGGCCTTGCATACTTGAATGGATATTCGAACTTGCATATGACTTGAACAACGCATTCGAAAATATATGATATTTAAACTTCGACGTGAACCAATGCCTTTGACAATTCCTTTGAAGCTCATCTGCGACTCGAACATAAAAATTGATCTTCTGCTTACTACCAATCGACCATGAAACTCGAGTTGAATCGTTCCCTAATGATGTAGAGAAAAGGCTAAGATGGTCAGCGATGACGGTCACTTCGGTCGAACCTCGAAGTCTCATAATCTTTTCTGCCATTAATTTTGCGTAACTTATCACACTGCATTGCATAGCACCTCACCACACGCCACCAATACTCGCTCTGCACAGGGGGTACATGTTACATTAAATAATGATGATTTTTATTGAGTTTAGTAGCAATAGGTCCTAGATGTTTCGAGCGTATCGCGGCTTTGTCTGCTGAACGATCTTCTTGGTAGAATAATCTTAGCATGGGATCAAGCTCTGAAACTGAGTCTGATAGTCATCTTCCATCCATCATTCATAACAACCGAAGAGCTTAGGCTCACAGTTTTATTTATTCTTTGCAATTCCCATTCTTCCTTGAGAAGTTGTTGATCCTGCTCCCAACACTCTAGAGGAGGTAGTTACCCTAGAGGACCCTGTTGAATATGTAGCCTCTAAAATCAAGGAGGATGCTCTTCACCAAATCTGCATAAGGCATAAAATTCCTATTGATGATGTACTAGTTACGTCATAGGATGATAAGGCTCATAGTCCTCTGGAAGGATATACGGTGCGCAACAAATTCATGTGCTGGGCCGGATGTGTTCCGCCATTTAACTCATACATCCAAGAAATTCTCCATTACTTGAGGATAGCTCCAGCGCAGCTTCATCTGAACGGCTACACTCTTCCCAAATCCAATTATGTAGTATTTTTGGAGTTCCTACATCGTCCTCTGACCATCGATGACATTTGATTTATATTCTTTTTCAAGCAACGGATATGAAGTCTGTCGTTTACATTTCTTGGGTCAATAAAGAAGTGTCAGATTCTAACTAGCGTATGGAATAAATTAAGCGCTTTCAAAAGTGATTAGTTCTTTGTTCGATGTCCTCCCGATTTTTCTTAACAATGGGTAGAAAGGCGTAAGTGTATCCATCATTTTTGTATTAGCGTGAAAAACCGATATCCAGGCCGTACCGTGGACCAAGAAATTCTTTTTACAGGCACCATCGCATGGCCCAGTGGTAATCTTTATGAGAAGGCTGTCATAACTCTTAAAAATGTGCCACCCGAAGATAGAGACATCAATTATCTTCTCACGGACAAATGCCTTGTTACTTTTTGTTTGATGGAAGAAGGCCTTAGCATAGGGATGACAAAAGCTGCTAGAGCTGTAGAGTATGACCATGGGCCACAGCCGGTCAAAGGGGCAAATCGATCCCGTCGTGCCCCTAGTTATGGGTTCTTAGAAATTCACCAGCATTGATGACGAAGGGGATAAAGGCGATGCACCCAACCGCGACGATGACGAATCTAGTCATAGGGTCGCGGTCGAATCCTTTTAGGCCCCACAACCTTCGGCCCTCGATAATGGAAAAGAGAAGACACTTGTTTATAATATTCTGAAAAGTTGTCTTTCAGAACAACTCAAGTTTCAGTCACTCCTAAGGTTATTCAAGATGAATCTTCTTCTCAACCTTCAGAGCATTTAAGTCTACAGCTCGACTCCTCGTCTGGTTTGCCAATACTGCATGACTTTGACACTTTCCACTTCATTGACATGAATGTTGGCTAGTCGGAATCTCCTACCAGAACTGGCATTGAAATTCCAACTTATGAAGGGGAAAGTACTCCAATGAGCAAAGCACCTTCATCTAGTCCGTCAGGGGAAACACAAGGATACTTGCACACACTTGCACTCCTCAACATTGCATTGTGTCTACTTGCACCCTTTAATGCTTTGAGTTGATTAATTTTTATTTTCCTTTGAAGGAACGATGGTGAAGAAAACGAGTACGTTCGATTCCCTTCGAGACATACACCACTAGTCTTTTGGTTCATGCTCTAGCTCATAGCGTTAAGGTGGAGGCCGAGAGTATTATGATTCTATTTATCGCTCCGGTCGGGACAGAGGTCATCATGATAAGGTGATAGGGATAAACCATCCCAAGATAAGCATCGATCAAGATCTAGATCCCCTCCTCCAAAGGGTTTCGGTAAGCCAACTGATCGTCGAGACCCACCTGTCGATTCCTCTCGTGGTCCCCCTCTTGTGTCAGTTCCTCCACAGCCTTTAGTTCCTTCTCATCTCAACGACCTTATGGTCATCGTCGGCATAGCGAACATGTTACAGACCCGGCAAGGAAAGCACTGAAGTTGAAATTGCTGTCAAAGATCCTGTGATCGATCCAGTTGCTCGCATGGCACAACTTCAAGAAGAGTTTCCAAACCTTTCTTTGAAGGGTTCTTTTTCCCTCCTAATTTGAAGAGGGACCCAGACTATGTCCAAAAAATGACTATCGATTGCGTCACCGACATCCATAAGCAGCACCGTGAATGAATGAAAGTAGTGGAGAGGATGTTGAAAGTACCTTTCGAGGTGTGGCGGAAATTGAAAAGTTAAAGCGTTAAGAGGCTCAGAATAAAAGAATTATTGGCACTTTGACAAACAAGTTAAAGGCTTCTAAGACCTCTCAAGCGAAGGTCGAGGGTAAAGCTGATGCTGCCATCAAATCTTAGAAGGAGATGAAGTCCAGTCGTCTAGATATGGTCCAGGTGTTGCATCATCGAAATCAAGAAATCACACTCAAGAGAGATACAGCTCGAAGTAATGAATCTGCAACCTTGAAGGAGATAATGAAACTCAAGGCTAAGCTTAAGTACACAAACATGGAGAAAGATGATGCTTAGAAAATTGCTCAAGATGCTTGTGATGAACTGGTGAATATTAGACTTGGGAGAGATATGGCAGTTGAAAGGGCCAAAGATGTTGTTGCGCTCATTCAGCACGAAGTAGAATCGGCCAAGGATAAGGCTAGGGAAGAGATGATGAACGAGCTTGACCCGCTTCTTGTTCTTTACAATGTGAACATTCTCAAGCATAGAAATCTAACATGGCATGGAAATGACTATCCCTACCTGCTCTAGCGCACTGGGGAATTTCTTGTTGTGGAGGAAAAGAGACTCCTTAATACCGAGGAAGTCGACTTGTTCAGTTTGAAGGTAAAATGTTATTGCGTGATGAAACCAAAACATTGCATGATATTCGGCTTACACTTCAGAAAGAATCTGCTGCTGCCACTTTATATGAAGTAGGTAAAAGTTCTGGGTCGGCATAACCCGATGTTACAACTGAATTTTCCCCAACATCCTAGGTTATCCCTAGCTCCATGGCATATTCTTTAACCATCCCCGAGTATGATCCAAAAAATCCTCAGCATTCTCCAATTCTTGAATGCAGTTCTGAGGGTACTTCAGCTCGACTTGGGAGCCACATTAGAAAGGTATTTCACAGACATCTCCCTTCTTTCAAAAGGTTGAGGTGTCATCAGTTTATATTTCTAATCTTTTCGCCTATTTTTCCTTAGCTTTAGATCTTTCAATTGTCGATCCTCCTCCCTCACAAGGGACTCAATTGGGATCACAAGCGGCTATGATGGAATCTACTACAGTTACAGCTTAAGCCACTGCTTAGGGTGCTCAAGAAGAAACCTTCGTTATCGATAAGCAATTCATGGAGGCACTGTTTAAGGAAGGAGGCGATCCACACCATGAAATTCCTTTTGATAAGGATGTCATAATCATGAGCTTCTCCAACCCTATTAATGAGCTCAACTTGAAGAAGCACGTTAAGAAGGAAGAGTTGTTGAAAAATAAGGCGAAAGCTAAGCCTGTTGATGTGGATTCCAATGAGCCAATTCCTATCCTGCTTCAGATAATTCCTCCTTGCATGAAAATTCCCTAAGATGAGGTTCTCCCTGCTTTCGTTGTTGATAGTGCATCGATCCCTCCTACTTCTAATGATGATGCTGCCTCGATCCCTATAACTGAAAATGTTTCTCTGAAGAAAGGCCAAGGCGGAAAAGGATCGAAGAGAGGATCGAGTGGCAGTTTGGTGGAACTACTCCCCAGAAACAAAAGAAAGAGAAGAAACCCAAGAAGTAATTATGGGGTTGATGTGATGTGTAAATAGCTTGCATGGCTACTTTTCTTTTTATTGGTCGTGTTTATGCGGATGCGGCCCCCGTTCTTGAATAAACTTGTATCATAATTTTTGAAGTTTATTATGTAAATAAAAGTTCTTTGTTTTCTGTCGAACTCTTAATGTGAATTTTTTATTTAAGTGTTCGAGCTATGCTTTCCATTCGATGTACTTGTAATTCGTTGCTTGTTAATTCGAACAATCGTCCATAATTTTTTACTTAATGCCTTCTTGTGGTCATGGCCTTAGGTTGTATCAAACATTGGGTTCAAGCCCTAGTGATACGCCAATAGATTCAACAGTTTAAGTGATTACAGTTCTGCCCCATACTGAAGTTAGCGGAGTTAGATAGTTGATGGTCAAACTCCATCCTTAGCGAGTTTATACTCCCCCTATCGGTTTTGGGAAGGAGTTCACATAATAGTGAGTGGTCGAACTACACTCATCAATTTGTTTATACTCATATCCGCACCCTTGGGGATAAGAGTTAGTTAGCGGGTGGTCGATCTGCGCTCGACTTACTCCCGTCTACACTTTAGGGACTTAGAGTTATTTCGAAAAATATTCGGATCGTTCTTTCCTTAATTGATTGATTTGCCCCTAAGTCTAAGGCTTAACTTAGCAAGCGATCGATTGTGTCACGATAGCTTTTGATTCATATTTGTCCCACCGTTTGATAGGATTAAGTTGTTCATTAGATGGTCGAATCACATCCATCCCTTATTAGACATTCCATCCATCGAATTGTGAGCGTGAATCGTCAAATGAATGGTTGGACCATTCTCATGTCGTTTAGCTCAGTCGTGCACTTATGTAATCAGCTAGCTCTGAACTCTAGGAACCTACTCGGATAGGTTAATACTAGTTATTCTTGTATCATAACTAATATGTACTGTTATAGCAAACATGGACATGAAGGAAATTCAAAACTTTAGTTGCCAAACGGAAAGAAATGACATTATTTGTCTTATTACATATCTTTGAAAATCAAATGCTAAAACAAATCTTGAAATGAATATAACTGAATGAAAAAGAAATAAACTAAATGAAATAGCGTCGTAAATGCTCGATATTCCATGCCCTTGGGAGTGAAATCCAAAAAGGCTATACTTACTGAAAAAACTGCATTTTTTTGAAAAATCATAAAAATCCGAAGGCTCATTTTGATGGAAATGTTTGTGATTCCATCAACATTTGCTAGCTTGAAAGTTCCCTATCCAAGCCTTTGTTCAATGATATGTTGTCCTTCCCAAGTAGGATTCATATGCAAAGGGGCAGGGAAAACTCGTTTTAAGACGAGATCATCGATTTCAAAGGTTCTAGGTCGGACTTTAGTGTTGTAATACCGGGCAACTCAGCGTCGATACGTAGCTTCCCTCAAATTAGCTTCTTCACGCTTCTCATCTACAAAGTCTTGAGATTCCAAGAGGGATCTTAATTCGTTTTGCGATCGTAGTAGGTTACCTGATGAGAAGGAACTTCAAGCTTAATAAGAATAATGGCTTCGAAACCGTAAGCAAGGGCGAACGGTTATGGCCAGTCGTGGACTTGTGAGTGGTCCTATAATCCCATAGTGATATTAGGGTTCATCCACCCACTTGCCTCTAGCCTTTTTCAAACGCTTCTTCAAAATGGACTTTATGATTTTGTTCATAGCTTTAACATGTCTATTTGCTTAAGGGTGAGCGACTGCCGCAAATCTCTTTTCAATATGATGCCGATGGGAGAAGTCTTTGAATTCATCACTATCGAATTAGATACCATTCTATTACAATAGTTTGTGGATGACCAAAATGATTGATGATGTTCCGAAAGATGAATTTGATTACTTTTTTTGTTGTGATGCTAGCTAATGGGTCCGCTTCGGCCTATTTGGTGAAGTAATCAGCTGCGACGATGACATATTTCGCACCACCTTTAGAGATTGGCAAGGAACCGATAATATCTGTACCCTATATGGAAAACGACCATGGGCTAACCATTTTTGTAATTCCCGTCGGCGGAGCTCTTGGAACTTCTGCATGTATTTGGCACTTGTCGCATCGCCTTACATAATCAACAACATCTCGATTGACGATCGACCTATTATATTTGTAATGTAGTATTTTCTTTGCTAGGGTTTTCCTCCAATGTGATCGCCACATTCCCCTTCATGAACTTCTTTCACGACTCATCTTATTTCATCACGAGCGATACACCAGAGGAGAGGAACGGAAAAACCCTTTTTGTATATAACTCCTTCCTGCATGATGTATCATGAAGCATTACGAAGGATTTATCATTTTTCATTCCTTTATTCGAGAAGAACCACCTGTAGCGGATAGTCTTTAATCAGAGTCATCCACGACTCCTTTTCAGGCTCCATCTTTAATACCCAGTCAATTTCCATCGGGATTATGATTGGAGCATTTAATACTTCAATGGGAACCAATCCCATCTTTTGTGCATCCCCGATGCTAGCAAACTTTGCCATTGAATCAGCCTCTTTAGTTTGATTCCGAGGATGCGAGTAATAACAGAGTACTCAGAGTTGGTCAACAATTCTTAGACTTAGGTAAGTACGGAGCAAATCGTTGTCCTTTAGCTTGGTAATCTCCACTGACGTGCTATACTACCAATTGTGAGTCACAAAAGATTTCAAGAAACTTTATCCTCAACACTTTGGCAAGTTTAAGTCCAACAATCAAAGCCTCATACTCAGCTTCATTGTTTGTTGCAGAGAAATCAGCTTTAAACCATAGAAAATTGAATAATCTTCAGGAGTTACAAGCATAATTCCAGCTTCAGAATAACGATTATTGGATGCTCTATCTATATATAACTTCCACTGATGGTAGGGGTTTCATTGCTCTATAGGAAATCATCCTACACAATAAATTATGTTATAAAGTCCGTTAGTGGCTGACCCTGGATAGCCCTCTAAGGAAGATTAATGATGTCAAATCGGCAAAGTTCGGTATTCCACTTGAGTAACCTTCCAGACGACTCAGGTCGCTGCAGGACTTATCGTAACGGCTGGTTGGTGTAAACATTGATAGGATGTGCCTGAAAGTAAGGGCGGAGCTTTCGTGAATCAATCAACAAACAATATGTCAGTTTCTCTATCTTGGGATTTCTTCTTTCAGCTCCTATCAGTCGCTTTTTAACATAGTAGACCTGTCTCTGGATTCGATTCTCTTTACAAAGCAACATGACACTAATAGCGTGTACCGACACAGCTAAGTAGATATATAAATCTTCATGATCCACCCGTTTGGACAAGATGGGAGGTCTCTCTAAGTGGTTCACCAAAGCTTGGAATCTACCTTTACAATCCTATGTCCATTCAAAATTCCTTTTTTCTCTCCTAATCAATTCAAAGAAAGGAATGCATTTATCAGTAGCTCTAGAAATAAATCAGCTTAGGGCAGCAACCTTCTCATTCAGGCTATGCACTTGTTTGACAGTCTTTGGTGCTTGGCTATTGCCAATAGCTTGGATCTTCTCGGGATAAGCTTCGATTCCACGGACATTAACGATGAAACCCAAGAACTTTCCTAATGCAATGCAAAAAAGAACACTTTATTGGATTAATCTTTATTTTATAATGTCGGAGGATGTTGAACATTTCTACTAGGTTTCTAATGTGGTCGCCAGACCATCCTAACTCCATGAGCATATCATCCACATATACCTATCTAGTTTTTTCAATCTGATCTTTAAACATTCCGACTAGGCATTGGTAGGTCACTCATACGTTCTTTAGTCCAAACAGCATTACCACATAGCAATATCATCCAACATCAATAATGAAGTTGGTGTGCTCTTGATCAGGAATGTGCATCAAGATTTGGTTACATCCTAAGTGTGCATCCATAAAAGATAGCAATTCATGTCCCATAGTTGAGTCTACCAGCTGGTCGATCCTTGGAAGGGGAAAACTATTTTTTGGGCATGCCTTGTTCAAGTCCGTGTAATCAACGCATATCCGCCTACATGATTAGATACCCACTTAAGCTAAAGGTAATTACGAGTAAATATGTTATCTTAGAGCCTATCCACCTCCTTTTTAAGAGCGGTAGATATCTCCAGATCTATGCCACGCCTTTTTTGTTTCACCGAAAAATGCCTCGGTTTACATTCAATGCATGGCTCGCGATGGCACGTGAGATCCCACACATGTCGGTGTGAATCCAAATGAACACATCGATATTTTCTCAAAGAAATCCAGCAAGTTCTTTCATCATTGGGGGGCTGAGCTTGATCTAATCTTTAGGACCCTTGATGGATCATCGTGATTAACTGTGATGTTAATCGTCAGCTCAGCCGATGCAGTCTTGGTCTCTTTGGGCTCCTCCTCATCATCTCTCGGATCTATGTCTTTATAGAACTAACTATGGTGCCCGAGCAAAGTCTCAGGCACTGGTTGTCAATCTTTAGTGATTTGGATGCGGATATACTTGTTCACACCCTTACCCTTATCCTTTAGTTGAGCATCCCTCTATTCAGCTACATAACAAGCACGTCTGGTCGCCTGATCACTATGAAAAACTCCAACCCCATTATCATTAGAGAACTTCAAAGTCAGACACCATGGTGAAAGAGATGTCCAGAACTCAGCTAGGGCCAATCGACTTAGAAAAGCATTGTATGGAGTGTCAACATCCAAAACAACAAATGGCAAACTCTGTAACAACCCGGAATTTTGAACATTAGATTTTGAACATTTAATTCACTTTAAATGTTAAATGTGGATTTTGTATTGATTTTGAAATAAGGAGATTTTGGTTCAATCAATAAAATAAGTTATAATTTCAAATATGACTATTCAATTGGATTTGAATAACAATAATTAAATATTTGAAATAGGGATAATTGGTGAATCTGAATATAAATGGTTATGAAAATGGTCTCCAAGATTTATTTTAACTCTAATTTGATCTGAATTATAATATTTGACTTTTGGATGGAATCGAAAGTCGATAAGCTAAATTTGGAATTTTACATTAATTTAATAATGGATTTAATAATATAATAATGTAAAATAATCAAATTTTGATTCGAAATGAATCAAGATAATTTCTAATATGATTATAAATTTTATATGATTTATAATTAAGTTAGTAAAATTTTGAAAGTGAAATTTTAAGTGATTTCGACAAATTTGGGAATTATTCGATTTAATCGACGAGTTAAAATAGCCTTTCGGGGCACAGTCTCGAAAATTTGACGAAACCAGTTCCATTGGATCCGTAATAGTTAGTTATTATCGGATTTCAATTTTCGTAACGTTTGGAGTTTTTGTTTGCTCGTAAGAATGAGAAACGCGTTGAAATTTAAATCGATAATTTAATATTTTAAATCGATTCAAAAGGCTATCTTCCACATATGATTGAATTAGCCTCCGAAACACATTCCGTTGTGTTCGAAGTGCAGGTAAAACCTTATAAATGCCTGGCGGCATGTCTGATTCGGAGTTCGTTGGATTATTGCTTAAAAGTGAATCTAGTATTAAAATAATATTTATAAACGTATATATATACGTTTAACAGCCGAAACCCTAACCTAATTTTCACGGCCGCCATCTAACATTTTAATGGCCAAAAAACATCAACTTTCATCTCCAATTTTCGATCAATCCACTTATCTCTTGCGAAAGCTTCCAACAGCAAAAGTGTAGAGCTCTCCGAGTTCGATACATCCAACGGTAGTGATCGTGTTTCGAGCGACGAGGAGGGGAAAACCGAGGCTGGAACCGTTGCCGTTTGTCTTTTTATTTTGTGCTATGGGGATGACCGAGCTCCAAGCTGCTCTGGTCGTGGGTAGAACGCGCCTTAGCGCACGTCGTGGCGGTGCCAGATCGTGTTCAAAGTTGGTCGATGGAGGAGCGTTTTGAAACCCTAAAGGCGGCTGTTGGGTTCGTTCGTAACCTAGATCGTGCGTGAGAAGGAAGAAGTATTGGGCGGCCTGGATCTTGGATCTCTGAACGAACGACTATGGTATAAAAATAAAAGTAATAATAAAAGAAAAGCTGTTTTCAAATTATATGCAAACTTTGTTAAACCATAACATGTGCGTTCGTTATCAGATTTCGACGAAACAAGAAGCGCCGGAATCGCAGCGACGCGATCAACGCTGTGATGAAGATCTGGAGTCGTTTTGAGCAAGTGGAAATTTTAAATTAAATCGAACGAGCTCGATCTAATTTAAAATTTGAAATGCCGATGCAAGGTGAGTTTATCTCACTCACATCTGGGATGCTAGTTAGTTTAAATAGTTGATATTTAAATGATTGCTTGATTAGTTGAATGTGATAATTATTATCAGATTTGATCGATATTTATTGATTGTGCTAACATCTATGGATGCAGGGAAACAGGTTGGAGGGATCCAACTGGATTCTTCACAATATAGAAATTATTTTCATAATTGATGATGTATTTCATTTATATAGTGTGACAGATTAATTTGGAAATTAAGCTGTGCTGTGTTATGATTGAATAAGTACAACCTAATATTGTAAAATATAAATGAGAATAGAATAAATTGGGATTAAAAAGGGAATTGAAAAGGGATTTTTGAGTAATGAATTTAAGAAAATTAAATTCAGGAAATTGGTTTGGAATTTGAAGTGTTTTTGAAATTATGATTTAAAAGGAAATGAGGAATGAAAATTTATAAACTGGGTTTATAAATGAAATGGAATATTTATCGGGGGATAAATTTGAAAGTATAGATTTCAGGTGGGAACTTCTATAAGAAGGTGCAAATTGTTTTAAAAACAATAGTGAGATTATTTTTAAAGGATGGAAAGTGCATTTTTCCTGGGAATTTAGTATGTTTTAAAGAAAAGCTTTCAAAATATAAATGGGCAGTTTAAATGTGTTTTAGAATATTTTAGAAAGAAAATATTATTTTAATTATTTAAAGTATAAGTAAACATTCATTTAAGTAATCATGGTATTTAATTATCTTAAAGGTAAAGTAGTATTAAGTTTTCAAAAGGAAATTTTAATATAAATATCTGATATAATAACTTTATATAAAAAGGGAATTTTTGATTTAAGTTACTCAAGAAACTCTTACAGATTTCAAAAGTATAATTTGGATGAAGAATTTAGTAATCATATTTTAAATATTTTAAGTATATATATTTTGGAAGTGATTTCCAGGAAATAGGAATGTGTTTAAAAAATAAAAGGAGTTTATTTTTAAAGTGTGGAAAGGAATTTACGGATTTAAACGTAAATTCAAATTGAGATAAATCAGGTAGGATTTATAAAAAGAATTCTTTGGATTATTATGGAATGGAAGTGAATTTCCCTGAAAAGCCAAATACGATTTAAAGTAGATTTTTAAGTAAAAGTTAAAAGTTTTAAATTTGATTTTAAAAGAATGTTTTTAAGAAAATTCTTATTTAATTTGTAAAATTTTTAAAAGTAAATATTTACTAAATTAGTTATAGTAGAAATCATTTTAAAGTGTTAATGAGTATTATGTTTTAAAAGAATATTATTCATATTTATATTTTATAAAATGAATTTATTTTAAAGATAATTGGTTAAGTTTTATTTGAAAACTTGTATAGGATTTCATAACTTTATTTTAAAATTTAGTATGACTTAACTTTTATTTTGAAGAAAAATAGTTTATATTTTATAAAGCAGTTTTATTTGAAACATTTAATAAGTATGTATATATTTCAAATAAAGTATGTAAATAGCTTTAATTTAAATTATTATAAATCCAAAATATTTGGCTTGGATGTTTTCAGTGGAAATCAATGTTTGGGAAATTATTCTATAAAAAGGAAGATGGTTTGAAAAACTGTTTTCAAAGGGTTGAAGATGGAAATATATCTTGTGAAGATATTTTGAGGGAAATAAATAATGTGGGAAATTATTTATTGTTTGATGGATGTTTGTGAATGTTAATTGATAGTTAAATCACCGACTATCAATAGTGGCCAATGCGTTGATCGTTTCGAAGATACCGGGATCGAGATTAATTTCTCGAAAACCACTTCAATTCGGTTTGTATGTTTTTGTGATGAAGACGAGTTCGGAGTCGAAGATGGAGCAGTGAAGTGCAAGGGCTAGTCGCTACTAATCCTGAGGATATTTCTGAAATGGATGTAGTAGGAGTAGTGCCTTCGGTTCTGTTCGAACCCGGGACGGAATTGTATGGATGAATGCTTTCGGAACATCGTCAGGTGGACGATGGGCATTCTAAGTGAAACGTTCTAAAAAGGTAACTCTTAGCCTCAAGCCTCATCAACCGGGAATGACTGAAAATCAGGGGTTATGCAGCAAGGCTATGTGGGTAGCACCCATTAGGGTGAGGTCATCTCTGTCTAGATGTCCCTTTTTATTCGACTTAGTGGTACGGTTGCTGACCCAACCACGGGGTGATCTTACTCGGGATTATCCAGTAAGGGATAGTCCCGGCCTTGTGTTGCAGGGGAGTTAGGGTGGCTCCTCAGTACCGTGATCTAGGCCACGTACTATGACAGGTGGTACCCAGTGCGTAGTCATTAGTTGGAAATCCATTCTCCCTGCGTGCCTTTACGGTTTTCTTTGTATACCTATTAGCTGGAATTTAATAATTGTAACAATTTCGGCTATTTGAATAAGTATTTGTATATACACACTGTTATAATATCGTAGGATTTTGATAGAAATGTTTCGGCTATCGTAAGGTAAAAACCCGACATGTTTATTTTTAGCTTGGTCTTACGAGATGCTTTTGATTTCAAAAGATTTTTGAAACTTTAATAATTAATTTGGGTGTACTCTTATCAGCTGGTATTCCATACTGACTAGGGTGTTATTTTATTATAGTGCTCGAGTCAGACCGAGTATTATAGATTACAGGAAAGGATGCTGTGGAGCTCAGGAGAGGAGCTGGAGTCCGAGACGTATTTATCCGTATTTGTTTATATCCGCTGCTGTGATTGTTTGAAATTGTCAGGCTGGTAATTGTTGTTTGTTTGTGATACTCTGATGATGTAATATATAAAACAGATATCTTTTCATTTTGTGTAAAGATCTGTTATTGACTATTATATTTTGTTCCGTTGCGATTGTGAGATTCTGTTATTGTTTAGTTCCTTCTTTCTTCTATCTTCTTCCTTTTTCCTCAACAATCTGTCTTTTCCGGCACTCGATCGTCAGCATATTATACTGTTGAGTATTTTGTGTCGATTTTTGAGATTCAAGAAGGGCGGGTCGTCACATTTGGTATCAGAGCTTAGGTTAGCGATAAACTAGGCTTTGATAGGGAAATTACTCATTATAAATAGAGTTAATAGTACTCTATAATGAGTTTGAGTGTATTAATAGATATGAGAGCGTACTTGTTAGTGGATACAGAATTGTTTTTATACTGTGTTGACTTATCGATCGAGTGTTTATGAATTCTGGTCGGTGCAGGAAGTAAAACCGTATCGATAGGGGTTTCTAAACTCTTGAACAAGATAAACCGACATAGTATTGTTTTTAAAGTGGGTAAATGAAATAATTTTAACCGAAATTATATTTTGGTATAAAAGAAATAATTTTCTGAAATAATTATATATATATATATATTTGGATGTTTGTTGTTAATACTATAAACAAATAAGAATCTAAAATTTGAAATGGTTTATAACCAAATAAAATTCTATAAGTATAAGTTATACAAAAGGAGTATAACTAAAATTTGATTTAAACCAAAATTTAAATCCCAGAAATTTTGAAAAGTGTTTTAAATGAATTTAAAACAAAGGTTTGGGAACATAAAATCTTGGGAATGTTTGAAATGTTTTCCAAAGTGTTTGAAGGAAATAATGAAGTATCATTTTGGGAAATATTTTTGAATGGAAATTGTTTTCGAAAGGGAATTTATGGAAGTAAGGAAGCACTGAACTTACTTCAGTCGCTGGGAAATAATCCTGATGATGATTGCCACATCATCAGAATTCATTTTCGAGTTTCTAAAGTGATGGATTGCTACCATGTTTGTAGGATCTAGATTAACCCTAGAGGGGGGGTGAATAGGGTTATAGCAAATTTTCTCGATATAAACACAGAAATAAAATGCAGAAATAAATATGCTGAAAAAGTAAATCACATACAAAATTTACCCAGCTTCGGCAACCCCTACCTACTGCTGCATTCACAGATTTCTATTAGAATTAAACAGTATCACGCTTACAAACACTCTACTAGACTCGCAGACATTTGCTCCCGCTCGCAAACACTCTACTAGACTCGCACACCCTGCTCGCAAACATTTGCTCCCGCTCACAAACACTCTACTAGACTCGCACACCCTGCTCCGCCTATAGAGTTTCGCTTACTCGCAAACTTTGCTTCCCGCCTATAGAGCTTCGCTTACTCGCAAACTCTGCTCCCGCCTATACAGCTTTGCAAACTCGCACACCCTGCTCACTGAACTAATTCTAATTAGACAATCTGACACTACCTAAACCTTAGGTGGTGATTTACAAATTCTTTGACTTGAAAAAATAAAAACAACAATTAAAAGATAAATAAACAAATAACCCTAATTTTAAAACCCTTAATTAAAACTCTTTAAGAAAATAGGCCGGCCCCTTTGTTTTCTTTCACTAGCCCGTTCCTTTTTGTCTCGTTCCTTTGCTTGTGAGAATAATGGTCGCCGTTCCTCAACTCAATTAGGGATTCTGCAATTTTTGTGCTTTTGCTCCTTGCGATTCAAACTAGGGTTGTGCAAATTGAAGCGCCGCTCGTTCTCGTTTGATAGTAGGCTTCGACGCTTTTTATTTGCTCACGGCTCTTCAATTTGGATCGAGTTCATTTTGTGATTTCGGTACGTAATTTATCCTTGTTGCTTTACTGATTGATGCTTGAACTCGATGATTGATTGCCGATGATGATTAGGGCATTTATAGGGTTCGTTACCCTATTTTCTCGTTCGCATAAATATATTTGAATTTGTCTTCGGCCGTTTGATTTCACTTTGATGATTGAGATTTTCCTTGACTGATTCACATGCGTATATATTTGAAACTGCTAGGTCGACTTGGTTTGTAATTCTCGGTTTTGAATTTTGAGATGCTTGACTATCTTCGTGAATCTCTCTGTTGACCCGATTGCAATATGCTTTGAATTCTAGACATTTGTTTACCATGTGCTTTGAGATGATTGACTTGGTTTTAAAATTCTCTGTACTGTTGATTTCGTGATGAATTTCTCGGCTTTGACTTCTGATACCCTGACCATTTCATACTTGTATATTTGCAATGCTCGGCTTGAATTTATTCTCGGCCTTCATGTGCCCTTGACTCTTTTTTTTCATGCTATTCACTGGATTAGACACGTGACCTTTCATATCTTGTTCTTGTGCATTTTGTTGTTGTTGAGTTGATATAGTCTGGTTTGAGTATTTGTTAGTGCATATCATCTTATTTTGGTTTGTTGTAAAATCAGTGGCATTGCTTCATATTGTGTAAGTGCTTGTATCATCACTTAACCACTGCTTGGTTTGTTATGCACTGTTGCTTGAATCATTTTCACTTTAGTTGCTCTGGTGTCTGGTTTGGTTGCATTTCATGATTCATCTTGTAGTTGCATTTACTAGTGGTCTTCATTGAGCTTTGGCATTTGGGTCATGTTGGCTGTGTAGTTTGTTGCTTCATGTCCGTTTCTTTGTTGCTGTTGCATAGTGTCTTGAAACTTGGCCTATTGTGTACTTCATATAGTTGGTTCATGTTGTTGCTTATGTTGGTGGCCATATACATTCATCAATGTTGGCATCTGCATTGCATAATTCATGTTGTAGCCTGGTCATTTGTGCACTGCCTTTGGTTCATGTTGTATTGTCTCTGTATATTTGTTATTCTTCTCTGTCCATTTGGCTGCACATGTGAACTTGTGTATTTGGTCTCGTCTCCATATAGTTGAAGCTTGCTGTGCATTGGTTCTCTGTAGTCTGCACTTGTATAGTTGGTTCCATATTCATGTATCTTGATGTTGTATACACTTTTTCATGCTGCTGTGATGCAGTTTCCTTCACTGTTGTATCATGATACTTGTTTGCCTGCAGACCATGTTGCATGTATGTTTGTTTGGTAGTTGCTTCAGTCACTTTGTTGTATACTTGGGCTTTGAACATTTTCAACCTGATGCATCTGGACTTGAGCATATTTGATGAAATTGTTGTCTGGTCTTTGCATTGCTGTGCATACTTGTTGTTTGGACATTTGTGCAGTTTGGTCTTGCTGTTTGTCGAGTTGCTTTTGTTAGTTTAGTCGTGCACTTGGTCTCTTCACTGTGTTCTCTTCATGCCTGACTTGATGCTGGTTTGAGGCTGTGTCATGTTTGAACATAGCATTCATGTGTACTTTTGATTCGCACCTAAGTTGAACCAGTTTTAAAACTCGAGTTTGACCTTGTGCTGAGAGTCGTGATTTTCAATGTTATTGCACGTGAGTTGAACCCGGTTTTTCATTTGGGTTTGACCTGTGCTCACCTGTCCCTGTAAATCAATCAAGTGTATATATCGGCGTGCACGGCCTTGTGGCATATACAGTAATACACTGTGTATGTCACAAGTTGTTCGTGTATGATGAATTCAAATTTAAATTATGACGAACAACCCAAATAACTGAGGCAAATCATATTTTCAAAAATTATCTTTTATTTTTGAATTGCAAAAATATTTCTTTTTCAATTTTACTGCGTTAGTTTATATTTTTGCAGATTTCTCAGATGCTGGATTCAAACTGGAATGCAGTTGAAGATAAATACGAGTGTGAGTGATATGTAGTGAGGTTATTAATGTAAATATAAAATCGTGATGTATTCAAAATTGTATATGTATAGTGAGAGCATGAAATTGTACTATTCAAAAGTGTAATAAATATTTATTTGAATAAAATATCTGTTTGAATTCAAATTCTGTGTAATATATTTTATTCAACAAATATTTATTTAAACTGTGAAAAATAGAATAGTATATTAACAAATACATTTAAATGAATGTATATATGTTTATTATCATCAAACAAAAATCATATAAGCGCATATTCAACAATCTCCCCCTTTTGATGATAACAAACATATATTTAAGATTTTGAATGTATTAAATGTATTTGATCGTTCAATTTGCTCCCCCTATTTGAATGCTCCTCTCTACATAATACTCCCCCTACATATATGCATACAAATAGAAATATATAAATGAGCCTATATGCAAAGTGAAAATTATTTGACCCTTGCTTGATTCTATTTGACAAAATCTTAACTTTTCTCTCCCCCTTTTGTTATCAGCAAAAGAATAACAGTGTTATAAAAATAGGGATGAAGTGACAGACATGAGTCAAACATTTAACTCAATTGAATATAAATATCAAATTTCAATAAAACTCAAACAAAAATCATAATTACCCTTGTTAGACGCATATTCCACTTTCAGAAGTGATGGGGATAAAATCATCAAAAATTCATATAGTTATGTCTATTTGTGGTATATTTATTTCAGGAAATTTGAATATCTACTAACCATGTATAACCGTTAGGACTTTTAAATGAGATTAGTAGTATTCCAATTTAATTTAAAAAATGAAATCAAGTATCTTCTAACCACGCATGACCGTGAGGACTTTTAAATGGGATTAGAATCAACTTGTCTATTAAATCAATTAATTTTGATATGCGTTCCATACATGCATAACCGTGAGGACTTTTAAATGAGCATGGAAGCACATAATCAAAAATCCAAGTAATTAACCCATGCATAACCGTGAGGACTTTTAAATGAGAGTGAATACTTTGGATATTTATTTTTATTGCTAAATATAATAAATTGAAGCACAAATAATTTCCTTCATAGATTTAAAGATATTGAAGAACAAATGATTTCCTTTGTAAACTACCACAAATTTACATACTATGTGATTTTGATGAGTGATGGTCGATAGAAAGATGGTAGAAATAGAAATGGTCATGGAACTTTTACCCAAAAAGTTTTTATAACTCTTGTTATGAAATTCTAAAGAAATTTTCTATTTATACTTTCTCGAGTTATAATATATGATAAATATCAACACTCATCACTTTTTCAATCACTATTCATCTTTTCGATAATCAAAGGGAGTCAGATTAGTCAAAATAGTCATTTAAAATCAAATTCAAAAATTATAAAATCAATTTTTCAAAAATGACTAATCTGAAAATATGGTCAACAATGATTTCCTTGAAGGGGTTTTATAAGAAAATTTTCTGCTATTTGAAAATTATTTCAAGTGAAAAATATGCAGATATTTTCTTTGAAAAACGATGCAGCAAATGAATGTTTCAAGAATTAATCACGTTACACTAATAATTTTTCTATCAACTATATTACCAGTGTAATCTGCATCTGAATTTAAATTTCACTCAATATTCACTCGTTGGATGTCAAAGACCAGATTGTGAAATTTTAACAAGCTATCTCAGAATGAAATTTGAAATGAAGCCATGATAACACTCAAACGAATATCATAGTGTTAATTTCAGAAACCGTAGGATAAACAGTTATATTCATGAGTAATCAACAGTCAATCAACATCATAATTATTTCAAAAAAACAATTCTTGAAGATCAACAATTTCTAAAAATCCTTTTTAACAGCTTTCACATGAAATTTGAAATCGTGCAAATTTACAAGCAGTGACCAAAATATATCTACGTGTAGCATGAGTAATCAAATACCATCATTTGACCGAACAAATTTATATGGATTAGTTCAAAGTTGAAAATCTGATTGGTCATCATTTAAGCACAAATCAATGTCATAAATAAGAACAAGTCAAAAAATCATATTAGTTAAATCTGAATCAGTCAACCATCATAATTACTCCAAGTAATTCTATTTAAAGATGATTGGTCAATATTTTGAAAAAGTCATAGCATCAAAAATCATCATCTTTTGTTCATCTCAATATTGGCTGATTTTAATTTAGAGTATGGTGCAGATAATCACATTTAATATATCGTTAAAAACAATTTTACCTGTTTTACCTTTACGATAATTTTTCGTGATTGCCCATTGTGATTCTGTCACCTTTGTACTAGGCTAAGGAACTTGCTTTGTCGCCCGTTGTGTTTCTGGAACAGCCAAAATCCAAAGAACACTGTTGTTGTTCCTTAGCCTGCCACCATACCTACATGGGAAAAGATTTATGTGACCTATTTGTTTTTATAGGTCCATGATTGTTAGTGGCAGAAAATGAAAAATATGTTTGTGGAGACCCAAAACTATTTATATATGTTCTTTTTGGCACCCAAATTTGTTTGACTTTCAAAGATTTTATATTTGTGCCTTTTGGAACCCAAATTGGTATAGTTTTCACGTGTTTGGGTCTATACCAACAATTATTTTGATTGTGTCCAAATTTTCTACAAATTGTGCACATTGAATTTTCTTGATTAATCTCATTTCTAACATATTCAGAATGAGTATATCCAAGTCCTTGTCTATCAATATTGACAGTTTGTTTTCCTATTAACATATTCAACGATTTTTCACCTTTGGAAAAATTTTCTAAAGTCGTTGACAATTGTTGGACTTTTGTTTTTAAAGATTCATTTTCTTTCAACAATTGAGTGCACATTTTAATAGAATTTTCTCTCCTAGTATTTTCAATTTTTAAAATCAGAATTTCATTTTCAAGTGATTTCATTTTAATTTCTGATTTTTTAATTTCTTCTTCAAACGTTGGACACTTATCACACTTAGGGATCCTACTTTGATAGGTTTTAACTAATTGGTCAAGTTGTTCATTTAATTCTATCAAAGTAACTTTTTGTGATTCAAGTTTAGCATATTTCTCCCTAAGTTGTTCAAAACAGCCATTTACTTCGTGGAAATAAATAAGTAATTCAGAGTGAGTAAGTTTTGATACCTTGCTTGGCTCATCGTCGTCGCTATCGGTTATATTCCCATGAAGGCACATATCTGCTTTCTCACTTTCACTGCTATCGCTTTTATTCCACGTGGCTGCAAATTTCCTTTTTGAATTCTTCATTAATAATGCCAGCTTGGCTGCTCCATCATCATCCTCCTCATCACAACTGCTATTTACCAGTCCTGTTAAGCATATTTCTTTAACTGAGTCAGTTGTGGAGGACTTCTCATTGCTGTTGACTTTTGCACCATATATTCCATCGAGAATTTTCCAAATTTTCTGTGCATTTTCACAATGAGAGACGAAATAAAAATTATCACGATTAATATGAGAATATAACATATGCATAGCAAGAGCATTAATCGAGATAATTTCCTTATTTGCTATATCACACCCATTTTCAATAATATCCCAACACTTAATATTAACAGATTTTAAATATAATTCAATTTTTAATTTCCGATTCAAAAAATCTGTTCCATCGAAAATAGAAGGAATAATATTGAAACGACCCTCAACAAAAATATTATTTGGTGGATTCATGACTCTAGAGTTAAAAAAAATACCGGGCTCTGATACCACTTGTATAGTTGGTTCCATATTCATGTATCTTGATGTTGTATACACTTTTTCATGCTGCTGTGATGCAGTTTCCTTCACTGTTGTATCATGATACTTGTTTGCCTGCAGACCATGTTGCATGTATGTTTGTTTGGTAGTTGCTTCAGTCACTTTGTTGTTTACTTGGGCTTTGAACATTTTCAACCTGATGCATCTGGACTTGAGCATATTTGATGAAATTGTTGTCTGGTCTTTGCATTGCTGTGCATACTTGTTGTTTGGACATTTGTGCAGTTTGGTCTTGCTGTTTGTCGAGTTGCTTTTGTTAGTTTAGTCGTGCACTTGGTCTCTTCACTGTGTTCTCTTCATGCCTGACTTGATGCTGGTTTGAGGCTGTGTCATGTTTGAACATAGCATTCATGTGTACTTTTGATTCGCACCTGAGTTGAATCCAGTTTTAAAACTCGGGTTTGACCTTGTGTTGAGAGTCGTGATTTTCAATGTTATTGCACGTGAGTTGAACCCGGTTTTTCATTTGGGTTTGACCTGTGCTCACCTGTCCCTGTGAATCAATCAAGTGTATATATCGGCGTGCACGGCCTTGTGGCATATACAGTAATACACTGTGTATGTCACAAGTTGTTCGTGTATGATGAATTCAAATTTAAATTATGACGAACAACCCAAATAACTGAGGTAAATCATATTTTCAAAAATTATCTTTTATTTTTGAATTGCAAAAATATTTCTTTTTCAATTTTACTGTGTTAGTTTATATTTTTGCAGATTTCTCAGATGCTGGATTCAAACTGGAATGCAGTTGAAGATAAATACGAGTGTGAGTGATATGTAGTGAGGTTATTAATGTAAATATAAAATCGTGATGTATTCAAAATTGTATATGTATAGTGAGAGCATGAAATTGTACTATTCAAAAGTGTAATAAATATTTATTTGAATAAAATATCTGTTTGAATTCAAATTCTGTGTAATATATTTTATTCAACAAATATTTATTTAAACTGTGAAAATAGAATAGTATATTAACAAATACATTTAAATGAATGTATATATGTTTATTATCATCAAACAAAAATCATATAAGCGCATATTCAACAATGTTGATTGATTATGATATTTGTTGGACTTGTTTGAGATACAAGTGGTTTTAGAAGTTTCAAACAGGGAAATTGCTTTGGTGAAAACAGATTGTTTTGGAATCCGGAGATTTGATTTGTTATACCAAGTGGGTATGTGTTGATTATAATTTCAAAATGGTTTTGAAATAAAACCGGGTAATTGAATTCTGGAACATTCTATTTAAATAATGTGAAAAGTTAAGATGAATCAACTATTGAACTTTTAAAGTAAAGTTGATTTAATTAAGAAGGAAAATGAACTTTTAACCCTGGGATTAAAGTTTAACCTGAATGAATGGAAGTGAATAAAGCAAATCTGAATTTAACTTGGGATAAGTTAAACAAATTGGAATTGGAATTAAATTGATTTGGGTTAAGTTGAAATGTAAAATGGTTATAATTGTGGATTAAAATTGTGTAATAAAAATTTATATCCTTAAGAATTCGGTGATATATATATATATATATATATATATATATATAATATGGAATTGTGATTGTAAGATGAAAATGGACTCAAATGAGCAATATAAGCTTTTAAGTGAATAAGTTGGTAAACTTATGAATGGGAAAAGAATTGTAAAACCTAAATAGAAATGGTTGAATGTTATGGTAAAAAGGATGGAAAATTCTAAATTTATTCCCAAATGGAAGGAGAGTTGTAAGAAGGTGAAGAAAAATAAAATGTGAATGGACTAAAGTTAGTAAATAAGTTTGAACTTATATATAGGGAAATAGAATTTAGTTGAATATGAATTGAATTGAAACAAAATTCAGTTGCGTTATAAATAACTTTGAATGAAATTCAATTCTTATTTAAGTAGTAAAGGAAGTGGAATGAATTTAAGTTGGCTAAATAAAATTTAGTTAAACTTGAATTAGATTTGGAAAAGAATTGAGTTGAAGGAAAGTTTAATTTAATTGAAATGATATTGAATAATTAAATTCTCACTCAACTAAATTCAAAGGAATTGAATGAAGATGAATTTAGCGTAGGATAAATTAAATAAGGGGAGTAATGGGATGAATAAGATTTTTGTAGCTTGTTTAGAAAATTTGAAGGGGTAAAATAAAATCCCAGTTCTGGTATGGAATAATTGGAATGGTTATGTTATGAATAAAATAAATTCAGAAATGAATTGAGGAGGTGAATTAAAATTAAAATGGATTGAGTAAGTAAACAAACTGAATTAAAATTTGTAAATGGATTGGAATTTGATTGAGTAAGAATCAAATTAAAATGGAAATAAAACCGATGTAAGAAGAAATGGAGTTATTTTGTTATTGAGACAACTTAAGAAATTTTTTAAATAATTGTTGTCGAGCTTATAAAATGGTTTTGAATGAATTTGTATGGATAACGAAATTGAATGTAAGACTAGAGATTTAATTCAATAATTGTGATGAAGCAATAATGTTTGGGTTGTAAGTAATTTTCAAATGGAGTAAAACTAATATAAATTTAAGTTGGAATTAATTTTAAATGGTTATAAGTTTAAGTGATGATTATTTGCATGAATAATATCAAATGTGCATAGAAATCTGTCATTAGACATAAAATAAAGTAGGTGAATTAAAAGAAGAGGATGAGTTGGTTTTTGAATATATTGGAATGGGTTGGAATCTAATTTAATGGATTTGCATATAAATGAAGTGAATTATGAATATGATGCAAATAAATCAAATTGGAGATAAAATTGGTTATGGATAAATTTGGAGTTGCATAAAAGTAAATTTATATAATGTAGGCATATGTTGATCATATTATGGTGATTTTGAGTTAGTCGTGGTAAATATGAATTGAATGTAGCAACTTGGTTGTAAATCTTTTTAAGTAGAGTAAATGAAATATAGTTTTGTAAAGGAATTAAAAGTGTTAAACCTTGTGGATGCTTATAAAAAATGGTCAACTTGTTGAATTATGAAATTTGTTGTTTGGACCCTGAAATTGTTGTGTTTGGCTAAGATTAATGAATAGAAGGTTGTTAAAAATCTCATATTATCGAAAAATGATGTGTTTGTTTGAGTAAGTACAGGTACGGAAGGAAATCGATAGAGTTGGAGCGCGTATATGCAATATAATTAGCCGCTTGCTTTTAAAATGCTAATAAAAGATACGCCTACGCAATAAAATTTAGGAAACGATATATATATATATATAGTGATATATTTGGTTTTCCGACCGTGTGGTCAATATATATATATATATATATATATATATATTGTGATATTGCAAAAGCTCCTCCGTACAAAGGAGACTCTACCAAAATTTTCCGGAAATTTTGGGAGTTGGAAAAAAATTTGAATTTTTTTGAAATCGTTTTGTTAACGACAAACTGATTTCAAATTGAAATTGAAATAAAAGGATTTTGGAATAGGAATCGAAACTAGTGGTTTTGATTTGGAACTAAAGAGTGTAGGCAAGGTGAATTTGAGATTTTCACTAAGTGGGTTTTGCTATTGGGTTTGGAGCATTCTTTCTACCCTAGCAAATTTCGGGGACGAAATTTTTATAAGGGGGAAGGAATGTAACGACCCGGAATTTTGAACGTTAGATTTTGAACATTTAATTCATTTTAAATGTTAAATGTGGATTTTGTATTGATTTTGAAATAAGGAGATTTTGGTTCAATCAATAAAATAAGTTATAATTTCAAATATGACTATTCAATTGAATTTGAATAACAATAATTAAATATTTGAAATAGGGATAATTGGTGAATCTGAATATAAATGGTTATGAAAATGGTCTCCAAGATTTATTTTAAGTCTAATTTGATTTGAATTATAATATTTGACTTTTGGATGGAATCGAAAGTCGATAAGCTAAATTTGGAATTTTACATTAATTTGATAATGGGATTTAATAATATAATAATGTAAAATAATCAAATTTTGATTCGAAATGAATCAGAATAATTTCTAATATGATTATAAATTTCATATGATTTATAATTAAGTTAGTAAAATTTTAAAAGTGAAATTTTAAGTGATTTCGACAAATTTGGGAATCGTTCGATTTAATCGACGAGTTAAAATAGCCTTTCGGGGCATAGTCTCGAATTTTGGCGAAACCAGTTCCATTGGATCCGTAATAGTCAGTTATTATCGGATTTCAATTTTCGTAGCGTTTGGAGTTGCCATTTGCTCTTACGGATGAGAAACGCGTTGAAATTTAAATCGATAATTTAATATTTCAAATCGATTCAAAAAGCTATCTTCCACATATGATTGAATTAGCCTCTGAAACACGTTCTGTTGTGTTCGGAGTGCGTGTAAAACCTTATAAATGCCTGGCGGCATGTCTGATTCGGAGTTCGTTGGAATTATTGCTTAAAATTAATCTAATATTAAAATAATATTTATAAACGTATATATATACGTTTAACAGCTGAAACCCTGACCTATTTTTCACGGCCGCCATCTAACATTTTAATTGCCGAAAAACATCAAATTTCATCTCCAATTTTCGATCAATCCACTCATCTCTAGCGAAAGCTTCCAACAGCAAAAATGTAGAGCTCTCCGAGTTCGATACATCCAACGGTAGTGATCGTGTTTCGAGCGGTGAGGAGGGGAAAATCGAGGCTGGAATCATTGCCGTTTGTCTTCGTATTTCGTGCTATGGGGATGACCGAGCTCCAAGCTGCTCTGGTCGTGGGTAGAGCGCGCCTTGGCGCACGTCGTGGCGGTGCCAGATCGTGTTCAAAGTTGGTCAATGGAGGAGCGTTTTGAAACTCTAAAGGTGGCTGTTGTGTTCGTTCGTAACCTGGATCGTGCATGAGGAGGAAGAAGTATTGGGCGGCCTGGATCTTGGATCTCTGAACGAACGGCTATGGTATAAAAATAAAAGTAATAATAAAAGAAAAGTTGTTTTCAAATTATATGCAAACTTTGTTAAACCATAACCTGTGTGTTCGTTATCAGATTTCGACGAAACAAGAAGCGCCGGAATCGCACCTACGCGATCAACGCTGTGATGAAGATCTGGATTTGTTTTGAGCAAGTGGAAATTTTAGATTAAATCGAACGAACTCGGTTTAATCTAAAATTTGAAACGCCGATGCAAGGTGAGTTTATCTCACTCACATCTGGGATGCTAGTTAGTTTAAATAGTTGATATTTAAATGATTGCATGATTAGTTGAATGTGATAATTATTATCAGATTTGATCGATATTTATTGATTGTGCTAACATCCGTGGATGCAGGGAAACAGGTTGGAGGGATCCAACTGGATTCCTCATATAGAAATTATTTTCATAATTGACGATGTATTTCATTTATATACTATGACAGATTAATTTGGAAATTAAGCTGTGCTGTGTTATGATTGAATAAGTATAACCTGATATTGTAAAATATAGATGAAAATAGAATAAATTGGGATTAAAAAGGGAATTGAAAAGGGATTTTTGAGTAATGAATTTAAGAAAATTAAATTCAGGAAATTGGTTTGGAATTTGAAGTGTTTTTGAAATTATGATCTAAAAGGAAATAAGGAATGGAAATTTATAAACTGGGTTTATAAATGAAATGGAATATTTATCGGGGGATAAATTTGAAAGTATAGATTTCAGGTGGGAATTTCTATAAGAAGGTGCAAATTGTTTTAAAAATAATAGTGAGATTATTTTTAAAGGATGGAAAGTGCATTTTCCTAGGAATTCAGTATGTTTTAAAGAAAAGCTTTCAAAATATAAATGGGCAGTTTAAATGTGTTTTAGAATATTTTAGAAAGAAAATATTATTTTAATTATTTAAAGTATAAGTAAACATTCATTTAAGTAATCATGGTATTTAATTATCTTAAAGGTAAAGTAGTATTAATTTTCAAAAGGAAATTTTAATATAAATATCTTATATAATAACTTTATATAAAAAGGGAATTTTTGATTTAAGTTACTCAAGAAACTCTTATAGATTTCAAAAGTATAATTTGGATGAAGAATTTAGTAATCATATTTTAAATATTTTAAGTATATATATTTTGGAAGTGATTTCCAGGAAATAGGAATGTGTTTAAAAAATAAAAGGAGTTTATTTTTAAAGTGTGGAAAGGAATTTACGGATTTAAACGTAAATTCAAATTGAGATAAATCAGGTAGGATTTATAAAAAGAATTCTTTGGATTATTATGGAATGGAAGTGAATTTCCCTAAAAAGCCAAGTACGATTTAAAGCAGATTTTAAGTAAAAGTTAAAAGTTTTAAATTTGATTTTAAAAGAATGTTTTAAATAAATTTTTTATTTAAGTTGTAAAATTTTTAAAAGTAAATATTTACTAAATTAGTTATAGTAGAAATCATTTTAAAGGGTTAATGAGTATTATGTTTTAAAAGAATATATTCATATTTATATTTTATAAAATGGATTTATTTTAAAGATAATTGGTTAAGTTTTATTTGAAAACTTGTATAGGATTTCATAACTTTATTTTAAAATTTAGTATGACTTAACTTTTATTTTGAAGAAAAATAGTTTATATTTTATAAAGCAGTTTTATTTGAAACATTTAATAAGTATGTATATATTTCAAATAAAGTATGTAAATAGCTTTAATTTAAATTATTATAAATCCGAAATATTTGGCTTGGATGTTTTCAGTGGAAATCGATGTTTGGTAAATTATTCCGTAAAAAGGAAGATGGTTTGAAAAACTGTTTTCAAAGGGTTGAAGATGGAAATATATCTTGTGAAGATATTTTGAGGGAAATAAATAATGTGGGAAATTATTTATTGTTTGATGGATGTTTGTGAATGTTAATTGATAGTTAAATCACCGACTATCAATAGTGGCCAATGCGTTGATCGTTTCGAAGAGACCGCGATCGAGATTAATTTATCGAAAACAACTTCAATCCGGTTTGCACGTTTTCGTGATGAAGACGAGTTCGGAGTCGAAGATGGAGCAGTGAAGTGCAAGGGCTAGTCGCTACTAATCCTGAGGATATTTCTGAAATGGATGTAGTAGGAGTAGTGCCTTCGGTTCCGTTCAAACCCGGGACGGACTTGTATGGATGAATACTTTCGAAACATCATCTGGTGGACGATGGGCATTCTAAGAGAAACTTTCTAAAAAGGTAACGCTTAGCCTCAAGCCTCATCAACCGGGAATGACTGAAAATCAGGGGTTATGCAGCAAGGCTATGTGGGTAGCACCCATTAGGGTGAGGTCATCCCTGTCTAGATGTCCCTTTTTATTCGGCTTAGTGGCGCGGTTGCTGCTCCCAACCGCAGGGTGATCTTACTCGGGATTATCCAGTAAGGGATAGTCCCGGCCTTGTGTTGCAGGGGAGTTAGGGTGGCTCCTCGGTACTGTGATCTAGGCCACGTACTGTGACAGGTGGTACCCCAGTGCCTAGTCATTAGTTGGAAATCCATTCTCCCTACGTGCCTTTACGGTTTTATTTGTATACCTATTAGCTGGAATGTAATAAATGTAACAATTTCGGCTATTTGAATATGTATTTGTATATAGACACTATTATAATATCATAGGATTTTGATAGAAATGTTTTGGCTATCGTAAGGTAAAAACCCGACGTGTTTCTTTGTGGCGTGGTCTTATGAGATGCTTTTTATTTCAAAAGATTTTTGAAACTTTAATAATCAATTTGGGTGTATTTTTATCAGCTGGTATTCCAGACTGACTCGGATGTTATTTTATTATAATGCTCGGGTCAGACCGAGCATTATAGATTACAGGAAAGGATGTTGTGGAGCTCAGGAGAGGAGCTGGAGTCCGAGACGTATTTATCCATATTTGTTTATATCCGCTGCTGTGATTGTTTGAAATTGTCAGGCTGGTAATTGTTGTTTATTTGTGATACTCTGATGATGTAATATATAAAACAGACATCTTTTCATTTTGTGTAAAGATCTGTTATTGACTATTATATTTTGTTCCGCTGCGATTGTGAGATTCTGTTATTGTTTAGTTCCTTCTTTCTTCTGCCTTCTTTCTTTTTCCTCAACAATTTGTCTTTTCCGGCACTCGATCGTCGACATATTATACTATGGAGTATTTTGTGTCGATTTTTGAGGTTCGAGAAGGGCGGGTCATCACAAAATCCATACATTCCTGCGGTAACCTTGTCCTAACTCCATGGGTAATTCAACATAACCAACAACTTCAATTGCAGCACCTTTGAAGCCTTTAATGCAGGCTTTAGACGGTTTTAAGTCCTTGGCTTCCATCCTCATTTGATCATAAGCTTTTTTGAAAAATATATTACAATACTTCCACAATCAACCAATATCCTTCTCACAAAAGCGGGTTCGATCATGGTCGAAATGACCCTTGGGTCGATCGTCGAAGCCTCCACCTTATCTACATCTCTGTTTCTAAACACAATATCATCTGCCATTGTATGTTGCTATTTTGCCGGAGCTCCATCTTCCATATTCGAGCAACATTCAAAATTTACATGCTTAATTGCGCTAGTGTAGCGCCCCATCTAATGATAACTCTTATCAATGGGATGTGGTCCTCTGACTATTGTATTGATTACCAATCTTCCGCCAGTTTGCGCAGGCTCCCCAGCCTTGTGTTGTGCTTGTCCTCGGTTGGTGTCAGATGTCCCTTGCCTGTCATTCTATGGCGTTTTGACAAACTGCTGTAACTTTCTTTCTCGAATCAGCTTTTCAATAATATCCTGGAGATGCCTGCATTCATTTTTGTTATGATCATAACATTCATGAAACCGACAATATCTTTCAGTTTGTTTTTGCTCCTCTATTGATTCTTTCGGAGGCGGGTTTTTGTACTGCATGGTATTGAAGGTAGACAAATAGATATTCTCTAGAGATGTATTCAATGGCAAGTAAGTATCGTATATTAAAATTCTATGCTTTCCTCTTTCAGAGTCCCTCTTTCATTCTAGGCTCCTATCTCCACCTTTCTTTTGTTGATTTGGCTTGTTTTGGACATTCACTTGAACTTTTTTAGAGCCATCATCAAACTGCTTTACTGTAATATTACTCTGTACTCCCTCTCCACTTGGTCCTGCAACATCCTTCTTCCTAGAGCATTTGGCTTCCTCCTTCCTCAAATACTGAGCCTCATTTACATAAAAGCACTCTAACATTGCGGGTGGCTTACTATCTAACCAATCACCAAAATCAGACTTTCGATTAATCCCTTTGTTACGGCCATCAATATTGCATGGTCATTTGGATTACTGATTTCTGCAACAGCTGCATGGACTCTGTCGAAGTAATCTTTCAACGATTCTTTCGGAGCCTGGATCACACTGAATAGGGACATTACATCTTTGGACCGAGTTGCGTGCATACGGAACTGCTCCACGAACCTTGTTGCCAAATATCAAATTTAGAGATCGACCACGGAGGTAACCTTGTAAACCACATTGTTGCTATTCCAGAGAGAGGTATAGGAAAACATTTATACTTGGTTGCATCATCTACTCGTGTAGAATCCATCAGCCATTCATATCTTATGATGTGCTGCCTAGGGTCGGTTTTTCCCTCATAGGCGAGCATCGACAGCATGTTGAACCTCCTCAGATACTCTGCATGTAGGACATTGTCAGTGAATGAAGTATGGTTCTTAAGATTCCCCAATCATCATTGGTCAAGCCTTAACTTTCTATTACTATTCGTCTAACCATAGCCGACAAGGCCAGCGTTTGAACAATTGGTGCCAAGCGGTGGTCATGTTCCACCTCACGTGAATGGTCCATCAATGTCTACGGGCCGTTCCATGCCTTCTTGATTCATCATCCTCCCTATATATAACATGTACATTCGCTTCATCATCATTCTACGGAAGCAACTGGTCAACATTCAACCGAACTCCATAATCTATTCGAAATTTTAGAAAACTCAAAACATGAAACTTTTAGCACAAACTCTAAGCTTTCTGAAACATCTAAAATTATTGAATTTGGATAAGAAACGTGAAAGATATGGCCAAAACAATTTTTAGATCAACAATCATTGTCGCTGTCCCGAGAGCAAAACGACAGCAATAACAATTATTGGCCCGAGAATTGTATTAGCATATTTTTGCTCTCATTCTTATTCGATTTTGATGTTGTTTTGAAATGTTTTGAGAGCAATGATGCCTACCGATAGGCTAGCTATATTGGAGAATTTGAAATTCAAATTTAAATAGAATTTGAATTGATTTTGGATTAAGCATTTACTGGCTATGTTGATCCACTTGAGTTGAAAAAAAATTATATTGCATTTATCGACGTATTCAATAGATGTTTAAGACAAAATTATAGATGGACGCCCTTAACCCGCCCTATTCTCCGCTTTAGTAGACATAATTACCTTTTAGTTCTCTTTGCTAAGGTGGGTCTCGGGGTGGGGCGTTACAGTTTGTTAGCCATAGAAACTACATCTTATATCCCAGCATGTACAGGTAAGTTCCCTCCTCTGGAGGAGGGATCGGTACCGATCCCTATGGAGGGATCAGCACCGATCGGTCCTGGCAGACAATCTAGGTCTTCCTATTAATGTCCCAAAATTTCTGTCCGAAATCCATCTATTTTGCGACACCTGTGTCTGTGATACTCATCCGATGAACTAAAACTGTTTGATGCTTAGTAACGGGTAGGGTCTCTCCTTGCTTTCCCCTGCTGTTGCTGATTGAGTTGTTTCGTTAGGTTGATACCGGCTTAAAATTGCTGATTCAATTGCTGATGGCTATCCACTAGCTCCCTCATCGTATTTTGGAATTTAGCTCTTATAAAAGAATCGTCTGGATTTTGGACTTTAATTGGATCGGCATTCACATCCGTTGGTTGACTGCTTGGGCCCTCCTAGCTGGATTGTAGCGTTCTCGTTTCATTCTGCCTTCTGAGAAGTAGATCTAGTGTTCCTCACCATTGTTGATAGCTTTGCTTAGAATTTTGCAAATCTGAATAGAAAAAGCAAACTTCTTAAAGATAACTATGGATCTCCTTCGGGGGATTTATGCGATCCAGTAGCAACAAAAAGATCCTAATAAGTTGAGAACCAAGGTTCTCAGTGAAATCACCAAAATGTTTGCACCAAAAATTGGAACAAACACCCAAGAGAAGTTTTGAAGACAAATAAATGAAGAATATAAAATAAAAACAGAGGATAATAATAAAGAAATAGTGTCAAACGAAAGAATAACATGCACACATAATTTATAGTGGCCCAACGTTGTTTGCCTACATCCACTTTGAACAGATTGCTTTACTAATCACTTTATAAATTGAGTATAACAGGAATCAGATGAAAACCCTTAGTTAAAAAGAGTATAAAGCAATTAGAAGCCTAAAAGTCCTTCAAATGAAGAATGAAGATGGTATTTATAGGTTGAGATGATGGAATACCTCGCTGGAAATTCGGCAAAAGAGTCTCCAAATCCGCAGAGGCCTACTAGAATGGACGATGGTCTAAATTCTAGAAAAATAATGATTGGTGTCGATAATTACTTTTGGCTCCAATCAATATAGGATCATTCGTGGGTGGTCCCATAGGCCCCCGGGCCATGCTCCTAAAATATGGTGTCATTCTGAGCAATATTTTTTAAGATATTGCCCATCCTTTGTAGAACACCGATCAATATGCTGATCGTCCAATAACGATCGTTGTCTTTTTATGCTTTTCTTGAGTTCCGTTGTGTGATCAAGAATGTAGGCTTTTCATGATTTAAATTACTTGCTCTCTAAATTTTGTACAATTCTGATGTATCGTTTGTGAGATATCATCCAACCTTCATTGAATATGGATCATTTTGGTGATTCGTACGATCATTCCAATAACAACCGGCCTTGTTTTCCAAGATTTGGGGGTTTTATTATGTGATCATTTTTATAGGCTCCATCCTTTAATATATTGAAGCTTTGAAAGTTTCAAGTGCATTGGCTTTATAGATTTTGAGATATTGATCGATCTTCGTCGATTTACGCTGTTTTCTGGATCATTCTAGATCGATCCATATAAATTCTTCATTTGTCCATAACTCGAGCATCCGAACTTCGATTGGCTTGAAATTTGAAAGGTAGCCTCGCTACATGTTGATTGCACCTTGATTGGGATTCGGTCTAAATTTGTTCGACCATTGTCCATACTACTGTATATAGCTGATTCTCAAGGCTGATAACCAACCGTTTTTAACCAAATCTATGGTATCACGGCCTTGCTAAAAGGCCGGATAACAATATATATACCTAATATGTACTTTTCAAAAATCGTCATGAAATAAAACTTTATCTTTTAATAAAAGTGCTTCTTTATATATAATCGCTGCAAATATTAATTTCAAAATATTTTTCATTAAAGGTAAACATTTCATCTTAAAGGGATCATTTCAATTTTAGAAGTTAATTTACCTTTTATTTTCCAAAATAAAATCAACTTCTCTTATTATAGTATATTCCTTCTTAACCAACCTTGATATTAACCTATCAAATAATAATTCAAAATTATCTTTTTAAATTAAGGAAGATTATATAGATTGAGTAACTCCAACATAATACCATGGAACTACATACAACCAATAGTATCCTATATCCCCTTAACAAGAAGGATAATACTTAAGAAAAGTGTTTTCCATCCGAACATATCTCTTACCCGTTTTAGTTCGAGCCACTCAAACTGTTATCATTTGAGACTTTATTACTTTCCATATTTCTTTTTTGAAAAAATCCATTAGAGATTATTTTGTTTATAAAATCCATTTTATAAATCCCTTTTATAAACCATCTTATATTAACCTATTTCCTTTTAAAATTTCATAATTCTTTTCCAAAATACCCAAAATTTTGTTTTTTGAAATTTATATAACATATCTTTCATGTCAATCATTTTCAAAATTATTTTATTTGTGTAAAATACATGCCTATTTTATTATCTTATACAAATTCATTAATCTTAACCCAATATTACTATAAAACGCCTTATGGTCTAATCGTAAAACTTAATTCACAAGATGTACTTCAATTAACAAATGGTAATAACTGAATATTATCATTCCCTTAACCATAAAACGACACACATAAATATCTATATCTTTCAAAAGATATTCCTTTACACTCAAAATATAATCCTTTTAAATTTCCAAAAGATTAGGATAGGAGTTCTTAAAATTCCTTTTTATTCAACATATGTCTTTTACGCTTGAAACAAAATATATCAACCCTAAAAGATTTTTCTTTCTTCTTTTTCTTTGCTTTCCTTTTATCGTTTTCAATTATTTTCCTATCCTTACTCAAAAATGCATAATGCCCTTCTTTATCGCAACAAAAGATGTTGGCATAAGGTCTTAGTTTTAATTTCTCTTCTGCCTCGTTTTGTGCACATATTCTTCGTGCTTGCTTTAAATTAACCCATAACTCATTACCCGCACTACAGCAAAAAACGTCTTTTACAACTATCAAAAATAGTTGTAGTAGGCATTTTATAACGTTTTTTGAAATGACTTCTTAGCCGCTGTTGTGATAGGTTCAATGTCTGTTACAACTATTTTGAAAAGATTGCGACCAAACGTTGTAAAAAAGTTTATTACAACTGTTCTTAGTCGTTGTACTAGTGTTTACTAAACCTATTATTATTAGTTGTAGTAATATATATTTTACAATGTCTTGGAAACATTGTAATAGTATATTTTACAACAAATATTCATAGTTGTGAAAGAGTTTATTACAACTGTTTGTAAAAGTTGTAAAATTTATTTTCACTACTATTTAAAATCGTTGTGGTACATATTTTACAACTTTTTTAAACCATTGTGAAATATATAGTACAACTTTTTTTAAACTATTGCAATAAATATTTTGACTTTTTCTCAACTTGCTACCAAACGCACATTATAGATACAACAGTGATACAATTTCAGGAATTCAAATAAAATTCAAAGATCAAACAATTGAACAACACTTTTCCAAATTGCTTTCATTCACAATCAGTTAAAAGCTGTTCAAACACAAAATAAAGTACATGTTCCAATACATAAAATACATTACATGTTCAAAACAAACAGTTTTCCATAAAAGATAACAAGTTTGACCATATATATACAAACAAAAAAGATAGAACATGTCAAATCAGAATGGTCTAATTAACAACGACGAAATTCTTATGCCAAGCAAATGTTGGACATACGGCTTACTGAATAGTACGAGCTTCAGAAGTCTCCCTCCACCAAGGAGCCTGAGATTCTAATTGTGACAACCCAGGATTTTTAGCAAATATTAATTTGATAATTTTCTAATAGAATTATTTAAATGTGCCAAACTTATTCTTTTCAAACAAATTTAATATGTGATTTCAAATTACTATTGTTTATATATATGTAAATTGTGATAGGAAACTATGGTTTGAAATTCAATATGTATATCTTAAAATTAAATTGGATTTAAACTCTACATTTAAACACTAAGTATATATATAGTTATTAATTAATGTATAAATAGGTTTTATATCGTTTTCTTTTGAAGTTATAGAAATATAAATAAAAGAAAATGTATAAATAAAAATATAAAATATAATATAAAACATAAATAAATATAAAATGCATGCATAAGACATTTGTAAGCTAGGATGCCATGCAAATTCACAAGTGTCAATTTATTAGTTTTCTTTATTTTTTAAAATAATAAAACAAGGCTGTACATTCTTATATATTTATCTCTACTCCTACTTTCATTTTTCTTCATCTTTCAAAACAAAAACCAAACCAGAGAATAAAAAGAATAACCAAACAACTATTTCAAGTTTTCAACTAAGCAAACTTCCAGATTTAATTCAAGATTCAACTCAGTTTAATCAAAGTTAAGATCAAGTTGCAGTTTCAAATTCAAGTTTCCAGTTTTCAAATTTCAAATTGCAGATCAAAGTTCAAAATCAGTTTCCAGGCTTCAAAGCTTTTCTCTATTCAAACCAATTTACGGTGAGTAAACATCACTTTTGAAAGCTAAATCTATTTTATATTTCTGATGCATGTGATAAATTTTTGAAGCAATGTTGCATATGCTTTGCATGTACATAGATATGAAGTTAATTGTGTGCATGTCGTATATAGATAAGTATGTATATGTTTTGATTCCAACAGACCCAAAATCGATTCAAAATCCAAATCTCTTCGCTCATTCTCTTATAGGCTATGATGTATAAAAGAAATATGATTGGATTAACCAAATTCTATTTTTAAAAATATTTCTAAGTGTAGATAGAAGGTAGAGTTACTAGGAAGGAAGAAGAACGGTAAAAATCAAATTAAGTCAGAAAATTAATTGTCTAAATCTTGGTTTTGCTTATATCATCTGATTCGTATTTAAAAACTATGATTTTTAAAAATAAAATCAAGATTTTTAAGTGGGTATTCGGGTAGGATTTACGAGTTGAACGAAATCGAGACTTTGCTCGATTTCTGGCGATCGGAGTGAAGGGGGGTGTCATGACTTTTGCTAGAGGTAGCGTGAAGGTCAGGGATCATGGGAAAAATGATCGCTGATTTTTCAGACCATTGTGGTGGCGAGATGGCGTCGATGTAGGGTTTTGAAACCTGTTGAGTTCGACGATGGTCTCGAAGTGAATGCGGCGTCGCGATGGATTCGGACTTGATCGGAGGTGGAGGAAAAGGATGATGATGGTCTGGTGTAACTCCAGGCATGGCGACAGGGTCTCTGGTGACCATAGGTGGGGATACGAGGTGGATTTGGGTGATCGGTTCGTCCCAGTGGGTATTCGTGAAGCTCGAATTTGATTTTGAGGGTGATATCAGGTTTCTGGGTAGCGGAGGCAATCGTACTTGTCGATGGCGATATGCTGGTGGTAGCATCGTTGACCGGAGTGACGTCGTTCGCGTGTGCATGTGCACGAGTGTCTGGATTTTGGGATGGTTGCTGTGTTGAGAAGAAGAAGTAGATAGGACTCGGGTTGGTGCAAAGGGTTGCATCGGGTTGGTCTTGAGTTGATGCTGTAGAGTAGAGAGAAGAGAGAGAGAGTCGAGGAAAATGAAGGGGAAGGCTCAGGTTAGTCTCGGGTTTTCTGAAGTGTAGTAACAGATTTTAAATTTAAAACAAAACAAGTTTTTAAAAACAATTTCCTAACCAGATTCTTTTAAATGATGAATGTTTTATTTAAGTATTAAATTAGTTAAAGGTAATATAATAATATCTTTTAACTTAAACTAATTAAGTTGGAATATTTTATTATATGTCTATTATTTAAATTAATTCTTAAGTTTATTAAAATGAAATTAAATAGTGTAATTAGGTAAATGCTTTAAGATAAGTGTTTTAACTTTTAAGTAATTGAAGTCTTAAGTAATTATAAAGAATAAGTAATTAATTCCAATAATTAATTAAAATAAATGGCATGCAATTAATTAATGACAATTAAGAAGGGTTATAAGTAATTAATTTATTTTGTGTTAAATTAAATTAATTATAAATTGTGTGATTAATTAATCTTGCTTATGGATGATGAAATTGTATTGAATGCTTGGATTGTTTAACATCTCTAGTCTATTAATCTGTGATATTTTGTGGTATGGAATGCTTTGAATTGGACTGTGATAAATGTGAGTTATTTATCTGTTTTGAAATTATTGTGTGAATATGGTATTCTGAATTGAATCAAATTGTTTTACTTAAACAATTTGGCTTTAAAGGACGACATTTGAATTTCGATGAGACCGGGATCGGATATCAAATTGTTATCCGAAAACTACATCGATCCAAAATAAGCGATAGGTCGTGAAATCTCAAGTGAAGATCGACAATGAAGATTCAGAATGCAAGGGCTATTTGTCGTTAACTCCGAGAGTGTTTCCAAAATGAGTGTAACGGAGATAGTGCCTTCGGTTCCGTTCGGACCTGGAACGGACTTATATGGATGTATTCTATCAGACCATCGTCAATGGAGGACGATGAGCATTCCAAGATATGTGTGCTATAAAGGTAATCGTAGCCTCAAGCCTCATCAATCGGGAATGGCTAAAACAGGGGAGGTGCAGCAAGGCTAAGTGGGTAGCACCCAAGTAGGATAAGATTTTCCCCTATCTAGAGGTCCCTTTTATTCGGCTGTGTGGGCGGTTGTTGGACACAACCGCCGGGTTGTCTTATCCAGACTATTCAGTAAGGGGTAGCTATGGTCTTGTGTTGCAGGGGATCAGATCCTCGGTACGATGATCTAGACCACGTACTGTGACAGGCGGTACCCCAGTAGCCCTGCCATTGTATGTGAGATTCCGATGTTGCTTAGTTCTTTCTTTCTATCTATTTTATTTTCTACCTATTTCTTTCTAAATTACGATACGTCTTACTGTGGAATGAAAGGCAGGTCGTTACACTAATGGAACATCGACCTAGACAATCAAGTGTCTGCCCCAAGTGGAATGTGATGCACCAAAAGCTCATAATGCACCAAAACTTTCAAGTATAGATCCAAACTCTTTGTTGCACACTTCTACATATACAATTTCTGTACTGCAAACTGTAATTCCTACATTGCAAATTCATTTTATAGATGAACACTCATGATAATGTTTGATAATATATTTGTTGGATAATGTTCGAGAAGGAATTATCATACTATGTAGTGCCGACTAATTTTTTGCTAGTACTTTTAAGGGAAAATCACCTAAAGATCTGTATGTAGGATATGGCCCATATTATTCGATATTTCTGATATTGATCACATAGGTTGCCAAAATATATTATATGTGATATGACACTAAAGTGTTAACTGACTAACAAAATGAAAAATAAGATAGCGATACCTGCATAGCTATTTCTTTTAGTCTTGGCTGACTTCTTATGTACTTTGAGATATCTGTTTATGAGACCATTTTCAGTTCTTACAGATACTAGTTTTACCAGCCTTCACCATTGCACTGCTTTCAGTCTTGATCTATTTATAAAATGGACAACAAATTTCATGCACAAGTAACGATAAACTTAGAAATAAAAAAATCTAGTCACAAATAGAACAACATCTAAAAAAAGAATAAAACTAGTACACAACAAGAATAGCAATCAATACAACCAAGAATAAAACTAGTGCACATCATGAATGAATTACAAACTAAATAGAATGAAATGCAAACTAAATAGATTTGTTTTCCTCAATAAACATAGAGCGATATTATCATATCAAATTAAAAGGCTTGAATCCTCGTTTCCCAATATATTATTTTTAAAAGACACAATACAAGCAAGAAAACTCACCTCGGATCTTGGACTAACTCAGCATGGAATGAACCCGGCATATCAATTCATTCAATAGTATAGGCTTCAAAGTATTCTCTTTGAGTTTGAACCAAAATTTAGCATACATAAAAAATAATAAAGGAGCAAAAAAGATGTAAGGTCGGTACTAAAATAAATTGCAATACTTTGTAACGTAATTTAGAATAATCTTCTGATCTTAATGCACTAAAAATCATGGAAGAATTTCAATCATCAACACATACCCAAAAAAATAAATGAAACTTAAAGGGGGATTAAAGAACTGTCAGTCATGTGTATAAGTTTCATCTACTTCTAGTTGATCACAAATTTCAAGCATTAACTTCAGCTACCACCACTTATAAGGAGGTTGAAGTTAATAGTTTACATTTTACTTGGGTTCCCAAATTTCAAGCATCAGCCTCTTCTTGCCACTATAAAGTTCAAACTAATGTAGACATTGCCAACGTCTTCCATGGCTTTCTTCACCAGTCCCATTGTCATTCTGAAAAAGATCACTGTGTTAGAAATATGGATTACGGATCTTAAGGCTAGAATAACACTAGAGGGGGGAGGGGGTGAATAGTGTTTTATGGATTTAAAAAATATTTTTCAAACTTATGTAATTTAATCACCAACAAGTGCAATACACAGACACAGATATAACCACAGAATCAGACACAGATGCAAATAATAAATAAAAGCAGTAAAAGAAAGAACACACCAGGATTTTATACTGGTTCGGAGTTACCCAACATCCAGTCCCGCACAATTGTATGGATTTCTTTTCAAAATAATCTCCCAGATTACACCCTCAATTTCAAGGCCATGAGGTACACCCTCCTGTATTCGAGTCCGCGGCAAACTCTCTTGATTTACCAGGCCAAAAGATTACCTAATTGATTTCCAGGGCAATAATCACACCCAATTGATTTCAAGGCTCAACCGCACCTTTTACTCAACAGTTTGATTTACAAATAATCCTATAACTCTGAATAGCACTGAGATCTTATGGAGAGAGTGACAAAGAATCAAACAAGAGATGATCAAGTTCGATTCACTTGGTATTTTGGCAGAGTATGGTTTGGGATTCTTTAGAATAAATGTGGAAGATGAAGAGGAGAGAAAGTGAATGAAAATATGGTAAAAATTCGTTTAGAACTTACTGGTATTTATAGAGATCAACAACCATATCTATTAGTGAAAGGATATGACGAATAGACACTTCTTTTGAAAATTTAAAATTTGGAAATTAACGGGCACCATGTCGATATGGGGGTAGGAGTATGTCGACGTGCTCAAGGCAAAAATGGTGATTTTTATTTTCTTATTAAAATTGGTTTTTATAATTTTTCGAAACAATTTCTAAACGTTTATAAATATAGTTTAACCATATAAAAGAGTTTAGAAAGTAATTTTTAATATATAATCTAAATCTATAAAGTGATTTAAAATCTGAGTATATAAATATTTAAAAACTAAATATTAAAACAAGAGATAGTTTACAAACGAGGACAATTCTGAAACTAAAATATTTAAAAATGATAAAGATAATTTTGAGGCTAAAGTATTTCAAACAGGAGAGATGTCTTTTTGAAAAGAAGGTTTTTAAAAACATTTTAAAATAAGAGATATATTTTTGAAAAGCATTTTCATAAAATTAGTGGATATCAAAATAGGACCACTATATGTTCCACTAGATATTGTCGTGGGTTCCATCCCACTAGGGTTCCATCCCTTTAACAGGCTCGAAGTGGATTCCATTCCACGAATAAATTTCAAATAAAGATGTAAGTGCTTTCAAGAAGTTTTAACATAATTCTAGACTCAATACTTATCTTGCACTTTGAAATCTTGAACTCTTGATATCTTGATACTCATGGGTCTTCAATCTTGATATCTTCGATCTTTAAATTCATCGGTCTTGTATCTTTATATTGTACAGTCTTCATTCTTGGTACCTGCATGTTTATATCCTGCATATACATATATATCTTTTTCTCTATGATGTTAGTAATTATATTTTATAATAAGTCCTAAGGTTGTTGTCATCAACACCATCCTTTCTCTAGGACTAACACACTGTTCAGTTCTTCGAACCTAGTACTTGTTAATGGTCTGGAGAAATCTAGGCCATCGTAGATTTATTTGGTCTCTGCTCAAACTTGGTGTTGGTTGCTCGGTGCTCTATTAGCATGTTCGCATTCTCTTCTGAGCTTTTTCAAGGTTCGGTTGTCCTTGCTGATGTCATTTCCATGCTTCTTTTTATGAACTTGATGAAGTCCATCGCTCTCTGATCAAAATCTTCAGCTATAGTATTGAATTCATAAGCCCATAAATATGTTAACTAAGTTATAATTTAATCTGTTTATAAACTAGTATGACCAAGAGAAAAATGTTTATACCTCCCAAATGGGTGTCACCATTTGTAGATTATACTTTAAAGACTCCATTGTCAATGATCAAGATACTGACATCAAATGTCCCACAGCTAAGGTCAAAGACAAGGATGCTTCTCTCACCATCCTTATTATCAAGACCAGAGTTGGCCCATTGATTATCCTACCAAAGTTCAAGCCAGCAATAGCATCGCTGCCCTTAGTCGCTTGTCTTTGGGAATCATTGAAGTATGCTGAAAACCAAGAAAAGGTTGATACATATTTACTTAACACAGTAATGTCAGCACATACATAAAATTTATTGCTCAAAGATAACATCATATTTTACCTGGAATAGTGACAGCAACATCCTTAGTATTGACATTGGATCATGTTAATACTTCCTGGAAATGTTTCTTCATTAATTGAAGTAACAACTCCAAGCATTAACCTTATTCAAGCAACCGACATAACTTTTCCAACAAAGGCGAGACTAATCATGATAGCTTAAGACAGTGCCTTTTCCTCAGCATCACTTCCAGTTAGAATCGCATAGGTCAACCGGATTCCCAAAAAACCAGAAGGTATACGGCAGTAGGTTTTCAGTATGTAATAATGTCCGAGGAGGAGCGGTGAACTTGAAGGTGTATTTATTGAAGAAAGTTTTTTTTCACGTCGAATTGAGAGAGAATGACAAACGATTTAGAGTTAGGAAAATAAAATTTTCTAATTCACATCGAAGTGAGGAAGAATTGAAGGAAATTTTTTTCACTCGGATCTGAACAAGTAATTTGGGAACTAGGGCAAGAAAAAAATAAAATTTTGGCAGTAGTTGAAATTTATAACGCAATAGCAAGCGGGCTATAACTATAGTAAGCGGGCTTTGAAATATAACTATGTATTAAGATTTGCTACTATTCAGTTATTATTTATATATGGAAAAAACTATGGTATGTAAACTATTAATTATAATAAATGTTGACTATCCATCTTTATATAACAATTGTCAATTATAAACTATTAATTATAATAATTTTAAATTATTAATCATTACTTGCATATTTATGAATTATTAATTATAAATCATTAATAATTAAAATAAATTATTATGTATTAAGTATATGTTATTATCTATACATTACAATTTATACATTATTGGTTGAGATTTACAAACCAATGTTTATTTTCTTCGAGTTTTTGAAACTTTCTTAACATTTTTTTAATTTTCTAGAATTTCCAATATTTTATAAAATTTTAAATTTATTTGAAAAAATTATTTTAAAATTTTATGAATTTCATAGTGTTTGCTTTATGTTTTATGAATAATTCTGAATTTATTTTAGAAAATTTCAAAATTTCAAAATTTTTGAAATGCTAAATATTAAATATAATCATTAAATATTAATTATTAAATATTACTTATTTTTTAAATATTAAGTTTTATGAAACGTTTGTGTTTACTCAGATTTTTGTTTGTAACTAATAGGTTTTGCTTGAAAATGATTACACAATCACTTAAAACTTATGAGTGGGACAGTGGTTATAAATAAATATTTACGACGGTCGAAATCAATTAGTTGTTATAAATATCAATTACAATTGGCTAAAACAAACAGCTGTTGTAAATCCTTTTCGTGCCACTTTAAATGCCCCTTTCATATTGCACAAGACCATACTCATAAATTATTAACTACTAGTCATTAGTTATTAATTATAAATTACTAATTATTAGTTATTATAACATTTTAATCAATTGTAAACATATTCAAAACTTGTACATTATAAAGAAGGTAGTTACGTTTGAAAACATATAAATGTGCATGGAAGTAATAATTTGCAAAGTAACATTCATAATTTTCGAATTTTTAAATTCTTTAACATTTGGAATTTTTTGAAATTTTGAATATTTTACAAAAATTTTGATTTATTTAAAAAAAATTATTTTTGAATTTTACGAAAACTTCAAAAATATTATTTAAACTTTGTGAATAATTTAAATTTATTTTTGAAAATCACAAAATTTGAAATATTTTGAAATAATGCTTTTAAATTTAAGTATCAATTGTAATTATTAAGTATTAAAAACTAAATAATAAATTACTTCTTAATTAATAAAGACTACTTATTAATCATTAATTATCAAAAATAAATTATATTAAACATAAATATTTCTTAATTTACTAATTATATCCATTAATTATTTAATAGTAATCGGTATTAATTATTAAATATTATTTATCAATTATTTATTATTAACAGTAATTATTTAAAAATTGATTAATCAATATTAATTATTAAATACTATTTATTAATTATTTATTATTAACACCGATTATTTAATTGTTAATTATTATTTATTTAGTTATTTAAATTTTTATATTTGTTTAAGTATTAAATATAATTATCAATTATAATTATTAAACACTAATTAATAAATTATTAAATGTTTATTATTAAAATGTTAATTATTGAATTGTAAATTAATTCAATATTAAATATTAAAGTTAATTAATTTTTAGTAATTATTTAATATTAACTGTTCATTATTTAGTATTAATTATTAATTATTTATTTTTAATTGTATTTATTAATTATTGAATATAATTAATAAATATCAATAATTATAAAATAATGTTAGTTATTAAAATGTAATTAATAAATATTAATTATAATTGATTAATTAATAATTAATTATAATAAATTATTAAATATAAAAATAATTATTGATTACAAATAGTAATCAATAGCTATAAATTATTTTTTAATAATGATTATTTGTGATAAATTATAAATAATAACTTATACGAGGTGTCATTTATAATTGTTAATTATAAATTATCATTTATAAATTGTTAAGTATGTATTATTTATTTTTTGTAATTATAACTTTCAACATTACGGGAGAAGTTTTAAAAAAATGTTTTTACAACGTTTTTGTAAACAATGTTGTTAAAAGGGTATTACTACAACCTTTCCAAAAAAAGTTGTAAAACAACAAGCTTTTTACAATCTTTGCTCTAAAAGGTTGTAAAGAAACCTTAGTTTTTACAACATTTGTTGTAAAATCGTTGTAAAAATAAGGTTTTTACAACCTTTTTGGTAAAAAAAATTGTAGAAAGGAAGGTCTTTACAACTTTTTCTTCGAAAACATTGTAAAAAGTGTTTTTTACAACCTTTTAGAAACAAAAGTTGTTAAAAAAACATTGTAATGGGTGTTTTTTTGTTGTAATGTCGGCATATAATAAGACATCCTGAGCTGAATGATATACTAAGTTATTATCGGAAGTTTCATACAGTTAGCTTCTTGATTATCCAAATTATATGATTCACACTTGTTTAGATTTGAACTTGCCTTGACTGTACGATGATAAGAAGAATAATTTACCAAGCGTTCGATACCATCGCCCAAGCCAACCTATTATCGATGCTTAGAAGATTATTCCCACCATCACCAAACATATCAAGACCTTATTCTTAGGACTTTCCAAAGGGATAACATCTATAAACCTTCCATATCATACGAATATGTATACTTTTGTATATATAAAATATACACCTTTTAAAAATGGTGCATCGATTCGCCTTGTTTATGTATTTAGTAACCCTGTCGATTACATGGAGCTCTTTATTCATTGACCAGAATTCATAAACCACTCACAAGATTAATCACCACAAAACATTTTTTTTATCAAATAACAAATATACACTCATATATATAATACTCTCAAACTCATTCTAGGATGTCACTAACTCTATCTCTAATGAGTCACTCATTCTAGGGTATTACTAACCCTATCTATAATGAGTTTTGCCCCACCAAAGCTTAGGTGTTTGCTCAACCTAAGCTCTGATACCAAATGTAATGATCGAAATTTTCGATCACCGAAAATCGACACTAATACATCCTTGTGTCGCAAATCCATGTGCCGGAAAGCATGATTGTTAGGGGAAAAAGACAATAAAAATAGAACATAATCTCATACGAATTGATACATTTATTATTTCAATGTATAACCTTTACAGCGGAAAATTTTGAATATAATATCAGAGTCTAACCTAGATTCAGCTTGGACAGTTATAAACCCTCTGCCTTTACAAATGCTGAAAAATAAAAACAAATGCAATAGATGTAGTGAATAATAGAATACATCCATATATAGATGAAGATCTTCAGCTCTTCTTTGGAAACTACAAGTGTCTTCAACTAAACCTAAAACTACTCAAATCTGACCGGAATATTAAAAATACCCAGATCGGGCTTAATAATTCAGCGTGAGATACTCGAAATTTTTAATGCTGATGTCAACCAAATACCCTTGAAAAGAAGGATTTTCATAAGGCCATGCCCACACATAAACACAAACGGGTTTTTACCTTATGATAATCAAAATACTTTATACTTAAACCATGTGATATTATTTTTAATAGCATTACTTTTAAAATCCTTTCCAAGTAAATATATACACACATAGCCGAAATTATTATTATTATTATATTCCAGCAAGGGGTAGATGAATGTTTGCAAAGCATTACAGTTGTGATTATAATCCAAACCATAAGCTCGTATTGGGATTGGATTTTCAATATGATAGGGAACCAGTGGCCTTTTCCTTCGATCCACACATATCAACCATAGCCCTGGAAGCCTTATCGCTTTTCTCAAGCTAGCCACTTGGAATTTTACTTGCTACACTATCAATATCCGATATCCTTATCATTTTTTACAAGCTAGATACTGTATTAAGATAAATGAGGCAATATATTCCTTGAGGATCTAGATTCCACTAGACTCATGCATACTCATACAACCGATGACCTGAAATATATGTCCCGCGGACCACATAATTACATGTATCATCTCCAGGATGTGAGGCTCCTGAAGCTATGCTCAATTTCTTCAAAGCCATGTTTTACTTTCAACAAAGCCACGCTTTATTCTTCTACAAAGCACATTCCACTTAGAATGCCACATTGTCATTCCTTATCGACACAACTAATTTATACAAATGTACAACTCCCGAGCTCGTACATCTCAGAAAAGGGTGTTAAGCTAAGAGAAGTTGTCTTCTCCTCCACCAAGCAGCTAATACGTTGATAGAGATCAACTAATATGATTAGAAATGCACTGCCAGACACTCATCTATTTAAGTTCGTTTTGGGACTAAACGAAAAGAAGGCACTCCTCCTACCACATCCTTTTTTCGGAATCACCCCTAGGATCAGTGGCGAGTAGTCCTTGTGTTAACCCACCTTTTTACAAGGCCATGGACAGGCGGATTTAACTTAATCGACTACACGTGCGTCGAGGCTGGTGTACAATGGATTCAGTCGACTGGATGGATGGATGACGCGACGTACTTGGAAGATGGAAATATGATTGGATAAAAATAAATCAACTATAATTTGGGTCTAGGAAACATGGTTCGGCATGGAATAACGTTCGGCATGTGTGAACGTTCGGTATGGCAGGATTGTCCGGCATAAACTATCGTTCGGCCAAGACATAGTTCGGCTTGGGTAACGTTCGGCCGAAGTATCGTCCGGTCTAAGTTCTACCCGACATCCAGACATCGTTCGTCCATGACATCGTTCGGCCAAGACACTGGTTCGGCTTCCGATATCGTTCGGCATAAATACTTCCCACGGTATTCAGAGTGTCCGGCCTCACTTCGTTCGGCCTAAGGAGATCGTTCGGCATAATGGATCCTTCGGCATAGAGGATCGTTCGACATGATGGATGGTTCGGCATGATGGATGGTTCGGCATAATGGATCGTTCGGCATGACGGATGGTTCGGCATAATGGATGGTTCGGCATAGTAGATCGTTCGGCATGACGGATGGTTCGGCATGGTGGATCGTTCGGCATCAGGGAGCGTTCGGCATTGGAAGGATCGTTCGGCATCAGTGAGCGTTCGGCATTGGAGGGATCGTTCGGCATTGGACCTCGTTTGACACTGGGAGTCGTCCGGCATCAAAACCTCACTCGGCGCAACCGCATCACTCGGCATCAGGTTTACTCGGCATTGCGGCCTTGGTGGTTCGGTAATGGACCTAATGGGCCCGGATTGTTCAGAAAAGCCCAACTACCTGAAATTGTCTATAAATAGAGCATGTAGGGCATTAGAAAGGGGGATCTTCAGCATCTTCTTCTTCTTCTTCTCCTCTGCTTTCTGACTTTCTATTTTCTAAGGCTGGCTAGCCTACCACTTTGTAACTATAATTGATTCTCATATCAATAAGAAAGAAAACTTCTGGAGTGGACGTAGGCCAGAGTTAACCGAACCACTATAAAATCTGTTGTTCTTTACTGCTTTCATTTTAACTTTTACTATTCTTCATATTATTACTCTCTACACACACTCTATCTGTTATCAGTGACTGTTAGTTGGTGCTTTCATTTACACTTGGGTGTTAGTGACCAATTTTGGTGCTAACATTTTGGTGCTTTCACTGAGAATTGAACTCAGGAATCTTGAAGCTAAGAACTTGGATTTTGGGAGACAATGGTTAGACCATCAGCAAGAAAGCAAGTGACAGAAAGGAGTAATCGGGAAGGAAGTCAAGAGGCTTCCTCTGGAGCTGGAGCAGGTCAAGCATCTATCTACATCACCAAAGAGGAGATGGAAGCCATGATGAAAAGACAAGAGGAGATGATGCAGGCTCTTCTCAGACAATTTTCACAGGCAGGAAATGCAGGAGCTCATATCCGTGGAGCTGGATCAGAGGCGCTCAACCAGCAAGCAGGGGGAATAGCTCAGCAGGAGGCAGCCCCCAATCAGCAAACGGTTATCAATCCGGATGGATCTAGACTTGGGGGCATACCACCAGGAAATGTTGGACCAACCCATAGAGGAATACCAGATGACGCCGTGCAACCCGACACCAACATGAGGGCAGGAGTACGGGATGAGGAGTATGTGCTAGAATTCCCTTATGAACTCGTGGGGCAGACCAGAGGCAACGGATAAGGATTACAGCTTGGGGACAACAACAGATTAGCGGAGATGGTTAGACGGGCTATGAGAGGTGGATTGGTAAATAGAGACTTGGAGGATGTGAATAGGAGTCCCTTTACTCCTACTATCAGGCAAGCTAGGAACCCACCAGAATTTAAGCTACCAAATTTGGAAATGTATAATGGGAAGACGGATCCGACGGTTCATTTGACAAAGTACATGAGGCATATGGAGGTACTGGGGGCATCGGATGAGGTCATGGCTCGATGTTTCCCATTGTATTTGACGGATATCGCAGCAATGTGGTTCAGACAGCTGGAGAGTGGTTCTATCGGCATATGGACGGAGCTAATTGAAAGGTTTATGAGACAGTTTCGGGTCCACATAGTCAGACCCAAGAACGTGATGACTCTGACATCTATGAAACAATGGAAAGGGGAATTGCTCAGGGACTTCTTAACCAGATTCAATGCAGCGGTAGCCTTAGTGGATCGACCTGATCCGTCAATGGTTTTGATGGAAGCAGTCTCGAGAATCGCGGATAACTCGGATTTCAAAATATCATTGGAACGGGACCCACCGAGGGATCTCGGGGATTTCTATCACGAGGCGGAAAGGTTCCTGAGACAGGAGGATGCGCAGGCTGAGAGAGTAGGGAGAGAGGCTGAAGCTTATGCAGTGAGGGGTGGAGGTCCATCCAGGGAGGATCTAAGTAAAGATGATAAAGGAAAAAGGAAAACGAATGGCAATGGTGGCACTTCGAAGAAACCTCGGAGGGAGTCAAAGTTTTCTTCTTACACGGATTTAACTGAGACTCTAGAAAGGATTTACTTGGACACTCGGAGGCGACTCCAATACCGAAAGCCAACAAAGAGAGAGCCTTCAGAATACGAACGGACATTGGGAAAGCATCGCCTATTCCACGAGATGGATGGGCACAACACAAACAACTGCGGCATTTGAGGGACATCATTGAGGAGAATGTGAGGAATGGTCATCTACAGCAGTATGTCAGGAATCAAGCTGTGGTAGTGGGACATGAAAGACCACCACATACCTCGAACAGAGATGGCACTGGATCTGGACAACGTCAGCACATTATCAGCTAAACAAATTTATGGTTTTGAATAAGTAATAGAACTCATAGTAATACGGCTAGGTCACTTACACACGTACGGGATCGAGGACGGTCCCTAGGCGTGCTCTGAGATAACGAAAAACCGTACTACTTGAGTCTATGAAATCCTGCTTTCTTTCTGTTTTTCTGCAAACTTTGGTTTCCTCTTTCGTATTTTGGACATTTACTTTTCTTTGGTATGGTTTTGGAGTTTGGATTGAACTCCCGGTTCGGTTGGTTTTCTTGGTTTGTCATTCTGGTTTGGATGTTTGATTTTTGATTCGAATATTGATTGGGATTTTTGATATGGATTTCTGGTCTTCTGATTGGATTCGGATCAATGTAATAAATAGTTCAGGTTTTATGATTACTGTCCCGACCGGAGAGATGGGGTAGTGATCACGAATTACGAGTCCCTTCGCCGGAGAGCGAAGGAATGGACTCGGATAGAATATAAAAAGACCTTGACCGGAGAGTCGAGGCCGGAGAATATAAAAAGTCCTTGACCGGAGAGTCGAGGCCAGAGAATATAGGAAGTCCTTGACCGGAGAGCCAAGGCCGGAGAATATAAAAAGTCCTTGACCGGAGAGTCGAGGCCGGAGAATATGAGAAGTCCTTGACCGGAGAGCCAAGGCCAGAGAGTATAAAAAGTCCTTGAACGAAGAGTCGAGGCCGGAGAATATCAAAGTCCTTGGCCGGAGAGTCGAGGCCAAAGAATATCAAAGTCCTTAGCCGGAGTGCCGATGCCGGTGAATATCAAAGTCTTTGACCGGAGAGTCGAGGCCGGAGAACATACAAGCCTGTGATGGAAAAGTCAAGGCTGGAACAGGATAACGCGACCTTGCGAGGTCTACAGATTCAAGGTTAAGCCCGGAGAGGTCATGGATTTGATAATATGGTTACAAAAAGGACGTGGACTTTGGATATCGAATTTGAGACTATTCAAAACACACCTTCCAACAACAAGGTATGTTTTGGGGGGCAAGTGTTAACCCACCTTTTTACAAGGCCATGGATAGGCGGATTTAACTTAATCGACTACACGTGCGTCGAGGCTGGTGTACGATGGATTCAGTCGACTGGGTGGATGGATGACGCGACGTGCTTGGAAGATGGAAATATGATTGGATAAAAATAAATCAACTATAATTTGGGTCTAGGAAACATGGTTCGGCATGGAATAACGTTCGGCATGTGTGAACGTTCGGTATGGCAGGATTGTCCGGCATAAACTATCGTTCGGCCAAGACATAGTTCGGCTTGGGTAACGTTCAGCCGAAGTATCATTCGGTCTAAGTTCTACTCGGCATCCAGACATCGTTCGACCATGACATCGTTCGGCCAAGACACTGGTTCGGCTTCTGATATCGTTCGGCATAAATACTTCCCACGGCATTCAAAGTGTCCGGCCTCACTTCGTCGGCCTAAGGAGATCGTTCGGCATAATGGATTGTTCGGCATAGAGGATCGTTCGACATGATGGATGGTTCGGCATGATGGATGGTTCGGCATGATGGATGGTTCGGCATAGTAGATCGTTCGGCATGACGGATGGTTCGGCATGGTGGATCGTTCGGCATCAGGGAGCGTTCGGCATTAGAAGGATCGTTCGGCATCAGCGAGCGTTCGGCATTGGAGGGATCGTTCGGCATTGGACCTCGTTTGACACTGGGAGTCGTTCGGCATCAAAACCTCGCTCAGCACAACCGCATCACTCGGCATCAGGATTACTCGGCATTGCGGCCTTGGTGGTTCGGCATAGGCTGTTCGGCCTTGGTGGCTCGGTAATGGACCTAATGGGCCCGGATTGTTCAGAAAAGCCCAACTACCTGAACTTGTCTATAAATAGAGCATGTAGGGCTTCAGAAAGGGGGATCTTCAGCATCTTCTTCTTCTTCTTCTTATCCTCTGCTTTCTGACTTTCTATTTTCTAAGGCTGGCTAGCCTACCACTTTGTAAATGTAATTGATTCTCATATCAATAAGAAAGAAAACTTCTGGAGTGGACATAGGCCAGAGTTAGCCGAACCACTATAAAATCTTTTATTCTTTACTGCTTTCATTTTAACTTTTACTATTCTTCATATTATTACTCTCTACACACACTCTATCTGTTATCAGTGACTGTTAGTTGGTGCTTTCATTTACACTTGGGTGTTAGTGACCAATTTTGGCGCTAACACCTTGTAATCCGAAGATTTCAAAACATGATAGGACCACTAATATAATAAATGTCTCTATTTTAGGAGCTACCTAGAGAATGCCAACAAAGCAGTCCTTTTGCCATGAAGATCTTCGGACTTCAATACGACGATGATTTCAAAATGTTGACACCACTGCCATATAAATATAACGTGAGGTAAACCCCTAGGGCTCGTGAAAGCAATCCCTACGTACTGAAGATCTCCGATCTTGAATAATTATCGTCATCAACACATCTTCACTTCCGAACGTATTCATTGGTTCGAAGTTGTTTTCGAATAGGAATTACCTAAATCTGATCCTGATTTCTCTGAACCTACCATTGATAAAAAGGCATTTAGGTATATAGGTGATTATCACACGGCATTCAATTAATTAACCTTTTTATTTATCAAATTTCTCTTAGATAAATTTTCATCAAATTATTTCTTTATTTTCTTCAGTGTATATGGAATCATTAAGCCTCATTTATCAAATCCTTTGGTTAATTAAAACCCCTTTTTAGATCTTGGAATAATTATAAATAGTTTCACTTATTACTTAGGAAAAATAATTTAAAGTTATTTATTTAAATCTAAACCAAAGATTTCTTATATTGATATCATAACATTTTAATGGGTCAAAAACAATGTTATTGAAGACATAGTTTACTGTAAACTCCAAACTAACTTGTATTGAGTGAAAGATTAAACTAATCATACCCAGATTAACTTCCGTATTTAACTCGTACTATTCGTAGAATAACGGTGGAATCACCTTTTAAATTCACGTGTATAGTACAAGTTCCCTCCTCAGACCTTAATACAAAGTTTGACCAGAATATCCTTTACTATTAAAAATCTGGCTTAATAAACTCTTTTAAAAATTATCTGCTTATGGAAAAACTTAAATGAGATCTTTTTTAGAGCATTTGGGCTTTTCCTTCAATCTGTTCAACCCCTTGTATAAAAAAGAAAACAAAGGCCAGGTAAGTTTTGGGTACTGGTTGCTGCATTCCTAACCTTAGTTACACACCTTGTTTAACCGTTTAGATCTCATAGGCGGGACAAATGTACTAGTCGTTTCCGCATACTCCATTCATTTTTAGAAATGATTTATAAAACTTCCAAATCATTATCTAAAATACTTAATTATTCTTTTAAAAACCATTTATATAAGATATGAAAAGGAATGGTTAAGTTTAAAATCGTATTTCACAAGTTATTTAAAACTGCTGCGAAAAGTGTTGTAAAAGCTATATTGATCAAAATGCCTTTTCTATCTTTTGTAAATTTGTTTATATAATAAAATTTCCTTTAGACAATTTATTAAATTTATTTTGTATTCTTAAACATTTAAAAATATACATTTTAAGTCAATTTCAAATTTGGGTTTTAAACTGCAAAACTGCGATTTTTCTAAAAACTTGTTTTGGACTTATTTTAAAAATTTACAAGACGAAATCTTGATTTTCTTTATTCATTTAAAACATATGGATACAACGGTCTAGAAATTTTTTACCTTGAATAATTTCGAGCTATATTCCATTTCGTATACTTTATTGAATTCTTCGGTGCGAAATCGCGAACTGTCATTATGCGACGCTCCTAGTTTTGACTTGTTTTTAAATTTCTTTTCAAATTTTATGGAAACACTTTTGTACGTTTATAAAATATTTCTGAACCATTTTAAACTCATTTAAACAAATACTTTTTATATTTCAAACTCATATTTCATTTCATTCCATATTATAATATTATATTGTTATAATATCCTTTTCAACCTTTTTAGATATTTTAAAATCATTAAGAGGCTAAATAATTTCTATAGAAATATTTATATGGGTTTAGTTCTCATTAAATTAACTATGAACCATTTCTCTTATCGTTTATCAAACCAAATAATCATCTATATTAACATCCATATATTCAAACAAGTACTCAACCAAGTAATCACACATTTAATCATCAAATATGTATTATATTTTCATATCATTAAACTTGAAATTATTTATAGATTAATTAGTAAATTTAAATGTGAGTACTCACTATCACAAATGCTCCTCCTTCCCAAGCTCCAAAAATCCGACAGAGCTTCCGTAGTATTTCAGATTTCCTCTTAACTCTTTGGAATAAAGTCAGTGGTGCTGTAGCAGCGCTTCTTCCTCTTTTTTTCCTTGCTCCGGAGTTCCTCAAACTCCTTCCTTCTCTCTTATAGGGCTTGGCCTTGGCTAGGGGTGGGCATGGCCAAGATTCAGGGTGGTGGTGTGCTCGACCAAAGGATGGTGATGGTGGGGCCGTGAGTAAACAAAGGGGTGGAGGAGGTGTTTGGCTAGTGTTTGGAGGTTGTTTGACTTTCTATATATAAGTATATAATTTTTACTTTATTTTCTATTTATTTTGCCATTACTTTTCCTAAGTGTAAAGCCATGGAAAAGCATACTTACTAAAAGCATACTTACCATCTTATTAATGCATTTTAAATCCATGAACTAATGTCTAAATCAAGTTTCCAAAATGTCAAATCAAATCCAAAAAAATATCTATTTTTAATTATGACAAATGTCACATCAAAATCAAAATAAAACCCTATCTTAATTATACTCTAGAATTTCCTAATCATGATCAAGGTAGATTAATTGTTATTAGTAATTAGGTAAATTTTATATGTATGTTCTTATGTAAAATTGCATTCAAAAAGCTACAATAACTTTTGTTCGATGAAAAGTCGAAAATTCGAAAAATGATCTTCGGTCATATTTTTAATTTTTTAATCAAACCATTTATTTATGTAAAAAAACTTGAAAATGAGTTTCTTATCATCTTTAAGTAATTAATAAAAGTTTATTTTAGTAAAACCATGTTAAATAATATTAAAATCTAATTATAAAGATTCGTCATCGATTTGTCAAAATGCGACGAAGTTTGTACACCTTTATAAAACAAGTATATACGTTTATAAAACCATCATAAATCAAGTCTATATTATTACCATATCATTATATAACCATTTTAAAGAGTTATTTATCATTTACAACAATTATTCGATTGTATATCAAATTTTATCGAAAACTGGCTTTTGTCAATTTTTCGACAAAAATCCAGAATCTCCATTTTTTTGTAAACCAATTCTGAAAATAAGTTCACCATTCTTATTTGTCATATAAAACGTGATTATTAAGTTTGAAAATTTTAAATTTGAATATTTAAAATCAATTAAATATTCTATTTTCAAGAGGTAAAATTATGGGTCATTACAGTGTTGGTAACCAAACTAGCTGGCTAGACTTCCGTGTACTTTTAACTAGCCTCACATCCCTATAACTTTATCAAATTTTTGCTCTCCAACCTTACGAAATTATACTAACGTATATGTATAATATGTAAATATACATAATATTCCTCGTCTCATTTACGAATTAAGGCCATATAAGGGAAACTCCTTATTTTACCCTTTAATTATGGATTAATTTCCACAGTTGTTCTTTACTTCCTCTTTAATATGGTTTGTTGTTATTTATTAACCTATTTGTATTATATGTTATGATTTATATATTTAACCTAAATTTTAACTAACCAGTTTTTTTATTAAATATTACTATGTGTGCGTAGTAATGTTCGTATACTAAGATTTTCACTTTTTACTCGGTTTGTTAAAATGTCACAATTTTCGTATCCATATAAGTCCATAGTCCAATACATAGTATTTACAATAGCTAATATCACAATTTGAATTAGCTAACAAAACAGACTTGCTTTACACACACAGACACAGGCGCGCACACACACACACACACACACACACACACACATATTCAAAAGTGGGATCAAAACATCCAACTTATTTAACATTAACATAGTAGAATTAATGCCTACATTTCAAGAAAGAAAAACTTAATAATTTAAATCCTTTATATTCTATTTGACTTTTAAATGGATTAGGTTGAAAAGAAAAGGGATTCGTATTTATTTTCATTACAGAAGTAGGCGGTGCAACGGATGGAATAAAAATCCATGCTTTACAGCCTTTCCTGATTCTTTTAGAACCTTCATCATCCCATTGGAAAGTGGAAGTTGAATAAAACATAAATTATTCATATTGTAAAAATAATGAACTAATTCTATCATATTAACATAAAACGGTAAGATCCCAACCAATTCCAGAATTAACATTTTAAGGGACGATTATGAGAGTTTTAGAATTAAAGTTTCTTTACACAAAATTCCCCTAGGCGTAAAAAATCCAAATCTTAGCTGCACAAACTACTAAAATGGAGAAATACTAATATTTCCTGCAACATCCAAGAATTTTATCCTTTGAAATTTGAATATTTAATTAATTTAAACATATAAATAATTGGTTTTCAAAATAAAATAAATTATATTCAAATATAAGGATTGATTAAGCATCTGAATTGTGAACTAATACTAATTACATGGATTTAATAACCTTACTTAACTCCTTTTAATTAATAAATGGTAATGGTGAACTTATTTTGTAAATTTATTTAAAATAATAAATAGTTCGAATAAATAACAAGAAAATCAATTATTAATAAAACAACTTAGTTTTTATTGTCATATTTTAAATTTAATTTATGTGATTTCTCCATAATTTTTAATTTGAAAAATATTTAAATTATCATTTTATGTATTTTTCGACAAACGATGGTATTTTTGAAATTTAAAAATATAAAATAATCTGTTTATTTTATTGTTGATTCAGGGTCATGCTACATTTTGATGCATGATCATATTTTTATTTCTGTCGTTTGCGGTTCGTACGCAAATAGAATATCGTGTAGCACAATATCATAAACCTTCTTTTCAAAAAAATTAAAAACCATTTCAAAATTTAAAATTTTCAACTAACCTTTATAATGTTGTTATGTTGACTTGAAATTTTTGGTTTACATGAGAATTTTGATTTCCTTGTGTTTGAAGTAAGGTAAATTTATTGTTTATAAAATCAAAACAAATTCAACACTTACATTTTTCTTCGTTTCAATCTTTCCCTCTTTTTTTTGGTCGTCGTTTACCGTAACCAATAAATAAAAACTTTAACCACTATCAAGCTTTAAAAATCAGCTCCTCCCAATCCATTGGCAATTAGCCAAATCTTCCAACATGGAAGTTGTTGAGTCTAGTCACCAGTATTTTTAAAAATGATCGCCTGAGTTTTTATCGAGTGTAGTAATCGTGGCTGCTCAATGATATTAAGTGGTGAAAATTGGTCATGAACTTCAAAATTTTAATTCTCTTAATCCAAGTCAAATTAGACAATGCAGTCTATTGCGTTGACTTCGTGGGGTAGTGTGGTATTTTTAGTGAAGTTTTGGTGTTGTTCGGTAGTGGTCAATGATGATCAACAAAAACTAGGGTTCCACTTAGTTGATGATTTATGCAACAAGAGGCTAATCGGAGGTCGCAGATGTGTTCGCCTTGTCGAAGAGCACCCGAAAGCAACTAAGCTTGGAAGTCCGATCATCAAATTGGATATGCAACTTCACACTAAATCTCGATGGCAACCTAAGTCGCGTTGTTATAGGTGGTGTCTACTATAACGCTCTTCCTTTCTTACACCTAAAGACGACACTTAATACATCATCAATATTCATGTGCCAATCATTTAAGTGTCTGAAAGGCAGGTCATTTAGGTGTAGAAAGAAAAGACATAAGTGAATCTCACAAAACACGACGAGTAATATATAATATGAATAAGTCTTTATTAAAAGAAATCATCTTTATTATACAAAACATCATAATACACTAACCTATTATCAGCCAAGACAGTTATAACAACCCGTCCTTACAATTGCTGACAAATACAGACAAGAACAAAATAAAACAGGACAATAGAAGAATATAAAACTTGTGAATACGTCTAGGAGAATCCAACATACTTAACAATCAAATAATACTATTTATTATCAAAGTAAGCATCATATTTAAAGTCAGAATTTTTTAATGAATTCGTGAGCTATACTCACCCAAAAGCTACCAAACCACTCTGAACTTCCACTAGAACTTATCTATGACCTAGCTCCATGCTAAATGCTTTGAAAATGAAGATTTGGTAGCCTTATGGTTCGGCCAAGGTATGGTGCACAAGGCCCAAAGGTAGTGGAGCTTGGCCTTGAAAGATGGAAGGACTTTAGATCATCATCGAATTCACAAAAATTCAACCCGAAAATGGGTCGTCTTCTAACTAATTTTTGGATAAGTAACTCATGGAATTTGAGAAAATTGTTAAAGTGATAGCTCTTGTAAATTCTTTTCTATATAATTTATAAAAACGAATTACTCAATTTTGATTGGTTTTGTAGGAGATATGGTCAAATGAAGAAGAAGTATTTTCGGACTTGAAAATCCAGGTACAAAAATGCTTTGTAAGGAAATGAGATTTGGACATGGTTACTCTCAAAATTTGAAGAAGTGGTACACATGAAAGTTTTAGCCACTTGAATGTTACATGATTTCAAAAATATAAATCTCTAATTGGTTCAAGTATGAGAAAGTTAGGGTAGATGAAAGAGGAGGCAAAAATGAAGAAATGAAAGGGGTATTTATAAGCAAGAAACAAATCAAATTATCTTAATACCCTTGGTCCTTTACCCTCCACCTCCACTTGCCACATCACCATGTCACCTCTCTTCATGTACCTCATCCCATAAGCTTACTGTACTCTATGTTTACTTAGTGTACTTAGTGTACTCTATGTTTACTCTATTATTTAGTACTTAGTGTGCTTAGCGTACTCTTAATTTTAGTACTTAGTGTACTCTTAGTCTACTTAGTGTACTCTATGTTTTAGTACTTAGTGTACTCTATGTTTACTAATGACTTGACATTTTTTCATTCCTTTATTATTTTCATCAAATATCATATCTCTTTTATAAATATATACCTATATATACACATATACATCGTATAACCCTAACTCATTATATAAATGTCCATGTTATATTATATAATAGAGCATACAACATTTTTAATAACAACCAATGGAAAGTCAAAAATTCAGAAAACAAATTCCGGTCACATTTTCGATTTTTCTTCGAACTGTGTATTTTTGTAAAAAATTTGAAAAACTATTTCATCATCATTATTAACTATTTAAAAGATTTTTAGTTAATTATAAAATCTACTACTTGAATATCTAAAATTAATTAAATACTCCCAAATCAAAGCTGTGAAATTCTGGGTCATTACATCTAATGTGGTTGATCGGGTCCATGGCGAAGCTTTCGCGAAGAGAAGCACGTCGGACTGAACCACACATCGTTTCACTGAGAAACGAAGGAGGAAGGGAGGAGAGAAGTCATGGAAATGGTAGGTTCGTGTGTATCGGGTATCAATGTGTGCATGTTTGCAAAATTGGGAAAGAAAGTGTTTATAAGGGAAACTATTATTTTAAACAAGTGTTAAAGTAAATTTAATTATTTAAACAAATCGAATTCTTATAAATTCAATAACTACTGCAAATGAGCTCGGATTGGAACGTGGTCTTGCATTAGACTCGTATCGATTTTATCTACGAGTAGGAGTTGGATTCGTTAAATTCGAAGCTAGTAGAATTTTAGATCAACCTGAAACGCGAGAGCGTTAACTGGGATTTTGGTGAGTTTAGTCACCTCTAAATAAACTATACGATATTTGTGTTGCTATAGATTATTGTTGAATGCCTGGATGATAGTTGATAGTTTTAACGAAGTATAAATTGATGATAAAATTATTTTATTTTAATTTAATTGCGTTTAACATAGTTAAATTAGTTATACTTCATTTGTGATATCTATTTAGCAAAATAAAACACCATTCCACTATAATTAAATTGAATAGATTATTTGGACATCTATCGAGCAGAATAAATCATTGTTCTATTCTTGCAAAATAAAACGATTATTTTTGAAGATTAATTAATATGTGGATTAATTAATAAATGATATGTTAGTTATTGATTGAAAACTATTGATAATAATACATTTGTTATTTTTTTGACTTTTGTTTGGATTTAAATTCCCGCCTGAAAAGCGGATTGCAAAAATAATCACTCTTTTGTAGGGTACTTTTGTAGAGAGATCCTAAAGGGTCTCTCGCCATTATTTATTTACTGTTGTATGCATCTTGCTTATATTCCTATGTTTCTTACATTAATGTTTGGTTGAATTATTTATGATATATTATTCGATTTATTTTAAGTATCATTATGGCGATTATTGCTATACCGTCACTTAAGAAACATCATCTCCTTAAACCCTTGTGTATATTACACTTATGCTTGTATTTTTACAAAATAAATGTTTGGTCGTGTTTTTGCACTTTGAAAGTTGGTTAAAACTATATATTATCAAATATTTTGAGACTTTTGAAAGTAAAGGATAAGTGTTGTTTAGAATTTATAAAAGGAATTGCAAATTTGATTAATTACGTTTTCGGGATAACTAATATTGTTTTAAATTTAGAAAAAGGTTATTTACTTTAAATACTTTGTAAATTCTTTTCGAATGGGTCCATAAATATTTTATAAGTATTTGAAAGGAATTTGGGATCTTAAATATATTTTAAGTTATTATTTTATCTTAAAGTAAAAGATAATTTTGAGATATTAATAATAAATTATTTTAATTAAGCATTTTACTAGTGATGTTTAAAGTTAATTAGTCATTTTAATAATGATGTATAAAGTTAATTAATCATTTTAATAATAATGTTTAAAGTTAGTTAATAACTTTAATAAAGCTTTTTAAAGTTTGTATTTGTCATGTAAAAAACTAAGCACAAGTTCAGTTTTTAAATGTTTAAAAGTTTGATTCGGTTATGGAAAGTATAAGAAGTTTAATTTTCGCAAACGATATCACTTATATGGAAAGAATTCAGTCATACTCTTAGCATTAAATGTCTAGGTATAGGAACTCTTTTCTACCCCGAAGGTTTAAAAAATGTCATCAAGGCAAGGCATATAGGTAACACTACCTTAATCGGCCCAGATTTATGTTTAACCGAGGGATTGTACTAGTTTGAAATTGACAAGCAATGATAAGGATAATAAATTTAATTTCCATATATGATCATTTTGATTCTTCTTGATAGCTGATTTATTGACTATCGATTCTGCTATCTTTTGTGTATCATCAATCTAAGATGTTTTATTGATTATTTTGAGCATTGATATCCTTTTTCGGAAATGACTAAACCGAAGAGCGAGTGGAGGCCAAGCTATATAGGGTGCTCCCATTAGGGTATTTTCACATCTACTCTAGATTAGATTTTGTGGTATACATGTGGAGATGTAAAATACTCCGATCTTAGTATGGTTGGTGGGGTCCGGCTTAGATGAGAGCCATCATAGTTATCAAGTATATTTTCTAAAGGTATTCTTTCGGTAAGAGGGGTGCACCCTCCTAGTCATTGTTGGAAAATTCCCCTTTCCTTGTTTTGATTCAAATCTTTGAATTATTTTCTTGATTGCATCGAGAAGTGCCTAGAGCTCTTCCCGTTGTTTAATTATTTATATCCATTCTTCAAGTTTGGTTTCTGATCATGTTTATGCTCATTCTTTTAGATTTGGGTTTTGTTTTAAATTATTTCCACTCTTCCATGTATAGATGTTGTTCTTGTGAGGTAAAACCCATTCCCTGTTTAGCAGCATGGTCTCATGAAATTATCGTATGTTCACCATATTTGTCGATTTTTTCTCATGTTGGTTTTCGAGACTGATCGGTGTGTTATTTTATTATAATGCTTGGGTCAGACCAATTATTTTCTTTAGATTGTCATTGGTGGAACTCGGAGCTCATGGAGTAGAGCAGGATGTTCACCTACCATAGTATTTTTGTTTCCACCGTATTTTTATATTTATTCATGAGCAATTATAATGTCAGAAGTTATAACTATCCAAGCTGACAGGGCTTGTTTTTTTACTCTGATATACTATGTACTTTAGAGTGATAGTTTTTACTGTCTTTTTTATATTGTATATTGTCATTCTGCTCTGAGATTCAATTTCCTCTGTTCTTTTTTTCTTTATTTATCCTAACAATCTGCCTCCCAAAAATTGGATGTTCGGCACATGAATTTCGTGGATGTATTAGTGCTGACTTTCGATGATCGAAAAGGCAAGTCATTAAATTTGGTATCATTGCTGAAGGCTAAGCGAGGACCTTGGATTAGCTTGGATAAACTCGTTAGAGATAGCGTAAGTAACACCCTAGAATGAGTTGATTAGTATTATATATATGAGAGCATACTTTTTATTTCTATAAAATGTATTGTTTTAATTAGTTTATTGAGTTGTTTATGAATTCTGGTCAAGACGTGGGATGTCATGGTGTCGATAGGGATTTCTGAACACTTGAACAAGGCTAACAGACACGATACTAATATTTGAAAACTAGTAAATGAAATATTTTACCTTAGATTATATATATAAAGGAATAATTTTCAAATTTATATAGTTATTTACATTATGTTTGTTTGTTTGAAAATGATAATATTTATTTATTATCATTGTTGTTTGATTTTTCATGCTCGAATAGTTAGGAGCTGTATCGATTCACCTTTTCGACCCCCGAATGTCGACACTAATACATCCACGGTATTCATGTGCCGAGTACGCTACTGTCGAAATAAGAAAGAAGAGAACACAACATCAAAATCTCACCAGCGAAATGGTAATATATAATAGCAAAGGAACAATGCAAAGAGTTACTTCGATGAAGAAATTTCGGAGTTACAAAACCTAAGTACCATCATCAGCCTGGAAAGTTATAACAACATGTTCTCATAAATGCTGATATGTACAATATAGTAATGTAGCGAAAACAAGAATATTATGGTAAATGAAACATCCAACTCGTCTTCTCGTGCTTCAAAGGAAATCAATGAAAATCCGTCTTTCTCAGACTACTCGAAAGAGTACGCGAGGAATTTAGGGAAAACAACAACCAAGCGTCGGGCATAAGTCTGGTATGAGAAACTCAAGAAATATGTGTCCAGCATATAATAGTATTTTTAAGACGCATGGAATGCCATTACAGCTATCCCCTCAATAGGACCGCCATCTAATAAGTACATAAGGCAATATGATTGATAATGTCTAGGGTGTAGAATATAAATCATATCAAATAGCTGTGATGCTTACATTCATCACACCATAATTATTTAGGCTACAATCAAAACCGCTAAGGCTTGTTTGCACATTAGGTATTTCCATGGAGATTTCTTCGATCGATGCCAGATCCATTTTCCTCCACAAGGGTCAAAAACTACCTCCGAGTGCCGTGTATCTCCAGATCAAATATACCATTAAGGAAATCATAGCCAATCTATGTCTAAATACATGATCCCATATACCATCACCTCCCATGCGCAACATCGATAAGCATACTATAGATATGAGGTTATAATATCTTGTCGTGGGTCAACCAAACCCCAAGCTATGCCCCTACCCGTTTTCTATCAATTCTGATGTCGAGGTCACGTTCGGCATCTTTCACATGAGTCTTTATCACTCGAACAGAACATAAATCCCCAATTGGATTCCTATATCTCAAACAGATCTTGAAACCACGCATGGATTCCAGCATCTCAAACAGATCCACATACAAGAGATAGAATACATATGTTACCATTGAAATGGTTTTCACTACGTAAAACACTCATTTATCTCTTTAAGACTGAATCGACGAATTTGGTCATTCAATGATAATGAGAGCGATCGCATATGGAAACAAAGTCTCGTATTCTTATCATGTTTCCAATATTTTCATCTCACACTATCCCTCAATCAAGACTGAAGCAGTATGTTAGAGCTCTATTGCTCATATCCCTACATGAATATAAGTCTGAATTCACACAAATAGACAAGCCTACTTCATTGGCTTTTAGTGCTAAGTATACGACTAAATTTTTTCCGTAAACATATAAATATACAAAGCATGATCAAGTCATACAGAGCATGATTAAGCAACATAAGCGACTTCTAATCCATTTTGGTTTAATTAACCTTTTATTAATTAAAACTTCTTTTATCTAATAAAATATTGTTTATTAGTTTCTACTATTCATTTATACTTTTTCAATATTTCAAAAGATATTCATATACTTATCTCAAATGCTATAATATATTCACAAACCATTAACAAGATTTCTTACTTTAAATCTTTGCTTCTCCTATCATTTTCCAAAAGATTCCATGCTTATAATTTCCTTCAAGATATCCATTTTACGGATCTAATTACTTTCACAAATCTATTCAAAAGGTTTAAGACTAATACTACTTCAACATTGTTTCTACAAACCCAAAACCATTTCACTTATGTTTATCTTCAAAACATCATTTTAGAATTCTATTTGCATTTATAAGTATAGTAAAAAAGGGTTAAAGACGAATGTTATTAACACATTGTCACGACAAACGCAAAGTCATTTTATACTTGTATCATCTTTAAAAGCATTCTTTTAAAGATCTAAGTTTAATAATATATTAAGTTGATAGTCGATTAATCAATTATCTAATTAAAACAATTGGTTACACAAATGAATGTCTGTATACTTAAATTGTTTCCGACATTTCAACTTAGCTATTCCTCATTCAAGAGTGAAGCCAGGTTAGTTAGAGTACAAGTTGCATCAAAGCCTTTCCTAGACACTTCATTCTTGAATCTCAAAAATAGAAAAGTTTATTCATCAGCTTTTAGTGTTATGTATAGTATTCATGGTTTCCATAAACAAGTAACATACAACATGATTAACCCATTTTCGACATTCCCGACTTAACTATTCCTTATGCAATAGGGAAGCTCGGTAGGATAGAGCTCTATTGCTCCACCACCACTTGACATCAATCTTAACTCTCACAAATAGATAAGCTTACTTCGTCGGCTTTTAGCGTTAAGAAAAGTTGATTGCCTTTTATATAAGTAAGTAAACAAAAGGGTTAATATGTTTTTGACATTCCAACTTAATTATTCCTTGTTCAAGTGGGAAGCCGGTAGGTTAGAGCTCTATTGTTCCGTCACTACTCGACGTCAATCTTAACTCTTAGAAATAGAGAAGTTTACCTCATCGGCTTTTAGTGTTAAGCCTAGTCAATTAACTTTTTTAAAAAAACTTGTAAATATGCTTTCAATATCTATGTAGATATTACATGAAAATGATTAATTTATAATCTGATGAAAAACTTGTTTATATTATAAAACCTCTTTACTTTGAAAAACATACATAATTATTAAAAATATATTTAACTTTAAACAAACTTTAAAATACTCCAAAATGTGTCTGAAAAAAATCTATAAAGAATATTATGGAATAATACCAAATTTAAATATTATTTTTAAACAATTAAAACCATAAGCGACTTACTACAGCATTTATAAACGCTGTTAAAAGTCCTTGTTAAAAACAACATTGAAAAGCGTGATCTTTGCAACTAGTTTTAACCACTTTAACAAATGATTTACGGGTTGAAATTTTTATAGTAAGTACTACCATTAGGTTACTTAAAAAATGGAAAGAAACCCTTAAGGATATCTTTTCATTTATTTATAAAAATTCTCGAAAACAAAGGATTCAGAAGTGCACTTATAACGACTATTCTCGCTTTAAACACTTTCAAATTACTTCAATTTAACACATAAGTTAAAAACCATTTAAACATTAAGTTATAAGGCCAAGCTACATATTTAAAAAGGCAATGAAATTGATGTTATATGATATAAAGTTATCATTTGCTTTCAAAAGCAAGAGGTCTAAAGTTTATGGCTTTACTCAGTTAATGTCACTTTAACTTTATACTTTGCACACAAAATATATACACACAATATACAATAAGTGAGATAATTCACTTAGATCCATTCCAAACGCAAGCACAATGTCACAAGAACAAAGAACCACTTTCTACCATCACCAAAAGCCTAAAGATCTAACTGTTAGCACTTTCAAACCAAGGCCATACCTCTCCTTCTCCTTCCATGCTTGCAGCCCCTCCTTGGAACCCTCTCTTCCTCTCACCTTGTACAAATTTTTATTTGATAATCATGCCTTCCATGATGTTCTAGGCATATAGCTAAAGTTTAGAAGAGATTGGAGATGATTTGGTTAAGACGTGAAAAGGTTTGAAAATAATTAGTGGATTAGTGCTTAAGCCCTTCCACCATTTATAATTCTCATATTTCATTTCAAGCTTCGTGAATTAGTAATTAGATAACAAGGGTGTGCCCCTCCTTATATAAGCTTCAAATTATATAGCATAAGATTGTTCTCACCTCCCCCCTTCATGACATTTAAGGATCACCTCCCACCACTTCTCCTTTATCATTTCTTAAGAGTAAGACTTTCCATTTAAGCTCATTCCATAATATCTTTGATGACATCATCCATGAAATCATCTAAAAGTTTATTTCCATAAATGGTAAAAAAAAATTATTTTATTAATTTTCTAAGAAAATAAGTGTATGTAGAAAAAGTCTAAACAACTTATGATGGTCAAAAGGCTACTTATCGATAAAATAATTTTCTGTCACACTATTGATATTCTTTCAAAGTATTTACAATTGAAAACAAGTTTACCATCATTACTTATGATTTAAAAGGAGGTAAAAAAACTTTTTAAATCATTTTATCAACATTTAATCCAAGATTCAAATATGTAAATAGTTCATATATTTAAATACGAAGTGTTTGAAATTCTGGGTCATTACAGGAGCATTGACTATTGTTTGTTGATTGTTAATTTATGCTTGGTCAGTTTACAGGCATTTTCTATTTTGATAATTATGAGTATATTAAAACAAAACCCTTGTGAATTAAGTTTCATAATTTCATTATAAGATGTTCAAAGAAAATGTTAGGTTGGAAGTCAACTTTTAATAATGCTGAGTTAAAAGTAAAACTTTAATGAAGTTGTTTAATTTAATCTAAATGGGAAGATAGGACATTTAGAGAATAAATAATTGTGGAAACTTTATTGTAATAAAGGAAAGTTATTATAGTACAACATAATTTTAAATGTACATTTTATACGAGTAATGATATACAAAATGATTTATATGATTTATAAAAAGGTGTTTTATAAGTAAAAAAAGATTGAGAATTTAAATCTTGGTACTTCTTGAAATGATTTCAAAAAGATTTTTGAGAATATTAAAAGTGGTATTACTTTGAAGTGTTTGTGAGAACAAGTATTTCAAAGATAAATTTTAATGAAGATACATTTTCTTTGGATAGTTTGAGGAAAACATCTCGATTTGTTTTGTGGTAATCTGGAAAATCTTCTAAGTGATGATCGAATGTTTGCTTAGGTGAAAGTTGTAGTGCACTTAGTAAACTATTCGCTTAATTATTGTGCGATCGAAATGAGTTTGAATCCGAATGAAGCCAAAGTGAGTGTTAGTGAATAAATTGTTAGAGTTATTATATATATAGAAATATATGTAGTGTGATATCAAATAGGGTTTTGAAATAAAAACTTCGTATTTAGTTCTTAAGTTTCCTTAAAGGTAACTGATTTATAATAAAAAGGTATTTTGATAAATAATTTGATAAATAAAAATTTTAAACTCTTGGATAAAGAAGAAATAATCAACTCAAAGTTTAATTGGGTTAAATTGGATATGAACGTTTTAATAAGCATTTTTTTATTAAAACCGTAGGTTTTGTTTAAGCATGTAAGTTGTGTGAACTATTTGATGTTATTGGGACAACCCTTTAAACATCTTTCCTTAAAACACTCTAAGATAAAAAGGTCAAAGTAGTCGACTTAGTTTAAGACCCATATTTCGTTTTTGGCCTCCGTTTGATGCTTGAAAAAAATAAAAAAAATAATAGATAAATAAAATAAAATTGACATTTTGTATATTCCCTTAGGATGTAAAAGAGTATTATACAAGTAAACGAAAGTAAGGTAAGTTTTTATTTAATGTTTTATAAAGATGCATCTTTATAAAATGTTTATAAGATTAAGTGAAAATTTTATAAAGTAATTCATAAATAACTTTAGTATCAAATGAGATAGTATAAATGAAATTGAAAGTGATTTAGAAGAAAAAATTGGTGTAGTTAAGAAACTAGTTGAATTAATTATGTAAGTTATATGGAGATCGTTATTCGCATAGTTCTTGATCTAGGATTTGAGTACATAACTTCAAGGTGATTTACACTAGTCCAAGAAAAGATTTCTCACTTGATTCTTGTTAGCGAACACTTGAATCAGATTCTTGATGTGATATTGAGGTTCTCTATCATAGTATATGGCTATATAAAGAGAATAGGGGTTTCAAATTAAGGAACCCTATCGTAGTTCGTGCTAGGGAGGACGAGTGAGCGATATTAGTTTGGAAGTAAAGTCTATGTATCCGAGCAAGTGGTTGGATTAGATATTACGTGCAGATGATTTGTGTACATCATATGGGCTGAAGTATATTAATATGCTTTGTTGTATGGCTTTGGAAAGTTTTGAAAGTGACTTTAAATTTGGTTCTAGGGTAGCTTAGATAATCTTTAAAGAAATAACCAAAGGCTAATGAGCGTAATGGTATGTTTAGGAAATTACCTATATCCTTGGACGATCGAGAAATTTGTGAACCTAAGCGAAATTCTAAATCTTATTTGTTAGTCATTTAACATTTTGAATGATGTAAATTGTTAGTTTATTTTGATTGTACTGTGATTTTATAGACTACGGCTTATAAAGTTGTTGTTTATTAGGACTTAAATCCCGGTGCTTTTGAAAAAGTTATTTCAAAAGAATTTGTGAAAGAAATAACAATATTATTATTTTGAAAACTTTGGTGAAATATTATTCTTTCAGGTATTTGAAAAGAGTTTTTGTGAAATGGTACTTCAAATATTTTGTTACGACCAAATTTAGGCAATTGGGAGTTTTCTGATTTGGAAGACTTGCCAAGTATATTTGTTTACTCTGGTTGTTGTTTTAGGAGGAACTGGAATACCAACAGATGCTCCATGTTGTTTTGATCTAGAGTTATACCATGCTTCGGTAGGAGGAGTCCTACTCCTTATCATAATTGATTTTGGTTTTGATATATTTCTGTTTGGAGGAATTTGAAAATATATTTTTGTATAAAGGAAAATCCTGGGTATTTGGTTCTAATTTTTTTTGAAAAGATTGGATGCTTGTAGTTTATTACAAAGTATTCTCTGTAATTCTGTTGTATATGTTTGTTACATTGTTTATGTTGCTATTGCTAATGATAGAAATAGCTTGTGTATTGCTATTTTGTCATCATGGCTTTCGTTGAAATTATGTAAGTACAAGATATGTATAGGAATGCAAGAGATTACTATTTGAGTTTTTGTGCATCTGCATTCACACCGAGATAGTAAGTTGCTTACTAAATAAATAAATAAATAATCAAACACAATAGAAGTATGTAATATTTTTAAAGTTTGGTGATTAATTGATGATTTTATACCCAAAATATGGAAGGCCACTTGGCTTTTGTTTTCATTATTGATTTGGGCCAGTTATGGCGAGTTGTAATTCTAGATGAGCCGCACAAAGGAGGTACTGCTGAAATTTTTGATAACATGGGTTGAACCTTAAGGGTTTGGTGACATTTTCTTCCTTTGGGAATTTTGGGATGAAATTCTTTTGAGGAAGGAGGATGTAAAATCAATGAATTTTATGATTTGGATTTTGAATATTTAATTAATTTTAAACATATAAATAATTGGTTTTAAGAATATAAATAACTTATATTAAAATATAGGGATTGGTTAAATATTTGAATTGTGAATTAGATATTAATTAAATGGATTTAATAGCCTTATTTAACTCCTTTCAATTAATAAATAACAACGACGAACTCATTTTGTAAACTTATTTACAATAATAAATAGTTCGAATAAATAACAAAAAATCAATTGATAATAAAACTATTTGGTTTTTATTGAAGCTTTTTTAATTTAATTTATGGGATTTTTCCATAATTTTTAGTTTGGAAAATATTTAAATTATCGTTTGACACATTGTTTGACTAATAATGCTATTTTTAAAATTCCACATAATAAAATTATCTGTTTATTTTAATTTTGATTTGGGGTCGTGTCGCATTTTGGTGCACGATCGTATTTTTATTTTTGGCGTATGTGACTCGTATGCCAATGGAACATTATGTAGTGGAATAATGCAAAACCTTCTTTTCAAATTTTTTAATACTCAAATCAAAATTCAAATTACATATACTACTAAAGAGTATTAGTAAGTAATACCGTCTAGCAACATAGAGAATGAGGTTTGTTAAGAATGACCTGATGTGACTATTACCTTGGACTAACATTGACATGTCATTTTTACCAAAATTTTTGTGGATTTAAACCGAATAATTAACGTGTACAGTTTCAAAACAAAGAAATAAACATATAGGTTAAAATAAATCAGAACGATATAAAATATTAGTCACAGAATCACAGATCACAACGAAATAATATACATCATATACAACTACAAAAGTATGAGGAAATATAATTCTAAACTCACAAATCTAATAAGGCAATCAATCAAAATCACCATTTCATAAATACATAACAAGTCTCTAATGGGCTATCATCTAGAATATGGTGATAAGCATTCAAAATTCTTCAAAGCCAAAAGATACTAAATATCCATACCAAAAATCTTCGAACAAATAGTCATCACTAATAAAATAATGTAGTAGCAGTAGTCATTATCAGTTTAATAGAGCGACACGAAGTCTAATGGAAACAATATAGACTAGAAGGTATGAACACCTGCTCCTAATAAAAGGAGCCAGGTTTATATCAACACTATGCGAATTTACCTAACGGAAAGAATATAGGCAAACATCGTCCGAACTGCTCATCAAAACCGATAGGTTGTAGTCATCCAGTATATGAACTAATAATGCATGTAACACCTATCCAAGAAACAAAATTGCTATCATCATACACCATAACAAACCTGACTCCAACAATATAGGTTTGCCTATCCAAATCTAAGAATGTATCGACTCTTAGATCGATGAACGAGTGATCGTCTCTTAGGGATCTATCAGCCTATATAGCCAAACACCCCAAGATAATACAACTCTAAAGTGTTAATTATTGTCACCGTAGTAATTACTAGAATTTCACTAAATGTCCCATCCTACCTAGTGATATTCAAATACTTACTAAAAGCTAGTAAATTTTACTTAATATACTCCATTCAACAAGTTATAATAATAAGCGAAAGAATAGTACAACTCATTACCATCAACATGATTCGACCATTTATTAACATTCCTCATTTCATAAAAAAGAATGAAATCTCAAATCCATAATAAATAAAGTAAAAGAGTTTAAAATAAACAATCATATATATATTCAAAGATATAATTTCCTAAAACCACTTTTAAATCCTTAATTTCACTTTAAAGTAGAGCTGTTTATTTACAAAGGCTTGAAAACTCTTTCAAAATTATTTAAATAACTTCTACAATCAAGATCACTTCAAATAAGATAATTTCTTTCATAACATCTTTAATAAAAGATCAATAAATTTTATTTTCCTTTAAAACAACACTAAATTGAAAATTAAATTCAAATAACTATTTTAGAGGATTTAGTAAATAATTAAATAAAAATAATTTAAAGGCTTGAATTAGAAATTGAATATTGAAATGAGTCCAGAATTTAATGTAGTTTTATAAATATCTTTTTCCTAAATAATAATAATAAAAATCCAAAAATGGATAAAATCACATTCAAAAACTTTTTAAATATTTAAAATCATCCATCAAAAATCATTAATTAATATTCAAAATGAATTCAATACTGAATCAGGCAAAAATAGAAATTCTAAGTTAAAGTTCTTCTAGAAAATATCACTCAAAAATTAGAGAACTATTTAAACGATTTGAATCACTTTTTAAGGAACTTTGATCACACAAACAATGCACAACTATCTCAAAAATCTAGCTAGAAAAATCAAGTGCATTTAGATGGTTTCAACATGCATACAACTTCATTGTCAAATATTGAATCCAATCTAATATTTCAAATGCACAATTCATATTCAAACATAAAACCAGTTATATCCATAGCATGCAATGTAAAGACCCACCTTTTCGACCCTTAGAAATCGCACTAATACATCCACGGTATTAATGTGCCGAATATCCAAGTGCCGGAAAGATGGATTGTTGAGGTGAAAGAAGGAAAGAAAGGACAGAATTCACATCGCGACGAGATAACTATATAATATTCAAAAGATCCTTATAGAAAGAAATTATCTTATTTTTACATGCCTAACACAAATTAGAGCACATTAACCTATTTCAGCCTGAATAGTTATAACATCTTGTCCTTATAATTACCGATGAATACATACAAACATCAAGAAACAACCAAATAGCGGAAAATATAAGATACGTGAATACATCTTGGAGAATCCACCCCGTCTCCTGAAAGCTCCAAAGTATCCGGCTAAATCTGGGAAATATGCTAGGGCTAACTCGAGCATTATAGGAAAACAATGCCTGGGTCAGTCTGGTAAAGCCAGCATGAGAAACACAATCAAATGGATTCTTAATTTTTAAATAAACCTTTCAAAATAAAGGTATCTCGTAAGACCATGCCGCACTTAAACATGGACGGTTTTTTACCTTGCGATAATCAAAACATTTATATTAGAAAATCAAATGATATTATAATAATGTCTAAGGGAGAAAATAATAATAATCGGGTAGTTGCGATGCTCGTGAGTGTACATCACAAACACTGAGTATATAATCAAAAAGTGATAAGGCACGTTTGCTAATTATGTAGGATTCCATGGAGATGCTCTCGGTACTTTGAGAAATGGTCCTCCTGCAAAAAGATCAGAGATATCCTTCCGAAGCTGCATAGTACCATATGAAAAACATAGCTGCTCTTGTTGAATCATAAGTTTTGATTCATGATAAAGAGCTTAAACAAATCGGTGAATGGGACTATATGGGCAAGCGACAAAAAGAGAAAGAAATATGCTGTTAAAAAGAGAAAAAGAGTATAATATGTTTATTTATCGAAGTTTTTAGTCTTAGAATTGTTAAAATCTATCCTCAAGTAGTTCCACTCAAACCAAAGTTGTTTTAAGCTTTAAATTTTTAATATATATGAGAACTGTGCACTGACTGTCAGGTCAGTCGACTGACCAAAAATGGCCAGTCGACTGAATCTGCCCAGTTGCACAGAAGCTCCCTGTTTTGCACCAACTTTGAACATTCAGTTGACTGGTCATTTTGGGTCAGTCGACTGATTTCTTTCAACAGCTATTTTTCTGAACGGACACTTCCATTTGCCAAAAGATATGATCGAAATTGAAGAGGTATGGATGCTTCCTTTGATCAGAACTCTTCATGAATGGTTGCAGCTGTTTATCTACTATATAAACACATAAGATTCACTTCACAAATCACTGAATTTTTGATTATTTTCTGATCATACTCTCTACTCTCTCTACATTCTAAAAAGCAATCACAACTTACATATATTGCTTGAATCTCTGAATCAATTAACTTATTCTTCGATTCAAAGCAATATTTTTCCTTTCTAAATCTTTACACGCACATATATACTCGAGGAAAGATTATAGGAAGGTTGTACTATCAAAGACAAATTAGTGTTATCAAGAAAAAAAGTGTCAAAGCAATTTTATTGAAACTTTTAAAGTCCTGTTCGGTTGTTCAGGCGGGTAAAGTCCTCTTTCGGTTGTTAGAGGCAGAAAAATCCTGATCGGTTGCTCAGGTGTTGTATACCTATTCCTTCGAGTTAAGTGAGGGGTTATTGTGAGAAATTCCAGAGGGAAGTTTGGGACTGGATGTAGAACGGGAAGTTCGAACCAGTATAAAAACTCCTGGTGTGCTTATTCCTATTTACTTTACTTTTATTATCTGTTTCCGCATTTAGATTATAATACATTCCATATTACACGATCCTAAGTGATAACTAGCCATAGTAGTCACTTTCAGCTCTCACTAAGCCCGAGTGCATCGTCCATGCATTATGCATAACACTTGTAGGTAATGTCTAGGTGGAGCCAATTGCACCCTATGGGTTTGCCAACCCTAATGGACGTGCCTCCTATATTTGGTTTTAATCATTTCCAGCTGATGAGGCTGCATCCGACGTTCCAGCTTAAGCATTACTATCGAAACAGATCATGGAATCCCACATGGATTCTAATACCCCAATGGGTCTCAAAATCACACATGGATTCCAATTTCCAAAACAAATCTAAGAATCAGATATGGATTCCCACAACCTAATGGGTTTTGGAATACATATGGATTCAAACATCTTAATATATCACAAAACTCCTCTATAGAAGTATATATGTTTTTTGAGTGGTTACGATACGAGTCATCTCTTACGAGTACACTCCCCCGCTTACCGGGCGCCCCAAAAACCAATCTTCGATTTTTCGGAATGCTGAATACCGGTTCTTTAGGAAATAATTGGACAATACATAAGAGCGGGGATCAACTCCTGACCGTTTAGGTAGATGGATCTCCTTATCATTTCTCATAGAAGAATAAAATGAGTTTACACATACAGTATAGCACCACCGACGATAACCGACCATATAATCCCCGTGTTTCTCCTAGATATTTCCAGAGTTAAAATCCTTCTGTGTTAAGTAGAGAATATTTCCACACCATTAAAATTAAGAAGTATTACATGTTTAGGCTAAGTTTTAATAGTTAGTTATTTAACTATCAAATAATCAAACATTCAAACAGAGATTATATTTTACATAAAAATCACTAAGCCTCTTTAAAATTAACCTTGGATTAATTAAATCTCTTTCCAAAATATTTATCAAAACTTTTCATATACTTATCTCACCACTATAAGTATATCCGCGAACCATTTTTTCAAAACTTGGAAAACCAATATAAGTATTCACCAAAAACTTGGAAAGATTTTCTATTTCAAAATCATATTTAAATGATTAATCCAAATGTCATTAAAATGGAGATAACCAAAACACCTATCCCTTCCATAAATCTCTTTTATTTTATTTGTAACCAGTCAAGTCTATTTAAAAAATAATCATTTCAAATCTCAAAGCCCTATTTATAAAATTTTCCCTTTTTCGCATTTATAAATCTCTTTTCAGAAATCAATAAAACCCAAATTCTTTTCTCCAATTTCAAAATCTCTTTGCAAATTTATAAATTCCTTTAATGAATTCTTTTTATTAAATAAAACCTTATATAATCTTTCCATTTAAAATGATTTCCTTTCGAAATGGGAAATTTATTATTCTCAAACACCTTTTACAAAATAATTTATTTTCTAAAACCACCTGTAAGAAAAAAATTATTATCCTTAAACAAGATTAGTAAAATAATATATTAAAAAATCAATAATAATAAATTTTAACCAAATAATATTGTAACAATAATAAAGATAAATAAACTTTAAAACAATATTATTATAGTAATAAACTTTAAACAATATTGTTGTAATAATAAATAAAGTTTTAAAATGTTAATAATATTACAAATAACTTTGAATTAAAATAATCAACTTTAAAATATAAAAAGTTATTTTAAAATAATTTACTTTAATTAATAATTTAAATTTAATATAATAATTAATTTTAAAATACTAATTACCTTTAAAAAAATATTATGAATAACTTTAAATAATATTGATTTATAAAATAAATTTAAACCATATCTAGAATACGATTTAATAACTTTAAACAATATTTATTATATAAATAAGCTAACTTTAAAACATTGTTAATAAAAATAAGTATTATATAAAACACTTTATTAAAATAATAATTATATAAACATTTATAATTGTTTAAAATTGAAGTTGATTTAAACCCATAGCTTTCTAATTGATTTAAATCTATAGCTTTCTAGATTTGGAAAGAGGCTTAGCGACCATAATGGTACTTAAACAAGCTAACCTATCATTCAATTTATCTTTCAAGCTAATAACTGGCATTTACATAATCAATATCTATGTAAACAATTAACCATCATAAGTTAACACATCATTTATTCAAATTAGCATATCAATTGACGATATGTAATTAGATATCTAAACTCATAAAATAGCAGAACTGAGATTTATTCTATTAATTAAATGACCAATTAATTTGATTAGTGGAACTGTGTTTTTTTTTCGCTAAACAAGTTTCCAATTTCTCTATTCAATTTACTTTAATATAACGGTGTTTATTTGGTCAAATAGATAACATCCATTAAGTAAAATTAATTTAACTATGTAATTATCCAAGTTAATGTAATTATAATTAGGCGGTATTAATTTATCACTAAATTATACCATACAAAATTAACCACAAGCTATATCAAAATGTTGTGCTCATCAATACATACCAAACATAAAAATCAGCAGCTCAATTGGATTAAATACGAATGAGATATGGAATTTCAAAGTTTAAACATTTCAAACTTAACAAATTAAATAAAATTAATAAATTCTCATCTCAAAAGCTAATGGGCCATGGCCCATTGGAACAAATCATGCAACCCACATCTCGTGCATATCCATGCACGTGCACACGACCACCACCGCACCAGAGGCTGCCGCGACTACATCACCAAGTTCCCCTCCACTTGCTTATCACCACGGGTCACTCACCCAAGCCCAACGTGCCTCATCCCTCGAAACACACCCTTGACCAAAAGAAACCAAAGCACAACATCAGGGCATGATGGAAAACCGACCTCCTTTGATCACCTCGATGACGTGCAACACCTTCAGCACCACCAAGCTGCTTCACATTCACTCACGCTTCTCTGGAACAAAATTGGCCACACCCAATGGCCTCCTTCACCTTACGTGACCCCAAAGAAATTGAACAACAAAAATGCCTCCAAAAACCTAAAACCAGCTATACCCGACACTCCAAAGCACTAATCAAAAATCGGCCACGGTCATCACCTCCGCCTCATCCCTAGGCTCCTACTCGATACCTCCGACGCTCTCCTCGATAATAGATTCGCTGAAAATTAATTTTTAAAGGAATTCCATTCATCTCCTCTTCCATGACGAACTGAACCACTAAATATCACACGAACATTTCTAAAAATCCCAATCTACGTACCCACCCATATCTTCCATTCGTTAATCCATGTTGTCGAAAACGATCGTTTCCTCAACATTGCTATTTATGCATATCTCTTAATTTACTTGAAAAAAACCCATGAAATTACTTTTAGAGAAGACTAGACTCGAATATGAACAACTTTTGTGTTGAATGATTGGGTTGAAAGTAATGTTTTGATTTTTGAATGAAGATGGAGGGAACGTTTTTCATGGTTTTTGACACTTACAGTAAACCAAAGATGAAATAGGAGGTGGATAATGGCAACAGGTGAAATATAAATGACGATGAATATAAGCATAGGAAACTCACACCAACAACCAATACAAGATATGATGGCACAGACCAAAAGGACAAGGGTAAGAGGGGACAATGGGGGCAGGTTGGGTTGAAGAGGAGCATAAAGGTGGATATACTATTTAAAGGTGTCAAGATTGAAGATGGATGTGCTATTTGTGTGTTGATTTTGAAAAGATTTTAGGTACCCTACCACACAATATCACGTTCGCGTACGACTCGCGAATGACAAGAAATAAAATACGATAGCATACGAAAATATGATGTGATCAATAAACAACAATAAAATAGACAAGTTAACTGTTCTGTTTAATTCCAAAATTGCCCACGTTTGACATAATAAACTTCAAAAAAAGATTTTATTACTTTCCAAAAAAATTGTGGAAAATTTCTAAACTTTAAATTAAAAATACGTCATCAAAAATCAAACAATTAATTGAAACATAGGTTTATTATAAAATCCCAAATCGAATATTTAAAACTAATTAAATATTGCAAAAATCAAAGTGATAAATTCTCGGGTCGTTACATTCTCCCTCCTTAAAAAGAATTTAGTCCCCGAAATTTCATCATATGAACACCCAATACTATTCATAAGTTCGCATGATATTCATAGATCATCTATATACAAAATCTGATTCGATCACTACTCGAATACATAACTTTCCTTCCAAACTAGCAGTGCTCACCTTACTTTCTAGTGCGGACTCTAATAGGGTTTCTTAATTAGAAACCTCTATTTTCCTTAATAGCCATAAACTATGGTAGAAAACTTTTGGCTGCTCATTAAGAACCATCACCAAATGTTCGTTGTCAAAAATCAAATGATATATCCTTATTCGGAACGGTGTAAAACATCTCAACTCATGTATTCGAATCTTGGGTTGAGAACTATATGGGAAAAGAAAATGATCTATGTATAATCTTCTTACTTATCTAAAGGTTCTTACCAAGCCAATTACTTTTAACTCTTCAAAAATATTAATGAAAATATTTCACAAAATTCCAATTTAGGTTTAATATTTTAAAATGACACAACTTTATTTATGAAATCTTTTTCACAAAACCCTTTTAATTGATTAATTTGTATAATACTCTCCTATATATCTTAAGAATATATATAAAACATCAGATTTTTAATTCTATTCACTTTTAACTATTCAAATGTAGATCCAAAATAATTTTTAACTTCTTAGTTTTAAAATCAAATGACACGGTTTAATAAAACAAAGTTTGTTAGACCTTCTTAATAAATTCGACCCAATTAAAACTTCATTAATTAACCCATTTTAAATCAAGATACCTTTATATTTTTTAAACTTAAGAGTCAAATACTTTGATCTTTATTTCAAAAAAAAACTTTTAAAATGATACAATATATATTTTTGTCCATAATATATATATATATATATATACACACACACACACATATATTCAGAGCCCTAGAAACCCAAAACTAAAAACAAGGAACTAGGTGCTACCAAATAGTATTATATATTTCCTTACCGAGAAGGGTAATACTAAAGAGAAGTATCTACCATCTAAACTCATCTCTTGCCCATTTTTTAATTATTTTTGAGCTATTAGAAATAGTTAATTTAGAAACACATTTTCTTTTCAAATCCCTTTTGAAATTATATATATATATATATATATATATATATATATATATATATATATACATTCATACATACATACATATCCAATTAAATAATTTCAACGAAATATCTAATTCTAATTTGCTCTAGATTCATTCGGATTTGAACTCATCCCGGTTGTATAATGATAAAGTGAATAATTTACTAAGTGCACTACAACGTTCACCTAAGCAAACATCCGATCGTCACTTAGGAGATTATTCTAATCGTCACCAAAATTAGTCAAGACTTATTTCCTCAAACTAATCCAAAGAAAACACACTTTAAAATTTTATTTTCAAAAGTATTTATACCAAAAATATTTTAAGTAAACCCTTGCTGCTATTTCTAAAAATATTTATACCTTAAAAACTCTCCCAAGTAAAACTATTATTTCTTTATCCATAAATCATTTGAAATGATAATATATTTTTGGTTGAAAACCTTATTGAAATATTTCTATTCATAAATAATTTTATATAATATTATTATATATCTTTCCCCAAAACCTCTAAAACAATTTCTAAAAGCACTAAGATTTAAATTCTCAAATTCCTTTTATTTATAAGACACATTTTTATAAGCCAATTTTATAAATCAACTTTATAAATTTATTTCCCAAATATTAATTCAAAATATTTTAACTTTAATAACCAACTTTTAGTAAAATCAAACTTTATAAAATCAAATTTTATATAAAATAATTTGTAAAGTATTTATTTCAAAATATTCCAACTTTCTCTAATTAAACACCACTTATTAAAACTCAATTCTAGCCCAACATTAACATCGAATGCCTTATAGTCAAATTGTGAAACTTAATTCAAAAGGTTTTTATTTTAATGTTTCCACAATTCCTATCAATCCAACTTATGTTATGAAATGGAATATTTTAAATAGGTCAACGAACAATAGCCGATACTCAGAACTGGGTGAACCTGACTAATCAAATTCTAGATGGTAATGGTGGAAAAATATCATTTCCTGACAATCAAGCATCACCAAGAATAACTATAATAAATTTTTGAAAAATTCTTCTTTTATATATATAATATATTCCTAGTTCAAATTATTTTATTAACCAATTTAAAAAAATATTGTGTCGGTTAGCCTTTCCGGTGTTTAGAAATTCCTATCGATAGAGTTGGCCAAACACATCGACTAGAATTCATAGCCCACTCAACAGATCAACCCAACACAATATAAACCATTTTTATAAAAATAACAAATACACGCACCTATATGTACTCTTAAACTCATTCCAGGATATTACCAACCTTATCTCTAGTGAGATACTCATTCGAAGGCATTACAAACCCTATCTCTAATGAGTTTACTCCACCAAGGCCTAGGTGTTCGCTCAATCTAAGCTCTGATACCACATGTAACGACCCGCCTCTTTGACCATTAAAAATCAACACTAATACATCTGCTATCCCGCCTTTTGGCAAGGCCGTGGCACCAAGGACTTGACTAAAGACTGAAGATAATCCATTCTGGGAATCAGTTATCTACAAGTTCAAGATGAATACAGGCAAACCTGGTCTGAGTCCGGACTGAGCCATAATTAGCATGGTATGACAAGCAAAGCTATGAAAGGCAACATTCCAAATTTTAGGTCAATCAGAGTTTTTATGCTCAAGTTATGAATCGATCAAGGTCCGTATGGAACATGTTCATTTCGTATCCATCCATCGGCATCCATCATTTCATATCCATCGCCATCGATACGAAGTAGTCATATCCCCATCACTCGACATCCGTCATTTGTATCCATCAGGTTCGAACCTATATCGATGGACTTCAACACTCCTTGGATCGATCACACTTCATTCGACCAGCAGTTGCATGTTTAGTACCGATCACCTACTTGATCGATACGAAGAGAAGGGCCGGAGATCAATACGAAGGAAGGAGTAGAGCATCGATGCGAGAAAACAAAGTATAGGATGGATACAAAAGGAGCAGTCAACCCAAAGGAAACAGTCTCTAAGTGTAAAATATGGATCTCCATAAAGCATGTGTGCCACGTGATCAACACGAGAAGATCGATACGAAATGTATCGATACGAAGGCTTCAGCCTCACTAGAAAACTCAATCTTGGGTCGATCATATCTCTCAAACCACAATTCCAAATGCCATGAAATTTTCACAGAAGGTTGCATATCATCTCAAAAACGTCCATGACCGATCGTAGCTCAATTGGAGCTATTCTTAATCGATACAAAACCAACATGGAACGATCCCAAACAGTTCCAAATCGATTGTAACTAAAAAAGGACTCTTGATGCTGCTACTCTGCTTAAACTCCATTGTATCTCGAGTGTTAGCCATTGTGCTGTTGTAATTCAGTTTTTAGTCAGCAATAAACATCAAATCCTACAGAGTGAACGTAGGCTATAACGCCGAACCACTATAAATTCTTGTTTTCTTCCTATTACTGCTTATTTCTTTGGTGTGATTGTTAGATTAGCCTCATTTTCTATTTTATTTCTTCATTCTGATCTCTTCAATTACATTCGAAGAGTGTTGTGCCCATTTTTGGTACAAACACTTTGGTGCTTTCACTGAGAAAAACTCTATCTTTTCTCTTGCTCTGTGGATCCCCTACAGTTGTCGGATTGCTAAAATCTAAGGAGGAGATCCAGATCTGTCTTCCAATTGTTCCTTCTATCCTATTTAGATTGTTCCAGATCTAAGAAGAACTACGTCCAACATGGTGCGCAATACCAAAACTGCTTCTAATGCTGCTAATCCAGAAGGAAAGGATAGGCAAAGTCTCGCACAACTGACTACCACAGGCCAAACAACAGCCGGAGCTCCAGATCTACCCGGTCCAGTAACTAGAGAGGAATTTCAGGCCCTTATGCATGAGCTCACTCAAATCCATCAAAAGCTCACTCAACAGATCCGTGCCAACACTGAGCTTGCGAACTAGTTGAATGAAGAAAGGCGAGGGAGATCTAAAAGGGAGCATACCTCTTATTCCTTGTCTGAAAGCTCGGCGTCATCTGATTCCTATCAAACATCTACACGCAGTCGATTAGATGGAAATTATGTGGAGGCCTCCAGGCACCCGCATACTGCAGATCTTGACAGGCCGAGATAGGTCCTTCCACAAGGCATGAAGCTGCACCATCCTCCCTAGGGAGGGTCTTCCTCACAACATTGCTCATGACAACGCAGCTGCTGCTATAGATCTGGATCTTGAAATCCATAACCAACCAGATCTAGCCCTTCGCCACCACATTCATGCTTAGTATCCTCACTTTCACGAAGCCCGGGAGCCAAGGAGGCATGGAACGTATAGTAGACAGCGACCGAACCATTCCCATAACATGGAACCGACCATGCCTTGGCCCCGAATACCTAGATGCCTGATATTCCAACTATGATACGCCAAATGATCAGAGAAAGTCAAGGCCTTACTAATAATGACTGGCGGATTTATAGAAGTCACACCCCATTTACCAACGATATCTTACATGCGGGACCGCCCGCCGATTCCGGATCCTGACCTTACCTGTATATGAAGGAAATTCGAATCCCAACCAACATATTCTGAAACATGAATGGATTATAAATCTCGCTCGAGCTGATGACGCGGTTAAGTGTAGAAGCTTCCCTGTATCTTTGGGAGGCATTGCCACTATGTGGCTCACCCGTTTACCACCCAGATCCATCTCATGTTTTGACTAGTTAGCTACTAAGTTTGTCAATCAGTTTCGTATGCATGCTACGAGACCGAAGGATGTCAATACCTTGTCTAGTATTACTCAAGCTCCAGGAGAGACTCTTAGGCGTTATCTGAAAAGATTCCACGCTGCTTGTGCCGAGGTCAGCAACCCCAATGAAAACTCTATTTTGATGGCATTGACTAAAGGGATCGATACTGATTTCGAATTTGGTGATTGGATGGCTGGGAAACCCCTCGCTTCATTGGACCGTTTCTATGAAAAGGTAGCCCAGTTTTTTAGAAGAGAAGACGCTAGACGGTCTAGAAAGCAGGACGTCGTGGGGCCCAGTAGTGAAGTTATCCAGAGTAATGTTGTAGTGAAGCGGACCGAGGGGAGCTTCAGTAAAGTACAATTAAATATTAAGAATACACAAAGTCAACAGAAGGGTGATGGAGGTTAAGAAAGAAGAGAGACCCTCGTTGTGGGAGACCAAGAGCTCCTATGTTTGGTCGATATACTCCTTTGAACATATTGCTAAAGAATGTTTATCTTCAAACTTGTAATACAGGGCAATACAAGAAGCCAGCTCTGAAACCATCGTCAGAGAAGCAGATTCAGACCACAAAGTTTTATAGATTCCACGACTGTTACAGCCATAACACTAACGAATGCCATCATCTGCAAGAAATTATTGAAAATTTGATTAGAGAAAGAAAGATATAGCAGTTTGTCCAGGCTCCGCAGGATGGCAGAGCGGGCCCATCTAATCCCAATCAGGGCTAAGGCCGGGTTAGGCCTGAGGAACCCACGCGTACTGGTGGGAGATTGGTGATTAATACTGTAAGTGGTGGTCCTCATCCGACCGATCGAAGCTAGAAGGAAATGGAGTCATATGTTAGTTCGATTAGCCATGTGGACTTCGAATGTTGTAGTGGTAATGACGAAGAGGTCTCGGCAAAGCAACAGAGGACGATGACAGACATCATCGTTTTCAAGAACCGTGATGCCGACAGAGTCGAGGCCCCCACTATTGTTCCATTGGTTATTTCAGCCCAAGTAGGTCCTGCTTAGATGAAGAGGATCTTGGTTGACAGTGGAAGTTCTGTGAACATACTTTTCAAATGTGCTTACGATCAAATGCTGATAGAAGCAAAGGATCTGAAACCGTGTCAGTCACATATACATGGTTTCAATGGAGTGCAATCATACCAGTTGGGATGATGGAATTACCTGTTTTGTTGGGTATTGGTGATCGTCGGAGAGTTCAGATGTTACAATTTGTTGTATTGTACATTCGCTCTCCTTATATTGCTTTCCTAGGCCGACCGGCCCTCACGGAATTCAGGGCAGCAATTGCCCATTGGTGTTTGACTCAGAAGTCCCCCACTAATAATGGAGGCGGGGTGGTACACGGTGATCAGGCAGCCGGACGTTCCTGTTATGTTGCGGAGCTACGGGATGCGCAACAAAAGGAGAAAGGTATGGGCGTGGAGGAATCTCTCTGCGTTCGCTCTATGGAGAATTGACAATTAACACCTGAGCCAAGGCTCGGGCGCCACGACCAGTTTCCTAAAGATCTTGATCCTAGAGACAGCGATGATGAAGGGGAAGTCAGATAATACTAGGCCTCCCCGACAGAATTGACAATTGATGTCCCGATCGACGACGACCATGATCCTAGAGTGGTAAAGATCGGATCTCAGCTTAGCCCCCAGATGGGACATGAATTGGTTGATTTTCTTTGGGTAAACCTCGATGTGATTTCCTGGACTCATTTAGACATGTGCGGAATCCTGTCGAATATCATGAGCCATGCATTAAATATCGACCCACGGCATGTCCCAGTGAAACAAAAAAGGCACGGTATGGAACCAGAGAGATCTTCCGCCCTAAAGGAAGAAGTGGATAAACTCAAGGTTAATAGGTTTATTCATGGTGCTTTATACCCGGAGTGGGTATCGAATCCAATGCTTGTCAGAAAATCGAAAGGGAAGTTGTGGACATGTCTACTTAGATCTCTGCCTCAAAGATAGTTTCCTGCTTCCCAGAATCAATCAACTGGTGGATTCAACAGCTGGACATGAGCTCTTATCTTTCATGGATGCATACTCCGGCTATAATCAAATCCCGATGCACCTTCCTAACCAGAAGCACACTAGCTTTATCATTGACCAGAGAATTTATTTTTACAAGGTGATGCCATTTGGACTCAAAAATACTAGAGCAACCTATCAAAGGCTCGTAAAATGGATGTTTGTATACCAGATCAAGAAGACTATGGAGGTGTGCATAGACGATATGCTTGTGAAATCGCAATTATCCAGCGACTGCATTGGTGATTTGGAGGCAATGTTCAACATACTTCGACAGTACAGAATGAACCTAAGTCCATTGAAGTGTCATTTCGGAGTCACATCTGGAAAGTTCCTTGGGTTTATTGTCAACGCTAGAGGAATTGAAGCCAATCCTGAAAAGATCTAGGCGATTCAGAATCTGGAAACTCCTAGAATCATCAAATAGGTGCAAAGTCTCAATGGGAGGTGGCAGCTTTGAGTAGGTTCATTTTCCGATCCATGGACTAGTGCATCCCCTTCTCCGATCTAATCAGAAAAGGAAAACTGAATTTCAAGTGGATAGAGGAGTGCGAGGGCGCATTCCAGGCACTAGTACAACATTTGAAAAAACCTCCCATCTTGTCAAAGCCGATTAATCATGAGAAGTTGTATGTCTATCTGGCGGTTTTGGCAAAATGCAATCAGTGTCGCGCTAGTTCGAGACGAGGATCAAATCCAATGACCGGTCTATTATATCAGCAAAAGATCGATGAGGGCTGAAAGAAACTACCCGAACATAGAGAAGCTGGCTTATTGTCTTGTTGTAACCTTGAGAAAGCTCCACCCATATTTCCAAGTCCATCCTATCATTGTTTACACCGACCAGCCATTATGACAGATCCTGACACGACCTGAGACGTCCAGTAGGTTGCTCAAGTGGAACATCAAGCTGAGTCAATTTAATATCACTTATGCCCCAAGGCGAGTTATTCAAGGACAAATTCTAGCGGATGTCATAGCTAAATTCACCATACTAGAGGATTTGCTCGAAACTAGTGAACCTCCCAACTATATATGGAAGCTATGCGTCGATGGCGCATCAAACGACCAATGCTTAGGTGCTGGAGTGGTGCTTGAAATCCCAAAAGGGAGATCTATATGCTATGCTTTAAAATTCGACTTCCATGCAACTAACAAAGAAGCTGAGTACGAAGCCTTACTTGCTGGACTAAGGCTTGCTAAGGATTTGGAAGTCGTCATTGTGGAAATTTACTGCGATTCACAACTGGTGGTGTGCCATGTTCAAGGACAATATCAAGCCAGAGATCAAAGGTTGGCCTCCTACCTTATGCGGGTCCAAGAAGTGTTGAACCAGTCTGACTATTATACTATCCACTGTGTACCCCGAGAGAAAAATCAGAAGACTGATTCTTTAGAAAAACTAGCCAGCACTGGCGAAGCACAACGGAGGAGACTCATCCCCGTGGAGACACTTATTGCTCCGAGTATTGATCAGATTGAGATAGACTGGGTTCATGAGGTCATACCCGAGAGGGAGCCGTGGATGACTCCAATCAAAAACTATCTCGAGCACGGAGCGTTACCTGAGCGCATGAGTTAGAAGAGATAGGTTATCCGAAAGGCTTCACTGTTTATTATCCAAGATGGAATCTTGTACGGAAGGGGATTTTCTATTCCTTTACTTCGGTCTATCGCCCACGATGAAATTAAGCGAGTGTTGCGAGAAGTGCATGAAGGAGAGTGTGGCGATCACACTGAGAGGCAAGACCTTGTAAAGAAGATACTTAGGTATGGGTATTACTGGTCAACCGTAAACCGAGACGCATCGGCTTACGCTAAGAGATGTGATAAGTGCCAGAAACATGCTAGGATTCCAAGAGCCCCACCAACCGAGATTGCTCAAAGGTCAGTCCATGGCCATTTTCCACATGGGGTATTGATATAATAGGGTCCTTGCCTCTAGCTGAGGACGGTGCGATGTATGCCATCGTTGTGGTTGACTACTTTACTAAATGGGCGGAAGCTGAGCCCCTTGCTACTATCACGACAAAGAAAGTGATCAACTTTGTTGTGCGCAACATCAACTGTCGCTTTGGCCTCCTACAGACGATTATAACTGAAAATGGGGCCCAATTCGATAGTGTCGAGCTTAAGATTTTTTTCCAACGCTATCCGCATCTAGAAGAAATTCTCGACGGTAGTTCACCCTCAAGCGAACGGAAAATTCAAAGCTGTCAGCAAAGTCATCAAGTCCATCTTGAAGAAACGACTAGAGAAGGCTGGAGGTAAGTGGGTCGATGAACTTTCCATGGCCTTATGGGCATATCGGACTACCCACAAGTCCGTGATCGGCCACACTCCGTTCGCACTTTCTTAAGGCTCCGAAGCCGTTATTCCAGTTGAGCTAGAATTACCTTCCCACCCTATGACTTACTATGATCCAAAGAAGAATGCTATCCTACTTATAGAATCTCTAGATTTATTAGATGAGAAGCGTGAAGAGGCTGATTTGATGGCAGCCGCACACTGCAGTCGAGTCGCACGATTATACAATGCCAAGGTTCGACCTAGGACCTTTGAGGTTGGCAATCTCATACTTAAGCGGGTCTATCCGGTCCCTTCGCATATGAAATCGACATGGGAAGGACCGTATGTCATTGAACGGAGGCTTGGAGACGGCACATTCAAGCTGTCAACCGTTGATGGTCTCACTCTGCCGAGAGCATGGGACATCAAAAGTCTCCATCGCTATTACATATGACTGGCTTCCATTTATTTAGTCTGCTTTTCTTTTCAAGTTTGTTTATGCAATTTGAGAATTTGTATTTGTAATAAGGCAACTAATTTTGCCATGATTTTTTATTTCAGCAATAAAGTGCAGACTCGTAAAGCCAAATTAATGATTCCTAAATGCATCATATAACTGCCAAGATGTAAGAAGAGCTAAGTTCTATCTTACGGTGGGACTTGTTCAAATAGAGAGTGATCGTGATCCGACCGCTCACTCGCTGGATGAAATCCCAAGCTCAGGGGACAAACAAAAATTAATTAAAGGAGAATTGAAACATGACAATTCTCCAACTGACTCGAGCTCCCAGAGTGCGAGCAGAAGTGCAAACTCCAAAATTAGGACGTGACTCTACCATCCGGCTCAAGGAGGATGGATCTGTCCATCCGCGACCTCGCTTCTTTCAAAAGCTCGAGGAGAATGGTCCGTCCATCCACGACCTCGCTTATTTCCAAAAGCTCGAGGAGGATGGATCCGTCCATCCATGATCTTGCTTGTTTCCAAAGCTCGAGGAGGATGGATCCGTCTATCCAAGACCTCGCTTATTTTCCAAGGCTTGGGGAGGATGGATTTGTCCATCCATGACCTTGCTTCTTTCCAAGCTCGAAGAGAATGGGTCTGCCCATCTATGAATTTTCTTACTATATTAAGGAGGATGTGATCTGACCGACCAAGACCTTAACCAACTCCTTATTCCCAGATCGTGAATAAGATCCTAATACTTAAACAGATGTGATCGAGGGTCTGTCAACTGATCCTAGAATCCCGAAGTGCAGACTAGAGTATAAACATTAACGGTGATTAACCACCAGCAAAATAAATTATGTCCCGGAGCATGGACGTAATTCTAACCAATAAGCAGGCACGATCAATCGTCGGCATACAAGTCTAATCCCCAAAGTGTGGATGCAAATGCAAGCAAACGAGCGAGTGTGATCTGACTGCTCAAAATAGTGACACTTTAACTTTTTTCCAACCAAGTTATATTGAAATTAGTAAAGGAAAAGGACAACTACCAACTAACTACTTCAATTCTCCCCAAAACAGGGGGGCACAACTCAAGTACCAGTCACAGACGGAGACAGCGCAACGTTAGGACTCAAATTAATGTTTGATTATGACCCGAGGCCACGACCTCTGGACTTAACGATCGAATTTGAGTTTGACTCGGAGACTAAGGCTTCATGGGTACATTGAATGGAAAATATGAATGCTTAAATACTTAAAAAAATAAACACAAAGTTATGCCAAAAATAGAGAAGGAATTTTATTCACACTATTCTTTAGAAAGGAAGTACAAAATTGGTCCAAAGAATTCCTATCAGCGTGGGGCCAAGCCCGCATCTATACATAGCCTGCATAAAGCAAAAGAGAAGCTTATTCTAACCATCTACAAAAGAGGGAGTCAAAATGCCAATCTACAACTTCGGTTCTTCGCCTTTCTTGACTTTCTTTGGCTTAGACCCGCTCGAGCTACCGCCCGGACCTCTCTTAGAACCCTTGCCTCCCCGGCCTGCTCTAGCTGGCTTGTCTCCGGTCGGGGGAATCAACGCGGTCTCCTCTTGAGAGCTTATGGGAACCGAAGTATACTCTATGTGAGGAGCTAGTGAAATGTTGGCACTCTCGACACCAAAAGAATGAGGCGCTCCAGTTTCAATTTTGGTTCCACCCGGAGAAAGCTCAAGGATCGGGGTAGGCCCAAGACCCGCCATACCTCCACCAACTCTACCAACGTGCTCATTCTTGGCTTTGATTTCTTCCATTATTTTTTCCTCCCGGTCCACGCGTTTAACCATCGGAACGCTGCCGGTCAGTCCCTAGGACCCCATGATAATTACGTCTTCATTTACATCGAAGGGCACCTCGATACTTGGATTGCTTTGATGGTTGAGGAGCGCATCCATTAGTTGGTCATCAAACACATAGCTACTACCATGCATCTCCCCAGTCGAAGAAGTAATTGTTATGGTTGTGCCTCCATAGTTAATGCCTCCTGCTCATAGTGATCTTCTTGGATTGCAGGAGGGTTAGCCAGTGCAGAATCTAAGACTGAATGAAGATAGGAGAATATATTAGTAATATCTTCTGATAGTGTTCCTACATTTTGAGAAATAGGAGAAGTGTCTAGAATACCTTCCTCAGCTCGGCTCCTAGGTTAGGTCGACATGCCTTCTGAGCTATGCTCGATGACTGGAGAGAGATGTTGCCTATCGGGGTTATACTCTGGGATGACTGGAGGGTCAACAGAAGATGTGAGGGCAGTTTGAGACGCTGGGGGCACTTTGGAACCAACTTCATGGAGTTCATCCCCAGGTCCTTCTCCAGCTTACGGATACTTAGCGGCCAGGTTTTCTTTCTAAAACTGATGGTTGTCTCATGAAGGACTTTAGGCTCATCTCCGATTAACACTTGAGTTTCCAATTCGAACTCATCGACGGTTGCGATGTTGCGGATCGCCTTTTCGTCCTTAATCAAGTGATTCTAGGCCTTATATTACTAAAAGAGATAATCCTCGTCGAGACTGTTCAGGTTGCGATTTATCATGACATTAGCATTATAGAAGACCAAAAGGTCTTCAAATTCTCTTTCCATCTTGGCCTCAACGGCTTTAATTTCCCTTCCAACCTTGGCATCGACTTCCTCGGCATTTTGATTCGCATAATCCCTCTCTTCCCTAAGTCTCACCGCCTCCTCGCACGCCTACTGGGAAACTTTGTTTGCTTCATCTTTCTTTTTGATGGCCTCACCTAGTTCTGCCTTTAGCTCGTCAACTTCTTTCAACGTAGCATCCCATTCTCGCATAATAACAGTGTTGCGATGCCCCATTTCCTGCACCAAGTCCATGTGCATTTTTTGCATCTCCTCCATAGACTTCCTGGCCTCCTCGGCTCTTTGGTAGCCTCCATCTCAATTTTCCTTGAAGACTCAAGCTCGTTGGTGAGTGCCGGTATTATTCTGCCTTTTTGTGAAAGGTCGCCCTCCAGTTTCTCAATCGTTTTAGCTCGCTCAAAGGACATGGCCGAGACCCATTCTGCCATTTTGACCCACTCCCAAAACTGGTTGTACGCGTCATGCACATAATCTTGTACCGGTTTTTCTATGTCATTTGGGATTCTTTTCAAGTTGGGAGGAAATTAGAAACCGTCGAAGCAAATGTTCGGGAAATCTTTCTTTAGCCTAGCAATACAGATGGCTTCTTCACCCGATGGCACTATGGCAGTTTGTTCTACGATGTTGGGAGTTTCTGTCTCAGTTCTGCGGTATTGATCGTTGGTTTTGGAGCATGGGATGGTGCCATTTGAGGCGAGGATTTAGAAGAGGGCATGCTGGGACCATAGGGTTTCAAAGGCGCTTTCGATGGTAGAGATCGTGACCTAGAGCGACGCCTGCTTTGATGTGATCTTTCTCTTTCTCTATCGTGGCGCTCACGCTCCTGGCTAGAATGGTAGCCGTAACAATGATCCCTCTTGCTTTCGTGGCGATGTGATTCAGATTGTGATCCAGATGAATGGCGCGAAGAGCGGAGTTTGCTAAGCATGGATCCTTGCTTCATCATCGTGTATGGAAAATAAAAAGAGGGATAAAGTTAGTTATCACCAAAGGTTAAGAAGCATGTGATGAAATGTCATGCGGTGCCGTCAAGCGTGTGTATGCATGAGAAAACTCCCCCCCAACCGATCGGCTGTAGTAGCATTTCTTATCGGAGTTGGCTCCTGTATATCTATTGATGGTGGGCCGGTGCCGGTTCTTGACGGGGAGTGGAACCCCTCTAACCTAGGATCAGGGAATGACGATATTTCATCTGGCATAAGAATAGCTGATAACTCTTTCAATGAACTCTCTGTCTGCAGGAAAAAGTTCTCCGTACCTATGGAAGTTACAATAAGCTGAGCTGCTTCGGTGGTCTTTTGCCTTTTGCTTTTGAGGACATGAGTCTTGCCTTTTCTCTTCAACATAGATGATTGAGAGCCTTGCGGAGGCATGACCGCAGGCTCCTGACCAGCTTCTGTACCTTCGTCATTGCGTGGTTCGATAATTATTACACCGTGTGCGGCCTGAACTCCCTTGACTGGGGCACGACAAGGGCCCATCTTCCACCTTGTCTTACAAGGGCCGCTCTTGGAACCCCCATCAGTCCTATGCTCCGTTCTCTTTCTATAAGCTCGACGGCACCACCTAGAGTGTCCGCACTATCTCTTTAAAATGTGCTCCTTCGGGCCAGGGAATAAAAGCTGTGAAAGAAATACAGTAGTGGATTCATCTTTGATTTATATTACCCAGTTAATTGATGAACAAGTGAAAGTACTTACATCTGACCAACCATCGTCAGGTGAATCCTGGTAGGCATCTCATGTAGAACCACTCTGTTTTGAAGTAGCTCAACTTACTCCATGCAACTGCCACCACTTGGCAGTTCTTGATAGCTTCCAGGAAAGTGAATGGCGGATTATCTCCCCGACTCTTAACATTAAATAAGTATCCGATCTCATCGATAGTCGGGGGCAAAGTAGATGCTCCAAAAATATAATGTAAAGGCTATTGAGAAGTGCGTATCCATTAGGATGAAGCTGAGAAGGATCGATCCTTAGAAAAAATAGCACGTCCCGAATAAAATGAATGAATGGGGGCAATGTTCTAGCTACGCACATGAATCTACTGCATGCGGTGAACCCTTTTGGAGGATTGTGCGCTCTATCTTCTGGCCCTGGTAATTGAACTTCCTCCAAGGACAGTTCTTGCCTAAGATAAATTCTACCTAGCATTTCTTTTGAAATCTTGGACCAGACGAAATCTTCCAGATTCATAATCACCACTGCATTCGGCAATTCATCTGGAGCAGGATACACTGTATCTACCGCGACCTCCGGCCTTTCTATTCTAGGAAATGAAGGACTTTAGATTTCTTGCTGCTCTGAACTTCCAGGATCCATAGCTATTGAACTCAGTAAAAACCATTATTAGATGATAAGAAACCCGTGTTTCCCCCGGTGTAAAGTGAATGATCGTGTTGTGTAATGAAGTGCTGCACAATACTCTAAATTTCAACAAGGTCGAAAGATGATAAAGAGACAGGACTTCGAGATTCGACTAGAGTGACCGTCATTGCTGACCATCTCAACCGTGCCATTCTGACTATGGAGAATGACCCCAGGTAAAATTAGTTATGTTTATCAAGTTACAGTTCCATCGACGAGCTTTGAAGGATAGTCATATATGTAGTTTTACGGTCAATTCCAAGTAGGCAAGGCTAAAGCTCGTCCAGGTTAAGTATTCGAGTATGCAAAAAACAATGGAATTCGTAACCATCATAGTTATCTTTGGATCATTCCTCTAAAGCCAACGTTCGTATCGATCAATGGTGTAGACCGACAACCGTTTCGTATCGGTAAAACATTCGTATCAATCACTCCACGTATCGACCGTTTCGTATCGATCCAAAGACTACGGTTTCGGATCGATCATGCCGCCTCTTATCCACATCGAAACGAGCCACTCCACCTTAGATCGTACATTGAACCACTACTCTTCGCCTCGATCACAAGGACTGCCCTCAATAATCTCCAAAGTACTCCGATCGATCCCAACTTGCATCGATATGAGTTCGAGATAGACTCGGAGTCAGTGACTCCATCGTCTCCTTCCAGTCACTCTTCTTCTTCTAAAAACCTCCAAGTCGCCATTAACCATGCCCTCGACCTCACCCTAGCCACACTCCGGCTCCAACGATACCGAAGCTGGCCATTGCCATGAACGGAATGGCCCGAAGCTCGATTCTTGTCATTAGAAGCACGATTGCATTGGTTGTTTACCAAGCTTGAAGAATTTGGGTTAAGGGTTAACGGATTAGTGTTTGGGAACGAAAGGTCTGCAGTTCTTCTTTTTTCTCTAATCGGTATGAAGTAGCAATAGAAACCAAGTAAGAAAATATTCTAAGTCCAAAACATATTTATACTCCTTCATATCCAAGGCAAAAACGACCCTATATCCCAGTTACATAACCGATTAAAGCGGTCAACATCCACATCGATACGAAGAGCACTACTTGATTATGTCTGGATCATTCGTATCCATCGATATGAAGCACGACTTTCGTATCCATCAACACGAGGGAATCTAGAGCCTAATATTTCGTATCCATAGAATCGATCCGAGACCCAACATTTCGTATCCATTGACACGAAGCCATCCCATGAGTAAACACTTGTAAATTTCATATCCATCGATACAAGCACACCTTATGTAAGTCCATCTCGCATCGATAACCATCGATACGAAGTCTACCTTAATGCACCCTAGATTGATCCAGGAGAGGATCAATACGAATAAAAGGATCCAAGCAACCATTGATCGTTGTTGCAATTCATATTTCACGTCGATCCAAGATATGATCGATATGAAACTCGATTCTAAAAAAACATAACAACGATCTGTGAATGTACAAGCATGAATGGGAGTCAGGTTGAAATACGTGCATGTATGCTATACTAACATTCGATTTTCAAAGTTAACAGGAATTAAATGCTTACCTGGTGATAGCCAGAACAATAAGCAACAAATATCTAGCACTCGACCTTCAGTTATAACAAAAACTACATGATCATTGGCAGTCTACGACTCAACATTTATACTACTAAAATTCTACCAAAGGTCACATCACTTGATGAAAGGACAACAACTGTTTAGCAAATTGGATAAACCCTTTTCAAAAAGAAGATTGCAGCTTTTCAAAGCATGTCATGTTCATACAAGACGTACTTTTAAGGGAAAATGTTATCCCGCCTTTTGGAAAGGTCGTGACACTAAGGACTTGACTAGAGATTGAAGGCAATCCGTTCCGGCAATCAGTTATTTACAGGTTCACGATGGATACAGGAAAACTTGGTCCAAGTTCGGATCGAGCCACAATCAGCATGGTATGACAAGCAAAGCTATGAAAGGCAACATTCCAAATTTCTAGTCAATCGAAGTTTGTATGCTTAAGTTATGAATCGATCAAGGTCCATATGGAACATGTTCATTTAATATCCATCGCCATCGATACAAAGTAGATATATCCCCATCACTCAGCATCCTTTATTTGTATCCATCAGTTTCGAACCTGTATCGATGGACTTCAACACTCCTTGGATTGATCACACTTCATTCGACCAACAGTTGTAAGTTTCGCATCGATCACCTACTTGATCGAAACGAAGAGAAGAGTTGGAGATCGATACGAAGGAAGGAGTAGAGCATCGATACAAGAAAATAAGGTATAGGATGGATATGAAAGGAGTAGCCAACCCAAAGGAAATGGTTTCTAAGCGTAAAATATGGATCTCCAAGAAGCATGCATGCCACGACATCGACACGAGAAGATCGATACAAAATGTATCGATACGAAGGCTTCAGCCTCACTAGAGAACTCAATCTTGGATCGATCATATCACTCAAACCTCAGTTCCAAATGCAATGAAATTTCCACAGAAGATTGCATATCGTCTCAGGAACGTCCATGATCGATCGCAGCTCAATTGGAGCCATTCTTGATCAATATGAAACCAACATGGATCGATCCCAAACAGTTCCAAATCGATTGTTTGGGCCCACCTACGCATGAGAAAGGGTATTCCGAGATTCAAGGCAGATATTTCCAGCTCTACACCTATAAATAACACCTCCACTACAACTAAAAAAGGACTTTTGATGTTGCTGCTCTGCTTAAAATCCATTGTAACTCGATTGTTAGCCATTGTGCTGTTGTAATTCAGTTTTTAATCAACAATAAACGTCAAATCCTTTAGAGTGGACGTAGGCTATCATGCCGAACCACTATAAATTCTTGTTTTCTTCTTGTTACTGCTTATTTCTTTAGTGTGATTGTTAGATTAGCCACATTTTCCATTTTATTTCTTCATTCTAATCTCTTCAATTACATCCGAAGAGTGTTGTACCCATTTTTGGTACAAACAACATCCATGGTATTCTTGTATTGAGTATCCAAGTGTTGGAAAGACAGATTGTTTAGGTGAAAGAAATAAAGAAGGACATAATCTCACATCGTGATGAGATAAATATATAATATGCACAAGATCTTTACAAAAAGAAATCATGTTATTTATACATACTTAATGCAAACTAGAGTACACTAATCTATTTTAGCCAGGACAATTATAACATCATGTCCTTACAATTGCTGATGAATACATATCGAAATCAAGAAACAAAAAACAACAGAAAATATAAGTTACGTGAATACACCTTGGATAATCCATATTGTCCCCTGAAAGCTCTAAAATATCCAGCTAAATCTGGAAAATATGTTCAGGCTGACCCGAGCATTGTAGGAAAATAACACTCGGTCAGCCTGGTAAAACCAGCATGAGAAACAAAATCAACTGGATTCGTAACGTTTAAATAAATCTTTCAAAATAAAGGTATCTCATAAGACCACGCCGCATATAACCATAGACGGGTTTTTAATTACGATAACCAAAACATTTTATCAAAAAATTCAGTGATATTATAATAATGTCTAAGGGTGTAAAATAACAATAATCAAGTAGCAGTGATACCCGTGAGTGTACATCACAACAATTCTAAGTGTATAATCAAAAACCGATAAGGTGCGTTCGCTAATTATGTAGGATTCCATGGAGATGCTCTCGGTACTTTGAGAAATGGTCCTCCTGCACAAGGATCAGAGATATCCTTCCAAAGCAGCATACATCCCTAGTGATGTACCATAGGAAATACATAGCTGGTCTTACTTAGACCAAGTGCATCAGTCCATGCATGCATAACAACTATAAGTAACGTCTAAGTGGAGCCAACTGCACCCTATGGGTCTTAGAATCACACGAGGATTCCAATATCCAAAATAGATCTCGGAATCATACATGGATTCCCACATCCCAACGGGTCTTGGAATCACATATGGATTCAATCATCTTAATATATCATGAAACTCCTACCAAGAACCATATATGGTTTTTTGAGTGGTTACGGTACGAGTCATCTCTTACGGGTACACTCCCCCGCTTTCCGTGTGCCCAAAAACCAATCGTCGATCTTTCATGAATGCTCAATACTGGTTCTTTAGGAAATAATCAGAGAATACGTAAGAGCGAGGATCATCCTCTAACAGTTTAATTGGACGGATCTCCTCATCATTTGTCCTAGAAGAAAACGAGTTTATATGTAGTATAGCACCACCGACGGTAACTGTACTATATAATCCTCAAGTTTCTCCTAGATATTTCCAGAGTTAGAATCCTTTGGTGTTATATAGGGAATATTTCCATACCACAAAAATTAAGAAGGATTGTATTTAGGCCAAGGTTTGATAGTCGGTATTTAAATATTAAATAATCAAACATTCAAACGGAGATTATATTTCCCATGGAAATCACTTAGCCTCTTTAAAATTAATCTTGGATAAATTAAATCTCTTTCTAAAATATTTATCAAAAAATTTCATATACTTATCTCATCAGTATAAGTGTATCCACAAATTATTTCAACATACTTACAAAATGGTATAAGTATATTCACCAAAAACACAGAAATATTTTCTATTTCAAAATCATATTTAAATGGTCAAACCAAAACGTCATTAAAATAAAGATAACCTAAAATGCAAATCCCTTCCATAAATCTCTTTTATTTTATTTATAAATTTTCAAACCTATGTATAAAATAATCTCTTTTATTTTATTTATAAATTTTCAAACCTATGTATAAAATAATATTTATAAATCAAAACTCCATTTATAAAATTTTCTATTTTTAGATCTCTAAAACCCATTTATAATCTCTTTTTAGAAATCATTAAAACCCAAACTCTTTTTTCCAATTCCAAAATCTCTTTCCAAATTTATAAATTCCTTTAATTAATTCTTTTCATTAGATTAAACCCTTATATAATCTATCCATTTAAATGATTTCCTTTTGAAATAGACAATTTATTATTCTTAAATACCTTTTATAAAATAGTTTATTTTCTAAAAACACTTTTAACAAAATAATTTATTATCTATAAACAACATTAGTAAATTAATACTTTAAATAATCAATAATAATAAACTTTAAAGCAAATAATTTTGTAATAATAATAAGGATAAATAAACTTTAAAACAATATTATCATAATAATAATCTTTTAAAAAAACAATTATAATAATAAATAAAATTTTAAAATGTTAATTATATAACAAATAACTTTGAATTAAGATAATCAACTTTAAAATATAAAATAATAATTTTTAATAACTAACTTTAATTAATAATTTAACTTTAATATAATAATTAATTTTAAAATAATAATTATCTTTAAAAAATTATTATAAATAAATTTAAATATTGTTAAAGTATAAAATAACTTTAAACCATATTTAGAATACGATTTAATAATTTTTAACAATATTTATAATAAAACTAAGCTAACATTAAAACGTTGTTAATAAAATTATATTATATAAAACACTTTATTAAAATAATAATTGTATAAAACATTTATAATAGTTTAATATTGAAGTTAATTTAAACCCATAGCTTTCTACATTTGGAAAGAGGCTTAGCAACCATAATGGTACTTAAACAAGCTACTCTATCATTCAATTTAACTTTCCAAGTTAACAACTGGCATTTACATAATCAATATCTATGTAAAAAATTAACCTTCACTAGTTAACACATCACTTATTCAAATTGGCATATCAATTGACGATATATAATTAAATATCTAAATCCATAAAATAGCAGAACTAGGATTTATTATGTTAATTAAATGACCAATTAATTTTGATTAGTGGAACGATCTTTTATTCTGTTAAACAAGGGTCTAAATTTCTCTATTAAATTTACTTTAATACATTGGCGTTTATTAGGAAAAATAGATAACACCCATTAAGTAAAATTAATTTAACTACGTAATTATCCAAATTAACGTAATTATAATTAGGCGGGATTAATTTATCATTAAATTATACTATATCAAAGTTTACCATAAGCTACATTAAAACGTTGTGCTCGTCAATACGAACCCAACGCAAAAATCAACAACTCAATAGATTAAATATGAACGAGACATGAAATTTCAAAGTTTAAACATTTCAAACTTAACAAACTAATCATGTCACTTTCTGAAGTCCAGGATTAAATGGCATGAACAAGGTGATAGAAACAGTGAGTATTTTCACGCAAGCCTGAGAAACAAACAGCGTAGAGAGAATATAACAACCATCAAAGACTTGGATGACCATCTACACAATACAATCCCTGATGTTCAGAATGCCTTTGTACAATACTTCACCTCCATATATGGCAACGCTAGCAACTTCAAACCTAACATTGAAGACATCCCGCCTGAAATACTTCCTAGAATTACTAATGAACACTACAGCTTCCTATGCAATGAAGTAACTGATGAATAAATTGAGATAGCGATGTTCTCGCTGAATAGTAACTTATGCGGTGGCCCTGATAGTCTGAATGCCAAATTCTTTACTACATGTTGGGCTATTGTGTCTTCTGACGTCATCAATGCCATCAGGTTGTTCTTTAAAAGATCTAAGCTGTTCAGGTCCTACAACTACACTAATATTGCCCTCATCCCCAAGTTACGAAATGCCCACTATGTCAATGAGTACCGGCCTATTTCTTGTTGCAATACCATTTACAAATGCATCTCCAAAGTTATTGCTTCAAGACTAAAGCTTGTTCTACCTACTTTGATCTCCACTAACCAAGCGGCGTTTCTACCTGGTAGGAACATCCTTGATAATATTCTTCTCGCACATGAACTTCTTAAATGTTATAATCGTAAAAAGGGTACGCCAAAGGCTATGTTTAAACTTGATATTATGAAAGCTTTTGATACGTTACAATGGGATAGTATTATTCGTATCATGGGGTATATGAATTTCCCTACTCACTTTCTAGCTTGGATTTATGAATGCATATCCACCCCAACTTATTCGGTCATAGTTAATGGATTACCTGCTGGTTTCTTTCGTAGTAAGCAGGGCATAAGGCAGGGTGATCCTATTTCTGCGTACGTCTTCATAATTGTGATGGTGCTTCTGACAAAAATGATCAACATGCTAATTGAGCACGGCAAGTTTAAGTGCCATCAAAAATGCAGGCAACCGAGTATATCAACGCTAATGTTTGCGGACGACCTTGTTGTCTTTTGTACGCCTGATATCACAACTGTGAATAATCTTATGTACACTCTACAACAGTTTCATGAAATGACTGGTCTGAAGGTTAATATTGAAAAATCTGACCTCATTTTGGATGGTGTCAGCGTCGAGCAGGAGGAAGCTATTTATCAAGTTACTGGTCTGCATCATAACCCAAATTTTATTTCATACCTGGGGCTTCCACTGGCAACGTCTAGAATAACTTCAAACCATTGTCTTCCTTTATTTGAGAGGATTACTGCGAGACTTAACTGTTGGACAACGGTGAAACTTAGTCAAGCAGGTAGACTTACACTTGTTAAGTCTGTTATATTTGCCATGCAAGTCTATTGGGCTAGAACCTATGTTCTGCCCTTAAAAGTAATGAAAATGATTACTAGTGCATTCATGCGATTTCTATGGACGGGAAGAACTAATGGGAGATACATTGCCCCAGTTAATTTTAGCAGAGTTGAACTACCTATGAATAAGGGGGGTCTGGGTATTATCAACTTAAAGCAGTGGAACAAAGCGGCGATTGCTAGACACGTGGATACTTACTACAACAGTGCTGACAGTGTATGGGCTGAGTGGTCTCGAAACAACGTTGTTAAGAGAAGAAACTTTTGGAAAATGAATAGACCCCAGAATCTAAGCTGGACTTGGCAATGTCTTTTCAAGATAAAGGAGGAAGTCCTTCCTCTCTGTCAAATGAGCATCAACAATATGTACAGCGTTAGTTTTTGGGAAGACCCATGGCTAGATTCAGGGATGATTCTTAGCAGGCTCTTAACATAAAATGAAATAATGCAAACTGGCGTACACCTTGCAGCTAAGGTAAGTGATGTTCTTAGCAACATTCAAAGCACTAACTCCTTTTCATCCAACCAAAGAATTCAGCGTATTTGGTACTTGATTAGAAGCAAAACTACGCTGTTAGCATCAAATAAGAGGCTGGTTTGGGATGTTAACAGGACCAAATTCAAAATTGGCTCTGTTTATGAACATCTTATGAAGAACAAAGATCGGCCGATGTGGAAATGGTCCAAGCGAATATGGTATAAAGATAGTAGTATGAGAAACAACTTACTACTTTGGAAAGTGCTAAACCGCGCAATTCTTACTAAAACGAAAATTGTGTGCATGGGGTTGGATGTCAATATTCTCTGCACCTTCTGTAATGATCAAGCAGAAACTGTTGAACACTTGTTTTTTGAGTGTTATGTCATTAATAATGTTTGGCAGCTTGTCAAGGCCAAGCTCTGCTGGGATGAAGCTTTTAATGGTAACTGGAATGAGTGGAATAAACTACATGCGAGAACAGGGTTCAAAAGTAAAGAGAAGAGAGTTCTCCTTCATGTATTGAAAAGTTTTACTGCAGTGGTCTGGAAGGAACGAAACACAAGGGTGTTTGAGCCAAACAGTGCTAAGTCTGATGTGGCTTTTAAGCTATGGGTGATGCACGTGATCAAGAATGAGCTGAGTATGCTATCATTCTACATTGACCCAGGAATACTTCACTCCTTTTAATGGGTGCTCTCACATTTGTTCTTCTGTTTTTTTATTTTTGTTCCTATTTTTTTCTCCTTATGTGCATGTTGTTTGTAGCGCTTTGTTTCCTCAGTTTTCTTAGAGCTTGCTCTATGTAGTTTGTGTTGTATTCTTATTGGTGCTGCAATAAAATGGTCGGGGACCATCCAACCCCGTCGGCCTTGCCAAAAAAAAAAACTTAACAAACTAAATAAAATTAATACATTCTCACCTCTAAAGCTAATGGGCCAAGGCCCATTCAATGTGTCTATAGGGAATTTCTTCCCTTTTTCCCCAAATCAAAATACCCTATTTGAAAAAATCGTGCAACCCATATCTCATGCATATCCGTGCATATGCACACGATCAACATCGCACTAGAGGTCACCGTGCCCCCACCACCAAGTCCCCCTCTACCTGCTTGGCACGACTGGCTACTCACCCAAGCCCACCACCCCTCATCCCTCAAAACACACTCTTGACCAAAAGAAACCAAAGCACAACGTCGGGTTGCGATGGAAAACTGACATCCTTTGATCACCCCGACGACCTATAATGCTTTCACCACCACCACACCGCTTCTCATTCACTCGCGGTCCTCTGAAACAAACATGGCCACACTCAATAGCCTCCTTCACCTCACGCGAACCGAAAGAACTTGAACAAAAAATGCGTCCAAAAACCCTAAAACTAGCTATCCCCAACACTCTAGAGCACTAATAAAAAATCAGCCACTGTCATCACCTCCGCCTCGTCCCTAGGCCCCTCGACACCTCCGATGCTCTCCTTGACAATCGGTTCATCGAAAATTAATTTTTGAACAAATTCCATTCATTTCCTCCTCCATGATGTGCCAAACCATTAAAAATCATCCGAATATTTCTAAAAATCCCCATTCTTCACTACGAACCCACCCATATCTTCCATTCGTCAATCCGTAATCATTGAAAACGATCGTTTTCTCGACCAGTCAATGTTATTTATGCATACCTCTTAAATTACTTGACAAAAACCCACGAAACTATTTTTATAGAAGACTAAACTCGAATATGAACAATTTTTGCGTTGAACAATTGGGTTGAAAGTGGATAGATAGGAATGTTTTGATTTTTGAATGAAGATGGAGGGAATGTTTTGCTTGGTTTTTGAAAGATACAATAAACTAAAGATGAAATAGAAAAGGAGTTGGATAATGGCAGCAAGGTTAAATGATAAATGATGATGAATATGAGTATAGGAAACCCACACCAACAACCACTACAAGATATGATGTCACATATCAAAGGGATCGATGTCAGAGGGGACAATGGCGGCTGGTTAGGTGGAAGAGGAAAATAAAGGTGGTTGTGTTAGTCGGTGAGACGATGGTTTTGATGAAAACAACCTTAGAATAGATTATAAAATATAAATACTGACATTATAAGTTTAGATATATATGTATATGCAGGATTTGACCATGCAGGTATCAAGAGTGAAGACTGTACAGTATAGAGATTCAAGATATCGAGATAGAAGACTCATGAGTATCAAGATTATCAAGAGTTCAAGATTTCAAGCATAAGTAATTTTATTAGGAATTTTTGTTAAAACTCGTAGAAAAGCACTGGCATCCTAAAATCCAATTTATTCGTGGAATGGAATCCACTTCGAGCCTGTTAAAGGGATGGAACCCTAAGTAGGATGGAACCTACGAAAATCTAATGGAACATTGTTTTGTATCCACTAATTTTAATTCAAATGATTTTACAAAATTATCTTGTGTTCAAAATGATTTCAAAACTTTCCTTTTAAAAGATTCAAAACCCTCTATCCTGATTTTAAATAATTTTAGCCTCAAAATTATCTTTAATTTCAAAGTCAAATTACTCCTGATTTTAAACTATCTTTCAAAATAATATATTTAACTTTTAAATATTTATACTTAGATTTAAATATAAAATTATAGTTAAATTCTATATGTATTATTCTCTATATTTACTTATGAATTTTAACTATAGTTAAGTAAATTTATAAAGTTTAAAATAGTTTTAATATAAAATAAAAGTTATTTTCAAAGAAAATCAAAACACCAAAAAATCCTTTGGGATGTCGACATGCCTATGGTGACCATGTCGACATGGTGACAATTTGTTTCAAAAATTCAAATTTCAAAAGAAATGTTTATTCGCCATAACTCTTCATGAATGGTCATGGCTATTGTACTTCTATAAATAGGGGTTAGTTTCAACGAATTTTTGATCAGTTTTTCTGGTTTTTCACTTCACTTCTTCTTCCACATTTCTTAATACATATTCTTACCATTACTCTGCCGAAATCAACATTGAATCAAACTCGATTACTTCTAGTTTGATTCTCTATCACTATCTCTACAAGGTTCTCAGTGCTATTTAGAGTTATAGACTTCTTTGTAATCTATTAAGCGAGAAAGGTGTGATTGTGGCCTTAGAAATCAATCAAGTAAGAAAAGGTGTGATTGTAGCCTTGGTAAATCAATTGGGTAAACTTGTGGCACGAAAATCAAGTTATCTCTACCCAGAGGATAGAAATTCTGGAGGGTGTACCTCTTGGCCGTGAAATCGAGGGTGTAATTGTACGATTGTTGTTGAAAGGAAATCCGTACTTTTGTTGCAGGAGTGGACGTAGGGTAAATCCGAACTAGTATAAAATGCGGTGTGTTCTTTCTTTTACTGCTTTTATTTTATTTCTGCATCTATGTTTGTTTCTGTGATCATTTCTGTGTCTGTATATTGTATACATCTGTGTCTAAATTAACATAAACTCAAAAAGATTTAGTAATTCTTTATTAACACTATTCACCCCCCCTCTAGTGTTAATCCAAGCCTTAAGATCCATAATCTGCATTTCTCACAATTGGTATTAGAGCAAGGTTTTCAAAGTTTCACAATCAGATTTTTGAAAAGTTTTTAAAATGGCTATATTTATTAATACTAGTTTAGAAGTATTCAAATCATCATTGTTTCTTGAGTCTGCATATAATCAATATTCAAATTCAAGTTGTCTGCCAAGATTGTTTGATGTGCAGGAATCATGCTTTATGGGTGTTGAGGAATCGATCCACAACGGACAAATTGTGCAGACCAGAAAGAACAAATGGATACTTGATGGTGGATGTTCTAGACACGTGACTGCCAATCCAGATATACTGAATGATATAATATACAAAAACGGAGGACTGGTTAACTTTGGAGACAATTCAAAAGGATATGTGATTGGCATCGGCAAAGTCGGTAATTCTGAAACTCCAACTATTACTAATGTTTTGCTAGTTAAGAATCTGAAACATAATCTGCTAAGTATAAGTCAACTATGTGATAAAGGATATAAAATTAAATTTGAAAAAGATAAATGTCATATTGAAGATAATAATTCAACCATTATATTTGAAGGAGTCAGGAAAAAGAATATTTATATTCTTAGTATGAAAATTTCAAATGATAACCTGTGTCTGTTGGCAAATACAAGTGACCCTTGGATTTGGCATAAGAGATTTGGGCATTTGAATTTCAAACTCTTATCTAGACTGTCAAAACATGATCTAGTAAGAGGTCTCCCTAAAATGAATTTTAAAATAGATAGTTTATGTGATGCTTGTCAATTAGGAAAACTTAGAAAAAGTTTCTTTAAATTAAAAGATATGATTTCAACTTTAAAACTTCTTGAATTACTTCATCTTGATTTATTTGGTCCATCTCAAATTTTATCAATAAATCATAGTAAATATGTTTTTGTAATTGTAGATGATTATTCTAGATTTACATGGACAATATTTTTGAAACATAGAAGTGGTACTTTTGAATGTTTTAAGACCTTTTCAAAAAGAATTCATAATCAATTTTCTCTAAAAAATTATAACTATTCGAAGTGATCACGGTGGTGAATTTGAAAATAAGTTTGAGGAATTCTACAATAAAAAGGGAATAACTCACAATTTTTCGTTTCCTAGAACTCCACAACAAAACGGAGTACTAGAACGTAAAAATAGGACGATTCAGGAGTGTGTGAGAACTATGCTTACAAATAGTAATTTACCAAAGAATTTTTGGGTAGAAGCAGTTGCTACCGCCTGTTATATTTTAAATAGAATTTTAATTAGACCTTTAACTGATAAGACATCTTATGAACTTCTTTATACAAAGAAACCTAAAGTATCTTATTTTAGAATTTTTGGAAGTAAATGCTTTATTTTAAATACAAAAGATAATTTAGATAAATTTGATCCTAAATTCGACAAAGGTATCTTTATCGGATATTCTAATAGAAGTAAAGCGTACAGAGTGTTTAATTTAAAAACTAATAAAATTGAAGAAACAATGCATGTTTCATTTGATGAAAATTTTAAATTTTTTGAAGATACAAATGATAAAGAGGATTTAATCACTCAAAATCAAGAGTCAACTGAAACTTATAATGAAATTAATTATCCTAATAAAAAGACTAAACTTTTAAAAGATCATCCTATAGAAAATATATTAGGTGATATGCAATCTGTTGTTAAAACTAGAAATCAACTAAGTCAAATGAGTAATGTAGCTTTTATATCAGCTATTGAACCCAAAAATCCAAAAGAAGCATCAACTGATGATTCATGGATTTTGGCTATGCAAGAAGAATTAAATCAATTTACTAGAAATGATGTTTGGGAACTTGTTCCTAGACCTGATAATAAAACAATAATTGGAACTAAATGGGTTAATAAAAATAAAATGATTGAACAAGGAGAGGTAGTTAGAAATAAAGCTCGATTAGTCGCTTAAGGTTATTGTCAAGAAGAAGGAATAGATTTTGATGAAACCTTTGCTCCCATAGCAAGATTAGAAGCCATTAGGATTCTACTTGCTTTCGCAAATCATAATAATTTCAAATTATTTCAAATGGATGTTAAAAGTGCATTTTTAAATGGATTTGTAAAAGAAGAAGTATATGTTGAACAACCACCACTTTTTGAAAATGATAAATTACCAAATCATGTTTACAAACTTAAGAAAGCATTATATGGTCTAAAACAAGCTCCTAAAGCCTGGTATGATAGACTGAGATCTTATTTATTGCAATCTAATTTTGAAATTGGTAAATTAGATAATACTCTTTTTATTAAAAGAAATAAAAATGATATTCAACTAGCACAAGTTTACGTAGATGATATCATTTTTGGTTCAACTAATTTTGAAATGAATAAATAATTTTCTGAAATAATGACAAAAGAGTTTGAGATGATTCATATGGGTGAATTAAATTTATTTTTAGGATTACAAATAAAACAATTAGATAATGGTATTTTTATAAGTCAAGAAAAATATGCTAAAGACCTAATTAGTAAATTTGGTTTGACTACCGCGAGTGGAAAACCCACTCCCATGGCAACCAATGAGTACCTTAGTAAGGAAGATCTCTCGAAAGATGTAGATAAAAAATTATATAGAGGAATGATTGGCTCATTACTCTATATTACTGCTAGTAGACCTGATATCATGCATAGTGTCTGTCTCTGTGCCAGATATCAATCCCAACCTAAAGTGACCCACTTAAAAGCCGTAAAACGTATCATAAGGTATGTTAAACACACATCTGATTATGGCTTATTTTACCCTAAAAATAATTCTTTTGACTTAATATCTTATTGTGATGCTGATTATGCTGGTTGTAAATCAGACCGAAAAAGTACAAGTGGAACTTGTCACTTTTTAGGACATTCTCTGGTTTCCTGGTTTAGTAAAAAGCAAAACACAGTTTCTTTATCAACAACTGAAGCAGAGTATATTTCTGCTGCTTTGGCTTGTTCTCAAGTAAAATAAATGCAACAAACTTTAAAAGATTATGGTTTAACTATCTCGAAATCGCCAATTTATTGTGATAATACTAGTGCAATAAATTTATCCAAAAATACTACTCAACATGCTCGAACTAAACATATTGATATCAGACATCATTTTCTCAGAGATAATATAAGTAAGGAAGTAGTCACTCTCGATTATATCAATTCTGAGAATCAAATTGCTGATATTTTAACAAAACCTTTAAATGAATCAATATTTACTAAATTAAGAAGAGAATTAGGTATTTGTTCTATAACTGAAATATAAAATATAAATAACAAGGATAATTAATAATTAATATTAAAATAAATCATATAGTAAAAATAAAAGGACTATGTCGACATCCCCCATATATACATGTCGACATATAACGTTTTTAATTTTTTTAAAAAAAATTACCCACCAAAATTCAAGAACTTAGTTATATATTCTTTTCAATTTCGATTTTTTGTTCATTCTCTCTGTTTTCTTTTTAATCTATCTTCTGAAATAAATAAAATAATGGCCTCATCTTCCAAATCAAACATAAAATCAACCTTTTCATTCCCCTCTCCTACTTCTGGTCCATTTCAACGTACTACTCTCGCTCGTATAACAAAAATGGAGGAGTCTATGAAGGATACACTTCAGATGTTGACTGAAGTTCAAGTGACTCAACTTCGTATGGCAAAGGAACAAGAGAGGCAAGGCAAGATTCTTAGGAGTTTGCAAAAATTCCTAATGGATAACCAGGCCAACCCTATTTTGATTGATGAAGACTCTTCACTCAATCAAGAACAAGAGGACAGCGAAGAAGAAGAAGAACCCATGGAAGAAGAAGCGCAAGCGGAAGATGACCACAAAGTCGTTTGTGTTGGAGAAGTGTGCTTTGATAAAGATGGGAATCTTGTTGAACAACGTGGAAATTTCTGTTTCCACTACCCACATTGTTTGATTCATAGATCTCCTGTTTAGTTTCTTTTCTTTCTTCTTTATTGTTGTTTGTGTTTATTTATGTTCTCTAACGTTCATGTAAATACATCTATATACGTAATAAATAATTTATGTTCTTATATGTTTTTTAATTATAAGTACTATCGTGAATTCTTAGTTCGGATAGTTATAATTTAGGACTATGTTTTAGTATTAGATTTAAGTGTTGATTACTTATGATAACACTATCATTATAATCACATGTCATAGAGTGATAGTTTTAGGGGGAGTTATATAGTTTGGAGTTATATAGTTTGGAGTTATCTAGTTTGGAGTTATCTAGTTTAGATTTAGTTTTTGTTGATGACAAAGGGGGAGAAATATAAAATATGGTAGTTAGGCATAGATTAAGGGGGAGTTGTTAGTTTTAGGGGGAGTTATTAGGATAAAAGTAATATTTTATAAACAAAGGTTGTCATCATCAAAAAGGGGGAGATTGTTAGTCCGTGAGATGATGGTTTTGATGACAACAACCTTAGAATAGATTATAAAATATAAATACTGACATTATAAGTTTAGATATATATGTATATGCAAGACTTAGCCATGCATGTATCAAGAGTTAAGACTGTACAGTATAGAGATTCAAGATATCGAGATAGAAGACTCATGGGTATCAAGATTATCAAGAGTTCAAGATTTCAAGCATAAGTATTTTTATTAGGATTTTTTGTTAAAACTCGTAGAAAAGCACTGGCATCTTAAAATCCAATTTATTTGTGGAATGGAATCCACTTCGAGCCCGTTAAAGGGATGAAACCCTAAGTAGGATGGAACCTGCGAAAATCTAGTGGAACATTGTTTTGTATCCACTAATTTTAATTCAAATGATTTTACAAAATTATCTTGTGTTCAAAATGATTTCAAAACTTTCCTTTTAAAAGATTCAAAACACTCTATCCTGATTTTAAATAATTTTAGCCTCAAAATTATCTTTAATTTCAAAGTCAAATTACTCCTGATTTTAAACTATCTTTTAAAATAATATATTTAACTTTTAAATATTTATACTTAGATTTAAATATAAAATTATAGTTAAATTCTATATATATTATTCTCTATATTTACTTATGAATTTTAACTATAGTTAAGTAAATTTATAAAGTTTAAAATAGTTTTAATATAAAATAAAAGTTATTTTTTAAGAAAATCAAAACACCAAAAAATCCTTTGGGATGTCGACATGCCTATGGTGACCATGTCGACATGATGACAGTTTGTTTCAAAAATTCAAGTTTCAAAAGAAGTGTCTATTCGCCATAATTCTTCATGAATGGTCATGGCTGTTGTTCTTCTATAAATAGGGGTTAGTTTCAACGAATTTTTGATCAGTTTTTCTGGTTTTTCACTTCTCTTCTTCTTCCACATTTCTTAATACATATTCTTACCATTACTCTGCCGAAATCAACATTGAATCAAACTCGATTACTTCTAGTTTGATTCTCCATCACTATCTCTACAAGGTTCTCAGTGTTATTCAGAGTTATAGACTTCTTTGTAATCTATTAAGCTAGAAAAGGTGTGATTGTGGCCTTGGAAATCAATCAAGCGAGGAAATGTGTGATTGTAGCCTTGGTAAATTAATTGGGTAAACTTGTGGCCCGAAAATCAAGTATCTCTATACACAGAATAGAAATTCTGGAGGGTGTACCTGGTGGCCTTGAAATCGAGGGTGTAATTGTACGATTGCTGTTGAAAGGAAATCCGTACTTATGTTGCGGGACTGAATGTAGGGTAACTCCGAACAAGTATAAAATCCGGTGTGTTCTTTCCTTTACTGCTTTTATTTTATTTCTGCATCTGTGTTTGTTTCTGTGATCATTTCTGTGTCTGTATATTGTATACAACTGTGACTAAATTAACATAAAGTCAAAAAGATTTAGTAATTTTTCATTAACACTATTCACCCCCCCCTCTAGTGTTAGTCCTAGCCTTAAGATCCGTAATCCGCATTTCTCACAGGTTGTACTGTTTAAAGATGGTTGGGTTAAAGATGGATGTGATTAGTGCATGTGTTGATTTTGAAAAGATTTTGAGTACCCCATCGTACAATATCGCATTCGCATACAAACTGCGAACAACAGAAAATAAAATATGATCGCGTACAGAAATATGATGCAATCAATAAACAATAATAAAATAGACATGCTAATTTATCTTGTTTAATTCCAAAATTGCCTATGTTTGACCTAAAAAGCATCAAATAAAGATTTTATTATCTTTCCAAACTAAAATTTACGGAAAACTTTTACAAACTAAATTAAAAATACATCATCAAAAATCGAACAATTATTTGAAACATAGATTTGTTATAAAGATCCCAAAGCAAATATTTAAAACTAATTAAATAGTCCAAAAATCAAATTGATAAATTACTCGGTTATTACATGCAATTTCAAAGGAAAATGCGATATAATTATTGAGATATAGATGTGTGAGTTAATAGAATAACTCACCCTAACCCGTTGTTCGCTGAACTACACTTTGCTCTAGCTAACGCCCCTAAACCCTAGTTGCCATTGATTCGAACAGCAACTCCAAAACCTCGCCTAAGACATCCATGGCGCCATCAAACCCTAGCATCTGCATGCCTTACTCCCACTTTGATCGCCTGTCTTCAGCTCTAGTTATGGCCAGTCCAGGCGCTGTCGTCGCGTTCCTAGTTCCAAACTCTGCGTGCTCCATATCAAGTCCAAGACATATGCATCCTCTTCCCTGACATCAACACGCTTCGATGTCAACCTTTTTTTCCTTATTCAATTTTGATTTTCGAAACAAGGCTAGAAAAAGCTTCAAAGGAAATGGGTTTGGGAATGAGCGGCGTGTGTTTTGGTTTAAAAATAGGGATGGGTTGGGTTTAAATGCTTAAGTAATGTGTTTGATTCTTTTTCATTTTATTTTACTTTACTTTTAAGTGATCCCCATACTGATTTATAAATCTATTCTAGTTTACACTAATTTGATTTACAGTTTATTCAATAAAATGTATTTCCAAGTTGCATAATTTATTTCAATTTGATACTCATATATCTTTGTTCAATCATTTATCTTATCAATGTAAAATGAATTAATTTCCAACTATACCAATCATATAAAAATTATATATGCTTTAAAAATATTGCTATATTTTGTAAAACGTTTTATTCGAATCTTAATATTATCAAAAATGAAATTTATTAATTAACTCAATTTTATTACAACAAAATCCTTCATTAAATAGGCTTTAACTGAATAATAATTTCCAGAAATGATAATTATCAAAATCGAACTTGAACACTTATATTTATATTAAATTTATATAATATTATAGGTTCAAAAACAGTGTTGTTATAGACCTCCCTCTTTAGGATAATTGCGTCCACACAATTTCTTATAAGGAAATGCCACATACACACAAACGTTAACTGATTTCGACAACTACAATCAAATTGAAGCTCGCTCAATTTCTAAGCAGTTAACATTAGAATTAAACTTACCGCATATTATAAATTTAAGTAGACACATTTATAAACTTTTGTTTCTTCGCATACGAAAATTATTGAAAAATTTCCGAGTGTTAGAATTTTCAAAAAATTTCAGCAGAGTCTCCTTTGTATGGAGAGTCGTTAGCAATTTTACAAATATAATATAAATGATGTACATCAACCACACAATCATAAAAACAATACATACATACATATATAAATCTACCATACACATATAATCCAAAATATATATAGCACTTTAAATAAAACATACCTTGTTTTAGCATTTTCAAGGCAAGTGTTAAATTTTATGCGAGGAAAAGACCATTTATTCCAAATGTGCTTCATGAGTACATGTTCTCAACTTGATTTTGAATATTAGTCGCATAGAAGAAGTATAACCAATATGCATTCATTCAACATTAAACAGCATAACATCTTTATTTTAGCCATTTCAAAACAAAGTTTTCAAGCGTCAAAACAAAAAATTTGATGATGGTTTCAAAGAGAAAATCGTTTAATAATGTGTTATCTTCACAAAACAACTATTGGATTGCAAGAATATGGAGCACAACTTAAGGTTTTTTCCAAAAGATGGACATTTTTGGATAGAAAAATATAAGTGCAGGTCCACTTTAGTAATTCACATTTATAGCATAGAAAACATCAAAATTATGCAAAACGCTTAAAATAAAAGTAGTTCTTTATGTTATTAGCTTCCAAGTAAGGGTAACATTGATAAAATCAGATATAATGTTTGAAAGTTATGGTCGAATGAATTCAACGCTATTGAATTGTTCATGTTTTCAGAACAATGATACAATTGCTTAATAATCTATCTTTTAATCTTGTCAAACACTTATAATTTACATTGTTCTCAAAAGAGAAATTTTTTTTCAAAGACATATATTTCTAATGTATTTAAAATCATTAAGAATGACTAACAGTTTAAGATTTATTATCATATCAAGCCATTGATTTAACACAAAATTTTTGTAATGACCTGTATTTTTCGATAATTAAAAATATTAAATTCAATAAGATTTTGAAATCTAATATTGTGAGAAATTAAAAATTAATGATTTATTAACGAGAAAAATAATTTGAATATGATTTAATAATGATTGTTTGAATGTTTTGACAATTATTTTAATGTGATTTCGATCATTTGAAATAATTGTAAAGCTAATTTGGGTATAATTGTAATTAAGGAAATAAATTGGTAATTAATGGAATTAATGAAATTGAAATATTACAATTAATATGGTAAAAGTTGATAACTGTAAAATGATAAATGTAATAAAAATGTAAACTAATGTAAATTATATTCATAAGGTAATAGTTGAGTTAATAATAAGAGTGAGAATCAAAATAAAAGAATTAATTGAATTTAAAATATAATTAACTGGAATTTTATTTCAATTGCAATTGAACTCTGAAATCAATATAATATTTAAATAGTGGATTTAATATGGAAAATTGTATTTTAAAAGATTTTAAATTTCTATATAATCAAGAATGATGAAAGTCGTTGACTTTTAATTTAAAATTTGAAAGTGATTAAATTAATTTAATAAATAATTTACTTAATTAACGTGAAAATTAGCCATTTTGGTCATGATCTTGGATTTTGATGAAACATGTTTCATCGATTCTGTAATAGTGAATTATTATAAGATTTCAAGTTTCATAGCGATCAGACTTGTCGTTTGGTCGTGCGAGCTCGAAACGCGTAGAAATCAATTAATAAAATTTAAATAAACATAATCTAATTTTGAAAGCTAACTTTTGTATACAATGGAATTTGGATTTAAAACTAGTTCTATTGAGTTTAAAAATAACAAAAACCTATATTCCGATATATTGGATGACCTACTTTCGTTTCGGAAACGAAACGGGCTTTTCGGGTCGTTGTTATCATTTTAACCCAATTCGATTTGTCTATTCATTCTTATCTAGCTTTGTCCATATAAATAGATTTCTTTTCTAGAACCCTAGCAACCTTTTTCTTATTTTTGTATGTACATTTCCTTCCGCTCTTTCCTTCCTTTCCAATGGTAGAAACCCTATTCCCAAATTCAATTTCAAATCAAAATCAAATCTAGAAATTTAAACTCCTCAAACTATATCATATTATATATTGTTGGAAAGCTCTCGACGAGCGCAATCTACTGCTATAGTTGGTTTTTGCAATCGAATGACAGTTTGGCTAGAAATCATCGATTTAGCCTCGACCGTCGAAACTAGGGTTTGCTTTTCGACGGTGGATCTTCGTTGTCGGACGATCGAGGGTGACCAGTGGGTAGAGGTCATCTAGCAGCACGCATCCATGTGGTTTGGTGGTCGATATCGTCAGTGGAGTTGGCCAGAAAATTGACTTCTGGCGGCGGTGGCGCGAGAGGCAGGAGGTGGTCGGAGCATGCGCGTGGGTACCTGGGTGGTCGGCCGGAGGTGGAGACTGGGTCGGCAAGCTCTGATCGAAGGTCAGGTGTAGGTAGGCGACACTTGTTTATGGTTGATTAAAAGGCGGTCGTTCGTGGTTTTTCTTGAGTCCATTCATGAGCGCGGGCAAGGGTTTGGTGATGGTAACATTTACAATTATGCCCTCCATTGTTTTAATTTAATTTTTATATTTTTTTTAATCTTCTAACATCAATAGCTTTTACATACGAGCTCGGATTCACGTACGGTTTTTTCGTTGCGATCGTATCGAAATTCCAGACTGTAAAGGACAGGTTTTGCTGTATTCTGAGACTGTTAGATTTTTAGGCCTAATTTGGATTTTAATTCGACTAAAAATCAAAGGTGAGTGTTTTAACCCACTCACAAATACTAAACCATCTTATGTTGCTTAAATTAAATTTATGATGTGATCATGCATGGTATATTTAAATTGTCATTCAAATTTAATTTGAATTTATATTGAATTTAATTGCCATTTATTTAATATTGAATTCAAACAATGATAAACAGTTAATTGTTGTGATTTATTGGCTTATTTGAATGATGATTGTGGTGGATGCTTGATTGTTGACATTTTGGATGATACGATGTTAATTTTATTTATATGTTGTTATCACACTACAAGATTCCTAAGTTTGCTGTTAGGAAAAATCACTATCGGTGTAAATGATACATACTTGAACAATCTCATAGGTTAGAGAAAAATCGTTATGGGTTGAAATGATAAATCCGAGCGATTTTATGGATTTGGAAATTATGATTCGGGATACAGGTTGAAATGATATATATCTAGAAATTTAAACTATTGCGGATTGAAATGATATATATCCGTATCACTTGACCATAGGGTAGAAAATTATATACGGACACAGGATTGGTTAAATTAAATGATTTTAATCCTTAAATCTTGAACCCAGTTAAATGATATTATGAAATAAAATTAGATTTTTATGGACTGGACTTTTTTCAAAAATCCAGGCTTTTTAAAATGTTGAAATTGAAATTGGTTTAAATGAATTGTTGAAAGAATTTAAATTAAAATCTTAAAGTTGAATTTTGAAATATAAATGAAATTTATCAAAATTGAATTTTGTAAATGTTTGAATATTTAAACTTTGAAACCTATTGAATTTGAAGTGGTTTTAATTTTAGTTCATACATGGATTTGAAATCGATATAAATTGAAATGGTTTTAGTGAGAATTTGAATTGAAACCTTTAGCCTTTTTGAATTAAAATCGTTGAAATGAGATTGATTTAAATTTAATTTTGGAACTAAAGTTGATTTGAATTGATTTGTGAAATTGAAAGAAACGATTCTAATTTGAAACTATTTCGATAGAAATCTTTTAATATATATACTCTTTTAATATACAAACTCTTTTAACATATATATAAACTATTTTTCTCATATAAACAATTTTAATATATTAATAATTTTTAATACATCAACTATTTTTAATATATAACCTGTTTTATTATATAAACTATTTCTAATATATAAGCTATTTTGATCTATAACCTATTTTTTTAAAATATATTAACTAATCCTAATATATAAACTATTTTAATCTATAACCTATTTTAAATTATAAACTATTTTAATATATATTATTTTAAATTTATAAACAACTTTTAATATATATATTTTAATATCTATACTATTTTTAATGCATAACTATTCCAATATATATAATACTTTCAATATTCAAACTGTTTAAGTTAGAACCGTTATGATTTAGATTTAATTTATTTAAGCATGTATATTTTGATATGATGTTTAACCTATTTTATGGTTATGATTTTAAAAATGAATATGACTTAAAGTGAATAATGATTTCGAAAGTGAATATGATTTCAAAATTGATATGATTTTGAAGTAAATATGATATTTTGATATCAATTATGTATCGGTTTTGTAAATGTAAAATAACCAACCAGTGTGAAATAAGCACTGATTGTTAAAGAGACCGAGATTGGATATTGTCATTACTCTCTGCTAATACCAAAAACAACTTTAACAACTGCGCACATGGTGGAGAATCCAGAATGAAGTAGGATGGTTTGGTGAATGCTACTGTATGAGGTATGAACGCTGCCCTGACCCCCTCGGGTCAGCTTGATATGACTAAAATAGGAGCTATACCGGGCCCAGTGAGTTCGCTCCTCCTATCGAGCACATTTCTTCGATACCATATTTATTACTTTGTGATTGATTTGATGGCTACTCTTTGATTGATTATGGGAGTGTTTTCCGAGGTGGGCGGTAATAGCTGCTATGCGTTACCACCAATCCGGAAGTGCAAACGGAAGAATCCTACCATGACATTGCCTCACGTGCCTTGTCATATGCCTTATCGATCCCACTACGAGTTTGGTTTATGTCGTAGCTATGGAGTACTCCCTGATATCCCACCAGTTTACGGTGGAGTTTACAGTACTGTATACACTACAACATTTATAAAATGTGTTAAGGGGGGGTATGGGTAATACCTTAACCCTATTTTAATATTTTACTTTACTATAGACATATTATAATAGCGTATTGTATTATGTATGTAGATAGTTTAACGGATCCTTAGGAGATGGAATCCCGAACATCTCTTGAGTTATTGCACGCACGTTAGAAACTGAATAGGAGATGTAAAATCCCGTAAACATCTCTGAAGCCGTTACACTTGTATTTAATTATTTTGATTTAACTCACATAAGATCTTTTAGTTCTGTTCATTACGCTCGGGTCAGCCTGAGCGTTACGGTGTTTAAGACTTTATTTCTGGAGGACGAAGCCGGAGACTTGTATGTTATTTATTTTATATGTGTTCCACTGCATCATTTGTTCCGCTGCATTATTTATTTATTCCTCCTGTATGTATAACTCTTATCTGTATTGTAAAAGTGTGATCAAATGTTATTTGTAAAACAACATCATGAACTATTTATTTGATTATATTATTTCATTCCACTATGAGACTCTGTGTTTTGTTTTTCCTTTCTTTTCTCTTTTTTTCTAATTTACCCCATTAGCAATCCTCCCTTTTGAATGGTTTGAGTTGACATGTATGGTTTATTGATGATTTAAACCATCCAAAAAGGTGGATCGTTACAGTTGGTATCAGAGCTTTGAGCGTATATATATGATAGAGCATGCTTGTCAGTGTTATAAAAATGTTTTTATATTCTGTTAATTTGTTCTGTTTAGTATTTATAAATTCTTGTCGGTACATAGGACACTATGGCATCGATAGGGATTTCTAAACATTTAATAGGCAGACCGACACAATATTGTTTTTGAAATATAGGTAAATGAAATAATTTTATCTAGTATTACATTTTGTTTATAAAAGAATAATTTTTATAAATGGATATAGTTGTATTTGATATTTTTGTTTGTTAGGAAGTGGAATTTTATAAATATTGGTTGCAAAATAGGATTGACAAATAATGTGAATATAAATTGGAAATTTGAGAACTTAAGTTCTGGGGTTTTTTTGAAATTAGTTTTCAAAAGATTTTGGAAAGAAATATTTGTATTACTTGGAAGTACTTTGATAGAAATATTTATTTAAAAGAAATGTTCTAAAAGGAATTTTGAAAGGAAATAAGTTCTGTACTACCATATTTTGTCGTTGGAAAATAATTTCGGTGATGTCTGCACAACATCATCAACTTTCATTTTCGAGTTTCAAAGTGGGAAGACCGCTGTAGTAGTTTTACTACACATTTGTTTTGATAAACAAATCTTAACTTTGAATTCCTAAATATGATTTGATCTATAAATGATATGAATATATATATTATTTTCTAAATGATTTAAATGAAATCCGGAATTTAGTTCTTAAGCTTTCCATAAATTAGGGATTTCAGTTATTGTATTGAAATGAAATCTTAAATATTTTAATAAGATTGGAAACATCCAAATTGAAATATGAATTAAGAGATAATTGTTTAATAAAAATATAAAGAGATTGGAGATTTGTAACTTGTTATTTAAAGACAGTGAAAATTTAGAAGATGAATTATTGAACATTTTGTTAACTAAAATGATAAGATAAACTTGTGTAACATTCAATTACATTCTTAAAACATACATACATACATACATACATACACACACACACATACATACATACATACATATATATATATATATATATATATATAACTTACCAGAAATGTTTAAAAAGCTGTAATGTTAAATAGGAATATGTAATAGAATATTATACAAGTAAAACTTAAGTTATGAAAGTGTTCAATTGGAATTATTTCTATAAATAAGAATTTTGATGTATAAGAAATGTTATAAACATATTTTAATGTTTCGAAATGCTAATGATTAGATTGAATAGTAAAAAGTGAATATCATCTAAGAAAATGTTTATAAACTTAAGAAATGACTGAAATGTCATAAATAAGTTTATTATTAATTGACACTATAAAAGAAAGGATAAATGTGAATTAAAGGGTTGAAAAACTTAAGTATGGATTTATTCACCACTGAATATCTTATACTATAAAGCAAAACTTTTGGTCAACCGATCAAACTGATGCCTTTTGTTCACTCCCCATGTTGCCCACAGTTCTCAAAATACTAAATCATTCCAACAGGGCACTTTAGTCTTTCCCCAGCCGCCTCCCATGTTTCCCAACGTTACTGTTTGCATGTCTGTTTGCCTACCTCTTCCGTTTCTCTTTCCTTCTCCTTTTCGTCCTATTTTTTCATCCACTTTCGCTTTCATCTCACCCAAAAAAATGGCAACTCCCCGCCTACACTTCTCTAACCGCCTGCCCTAAATTGACTTCCCTTCAGTCTACTACACCTTCTATTCCACTGTCTACCACTACAGCCGGTGCCACCGACAGTACTCCCCACTGTCCCGGTCATCCATCAGCGGAGCACTCCCTTCCTACCCGTGACGTACGTCAACACCAACTCGGTGACCAATTATTGTTCTAAGCTTCCACCACTGGCCGACTTTGTTTCCCAAGGTAAGATCTCAACCTTTCTCTCACCTTTGATTATTTGATTTCTTCCGATTTTATGTCTCCTCCCTAAATGTACTTTAGTCCGCCTCAAATTCCATTTTCTGCTTTCCCTGCTTCGACCTCTACATCAGACTTCACCTACTTTACCTAACTTCGTCCTCCTCCATCCCACTGTCTTCATGTTAACAACAAAATCGATTCATTTTCTAATTTTACAACAAATTTATGCTGCTTGGTCTTCCTGTTCCTCTTCCAATTGTTATGTGTGCTTTGTTTTATTACCTATTAAAAAAACGGTTTTCGCCATAAAAAATAGAGCAACTTTTAAAAAGTCCCACTACGGACTATTATGCTTGCCTCAACGGGTTTCTGCCCGTTAAACCCAGTATTTTAGCCAAAAAATAAGAGTTGTGACTCCTTCAACATCTTCCACTTCTGCCTTCATCAGTTGTAGAAAGGTGTACTCCAGCAGTCTGTATAAATATGCACTTGCCGCCACCATCTCACTCCACTTTCCACCTTTACACCGTACTCCTTTCATTCTAAGTTTTACATCAATATTTCTCCATATTATTGCAACTGCGTACTGCTGTGTCCATATTTCTTCATACTAACTCATATTTGCACAACTTTATGAAGCAACAACAGTGGGAACAACGATGAGTTACTCAACTTGCAAGGCGTCACCAAGCTAGACAATCAGCCATTGCAAGTAGAAGGACAGGTATGGTTGGAAACCATCATCCTGAAAATTCATCCGGTAAATTTCTCCTCCCCTCATCATTTGATTTTAAATGTATGCCAGTTTCAGATACATGTTTCATTTAAAAACTGTATAATTCACATCTATACATGAGTTTTGGATTTAAAGTTCTAAAGTACTTTTACACAGTTAGGCTGTTCACAGTAGACGTAAATATATATTGGTTTATTGACTGTCCTAACTGTATATTCACTGTGCACCAATATATTTCTTATTGGTAACAGAGCATTATCAGGAAATAGGATTCAAATGCAGTGGTTTTACAACATGTGTGCTAATTTGCTCCTAAATGCATCTGTCAATTTGAAATGCTTTACCTCTATATAGTCTCAAATATACAAGGGCTGTATATAGGAATGCCGCATTCAGATTCATACTATTTTACTTATCTGAAGCTTTAATTATGTACTAGCTACATATATATGACTCTCACACATGATTTGACTACTCTCCATATATACCTTTTGTATGTTATAGTCTCATGTAAATCGATACCCGTTGAGCGGTTTTAAAAGTAACTGTATAATGTTATTTAATACGCATTAGATTCCCCTTTCAAATATATGAATATGCTGGATTCGAATTCTTCAGAAATACCAAACTGCAAATTTACAGTAGTACCAAGTATGTATATACATACCTGGAAATAACATCATATCTAAATTCGAAAATGCATATAAGAATTTTATACGTATAGTTCTATGCATATGTACGGTTTTAAATGTCTGACACTTTCAGATATATGCTTAATTTCAAATCAGTATAATTCGAACATATACATGAGTTTTGAATTTAAAGCTTTTCAGCAGTTTTATACACTTTGCTTTTTGAAAAATATAACTTTTGAAGTTACAAATAACAGCTTGAAATGCAAAAGTTTTGACTCATTATTCAACCACTAAAATATTTGTACCAGGGTCTGGAAAGGCAAAATTTTTTATTTGTTTCACATCATGACATGTATGATTCTAAAAATATATGTAAGTTGTGGAAAAAATAACCTTTGGACACATGATTTCGAGCCCATCAGGTCTCAAATAAGTATTAAACTCGAGTATATGTTTCCGCTTTTGGGATCTATGCCTATTTCGTCCATGTGTACCTCAAATAAATAAATCAGTTTAAAAATGAATACAATTGAAAGGTGCAAGGTTTCAAAAGCAATTTTTTAATTCTGTATATAAGAAGGCCACTTTTAGATTCATACTATTTTACATATGTGAAGCTTTACTTCTGTAATGGCTACATACATATAAGTCACGCATGATTTGACTATTGACGATACATACCTTTTGTATGTTACAGTTTCATGTGAATCGTTACCCGATGAGCAGTTTTAAAAGTAACTGTACAACGCTATTTACTACGCATTAAATTCCACTTTCAACTATATGAATATGTTGGATTTGAATTTGTCAGAAATACCAAACCGTAAATTTACATTAGTATGAAGTATGTATACACATACCTGGATGTAGAGTTAGGAGCATATCTAAATTCGAAAATCCATATAAGAATTCTTATATGTAAAGTTCTATGCATATATACGTTTTTCAATGCGTGCCACTTTCAGACATATATTAATTTCAAATCTATATAATTCAGACGTACACATGAGTTTTGGATTTAAAGCTATTAACTAGTTTTATACACTTTGCTTTTTGAAAAATATAAATTTTTAAGTTACAAATAACAATCTGAAAATGTACAAGTTCTGACTCATTGTTCACTGCCACTACAATTTTTAAATCATTCATTGGAAAGGCAAAAATTGTCCGACGATTCAGACCAGGACATTTATGATTCTAAAAATATATGTAAGTTGTGAAAAAATATACAACCTTTTAGGATCTATGCCTACTTCGTATATGTGTGCCTCAAATAAATATATCAGTTTCAAAATGAATACAAATGAAAGGTGCAAGGTTTCAAAAGCAATTTTTTCAAACTATGTAGTATATATACCTATTTTTAAGCTTCATATATGTTAACTCTGACTACATATCGGATGCTGCACTGTTATATAAATATATATAACAAGTTTTCTACACTGCATACCTTCACACCCATATCGGTTTTGAGCCTGTTTGCAGTAAAGGTGTGTGTGTATTGGTTTTGGGCCTTTTTATATGTATACACGAGTTTTGGATTTAAAGCTCTTAAGTAATTTTGTACAGTTAGCTTTTTGAAAAAAACATATTTTGAAGTTAACAACAACAAGTTGCACCGTAAAATTTTACCTCTTACGTAGTTTTGTACAACTACCATTTTAAAAAATATACATATTTAAGTTACCAACATCAGTTTGTAATGTAAAATTTTGACTCAGTATTTACTCCGACTTATATTTATATATCATGCTTTCGAGAGGCAGAACGTTTCAAGGGAAACACATATAACATATACACTGTTAAAAATATGGGTTTCAGGAGCTTGTAGTTTCAAGTAGTATAAGTTTCAAACATATATGTAAGGAAGTATGTACAGTTTTAACTGTGTGATTCAGATATATGTTTGATTTTAAAACAATATATAATTCATATGCATACATGAGTTTTGGGTTTATAGCTCTTAAGTAGTTTTGTACAGTTAGCCTTTTGAAAAATATATATTTTCAAGCTACCAACAACAATTTGCACTGTAAGATCTATTTCAGCTCTTAAGCAATTTTGTACAATTAGCAGGTTGACTAATATATATTTTTATGTTACCAATATCAGTTTACACGGTAAAATTTTGACTTAGTATTTACTCTGACTTAAATTTATATAACATGCTTTCGAGAGGCCAACAGTTTCAGGGGATTCACCTCACGACATATTTACTGTTAAAAATATATGTAAGTTTCCAAGAAAAATATCAGCTTTGATTACATAAGCATTAGATGGCATTAGGTGTCAAAATACTATTGATTTCAAATGTACGTCTCCTCTTTTGGCATCTACACCTATTTCGTATATGTGTACCTCAAATAAGTACATCACTTTGAAAATGAATACAAATGAAAGGTTCCAGGTTTCAAAAGCATTTTTTTCAAATGATATATTATATATATACCAATTTTTAAGCTTCATATCTCTGAATTCTGAATACATATTGGATGATGCATAGTTTTATGAGTATATAATAATTTTTCTACAATGCATAACTTTGGACACATATCGGTTTTGACCCTGTTCGTAGTAAAGGAGTGTGTGTGTGTGTGTCGGTTTTGGGCCTGTTCATTAAACCGACCGTAGGGAGGTTTGTCTGCTGTTACTTGGCCAAAATAAAATACTCTGAAGCCAAAAAAACATGCTTCCGTGTCTCTCCGCGATTTCCTAAATACATGATTTTCCCTTTATTTGCATGAAATATCTTCCATTTTCTCTGCCAAGACTCCCCTTAAATTTCAAATCTCCTATACCAAATCCGAACATCAAAAACCCTACCTTCCCTAAATCAATTTCGCACTTTTACTCACCACTGGTTGCCTCCTTTCTTCCTCATGCTTGCAAGTAACCTCATAACCTATAGGTGAACGCCATCAATGCCCAAATAAAATCAACATCTAGCTTTTGTCCTCCATCACGATAACTTGCCTCTTTAGTTTCTCATGCCTCCGAAAAGCCTTCCCACCTCCAACTGGATGCAAAATTCCTCCTCAATTCCCATGCCAACAACCAGCTTTACTACCTCTAATTACAATCGGGTATCTTACACTCTCAGCTATATTTGTTATTAATTCTCTTATACTTTATCTTCACTCATATTTTAATAGTTGATTATCATAAGTTTTTTTCCTATATCCTTTTGAAGTTGGCTATGGAAACAATAAATTAGCTATATAAATGTGTAAGTTATCTGAGAAAACAGTCAATCAGCTATGTAAATCTGTACCTTATCATATAGAATTACAAAAATAATTTTTCCTTTTATTGATATGATTGTCTTTCCATTTTACTGAACCAAGTTCAAAAAAATAACTTTTGTATCTTGTGTTAATTTAACCTAAATGAGAAACAAACAACTGTAAAGGCAACCCAGGACTGTGAAAAGGATGGGCAATAAAAATGTGGAAATGTCACGGAGCTTTGAATGTCTATTTCTACTGCAGATTTTTGTAAATCCAATTATAAACTGATGGCAATCAATAATACAATATATAGGATGGGTTATGTAGCTTAATCTTGGAAAAAAAATTATGAACTTTTCTGGAAATCTCTATTGATGCCATTATAGGTAGTTGACTCCCCCTAGACACAGGTCAAAAGCTTAGACTATGATAATAATACTAAAAATTTGTAGTTATACATTTTAATAATAGTTAAACAAATTCATAGAGATTTTCAGGAAACAAAATAAACTTAGTTGAAGCCTTTTTGATTGGTTCATATACAATTATTTTCTGTTATTCACCTCTTTAATGCCTTGATGTGTAGGAGTGTTAGATGCAACGATCGAAGATGCATAAACTTTCCCTTCTGTATAAGTGCGTAGCCAGTGGATATAGTTAACTAGATAAACGTTGTTCAAAATAAATTTAGAAGTTTGTATTAAGTTTGAAGTTTTGAACTTAATTTGGTCTAGGTGCATGCTATCAAAATTTTGCATGTTTTTATAACATCTTATTATTTTCATCATCATATAATAATTTAACTTACTATTTTTCCAATTAAATGTCCCCTCATGTTGCAATAATGAGAAACAAGATGTTATATGCGAGTTCTATGGAACGCTTTAAGTGAGAGCTGGATGACATTTGGGTGGAGCTACAAGCAGATCCTACTGAGATGGGCTTAACGTTATTCAAAGCTACAAATTGTTCATTATGCATTCAATTAAATTAATTGCTTCATGGTAAGTGTTCTTTACTTGAACTGAGTTCCTTTCATAACTTGATTAGTAAAACAAAATACAATAAAAAGTTTGATGCTTTTTCTATTTAGTTAGCAATAGAAGGATGTAAGCTACCTTGATTCATACTAAAATATAAGCAAAATAAATGATGATGTTTCTGTGTTTCATGCAGATGAGGAGTCAGTAATTTAATAAATTATGCATTTTAAGACAATTTATTTTTGAATACTTTTAAGCAGCTACCTTGATTTGCCAAGAAATAAAGTTTTTATATGCATCAAGACAATTCTATCTACGTTATGCATATTCTCATTGATAAAGTACTCAATTTAAGTTTTATGAGGTGCATATAACATCGATTCTTCTCAAGAGGTGTTGTTGTTGTTCCTAATTGTACTTTTGATGTAGCTATAAATGAAAATGCAATTATGTACTTTCCAAGGATTTTGCATGTTGAGGACATGCAGACATTTGGTCCAAATAGAGTTTTGGTTGGTTTTTTGTTTAAGCTTTTAACTTTTGCTAAGATTTTTCACAACAAAGACTTCTCTTATAACAACATTAAATTAGTTGTCCATAACATTTTCTTTGGAGACACAATTAACAAAAGTGTTGCTTATAAAGTGAAAGAGAGTACGCATCGCACACTTGATATATACTCCCGGCTAAATCACATAGATAATGTAATCGGCATAGATAACGATTTGTTATTTTTTTATACAAAAATTACTTTTGTAAAATCTTACAAATATGATATGGCTTAATATATATAATACAATAAGTTTGATGGACATGTTTGATTAATCAAAATGAATTTTTCTAACTATAATAGGAACAAAATACTACAGTGAAGAACTAAGCAAATTCTGCGATGAGAAAATGGGCGAAATAGTCATAATTAAGTGGAATAAAAGAATGACCTTAGCTGCTACTGGCAGCATTCTTTGCTGCAGCAAAAGGGGTATGGATGGTACAGTTACTCCAAGGGTGTGCTTACCTCACCCCCCTCCAACCCGACGGTGACCGAAATGAGGGTGCCGAGAGGAGTTTCCTATGATAGTAAGTACATAGAGAATGTGACAGGTGATAGCCATAGGGTTAAGTTTACTCCGATAACTGTAAAGGTGGTGGTTGCACCAGGGATTTATTTGTGGATGAGTTGTAGGGTGGTTAAGTGTAAAGTTGCATGTGAGTACAGTGAGTTACTATTGTTTTTCATATTTGGTGTAGTAAATTAAAGTAATATGATAGTCCATATTGAATGTTATTATTAGAAGATGTTATTATAGTTTCCTGATGTTATTTAAGTTAGTGAGTGCTTCCTGATATAGTTTTAATAGACTTGGAAAAAAGCTTCAAGATTAATTTATGGAATTGTAATGCCTAATCATGGAAGCAAACGAAGCTTTTAGTGGTTTCATAATATATGTTTGGATCTACATTTGTGGAATTCCTTGCCCATTTTAACAAGTCCTCGCTCATGCACTGTTACTTTTAGAAGTATTATGTTAATGTTTGATGGTTAACGAAGCGAAAGATGTGCTAATATTGCAAACTGTAAAAAGAAAGAATATTGCATCGTGCTAGTTGTTTAATATATATTTAGCCTATGTTCCTTTTCGTATACAAATATTTAATCCCTTTGTATACAAAAAAAACTGGTGGTGCTTTTCCATATGTATGTTTAATATATTACCTAATTTGCAATTGCTAAGTTTATGATTGTATTTTTCACTGTGACAATAGTAAGGAAACTTTTGCTAATGTGTATTACTAACATTTTTCAGAGTTATGTATTGTTTCTTTTCTTGTGGTGCTTGCACAATTATATTTTTTGCCATGATTAATAGAGTTTCTGTGATAATTAACAAAAGCTACATATGTAGATCATGCTATGAAAGCATATATGTACATATATCATTTTAAATATTTGATTGTCAATTGTTTTCAATCCTATATTTTATTCAATGTTTTTAATTTTGTCAAATAATGAGAATATTTTTCTATATGTTTAATTGAACAAATTTGTAATATTTTATTTAAAATATATAATTTAACGGTCGGCTTTCCCACCGTTGTGCGGTTACACTAGTATATACACACGGATTTTGGATTTAAAGCTCATAAGTAATTTTGTACAGTTAGCCTTTCGAAAAAGACATATTCTAAAGTTACCAACAACAAGTTGCACTGTAAAATTTTACCTCTTACCTAGTTTTGTACAGCTACCCTTTTTTTTTTAAAATATTTTTAAGTTACCAACATCAGTTTGCAGTGAAATTTTTTGACTCCGTATTTACTCCGACTTATATTTGTATATAATGCTTTCGAGAGGCAGAAAGTTTCAGGGGAAACACATATAACATATATACTGTTAAAAATATGGGTTTCAGGAGCCTGCAGTTTCAAGCAGGATAAGTTTCAAAAACACACACACACACACACACACACACATATATATATATATATATATATATATATATATATAAGAGGAAGTATGTACGGTTTTAACTGTGTGATTCAGATATATGGTAGATTTTAAAACAACAGGAAAATGGGCTGGAGGAAGTATTACTTTTTTTTGGCCTACAGACGCTTTCGTTTGAAGGACGCGGGCTTTATTCTTTCGTTCCAAGGACAAATTTCTGTAAAAATTTAAATTTGCTTTTTAATTTCTCGTTGATCTTTATTTTGATATCACCGATCTTACTTCATCGATTTTCAATTGAAGGATGCGTTTTTCTTTATTTTTGTCTTCGATCTTTTCAACTGTCTATCGATCTTCATCGCGTTTCTTTGTCGTCGATCTTTATCATCCTCTGGATTGTTATTGATCAATTTCCTTGCATTCAGGTATATTGCTCTTATTTTTTCGATCTTCTTCTTTTCTTTCTCTGATGTAATAAATTTAGATTATTAAGTATATTTTTGTTTCTGTGGGTTGCACAGTTTTGCCTTCTTTCAGATTTCATTACCTATTTTGGATTTGTTTCAATGGCAAAGTAAGATTTTACTCTGTACTGTTATGCTTATTCGGCACTGCTTATTGTTTTACAATTTTAATGTTAATCTATCATTGCACTAAATTGTATACGTGGTTTGTTGTGTTATGCTATATTTATATAGCATTCTTTGTTTTTGTATTCATAATTTGTTTCAATTTGATTGTTCTAATTTTATTTTGTCGTCTGTTTTTTAATTGATTTATACTTGTTTTATTTAGCGCTTAATTTGAGATTCTTCTTTTATTCTATTTTATTTTAGCATTTTTAACTGCTTTTTTAATTTGTTTTGCAGCACTGATATCTACAATGATGAAGCAAATAGTTTGCTGGTTATTTTTGAACATAATGAGAATTGTTTTTCTACTCGACTTACCACAGGAACTTCTTTGTTTGCTGTTAAGACTGAAATCAATGAAGTTTGGCCACATCTTAGTCCATTTTGTACTGAGATATCTTATGTTCTCGAGAATAAGAATATAATCATTGATACTGATTCAGATTTGATTAGTATTCTGTGTTTTCTAATTTTCAAGAAGAGTGAATATTTTAAGTTCACTGTTAAGGAAAAAGTTTGTGCTATAGAATCTGATAATGCCGGCTGTGGATTAGGATATGCAAGTGTTCAAAGCACTTCAGTTGGTAGTAATTCTGGTGGTAATAGTGATTCACATGATGATTCTTCTTACTACTTGAAAGATATGTTAAAGAAAGGTTCTCAAAAAAGTATTGTGGATTTTCTTAGATTTTGTTTTAATGGAGCCGAGGGTTTTCGGGAGTTTTTAATGGCATATCAAATTAAAAATGGTTATGATTTGATTTTTGTAAGAAATTCTCCTGATAGAATTTCAGTTAATTGCTCTTGGTTGAAGGATGGTTGTAAGTTTTATCTTAATGCTTCTTCGGATCCCGGTCTACTCTCTCGCTTTTTTATTAGAACGTACAATTTTCATCATTCGTGTGGAGCCGGTCTTAGAGATGTTAATAAAGTTAATATTTCTAGTAGATTTGTTAAATCTTTGATCATTGATCAAATTCGAGATGCTCCGATGAAGAAGCCAAACGATATTATGAACGAATTTAGACGAGAGTACAATTTTAATTTGTCATATTATTATGCTTATAGCGGAAAACAGTTGGCTTTAAAAGAAATATATGGGGATTATGCTATGTCATATAACGATTTAAATTGGTGTTTGAAGGCAATGCAGAAGTATAATCCTGGTAGTTACGTGGCCATGGAAGTTAATCCTTCAACTAATCAGTTTGAGAGAGTTTGTATTGGTTTTAGTGCTTGTTTGCTTGGATTTAAACAATGTCGGCCATTAATATTTTTGGATGCAGCTACTTTGAAGGGAAGACCAGGTGTTTTGTTAGCTGCTACTTGTAAAAAAGGTAACCAAGGTATGAGTTTCATTTTACTTTTGTTTGTTTTATTACTTATTTATTTTTCTGGTAATGATATATTAAACTATCATTGTTCAAAGTTGTACACAATTTATACTGCATCCATGTTTACAGTAGAGTTCTTTCTTCATTTTATTTAATGATTGAGTTGGTTACAGCAGAAATGTTTGTAGTAGAAATGTTTACAAAAACAAGAACTAAAATTTTATGCAGCAGTAACTGGAAGACTTTAAAATAACATATGCTATATTCATATATCATTTTGAATCTAATTTAATTGTGTATAATACAAATTATTGTCAATTAATACAGGTTTTGATGCTTATTATAATTTATGTTTCTTACTATTAAGCTGTTATTAATTGTTTATTTTGTAGGTTTCTTTCCTCTTGCCATGGGGATTGTTTCACATGAAAATGAATCTAATTGATCTTGGTTTTTATCACATCTGAAAAGAATGCTTAATGAAGATCGGTCTTTAGTTTTTATGTCTGATCGTCAATGGGGTCTCATTTTAGGTGTTCCGAAAATATTTCCTTCTTCATATCATAGCTATTGTTTACTTCACATGGAACATAATATTAGTACTGTTGTCAAGTCAGCTAAAGGCGATTCATCTATTGTGGAGTTGTTCAAACTTTGTGCTAAAGCTTCTAATATGTATGATTTTGAGCGATATCTTTCTAGATTTAAGGATATTGGGGGTACATCCGCAGAAAATTTTCTTAGAGATAAACCTTTTGACTATTGGGCAGATTTGTTTTTTCAAGGAAAGCGTTATGGTGAATATTCATCAAATGTTGCAGAAAGTTTCAACTCATGGATTTTGGAAGATAGAGTTATGCCTATAACTTCTTGTTTGGATGGTATTCGAGTAAAAGTTATGGAGCAAATGGCAAGACGAAGAGAGGAATGTTGTTTGTGGACTACAAATCTTTGTCCTGTTATGGAGGAACGTTTGTCTAAGTTAGTAGATGATGGCTTTGGTTGGGATGTTTATAAGTCTTCGGAATTTGTGTTTGAAGTTAAATCTCCTAAGTCACAGGTTGTTGATCTTAAAAATCGTTTATGCAGTTGTAATCAATGGAGAGTTACTAGTTTTCCATGTGCACATGCAATTAAGTGCATTAACAAGTCTAGATTATCAGTTTATGATTTTGTGGAGGAATATTTTACTGTTAATGCTTTCAAATCCTCGTATGCAAATGCTATCAATCCAATTCCAGATTTTGATAAACCAGTTGTTGCTGAAAATGATGTGTTGATTAGGCCTCCTAAAGAAGTTCGTGGTGCAGGAAGACCGTCTACAAAGAGGCGTGGTGGATTTGGATATTCTCAAAGTAAAAGAAACAGATGTAGCTAGTGTAATGTAGTTGGCCATAACAAAAGGAATTGTCTTGCTTCTTTAAAAGGTTAAGAAAATTTATATGTTTTATTAGTGTAATAGAATATATTTTTTACCTGTAAAGCCGCTACATCTTATAGAAGAATGAAGTCATATTTTGTGAATTCATTAGAAAATAAAATGTTAACTGTTTTGGTTAATTTGTTTTAGCTTCATATATCTGATTTTCTTATATTTTGCTTTGTTGTTGAATTTTTGCTTTTAGGAATTTATTATTTAATCATACTGCAAAATATATAAAATGATATGAATAACTGTATGAGTTCTGCATTTTAGTATTAACATTTCTATTCTATGTTAGGTGTACTTATCGTTTCACCCTGATGCTAGTTGTAACTAGCATTTCATTACACTCGGTATGCATATTACCTGAAATACAGTTTCAACATTGAAATCCATAATCTGTTATTGTATATAACTGAGTATGCTGTTGTGCAAGAATGAAAGATCTAGCATTTCATAAGTGGCTTTGTAAATTATTGACAGTATGATGATGTACAGTTTAATGAAAGTTGTATCCAGCATTTCAGTTAAATGCAAGTTACAGTGTAAACAGTAGTCATCACTCCTGAAATAGAGTACATATGATTAGCTAATGAGATTTCATGAGTGGTTTTGTAAATAATTGACAGTATGATGATGTACAGTTTAATGATAGTTGTATCTAGCATTTTAGTTAAATACAAGTTACAGTGTAAACAGTAGCCATCACTCCTGAAACAGAGTTCATATGATTAGCTAATGAGATTACATGAGTGGTTTTGTGAATTATTGACAGTATGATGATGTATAGTTGAATGATAGTTGTATCTAGCATTTCAGTTAAATGCAAGTTACAGTGTAAACAGTAGCCATTACTCTTGAAACAGAGTTCATATGATTAGCTAATGAGATTACATGAGTGGTTTTGTGAATTATTGACAGTATGATGATGTACAGTTGAATGATAGTTGTATCTAGCATTTCAGTTAAATGCAAGTTACAGTGTAAATAGTATCCATCGCTCCTGAAACAGAGTTCATATGATTAGCTAATGAGATTACATGAGTGGTTTTGTGAATTATTGACAGTATGATGATGTACAGTTAAATGATAGTTGTATCTAGCATTTCAGTTAAATGCAAGTTACAGTGTAAACAGTAGCCATCACTTCTGAAACAGAGTTCATACAAGTGTTCTTTCTAGCATTTCAGTTAAATTTACGCATTATTCATCACAATTTAATTATGGTAAAATGTATTTTCGCATAATGATAGTTCTATCTAGCATTTCAGTATAAAAAATTATTTACGACTTCAGAAATACAGTACAATCATCAGAAAACACATAAAAATGACAATTGAATATATCTTTAGTTTGTACATTGTAGTTCATGCACTGAAAACAGACAATTATAATCAAGTCAGATTCAAATTGAGAAGTTCAAATACATCTTAGTTGTTTATGCACTGAGAACAAAATACAAGTGTTGGATAACATATAAGACTCTATCTCAAAATTCATGTCAGACTCCATCTCAAACTCCACCTCCGACTCCATCTTACACTCTATCTCAGAATCCATCTTAGTTCAATTAACAGAAGTGTTTCAGTTCAAATAAATGTAAAGTTCAAAAAAGCTACAATGCAACAACTATTCTTATGTAGAATTTTTGTAGGATTTCAGCATTGACCAACTATATTGTGGATGATTGAGTATGTCAAACACCACTGCAGCTCTCAGGTTGCTAAGCATTTCCTTTGAATATTTATCTGGCATCTCATCCTTATCCAGTTTTTTTAAGTTTGCCATGACGAAGAATGCACAATCAAGTCTGTTTCAGATATAAAAATATTAGTTAATATTACAGTATAACCTAATGCTAAAATAAAATAATATTCTTTACACAAGAATTCTAAAATATAGCTTTATATTTTTATTACACTACTAATCAATGCATTCATAAAAATATCATTGATGAGTTTGCAATGTGCACCTTATACGTAATCTTTTTGTTCAACAGATGCAGTTGAATGAACTGTCAATTAGAAATGCTAGGTTTAACTATCATTTTACATATTTAATGCATTCTAGTGCAATTTAAAAATACAAATGATGTTTTGTTATTGTTTTGCATGTTTACTTTCATCCAAAAGAATTTAAAAATATGTGTGATAGTGTAAACAATCATATGCGATAATTGATAACTTTGTAACCGTGGAAAAAATATAAATGATAGTTTTAACTGTCATTTTTTTTCATTTCATAGTTTTATGCATTTTAAAATTTTCAGTTGTAGGTGTATGTATCATGTTGATCAGTAGATATAGTCAGCTGTATTTTGAAACAGAATAATAAAAGTTTGATGAATATACAAACTAAAATGACAAGAGAAGAAATGGAATTATTTACTTACGAATTACAATCCTGTGGTGGGCTTTTTGGCTGCAACACTTTAGGTTTGTGAAATTCTTTGTTTAGTATTCCAACTTTTGCCCATTTCTTCTTAAACATTAATTCAATTTTGTCTTTCTGCAAGAAGAAAAATTGGTGTTGTATATTAATGTTAAACTGATATAAATATTATACTTTTCTTACAAGAATGATGGCTTGGTTATAGCTGGGGTTTGAAGTCCTTGTTGATCTGCTTTTTGGTTTGGTTGAATCATAATGACTCCACTGCATTGTTTCATAGTTTAGCATCAACAAGCTCCAATGGTTTGTGTAATGTATAGGGAAGAAAATTTTCTTTGTAAATTCATCTTTGACAATAACTTCTATTGTAGGCATGACTATATCTTTGATCACAGTTTGCAGATCGTGTGCTAAAGCATTCTGCACATTCATATGCAATTAGAATACTTTATATTATTTTTTAACATTTTATAATAAATGTTTATACTTACCATCATCATTGTACTGAAGTAGTAACTATGTTCATACATCTCTTGATTGTAAAAAAACCAATCAATAATCTGTTTAACCAAACAAAGAAAGTTGTAAGTTTGATGAGATATTTTGTTTTTGAACCAGGAATATTTATGCTAGTATTCACTATGATTTACATGTTTACTTCATTGTATGCACTGAAAAATGTAAATGATAGTTTAAACAAGCATCTTTGACATTCGATATATTTATATGCTCTTTACAAATACCAATGTTGTTTTTAACTATCATTCTTTTATTTATTACATTTATATGCAGTTAGAAATTTCGAATGCTAGTTTTAACTATCATTCTATTTTTTTTTACATTTATATGCACTTAAAAAACTATGAATGCTAGTTGTAACAATCATTTTCCTTTTCTATATAGTTATATGCATTTTACAAATAGTAATGCTGCTTTTAGCTATCATTCACTCATTCAATTCATTTATATGCACTTTGAAAGTTGAATGCTAGGCTTACCTATCATTCTTTCATTTTATACATTTATATACATTTTTTACTATTATAATTATGATTTGATGCATACCTGTCCATCTGTAAGTCCCTCAAATAGAACAGCTTCCGGCATAGATTTGACTATTGTGATTCCTCCTTTATTTCCTTCATCGTTTTCATATGCTACAGTGCTGTAATTGAAAATCAATAATTGACAAGTTGGTTTTTTTTCAATTTTATTTAATTACAAATATAATGAAAGAAAAAAGATTAGAAATCTTACTTCTCATTTTCATTAAATTTGAAGAAAGTAAGAATTTTGTTTTGCTGTTCTTCATTCAATAATTTTAGAATACTGCTTTTTGTTATATCTCTACTCTTGTAAGCTTTAGTTGATGGCGAGTACCCATCGATATCAACATCAATTGTTTCTTCATTTTCAATTGTAGTGAGTTGCTCATCTGTCTCAGTGTCAGATTCCTCTTCATACTCAGATTCTTTATTTTGTTCTTCTTGTTTTTGTTCACTTGTATATTTTTCTTGACCTTCTTTAGTTTCAGGTTTCTCCTTTTGGTCTTCATTGTCAACATTTTTCTTTGTTTTTCTGTGAACAATTTCATATTGACAATCAGGAACTATTTTATTCCTTCTTTGGCGCTTTTTAACCCTCAAAACTAAAGAGCTTGGTTTCTTTTCTGTTCTTTTATTCAGTGTCGGGGATTTTTCTGTTTCCTCTGAAGGTTTCTCCTGATGTTGTTGTTTTTTTTTCTTCCTCCATCTTTTTTATTTCCTGAGTTATTTTCAGATCAAATGATAGTGCTTCTATATCTTCTTGGTTTTTATTTTAACATTTTGGTCTCCTTTCTCAACTGTGTGACAATGGCTTCTGCTTGTATTCTTTTTTGTCTCTCCTTTTCTACTTCTTTTTCACTCTTCTTTAATTTATTTTCCAAATCTTGAATGTACTGTTTCATTGAGTCAACTTGCATTTTTGATGACTCTTCCAAGTTTTCTATTTTTTGCATCACAATATTCTCATCTGAATCCAGCTGAACAAATTTTTGTTCCTTTTTTTGTTGAAGAAGAGCTTTTTCATCTTCATTCAAGTCTTTTATTTCAACAAAAATCTATGTAATAACATAAATAGTAATGAATGAGCTAAAAGATACAATGAATGAACTAATTTTTTATATAATTTTCATTTTTCATGTGATGCTATATGTGACTATCATTATTTATTAGCAACTATGGAAAATTGTATTTGTGCAGAAATGAAATGATATATGTAACTATCATTTAAAGTATGACTGTATAATAACAAAATGAAAACTGTTAATATACATTATGTTATGATATATCTATCTATCATTATACATTTCTTGTATTTGTGTGAGAAATAATACCTTGCTACTGTTCATGTTTATCAATGTTTCTTTTGAAATTATCTTTTTCAAACTTCCAATATTCCACCTTCCAAATTTTGGTAAAGTAGAATAGTACGTTGCCAACGGGGATATCAAATTGACATGCTCACATAGGAAAAACTACAAATAAAATATTGCTTGTTAAAATATATAATGTATATAATTTAATTTATAGAGATAGATGTATTAATATAAAGTTAGAATGTTGCACTTACAATTGGGAGCATGGAACAGCCTGGCATGTTTCTTGGCTTTGTTTTGAAAACCGTCAACGCTCTAATCAATGAATGATGAATTGAAACTGGCTAAGACACTGAGTTCATTTTGTTGTCATCAATAATATAAGGAATATATCCCCATGGCAAGTATCTTTGATTATCAGGAAAGAAGAAGGTTATCATTGCAAGAATGATAATCAATTTTGGAAAATCAGTTTCATTTTCAAAATTTTGTGTTTCTAGAACATTATTTATTTTTGAAACTGTAAGATCTTTTGTTATGTGCTTTATTGTTCCAAAATTTCTTTAAAAAAAAAATCCTTACAATTGTCTAGAAGGATTTGTAAACTCATTTTAGGTAATGGAAAAATATTGATTCCAGACAAAGATAAGCTAAATAGAATAGAAACATCTTCAGGTTTGATTTTCAGAAAAACATTCCCTACTTTAAAAGCTTCGTCGGTAATAGAAAATGTTTCTATTATATCATCCAACGTTGTTGGTGATTTTGTAAAAGCAGTTAGAGATAAAATTTCTTTGAAAAAAACCAGCATAAATTTTTCAAAAGGTTTTGTTTTAAATAATTCAACTGTTCTATAAGATAACCCCCTTTTTCCTTAATTTTTTTTAGAATTTTAATCATCGGAAGTAGGCTACATCGATATTGAATTTTTTCCTGAGATGATTTCTTTGATTTTTTCTCTTTTGTTATTTTTGCTTTCTTTGATTTTTTACCTTTTGATTCCTGCACAAAAAATTATGAATCAATAAGTCAGTATTTAACAAACTATAATCTAATTTCTGAACTATGAATGCACAATAGAATACCGCTATATTTATGTATCATTATTTGTAGAAATGCTATATTTGCCTATCATTACTCTTTTTCAATGTATGCTTGTACAATTTCGAACATTGAATGTTATATTGTTTATCATTACTCTTTTTCGATTTATTCTTGTGCAATTTAAACATTGAATGCTATATTTGTTTATCATTACTCTTTCTCGATGTATGCTTCTATACTATAAAAACTGAATGCTATGTTTGTCTGTCATTTTATCAAATGCTATATTTGTCTATCATTACTCTTTTTCGATGTATGCTTCTATACTCTAAAAACTGAATGCTATGTTTGTCTATCATTTTATCAAATTCTATATTTGTCTATCATTACTCTTTTTCGATGTATGCTTCTATACTTTAAAAACTGAATGCTATGTTTGTCTATCATTTTATCAAATGCTATATTTTTCTATCATTACTCTTTTTCGATGTATGCTTCTATACTTTAAAAACTGAATGCTATGTTTGTCTATCATTTTATCCAATGCTACATTTGTCTATCATTACTCTTTTTCGATGTATGCTTCTATACTTTAAAAACTGAATGCTATGTTTGTCTATCATTTTATCAAATGCTACATTTGTCTATCATTACTCTTTTTCGATGTATGCTTCTATACTTTAAAAACTGAATGTTATGTTTGTCTATCATTACTCTTTTTCAATTAGGCTTCTATAGTTTAAAGACTGAATGCTATGTTTGTCTATCATTTTATGAAATGCTATATTTGTCTATCATTCAATAATAATGCATTTTATTGTTGTCTATCAACCATCAAAAACTGTATGCTATATTCATCTATCATCTCAAATTTTGATATGCGTATACAAATGAAATTATAGATTAAACCATCATTCAATAACTATCTATTTAATTATTGTCCGCCATATATCAAATATGGATATGTTCTTTTCAGTTATCATTGCATCATTATACATACAGTAAAAAAAGTGATATATTCAACTATCATTGTATAATGATATGTTTTTCTATCATTCTATAACTATGCATGTTATTGTTGTTTGTCATTTGTCAAAGACTGTATGCTATGTTCATCTATTATCTAATATTTCAATATGATGCATGCACTAAATCAAATAATGTATTGAAGTATCATTCAATAACTGTCGATCTTATTATCATTTACTATCTATTAAATATTGAAATATTATTTTTAACAAAAATAAATCAGATGTTGTACCGTCGTCTTTCTTTTTCTACTGATGATTTCGTCACAAAGCTCTTGTCTCTTCATGTCGTCTTCTTTTACAGTTTTTGCTGCCCTAGACCTTATCGTTCTCGTTGTTTCTTCTTCAATATCAGTAGAATCGACAGCCGTGGATGGTTTATTTTTTCGTCTTCTCTTTGCTGCTGTACGCATTGCAGTTGAAGCCCTAGTTTTTGAAATTACAGTTTCATCGTTTATTTGTTCTGGATTTGTTGGAATTTGTGGATTTACGTTGATCGACTTAGCTTCTGAAGTCGATTTAGGTTGTACATCAGCTTCAGGAAGAAAATTGCTTTGGGTTTGGGTTTCCATTGCTTGATTGAGAAGAAATTTTGTTTAGAGAAGAAAAGAAAATAAAAAAGCAGAAACGAACGATCGTGCAAATTTTCGCGCTTGTCCTTTTGACGGAAGTTTTATTTTAACGTCCGTTAAAATAAATATTATTAAACTTTTTCCTTTAAACTAATTTTCTCTTAAAACAATATATAATTCATATGCATACATTAGTTTTGGGTTTACAGCTCTTACGTAGTTTTGTACAGTTAGCCTTTTGAAATTTTTTTTTTTTTTTGAAGTTACCAATAACAATTTGCACTGTAAATTTTCAGCTCTTAAGAAGTTTTGTACAATTAACCTATTGACTAATATATATTTGTATATTACCAATATCAGTTTGCACTGTAAAATTTTAACTCAGTATTTACTCTGACTTAAATTTATATAACATGCTTTTGAGAGGCCAAAAGTTTCAAGGGATTCACCTCATGACATATATAATATTAAAAATATATGTAAGTTTCCAAGAAAAATATCGGCTTTGATTACATATGCGTTAGATGGCATCAAGTGTCAAAACAGTATTGATTTCAAACGTATGTCTCCTCTTTTGGCATCTACACCTATTTCTTATATGTGTACCTCAAATAAATACATCACTTTGAAAATGAATACAAATGAAAGGTTCCAGATTTCAAAAGCTTTTTTTAAACGATTTAGTATATATACCTATTTTTAAGCTTCATATCTCTGAATTATGAATACATATCGGATGATGCATAGTTTGATGAGTATATAATAATTTTTCTACACTGCATAACTTTGGACACATATCGGTTTTGACCCTGTTCATGTTAAAGGTATATATATAGTACATTATTAACTGTCGTACCTATATGTTCATTCCACAGTAATATATTTCATTTTACTATCAAAGCATTTTGACGAAACAGGATTCTAATGCATTGGTTTTCAAACATGTTTCCTGATTAGCTCTTAACTGAAACTGTTAATTTCAAACGCTTTAACTACACACACTCTCAAATATACGATGGTTTTGATATAAGAATGCCGCTTTCCGATTCATACTATTTTAGTTGCACAAACCTTTAATTCTGTATTAATTTCATATGTATAACTCTCAAGCACAATTTGAATATTGTGGATATATAAATTTTAGACATCACAGTCTCGTTAAACTCGATAACAGATGATTGATTTTAGTAGTTACTGTATACTCATTTTCAATATGCATAAGCTCCCAGTTTCAAATATATGAATATTCTAGATTCAAACTCCTCTTACTTCCCAAAAGCACCAATTTAACCACACATGGCAACCTTCATAAATATCAAATTGGAAATGAGTACCACGTATGTACATACATACCTGGATTTAAATTTAGCGAGCAAATTTACATTCAAAATGCATATATGAATTCGTATACGTATACTTTTATGCATATGGGTTTCAATAGCTTGTAGTTTCAAGGAGGATAACTTCTATATATATATATATATATATATATATATATATATATATATATATATATATATATATATATATATATATATATATATATATATATATATGGTAGTACGTACAATTTAATTGGTTGTCAGTAGTAGTCGGTCTGATGTTTTTTCCAACTTTACCTCAAATCTGAAATTTGAGTTTCTGTCCTATATGGTTATAATTTTCCTCTACTAAACTTACATAAATAGCATTTGCTTTTGCCACCTCCATTTTCCCTAAGGGAAAAAAATTATTAATTGGTTAGCTACATTGTATTTTAAGCTGTATAATTTATAGGCAGCTGACAGTACCATAAATATATGCAATAGCATTACCAATTTTCATATATTAAATATACACTGACTAATCGGATCCAAAGGTTTTTGCTACATTTGGTAGTTACTGTTAGGTACTAATATATTATATTAGCTATTACTTTATTCATCAAAGTATATGTACTATTTTGTTACCCCTTCCCTAACCCAAAAAGTCAGTATATGCATTCAGTCTGTGTTATCCCGCCTTTTTGGCAAGGCTGTGATAACAAAGAATTGACTGAAAATTGAAGGTAATCAGTCCCAAAGATTAGTCATACACCGGTTCGCTATGGATACTGACAAATTTTGCCCGAGTCCGGATTGGGCTACAATTGATACAACACGATAAGCGAAGCTACGGAAGCCAACATTTCAAATTTCAAGTCAATCGGAGATCGCGTGCTCAAGATAGGAATCGATCAAAATCGAGTCATTTCAAGTTGCTTGGAGTCTGCTCCGAGTCATATTCACGTTTGCTTTGGATTTTCAGATGGCTTACTTAGCGTCAAAAGAGTGTTCACTTTGGGTCTTTGAGGAACAAGTTACTTCGAGTCATCGCACCACCCACTTCGAGTCACCAATATGTTTTCTTCGGGTTAAGGAGATGGTTGCTTCGGGTTAGAGCAATGAATCGATCAAAACCAAGAGGGAAGGCCCTGGTTCGTATCCGTTAAATCCATTCCCATTTGTATCCAATAGATGCCACTCCTTTTCGTATCCATCGAACACCACTGCTTCGTATCCATCCAAGATAGCCTCCTTCGTATCCATCGGCAATTACTCATGCCTCTAGTTCGTATCGATCGACTGCCTTGAACCTTTCGTATTGATCGGCCATAGATCGATACGAAATCCACCTCTAAATGATAGATACGAACAACATGTGCCAACTTTGATAGGTACAAAGCGGCATGTAAGCATGGATACGAAAACGACCCCAAATATCGATACTAAATCCACCACTAAAAAGATCGATACGAAATACATATGCTAGCAATGATGGATACGAAACAGTCTATGGGTATGGATACGAAAATGCGTCCAGACAATCGATACGAAATGATGCACACTAGATGGATACGAACGAGGTAACACCAATGGATACAAATGAAGCCTAGAATAGAGATGGACTCGGTCACTCGGCATAAAAAGAGGGTCGATCCGAGAAGATAGCGCCACGTCATCCGGTCAACACGTGCTAGCATGGATACGGAGATACCGATACGAACGACATTGATACGAACTCGACAGCCTTCAACAAACTCAAATTTTCATCGATCATAACTCAAGGTCTACAAGTCCAAATGCTACCAAATTTTCAAAGGAGCTTGCGTACAAGCTTAGGAATGTTCATCATCTATCTCGGCTCGATTGGGCAAGGTTTGGATCGATACAAATCTCATTCGTATCGATCATGGATCAAGTCGAAACAAACAGGGATCGATCACGTGGGCTCACTCACGTGAGAGAAGGAGTCTACCGAGATCTGAACGAGATATTTGTAGCCTACACCTATAAATAGCAGTCCAAGAGCTTCAGAAAAGGGATCCTTTAGCTCTTCTACGCCGTTACTCTGCTGAACTCCATTGTAATTCGGATATTATCAACTGTACTCTTGTACATCAATTGAGAATCATCAATAAAACGACAACTCTTCAAAGTGGACTTATGCTACAACGCCGAATCACTATAAATCGTGTGTTTCTATTGCTTTCCTTTTAAATTTTGAGTGTTCTTCACATTTATATTCTCCATATACTTGCTATCTGTGATCTATGATTGTAAACGGGTGCTTCCATCGACAATTGGGTGTTTGTGACCAATTTTGGCGCAAACATTTTGTTGCTTTCACTGAGAAGTGAACTTAGGGATTCTACAGCTTGGATTTTGGATCTGAAGGCTTAATGACTTAAATCTGGAAAGCAACGGTGAAGCAATCAGCAATGAGACCAAGAGTAGAAAGGAGCCAGCATGAATGAAGTCAGGAGGCTTCCTCAGGAGCGAACCAGGCCCCAGTCTTCATCACCCAAGATGAGATGGAGATGATGATGGAAGCTTGCAGGAGGGAATGCTGAAAAGGCAAGAAGAGATGATACAGAACCTACTCTAGCAAATTGGACAAGCTAGAGTGCAGAATCAAGAGAACGCCACTGCAAGGGGTGCTGGAGATAGGGATCAAGAGCATGGAACAACCATGATTTGGGATAGAGCAGGATCATTAGGAGAAGCCCATGAGCCGGGGGCACTCCCCAGGAGCATGTTGATCCAACCTCAGGCAGGATACCAGGCGGAGCTGTTCAACATGGCATTGATAGAGGAATGGATGCTCGTACATGAGAGCAGATTCCAGGATTCCCTCGTGAACTCAGGGGGTAGATCGGAGACAATAGACAAGGACTACAACTTGACGACAGTGATAGATTGGCAAAGATAGTCAGGCGAGCAATGAGAGGCGGATTAGTGAATAGAGATCTGGAAGATGTGAACAGGAGCCCCTTCGCACCCACAATTAGGCAAGCTAGGAATCCACCAGAATTCAAGCTACCAACATTGGAGACGTACGATGGAAGGACCGATCTTGCTGTTCATCCGACGAGGTATATGAGGCACATGGAGGTACTAGGGGCATCGGAGGAGGTCATGGCCCGGTGTTTCCCATTGTATTTGACAGACATAGCAGCACTATGGTTTAAGCAATTGGAGAGCAGCTCCATTGGAACATGGACCGAGTTGACTGAGAAGTTTATGAGGTAGTTCAGAGTTCACATTTCGACACCCGAGAATGTGACGAGTCCGACAACACTGAAGCGAAGAACTGGGGAATCTTTAAGGAGTTTTCTGACAAGATTCAATGCAGCGACAGCATCGGTGGATCGACCCGATCCATCCATGGTTTTGATGGCAGCTGTATCTGGCATAACTGATGGCACCGAATTCAAGAACTCATTGATAAGGGATCCACCCATGGACCTAGGAGAGTTTTACCATGAGGCAGAAAGGTTTTTGCGATAAGAGGATGCAAATGCGGAGAGAGAGGAAGGAGAGGGAGTTGATGTTTATGCAGTCAAAAGCGGAGACCCGCCTAGAAAGGATTCGGACAAAGACAAAGGGAAACAAAAGGCAGATAATAGCAGCGATGAACCAAAGCGGCCACGAAAGGAACCAAGATTCACTTCTTACATGGAGTTGAACAAGACTTTGGAATGAATATACTAAGACACTAGGGGGCAGGTTCCTTACCGGAGACCAATGAGGAGGGATCCGACCAACAATGAGAGGAAGTCGGACAATTACTGCTTATTCCACGAACTAAGCGGCCATAGTACAAATGATTGCAGGTGCTTGAGGGATGAGATAGAAGGACATATCTGCAATGGCATGATATTACAATACGTGAGGAGGCGAGCAGCAATAGCGGAGCAAGAACGACCACCATCTGCATCAACTGGGGATGGCTCAGGATCAAGGCATTAGCTTATCATCAACTGATTGAAATAATGATGAATATGTCTTAAACTCCACACTAGTGCAGTTAAGTCGCTTACACATGTACAGGATCATGAACGGTCCTCAAGCATGCTCTGAGACGACTATCAACCACATCAGTATAGGCGTCTGCACTTTGGCGTCTCTATTTTTCTTTTGTTTTCTATTTTATACATCTAGATAAGACTTGGTTGGGAATTTTGGTTGTAAGACTCATTTTGAATGTAAATCTGGCATTTGTAATCCCGTAATGGCCAAGTCACTTACACATGTACGGGATCGCGAACAGTCCTCAGGCATGCTCTGAGATGGCGATAAACTACCATAACAAACAATTCAGAAACTCACTCGAACGTGAAATCTGACATTGACGATACCGAGTCCCCCCGCCCCGGGCACACATAACTCGCCTCAAACGGCACCCGACCGCGAACGGTCATAATTCGCCTCAAACGGCACCCGACTGCGAACGGTCACAATTCGCCTTGAACGACACCTGACCTCGAACGGTCATAATTCGCCTCGAACGGCGCCCGACAACGAACAGTCACCATTCGCCACAAACGGCACCCCGACTGCGAACGGTCACAACTCGCATCGAACGACATCAGACCTCGAACGGTTACATACCGCCCCGAACGCCATAGATCATGAATGATCACTATTCACAGTCAGGTAAGATTATCAACCTCCTTATAGGACATTATCAAGATACGAACATCCAGCCTATCAAACTAAAAACACACCTTCCTATCGCAAGGCATGTTTTGGAGGGCAAGTGTTATCCCGCATTTTGGTAAGGCTGTGATACCAAAGAATTGACTGAAAATTGAAGGTAATCAATCCCGAAGATTGGTTATACACCGGTTCGCTATGGATACTGACAAATTTTGTCCGAGACCGGATTGGGCTACAATTGATACAACACGACAAGCGAAGCTATGGAAGCCAATGTTTCAAATTTCAAGTCAATTGGAGTTAGCATGCTCATGATAGGAATTGATCAAAATCGAGTCGTTTCAAGTTTCTTGGAGTCTGCTACGATTCATATTCACGTTTGCTTCGGGTTTTTAGATGGCTTTCTTCGGGTCAAATGAGTGTTCATTTTGGGTCTTTGAGGAACAAGTTACTTTGAGTCATCGCAGCACCTGCTTCGAGTCACCAATAGGTTTGCTTCAGGTTAAGGAGATGGTTGCTTCGGGTTAGAACAATGAATCGATCAAAACCAAAAGGGAAGGCCCTGATTCGTATCCGTTAAATCCATTCCCATTCATATCCATCAAACACCTCTGCTTCGTATCCATCCAAGACAGCCTCCTTCGTATCCATCGACAATTACTCGTGCGTCCAGTTCGTATTGATCGACTGCCTTAAACCTTTTGTATCAATCGGCCATAGATCGATAAGAAATCCACCTCTAAATGATCTATATGAACAACATGTGCCAACTTTGATCGATACGAAGCGGCATGTAAGCATGGACACGAAAACGACCCCAAATATCGATACGAAATCCACCACTAAAAAGATCGAGGTAAAATCCACTACGAAAACGACCCTAAATATACACTATAATAATTTCCGAAAAATTATTTCCTTTATATATAAAATATAATGAAGGTAAAATTATTTCATTTACCCATTTAAAATAGTACTATGTCGACTTGCCTCGTTTAAGTGTTTAGAAATCACTATCGATAACATGACATCCCACGTACCGACCAGAATTCACAAACAGCTCAACGGATAAGCAAACATAATATAAAACATTTTTATATTCACTAACAAATACACGCTCATATATATAATACACTCAGACTCAATCTAGGGTGCTACTGTCCCTATCTATACTGAGCACACATCAAAGCTTAGGAATATACAAAATCTAAGCTCTGATACCATGTGTGACGACCCGCAAATTCGATACCCTTTAAATCGACAATAATCCACACATGTCCGACCCAAAAAGCACAGACCGACAGAACGTCAGGAGAAAGAAAAGAAGAGAGAATAGGAGAAGAGAAGAAAGAGAGAAGATAGAACCAAACAGAACAATTCAGAATCTCACATTGTAGCGGAAAACATATAATATCATATCAATGATCTTTACAAAACAGAAACTATATATACATACATCAATCAGAGTACAACAATCTATCACAAATTATCAGCCTGGACAGTTATAATAACTTGTCCTCACAATTGTTGATAACATACAACAACTAAGCACAGCGGATAATAATAATCAAAATAGATACGTATATACAAAATGAAGATCTCCAACTCGCCTGCTGAAGCTCCAGAAGCACCAAATCTGAACCAGTAAATATACTCGGTCTGACCCGAGCATTGAAAGGGAAGAACGCCCAGATTAGTCTGGTAAACCAACGTGAGAAACACACTCAACTGAATTTGTTAAATTACCAAACTTTTCCTTTATCAAAACAAAAGTATCTCGTAAGATAAGTCCACACATAAACACGAACATGTTTTTACCTTACGATAACTAAAACATTTCATACTAAATCCTCTTATATTATAATAGTGTCTATTGCACAAATAATATTCAAAATAGCCGAAATTGTTACTATTATTAAATTCCAGCATACTAGGCTCTACAAATAAAATGGTAGGTATGTAGTGGAGTTTGGATTTGCATACAAATGACCAGGTGAAGGGACTACCTTCCATTGGGTACACCTCTAAATGGATGTCCCGAGGCACAAAACATCTGCCCTCTACCAACATAAGACCGACCCACCTCTATAACTAGATGATACCGAATATGTCATCCATCAGTCGTTATCGACCTTTACCGAGGGCCCTCTAAACATACAAACCACAATAATCAGATACACGACGTCATAGCGTGTAAAGATATATTTAGAAGAGGATGATCATATCCTACTTGGAAGCGACCCACTTAGCCATGTTGCATCTAACCCTGTTTTGGTCATTTCTGGTTGATAAGGCCTGAGGTAACGATTACCTTTCACATATCACAAATCAAATCAATTTGCATGCCACACGGTCATTTCCGTTGACTACTAATTGCCTTCCACAAAAATACAACCCTTAAGCTCATACGTCTCAAGGAGGGTGTTAAGCTAAGAGAAGTTGCCTTCTCCGCCACCACTGATGTACGTTTATAAAAGCCAATGTACGCAATCTGTAGAAATGCAATATCAGACATACATCCATACAAGTTGTCCAAGAATAGGACAAACCGAAGGTACTTTCCTACCACATCCTGTTGGAAAATCCCTACGATTAGTAGCGAATAGTCCTCGCATTGGATATTTCATAATGAAGAGACCACTGCTACTATATGTATATATTAGGATTTTAACCCCAAATGATCAAAAAGCAGCCCCCCCACTATGAAAATCCGGAATATCAATATCATCACAATCTGCACAAATCCAAAGTGGTTTTCAGATAAATCTGATCCCGGTCTCTTCGCACCAACAACGCAAAAGCGTTTCTCAATCTCACACAGAAACTAACTCTCATACACTTATCACGTCTCTAACTTTCAACTTGCTATCCTTCGGGCCAAGAAGGAAGCTCGATAGATTGGAGTAATACTCCACACTATACGAATCAACATCCTCAACACAAATGATAATCAAGCCTATACATAAGGCTACATACTAAGTGTACGACTAAATAGTTCCCACATCAAGTCAAGGAACTAAAATTTGACCAAATTTGATAGTCGGTTGTTTAACTATCAAAGAAAACAAATAAATATCTGGCACCATTAACAATCACTAGGCCCTTTTAATTAATCTTTTATTAATTAAATCACTTGCCAAATATTCATTTCAAACTATCTTTAAAAAGATATAATCTCAAACCATTTCAACTATTCTATATTGGAAAACATTTCCATATACTTATTTAATAATAAGCAATTCACAATATCTTTATTTTCAACACTTGGAAAATATTACATATACTTAAATCAGGATTAAGTATATATTTCATTCTTTAAGGAAAACATTCTCTTTAAACACATTTATTTGGGTCAAAACGAATGTTGCGTAAAACATCATTACGACAACCCAATATCACTAGTATAGGGATTCGAAAATAAGATAGATATATAAATCTCATATACTATACAAAACATTTTCTTTCGAAAATCATTTACTATAACAACAGTGTTATAGACCATCATTTCCTTACTTCTCGAAACGTCTATTTCAACAATGGATGTTGAAATCTATGTATTCGATACTTAACACATTTTAAAACATCTTCAAACCATTTCACTCCATTTAAAATATCACTTCCCAAAACGTTTATTTATTTCAAAAGATTATTCACTGTCCAAATTCGTGAATATAAATTCTCTTATCCAAATTCAATACTTCTACACATTTATTAAAGGATAATCCACTGTCCAAAATCGTGAATATATCTCCTTTGCCAAATTCATCACTTCTACATATTTATTAAAGGATTATCCACTGTCCAAAATCGTAGTTATAATACCTTTAATAAACTTCTATATTTATTGTCAAATTCAATTGATTTCGAATTTATAAAACAATGTTTATAAATTCCTTTTATATTTTATAAAAACTTCAAGTTATATAATCACTTTATCAACAGATACTATTTATATCCTATTTACAGGCCAAAATCCAATTTATAAGTAAATTCACCTATAATTCTTTTTATTTACAAATTCATTCATTTATAACTTCACAAATTCATAAATCTATGGATCTTATTTACTTATAAAATCCATTTATAACTTCATTTTAACACTTTCAAAACTCCTTTAAAATTCCATTATTTTTATTTATAAAATATCAATTTTATAAATCTTATATGTATAAACCATTTATAATAAATTCAAAAATCTTAGTTTAACTCATTTTACAAATTAATCAACTTCATATTTCAGAAATCACATTCAGATTATATCTCCCAAATATCATAATTTTTATAACATAAAAATTATAACATTTATTTATTTAGAATAAATCAATTCCTTAACAATTTAAAATTCAGTAAAACATCTATTTTCAAAATCACTTGAAAATCCTTTTTAATATGGAAATTAGCACTTTAACATTTTTAAATTACCAAAATAGGCCCAATGCTGCAACAGCACTAAATACATCAATCACGGCATCCAAAACATCATACCTCACACGATAACAACATATATCACAATATCTGTAAATAAACTAATACTGGTGAGGAATCCAATTGGATCCCTCCAACCGGTCACCTGCAACAAATATACATATTGGAATATGTGTACAATGTCCGCTTCGAGGCAGACACGTGTATAAAGGATCATCCGCTCATACACGGGAACGTATAGGGTCTCATCTGCTCCAATAGGCATGTATATATCCAAATACCAATCAATATATAGATAATATATCATATATCATCCAAACAATCATCAATCATCGAAAATAAATTTATTTCTCACGTATATAAAAATATCGATGAGTCAGAAAGAGTGAGTTATACTCACATTGATTCCAATAGCAGTCGCAGTGTTTTATTCTAAGTAAAATTAAACAAGCGTTTAATTTTACCCAAAATTTACACTAGCTCCAATAAACTCCAAACCAGCTCTAAAATGTAGTGCTCGTTAATACAGACCCAACGCAACTTGTTTCATCAAAAACGGACTTCGTGTGACAAAGTTACAACGTTTTGAAGTTTATACGATTTAAATATATATATATATATATATATATATATATATATATATATATAAATCAATTTCTTTTTTTTAACCTTGATTTATCCGGGCCGTTCGATTTGCAAAACATAATCTAGGTCGCGTCTTTTTTCCCTTCTTCTTCTAGGTTACCATCGTTCGAACCGAACACATAGCCGATCAAAAAAGCCTAATCGCCGCTCGCTCCACAATCCACCAAACATTGATCAGGCACCACCAAATCGTAGCCCATCCCATCGCCTTCCATCGCCGTGAATGCCATTGCACTTGGTCGCCTATGCATTTTGAAATTCGTGCATGAACATCTTCCCTTCATCGTCAGATTTTGGCAAATCGAAGGCACTACAGGGAAAATCCACCGTTGGATAGATAGAGTTCGACAAGCTCTTCATTTTTTCAGTTGGAAGTTTGCAAGGAAAGTCGATGGATTATGAGATATTTGAGGAGGAAAGAAACGAATTCTCGACCATTGAAATGAAGAAGTGGCGGCTGTAACTAGGGTTAGGGTTTTGAGTGCAAAATAGAAAATATTGAGGCCTTTTATATAAAATTTCGTGACACTATTCATCGCCAAATTTTCCGAACTCGAAACGAAGCGTGCCACCTGACATTTATAATGTTTTACCCCTATTCCAAACACAATGGAATATATATCGAGAGCCAATTCGATCGTATTTGGAAGATAGGTTTTCAAATCGACTATTTAAATTTAAAATTTCACTTAAACGAATTTCTACGCGTTTTAGCTTGCCCCGGACAAACCGTAAATTCGATTGACATGAAATTGAAATCCTGTAATAATATAACATTACAGATCCAATGAAACTGATTTCGTCAAATTCGAGACTGTTTGAAAAATGGCTATTTTTATACGTCAACTAAATATTAAAATATTCAATTTATGTAATTTAACTTTTAATTCAATTTTAAAAGTTCTCTAACATCATTCTTTTTCAAATATAATTTAATGCATCTTCATAAATCATTTTCATTCACATTTAATTCAATTTCCAATTATTTCAGCAATTTCAAATATTAAATTATCGATTTAATTATCCAATTAAATTACGATATTCGAAATATTATTTATTCATCCTATAAATTTAACTTGTGAATATTTAAAATCAATTAAATATCTGAATTTCAAATGACCGAAATTATGGGTCGTTACATTTCTCTTTGATGGATACGAAGTTGAATGTGCCTAGATGGTTACGAACTGATGATTGCTTGATGGATGCGAACGAGATTATTGCTTGATTTGCATTGATCATATCTTGAGCATACGAACTTCGATTGAAATTTGAAATTTGGAACGTTGACTTTCATAGTTTTGATTGTCGTGTCATGTTAATTGTAGCTCGATCTGGACTTGGAAAAAATTTACCAGCATCCATAGTGAAATTTGTAGGTCATCGGTCGTCATGATTGATTATCTTCCATTTTCAGTCAATTCTTTGGTGTCATGGCCTTGCCAAAAGGCGGGATAACAAAGATTTTCGAACAAACATAAGATCTTATTACAATGCTTTCAATTCACATCTATGGGGGCTAACATCGATCAAAACTTAGCGTCTGCTCGAAACGGAATTTACTCTTATCGTACACAAGGCTCTATATATCATAGCATTGGAAGTGTTCTGCCTCTACCTGGCAATAGACCTAGATACCTGAAAATGTACATCTATGATACTGATCATGAGATTGAAAATCGGCAACAGAATAGTGCAATATTAAGGCCATACATCCTGCGAATGTTACAGGAAATCTTAGATGTTTATAATCCTTATGTACATGTGTTGAGACAGTTGGGGCAGCATACTGATTTACAGGATTACGACTGATAAGAAAAGAACTTATAGTTGATTGTCATTTGCACAAACTACCGACTACGTCACAAGTAGCAGGTTTAATTGTAGGATACGATTATTCAGATAATTCAAACGACAAGGATATTATAGTTGAAACAAGACAAAGAACTCTGCAAAGAGTTGCAGATACAACATGATTTTACGATCCACTACAATATTCGCTTCTACTTCCATGTGGTGAACAAGGATGGGATCTAAACATCCACAATACAGGATATAACCAAATCAGTTGTAGAGCCTACAACTCCCATATGTTACAGGTACCTCCTTCCCTCTTTTATACGTATAGAAGTTTTCTTCCCATATCTCACATAAATTTACTCTTACCCGTACCTTTCATACTTACCACTTATTACACATCATACGTACGACCTATGGAACAACCTCTTCTACTGCTTGGTGGTCGCCTACTTCAACAGTTTGTTGTTGATACTTACATCAAAATCGAAACTATATGACTACGGTATCTTCGAGACCACTAAGATACTATTAGAGCCGACTTATGTCAGGGTTTACAAGATGCTCTAGCAAGTAGGGAGACAAATGCCAATACGTACTTTCCCTTCTAATCATTTCGCCCTATTAACAATATAAACTACACGGTTACGATTGGTATGCACCTATGCTATTTGTAGGAAATGTTGGGTTAGAAAAGTCCTTCCATACTCTCATATTGGTAGTCCACGTGATATGTATCAACGGTACCAGGACGCAATGGAAATTATGGAAAACTGGACTTATTTATTGCTATAACATGTAATCCTAATTGGATAGAGATTACACAAGAGCCACTTCCCTTTGAACAGCCATATGATCGTCCTTATTTGAGAATTCGAGTTTTCCGTGCCAAATTGGAATAGCTTAAAGTAGATTTATTTGATAAACATGTCTTAGGTAAAGTCGTTGCACATGTTCATGTAATAGAGTTTCAGAAAAGGGGATTGCCACATGCACATATCTTAATTAATCTTGCAGAAACTGATAAACTTAATACTCCTAATGATTACGTCACTATAGTTAGAGCAGAAATTCCAAATAGAGAATTAGAAATAGGTTTGTACATGTTAGTTATTAAACATATGATTCATCATCCATGCGGTAGTTTCAACCCCAATGTCGTATGCATGCGAGACAGAATATGTAAGAAGGGATTTCCTAAACCCTTCGTGACATCCACTTTACAAGGAACTGATTCATACCCCATTTATAGACGATATTATATTGGAATACAGAATCAAACAACTAATACGGCAATTGACAATCGTTGGTTCCTTCCTTATAATCCTAATTTGCTTCTAAAATATAACTGTCATATAAACTTTGAAATTTGCTTGAGTGTTAAATTTGTCAAATATCTATATAAATATGTTTATAAAGGATTAGATCATGTGTCCGAAGGCCTATCTTCTTCATCAACCACCATTGATGAAATTTCTCAATTTGTTAACGCCAGATGGATTTGTGCACCAGAGTCACTATGGAGGATATATAAGTTCCAACGTAGTAGCATGCCTCCATCCGTAATAGGACTACAAATACATCTACCTAACATGCAACAACTTCAATTTAACGTGGATGAAAGCTTAGACTCTATTCTGACTAATCACCATAGAACTAAGACTATGCTTACAGAATTTTTCAACCAAAATTTAATGAATGAGGAGGTACACCAATATCTTTACCATGAATTCCCTGAAAAGTATTGGTGAAACTATGAACGAAAATAATGGATATGTAGACAAATTAACCCTAAAGTAATTGGTTGAATATACACCATATCTCACACCGAAGGCGATCGCTACTATTTACGATTATTACTAAATCATATTAAAGACCCACTTTATTTCACACACTTACGTACCGTTAACAGAACTGTTTGCAATACATTCAACGAAGCGGCCGAACATAGAGGACTACTGGAAAATGATAATAGTATTAAGGACAGTTTAACTGATGATTCAAACACTCATATACATGCTGCTTTAAGGCAATCATTTGTTACCATTTTAGTATATTGTGAACCATGTGATGTACATGAATTATGGGACGAATTTTGGCCTTTTCTAACTTAAGATTACTCATCTACGTCTTCCTCCATAGTCCCAACTACATATTTAATTGGTCGATGTTTCTTTAATCTTAACAACCTTCTAAAACAATATAATAGAACCATTTTTGATTATGATTTACCACATACCTCTCTACATTCAATTCAGGACTATAATATTTCTACACTTATTTTAAAAGAACAGCCAATACAAATACCATTACCAGATTTACAATAAATAAATAATTTAACCAATGAACAAAAGGAATCGTTTGATACGATCATGCTTTCGGTAGATTCCAAAACTAACTCCATTTATTTCATCGACGGTTCTAGAGGTACGGGAAAATTTTTTTTGTACAAAGCAATTTTAGCTCATCAACGAAACCGAGATCTTATTGTAATTGCTATAGCCACTTCTGGAATAGCTTCTATTGCATTACACGGTGGTAAAACAGCACACTCACGATTTAAAATTCCGATTAACTTAGGCTCTTACTCCACATGTCATATTACTAAACAATTTGATACTTCAAAACTTTTATCCACGGCAACCGATCTACTATGGGATGAAGCAACCATGGCTCAACGCCACATATTTGAGGCTTTTGACAGAACATTACGAGACTTGACCGGTATAGATGTTCCATTCGGAGGAAAAGTTGTTATCTTAGGCGGTGATTTTCGACAGGTTTACCAGTTCTTCCAGGAGGGGCTAGAGCTCAAACAACTGATGCATGTAAAGTTCGGTCATATTTGTGGTCAACTGTTAAGGTACTTCATTTAAAACAAAATATTAGGGCATGGATTGACCAACCATACGCTGACTCTTTTTTGTGCATTGGAAATGGTACCGATCCCACCATATAAGAAGACATGTTTAAACTACCACTGAATATTGTCATACCGTGGAACGGTACAAGTTTGTTTTATTCTTTGATTACTGAAGTCTTCCCCACATTAACTGATAATTTTAGCAATACAAACTACATACTAACTAGAGCAATATTATCACCAACAAATGAAACAGCTGATGAAATTAATAACATGATCATAAAAAAAATTCCCGGGAAGAACACATTTATTATTCTTTTGACAGAGTAGAAGATGATATGTCTAACTTATATCAAACTGAGTTCTTGAACTCGCTTAATCCAGGTGATATGCCACCTCATAAATTAACTCTTAAAGTGGGATCTCCAATAATGTTACTACGGAACATTGATCCACGAATCGTATTATGTGACGGGATGAGACCAATCTATCGTGTCTTCCACCCAAACCTTATAGATGCTGAAATTTCTTTTGGTCAATTCCAACGTACAAGGGTATTTATTCCACGTATACCACTAAAGCCTTCTGAAAACATAAAGATGCCATTTAACCATATCCGTTAATAATTCCTGGTACGGCTAGCTTTCGCTTTAACAATTAACAAATCACAAGGACAAACCATCTCACAGGTTGGAATTTATCTTCCTAACTACGTTTTCAGCCACGGCCAACTTTACGTCGCTTTATGCCGAGGAATTTTTGGCAAAACAACTAAAATTTTGGTCAAAAATGGAAAACTACATCGTAAAATAGGAACACATACCCAAAATGTCATTTATAAGGATGTTTTGTTAGCGTGCTCCGAAGTTATGAACGTCTCCTAACTTCAACTTAAATAACACAGTTTTTTGCCTTCCACACAATTAGTCTCCGCTTCATAATGACTACATTTTCACATCCCATTGTTGTACTCCTCTGAACACATAACAACATCTTGAAGTTTCATCCATACGTCTTAAAATCCCTTAAAAAGTTTTTAACTTCGCCATCTACATTACTCACTTTTAGTAGATGCCGGTCTCCGGCCCGGATAAAGGAGGAGAGGAAACACTTTGCACTTTCCTACGATTTACTTTTTGTGAATAAGAGTAAAATGGGCCCGGCCCAAATACAATAATCAGTATAGATACGGGTAAAACCCGATATCTCATCTATTAACACATACCCTAACACAAGTGCCGACATCATTCCTTTTATTATCACTACTCAAACTCCAAAGAAAAGGAAAAAAATGGCGACGCTTTACAATTTATGCTTCGCCACCACCCTTATTAACTCTACTGGTTTCGCCTCTTTCCCAGCACGATAGGCCTTCGTTAAATTTACCTCTCATGCCTTCAATTTCTTCGACTGTAAAGATACTTTTCTGATATTGATTAACCCATGGGAAACTAATAGATCTGTAGTCAATACAACTCAGATCTGTTGATTCCTCCCTTTGGAAAGCAGCACGAACGCGATTTGTTGTAGCTTGAACTCTGTTTGAATTTCTATCAGAAGTATACTCTTGTTCCAGTTGCTTGCTAAAATTAACAGATCTGTAGTCAATACGATTCAGATCTGTTGATTCCACCCTCTGGAAAGCAGCACAATCTCAGTTTGAGGCAAAATGAACTCTAGTAGAAGCACTGTCAGAAGTATACTCTTCAGATAAATGATTACTTGTCCTTATACTCTTTGGATAGGCTAAGATTTGTTCCAGATGCTTACTTCCTGCTTCTATTCTCCAGTCTTCAGCTAAATTTGCGAACTTGGTTTGATCTTTCACTTTTTTCTTCGATTTGTGAAGCAGGATCTTACTGTCTGTTTCAATAATTAACCATTTCTACTCTTTACTGCTACTAACATTGTCATGAGTACGAGCATTTCTTTCTCTCCAAATATGATAGACCGCAGTAGTAATATGAAAGTGTACGTGCAGTACTAAGGATCGTGTAATATGATATATAAATGCGGAAACTGATAATAGTAGTAAAATAAAAATTAAAGTAAGCACACCGGGAATTTTTATACTGGTTCGAACTTCCCGTTCTACGTCCAGTCCCAGAATATCCTCTGGATTTAGACTAAACCCCTCACTTAACCCGAAGGAATAGGTATACCACACCTGAGCAGCCGAACAGGAATTTTTCCGCCTCAACAGCCAAAGAGGACTTCAACTTAATACAAATATTTTATTGACGAGTGTGTTCTGAGTAACACGGATTGTCTTTTGATAGTACAATTTTCCTATAATCAAATCCTCAAGAATATGTAGTGTGTGTGAAGATTTAGAAGGAGGATAATCTCGCATAATCGAAGTATATAAATTAATTCAGAGATTCTAGCGATATTGAATGAGAATGAATGCTTTTATTTGTAGAAATACATAGAGAATAGATTTCAGAATTATAAACAAGAATTGGTGATTGTAGGAATGAATTAAACATGTTTATATAGTTGTAGAATAGTTACAATCTTTCATGAAGAGTTTCAATCAAAGGTTGTGACCATATCTCTTGGATTGAAGGTGATTCCTCTTCACGAACGATCGCAACTGTTCAGAAAAAATAGCCGTTATTTCCAGGTCGGTTGACTGAAAAATCTGGCCGGTCAGCTGAGTTTAAAATCGTGCACAAAACAGAGCATATATGTGCACTAACAACAGGTCGGTCAGCCGAAAATTCTGGCCGGTCGACCGACCTGATGTTATGTGCACAGATCATATTTTTCAAGTATAAAACAATATACAACTATTTGTATGTGTGTGTGTGACTACTTGAGGAATGATTTTAACAATATTCTAAGACTCAATATAATAAAATATTAATACTAATCTATGGATTGTAGTCTTGTCTCCTTTGTAGTGCACAATATACTTTTATTCTCTTTTTGTCGCCTTTGTATAGTTTTCTCTTTGTAGTTCGTCTCATGATCTCTAAAGCTTGTGTCATGAATCAAAACCCATGAATCAACATTCTCCCCCTTTTTGATTGATGACAATACTTATGTGATGAAGTAGTATATATTGTAATTCTCCCCCTGAATATATGGCGACTTTTCTGCAAAAACTTGTTAGCTTCCATATATTTCTCCCCCTTTGTCATCGACAAAAAGGAATACTTATGATGTATAAACTGTACTATGAAATCATGTATCAAATGTAGGAACATAGAATTAAATTTACATACCGAAAACAAATAAAATTTTAATGATACATTACTTAACACAGCATAAAATAGACATATTGTTCACAATAAAAATAGAATAGAAATAATCCAACAAGATCACTCCACATCATCGTCGGAATCCCAAAATCCTGGACGAATATTTTCTTTAGGAGGAGCTTGTTCTTTACCACGACGCTGAGTATGAGAAGTATGAGTTCCTGATGTTCCTGAACTTGTATTTTCCGAAGTTGACCAAGAAAAATTAGGTGCTGGTCTTTTTCCGGGAGCAAGATGAGAGGCACCGGCTTCAGAAGTGCATGATAACGCATCCCAAAGATTAACAAAGAAGCCTTTGATTTTCTTGAATCTTCCGTCTATTTTCCGTAGACGGGCATCTAAAACTAATTGATTTAAAGCCAGAAGATCAATAGTAGCTGCCGTACCTAGTCCGGGTGTTGGTCTTTGAATTGTGAACTGGCGAGTTAAGCGTTCCGTAGAATGAGTGGTTGGATGTGGTGTGGAATGGCTACGGCGTAGTTGATCTCTAGAAGTAGCACGCCATTGATTAAATGTTATAAATCTTGGTGGAGCATCAGGCAACTTCATTAATTTAATGGTCCTTGAATCAAAATGATGAACTTTGGTAGTTTCGGATTCTAGAGCATGTGAGACTGAGTTGTTGATTAATCTCATTATATATTCTCCATAATAAATATGAAACATCTTGCCTTGATTAAATGAGAGAAACTCATCCATAAGTAATTGTGCCCAACTAACTCTTATAATCCCACATATAGCATATAAGGCTTTAAAATTTTCAGGATACACTAAGTGGTAGGATCCGCCTCTTGGAACAATGGATTTCATCATGAAACGATGAAAAAGTCTAGCTTTGGGTTGAAGAGATGATGTTTGTCGCAAATCTATAGCATCATCGTCAAAAAAGAGATGGCTTATTTGGTCGCGTCTCATTACATTGCAATCCACATCATGTAACGATATTCCACCCGATCGAGCATTCAAAATATGATTTATTCTATCTAGTGAAAGGAAAATTGGCGTACCACATACCGATGTCCAAACACAATTTTCAGTGTTTCTAGGAGGATTAACAAGGTTTAAGTTAGCAAGAAATAATTTGACCATAATGTGATTATTTTTCAAATTGTTCTATCTATGGTCAAGAAAAGTATCAAGCCCACTTTCAATTGCGGCATTTTAAATACCGTAAGAAGAGAAATCGGCATAACTTACGAAGGATTCCTCGAAGATCTTGGCATCTTGAATTTTTGTCCATCTTTCGAGTGCTTTATCACTCACAAGCCATGAGGCTATTTGAGAATCCACTGGAGTTGATGAAGAAGCACCGGTAGTTTTAGTTTTCTTTCTAGGAGCCATTGAAATTTGAATTTTTTTTAATGGAATCTGAGGTAGAAATTTGAAATTGGGAAAGTGAAAAAAATGAAGAGGTAGGTGAAAAAGTGAATAGGTGGGTTAAAATTTGTAACCGGTTGCAACAGTTTTATGTCGTTCGGTCGACCGAAATGTCTGGTCGGTCGACCGACTCTGTTAAATGAACAACAGAAACTTTCAGGAATGATTCGACTGACCGACTCAGGACTTTCGGTTGACTGACCCTGTTGTTCTGCTCAGTTATGCTTGTTTTGGTTTAAAGAGTTGTACAAAGAGAAATTTTATTATTTCTGAATGATATTAATACAACTTATAGAAAATCATCAACATATATATATATATATATATATATATATATATATATATTAAAAAATGCTTAGCCTCCGGTTGTTAATATCGACGTTCCCAAGAATTTGGAGATGGAACATTCTCTATAGGTGACCACATAGGAGCTACAGGTGATTGAGCAGGATTTGAGGAGGTTGAGGGTCTAGATGTGGGTTTAACAATCTCTTCCTTTTTTGATGAATAGATTTTTATGGCCATCCGTTCTAAGAAGCTCAAACGTCTTGCCGTAATTTTTTATTCATAGTATAACTCTTTTTGTAGATCCATTTGTTGCTGCTGATAGTGGTGTGTCTCATCTATTTTCTGTTTAGTTGAAGGAGATATGACCATAGCTTTCTTGCCTTTCTTCTTTTCCAGTGTATAACCGGTATGAGTGTTCTCCCATGGTTTCCAGCCATGACGGGGGTCTTTATCCGGGGAAGGAGAGAATTTAAGGACACGGTTAGGTAAGGGAAAGATAGGATAGGGTCCGTTTTCAGGAATACAATCGGAATCATCGTCCGGGGATGTATACGATAAATGAGAGTTTTCGGAATTGTAAGAATTATTGCTGGATGACATTTTCAAATAATTTTGAATATAAACTTTTCTTAGTATTTGTTTAAAAACTGAACATAGTTTATATACGTATTTATTTACTTAAAAACAAGTGGTTAAGAATTAGTATTTAATTCTCATCACAGGTAATTAATAGTAAATTAATTTGTAAAAATAGTGTTATGAAAATACAATTTAAACTAAAAAGGTGATTGAGACAAGAAACAACTATAGCTCAAGTGGCTATAATACACCATATAACAAGCAAGTAAGAGGTCTAAGTTTGTTTTAAACATTTTGCATATTTTTAGTTATAACTCTTTTAGAGACATTATTCCTAAATCTCGTCTAAGTTTGATAAAACTATTTTCATTTAATGGTTTAGTAAAAATGTCAGCAATCTGAATTTCAGTATTAATAAACTCTAAATTTATGAATCCTTTTTCCAAACAATCACAAAGAAAATGATGACGAATATCTATATGTTTTGTTCGTGAGTCATTGACAGGGTTTTTAGAAAGATTTATTGATTGCACTAGTATTATCACAATAAATTACAGATTTTTCAAGATGACAATTAAAATCCTGAAGTGTTTGTTGCATGTAAATGACTTGTGCACATGCCAAAGCAGCAGATATATATTTTGCTTCACATGTCGATAAAGAAACGCGGTTTTGTTTTTTACTGAACCAAGAGACTAAGGAACGTCCAATGAAGTGACATGTTCCAATAGTACTTTTTCTATCCGTCCGACTTCCTCCAAAATCAGCGTCGCTATAGGAAACTAATTCGAAAGGACATTCTTTTGGATAAAATAGTCCAAAATCTTTGGTTTTAGTTAGATAACGAATAATGCTTTTAGCTGCTCGCATATGCGATTCTTTGGGATTTGCTTGAAATCTAGCACATAAACAAACACTCATCATTATATCAGGTCGACTAGCTGTTAAATATAATAATGATCCAATCATACTATGATATAGTTGTTGATCAACACTTTTTCCCTCCTCGTCTCTATCGAGATGAATCGTTGTGCTCATAGGAGTTGGTTTGGCAAAAGTGTTTTCCAGACCAAATCGTTTAATTAAATTATAACAATATTTTTCTTGATTAATAAAAATTCCATTTTCAATTTGTTTAATTTGTAATCCAAGAAAATATGACAATTCTCCCATATGAGACATTTCAAATTCATTTGTCATTATAGTTGAAAATTCCTGATATAACTTATCATTTGTCGATCCAAAGATAATATCATCAACATAAATTTGAATTATCAAAATATCTTTCTTAGTTTTCTTAATAAAAAGAGTTTGATCTACTTTACCAATTTCAAAACCAGATTCTAATAAATAACTTTTAAGACGATCATACCAAGCACGAGGTGCTTACTTTAAACCGTATAAAGCCTTTTTAAGTTTATAAACATGATCCGGAAATTTTTCATGATAAAAAAGAGGTAGTTGTTCAATAAAAACATTTTCTTTTATGTAACCATTTAAAAATGCACTTTTAACATTCATTTGATAAAGTTTAAAATTATGAAAACATGCAAACGCCAATAAAATTCGTATTGCTTCAAGTCGGGCGACTGGAGCAAACGTTTCTTCGTAGTCAATTCCCTCTTCTTGATTGTATCCTTGTGCAACTAATCTAGCTTTATTTCTAGTTATATTTCCTAGTTCATCTGCTTTATTTTTGAAGACCCATTTAGTACCAATGACTGATTGATCACTTGGTCTAGGAACAAGTTCCCAAACTTCGTTCCGTTCAAATTGATTTAGTTCTTCTTGCATGGCAAGAATCCAATAGTCATCAGTTGAGGCTTCTTTTATATTCTTAGGTTCTATGTTAGAGAGAAAAGCTACATGACCAACTTGATTTAATTGATGTATGGTTCTAACGTTCGTATTTACTTCTCCAATTATATTTTGTACAGGATGATCACGTAAAATTCTAGATGGAGATTTTATTATATTTGTAGTAATGTTTGTATTTTCGGTAATTTCGTTAATATTACCAAAATTTTCACTAGTATTACTGTTTTTATTCTGAATAGTTTCATCATCAAAATCAATAGTAATATTTGGATTTATATTTTTAAAGTTTTCGTCAAATGAAACATGTAAACTTTCTTTAATAATCTGAGTTCTTTTATTAAAAATTCGATAAGCTTTACTTCGTTCCGAATATCCTACGAATATTCCTTCATCGCATTTTGGATCAAATTTGCCTAGCTGATCTTTAGTATTCAAAATAAAACATTTAGAACCAAAAACTTTAAGACATGAAATATTTGGTTTTCTTCCATTTAGAAGTTCATATGGAGTATTCTTAGTTAACGGTCGAATGGAAACACGATTCAATACATAACAAGTAGTAGCTACAGCTTCTGCCCAAAAATATTTTGATAAAGTGGTTCCATTTAATAAAGTTCTTGCACATTCTTGTAACGTTATATTTTTTCTCTCTGCAATGCCATTTTGTTGTGATGTTCTAGGAAATGTAAAATTATGGTTAATACCTTTCTTGTTACAAAATTGTTCAAAAACTTCATTTTCAAATTTTCCTCCATGATCACTTCTGATATTTTTAATTTTCAAACTTTTAATATTTTGTATTCTTTTAACAAACATTTTAAAATTATCAAAAGTGTCACTTTTATTTTTTAGAAAGAAAGTCCAAGTGTATCTAAAAAAATCATCTACAATAACAAATACATATCTATTATGATTAATAGACTGAACTTGTGTTAGCCCAAAAAGATCCATGTGTAAAAGTTCAAGTGGTTGTTCTGCAGAAATTACTTTTTTTGATTTAAAAGAAGATTTTGTTAATTTTTCTAATACACATGCATCACAAAATATATTCGTTTTGAATTTCATGTCAGGTAATCCTTTAACTAATTTATTTTTAGCTAATTTGTTGATGGTTTTAAAATTGATGTGACAAAATCTTTTGTGCCAAAGGCAGGAACATTTTCCTTAGCTATTAAACACAAATTTGAATCATTTTTAACGTTCATATTTAAAATATAAATGTTTTTATCTCTTATTCCTTCAAAAATAGTGTTATGATTTTTATCGAAAATATTACATTTATTTTCTGAAAAAGTTATATTAAAACCTTTATCACATAACTGACTAATACTCAATAAATTATGTTTTAAATTTTTGACTAATAAAACATCAGTAATGAGAGGTAAATTAGTGGTACCGTTGCTGTTGACATCGCCTTTATCGATGATATATCCTTTAGAGTTATCTCCAAAAGTGACTGATCCTCCATTTGAGTAGATAATATTTGACAACATTTCTTTGTTTACAGTCATATGTTTTGAGCAACCGCTATCTAAAATCCATTTTCCTCTCCTTTTATGTCGTACCTGCAAAAATTTATAAAAAGTTGGTACCCGTTTCTTTTTAGGGTCCTAAGAGTTAGATCTTAGGAAGCCAAACCCATATGGGTTCAGAATTCCCTTTATAAACATAGTTTTTGTTATTATGAACAGTTTCCATGAACATTTTGATATGTTTATTTCTTATCAAAATATTATTTGATTTTGGAATCCATATCTTAATGGTTTTAGTGTTTGAACAAACTGTTTTCTTAATATCCTTTTTAATATTATTATTAATCCTACTTTTAGCAAAATTATTTTGTTTCTTAAATCCTAGTCCAGATTTATTGTTAGTGGATTGAGAATTTTCTAGTATTTTAGAAAGATTCTCTCTTCCTTAATTTAAATTGGAGACATTTTTAGAGATGTCATCAAATTTTATTTTAAGACTAGATTTTTCTAAATCTAAATCTTTAACTTTAGAATTTAAACTATTATTTTCAAAAAATAAAATATCATTTTTATTTTTCTGAATTTCTAGTTCTTCAGATATTGAAGAAATTTGAGAAAATAAGTTAGAATTTGATTGTTGAGAAATTTCAAGTTCTTCTTCTAATATTTTCTTCTCATCTTTCAGCATATCTACTTCTAAGACTGTCCTATCTAATTTTCTTTGTAAATCTTTATTTTTCTTTTTAAGTTGCTTTGCTAAGTCTACTAATTCAGAATTAATTTCAATTAAATCTTCAAAACTAAGATCACTTACATTGTCTGGTGAAGCCATGAAGCACACATTTGCTTGTTCATTTTCATTGTCACTTTCACTTTCTGATGAGGACGATGAGTCTGTGTCGTCCCAAGTGACTGAAAAGCTCTTCGTTTGGTTTTGTCCTTCTTAAAATTGCCCTTTTACGTTCTGTACAATCCTTCTTCATGTGACCTTTCTTGTGATATTCATAACATTCCATTGCTGAAGATGATGGTTTGCTACTGTTGGTATTGTTGTTGGAATTGTTTTTGTTTCCCCTGAATTTATTTCTTTTGAATTTCAGAAACTTTTTGAACTTTTTAGCAATCATTGCCATATCTTTATTTTCTGAGTCGGAATCATCTTTTTCTGCTTGAAATGCCACATTCTTCTTTTCTTGTGCTACATTTCTCTTTGCCTGCAAATTTACTTCGTAGGACATTAAATTACCTATTAATTCTTCTGGTTTTAATGTTCACAAATCACTGGCTTCTTCAATGGCTAGGACTTTTCTTTCCCATTCGTCAGTTAAAGAATTTAAGATTTTTGTGACAACATCAAAATCAGTAAATGTTTGTTCTAATGATAGTAGAACATGATAAATATCCTGGAATCTAGAGTACATATCATTTATAGATTCATTTGGCCTCATTTTGAAATTTTCAAATTGATTTTTCAACATAGAAATTTTGCTTAATTTAACTTTGTTCGTTCCTTCATGTGTTACTTTAAGTGTTCTCCATATTTCATAACCAAAAGTGCACATGCTAACTCTATTGAATTCATTTCTATCTAATGCACAAAATAAAATATTCATAGCCTTTGCATTTGATGTAGCATCTAGTTTTTGTGTGTTACTCCAAGTTGAGTATTCTCCAGTAGGAATTGTGTACTCTCTTTGTATAACATTCCAGATATCAAAACCACTAGATTGCATATAGATTCTTATTCTAGTTGACCAACAATTATAATTTAAACCATTAAAAAGTGGAGGTCGTGAAGTTGATTGACCCTCTATGAAACTAGTATTAGTGTTAGTGCCAACATTGTTAGTTTGTGTTGTTGCCATATTACTAGAAATAAATATCAAATAACTTTGTGACGGTTATAGGATAACCTTGCTCTTATACCAAATGAAAGTGTACGCGCAGTACTAAGGATCGTGTAATATGATATATAAATGTGGAAACTGATAATAGCAGTAAAATAAAAATTAAAGTAAGCACGCCAGGAATTTTTATACTGGTTCGAACTTCCCGTTCTACGTCCAGTCCCAGAATATCCTCTGGATTTAGACTAAACCCCTCACTTAACCCGAAGGAATATGTATACCACACCTGAGCAGCCGAACAGGAATTTTTCCGTCTCAATAGCCGAAGAGGACTTCAACTTAATACAAATATTTTGTTGACGAGTGTGTTCTAAGTAACACTGATTGTCTTTTGATAGTACAATTTTCCTATAAACAAATCCTCAAGAATATGTAGTGTGTGTAAAGATTTAGAAGGAGGATAATCTCGTAGAATCGAAGTATATAAATTAATTCAGAGATTCTAGCGATATTGAATGAGAATGAATGCTTTTATTTGTAGAAATAAATAGAGAATAGATTTCAGAATTATAAACAAGAATTGGTGATTGTAGGAATGAATTAAACATGTATATATAGTTGTAGAATAGTTACAATCTTTCATAAAGAGTTTCAATCAAAGGTTGTGACCATATCTCTTGGATTGAAGGTGATTCCTCTTAACGAACGATCGCAACTGTTCAGAAAAAATAGCCGTTATTTCTAGGTCGGTTGACTGAAAAATCTGGCCAGTCAGCTGGGTTTAAAATCGTGCACAAAACAGAGCATATCTGTGCACTAACAACAGGTTCGGTCAGCCGGAAATTCTGGTCGGTCGACCGACCTGATGTTATATGCACAAATCGTGTTTTTCAAGTATAAAATAATATACAACTATTTGTATGTGTGTGTGACTACTTGAGGAATGATTTTAACAATATTCGAAGACTCAATATAATAAAATATTAATACTAATCTCTGGATTGTAGTCTTGTCTCCTTTGTAGTGCACAATATACTTTTATTCTCTTTTTGTCGTCTTTGTATAGTATTCTCTTTGTAGTTCGTCTCATGATCTCTGAAGCTTGTGTCATGAATCAAAACCCATGAATCAACATAATATAGATGTGAGAAAGATCTATTTCAATAGATTTTCCTTTGAACTTGATATTTATAAGACGAATAACTTGCTTGAGTTCTAATTGATCATTGTTTTGAATACCCAGTTTAGCTTTAATATGTTTCCAGATAAACTGTGAGTAACTGCATTCAAAAGCAAATGATTAGAGCTCTCATTTTCTAGATTGCATAAGGAACAAAGTGAACTAGAGCTATTACACCATTTATTTATTTTGTCCCAAGTTGGCAATTTATTATGAAAAGCAAAGAATGTACAGTATGCCATCTTGGGGCTGTTCACCTTGTTCCAAATGCAATTATACCAATCAACTTTGATGACTTTATTTTTAATAGCATTCCAAGTATTTTTAAAGGAAAACTTCCCTTTATTGTTTGCTTTCCGTATCCAATAGTCACTGTCTGCATTGCAATCAAGGTGAATTTTACATATATCATCTTTGTGTGGTTAGTAATTGGGTGAATTTGAGGTTGCCATTGATTGTTTACAATAATTGAAGACACTGTTGCATTAGAATCACCAAATATAACTAAATTACTCCATCCATTTTTATTAACAAAGGAGTCATTATTGAACCAATGGTCAAACCATAAGCTGGTTTCAGCACCTGATTTAAAATTTCTTTCCAGAAGAGACTTACCAATATTTTTGCAGTTTAAAATTTGTTTACAAGTATTAGATTGATTGTTGTTTGGAATTATATTCCAAAAATTACCCTTCCTGAGATACTTAGCCTTCATCCATCTAGCCCATAGCGAGTCTGCACTAAGAAATCTCCATAATAATTTTAAATGACAAGTTAGACTAAGGTCCTTCATATTTCTAATGTCAAACCCACCTTCATTCTTTGGTTTACAAACAGTATCCCAATTAATTTTATGATATTTGCCTCTCCATAAAAAATAAGCACATCTGCTTTCTAATTTTAATAGAAGCTGCAGGAATGTGAAAAGTTTGTAACCAGTATAGAATTATTGCATAAACCACAGTTTTTATTAATTCTATTCTTCCTGCAATAGAAAGAAGTTTACTAGACCAGGTTTCCATTCTTTCTTGAATTTTATCCAGTAATATAGAACAGTCTGAATCTTTTATTTGATTTACTGATAAAGGCAGTCCCAAATATTTTATAGGAAGATTGCCTTCAGTGATTTTTAAAACATTTAAAACATCATTTTTATAACTGCTATATTTACTGAAATATGCTTTACTTTTGCCTATGTTAATTTGCAACCCTACATAGTTGTTTAAAGTGTCAAAAACATTTTTAATGGATACTTCATTTTTTTATTGGCCTTAATAAAAACTATAAGATCATCAGCATAAATAAGGTGATTAATACAAGGTTGAACTATATTTATGGGATTAATATTCCCTTTAATAGCTTCTATTTCCATTAATACAGAAAAATACTCCATAACCATTGTAAATAGATAAGGTGACAGAGGGTCACCTTGTCTAATACCCCTATTACTTTTGATGAAACCTTCTGATTTACCTTGAATAAGTATAGAGAAGGTAGGGACATTCCATGATCAAGTCACAAAATTTACTAGGAAATCCCATACATTTCATTATATGGTAAATAAAGTGTCTATTCACTTTGTCATAAGCTTTCTGTAAATCTATTTTTAAGCATACATTATCACCTTTTTTAGTATTGAATTTTCTCACCGTCTCATGTGCTAGCATAGAATTTTCTGATATTAATCTACCAGGCACAAAAGCACTCTGGTTTTCAGAGATAATGAAAGGCAGAAATATTTTAGTTCTATTGCTTAAAACAGTAGAAATGATTTTGTAAATAAAATTACAACAAGATATGGGTCTATAGTCTCCAATATTAGAGGGATTTTTCTTTTTAGGAATTAGATAATAAAGGTATGATTAATAATTTTAAGAATTTTACCTATATCCATAAATTCATTTATGACTTCATAAATTTGATTCTTAATATTATCCCACTGATTTTTGTAAAACTTTGCATTAAACCCATCAGGGCCTGGGCTTTTATTGTCACCAGCATTAAAAATAATATGTTTTATTTCCTCTAATGAAATAGGAGCAAGTAAAATATCCGAAGCATTTTCTTTCAAAATGTTTTTGCAAATAATAAGAGGAATTTTTTTTCAACATTATCATTAAAGTACAATTTCTCATAGTACTCAACAACTTCATTAACAATTTTGACATAAGCATTGGAAAGGTTACATGTATTATCTATGATGTTACCAATATTATTAATATGCTTTCTATTACTCATTTTAGCATAAAAGAATTTTGTGCAGTCATCACCAAGAGTTAGCCAGTCTACCTTAGCTTTTTGTTTAGCATTAATTGCATTTTTTGTAAATTTCAGTCTGATTATTAAAAAAATTGCCGGCTATACCCAGATCTCCTGGATTATCATCTGCAAGTTTTTGTAAGATTTTTCCTTCCTTTCTAAAATAATCCAGGCTATTATTATTTACATAACTATTCTTATTCCAATTTTTTAAAATTGAATTTAATATTTTTCAAAAGCATACTAAATTGAAATTGTTTAGTACATTACAAGAAAAATTTAAACTATTATCCATCAAAGTTTTAAAATTCTCTTCTAGAACCCAACTATTTTTAAATCTAAAGGGAGATACTTTTTTATTTAAATTCACACTGTTAAACAGATTTCAAAGGAGTATGATAATTAGAATTTTGTTCTAGAGTTGAACATATGAAAGCTGAGAAAATATTAGAAAATTCTTTGTTGATTAAAATTCTATCTAACTTACAATGTATATTCTTAGCCAAACCAGACTTCCATGTATACTTATTCCCACTAATAATTGGCTCCATAAGACCATTGTTTAAGACAAAATTATTTACCTTATCAAACTTACTTTGAGGAATTTTGCTTCCTCCAAATTTCTCTGAAACATGAAAAATAGTATTAAAATCACCCAAAATAATCCAAGGAAAATAATATTTTGCATTCAAATCAGTCAGTTTATACCATAATTCATTTCTTTCATTTTCAAAATTACTACCACAGACACTAGTAACTTGAATCAGAAAACCACCAATATTTTTAAACTAGCAATCTATAAACTGTTTGTCTTTATCACTACAACAAAACAGACTTTTTACAACGGGCAATGCCCGTTGTAATATGGTTTTCGCAACGGGCATGTGCCCGTTGTAATAGATTCACCACGTTTTACAACAGGCAATGCACGTTGTAAAAACCGTTGCAGTACACCTTTTTACAACGGCCATAACCCGTTGCAATAGACTAACTATATTAATTGCATAGCCTATTTCACAACATGTATTGACCGTTGTAAAATACATATTTAACAACGCACATTGCCCGTTGCAAAATAAATGCAAATTTCAAAAAAAATTATAGCAGCATCCGTACAATAGATCCATACTAATACTAAATATTGTCGTAAAATAATTAAAATCACATACAAAAAGACTAAAAGCTTGAGTCATAGAATTCTAACACTCCAAAAAGTTAGATAAGTTTACATGCCAAATACATAAAGCATTAACACATAATAGTCCGCTACAAATATCATGTTCTAAGTACAATCATACTATACCACAGAGATGAAGTCTTTATGCCACAGTCATGACATTTGCAGTTGCTAATTGGATGCTTCCACCTTTTTAACTTCGAATCTTGGCAAACTCCAAAGATTTATTACCTTGCAATTTGTTAGTAACATAGTGCCTATTGTAGTCAGCATGTTTATACCTTCTGTAAACAGAAGGGTGCAGCTTACTGACAAGCTCAGGCACAGGGCCTCTTTGATTGAACTGGCAGCAGAGCTTGCTTAGTTCTTGCGCTAAAACTGGCGCTCCACAGTAGAAAACTCCTGCATTGCGTTATGTATTAAAATACATAATAGGACCGTGCAATTCAAATACAGATAAAAACCAAGCGCTTATTATATTGGTTGAGCTATTATCATTTTGGTTGAGCTATTATAGGGTTTAAAAAATTATATTGGTAGTTAAAACTTGTGAGAAACTTGTATAGTGCTTACTGTTATACTACTCTACTGTAGAGTACATATGTTGGCGTACTGGTTGGTGTAATGGACTTCCATCCACTACTGAACATGCGGGTTGCCCTTATGCTGATTTAAATATGAAAGCAGTCAAAAATTGGGTGATCAAGTCAATAGAGAAAGAAAATAATCATTATTTATCAACATATTAAAATGTGAAAAAGCAGTGATAACCAATCATTCATTATCTCTAACAAAGAAAGAACGTGGTAGTGAATTTTTTCGGAACAAAAATTTGAAATAGTGTTAAATGCACGTACAAATACATATGCGTGTATGTGTTTGTGTGTCACAAATGTATGTAATGTGTTGTAATATTAGTAGTGCAAAAATGGATTATAAATATCTATAACTTGAACAATATGAAATTAATAGTAGTGCAACTTTTATACATGTAAAAGATAGTTGTATGAGTGAAAAATAGTAAAAGCTTACGTATTAAAGTAAAAGGTGGATAGAATCTTTAACATATAAAATACCATATTTAAGTCTTTTATTCTTTATGCAACCATGTACTGTGACAGTGCATAGCAAAAGCTACAGTACAAATTTTGAGTTCCATGTATTACAAATGCATTTAATAAAGATGAAAGGTAGGAAGCAATATAGATTACCAAACCTTTAAACTTTAGTCACCTAATACGTTTTTTGTGAAATGATTTGACTGACTTGTAGATTACATACAGGAATTGTAAAAATTTGGGAAAATCATATATTTTTGTCAACGGTAATTACATGCAACCAAATTTGCAGAAAGGAAACCAAACTGTTGTAAATTACATCAAATTAGTCGATCAACACTAGATTTAAACAACTCAAATAAGCTAAGAATTACATCAAATTAGATGAAAATAATAATAATAATAATAATCAAAGCTGTACCTTTCCATCCATACGATCTCTGGTGTTATTTCACAGTATAAAACTAGATCAACAATGGAACTGACCGCGCTACATTCACAGAAAGTAAACATGTGAGTATAAGCTATTGCGAACTAACCAAATAAAATATAAAAGAATGCTATTATGAGCCTAAAAATCACAAATCCTATGACATGGGTTTGGGTGCCAAAGTAGATGCTCAGCATCCAAACCATCCTTTGTTGCTAAAAATGGATACATTCTAGCTCATGAAGAAAGCCAACGACTAATGTGTTAGAACTTGATACCTTTTACATAATAGAACTAACCTTCAGGATCTAAGGTATTTGTTTAGTTTTCAAATTTCATCTACTTAAATTGGTAGGGATCATTCAACTATATAACAAACGAGTTGGCCATATCTTATGAATCCATAACAGGCCGTTGAAAATTTTACTACAAGTTTACTACGTCCAAACTTATGATGTCAATTACAAACAATAAGAAAATGAATTACTGAACTTTCACGTTGAAGGACTTGTGCAATTAGGATGACAAAAGCTAAATTACTAACATGTTGTATTCAAATGCAGCATTTCCAGCTAGTTCCAGTACCTAATCATCATTTCATTGAACAACTTACCGTCATTCTAATCACTATATTCTTATGCTTTCGAGCTATAATCAATACGACCGAATGGGAAAGCATAAATATTAATCCAATCGAAAGTAATCAAAAGAAGTCATATTTATCAAAACTAAAACTCCAAAATCTCCTTTTATTTAGAAATAATGTAAGATTACCAGTGCAAATTCAAAATCGGAAACCCTAATTTGATGAGCAGAGTTTTTAATGAACAAATTCAATCCTAAAGGCGTTGCCTTTACCAGAGTAAAACCAATGGACAAATGAAATTCGAATCGAACAGTAATATTTAAATAGCTACCTATAATTTTAAAAATTATGTACCTCAGCAGCTAAATACTCGAGCACGGCAGCCATATAGACCGGATGTAACGAACAGAATTTTTCCCGCTCGAAAATCGACATCCATACTTCACATCGTATTCGAATGCCGTAGATTCGACCGCTCAAATCCGATTCGCCGGAGCTTATAACACAATTAAGTAAACAACACAGCAGAAGTAAATGAAATAATACATTGATATACAACATTGATACAATATCTGATACAACAGAATGATACTACAGATGATACTAGAGATATCAATACACATCAAAGATATGATACACGACGATAGCAGCGGAAAGAAAATAGATAACACCAGTAACGGATAATCTCCATCTCCAAAGCATCAATCCAGAAATAGCTCGAACCCCATATCACAATGCACCAAGATAAGCAAGTCTGGTCCGTATCCAAAGACTGAACGAGCTCCAGATAATTTACTAAACCTGACTATCTGAAAAACCGAACTCTAGACTGCTCGTGTGGAAAAATTTTGAGCACCCAGAGTTTAGAAAAGAAACAATAAACTCCGAATCAGTCGTGGGACCGGTATGAGTAACAAAAACAGTTTGTCTTTTAAAAACAAACAAAGAAAGAATTTAAAATAGATTCGCAATGCTTTTGGAAAATGAAACTACCATAAGGACTCCCGCACACACACACAATGCAAACACAGAATCGGAGGAGATTTCTCCTTATGATAGTCAAATATGCTTGATACGCGAATTTCTTTGATATTATTACTATAAGTGCAAGGTGCAGAAAACATTTCGAAAGTAGAATATAAATCTTAGCCAATATACGACCATTATCGTATGCCTACTATAGCTACCATGTTCAATAGCAGGTTACCGCCACATTACATGGCAGGTTATATAACTAAAACCATACAGGGTTTCGTATTGGGGATTGGATTTCCAACAAATGGTCAGGCTAAGGAACTTCCTACTGTCAAGGTGATCACCACTGGCTGGAGTCCCGAGAACCTAACCGGATCTCTGCCAACACAAGGCCGGGTTACCTCGGTAACTAGGTAACTACTACTCGAGCATGCCATCCCCCGGTCCTTTGGGACCTTTATTCGAGGCGCCTCTAAGAAACAACCACACAGTAAATGAGATAGGAACAACCACATAGGTTAAATATCAAGGCTCCATACCTGATACCACCCTTTTCCAGAAGGAAATGACATACCCTAAAGGGCGCGACCCTCATAACATTGCCGCATCTTTCCTATTTTGACCATTTCCGGGGAGTGAGGTCCTGATGCAGTCTTGTCCACAAAGCTACGCTTTATACAAAAGCTATGCTTTGATCAACAAATGATACACAGCAACACTCAGCATGCCATACTATCAAATTGGGAGTATATCACTGATAACCTTCAACTACATAACCTCTGAGCTCGTATGTCTCAGAGAAGGGTGTTAAGTTAAGAGAATAAATTCTCCGACACCAACAGATATGTATTTGAAAGAAATCTGCTTTATATCTCAAAGTGTAGTGTCAGACATACAACCATACAAGTCCGTTCCGGGTTCGAACAGAACCGAAGGCACTTCGTCCAATAAAGGAAGAAGCCCTTGCAATCCGAGTATTCACAATCTCGATCGGACTTCCCATCACTAAAAGAATCTCTATACCGTAGCTACTCGGTACAGAGACAATCGATGGGTCATCCTATCGTTCTCGTAAATATCCGGTCTTCACCACCGGTCTTCAAATGCTATCCATAACGTCGAATCACATATTCGGAATGGGTTATACGACAGAAAGGTCCTTTCCCGGCTAAACCGAATAGTGAGCGCAACATTTAAAACATATGGATATGGGATTTCAATTAAGTCATTAAGACTTTCTTTCAAATGGTTTAAACCAATTTCCATTTCAAATCTTTACAAAAAGATTTAATTCACAAAGTTCACCCAGATTTCACAAAGATCATTTACGGATTTCAAAATAATTTCCATTTCAATTGGATTAAACTTATTCAATCTTTAAATCAAAGATTTAATAGCTTTCAAACTCATTTCCATAACTTGGAAAATCATTTTCAATTTTAACTTGAAATCCCTTTTAACACAATTTGGAAGTTCACTTCTTATATGAAAGCTTTTATTATTTGAAAACGAATAGTTTTATTTCAGAAAGATCCAATTTTATTTACACGAGTTAAAGCCTTTGAATTTAAATTCAAATTCCCAAATCAATATATTTAAAAATGGTTTAACCCATATAAACTCATTTATAAGTTGAATAGCCTTTTTAATCCCTAGTTTCCTACTCATAGAATTCAATTTCAAACATTGAATTCAAATTTAAATCAAAATATTTAAATTTAAATATTCAACTTTTAAAATCATTTCAAAATCCGTGACTTAATCGATTTCCTCGTGAAATCCATATTTGTGGGTGTAAGTGTGGTCTAGGGGTTTCACACAATAGTGCATCATCATCACAGATTCACAGATAATAAACAGATGTATCACAAATAAATGAATAAATCATACATAGCATAATCCACAGAATAAAATATCACAGATCAGATAGGACAATCCATTTAAGGCATACAATCATCCAATAGAATCCAAACATCCATAAGTAAGACCAGTAATTGTCTGATTAATTCAAATCAGATTTAATTACTTATGAATTACTAATCCTGGTTAATTAACATTAATGAATTACAAACCATTTGATTAATTTTTCTTTAATCATGTATTAATCAACCTTTTATTAATTAAGCATTCTTAATTAATTGCACAAATTTATTAACCCTTTAATTAATTACTATTTAATTAATTATTCTAAATTAATTACCCTAAGTGATCATCCCTAATCACTTTTATTAATTGATTAACTTTTAAATTAATTAATTATCCTCAAATTAATCACCTTATCATTCAATCACATTAATTAATTATCATTTAATTAAATTATTCCTTAATCACTTGATTAATCAACTCTAATTATTAATTAATTATTTCTAATTAAGTAATTTTCTTTAAATGATTACATATATTGATTAACCCTTTAATTAATTACATTAAGTAATTTTATTTGATTACTTTCTTTAAGTAATTAGTATTTTAATTCTTCTTTCATCAAGTAATTAATTTCATTTTGTTTTAAGATTTAAAATAACCTGCCAAATTAACTTAACAAAAATTTTAAATTAAACAAATTACATAACCTCTTAATCAATTGTTAAAGGAAACATTTATAACATATAAAAGAAATTTATGTAAGAGAGATATTTAAACTAGATTTATTTTAAATTTAAAATCTGATTTTTTTTTATAAAACTTAAAAAACTTGTTAAACCTTTACTTGATTTCCTTTGCTTATTGAAATTTGGATCCTGTTCTATTTAAACTTAAACCTATAATAACAAAATGGACTTAGGCCCAAACCATCAACCCCGGTCCGACAAAACTTTGCCGAGCAACCATCTTCTTCCTCAAATGTTCGAACCCAGATATGTACATTTGCACGTATACGTGCACAAGCTCCTCAACAACTTACGATCGACGTCAAGGCTACCGGAACATCATCGAAGATCACCAGAGTCGAATCGAACAACCCAAAACGTGAAATCGTCATTAAATCAAAATCGAGCCAACTTCGAACTTCCTGGAACCAACTTCTTCTTCCTATCATCAGATACACGCGACACCCCGTGCACATGCATTGGCCATCCAATGCCCTCCGACCATTCCTCTGGCCACTGACAAGTCGCCGATCACCTACCCAAACCACCTGACTACCCCGGTCCTTGAATCAATGACGAAAACGAAATCGAGTTCGTACGAACCAAAACCTGGAAACTTTCGAACCCATCACCATCCAAACCTGTCATCGCGCCTTGCTTCGAATTCCGACCACCGGAGTACCACCACCTTCGGCCACGTCTTTGCCTACGTCTCTAGTTCACCTCCACCAAGTTCGGTCACACTTGATGCATAGAGGAATGCGCACGATCCCAAAACCCAGATGCTCATTCCATGGTCCTTAAACCCTACTTTGGGTTCGTTCGACAATTTCACGCATTCGAAAATTTATCTAGAAATTTTCTCATCATCATAGAGGTTCAAACAAGCTTTAACCCAAATCTCAATGATTATAATTGAATCGTTCATCAGGAACTAGGGAAAATGCAATTTTTGTTTAAATTCGAACTGTTTTTAAACTACTTAAGTAAAAATCATCATGTTGCTTTTAAAAATCATAACTTTGGCTGCTTATTCAAATTATACAAATGAATCAATATTTTGAATTATCTGAATTTATCAGATCTTAGTCTATTTCCTGTACAACTAAGTTTACACAACCTTTTCTTTATCACCATGGAGAAAACAAAAATTTTACGCCAAAATCTAAGTTTAAACAACTTGATTTGTTGAAAATTTTAAGCCTAACGAAGGTTGATGATAATATCTTGAATATGGATTGAATATTTTTACCCTGTAACTTCAACAGAGAATAACTAAATGTTATATAACAACTCAGAAACTATATTCAAACCCAAACATATACAAACTACATTATCACTGTAAAATTAACTTAAACCTTTGTAGTGTATGTTTACTCACTTGGTTTTTTTTTCATATGAACAGAGGAGAAAGAACAGAGAACTGCTTTGAACCAGGATCTGAAAACTGGAAATCTTTTTCTTCTTTAATCTCTGGTTTGCTTTGTTGTATCTTTGTTTAAGTTGAACTTGTTTTAAGTTTAAAATGGTGTTCATTTTAGATTTTACTCAGTGATGATGCTCGAACTAAAATGAGAAGAAGGCTGATATATATGAAAAAAATGTACAGGGATTATTATAGTGTTTGTACAGGTGATATCTTTGTTTATTCAACAATTAAGCATGGCTGAAATGTATTGGAGGCATGTTGCATTAATTGCTTCTTATTTGCCTGCACATCTATTATAGGATACATACTTTATGTTTGCTTGGGTTTGGTTTAAGTGTACATAATAAATTTGTCTTGCATATTTTTTTTTTCGGTTGTACTTATATTTTCATTTGTATGTAGATTTGTTTTTGTACATAGACATTTGCTTTGCATTTAATTTCCTTCTGCCAGCTATTTGATTTAAACTGATCTTTGCATTTACTGTTTGCTTTTGATTTTAGTTATTGGTTATAGTTTAACTTATGTACAAATATACTTTTATAGTTATCTTATATTTTTGTTGTCTTGTTACTTGTCTTATGTTTTGTTAAAATTTTAGCTATGATATCAAATTATATTTTATATAATTTATTAACATATTGTTTAATAAATGAACTATGTATATTTATTTGAATATTTGTTTAACATCATCACAAACTTTATTTCCTTTCAAAGTTTAACTATCTACCGTTTTATAATTTATTTTCAAATATTCAAATTTATTCTCGATTATTAAAATTTTATATAAATTACCAACAATTACACAATTTTTATTCAAAAATGAAATTAATTGTCAAATTAAAATTAATTAAAATTCGGGATCGTTACACCGGAGCTCCGGCACCGACTCTCTCAGCGTATTTTCCTGCCTTCAGAAATCTGGCGATCCTTCCGACTGGAAACTGAAGCACTGCTTTTGACGATCTAGAAACCGATTTTAAACTGGATTTGCCTTTCCTCTTCCTGCGGAACTCATTTCTATTTATTGAGAGGGAAAGAGAAAACAAAGCTTTTTTGGGGTTTTAATTGTTAATACGGTTTTTAGAGAATGGAGAAGTGCTGCAGAAACGTGGAAGGGGAAGGGTTTTATATTAGGTTTTGGACGTTCGTTTGATTTAAGAACAAGAAAGAGGAGATTTAAGAAGACGAGAGGAGGAACTGGATGATACGGTGAAGTTGTGGGGAGAAAAATGCCATGGAAATTGAAATTTAGAGTTAATAAAAAGGGGAAAGCGGGAAATGAAAATTTTGGAAGGTAAGAGAGCAAAAGTGGCTGCGAAAGTAACAACAGGCATTTGACTGTTGTAAAATTGTCATCTATTACAACGGGCATGTTGTAAACGTTGTAAAATTGGCATGTATTACAACGGGTTTGAAAGGACCGTTGTAATAGCATTCTATTACAACGGGCTATCATCTCCCGTTGTAAAAGGGCGTTATACATGGCATCTATTACAATGGGCCTGAATGGACCATTGTAATAGCCTTCTATTACAACAGGCCTGAATGGACCATTGTAATAGCCTTCTATTACAACGGGCAGCCAATGTCCGTTGTAAAAAGGGCGTTGTAATAGGGTATTTTTGTTGTAGTGTATTAATATTTAAGTTTATCCTAATATTAAAGTCCCATATAACAATGATTCTTCCTTTACAGTTACAATCATTATTATTTGTAGATTTTCAATTACTAGACAGAATAAGACAAAATTTATCATAATTGTCATCATTCAGTTTGTTTTCTAAAAGAGAAATATGGTAGGTTTATAAATGTTAATCATATATAAGATATCAGACTGTTTAGTAGGGGAATTCATACCCTTGACATTCCAAACAAATATATATATATATGTATATATATAATAAAAGGAAGTTTAAATGGTACCTGACACTGTAGTACCCTTACCTCTCCTCTTATTATCTACACTTTTATCTTTTAGTCTTGTAGACATCTCATCCCATTCTGGATTGATTGAGATGTATTTTTGTTTGAAAGCTTTCTTCTCTTTACTTCCCTTTAGCTTACCAGTAGCTTTTGGTTTCGGAATGTGTAGATTAGATATATCAAACTGGTCACAAGCCTCAGCCATTACTGATTCATTTTCTTCCTTTTGTTCTGATTCAGGAACCTTAATCAGAGAAATATCAAAATTAGTTATGCGAGGAAAAGCTGAGTCACTGGGCTCTGCTATTGCAGCCTGCTTAGGGGGAGAGACCTTCTTGCGAGGCAATGTTGAGTTGATGCCTACCCTGTCCTCAACTTCTGCAGCAAAATCCAAAGGAGACTCCTTCTGTATTCGACTGTTCCTAGTCTGGCTGTTATCTTGATGCAAGATATTGTATATTTTTGTACCATCATTCTCTGTAACTAAACATGGCTCTGAAATAGGAGGGGTTTCAGAGATAAAGACCTTTTTAATAATACCACCCTCCTCTGTACTGCGCTGATTCGAAACAATTGAACTTTTGTCAAAGTCTTTAAACCGATACACTTCCATAGTTGTGATCTGATCATCTTGATTGGTGAGCGCCTCAGGATTATTTTTTTGATCTAAAATGATACATTCTTGATTGATTCGATCATTGTCTTTCTGTCTTCTTGACTGGTTTGTTACTTCTTTATTGAGATTTGGTTCTTGAATTTCAACTGAACTATTTTCTTGAAGATTGTCTCTATTTTGATTACTAGTTTTGGGTATCCACATCTGCTTTGGGTTGCACTGCTCTCTAGTGTGACCGAAACATTTAGCGATATTACATTTCGGTGGAACCCATTCGTATTCCCTTTTTTGTATAATGTTTTCACCATTATAGAGAGTGATATTGATCTCCTCTGGAAGTTCATCAGTCGTAGATACTTCGATAAGAAGGCGAGCGTAATTCAATCTCGTCGTTAAGGTAGTAGCTGCGTCCATTTTAATGGTTTTTCCTATAATACTTGCCATGACACTGAAGGCTTCTCTGTCCAATAACTTCAGATTAACACAGGGTAATCTTACCCAAATCGGTATAGACGTTAACAAGTCTCTGTCCAATTTCAGAGAATCAGACCACTTTCTCACTATGATGAGTTTGCCATTGTAAAATAAGGTCCATTTTTTAAAACTAAAGAGCAATCTTGGGATTCTTTGAATTTTACTAGAAAGAATCCATTCTCTCTAGTAAAAATTTCAAATTCACCAATCGGATTCCAAACTCTTTGTACATATGATTTAAAAAACATGTAGTATGGTTTGGCACCCACTACATACACAAGAACAGAATTATTCCATGATTCAGTTGCCCTTATACATACCTCTTCCTTTACCAGACCGTACTTCTTGTTGTTAATCTTGATTGGTGTAATATGCTCTAGATTGCAATCCTCATCATTGGGTTCTTAAAGCTGATCAGCAACAATATCAGCCCAGGATTTACGGCCTTGTTCTCTATTCAGTGAGATGGCTATTGGTTTTCCCTGTGTTGGCAACATTTGATCTTTTGTTACAGTATGAGTGGTTATATTCTGACCATCTCGGACTTTTTTGTTGTCTCTGTTGAGAGCCAGTAGCAACTCCTATAATTTCTTGGCCTCTCTCTTCCTTTGCTGCTTGGATTGGACCAATTTAAAACCATCATCATTTATGTTGATAACCCCTGATGGCTTACTGATGTGAGAAGCTTCAGGTGGTCTGATTTGATAAGAAGAGTAAGAGAAATTTAAATAAATTTGTTGAGGGAATTGATTTTCCCCCATGGCTTGAGAGGAAACCTTAGAGTTTAATTATTATTGTTAATTTTTTTCCCTACGATTTACTTCGATTCGTTGATTATGCACTCCTAATAAACCAACATTGAATAAATACAAATAACTCCACCCATCAAGTACTGGGAGTACATTGTAAAATCAACATGCCTACAACAGTAAATTATTATTCAACTATATGGAGGACATTTATGTCATTCTCCGACCCAAGTTCCAGAAATGTAGCCACATTCCTTCAAACAATAACAGCATTGGTGCTTTCTTTCTTCTCGACGCATGATCAAAACTACAAACTTTGAACTGTCATTTTGGTGGCACCACCTTCTTTTAATCCTGTATTTTACTCTTTTTAATTTCTACAGAAACAACAAACTCTCTAAGCTTTAGATCAGGATCCACCAACTGCTTTAGAGGTGAAAATGTATAGGGTTATTAGTCTGGAGAAACAAAAACTTTTGCATGTTTTGATTGAGATGTATAGATTAAATTGGTACGGTTTTAAAATATTTGTTTCCTCGTCAGCTTTTTTTACTACTGTTTGTTTTTTGCATATTGCTACTTTTATTTGATATTTGACTTTAATGCATCATTGTGCAGGGCTCATGATCCAACAATACCTCTTTGCTTCTGTGCTGCGAATTGTGAATTGAAGTATTCATTAAATAAATGTCCAGATTTTATTGGTTTGGTTGTGTAATAACAATTTGTAACTTACTGTTTTTTCTTTCGACATGTGAACTTGCTTTACATCCAATGTAGTTTTCCTTTTTTTCCTCTATTGATAGAGACACTGTACAGAACCAAGCAGTTGCTAATTATAATTCTTCTTCATATCATGATTTCATGAGATTGACTTCACTTTTATTCACTCATTGTATTATTGCAATGTTCCATGGCTTACACATGGATATTGCATTGTATTATCTCATAAATAGTTCTTACATAAAGCGTGATTACCAATGGTTTCACATTGCAAATTCAAAATACAAGAAGACAATATATTACATTGAACATTCTTATTTTACTACTATCATCTCACTCTAGTTGTGCTTTTTAAGAATATCGTGTTGTAGGTTTATGCTAAACAAAATGGTTTCCTCCAACTGCATCAACTCCAAGCAGATCTTCCAGGTTATTAAACATAGATTAAAACTTAATCGTGTGCTTAATGACATTCTAGATTATCTTGATTCTGGAATAACCAATAAGGGTTTTATTTACCACATTATGGATATTGCAATCAGCTCAGCAGAATGGCATATATGAATTAAACGAAATCATCAACTATTTCAAAGTCAGTGCATCCAAACACAAGTAAGAATAGTACTTATATCATAAAATTATGAATTTTCAACAAAAAAAAACTCAAGTTGTAGAAAAATAGATTCCAAGTACTTCCATAATATCATCTTTTCCCAAATACCTGTTTCTTTTGAAATCTAGGGTTTCCTTTCTGCCATGGGGGAAAATCAATTCCCCTACCAAACCTCTCCCAATCTCACTCAATCCTCTTCCCTAATCAGACCACCTGAAGCTTCTCATGTCACAGGGCCATCAGGAGATATCAACATTGAAGATGATGGGTTTAAATTGGTCCGATCAAAACAACAAAGGAGAAAAGAAGCCAAAAAAGTTCATGAGTTGCTACCAGTTTCTCAAATTGGCAATTAGAGAGACAGAGATAGTCAAAATACGACCACCCAGATCGCCAAGAAAGGCAGAGCACTGCCTATACAGAGAAAACCGATAGCCGTCTCACTGAATAGAAATCAAGGCCGTAAATCTTGGGCAGATATTGTTGCAGATCAGCCTCAAGAATCCAGTGTTGAAGAAAGCAATCTCGAGCATATTACGCCAACCAGTATCAATAACAAGAAATATGATCTGGTGAAAGAGGAGGTATGTTAAAGGGCTACTGAATCTTGGAATAATTCTGTTCTGGTTTATGTTGTGGGCACCAAACCATATTACTTATTCTTTAAATCATACATACAAAGGGTATGGAAACCAATTGGCGAATTCGAAATCTTTACTAGAGAGAATGGCTTCTTCCTAGTAAAGTTTAAAGAAACTCAAGATTGTATTTCAGTTTTGAAAAATGGACCATATTTCTATAATGGCAAACTCATCATATTGAGAAAATGGTCTGATTCTCTAAAAATGGACAGAGACTTATTAACGTCTATGCCAATATGGGTAAGATTACCCTGTGTTAATCTGAAGCTATGGGACAGAGAGGCTTTCAGTGTTATGGCAAGTATAATAGGTAAACCCATAAAAATGGATGCAGCCACAACGTTGAAGACGAGATTGAATTATGCCCGCCTTCTTGTAGAAGTGTTTGCAGAGGATGAGCTTCCTAATGAAATATTTCTTTCTTTGTATAATGGAGAAAAAATTATTCACAAAGTTGAATATGAATGGGTACCGCCAAAATGTAATGTTTGTAAGTGTTTTGGGCACACGAGAGATCAATGCAACCCTAAACATGAATGGGTACCCAAGATCAGAATCAAGAAATGCAAGGAAGAGAAACCTCACATTCAAGAATCAACTCAGAAAATCAACCAATGTCATATGAAGTGAATGATCAGATCAATCAATTAAGTATCATTTCAGATCATAGTAAGAATAATATTGTGCTCTCTGATCAAGAAGATCAAGTCATAGCAGAGGAAGCTCATCAGATTAATTCTGAAAACAAAAAAAGAAAAACGCAGAGCGACAAAATGGTAGGTGAAAAGAATACAAAGGTCTTAGAATCTGTAACCCCACCAGTCACAGATCCTTGTTTAATTACAGATAACCATGTTACAAATAGCATTAATGATTGTGAAGCTTAAGATAATCAGCATTCTACAAACTTGGATCTCGACAAGCCTCCTATAACAGCCCCTCCACCTGAGCAGGCTGCACTGACTGAGAACTTAGACTCAGCCAAGCCTCGCCATGCTGTTCCATTTGACATCTCAACTATTGTAATTCCGGAAGGTGCATACAACTCTGGAAACGAATTGGAAATGGTGGATGCTGCTTATTAGTTCAATATTTCTGAACTGCATATACCTAAATCAAAGGTTACAGGTAAGAATAAGGGAAACAAAGAGAAGAAAGCTTTTAAACAAAAATACATTTCTATAAATCCAGATTGGGGAGAAATGTCTACCAGGTTAAAAGCAAAAAGTGTTGAAAACAAGAAGAGAGGTAAGAGTGCTTTGGCATCAAGTACCATCTAAATTTTCTTTTATTTAGATTATGTCTATATTTGCATGGAATGTAAGATGTATGAATTCCTCTTCTAAACAATATGATATATTACATATGCTTAGTGTTTATAAGCCTTATATTACTTCCCTTATTGAGAATAAATTGAATGAGGATAATTTTGAAAATTTTTGTTTTAAACTTCCTAGTAATTGGAAAGCTATTAATAACAATGATTGTGGCTGTAAAGGCAGGGTTATTGTTATTTGGGATTCCAATGTTTGGAATTTGATAAACATCAACAAAGATAAACAATTTATAGATTGTCAATTCGAAAATACTGGGGGTTTTCTTCTTCAAATAACTAGTATTTATGGTAGCAATCATGAAATGGAGAGAAATAGTTTGTAGAATAGGTTAAAAGCTTTAAACTTTAAGTATAATCTCCCATGGATTATTTTAGGGGATTTTAATACTATTTTTCATGCTCATGAAAAATATGGTGGTGTTAGAATTCCCCCAAGTAAGCTTGATAGACTTAATAAATTTTTAATAGAAACTGGTCTTATAGAACCAAGTACTAGTGGTAACAAATTCACTTGGAAATCTGGTTTGGAAAAGAATATTCATTGTAAGTTAGATAGGGCCTTGGTTAATAAAGAATTTTCTAACGCTTTCCCTAATTTTATATGTTCTACTTTAGAACAAAATACTAGTGATCATGCCCCTATTTTGGTTTCTCTTTTTAGAGATTCTGGCTCTAATAAAAAAAATTCTCCCTTTAGATTTAGGAATGGGTGGATTTTAGATAATAACTATAATAACATAATGAAAGAATGTATGAAATTTTCTTGTAATGGTACTAAACAATTCCAATTCAAAATGTTTCTGAATAATACTAAGCATAATCTTAAGAATTGGAATAAGAATGATTTAATGAAACTTAACAAGTTGGAGATTTTAAGACAAGAAGGTAAAATTTTGCAAAATACTATTGATAATAACCATGGGAATGTTAACACGGTCAAAGATTTTTTTTCCAATCAACAGAATTTAGCAAATGAGTTATATATTAACACTGTAAATGCTAAACAAAAAGCCAAAGTAGATTGGTTAACTATGGGTGATGAATGTACCAAATTTTTTCATGCTACAATGAGCAGCAGGAGACATGTGAATAACATTGGTAATATTGTTGAAAAAACTGGTAATCTTACTAATGCACATGACAAAATTACTAAAGAGGCTGTTGAATACTATGAAAAACTCTTTTTCTCTGACTCTATTGTTTCATAATTCCCTCATATTATTTGTAAAAATATTTTAAATACTAATGCTTCTGATATTTTGCTTTCTCCTGTTACTATGGAAGAAATCAAAGATGTTGTCTTTATGGCTGGTGAAAATAAGAGTCCAGGTCCTGATGGCTTTAATGCCAAATTTTATAAAACTCAGTGGGAAAGCATTAAAGATCAGGTTTTGAGTTTAGTTAATGAATTTTTTGATAAAGGTAAAATTCTTAAAAGCATAAATCATACCTTTATAACATTAATTCCCAAAACTAAAAATCCCTCTTGCATTAGTGACTATAGACCCATCTCTTGTTGCAATTTTATCTATAAAATAATTGCCAATGTTTTAAGTAATAGAATTAAAAAATTTCTGCCATTTATCATCTTTGAAAATCAGAGTGCTTTTGTTCCAAGCAGACTCATTTATGAAAATTCCCTTCTAGCCCACGAACTTGTCAGAAACTTTAATTCTAAAAGTGTTAATAATGTATGTATCAAGGTGGATCTTCAAAAGGCTTATGATAAGGTTAACAGACATTTCATATATCATATAATGAAGTGTATGGGTTTCCCTATTAAATTTTGCAACTTGATTTTTAAATGTATTAACACCCCTACTTTTTCTATTCTCATTCAAGGCAAATCAGAGGGTTTTATTAAAAGTAATAGAGGCATTAGACAAGGAGATCCTTTATCTCCTTATCTCTTTACTATGGTTATGGAGTATTTTTCTATTCTTATGGAAAGGGAAGTGATTAAAGGTAATATTTCAGCTTTGAATAAAGTTCAGCCCTCTATCAATCATCTTATATATGCTGATGATCTCATGATTTTTGTTAAGGCTAATAAGACTAATGCAGTTTCAATTAAAAAAAGCTTTGATAAACTGTTTAAATATGCTGGTCTTCAACTCAATGATTTTAAAAGTAAGGCATATTTCAGTAAGAACAGCAGATATAAGAATGAGATTTTAGAATCTTTAAATATTACTGAAGGCAGTTTACCTATTAAATATCTTGGTCTTCCCTTATCTATTAATCAAATTAGGGATTCAGATTGCTCAATGCTTATAGATAAAATACAAGATAGAATGGAAACATGGTCTTGTAAACTTCTTTCTATTGCTGGCAGATTGGAGCTTATTAAAATAGTTATATATGCAATGATTCTATATTGGATTCAAACATTTCATATCCCAGCTACCTCTATTAAAAAAATTGAAAGTAGATGTGCTGATTTTTTATGGAGGGGAAAATACCATAAAGTCGATTGGGATAAAGTGTGTAGGCCTAAAAAGGAAGGGGGATTAGGTATTAGAAATATGGAGGATCTTATCCAAACATGTCATTTAAAGTTGTTTTGGAGATTTTTAAATGCAGACTCTCTTTGGGCCAGATAGATGAGGTCCAAATATCTTAAAAATACTAATTTTTGGACCGTCTTACCTAAAAATAATCAATCTTATGCTTGGAAACAGATTTTGGAATGCAGAAATATTGGTAAGACTTTCTTAGAAAGAAAATTTAAATCTGGTGATCAAACCAGTCTTTGGTTTGATCCCTGGTTTAAGAATGAATCATTTATTAATAGGTGGGCTGGGATAGCTTAGTTATCTGTGAGGGGGTTAATGATTCTGTAGCAATGATAATTAAAGAAAATCAATGGCAACCTCAGCTACACCCCATCACATACCCACATAAAATCAATATATGCCAAATTCCTATTGATATTCATGCAGATAGTGACTATTGGGAATGGACAGCAAGTATCAAAGGGAAGTTTTCTTTTAAAAATACTTGGGAAAGCATCAGAAATAAACTTCCTAGTGTTGAATGGTATAATTGCATATGGAACAAAGTGAATTGCCCCAAAATGGCTTTCTGTACCTTTTTTGCAGTCATTAATAGATTGCCAACTTGGGACAAATTAATAAATGGGGAAAATATACTAATCCACTATGTTCCCTGTGCAACCTTGTTAATGAAAGTGCTAATGATTTGTTTTTTGAATGCAACTATTCTTACTACATATGGAATAATATTCAAAACATTTTGCATATCACTAACAATGGTCAAATGGATCTAATTCAAGCCATACAACATATCAACAACAACTTTAAAGATAAAAGCTACAAGAGAGATTATGCGCACATTTTATTAACTACTGCAGTATTTCACATACGGAAAGAGAGAAACTTCCGAATTCATAACAAAAGCAGTATGAAGAAAGAGCAGAAGTGGATACTTATCGAGTCAGAGAGCAAAATTATCCTTCATAAATATCAGAAAAAGATCAGAAATCAAACCAACTTTTCTTTCCTAGCCGATGATTGGAGCCACGAAGTTGGCAGCAAGCATCTGGAGCTTTTCCTTGCTCGTGCCAAAAAGTCTAATGGCAACCATCATTCATACGAAGCAAATGACCCTCGCCAAAGTTCTCTAGCTACTGAAAGAGACTTCCGTCTTCATCAGCATGCTAAAGATACTACCAGGCAGAGATGGTACTCGAATTTTGTCAATAATGATGCTAAGGGTAAGAAATTAACAGATCTAAGTTGCAAAGTACTTAGATCTGCTAATTTACCCTCGATTTCAACTCAACAGATCAATTACAACTACAGAACGAACATTGAGGGGATGCGGGGTGGTCTCAATAGTTGCTTATCTTACTGGGAAAGAGGAGAGACGAGTGGAGTTTTTGATGAAACAGAGAATTGGAATAGCTAAAATCGTCTTTCCTCTCGCCATTTTTAATCGCTAAAGAGAGGAAGCAATGTTATGTGTCGGCTAGGGTTTCTTTCCTTTTGTTCTGTGTTGAGTTGTATGGGTACTCGGGTTTTCACCCCGTTATGTATGGGCTCGGCCCACTTTTAACTCCTTTCAAAAAAAAGAATAGTACTTATCTTAATGACTACAAGATTATCATTATCAAATCTAAATATACTTACACAATTAACAGCTCTTATTACAAACATCATAAACTAGGAAACCAACCGAAACCCCTAGCAATCCAAAAATCCATGATTATTAATTAAACCAACTAATATACGTAATAAAGCTAGAAGATTTAACATTTTCACAATACAAAATACACAATGTTTAGCGACGGCTAAAAGCCGTTGGCGGCCGTCGCTAGCCGTCGCTAATAGCCATTGCAAATTACCTCGTTGCAACTAAAGAAAGCGACGGCCTTAGCGACGGCTCCGTTGTTCATTTTGCAACGGCTCGTAACGGCTAATTGTCCACATACGTAATGGAGATAACATGATCATAGATAGCAAAATGGAGATAACCTTTAAAGATTTATACAGCCGTGTTTTAATAATGTTACACATACGTAAATAACGCAGAACATAAAATCTACTGCATAAAAAAGCTAATAGTTGAAAATTGTAAAACGAACTGACTATTATAATAGGTATAAATCAACGACTATTATTCCAAGTTAATGGATATAACATTAATTTATTTCTAAACTACTTCCAACATTTCTTGGCGACTTGGAAGAAGAGCTTTTGTTTCCCTTTCCAACACGAATTTTTTTCTTCATAACCGTTCAAGGTTTTTTTTTTGAAATGAGGTTTATTTCACTACTATATTTGCACATAAATTATAATATGTACTATGGTTATCTTCACCAATATTATATTTCACTTATATCAACCTTCAACTCTATACTGATTTCATATATATCAGTCTCGTGACTTAAATACTATGGATATTCAATGTTTACACACGACAGCCTCATCTACGATGTTACCATACATTGATTTTCGAACATAATGTATACTACTTCCGACTATGCATTATGCTTCGCTTTCCACTGTATACACAGTTTTCATAATCATCATATTTTCCATAAGCCCATATTTAAATGCATATGGCTAGTGGCGTAGCCAGAAAATGTATTTGGAGGTTGGGGGCAAAAATGCTAATTCTGGAGACCGCCCTCGAAATTTTTTTTTACACGCCAACTGTTTGATTATGTGTATGAAGAAGCATTCTAGAACATCAAACAAACACAAAATATAATTATATAATAATAGTTCATTACAAAAATATCAACTATTGATCTTTCAAACTAAAATAACAATACATATTTACTATTAGTTTAAAATTGCCCATGTCGAGTTCTCATATTTTGAAAGCGGTCGAGAATTGCATCATTGTCAATCTCCTTGAATATATTTTCTCGATGCTATCACACAACCATTCATCTCCCATTCGATTTCGTAGGTCATTTTTCACTATATTCATGGCAAGAAATGCTCTCTCTACATTTGTGGTTGAAACTGGTAAGATAAGTGATAAGGTTATGAGCTTGTAAACCAAATTATACACAATATTTTTTTTCGTCAACACCATCTTCCTAGCCAAATCACCAATTGATTTCACATCTTTAGACATATCATAGGACTTCATATAAATTTCATAAATCTCCAATTGATTATAAAGATCCATACGCTCTGCTTCAGAAAAATCATCGGGGAAAAATTCAGATAAACGAACCTACTTTACTTTATCAAAAGAGGCAAATGAATCAACTGGACTGAAAGAGGACATACAAAGAAGTAATTTGAATTTACCTCATCGAAGCGATTATTAAGCTCAACAATCTGCTTATCTAGACAAAGATAAAAAAATCAACTCGATAATGATGTAAAATTTTAATCACTGATCCTCTCCTTGATCTACCTAAAAGAAGATAATTATCATTCATATTTGAAATAGGAATTTGTTGTTTGATGAAGAAAGAGCAAACCTCATTTAGAAGAGTGTCACATGCATTGGCTCGCATATTATTTAACCGTTCTTTAGATACTTTTACCAACATCAAAGCATTTACTATATCTTGATCTTTTCGTTGTAGTGCTTTGGAAAGATCATTAGTAATTGCAAGAACATTTTTCATCAAATGCAAAATAAATATGAAATCATAAGACTGCAATACTTTTATCAAATTTAAAGGTTCCCCTTTTTTTATCACCAGAAATATCTTCTACTAAATCTGTAAGGACATCAATAACTGAAGGGAACATAACTATCAAATTGATTAGCGTACCATAATGTGAACCCCATCATGTGTCCCCCGGTCGTTTCAAACTACGCTCTTGATTTAACCCTCGACCACTTGGTAGTTCACCACTTTCGAGTTGAATAAATATTCTATTGGATTCTTTTTCTCTAAGAATGTCTCGACGCTTGCATAATGCTCCAGCAAGGTTTACCAGATTATTAACCAAGTAAAAAAAACTCATAAATGTGGTTTATATCTTTGGCGACATGAACAAGTGCTTATTGAAGTTGATGTGCAAAACTATGAACATAGAAAGCAGACTTATTCTCATGTAGAACAAATGTTTTAAGACCATTAAATGCACCCTGCATATTACTTGCACCATCATCAACCATGGCCTCGTAACTTTGACATGCTCAATCTATGTTTGCTAAAAAAAGCATCAAGTGATGTTTTAGAGAAATTGACGTTGTGTTAGGAACATGTACCATGCCTACAAACCTCTCGATAACACTTCCTGTCTCACCCACAAATCGCAAAACAATTGCCATTTTCTCTTTAATTGATGTATCACGAGCTTCGTCAATTAATAGTGCAAATAGTCCTCCAGAAAGATGTAAATGTTGTAGGATAACATCTATAATTTCCACCGCAATACAGTTGACAATATCCTTTTGAATTTCAGTCGATGTCATCTTATTATTTAGTGGTGCATTTTTCAGAACAACGGGATCAACCGAAGGCTTTTCATGAGCAAGCCAATGCAGAAGTTTAAGAAAATTTCCTTTATTCATTGATTCTTCGGATTCACCGTGACCACGAAAAGGAAAACCTTGATGTAACAGATATCGAATGCACATAACACTTGAATTTAATCGATGTCGGTAATTAATTTTGCTTTGAGTTGATTGTCTCTCAATTACCATTGCAATATGTTGATTTTGGTTCATTAAATTCTCAGACTTTGTATATTCTGCTCTATGAACATCTGAATTAGCATGTTCTCGAAGCCTTTGATTATGTTTCCAATTCCTAAACCCGCCTTGAATAAATGCATCGCTTGTATTTCTACTTATCGATTGGGGGCGAAATAAGTAGCATAGTAAACAATATACTACATCTTCTTTCACACTATACTCCAACCAATTCATATAATCGGTAAACCATGATTGATAGAAACGTCTAACCCTTCCACCAATTATTGTTTGTGGAAATATTTGCAAAGAAGGCTGACAAGGACCATTTTGTAAATATGCTCTTCTAACTATATCTTGGTCATTTGGATCGTAGTCCGAAATTTGATGTCGTAGATTAGGATCAGATGGACGACTTCGAGTTACCAAGTTTGGAATAATTTTGTTTTGATTATCACAATTTTTCGTGTTATTAAAAGGTGCAGAAGCTCCAACTTCGATGGAAATATCTTCGATGGTTCTCTTAAAATATCTCTGCATATCTAAGATTAAAAAAAATATTTTCATTAATAATAAAATTGTCATTGTCTATAGCGATTGTCTTTTTATTTTCATTAATAAAAAAACTGCAATTGTCTACAGCAAATTGAAAACAAACTTAATACTAAGGTTGAATACAAAATGAATATTAAAATTGCCTTTTTATTTGCAAAATGAATACAATCCTGATGTTGTTGTTAATAAAATCCTGATGCCAATTCCTACAGCAAATCCTGTTTTGGCATACTGGTGGACCATAAGACAGTAAGAAATTTGCAGCGACAACAAATCTCTTTTGCAAATTACAATATCATTTTTTGTAAGCTTCTTATGATAATTTTCAACTTTTCCATACTATAACAATAAATTCTATCATAAACTGCATTCACCAAATCACCAGTCACTACATGTTCGAATTAAGCAAATTGAAGTAGTTGAATTAAGAAAATTCATTAAATCAAAATCACTCACTACCCATTTCGAAGCTTTGATGCGAAGGAGGCTGATTGGTGGAGGAGATGATAGCGACGTGGAGGAGTTGCACCTGTTGCGGTGGGTTGCGGTCCTGCGGAGGAGTTGCGGTGGGTTGCGGAGGAGTTACAGAGGACTTGCGCCTATTGCGGTGGGTTGCGGAGGACTTGCGGAGGCTACAGCGACTGAGCGACAAATTGCGATTTGATGCCGATTAGTTTTTTCATTTTTTAGATCGCGAGTTCTGTTTGTTTTTCTTTTTTTCTATTTTTTTTTCGTTTTTGACTTTCTTGGGAGGGTCACGTGCCTAGCCCAGGAATAAAGTGGCTCCATCACTTCATAAGGCAGTCTCTAAAAATATTTAACTGCAAATCTGCCACGTACGTATACACATACCTGGATTTGCAGTTCCCGCCATAGCTAAGTTCAAAAACGCATATCGGACTTCATATACAGACAGTTTTATGCATATGGGTCTCAACACCTTTCTCTTCCATCGAGGTTAACTATAAAATATATAAGACAATACACTACATTTAGCTCCTGTTAATTTGTATTGTACACAATTTAAAACTAATCACTGTTAATAACACTTACCTTATTCTTACGTATGCTATTTTACCCACCAGGGACAACCAACTTTTGCATACAGTTGGACTTTTATACAGGCAGTGGCGTAGCCAGAAAATGTATTAGGGGGGGGGGGAAAAATATTAATTTTGGAGACCGCCCTCGAATTTTTTTTTACACGCCAACCGTTTGATTATGTATATGAAGAAGCATACTAGAACATCAAACAAGCACAAAATATAATTATATAATAATAATTCATTACAAAAATATCAACTACTGATCTTTCAAACTAAAATAACAATACATATGTACTATTAGTTTAAAGTTGCCCACGTCGAGTTCTCATATTTTGAAAGCGGTCGAGAATTGCATCATTGTCAATCTCCTTGAATATATCTTTCTCGATGTATGCAACACAAATATCACTCAACAATTCATCTCCCATTCGATTTCGTAGATTGTTTTTCACTATATTCAAGATAGAAAATGCTCTCTCCACAGTTGCGGTTGAAACCGGTAAGATAAGTGATAAGGTTATGAGCTTGTAAACCAAATTATACACAATATTTTTTTCATCAACACCATTTTCCTGGCCAAATCACCAATTTATTTCACATCTTTAGACATATCATTAGACTTCATATCAATTTCATAAATCTCCAATTGATTATAAAGATCCATACGTTCTGCTTCAGAAAATCATCGGGGAAAAATTCAGATAAACGAACCAACTTTACTTTATCAAAAGAGGAAAATGAATCAAATGGACTGAGAGAGGACATACAAAGAAGTAATTCTAAATTTACCTCATCGAAGCGATTATTAAGCTCAACAATCTGCTTATCTAGACAAAGATAAAACAAATCAACTCGATAATGATGTAATTTTTTAATCATTAATCCTCTCCTTGATCTACCTAAAAGAAGATAATCATCATTCATATTTGAAATAGGAATTTGTTGTTTGATGCAGAAAGAGCCAACCTCATTTAGAAGAGTGTCCCATCCACTGGCTCGCATATCATTTACCCGTTCTTTAGGTACTTTTACCAACATCAAAGCATTTACTATATCTTGATCTTTTCGTTTTAGTGCTTTGGAAAGATCATTAGTAATTGCAAAAACATTTTTCATCAAATGCAAAATAAATATGAAATCATAAGAGTGCAATACTTTTATCAAATTTAAAGGTTCCCCTTTTTTATCACCAGAAATATCTTCTACTAGATCTGTAAGGACATCAATAACCGAATTGAACGTAACTATCAAATTGATTAGTGTATCATAATGTGAACCCCATTGTGTGTCCCCTGGTCGTTTCAAACTACGCTCTTGATTTAACCCTCGACCACTAGATAGTTCACCACTTTCGAGTTGACTAAATGTTCTATTGGCTTCTTTTTCTCTAAGAATGTCTCGACGGTTGCATTATGTCCTAGCAAGGTTTACCAAATTATTAACCAAGTAAAAAAACTCAGAAATGTGGTCTATATCTTTGGCGACACGAACAAGTGTTAATTGAAGTTGATGTGCAGAACAATGAACATAGAAAGCAGACTTATCCTCATGTAGAACAAGTGTTTTAAGACCATTAAATGCACCCTGCATATTACTTGCACCATCATAACCTTGGCCTCGTAACTTTGACATGCTCAATTTATGTTTTCTAAAAAAAGCATCAAGTGATGTTTTTAGAGAAATTGATGTTGTGTTAGGAACATGTACCATGCCTACAAACCTCTCGATAACACTTCCTGTCTCATCCACAAATCGCAAAACAATTGCCATTTTCTCTTTAATTGATGTATCACGAGCTTCGTCAATTAATAGTGCAAATAGTTCTCCAGAAAGATGTAAATGTTGTAGGATAACATCTATAATTTCCACCGCTGACAATATCTTTTTGAATTTCAGGCGATGTCATCTTATTATTTAGTGGTGCATTTTTCAGAACAACGGCATCAACCGAAGGATTTTCATGAGCAAGCCAATGCAGAAGTTTAAGAAAATCTCCTTTATTCATTGATTCTTCGGATTCAGCGTGACCGCGAAAAGGCAAACCTTGATGTAACAGATATCGAATGCACATATGACTTGAATTTAATCGGTGTCGGTAATTAATTTTGCTTTGAGTTGATTGTCTCTCAATTACCATTGCAATATGTTGATTTTGGTTCATTAAATTCTTAGACTTTGTATATGCTGCTATATGAACATCTAAATTATCATGTTCTCGAAGCCTTTGATTATGTTTCCAATTCCTTAACCCGCCTTGAATATATGCATCGCTTGTATTTCTACTTATCGATTGGGGGCAAAACAAGTAGCATAGTAAACAATATACTGCATCTTCTTTCACACTATACTCCAACCAATTCATATAATCAGTAAACCATGATTGATAGAAACGTCTAACCCTTCCACCAATTATTGTTTGTGGAAATATTTGCAAAGAAGGCTGACAAGGACCATTTTGTAAATATGCTCTTCTAACTATATCTTGGTTATTTGGATTGTATTCCAAAATTTGATGTCGTAGACTAGGATCAGATGGAAGATTCGATAAATCAACTTGAATACGACTTCGAGTTATGAAAATTGGAATAATTTTGTTTTGATTACCATCATTTTCCATGTTATTAAAAGGTGTAGAAGCTCCAACTTCAGTGGAAATATCTTCGATGGTTCTCTTAAAATATCTCCGCATATCTAAGATTAAAAAATATATTTTCATTAATAATAAAATTTTCATTGTCTATAGCGATTGTCTTTTTATTTTCATTAATAAAAAAAACTGCAATTGTCTACAGCAAATTGAAAACAAACTGAATACTAAGGTTGAATACAAAATGAATACTAAAATTGTCTTTTTATTTGCAAAATGAATACAATCCTAATGTTGTTGTTAATAAAACCCTGATGCCAATTCCTACAGCAAATCTTGTTTTGGCGTACTGGTGGACCATAAGACAGTAAGGAATTTGCAGCGACAACAAATCTCTTTTGCAAATTACAATATCATCTATTGCAAGCTTCTTATGGTAATTTTCAACTTTTCCATCCTATAACAATAAATTCTATCATAAACTGCATTCACCGAATCACCAGTCACCACTTATTCGAATTAAGCAAATTGAAGTAGTCGAATTAAGAAAATTCATTAAATCAAAATCATTCACCACCCATTTCGAAGCTTTGATGCGAAGGAGACTGATTGGTAGAGGAGACGACAACGACGCGGAGGAGTTGCACCTATTGCGGTGGGTTGCGGTCCTGCGGAGGAGTTGCGGTGGGTTGCGGAGGAATTACTGAGGACTTGCGCCCGTTGCGGTGGGTTGCGGAGGATTTGCAGAGGCTACAGCGACTGAGTGACGAATTGCGACTTGATGCCGATTAGGGTTTTCGTTTTTTAGATCGCAAGTTCTGTTTGTTTTTCTTTTTTTCTATTTTTTGTTCGTTTTTGACTTTCCTGGGAGGGTCACGTGCCCAGCCCAGGAATAAAGTGGCTCCGCCACTGTACACACGTAAATTACTGGCGGCCCAAAAAATATGTCAGCACGCATGACTTTGTTCTACAACATTTTTTTATTTCATTTTGCAATTTACTTTTCTTCATGTCTGACGTGTTTTCCTATCAACCACTATTTTCCACATTTCTATACCTATGCCAAACACTAAACACTTCACACACATGCTGCATAATACTTATTCTTAGCTGACATCTTCCACTTAATAACTGCTTCACTAACGGGCTCTATTCCCCCATTTTCCGACTCACATCTCCACACAATTATACTCCACATCCTCAACCTTTATTCCCTGCTTCATACAATCTACGTCCACAATAAAAACAGTAATTTTTCAACCTTATGTTTCCTCACCATCTTCATTTTTTCCATTTTTGTTACACCACTGCATATCACTTATTTGTTTTTACAATCTGACACATCAGTTTGTATGTCTTATTATCTGTAACTGTACCCTTCCTATTACGCACTACAACTGTATGATAAATGACTCTTACTGTTGACACTTAGCTACAACACAGTGATAGATATGTCATCTCAACTCCATAATCTGTGCCTATTAAATTTTTAGCTACAAATTCCTCCGTTCACTGTCCTTTCAGTCCACATGTCAACACTTTTAGTTCAAAGTTTCACAAATTTATCAGTACTAACCACGCATTTTACTCTTAAAACTGTACACTGTTATCGCAAAAAGTTTCTGATATTTCATTTCCTTCACATTCGCTAACTCCTTTCTCCAACCCATAGCAAATGTTTAACAGCCAATCCAGAGACTGTAGTAAGCCTTTCCATGGACAAAATAAAACGAAAATGCACCCATGTGTCAAAGCAGCTTCGATCACTTCCTTCTGACATAGTCGGTGCTTTTGACGTCGTATCGCTGCCTACTGCACCGCAGGACAAGTCAGAGAATGGTAGCAATGCGAACCGCCTACTTCATCTTTTCTCCTACGTAACAAAGCTAATATTGTGAAACACAACATCAAATTAGCAGAACTGTCTGCATTTCCAGACCAACCGCAACAATGTAACGAGCATCAATTCCCTGCATCCGGCCCTGAACACAGTAATTGGGATGATTTCTTCACCCTCGAAGTGGTATGTTATACGTACATACCTATACTTGAATACATATACATATTTATATATAGATATATGCATCTTCTACTTTCCAACACCTTTTACCTTCTCTTACATATTGAAGAGTGTGATAGAGTTGTTGAGTGTTTTCTTACGGAGCGTTCGCACAACTGATCCTATTATGTGTTACTAAAACATATATTCATTTTCATGTTTTACTTCATATTTTCCCCATCTGCATTTGGCAATAAAATATCTGTCATAAGTGCTAAGCCTTTTAAAATGTATTGATCTACAAAATCTACTTTCCATCTACGCATTTCTTTACTTTTACTCCTGCTTATTTTCTCTCATAAATTTAGTAATCGGTTATCTGCTCTACCAGGTAAACTAAAATATCATTTTCATTACTCCATTCCATGCTCTGTCTCTGTTTGTTTGGTGCTATTTACCACTATATTTGAATTGGTCTGTTAAACGCATTCTTACCCCTTACAAAATCAATTTCTGTTCACTATTCACCACTTACACATATACTTGAATTGGGATTCGAACGCAGTGCGTGCTCTGCATAACAGTACTCAGCCGTAATCCACATTGATTGCAATGTTTCCCATGAACATAAATTACTTCACACCATAACGATAATCACCTAAATAGTATTTCGGTTATACCACCTTAGTTAAGCACGCTTGGGATATTTAGACCTACAAATACAGAGCCATATACATACTTGAATATTGTGCATAACCTGTACACTTTGGTACGTTAATTAAAAACAGCATTATTTCTCCGATTAACAACTCACCATTTTCATTTTCTTCATCCACTGCTATTATGATGACATACGTTTTTCCCTCCCTCACAACACTATAAACAGGCTATGCTCCATACAGAAAGATACAACGTAAATGTGATCCCACGGTTTCCTACTTCCATGTCCATCAAATAAAATTTCAACTACTGTTTTCAAGCCCTGTAAAGTTCTTCCTATCAAATTTACTACACTTTTATTGCTCTAACAAATCTTCATAACTTTGGGAATAGATGATTCCCCTCGATATTAACAGATCAACCATAATGCCACCTTAGTTTCGCCTGCATGGTTTTCATGGTTACGTGCAGAGCACGTGCATATGTACTCATTAATATTAAATGGAAATCAAGTTATATAAGTAAATGAATGGAAAAAAAGAAGACAATCTATGAATGAATGAAAATAAATAAAAAGTAAATAATGATGTAAAAAGGAAACCAATAGAACAAATTTAAATAGCATTTAAATTCTATATTGTTTGGATAAGGGGATGTTTGGGAAATGATACTCCAATCTGTTTAAGGTTGGATGAATAATCTATAAAGTAATTATCTAAGGCTGTTAAGCTTAAGGTACACTTGGTAGTTTATTTATCATCGTTAAACGATGAGAAGTTTCTAAACTTGAACAAACAATTTGTTTTGGTTTCTATGGATGTATGGTTGATTCCATTGTTGAATATAATGGTCGTGTTGTTTTGCTTGCATATGTTTTGTGTTGATTTGCTTTTGTTACTAATTGAAACAACTAAATATTTCTCTTGAACATAATTCTCCCTATTTTGGATAATATAAGTGAAAACAGGTTTATGGAAGTAATAGCTACTACTTTTGGTTTCATAAATAAAGTTGTTTGCCCGACAAATAGGTACGTTTTCGTATTACAGTTTGGAACGATATTTTATTGTTTTCCCATGGTTTGGGATATTTTATTATTGAAATATGATATATATATATATATATTGAAATTATTGATATAATATTTTCCTGGACCTATCCGTACAAAGGAGACTCTGCTGAATTTTTTCGTGAATTTAAGACCTAGAAATTTTTTGTGAAAGCGAAAATATTTTCAAACTTGTATTAAACTTAAATATGAAAGATTTAATTGTTTATAAATTGATATATTTTATTTAAAATACTTAATTATGTAAGTTTAAAGTGTCTATAAATTGATTATTTGAAATAATATATGTTAATTCTTAATCCATTCTTGTTCCTTTTCGAGGATGAAAAGTTTTGAGTGAGGGAGAGTGTAACGACCCGTATTTTTCGATAATTAAAAATATTAAATTTAATAACATTTTGAAATCTAATATAGTGAGAAATTAAAAATTTATGATTTATTAATGAGAAAAATAATTTGAATATGATTTAATAATGATTATTTGAATGTTTTGACAATCATTTTTATGTGATTTCAATCAATTGAAATTATTGTAAAGCTAATTTGGATATAATTGTTAATAAGGAAATAAATTGGTAATTAATGGAATTAATGAAACTGAAATATTACAATTAATGTGGTAAAAATTGATAACTGTAAAATGATGAATGTAAAAAAAATGTAAACTAGTGTAAATTATATTCATAAGGTAATGGTTGAGTTAGTAATAAGAGTGAGAATCAAAATAAAAGAATTGATTGAATTTAAAATATAATTAACTGGAATTTTATTATAATTGCAATCGAACTACGAAATCAATGTAAGGTTTAAATATTGGATTTAATATGGAAAATTGTATTTCAAAAGATTTTGAATTTCTATATAACTAAGAATGATGGAAGCCGTTAACATTTAATTTAAAATTTGAAAGTGATTAGATTAATTTAACTATAATTTAATTAACGTGAAAATTAGCCATTTTGCCACGGTCTTGAATTTTGTCGAAACTAGTTTCATTGGATCCGTAACAGTGAATTATTGTAGGATTTCAAGTTTTTTAGCGATCGGACTTGTCGTTTGGTCGTGGGAGCTCGAAACGCGTAGAAACCAATAAATAGAATTTAAATAAATATAATATGATTTTGAAAGAAAACTTCTATATACAATGGAATTTGGATTTGAAACTAGTTCCATTGAGTTTAAAATTATTGAAAACCTATATTTCAATATATTGGATGACCTACTTTCATTTCGAAAACGAAACAGGCTTTTCGGGTCGTTGTTATCATTTCGACCCAATTCGATTTGTCCATTCATTCTTATCTATCTTTGTCTATATAAATAGATTTCTTTTCTTAATTCCTAGCTTCCTTTTTTTTATTTGCGTACGTACATTTCCATCTGCTCTTTCCTTCCTTCCCAATGGTAGAAACCCTAATTCCCAAATTCAATTTCAAATCGAAAAATTTAAACTCCTCAAACTGTCATATTATATATCGTTGGAAAGCTCTTGACGAGCGCAATCTACTGTTGCAGTTGGTTTCTGCAATCGAATCATGGTTTGGCCAGAAATCATCAATTTAGTCTCGACCGTCCAAACTAGGGTTTGTTTTTCGACAGTGGATCTTCGTTGATAGAACGATCGGGGGTGACCCGTGGGTAGAGGTCATCGAGGAGCACACATACATGTGGTTTGGTGGTCGAGGTTGTCAGTGGAGTAGGCTAGAAAATTAATTTAAGGCAGCGGCGATGCAAGATGCCGGGGGTGGTCGGAGCATGTGCGTGGGTGCCTGGGTAGTCGGCCGGAGGTGGAGACTGGGTCAGCGAGCTCTGATCGGAGGTCAGGTATGGTTAGGCGGTGCGCTTTTGTGGTTGATCAAGAGGCGGACCGTTCGTTGGTTTGCTTGAGTCTTTTCGTGTGTGCGAGGGTTTGGTGATGGTAACATTTACAATTATGACCCCCTATTGTTTTAATTCAATTTTTAATTTCTTTACTCTTCTAACATCAATAACTTTTACATATGAGCTCGGATTCATGCGCGGTTTTCTCCGCTGTGATTCTATCAGGACTGTATGGGACTAGTTGACTGCATTCTGAGACTGTTACATTTTTGGGCCTAATTTGGATTTTAAATCGAGTAAAAATCAAAGGTGAGTGTTTTAACCCACTCTCAAATACTAAACCATTTTGTGTTGGTTAAATTAAATTCATGATGTGATTAGAAATTTATTGATTACTGTTTGGCATATTTAAATTGTCATTCAAATTTAATTTGAATTTATATTGAATTTAGTTGACATTTTATTTTATATTGAATTTAAATTGTAAATTAAATACCCAATAATGATAACCAGTTAATTGTTATGATATATTGGATGATTGTGATGGATGCTTAATTGTTGACATTATGGATGACCCGATGTTATGTTTATTTATATGTTGTTATCACACTGTAAGATCCCTTAGTTAGCTGTTAGGAAAAATCACTATGGGTTGAAATGATACATACTCGAACAATATTATAGATTAGGGAAAAATCGTTATGCGTTGAAATGATAAACCGAGCGATTTTATGGATCTAGAAATTATGATTCGGGATACGGTTGAAATGATTTATATCTGGAAATCTAAATTACTGCGGATTGAAATGATATATATATCTGTATCACCTGACCATATGGTAGAAAATTATATACGGACACCAGATTGGTTAAATTAAATAATTTTAATCCTTAAATCTTGAATCTAGTTAAATGATATTATGAAATAAAATTAGATTTATATGAACTGAATTATTTTCAAAAATCCAAGCTTTAAAATGTTGAAATTGAAATTTCTTTAAATGAATTGTTTAAAGAATATAAATTAAAATCTTAAAGTTGAATTTTGAAATATAAATGAAATTTATCAAAATTGAGTTTTGTAAATGTTTGAATTTTTAAACTTTGAAACCTATTGAATTTGAAGTGGTTTAAATTTGTAGTTCAAACATGGAGTTGAAATCGATATAAATTGAAATAATTTTTATAAGAATTTGAATTAAAACCTTTATCCTTTTTGAATTGAAATCATTGAACTGAGATTGATATAAATTTAATTTTGGAACTAAAGTTGATTTGAATTTATTTGTGAAATTGGAAGAAACAATTCTAATTTGATACTATTTCGATATAAACTCTTTTAATATATTTATACTCTTTTAATATACAAACTCTTTTAACATATAAACTATTTTTCTCATATAAACAATTTTAATATATTAATAATTTTTAATACATTAACTATTTTTAATATATAACCTATATTATTATATACACTATTTCTAATATATAAGCTCTTTTAATCTTTAACCTAGTTTTTTTTTAAATACAAACTATTCCTAATATATAAACTATTTTAATCTATAACCTATTTTAAATTATAAACTATTTTAATATATATTATTTTAAATTTATAAAAAACTTTTAATATATATATATATATTTTAATATCGATACTATTTATAATGTATAAACTATTCCAATATATATATATATACTACTTTCAATATTCAAACTGTTTAAGTTGGAACCGTTATGATTTAGATTTAATTGATTTAAATGCGAATATCTTGATATGATGGTTTAACCTATTTTGTGGTTATGATGTAAAAAATGAATATGATTTAAAGTGAATAATGATTTCGAAATTAAATATGGTTTCGAAAGTGATATGATTTTGAAGTAAATATGATATTCTGATATCAATTATGAATCGGTTTTGGAAATGTAAAAGAACCAATCGGTGTGAAATAAGCATTTGGTTGTTAAAGATACCGGGATCAGATATTTTCATACTCTCTGCAAATACCGAAGACTGCTTTAACAACTGTACACGTAGTGGAGATTCCAGAATGAAGTAGGATGGTTTGGCGAACACTAATGTTGTCACGACCCGACTTTCACTCCCAGAAAATCGCGTCATGAATTAAGAAAGAAAGGGATAGAAGAAGAAAAGAAAGAAGAGAAGAAAGAAACAACACAAGAATCTCAACAGCGGAAACGAATAAATTATATTTATAACAAAGTATTACATAGTATACATCAATTATCAGAGTACACAGACATATACAACACATACTAGACAGTTATAAACACCTGTCTAGTTATTACAACTCAAATCAAACACAACACTCAGAGATACCAAACACAGCGGAATTATATAACTATACGCAGAAGCCTCCTGCTCCATATGCTCCTCCACAAATCGTCAAAGCCAATCCTGAATCCTAACCTGAATTCTCTTGACTACTCATAAAAATTTGAGTACCCAAGAGTTAAAGAAAAACAGAAATAACTCCGGGTCAGACATGGGTCTGGTGTGAGTAACAGGTTAAAGTTGCTTAACTTTAAAAATCCTTTGAAAAGAAAAGGTATCACGTAAGACTTCCCACACATAAACATGGAAAAGTTTTTACCTTACGCTAACCAAAACATTTGATAGGAAATCAGATGATATTATAATAGTGTCTAGGGTTTTCAAATAAAGTACAGAAATAGCTGAAATGCTTACATCTCACATTCCAACATAGTTGGGCACAACTAATACGTACGGCACTTATTGGATTTTGGATTCCATCAATGGCAGGGCTACTGGGGTACCGCCCGTCACAGTACGTGGCCTAGATCACCGTACCGAGGAGCCACCCTAACTCCCCTGCAACACAAAGCCGGACCCGTTCCTTACTGAACAGTTCCAAATAAGACAACCCCGACGGTTGTCATGATCAACCGTCCCACACAGCCGAAATATAAAGGGACCTCTAGACAGGGGTAAATCTTACTCTCAAGTGGGGGCTACCCACGAAGCTTTGCTGCACCTCCCCTGTTTTAGCCATTCCCGGTTGATGAGGCTTGAGGTTACGATTACCTTTATAGGACACATTACTTAGAATGCTCATCGTCCACCTGACGATGTTCTGAAAGCATTCAATCCATACAAGTTCGTTCCGGGTTCGAACGAAACCGAAGGCATTATCTCGTTACACTCGTATTGGAATCACCCTCAGAGTTAACGACAATAACCCTTGCACTCTGATTCACCATCTCGAATCTATAAGATCTATTCCGTCAAACTCATTACGGAATCACCCACAGAGTTATACTGACGTATAGCCCTTACACCTCGAGTCTTCACTCGCTCCACTTGGATTAACGACCTAACGTTATTTGGAATCGATGTGGTTTTCGGATGTCCAAATATGGAAACCCGATCCCGGTCTCATCGAAAACCAAAGCGTGTCTTATTAAGGCCAAGTTGTTTTAAGTTTAAAACAATTCAATTCATTATCTAAACACAGATAGATAATTCACAATACAATAGATAATCAACCTTATCATTATCAACAGATAATTCATATCATAATCAGATAATTCATACCATCATCCAAAAGCAACCAATGCATCCATATCACATACTCTATTCATCTCATAACTGAGATTACAAACCATACTAACAACCAATACCAATCATCAAACATAAGCAAATGATCAAATGATCACACATTCTATAATTAATTTAAAATGAATTAAATTAATTACTCAATTTCTAATTAATTTAAAATGAATTAAATCAATTACTTTATCAATAAAATTCTTCTTAACTTAACCATCAATTGATTTCAAATCAATCTATAAATCATCATTCAATTAATCATTACTGATTAACTATCTCTAATTACAATAAGTAATTAGCATTTAATATTAATCACACAAGTTAATTATATTAAACCCTACACATATATTAATCACCCTTGATTAATAACCATTCAGTAATTAACTACATAAATTACTCAACTCAATAATTAATTATTCTTAATTAATTATCTAAATTAATCCCCTTGATTAATTTCAAAATAATTTAAATCCAAATTTCTTCTATATCAAATATCTTTAACTACATCCTGTAATTATTAATTAATTACTTCTTTAAGTAATTACAAATTTCATTAATTACATAAGTAATTATCAAACAATCCATAAATGTTTAAATCAATTAAACTTAATTAATTAATCTAAACAAATCACATTAACCTTAATTAATTACATTAAGTAATTAATTCACTAATTACTTTCATTAAGTAATTAACCCTAAACAATTAATTATTAATTAATTAATTAATTTAATTAATTATCAAAAATTAATCACATTAATTAACTGTTAATGACTTCATTAATCATTTCTTAATTACTTAATTAAGGATTACTTAAATTAATCATCATTAGTTATTAAGTAATTAATATTTAATTACTATTTAATTAATCTCTAATTATTAATTAACTAAGTGTTAATTAAAGTCTTAATTAATCATTAATCACTTGATTAAATAAATCTTAATCATAAATTAAAATTTAATTAATCATCCTTAATTATAGATAAATTAAACTTAATTAATTAATCCCAAATTAAATTAATTATCATTAATTATTTAATTAAACATCCGCATTTATTAATTAATTAAATAATTAATATTCATCTTAATTACCTTAATAATTAATGAATCCAATCATTAAACATTTATTTATCTTAAGATAAAACATTTCTTATTTAAATTATGCATTTAAAAACAAAATGTTTTAAGATTTACATTAATTTCCATTTAACATTTCTTTAAACTTTAAAACTCAAACTTATTGAAATAAGATTTTAAACAATACAACTTAATCTTATATGTTTACAAGAAACATATATTTTATTAATAAGTTCAAAAGAAATTTAAATTTCAATTCAAATCAAATCCAAACAAATTTAAAAATTACTTTAACATTTGAAATTCAACTTTCAAACTTATTTTAGCTTTAACTCTTTAAACTCTTTCTATAATTTATACCTTTAATTCAAATGCAAATCATTTGAAAACAATTTAAATTTAAATCTTTAATTTAAAAACTGAAATCTAAATTTTAAATCCAGATTTAAAAACTCAGTTTGAATTCAATTTGAATTCCTAAATTAAAAACTTAACTTTTCAATTCAATATGCAAAACAACAATGCATTTATACTTGAGATTTCCAAATCAAATTTAAATTTTAAAAGCTTAAATGATTTCAAATTCCAGACAAATCAAATTTGAATTCATATTCAAATTCAAACCAAAACTCAGTTTAAAATCTTCACCTAAAAATTTAAACTTACCTTTTACATTTAAACAGAAACAGTTTTCTGTTTTATAAACAAAAACTTAAACTTTGAAATTCCCAGAATTTAAATAATTTCAAAAGAACAGAATTTAAACTTATTTAAATTCATACTTGAATTCAGTTTAAAAACCCAAGCCACAATTTTAGTTGCACCTTAATTCAAATTTTAAAAATCTGGAAACAGTTTCCTGTTTCCCCTTTCTTTTTCTTTTTTTATATTCTTAACCAATTTGAAATTCTGCATTTAAAATTATTACAAAATAATAATTCAAACTATTTGAATTCAATTTCAGACTCAAGTTAGATTCTAAGTTCAAAGTTTCAGATTAAATTAAAACTTTATTTTAATTTTTTTTTTTTAAAATAAACAGAACAGAACAGTTTCTGTTTAATAAAGCCTGAATATACACACACTGAACTCCCCTATTTACTTCGAGTCAGTTCCCCTACTACTCCGAGTCATTTTCTATTTCCCCCGAGACCAACTCGAGTAAAATCCCTGCAACCAACATCAACTCCAAACTGAAACATTAACTCACTGCAGTGTCAATCCTGTCAACACCATTAACTACCATCTCCGACCACCATCATCGACCAAACTCCGGTGATAGCTTCTTGACCTCACCATCCACCAACACTCCCAATAGCTTCAAACTCGATGCACTGAGGAGTTAGGATTGACCCAAAAACAGAAACCCCAAATAAACTAGGGTTCTACACAGTAATGCCACAATTCAACCCCAAATTTCAATCCAAACTTGAAATGAAAATCAATTCAAAAATTTTATTGTGATCTATGATTTATAAACTACTTCCAGAAACAATTTCAATCCAAGTTAAAACCATGTTTCAACAGTCCTAAGCAAATATGTAAAATATAGTTTTTCAACAATGCAAATCACATATGCACAGGCAGTAGAAAACATGAACACAAATTTAACTCAGCAAATAAGCAACATGCATTCCTACCTAACTTTACTTAAATTTAGTGTTACTCACCTAATTATGCAGAATGCAGAGCACAATCAACTATACAGGTTCCATTCCAGATTTGAAAAGATGAAATGCAGTCCCTTTGTCTTGCTTTTAAATGATGCATGTAGGCCTGAATTTGCTTCCAGATTCTAATACAGGTTGTAGATGCAAAGGAATCCAGATTGAACATGCAGAAGCTTGAATGCTCTTAAAAATGCAGACCCCTGCCTTTAAAAAAAAATGATGCTTGCTTCATAATGCTTCAGATTGAAGATTTTCATGAATGCAGATCCAAATGGTTGCATGCAGGCCTCTCTGCTTGAAATTGCAGGCTCTACTTGAAAAGGATTGAACAGAGCTTCTACTTGATGCTATCAGGTTTTAAATGCAGGCTTTAACTTGATTAATAATTGATGCATGCAGGTTTGAATTTGAAAAGAGGAGCTACATGTTTGATTTCAAGGTTGCAGATTTGAAAATGGAAGATGCAGACTTGATGTAATTTGCATGTTTGTATTTTGAAAAGAGGGTTTGAATGCAGGTTGGTTTATAGGTTTGAGAAATGCAGGGAATGATTTTTAGTAAGAGTGAATAATGCAAATATACTTGAGTTTGAAGAATGCAGATTTGATTATGGATGTGGAAAGAATGAAATTTGATCTTCTTTTTATTAAGGAATGAGAAAAGAATATGAATATGAATGAAGAAATTAAATGATATGAATGAAAAACAAGTTAACAAGAATGTATTTTCAGAAAATGAAATAAAGAAAAAGAAAATAAAACATTGACACTTGTCTTATTAAATATACACTTGTTAGCTTAAAGTTTTAATACACATACACATGTCTCTTTGATTAATAACCATGTTTAATTAAAGTTAAATAAGTATTAAACATTGTTAATTAAATCTTATACATAATTATGTTATCTAAATAATTCTCTAAAGAATAAAGCAAAGCATTATAACAATATACAAGTAATTCATTTGAAAAGAAACCTATAAAACAAATTTTATAAAAGAGCTTGTAACATATTTTAATATACAACTTGAATTAAAAATGAATTTGAAACTAATTAAAACATTTATCTCTTATTTAAAAACATATAGTATTTAATTAAATATTTTTTGAAAAACTCAAATCAAAAATAAATCATAATTTCTATTTTCAAAACATATAAAATTATGCTATACCAATTTAACTAAAAACAACTTGTCTATTTAAAATATATATAAATACATATACATTATTGAATAGAAAACAATTTATTAACTCATTAAAAATAATTTCAAAAATTAAATTTTTAAATAAAAAAGATTATTGAATCAAATATCAAATTTATTAACAAAATTATCAATTCAATATAAATTTAAACCCAGATTATTAAATTTACATTGTCCAAAATTCCGGGATGTTACAATCCTTCCTCCTTAAAAGAATTTCGTCCCCGAAATTTAAAACAAAGGCAATTTAATAATCTATTTACAGATTTTATTTTAAAACACAGCATATGTTAAACATATGCCAACAACCAAAGCAACCAATTCACACAATCAGAATAAATCTAATTATCCAAAAGAATTTTGGATAAAATTTCACGAGTTTCCCCGGTATATATATATCGGGATACTCGCTCTATAGAATACAAACAATCAATACAACTAAACTATAGAGCTCCTAACAACCATTCTAAACAGAATATCAGACTACAGACGAGTCTGACTCAACAAACAAACCAATCCTAAACTGCTGGTTCTACAACCAGAAATATCAAACACGAACTCCCTCAGAGATACGTGAAATACCTTGAATCCCAGTTATCCAAACTGGCAATTCAACTCTAGAAAACCAAACACTGATCTAACCCAACACAGAAGAAACCAAAACACTATGGAGCTAGCTTCCCAAACTTATAGCTCCTTGAATCAGAGAAAAACTTAACCAAAATCAGATCTCCAATTCCAGAACCCAAATTCTCTGTCTCTTATCCATAAAAATTCTTCAGACAATCCTGGGCTACCAACATCCATCCTGATCAGCTTAACTCTTGCTGATTTCAAAAGAAACAGACTGAAGCAAAACAATCCAATGATCTCCTCAAGATCACTCAAAAACCAAGAACAAACACTCTGCTACTCAACAACAGAAGACAGAACAAACTTCTCCTTATCCGGAAAAGAAAACAGAAACATCTCCAAACTGCTTCCGCTGCGCAACTCTGATCCGAAACAAAAGAAAATGCTGACGAAAAGCACAAGCACAGACTAAACAACCCAACATAGAAAATATGGTTCCACATATCCACAAGAAAAACTCAGATGTTCCTCCCAAACCTGAGTTGCTTCACCAACTCCTATCTCAAGGAACCATCCATCTACTAACTGAACCACCAGCTCCAATCCTGGAAAGAAAACTCGATCTCCAGATGCAGACAACCTCTGACTTCCAGAAGACATCCAGACAATCTCCAACAAACACAAGAGAACATACTATCGCAAGTCACTTTTGCGATTAACTCAGCCTAAATCCAAAGAAAACTGCTCTCTCTCAACCAAACAGAACAGCTTATGCTGACTTAGCCAACTTACCAGAGAAAAGATCCACTCTGCTGCTTCTGAACTCCACTTCAGAAAAACTATCTAGCCAGAAGACTCCTTATCATCTCAGAACACTCTGTTAAACTCAGCCACATCACCGAGCAGACTCACTTCTTACTCTTGTTCCAAAGAAAACATCTTCGGAAACATCCATAGTCACTGCATCTCATCACGCAGCTACTAATTCCTGAGATATCAAGATACCATCACTTGCTTGCTTCTGCCCTACCAACAGATCAAAACTCAAATCTGTACTTCAAAGATGAACTCCGAACCTTAACAGGTTACCTTCAGAGATCGATGAAGTACTCATCACAACAAAACTCACTCGAGACGGTATTAGATCTACAGTCTCGACAAATACACCTCCAACCTCAAACATTCAAACTCCAACCAGTGGTAGTCGTGTTACACACACTTCTACCTCATCTACCTTTATAACTTACATTGGAAAAAAACCCGAACAGGTAATCCAACAAATAGGTAGAACCAATAAATATATATATAAAGATATATATCAAACTACAAATACGCTCTCTCAAGATAGACACCACTACAGAGCCTAGGTATTCACTCAACCTAACGCTCCCTAAAGAAAGACACACTTCAGAGCCTAGGTATTCACTCAACCTACAGCTCTGATACCAAGCTGTCACGACCCGACTTTCACTCCCAGAAAATCGCGTCATGAATTAAGAAAGAAAGGGATAGAAGAAGAAAAGAAAGAAGAGAAGAAAGAAACAACACAAGAATCTCAACAGCGGAAACGAATAAATTATATTTATAACAAAGTATTACATAGTATACATCAATTATCAGAGTACACAGACATATACAACACATACTAGACAGTTATAAACACCTGTCTAGTTATTACAACTCAAATCAAACACAACACTCAGAGATACCAAACACAGCGGAATTATATAACTATACGCAGAAGCCTCCTGCTCCATATGCTCCTCCACAAATCGTCAAAGCCAATCCTGAATCCTAACCTGAATTCTCTTGACTACTCATAAAAATTTGAGTACCCAAGAGTTAAAGAAAAACAGAAATAACTCCGGGTCAGACATGGGTCTGGTGTGAGTAACAGGTTAAAGTTGCTTAACTTTAAAAATCCTTTGAAAAGAAAAGGTATCACGTAAGACTTCCCACACATAAACATGGAAAAGTTTTTACCTTACGCTAACCAAAACATTTGATAGGAAATCAGATGATATTATAATAGTGTCTAGGGTTTTCAAATAAAGTACAGAAATAGCTGAAATGCTTACATCTCACATTCCAACATAGTTGGGCACAACTAATACGTACGGCACTTATTGGATTTTGGATTCCATCAATGGCAGGGCTACTGGGGTACCGCCCGTCACAGTACGTGGCCTAGATCACCGTACCGAGGAGCCACCCTAACTCCCCTGCAACACAAAGCCGGACCCGTTCCTTACTGAACAGTTCCAAATAAGACAACCCCGACGGTTGTCATGATCAACCGTCCCACACAGCCGAAATATAAAGGGACCTCTAGACAGGGGTAAATCTTACTCTCAAGTGGGGGCTACCCACGAAGCTTTGCTGCACCTCCCCTGTTTTAGCCATTCCCGGTTGATGAGGCTTGAGGTTACGATTACCTTTATAGGACACATTACTTAGAATGCTCATCGTCCACCTGACGATGTTCTGAAAGCATTCAATCCATACAAGTTCGTTCCGGGTTCGAACGAAACCGAAGGCATTATCTCGTTACACTCGTATTGGAATCACCCTCAGAGTTAACGACAATAACCCTTGCACTCTGATTCACCATCTCGAATCTATAAGATATATTCCGTCAAACTCATTACGGAATCACCCACAGAGTTATACTGACGTATAGCCCTTACACCTCGAGTCTTCACTCGCTCCACTTGGATTAACGACCTAACGTTATTTGGAATCGATGTGGTTTTCGGATGTCCAAATATGGAAACCCGATCCCGGTCTCATCGAAAACCAAAGCGTGTCTTATTAAGGCCAAGTTGTTTTAAGTTTAAAACAATTCAATTCATTATCTAAACACAGATAGATAATTCACAATACAATAGATAATCAACCTTATCATTATCAACAGATAATTCATATCATAATCAGATAATTCATACCATCATCCAAAAGCAACCAATGCATCCATATCACATACTCTATTCATCTCATAACTGAGATTACAAACCATACTAACAACCAATACCAATCATCAAACATAAGCAAATGATCAAATGATCACACATTCTATAATTAATTTAAAATGAATTAAATTAATTACTCAATTTCTAATTAATTTAAAATGAATTAAATCAATTACTTTATCAATAAAATTCTTCTTAACTTAACCATCAATTGATTTCAAATCAATCTATAAATCATCATTCAATTAATCATTACTGATTAACTATCTCTAATTACAATAAGTAATTAGCATTTAATATTAATCACACAAGTTAATTATATTAAACCCTACACATATATTAATCACCCTTGATTAATAACCATTCAGTAATTAACTACATAAATTACTCAACTCAATAATTAATTATTCTTAATTAATTATCTAAATTAATCCCCTTGATTAATTTCAAAATAATTTAAATCCAAATTTCTTCTATATCAAATATCTTTAACTACATCCTGTAATTATTAATTAATTACTTCTTTAAGTAATTACAAATTTCATTAATTACATAAGTAATTATCAAACAATCCATAAATGTTTAAATCAATTAAACTTAATTAATTAATCTAAACAAATCACATTAACCTTAATTAATTACATTAAGTAATTAATTCACTAATTACTTTCATTAAGTAATTAACCCTAAACAATTAATTATTAATTAATTAATTAATTTAATTAATTATCAAAAATTAATCACATTAATTAACTGTTAATGACTTCATTAATCATTTCTTAATTACTTAATTAAGGATTACTTAAATTAATCATCATTAGTTATTAAGTAATTAATATTTAATTACTATTTAATTAATCTCTAATTATTAATTAACTAAGTGTTAATTAAAGTCTTAATTAATCATTAATCACTTGATTAAATAAATCTTAATCATAAATTAAAATTTAATTAATCATCCTTAATTATAGATAAATTAAACTTAATTAATTAATCCCAAATTAAATTAATTATCATTAATTATTTAATTAAACATCCGCATTTATTAATTAATTAAATAATTAATATTCATCTTAATTACCTTAATAATTAATGAATCCAATCATTAAACATTTATTTATCTTAAGATAAAACATTTCTTATTTAAATTATGCATTTAAAAACAAAATGTTTTAAGATTTACATTAATTTCCATTTAACATTTCTTTAAACTTTAAAACTCAAACTTATTGAAATAAGATTTTAAACAATACAACTTAATCTTATATGTTTACAAGAAACATATATTTTATTAATAAGTTCAAAAGAAATTTAAATTTCAATTCAAATCAAATCCAAACAAATTTAAAAATTACTTTAACATTTGAAATTCAACTTTCAAACTTATTTTAGCTTTAACTCTTTAAACTCTTTCTATAATTTATACCTTTAATTCAAATGCAAATCATTTGAAAACAATTTAAATTTAAATCTTTAATTTAAAAACTGAAATCTAAATTTTAAATCCAGATTTAAAAACTCAGTTTGAATTCAATTTGAATTCCTAAATTAAAAACTTAACTTTTCAATTCAATATGCAAAACAACAATGCATTTATACTTGAGATTTCCAAATCAAATTTAAATTTTAAAAGCTTAAATGATTTCAAATTCCAGACAAATCAAATTTGAATTCATATTCAAATTCAAACCAAAACTCAGTTTAAAATCTTCACCTAAAAATTTAAACTTACCTTTTACATTTAAACAGAAACAGTTTTCTGTTTTATAAACAAAAACTTAAACTTTGAAATTCCCAGAATTTAAATAATTTCAAAAGAACAGAATTTAAACTTATTTAAATTCATACTTGAATTCAGTTTAAAAACCCAAGCCACAATTTTAGTTGCACCTTAATTCAAATTTTAAAAATCTGGAAACAGTTTCCTGTTTCCCCTTTCTTTTTCTTTTTTTATATTCTTAACCAATTTGAAATTCTGCATTTAAAATTATTACAAAATAATAATTCAAACTATTTGAATTCAATTTCAGACTCAAGTTAGATTCTAAGTTCAAAGTTTCAGATTAAATTAAAACTTTATTTTAATTTTTTTTTTTAAAATAAACAGAACAGAACAGTTTCTGTTTAATAAAGCCTGAATATACACACACTGAACTCCCCTATTTACTTCGAGTCAGTTCCCCTACTACTCCGAGTCATTTTCTATTTCCCCCGAGACCAACTCGAGTAAAATCCCTGCAACCAACATCAACTCCAAACTGAAACATTAACTCACTGCAGTGTCAATCCTGTCAACACCATTAACTACCATCTCCGACCACCATCATCGACCAAACTCCGGTGATAGCTTCTTCACCTCACCATCCACCAACACTCCCAATAGCTTCAAACTCGATGCACTGAGGAGTTAGGATTGACCCAAAAACAGAAACCCCAAATAAACTAGGGTTCTACACAGTAATGCCACAATTCAACCCCAAATTTCAATCCAAACTTGAAATGAAAATCAATTCAAAAATTTTATTGTGATCTATGATTTATAAACTACTTCCAGAAACAATTTCAATCCAAGTTAAAACCATGTTTCAACAGTCCTAAGCAAATATGTAAAATATAGTTTTTCAACAATGCAAATCACATATGCACAGGCAGTAGAAAACATGAACACAAATTTAACTCAGCAAATAAGCAACATGCATTCCTACCTAACTTTACTTAAATTTAGTGTTACTCACCTAATTATGCAGAATGCAGAGCACAATCAACTATACAGGTTCCATTCCAGATTTGAAAAGATGAAATGCAGTCCCTTTGTCTTGCTTTTAAATGATGCATGTAGGCCTGAATTTGCTTCCAGATTCTAATACAGGTTGTAGATGCAAAGGAATCCAGATTGAACATGCAGAAGCTTGAATGCTCTTAAAAATGCAGACCCCTGCCTTTAAAAAAAAATGATGCTTGCTTCATAATGCTTCAGATTGAAGATTTTCATGAATGCAGATCCAAATGGTTGCATGCAGGCCTCTCTGCTTGAAATTGCAGGCTCTACTTGAAAAGGATTGAACAGAGCTTCTACTTGATGCTATCAGGTTTTAAATGCAGGCTTTAACTTGATTAATAATTGATGCATGCAGGTTTGAATTTGAAAAGAGGAGCTACATGTTTGATTTCAAGGTTGCAGATTTGAAAATGGAAGATGCAGACTTGATGTAATTTGCATGTTTGTATTTTGAAAAGAGGGTTTGAATGCAGGTTGGTTTATAGGTTTGAGAAATGCAGGGAATGATTTTTAGTAAGAGTGAATAATGCAAATATACTTGAGTTTGAAGAATGCAGATTTGATTATGGATGTGGAAAGAATGAAATTTGATCTTCTTTTTATTAAGGAATGAGAAAAGAATATGAATATGAATGAAGAAATTAAATGATATGAATGAAAAACAAGTTAACAAGAATGTATTTTCAGAAAATGAAATAAAGAAAAAGAAAATAAAACATTGACACTTGTCTTATTAAATATACACTTGTTAGCTTAAAGTTTTAATACACATACACATGTCTCTTTGATTAATAACCATGTTTAATTAAAGTTAAATAAGTATTAAACATTGTTAATTAAATCTTATACATAATTATGTTATCTAAATAATTCTCTAAAGAATAAAGCAAAGCATTATAACAATATACAAGTAATTCATTTGAAAAGAAACCTATAAAACAAATTTTATAAAAGAGCTTGTAACATATTTTAATATACAACTTGAATTAAAAATGAATTTGAAACTAATTAAAACATTTATCTCTTATTTAAAAACATATAGTATTTAATTAAATATTTTTTGAAAAACTCAAATCAAAAATAAATCATAATTTCTATTTTCAAAACATATAAAATTATGCTATACCAATTTAACTAAAAACAACTTGTCTATTTAAAATATATATAAATACATATACATTATTGAATAGAAAACAATTTATTAACTCATTAAAAATAATTTCAAAAATTAAATTTTTAAATAAAAAAGATTATTGAATCAAATATCAAATTTATTAACAAAATTATCAATTCAATATAAATTTAAACCCAGATTATTAAATTTACATTGTCCAAAATTCCGGGATGTTACAAATGTATCACGTATAAAGCAACCCTGACCCCCTCGGGTCAGCTTGATATGACTAAAACTAGAGCTATACTGAGCTAAGTGAGGTCGCTCCACCTATCGGGCACATTTCTTCGATACCATATTTATTACTTTGTGATTTATTTGGTGGCCACCCTTTGATTTGAGTATGGGAGTGTGTTCCGAGATGGGCGGTAGTAGCTACTATGCATTAACACCAGTCCAGGAGTGCAAACGGTAGAGTCCTACCCTGGTATTGCCTCGCGTGCCTTGTCATATGCCTTATTGAGCCTACTATGAGTTTGGTTTGTGTCATACCTATGGGGTGCTCCCTGATAGCCCACCAGTTTACGGTGGAGTTTACAGTACTGTATGGACTACGTCATTTATAAAAATGGTTAAGGGGGATATGAGTAACGCCTTATTCTATTTTAATATTTTACTTTACTGTGACATATTATAATAGTGTATTGTATTATGTATGTAGATAGTTTAACGGATCCTTAGGAGATGTAATCCCAAACATCTCTTAAGTTATTGCATGCACGTTAGACACTGGATAAGAGATGTAAAATCCCGTAAACATCTCTGAAGCTGTTACACTCATATTTACTTATTTTAATTTAACTTACATAAGATCTTTTAGTTCTGACTCAAGTGTTTTATCTTTTCATTACGCTCGGGTCAGCCTGAGCTTTTCTATAACAACACGCATATTTATCGATTTTATATTTAAATATTTTATCGTTAGTCAGATTTTAGTCCGAAAAGCTACTTTTTGCAAACGGTCAAATTAGGACTCGAGACCACTTCCATTGGGTTCAAAATGACGTTTGCAATCTTTTTAAGTATAAACTTTGATATGTTTGGAGTTAGTAGAATTTGGCTACTTTTTCGCTTTGGACTTTGGTTTGGACTTAGCCTATTAGACCCAACCTCCACCCCCTCTTCTCTTCATTCCTTCATAAATTTCCTAACACTCAAGCTTCATCAAAAATGGGGAGAGGAATGTGAAATTAAAACTCCAAGGCCTTGTTCAATTGCAAATCCATCATCCAACTCCAAATCTAGAGAGAAGCCATTGATTCAAGCTTCTTGTGTTGAGATTGAAGTGGGATTGCTTCTTCCTTTGCTTTCAAGCTTGATTTTCATTAAAATTGTGAAAAGGTGAGATTTTTATCTCACATTCTTGTCTATAACTATCTTGGATTGTTGGGAATGAATTCCTATCACTTTTCATGTGCATTTGCTTATGGTTGGATTGGATTGGTGGAAAATCCCAAATTTTTGTGTGTTTTTGCATTTCCTGGGCTTAGGTCGTTCGGCCAGGGGAAAAGTCGCCCCTGTATATTTAGCTCGATCCATCCTTAGGTCATTCGGCCTCAAAGCCGTTAGGTCGCTCGGCCTCAAAGCCGTTAGGTCGCTCGGCCTCAAAGCCATGAAGGATTCTCGGCCTGCATTTAGGTCGCTTCACATTTGGTCGCTCGACAGTAGGTCGTAACGCCTTAGGTCGCTCCACCTAGGGTCTCTTGGCCTTGTCTCCTTTTGGTCGGCCTGCATTTAGGTTGTTTCTCCCCCAAAGGTCGCTCACACCATAGGTCGTTGCTCGGCCTTGTCTACCCCTTAAGTCGTTAGGTCGCTCGAGTCGTTAGGTCGCTCGGCCTTCCCACCTTAGGTCGTTCGACAATAGCTCGGCCTATCTATACTTAGGTCGCGAGTCTTTAGGTCGCTCGGCTCTTTTTCCTTTAGATCGTTCGGCTACGTTAAGCCGTTACCTCCTTAAGTTGTTGCACCATGCTCCATCCTTAGGTTGCTCGGCCTGTTATGTCACACCAATGCTTAGCTCGGGCCATGTTAGGTCGCGCCAATTTCCTGTGTTGAATTATGTTGTGTCGCAGGGGTATTTCTACTTTGATGGATTTGGAACTAATTTCCTTGGATTTTATTCACGTCTTCGAATGTGAATTTTTGTGACTTATTGTTTCTACACTCATTTTGTGATTTGTCACTTTAAAAATATAAAGGTTTTAATACTAATAGTAAATATAAAAACCTTTTCTTCCAAATGATTTCAACACTTTTTTTATTTATAAAGCTCGTTTTCTCAAACCGTTTTCCAATCTACTAGTATATACAAACCTTTACCTCACTCGGATGAGAAATCTAATTAAACGGCTTAGTAAAACAAGTGGTATGAAATGCTTGCGTTTGCTTCGTCGGTTAATTCTTGGACTTGTTCGATTGAACCACTTGTGACAATTTCTAGTGAAGATCTGCAGTTCGTTCGTAAATATTTAAGTTAAGCTAGTGGTTGTGGGACATGAAGCTAAACTCATATATTTACTAGCTTAGTGTAATTGACACTTCTTGATGATCAATGACGATCATTTTTGTGATTTAGACTAGCAACTGTGCGATGTCTCTTTGTCTGCGAGGGAGACTAAACCCCGTTTGTGTGATGTTTCGACTCACATATGTGGGGTAGCGACCCATGGTCTTCGGGCCGATCTTGTGGAGCCTCGGCTCAAAATTAATGGTTAGCTACCATGGAATAGCGTTCCGTTTTGTGATACACGTGTTGGTGAGTTTCCATACTCCCGTTTTGTGATAGGCCTCCCCCTTTTTGTGATTTCTGGATTTCTTGTGATGATTTCTAGAATTTGTTCTTCACCAATTTTCGTGATTTCCATTGATAAGTATTTATCAATTTTTGTGCATTGGTGAATTTGTGTGTCATTACCTTTTTGTGAATTTTTATCTTTGAGAAGATTCTTATGATATTGATTAATCTCTTGTTGATTTTCATTTACATACTTATCACAATATGCCATTATGGTTATTATACGTTCATGCCATATCTCTTATTCTATATCATTTCACCTGATATTTATAGCTAGACTGATCCGTTTATTATTTTCTTATTAAATAATACTCAGGTCAGACCGAGATGTTACAGGTGCTTCTGCTTGACTTCTCCCCAGGGATTTATTACTCTGACTTTTGGCTAACTACTTAGATTAGTAGTTTTTGATGTATACATTTGAGATATAGACTCATTGATGTATTCATATTCTTTTGTGTAGCACTTGTTGCTATTCTTTTGTGTTATTGTGGATCTTTCAGACCACTACTCTGATGTACACCTTTATGTGTTATATATTCATATCTTTTTCCGCCCTTGTGATATGGATGTTTGTGAAGCATTTGTGTTATGTTTATTTTTATATTTGTTTCCGAAGGTTATATATATAGCCACTGTGTGGTAGCTTTGAGTTTGTATCGGTATGTCGGATTTCCTCCTGAAATAAAATGCATGTATACTATCTGACATATCAGTGCTCGCACAAAGCAATTACACGGATGGTCGCTCCTCAACAGCCTTATTCTCCGTGCTAGATGACAGCATTACACCGTAGTGTTCTTGGCTAGCGTGGGTATAGAGGTGGGGCGTCACAGCTTGGTATCAAAGCAAAAACTTCGGAACAATGTAGAATAATCTAACAAGGATCATCGCCCTAAGTCCATCTTAGAAGTCGTGCTTTGGGATTTTACTCGTGTCTTCGTACCGTTCTATCCTATTTTCTTTTATGATTCCTTGTTTCACCTATCAAGAATGTTTGATATTTATTTGGTGAATAACCTTTTTCTTCTTCCTCTTCTTTCTTTCTTAAAGAAGAGAAATGGTTAGACCAGGCCGTCTTAGCGCCGGTCAATCTAGTGCTGCTCCCCGAGATGGAGTTTTTATGACTGCCTAATAGCTTCTTGATCTAGTAAAGAATGCTCTGGCAGCTGGTCCTAATCAGGAACCTACTCACCCTAAGTTTGGATTTGCACGCTTGTGCAACGATTATACCAATTTGGGTGGGAAACCATTCAAAGGTTCCGAAACCATTATTGAGGTCCAGGCATGGTTAAGAACATGCGATCAAATCTTTTCTCGCATGAATCTTATTGATCTTCACCGAGTTCAGGTGGCCTCCAGTATGCTCCAAGAAAGAGCATTAGACTGATACAAACTTCTTATTTCTGAAACTAATGAAGCGGATCTCACCTGGGAGCAATTCCGGGAACGCTTCGAATTAAAATTTGTGCCAGAAGCTGAGAAAGTGACATTGGCTCATTATTTCATAGACCTTGTTCAAGGTGAATCCTCCGTGACTGATTATGTCGCAACCTTCGAGTCACTTTCTAAGTATGGGGTTGAATACATTAACACCCCATTGAAGAAGAACCAAAGATTTGTCTATGGCTTAAACAAAAATCTCAAGAAGCCATTACTTCTAAAATTATAAGTTTCTTTTGACCAACTCATTGATATCGCTCTTCGTCTTTAAGAGGCGGATAGGGAAAGTGATGTTGAAGTTGTGGGTTCCAAACCAAACTTCAACAACAAAAAAAAGGCCTAACAAATTCAAAGGTCCTTATCCCAACAAAATGGGTAAGCAAGCAACTCCTGCTGCAAAGACTCCTTCCTCTAGTAGTGGGCAATGTTATAACTGTGGTCTAAGGACCATTTTGCGAACAAGTGTTCGAAGCCCTGTTCTTGTCGCTATTGTAAGAGCCCGGATTATTATATACATATATACCCTAAGCTTCAAGGCAAGAAGGAGGGAAAGTTAAACGTTGCTCAAGCCCCTGGCAACACATCTCGCGGTCAAGGTATGTCTCATTCTGTCCTTGATGGCATTATTATATTTCGTGATCAACCTATTCGAGTTCTTTTTGATACGGGTGCATCCCACTCTTTTATTTCAAAAGAACTTGTTGATGCTTTTTCTTTAAGTGTTGTTGCTTTAATGACTTCTTTGAGAATTGCGAATCCGGTTGGTGGATCCGCAACTCTTAGTTTGCTTTGTAGAGATGTGGAGATTATTTTATGTGATTTTTCTTTCCTAGCCGATTTGCATGTTATGCGTTACTTAGGCTTTGGAATGATTTTGGGTATGGGTTGGCTTAACCATTAGAAGTTCATATCCTATGTCCTGAGCGGACTACTTATCTCCGACATCAGCAATCTGTAAAGCTGATTTCAATTATTCTTAAAGATTCGGATTCCACTTTGGCTGCATCTTTATATTCTTTAAATCCTCGTGATGATGATAATGATGATGAGGAAGATGTCATTTCTCTTATTCACATCGTTCGTGAATTTTCCGACATATTTGAGCCCGTTTTAGGATTACCACCTAAGCGAGCAATTGAGTTCAAAATTAATCTCATCCTTGGAGCTCAACCTATTACTCGTCCTCCTTATCGTATGTTCAATAAGGAAAATGAGGAGATGCGCAAACAATTATCCGAATTGGAGACGAAGCAATTTATTTGCTCTAGTTCCTCGCCTTGGGGAGCTTCGGCAATTTTCGTAAAGAAATCCGATGGTACGCTTAGGCTTTGCGTTGACTATCGCTAGCTTAATGATCTTACTATTAAAAATAAATATCCTTTACCTCGGATTGATGATTTATTCGATTAGCTTAGTGGTGCTAGAGTCTTTTCACAATTGGACTTGACTACCGGTTTTCATCAGCTTCGTATTGCAGTGGATAGCAATCCTTTGACATCGTTCCGTACTCGTTATGGATCTTATGAATGGCTTGTTATGCCATTTGGTTTAACGAATGCTTCGGCTTATTTCGTTGACCTTATGAATCGAGTTTTCAAAGATTTTATCGATCGATTTGTTCTCATCTTTATTGATGATATTTTAGTATATTAAAAAACCGAGGAGGAGCATGAAAAGCATTTTCGGATTGTGTTGGAAACTCTTAGGAGTAATCAATTAAAAGCAAAATTTTCTAAATGCCACTTTTGGCAATCTAGTATGAAGTTTCTCGGTCATATTATTTCCGAATCCGGAATTTCCGTGGATCCTTCAAAGATTGAAGCGATTCAAAATTGGAAGAGACCGGAGAGTGTGACGGAAATCCATAGTTTTCTTGGATTGGCGGGTTATTACCGTCGTTTTATAAAAGACTTTTCTAAAATTGTCGTGCCTCTCAATAGCTTAACAAAGAAAGGTGTTAAATACATTTGGTCCGACAAATGTGAAGCTTCTTTCCAGAAATTAAAAGAACTCCTTTCTGATGCTCCTATTCTTGTGATTCCCGATGGAAACCAAGATTTTATTGTTTATACCGATGCTAGTCGCGTTGGTTTGGGTGCCGTTCTTATGCAAAAAGAACGTGTTATTGCTTATGCTTCTAGGTAATTGAAGCCAACCGAGACTAGATATGCCACTCATGATTTAGAACTCGCGGCTATTGTTTTCGGTCTTCGGATTTGGCGTCGTTATCTTTTAGGAGAAAAATTTATTCTCTACACCGATCATAAGTCTTTGAAATATTTATTTTCCCAAAAGGAACTTAATTTGCGTCAATAGCGTTGGCTCGAATTTCTTGCATCTTATGATCTTGATATTCTTTATACTCCCGGAAAGGGAAATCGAGTTGCCGATGCACTTTGTCGCAAGCAACAAGCGGTTGTTTACATGATGATATCCAAATGGAATGATCTCAAGGTTTTATCCACTTGTGAAATTCGAGATCGTGTTTCCGATTTATGTTCGTCTCTTATTTTATGTAGCCTTGAGGCTCATCCTTCTCTTTTAGACCGCATTCTTGAAGCTAAAAGCTAGTTCCCGAATTGGCTCTTCTTGGCCAAAAGGTTAAGGATAAAATTGATATTGAAGGTTTGAAAGACTTTGATATTGATTCTTGTGGCGGCATTCGAAAATTTGGTAGACTTGTTGTGCCAAATATTAGTGATCTTCGTAAAGATATTTTAGAAGATTCTCATCGCTCTAAATTTACCATTCATCCCGGTAGTAGTAAAATGTACGCGGATATGAAGCGACTTTATTATTGGGAGGGAATGAAATCTGATATTGCTAAGTTTGTTAAATGTTGCATGACTTGCCAACTTGTCAAGGCCGAACACCAAAGGCCTGGTGGGTTATTGCAACCTTTAGAAATTCCAATGTGGAAGTGGGACCAAATCTCCAGGGATTTTATAGATGGCCTTCCCCGTTCTCGTTCGGGTCATGATAGCTTATGGGTGATAGTCGATAGACTTACTAAATCCGCCCATTTTATTCATGTTCGGTCTAACCGAACCGTTCCTCTTTTGGCCAAACTCTTTATCAAAGAAATTGTTAAATTGCATGGAGTTCCTACTTCTATTGTTAACGATCGTGATCCATTGTTTACTCGTGGATTTTGGAAGAGTCTTCAAAAAGCTTTGGGAACGAAGCTTAATTTTAGCACCGCTTATCACTCCCAGTCCGATGGACAAACTGAGCGTGTGAATCAAACACTTGAAGATCTTCTTCATGCATGTGTTCTTGATTTTGGTGGAAGTTGGGAAGATCATATTTCTCTTGTTGAGTTTTCCTATAATAATAGCTTCCAATCTAGCATTGGTATGGCACCTTTCGAGGCACTCTATGGAAGGCCATGCCGATCTCCTTCTTATTGGCTTGAGGCCGGTGAGAAGCTGGTTTTAGGTCCAGATTTTATTCGTGATTCCACAGAGAAGGTTAACCTTATTCGTCATAGGATGAAAGAAGCCCAGAGTAGACAAAAATCCTATGCCGATAACCAGAGAAGGAAATTAGAATTTTCTGTGGGAGATCTTTTATTTATTCGTGTTTCACCTATGAAGGGTGTTGTACGTTTCAGTCGATCGGAAAAGTTAGTGCCTCGATATATTGGGCCATTTCCTATCACCGAACGTATTGCTTCCGTAACTTATCGCCTTTTATTACCGGCTCAGTTTTCTGCCATTCATGACGTGTTTCACGTTTCTCAATTAAGGAAATGCCTTCGAGATTCCAAATCTATTCTTGAGCCCGGTGTTGTGGAAGAAATTGAAGTTTCGCCGAATTTAACTTATGAGCAGCATCCTATTCGAATTATTGCTTCGAAGGTCAAACGACTTCGAAATAAAGATGTTCCGCTTGTGAAGGTTCAATGGTCCTCGAATCCTAAGGATTGTTCTTGGGAATCTAGAGAATTCATTGAGCGAACACATCCGGACTTACTTTCTCATGCTCTTTGAGGTGAACTTCTTATTTCAAATTTCTTTTGTGTTAATATGCTTTTATGGTTGTTACTTTTTATTTCCATCTTATATATTGCAAGGACGCAATTTCTTTAAGGAGGGGAGTCTGTAACAACCCGCATATTTATCGATTTTATATTTAAATATTTTATTTAAATATTTTATCGTTAGTCGGATTTTAGTCCGAAAAGCTACTTTTTGCAAACGGTCAAATTAGGACTCGAGACCACTTCCATTGGGTTCAAAATGACGTTTGCAATCTTTTTAAGTATAAACTTTGATATGTTTGGAGTTAGTGGAATTTGGCTACTTTTTCGCTTTGGACTTTGGTTTGGACTTAGCCTATTAGACCCAACCTCCACCCCATCTTCTCTTCATTCCTTCATAAATTTCCTAACACTCAAGCTTCATCAAAAATGGGGAGAGGAATGGGAAATTAAAACTCCAAGGCCTTGTTCAATTGCAAATCCATCATCCAACTCCAAATCTAGAGAGAAGCCATTGATTCAAGCTTCTTGTGTTGAGATTGAAGTGAGATTGCTTCTTCCTTTGCTTTCAAGCTTGATTTTCATTAAAATTGTGAAAAGGTGAGATTTTTATCTCATATTCTTGTCTATAACTATCTTGGATTGTTGGGAATGAATTCCTATCACTTTTCATGTGCATTTGCTTATGGTGTGGATTGGATTGGTGGAAAATCCCAAATTTTTGTGTGTTTTTGCATTTCCTGGGCTTAGGTCGTTCGGCCAGGGGAAAAGTCGCCCATGTATATTTAGCTCGTTCCATCCTTAGGTCGCTCGGCCTCAAAGTCGTTAGGTCGCTCGGCCTCAAAGCCGTTAGGTCGCTCGGCCTCAAAGCCGTTAGGTCACTCGGCCTGCACATGAAGGATTCTCGGCCTGCATTTAGGTCGCTTCACATTTGGTCGCTCGGCAGTAGGTCGTAACGCCTTAGGTCGCTCCACCTAGGGTCTTTCGGCCTTGTCTCCTTTTGTTCGGCCTACATTTAGGTCGTTCCTCCCCCAAAGGTCGCTCACACTATAGGTCGTTGCTCGGCCTTGTCTATCCCTTAAGTCGTTAGGTCGCTCGACCTTGTTTAAGTCGTTAGGTCGCTCGACCTTGTTTAAGTCGTTAGGTCGCTCGGCCTTCCCACCTTAGGTCGTTTGGCAATATCTCGGCCTATCTATACTTAGGTCGCGAGTATTTAGGTCGCTCGGCTCTTTTTCCTTTAGGTCGTTCGGCTACGTTAAGCCGTTACCTCCTTAAGTTGTTGCACCATGCTCCATCCTTAGGTCGCTCGGCCTCATCCTTAAGTCGCTCGACCTGTTATGTCGCACCAATGCTTAGCTCGTGCCATGTTAGGTCACGCCAATTTCCTGTGTTGAATTATGTTGTGTTGCAGGGGTATTTCTACTTTGATGGATTTGGAACTGATTTCCTTAGATTTTATTCACGTCTTCGAATGTGAATTTTTGTGACTTATTGTTTCTACAATCATTTTGTGATTTGTCACGTTAAAAATATAATGGTTTTAATACTAGTAGTAAATATCAAAACCTTTTCTTCCAAATGATTTCAACACTATTTTTATTTATAAAGCTCGTTTTCTCAAACCGTTTTCCAATCTACTAGTATATACAAACCTTTACCTCACTCGGATGAGAAATTTAATTAAACGGCTTAGTAAAACAAGTGGTATGAAACGCTTGCGTTTGGTTCGTCGATTGATTCTTGGACTTGTTCGATTGAACCTCTTGTGACAATTTTCTAGTGAAGATCTACAGTTCGTTCGTAAATATTTAAGTTAAGCTAGTGGTTATGGGACATGAAGCTAAACTCATATATTTACTAGCTTAGTGTAATTGACACTTCTTGATGATCAATGAAGATCATTTTTGTGATTTAGACTAGCAACTGTGCGATGTCTCTTTGTCTGCGAGGGAGACTAAACCCCGTTTGTGTGATGTTTCGACTCACATATGTGGGGTAGCGACCCATGGTCTTCGGGCCGATCTTGTGGAGCCTCGGCTCAAAATTAATGGTTAGCTACCATGGAATAGCGTTCTGTTTTATGATACACGTGTTGGTGAGTTTTCATACTCCCGTTTTGTGATAGGCCTCCCCCTTTTTGTGATTTCTGGATTTCTTGTGATGATTTCTAGAATTTGTGCTTCACCAATTTTCGTGATTTCCATTGATAAGTATTTATCAATTTTTGTGCATTGGTGAATTTGTGTGTCATTACCTTTTTGTGAATTTTTATCTTTGAGAAGATTCTTGTGATATTAATTAATCTCTTGTTGATTTTCAATTACATACTTATCACAGTATGCCATTATGGTTATTATACGTTCATGCCATATCTCTTATTCTATATCATTTCACCTGATATTTATAGCTAGACTGATCCGTTTATTATTTTCTTATTAAATAATAATCGGGTCAGACCGAGATGTTACAGGTGCTTCTGCTTGACTTCTCCCCAGGGATTTATTACTCTGACTTTTGGCTAACTACTTAGATTAGTAGTTTTTGATGTATACATTTGAGATATAGACTCATTGATGTATTCATATTCTTTTGTGTAGCACTTGTTGCTATTCTTTTGTGTTATTGTGGATCTTTCAGACCACTACTCTGATGTACACTTTTATGTGTTATATATTCATATCTTTTTCCGCCCTTGTGATATGGATGTCTGTGACTGATTTGTGTTATGTTTATTTCTATATTTGTTTCCGAAGGTTATATATATAGCCACTGTGTGGTAGCTTTGAGTTTGTATCGGTATGTCGGATTTCCTCCTGAAATAAAATGCATGTATACTATCTGACATATCGGTGCTCGCACAAAGCAATTACACGGATGGTCGCTCCTCGACAGCCTTATTCTCCGTGCTAGTTGACAGCATTACACCGTAATGTTCTTGGCTAGCGTGGGTATAGAGGTGGGGCGTCACATTTTCAGTGTTGAAGACTTTATTTCTAGAGGATGAAGATGGAGATTTATATGCTATTTATTTTATATCTATTCCACCGCATCATGTTGTTCCGCTGCATTATTTATTTATTCCTACTATATATATACTCTGATCTATATTGAAAAAGTGCAATCAAATGTTATTTGTAAAACAGCTTCATGAACTATTTATTTGATTATTATATTTTGTCATTCCGCCATGAGACTCTGTGTTTTGTTTTTCCTTTCTTTTCTTTTATTTTCTTATTTACCCCATTAACAATCCTCCCTTTTGAATGGTCTGAGTTGACATATGTGGTTTATTGTCGATTTAAACCGTCCAAAAACGTGGGTAGTTACAATTTTTCAATGTTTTGTTAAAATCTTCATTTATTCGAACTTTTAACTCTAATTTCCAAAACCACACAACTTATAGTTTTTGCTTAGTGGTTATCATAGCAATTCATATTAAAGAACGATTATTTCTTTCATTATTATTTTGTTTCCTCAATGATTTCATTATATATATATTATCCAAAACAAAGCAAAACAACATGATTTGTTTTGTAAACATTTGTCTTTAAAATATTTCATGGAATCCAAAAATCTTTACATAGATTTTTCTTAGAATTATTTCATTTTCTTCTCTTTTTATTAACTTATTTTTTTTTAAATATCAAACTAGTATCAATTTCATTTTCCAAACTTAACATTTTACGCTAGATTCAAAAAAGTCAAAATTTTACATTTCAAATAATCAAATACTACTTAAGATATTATTGCCGATCATTTGAGAACTTTTCCCAAAATATAGATTACTTTTAAGATTTTCAAATTGAAAATTTAATTTGTCTTTCTCTTACTTATATAGATATTTTCATATATCTCTTATCAATTTCACTTCACTATCTAAAATAATAATATATTACTTTATAAAACAATACAAAATTCGACGTAAAATATTACTTAACATTTTGTAAATATTGTATCGCACTGCTTGTACAAGCATTTAAGAATCTCCATCGATAACGTTGATCATATGCATCGACCAGAATTCTTAAAGCACTAAACGAACAAAATAACATTAAAATGAACTAATAAAAATATATTTTCACTCACTTATAAAACATTTTTCATATTTATTAAATCATATTCTTGCTTATATGAAAATATTTATATTCGAAATTCATACATATACTCAATTCATCAAATACCATTTCTAAATGGGTAAATATCTTTATTTCTTTCAATTTGAAAAATTATTTATGGTAGAAATACTATAAAAATACCTCTGGTTTGTTATATATAAATCTGTAAAACAACACTTCGAATAATTTTCCAAAATTTCTTTTTATATAGAAGCCCATATAATAAAACATTCAACCATTATGGTTTAAATCCAAATTCAAAATATCTCTAAAATAAATCAATCTTTATTTTATAAAAAGATTTTCTACCTTAAAATTCGAACAAAATATTTATCTCATAAATTTATCTTCAATAAAAAAAATTAATTCAAAATAAAAGTAGATCATATTACTTTCAACTTGAAAATAATTCAAACTTGAATTCCATTAATTCCAAACTATTATAAAAATTAATTTATAAAAGTTTTCTAGTTATCGAGCTCATCAAAATTCTCTTCAAACAATGTAAATATGAAGATTCTTATTTGTTATTTTAATTTCAAAATTTGCCACTTAACATAAATAATATTAAAGCTTTATATTTTTAAACTATCATTAAAAAATCATTAAAAATCCTTTGCAAAATCTGACTTTAAGTTCATGAAATATGTACTTTATTTAGTTCTCTAGAATCAAATAATTTTTAATACAATAAGTTATAAAGCCTTTTAAAACCATCTTAAACATTCCAACTCATAATAATAATATTCTATAATTCATGAAAGAAGTGTAAACCAACCAAATATCATCACAAACATGTCAAGGAATTAAAAGGAAGAAGAATCAATGAGCAAAGAAGATGGTTAGGGTTCTGGAAACAATATTGATACACGGTAGCTTAAAACATTCCAAAAATCAAGTTAATGCACTAAACTATGTTTCAGTGTGTGTGTGAGGTGTAATTAATGTTTCAGATCACCAAACCATGCAAAAAAATAGCAGAAGGGAATAAGAATCAAAGATAATACACTGGTTATGTTTCTAGGCTACTGCCTAGATTTTGTGACATGGCCGATCGACGTTTGATGGTGATCAATGGCTTATCTTCATGTGGCTTTGGGCATGGATTTAAATGAGTATCACACACTCAAACTACTTCCATCAAGTCACAACAGGTATCAAAATGAGAAATATCAGGCAGATAAATGAAAACTAACAATTAGATGAAGAAGTGAATCAAATAAACAAGATATAGGTTATACTCACTATATATGTGTTTATATTTCAACCAATCCATAGCTATTTTAATCATCATTGGCTATGTTGAATCACTGTAATTTTGTTTTAAATGGTACAGGTTAATAAAAGGGAAAACTTCATTCACCAGCAAATTTATATCAAAGATGAATAGAGTTTTAGCTCACGGAAAATCGAAAGGGTTTATACTCACTGAATTAGTAAAATCGATGATGGTTCGAAGCTGAAACAAGTAGGATATGTTCAATAAAGTAATTAGGAGATGTAGTTATATTCACTCAACCTTAACTCTAACATCGAATAACAAGATTATCATTTCAAAATCCAACAACCATAAGGTTCATTTATTTTAGTTTAAAATCAAATGATGTACGATAAACATATAATCTGATTAATATATTCGTAATTAATAGAAAATGTATGATATACTTGTATATTGATTAAAATCACATTAAAACGTTGTATAAATTATACTCATCGACAAAAACGGGGAAGAAGAATTGTACTCACCAACATTCATTTATAAACACGTTATGGATATTTTAGAAAATCGCCTACTATCCACCACTGTATGATCCACTTCAGATTATACAAAATATGATAGATCAAAGTTAATTTTAAAACTCTAGGACTTCAAAATTTTAAAGTTCTGATCCAAAAATGAATTTTCAAAAACTCTATACATTTTTTAGAAATTCAAAATGAATTTATAGTAAATAAAAAAAACCCTTTTCAATGTTCTTCCACGGCTTAGATTCTTGATTTCAATATATAATCAGGTGTATATTTAACATAGTTCAAGTTCCAGAACATCAAATCAATACAAAATTATCAAAATAAAGATGAATCTGCAAAAGTGCTCTACTGTCAATTTTCTAGAACTCTTATTTAGTTAAGCAGTATATAATCAGGTGTATATTTGACATAGTTCAAGTTCCAAAACATCAAATCAATACAAAATTATCAAAATAAAGATGAATCTGCAAAAGTGTTCTACTGTCAATTTTATAGAACTCGTATTTAGTTAAGCAGTGAACTACTACTCATTAAAATCGGTGAAAGGAAGTTATGCTCATTAAATTAAGTTGTATTTGTTTACTGAAGGATGAATTTTATAATACGACCCAAATGATTTTCCCTACAATCATTCTATATTCCTATCCCTAATAGATAAATAAATTACTATCTATCTCACACCTTGAGAGACAGGACTCTAGACCTCGCTAGGTTAAGATCTGTGATAATATATATATATATATATATATATATATATATATATATATAATGTCCTGACTCGGCTTTGATACCAAGCTGTTACGCCCCGCCTCCATACCTATATTACTAAACGGTGTTATTAAGTAATATCGTCTATGAATACGGAGAATGAGGTTTGTTGAGAGCGACCTGATGTGCCTATTACCTTGGGCTAACACTGAGATGTCATTTTAAAAAAAATTAAGGATCTAAATAGAATAATTGACGTGTACAATCTCGGCACAAAGCAATAAACACTTTGGTTAAAGTAAATCGGAATAATATATAATATCCGTCACATAATCACATATCACAGCGGAATAATATACATTATATACAACTACAAAAATATGAATCTACAAAATGGTAATACTATATTCACATATCTAATATATATATATAGCATCCCATACAAATATATCAATATACATACATGCATACACACACACATGAGGTAGACTCAAATTGTCAAAAATAGTTTTATCCCCATGCTAGCACACATGTCCAAGATCAGCGAGTCATGTTACCTGTAGAGTCTCTACCTAACTTGAATATTATGAAAATGTGATGTATTCCACCATTTTACCGGATACTTAATTATTGGTATATCGATCGGTCCAGCATGGAGATTGGAGTCGGTTCGACGGTAAGCTTTCGGAAACACAGTGCACCCAGGTAAATAAGGAACGCGATGAATACAGAAGTGAAACGAGCATCCCACACCCGAAAGGTACCCTACATTGTCCTTCCTTGAAACCCACTAGTCACTAAGGTAAACAAATTAGAAAAAGCACCAATTTATGTACCGGTTCTGGAGGAGCAAAGAAAAAGGGGATGTTTTGTTAATGGGAAAAAGAAACTGAAGAAAGCTCCTTCGTAATCCAACTCCTTCTTAAGGCCCCAGGCATACTGAAACCAGCTCCAACTAGTTAATCCACCTCCTTCTTCCGAAGTTGCTACTAATTAGCTAGTAAGGCCAGTATATTAATTGGGGATCGATCAATCACTTAAGCATCCATTCTATTCGCGGAAGTCATCTCACGTTGTATTCCTTAGCACCTTTCGAAGTCTGAGAAATAAACAGGTCAGACTATATCGAATCGAAAGGTGGGATACTGATATAATAAATATATGACTTAACAATAAAAATATGCTTGAAAATAAATGTGACGACCCGCCTTTTCGACCCATAGAAATCGATAGTCCACGGTATTCACGTGCCGAAAATCCAAGTGCCGGAAAGACAGCTTTTCGAGGGAAAGAAAGGAGAAAGAAGTGAAGAAGAAACTAAAAAACACAGATCTTACAGCGGAATGAATAATCTATAATATAAAACCGATCTTTACACATAAGAAAACAAACTGTAATATAAGTATATATGGATCAATCAGAGTATACTAACCTATTTGCCTGGACATTTATATCAGCCCGTCCCCACATTGGCTGATAAATACAACAACGAATGCAAAGGAAAAACAACTATGCATGTAAATATGTCTCTTGGCCTTCGGCTTGTCGTCCTGAAGCTCCAAAGCTTCCAGCAAATCCATAGTATGCTCGGTCTGACCCGAGCATTATAGGAAAACAACGCTCAGGTCGGTTCGGTAAAACCAACGTGAGAAACAAATCAAATGGATTCTTAAAGTTAAATAAACCTTTTGAAACAAAGGTATTTCATAAGACCACGACACACATAAACACGGATGGGTTTTTACTTTAGATAACCAAACCTTTTATATCAGAAATCCAGTGATATTATAATAATGTCTAAGAGTGAAAATAATAACAATCAAGTAGCTAAGATGCTCGTGAGTGTACATCACCACAATACTAAGTATAAAATAAAAAAACTGATAAGGTACGTTTGCTAATTGTGTAGGATTTCTATGGAGGTGCCCTCAATACTTCAAGGACTGTCCTCCTGCACAAGGATAGAGATATCCTTCCGAAGCAGCACACATACCTTGTGATGTACCATATGTAACGACCCACCTTTTTGGACGGTTCAAATTGACAACAAAACCACACATGTCAGACCCAAACCATTAAAAGGGAGGATTTTTAATGGGGTAAATAAGAAAAAAAATGCAAAACAAAACAAAGAATCTCGCAGCGGAACAAGAAATATAATAATCAAATAAAAAGTTCATGAAGTTGTTTTACAAATAACATTTGATCACACTTTTACAATTCAAATCAGAGTTATACATACATCAGAAATAATCAAATAATGCAGCGGTATACAGAATGCAGTGGAATAATAAATAGTAATAATATACTGAATCTTCATCTTCGTCCTCTAGAAAATAGTCTTCAATACACTGAAAAAGCTCAGACTGACCCGAGCACAATGAAAAGACAAAACACTCGAGTCAAAACTAAAAGATCTTATGTAAGTCAGATCAAAATAAGTAAAATAGAAATATTAGTGCAATGGTTTCATAGATGTTACGGGATTTTCATCTTCTATCAAGTGTACAACGTAAATATAATTATTTAAAGGGTTTCAAATAATTCGAAATATCAACCTTAATCATCTAATTAAAACAAATCCGAAGTTTGAATTAACTTAAATCCTTCAAATAATTCAATTCCAAATAAAATCCAAATTCAAGAAATTATATAGGTCATTTCAACCAATATCAAAAATCAACATTTCCAAATCACTAAAAAACATCTAGGGTTTATCATTTCAACCCATAGCGAATTTCCCCTAATCTATGAGATCGTTTGGGTACTTATCATTTCAACCCATAGGGATAACATAGATATAGACATAAATAACATCCAATCATCCAAAATGTCAACCAATAACATCCATCCAATCACCTAAAACCAACAATCGAACATACAGAACAATCATTATTGAAATCAATCAATAACTACCAACAATTTACTGGTTATCATTAACAGGTACTTAACTAGAAATATAAATTTCAATATTAAATTAAATGGTAATTAAATTCAATAAAAGTCGGATTTAAATGGAATGACAATTTAAAACATACTAAACAGCAACCAATCAATTTCTAATCACATCATAAATTCAATTTAACTATCATAAGAAAATCTAGTAGTTGTGAGTGTTAGCTCACTTTTCGTGCTACGATGATAAAAATAGAGCAATATGGAGATTCCTAGTAAAGATCCAAATGCAAAGAAAATTCAACAAAGCTAATACACGAACATAAATTAATAAACAAGTTACATCTACTTCCAACTTCCAAATAACCCAAGATCCAAACTATGGACAAACCTGAAACTAGGTCATCTTTAAGAAAATATTCGGACCAGAACATTACTGAATCTATAAAAGTGACTAACTAGAAAGTTGTTAAAAATTCTTTTCTCTCCACTTTCAAATTAAAGAGTCACTCAAAAAGCTTCTGTCTTGAGGAAGTTATGGTCAAAACAAACAGAGGTGTTTTCTGAGTTGAAAATCTGAGTTCAAAAATACTTCGAAAAGGTTTGAGTTTTTGGCATAGAAAATTGAAGAACAGATCAAAAAGAAAGTTGAAACCACCGGAAAAATAAATGGTTTGAAAAAAGAATCGCATAATTTGGTTCATTCTTGAAGGAGATACAATTGATACGATATGGGGTATTTTCGGCCAAAATTGGACCCGAGAAAGGACTTGAAAAATGGAGTTTTTGGTATAGCATTATTCAAAGTGGAAAGAAGGGTTCAACAACAAAGTTGTTGCCACTGAAATTATACACAGTTTTGAAAAAAAAGTTATTTGATTTGGAGTAGTTTGGTGGAATATAAAATCCATGGAAATAAGGGGAAGAAAGAGGGAAAATAGGGTAGGGGAAAAGAAGGGAAAAAGGAGAAAGAAGAGGAGAGAGAAGGTGGAAGGAGATGGACTTGGAGATGGTGGAGAGGGGGGCGGTTATAGGGGAGGAGGAAGGGTTGAAGGAGAGGAGGAAAGGAGTTTTGATTTGTGAGGTTTTTGGAGTTATAGATCTAGAGTTCTTTATAGATTTTGAGGAGAAAGAAGAAGTGTGAGGAGAAAGTTTCTCAGGTAAAAAAGTACGTACGTAGATGTTATTAGATAAGAAACATAAGGTCGTAGGCAAAGGAATGGTCACATGACTGACCAGGGTCTCTTGGTTAACCAAGGCCCATTAGACCAAATAAACCAAACATGCCTTAGCCAAATAAAACACAACTAAACACTACCAGTTCATGTTAATTTTTCACAGTAATTCAAATTTTAGAGCAATGGGAATTTGATTTTGACGAAACGAAAAGTGGAGGGAAGATCAGATTTAGTTAGTATCATATAAAAAGAATAAAATTTAAAATTTTCAACCAAAAGTCAATCTTTGACTAAGTTTGGCCAAAATTTGAAATTTCACAAAAATTTTATTCTATTAAATTTGGTCAAATAAAACACTCAACATAAAAAATTCAAATTTTTTTATTTAATTTTTATTTAAATTCAAAATATTGCCATTTTAAAGTTGTTAAAAGTTATGGATTATTACACTTTATCTTAATTAAAAGATGTAATATCAATTAATGCAATATTAATTTGTTTCCCTTTATCATATTTAAAAGGTTAAATGCCATTAACTACGCATCCTATTCTCATCCATCGTTTATAATAATAGTTCATATCCATTATCTTATCATTTACAACCAAGGGTTATAACAAAATGATTTTATATTATATATTAACCTATTCCAATCAATTACATATAATCTCATCATTAAATGCATCATTTAATTTATTTCATTATTTACAATTATAACCAAATAACCTTACAATTATATCCATTGATTGAAATTGGATTAAAATGGTTATCAATTACATTAAATCAACATTACTATATTACATTATAATTGTTTTATCATTAAAAATCATAAATTTCAATTTCTTACAATATTAATATTTCAAAATCTTGTTAAATTTAATATTTTAATTACCGAAAAATATAGGTCGTTACACTCTCCTCCACTCAAAACTTTTCGTCCTCGAAAAGGGAAAAGGAGGAATTAAGGGATTAATATATTTTATTCAAAGTATTCAATTTATAAACAATTAATTTACATAATTAAGTATTTTAAATAAAATATACTAATTAATAAACAATCAAATCTTCATATTCAAGTTTACTAAAGTTTGAAAAATATTTTCACTCCCACAAAAAATTTCTATGTCTAAAATTCACGAAAAATTTCAGCAGATTCTCCTCTGTACGGAGATGTCTAGAAAATAATAATAATATCAATAATAACCATATACATATATCATATTTGAAAATAAAATATCTCAATCACGGGAAAACAGTATAATATTGCTAGAAAACCGTAATCTGAAAACATACCTATTTCTTGGGCAAACAACGCTTATTTATGAAACCAAAAGCAGTAGCTATTACTTCTATAAACCTGTATTTCACTTATATAATCCAAAATAGGTTAATAATTATGCAAAAATAGAAATATATAATATGTTCAATTTGCAACAAAAGCAAATCACTATAAAACATATATAAACAAACAATTAATACAATCATTATATGCAACCATAGAATCCATCATACATTCATAGCAACCAAAATCAATGGTTTGTTTAGTTCATAAACTTTTAATCGTACAAGGGTGATGAATAAACTATCAAGTATATCCTACGCTCAACAACCTTTGGTAATTACTCAATAGATTATCCATACAACCTTAAACAATTAGATGTATCCTTTCCAAACATCTCATAAGCCAAAACAGCCAAGAATTTCCACACATTATTTAAGTTTATTTAAAATTGGTTTCTTTTCACATCATTATTTACCTTTTTTTTCTTTTTTTCATTCATACAATGTTTTTCTTTCCAAACATCTCATAAGCCAAAACAGCCAAGAATTTCCACACATTATTTAAGTTTATTTAATTGGTTTCTTTTCACATCATTATTTACCTTTTTTTTCTTTTTTTATTCATACAATGTTTTTCTTTTTTCATGTACTTACATAAATTATTTCACAATATTAACTTACATTCATAAAATTTCTTGTACATCAAAATTCTTATTTAGAAATAATTTCATTGAACACTTCCATTACTTAAGGTTTACTTCTATAATATTCCACTACATATTCTATTAACATTTCAACTTATTAAACATTTCTGGTAAGTTATATATATATATATATATATATATATATATATATATATATATATATATATATTAGGAATGTAATTGAGTGTTACACAAGTTTTTGGTATTCGCCCTTGAAGAGAAAAGAAATATTTCAATATATCTAAAAATTCAACTAAACATTTAACGTCATTCACTTAGTAAGAATATAAGATATATTTAAAACATCTTCATAGCATTATGCAAGAATTTCCAAATTTTTTAAACAATGTTAGAAGTTTATATCAAAACATTAGGATAAGCCCTTTTTTTATAAAGTTCCTTAAATCCGATAATTTATTAGACTCATTATTTTAAAATAAGTATAACCCAAGATTATTAAAGTAAAACTAATAGTATACTCAAATCTTACATTAAATATCCAAATCAAAGTATAAAATTTTATATCTTCATAATTAATTTTACACACTTGTTTAAAATGAATAATCAAATTATGGAAAAACATTTATTATGGTTTAATACAAAAATTCAAATAGTGAATAAATCTATAAATTTACTGTTAGTGCTTCAAATACAAGTAAATATTTCAAACCATAGTTCCAAAATAGAGATTCAAATTTATTGGTCAAGTATATTACTATAAATAAAACTTCGCAAATCTTTTTTTCATTTATATAAAATCTTTAAATTATACATTCAAAGAAACTTATATAAATTTTACTTGAAATATTTATTTGAGAACTTCATTTGCAAACCAACCATCTTTAATACTTTAATACTTTATGGAAAAATTTCATCTGTAAATTTTTTTGCTTCATTTTTAAATACCATATTTTTTTTTTTGAATAACATCTTTATAAATATATGTAAACTATTTGAAAAAAATTTTTTTACATCATTAGTTATATTTAAAAAGAAGTTATTGAAAACCTTAAATCCATTATTTATAAATTTAATTATTTTTAAATCTCAAAATACTTTTAAACATCATTAATAATCAATTTAAACATTTTAAAGTAATTAATAACTTCTCACAATATTTACAACATTAATAATTTACTACTAAACTATGTTGTATATAAATAAATAATATTTCAAACATTTTAAAGTATTTAGAAATGAAAAAAATGACGAAAATATCTTTAATATAATACTTTTATAACTCGATGTTTTAACAGGTTTAACCCCGTTCTTGCAGACTCTGGTCGTACATGATCAAGCATAATACTAGAAATCTCCAAGTACTTAGTAGACCTGTTTCAACACCTAGTTAAAATACTTAAAAATAGGTATGAGAAGAATCACTCAAAATCCGATGTCAAATGATGATGTTACGATAGCAGTGGCCCGCTGCTGATCCAGTGTTTACGCAATGGACACAAAACATTCCAAAAGATCCTTCCACCTTCCGGATTCTAGAAAAATATTATAGCCATTTCGTAAACAAGGGACCATCGACCCCTGCTACAATGGTAACGGCTGATTCAATGATTTACGCAATGGATGCACTTCCTTCCCGGAAGATCAATAAACAACAGATCCCAGGATCGAAAGCGCCTCCATTGGGTAAACTAAAGAACCGTCTATCTTGGAAAAAAAATTGAGGAACTCATGAGTTTATGTCTGGACAACCATATCGGTTCGAATCCATTTTTGAATTCACCCAAGTATATTAGGGTTTATCGGTCGAATCCATTCCTGGATTCCCCAAGTCCATCTGGGTTGAAGCATATCATATTATACTTCTTCGCGGAAGGTACTTCCTCATTCCTTTTACTTCAGAATAATAACATACCATATATAGTACTCTTTCAAAATCATAACTTAAAATATCACACTTATATAAATTCTATTATATATAAGATTTCATTTTCAGATAGAGCACTTTCCAAAGTCAATAGTCTCGAATATATCAAATCATTCTTATATAAATTCAGTTGTATATAAGATTTATCTCATTAGATCGAATACCCTCCAAAATCACTAGTATTCCAAATCACCATATACTTATATATAGTCCATCTTATATAAGAATCAAATTTTTCCAAAATAAATTTTGCTGTATGAAGAGCCATATGGGGTTGAACATCTTTGCATTATAAAAGGTTTTGAATTTAGAATAGTTTTGTATATATAGAATAGTTTGTATATAAAATAATTTGAAAAATAGTTTGTAAATAAAATAGTTTGTAAAATAGTTTTGTATATAAAATAGAATAAAATAGTTTGTATAAGAAAAATAAAAGAAAATAATTTTGTAAAATGGTTTAAAATGAATAGTAGTTTTGCATAAAAAAAATTCCAATTTAAATTACATAGAATATCCAACCCAACAACTTTCAATTTTAACGTCAAAGTATATCAATAATATTAGAACATAAGATGTATATATGTCATCATTTTGTAAAATCACATTCGATCGCTCACTCGATCACTTAAGTTCGCTTTCGAACTAGTATTGTTCATTCGACTTCCCTAATGCAGACTTCGATAAGGTTTCTTGACTAGAAACCATCATTCTCCTTACACAGCCATACACTATGATAGGGAATTTTAGAATCAAATCAAATTTCCATATCAAATATTCGCCATCAAGAATCGAATGAAAAATCCTAATATGAAATGGTGTAATTCACCTCGAACTTGTGTACTCAAATGCGGATCAAATTAATTATGCGAATAAAACAATGTACGTACAAATTACGTACTTATTCTAATTTGTTTTATCACCATTACATTTTGATATAAATTCATTATTAATCTCATTAATTAACACAAATATCACTTCATACTTTAATATTTATTTCACAGAATTTCTCCATTTAATATAAAACATTAATATATTCATTCTTATAACATTGCTTGTATTTCTCTTCATTTTTAAACTACATTCAATTTCACATGTAATATTTCTCATTTAACACTACATTTATTCCAACATCCATTTATTTCATAAACAGTTTACAAGTCACGACTTTATTTAAAATCATTTTAGTTTTAGTTCATATTCGTTTATCTAATTAGTTTCACTTACTTTTCAAATTTATTTATGCCGCATTTCATAAATTTAATTAAGTTCACAACACTTTTTTTAAAATCTCATTTATAGATTTTCCTAAATCGCAATTCCGATTTAAACATGCCAAGGCTTAAAGTTCACACTTGTATATTATTACATTACATGCCAATAATGTATACAATAATTCTATCCATTTACTAAACATAGATATAACAAATTTAACTATGTTTCACTTGCTTTCAATTTAAGGTTACCAAATTTAACTACATAATTCAACAAAATTTCTACATTTCAACTCATATATTAATTTAGAAGTTTCGACTAGCCAAAATATCCAGATATTCCATTTTATTTCAATAGTTGAAACTACCAATCAACAAACAACAATATTCATAACCAAACATTTCAATTTCATAACCAAATGTCCTAATTATTCATTTTATTCTCTTTAATACACCATTACTAAACTAGTGTTTAGTCCATAAATTAAATCAACAGTAATTAGCCAATGCTTATAAACTGACTAAATACAACAAATCAACAATAAATTATAATAATTAAATATTACCATTTCACAAATCAAGCACATTACAAATAACTGTAATAGTTATAAAAAATTTATTCCTTTATATATAACATATAATATTACGAAAAATTATTTCATTTCAAAACTTATATAAAAATTTTATAACACTAACAAATATGTGCTCTTGTGTATACACTCAGACAACTCATTCTAGGATATTACTACCCTATCTCTATTGAGTTAACCCCAACAGGCAAAGGTATGTCTAAACCTCGCTCTGATACCAACTGTAACGACAAACCTTTTTGGATGGTTCAAATCGACAACAAACCACACATGTCAGACTCAAACCATTCAAAAGGGAGGATTGTTAATGGGATAAATAAGAAAAAAAAAGCAAAACAAAACATGGAATTTTGTAGCGAAACGACAAAATATAATAATCAAATAAACAGTTCATGATGCTATTTTAAAAATATCATATGATTACATTTTACAATTCAAATCAAAGTTATACATACATCAGAAATAAACAAATAATGCAGTGGAACATAAAATGTAGTGGAAAAATAAATAGCAATAATATACCGAATCTTCGTCTTCGTCCTCCAGGAAATAGTTTCGATACACTGAAAAAGCTCGGACTGACCCGAGCGTAATGAAAAGACAAAACACTCGAGTCAGAACTAAAAGATCTTATGTAAGTTAGATCAAAAAGTAAAATAGAAATAGTAGTGTAATGGTTTCATAGATGTTACGTGATTTTCATCTCCTATCAAGTGTACAACGTGAATATAATTAGTTAAAGGGTTTCAAATAATTCGAAATATCAATCTTAATCATCTAATTAAAACAAATTCGAAGTTTGAATTAACTTAAATCCTTCAAATAATTCAATTCCAAATAAAATCCAAATTTAAGAAATTATATGGGTATATGAAATTTCAACCAGTATCAAAAATAACATTTCCAAATCATTGAAAACCGCTCGGGTTTATCATTCAACCAATAGCGATTTTCCCCTAATCTATAAGATTGTTCGGGTATGTATCATTTCAATCCATAGGGATAACAGAGATATACACATAAATAACATCCAATCATCCAAAATGTCAACCAATAACATCCATCCAATCACCCAAATATCAACAATTGAACATACAACACAATCATCATTAAAATCAACCAATAACCACCAACAATTTACTGGTTATCATTAACAGGCATTTAACTGGCAATTTAAATTTCAATATTAAATTAAATGGCAATTAAAATCAATAAAATTCAGATTTAACTGGAATGACAATTTAAAATATACTAAATAGCAATCAATCAATTTCTAATCACGTCATAAATTCAATTTAACTAACATAAGAAAATCTAGCAGTTGTGAGTGTTTGCTCATCTTTCGTAGCTATGAAGGTGATGATAAAAATGGAGCAATATGGATATTCCTAGCAAAGATCCAAATGCAAAGCAAATCCAACAAAGCTTAGACACGAACATGAATCCATAAACAAGATTCAACTACTTCCAACTTCCAAACAACCCAAGGTCCAAACTACGGACAAACCTGAAAATAGGTCATCTTTAAGAAAATATTCGGATCAGAATATTACTGAATCGGTAAAAGTGGCTAACTAGAAAGTTGTTACAAATTATTTTCTCTCCACTTTCTAAAAAAATTCACTCAAAAAGCTTCTGTCTTGAGGAAGTTATGTTCAAAACAAATAGAGGTATTTTTTGAGTTGAAAATTTGAGTTCAAAAATACTTCAAAAAAAATTGAGTTTTTGGCATAGCAAATTAAGGAACTTGAAGAACTGGTCTAAGCGAAAGTTAAAACCACTAGAAAAATAAATGGTTTGTAAAAAAATAATCACATAATTTGGTTCATTCCCGAAGGAGACAGGCTTGATACAATATGGGGTATTTTCGACCAAAACTGGACCCGAGAAAGGACTTGAAAAATGGAGTTTTTGATATAGAATTATTCGGAATGGGAAGAAGGGTTCAATAACAAAGTTGTTGCCATTGAAATTATACACTATAACATCTTGATATTTTGTGCCATCGCATCCACACATGTCAGATTTGAATTGCTTGAAACATCATATTGTTAATTTTATATTTGGCAAAACTCGGCATATATAGTAAATAAATCAATCACAGAATCACATAGTAATCTAACAATAAGCAGCGGAAACAAATGAATAGTAGTTCATGAAGCTACTATATATATAACAGAATATGAAACAAAATACAGTAGAAATCAAGATATATAGAAGTCTCAAATACATAGTTAAATAACAAAATCTGAATATATCACTGGAGTCAACTGAATAACTAAAAGTTGAATAGATAGTTGGATCTCCAAGCGAAGCTCCAAACTCCAAAGGTGGGTCTCAAATGCTGTGACACTCAGTCTAACCCCAGCATAAAGTAAAACACAAAACACTCGAGTCAGGATTAACATTCTTATAGAAATAAATCCAACTCAAGTGAAATATCAAATGAAATACAAATAACTCAAAGGATGTTTGGGAGAACCATCCTCTAAGGATCCGTGGAACTATCTACTATGTAGTAATATACACTATTATAATAATTCCTACAGTAAGATAAACTATTAAGAATAGCATTAAGGCGTTATCCATATCCCCCTTAACACATTTTATATATTCTCATAGTCTATACAATACCGTAATCCCTTTGTAAACTGGAGGCGACCAAAGGGCACTCCATAGGTATGGTACAAAACAAACTTGTAGTGGGCTCGATATGGTAGGTGACACAGCACAACTAGGCAATGCCAGGGTAGATATACCAATTACACTTCCGGGCTAGTGGTAACGCATAACCGCAGCTACCGCCCACCTCGTCCAACACTCCCAAAAATCCGAGGGTGCACCCAATAAATCACAAAGTAATAGAATGGTATCGAAGAAATGTGTCCGATCGGAGGAGCTACCTCACTTGGCCCGTCAATTGCTCTTGTTTTAGCCACCTTAAGCTAACTCACGGGAGTCAGGTCCATGTAAATACCTCATATAGGATCGTTGCCAACTGTTAACACCTCTCTTATTCACGACTTAGTGACCTATTCGACTCAATGACCTAAGGGAATAAGCTGCTTAACTGTCCAAGGCATAAACGACTAAACGATCTATAGCAGGGCACGACCTAATGACCTAAAGCACAGAGCGGCTCAACGTGGCACGACTCAACGACCTAAAGACTCCTACGACTCAACGGGTTAACGACCTAGCAACTCAATGAAGTCAATGACCTAACGAGTTAAGGAAGAGCGACCTAACGACTTAGCAAGCTTCAGAGTTAAGCCGCATGCGCACTGCCTCTTCCATTAGGTTTCTTACGACCTTAGCAAGCCGAGATAACTCCTGTGCTACACATGCTAAGTTGCTCACAGCATATATCTCGTCCAGGATGGCTCCATTAAGTCGCTAACGACTTATGCTACCTCGGGATCGCTCTTAGGTCGCAACTCCCTAGGTCGCTCACGACCTATTACACCACACGACCTAACTTCGAAACTCCCCTATAAATACCCCCGCCTACTCCACATTGAAGAGGAGGATGACTTCTGGAACGCCAGGACTTTGCTGTTTTCACGACTTCTGCAACACTTCAAATGCCAAAGACACTTAAAAGAACCTTGGGAAAAGATCAAGTTCATTCAACATGAATTCAAAGAGCTTTTCTACATCAAAGTTCTAACTACTTGCCTTAATGGTGTTGTAATTGAAGAATTATTGTATAATTTGTAATCAAATCAATAATAGAAGAAATTAAGTGGACGTAGGATTGACTTTGAGCCGAACCACTATAAAAATTGTTGTCTCTTTACTATTTTCTGCTTGCTTTTAATTCCCGTACCAATGGGTGGTGCTTTCGCTATATCACAACTCACACTGGGGTGTTAGCGTACATTTTTAGCATTAACATTTTTGGTGCTTTCACGGAGAATTGAACTCAGGAGTGCTCTCATCATTGCTTCACAAAGATTTGTTGAAAGACTCTCCCTAAGAACCAGAAGTCTATCCGAAATTATGGCTCCTGGAAGAAAAAGTAGATCTACTAGATCTGGAGATGCTTATGATAACACCGCCACTTCTCCCGCGTCAAATCAAGCAGCTCCTAGTGTTGGAATCACAAGGGCGGAATTGGATGTTGTAGTGTCTGGGTTGTATCAACAAATGGAAGCCCAGGACACTTTGATGTTGAACAGGTTGAATACTTTGCTTGGAGTTAACCAACAACCAGAAAATAATGAAGAAACCTTTGCTGAGGATGTTCATGATTCCCAAGGGAAAAGTATTCCTCAGAGGGTAGCTGGCACCGCCGAAGGGGCACCTCCCCAAGCTGAAGGTTCAAGGCCACAGCCAACTCTTCGTGAACGTTTGTCCAGGCAAACTTCCGAAAAAGTAGCTGACGTCTGTCCCGCGTGGCCTCTAAACGATGAGGAGTGCCTCTCGGGAATGATTCGAAAAATTATGAAGGAGAGCATGCGAAGGGAGGAAGATGAAAGTGACTGGGGGTTTGCTCCAAGCAAGACTCCTTTTACTGAAAGAATTCTGAAGGCTGAATTTCCGAAGAAGTTTATTCCCCCCACTATTCCAGCTTATCGGGGGACAAGCGATCCTAACCAGTTCTTATACAAGTATGACTGGCATATGACAGGTGCCAAAGCAACAGACGAGATCAAGTGCAGATACTTTCCTGTGTACTTGGAGGGAGTGGCCCTGCTTTGGTTCACGAAGCTGCCAGTTCGATCCGTGGATCAGTTCTCCGACCTAACTCGAAAATTCAAAGATCGGTTCAGGTTACATGCTTCGAAGGCCAAGGACATAATGTCACTATCCAGCCTCGAACAAAGCCCCGGAGAGTCTATCAAATCTTTCTTAAACCGCTTTAATATAGCCTTGGCCGAAGTTGATAATGCAGAGCCTCGGATGATTCTGACTTACTTGATGCGAGCTTTTGACAAATCAACTGAATTCGGAAAATGGCTAAAGATGAAAGAGCCAAATTCACTTGAGAAGTTCTAAAAGAAGGCCGATGAATTTATGCGCTTAGAAAGCCTTCCTGTGCCAGCAAAAATAGTCGTGACTGAAGTTGAGAATAACAATGTTGCTTCTAACAAAAAGGATTCTAGATACCATTACTCCGATGTGTAACCAAGGAAGAGGCCAAGACAATTTTAGCTGAGGTGCACGGAGGAGAGTGTGGGGATCATTCAGGTGGCCAAACTCTAGCAAAGAAAATTCTCCGCTATGGGTATTTTTGGCTAAATATTAATCAAGACGCTACTAGCTACTCCCGAAAGTGTGACAGATGCCAGAGATTTGCAAAAATCCCAAGAGCACCTTCCACCAAGCTAACACAGATGGTCAGTCCATGGCCATTCGCCATTTGGGGGATAGATCTCATTGGGCCTTTGCCGATTGCCAAGTACGAAATCAAATATGCTATTGTTGCTGTTGATTATTTCACTAAATGGGCTGAATCAGAACCATTGGCTACTATTACCTCTAAAAAGATGATAAACTTTGTAACTAAAAATATCATTTGTAGGTATGGTGTGCCTCAGAAGATAATCACAGACAATGGTACCCAATTCGAAAGCGAAGAATTCCAAGACTTTTGCAGGCGATTCAAGATCCAAAAAAGCTTCTCAGAAGTGGCTCATCCATAGGCAAACGGGCAAGTGGAAGCAGTGAACAAAATTATCAAATCAACCATCAAAAAACAGCTGGGAAAAGCAAAAGGTGGTTGGGTCGATAAGATGCCACTAGCACTTTGGGAATACAGAACTACCCACAAGACTGCGACTGGGCACACTCCATTCTCATTAGCATATGGATCAGAAGCAATGATTCCAGTGGAAATAGAGGTCCCCTCACACAGGAGAATTCATTTCAACCAAGCTGAAAATGAAAAGCTGCAACTTGAAGCACTTGACTTGCTTGATGAAAGAAGAAAAGAGGCTAAGCTCAGAGTTGCAGCCCATTAGCAAAGGATAGCCAGGCACTTCAATTCTAAAGTTCGCCAACGCAGCTTTGAAATTGGGGATCTAGTCTTGAAAAGGGTCATGACGGCAACAGGAGTGTTTGGGCCAAACTGGGAAGGGCCATAGGTCATAGGCAAAAAACTTCTTGATGGCACTTTCAAGCTCACAATTGTCGAAGGAGATCCAATTTCGAGAGCCTGCAACAGCAATCACTTGCGTCCATATTTTACTTAGAAGCTATGCTTAAATTTGTAAAATGATTGTGGATGTATTGTAAAATTAGTGTGAATCAATAATAAGAACTATAAATCTTGTGTTCTCTACTACTATAAAATGCCTGTCTCATTTCGATGTGAAAATATCTTAAATATATTGCTAAAATGTCGATTTAATATTGCAGGCTATCAAAGCAAAGCTTACATATTCAACACATCACAAGGCCAAGCGATTCCTACAAATCACTCAACAAACAAATGTTAAACCACAAAAATTCCAGATTCAATTCCTACATAAGATGTGCTCACAAACAGTTGGTGATTCCACCGAAGGGGCACCTTCCTAACGTGGAGGTTCCAGGCCCTTGCTAACTGATTGCGATCGTTTGTGCAAACGGACATCTGGTTAAGTAGCTTGCGCCTGCCCCGTGGATTCACTTAACAATGAAGTACACTTCTCTGGAAAAAACAAACAACTTGCAAAAGAAAGGAACATGTGCTTGGAAATGATAACGAGGAATCGTCGAGGGGCATATGGTGAAAAGACATGGGCAAGCAGACAAACACAGCCAAAATGGAATCTTGTCTCTCAACAAAAAGGTTGGTGGGACCACCGAAGGGGCACCTTCCCAAAGTGAAGGTTCCAGGCCCTTGCTAGTTAATTGTGATCGTTCGTGCAAACAAACATCCAGTTAGGTAGCTTGCGTCTGCTCCGTGGATCCACTTAACTGTGAGAGGCAACCTTCCTGGCAAACGAAACAAAAAAAGCCCTCTTCGGAGGCACACTTCTACTCTCAAGGGAAGATCAATTTCTCCATAATAAGAACATTCTTCCCCAAAAAAGTTGAAGTGCCAAAGAAAGCCCTCCAACGAGGCACGCCAAAAAATGAAATGTTTTTCTCAAACAAAAAGGTTGGTGGAACCACCGAAGGGGCACCTTCCCAAAATGAAGGCACCAGGCCCTTGCTAACAAATTGTGATCGTCCGTACAAACGAACATGCAATTAGGTAGCTTGCGTCCACCCCGTGGATCCATTTAATTGCGAGAAGTAACTTTCAAGCAAACAAAAAGCCCTCTTCGGAGGCACACTTCTACTCTCAGGGGAAGATCAATTTCTCCATAATGAGAACATTCTTCCTTAAAAAAAGTTGAAGTGCCAAAAAAAAGTCCTCTTCGGAGGCACACTTCTACTCTCAAGGGAAGATCAATTTCTCCATAATAAGAACATTCTTCCCCAAAAAAGTTGAAGTGCCAAATAAAGCCCTCTACCGAGGAACGCCCGAAAATGAAATGTTATCTCTTGAAAAGTCGTTGGTGGAACCACCGAAGGGGCACCTTCTCAAAAAGAAGGTTCTAGGCCGCAGCTAAGTTCTCGCGATCGTTTGTGCAAACAAATATCCGATAAAGCAGCTGACGCCAGTCCCGTGGGCCCACTTAGCGATGAGATATAACTTTCTGGCAAACAAATCAAAGCCTTCTTTGGAGGCCCGCTTTACCGCTTAGGGGAATCCACTTCTCAAAAATAAAAGTGACCATCTCCAAAAGTTGAAGTGTAAAAACTTTTTCTAAAATAAAAAAAAAAGAACTTCTCCAATACAAGGCACACTCTACTAGAGCAGAATAATATTTTCTCAAAATGGAAGAATTATTCTCCAGAGTAAGAGTACAAGTCTTCTCAAAATGGAGAAAATTGCAATAAGCCGTGGTATGGGGACAATATAATGTAGCTACATTAATAAAAGCAACGCTCAAGCAACATACCGCGTGCTCACTGCAATATCATACAAAGAAAGTAAAGAAACTTGTGTGAAAATAAGGTATAAATGCATTTAAAAATATAGACAAAAGATTGTACAAGTAAAAAGAGTCATTTTATTCCATACTATAAAAGATTTGTATACATGTGCAGGTTTCAAAAAGCGGGGGCCGGTACCCGCACAATCTCTAGTCGATACAAGTCTTTAGATACAAGCAAAAAGCAAAAAAGCAGAACAAGAAGGATAAAACCAGACCCATTACTTCTTCCCGCCGCTTTTGGAGCCCTCGCGTGGCCTAATGGTTAACTTCTTGAGTCGGTCTGAACGAGTCGGGAAAAAAGGAGAAAGAGGTGCAATTGGGTCCTCTTCCGCTTTCTCATCGCTAGCAGAAGTGTCCTTCTTTTTCTTCGAAATTCCATGCTTTCTCCTCCTCTTTGAAGAAGATTCGCTGCCCGGATGATAAGATCAAACAACTTTGTATCATCGGCAGTAAATTTCTCCGGGGTCTTCTCACCCTCCTCAAGTTCTTCAGCTCTTGTGAAGCGGCCGGGTCATCTAAGCCTTGAAGAGCTCCTATTTGTTTTTCTTGCGACCCCAGTTGAGAAGCAGAAGAAGGAGTAACTTGAAGAGGTGGAGGGGCAACAGCTGGAGGAGGCAAAGCCTGTACAACACTTGTTGTTTTCACTACAGAAGAAGAAGAGTTAAACATCAGTATTTCTCGCGAAGAGAGGAGATAGTGGCACGTCGAGGCTTAAGTAATAAGAAAGAAGTTCATCGAGCTCATGTGAAGCAAACGAGTAGTCCACTTGAACTGGATCAGTGTTGAAGTTACCTGGAGAGATTGGCTTTATCACGTCAATTTCAAAATCTTGGGCTTCGGTGTCTTCTTGGGCCTCGTCTTCGTCATGAGCAGTTGTAGTTTCGATTTCGGCTTTGGTAGGAGGCGGAGAGTGGGAACTGGAGTCAATAATATCGATGTCCACCGAAGCCGAAGGACGAGTTGGGTCGGCCAAAGGTGCCTTCCCCAGATGCTCTCCTTCCGTCGCTTCAGCTCGTTCCTTGGCAAGTTGTTCTTTCCCTCTGGCAAAGGCGGCACGACCCTCATCATCCAAATAATAAGCCTCAAGATCCTCCTCTGCGTAGCCAGCGTCTCTAAGCATTTCAACTGCTGCCTCCCACACTTCAGCCAGCATACCTTAGGCCCAAAAATAAAAGACTGCCACTCCCCAAGACGCTGTGAACATAAAACTCGAATAGAGTGGAGCTGATGTTGGCCTTAGTTGCCTCATGTGATTGTTCAGCCGCTGCTTTTCCAGCGATGGCCTCGTCACGCTCCTTTTCAGCCTTAGAAAGCTGGGCCTTTAACATTGTAATCTCCAAATTTTGGGAGTTAGTCTTTTCCCGCAGCTGAGCTGCATCATTGCGGTAGATTTCCACGATTTTCTGCTCCGCCTCAAGTTTAGCCTCAACATCTCATTGAGTAGCGTGGGCGTCTCTTACTTGCTTTTGAATAACCTCTTCCTTTTGAGTATAAGAAGTGGAAGAGGTAGCAAGATCATCTTTAAGCTTCTTGATTTCAGCCTCAAGTTTCTCGTTATAGGCGGTGATGCTCTTCATCTCCGTATCATGCTGATCAACAACTTTTTGCTACTCAGACTTATCGCTTTCCATGGTCAGCAGAGCCTCGAGATTTAAACGATTTACTCTTTGAAGCTCCTCAACTAGTTTTTTCCAGCCGGACATTCTTTTAATATCAAGCTTGACAGCGTCGAGATTTCTCAACATGGCCCGTTTATCAATTGGAACCAAGTCCAGATCAAAACGTACTCCTTTCAAACACCAATGCGAAAATCGGCTTTGGAGTGCAGACGGAGGCTTCTCAACTTGACAAGGAGGCCTATTAATGATTGCTTGAATTTCAGCTCTTTTAAGGGCAGGAGAACTAGAAGGGATGGCTAGAGAGATAGAAGCAGCGGGCACTTTAGAAATTTCAGATGTAGACTTTTCGCTAAGCTTCGCTCGCTTGCTTGAATCTTCAGCTACATGACTCTTCCCCTTATCGTCATGAGACTTTCTCTTATGAGAGTCATCATCCCTCTGGTAAGAGTCATGTCGGTCGTCTCTTCTTCCATAACGCCCCTCATAAGCCTGCCTTTCGCGAGCTTTCCTAGCTGCTCTTTCCTCATCAGTCTCCCTAGGGGCAGGAAGATAGCGCCTGGGGTCATAAGAATCATGCCTCGCATAGCATTGAAAGTCATCATAATATGAGATACTGCATACCATGGAAGAACCTGAAAGTGAAGAAGAGACAAAATTTAGAAATCTTCGAAACAAAGAAGCTAAGTGCGCATAATTGCCAAAAAACCTAAGTGTGTGTGTGGTGTGCGAACTACGCGCGTCAAGCTACAAACCACTCTTCGGCTTAGGAGTGATGTCGGCTTTTGCAGCAGGAGTCAACTCTTGGGTTGATGGAATTGATCGCAAAACGGATGTCGCTTCGATTGCTGGAGAAACAAGCTTAGAAGTGGTGGTGTCATCTTTAAAGAGCTCGTGGGAAGTCACCATAAGATCGCTCAGTCCTCCAAAGATATCATCACCATCGTGCCCAACAGAATGGGTTATATCAGCAGTGCCCTCATCAGCACGCTTTACACTCTTCACAACGGAACTTTCTTTCTCAGCTCCCTCATCAACTTCTCCAATAGCCTTCCCATAATGTTGAGGAAATTCCTCTTCTTCAATAACTGGGGGAAGTTTAGATTTGCCAGATAATCCCACACCGTCAACGGAATTGGAGAATTTTACTAATGAAGCCTTTACAATAGGTTCCTTCAGTGCGAACACCTTTGCGGAGGCTGGGGCATCTGACGCTTCTGCTTGAGAACTGGGGGCATCACGGGACTGAATGGATCGAGAAGAGTGCAAGAGTCCGAATTGGTGCAAAAATTCATCCTTCAGTAGAAACTTAATACTTCTCTCATCGATAGCTACGGCACTCAATCTTTCGAAAGTAGATTTGTGACTAGAATCTTTAGATGGAGGAGGAAGTGCTGCAAAAGTAAAGAATGAAGTTAGCACTTGACGACTCGAATTTTGAAAGGCTCGGAAATGAAGTGAACGGAGATAGGTAGTCTCACTTCCTACTCTCCAGATACCGTAGAATCCTGGAGCGCAACGAACAAAGAAGAACTAGTTTAAAAACCCGTGAGCGCTCTCGGGCAAATCCGTAATCAGCTTGCGGTTTCTTGCACTCCTTACAGGAGTAATGAAAGGGTGATCTTTGTTCCTCCCGAATGAACACAAATAGCAGATCTCCTCGAAGCTTGGGAGGCGGTTAAGCGTCCTCCTAAATAGTATGCACAACCCCATCAAAATAGCATAGCCATTAGGGTGCAACTGGAATGGAGAAATAGTTAGTCGAAGGAGGAGTGTTATAAGAAAATCGTTGAAGGGGGGAATAGCTCCATTCAAACACATTTAACGATTGACTACAATGAAGCCAGAAGGCGGCCTATCAGCAGTGTCGTTTACCTCAGGAAGCAGAGCATCCGCTTCAGCAACGACGAATTGAATACATAGCTGGCTGAAAGCCCGTTGGTTCAATGTAGTTGAAACTCTTTCCGAAGGATTCTCCAAAGGGTCAGCCATTGGGAAAACCTCATCGGCCCGCTCTACTATCTCTTCTCGCACTTGTTGAGAAGCCATTCTACACAAGAAACTGGATATTCAAATATGAAGGTGCACGTTTCCTAAAAGTGTGAAGTGTTGTGCAAAACTAATAAAATGACAAGTAAATATAACTGGAATTAAACTAGTTGGCGTTTGTCGATTATAAAGTTGCGGGGCTTGTTATTTTAAGTCCAAGTACAGTGTTGATGCAAACAGATCAGCTTTAGTTGATTAATTTAGCTTTACTTTAATACTTCACTTGAACTGCTTAATTCACAGCATTTCGTTCACACAATTCCCTTAAGTTGATTATTCTTTATCGACTAATCTGTCACTCAATGGAAATATATTCACCCTAGTTTTCTGAAAATGTTGTATTTAATATGTTGTTAGCTTAAAAGTTAATACAATATGTGAAAGAGTGCAACAAGTTCAAGCAGTTCATTCTGGCAGTTCATCAGTCATGTTCCTACGAGTTAAAGCTATGCGGCGAGTTAAATTAGGTCGTGTTGATTCTTTAATTCATTCTGCTTTAAGTCATGTGCTATTCTGGCAAGTTAAGTCGCAAGTCATATGAGTCGCAGTCCCTTATGTCGTTCAGAGTTTGGATGTTAAGTCGTTAAGCCGTTCACTAAGTTAAGTCGTGCGATTCATGTCCAAACTGCTAAGCCCTAGGTCGTTCGAAGCTCCTAAGTCGGGCACTTCCTAACTCTCCTTAACCCGCTAACTCCTCTTCATTCAACAACTCACCCAACTCGCTAACCCGTTAACTTGTAACCCGATAACCCGTTAGCATCTCCATAATGAAATCCATTATCTCTCCATACCGCCAAATCATCCAAGACCGATTCAAATCGCCTCAGATCCATCATAGATCTGATGCACTGCTGTGTTCTCATGAATTACAACGACAACATGTCCAATGACAATCAAAGATCGATCGTAACATGACTCGTGGTGAAATGCGGCACATGAAATCGGATTAGGGTCGGAAAATGGGGAAATCATGATTCGGTGATGGTCGTGTTTGGATAAAGATCGGATTCACTTACGTAATGTGATGGTGAAGATGATCAACAACTGGTTAGTTTGAATTCGTCTTCGAGAGCTCGGAGATTCTTCAATGGCGGGTTAGAGTGTTAGAGAATGTGAAAAGAAGAAGGAGCGACCTAAGCGACTTATATACAGGGGCATTGGAACTCGAATCGACGCGAACGACCTAGCTCTCTCATAAGTCGCTCACGACTTAGCGACTCAGGATGGTGCGAGTTAAGAGGCATCGAAGCACACGACCTAGCCCCTAGGCGTATACTTCGAGGGGCAAGTGTTAACACCTCTCTTATTCACGACTTAGCGACCTATTCAACTCAGACCTAAGGGAATAAGCGACTTAACGAACTATAGCAGGGCATGACCTAACGACCTAAAGCACAGAGCGGCTCAACATGGCACGACTCAACGACCTAAAGACTCCTACAACTCAACGGGTTAACGACCTAGAAACTCAATGAAGTCAACGACCTAACGAGTTAAGGAAAGAGCGACCTAACGACCTAGCAAGCTTCAGAGTTAAGCCGCATGCGCACTGCCTCTTCCATTAGGTTGCTTACGACCTTAGCAAGCCGAGATAACTCCTGTGCTACACATGCTAAGTCGCTCACAGCATATATCTCGTCCAGGATGGCTCCATTAAGTCGCTAATGACTTATGCTACCTCGGGATCGCTCTTAGGTCGCAACTCCCTAGGTCGCTCACGACCTATTACACCACACGACCTAACTCCGAAACTCCCCTATAAATACCCCGCCTACTCCACATTGAAGAGGAGGATGATTTCTGGAACGCCAGGACTTTGCTGTTTTCACGACTTCTACAATACTTCAAATGCCAAAGACACTTAAAAGAACCTTGGGAAAAGATCAAGTTCATTCAACATGAATTCAAAGAGCTTTTCTGCATCGAAGTTCTAACTACTTGCCTTAATGGTGTTGTAATTGAAGAATTATTGTATAATTTGTAATCAAATTAATAATAGAAGAGATTAAGTGGAGTAGGCTTGACTTTAAGCCGAACCACTATAAAAATTGTTGTCTCTTTACTATTTTCTGCTATTTTCTGCTTGCTTTTAATTCCCGTATCAACGGGTGGTGCTTTCGCTATATCACAACTCACACTTGGGTGTTAGCATACATTTTTAGCGTTAACACCAACCATCCTACTTCATACTATAATCTTCACCGCGTACACGGTTGTTAAAGTGGTTTTCAGTATTGGCAGAGAGTATGACAATAACCGATCCCGGTCTCTTAAACAACCAAAAGTTATTATAACACCGTGGTCATTTCATTTCAAATAGTTTATACTTCAAAACCAAATATCATATCCATTTCAAAACCATATCAATTCAAGATCATTACTCACTTTAAAATAATATACATTTCAAAAATCATAACACCTTCCAAAATTATAACTCTTTCGAACTTATAAACCTTTGAAACCATAATAATTTAGAAATCATAACACTTGGAATCGTAACAATTTGAAATCATAATACTTTGAAAATCATAACACTTCCACGTAACAGTTTAGATATAGAAAATAGTATATATAATAAGATAGTTATAAGTTAAAGTAGTTTATATAATAAAATAGTATATTAAAATAGTTATAAATTTAAAATAGTTTATAAATTAAATTAAGTAGTATATTAAAATAGTTATAAGTATAAAATAGTTTTTATATATTAAAATAATTAGTATAATAAATTAGTTAAATTAAAATAGTTTATATTAAAATAATTTATAAAGTAAAATATTAAAATAGTTTTTAATATATATTAAAAAAATACTTTATATAATAAAAATAGTTTTTCTCAAATTTCACAAATCGATTTAAATCAACTCGAATTCCAAAAAATCCAATTCAATTCAATCTCAATTCATCCATTTCAGTTCAATTTAAGCTTTCAATAAACCATATTCAATTTATATCGATTTCGAATACAAATTTGAACTACAAATTAAACCATTTCAACTTCAATAGATTTCAAATCTTTAAATATTCAAACATTTACAATAACTTAATTTTGATAAATTTCATTTATATTTCAAATTCAACTTTACCATTATTTAGTTTTTGAAATATTTACTTAATCAACCCAAAATCATTTAAATAATATCTTAGATTACAATTTAAATAAAACTAAATATCCCATTCTAATTTATTTAAATTTGAAATATCTCCTTAATCACCTTTAATAAAAAAACATCAAGTTATAAAATCATATCTTTAAAATATCAAATTTAATCAATTTTAAATCAATTTTATAAGTAAAATTCTTTAAACAAATACGATTTCAAATAAATTTCAATTTATCTTCCCTAATCTTAATTATTAAAAATCATTATAAAATCTATATTTGAAAAAATAATTTTAAATAAATACTTAAACATATTACATACAAATTGAATTAATTTTTTTTAAATTAAATCTTAGTGTTAAATTTATTTTATATTAAATCTATCCTATATATATATATATTTTAAAATAGTAAAATTATAAGTAAATTCTTAAAATTTACAATTTCAAAAATAACTTGTAACTTTAAAATTTCCAAAACATATAATTTTAAAAATATAAAATTTAGATATATATATATATATAATAAACTTTATACATTAAAAAAATCAATATTTATTAAACCATATATTCCTTTTCAAAACCTTAGGAATCATTTTAAATATATATATATAGACCAACGGTGTCTATATACAGTTTTCTATCCTATGGTCAAGTGATACGAATATTTATCACTTCAGTCCGTAATTTAAATATCTACGGGTATATATCATTTCAACCCGTAATTCCAAAATTTAAAATCAATGAAAATCATTTGGGTTTATCATTTCAACCCATAACGATTTTCCCTTTAATTTATAATATTGTTCGGGTATGTATCATTTCAACCCATGGGGAATTCTAAACTAACAATTAACTTGCAGAGTGAGAACAAATATGATAATAGTATAACATATCAACAACATGCATATATTTTCAGTGATAAATTAAATAAAATATAAACAACGGGATATGGAGTCATATATCACAGGTGAACAGTTACAGATAATAGCATATCATATACATCAATTTTATAAATAACAGTTCAATTTAGCAGTATAGTTCAATTGTCGTTTCAGGTGAAGTCAAATTTAATAAATATAAGAATGTTAATCGTGTGTGATTGCTCACCTTTCGAGGCTAGAGAGTTTCGATAATGAGATGAGTTACGAATCCAAGCACGAATTCCAAAGAAAAGCAAGATTGGCACGAATTTGACAAACAAAGCGAAGCTAGAAATTTGAAATTGACAGAGGACAGATCAAAATTAGCTTAACATAAACTGAAACAAAATAAATATTATATCTGTATATATCTTCTCTAAAATCAATATAAAGTTTTTTTCCTTATATATTCAATAAATTAGCTTAACTTATATATTTAAATAAATACTAAATTTTTAAACACCTGTACAATAAAATCCCTATATACGTTTATTTAAAACCCAGACTCATATATAAATAGACTAATATATAATCATGTATACTAACTTACATACTTATTATACTAAAATCAATATTTATCATAGAATCAATATAAGCTTAGCTGGTTATAATACATCTCTAAACTCAACCAGATCTTACATATAAATTATGTAAACCTATATACACTAACAAACAGTCCTACATAAATAAAAAACAGATTGTATATAACCTATACATCACCATGCCTATATATTATATATAAATCAAAACTTGGCAAACCTTATAACATTTATAAACATATAAAAATAGAATCAAAATCTTCATATACATATTTTATTAAAATGTTGAAGTCAATGCATATACCATATGAAATATATATTATAAGTGTACACTACCTGAAACCATTCCTTAAAATCAATATATTATATGTATAATTTATGTTACAATAAAATCTGTTAAAATATGAATTGTAACTAAGCTTTTAACGTGTGTGTATATAAACAAAGAGAGCAGGTTAGGCTGGAAAATGGTGCACGAGCTATTCAATATAAGCATGAGGACTTACAACATATACAGAAAATAGTTTATAAAATACTTTTATATGTATAAAATCAACAGATCAAAAATGTATAAACCAATATATATAAAAACTTAAGTTTATAAAATTTGAAAATTAATATATAACAACTGATAAATATTACCTATAAATGAACAAAGTGGAGGCCCGGAACAAGCCGAGGCTGGTCGGCTGTTAGGCAACACAGTAGGAGCAGGTGGGTGATGGGCCGAGCAATGGTGGAGAGGAAGTCATGGTGGAGAGGCTGATGTCTGGGTGGAGATGTGAGCGTGGAGAGGGAAGGGTTGCGGCGAACTGGGCTTGGGTGATGGGTGGCCTCGCTGGCGTGAAGTGGGGAAGGTTGGTCATTGGTTCGGTGTCAAGGAGACAGGGGAAAGAGGTTTGGATGCATGAACGAGAGGGATGGGATATTGGAGAGAAGAATAGGAGGAAGAAAAGTAAGCAAAGGTGGATGGGAGGAGAATAGTGCACAGGCAAGAAAAATGTAAATCATATATATGAGCTGTAAATATTATTTATCTCAATAGAATGAAAAGAGAAGGGGAGGAGCAAGAAAAGGAACGAACCAGGGGTAATAATTTTGAACAGCCAGAAATGTTAAAAGGCAGAGAAAAATAGAAGGAATAATCAAACGCCATGTCTTGAATTCAGAATTAATAAAAGCTACAGGTTATTGGTTTCTCACGGCAGATAACGAAAGGACAGGAAACCAAAAATAGTTGGTTGCGTAACCGATACACTAAACGTTTCGCAGACTGCATGGCACATCGAATTTCGAAATTGACAATTTCATATACCGTAGAGATCAGCACGACGAGACAATCAAAATGGTATACAGATATTAGTGGTACTATCCTATCAAGAGTCGATTATCAGTACCGAAAATGCTGCTAAAACGTCAAAAATAAGATAAACGGAGCAATAGCAGTCCAAATTTGGCAAAACGAACTATGACGTCACACTCAGAAGATGATTTACAAATTTATTATATAAAAATATTCAGCTTTGAGAATATTATATTATCATCAAATATTGACTGATTTAAATTTAAATAAAATTACACAACAAATAAACTTCCATATTTTATGATAAAATTTACCATTTGTTATGTTTATATAGCTGTATTTCAAATATCAAATTTTCATTTCCAAATTCAATTAGTTAAAATTTCACAAAATTCCAGTTAATTACATTATTAAAACCGTAAAATTTACGGGTCGTTACATACACGGTTTCATGAAAAATTATTTGATTTAGAGTAGTTTATTGGAATATAGAAGCCATGGAAATAAGGAGAACAAAGAGAGAAAATAGGGTAGGGTAAAAGAAGGGAAAAAAGAGAAAGAAGAGGAGAGGGAAGATGGAAGGAGATGGTGGAGAGGGCGGCGACTATAGGGGAGGAGGAAGAGTTGAAGGAGAGGAGGAAAGGAGTTTTGATTTGTGAGGTTTTTGGAGTTTTAGACCTAGAGTTCTCTGTAGATTTTGAGGAGAAAGAAGAAGTGGGAAGAGAAAGTTTCTCAGGAGAAAAATTATGTATGTAGATTTTATCAGATAAGAAACATAAGGTCGTAGGCAAAGGAATGGTCACATGACTAACTAGTGTTTCTTGGTTAACCAAGGCCCATTAAACCAAACAAACCAAATATGCCTAAGTCAAATAAAACACAACTAAACACTACCAATTCATGTTAATTTTTCACAGTAATTCAAATTTTTAGAGCAATAGGAATTTGATTTTGACGAAACGAAAAGTGGAGGGAAGATCAGAATACACTCTAGTATCATATAAAAAGAATAAAATTTTAAAATTCAAATTTAAAATTTTCAACCAAAAGTCAATTTTTGACTAAGTTTGACCAAAATTTGAAATTTCACAAAATTTTTATTCTATTAAATTTGGTCAAATAAAACACTCAACATCACAAATACAAATTCTTTTTAGTTAATTTTTATTTAAATTCAAAATACTGTCATTTTAAAGTAGTTTAAAGTTACGGATCGTTACACTTTATCTTAATTAAAAGATGTAATATCAATTAATGCAATATTAATTTGTTTCCCCTTATCATATTTAAAAGGTTAAATGCCATTAGCTACGCATCCAATTCTCATCCAATTACATTCAAACCTATGTTATCATCTTTATTATTCAATCAACAATACCCCATGAATTATATTAACATAAGTATACATTCATTATTTTACCGTTAACATCTTTTACCATATTAACTGCAATAATTAATTACATAAATTTTAATTAATTTCCTAATTAATTCCAAACATATTAAATAATGGGATGATAAACGAACAATTGTTACCTTTAAGTAATTTAATAATATTTATAAGTTTATTATCTATAACAAATGTTATGACTACTTACACATCACTGATTATATTAAATTTCAATTAACAACATATAGTTCCAACATTCAATTGCCTTAATTCCATTAATTACCCATTTAGTATTCAAACGGACAAATTAATGAGAAGATAATTACAACCATCGTTTATAATAATAGTTCATATCCATTATCTTATCATTTACAACCATGGGTTATAACAAAATGATTTTATATTCTATATTAACCTATTCCAATCAATTACATATAATCTCATCATTAAATGCATCATTTAATTTATTTCATTATTTACAATTATAACCAAATAACCTTATAATTATATCCATTGATTGAAATTGGATTAAAATAGTTATCAATTACGTTAAATCAACATTACTATATTACATTCTAATTGTTTTATCATTACAAATCATAAATTTTAATTTATTACAATATTAAAATTTTAAAATCTTATTAAATTTAATATTTTAATTACCAAAAAATACGAGTCGTTACACCGTAGGAAAAACATAGCTAGTCTCTTTAAGATCGATTGCATCGCCCTATGCATGCATAACAACTGTAAGTAAAGTCTAGGTTGGGCCAACTACACCCAATGAGTTTGCCTACCCTACCGGCCATGCTCCTATCTCTAGTTTTAATCAGTACTGCTGATGAGTCTACGTCCAGTGTTTCAGCTCACGCACCACTATCAAAATAGATCATGGAATCCTACATGGATTCCCATACCCCAATGGGGCTTGGAATCACATATGGATTTTCACATCTCAAATAGATCTTGAAATCTCATACAGATTCTGTACCCTAGTGGGTTTAAAAACTACACATGGATCCTCACATCTCAATATATCACGAAACTCCTCCATAAAACCGTATATGGTTTTGGAGTGGTTATGGTTTTCGAGTCATCTCTTGCAAGTACACCGGAATATCGTCGATTTTTTAGAATGCTCAATACCGGCTCATTAGGAAATAATTAGGCAATATATAAGAGCGTGGATCACCCCTAACCTTTAAGTAGACGGATCTCCTTATCATTTGTCCTAGAAGAACAAAATGAGTTTATATGTACAGTATAACACCCCTAACGGTAACTAAACTAGATAATCCCAGTGTTTCTCCTTGATATTTCTAGAGTTAAAATCCTTCGGTGTTAAGTAGGGAATATTTCTGTACCACTAAAATTAAGAAGGATTGCATATTTAGGCCAAAATTTGATAGCCGGTTAATCAAACATTCAAAGCAAGGTCACATTTCTTATGGAAATCGCCAAGTCTTAAATTAACCTTTCGTTAGTTTAAAATCACATTTCAAATACTTGGAAATCACTTCCATATACTTATCTCAACAGGATAAGTATATTCACAAACCAATATCTTTTTGATACTTAGAAAGTATAACCATATACTTATCTCAATTGTATAAGTATATTCACAAACCATTTCTCTTTCAAAACTTAGAAACTTTTCCATGTACTTAAGTAATACTATACGTATATTCATAAAAAATTTGGAAAGTTTTTCCATTTCAAATCATACTAAAATGACCAAAACTCCATATGTCATAAAAATGGAGATATTAATAATCCAAACACTAATTCTTTCCATAAATAACTTTATTTTTACAAATAAATATCTCCTTTATAACTTTCCAAATCAATTTATAAAATATTTCATAAGTCTCCTATCTATTATAAAATATTCCTTTTTAAATCTAAAACCTCATTTATATGACTTTCCCTTTTAGATCTCTAAACCCATTTATAAATATCCCTTCTGACATCACTGAAGAAACCTAACTCCTTTTCTAATTTCAGTATCGCCTTTTGATTTATAAACCCTTTGATGAATCCTTTTTATTGGATGAAACCATTTTTAAATCTTTCATTTAAAATTATTTTATTTTATAAACAAGTTCATTATTTAATTATATTGAAATAAACTTTAGCATCATAAAAAAATTAAATTTGACATTTTTAATCATACAATATTTAATTAACTTAAAATAGTAAAGATAATAATAATAAATTATCCTTAAAGCAATATTAATGTGTGTAAATAAATTAACTTTTAAAACAATATTAATATATCAATAAATTACTATGAAATAATATTATAATTAATATTTAAAATAATAATTAATTCTAAAAGATAATAATTAATTTCAAAATAATACTTAGCTTTAAAAACATCATTAATATAATAAGTTATTATATAAAACACTTTACTAAATAATGTCTTTATAAAACATTTTATAAATCCATAGCTTCCTAATTTCGAAAAGAGGCTTAGCGATCACAATGGTACTTAACAAATCACCATTAATTCCATTACTATCCAATTCAGATATTTACATAACATCAGATATGTAAATTAAACTCAAAATTAATAATTGATTATGAATTTAACACTTATCCAATACTAGTCGGTTGAAATGTAATTAAGTGTACACACTAATATAATAGCGGAACGGGGTTAATTTCTACTAGATAAATGTTTAAATTTAACCTACCAAGTTAATAATAGCAGAACGACGATTTATTCTACTAAACAGTTGTTCAATTAATTTAATTAGTGGAACGGGGTTTTATTTCGCTAAACAAATGTCCAATTACCATATTCAATCCAATTTAACTCAATAGTATTTTATTTGGCCAAATGAACATCAATGGTTGAGGTATATAAATTTAAACGATGTTATTAATTAAATAACGTAATTTAAATTTAATATCTTTTAATATGTTATAATTTTTACACATGCTAAATTTATGAACAAATTTCACTAAACATTGTACCTGCCAGTATGAGCACAACGCAAAAATTCGCAAGTGAATTGGATTGAAAATGAGCTAGATATCATCTTTTAAACTGAATGCAATTATGTAACACCCCCTATCTCAAGGCCCAAAGCTAAGTGATACAGATGCTGCAGCCATCTATAGTATTTAACTCTCGATGACGAAATACGACAATGTTAATGGTACCCATAATATCATTAGCACATGAATATGAAATAAAATCACAGATTTCCAAAAACTACTTTTCCGATTACATTTTAAACCAATATTTCATACATAATTACATAATCCCACAATGATTCCCAGGTTTTGATCAAATATAATTATTACAAAATATACCAAAAGCGACATATGAAGATGCCCTCGTGGATGATCCTAGTACTAAATAGATAGACATATCAGTCGTGATCACATCACAGTGGAAATAACATTAAGTAACTCCTACATAGCTAGATTTGCCTCCTGCACGTCTTTGGAAGCTTATTCGTCCAACGTACTAAACCTGAAAAGTCCTTATCTCTCAATCTACTCAAGTTAAATTTTGAGCACCGTGAGTTCAAGGGGTAAACATAAATTTCAAGTCATACATAAAGCCTAGTATGAATAGTTCTATTATATCTCGATTTACTACTATTAAGTGAGACTATGCCACTTAGCGAAACGGGTTTTCCCTCACTAATATCCTTTTAAAAGCATATCTTTTGCAAATCAAAATCCTACAATCAAACTAATTATAATAAAAAGTGCAATAACATACATGCATATAAATTAAGTAACCAATAGTCTATCTATCCAAAATTATAGTTAATTGGCTGCATATTAACCATTGACTGACGCGGGCCTACCAGACATAAGAAATAATCTAACTTCTATTAGATACAGTGTTGGACGATACGTCCTTCACTTTCTTCTCCTAGGGTCAACCGATATCAATTGTTTTGCGGGCTGGCCAATAACCTATCGTTTCTCTATATATTCCTTTCTATGTGTGTAACATCATTTTAGTCTTACCTATGACAAAGGCCTACACACTGGAATTTTGGACTTATATTACATAGGGGCCAATAGCTAAAGTATATGGTGCAACCTTATACTAGTCCCTTCTGGTCTTTTAATATCTAAGTCCTAAATTTAGGGTTAACCCCCCCCCCCTTCAATTTTCCCTGAAAACATTTCTTTCAAATTTATTTAACCCTTTTTTAAATCATGCTTAAACAAGGAAAATTTACTCTTTGCTTTACTCAAAATACCTATGACATGATATATGTTTTACATTAAACAATGTTGATGAAAATTCAAATCAATAGGGTTATTTATCCCTTTAAAAAATGTTGAAACTCTTTTTAACTTAGAAAACATTAGGCTACAAAACTAAATCCATACCTTCGAAACCCTTGTTTAAAACCTTAAACAATCCCTTTTGAAATCATCGAAAACATCCCTTCTGAAAGCATTACTTAAACCTTGGCATTCTCTTTCAAAACCATTTAAACTTATCTTTCAAAAGCATTGGAAACCTGCCTTTCGAAACACTTAAAACGTACCTTTTGAAAGCATAAGGTTCAGGTAGAGTTGGTGGAAACATAGCTTCGGAACCATTTAAAATTGTTCCTTTCGAAATTATTGGGTTTAACTTTTAATATAGTTATAGGGTCAGAGAGAACAGAGGCGAAAGCATTACTTTCGAAAGCATTTATCCCAAATAAAAGAATTAGAGTAGTGGATAGCTTCGATACCTACCCTTTCGAAACTATTGCCTCCAAAACCATTTAAAAGCGGCTAAACTACCCTTTCAAAGGGATTAAGAAGGCGACTTTAAAATTAAAAGGCAAAAGCGCCAGTTTCGAATACATTGTAATTCGAAAGGTATGAATGCTGCAGCAAAGGTAACGAATAGGTTCAAAAGTGGCTATCTATTCGAAAGCTTCTTTTAAAATAAAATAAGCGGCAACTCTTTCGAAAGCTCCTTTCTAAAAGCAAAGACAAGTTGATGGATTCTAAAGCGTATAAAAGCAGGTTCAATCCCTCCGAAAGCATGCCTTCGACACAGATCCTTTCGCCTTTCTCCCATACACTATATGCAAATTGCTTGATAAAATGTGTATTATTTTCAATTCGAAAGGCCTACTGGGCATGGTGATGGAAGCAAGCAAAGGAAGGGTCAAAGTTGTAATTTGAAACAAAACTGATTTTATGTTTTTCACAGCAATTTATTTTCACCTAACTTGCCAAATTTGTCAAAATATGATTGGTTGTCATTTCTTTATCAAAATCCTTTTCTAAAAAGGCTGTCGAATTCACAATTAACAATTTAAAACATTTTAAGCAAATAAGCCCTTCTCCTTGATAAAACATATAAAAAATTCAAGTCTCTTAACTTAAATAATTTGATAACCATAGTAAAATACTTAGGAAAATTCCTCAAATACCACAATAATTCACTTTTAATATGTTTCTAACATATATAAATTTCAGAGTTGAAATCATTATTTATTTGCCTTAAATAATTTAAATCCAATATTAACTATTTTCTCTCATAGAGAATTCATAATAAATCCAAAATTATCTAGAAATTTATGAAACTTGAAACCCCTTCTAAAATAATGTTTTTGCCCATATATCAAAAATGTAACTCATTTGGATGTCAATTAATAAGTTCCCTAATTTAAACATATCATAAATCCATATGAAATCATATAAATCATCAACAAGCATATATATATATATATATATATATATATATATATATATATATATATATATCTATTAAAAAACATAACATGACATGTTGATGTGCACGTAAATGTGCATGTTTTTATTTTCATATTTTATCGAATTTAATTAAATGAATGATCGTATAGAGTGTTTTAACATGTTTAAATCAAAATTCAAATTATTTTCAAATCATCACATATTCATCTTCATACAAGAGCAAAATGGTCATTTTTGTGCATATATTGATTTGAGAAAATTTACTTGGAAATTTCTATGTTATTTTATAGGAATTTGAATTCAAATTACACGTGGTTTCATGGAAAATATGCATGTACAAGAGAATACAAAGGAATGAAAATGGAAATAATTCATTTTATGAAACACGGAGGACCCTACCGACTCACTTACCATGATGTACACTTAGGAGCTAATGCACATGCTAATGGAAATTGAAGCTACATGTACATTTAAGTTGAGGATTAACACATGCTAATGATTACTTTGTGGCCACACTTCCTCAATGGTAGTTTGGGTAGTTCTCAAAAAATAGATTAAGATTTCAAAACATGTATAAATACCTCATATGTTCATGTTACTCCTCTCTTGGTCTCTTGGCCTCTTTTGTTTAGGCTAAAAAATAAAATACAAGCTCTCTTTCTCTTTCCCATGGCTACTTAGCCATTTTCTTCTTATGTAATTTTCTTTTCTTATGCAATGTTAATTCATGTTCTTTTATATTTACATGCTCTCTTTCTTATTTTGTTAGTAGCTTAGTTTCATTTCTCATGCAAGTGTAATAGTTTTTATTTTATTTTATTTAGCGGTCTTCTTGCTTTGCTTGCATTTTCCTCCTATCTTTGTTTCATATTGCAATCTACAATTATTGAAATGATAACAAATATGAGAGGCTAAGCCCCTTTAATTTAGGGGTAATGAAACACTCTTAATCATGTAGATTCAACATTTTGATCATTTATTTTCTTTTCTTTTTTGCTTAATTTAAATGTTTGAATGGGTTGACTTGTTGTTTTAACTTTGAATTTGATAGCCTATGTCGTTGACATCAAATAGTCTATGCTTAAATAAATAATAAACACAAATTACATCTTCATCTACATATAATTATGGTAATGAAGTGACTTAAAATTAAATTTTGATGGTCTATATTTCTAATCAATAGTTAATAAACCATGCTTAAAATAAATTTTATTTTCAACTTCATTAACATTTTCATGAGAGTTAAAAGTGATTTAGTGGTTGTGTTATAGTTTGATGGTTAATATTGGGCTAATTAATAGCACAAATATTATATACTTATGATAAGCATATCAATTAAATTCACTAATGACCAATAAAGAGATCATAATTTCATGTTGTATTGATTTATGTGATCAAGAGAGTGGATTTATCTCTAAATTGTCTTCTGCTCTCATATTTTTATCCATTCTAGCTTTTGTTGGTTTCTACATTTTTAGCTTAAAGCACTCACAACTTTGTTTAATTTGGTTGAATAGAAATTTTAAAATCTAAACAATTCCCCATGGATCAACCCCTATTCACCACATACTAATATTGTACTCTGTGCGTTTGCGGTTATTTCTAATTAAAATTCGATTGACTATTTTCTAACCCGATAGGAAATTGGCCGGTTCGAACAAGTTTTTGACGCCGTTGCTGGGGAGTTAATTTGATTTTATTTTCTGTTCTTTGAATTATTTGCTGTTTGATTTTTGTGTGTTTATTTGCATATAAAAAAAATCGTGTTTGTTGTGTGAATTTTGCTTTCCTTTTCATTTGTTTGCTTGTTGTTTTTCTCTTTGCATTTCTATATGAAAAAACATACACAATTTTTCAATCAAAATCAAAAAAAAAAATTATTTCCTTTTTATTTACAATATTGCACTTCAATTTTTTTTCTTTACATTTTTTCCTTTTCTTTGCAATTTGCATTTTCGGTTCACAAATTTGAACATCCTTGGTCCAACTCTGTGGTGCAACTGTACACATTTTCATCTCAGTCATCAACCACAACACCACCCCTTCATCAGCAAGCTGCCAACACTTCTTCTCTGCCAAACCACCCACCATTGCAGTCACTCAAACAACCTCCCCTTATCACAAATAAAACCTTCCAAAAGCTTGTTTTCCCCTGCCACTAGACTGCATATACACTGTCAACTGCCTCAAACACCACTTCAAACTACTGTTGTGCCTTGCACATCTCTTTCTATTCTGTGCCTCTGACCACTAGCCACTCCAGTCTACGGCATCACCTTCCCACCATTACATTACACTACCAAAGTCCACACATCAAATCAACATCCATACAACAACAAACTCCACCATTCATTGCACAGCCCTTCACTGACCAGTGCAACTTCTTCCATCACAAAACTGTGTATTGCACATCTCCCTTGCTCCATACACAACAGCAGCAGCACTCAACATCACCATAGCAGCCTGCACACAACCCTCCTCTACAACATTTCTAACCATTCAACACCGGCCTCATCAGTCCATCTAACAAACCTCCGCCTACACTCCAAAACATTACTCAACTGCCACTCTCTGCCTCGTATCAAACCAACACTTCAAACTGAAGCAACATTCTACACTACACCATAAAAACTCACTGACAACTGCAATTACCCAAAATTCACTACTGCAACTGTTGGAGTTCCTAAAGAGTTTGAATGAAATATACATTAGTCCCACATTAGCAAAACAAGAGGTAAGATTTGGGTATATATACTAAATCCTCATTCCCTATATTGGCCCTTAGGGTCAGGTAATTTTGGGCGAGAGGGAGGACCTAAATCTGATGAACACACGCGCGCGCGCGCCGCCCGCCCATCCGAGCCGTGCCGTGTCGGGTTCGGGTTCGGGTAAGAAACCTTATTTTTGCTACAAATAAACACTGCAATTTTTTAGCAAGTTTTTATATACGGTAGCGGATTTGAATTACGGCTACGACCGTTGGAAGGAATCGGGTGCGACCCTTGGAGATAGAACGGGTGCGACCCGTTAGCAAGCGGCGGGTCTTTTGAAATTAAACTCAACAGACGCGACCGTTTAAACACTATAAATAAGTGATGAATTCTGATCAAATTCATTCACTCGTTTTCGTTCTCTTCTCCGTCACAGTTCTTCCTCTTCCCTGGTTCAAATCTGTTGTCGTCGGACTGACATAATCATTACAGTTTCGTGCAGTCATCGTCTGCTGTATCCTGGGAGGCTTCAACTAAAAGTCTTAAGGAAACTGTCACGTTTCAGGCCTCAGACGATCTCGGTATCATACTGCCTTCGTTCACTTCAGTTTGCTCTGTTTCTTTTGCAGTTTTTATTGTATCATTGCTGTTTCCATCTGTTGCTGCTGCAAACTTGGGTTAGGAGTTTGTATGCATGCTGTTTCATTGACTGGTTTGCAGTTCAATAGCCATTATACAGTATAGATTATACTAAAACTGTTGCTATTCCGTTTCTGACATAGAGAAACAACATCTTAAGATATTTTATCTGTTTGTTTTGACAAAACAGAGATGGCAACGGAACAAATGACTATTAAAACAGCCAATTTGAACAAACCAGATCTGTTCAAAGGTGAAGGTGACGATTTTCTGACATGGCAGAGTCAGATGCTATTCTATCTCACCACCCTAGGCTTGCAGAAATATCTTGAAGAAGATGAACCGGTGCCGCCTACACCGGGAAACACCAACGCTACAAATCAGCATACTGGTCCAACTATTGATGCGTGGAGGCACTCGGATTTTTTATGCAGAAACTACATTCTCAACTGCCTCGATAAGGTCCTGTACAAAGTGTACCAGCCAATAAAGAGTGCAAAAGCTCTCTGGAATGCATTGGCTACAAAGTACAAAACACAGAATGTAAGTTTGAAAAAATTCATCGTTGACAAGTTTATGGATTATAAAATGGTGGATTCAAAGTCGGTGACTTCTCAAGTGCAAGAGTTGCAAATTATTATCCATGAAATGGAAGCAGAAGGCCACACGGTTGGTGAATCATTCTTGGTTGAAGCAATCACTGGAAAATTGCCACCATCTTGGAGGGATTATCGCAACTACTTGAAACACAAGAAGAAGGAAATATCCTTGCAAGACCTCATCGTCAGATTGAAGATAGAGGCAGATAATCGTGGAGTCACCATACCTAAAAGCAAAGAGGCCTTCGTTGCAGAAGGGTCAAAGAAGAAAAAGAACTTCAACAAAAACAAGAAAAGGAAGGCGCCAGAAAATAAGCAGAATAACCAGAAGCAGTCCAAGAAGTTCAATGGGCAATGTTGGGTTTGTGGCAAAACTGGACATGCAGCGAAGGATTGCAGGCACAAGAAACAGAATAATTCTGAAGCAAATGTTGTGGAAAACATGGACATCGATGGGTCTAATTTTTCTAGAGTTGTGTCAGAATGCAATCTAGTTCAGAATCCTTCTCAGTGGTGGTTTGACACAGGTGCTACACGACACGTGTGTTCTGAAAAGTCCATGTTCTCCACTTACAGCAAATTCGATCATGAAGAAAAGTTGTACATGGGCAACTCTGCAGTGTCAATGATTGAGGGAAGCGGGAAAGTGATTCTCAAGTTCACATCTGGTAAGACTATTACGTTGAATGATGTGCTTCATGTTCCAGACATTCGTAAGAACTTGATCTCTGGACCTGTACTCTCGAAGAAAGGCTTCCGAATGGTCTTCAAATCAGATAAAGTTGTTTTGTCTAAGGCTGGAATCTATATAGGGAGAGGATACTTGTGTGATGGCCTATTTAAGGCTAATGTAGCCGTAATTGGCAACAATAATGTATATTGTAATTCTGAAATGAATAAAAAGGAAGTTTCTTATGTTGTCGAGTATGATGCTCTATTATGGCATGAAAGATTAGGACATATAAACTTTCGAAAGATGAAAAAACTTGCAAATCTGGATTTAATTCCACAATTTCAAGTAGATAAAAAATACAAATGTGAGACATGTGTAGAAGCAAAAATGGTTAAGAAACCATTTCATACTGTTGATAGAAGTACTGAACCGTTACAAATGATTCATACCGACTTATGTGATTTCAAAAACTTACCTACAAGAGGTGGGAAAAAGTATTTTATCACATTTATTGATGATTATACACGATATTGCTACGTATATCTTTTAAATAGTAAAGATGAAGCAATTACATCATTTATAAAATATAAAGCTGAAGTAGAAAATCAACTAAATAAAAAGATCAAGATATTGAGGTCTGATCGAGGTGGAGAATATGAGTCGCCGTTTGAACAATTCTGTGCAGAAAATGGAATAATTCATCAAACAACGGCACCATATTCACCACAACAAAATGGTGTAGCCGAAAGGAAGAACAGAACGTTAAAAGATATGATTACTGCCATGCTTTTAACTTCTGGACTACCGACGAACTTGTGGGGGGAAGCATTAAATATGTCTAATCACATATTAAACAAGGTCCCTCACAATACAACAGGAACAATTCCATATGAGTTATGGAAAGGACACAAACCAAGTTTTAAATACCTCAAAGTGTGGGGGTGCTTGGCAAAAGCTCCAGTTCCGCCTCCAAAGAAGGTCAAACTTGGACCAAAAACTGTAGATTGTTACTATTTAGGACCAACCCAAAATAGTAGTGCATATAGATTTTTGGTATTCAAGTCTGATATACCTGATATTCATGTAAATACAATCATGGAATCAAGAGATGCATCATTCTTTGAAGAAGTGTTTCCACACAAAAAGAATGAAGGGAATAATGTCCCTAAAAGGACACGAGAAGAATCAAATAGCCCACATGAAAATGAAACTCATCGTGAAAGTGATGAAGTAGAACCAAGAAGAAGTGTAAGGGCTAGAACTTCTAAATCATTTGGTTCGGATTTTTACACATATGTGTTAGAATTCGAACCTCAAACATACAAGGAAGCCATGTCATCTTCTGAATCTTCATGTTGGAAAGAAGCAATTCAAAGTGAGATCGATTCAATCCTAAGTAATAAAATTTGGGAAATTGTTGACATTCCACCTGGAATAAAACCTATTGGATGCAAATGGATTTTCAAGAAAAAAATGAAACCAGATGGCTCTATTGATAAATACAAAGCCAGATTAGTAGCCAAAGGATATCGTCAAAAAGAAGGTGTAGACTTTTTTGACACATATTCACCAGTTACACGAATAACCTCAATAAGAATGCTAATAGCAATTGCATCCATCTACAATCTAGAAATTCATCAAATGGACGTAAAGACAGCATTCTTAAATGGAGATTTCGATGAGGAAATCTACATGGAGCAACCCGAAGGACTTGTGTCCAAGGGAAATGAAAACAAAGTCTGTAAATTGGTAAAATCACTATGCGGACTCAAACAAGCTCCAAAACAATGGCACGCAAAATTTGACAGTGTCATGATGAGAAATGGTTTTCGTATAAATGAGTGTGACAAATGTGTTTATTGTAAACAAGTTGGACAATCATACGTGTTTGTTTGTTTATACGTGGACGATATGCTAATCTTTGGTCCTAACATTAAAGTTATAGAGACCATAAAGAAACTGCTTATCAACAATTTTGATATGAAAGATTTAGGAGTTGCTGACATTATTTTGGGAATCAAAATAATAAGAACGGCTAATGGAATACAATTATCTCAGTCACATTATGTAGACAAAATAATTGAGAAATTCCAACATTATGGAATTAAAGGAGTAAGAACACCTTTTAATCCATCGGAAGTACTGCATAAAAACTCGAATGAAAGTGTAATGCAACTAGAATATTCCCGTGTAATGGGATGTCTAATGTATCTCATGAATTGCACGAGACCAGATATAGCTTATGCAGTAAGTCGACTAAGCAGGTATACAAGTAATCCAGGGAAGGAACACTGGAAAGCACTAATGAGAGTGTTGGGATACTTGAAGAATACCACAAATTATTCCTTGCATTATGGAAAATATCCAGCTGTTCTAGAAGGATACAGCGATGCAAATTGGATTGCAGATTCAGAGGAATCAAAATCCACAAGTGGTTATGTCTTCACTCTTGCAAGAGCAGCAGTATCATGGAAATCAACGAAGCAAACATGCATAGCTCGATCCACTATGGAATCAGAGTTCATTGCATTAGACAAAGCAGGAGAAGAAGCAGAATGGCTTCGTCATTTCTTAGAAGATATTCCTTTATGGCCTAAACCTGTAACGGCCATATGTATTCACTGCGACAATCAAGCTGCGCTGAGTAGAGCGAAAAACTTTGTGTATAATGGCAAATCACGACACATTCGTCGACGCCATAACACAGTTAGGCAATTACTCTCTAATGGAACTATCTCCATTGATTATGTAAGAACAAATGATAACCTAGCGGATCCATTTACAAAAGGGTTATCAAGAGAGAAAATTGACTGCGCATCGAGGGGAATGGGTTTAAAAGCCTAAACCAACAAGAGTTACCTTATACGGAAACCTATCCTAGCGACTGGAGATCCCACGGACTAGGATCAATAGGCAAACCAGTTATGAGTAACTCAAGAAGTAATGCATTTGTCTGGACTTGGTCCAACTCCATTCCTATGGTGCACAATAAACATGCATGCCTACAGAGGTATTTAAAGGTTAAAACTATGTTTTTTAATGATGACCATATCTTGTAAAAACAAGTGGGGTATATGTAGGATGCTCCTAATGGTTGCGATCACCTATGTAAGTGCGAGCTGGGTCGGCTCTACGAGAATATTACAGGCTTTTTTATTCTCTATATACACTCGCAGAACCAGAAATTGTTCAGGACCAAAATGAACACAACCAAGAGATTGGATGAGAAGGGAAACAATGCTTTGTTAAACTTATTGTCTGGTTATACAATAACGGTTGACGGTTCAAAAAGAAAATTCACCGATTAGCCAAGTATATCCGATGAGTTTTGACTAGGGAAAGTTCAAAGTGAAATATCTACTTGTCCTTAATAAAGCAATGTTCCATATGTAGTCTGACATATTCCACTTTGTGTGGGGGATAGTATATTATCATTCATGTGGGGGATTGTTGGAGTTCCTAAAGAGTTTGAATGAAATATACATTAGTCTCACATTAGCAAAATAAGAGGTAAGATTTGGGTATATATACTAAATCCTCATTCCCTATATTGGCCCTTAGGGTCAGGTAATTTTGTGCGAGAGGGAGGACCTAAATCTGATGAACACACGCGCGCGCGCGCCGCCCGTCCGACCGACCGATCCGAGCCGTGCCGTGTCGGGTTCGGATAAGAAACCTTATTTTTGCTACAAATAAACACTGCAATTTTTTAGCAAGTTTTTATATACGGTAGCGGATTTGAATTACGGCTACGACCGTTGGAAGGAATCGGGTGCGACCCTTGGAGACAGAACGGGTGCGACCCGTTAGCAAGCGGCGGGTCTTTTGAAATTAAACTCAACAGACGCGACCGTTTAAACACTATAAATAAGTGATGAATTCTGATCAAATTCATTCACTCGTTTTCTTTCTCTTCTCCGTCACAGTTCTTCCTCTTCCCTGGTTCAAATCTGTTGCCGTCGGACTGACATAATCATTACAGTTTCGTGCAGTCATCGTCTGTTGTATCCTGTGAGGCTTCAACTAAAAGTCTTAAGGAAACTGTCACGTTTCAGGCCTCAGACGATCTCGGTATCATACTGCCTTCGTTCACTTCAGTTTGCTCTGTTTCTTTTGCAGTTTTTATTGTATCATTGCTGTTTCCATCTGTTGCTGCTGCAAACTTGGGTTAGGAGTTTGTATGCATGCTGTTTCATTGACTGGTTTGCAGTTCAATAGCCATTATACAGTATAGATTATACTAAAACTGTTGCTATTCCGTTTCTGACATAGAGAAACAACAGCAACATCACTTCAAAACACCACCTTTCTACAGATCACAACAGCTCACCACCTCTAGACCCCTCTCTATGAACTGCCGCACCATCAAACTAGAACCCACTGACTGCTCTTGACCATCGAATACAACCATCCCACTGTCTAAAACCATATTACTGCATTCAATAACAATTTATACATCAACTCCTCCACCAAATTCTTCTTCTGAAACCACTGTCAAGTGTCAACCTTTGATTCATCATATCTCCAACCCACAACACAAACTGCAGCTCCACCATTTCCATTACCACTGAACCATCTCTCAACCACCCCCTATCATCACTACCACAAACAGCCACCATACATAACTGTGCACCATAAGAAATCAGTGCCATCTCCATACCACCATCAAACTCCACCATCACCACAGCAGCATCAACTTCAACAGCCTGCTCCTCCTCCAATACTCACATATCAAAGAACAATACCACCATATTTCGGTAACCAACCGCCGCACACAATATTGCAGAAGACCGGATCAATAACAGTTGGCACCAATCAATCTCCGACAATGGATCAGGCGCATCGTTCTTCATAACTAGATCTCCACTAGCATCAAGGACCTGACAGCGCAAATATCAAGATCTCAGAATTCAGGCAGTGCACAACGGGCTAAATTATTTCCACCAAGCATCATCGTCTATTGAAAGCTACACCACCCCCACAGTCAACTTCAAAACTGTCAACTTCAGAATTGTCATTCACTTCACCAATCACTTCATCGGTCGACTTCCCCTACAGATCACCTTTAACCTTCCCAAATTCCAACCACTGCAATCGTCTACAACTCGAATCACCTTACCTCCTGCAGTCGCGAACTCCAATCGCGAACACCCAACATCACCAGAATCCCTCCGAACACAAACTTCGAATACCTAGAACCAAACACTTGAATCAAGGAAAAGAAAAAAAGAATAAGTCGATTTCAAGAATTGAAAATCTGGAATTGATTTATGGAAATGTTGAAATTCTGGAATATGGGGAATTAAATTCGAACTGTTTTGTGAAATTGAGACATTGATTGTTAATTGGTTTTACTGGAAGGTGTTCGTGAAGCGGGATAATAATATTTGGGCAGTGGATATAATATTTTTGCTTTGTTGATGGGCTGGAGTTAATTAAATTGTTTTGTTTTGTTTTAATTTTTTTTTTGTTCTCTTTTGTTAAAATATCTTCTTCTCTTTCTTTTTTTTAAAAAAAGAAGTCTTTTGTTTAGATTGTTATTACCAAGTATCCTTCCTTTTATTTAAAAAAATATAAAAAATAATAATAACAAGTTTCAATTGTTTTGTTTTCTTTTATTTTGTGGTGTTTTCATTTGTTCTATTTTCTTTTCTTTATTCATGTAAAAAAACATAAAAAGCTGTATTTATATCTTGTTTTCATTTTCAGGTTGCAGAAGCATATAAGAAAGAATCATTTGCTTGCTTCGCTTCGCTTGCCAAAAATAAATAGCTTGCTTATAAAAAAATTACCGCTAAAATAATAATAAATTCTACACACTCTAGTATCGTGTCCTTATCTCTTAGTTTAGTAGCTTTGCATTGTTGGTTGCTTGCATTTTACAAAAAAACTAAAAAACTAAAATCAAAATACAAATTTCATTCATAGTTGTATTGTTAATACATGTTTAATTTCTGCCTTGCATTTCATCTTATAATTTTGATTAACAATAAAGGTTAGACATCGATAACGCTTAATTGTATATTGACTAGTTGCCCTCTTTCGATAATTTAATTTCTTGGTGTCTAGGCTACGATAGAACAATAACCATTTGTAAATATTATGGTGATTCGTAAATATTATAGTGGTTGTTTCTTTGAAGTTACTTAAACCTTCGCTTGAATTGCTACGGTGATTCGTGGTGCACCGACAAAACCTGTCTTTTACCTGGTTGAGAACTATCTTGTTGAATTAAGATAAAGTGTCATTATACAATTTTGGGTCAGGAGCTACTTAGGATAGAAAATTTGTAATTAAGTTATTCACATTTATTTTGTTGCATTACTTCATGCATATTTACAATAAAAGAAAAAAAATTCGAAGTCCAAAACTAAAAGAAATTGTAAATATTCCTTAACTTATTTTTTAAATATTTTGAAATATTTAAATCCAAAATCCAAAAAAAAAATAGGTTAGTTATTTTTTTGAGAAAAAAATCTTTTCAAAAAAAAATTGAAAAATCAAATTTCCTTTTTGAAAAATAAATTCCTTATTTTCATTTATAAAAATCCAAAAAAGGGAAGAAAAATAATTTCATGAAAATGTCCGAGTTTTCTTACTCGGAATTTTACAATAGTTACGAAAATCAATATAATCCATATGATTTCACTCCAAATTCTTATGGATATTTTAATGACAACTATTGATGAACAATTCAAATTTTGAACAAAATTTTCAGGATTATGACCAACCCTCAAATCTTGAAAATAGCATTGAAATGATTTTGTCTTTACCTGAACTCTCTACAAACCAAAATCAAAGAATAAATGATTTTTGTAATGATTCAAGTCAAAATAATCAAAATTTGGATTCACTTCAAAATTCAAATGATTTTGAGTTTAACCCGTGCCAATTCAATTTCGAACTTCAAAATCGAAACGAACATGGAAATAACTTTTCAAATAATTTTGGCAATGGAAATAATCTCAACTACGATGCAATTGACAATTTTTTTCTCAACATGTTTGAATCGAAAATTCTCAAGTTAATAATTATAAATTTGATTTTTTTGAGCAAATGGACGAAATTTACAATGATCACATGGATTTGTTATTTGAAACATACAAAAACAACGTGAGAAACAAAATCAATCCCAACGTGTGATGAGTCAAATAATAATCTATCTTTTACCAAAATTAACGATTTTCAAATAACAACTTTTGAAATTGCAAATGACGATTTTAATGATGTTTTTGAAAATATGGTAATTGAATTGGATTTAAATTCTTTTGGGGGTGAGAAACTCAATTTAAAATTCGATCTTCCCTTTTCCGATTTCAAAATTTTGAATACAACCATTTTGGATTTTGAAATTGATACATGCAATGAAGTTGCTGATAATCTAACAAAGGAAGACGAATTTAATGAACACAAATTTTTTGGACTTTTCGAAGATGTGTTGTTGAATTCTGAAGGAAGACTTAAATCACCATTTCGATTTTTAAATCAATAATTCTAAAGAAGTTTTCAATGACAAGATTGAGTTTCAACTTGGTGAAAATAAACTTGAATTTCAACTAATTGTTCTATCAACCTCGAAAATCATCGAAAATAAATCAACTCATACGATTTTTAATAAAACGACATTCGTTTTTCCAAATCAATGTTCAACTTTGAAATCCTTTATGGTTTGTATTTCTGTGCTTAAGCTGTGTCTCTCATGCTTGACGAGATAAATGAATCGGTCTTTGAAAGACCGCTTCATTTACTCTTTAACTGTATACTTTCTGATGTCTTGAAAATAATAACTTTTTCATTTTCATGTAAATATAGGTCTTCTTCTTATTTTATTTTTATCATTTCACTTGGGTTGACCGTGTGATTGTGGGGACATAGTCAAAATCAAGTGTGGGGATTCTCATCTTCATTTTCGATTTTTCATAGTTTTTTTTTGCATTTTCTCTCCAAATCCTCAAAAAAACCTAAAAAAAAAAATCCTAAAATCAAATTTTCTTTTTAATTACTTTTAAAGAAACACTATAAGATAAACATATGGTTATGGTTATTAAATTGAAATTTTTGAAAATTTATTTGTCTTAACAAAAATAAAAATAAAGTTTGATTACAAGTAACTATGGTTTAACTAGCATAGGAAGATTCATAGTGATAATTACAAAGTATATCCTAATTGAAAATCTTTTTTAAAAAAAGTGGTGGATTTAAAAGAAAATGATATAACATTTTTTATCGTCTAAGTTTAATGGCGCTAAGATAATTTTGCAAAGCTCTCTCTTTAAAAAAAATTAAAAAAACAAAAAATATAAAATAACAAAAAAATATATATTAGTATATATGTATGTATATTTTATTAACACCTAGAGTCATGTGTTCACACTTGTGTGTTCACTCACTATGCTCTGAACCCTTCTCACGTAAGCCCGAAAGACAATGCACGATCGGTATATATGTCCCCAGTTTATCCGAGTTAAGTATGTGTATATAAAAATTCTTTTATTAATAACGCATATAGTCGATAGGTGTTCACACTTCTGTATTCACTCGCCACGCTCTGTGTTCCCCTCATGTAAGCCCGAAAGGCAGTGCATGGGTAATATATCTGGCCTCGGTTTATCTCAGTTAGGCATATGTAAATATTGTTAATACCAATAAAATTTTCAAAAAAAATAGAGAGAGTGAGCAATTGAAATCCAAGCATTATTTATACTTATTTGATTAGTTATTCAAAAGAAATGAAAATACCACTTTGAAAAAACTTTGATAATCAACTAAGGATTCATTTCATAGTTGCATTATGTTATCAACTGAAACAACTAGCTAAACTGGAGTCTATTCTATGATAACTTAGTTTTTATTGAACATTTTGACAAGTAAAATGACTAAATTTCACGATGATGACCAACACTTATATTTAACTTATTCATGTCAATTTAAAAGTAAATCCTTCATTTGTAAATATTTTTGCATCACGCCTTCGTAAATAAATCTTGTATTTAAGAATTTTTCACTTTGCATTTGGATTTTGTGAGTAGTATCAGCTGAAAACCCTCATGAGACAACACTCATCCTACTAGGGATACCTAGAGGTTCAACGGCCTGTTGCATATGCTCAGTGCAATCGTGCTCCATACAAAAATGAATTTATCACAATTTTAGTTTATTCGAGAACGAATAAAAAGATAAGTGTCGGGGTATTTGATGTGCATGTAAATGTGCATATTTTTACTTCCGTATTTTATCGAATTTAATTAAATAAATGATCATATAGGGTGTTTTAACATGTCTAAACCAAAATTCAAATTATTTTCAAATCATCACATATTCATCTTCATACAGGGGCAAAATGGTCATTTTTCTACATATATTTATTTTGAGAAAATTCATTTAGAAATTTCTATGTTATTTTGTACGAACTTGAATTCAAATTGCAAGTGGTTTCATGGAAAATATGAATGCACAAGAGAATACAAAGGAATGAAGAAGAAAATAATTCATTTCATGAAACATGGAGGACCCCACCTACCCACTTACCATGATGTACACTTAAGAGTTAATGCATGTACTAATGGAAATTAATGCTACATGTACATTTACGTGAAGGATTAACACATGCTAATGATTACTTGGTGGCCACACTTCCTCACGGGTAGTTTTGGTAGTTCCCAAAAAATGGATTAAGGTTCAAAATATGTATAAATACCTCATATGTTCATGTAACTCCTTTCTTAGTATCTTAGCCTCTTTAGTTTAGTTTAGGCTCAAAAATAAAATACAAGCCTTCTTTCTCTTTTCATGGCTACTTAGTCATTTTCTTCTTATGTAATTTTCTTCTTTTTTGCAATGTTAATTCTTGTTCTTTTATGTTTACATGCTCGCTTTCTTATTTTGTTAGTAGCTTAGTTTCATTTCTCATGCAAGTAGAATAGTTTTTATTATATTTTATTTAGCTCTCTTCTTACTTTGCTTGCATTTTCCTCTTATCTTTGTTTCATGTTGCAATCTACGATTGTTGAACAATAACAAATATGAGAGGCTAATCCCCTTCGATTTAGGGATAATGAAGCTCTCTTAATCATGTAGATTCAACATTTTGATCATTTATGTTCTCTTTTTGTGCTCAATGTAAATGTTTGAATTGGTTAACTTGTTGTTTTAGCTTTAAATTTGATAGCCTATGTTGTTGACATCAAATAGGCTGTGCTTAAACAAACAACAAACACAAATTACCTCTTCATCTACATATGATTATGATGATAAAGTGATTAAAATTAAAATTTGATGGTCTATATTTCTAATCAATAGTTAATGGACCATGCTTAGTATAGATTTTATTTTCAAGTTCATTAACATTTTCATGACAGTTAAAAGTGATTTAGTGGTTGTGTTATACTTTGATGGTTATATTAGGCTAATTAATAGCATAAATATTCCACACTTATGATAAGCACATCAATTGAATTCACTAATGACAAAAAGATCATAATTTCATGTTGTGTTGATTTATGTGATCATGAGAGTGGATTTATCTTTAACTGCCTATACTCTCATATTTTTATCAATTAGCTTTTGTTGGTTTCTATATTTTTAGCTTAAAACATTTTCAACTTCGGTTAATTTGATTGAATATAAATTTTAAAATCGAAATAATTCCCTACGGATCGACTTGTACTCGACACGTACTAACATTGTATGTCGTGCGCTTGTGGTTATTTTTAATTAAATTTCGATCGGTTATTTTTTAACTCGATAGGAAATTGGCCGGTTCGAACACATGTTACTTGCAAAATAATTCGGAACAAACCTTAAAACCGAAATCATTATCAAAAGTGAGATGTAAATCAAATTATTTACCTTGAATTTGTGTTAAGAAGGTTGAAATTTGCCCTTTGATTAATTTATTCAAGCTTTCTACTTGATTCCTAGCTTATATTCTTTAGAATCTCCTTAATAATGGCCGACCGAGCACTTAGGGTTCTTATTTTGTTTGTGGGTGTTGAAATGAATAAAGAGTGGAGAATGGAAGGGTTTAGGGTATTATAATGAAGGATGTTCCCATTTTACCCTTACCAAATTCCTCCTACTTATTTTCAATTTTCTTTTGCTTATACAATAATTAAGGCACGACCCCCTTATCAATTAACAAATCTCAATCCCTTGACTATTAACATTATTTTATTTTATTTATCGAATTAAATATTCTACATAATGTTAGTCAGAATTAGGTTCATTATAAACTCTCCTACTTAATGAATTTCGTCATCGAAATTACGATAAGGTACTCACAACAATCAAACATAAAGGTAAACCATACCATTAATCATATCAGGATAAGTATCCTAATTCTGCTCTCGGTTTTCCATGTACAGTCCCTCTCATCATCGCTCCATTGGACTTTGGTTAATCTAACTATCTTGTTCCTTAGTCTCTTCTCATCTCTCGCAACTATACAAACTGGATTTCTAACAACAGTCATATCTAGTTCCACTACTAGAACTTCTAACACAGTTGGTGTGATAGTAGTCTCTGGATCTTGAATACACTTATTTAGATGAGAAATATGAAAAACATTATGGAATTCTGCCAAACTATTTAGCGAGTCTACCATATACGCGAGTTTTCTGATCCTTTCTATAATAGGAAATGGTCCAACAAATCTTGATGCCAATTTTCCTAACTTTATAAATCCGACCACACCTTTCATCTTTGAAACTTTGACAAAAACACGATCTTCCATCGAGAACTCTAAGTCTTTCCGTCTCTTATCAGCATAACTCTTCTGCCTAGACCGAGCTTCCTTTATTCTTGCTCAAATGAACTCAATCTTTTTTCAGCTTCTTTAACCAAATCTGGACCAAAAATTAATTTATCTCCGGTCTCTAACCAACAAATGGGAGATTTACATGGTCTTCCACATTAAGCTTCAAACAGTGACATCCTTATACTAGTCTAATAACTATTGGTATGTGAAAACTCAACTAAGTGTAGATGGCCTTCCCATGATCCTCCAAAATCTTTTACACAAGCTTTTAACAAATCCTCCAAGACTTTATTAACTCTCTCCATCTGCTCATTTGTCTGTGGATAGTATGCAGTACTCATCTTGAGCTTGGTACCTAAAATCTCTTATAGACTCTTTCAGATCTCACTAGTAAATAAGGAATCTCTATCGCTTACTATACTACTAGGAATTTCATGCAGTTTAATTATATTAGTCATGAATAACTTAGCTAAATCTGATGTTGTCCTGGTCGACTTAATGGGTATAAAATGTGCACTCATAGTCAGTCTGTCCACTATAGCCTAGATATTCTCATTTCCTTTATTTGACCTTGGTAATCCATCTATGAAATCCATTGAGATAGATTTCCAATTCCATACTAGAACATCCAAAGGCTGAAGTAATCCACTTGGTTTCTGATGCTCGGCCTTTAGCTGTTGACAGTCGCCTTACCAATAAGCCTACGCCTCTCTACATCAACATAGCTCCTAATCTTGTTCCATATGGATCCGCGTACACGACTAAGTCCTAATTCCCCTCCGGAATAAATAAAAAATGTGCTTAGTCGATAAGTATTTCAATTTTTAGAATGCTTCCTCACATTTATCAGTCCAAACAAACTTTACATCTTTTCGAGTTAGCTTAATTATCAGTGCCTAGCCATGAGAAATCCTTAATGAATCTCCTACCAAAGCCAGCTCATCCAAGAAAACTCTTTATCTCAGCCTGTCTCGGGTCTCTTCCAATAATTCATTGCCTTGATCTTAGCCGGTTCTACTGAGAACCTTTTTTTGAGATTATATGACCTAGAAACTTCACATCCTTCTTCCAAAAGTGACACTTAGAAAATTTTGCCTTCAATTAATGCTGCCGTCTTAAGCATTATCTTAAGATGAATTTCATGATCTCTTTCATCCTTAGATTATATCAATATGTCATTTATAAACACCAATACGAATCTATCCCGATGTTCTCAGAAGACTCTATTCATCAAGTCTACAAAATATGTCGGTGCATTAGTTAATCCCAAAGGCATCACGATCTATATCTTGCCCTCAACTCCGTCAAAGGAATATTATCCTCTACTACTCTAAGCTGATGGAACCCTATTGCTAAGTCCAACCGAGAAAATACTTTTGCTCCACTCAACTAGTCAAAAAAAATCATAAATTATAGGTAAGGGATGCCAATTCTTTATCATCTTCTCATTCAACTTACGATAATCGATAAAAAAAACTTTAAAGATTTGTCCTGTTTCTTAAAAAATAATGTGGCTGCTCCCAAAAATGAACTGCTTGGCCTGATAAAATACTTACCTTCTAAATCCACCAGCTGCACTTTTTACTCCTTCATCTCGGTAGGTGTCATTCTGCTTAGTGGTCTACTTACTGGTTCAGCCCCTACTACTAAATCTATCCAAAACTCAATGGTTAGTTTTGGCTGTAGTCCTATCATGAGCCGAAAGACATTTGCAAATTCTCTAACAATGAAAACTCAATTTAGTTCATCTTCTTTGTCCGTAACATCCAACAAAGCACAAGAATCTAATTTTGGGTTTTCTACAGTGTATATAATCCGATCACTATAACTAGGGTGTCTAAGTGATATTTTCTATCATGAAAAAATATCCTAGCATTGTACTTAATTAACCAATCCGTACCCAAGATAATTCTGAAACCTACAAATTCAAACACATGCAAAGTACAAGCAAATATATGACCTACCAATTCAAGCTCTAACTTGTAAAATCTCATCCTAAGAGTCGCATACCCTCCTATCGGATTCACAACCCTTAAGAATGTAACTTGTTATGAAGGTTCTAGGTTAATCTTGTCTACCAAATAATGAGATATAAATGAATGTGATGCATTGGTATCAAATAGAACTCTAATTGATACAACATGAATCAATACCTCTCAACACAACTTTTCCTTTCTACTCTGATGTTGGTCTTGAAGTAGCTGGTTCTAATGCAAACACTTTGTACTATCCATCCTTGCCCGGTTTCTTGCACTGGTTCTTATAATGTCCAGTCTGATCACAATTGAAGCATTTGATATTCTTCTTCCCGATCACCTTCTTTCCATATCCTGAGCGATATTCGTTAGCGAAGTTCCCTTTCCTATCACACTTGTAGTAGATAACTTTCATCTTTCCTTTCTTGGCTGCTTCTCCTTTCTGAGTGCCTTTCCTATGGAAAAACTTTCTCTTCTGGTTTTGCCCACCTTGAGTTTCCCTTGCTCTATTACCAATAAGGAAAGTGAGCATCTCCTGATTCCTCAAAGCCATCTTAACCACTACATTGCATGGATCCTTAATATGTAGCAAAGTTTCTTTAGTAAGCTCGGGTTTCAATCCACGGATGAACTTCTCATTCCTTTTGATAACGATATCTACCGTAGCATATTCGTATCTCGATAATTCCTCAAATCTGATAGCATACTCAAGCACTGTCATGTTTCCCTAATCCAACTTAGCAAACTTCCTCAGCATATTTGACTTTATGATCTCCGATATGAATCTTTCCCCAAACCTCCTTCTAATTCCGCCCCAATCATGGCCTCCTCATTCACTCCCACGGTAACACTGTTCCACCAGTGCAGTGCTGCTCCTTCCAACCGCCTAAAAGCAAGCCTCCTCTTTTGCTCATCATTAAGCCTCAAATTAGAAAAGATCCTTTTGTAATGAAGAAACCAATTCTCCACTTCAATCGCGTCCTCTGTCCCAATAAATGGATTCCCTCCAAATCTTGCATAATCTCTACTCAATGTTACATAGTTATTGACCACCGGAGCTCCATGATTTCCTCCTTCAACATTTCCTCCAACTAATCCCGCGATAGCTCTAGCTTATGTCAAGTTAACAAAGAATCAATACATAGCTCCCATATCAACTAGCGGTGCTCCAGCACCCACATTAGGAGCTTGTGCCTGACCTGGATTCCTACTAGTATTTGGTCTAGCATTCCCATTAGTTGTGGTGCTTCCTTCACCAAGATTAACTCTTCCATTCCTAGCATCCATATCATAAATCCTTAAAATCTACATTCTAGCCTTTGTAAGATTCATAAGAATAGCCTAAGAAAGATGGGAGAATAGAGATAAAGTGTATACTTATATATATAGAAAATACAAGTATGTTACTATAATGTTATCCCATAACCCAGTCTTTTCTCTAATTCCTTAGGATTATGTTTTTCAAAATCATCTTAAATTTAGAATTACTTATAATTTTTCATAAACGTATGCTTTGATACCAAGTTATAACGCCACTATCTCGAGGCCCAAAGCTAAGTGATATAGATGTTGTATTCATCTACAATATTCAACTCTCGGTGATGAAATACGATAGTATTAATGGTATCCATAATATCAAAAGCACAGGAATATGAAATAAAATCACAAGCTTTAAAAAACCTTTTCAGATTACATTTCTAATCAATATTTTATATTCAATTACGTAATCCCAAAAAGATTTCCACGTTTTGGTCAAATAAAATTATTACAAAATACGTCAAGAGAAACATTTGAAGTTGCCCCATTGGATGATCAAAGTACTAATTAGATAGACATGTAAGTCATGATTACATCACAACAGAAATAATACTAAATAACTCCTACATAGCTAGCTTTTCCTCCTGCACGTCTTCGGACGTTTACTTGTCCAACCTAATATACTCGAAAAGTCCTTAACTCTTAATCTACTCAAATTAAATTTTGAGCACGCAAGAGTTTAAGGGAAAAATATAAATTTCGAGTCAAACATAAAGCCTGGTGTGAATAATTCTATCACATTCTAGTTTACTGATATTAAGTGACCACGCCGCTTAGGAGAACATGTTTCCCCTCACTAATATCCTTTTAAAAGCATATCTTTTGCAAATCAAAATCCTGCAATCAAACTGATTATAACAACAAGAGCAATAACATACGTGCGTATAAATCAGGTAATCAGTGGACTATCTATTCAACATTATAGTTTTAACTGACTAACTATTAACCATTGGCTTACTCGGGCCTACCAGTCATAATAAATAGTCTAACTTCTGTTAGATACAGTGTTGGATGATCTATCCTTAAGTTACTTCTCTTAGGGTCCACTGATCCTAATGGTTTTGTGGGTTCACCAATAACCTATCTTTTCTTTGTATATTCCTTTTTGTGTGTAACGTCATTTTAGTCTTACATGTGACAAAGCCCTACACAATGAAATTTTGTACTTATATTAGCCAGGGGCTAATAGCTAAAATATAGGAAGTGACCCTATACCAATTTCATCCGGTCTTCTAATATCTGAGTATAAACTTAAGGTTGACCACACCTTCAATTTTCATTGAAACCATTTCTTTCAGATTTATTTAACCTTTTTTTAGATCATACTTAAACAATGAAACTTTACTCTTTGCTTTACTCAAAATACCTATGCCATGATATATGCTTTACATTAAACAATGATGATGAAAATTCATATCAATAAGGTTATCTATCCTTCTAAAACAAGTTGAAGCCTTTTTAACTTAGAAAAAATTAGGCTACAAAGCCAAAACCATACCTTTGAAACCCATGTTTAAAATCTTAATCATTCCCTTTCAGAATCATTGAAAACATCCCTTCCGAAAGCATTACATAAACCTTGAACATCCTTTTTCAAAACCATTTAAACTTATCTTTCAAAAGCATTGGATACCTTCCTTTCGAAACACTTAAAACATACCTTTCGAAAGCGTAGGGTTCAAGTAGAGTTGGTGGAAACATAGCTTCAAAACCATTTAAAATTGTTCCTTTTGAAGCTGTTAGGTTTAACTTTTAATATAACAATAGGTTCAAAGAGAGCAGATGCGAAAGCATTACTTTCGAAAGAATTTATCCTAAATATAAGAATTAGGGAAGATGATAGCTTCGAAACCCACCATTTCGAAACCATTGCCTCCGAAACCATTTTATAGCGGCTAAACTACCTTTTCGAAGGCAGCTTTAAAACTAAAAGGCAAAAGCACTTCTTTTGAATACATTGTAATTAGAAAGGTATGATTCGACAACAAAGGTAACTAATGGGTTCAAAAGCGGCTTTCCATTCGAAAGCTTCATTTAAAAAAATAAGCGGTATCTCTTTCGAAAGCTCCTTTCTAAAAAGAAATGAAAAGTTGATGGATTCAAAAGTTTATACAAGTGGCTTCAACTCCTTTAAAAGCATGCCTTCCACACAGACCCATCCGTCTTTCTTCATTATACTATGTGCCAATTACTTGATACCATGTGTATTAGTTTCAATTTGAAAGGCCTACGGGGCATGGTGATGAAACTAAGCAAACGAAGTGGCAAAGTTTTAATTTGAAACAAAACTGATTTTACGCCTTCTAAAGTAATTTATTTTCACCTTACTTGCCTAATTTATCAAAATATGATTGGTTGTCATTTATTTATCAAAATCTTTTTCTAAAAAGACTGCCGAATTTATAATTAACAATTTAAAACATTTTAAGCAAATGAAAAAAAAGTACATTTTAGTATATTGAAATTACTGAACAAGTTGAATTAAAAAACATATAGCTAATAAATTTAAACAAATTGGTTATGAATGGCGTCTTCTGCTCCAAATTTTCCTGCTTCCTCTTTCCCGTTCGTTCATTCTCGTTCCTCAAATCTTTCTAGAGATTCTTCCTTTATTGAATTCGAATCTTTACCCTTATGTACATATGCCCAAGTGGTCAAGAATTCGCCTCTTGCTCCTCCGCAATTTCTTGAACGGAAACCCAAATTAAGGAGGTAGATCGAATCTAGGAAGGGGAAATGATTTTTCTTTCGATGCGGAGATTTTCAACATTTAGCGAAAGATTGTAGAGAACCCGTTAGATGCTTTGGTTGTGGTTTGTTCGGTCACAAATTGATCTGTTGTTCGACGAATTTGAAATCATTATATGGCGATCGCATGAACTTCACTAACATAGACCATGGTTTCCAATTTGTATTGAAATGTATGATATTGAAGAGAATTTTGTTAGATCTCCTTTGGATTCAAAGAAAAGAAGGCATGGATTTCTTGGAAGATCTGTTCAAACACTTTGATGTTATTAACTCAGTTAATATTGGTAGGAACTATACCAAAAAGTTTGGAGATCCTAAAGAATATTTCGATGATTATGCTTATTCTTCGTTCAGTGATAACTTGATGAATGGGTTAATGATGCGATGCTAGTTTTGAATAATGGTATTTGGGTTACAGTTTCTAGCTTAAATGATAACTTTGATTTTACGGTTGCTGAAAATAGAAAGGAATTGTTTTTTTATTCTATGCTTCTAGATCTAGTTGTTTCACAATTCAGTATGATTTCTCAACCACTAGAAACCATGGATAAATTGATTGATAATGGATGTGTAGATGGTGCCGTAGTCTCTGATGTGAATGTGTTGAGTAATAATTTCATTCATACTCAAAATAAAAAATATGAAGCTACATTTGATCACTTGGAGAATTTCGAAATTGTCACTTAAAATAGTTTCGAATGCCTAAGGTCACTAGACGATGAAAAATCTGATCTTAATCAAGATATTGCTTCTGGTAGTGGTTTTTCAGGCTGTTGTTTGGTGGATATCAGGTCTAAGGTTGATAATGTTGCTTATGTTCATTCTTCAAGAGATACAGATAAGATAAGTATTTTAAGGTTTTTGATGGTTCCTCTGTATTCTCTTCTTCTTCTATATCCTTGGCTATTGGTTCTTGCTCAAATAATATAGTCTATGGGGATTTTTCTTCTTCTCCTGATAGATGTTGTGATTGTTAAATGAATGGGATGTTGGTAAGGAGATTACCAATTTTGATTCATCGAGTAGCCTAGTTGAGAGAGATGTCAGATTAAGGAATCCAAATGTCTTAATGATTAAACTAAAAGGAAATGATCTTAATATAAGGATTAAGGTGGTATTGGATGATTTTTTCGACTCTATTGGCTTAAAGATGGGAGCACTGACTGCTAAATGCATTATGAACTCAGTGAATGTTTCAAAAACAAGTATTGGTGAGTCTTTTTACAGATACTTGGATTGTTGATGGAATGGTGGATACCTGTTTTTACAAGAATTCCAGTAGTAAAAGTGATGATACAGAGATGCAACTTTCATATGTCAATGCGTGCATGGGTTCAGATATTATGCCAACTAAAAATTCGAGCTATGTATCGAAATTGCTTGCTGATGGTATAAAGAGCAGTTGAAAATAGTAATATAATTTCCAGTACCGTTGATGATCAAAAGGCTTGTGAAAAAATTGAGTGTGATATGCACAGGATTAGTGGAGCGGCTAGTTTTGCGTATTAAGATGTCAGGTTGTTTGGAGATAAGGATGTGGTCGTAGAGAGTGGATTAATGTATAACAAGGATACGATTCAACATAAGAACTTTTGCCTTGTGATATTGTGGACGTAGACATGCACAGATTATCAAATAACTTTACTAACAGATTGAAATTTTATAATGATCAAAATTATAATGGGGTAGAAAAATTAGATGAAATAGTTTGATTTCCTTGTGGCGATGATTGGTTGAAAGATTCTTTGAATGATGAAGGTAATAATTCTGATGTTATTACTGGAGGTGGCGCAGATTCTACCGTTGGGGGTTCTTCAATAGAGGTTGTAGTTCAGAGGGCATAAAATTCTATAGTGGATAATGGAAATGATTGTAATTTTTGTATCACTGCATCGGTTTTATCTTCATCGCCAAAGAGAGGCTGACATATGAAATCTACTCCTTTTGGTGGTACTGTTCATCGTAGTTCCTTCACAATAATCATTCTTTGATGATGGGTGAGTTATTTTATTTGAGTGCCATGAGTGACGCTATAAATTCAGGCTCAGGTATGATTCTGATTTAGGCAGTACTTATTCTTCTTATGCTTTAGGCAGTTTGTCTTCTGCTAAGTTTTGTCGGTTATCTAGGGATACCGCTTTTATTTTTTCTGGCATTGAGTTAGATTCTGATTATATTAGAAGTAGGGAAATTGATAGGGTAAGATCAATAGATTTATGAGCATTATTAGCTGGAATATTAGAGGTTTGAGTGATTTAAATAAATGTGACAAAATTAAAGCTTTTTTAAAGATTATTTTATTAACATTGCACTATTAAAAGAACTGAAATTGAGTGTCCTGACATTTGTTTTTATAGAAGATTAGGTGATTATCACTTTAGAAATTAGGTTTGTTTACCTTCTTTTGGAGCTTCTGTAGGTTTGCTTATAGGGCGGTGAGATAATTCTTCTAAGTTACTCCAATTTATTTCTAAGCAACATTCTTTGCATATTATTCTTATCAACCTTAGTGACAATCCTATTTTATATATATTTGACGTTTATGGGCCAAATTCAAAAAATTGGTCGTAGGGCTCTATAGAATGAATGTTTAGAATTTAGATGATTAACTCTTGGTTTTTGGATTATGAGAATGTTACATGTTTTCTAGAAGAGCATTCACCACGGGAAGGTGATTTATCTCCTATGGAAGAATTCGACAAATTTTTCATTAATTCTAATTTGATTGAAATTCCTCTTTCTAATAGAGGATTCACTTAGAATAATATTAGAGAATCCCCTTCAATGGCTCTTCTAGATAGATATTTCATCATTAACGAAATTAAGGATAAATTTCCTATTTTTAGAGTTTTGGGTTTGCCTTACACTTATTCTGACCGTTGTCCTATAATTCTTACTTGTGATCATCATACGATTGTTAATAGGACTTTTACATTTTTTTAAATGTGGTTATTAGAATCTAATTTCTCAACTCTAATTAAAAATAAATGAACTTCAATGAATTTTTATAATATCCGAAATATGGGTAATTCTGCAAAAAAAATTGTTTAAAACTTATGAGACAAATTTTCTTAAAATTTGGAGTGAGACTGTTTTTGGTAGTATTAAAATTAAAAAAGAAAATATTCTTTCTCAAATGCTTAAAATAAACAAGACAGAAGAAAATAGACAATTAAATATAGGAAAACGTAATGTTCTCGCTAATTTTAAAGAAGAGCTTAATTCTATTTTAGAAAAAGAAGAGGTTATGTGGAAATAGAGATCTAGAATTCAATGGATTAATGAAGCTGATAATAATGCAATTTTTTTCCATAGTATGGTTAATGGTAGAAAATGTAGTAACACGATTAATTCTATTTTTGTGAATAATGTAGAATTGGTTAATCAATGGGATCTTATTATGGCATTTACTGATTATTATAGAGATATATTTGGTATTAAGAATTAACACAGAATTAACATTTGATGGAATGATATTTATCCTATTGATTCTAGAATTAACCTTATGAGTTTGATATTCCTTTTTCCGAAGAGGAAATTCTGAAGGCTATTAATGACATGCCTAGTGATAAAACCCCGGGCCCAGGTGGGTTTCCCATTTTATTCTAAAACTTATTTTGGGATGTTTTAAAATTCGATTTAATTAGCATGTTTAATGATTTTTATAATGTGAAACTACAATTAGGAAGATTTAATTTTGCAAATTTAATTTTATTACATAAAAAAATTGGTGATAATAAACTAAAAGATTTTAGACCTATTTATTTAATTAATTGCTCTGTTAAAATTATTTTAGAAGTTTTAGCTAATAGACTTAACACAAGAATGAATGATATAATTGATTGTTCACAATCTGCTTTCATAAAGTGTAGAAATATTACTGATGGAGTGGCTGCTGTCCAAGATTACATTAATTATTGTTGTAAAAATAATATTACTTGTGCTATACTAAAATTAGACTTTGCATAAGCTTTTGATTCGGGATCGGGATTTTCTAATTGATATGTTATTAGCTAGAGGTTTTAGTAGTAAATGGAGTGGTTGGATTTTGACTTTGCTTAAAACTAGTAATTCTAGTATAATGGTTAACGATATTTTAAGAAATAAAATTCAATCTAAACGAGGTTTAAGGCAAGTCAATTCTTTATCACCTCTTTTGTTTAACTTAACCGCAAATGTTGTTACTATGATAATTAAAAAAGTGGTTGGTGATGGATCTTTGGGGACTGTTGGTAGTGAAATCTCGCGCAATGGACTCTCTATTCTTCAATTTGCGGATGATACGTTGTTATTTACCTCTCATTTGCCTAATCATGTCATTATCCTTAAATTTAGTTTATATAGTTTCGAAATTCTTTCAAGACTTAAAATTAATTTTGATAAAAGTTCTGTTTCAGTATTAAATGATGTTGATAAGGTTGAAGGATTAGTTGCTAATACGCTTAATTATAAATCTATGACTTTCCCTTTTGATTATCTTGGTTTTTCGATTAGATCAACTAAACTTAAGCATGATGACTGGTTAATTATAATAGAAAAAATCAATAAAAGAATTTCTAGTTGGAATCGGAGGTTTTTATCGACAGTGGGTAGATTAGTTCTCATTAATTCTATTTTATCTGCTCTTCCAATTTATTGGATGTCTGCATCTTTTTTCTGAATGGGTAATTAACAAAGTTGATAAAATTAGAAGGGACATTTTATGGAGTAGAGATAATTCTAACAGTAGCATTAAATATTTAGTTTGGGAAACAGTTTGTAAATCTAAAAAGAAGGTGGTTTAGAAGTCATTAACTTGCGTAACATGAATTTGTCTTTGTTAGGAAAATGCTTATGGAAATTTAAGGATGTTAATGATAACTCTATTTGGAAAGAAATCATTTCTACACATTATTATAATGGTAGTAATAATTTATACGAAATTACACCTACAGTTATTAATACTACAGTTATTAATAAGTTTTCTACTTTTTGGAAATCAATTTTAAAATGTCATGAGATTTTTAACCTTGGTACTAATACGATTGTACATTCAGGAAATAATACTTCTTTTTGGCATGATCGTTGGATTTCTGTCATTCTTCTTAGAGTAGAATTTAAAGAGCTTTTCAAAATTTGCAACTTTAAGAATGCTTTAATTTTAGATATTTTATCTCCGAATAATGACCCCCCTTGGAACTTTAATTTATATAGAATTTTAGAAGGTATAACTCTTAGGCAACTTTCTTTGCTTTATGCTAGATTAAATTTATAAAATATAGATAATGAAAATGATAATATTAACTGGAAATGAGATAAGAGCAATAAATTTACTTCTAAATCTTTTTATAAATTTCTCAATTTCTCGGGCGTTGCTAATAACTCTTTCAAACTTATTTCAAAAACAAATTCTCCTCCTAAATTAAAAATACATATGTGGTTAATCATGAATATAAAACTAAATACTATTGGATTTTTAAAAAGAAAAAACGTGCAAATTGATAATAAATGTTCTTTTTGTAACCTTTATTTTAAAGATATTAAACATGTGTATTATGATTGCATGGATACTTATTACATGCTGAATAATACTCTTAAAATCTTTAACTTTAGTCTTACAATTAAAGTTAATGATTGCGATTATTATTGGAATGATTTAAGATTTAAGTTCAAAAAGGAAAATAGATTTTTACTTGATACTTTATTCATTGTAATTTGTTGGTATATTTGGTTTGAGAGAAACCAGAGACTTTTTAACAATAATAATAGTCATTTTAATAAATTGATTTTTATAATATCATCGTTTTGTTTTAAATGGATCTCCAATCCTAAATATAGATTAGCTAAAAATAATATTTCAAAGAATATCTTAATAAGGTTAATGATAGTATTAATATATTCAAACATAATAACAATATTTTTAATATTAATAATTGTAACATTAACACTTTTTCTAATTTGAATGATGATTTTACAGATTATCATAATGTTCTTTTGATTGAATAAATATAAGATAATTTTAAATTCTTCACTTTTTTTATACATCTTTAGCGTTGGTTAATATGTTGCATAATGAGCTTGGATTCTTTTTTAGTATGTTTCTTATTTTTGTTGCTTTTCCATCACATAATTTTAGCTATGGTATAATTACTTTTACTTCTTTAATACATATATATGTGTGTATATAAATTTCATATATATATATATATATATATATATATATATATATATATCTGTGTGTGTAATTTTTATATTTTCTTTAGTTCCTTTTAAAGATACAGGTCTAGGCCAAAAATCATCCTAGATTACTATTTGCAGGTTCTTAAGTTTGCTGGTAGCAGGATTATAGCGAGATGTTCTTCCTGGATCTTCCGTGTTCGCTGTGAGGTGTTACTCCCAGTTCTTCTACGTCTGGAAGGTGGCATTCTTTTTTCTAGATCACTCGCTTTTTCGGTGAGGCGTTCTTTCTAGTTCTTCCATATCTACAGAGTGGCATTCTTCATTCTCGATCATTCACATTTTCGGTGAGATATTCTTTTTGGATTTTCATTACGGGCCATAGATCATCCACATTTTTCTATTCTTCTGCGTCCCTCTTTCAGCTAGAGCTATCTATTGATATCATTAGCACTGAGTTACTTCATGATTTTTGGATACTTCTAACACCTCATTACTGGTAGTGGCCTTGCCTGAGCTCGATAACGAGGTGTAATGGGCGGTGGCCTTGACGAAGCTCACTCTAGTTGTACCTCAGTCTTCTTCATAGTTTTTGTATTATGATTAGCTACCCGCCATGCATGTTGGCAGCACCTTTGTTTTCAGTGGCACACGTGTCTGCTCTCCTCATTTTAGAGGATCACACATTTCTCTCAAAAAACATTTTAAGAAAATAAGCCATTCTCCTTGATAAAATATTTACGTCCCTTAACTTAAATTTACGTCCCTTAACTTAAATAATTTTATAACCATAGTAAAATACTTAGGAAAATTCCCAAAAAATGACCATAATTCACTTTTAATATGTTTTCTAACATTTATAAATTTCATACCGGAAATCATTATAAATTTGTCTTAAATAATTCAAACTCGACATTAGCTATTTTCTCTCATAGAAAATTCATAACAAATCCACAATTACTTAGAAAATTATGAAACCTGAAACCCACTTTTAAAATAATGTTTTTGACCATATATCAAAAATGCAACTCACTGGGATGTCATTTAATAGGTTTTCTAATTTAAATATGTCATAAATTAATATGAAATCTTATAAATCATCAACAAGCAATATATATATATATATATATATATATATATATATATATATATATAAACAAACATAACATGGCATTTACTTGCAAAATAATTTGGATCAAACCTTGAAACCGAAATCCTTATCAAAAGTGAGATGTAAATGAAATTATTCATCTTGGCTTTGTATTAAGAATGTTGAGATTTGCCATTTGATTAATTTCTTCAAGCTTTCTACTTGATTCCTAGTTTGTCTTCTTTTGAGTCTCCTTAATGGTGGTCGGCCTAGCTCTTAGGGTTCTAATTTTTTTTGTGAGTGTTAAAATGAATAAGGAGTGGAGAATGGAAGGGGATAGGGTATTAGAATGAAGAATGACCTCATTTTAGTCTTACCATATTCCTTCTACTTGCTTATTTTCAATTTTCTTTTGCTTATACATTCATTAAGGCACGATCCGTTATTAATTAAGAAATCTCAATCGCTTAACTATTAAAATTATTTTATTTTATTTATTCAATTAAATATTCTAAATAATGTTAGTCAAAATTAGGTTCATTACAATTTACTTATATAAATAAACAAATATAAATTGTTTTCTCACCATCCATATGCTCAGCCCAAAGTACAAACACACGAACCCAAACCCACTCAATTCCCCTCTCCCTCTTCTTATTCTTCCTCACATAAAAACAGCTTCTCTTGTAACCATTAACGTGCATGCGGTGCATGTGTACGAAGCCTCCACCCACCAATCCAACTCGACGAGGCCACCCATGCAACCTCCATCACCTCTTCTATCCCTCAATTCCATGCCTGAACCTCACCATCTCGTCGCGACCTATCCATGTCGAGGAAGGAAACACATCGGGTGGGCACAAATTGTGACCAATTTTATCATCAAATCCCACTAAAATTCCAACGCTCGACCGCCTCTCCATCTCAATCACTACCCACAAGCTTTAAATTACCAATTACCGCCTAAATCACAAATTAGCCCGAACCCTAGTTATCGACGACCGTCAAACGTCGACAAGGAATCATGCCAAAACCTTACAAACATCGCCATACGATCCCAACGACACATATGGCATCGATAGATTTGAAGCGAATCGAGAGAATTAATTTTTCGAAGTTTGATGACAAAACTTCTTACTTTCTGATATTTGATGATATCTCACTCGATTCTCGATGAAATCAAACACGATCAATTTCTAAAATTATTAGATGTTGAAATGAACAACATTGTAGTTAGAAATTATAATTAATACTGAATGGTTTGAGAGAATTTGATTTTTGAAGCAAGAAAAAGATTGGATTTGCATTGTTAGGCAAAAGTGAAATTAAGAAGAAGAAGACTATGCTGCTCTCTACGTATATATGTCACCCGCTATCACGTCCACGTATGACTGGGAAGGATGGAAAATAAAATACGAGTGGGTACAAAAATGTGACACGATCATAAAACAGAGATAAAACACACCAGTTATCAAATTCTATTAAATTTTCAAAATTGCCAGCGTTTTCCCTAAAATACGACAAATGGAGATTCAATTATTTTCCAAATTAAAATCTTTGAATTTTTTTATATATATTAAATTAAAAATACGTTATTAAAAGTCAAATAATTATTTGAAAAGATTTTATTATATAAAAATCCCAAATCGAATATGTAAAAATAATTAAATATTCCAAAAGTTAAAGGAATAAAATTTTGTTACACTAAATAATCATAATAAGGTATATCAATCAAAATCACCATTTCATAGATCCATATCAAGTTTGTAATGAACTAGCATATAAAATAGGGTGATAACAATTCAAAATTCTTCAGAGCCAAAGGATACTAAATATTCAATTCAAATATCTCTGAAAGAACAATCATCACTAATAAAATAATATGGTAGTCACTATCAGTTTAATATAGCGACACAGAATCTAACCGAAATAATATAGACTCCGCTACATAGTGTAGTAGTCTGACGGAAATAATATAAACTAAAAGGTATAAAAACATCTTCTAATAAAAGGAGCCATGTTTATATCAAAACAATGTGAATTTATCAAACAGAAATAATATAGGCAACCATCATCCAAACTGCTCATCAAACTAATGGGTTATAGTCGTCTGGTACATTGTAACGACCCATAATTTCTGTCATTTGAAATTCGTATATTTAATTGATTTTAAATATTAACAAGTAAAATTTGTAAGTCGAATAAATTATATTTTGAATATCTAGATTTAATTGGATAATTTAAATTGTTGATTTAATATTTGAAATTACAAAAATAATTGGAAATTGGGTTTAATGTGATTAAAATTGATTTGTAAAGTTGTTTTAAATCATATTGGAGTTAGAATGATGTTATAGAACTTTTAAAATTTAATTAAAAGTTAATTTGTGGAAATTGAATATTTTAATATTTAATTGACAAATAAAAATAGCCATTTTTCAAACAGTCTCGGATTTCGACGAAACTAGTTTCATTGGATCCGTAATGTTAAATTATTGTATGGTTTCAAATTTCGTGTCAATCGGACTTACGGTTTGTCCGGGGCAAGCTAAAACGCGTAGAAATCGGTTTAAGTGAATTTTGAATTTAAAATAGTCGATTTGAAAACCTATCTTCCAAATACTTTCGAATTGGCTCCCGATATATATTCCATTGTGTTCGGAATAGGGGTAAAACATTATAAACGCCAGGCGGCACGCTTCGTTTGGAGTTCGGGAAAAATTCGAATGAATAGTGTCGTCGAATTTTCTATAAAAGGACCTAACTTTCTTCATTTTACACAAACCCTAACCGGGCTAGGGCAAGCCGCCATTTTCATTTCCAATGGCCAAAAATGCTCGATACTTCCTCTTCAATTTTCTTCCATTCTGTCGACAATCACGAAAATCCTTCAACTGGGGAAATGTTAAGCACAACGAGATCTCCAACTTCAACGGCTATGATCGAAATCAAGGTGACGAATCGTCGGCAATTTGCGTTCAAATGCGCGCCATTCGTGGGTCAAAATCTCGGCATAGAGGGGGCCGAGCTCGTCTAAATTCAAGGTGAAGGTGGAGCAAGGTTTGGCCGTTCAAATGAAGTTGGCCGATCGTCTTCAATCTTCAGGGTATAGTTGCGAAAATTTATCAAAGAGACGGAGGCGTGGGTTTCATTTGAAACCTGTACGTGCGTGGAGGAAGAAAGAAGGGGGCGGCCAGATCTGGTGCAAATAGTATGGACGGCTGTGATGCACTCGTAGGTTAAAATAAAAAGAAAATTGTAAATAAAATTTTATTATAATTCATTCAAACTTTAAAATGCTATAACTCTTTCATACGAGGTCGAAAACCGACGAAACGAATTGCGTTGGAACCGTATTAATGAATACTATGCGATGGAGCTGGATTGGAGTTGATTGGAGCTAGTGATAATTTTGGGTAAAATTAAACGCGCTTTTAATTTTATTCGAAATAAAACACTGCAACTGGTATTGGAAGCAAAGTGAGAACTTCTCACTCAATCGTTTGTTTCGATTTAAATTTTAAATAGTTAGATTTAAAATTGCTTGATTGTGTTGATTGTATGCTTGGATGATAAATTATTATCTATTGTTTTGAAATAGACCCTATACGCCGTATATTAAGCGGAGGTTATTATATTAAACACATATACCGTGATATTCCATCTTGAAGTGGAATTGGTATTATATATGCACTTGGAGTTGATTTTCCCGCATTATATAGCGGATGAGATCCTATTGCGCCGCATAATAGCGGATAATATTTTATATAAACCCACGTACCGTGATATTCCGTCTTGAAACAGGATTGGTATTGTGCTAACATCTGTGGATGCAGGGAAACAGGTTGGAGGAATCCAATTGGATTCCTCAACAGTATTGATTTATTTACAGATATTTGCGATATATTCTGTTATCATATTGATATATGATGTTTGGATGCCGTGGTTAATGTATTGGTGCTGTTGCAGCATTGGGCCTATTTTTGGAGTTTTAAAAATGTTAAAGTAACGATTTCGAATTTAAAAGGGTTTTCAAGTGATTTTTGAAAGTATACATTTTATTGAATTTTGGAATTGATTCATTTTAAATAAAGAAACGTTATAATTTTTATGTTATAAAAATTATGATTTTTGTGAAATATAACCGAAATGTGATTTTTGAAATAAGTAGTTGATTAATTTGTAAAATGATTTAAATTGGGATTTTTGAGTTATTATAAACGGTTTATATAAAAGATTTATAAAAGTGATATTTATAAATTAAAATATTGGAATTATAAAACGAGTTTTTGTAAGTGTTAAAATGAAGTATAAATGGATTTCATAAGTGAATGAAATTTATAGATTTATAAATTGTGAAGTTATAAAATGAATATATTTTGTAAAATAAAAGATTTGTAAGCAATTAACTTATAAATTGGATTTTGGCATTTAAATGAGACATAAATAGAATTTGTTAACTAAGGGATTTTATAAGTTGAAGTTTTTATAAAATATATATATATATATATATGTGAATTTATAAACGTTGTTTTATAAATCCAAAACCAATTGAATTTGATAAGTAAATATAAAAGCTTATTAAAGGAGATATATCCACGATTTTGGACAGTGGATAATCCTTTAAATTAAATATGTAGAAGTGTTGAATTTGGTAAACGATTTATATTCACGATTTTGGAGGGTGAATAATATATTAAAGAAATGTTTTAGGAAGTGATCTTTTAAATAGAATTAAAGCGATTTGAAGTTGTTTTAAAATGTGTTGAGGATCGAAGCCATAGATTTCAACATTCATTGTTGAAATAGACGTTTTCGAGAAATAAGGAAAAGATGGACTATAACACTGTTGTTATGGTAAATGATTTTCGAAAGGAAATGTTTTTGTATAGTATTGGGATTTATATATCTATCGTATTTTTGAATCCTTATGCTATTGATTTTGGGTTGTCATAACGATGTTTTACGCAACATTCGTTTTTGACCCAAATAAATGTGTTTAAAGAGAACGTTTTCCTTAAAAGAATAAAATATATACTTAATCGTGTTTTAAGTATATTGAATATTTTCTAAATATTGAAAATAAATAGATTTGTGAATTACTTATTGTTAAATAAGTATTTGAAAATGTTTTCCAATGTAGAAATTGAAATGGTTTAGAGAATATATATTTTTAAAGATAAATTGAAGTGAATATTTGGCAAGTTATTTAATTTATGGAAGATTTATAAAAGGGCTTAGTGATTGTTATGGTGCTGAATATTTGTTTGTTTGCTTTGATAGTTAAATAACCGACTATCAATATTTACCTTTAAATGGGTATTTGTTGTGATTTGCTTGAATTTGAATACTACACTTATTTTAAAATAAGCGCTCGTTATTCGGTTTAGCCGGGAGAGGACCTTTGGGTCATAAATCCCATTCCGAATAGTGATACGTCGTAATGGATAACATTTGAAGACCGATGTTGAAGACCGGATATTTTCGAAAACGGAAGGATTACCGTCGATTGTCTCTACATCGGCTGATCCCCGATATAGAGATTTTATCACCCTTTGTGATGGGAATTCCGGACGTGATTAGTGAATATTCGGATTTGCAAGGGCTTCTTTGGAAGTGCCTTCGGTTCTGTTCGAACTCAGAACAGACTTGTATGGATTGTATATTTGACATTACATTTTGAGACGTAAAGCTGGTTTCTATCAAATACATTTCTGTTGGTGGCGGAGAATTTATTCTCTTATCTTAACACCCTTCTTTGAGACGTACGAGCTCAGAGTTTATGTAGTTGATGGTTACTAGTGATATATTCCCAATTTGGTAACGTGGCATGCTGAGTGCTGCTGATCATTTGTTGATCAAAGCGTGGCTTTTATGAAAAGCGTAGCTTTGTGGACGAGACTTCGTCGGACCTCACACCCCGGAAATGGTCAAAACAGGAAGAATGCAGCAAAGGTTATTTGGGGATAGCGCCCCCATAGGGTATGTACATTTCCTTCTGGATAGAGGTGGTATTATGGTATGGAGCCCAAATACTTAACCTTTGTGGTTGCTGCAAATTTATTTCTTTGTGGTTGTTAGTGAATCCCGGGATTTAGGTCGGTTATGACTGGAGGATGACATACTCGTGTCAGTAGTTACCTAGCTAGAGCTAACCTAGCCTTGTGTTGGCAGAGATCCGGTTAGGTTCTCGAGGCGTCCTTCCAGAGGCGTACCCATGTGGCAATGAGAAGTTCCTTGGCCTGACCATTTGTTGGAAATCCAAAGAAACAATACGAGCCCTGTACGGTTTTAGTTGTAGAACCTGCCATCTAATATGGTAGCTATAGTAGGCATACTATAATGGTACCTATGCTGGCTAAGATTTATATTGTACTTTCGAAATGTTTTCCTGCACTTTGCACTTATAGTAACAATATCAAAGAAATTTGCGTATCAAGCATGTTTGACTATCATAAGGAGAAATCTCCTCCAATTCTGTGTTTGCATGGTGTGTGTGGCGGGAGGCCTTATGGTAGTTACATTTTCTAAAAGCATTGCAGATCTATCTTAAAATATTCTTTGTTTGTTTTTAAAGATAAACTGTTTTAAGTTCTCACACCAGTCGCATGACTGACCTGGAGTTTATTGTTCCCTTCCTATACTCTGGGTGCCCATCAATTTCCACACGGACAGTCTAGAGTCAGGTTATCAGGTCATTCTGGAATTCAGGAGATACTGTGGAGTTCAGGAGGCGAGCTGGTTGGCGAAACATATCACTTGTATATGATATTATCTTTTCCGCTGTGTATTCTGTTGTGAGGACAGTTTTATATAACTGTCCATTCTTGTGTTGTGTTGTATATTGACTTTGATGATGTAATGTATAAAATGTACGGTTCTTTTTATTTAAAGATTATTCATTTTTCTATTATATGTTGTTCCGCTGCGATTATGATATTCTGAAATTATTTCTGTTGCTTTTTTTTCTTTCTTTCTTCTTCTACCTCTTCTTCTTTAACCCTAACAATTCGGTTTTTCGGCCTTCGATTCTTCGGCAGTTGATACAGTGGACGTATTAATGTCGATTTTCGAAAGTCGAAAATGTCGAATGTTACATCTGGTATCAGAGCATTTGGTTAAGCGACAACCTTGGCTCTGTTGGGAATTACTCATTAGAGATAGAGTCAACAGTACTCTAGAATGAGTGTGAGTGTAATCGTAGATATGAGCGCGTATTTATTAGTGAATATAAAAATTGTTTTATATTGTGATGATTGGTTTATTGAGTGGTATATGGATTCTGGTCAATACGAGTAATTAACATTATTGATAGGAATCTCTAAACACTTGTACAGAACAAATCGACACGATATGGTTTTAAATAGGGTAAATGAAATAATTTTGTCTAAATTATTTTCGTATATAAAAGAGAAAAATTTTCTATGAATTATTATAATATATGATTGCTTGGTTGCTAGAAAGTGATGATATTAAACTATTATCATTACCGTTGAAAAAGAAATTGAAATCGTAACTCCAAAGTTAAGAAATAAATTGACATACAAATAGAATTGGAGAATATAAATTGTAAATGTGATTTGTAATTTGAAGAAAAATTCCAGTGGAATATTTGGAAATGTTTTGAAAGGGTTTGCAATTTGGAAAAGATTAAATTCCTTTTTGAGTTTGAAAATGGTTTTCAAGAGTTTTGGAAAAATGTTTTTGGAGGGATAAAAGCTCTAAACTCTTTTCGGTCGCTGGAAAATAATTCCGATGATGATTGCGACATCATCGATGTTCATTTTCGGGTTTCCAGAAGAGGGATTGCTGCCAAGTTGTTTTAAATGGAAGTTGTTTGGAAAATTGGGTTTGGGTTTTGAAATTAAAAGGATAATTTGAATTGGTTTCAAAAATGGTTTTGAAATGTTGCTGATAAAAATAGTTATGGAATAAAATTTATTTAGTTGAAAATAAATTTAGGGTAGAAATAAATGAATTGAAATCGAGTTTGAATTATGGAATTAAATTTATGAATGAATTTACAATTGCGAGTAAATGAAATGGGAAACTAAGTGTTGAAATTCATCTTGAAATTGCAAGTAAATTGAAAATTTGTCAAGTTGGATCAAATGAAGCTAAGTATTAAAATACAATTAGTAAGTAAAACTAATTGAAGAAATGACAAATTTAATATGGGTTGAAATGAATTGAATTCCACATTTATAAATAAAGGGTAAATTAAATTCATATGGAATTTGAAATCCAGTTTAAATATAAGTGGTTATAAACCGAAATAGTGAATTGAATTGTGTTTGGGAACGAACAAAAGAATAAAAACTGAAATTGAAAACTGAATATCAAAAACCAATTTGAATTGTGCGAGATGAAATGAGTTAGAACTTGAAATGAATTAGTAAAAGAAACTAATTTAAAATAGCAAGATGAATCAGTTGTGAATGAAAAATAATTGATAAAATTCAATATTCAGAAGGTAAATTGAATCCGAACAGAATTGAAATTGTAAATTGAATTCAAATGAAATTGATAATGTGAGATTGAATGAAAATGGATATTATGGTTAGCAGTATATACAAGTGGATTAAAGGAAATTGGGATTTTGATTTCGAAGATAAAAATAAATTGAACTGCTCGACAAAAGGTGTGTATTTGAATTTCAGTATGAAATTTGATGATTTTCTTGTCCAGCCACTTGGCTTTTTCTTTTCTTTTTGAAATCTGGAGGGCCGTGGTGCCATTTTTGTAGTTGTACCGAGCTAGCCGCCAAAGGAGACGCTAGCGAAATTTTTCGAAAATTTAAGGCGTTAGAATATTTTTGAGAAAATTGGAAATTTTTTAAAACTATAACTTTGATTTTGGAGTGAAAAGTTAAACGATATAGTTGGTTTTGGAAAATAACCAAGTATGATTTGAAAACTTAGTAAAGTTATTGTAAGAAGTTTAACTAAGGATTTTGGAAAAGTTAAAATGTTTAAATAAATTCGAAATTTAATTTGAACAAATGGTTTTGAAAAGTTAATGGATTCTGTAATTTTTTTCTTACTTGGCAATTTCGAGGACGAAATTCTTTTAAGGGGGGAAGTTTGTAACGACCCAGAATTCCTGTCATTTGAAATTCGTATATTTAAATTGATTTTAAATATTAACAAGTAAAATTTGTAAGTCGAATAAATTATGTTTTGAATATCTAGATTTAATTGGATAATTTAAATTGTTGATTTAATATTTGAAATTACAAAAATAATTGGAAATTGGGTATAATGTGATTAAAATTGATTTATAAAGTTGTATTAAATCATATTGGAGTTAGAATGATGTTATAAAACTTTTAAAATTTAATAAAAAGTTAATTTGTGGAAATTGAATATTTTAATATTTAATTGACGAGTAAAAATAGCCATTTTTCAAACAGTCTCGGATTTCGACAAAACTAGTTTCATTGGATCCGTAATGTTAAACTATTGTATGGTTTCAAATTTCGTGTCAATCGGACTTACGGTTTGTTCGGGACAAGCAAAAACGCGTAGAAATCGGTCTAAGTGAATTTTGAATTTAAAATAGTCGATTTGAAAACCTATCTTCCAAATACTTTCGAATTGGCTCCCGATATATATTCCATTGCGTTCGGAATAGGGGTAAAACATTATAAACGCCAGGCGGCACGCTTCGTTTGGAGTTCGGGAAAAATTCGGATGAATAGTGTCGTCGAATTTTCTATAAAAGGACCTAACTTCTTTCATTTTACACAAACCCTAACCAGGCTAGGGCAAGCCGCCATTTTCATTTCCAATGGCCAGAAATGCTCAATACTTCCTCTTTAATTTTCTTCCAATCTGTCGACAATCACGAAAATCCTTCAACTAGGGAAATGTTAAGCACAACGAGATCTCCAACTTCAACGGCTATGATCGAAATCAAGGCGACGAATTGTCGGCAATTTGCGTTCAAACGCGCGCTGTTCGTGGGTCAAAATCTCGGCATAGAGGGGGCCGAGCTTGTCTAAATTCAGGGTGAAGGTGGAGCAAGGGTTGGCCGTTCAAATGAAGTTGGTCGATCGTCTTCAAACTTCATGGTATAATTGCGAAATTTTATCAAAGAGACGGAGGCGTGGGTTTCATTTGAAACCTGTACATGCGTGGAGGAAGAAAGAAGGGGGCGGCCAGATCTGGTGCAAATAGTATGGACGGCTGTGATGCAATCTTAGGTTAAAATAAAAAGAAAATTGTAAATTAAATTTTATTATAATTCATTCAAACTTTAAAATGCTATAACTCTTTCATACGAGGTCGAAAACTGACGAAATGAATTGCGTTGGAACCGTGTTGATGAATACTATGCGATGGAGCTGGATTGGAGTTGATTGGAGCTAGTGATAATTTTGGGTAAAATTAAACGCGCGTTTAATTTTATTCGAAATAAAACACTGCAACTGGTATTGGAAGCAAAGTGAGAACTTCTCACTCAATCGAATTTGTTTCAATTTAAATTTTAAGTAGTTAGATTTAAAATTGCTTGATTGTGTTGATTTTATGCTTGGATGATAAATTATTATCTATTGTTTTGAAATAGACCCTATACGCCGTATATTAAGCGGAGGTTATTATATTAAACACATATACCGCGATATTCCATCTTGAAGTGGAATTGGTATTATATATGCACTTGGAGTTGATTTTCCCGCATTATATAGCGGATGAGATCCTATTGCGCCGCATAATAGCGGATAATATTTTGTATAAACCCATGTACCACGATATTCCGTCTTGAAACGAGATTGGTATTGTGCTAACATCTGTGGATGCAGGGAAACTGTAACGACTCGTAAATTTCGTGGATTTAATTTGGTTAAATAAATGAGTTTTGTAATTAAATGTAGTAGAAATAAAAAACTTTATAAACAAATATTGAAATGAACGCTAAATTAAATTATATAAATGGTGACTTAAAACCTATTTACTAGCAATTTGAATAAATTTCAATAAATGAAATAGGGTATAAATTTTATTTAAAGCAAATTAATTTATATGTTAATGTAAATTTAGAAAATATTAGAATAAATGATAATTTCATTCGTACTTGTAAGCAGTTATTATAAGTTGCATGTTGAAAGGGTTGATTGAATTGGAATTTATATATAATTTAAATGAAAATCTTAAAAGTTTACAATAACGGAAATTTAGGTGATAAGGTTAAAACAAGTTGATAAATAATAACCAAAATAAGGGAGTAACATTAATATAAATAAAGTTGGAACAAATTGGATATGGAGAAATAAATGTAAGCATTTAATATACTAATTAATGTTGGTTTGATGATAACGTTACTTGGTGATTAATTATAGAGTAACGGAAGTGTGAACGTAAAGTAATAAAAGCGTAGATTTATGTTAAGTAATAATTTGTGGATTTGGGGATAAGTTGAAATTTTGATAATTAAGAAATTAATACGAAAAAGTATGTAAAGTAAGTTATGGAATGTAGAGTAAGTTATAGAATGTAAAGTATTTGAAGATCGTAATTTATGTGTTCAATATATAGATATACGCATTTAAAAACATAATATTCCTTTAAATTTAAAATGTAAATAGGTGTATATTTAGGTAATGAAATAAAATTTGCGTGGAAGATGAAATTGAGTATATCAATGGAATGAAATGCGAGACAAGTGTTAATTGTGGTATAGAGTTATAATAGACTCAATTTAAGGGTTGGAATTAAATCTAATCCGTTTAGTTGGAAACCTATTAAAATAAATTGGATTCAATTTATAATAAAGGTGTTATTTTAAGAAACTGAAATAAATTCTATAATGGATGAATTAAGCTACTTTAAATTGAGATGGAATTGGGTTTAAAGAATTATAAATTTATACGTAAATCAAGATGATAAATTTATGAATTTTAGAATTTGAATTTTAATAGTGAGTTAATTTATTTAATTTATAATAGTTGGATTTATTGCAAATGAATGAAATCAAATTTGTAGTTATTACGTTAATTTAAAAATTAAGTTGAAAACGGAAAATATTTATGTAATAATTTTAAATCCAATGGTAAACCCTTCTATTTGAAATTATGAATCGAATAATTATGGGTAAATTCAATTTAATGGAAATTTTGGAAATTTATCTACAATTTTGAATTTTATGAAATTGAATATTCCTATTGATTAATCTTTAATAAATTGACTTTTAAAAATTGTTAAATCATTGTAAATGTTTGAGAATTATAAAGTGATTGAGATTGCAAATTTCATAATTTAAATTTTGAAATTTGATTTAATTATTTTATTTTAAATTTATTTAATTAATATAAAAATAGCCATTTTGGTCACGGACTCGGATTTCGACGAAACCAGTTTCATCGGATCCGTAACAGTGAATTATTGTAGGGTTTCAAGTTTCGTAGCGATCAGAATTGTCCTTTGATTGTACGAATGCGAAACGCCTTGAAATCGATTTAATTGAAATCAATTTGAAAATATTGTTTTCAGCATAACTTCTTCATACGATGGAATTTGGAGGTGAGACTTTTTCCATCGCGTTAAAAATATTTTAAAACACTTATTTTGATATATGGGTTTACCCAATTTCGTTCCGGGGTCAGAACGGGCTTTTTGGGCCACGTTAGCGGTAGCACGTATATCTATCAACCCGATCCATCTATTTTTCAACTTTATATATAAATAACCTACTAAATCCTAGCCTCTGCCTATTCTCATTTGTCTACGCGTAAATTCCATCAGCTCCTTGTGACGACCCGGGTTTCTGACCCCAGAAATCTGTTTCGTCTTGAAGAAAGAAAGGGATGAGAAAATAGAAAAGATGGAGAAGAAAGAACAACAACATCAGAATCTCGTAGCGGAACGAATAAATTATATTAATCACATAAGTATTTACATAATATACAACATTAATTAGAGTTATACAGATCATACATCACATACTAGACAGTTATAAACACCTGTCTAGTTATTACAACACAACACAATACAACTCAAACAATACGACTCAGAGATACCAACACAGCGGAACTATATATATCTACAACGCTGAAGCATCCTGCTCCATTGCTCCTTCAGAATTCGACAAAGCCAACCTGAATCCCTTGGCTACTCGTAAAAATTTGAGTACCCGAGAGTTTAGGAAAAACAGAAATAAACTCCGGGTCAGACATGGGTCTGGTGTGAGTAACAGGTTAAAGTTGCTTAATTTTGAAAATCCTTTGAAATAAAAGGTATCACGTAAGACTCCCCACAAATAAACATAGGTAAGTTTTTACCTTACGCTAACCAAAACATTTGATAGAAAATTCAGTGATATTATAATAGGTCTAGGGTTTTCAAGTAAATAGAAAATAGCCGAAATTGTTACATTCATTAAATTCCAGCTACTAGCCACAAAAGTGGGTAATACAATCAAAACAGTTGGCACTTATTGGATTGTGGATTCCATACAATGGCAGGGCTACTGGGGTACCGCCCGTCACAGTACGTGGCCTAGATCAATGTACCGAGGATCACTCCCGACCCCCTACAACACAAGGCCGGAACCATTCCTTACTGAACAGTCCTGAACAAGATAACCCCGGCAGTTGTTGCAATCAACCGCCCACACAGCCGAAAAATAAAGGGACATCTAGACAGGGGAATATCTTGTCCTGCTTGGGCATGACCCACCTAACCTTGCTGCATCTCCCCTGTTTTAGTCATTTCCGGTTGATGAGGCTTGAGGCTGCGATTACCTTTAGAGAATACATTTCTTAGAATGCTCATCGCCCACCTGACGATATTCTAAAAGCATTCAATTCATACAAGTTCGTTCCGGGTACGAACGAAACCGAAGGCATTATCTCGTTACACTCATTTTGGAATCACCCTCAGAGTTAACGACAATAACCCTTGCACTCTGAATCTTCACTTTCACTTCAGATTCACGACCTATTGTTAATTTGGATCGATGTGGTTTTTGTATGTCCCAATATGGAAACCCGATCCCGGTCTCATCGAAATCCAAAACGTATCTTTTAAGGCCAAGTTGTCTATTTAGTCTTAACAATTCAATTCAATATTATCAATATACACACAGATAGATAATTCACATTTCATAATAGATAATCACATTATCATCATAAACAGATAATCAATATTATCATCCAAATCAGATAATAAATATTATCATACTTAAACCAAGCATCCATATCACATAGATATTATTCATCTCATATCTGAGATCACAATCATCAAATGAAATATCAATATCATTCATCCATAAGCAATGATTTATAATCATACCATTTATAATTAATTTAAAATGAATTAAATTAACTACTTCTATCTCTAATTAATTTAAAGTAAATTAAATTAATTACTTCATCTATAAATCCTGCTTATACAACCTTAAATTGATTATAAATCAAATTAATTAATGATCCATTAATTATTCATCTTAATTTAAACCCCCTTGATTAATCATCTTCTAATTACAATAAGTAATTAGTCTTTATTTAATTTCAAAAATTAATTATTTTAAATCATTTATAGTAATTAACATATAATTACTTCATCTATTAATTAAATATGAATAATTACATTTATCCTTAATTAATTACATAAATTAATCACCACATTATTAATTATTTCTTAATTAATCCATTATAAATTACATCATTTATTATAATAATTAATGATTTCTAATTATATTGACATTAAATTACTTTATTTAAATTTACTATATTAACTGATCAATCTTTATTTAAACACAATTATTAATCATCCTTGATTAATAACATTCCAGTAATTAACTACCCTTAATTACTTATATTAATAAATAAATTATCCCATAATTAATTATCTCCATTAATTAATCCTTTGATTAATTACAAAAGTAATTATCCAAATTACTTCATTAACACATCATCTTTCACTAATTACATTCAAAAATTAATATTAATTACTTCCTGAAGTAATTATGCTCCATTGAATACACTAAGTAATTACACTTATCAATTTATCAAATGATTTTCTTAAATTAATTAAACTAAATTAATTAACTTAATTTAATCATATTATCATAATTAATTACAATAAGTAATTTATCTCTTAATTACTTTTATCAAGTAATTACACTTAACAATTTACAATAGATTATCTCATTAATCTAATTAATTATTAAAATTAATTTATTAAGTAATAATCCTTAGTTAATTATCTTCATTAACTAATAACATTTCTTAATTTACTTCTTAATTAATCTCTAGTATAAATTAATCTAAATTATTAATTTATAAATTAAATACATAAGTCATTCCTTAATTAACTTATTCATTAAATCATTTTAAAATTTATTGATTTTGACTTAATCTTAAATGAAAAAAATTGTAAGTCGTGGAAATTATTTTATTTTATAAAGTAATTTTAAATTCAAACAATTTTATTCTATATACTGTTTGAATATCCAAACCATTCAAGTTTTAGAAGTTATTGTTTTAAAGCTATGAATTTTGAAGTATCATGTTTTGAAAGTTGCAATTCAAATGTTTGGTTTCCAGGTATTATAAATTTTAAAGCAGTATGATTTTGGAAAAGAATTATGTGAAATAAAAATGATATTATTGATTTGGGTTTTTATAAAAATAATATCAAAATGAGTTGTTTTGGAAATGGAATTGATATCGAATTTATGGGTTTTGAAATGGATAATTATATTCTGGTTTTAAAGTATAAACTTTTTTAAAGACTGCGGTGTTATAATAACGTTTGGTTGTTAAAGAGACCGGGATCGGAAGTTGTCATACTCTCTGCCAACTCCGAAAACCACTTTAACAACCGTGTACGCGGTGGAGATTCCCGAATGAAGTAGGTTGGTGGCGGCGTTTCCTGTAAGGCAAATACGTGGACCCAACTCCCGTGAGTTGGCATAAGGTGGCAAAAATAGGAGCGATTGACGGGTTAATAAGGTAGCACCTTTGATCGGACACTTCCCTTCGATACTATACTCTGACTTTGGATTGATTAGGTGGCCACCTTCACTTTTGATTTCTTTGATTTGGGGGAGTTTGTCCGAGGTGGGCGGTAGCTACGCGCTACGCGTTACCACCGACCCGAAAGCGTAATTGGTATATCTACCCTGGCATTGCCTAGTTGTGCCGTGTCACCAACCCTCTCGTGCCTTGTACGAGATTCTATTTATGTCGTACCTATGAAGTGTCTTCTCGTAGTCTCCCGATCAGGAGATATGCAGGCATTGTATAGACTATTGGCACTATTACGTGTTAAGGCGGAAAACGTAAAGCCTTAACGCTATTTTAAAGTAAGTTTATTTTACAATTAGACACTATTATAATAGTGCAATATACTACATAGTAAATAGTTTAACGGATCCTTAGGAGATGTAAATCCCGAGCATCTCTTGAGTTCCTGCACTCATATTTATTTCTGTTAATTTAACTCACATAAGATCTTTTAGTTCTGACTCGAGTGTTTTGTCTTTTCAATTCGCTCGGGTCAGTCCGAGCGTTTCAGGATTGAAGATTTAGCTCTGGAGGGCGAAGACGAAGATTTGTATTTATATTATTGCACTACACTCATATTGTTCCGCTGCATTGTTATATGGTATGTGTAACTCTGATGTATGTTGTATAAGTAAAAATCGAACATTTTAAACAGCTTTATAATCTTTATATATTGATTATTATATTTTATCCTTCCGCTGTGAGATTATGTTTTATTTTATTTCTTCTCTGTTTTTCTTATTTACCCCATAACAATCCGCCCTTCCGTATGGCTTGAATGGGCACGTGTGTCGATTTAAATCGTGCGAAAAGGCGGGACGTTACTGTTGGTATCAGAGCTTTGGTTTAGCGATAAGCCTTATCTTTGTGGGGTTTGACTCTTTACTAATAGGGTAGTAATACCCTATGGGAGTCGCTGAGTGTATATATATGAGAGAGCGTATTTTTTAGTGTTATAAAAAGGTTTTAATATTGTGTTAATCTGTTCCGTTTTGTATTTATAAATTCTGGTTGGTGCATGGGACGCTGTGACATCAATAGGGATTTCTAAACACTTAATAGGACAGACCGACATAATATTTGTTTTAATATAGGTGAATGAAATAATTTTGCCTGTTATATTTTCTATATATAAAATAAATTTTTTCTAATGATATCTATATGGGGCTGCAATAGATTGGTTGTTAGGTAATAAAGTGTATAAATAATAATAGCAATAAGATTGAAAAATAAAATAAATGAAATTTGGAAATTTAGAACTAAAGATCCGGGGTTTTGAATTTTTTTCGAATAAATTTTGGAATATAATAATATTGTTTATAAGTATTTTCTGATATAAATATTTCAATATAATTCGGAAGAATTATTTTAAAGAAGGTTTTGGAGAAAATAAGTTTTGTACTTTCCTCTCTGTCGCTGGAGAATAATTTCGGTGATGGCGGCCGCATCATCGACTTTCATTTTCGAGTTTCGAAGGGGGAAGACCACTGTAGTAGTTTTACTGCAGATTCATTTTTGAAAAAATATATAAATTTTGATTTGTTTTAAATATAATTAGAGATATATAAGTTGTAAGAATATATTTATCTATTGTTTTAAAATAAATTGAAAATCCGTTTAATTGGAAACCTATTAAAATAAATTGGATTCAATTTATAATAAAGGTGTTATTTTAAGAAACTGAAATAAATTCTATAATGGATGAATTAAGCTACTTTAAATTGAGATGGAATTGGGTTTAAAGAATTATAAATTTATACGTAAATCAAGATGATAAATTTATGAATTTTAGAATTTGAATTTTAATAGTGAGTTAATTTATTTAATTTATAATAGTTGGATTTATTGCAAATGAATGAAATCAAATTTGTAGTTATTACGCTAATTTAAAAATTAGGTAGAAAACGGGAAATATTTATGTAATAATTTTAAATCCAATGGTAAACCCTTCTACTTGAAATTATGAATCGAATAATTATGGGTAAATTCAATTTAATGGAAATTTTGGAAATTTATCTATAATTTTGAATTTTATGAAATTGAAGATTCCTATTGATTAATCTTTAATAAATTGACTTTTAAATTTTTTTAAATCATTGTAAATGTTTGAGAATTATAAAGTGACTAAGATTGCAAATTTCAGAATTTAAATTTTGAAATTTGATTTAATTAATTTATTTATTTAATATAAAAAATAGCCATTTTGGTCACGGACTCGGATTTCGACGAAACCAGTTTCATCGGATCCGTAACAGTGAATTATTGTAGGGTTTCAGGTTTCGTAGCGATCGGACTTGTCGTTTGATCATACGAACGCGAAACGCCTTGAAATCGATTTAATTGAAATCAATTTGAAAATATTGTTTTCAGCATAACTTCTTCATACGATGGAATTTGGAGGTGAGACTTTTTCCATTGCGTTTAAAATATTTTAAGACACCTATTTTGATATATGGGTTTAGCCAATTTTGTTCCGGGGTCAGAACGGGCATTTTGGGCCACGTTAGCGGTAGCACATATATCTATCAACCCGATCCATTTATTTTTCAACTTTATATATAAATACCCTACTAAACCCTAGCCTCCGCCTATTCTCATTTGTCTACGTGTAAATTCCATCAGCTCCTCTTCTTCCAAAGGCTGCAGACCCTAAATCCAATTTCAAAATTTAAAAAAATCAAATCCAAAGCCTAAAATTCAAAATCCTCAGGAAATTTTGGAAAAAATATAGATCGAACATCTCGACGATACGAATCAGCGACTGCTGTTTGTTTATCGAAATTGCGCTTCGATCAGCGGGAAATCTTGGTCAAAGGTCAAAATTTCGAAACCCATATGGTGATTTGGGCGTTTTTGATTCGGGAAGCAATCGGAGAAATTGGTATATGGGTTTTGAAGAGGACAACATGAGGATTTGTTTGGCGGTGGTTAGAGGGTGTATCATGGCTTGTGGCGACCGGAAATTGCAACTAGAGTTTCGAAACCCTAGATACCATAGGCGGCGGCGCACGGCACTATAGGCGGCCGAAGGTGGTCTGGGTGGGCGGTTGGGCGCGGTTCGACAAGACGAGGTGAAGGTGGTGTTCGGCGGCGATGAAGAGGGCTGTAGAGGCGGAAATTTTTGGTCAACGGCGGCTGCAAATCTTGCGTGCGTGGGTTTGAGTTTACGCTTTCTTATTTGTGACGTGGCATTTGTGATGAGAAGAAGGTGTGCTTTGTTTTGGTTATTTTAATTTAAAATTTAATTTTCAAATCGTTCTAACACGCATAACTCCCGCGTACGAACTCCGTTTCTCGCGCGGTTTTTTTTATTAGGATCATAATAAAATATCGGACATTCTGACGCTGGTTTGGACGGATTTAGAGACTGTGAAAATTTTGGGTTTGAATTGATTTAAATTGAAAAGGTGAGTGTTTTAACCCACTCACAACTTCTAAGTTTTCTTATGTATGTTAAATTGATTTAAGATATGAGTAGAAATTTATTTATGGCTGTTCTGCATATTTTTTCATCATCTCGGTTAAATCACATTTATTTAATTTAACTGTTAATTAATTTTATTATTGCATATAAATTGACAGTTAAAATTTATTTATTTTGCATATAAACTGCTAGTTAAACAGTTATTTATTTATTTATTTTGAATATAAACTGTTCGTTGATAACTATTATATTTTATATGCTCTATTGATGTTTGTTTAAATTGATGATGATTGAAATAAAATTGGTTGATGATTGATATTGGGTGAATGGATGATGTGTTCTATATTATATAAACTGTAAGTTATTATGCATTCTCATTTCATTCGGGATTGCGGTTTGAAATGATATACAACCGCATTTTTTTATATTGCGGATTGAAATGATAAATATCCGTATCACTTGACCATAGGATAGAAAATTATATACAGGCACCGCGGTATATATAAAATTATTTTTGAAAGGATTTTATGGTTTTGGATAGGATACGGTTTAATAAATATTAATTTTTGATCTTATATAAAATCTTATTTTCATGTACATATATAGTTAAATTATTGAATTTAAGTTGTGTATAAATTTGTTAAATAAAATAAATAAGATGAAAAATGGAGTTTGATTATATTAGATTATATGGTTGAGTACATGTTAAGATATTGAGAATATATAGAGTTTTAAATTATTTAAATCAATTAATATTGGGAGTTAAATTGAAAAATTTATTTGGAATCGAGCTTAATTAAGAATTTAACTTCATAAGTTGATGTAGAATTTATTAACTTGAAATTTTAAAAGGTATGATATTTATAACTGAAATCTCATTCAAGATGAATTAAATGAATATTTCTAGCATAAATAAATTGAAGGAAATTTTTTTAGTTAAAAGTAATTTGAGTTTTATTTAAATGATTTCGGATTTATTATGCAAATATTTCAAACTAAACAATGGGACTTTAAATTTTTGAATAGAAATTTCCAACCTTAGTTTCAATTGTTTAATGTTCAAAGTTTGAAATATATTGAAACTGAAGTGGTTTATTGAAACTGAAAGCGATTTTAAAATTTATTGATTTTGACTTAATCTTAAATGAAAAAAATTGTAAGTCGTGGAAATTATTTTATTTTATAAAGTAATTTTAAATTCAAACTATTTTATTCTATATACTGTTTGCATATCCAAACCATTCAAGTTTTAGAAGTTATGGTTTTAAAGCTATGAATTTCGAAGTATCATGTTTTGAAAGTTATAATTCAAATGTTTGGTTTCCAGGTATTATAAATTTTAAAGCAGTATGATTTTGGAAAAGAATTATGTGAAATAAAAATGATATTATTGATTTGGGTTTTTATAAAAATAATATCAAAATGAGTTGTTTTGGAAATGGAATTGATATCGTATTTATGGGTTTTAAAATGGATAATTATATTCTTGTTTTAAAGTATAAACTTTTTTAAAGACCGCGGTGTTATAATAACGTTTGGTTGTTAAAGAGATCGGGATCGGAAGTTGTCATACTCTCTGCGAACTCCGAAAACCACTTTAACAACCGTGTACGCGTTGGAGATTCCAGAATGAAGTAGGTTGGCGGCGGCGTTTCCTGTAAGGTAAATACGTGGACCCAACTCCTATGAGTTGGCATAAGGTGGCTAAAACAGGAGCGATTGACGGGTTAATAAGGTAGCACCTTTGATCGGACACTTCCCTTCGATACTATACTCTGACTTTGGATTGATTCAGTGGCCACCTTCACTTTTGATTTCTTTGGTTTGGGGGAGTTTGTCCGAGGTGGGCGGTAGCTGCACGCTACGCGTTACCACCGACCCAGAAGCGTAATTGGTATAACCACCCTGGCATTGCCTAGTTGTGCCATGTCACCTACCCTATCGTGCCTTGTACGAGTTTCTATTTGTGTCGTACCTATGGAGTGTCTTCTCGTAGTCTCCCGATCAGGAGATATGCAGGCACTGTATAGACTATTGGCACTATTACGTGTTAAGGTGGAAAATGTAAAGCCTTAACGCTATTTTAAAGTAAGTTTATTTTACAATTAGACACTATTATAATAGCGCAATATACTACATAGTAAATAGTTTAATGGATCCTTAGGAGATGTAAATCCCGAGCATCTCTTGAGTTACTGCACTTATATTTACTTCTGTTAATTTAACTCACATAAGATCTTTTAGTTCTGACTCGAGTGTTTTGTCTTTTCAATTCGCTCGGGTCAGTCCGAGCGTTTCAGGATTGAAGATTTAGCTCTGTAGGACGAAGACGAAGATTTGTATTATTAATATTTATATTATTGCACTACACTTATATTGTTCCGCTGCATTGTTATATGGTATGTGTAACTCTGATGTATGTTGTATAAGTATAATCGAATATTTTAAACAGCTTTATAATATGTATATATTGATTATTATATTTTGTCCTGCGGCTATGGGATTCTGTTTTATTTTATTTCTTCTCTGTTTTTCTTATTTACCCCATAACAATCCGCCCTTCCGTATGGTTTGAATAGGCACGTGTGTCGATTTAAATCGTGCGAAAAGGCGGGACGTTACAGAAACAGGTTGGAGGGATCCAACTGGATTCCTCAACAGCATTGATTTATTTATAGATATTTGCCATATATTCTGTTATCATATTGATATATGATGTTTGGATGCCTGGTTGATGTATTGGTGCTGTTGCAGCATTGGGCCTATTTTTGGAGTTTTAAAAATGTTAAAGTAACGATTTCAAATTTAAAAGGGTTTTCAAGTGATTTTTGAAAGTATATATTTTATTGAATTTTGGAATTGATTCATTTTAAATAAATAAACGTTATAGTTTTTATGTTATAAAAATTATGGTTTTTGTGAAATATAACCGAAATGTGATTTTTGAAATAAGTAGTTGATTAATTTGGAAAATGATTTAAATTGGGATTTTTGAATTATTATAAACGGCTTATGTAAAAGATTTATAAAATTGATATTTATAAATTATAATATTGGAATTATAAAACGAGTTTTTATAAGTGTTAAAATGAAGTATAAATGGATTTCATAAGTGAATGAAATTTATAGATTTATAAATTGTGAAGTTATAAAATGAATAGATTTTGTAAAATAAAAGATTTGTAAGTAATTAACTTATAAATTCGATTTTGGCATTTAAATGAGACGTAAATAGAATTTGTTAAGTAAGGGATTTTATAAGTTGAAGTTTTTATAAAATATATATATATATATATATGTGAATTTATAAACGTTGTTTTATAAATCCAAAACCAATGGAATTTGATAAGTAAATATGAAAGCTTATTAAAGGAGATATATCCACGATTTTGGACAGTGGATAATCCTTTAAATTAAATATGTAGAAGTGTTGAATTTGGTAAACGATTTATATTCTTGATTTTGGACGGTGAATAATATATTAAGGAAATGTTTTAGGATGTGATATTTTAAATAGAATTAAAGCGATTTGAAGTTGTTTTAAAATGTGTTAAGGATCGAAACCATAGATTTCAACGTTCATTGTTGAAATAGACGTTTTCGAGAAATAAGGAAAAGATGGACTATAACACTGTTGTTATGGTAAATGATTTTCGAAAGGAAATGTTTTTGTATAGCATTGGGATTTATATATCTATCGTATTTTTGAATCCCTATGCTATTGATTTTGGGTTGTCGTAACGTTGTTTTACGCAACATTTGTTTTTGACCCAAATAAATGTGTTTAAAGAGAACGTTTTCCTTAAAAGAATAAAATATATACTTAATCGTGTTTTAAGTATATTGAATATTTTCTAAGTATTGAAAATAAATAGATTTGTGAATTACTTATTATTAAATAAGTATTTGGAAATGTTTTCCAATGTAGAAATTGAAATGGTTTAGAGAATATATATTTTTAAAGATAAATTGAAGTGAATATTTGGCAAGTTATTTAATTTATGGAAGATTTATAAAAGGGCCTAGTGATTGTTATGGTGCTGAATATTTGTTTGTTTGCTTTGATAGTTAAATAACCGACTATCAATATTTACCTTTAAATGGGTATTTGTTGTGATTTGCTTGAATTTGAATGCTACACTTATCTTAAAATAAGCGCTCGTTATTCGGTTTAGCCAGGAGAGGACCTTTGGGTCATAAATCCCATTATGAATAGTGATACGTCGTAATGGATAACATTTGAAGGCCGGTGTTGAAGACCGGATATTTTCGAAAACGGAAGGATTACCGTCGAATGTCTCTGCATCGGCTGATCCCCGATATAGAGATTTTATCACCCTTTGTGATGGGAATTCCGGACGTGATTAGTGAATATCCGGATTTGAAAGGGCTTCTTTGGAAGTGCCTTCGGTTCTGTTCGAACCCAGAACAGACTTTTATGGATTGTATGTCTGACATTACATTTTGAGATGTAAAGCTAGTTTCTATCAAATACATTAATGTTGGTGGCGGAGAATTTATTCTCTTAGCTTAACACCCTTCTTTGAGACGTACGAGCTCAGAGGTAATGTAGTTGATGGTTACTAGTGATATATTCCCAATTTGGTAACGTGGCATGCTGAGTGCTGCTGATCATTTGTTGATCAAAGCGTGGCTTTTATGAAAAGCGTAGCTTTGTGGACGAGACTTCGTCGGACCTCACACCTCGAAAATGGTCAAAACAGGAAGAATGCAGCAAGGTTATTTGGGGATAGTGCCCCCATAGGGTATTTACATTTCCTTTTGGATAGAGGTGGTATTATGGTATGGAGCCCAAATACTTAACCTATATGGTTGCTACAAATTTATTTCTTTGTGGTTGTTGGTGAATCCCGGGATTTAGGTCGGTTACGACCGGAGGATGACATACTCGTGTCGGTACTTACCTAGCTAGAGGTAACCCGGCCTTGTGTTGGCAGAGATTCGTTTAGGTTCTCGAGGCATCCTTCCAGAGGCGTACCCATGTGGCAATGGGAAGTTCCTTGGCCTGACCATTTGTTGGAAATCCAAAGAAACAATACGAGCCCTATACGGTTTTAGTTGTAGAACCTGCCATCTAATATGGTAGCTATAGTAGGCATACTATAATGGTACCTATGCTGGCTAAGATTTATATTGTACTTTCGAAATATTTTCCTGCACTTTGCACTTATAGTAATAATATCAAAGAAATTTGCGTATCAAGCATGTTTGACTATCATAAGCAGAAATCTCCTCCAATTCTGCGTTTGCATGGTGTGTGTGGCGGGAGGCCTTATGGTAGTTACATTTTCTAAAAGTATTGCAGATCTATCTTAAAATATTATTTGTTTGTTTTTAAAGATAAACTGTTTTTAGTTCTCACACCAGTCCCATGACTAACCTGGAGTTTATTGTTCCCTTCCTAAACTCTGGGTGCCCATCAATTTCCACACGGACAGTCTAGAGTCAGGTTATCAGGTCATTCTGGAATTCAAAAGATGCTGTGGAGCTCAGGAGGCGAGCTGGTTGGCGAAACGTATCACTTGTATATGATATTATCTTTTCCAATGTGTATTCAGTTGTGGGGACAGGTTTATACAACTGTCCATTCTTGTGTTGTGTTATATATTGACTCTGATGATGTAATGTATAAAATGTACAGTTCTTTTGATTTAAAGATTATTCATTTTCTATTATATGTTGTTCCGCTGTGATTGTGAGATTCTGATATTGTTTCTGTTGCTTTTCTTTCTTTCTTTCTTCTTCTTTAACTCTAACAATTCGGTTTTCCGGCCTTCGATTCCTCGGCAGTTGATACAGTGGACGTATTAATGTCGATTTTCGAAAGTCGAAAATGTCGAATGTTACATCTGGTATCAGAGCATTTGGTTAAGCGACAACATTGGCTCTGTTGGGAATTACTCACTAGAGATAGAGTCAGCAGTACTCTAGAATGAGTGTGAGTGTAATCATAGATATGAGCGCGTATTTGTTAGTGAATATAAAAATTGTTTTATATTGTGATGATTGGTTTGTTGAGTGGTATATGGATTCTGGTCAATACGAGTAATTAACGTTATTGATAGGAATCTCTAAACACTTGTACAGAACAAATTCGACACGATATGGTTTTAAATAGGGTAAATGAAATAATTTTACCTAAATTATTTTCGTATATAAAAGAGAAAAATTTTCTGTGAATTATTATAATATATGATTGCTTGATTGCTAGAAAGTGATGATATTAAACTATTATCATTAATGTTGAAAAAGAAATTGAAATCGTAACTCCAAAGTTAAGAAATAAATTCACATACAAATAGAATTGGAGAATATAAATTGTAAATGTGATTTGTAATTTGAAGAAAAATTCCAGAGGAATATTTGGAAATGTTTTGAAAGGGTTTGCAATTTGGAAAAGATTAAATTCCTTTTTGAGTTTGTAAATGGTTTTCAAGAGTTTTGGAAAAATGTTTTTGGAGGGATAAAAGCTCTAAACTCTTTTCGGTCGCTGGAAAATAATTCCGATGATGATCGCGACATCATCGGTGTTCATTTTCGGGTTTCCAGAAGAGGGATTGCTGCCAAGTTGTTTTAAATGGAAGTTGTTTGGAAAATTGGGTTTGGGTTTTGAAATTCAAAGGATAATTTGAATTGGTTTCAAAAATGGTTTTGAAATGTTGCTGATAAAAATAGTTATGGAATAAAATTTATTTAGTTGAAAATAAATTTAGGGTAGAAACAAATGAATTGAAATCGAGTTTGAATTATGGAATTAAATTTATGAATGAATTTACAATTGCGAGTAAATGAAATGGGAAACTAAGTGTTGAAATTCATCTTGAAATTGCAAGTAAATTGAAAATTTGTCAAGTTGGATCAAATGAAGCTAAGTATTAAAATACAATTAGTAAGTAAAACTAATTGAAGAAATGACAAATTTAATATGGGTTGAAATGAATTGAATTCCACATTTATAAATAAAGGGTAAATTAAATTCATATGGAATTTGAAATCCAGTTTAAATATAAGTGGTTATAAACCGAAATAGTGAATTGAATTGTGTTTGGGAACGAACAAAAGAATAAAAACTGAAATTGAAAACTGAATATCAAAAACCAATTTGAATTGTGTGAGATGAAATGAGTTAGAACTTGAAATGAATTAGTAAAAGAAACTAATTTAAAATAGCAAGATGAATCAGTTGTGAATGAAAAATAATTGATAAAATTCAATATTCAGAAGGTAAATTGAATCCGAACAGAATTGAAATTGTAAATTGAATTCAAATGAAATTGATAATGTGAGATTGAATGAAAATGGATATTATGGTTAGCAGTATATACAAGTGGATTAAAGGAAATTGGGATTTTGATTTCGAAGATAAAAATAAATTGAACTGCTCGACAAAAGGTGTGTATTTGAATTTCAGTATGAAATTTGATGATTTTCTTGTCCAGCCACTTGGCTTTTTCTTTTCTTTTTGAAATCTGGAGGGCCGTGGTGCCATTTTTGTAGTTGTACCGAGCTAGCCGCCAAAGGAGACGCTGGCGAAATTTTTCGAAAATTTAAGGCGTTAGAATATTTTTGAGAAAATTGGAAATTTTTTAAAACTATAACTTTGATTTTGGAGTGAAAAGTTAAACGATATAGTTGGTTTTGGAAAATAACCAAGTATGATTTGAAAACTTAGTAAAGTTATTGTAAGAAGTTTAACTAAGGATTTTGGAAAAGTTAAAATGTTTAAATAAATTCGAAATTTAATTTGAACAAATGGTTTTGAAAAGTTAATGGATTCTGTAATTTTTTTCTTACTTGGCAATTTCGAGGACGAAATTCTTTTAAGGGGGGAAGTTTGTAACGACCCAGAATTCCTGTCATTTGAAATTCGTATATTTAAATTGATTTTAAATATTAACAAGTAAAATTTGTAAGTCGAATAAATTATGTTTTGAATATCTAGATTTAATTGGATAATTTAAATTGTTGATTTAATATTTGAAATTACAAAAATAATTGGAAATTGAGTTTAATGTGATTAAAATTGATTTGTAAAGTTGTATTAAATCATATTGGAGTTAGAATGATGTTATAGAACTTTTAAAATTTAATTAAAAGTTAATTTGTGGAAATTAAATATTTTAATATTTAATTGACGAGTAAAAATAGCCATTTTTCAAACAGTCTCAAATTTCGACGATACTAGTTTCATTGGATCTGTAATGTTAAATTATTGTATGTTTTGAAATTTTGTTTCAATCGGGCTTACGGTTTGTCCGGGGCAAGTTAAAACGTGTAGAAATCGATTTAAGTGAATTTTGAATTTAAAATAGACAATTTGAAAACCTATCTTCCAAATACTTTCGAATTGGCTCCCGATATATATTCCATTGTGTTCGGAATAGGGGTAAAACATTATAAACACCAGGCAGCACGCTTCGTTTGGAGTTCGGGAAAAATTCGGATGAATAGTGTCGTCGAATTTTCTATAAAAGGACCTAACTTCCTTCATTTTACACAAACCCTAACTAGGCTAGGGCAAGCCACCATTTTCATTTCCAATGGCTAGAAATGCTCGATACTTCCTCTTCAATTTTCTTCCAATCTGTCGACAATCACAAAAATCCTTCAACTATGGAAATGTTAAGCACAACGAGATCTCCAACTTCAACGGCTATGATCGAAATCAAGGCGACGAATCGTCGGCAATTTGCGTTCAAACGCGTGTCGTTCGTGGGTCATAATCTCGGCATAGAGGGGGCCGAGCTCGACTTAATTCAGGGTGAAGGTGGAGCAAGGGTTGGCCGTTCAAATGAAGTTGGTCGATCGTCTTCAAACTTCAGGGTATAGTTGCGAAGGCGTGGGTTTCATTTGAAACCTGTACGTGCATGGAGGAAGAAAGAAGGGGGCGGCCAGATCTTGTGCAAATAGTATGGACGGCTGTGATGCAATCTTAGGTTAAAATATAAAAAAAATTGTAAATTAAATTTTATTATAATTCGTTCAAACTTTAAAATGCTATAACTCTTTCATACGAGGTCGAAAACTGACGAAACGAATTGCGTTGGAACTGTATTGATGAATACTACGCGATGGAGCTGGATTGGAGTTGATTGGAGCTAGTGATAATTTTGGGTAAAATTAAACGGGCGTTTAAGTTTATTCGAAATAAAACACTGCAACTGGTATTGGAAGCAAAGTGAGAACTTCTCACTCAATCGAATTTGTTTCGATTTAAATTTTAAATAGTTAGATTTAAAATTGCTTGATTGTGTTGATTGTATGCTTGGATGATAAATTATTGTCTATTGTTTTGAAATAGACCCTATACGCCGTATATTAAGCAGAGGTTATTATATTAAACACATATACCGCGATATTCCATCTTGAAGTGGAATTGTTATTATATATGTACTTGGAGTTGATTTTCCCACATTATATAGCGGATGAGACCCTATTGCGCCGCATAATAGCGGATAATATTTTATATAAACCCACGTACCACGATATTCCGTCTCGAAACGGGATTGGTATTGTGCAAACATCTGTGGATGCAGGGAAACAGGTTGGAGGGATCCAACTGGATTCATCAACAGTATTGATTTATTTACAAATATTTGCGATATATTCTGTTATCATATTGATATATGATGTTTGGATGCCGTGGTTGATGTATTGGTGTTGTTGCAGCATTGGGCCTATTTTTGGAGTTTTAAAAATGTTAAAGTAATGATTTCGAATTTAAAATTGTTTTCAAGTGATTTTTAAAAGTATACATTTTATTGAATTTTGGAATTGATTCATTTTAAATAAGTAAACGTTATAATTTTTATGTTATAAAAATTATGATTTTTGTGAAATATAACCGAAATGTGATTTTTGAAATGAGTAGTTGATTAATTTGTAAAATGATTTAAATTGGGATTTTTGAATTATTATAAACGGTTTATATAAAAGATTTATAAAATTGATATTTATAAATTAAAATATTGGAATTATAAAACGAGTTTTTATAAGTGTTAAAATGAAGTATAAATGGATTTCATAAGTGAATGAAATTTATAGATTTATAAATTGTGAAGTTATAAAATGAATAGATTTTGTAAAATAAAAGATTTGTAAGTAATTAACTTATAAATTGGATTTTGGCATTTAAACGAGACATAAATAGAATTTGTTAATTAAGGGATTTTATAAGCTGAAGTTTTTATAAAATATATATGTGTGTGAATTTACAAACGTTGTTTTATAAATCCAAAATCAATTGAATTTGATAAGTAAATATGAAAGCTTATTAAAGGAGATATATCCACGATTTTGGACAGTGGATAATCCTTTAAATTAAATATGTAGAAGTGTTGAATTTGGTTAATGATTTATATTCACGATTTTGGAGGGTGAATAATATATTAAAGAAATGTTTTAGGAAGTGATCTTTTAAATAGAATTAAAGGGATTTGAAGTTGTTTTAAAATGTGTTAAGGATCGAAACCATAGATTTCAATATTCATTGTTGAAATAGACGTTTTCGAGAAATAAGGAAAAGATGGAATATAACACTGTTATTATGGTATATGATTTTTGGAAGGAAATGTTTTTGTATAGTATTGGGATTTATATATCTATCGTATTTTTGAATCCCTATGCTATTGATTTTGGGTTGTCGTAACGATGTTTTACGCAACATTCGTTTTTGACCCAAATAAATGTGTTTAAAGAGAACGTTTTCCTTAAAAGAATAAAATATATACTTAATCGTGTTTTAAGTATATTGAATATTTTCTAAGTATTGAAAATAAATAGATTTATGAATTACTTATTGTTAAATAAGTATTTGGAAATGTTTTCCAATGTAGAAATTGAAATGGTTTAGAGAATATATATTTTAAGGATAAATTGAAGTGAATATTTGGCAAGTTATTTAATTTATGGAAGATTTATAAAAGGGCCTAGTGATTGTTATGGTGCTAAATATTTGTTTGTTTGCTTTGATAGTTAAATAACCGACTATCAATATTTACCTTTAAATGGGTATTTGTTGCGATTTGCTTGAATTTGAATGCTACACTTATTTTAAAATAAGCGCTCGTTATTCGGTTTAGCCGGGAGAGGACCTTTGGGTCATAAATCTCATTCTGAATAGTGATACGTCGTAATGGATAACATTTGAAGACCGGTGTTGAAGACCGGATATTTTCGAAAACGGAAGGATTACCGTCGAATGTCTCTGCATCGGCTGATCCCCGATATAGAGATTTTATCACCCTTTGTGATGGGAATTCCGGATGTGATTAGTGAATATCCAGATTTGGAAGGGCTTCTTTGGAAGTGCCTTCGGTTCTGTTCGAGCACAGAACAGACTTGTATGGATTGTATGTCTGACATTACATTTTGAGATGTAAAGCTGGTTTCTATCAAATATATTTCTGTTAGTGGCGGAGAATTTATTCTCTTAGCTTAACATCCTTCTCTGAGACGTACGAGCTCAGAGGTTATGTAGTTGATGGTTACTAGTGATACCAATTTGGTAACGTGGCATGCTGAGTGTTGCTGATCATTTGTTGATCAAAGCGTGGCTTTTTTGAAAAGCGTAGCTTTGTGGACGAGACTTCGTCGGACCTCACACCTCGAAAATAGTCAAAACAGGAAGAATGCAGCAAGGTTATTTGGAGATAGCGCCCCCATAGGGTATGTACATTTCCTTCTGGATAGAGGTGGTATTATGGTATAGAGCCCAAATACTTAACCTATGTGGTTGCTGCAAATTTATTTCTTTGTGGTTGTTGGTGAATCCTGGGGTTTAGGTCAGTTACGACTGTGGGATGGCATACCCGTGTCAGTAGTTACCGAGCTAGAGGTAACCCGGCCTTGTGTTGGTAGAGATCCGGTTAGGTTCTCGGGGCGTCCTTTCAGAGGCGTACCCATGTGGCCCATAGGGTATGTACATTTCCTTCTGGATAGAGGTGGTATTATGGTATAGAGCCCAAATACTTAACCTATGTGGTTGCTGCAAATTTATTTCTTTGTGGTTGTTGGTGAATCCTGGGGTTTAGGTCAGTTACGACTGTGGGATGGCATACCCGTGTCAGTAGTTACCGAGCTAGAGGTAACCCGGCCTTGTGTTGGTAGAGATCCGGTTAGGTTCTCGGGGCGTCCTTTCAGAGGCGTACCCATGTGGCAATGGGAAGTTCCTTGGCCTGACCATTTGTTGGAAATCCAAAGAAACAATACGAGCCCTGTACGGTTTTAGTTGTAGAACCTGCCATCTAATATGGTAGCTATAGTTGGCATACTATAGTGATACCTATGCTGGCTAAGATTTATATTGTACTTTCAAAATATTTTCTTGCACTTTGCAGTTATAGTAATAATATCAAAGAAATTTGTGTATCAAGCATGCTTGACTATCATAAGGAGAAATCTCCTCCAATTCTGCGTTTGCATGGTGTGTGTGGCGGGAGGCCTTATGGCAGTTACATTTTCTAAAAGCATTGCGGATCTATCTTAAAATATTCTTTGTTTGTTTTTAAAGATAAACTGTTTTAAGTTCTCACACCAGTCCCATGAATGACATGGAGTTTATTGTTCCCTTCCTAAACTCTGGGTGCCCATCAATTTCCACGCGGGCAGTCTAGAGTCTGGTTATCAGGTCATTCTAGAATTCAGGAGATGCTGTGGTGCTCAGGAGGCGAGCTGGTTGGCGAAACGTATCACTTGTATATGATATTATCTTTTCCGCTGTGTATTCAGTTGTAAGGACAGGTTTATATAACTGTCCATTCTTGTGTTGTGTTGTATATTGAATCTGATGATGTAATGTATAAAATGTACAGTTCTTTTGATTTAAAGATTATTCATTTATCTATTATATGTTGTTCCGTTGCGATTGTGAGATTCTGATATTGTTTCTGTTGCTTTTCTTTCTTTCTTCTTCTACCACTTCTTCTTTAAACCTAACAATTCGGTTTTCCGGCCTTTGATTCCTCGGCAGTTGATACAGTGGATGTATTAATGTCGATTTTCGAAAATGTCGAATGTTACATACATGGACTAATAATTGTGTAACACTTGTCCATGAAAGAAAAAGGCAACCATGTTACACCAAAACAAACCTAACTCCAATATTATAGGTCTGTCTACCCAAATCTAAGAATGTATCGACTCTCGGATTTATGGATAAAATGAGTCATCGTCTCTTAGAGATCCATTAGTCCATATAGCCAAACATCCTAAGGTAATAAAACTCGAAAGTGTTAATCATTGTCACTGTAGTGATTATTAGAATTTCATCAAATGTCCCATACCACCTAGTGATATTCAAGTACTTACTAAAACCTAGTAAATTTCACTCAATGTACTTTGTTCAATAAGTTATAATAATTAGCGAAAGAATTGTACATAAGGTCTTATACCAATCTACACGATTCGGCCATTTATTAAAATTCCTCATCATAAAAAAGCACAAAATCTCAATAAAATCCCAAATCCATAATAAATAAAACAAAAGAGTTTAAAATAATTAATTATATATATTCAAATATATAATTTCCCAAAACCACATTTAAGTCCTTATTTCACTTTAAAGAAGAGTTGTTTATTTACAAAGGCTTGAAAACTCTTTTAAAATTATTTGAATAACTTCAATAATCAAGAGCATTTCAAATAAGATAATTTCCTTTATAATATCTTTTATAAAAGACCAAAATAATTTATTTGCCTTTAAAACAGATTTAAAATATAGTTTAAATAACTATTTTAGAGAATTTTGTAAACAATAAAATAAAAACAATTTAAAGGCTTGAATTAGAAATCAAATAATGAGATGGGTCAAGAGTTTAATATTGTTTAATAAATATTTTTCTTCTAACAATAATAAAAATCCATGGATAAAATCACATTTGAAAACTTTAAAGATATTTTAAATCATCCATTAAAAATCATTCATGATATCTAAAACGAATTCAAACGCCGAATTAGCCAAAAATAGAAATTCTAAGTTGAAGTTCTAGAAAATATCACTCATAAATTAGAGATCTACTTTAATAATTCGAGTCGCTTTTCGAAGAACTCTGATCACACAAACAATGCATAACCATCTCAAATCTAACTATAAAAAATCAAGTGCATTTGGATGATTTTAATGTGCATGCAGCTTCTTAATCAAACATCGAATCCAATCCAACATTTCAAATGCACAATTCAACCAATCAAATATCGAAACAATCGATTCATAGCATGTAATTTCAATAATCTCATTCAATCATTGTCGAAAAAATGTGCAATTCATAAAACCTAAAAAGGCATGCAAAACAGGATATAATTATTCAGATGCAGATATGTGAGTTAATAGAATCTCACCTTAACTCGTTGTTTGCTGAACTTCACTTTGCTCTGGGAAATGCTCCTAAACCCTAGCTTCCATTGACATGAACGACAATTCCAAAACCTTCCTTACGACATCCACATCACCATCAAACCCTAGCATCTACGTGCATCGCTCCCACTCCGATCTCCAATTTTCAGCCCTTGTCACGGCTAGTGCGGACGCAGCCATCACCTTCCCAACTCCAAGAGCCACGTGCTCCATGTTAAGCCCAAGACATGCGCGGCCTCCTCCTACACGTTAACACTTCGACATCAACACTTTTTTTCTTTATTCGGTTTTTATTTTTGAAAGCAGGCTAGGGCAAGCTTCAGAGGAAATGGGTTTGAGGAATGAGAGGGTGTGGGTTTGAAAATAAGGGATAGGCTTGGTTTAAATGCTTAAGTAACGTGTTTGTTTCTTCCTTTCTTTTTCATTTCTATTTTATTTTATTTTACTTTTAAGTGATCCTTATGTTGATTTGTAAATCTATTCTAGTTTAAATTAATTTGATTTACTCTTAATTTTATAAAATATATTTCCAAATTGCATAATTTCTTTCAATATGATACATCTATCTTTGTTTAATCATTTATCTTGTTAATGTAAAATAAATTAATTTACAAATATACCAATCATATAATAATTACCTATGCTTTAAAAATACTCTTATATTTGTTAAAACATTTTATTTGAATCTTAATATTATCAAAAATGGAATTTATTAACTAACTCGGCTTTGTTATAACAACATACTTTATTAAGTAGACTAATTGAAGAATAATTTAATTCTAAAACTGATAATTATCAAAATCAAATTCAAATGGTTCTATTTATAATAAATTTATACAATATTACGGGTTCAAATTATATTAAATTTATATAATATTATGGGTTCAAAAATAGGGCTGTTACAATTTTGGTTTACTTATGTTTGAAATAAGATAAATTGGTTTGTTTATAAAATCAAAACAAATTTAACACTTACATTTTTCTTTTTTTCAATCGTTCCCTCCTCTTTTTCTTTGTCACCATTTACAGTAACCAGTAATGAAACTTTCACTATTTTCAACTTTAAAAATAACTCCTCCCAATCCATTGATAATTAGCCAAATCTTCCAACATGAAAGTTGTTGAGTCTAGCCTCTAGTATTTTAAAAAAATGATTAACTGAGTTATGTTGAGCGCAATGGTCGTGATCATAGTAATTGGCAAAAATTAGTCATGAACTTCAAAATTTTAGTTCTATCGATTTGAATTAAGTTAAATGACGTCGTCTGTTGCGTTGGCTTCATGAGGTGGTTGTAACACCCTTAATTTTAATAACATTATTTAGGAGATTTAATTACAATAATTGAATAAAATAATGTAAAGGCTAATGATAAGGGGATTAAGATTCAAATAAATATAATTAAGGCCTAGCTCAATTAAATAATTAAATGGGCTTAAGAATGGTTTTAGGTTAATTAATCTACATAAGGGTATATTAGAAAACTACCACGCACACGACCCTTACCTTTTTATATTCTCATTCCTTACCATGTCATTCCTATTCACGTCATTCAAAAACGCAAATAAAAACGTAAGAAGAGGAGCTGGCCATTAAGACAAGAGAAGTCAAAGTAAAGATAGGGATTCAAGCTTAGGGGAAATTAATCTTAATCCAATATCCTTAGCAATGTGAACAATAGTTCTATCTCTATCTTTTTTTATAATCATATGTTTTTGGATTTAAAGGTAAATTCATTTGTATGATGATTTGGATGATTATATGCTTGAATCATAATTTATTTGATTTAAACAAGGATGTTTAAATATGATTTCTCACAGTTTTAGGGAAAAACCAATTTATATTGATGTCTAAATGCCATAGGAAAATTTTATGTTGTATATAACATGATTTTGGAGTTGGGTTTAAATTTTGATAATTTTCCAAAAGATTGTTACTAATTTTCAAAGGAAAATATGATTATTTGGGTTTATAAATTTATTTTGGAAAATATATTGAGAATTTGGGTATGGAATTTCGATAGGTTAGATAATACGATTAAACCGAATTTCTGGAATTTTGGGGATTTTTTCCTAAGTGATTTTCTATGCAAATTAAATTATTTTAGGAGAAGGACTTCTTTGTAATATTGGTTTTTCTTAATGGAAGGGCTTATTTGTTAACTTAACCATGGTTTAGATCTGAAAATTAGCGGCAGTTGTTTAGTAAAGAATTTCAAAAGTTAAGGCAACCAATTTTGTGTTTGCACATGGCAGGTTAGTTAGAAAGTGTATGCTTTAATTAGTATTAAATTAGATTTACCCAGAAAAGTTGGTTTCGCCTTCTTTAGAAGTACCTTTTGACTCTAAGCTTCCGCTTTCAATTAAGTCGAAATCACTAAGCCAAAACCAATACACAAGATATCACTTGGATGGTACGTAGTGGATTGGAGAAAGGCAAAATGCTTTGTGTCGAAAGCATAGCTTCCGAAGTGGTCGATACCTTGGTTTGCTTTAAAAAGATAAGCGCCTGCCGTTGTTTTATTTAAGCCTTTGAAGAGTAAGCTTTCGAATGAGTCTCTTTACTTATAAAATAATGCTTTCGAAAGAAGGGGTTCCAACCTAGCCGTAGCCTTGTTGCCGTTCTTTGACCTTTTGAGTGTACTGAAGTTATCAATGCTTTCGAAAGGTACTTTATGTTTCTATAAATATAAGTCACTTCCTATAGCTTTTGAAAGGGATTAGGAATTTGGAAGGCAATGGTTTCGAAAGGGGTTTCGAAACCAACCTTCCAATATTTTGCCCAGATGTTTTATGTTTTTGAAACAATGGCTTCGATCCCATTATATTTTCATAAATACTTTTATATGATATTGAAAGGTTTTGAAAGGGCTATTTTCACTTTGACCCAAAAAGATAATCTAAATATAAACCCAATGGCTTTGGAGTGTATATTTCCAATGCTTTCGAAACAAGGTCTTTTAATGTTTCGAAAGAGGTACTTTCAATTGGTTTTGAAGCTATGCTTCTAAAGCTAACTATTAATACTTTAATACAATCTAAAGGTTTCAAAAGAAAAGTTTTAAAGTATTCGAAAGACAGGAGCCTAATGTTTTGCAGATAGATTTTAATTCTTTCGAAGGAGGTCATCCATTAAAGACGAAAGCAAGGTTTCAAAGGTATCAAAAGGCATTTTAACCCAAATTCATTTGTAAAGGAGAAACCCATGGCGAAATAAAGGATTTTTGGAATGATTTTAAGAAGAAGTTTTCCTCGATAAGATTATAGTTTAAAGGGATTAACCATATTTTATATGAAAAGTATTTAAAGGACATTAAACCTATAGGAGTGGTGTTGTTTTGTTATTATGTTTGCTTCTTCACGTATGAATATATTCACATTATAAAGGACCCATAACTGCATTTTGGGGATAAAGGCAGAAGAACTAGCTAGGTTGACCCGGTAGTGAATATAAATTGATTAAACTCCCGGATGAGTAGAATTGCATTCAAGAGGTCAGGAAGACCAGAATATAGAATGCCTAAGTATGGAGGTTGTCAGGGTGGCTGGTTTACAGTGCACCCATGAAAACTATGATCAGGAAGTTATTGGGGTTACCAAAAGGTTTATAATGATCCCATGAAAACTATGTTATAAAGGTGGTTGGCGGGGGGGGGGGGGGGGGCAATTGGTTTGTAGTGCACCCGTGAAAACAATATTTGGATTATGTTATTGACAGTTTTCAATCGGTTCCTGGTTAATCCATGAAAACTAGGATAAAAGAGAAGTTATTGGAGTTACCAATAGGTTCAGGGGAACCCATGAATTAACTGAATTAATTGGCAAGGGCCAATAGGTTCATAGTACACCCATGAAAAGTACGAAAGATGACAGGGAGTCCATATATTATATAAAGGTTATTAGTAAGCCCATGAAAACTAATGGGTTAATAGTGACCTTATAAACTATAAACATGATAGGGAGTCAATTAGAAAAAGGATAGAAATCTAGAATGTTTTAACTTGTATGCATATCATCATAATATTTTGAAATGGCTATGTTTTTAACCATTATGGATGCAAGAGCACAGTGTGTGGTTTTATAAAGATTTTAAGATACCAGTAAGGGGAAAACTCATTCCGCTAAGCGGCGTAGTCTCACCAGATATCTAAATGGTTTGAGATGGTAGATTATTATTCATACCAGGCTTTTCGTCTAACTTGAAGTTTATGTTTTACCCTTAAACTCTAGGGTACTCAATTGATTTTGAGTAGTTTGAGAGTTATGGTATTTATGTATTTTTTAGACGAATAAGCTTTGAAGATGTGTAGGAGGCATGATAGCTATTTAGAGTTCTCTTTTATTTTGATTCCTCCATGTTGTTCGTAATGGCAAAGTTGTTAAATTGCCTATATATACTCTAATCATCCAAAGGGGCGCCTTCATATGTCGCTCTTAGCGTATTTTTTATAAATATATTTTCTTTGAACGTGGTTAACGGTTGTGGGATTATGTAATGAATTGAAAATGTTTTGAAATGGAATGAGAACTTTTTTGATGTTTTAAAATTTTCCATATTCATGTGTTTCTGTGTATCAATGAATCTAACACCACCATATTTTGTTGCATAGCTGTTATTTTTGGGCCTTCAAGTAGGTGAATGTTACAAGTTGGTATAAGAGCATATGTTTATGAAACTTAAAATAAAAATTAAAACTAAAAGCTTTCTGAAACATAATCCAACGAATTCGAAATATTGTCGGGGTTTAGGTTAATGCTATAGTAATGTACTTGTATTTGATATATATATATATATATATATATATATAAGTATGTGTTCCCCTCTCTCTTAGACCATTCTTCTGTATCGTACTAAGGCTTATATGCAAATTTACGAGAAAGAGGATATCGAAGTAGGAAACGAAAGAGGAAATCCAAGTGGAGGAAGCACCACAACTAACGAAAATGCTCAACCTAGTACTAGGAGAAACCTAGATCGACTGGCTATTGCTAACCCAAATTTTGAAGTCAATGTGGGTGCTAGAAATCTACCACTAGATGCGGGGATTGTGCATCAGTTGTTAGCCAATATTTTGCAAGCAGGAGTTGTTGGTAATATTGGAGGAGCTAATCTTGTAGCTCCAGTTGGGAATAATTATGTTAGACTTAGCATAGACTACACTAGTTTGGTTAGAAAGCTATTTATTTGAACGGAAGATGTCGTTGAGGTTGAGAATTGGCTATTGCACTGTAAGAGGATCTTTACTGATCTAGGCTTAGATGATGAGCAAAAGAGGAGGCTGGCCTATAGGCAGTTGCAAGGGGCAGCACTTCACTGGTGGAATAGCGTGACTGCCGAAGTTTTGGAAGAAGAGCTCGCATGGGCTGATTTCAGAGGGAGATTTGAGCAGAGGTTTTTATCTGAGGTCGCAATGTCGGCATTGATGAAGAAGTTTATGGATTTAGTCCATAGAGATACGTTAGTAATCAAGTACACTGCTAAGTTTGACGAGATGTATCGATATGAACATGCGACTATAGACACTGATATCAGAAGGAATGAGAGGTTCATTTGAGGATTGAGACCTAAGCTTGCTAGAATGACCATGACTCATATTCGAGAACCTTGTGATGTGGTGGTGGAGATGGCCATTTGCCATGAAGAGATGCTGGCAAGTTGGGCCGAAGAGAAGCCAGTTGAATCCTAGGGTCCTTAGGGAAAGAAGAGGAAATTATTTGAGAAGAAGTGAGCCCGGGAAGGGGATGCTTCCAAGAAGGCAAAGACTAATCTGGTTTGCTACAAGTACGACAAGAAGGGTCATTATGCTCACGAGCGCCAGACAGGAAAAGGGAAGAAGATTGCAAATAAGAAAAATGTGAAATGTTTTAACTGTGATCAAGTTGGACATTATAAGAACCAGTGTCTAGAGCTACTCAGGGCGGATAACGGAATTGTTTTTGCTGTTTGATCATCAACTAAGCCTGCTGTGGCTGATAAAGGAAAGACTGTGATGGAAGGTACGTTTTTGATTCAGAGTATACCACTTAGGATACTATTTGATACCAGTGCATCACATTCATTTATATCACAATATTTGGTTGATAGGTTATGCTTAGAACCTATATACCTTATTACTTCCTTAAGGGTAGCTAATCCAATACGAGGGTATGCAACTCTATGGATGAGATGTGTCCAGTTAGAACTTGATTTGTTAGGTCATAAGTTTGCATGTAGTCTGTATGTTTTTTATTTTGTAAATTTTGGGATCATCTTGGGTATGGATTGGTGGGTAAGTATGATGCTTGGATATTTTGCCTGGATAGGGAAATATCATTGAGACCACCCTGATAGTCATAACTGAATCATCTTCTCAGTGGAGAATTCCATTAGGAGTGTTTGTGCTTTGTTAAGTGCTATGGAGGTTGGAGAAGAGCCGAGTCAGGTTCAAGTGGCGAGAGAATTTGCTGATGTCTTTGAGCCAGTTACAGGATAACTACCGAAACGAGTTGTTGAGTTTTGGATAGTTCTTGTGCCAGGAGCTGAACCTATGAGTAGATCACCTAATAGAATGAAACCGACTGAGATGAAGGAATTAAAGGTGCAGCTAGTGGATCTAGAAGAAAGTGATTTTATCAGACCAAGCAGTTCACCTTGGGGAGCGACCGTGGTCTTCGTGAAGAAATAGATGGTTCGTTAAGGATGTGTATCAACTATCGTAAGTTGAACGAAAGGACGATAAAGAATAAGTATCATTTGCCAAGAATAGATGATTTATTTGATTAGTTTAGTGGGACCATAGTGTTTTCCCAGTTGGATTTGGCAATAGGTTTCCATCAGTTAAGAGTGGCAGAGGACAGTATTCCTTTGACAGCATTTCGAACTAGGTATGGTTCGTCCGAGTGGTAGCAATGCCATTTGGGTTAACGTATGTGCCGACTTTCTTTGTGGATTTAATGAACCGAGTCTTTTGAGAGTATTTGGATACATTTGTATTGGTGTTTATAGATGACATTTTCGTATACTCTAAGGATGAAAGAGAGAATGAAAATCATCTTAGAGTTGTGCTTGAGATGCTAAGCAGAATCAGCTAAAGGCAAAGTTTTCCAAGTGTTATGGTCATGTGGTTTCAGAGAAGGGTTGTCAGTCGGTCCAGATAAGATCGAAGCTGCGAACAATTTGAAGATACCAAAGACGGTGACCGATATTAGAAGTTTTCTTGGACTTATTGGCTACTACCGGAGATTCATCAAGGATTGCTTGCGGATAGCAACGCCTTTGACTAAGCTTACCAGAAAGGGGTGAAGTTTATTTGGTCTGACAAATGTGAAGAAGCATTCCTTAAGTTAAAGCATTTGTTGACCAATGCACCAGTATTATAGTTCCAGACGAAAATCAAGAGTGGGTGGTGTATACTGATGCATGTGGAACGGGATTGAAAGCTGTGTTGATGCAGAAGGGTAAAGTTATTGCCTACGTTTCACAACAACTTAGACCGCATGAAGTGAGATATCCTACTCATGATTTGGAGTTGGCTATGGTAATCTTCGCATTGAAGATTTGGAGACATGACTTCTTAGGGGAGAGATTTGAGTTGTATACCGATCATAAGTCTTTAAGATACTTATTCTCCCAGGAGGAGTTGAATATGTGACAATAGAGGTGGTTGGAGTTTTTGGCTGCTTATGATTTTGGTATAGAGTATACCTCGAGGAAAGGTAGTAAAGTGGCAGATGCTCTTAGCAGAAGACACCAGAATGTGGTGTTAGCTATGTTGGAAGAATGGAAGGATCTAGAGGCTTTGGCCAGTTGTGGTGTGCAATTAAGATCGATAGCTAGTAGTCAGAATACTGCCATGTTGTCTAGTTTAGAAGTTCGACCGGTGTTGATTGAAAGGATAGCTTCTAAACGGAGGGAGGATCCTGTGTTAGGAAAGAGGATTAGAAGGGTTAAGGAGGATCAGAGATCGATGATCTAAGGGATTTTAGTCTTGACCAAAGCGGATGGTTGAGAAAAAATGGACGATTATGTGTTCGAAATATAGAGAAATTAAGGAGAGAATTTTAGAAGAATATCACCGATCCAAGTTTACGTTTCATCCTGGAGGGACCAAGATGTATCAAGATATGAAGAGAAGCTTCTGTTTGGAAGGTATGAAGAGGGATGTTGGCTTGTGGGTTAGGTAGTGCGTAAATCGTCAACAAGTGAAAGCTGAACATCAGACGCCATGTGGGTTACTTTAGCATTTAGAGATTCTAGTTTGGACATGGGATTTGATATCCAAGGATTTTATTAACGGGTTACTAAGGTCAAACACAGAAAATGAGAGTATATTGGTCATTGTGGACAGGTTGACAAAGAGTGCCCATTTTATTCCAGTCAAGTCAACCAGGACGACACCTGTATTAGCTAAGTCATTCATGAAGAACATAGTTAGATTTCATGGGATTCATAGTAGCAAAGTCAGTGACAGAGATGCATTATTCACTAGCGAATTTTGAAAAAGTCTACAAGAGATGTTCGGTATCAAGCTTAAGATGAGTACTGCGTATCACCTACAGACGGATGGGCAGCCAAAAAGAGTTAATAAGGTACTCGAGGATTTATTGAGAGCTTGTGTATTGGATTTTGGTAGATCTTGGAAGGATCGCCTATAGTTAATTTAGTTTTCCTATAATAACAGTTATCAAACTAGTATAGGAATGGCACCTTTTGAAGCTTTGTATGGAAGGCCATGTAAATCGCCAGCATATTGGTTGGAGACTGGAGGTAGATTGGCTTAAGGTCTAGATTTATTTAGAGAGGCGTTAGAAAAGATTGAGTTAATTCGAGGTCGGATGAAGGAAGCTCAATCCAGATAGAAGAGTTATTAGATAAGAGGCGCAAAGATCTAGAGTCCTCAGTGGGAGATAGGGTTTTCATTAAGGCATCACCGATGAAGGGTGTGGCATGGTTTGGAAGTTCGGGGAAACTGGCCCTAAGATATGTTGGTCAATTCCAGATTTTAAAAAGGATTGGAATGCTCGCTTACAGAGTAGATTTGCCAAGCAGTATGGCAGGTGTCCATAATTTATTGCATGTATCTCACCTTCATAAGTATGTGCATGATCCAGAGACAACTATTCCTCTGACAGGGTTGGAAGATTTAGTAGTAGAGCCTGAATTGACTTTTGTTAGACAACCAGTTCCGGTCATAGCGAAAGATGAGAAAAGATTGAGGACCAACGAGAAGGACTGTACTTGGCAAATAAAGGATAGGATTTGAGACGCTTCTCATGATCTGCTTTGATGGTATGTTTATATTAGAATTGTATAGATCAGTTGCTAGTCAGGTAGGCTGGTGTGGATGTTAGGAGTTGTTACAGATGATTGCTATGTTTGATATTTAGTCCTTATTGAATTTAAAGGACGAAATTGTTTAAAAAGGGGAGCCTGTAACATCCCTAATTTTTAATAACATTATTTAGAATATTCAATTAGAATAAATTAAACAGAATAATGTAAAGGCTAGTGATAAGGGATTGTGATTTGAATAAATATAATTAAGGTCGAGCTTAATTAAATAATTAAATGGGCTTAAGAATGTTTTGGTTAATTAATCTACATAAGGGTATATTAGGAAATTGCCACATATAACCCTTACCCTTATACATTCTAGTTCCTTACCATTTTAGTCCCATTCACGTCATTTGAAAACGCAAATTAAAAAAGTAAGAAGAGGAGCCGACCGTTAAGAGAAGAGAAATCAAAGTAAAGTTAGAGATTCAAGCTTAGGGGAAATTAATCTCAATCCAATCTCCTTATCTTATTCAATGTGAATAATAATTCGATCTTTATTTCGTTTTATAATCATAATTTTTTCTAATTTAAGGATAAATTCATTTTTATGACAAGGATGTTTAAATATTATTTCTCAAGGTTTTAGGGCAAAACCGATTTATATTGATGTTTAAAGCGATTGGAAAATTTTATGTTGTATAAAACATGATTGAGTTGGGTTTCAATTTTGATAATTTCCCAAGCTATGGAAAGATTGTTATGAATTTTCAAAGGAAAATATGATTACTTGGGTTTATAAATTTATTTCGAAAAATATATTGAGAATTTGGGTCTGAAATTTTGATACGTTAGATAACATGATTAAAATGAATTTTTGAAATTTTTGGGGATTTTTCTATGTGATTTGCTATGAAAATTAAATTATTTAGAAGAGGGACTTCTTTGCAATATTGGTTTTGCTTAATGGAAGGGATTATTTTTAACTTAACCATGGTTTAGATTTGAAAATTAGCGGCAATTACTTTAGTAAAGATTATGAAAAGTTAAGTCAACCAATCTTGTGTTTACACGTGGCAGTATAGTAAGAAAGTATATTGTTAAACTATTATTAAATCAGGTTTACCCAGAAAAGTTGGTTTCGCCTTCTTTAGAAGTACCTTTCGACTCTAAGCTTCCGCCTTCATTCAATTCCAAACCACTAACCCGAAACGAATACACAAGGTATCACTTGGATGATACGCAGTGGATTGGAGAAAGCGGAAGGTTCTGTGTCAAAAGCATAGTTCCCGAAGGGGTCGATACCTTGGTTTGTTTTATAAAGAGAAGCGTCTGCCTTTGTTTATTTAAGCCTTCAAAGGAGTCGAAGCATATTTTTTCAAAAGAGGTTTTAAATGCTTTCGAAGGGGTCGCCGTCAACTCATGTTTTAAAGAGTAAGCTTTCAAATGAGTCTCTTTACTAATAAAATAATGCTTTCGAAAAAAGAGGATCTGTCGAAGCCCTACTGCCGTTCTTTGACCTTTCAAGTGTATTTAAGTTATGAAAGCTTTCAAAAGGTACTTTGCGTTTTAATAAATATAAGCCACTTCCTATAGCTTTCGAAAGAAATTAGGGGTTTCGAAGGCAATGGTTTCGAAAGGGGTTTTGAAGCCAACCTTCCGATATTTTACTCAGATGTTTTATGCTTTTGAAAGGATGATTTCAACACTGTAATATTTTCCCTAAATGCTTTTATATGATAAAGAAAGGTTTTGAAAAGGGTACTTTTGCTTATGTTCATTGTGGCCCAAAATGATATTTTATATATAAACCCAATGGCTTCAGAAGGTATACTTCTAATGCTTTCGAAAGAGGGTCTTTCAATGTTTCAAAAAGGGTGCTTTTAATTGGTTTCGAAGCTACGCTTCTAAAGCTAAATGTCAATACTTTAATACAATCAAAAGGTTTCGAAAGAACAGTTTTAAAATATTCGAAAGGCGGGAGCCTAATATTTTGAAGATAGATTTTAATTCTTTCGAAGGAGGTCATCTAATGAAGTCGAAAGCAACGTTTCGACGGTGTCGAAAGGATTTTTAAGCCATACTCATTTGTAAAGCAGAAACCCATGGCTAAATAAAGGATTTTTGGAATGATTAAGAAGCTTTCCTTGATAAGGTTATAGGTTAAAGGATTAACCATGTTTTATATGAAAAGTATTTCAAGGACATTAAACCTACATGAGTGGTATTGTTTTGTTATTATGTTTGCTTCTTCAAGTTTAAATATATTCACATTATAAAGGACCCATAGCTGCATTTTCGGGTTAAAGGGTAGAAGAACTAGCTAGGTTGATCTAGTAGTGAATATAAATTGACTAAACTCCTGGATGAGTATAATTGAATCCAAGAGGTTAGAAAGGCCAGAATATAGAATGCCTAAATATGGTGGTCGTCAGAGAGACTGGTTCATAGTGCACCCATGAAAAAATGAATAGGATGTTTTTGGGGTTACCGATAGATTCATAGTGATCCCATGAAAACTATGTTAGTAAGAGTGGTTGGTGTGGGGGCGGGGCAATTGGTTTGTAGTTCACCGATGAAAACTATATTCGGATTAAGTTATTGACAGTTGTCAATAGGTTCTTGGTTAACCCTTGAAAACTAGGATAAGGGAGAAGTTATTAGAGTTACCAATCGGTTTAGGGAGCCTATGAATTAATCGAGTTAATTGGCAAGGGCCAATAGGTTCATAGTACACCCATGCAAACTATGAAAGAGGACAGCGAGTGCATATATTATATAAAGGTTATTAGTAAGCCCATGAAAACTAATATGTTAATAATGACCCTAGAAACTATAAAATGACAAGGAGTCAATTAAATAAAGGATAGGAAATCCAGATTGCTTTAACTTGTATGCATATCATCATAATATTTTCAAAGGACTGCGTTTTTAACCATTGTGGATGCAGGAGCACCATATATGGTTTTATAATGGTTTTAAGATACTAGTGAGGGGAAAACCCATTCCGCTAAGCGGCATGGTGTAACTAGATATCTAAATGGTTTGAGATGGTAGATTATTATTCATACCAGGCTTTATGTCTAACTCGAAGTTTATGTTTTCACCTTAAACTCTCGGGTACTCAGTTGATTTTGAGTAGTTTAAGAGTTTCGATTTTCAGTTACCTCTTCAGATGAATAAGCTTTCGGAGACGTGCATGAGGCATGATAACTATCTAGAGTTCTCTTTTATTTTGATTTCTCCATGTTGTTTGTAATGGAAAAGTTGTTAAATTTCTTGTATATAGTCTGATCGTCCAATGGGGCATCTTCATATATCGCTCATGACGTATTTTGTAAAAAATATATTTTCTCTAAATGTGGTTAACGGTTGGGGGATTATGTAATGAATTGGAAATGCTTTGAAATGGAATGAGAACTTGTTTTATGTTTTAAAATTTTCAATATTCATGTATTTCTGTCTATTAAAGAATCTAACACCGCTGTATTTGGTCGCCAAGGATTAATAACTATGAATGACTGCAACATCCGTAGCCGTTAGTTTTGGGCCTCCAGGTAGGGGAATGTTATAGTGGTGTAGTATTTTTGGTGTTTTTCGGTGGTGGTCGTTGATGATTAACGAAAATTAGTATTCCACCTAGTCGAGCATTCGTGCAACATGATGCTAATCGGTGGTCATAGATGTGTTCGCCTTGTCAAAGCGCACTCGCAAGCAATGAAGCTTGGAGGTCCAATCATCGATTTGGATGTGCGAATTTGCACTGTTGCTCGATGGAAGTCCACATCGCGTTGGTGTAGGTGGTGTCTAGTGTGATTTGGTCAGGTCCCGACGAACCTATTGTGAAGAGAAGGGCATTGTAGCGAACGCCGCATCGTTTCAATGAGAAACAAAGGAGGAAGGGAGGAGAGAAGTCACTAAAACGGTGGGTTCATGTATATCAGGTATTAGTGTGTGCAGGTTTGAAAAATTAGGGAAGAAAGTGTTTGTAATGGTAATTAATATTTTAATTAAGTGTTAAAGTAATTTTAATTATTTAAATAAATAGGGTTCTTATAAATTCAATAACTATTGCATACGACATCGGATTTGGATGCGACCTATTGCGTTGGACTCATATTGATGTTATCTACACATTGGAGTTAGATTCTTTGAATTTAGAGCTAGTCGTCTTTTGAGCTAAAATTAAACGTTTTTCTATTTTAGATCAAACCGGAGCGCCGAAAGTGTCAGCTAGAATTTTGGTGAGTTTACTCGCCTCTAATAAACTATACGATATCTGTATTGCTATAAATTATTATTAAATGCTTGGATTATAATTGGTAGTTTTAATGAAGTATAAATTAATGATAAATTTATGGTGATTTAATTTAATTACGTTTAACGTAGTTAAATTAGTTATACTCATTTGTGATATCTCTTTAGCAGAATAAAACATCGTTCTACTGTAAGTAAATTGAATAGATTATTTTGGATATCTATCAAGCAGAATAAATCACTATTCTATGCTTATAAAGTAAAAATATTATTTTTGAAGATTAACTAATATGTTGGTTGATTAATAAATGACATGTTGGCTATTGTTTGCTAGTTATTGATAACAATATGTTTGTTATTATTGTTTGATTTTCGTTTGGATTTGATTTCCCACCTGAAAAGTGGATTGCAAATATAACCATTGTTTTATAGGGGACTTTTGTAGAGGGACCATTAGATCTTATCTCTATTTTAGTTTTCTATTATATGCATCTTGCTTATATTCCTATGTTGCTTATATTAATGTTTGGTTTAAATATTTGTGACATGCTACTTGATTTGTGTAGGTGTCGTTATAGCGGTTATAGCTATACCTTCATTTTTGAAATATTATCTCTTCAATCCCTTGTGTGTGTTGAACTTATGCTTGTAATTTTACAAAATAAAGTTTGGTCGCGTTTTTGCACTTTGAAAGTTGTTTAAATCCATATTTTAAATATTTTGAGAATTTTGAAAATAAAGGATAAGTGTTATTTAAAACTTATAAAGGAGTTATAATTTTTTTAATTATCTTTCGGGATAAGTAATGTTGTTTTAAACCTTAAAAAGTTTATTTATTTTAAATATATTGTAAGTTCTTTTCAAATGGGTTCATAAAGTTTTTATAAGTATTTAAAAGGAATTTGAGGTCATAAATATGCTTTAAGCTATTATTTTATCTTGAAGTAAAAGGTTATTTTGGGATATTAATAATAAATTATTTTATTTAATCATTTTAATAATCATGTTCAAAGTTAATTAATCATTTTAATAATGATGTTTTAATGTTAATTAATAATTTTAATAATGATTTTTATAATTAATCAATAACTTTAATATAGCTATTTAAAGTTAATATTTGTGATGTAAAAAACCAATCATAAGTTCGATTTTTTAAAAGTTTAAAAGCTTGATTTGGTTATGGTAAGTATAAAAAATTTAACTTCATAAATGATATCACTTATATGGAAAGGATTTAGTCATATTATTGGCACTAACGTCAAGGTATGGAAACTCATTTCTATCTCGATGGTTAAAAAATGTCATCAAGGCAAGGCGTAGAGGTAATGCGACCTTAATTGGCCCGACTTTATTTTAACCTAGGGATAATATAAGTTTGAAATCGACAAGTTGTGATATGGATAAGAAATTTAATTTTCACATATGATCATTTTGATTATTTCTGATAGTTGAATTATTGAATATCAATTCTAATACCTTTTGTATATCGACAATCTATGACGATTTGTTGCTCATTTTGAGCGTTGATACTCTTTATCGAAACTGTCTAAAACCAAAAAGCAAGTGAAAGTCAAGCTATGTGGGGTAGCTCCCATTAGGCTATCTTCACATCTACTCTAGATTGGATTCGATGGCATGCACATGGAGATGTGAAATACTTGGATTCTTGGTAAGGTTGGCGAGGTCCGGCTTGGACGTGTCCGAGAGCCATCATAATTCTCAAGTTTATTTCTATAGGTATAATTTTGGTAAAGGGGAGCACCCTCCTAGTCAATGTTGAAAATTTTGCTTTCCTTATTTTTGATTCAAATCTTTGAGTTGTTTTCTTAATTGCATCAAGAAGTGTTTGAAGCTCTTCTTTATGTTTACTTATTTGAATATGTTCTTTATATTTGGATTTTGATCTTGTTTATGTCCATTCTTTCAAATTTCGAATTTTTTTTAATTGTTTCCATTCTTTCATGTATGGATGTTGTTCTTGTGAGGTAAAACCCATACCATGTTTAGCGGTGTGGCCTTATGAAATTATTATGTGTTCACTATATTTTTTGAGTTTTTTCACATTGGTTTTCTGGATTGATCTGGGTGTTATTTTATTATAATGCTCGGATCAGATCGAGTATTTTATAGGGTTATTGTTGGTGGGACATGGAACTCATAGGGTATAGCTGGATGTTCACCTACCACATTATTATTATTTCCACTGTATTTTTATACATACCCATCAACAATTGTAAGGTACAGAAATTATAGCTATCTAGGCAGATGAGGTTTGGTTTTAACTATGATATACTTTCTATTTTAGGATGAAAGTCTTAGTTATATTATGTTTTCGTTCTGCTGCGAGATTATGTTTACCCTGTCCTTTTTTGTTATTTACCTTAATAACCTACCTTTTCACTAATTGTATGTTCGGCATATGAATACAGTGGATGTATTAGTGCCGACATTCATTGATAAAAAAGGTAGGTCGTTACATTTCCACTCACCAATAACTTCCCCCAAATTCCTTTGGATTTGATTCCACATATTCGCCAATTTTCTCCTATATTTATCTTCCTTTTATGTTTATAGTATATAATAGTTCATTTATACATTGATTAGATTCAGAATTCAGATATTATAATAGAATAGAAATAGAGAAATATATATCTAAAATTTATTAGATTTTCCTTTCAAACTGATTGGTTGCTTCCCTAATGCTTGAATCTTTTGTTTTTGAATCCAGAAATTTATTGAGGAGAAAGGGAATTGATAGAGTTTTGCTAGCATGCTTATATTTCTTATGAATGAAAGTAAGGGGGCTGGTCCCTTATTTATAGCTTTTAGAACTTGTTAAAACCATTGGATGGAGAATCTTTTATTTAAATTAAATTTGGGTCGTTCTGACCTTGGCAAACACTAGCCGCCAAGACACGATCGGCTGACCGTGGACAATTGACCTCTAGTGATCGATTGACCCTAATGAAGGTTGACTAATTTGATGGAGCCTGGTTAATTATAAAGTTATATTTTTTTTCTTTCTGTAATTAAACGTGCTATTGACATTTGCATAAACATTAAGCTTACTCTTAACGCTAAATTCTTTTATTACCCTTATTAAATTTCAAGCGTTAACGTTATTTAGTTTAAATTTTAAATTTTTCCAAATTGTTTTACATTCGAAGACTTCAAATGTCAATACCTTCTTAGTTTTTACTCCCATAGCGAAGTTCAATATATGAAAGTTACTTAAATGATCGGACTAAGGTAATAATGTTACTTCAATGGCCAAATTCTAACATTTGTAAAATTCCTATTTTGAGCATCATTATTTATTAATTAATTTCTTATACATTTTATGGGTGTTACATTCTCCTCCTTAAAATAATTTTATTCCCAAAATTTCTAAGGGAAATATAGCGTAACACGCACTTTGCAACCATGTTATATATACATTATCTACTTAACCCAAAATGCAACGTGATTATGTATGCAACATACTATAGGTGAGCTCAACCTTAGGGTGAATACAAAATCATGACATTTAGGCATGTATGCAAACATCCTAAAATTCATGAGATTCTACGTAAGTGCCAAAATGTCGATAAAAGTGTGGCAACCACCCCCACCATCTAATCTAGCAACCATGATGCAACCAAAACCTATACAAACTAAATTTTGGGAAGAGAAAATTTACCAAATAAAAGCTCAAGATGAGAAGCCTTCATCTTCTGTTCTATCTCATATGTGCTTTCCACTAAATTATCTCTCCATTGCACCTGGATTAGTTTAATTTCTTTGTTACGAAGCTTCCTAACTCTATTCTCCACTAAATCTATGGTGGCATGGGTTGCTATCACTCCATCTCTACATTTGCTAGTTGATCAGGCTTTACTATAGTTGCAGTGTCGTGTAGACATTTCCTTAAATGGTACACATGGAAAACATCATTGACTCCTGCTAAGTTAGTCAAAAGTTCTAATTGATACACAATCTTTCCCACTCCCTCCAAAATTGGGAAAGGCCCTATAAATCTTGGCACTAATTGCTTCGATGTTCAAAACCTTATGACGTTTCTAAGAGGAGAAACCTTAACAAATACCATGTGTCCCACTAAAAACTCATTCATTCGCTTGTCAACATAGGACTTCTATTGATCCTGGGAGGCTTTTGTTTGCCGTCTATTCACCTTAAATTTTTTTGTGGTCTCGGGGATAAAATCTAGTCCATGTAGAATTTTGTCAGAGTTTCCACTAACAATTAGGTGACTTGCACAACCTCCCGTATAGGGCTTCAAAGGGTGTCTTACCAATTGGCCCCTAATAACTATTATTGTATATGAATTCTACTAAGGGTAGATGCTTCTCCCAATGTCCTCCAAAATCCATGATGCAAGTTCCTAATAAATCCTCCAAAATCCATTACACCCTTTTTATCTATTTATCGATCTACGAGTGGTAAGCAGTGCTAAGATTCAATGTCATTCCTAAAGCTGATTGCAAACTCCTTCAAAATTCACCAATGAAAAAGGGATCCTATCACTAACAATGCTGATTGGACGTCCATGTAATCGTACCGCTTCTTTGATATAAATTTGCACAAGAGGTGCTACCATTATACTACTCCCTATAGGAATATGTAGACACCGTTAGTGAGTCTATCCAATATAACCTAAATAACTTCACCGCCTTCTGTCAATCCATCAATATATGCTCCTATTTCTAAGTCAGTACCTCAAATGGCAATAATAAACCTCTGGTCTTACCTTGTTCTGCTTTTATCTTTTGTTACATCAAACATTTAATGACATATTCCGTTACTTGCGTCTTTATCCTTGGCCAGTAGAAAATCTGCTTCATATCCCGATGCATCTTATCTTCACCGAGATGAATAGTTATCCTACAACGGTGACATTCAACTAGAACTTCCTCTAAAAAACCTTCAACTACTGGAACATATATCCTTCCATCTCTCCTTAAACTTCTTCTTTCATCGACTGTATATCTATAGTTTTAACCTCTCCCTTATCCAACTTGTTCAAAATGTTAACTATTCTCACAACTTTCTTCTTCTCTTGATCGATGCAGTTCATCAATGTTGGTCTTACTTCCATAGCTGCTAGATAACCTGGAGTGAATTTGGATGGTGGTTTGTAATTGAAATTCAAGAGGAACTCCAACTGCCTCCACTTAAATATATAACACCATGAGTGGCATGCCTCCGACTAAGGGCGTCAGCAACAGCATTCCCTTTTCCAAGGGTATACTAAGTTTTAAATTTATATGATGCTATAAACTCCATCCACCTCTGCTACCTAAGATTCAAATCTTTTTGGGAAAACATATATTTAAGAGATTTATGGTCAGTGAATAAATCAAACCTTTCCCTCAAAAGATAATGCTCCACATCTTCGGAGCGAATACAATAGCCGCTAATTCTAAGTCATGAGTGGGATACCTCTTCTCATGATCGTTCAGCTGCCTACTTTCATAGGCTATCACTTTTCCTTCATGCATAAGAATGGCTCCTAATCATGTACTGCATTTATCGGTATAAACGGTGAAAGGCTTCGACCCATCTAGAATAGTTAGTACTGGCACATTAGTCAATAGCTCCTTCAACTTCTCAAAGCTTCCATGCATCTCTCATCCCATGCAAATATTAAGCTTTTATTAGTTAGGCGAGTCAATGGTGTTGTTATTTTTGCGAAGTCCTTGATGAATTTCCTATTGTAACCAACTAAACAAAGAAAGCACCAAACTTCGGTAGCACTCCTTGGAATCTTCTAGTTTTGAATAGTTTCAACCTTTGTAGGGTCAACCGTTAATCCTTCCTCAAAGACAATATGATCAATAAATTTTACCTCCTTCCTTCAAAAATGGCACTTCAAGAATTTGGCTTTTAGCCGATGTTTTCTCAAGGTTTCTAGTATCTCCTTTAAGTTTTTTTATACTCACCTTCACTTTTAAACTATACTAGAATATCATCTACAAACAATACGATGAACTTATTCAGTTGTCTCATAAAGACCCTGTTCATCAAATCCACAAAATATGTAGTGAATTTTGTCAGTCGCAAAGGAATTACTCCCATTCATACTGCCCATTTAGAGTGTGAAATGTTATCTTCTCCTTGCTATCTTCAGCTACTCTTAACTGATGGAATCCAGTGGCTAAGTCTAGTTGGGAATAGACTTTGACCTTAAGAAGCTGATCAAACAAGTCATTTATTCTAAGTAAAGGATACATATTCTTCTTAGTTAGTTTGTTGAGTGCTTGGTAATTGACATGTAGCCTTAACAAGCCGTCTGCCTTAGTGGCAAAGATGTCACTGCTCAAAAGTTCTACGATGAATACACTTCTTTTGTGATAGCTCTGAAATCTGCTTATTTATTTATTGCCTTTCCTTAGGGGCCATATGCCTCCATGGACCGCAAAAAGTCTAGCGTTCTTCTCCAAGTCAAAATTCTAAATTAAGTCTCTCTTCAGTTTGGGAGATTGAGACTTTTTCAAAAAAAAAAATGAAGGCTTTAAACTATAGGCATAAAGGAGATTATCCTGTGATAGGCTAAGAGAATATAACTTGCTTAACTTGAGTATGCCTTGGGCATGCAAAGAACTTCTAAATCTCTCCCTCCACAACTTCTCAACCATACAATCCTCCTACCACAATCTAAGTTATCCCTGTATTAAAACAACCAATTCATCCTTAAGTTAAGTCCATATCCTTCAAAATCATAATATAAGCACTGCGTATAAAATCGCATTGCATATATCCACCATAAGGTCTTTGCAAATCATAGAAAGATTTTTTGATCCCCCAATAGGATTTGATATAACTATAGGGTTCATGAGAAAATTAGGTCTTTAGTCCTAAATGTTAACTATAATCTTGGTTACGAATGAATATAATGCTCCTAAATCAAATAAGGTATGAATAGTATTTTCAAAAATAATAGTTAGTTCTTCGATCACAGCCTTTTATTTATTCCTGGGAGGAGGTCTACTTGAGATAGGTACATCCTCAACAAAATAAGCTTGTGCACCTTGTCCCTCCTTTGCTAATTTTGAGCATCAATTCTTATAATGCCCTTCTTTATGGCAGTTATAGCACCTCCCCATGAACTCATCTCTCATCAAACTCACTTTATATTCCCAAGCTAGATGCCCTTCTTCTTACATCTAGGGTATATCACATCTTCTTTCTTAATCTTCCCCTTGGCTTTCCTGTCGGCCCAAAATCCCTCTTTCTTTGTTGCACCATGATTATGCGCCTGTTCAACTTTCTCGTTTTCTTCAATACCAACATTTTGAAGTAGGGGCATTTCAACTAACATCTCATAGGTGGAACCCATGGAAACTTGAGTTAAAAGTAGCTCCCAAATTGGAGAATTTAGGCCTTTTACAAACTCCATCACCTTCTTAGTAGGGGTGTCAATTATGCTCATTCAAACTTAGCTAATTTCTTGAACTTATTGCTATATTCCTTTACCGTTGAGTCTCCCTACCCCGATTGGATAAACTTCTCCAATTGCAGCATTATTTTAGCATTGGGCATGAATCGTTACTCGTAGCAGGCCTGGAATTTAGTCCAAGTAATTCCTTCCTCTTCATTCTCCTCTATGACTACGGTTTACTAATATAGCGCCTTTCCTTGTATGTGCCATGTGGCTATCCTCCTCTTAGCCTTGCCATCCTATCCTTACTCCTAGAATACACGATTACAGTCATTAATCCTGCCTTGGTATCTACAAAATCCTTCAACCTAAAAATGCTTGTCCTCCTATATTCTAAAAATATTTACATAGTTTAGGAAAATCTGATAGGCAGGGTGCTAGTTTTACGAGTGAAGAAACTAGCACTGTTGGTGCAACTTGCCGAGGAACGGGAGCTTGCCTTATGAGCCTTAGATGTTGTCGGAACCATGATGGAATACCCGGAATGGGGGTATATCTTGGACAGATTGGTTTCCAACTTTAGAGGTGTTATTCTCAGCCATTTCCACTATTCATAGGTTTAAAATTTTTAATTAATCATAATTTTCGATGATGGTATTACTTGATGAATAAACGTCTGCCTAAGGTGTTCGCGTATGTCCATATATGTGTAAATTTATGTGTACGTGTTAGGGTTTTGAAAAATATTTGGAAATAACAAATACTTACTCTTGTGTATGCCTATTACCAGTGATTGGTAACCTAAGCTCTAATACTAAAGTTAAACCCTTTCTGGAACGAGCCTAATTTTCGATCCAATAAAAGCCCAATTGAACTTTAGGTCCATTCCAAAGCTGGTTGTTGGCTGGTAAAATTGATTGAAAAAACAATATACAGAGCTATCTATCTATGCTTTTATAATCTCATAGTGCATGGGATAAAATATAATAATAAAATAAGTAATCATTCAAAATTTCCAAATCTCAAAAATATAATTATTCCAATTCCAAATTTCCATAAAATAATGTCTCAAAGTAGAACATCAACAAGTAAATTTTTTATGTACATTGAAATAAACCATAAACATAAATAGCTATACTACCACCAGTCCTTGCAACTTCCTTTACACTTCGCCGTCGGCATTGTTTCCCTTAAATTTGTGGATTGTGATGAGGAGGAAGTTAGAACAACAATGTTTGTGAACGAAAATCTCAAGTCTTAACGTAATAATATTTGGGCGGTATCATTCAGATAAGTAACAGTCTTGCATAATTTTTAACTATGCCTTTTTGAGTATATCAGTAATTTTAAGAAAATGGCTCTTCCAATCTAGCTTCATATAGTATCTCCAACTATAGGCCAATTTCCCTTTCCAGTCTAATTACATAACTTTAACCTGGGTGCAATTCAACTATGGAATACACATTAGGTCCAATGACCCATCTTTGCCAATTATATCCTAACGATGCGAGAGAAAGTACCCGAGATACTTAAGACATTTTTAAATGGGAAATGGGCAGACTATGACCATTTAATGCCTATATCCTAGGCAAATCCTTGTCATTTAACACCTAAATCCTAGGCGAACCCTTTTCTGGTACTTCCTAGCTAGCATCGTAAGACATCCCATAAGGCTAATTAATACTTCTTAAATGAAGAAGAGGCAGACCTTCCAATAGTCATTTAATACCTCACCCCCTAAGCTTACCCCCTCCCATGATTTCCACTGCCGCACCTAAAAGATAATCCTCACCATTTAATACTTCTTGAATAGGAAGGAGGCAGGCCATATAATTGCTATTTAATACCTCCAACCCAGAAGCAGGCCCATCCCAGGATATCCATTTTATAACCTGGAACTCAAACCATAACATCTCATATTAATCCGACCATTCATAAGCGTTCATAGCCAGATTAACCAGGCAGGCTCACCATAAAAAAATAGGATTAAACCCGTATCTACCATGGGTACTTATTATAGGTGATGTCTTGCATCAATTCTAAACTCATGCTACTTGTAGCCAGATTAGCTGACTAGATTTCTGTGAATTTTAGCTAACCTTGGATCCCTATAACTTAGTCCTAATTTTGCTCAACAAACTTACAAAATTATACTAACATATATGTATAATTTATAAATATACATAACATATCTCACCCGCATTTATACATTAAGGTAATACAACGAAAACTCCTTATTTCGTCTTTTAGTTATGGATTAATTTCCATAATTGTTCTAACTTCCTTTTATATGGCCTGTTGTTATTAATTAACCTACTTATTTTATGTGTTACGACCTATACTTTATTATTATATCTATACTTATACATTGCTCCTTAGCGTGCATAATGATAGTCCTATACTAAGCTTTTGCTTCCTATTCGATTTGTTTAATGTCAATTTCCATATCCATACAAGTCCCTGGTCCAATATATAAGTTTTACAATAGCTAATATCACAATTTATATTAGCGAAACAAAACAGGCTTATATATATATATGTATATATTCAAAAATGGAATCAAAACATCCAACTTGTTTTATATTAACATAGTAGAATTAACGCCTCTATTTCAAGGGAGCAAAAATTTACGATTTAAATCCTTTATATTATATTCGACTTTTAAATTGAAAAGGTTGAAATGAAAAGTGTAACATCCCGCCTTTTCGTATGCTTTAAATCGACGATAAACCAGACACGTCAAACTTAAACCATACAGAAGGGCGGATTGTTATTGGGGTAAATAAGAAAAGCAGAGAAAGAAATAAAACAAAACAGAATCTCACAGCGGAATGACAAAATATAATAATCAAATAACAGCTCATGAAGCTGTTTTACAAAATATTCGATTATACTTATACAATACAAATCAGAGTTACACATACCGGAGAATAATAAATAACAATGCAGCGGAATACATGATGCAGTGAATTATAATATAATAAATAATAGTAATACAATCTTCGTCTTCGTCCTCCAGAAATAAGATCTTCAAACCCTGAAATGCTCAGAATGACCCGAGCGAATTGAAAGGACAAAACACTCGAGTCAGAGCTAAAAGATCTTATGTAAGTTAAATCAACGGCAAATATGAGTGGAACGGCGTCAGAGATGATTACGGGATTTGATATCTCCTATCCAGTGTCAAACGTGAGTGTAGTAACTTAAGAGATGTTCGGGATTCACATCTCTTAAGGATCCGTTAAACTATTTACTATGTTGTAATATATGCTATTATAATAATGTCTATTAGTAAAATAAACTTACTTTTAAATAGCGTTATGGAGTGACCCAATATTCCCCTTAATACAATAATAGTCCCAGTAGTCCATCCAGTATCAGCGCATCTCCAGATCACAAGACTACCCTAAATACTCCACGGTCTACGGGAGAAATCCAAAATTGTACAAGGCGCGCTAGGGTAGGTGACACGGCACAACTAGACAATGCCAGGGTAGATATACCGATTATGCTTTCGGGCCGGTGGTAACGCATAGCGCGCAGCTACCGCCCACCTCGAGCCACACCCCCAAATAAAAAAAATCAAGAGTGGCCACCGAATCAATCCAAAAGTCAGAGTATAATATCGAAGGGATGTGTCCGATCAAAGGTGCTACCTCATTAGCCCGTCAATTAGCCACCTTATGCCAACTCACGGGAGTCGGTTTCACGTATTTACCTCAAAGGAAACGCCTCCACCATCGTACTTCATTCTGGAATCTCCACCGCGTACACAGTTGTTAAAGTGGTTTTCGGTGTTGGCAGAGAGTATGACAACTTCTGATTCCGGTCTCTTTAACAGCCAAACGTTATTATAACACCGCGGTCATTTCAAAATAGTTTATACTTTAAAACCAGAATATAATATCCATTTCAAAAACCATATAAATACGATATCATTTCCGTTTCAATAGCCCATCAATATGATATCGTTTTATTAAAACCCAAATCAATATAATATCATTTTATTTCGAATATATCCTTTCTAAAATCATAGCACTTTCAAAATAATAATATTTCGAAACCAAACGCTTAAAATATAACCTTTCAAAACATAATACTTCGAATTTCATAGCTTCTAAACCATAACTTCCAAAACTTAAATGGTTTGGATATTCAAACAATATATAAAATAAAATAGTTTGAATTTAAAATCACTTTATAAAGTAAAATAATTTCCTCGACTTCACAATTTATTCACTTTAAATTAAATCTAAATTCATAACTTTCAACTCACTTTCAGTTTCAATAAACCATTACAATTTCAATATATTTCAAACTTTGAGTATTAAATAATTTCAAAACTAAGGTTGACAATTACGATTCAACAATTCAATGTTCTATTATTTAGTTTTGAAATATTTGCATAATAAATCCATTATCCTCAAAAAAAACTCAAATTACAAATAACTAAATATTTCCTTCAATTTAGTTATACTTGAAATACTCATTCAATTCACCTTGACCCCAAAATCAAGTTATAATAATTATTCCTTTTAAAATTTCCAATATAATTAATTTCACATCAACCCTTTAGAGTTTAATTCTTAAATAAATTTAATTTCAAATAAATCTCTAATTTATCTCCCTTCCTTAATTTATTTAAATCATTATACACTCTATATTAAAATAAAATTTAAATACTTACTTACATTAATTTTAATAAAAATCAAACTCTATTATTAAACTTAAATTTTTATTTAACAAACTTATACAGAGCTTAAATACAAGCATTTAACTAAATATAAAATGATATTTATATAATATAAAAAAAAAATCAATATTCATTACCCATATATTTCTTTCCAAAACCAAAGAAATCATTTTCAAAATATTTTATATTTAGACCACAGTGTTTGTACATAATTTTCTACCCTATGGTCAAGTTATACCGATATTTATCATTTCAATCCGTAATTTAAAATAAAAATACGGTTATATATCATTTCAAACCGCAATCCCGAATGAAATAAAAATGCATAACAACTTGCAGTTTATAACAATATAAATACAACATCCATTCTTCCAATATCAATCATCAACCATTTATCACAATCATCATCCAATTTAAATAACGACATCAATATAGAACAAATAATAAATAACAGGTATTTACTGGCAATTTATATTCAATAATAAATTAAATAACAATTTAACTAACAGTTTATATGCAATAATAAATTAAATAAAAATTTAATTCAATAAATTTCAATTTAACTGGAATGATGATAAAAATGTACCAAACAACCATAAATAAATTTCTAACCACGTCAGAATTAATTTAACACACATAAGAAATTTTAGAAGTTGTGAGTGGGTTAAAACACTCACCTTTTGAATTTAAATCCAATTTAAACCCAAAATTTGAACAGTCTCCAAATTCATCCAAATCAGCGTCAAAATTTTTGGAATTTTACTAGGATCGCAGCGGAGAAAACCGTGTGTAACTTTAACCTCGTATGTGAAAGTTACGTGGGTAAGAACGTTCAAATTTAAATTTATAATTAAATAACAGAAAAAGAAAAAACAAGATACTCACCGAGGCCACGTCACCTTCGAATGCTTCATGCGAACACATGCACTCAGGCCATATCCTAGCTCGCACGAAAAGCTCCAGCCTCCACGATCGCACCGCCTCTCACACAGCCACTGGCCATCGCGGCCAAGGTCTGACACATAGACGACCTCCCTGCCCTCCTGGAACACCACGCGATCGTCCATCGCCTTCCGGTCGTACGCAACAGGAGCAGCCGCCGCCAGAAATAATTAACCCTAATCGAATTTAATGCGTCGATCTGACCGTCGATTCAATGAATCACCAACTCCGATGCGCTGCGCTCGCCACTCTCCACGCCTACGTATCATCGATTCGATGATCAGAGGAAAATGATCGAACCATGATGAATGACCGTGATTTCTTCACTCGATTCCGGCCACACAGCAACCTAGATCAGAAAAAAAATTATATAGTTAACTTGCGCTCGTCGAGAGCTTCAAATCCATATATAATTCGATATAGTTTGTGGAGTTCGAAGTTTTTGATTTGATTTAGAATTGCAATTGGATTTGAAATTGGGAATTTGTTTGTCTGCCATTGAAAGAGGAGAAGCAAATAGAATTGTACATACATAAATGAGGAATAAGAAATAGGCTAGGGTTTATAACAAGGTATATATAGGCAAGCTGAAATTAGAATGGACCGGATCGATTGGATATACGCGTTGAACGATAAAATGGCCCGAAAAAGCCCGTTCTGACTCCGGGACGAAATTGGATCAACCCGTATATCAAAGTAGATGTTTTAAAATATTTTAAAATCAATGGAATAGGTTTCAAGTCCAAATTCCATCGTATGAAGAATTTATGCTAAAATCAAGTTATTTCAAATTTATTTCAATTGATTTCAATTAAATCGATTTCTAGGCGTTTCGAGTCCGTACGATCAAATGACAAGTCTGATCGCTACGAAACTTGAAATCCTACAATAATTCACCGTTACGGATCCGATGAAATTGGTTTCGTCGAAATCCGGGTCAGTGGCCAAAATGCTATTTTCACATTGGTTAAATAAATTAATAAATAATGAATTAAATCAAATTTTCAATTTCAATGCTATAACTGACAAATTTTATCGTTTTTTAATTTCTTAATCATTTATACTTATTTAAACAATTTTGATGTCCATTTAGATTAATTAATTTACCAATTTCACGGTTAACCTCAATTCATTAAATTCAGAAATTATAAATAAAATTCCCGATAATTCCATTTAATTAAATAAATTACTAATTATTTCATTTTATTATTGTCAAATAGATGGATTTAACATTAGATCCAGAACTATTACATTAATATTCTCACATTCCATCTTAATTTCAAATAACGATATATTTAGATATTTTAAATTCATTTAATTGCAATTAATCCAATTATTATAGTTCAAATCCCAATAAATTGATAAATCTTTATTTCCGTTCTTTTAAATTCCAAAAATTGCCCTATCATAAACAACATTAACATTATTTCCAATTAATATTATAACTACTATTTATTATTATTAATTCATTGATTAATTCAATATCTACGTTTGTTTTCTGGTAAATTTATTACCAAGTATAATTTACCTTTTTTTTCAACTAATTGGGATTGCATTCAAGTTCATAATAATTAACTATAAATAACACTATTGCATTTCACTTTAGTTATTATTTCATTAACTAAATTACAATTTTTTTTTATATTTTCCAATATTTATTCACAGTTCCTAATTAAATTAACATTTTTAATTATCGAAAATTACGGGTCGTTACACTCTCCCGCACTCAAAACTTTTCGTCCTCGAAAAGGAAAAAGAAGGGGAAATGAAGGAATTGAGTAAATAATACATCTTATTCAAAAAATATTAACATTGTTAACAAATGAATTTACAAAATTAATTAATTTAAATAAAATATACCAATTTATAAACATTAAATCTTTTTATACTCAAATTAACAAAGTTGTGAAAACATTTTCAAAAAATTTCTAAGTCCAAAATTTACGGAAAACTTCGGCACAGTTTCCTTTATACGGAGAGGCTCGGGAGAAATTATAATATCATATATAACAATATACAACATATATTTTCCAAAATAATATATATCCCAACACGGGAAAAACAATATAAAAGCGCTATAAAACCGTGATCCGAAAACGTACCTATTTGTCGGGCAATTACGCTTAATTATGAAACCAAAAGCGGTAGCAATTGCTTCCATAACCTGCATTTCACTTATATAATCTAAAAAGAGTTAATAATTATATAAAATGAAATATTTAAAGTTGTTTCAATCATAAACAGACAAATCAATACAAACAACAATCACTTGCAACAAGGCATACAACCATCACATAGATTCATCACAAATCAATCATTCATTCATACACAACACCAGAAAGGCAATTTCCTCACGGTTATAAGCGTGACAAAACTAATTTGTTATGGTTATAACCGTGAAAATAGGTACCGTGGGAAAATTCAGTCACACTTTTGCTCACTGCTATAACCGTGATAAAAATAGTAATTTCTCACGCTTATAACCGTTGTAAATTTAGATATTATCACACTTATAACCGTGACAGAACAGTAATTACTCACGGTTATAATCGTGATAAAATGGTTATTGCTAACACTTATAACCGTGGGAAATTTAGATAGTATCACACTTATAACCGTGACAGAACAATAGTTTCTAACATTTATAACCATTACCAAAAAGGAAACTCTAACACTTATAACCGCGACAAATGCAAATTATATCACAGTTATAACCATTATGAAAGGTTATTTTCTAACACTTATAACCGTGATAACTAAAACAATATCAAACAAACTATGTAGCACCAATATTTTATTATAGCTACAAACAATTTATACAAAAAATATATAGTATTAACATTAAAAAAACATACGATCAATAATTAGAACAACACCAAACATTTATGTTTCATTCAAACACCACAGAGGATACTTCATACCAACACCACAAATTATAGCATACAAGCATAGTATATATAACAAACTTTAAAACATAGTTTCAGAATATAACTATATAGTGTTTAGTAACTTACTAATAACGCAAACGATACTCGGGCCAAATCACAAAACCCCCTTCAACTAATTCGGATAGCGTGTAATGGCCATTTTTTGGTGCTTCATAAATTGAAGCTTCTGGATCGTAGACATTCTCCACCAAACAACTTGCTCTTCTTCAACCACCTTTCTACCATGACATATCTTTTCGTCCTAATGTGTCCTTTTGCTACTTCCGTCAAATCTACTGACAATAGTGTTACTGGTTGTTTCTCTCTCGTAGAAGATCCCATTATTCCATTTAGTGGAGCACCTAAGCTACCTCTAAGACTGTTGAGATTTTTCTCTGTATTAGAAGCAGCTTCTCCTCTTGGTGTCGGCACATTTCCTCTAATATGATTTACAAGCATCTTTATACATTGTCTCATATCATTTATAGCTAAACTCAATGTTTTCATCTCTTCACGCATTTCTGTTTTCCATTGTTGATTTGCATTCTCTTTGTAATTGGTAATGGCTTTTGAAGCTTGAGAGAGTCTTACTTGCTTTACATTAGACGTAGAGCTAATAGCTCGGCAATAGCTTCGCTTTTTATCATCCCGAAAAGCTTCGGCAATGGGATCTTTTTCAAAATCTTCTAAACTTCTTATTCCATCTTCTCCATTAACACTAGCTTTCGATTTTTGTCTTTCTTCGGCTGCTTCTATCAATGCCTACATAATTCATAATTTTGTAAATATGTAAAATTACATAACAGAGGTTAAATATATAATTGAAACTGAAATTAGCAGATGCCAATTTTCATTTATAATCATATTCATAAATTACATGTACATTTCATTGTATACTATTGCTTGTATAGGTTCAGAAGTACTATTGATTATGCAGTATGAACCATGGTAGAGAACTATGGTTTTAATATTGTCTTACGGCTAAGTAAGAAAGTGTCCAAGTTGAGGAATCAAATCAACCTCATACCCATGAAACATCAGGTGCAAATACCACTATCACCAACATATTCAAATGACGCACCAACCCAACATGAAGGAATTCGAATTTGTTAATTAGATCCAATAATCCAAAATTTTTTACAATTAATGTGGCACCTTCACATTTCCAGTGCATTTTAACCCTCCTAGAGTAAATGAATAAATCAAGTGTATGACCAAAATCTTATTTATATATACAAGACATAGTAGTAAACTCACTAACTCGAATCCTCTGATTGGCTACAAACTACTCTCTGCGGCAATCCTTTGTATGAACTAAAAAAAGTGTATGCAGCTGCATTTTGGTTAGTATTGATTTAAAACCAATAGAAAACTATTGACTTGAGGTGAATTGTTTCTGTTATTTAGCTTGATGGTTATTGAAAGAAGATGTTATCGGGAATGTTGTAAAGTAAGGAAGGTCGAGGATGGTTAATATTGATACTGTGTGGCTGTTGATGGATTATTGAAGGTGTTTGGAGTTTATGGCAGTGCTTTGGCAGTGAGGGTATGTGAGGGCAGAAGTGTGGAAGATCGTTCTGGTGGTGGACAGGCAAGCATTGATGTGATGCAGCAAGTGATTGTTTGGTCTTGTTGTAGTTGGATGATCAGGTCCAGTGTGGAACTGTTGTAGGCAAAGGATGGGAAGAAGGAATGCTTCGGTTTGGTTGTTGTCAGGTTGATGGTTTTGGGTATAAGGAAGTTTTGATGTTATGTGCAGTGAGATGGAAGTGAAAGTTTTCAGTAGTTTACAATGGAAGTTGCAAGGTGTTTGATGTGCAGAAATGCACGGATATGCACAATAGCAGGGATGTTTTGAAGTAAGGTTGTATGGTAGTGCAGTGTAGTTGATGGCAAAGAAAAGTTGTTGGAGGTAGGTGGTTGTTTGCTGTGGGCAGTGGATGGTGCAGTGAAAAATGGAATGGTAGGAGTTGTCGTGAGATTGTCGTATCTCTGTTGTGATGGTTCCAGGACATACAATTGTAAATACAATTGTAAACTGAAAACAGAAAATTTGTATACATATTTGGACTCTCTTCCTAATGATAATCAATTTAGATAAATTTGTAAAAGAAAACTAAAGTTGTGTCATATATAAAAAAATATTACACGCAAACCCAACTAAAAAAACTAAAAAATTTAGATAATCAATTCAGTGTTAATACAAACTCAACTATAAATCAAAGCTATAAATCAAAGACTTACATATTTTTCAGTGGCGCAAGGAAGCACCTCTCTGGTTTTTTTACTTGTGTGCACCACTTTTCATGCCTTTGCTCGTGTAATTTTACATTCGGGATTATCAGTCTCCTACATGAATAAATGTAAATATATTAAACAATTATACTATATTATTGCGATTAGTTGTGAAAGACTTACTACGTACCAATTCTTCATATAGTCTACTATAAGATTTTCTTTCCAATGTATGATTTATGGTGTTCTTTCTTTTATTATCAGCGTTCGTCTTGCATTGTTTTTTTCTTCTTATCAGCATACTCAATGTCGATGAACCCCTCCCACTGAACTTTATCAATGTCTTTAGGTCGGTTATCAATCGCAAGACGCCTAGGCAATAACTCTCCTTCTTTTGTTTTAAGATATAGCTTTCTCAATTTTTCTTTTGTTGTTCTGAAGTACTGTGAAAACGCCTTCTCTAAAATAGGTCGAGCTAAATCGGGGTTTATATTCAAATCAAACTCCTTCTATAGAAAGGTAAAATAAATGTTCTTATTATGATTTTGTACTTCAAATATGCACAAAAAAATCATTCTTGTAAAAATTGTAAATTCAAATACCATGAGTGGTTTCCATAAATTATCCCTAAAAAATCGATAAACTTTCCTCCAATCATCATAACTAATGGGAATATGCCTTCGAATTAGAGTGCCACAACGGGAACTCCACTTTATTGCATCATCGCCTTTAGCACCATCCATCTCAACAATTATCGAGTATTTTTTATTTCGTGGGGGCGGAGGAACTTCTTCTTCTCTGCTTTCTGTATGTCTACTGCAACTAGCCGACATACTGCCAAAATATAATGCAAGAGATATAACAACCTATCTACAAAATACAATGCCATAAAATTATATAAAGAACTATATACATTTTAAAACTGCCACTTAAAACTCACATATTTCCAAAAGTCTGCCATGCTTTCTGTTCATATTCATTAATTTTGAATTTTTACATCTCAATTCATATGAATGGGAAACTTCACTCATTTTAAAAGCTCACACATACTTGCATACTTGCATGTCACCTGCATTTGCATTGAAATATACTATCTCTGCTGCATTTAGAAGGATGGTTTTATATGCCATGTGAAGATTTAATGAATGATAACAAATAAGTATATAGGGGAGAAAGAAATGCCTTTATATTTTAAATTTGTTGAAATTTCTGATCTATGGCAACACGATAAATTTCAAATAATGATTGAGAATACTAATAAAGTTACAAAACAAGCAACTACTACTTCAATCAAGCTCATCTATTTGGATTCAATAAATTTCAACAACGTTTTTAAGTTAGATTGCTCCTTCAAAACTGACTGGAAGTTTGTTGGCATCTCGTAATCATCCACGCTATCATTCAAGCGTTTAGGTGAACGCCGTACAATGGACCAATCGGGATTTTGTATGTTTGGTATGTAAAAAACTTGACTTTCTTCTGATGCAAGAATGGCAGGCTCATCATACTCTCCGTCGCTGCTTTTCTAAAAGAGTTGATCCCGTCAATCGTGTTGGAGGTTCCTTATCCTTTATATTCTTATACCATCCATGTTTCAATGCCCTATATGGATGACCATTCTTTAAAAATCTTCTATACTTTATATAAACAATATTATTTCCAATGCGTTCCGATTCAGTCTCCACAGCACAAACAGGACATGCCTTGTAACCATGTGTTACACAACCAGATAAATTTCCAAATGTAGGTAGAACATGAATTCCCCATAATAGCATTGCTCTCAAAGTGAAATGCTCTTTCTTATCCATGTCAAATGTAGGCATTCCCTCTGTCCATGGCTACTTCAATTCATCGACAAGGGGTTCCAAATACACATCAATATCTTTACTAGGTGCTCTTGGTCCAGGAATTAACAAGCATAACATTTGAAACTCCGACTTCATACATAATGAAGGGGGTAAGTTATAAGGAACCGTATACACAGGCCAGCAACTATAATTACTTGATTGTGTTGCACTAGGGTTAAACCCGTCAGTAGCAGTACCAAGCCAAACATTTCGCCCATTTTTACCAAACTCTGGCCACTTGTTCTTCAACGATCTCCATTCGGCTGAGTCAATAGGAAGACGCATGGAATTCAGCAAGGTTTTGCATCTTTCGAGCTATCCATGGTATAGTATACAACCTTGTTAATCTCGGAGTTATTGGAAAATATTTCAAAACTTTTCGAGGTTGTTTTGTCATTTTTACCACTTTCCCTTGATTTTTAACTTTAAATCTCGACGTATGACAACGTGGACATTCCAACGAATCATTATATTACTTCCAAAACAATATACAATAATTTTCACAAGCATGTATACACTCTACTTTCATTCCCAAATCCTTTAACATTTGTTTCATTGTCGAGTACTTCTCCGGTATTGTATTTTCCTTTGGAAGCCACCGCTTCAATCGTATTAACAACTCGGTCATACTGTTTCCTGACCAATTAAAATCTTTTTTTAAATTGTGAAGCTCTAAAATGACACTTAATGTTGTAAGACCATCTTCACAAGAAGGGTATAATTTTTCATTTGCTTTTCTTTTGTATTCCTGATACTTTTTCCAATGGTTACCATCACCGACGCCTTCAACGCTACCACATACTCTATATGCATCATCAACAAGTTCTTCAAGCGCATCTCCTACACGGTTCTGTTCTTGAAATTGATTAGGGTTGTAAGCCTCATAAATATTATGTCGCGTAGTATTGACCACCACATCATTGTCGCTTCTCCCGCCATGGAAAAACCATTCGTCGTATGTTGGATCCATACCATGAATGATCAAGTGTTTTTCGACTAATTTAAAAGCCATATTTTTTGAATTTCTACACTTTATACAAGGACAGCTGCATAGTCCAAAGTCCGGTGGTGAATGACTCTTCGCGAATTCCATAAAATATCGAACTCCTTGTATATATTCATTGGTATTCCTATGCCGAATTCTAATCCACTCTCTCGATGTAGGCTTCGACATTAGCAAGAAAATTTATTTGTTCCTACAATTTTATGTAAATACAACATTAATACATAAACGAAGCATTAAACAACATGCTAATATAAATAAAACAATACATGAACAACTTACGGTTGGTCGAAGACATAATGTTTCAAGATTTTGGCCTATAATGCCAAACACTTAACTATTTATGTTGTCCCTGATCTCATACAGAGAGGACTCATTTCTGATTCTGATACATTTTTAGATTGCGCTTAATATTCATATATGTTGTGCTTTTAACCAACCAAGGTGACTGATCAAAATAATCATTAGCAACCAAGGTGACCGATCAAAATAATCATTAACAACAAATGATATCATAACCATGCCCAGTAAAATAGTTTCAGAGCAGTTTTGCAGTCCACTTTTATGACGCATAGACGACGGAGTTTGAATATTTTGTAGTTGTATATATATTCCACTATAAAGCTTTTAACTTAAGATCTCTTCTTTACGAAGGCACCTTCATTTGGTACTACACTATTGCAAACACTCATCGGTTATCTTACTGAGTTAAATACATCGATTTTGTATCATATTTTAGTACTTTCAGGGTTAGACTTTTAACATTGTGTTGAAACAAACAAAGTCTGTAAAGTCATAGTTGCAAGTAGCATTGCAAAACTTTGGAATACAATTTTTTTTGAAGTTTCATTAATACATCATGATAAAATTTGGCTATAAATACTATCAGGACTATTGAAGGTTATTCTGATACAGTTGTGATGAGGTATTTCGAAAGCGGGGCAGCAAAGAGGGCATCATCTATGTTTAATATCTCCAGTTAACAATAAAAATAATTCTAGGCTTCAATATTGTTTATAGACTAAGGTACTCCGCCAACAATCACTCAGATAAACACTTCTGCCAACATCCCCTTTAAACTGCTGCTCTACTATATTGCACAGACGTCACCATACCCCTCTCAATCATCATAACACTGACCACCTACTGCTGCTCCTCCAATCTTCACTGTTACAACACACTTCCCACTGCATTCAATTTCAACTGTAGCAAAACTGCACTCCACCTCACTGACAACCACCCATATTTCATACGAACCAACAACTAGACTTCCTCCCACAACCCAGAGCCTCACCATTGCTCTTCATCATACTTTGTTGCCATAACTCATATTACATACCACAAATTACAACATACCACCATTCTACATTCATTTTGATTTGTGTGATTGTTGTTGTTTTAGTTTCCTTGCCATTTGTGTTATATATATATATATATATATATATATAAACATACACAATTCAAAACAAAAAAAATTATTCATTTTATTTTCATTTTTTTTACATTTCACTTTACATTGCTACTCAAAACCATGCATGTGCAACTTTCTTCTGTGCATTATTACAAAACTGTGCATTATTACATTGAGTTCTCACCCCTCTGCAACTTTCCTGCCTGTGCCTTCGACCCTCAACCTTGCACCCCCTCCTCTGTCAACACCAAACAATCACCGACCACTTCCACTCCATGCCAACATGCTCCTTCCAACATTTCAACATAAAACTACTGCTTGCCTGCCACCCTCTCCTCTTCCATTCATTGCACACAAACAACCAAATTTCACCCTGTCTTGCAGTTACAAACAAGACTGCACATTAGTTGACTTACAGTTACAAACAAGAAGTTACATCTGCACATCTAACACATCACAACCACCACAACATCATCTACATCTGCCAGCCACTATACCAAAGCAAACAAACCACCATCATACTTCTGGTATCACAACCCGACTATGCATTGTACACTTACATCAACAGTCACTACACCTATTTTCAGCTTCAACCATTCTTTCTACAATTCTCAAACCAGCATCCACCATCATTTCAACAATTCTTTCTCAAACCTTCACCATCATTTCAATTGACCAAAACATCACCTTCCTACAAACCACCATCCTCTGTCAATCCCTCCACAAACTCCACAGTACATCTCCACACAACCATCCTCTGTTGCATCGTAATTCCACACCACCACTGTCACCAACCCCCTTACAACATCCTGAACAAATCACTATCCATAACCATCACATATCCATCAACATCCCCTACCTTGATCCTCCCTGCCATTTCATCTACACTTTCACCCCTGCCACCAAACAACATACTTCACACATCAACCACTGCCAGTGATTCATCCACTTCCACCCTCTGCTACAATTTCACTTCATATTGTTCCACAAGCTGTTCCTACTTCATCCTGAATGATTAAAAAAAGTCCTTTCTAGTGAACATTGATTATGAAGGAGTTCCACTGGATTATTAGTGTAATTGTAACAGAGGTCTATTTTGAAAAAGCCAATTCAATTTCACCTTTATGGCCAAACCCAAACAGACTATCACTCGTATAAATTACTTTGAATGCACTAAATAATATTAGAAGAACTGTGTTGTCGGTGATATACAATATTTTTAGTCATATAAATATGAAAATACAACATGTTACATTAATAGTTCCTAAAAGCAACTATCACTCATGAACTCATGCCACAATTTACAATATTAGCTTACATAGAAAATGTGAATATCAAGTGTTTGCTTACTAAAGGAATAGATTTCTCAACTGATTACTGCTGTAGATTAAACAATTCTGTATTATTCAAAATTACAAAGGAGTTAATGAAGCAAATGATTATCAGCATCATAGATTACAATGCAGTCCAGGAATTTCAGCGGTCAATCTCTCCTACCACAGTACCACTATCCTAGCACAGATTATCAGCATCATAGATTACAATGGATATAAAAGAATAATTATTTTCACAAAGTAAAACTATAAAACACAGAATCATGCGAAAAAAAGATTCAATTTACGCCTTATTGAAAAAAAACCTAAATAAACAATCACTTCGAAAGTGCACTGGAGTGAATAGGTATTTAATCGAATTGAATTACATACAAAACCCTAAATAAACAATCTTAAAACATACAAAACCAAATTAAAAACGAAAATGATTACCCGACTTTGAAGAAGGGCGGATTTGGCGAAATAGATGGGCGAATTTGGCGAAAGAAATGGAAGGAAGCTTTGAAATTACGGCGATAAGCGGGCGACTCGCAATGAAGGAAGGCTGCGATGGCTTTAACCTAATTAGATTTAAGGAAGAAAGAAAGAAGCTAGAAGCGTGACAAACATCTGAAGCAAGGATTGGAATATAAATTGTGACGACCCAAACTCGATGTCCAATAAACGACATCAAATTCGCATCGCCGGAGCTTATAACAACAATTAGATGTATATAAAACAGCGGAACAGAATCAATATCATAAATAACATCACTGTTACAACATCAACATAATATCCATACTGCAACAGAGTACATAATACATACACTACAACTCCAAATACAACATCATGATAATACAACAGTGAACATATATCCAAAAGTTCTCAAATGAGAGATGATAACGAACTCCCAAAAGCTAACACCTGTAATCTCCAAAAGCTCCTAAGATAGCTCCAAGATAAGAGCTCCAAAATACTGCTACTCCAAAATACAGAAACCTGCTACTAGGCTGCCCGTGTGGAAATAATGGGCACCCAGAGTTTAGGAAAGAAAACAATAAACTCCGGATCAGTCATGGGACTGGTATGAGTAAACAAAACAGTTGTATTTAAATAAACAAGATTTATAAAAGAATTTTCGGAATGCTTTTAAAAATGGAACTACCATAAGACCTCCCGCCACACACACAATGCAAACGCAGAATTGGAGGAGATTTCTTCTTATGATAGTTAAATATGCTTGGTACGAGAAAAGAATTCTTTGATATTATTACTAGTGCATAGTGATAGTAAATCATTTCGAAAATAGAATATTAATCTTAGCCGACATAGGTACCATTATACTATGCCTACTATAGCTACCATATTAGATGGCAGGTTCTATAACTAAAACCGTACAGGGTTTCATATTTGGAATTGGATTTCCAACAAATGGTCAGGCCAAGGAACTTCCCATTGCCACATGAGAACGCCTCTGGAAGGACGTCCCCGAGAACCAAACCGGATCTCTGCCAACACAAGGCCGGGTTACCCCTAACTGGGTAACTACTGTCACGAGTATGCCATCTCCCGGTCGTAACCAACCTTTTACCGGGGCCCCAGCAACAAATCACAAAATCATATATATATATATCTGCGATATCCACATAAGTTAAGTATCTGGGCTCCATACCATGATACCACTTCTATCCAAAAGGAAATGTACATACCCTAAGGGGTGCTACCCCCAATAACCTTGCCGCATCTTTCCTGTTTTGACCATTTCGGGGTGTGAGGTCCGACGAAGTCACGTCCACAAAAACACTCTTTATACAAAAGCTGTGCTTTGGGTCAACAAATGATCATAGAAATGATCACCTAGATAGACGATCAAACAAATGATCCTATCACAAATAATCAACACAATGATCATTTCACAGCAACACTCAGTATGTCACATTACCAAATTGGGAATATATCGCTGATAACTTCAACTACATAACCTCTGAGCTCGTACGTCTCAGAGAAGGGTGTTAAGCTAAGAGAATAAATTCTCCGCCACCAACAGAAATATATTTGAAAGAAATCTGCTTTATCTCTCAATTTGTAATGTCAGACATACAATCCATACAAGTCTGTTCTAGGTTCGAACAGAACTGAAGGCACTTTCAAAGAAGTCCTTGCAATCCGGATATCCACAATCCTGATCGGATTCCCCATCACATATGGAGAACTCTATACCGGAGCAACTCGGTGCAGAGTCAATCGACAGGTCATCCTATCGCTCTCGCAAATACCCGATCTTCAACACCGGTCTTCACATTCTATCCATAACGTCGAATCACATATTCGAAATGGGTTATATGACACACAGGTCCTTTCCCGGCTAATTCGAACAGTGAGTGTCAAATTTTAAAACATGTGGATGTCATTCACAAATATTCACAGGTTCGATGTGGGTTTCGGATAACCAACTGAAATCCGATACCCTGTCGCATCGAAGTTTAAATGTCGGTTTACAGACAACAGGGTTTTCACATCAATACAGAACAATCATAATCACAGTGCAATAACATGGCAATATCATCATACAGAATTACAAACAGAACAGAGATATTTATATAAGTTAACAAAATAGTTAATTACTTCCCAATGTGATTTAAATAAATTTACCACTCAATTAATTTAATTTAATGATGAGAATTTGGATAAATAAACTAAATTTTGATTACTCAATTTATTGTTTCAAAATTTACAAATTCTTACTTACAAATTCATTTAAACACTTAATTGTTTATAAATCAATTACCTTAATTATCATTTTAAACTACATTATTTACTTATTAAACAATTTGGTAAAATGATGTATCTGGATTTAATAAATTAACCATATAAATATTATTATTATTATTTTTCTTGATTACTTTAAAACGATGATTTATTTTTTTATAATCACAATTGAATTAAATCTCAATTGACTATATTAATTTATTATTCCTTAATAAATTATCTTAATGTAACTATCAATTTTGAATCAATCATTTTAAATTATCAACTTAATGATTTTTAAATTTACAACTTTAATTTAATTGCTTTTATTTATTTATTATTATTAATAAATAAAAACAAGTAATTTTAAATCATAAATTATTTTATCATTAATTTATTAACTTCACATTCCATTTACAAACTTTCTTCATTTTATAAACAATGCTTATAAACATTGTTTAAACTTAAGTTTTCGACAAACCTCAACTGAACTTGCTGTTTCAGGTGGCCAACCCGAGTCTCCCTCGAGTCACGCTCGAGTTCAAACACTTCCTGCTTCGAGTTTCCTCCCAAAGCTACCCGAGTGATTAAAATTTTTGCAAATTTTGCTAAGTCCCAATTTTTGTCACGATAAAACCCTGAAACCTCCCGAGTCTCCCTTCGAGTCTCTGCCCTATTTCCCCGATCAGAACTTCGAGTCACCCACACGAGTACAAACCTGAAATGCTTCAGGAAATCAATCTATTATAGTTATAAAAAGTTTAAAATGTAAATTAACTTAAATTCTCATTTTAAATTTAATTATTTATTATATTGATTTGATTATTGGGTATCCCCTTAGTTATTAAAATTGGTAACAAGCCTTCAATTCAATGTAGTCTATATCAATTCCTTGATAAGTCTAAAATCTGTTATAAGTCAAACAAAATTTATTTGGGCCAAACCCATATTTAAAGTAAAGCCCGAGTCCCCTTTATGTTATTCGAACTCTTCATGTCCTCTTCCCCGTACTCTCTCCTTTCTCCAAGCTTCCCCTCTCCTTCTAATTTATTTTCTTCTTCCAGTTTTTTTTTTCTAACCCTTATATATCAAACTGGAAAGAAACTTCCTTCGCGTGCTCGAGTTCGGCCCCGAGTTTGACCCCCCCCATGCTCGATAACATCCCCGGGTCATGCTTCGAGTCATCTCGAGTGGCCAACACAAAAAAACTTCCTGACACCCAAACGAACGCTGTGCACGTGCACATCGTCACGGCGCCACTCCAGTGGCCATTGCGATCGCCAGCAAACCACGATGCATCCCTACATACGAGATTGAAACAAACTTCCTCACAAAATTGTAAAAATTGGTATTTGCCTGAAGCGTGCGCCAACCATAAAAATGCGTCATCCCCAATCACCTCGGCCTCGCGACGCCGTCCACCTGACACCGCGCCGCCCCTGTCACAACTCCTCTGGTCATCCACGAAGCTAACCCCCAGTACCCCATTCAACTCGATGCACCCCAAACCCATCGCGACCGATTCTTTTAACATGAACAGACATGGGTTCCTAAACCCTATTTCAATCTCGCACTCAAAATTCTTGCAATAATTAAATTTTTAAATATTTTTCCTAACATTATTGAGTATTAAACTAGCTCCATGCGAAATAGCAACCTTCAAGAATCTTTCGATCATCAGGAATCGATTTAAAAGCAACTTTTGTTATAATATGAACTGCTCCTAAATTACTGAATTAAAAATCATCATTACTGTTTTGAAAATCATATTTTCATATGTTCGTTCAAATTATAACATCAATTCCATGATTTAAAATGCTTGAATTTAACTTAAAATCTTGCTTTTACTGTAATATTTGTGTTACAGAGTCAAAGTTTTTTTTTTATTTCAAGCTTAAAAATTTAAACTGTGAGTCAAGTATACACACAACCTATTTTGTTTTTTTAAGTATCCTAAGTTAAATGAAGTTCATTTGAATTTTTTTTTTAACTAGCTCTGAGATATGAACATTAAAGAACAGAGCTTACTTATGTTTTCCAGTAACACAGAACAATATGCAGAGCAATAATTTTTTTGTTTATATACAACAACACACATATTCATGGATTAAGTATTTATATTTCAAATAAATATAGGTTTACTCACTTGAACAATATAGAAACAGAGAATACTTTTGTTTCTTTTTAACTGCAGTTTTGATTCTTCTCTTTTCTTCTTTCAGAAATTTGCCTTTCAACTTGTAATATATAAAGTGATGATCTTTTCCTTTTTAATCTCAGATCTTTGCAAAAATTTGTTTGAATGATACTTGAGTTGTTTTTAACAAATGAATGTGAGGCTTTGTATACGTATACATATAGGAGAAAAGTGGTGTACAGGGTAAAGCATAAGCAAGTACAAGTTGAAGTAAAAGAAAAACTAAACCATGCTTGTTAATAAATGTTAGTGTGTGCTGAAAAGATTGTGTACATGCAATTCATTAAATGAAGTATGTTGTGAAATGTTTATTCACTCCATTGCATACTTTCAGCACTTTATGTTTACATTGGTTTATTATTTGCTTCTTCTTTTGCTGGGGAGAGAGTTCTAGGTTAGTCTATTGTTTGATTTTTTTATCCTCTTTTTTTTTTTTTATATATATAAGTACCAAAACTTGTTTCATACACTTATTTTATTTATGTTGAGGCTTGCATGACTCACTTCCTGCTTTGCATATTCTTTTTGCAAGTGCTGTTCATTTTCTTATTTTATTTATTACAAAACTTACTTTAATTTGTTTGTATATTGGTTTAGTTTCTTGGTGTACAATCCCTATGCAAGTTTGTATATTACATATGTCATGTTACTTTGTTTTTATTGCTAAATTTGAAAGAGTATGTTTTTTTTTTCTTATGTCTTATCTTTCTTTGTATAGGCCTGGTTGTATTTTTTATTTTTTTTATTTCTTTTAAAAGTTTTAACTAAAAATACTAAACTTTGTTCATATTTTATTCCTTTATAACTTTTCAATTTTTATTTCAAAAAGTTAAAATATATTACTAAATTTTAAATTCAAAATTTTCGGGATGTTACAATATCCCCTCCTTAAGAATATTTCGTCCTCGAAATTGAAAGAGAGAGAAACTTAAACAAATTATATACGAATTTATAAATAAGGAAATAACTTACAGTTTTAAGTCGAGATGTCAATTCTGCATTTGGGATATGATTTCTTCATATTCTCTTCAGTCTCCCAAGTACAGTCCTTTGGATCGCCACTCCATTTAACTTTGACCAATTTCACAATTTTGTTCCTCAATCGCTTCTCATCACGATCAATTATTTTCATCGGTTCCCTTCTAACTGCCAAGTTGGGAGTGATTTCTAGATCCTGCTGAGAAGCTTCTTCAATAATATCATCTGGATCGTGCACATATTTCCGAAGATTAGAAATATGGAACACATCATGTACGCCAGACAACCAGCTGGGTAACTGCACTCTATATGCTAGAGAACCAATCCTTTCCAGAATAGGAAAAGGACCAATATAACGCGGTGCCAACTTTCCAGTTTTCCCGAATCTCAACACACCCCGCATCGGAGATACTTTTAGAAATACAGAATCTCCAACTTGAAATTCCAAATTTCTCCTTCGACGGTCATAGTAGCTCTTCTGACGGCTTTGGGCAGTTAATAACTTCTTTCGAATAAAATTTACCTTCTCAGTGGCTTCTTTTATCATATCCGGTCCAAGAACAAGTCTGTCACCTGATTCGATCCAGCATGTAGGTGATCGACACGGACGACCATATAAAGCTTCAAAAGGAGCCATTTCTAAACTGGCCTGATAGCTGTTATTATATGAGAATTCAACCAGATGCAAATGGTCCTCCCAAGAACCACCAAAATCATGAACACAAGCACGCAGTAGGTCTTCTAAAATTCGGTTAACTCTCTCAGTCTGTCCATCAGATTGTGGGTGATAAGAAGTACTGAAATTTAATTTCGTTCGCAATGCGTCCTGAAATGCTTCCCAAAATCTACTAGTGAAGATCGGGTCACGATCACTCACTATACTACTGGGAATACCATGGAGGCGAACAATTTCCTTTATATAAATACCTGCCAAGCTTGCTGCAGTCCGAGTTGATTTAACTGGAATGAAATGAGCATTTTTGTTAGACAATCTACAATAACCCAAATCGCTTCATTGCCTTTCTTGGTTCGTGGCAATCCATCGATGAAATCCATCGATACCTGATCCCACTTCCATTTCGGTACTTCCAAAGGTTGAAGTAAACCGGCCACTTTCGTTTGGTCGCTCTTTATTTGCTGACAAGTAGCACAACGACTAACATAAATAGATATGTCTCTCTTCATCGTTTTCCACCAGAATGTTCTTTTAACATCTCGATACATTTTGTTGACTCCTGGATGGATGCTGAATTTGGACTTGTGGCATTCGTCCAAAACTTCACGTTTCAGTTCAGGGAAATCTGGAACACAAATCCTGCCTTTTAATCTAATAACTCCACTATGATTTGTCTCAAAACTTGTATCTTCGCCTCGAAGAATTTTTCCATAAATACCCCGAAGGAATTTGTCTTCATGTTGCTTACTAGCGATTTTCTCAAGAAGAGTAGGAGTGATAACAAGATAAGCAAGAACAGCATATCTTCTGCTTAAAGCGTCTGCAACTACATTGGCCTTTCCGGGATTATACAGAATATCTAAGTCATAAGATGCTAGAAATTCCAACCAACGTTGTTGTCGCAGATTCAGATCCTTCTGGGTGAAAAGATATTTCAAGTTTTTATGATCGGTGAATAATTCGAATTTTTCACCCAGGAGATAGTGTCGCCATATTTTCAAAGCGAAAACAACAGCCAAAAGTTCCAAATCGTGCGTTGGGTAGTTCTTCTCATGCGGACGTAATTGTCTACCTGCGTAGGCAACCACCTTTCCATTTTGCATTAATACTGCACCTACCCCTTCACCACATGCATCAGTATAGACAGATAAGCCTCGGTTCCCATTAACTATAGTGAGAATAGGAGCAGTGGTCAATCTCTTTTTCAACTCTTGAAAAACTTCCTCACATCTTGAAGTCCAAATGAACTTTGCATTTTTCATGGTTAACTTAGTCAGCGGACTAGCTAACTTAGAAAAATCTTGAACGAATTTCCGATAATAGCCTGCTAAACCCAAAAAGCTTCGAACTTCTCTTGGAGTAGTGGGTTGTTTCCAATCAAGAATAGCGGAAATTTTGCTAGGATCTACTGAAATTCCTTCTTCATTAACAATATGGCCAAGGAATTTGACTTCATTGACCCAGAAATGGCATTTGGAAAATTTTGCATATAGAACATTTCTCCTTAAAATTTCTAAGACAATTCTAAGGTGCTCGGCATGCTCATCTTCAGTTTTGGAGAAAATTAAGATGTCATCAATGAATACAAGCACAAATTTATTCAAAACTTCCCGAAACACACGAGTCATAAGATCTACGAAGTATGCTGGAGCATTGGTTAGCCCGAAAGGCATAACTAACCATTCATAGAACATATTAGGACCTCTGAAAGCAGTCAAATGGACACAATCTTTGGTGATTCGTAATTGATGGAATCCCTGAGCTAGATCCATTTTTGAAAAGAAACGAGCGCCATGCAACTGATCAAATAAATCATCAATTCTGGGCAGTGGAAATTTATTCTTGAGAGTTTGTTTATTTAGATCGCGGTAATCTACACACAATCTCAAAGATCCGTCTGATTTGGCAACAAATACGACGGCTGAACCCCATTCAGAAACACTGGGTCAAATTAATCCTTTTGCTAGTAGCTCATTAGTTTTATGAACCAATTCAATCTTTTCCCTGGTGCCATCCTGTGACTTGCGTGAACAACAGGACGAGTATTAGGTACAAGATCGATTCGGAATTCTATTTCTCGATGAGGAGGTAAAGATTTCACTTCTTCAAATACGTCGGAAAAATCCCGAACAACAGGTATAGACTGTAAAGTGGGTTCAAGATTTCCCAAAGTATATATCAATCTGTCGCTACTTGGACTTGGATTCTCACAAGAGATTTCAATAAAATTTCCAAAACTTGTTTTGATTAAAACTGTCCGATTACTACATTCCAATCTAGCATCGTATCTCGTTAACCAGTTCATACCGAGTAAGATTTCAAATTCATCAAATTCGAGGACATAAAGGTTGATAGGAAATTTATAGCTAGCATATGAAATAGGAACTCTCTTACAATATGAACAAAGATTTGCGGGACCTCCAACCGGATTTTTCACGCAAATAAGATCGTCAGCAAATTTAGTTTCAAGTCCTAATTCATTTACGGTTTGTTGGGAGATAAAGCTATGTGAAGCTCCTGTATCAAATAAAACTCTAACAGTTCTATTATTAATAGTAAGGTTACCTTCCAAAACACTTTTCCCTTTGTCAGCTTTTGAAGATGAGGGGTCCTCCTTTATCGTGTAAACTTTTGCCACCTGCGCTGGCTTCATCACTGGGCAATCTTTAACTAAATGTCCCGGTTTATGACAATTGTAACATTCTCTAGCTGGTTTCTTCGGTTTTGGGCAGTCATTTGAATAGTGGCCTTTCCCTTTGCAGTTGTAACAAGTGACATTTTCTGTTGCTCTTCCTTGAGCGTTCCTCTTCTTCTCATTGCCTTGCCAAGGTTTCTTGCCTCCGAATTTACGCTTTTTATAATTCTGACTACCTGAATTACCTTTCTCCACAGTTGCTTCTTGTATATCAAGAGTAGCGTACCTGTACCCCATATCTACCAAATCCGAAAAAGATTCTTTAACATGACCTGTCATTCTTCCATGATATTTCTGGTTCATTCCCCGGATAAACCTTTCGTTTTTCTTCAGAGGTGTATTTAGCAATTCCGGACCAAACCGAGATAGTTCACTGAATTTATTCAAGTATTCTTCAAACGACAAACTCCCTTGCTTCAAATCCAGAAATTCCTGATACATTCTGGAAACTCCCGACGATGGCATGTAACGTTTCTCAAACACTTCTTTAAAACGATCCCAAGTAAATTCTTCCTCGGGTTCATCTACAATGATGGTTTCCCACCAAGCTGAAGCTTCTCCTTGGAGTTGCCAAGAAGCTATAATTCTTTTCTGCTCATCCTGCAGTTTTAGCCCTTTAAAAATCTTTTCACACGATCTTACCCAAGCTTGAGCGTCAATAATTGACTCTTTGCCAATGAATGGTTTGCCACCAAGCTTTTCAAATTTCTTATATAATTCAGCCAAGTCCGACTGCTGCTGAATTTCTATTACTGCTTCTGCGGCTGCGGGAATTTGATTGGGTGCTGCAGCATTGCCTTGACCCCTAATTCTCCCTCTGCGTCCACTCATTTTCACTATCTGAGATTAGTAAGAAAATTGATTTAGATATATAGGCGAAATATCTTAAGGAATATCAGTAGTAAAAAGAAATAGACTAAGAAATTTCAAAGTTTCAATTTTGATTATACTCATTCTAGGGTATACTTCACCCTATCTCTAATGAGCCATCCAATGTGTTATACTCCGTAGCTAAAGTTCTTACTCAACCAACAGCTCTGATACCAATTTGTGACGACCCAAACTCGATGTCCAATAAACGACATCAAATTCGCATCGCCGGAGCTTATAACAACAATTAGATGTATATAAAACAGCGGAACAGAATCAATATCATAAATAACATCACTGTTACAACATCAACATAGTATCCATACTGCAACAGAGTACATAATACATACACTACAACTCCAAATACAACATCATGATAATACAACAGTGAACATATATCCAAAAGTTCTCAAATGAGAGATGATAACGAACTCCCAAAAGCTAACACCTGTAATCTCCAAAAGCTCCTAAGATAGCTCCAAGATAAGAGCTCCAAAATACTGCTACTCCAAAATACAGAAACCTGCTACTAGGCTGCCCGTGTGGAAATAATGGGCACCCAGAGTTTAGGAAAGAAAACAATAAACTCCGGATCAGTCATGGACTGGTATGAGTAAACAAAACAGTTGTATTTAAATAAACAAGATTTATAAAAGAATTTTCGGAATGCTTTTAAAAATGGAACTACCATAAGACCTCCCGCCACACACACAATGCAAACGCAGAATTGGAGGAGATTTCTTCTTATGATAGTTAAATATGCTTGGTACGAGAAAAGAATTCTTTGATATTATTACTAGTGCATAGTGATAGTAAATCATTTCGAAAATAGAATATTAATCTTAGCCGACATAGGTACCATTATACTATGCCTACTATAGCTACCATATTAGATGGCAGGTTCTATAACTAAAACCGTACAGGGTTTCGTATTTGGAATTGGATTTCCAACAAATGGTCAGGCCAAGGAACTTCCCATTGCCACATGAGAACGCCTCTGGAAGGACGTCCCCGAGAACCAAACCGGATCTCTGCCAACACAAGGCCGGGTTACCCCTAACTGGGTAACTACTGACACGAGTATGCCATCTCCCGGTCGTAACCAACCTTTTACCGGGGCCCCAGCAACAAATCACAAAATCATATATATATATATCTGCGATATCCACATAAGTTAAGTATCTGGGCTCCATACCATGATACCACTTCTATCCAGAAGGAAATGTACATACCCTAAGGGGTGCTACCCCCAATAACCTTGCCGCATCTTTCCTGTTTCGACCATTTCGGGGTGTGAGGTCCGACGAAGTCACGTCCACAAAAACACTCTTTATACAAAAGCTGTGCTTTGGGTCAACAAATGATCATAGAAATGATCACCTAGATAGACGATCAAACAAATGATCCTATCACAAATAATCAACACAATGATCATTTCACAGCAACACTCAGTATGTCACATTACCAAATTGGGAATATATCGCTGATAACTTCAACTACATAACTTCTGAGCTCGTACGTCTCAGAGAAGGGTGTTAAGCTAAGAGAATAAATTCTCCGCCACCAACAGAAATATATTTGAAAGAAATCTGCTTTATCTCTCAATTTGTAATGTCAGACATACAATCCATACAAGTCTGTTCTGGGTTCGAACAGAACCGAAGGCACTTTCAAAGAAGTCCTTGCAATCCGGATATCCACAATCCTGATCGGATTCCCCATCACATATGGAGAACTCTATACCGGAGCAACTCGGTGCAGAGTCAATCGACAGGTCATCCTATCGCTCTCGCAAATACCCGGTCTTCAACACCGGTCTTCACATTCTATCCATAACGTCGAATCACATATTCGAAATGGGTTATATGACACACAGGTCCTTTCTCGGCTAATTCGAACAGTGAGTGTCAAATTTTAAAACATGTGGATGTCATTCACAAATATTCACAGGTTCGATGTGGGTTTCGGATAACCAACTGAAATCCGATACCCTATCGCATCGAAGTTTAAATGTCGGTTTACAGACAACAGGGTTTTCACATCAATACAGAACAATCATAATCACAGTGCACTAACATGGCAATATCATCATACAGAATTACAAACAGAACAGAGATATTTATATAAGTTAACAAAATAGTTAATTACTTCCCAATGTGATTTAAATAAATTTACCACTAAACTAATTTAATTTAATGATGAGAATTTGGATAAATAAACTAAATTTTGATTACTCAATTTATTGTTTCAAAATTTACAAATTCTTACTTACAAATTCATTTAAACACTTAATTGTTTATAAATCAATTACCTTAATTATCATTTTAAACTACATTATTTACTTATTAAACAATTTGGTAAAATGATGTATCTGGATTTAATAAATTAACCATATAAATATTATTATTATTATTTTTCTTGATTACTTTAAAACGATGATTTATTTTTTTATAATCACAATTGAATTAAATCTCAATTGACTATATTAATTTATTATTCCTTAATAAATTATCTTAATGTAACTATCAATTTTGAATCAATCATTTTAAATTATCAACTTAATGATTTTTAAATTTACAACTTTAATTTAATTGCTTTTATTTATTTATTATTATTAATAAATAAATAAAAGTAATTTTAAATCATAAATTATTTTATCATTAATTTATTAACTTCACATTCCATTTACAAACTTTCTTCATTTTATAAACAATGCTTATAAACATTGTTTAAACTTAAGTTTTCGACAAACCTCAACTGAACTTGCTGTTTCAGGTGGCCAACCCGAGTCTCCCTCGAGTCACGCTCGAGTTCAAACACTTCCTGCTTCGAGTTTCCTCCCAAAGCTACCCGAGTGATTAAAATTTTTGCAAATTTTGCTAAGTCCCAATTTTTGTCACGATAAAACCCTGAAACCTCCCGAGTCTCCCTTCGAGTCTCTGCCCTATTTCCCCGATCAGAACTTCGAGTCACCCACACGAGTACAAACCTGAAATGCTTCAGGAAATCAATCTATTATAGTTATAAAAAGTTTAAAATGTAAATTAACTTAAATTCTCATTTTAAATTTAATTATTTATTATATTGATTTGATTATTGGGTATCCCCTTAGTTATTAAAATTGGTAACAAGCCTTCAATTCAATGTAGTCTATGTCAATTCCTTGATAAGTCTAAAATCTGTTATAAGTCAAACAAAATTTATTTGGGCCAAACCCATATTTAAAGTAAAGCCCGAGTCCCCTTTATGTTATTCGAACTCTTCATGTCCTCTTCCCCGTACTCTCTCCTTTCTCCAAGCTTCCCCTCTCCTTCTAATTTATTTTCTTCTTCCAGTTTTTTTTATAACCCTTATATATCAAACTGGAAAGAAACTTCCTTCGCGTGCTCGAGTTCGGCCCCGAGTTTGACCCCCCCCATGCTCGATAACATCCCCGAGTCATGCTTCGAGTCATCTCGAGTGGCCAACACAAAAAAAACTTCCTGACACCCAAACGAACGCTGTGCACGTGCACATCGTCACGGCGCCACTCCAGTGGCCATTGCGATCGCCAGCAAACCACGATGCATCCCTACATACGAGATTGAAACAAACTTCCTCACAAAATTGTAAAATTTGGAATTTGCCTGAAGCGTGCGCCAACCATAAAAATGCGTCATCCCCAATCACCTCGGCCTCGCGACGCCGTCCACCTGACACCGCGCCGCCCCTGTCACAACTCCTCTGGTCATCCACGAAGCTAACCCCCAGTACCCCATTCAACTCGATGCACCCCAAACCCATCGCGACCGATTCTTTTAACATGAACAGACAAGGGTTCCTAAACCCTATTTCAATCTCGCACTCAAAATTCTTGCAATAATTAAATTTTTAAATATTTTTCCTAACATTATTGAGTATTAAACTAGCTCCACGCGAAATTGCAACCTTCAAGAATCTTTCGATCATCAGGAATCGATTTAAAAGCAACTTTTGTTATAATATGAACTGCTCCTAAATTACTGAATTAAAAATCATCATTACTGTTTTGAAAATCATATTTTCATATGTTCGTTCAAATTATAACATCAATTCCATGATTTAAAATGCTTGAATTTAACTTAAAATCTTGCTTTTACTGTAATATTTGTGTTACAGAGTCAAAGTTTTTTTTTATTTCAAGCTTAAAAATTTAAACTGTGAGTCAAGTATACACACAACCTATTTTGTTTTTTTAAGTATCCTAAGTTAAATGAAGTTCATTTGAATTTTTTTTTTAACTAGCTCTGAGATATGAACATTAAAGAACAGAGCTTACTTATGTTTTCCAGTAACACAGAACAATATGCAGAGCAATAATTTTTTTGTTTATATACAACAACACACATATTCATGGATTAAGTATTTATATTTCAAATAAATATAGGTTTACTCACTTGAACAATATAGAAACAGAGAATACTTTTGTTTCTTTTTAACTGCAGTTTTGATTCTTCTCTTTTCTTCTTTCAGAAATTTGCCTTTCAACTTGTAATATATAAAGTGATGATCTTTTCCTTTTTAATCTCAGATCTTTGCAAAAATTTGTTTGAATGATACTTGAGTTGTTTTTAACAAATGAATGTGAGGCTTTGTATACGTATACATATAGGAGAAAAGTGGTGTACAGGGTAAAGCATAAGCAAGTACAAGTTGAAGTAAAAGAAAAACTAAACCATGCTTGTTAATAAATGTTAGTGTGTGCTGAAAAGATTGTGTACATGCAATGCATTAAATGAAGTATGTTGTGAAATGTTCATTCACTCCATTGCATACTTTCAGCACTTTATGTTTACATTGGATTATTATTTGCTTCTTCTTTTGCTGGGGAGAGAGTTCTAGGTTAGTCTATTGTTTGATTTTTTTATCCTCTTTATTTATTTTTTATTTTTTTTATATATAAGTACCAAAACTTGTTTCATACACTTATTTTATTTATGTTGAGGCTTGCATGACTCACTTCCTGCTTTGCATATTCTTTTTGCAAGTGCTGTTCATTTTCTTATTTTATTTATTACAAAACTTACTTTAATTTGTTTGTATATTGGTTTAGTTTCTTGGTGTACAATCCCTATGCAAGTTTGTATATTACATATGTCATGTTACTTTGTTTTTATTGCTAAATTTGAAAGAGTATGTTTTTTTTTCTTATGTCTTATCTTTCTTTGTATAGGCCTGGTTGTATTTTTTATTTTTTTTTATTTCTTTTAAAAGTTTTAACTAAAAATACTAAACTTTGTTCATATTTTATTCCTTTATAACTTTTCAATTTTTATTTCAAAAAGTTAAAATATATTACTAAATTTTAAATTCAAAATTTTCGGGATGTTACATAAATGATGACACGGTCCAATGTCTTCTAGTTATTTACGAAAAGCCCAAATTTTGTCACGGAAATAACCGTGACAATGCAATGTAACAATAATAACCGTTACAAATTTCCAACAATAATAACCGTGACAAAATGGCGTGTTTGGTGTAGTGATATCAAAAAAAACAAAAACAAATAGTTGTTCGGGTTCAAACTTTAAATTGTACAGAATGGAAAACAAACTACTTAGTGCACCATTTACTCAATAGTCTTCTATGAAACTAAATAGATTATTCATACATCCAAACAATTTTAAAGTATGCTTGCCCAAACAACCATAAACCAAACAAACAATAATTTCAAATAATAAATCAAGTTAAATTTTATCAATTTCATTTCATAATGTTTGTTGTTTGATTTCCTTTTCATTTATATAATGATTTATCTTTTTAGTTTACATTTATTTTCATTTATTCATATCATGTAAATTTTCTTTTTATTGTATTACATTCATTTATTCACTACTTAATTTCGTTTATTTATGGTATTCATCTTTCTACTTATTTTGAAAATAAATAACTTCAACATTTACTTAAGTTTACTATCATTTATAACATTAATTTCTTATTTATAAAAGTAAATTCATTGAATACTTTCATTACCTTAAGTTTTACTTGTAAGATTTTCCATTACATTTTCTTTTAACATTTTAACCTTTTTTATAGTTGGTAAGTTATATATATGTTAAAGAATGCAATTGGAATTTATACAAGTTCATCTCATTTCTTTTAATTAATTTAATGTTCAACAGTCATATCCTTTGTTTTACAGGTTACAATTTCAACCTTTTTTTTAATTCCATTTATAACTTAGCATTAAATCTCTTATTTTAAATTAGAGGTTCCGATTATTAATTAGTTTCATTCCATTTAACTACCATAATTGAAACTATTCATTAACAGAACTTAAGAACTAAATACCATGTTTAATTTCAAATTATTTTAAAATAATAGTCAAATGCATATACTTATAATTTATATTTCCAATTATATTTAAAACAATTAAAAATTTATATTTGGTTATCAAATTAAATCTGTAGTAAAACTACTACAGTGTCCTTCCCACTTTGAAACTCGAAAATGAATGTCGATGATGCGTGCACTCATCACCGAAATTATTTTCCAACGACAGAGATGGGAGTACAAAACTTATTTCTTTCCAAAGTTTCTTTAAAACGATTCTTTCAAATTATATTGAAATATTTATATCAGAAAATACTATAAACAATATTATTATATTCCAAGATCCTTCGAAAGAAATTTTCAAAACCCCGAAACTTACGTTCTAAACTTTCCAATTTTATTTATTTTAATTTGAGTCATATTTCCTACCAATATTTATATATTTCACTACCTAACAACCAATATATTACAACCAAATGTTTATCTTATTTAAATTTTTTATTTTATATATATAGAAAATATAATAGGCAAAATTATTTCATTCGCCTATATTCAAAACAAATATTGTGTTGGCCTGTCCTATTAAGTGTTTAGAAATCCCTATTGATGTCATAGCGTCCTATGCACTAACCAGAATTTATAAATACAAAACGGAACAAATTAACACAATATTAAAACCTTTTTATAACACTAACAAATACGCTCTCTCATATATATACACACTTAGTGACTCATTCTAGGGTATTACTACCCTATTAATAAAGAGTCAGACCCCACAAAGCTAAGGTTTATCGCAAAACCAAAAGCTCTGATACCAGATTGAACATCCAGCCTTTTCGTATGCTTTAAATCGACGATAAACCAGACTGTCAGACTTAAACCATATAGAAGGGCGGATTTTATTGAGGTAAATAAGAAAAGCAGAGAAAGAAATAAAAAACAGAATCTCACAGCGAAATGACAAAATATAATAATCAAATAACAGTTCATGAAGCTGTTTTACAAAATATTCGATTATACTTATACAATACAAATTAGAGTTACACATACCGTAGAATAATAAATAACAATGCAGCAGAATACATGACGTAGTGAATTATAATATAATAAATAATAGTAATACAATCTTCGCCTTCGTCCTCCAGAAATAAGATCTTCAAACCCTGAAATGCTCAGACCGACCCGAGCGAATTGAAAGGACAAAACACTCGAGTCAGAACTAAAAGATCTTATGTAAGTTAAATCAACGGTAAGTATGAGTGGAACGGTGTCATAGATGATTACGGGATTTGACATCTCATATCCAGTGTCAAACGTGAGTGCAGTAACTTAAGAGATGTTCGGGATTCACATCTCCTAAGGATCCGTTAAACTATTTACTATGTAGTAATATACGCCATTATAATAATGTCTATTAGTAAAATAAACTTACTTTTAAATAGCGTTAAGGAGTGATCCAATATTCCCCTTAACCCAATAATAGTCCCAATAGTCCATCCAGTATCAGCGCATCACCAGTTCGGGAGACTATCCTAAATACTGCACGGGCTACGGGAGAAATCCAAAATAGTACAAGGCACGCTAGGGTAGGTGACATGGCACAACTTGGCAATGCCAGGATAGTTATAGCAATTACGCTTCCAGGCCGGTGGTAACGCGTAGGACGCAGCTACCGCCCACCTCGAGCCACACCCCTAAATAAAAAAAATCAAGAGTGGCCACCGAATCAATCCAAAAGTCAGAAAATAATATCGAAGGGATGTCTTCGATTAAAGGTGCTACCTCATTAGCCCGTCAATCGCTCCTGTTTTAGCCACCTTATGCCAACACACGGGAGTCGGGTCCACGTATTTACCTCAAAGGAAATGCCTCCACCATCCTACTTCATTCTGCAATCTCCACCGCGTACACAGTTGTTAAAGTGGTTTTCGGAGTTGGCAGAGAGTATGACAACTTCCGATCCTGGTCTCTTTAATAACCAAACGTTATTATAACACCGCGGTCATTTCAAAATAGTTTATACTTTAAAACCAGAATATAATATCCATTTCAAAACCATGTAAATACGATATCATTTCCGTTTCAAAAACCCATCAATATGATATCGTTTTATTAAAACCCAAATCAATATAATATCATTTTATTTTAAATATATCCTTTCTAAAATCATAGCACTTTAAAAATAATAATATTTCAAAACCAAACGCTTGAAATATAACCTTTCAAAACATAATGCTTCGAATTTCGTAGCTTCTAAACCATAACTTCCAAAACTTTAATGGTTTGGATATTCAAACAATATATAAAATAAAATAGTTTGAATTTAAAATCACTTTATCAAGTAAAATAATTTCCTCAACTTCACAATTTATTCACTTTAAACTAAATCTCAATTCATAACTTTCACATCACTTTCAGTTTCAATAAACCATTTCAATTTCAATAAACCATTTCAATTTCAATATATTTCAAACTTGAGTATTAAATAATTTCAAAACTAAGGTTGACAATTACGATTCAACAATTCAATGTTCTATTATTTAGTTTTGAAATATTTACATAATAAATCCATTATCCCTAAAAAAACTCAAATTACAAATAACTGAATATTTCCTTCAATTTAGTTATACTTGAAATACTCATTCAATTCACCTTGACCCCAAAATCAAGTTATAATAATTATAACTTTTGAAATTTCCAATTTAATAAATTTCACATCAACCCTTTAGAGTTTAATTCTTAAATAAATTTATTTTCAAATAAATCTCCGATTTATCTCCTATCCTTAATTTATTTAAATCATTATACACTCTATACTAAAATAAAATTTAAATACTTACTCACATTTATTTTAATAAAAATCAAACTCTATTATTAAACTTAATTTTTTAATTAACAAACTTATACATAGCTTAAATTCAAGCATTTAACTAAATATAAAATGATATTTATATAATATCAAAAAAAATCAATATTCATTACCCATATATTTCTTTTCAAAACCATAGAAATCGTTTTCAAAATATTTTATATATAGACCACGGTGTCTGTATATAATTTTCTACCCTATGGTGAAGTGATACGGATATTTATCATTTCAATCCGTAATTTGGAATATAAATACGGTTATATATCATTTCAAACCGCAATCCCGAATGAAATAAAAATGCATAACAACTTGCAGTTTATAACAATATAAATACAACATCCATTCATCCAATATCAATCATCAACCATTTATCACAATCATCCAATTCAAATAATAACATCAATATAGAACAGATAATAAATAACAGATATTTACTGGGAATTTATATTCAATAATAAAACAAATAACAATTTAACTCACAGTTTATATGCAAAATAAATTAAATAACAATTTAATTCAATAAATTTTAGTTTAACTGGAATGATGATAAAAATGTACCAAACAGCCATAAATAAACTTCTAATCGCGTCAGAAATTAACTTAACACACATAAGAAATTTTAGAAGTTGTGAGTGGGTTAAAACACTCACCTTTTGAATTTAAATTGCGGCCAAGGCCTGACACATGGACGACCTCCCCTGCCCTCCTCAAACACCACGAGATTGTCCATCGCCTCCCGGTCGCATGCAACAGGAGCAGCCGTCACTAGAAACAATTAACCCTAGTCGAATTAAATGCGTCGATCTGACCGTCGATTCAACGAACCACCAACTCCGATGCGCTGCGCTCGCCACTCTCCACGCCCCGGTATCATCGATTCGATGATCAGAGGAAAATGATCGAACCATGATGAACGACCATGACTTCTTCACTCGATTCCAGCCACACAATAACCCAGATCAGAAAACAAATTATATATTCAACTTGCGCTAGTCGAGAGCTTCAAATCCATATATAATTCGATGTAGTTTGTGGAGTTTGAAGTTTTTGATTTGATTTTGAATTGCAATTGGATTTGAAATTGGGAATTTGTTTGTCTGCCATTGAAAGAGGAGAAGCAAATGGAATTGTACGTATAGAAATGAGGAATAAGAAATAGGCTAAGGTTTATAACAAGGTATATATAGGCAAGATGAAATTAGAATGGACCGGATCGATTGGATATATGCGTTGAATGATAAAATAGCTCGAAAAAGCCCGTTCTGATTCCGGGACGAAATTGGGTCAACCCATATATAAAAATAGATATTTTAAAATATTTTAAAATCAGTGGAACAGGTTTCAAGTACAAATTCCATCGTATGAAGAAGTTATGCTAAAATCAAGTTATTTCAAATTGATTTCAATTGATTTCAATTAAATCGATTTCTAGGCGTTTCGAGTCCGTACGATAAAACGACAAGTCTAATCGCTACGAAACTTGAAATCCTACAATAATTCACCGTTATGGATCTGATGATACTGGTTTCGTCGAAATCCGGGTCAGTGGCCAAAATGGCTATTTTCTCATTGGTTGAATAAGTTGATAATTAATTAATTAAATCAAATTTTCAATTTTAATGCTATAACTGACAAATTTTATCGTTTTTAAATTTCTTAATCATTTATACTAATTTAAACAATTTAGATGTCCATTTAGAGTTAATTAATTTATCAATTTCAGGGTTAACCTCAATTCATTAAATTCAGAAATTATAAATAAAATTCCCAATAATTCCATTTAATTAAATAAATTAATAATTATTCCATTTATTATTGTCAAATAGATGGATTTAACATTGGATTCAGAACTATTACATTAATATTCTAACATTCAATCTTCATTTCAAATACGTAATATTTAGATATTTTAAATTTATTTAATTGCAATTAATCCAATTATTAGAGTTCAAGTCCCAATAAATTGATAAATCATTATTTCCATTCTTTTAAATTCCACAAATTGTCCTATTGTAAATAACATTAACATTATTTCCAAATAATATTATAATTACTATTTATTATTATTAATTAATTGATTAATTCAATATCTACGTTTGTTTTCTAGTATAAAATTTATTACCACGTATACATTTACCTTTTTTTTCAACTAATTGGGATTTCATTCAAGTTCATAATAATTAACTATAAATAACACTGTTGCATTTCACTTTAGTTATTATTTAATTAACTAAATTACAAAAAATTTATATCTTCCAATATTTGTTCACAATTCCCAATTAAATTAACATTTTTAATTATCGAAAATTACGGGTCGTTACAAAAAGGGATTTATATGTATTTTCATTATGGAAGTAGGAGACGCAAACCATGGATGGAATAAAAATCCATGCTTTACATGTTATTTCCTAATTCTTTAGAATTCGTCATCATCCCAACCATAAATTGGCAAGTGGAAGTTAAATAGAACATAAATTGTTCATTAGAAAATAATAACGAATTAAATTTTACCATGTTAACAGAAAACAATAAAATTCCTATAATTCTAGAGTTAACATTTTAAGGTGGAATTCTGGGGGTTTTAAATTTAAAGTTTTTGTACACGAAATTCTCCAGGGCATAAAACAAATCAACATCTCAACTGCACCGTAACAACCTGTTTCTAATTACCTATTTTTTGAAAAAAATTTAATAATAATAAATACTAAATAGTGATTTATGAAATTTAATTATGAAATTAATTGTAGTATTCAAGAATAGTTACTTCGTTTTATCTTAATTAATCTTAAGATAGTTTTGTGAAATGTGATAAATTTAAATATATAACTTTTGAAATGAAAAGTTATTCTCATTATTTTCAATAATATAAACTATAAATTGAAAATTTCCATTTTAATAATAAATCTCAATATTAATCACTTATTTAAATTCATCACTTCACAGAATTATTTTAAGGTCAATTAAGATAAAACAAAATAACTATTCTCAACTACTACAAATTACTAAATTTCACAAATAACTAACTAGAATGTACTATTATTAATTATTTTTTTCAAACGATCAAGTAATTTAAAACAGGGTTGTTCCAGACTATCCGTCTTAAAGAAATTGTCACCTCGCAATTTCCTTAATGAAAGAAATCTAAAATATAAATTTCTTCATAAAATAATCAATTTCCAACTGGTTTCTAATTTCATTTCAAAAACAACCAATTAATACTACTCCAAATTATAACGAAAAAACTCAATTTTTTTAGTTATCACAATTTTCAAAAGTTTCTCAAAAAATTTCTAACGCCTTCAATTTAGAAATTTTTTTGCCCGTGTCTCTTTCGCACAGCTCGCGTTTCAAAAATTTATAATATGAATATAATTACATAATATACATCTCATCTCAAATATAAGGCATTTTGTAAGGAAAACCATAAAAATGCGATATGTAATCTAAGATACGTACCTTATATTTGAAATATTAAGGAGACGACTAATATTTCTTATGAATAATTTATATAAATGAAATCTATTTAACTTCAGATACCTACACCTATGTCAATAATTCATATTAGCAATCATGTTATATAGGAGATATTAACAATTCATGATTACATTTTAATTAGATTTACATCAAAATATTCCATAACGAAAGAAATCAATACATAAATTTCCAAGTTTTAATTATTACTTATATCAAAATGTCACACTTGTTGTTTTGGAATCCCTATCGATAAATGGCATCCCACATATCGATCAAAATTCCTAAGCAATGTCCGGATAAATCAATACAATAGATGATCTCATGTTTAGAAGCCTTTATTTTATTATCACTAATTTTCATGCATCTAATTTTAAATAAATGCAAGCAAACAATCAATTCCTAGCAACCAATCAACCAAAACATACATAATCACTTACATCGAAATGTTTCAATGTCTAAAATTCCACTGCGCAACTTTGATTATTTATAGATCGTTTAAATATTAAACTTATTCACTCAATTTTCAAAAATGTTCTATTAAAAGAAAATAGTTCACTTTAATTTAATTCATTCTAATTTAATTCCAATATTTCTCAACTCTAAAAGATTTTACTCCTTATCTTCCAAAGGTTTTTGAAACACCCCGCACCCCTTAGTATACCTAAAAAGGCTACACTAAAAGCTGTGGTGCGTTATAGGTATAGCTAAAGCATCACAAAGACTAAGATTCAGAAGACAAATAAATAAAAACAGCGGAAACATTTTAATAATAACTAGACATTTAATATTAAACTTCATTAAACAGAATATGTCTTAATAACTAAATACATATGTTTTATGAAAAATATATCTCAGTCTCAGAATCAGTGTACATAAATAATAACCATCCCTCTTGTAAGTGCCAGTAAAAAATGAAAAGAAAACTGAAAGGAAGAAGAAGAATACATGAAGAACTCCAAGAATATTTCTCCAAGCGGTCTGAATCTACTGTCCTCGATTCTACTGGCCTGTGGGGGAAAAGATGAAATAGAGTAGTGGGTCAGATAATAAGCCTGGTGAGTGAAAGTAATTACTAGAATTTCTAAGCAAGATAAAGATAATAGACTAAGCAAAAGCTCGAATATGAAAGGAAAATAGAGAAAAGGTAAAATTGGGATAATATACTGTTTTTGATTCTATTTGCTTTGATTGTGATTGTTTGCAATTGTTTTAGATGGTTGTGATTAGGTTGAAACATCCTATTTTAATTCGGCTCAAATCCTAATTCTACATGTTGATTGGCCTTCTGTCTCTATTGTGCCACTGTGAGCTGATCCAATCCTGTACTTCCCATAGAAAAAGACACATGTTTAACGCTTGGAACTCAATAGCGAATTATTTACCCAAATCAATGCCGCATGCTCGGTCATCGCTGGTACACGCTAACTGTCGCCCCCTCTTGTGACCTCTTATTTACCCTAATCAGCACAAGCGTGTCCAACCACACCTAATCTGTTGTTAGACCATCAGTTCTAGTCTGAAAGGATGTTGCCCAACCTCACCTAAGTGTTGTGAGGCCATCAGTCCTAGACCTGAAAGGGAATGCTGCCGATACTGGTCCTAACAAACAAAATTCTAGTTTACGCCCCTTGCCTAAATCCCTAGATTTAAGCCTCTATCTATTGGCCATTTATTTACCCCAATTAGCATAAACTTGTCCCAGCCTCACCTAATCTGTTGTGATACCATCAGTTCCTGACAGAAAGGGAATGTTGTTGGTACGGGTCCCTTCTTTTATGTTTTCTTATTAACTTAGTGTAAGTTTTAAAATAAGCTTCTTGTGTTATTTCTTATATATTTGCATATAAACTAAATCTAAGTTTTAAATAAGCCTTTTCTATTATCTCTTTCTTTTGTAATTATAACCTGTGTGATATAACTATTCTTTTGCTTACTGACTTAATCTAGATCTAAGTTATAACTAAGCCTCGTCTGTTATTCTTCTATTTTCTCTTTTTAGTTATGATCACTTATTATAATTATGCTTGCAAATATCTTAAATTTGCCTATTTCAGTCTATCTTCTTTTTATTACAGCTCTTTCTTATTTTACCTCTAGTTTCTGTAAATTCAGCGTTTACGTCTATTTAATCCATATTAGCGAATCCTCCTCCTTTTAATATTCTTATATTTTATTCGCATCAAAAGGAATAAAAAGAAACTAACATTTATAGGCTAAATTCTAACGTAAAACAGATGTAAATAAATAAAAATAACTATAAATAACTGAATAAAAATAGCTGAATAAAATAGACTGAAAAGAACTTCTGAAATTTACTTAAAGGTTAACTATAAATAACTTGTATAAAAATTTTCTCAAAATTATAGAAAAACTACAACCATTGAGTACCATATTATATTAAATTACTTAAAAATCTAAAATAATTACAGGACACTCACCTGTGGTCCTTAACTCTAGTCTGTGGTCTTCCTTGATCCACTTCTAGAGCGTAGAATATTTTTATCAAAAAGATTTCTCTCTTAGAAAAATTTCTATTTAGCGTCCAACTTCTGGCAATGAACCCAAATAGGAGAGCCTAGGGTTCTTTTATAGTGTAGCTTAGTAATCTTAGACCGTTGGATTTGAAGATTAATCCTAGTGCAACCACGTCACAGGCTCACTAGGAACCATCAGATGGAAGCACAAACGCACATGATTGAATAAAAATCAAAATATGACGTTACGCTTCGACCTAGATGTTTTCACGTCCAAATACAAAGGTAGGTCGACCTGCATTTCGACCTATAGGTCGACCTATGGCCTTGGGGGTCGACCTTGCCTAGGTATGGGTCAACCTGTTGACCCATTTTTTTTCATTTTACTTCAATTCTTGTTTCTCTAGTATCTTCTCCACACTGACTTGGATTTTAACAAGTTATATATGGAAATTGACTAGAAAATTACCACGAACACAATGGTGCAAATCTCGTGGCTCAATTCTGACAATTTCACAAACTTATTTATTATTTAATTAATTCGTTAATTAATTATTATAACTCAAATTTTGGGTTGTTACATTCTTCCATCCTTAAAGGATTTTTTCCCTGAAATCTCCAAGGACAGAATAATAAAATAAATATTTTCATTCAAATACTACAACCAAATATTCAACCACCATTCATTACATCCATTGTCCTTAAGTTTTCTAATGCAACTTATGTTATATGCGATAGTGTAGTGTCAATGTCCCTAACTAATGCAAAAGATTAGGCGATCTACTGATTTAGTCGACCTCCTTTTTATGCAATCATGTTTATGTCATGTATCCAAATGAATGCAAATTCCCTAATGATAACTGATAGTTCTATATGCGTGCTACAATCATCATCCAAATGCAGCAATCATATGGTAATCATCCATTTATAGCAACCATGGAATAAAATAAATATGCAAATGCACACGCATCAAAATGCATATGTTTTAGTGACCTAGTTAGGCCGATACCTAAGAGATAATAGTGCCTAGTGTGTATATATGCGTCCATTAGCATCCACTAGAAAACACTTGCAACCACTAGCGTCCATCATACATAACAAGTTCTAGTAACATGTTTACATTCAATCCTAACATCCATAGGTTAAATAGTAAGATCTACCCTCCCAAAGGATACTAAAGGAAAGAACTGTTCAAAACTAAAGATGGGAATAGGAAATTCAAGACGTACCATCGAAAAGATATGGATAAGAGGTACGTATTTTCTCTTCAGCCTCCCACGTAGCGTCCTCAATGTTGTCTCCCTGCTGCACCTTAACCAAAGGTACTTCCTTATTCCTAAGCTTCTTGATATCATGTCCAACGATCTTGGTAGGAATGCGATGAACCGATGCTTCCTCTCCACTTCCTCAAGTTGACTAGGTTCCACTACCTCTGCTAAATCATGTAAGCACTTTCTCAAGTGTGAAACATGAAAAACATCATGAACTCCATCTTCCATACCCTTCCATAATGGGGAACGGTCCTACGAATCTGGGAGCAAGTTTCCCTCTTGATCCAAATCTCACTACCTTTCTTATCGGAGATACCTTAATGAAAACCAAATCTTCTGCCTCAAACTCAATATCCCTTCTGCTTATCTGCATAGGATTTCTGTCTATCTTGGACCGTCTTCATTCTTCTCCTAATCAAATTAATATTTTCTGAAGTCTCTCTAACCATGTCGGGACCAAGTAGCAATCTTTCTATAGACTCCAACCAACATGAAGGCGACTTGCATGGTCTTCCATAAAGAGCTTCAAAAAGTGTCATTCCAATGCTAGCTTGAAAACTATTATTATATACAAACTCCAATAAAGGAAGGTGCTCCTCCCAAGTTCCTCCAAAATCAAGAATGCACATCCTTAATAAATCCTCGGAAACTCTATTAACTCTCTCCGTTTGGCCATCTATCTGAGAGTGATAGGCCGTACTCAATCTAAGCTGTGTACCTAAAGCCTCTTACAAGTTCCTCCAAAACTCACTAGTAAAGATAGGGTCTCTATCGCTCACTATGCTAGGGCAAACTCCATGAAGTCGGACTATCTCATGAATATGTAAGGGTGCCAAATAAGGTGTTGTCCTCTCACTCTTGACCGGAATGAAGTAGGTGTTCTTAGTCAAACGATCTACAATCACCCAAGTACTAGTATTCCCCTTCCTAGATCAGGGTAAACCATCTATGAAGTCTATCGAAACACTATCCCTCTTCCATTCGAGTACATCCAATGGTTGAAGCAATTTGCTAGGCTTCTGCTTCTCCACCTTAACTCCTTGGCACACAAGACACTTAGCTACAAAGTTTGTCACATCCTTCATCATGCCGCTCCAATAAAACACTCTATTCATGTCCCTATACATCTTATCACCACCTGGATGAATAGTCATTCGAAAATGGTGTGCTTCTTCTAGAACAGCTCTCATCAAATCACTAGTGCGGAGGACACAAAGTCTTCAATCTCTCCTTAGTCACGCTTTACTATTAATGGAATAGCATTAGAGATGTTTAGAGACCTCTCCTCTGCTAATCCTAGCCAAAATATCCTTAATCTCTGAATCCTCTCATTGCCTTGAGCCAATCTGATCCATGAGGGTAGACTTAACTTCAAGTGCTGCAATAATCCAGGTGTAATGTCCGTAGAGGGCTCAAAATTGAAGGTGGAAATAAACTCTAGGGTTTTCAACTCCACAAACATTAGACTAAGGGTTGCTCTCTTCCTACTTAATGCATCTGCAACCAGATTCCCTTTACCAGGAGTGTGAGTTATGCTAAAGTCATATAATGCTAGAAACTCCATCCAACACTACTGCCTCAAGTTTAAATCCTTCTATGAGAATAAGCACTTCAATGATTTATGGTCAGTGAAAAGCTCGAACCTTTCTCCTAGCAAGTAATGTCTCCAAGAATTGAGCATGAAAAAAATAGCTACTAACTCCAAATCATGGGTGGGGTAGTTCTTCTCATGAGTTCTCAACCGTCTACTACCATAACATACTACCCTCCCTTCTTGCATCAATACTGCTCCAAGACCCATCCCACATGCATCAACGTATATAAAATGCTTAACTCTGTCGGGTAAAACTAACATTGGTGCACTAGTAAGGGACCTCTTTAGCATCGTGAAGGAATCCTCACAATCTATGTCCCACACGAATGCTGTATTCTTCTTAGTGAGGCGAGTAAGAGGTATTGGAATCTTAGAAATATCTCTGATAAACTTCCTATAATGACCAGCCAAACCTAGGAAGCTTCTAACTTTGATAGCATCCTTGGGGGCCTTCCAATCCTGTACTGCTACTATCTTAGTGGGATCCATAGCTAAACCCTCTCTTGAAACTACATGCCCCGAGAAATGCACCTCCTCACTCCAAAAGCGACACTTTGAGAATTTTGCTTTCAACTGATAAACACGAAGTGTACGAAGATCCTCCTCAAGATGAATATCATGCTCTTCCATACTCTTGGAAAACACTAGAATGTCGTCGACAAAAACTACAACGGACTTATTTAGGACATCTCGAAAAACATGGCTTATCAAATCTACAAAATAGGTTGGGGCATTGGTCAGCCCAAACGGCATAATCTACCACTCAAAGAATCCATCGGGTGTCCTAAATGCTGTCTTATCGATGCTATCATCAGCGACCCTAAGCTAATGAAATCCAGTGGCTAAGCAAAGCTTAGAAAATGCCAAAGATCCAACCAACCTATCGAAAAGATCATCTATCCTAGAGTGGGTAAAGGTTCTTCTTCATGAGCTTATTCGACTCTCTATAGTCAACATAAAGTCGAAGGGAACCATTTGCCTTTGTAGCAAAGACAATTGGCACTCCCCACTCAGATATGCTTCGTCTGATGAAGCCTTTCTCTAATAGCTCACCAATCTACTTACATAACTCCTTCTTCTCCCTAGGAGCCATATGTCTCACGGGCAATGCCACTGCTTAGCATTGTCATTTAGATAGATCCTAAAGTCGATCTCTCTCTTAGGGGGTACTGGTCCTGGTCCTAACATAAAATGGAATGCAGTTGGTACTGGTCCTAACAAGCAAAATTCTACTTTGCGCCCTTTTCCTAAATCCCCAGAATTGGGCCTTTATCTATTGGCCACTTATTTACCCTAATTAACATAAGCGTATCCCAGCCTTATCTAATCTGTTGTGAGACCGTTGGTTCTTGACTGAAAGAGAATGTTGCTGGTATGGGCCCTTCTTTAATGTTTGCTTATTAACCTAGTGCAAGTTTTAAAATAAGTCACTTCTGTTATTTCTGCTATATTTCCTTATTAACTTAATTTAAGTTTTAAAATAAGACTTTTCTGTTATATCTTTCTTTTCTAATTATAACTTACGTAATATAACTGTTCTTTTATTTATTGACTTAATCTAGATCTAAATTATAAAATAATCCTCTTCTGTTATTCTTCTATTTTCTCTTTTTAGTTATAATCACTTGTTATAATTATGCTTGCAAATATCTCTAATTTGCTTATTTTAGTCCATCTTATTTTTATTGCAGTTCTTTCTTATTTTACATCTAATTTCTATAAATTCAATGTTTATTTCTATTCAATCCACATTAGTGAATTCTCCTCTTTTTATTATTCTTATATTTTATTCGCGTAAAAAGGAATAAAAAGAAACTAACATTTACAGGCTAAATTCTAATGTACAATAAATGTAAATAAATATAAATAACTGTAAATAACTATAAATAACCGAATAAAATAACCGAATAAAAATAGACGAATAAAATAGACTGAAAAGAACTTTTGAAATTTACTTAAAAGTTAACTATAAATAGCTTGTATAAAAACTATCTCAAAATTGCAGAAAAGCTACAACTATTGAGAACCCTATTATTTTAAATTACTTGAAACTCTAAAATAATTACAAAACACTCACCTATGGTCCTTAGCTCTAGTCCTTGGTCTTTCTTGATCCACTTCTAGAACGTAGAATATTTTTTCAAAATGATTTCCTCCATAGAAAAATTTCTATTTATGATCCAGCAATTGGCAATGAACCCAAATAGGAGAAAATCTGAATGAGAAAAATTGCTAGGCCTAGGGTTCTATTTATAGTGTAGCTGAGGTATCTCGAACCGTTGGACTTGAAGATTAAATTTGGTGCAACTACGTGATAGGCTCACTAAGAACCGTTGGATGGAAGCATGAATGCACAAGGTTAAAGAAAAATCAAAATATGATGTTACGCTTCAACCTGGACGTTTTCACTTCCAAATAAAAAGGCAGGTTGACCTGCATGTTGGCCTACGGGTCGACTTATGGCCTTGGGGTTCGACCTGGCCTAGGTATGGGTTGATCTGGCCCTTTGTATTTTTTTCTTTTCGTTTTAGTTCAATTCTTGTTTCTCTCGTATCTTCTCCATACTGACTCGGATTTCGACAAGTTATATATGGAAATTGACCTGAAAATTACTACAAAAACAATAGTGCAACTCTCATGGCTTAATTCTGATAATTTCACAAACTTATTTTATTATTTAACTAATTCATTAATTAATTATTATAGCTCAAATTTTGGGCTGTTACAGTTTTAATGTCACAAATTCCAGTTTATCAATTTAAATTTTTTAATTAATTTATGCCCCAAATGGTTATCCCAATAATCATTTTATATTCATATCCCTAATTAGATAATTAATATAACTATCTATTACACAGCCCAAGGGGCAGGACTCTAAGTCTCACTAGGTTTAGATTTCTGATATTATAGGTTATATTGTTCTGACACAACTCTGATACCAAACTATAACGACCCCGTCGCGATATCCAGATTAGCAAAGAACATTGCAAGTAATGTCCGCTGCTAATCCCGAGAATATGGCTTATTAAGGGCAATCGAATGTGAATATATCTGTAAACTAACACTGACACATCATTTATACCTTTTCACTTAATATCTGAACTGTTGACGTGAATAGTATTAATACACATGCAAATTTTAGGTTTACAAAATGAAATACTAAACTTAATTAGTATATAAGGTATGGTTTTCTAATCATAATTATACATCTCAAAATCAAACAAAATTCCTAAGTGATATAACTAACTATCAAAAGTCCAACTTCTACAAAGCCAACAATCCATAGGTGTACTTATTGTGTAACCTAAAAGTCTCGGTCTGACCCGAGCAAAATAACGCTCGGGTTAGACTGTCTCTAAATATCCATATGGTGAGAACAAAATATAACACAAGAATAAGCAACATATAAGTAAATACAGACATCCAGGATATAACGAATCAGGAATTAATTTAACTTGGAATAGGATTATAAATTTATTCACAAATATGAACTAGTCACTAAACATAGAATAACATAATTAACTTAACTTAGCTTCCTTCACAAGACACAAAAATATATATTTATTTCACAAACACAAGACACAAGAATATGTATTTATTTCACAAACACAAGAAACAAGAATATATATTTATTTCACTAACAAAAAATACAAGAATATATATTTGTTTCACGAACACAAGATAGTCATAGAATGCAAATATCCAGAATCCAAGAGATCTTACTCAAAATGATCGTAATGATCATACACAGAACTGTAGCAAAAAATGAACAATTTGTTGTCACAAAAACCAATCCAATACTGGGGATCGTACATAGGACGGGAATCACATAATCACAAAACGTTCTCAAAGATAGTATCCATGACCAAATCTTTTACATTTATTTTAGATTATTACACTTGAAAAGAAATCCAGAGTAGTTTCTTAAGGATCTAGCAGCCACTTGTCGTAAACCAAAAGAGAGTAATTCTAAAGTGCCAAATACTATCACCTTCAGTAATCACCAGAGATTAACCAATACGTCCCGTATCATATGGTAAAATCCAAGTAAGCTAGTAAATATCATTATTAAGGATGTCACTGGATAAATTGAAATACATTCTCTTAAGGATCTAGCAACCACTTGTCACATACTAGAAGAGAATACAACTCTCAAGTGTTAAGTACTTTCCCAAATATGATCACAAGAATTTAACCAAGGCATCCCATACTACCCAATGGAATTCGAGTATTCGCTAATGGGTTATAAATCTCGCTCAAACATTCTATTCAATAAGTTATACCATATTCGATGAAGAATTATTCAAAAGTATTTAAAAGAATCGATAATATTAAGTCGAATAATAATACTTCCTAAATTATAAAATTAAGGTTCTCAAAACAATTTTTCTCGATCATTTTTTTTACAAAAAAACACTTGTTATAATTTTCCACAAATCCACTTATTATTTAACTTTAAATATGTATTTGCTTGTTTAATAAATATTTCATAAACCCGAACTTCTCCAATATTTCACTTATATACACAAGGTTGTCTCAATTTTCCATATAGTTGTATTATTCACAAAACTATATTTTTAAAGCCATATTTAATTACTCTACTAAATCCATATTAAAAATAACCATTTTATCTATAAATAAGCTAAGTTTATACTTTTCAAAATCATATTTCCAAATTCCACGAATCCTATATTATTTGTATAATAAAACCATAATACTTTTATTCCAAATCCATAATCACTTTTATGTAAAAATAGATTAGACTTATTTTTTCAATTTCATATTTCCAAATCCATAAATATTTTACGAACCTTGCTTAATATATGAAATAACTTGCTACAATTAATTTTTAATTTCAGTTAACTTAATTTAGAAAACAATTCTAAAATTTATAAATAAAAATAATTCTCTTTCGTTAAATTACTTCTATACGAATCTTATCAACCTATTTCATTTAACTCAAATTTAAAGTCTAAATATCCATAGTTATGACCACATAAATCTCATACTTTTGCAAAACTCGAAAGTGGAAGTTGTAGATAAAAGTATACACTCTCAAACACGAAAAAGATCATCAAATTTAGATGCACGGTTCAAGAGCTATGGCTAAAAAAATTCTTGGGTTTTAAATTCATTGTCACTGTCGTTTATTCTTAGGGCAGCAACAAAGAAATTTGATTTCAACTATTTAAACCTCAAATTTTTGCAAAATTCAAAACACGAAAGTTTTGGATAAAATCCTAAGATTTCAAACAGGAAAATGAACATCAAATTCGGACTTACAGTTCATAAGATATGGCCAAAATAATTCTCAGATTTTAAATTTATTATCGTGTCGTTTATTCTTAGGGCAGTGAAAAAATATGATTTTGACTATTTAAACCTAAAAATTTTGCAAACTCAAACATTAAAGATTTAGATAAAATTCTAAGCTTTCAATAAGAAAACGATTTCAAATTTGGACTTGTGGTCCAAAAGTTATGGCCAAAATAATTTTTAGATTTAAATTCACTGTTGTTGTCGTTTATTCTCGAGATAGCAATAGAAAAACTCATTGTCGACCATACAAACAATAACATATTTCAAAACTCAAAACAACAAAGTTGTAAGAAAAAGTCTAAGCTTTATAATATATAAAAAATTATCAAATTCCGAAAAGAAATGAAAAGGATATGCCTAAATTAGTCACAGTGATTAACGTCTAAGATATTCACAATCAACTACTTCAAACAACTGAAGGTTATTCAATGACTTATCATCAATTCAATCAAAAACCGCAAATATCATATTATTATAACTAGATAAGGAGGCAAATTATCTAAAGATGGGTTGTGTGAGTAACTCACCTCGTTTTCCCTTGTAATAGCTTTCTAGAATCCATAACGCAACACTTTTAGTAATTCCTAGGTTTAATTTCAGCAAACTGAAAAGAAAAAAAAAGAATACAACCCTAATCAACACAATAGATACATTAGATAATGGATGGGATTACCTGAATTTGATTTGTACTATTATTGATCAAAAGCCCTTTGTTTTGAAACTAGAATTAGGGGATTGTTTGAGCTAGGATTAACGAGAGCAAGAGAGTATTTGATTCTGTTTTCTAGAATAAAATGAATTGAGGAAGGAAGTATACTACTTCTTTTTCTTTTTTTAACTATTTTAAATAGGCCATAAAGGTGAGATGTGGATCCAATAAGCCAAACGTTACTAATTTCTTTTTTAGAAGAAGTGTTGCTAATTTAAATTTTTTCTTAATCACTTATTAAAACATAAATTAAACTAACTTTCACTAACTAATGTTATTACAAAATTCATAAATCGATTTCTCGAATTACCAAAACCAAATTAACAAGTTAATTTTTTAACGATATTTAGATATTAAACAAATTTAAATGTATAACTTTTCAAAAAGTTATTCTTATTAACTTCAATAACATAAACCATAAACCATAAATTGTAAATTTTCGTTTTAAACAATAAGTCTCAATATTAATCACTTATTTAAAATTTTCATATTTCACAAAATTATCTCATGTTAGCACCAAAATTGGTCACTAACACCCTCGAGTAGAGTTATGTAGAGAGATTAATGAAGAGAGTAAATTAGAAAAGAAGAATAGTGTAATTCAATGCAAAAAGAACAACAAAAACGAGAACACCAGATATATAGTGGTTCGGCTTAATTGCCTACGTCCACTTTGAGTTTAATCTTTATTGCTTTCTCAATTAATTGAATACAGATACAATCCGTAAATCAATTACTTGAACACCAGTTTGAATTAAAAAGAGGAGAGTATAAAAAATGGCAGAGTCTCCCTAGTGTTTCCGGGAAAGGTCCTTTTCACTGCGCCCCTGCCCATCTATTTATAGATGAAGATAGGCTGGACTTTCTTCATGGGCTTAAGGCCGAGGTGACTTGGCCCATATAGGGCGATCTCAAACTGGTTGGTCCATTCTTGCCAAACCGTACCTAAATGCCAAAACATGTCAACTGCATCAAACCTGTATATTTTCAGGCTCTTCTTGGTCGGAATCTTGTCCAGTGCTAACGATAATATCTTCAACTGTCATTTTGTAGCCGGGCCAAGATGTCGGGTAACACTTACCCCCCAAAGTGTGTCGTGTGAAGCAACACGACACGCTTTGAATCAGCGAGTATTCCTTGTTTACAGAAAGAAATCCATCATGTTTCCTGAATATTCATTATTCCTCAATTTTATCCTCCCAAGGTGTCGTATCCTTCTTTGGTCGTCATGATGCTTGGTCGATTCCTAATATTATAAATCCAGGGTTGTAGTTCATAAGTGGCCATCGTGTCTGGTTCTACAGGGCCAATAAGCTTCTGCTATTTGATCTAGTCTTTTCTTAATAACCTTAAGTGAGAATTCAATTCCCTGTTGATTTCAAGAAGTCAAACTTTCTTTGGATGTACACATGCATGTTCGGGTACATGTTCTTGCCATTGGTTGTCGGATGCGTTTTATATGCTCATAAGTCACCGCCAATTCCATCTAGTTTAATTGCAATTCAATTGCGATTCCTTATTTGTATCATATCTTTTGTGAAATAAGGGTTGTAATCAGCCACTTGATGAGAGGGGACTTCAAGTTTTACATGGATGACGACCTCGAAGCAGTAAGCAAGGGCGAATGGAGTACGGTCAGTCATGGACTTATGGATAGTTCTATAACCCTATAATGCTGTTGGGAGTTCATCCACCCACTTGCCTCTAGCCTTGTCCAAATGCTTTTTCAATATGGATATGATTATTTTGTTCACAGCTTCCACTTGTCCATTGGCTTTCGGATGAGCAACCACTGCAAACTTTTTCTCAATGCGATATTTTTGGCAAAATTCTTTGAACTCCTTGCTATCGAATTGAGTTCCATTGTCTATAATGATAGTTTGTGGAAGGCCAAAACGGCATATAATATTTCGTACAACGAAATTAATGACCTTTTTTGTGGTGACAGTGGCCAAAGGCTCTGCTTCTGCTCACTTAGTAAAGTAATCGACCTCAATTATCGCGTATTTCTCACCACCTTTGGATATAGGTAAGGAACCGACTATGTCGATCCCCCACACTGCAAACAGCCATGGACTAACCATTTGTGTGAGTTCCATCGACGGAGATCTAGGGACTTTTTCATATTTCTAGCATTTGTCACGTCTCCTCACATAGTCTGTGGCATCCCGATTTACAGTTGGTCAATAGTATCCATAGTGGAGGATTTACTTTGCTAACGTCTGCCCCCCAATATGGTCACCGCACTCTCCTTCATGGACTTCCTTCAGGACTCGTTTTATCTCATCATGGGCTATGCATCGGAGTAAGGGGGTTGAGAATCCCTTCTGATACATTATTCCGCTCTCCATTAACGACCCAACTTCCTAACACTAGAAAGTCGCATCGCTAATAAGAAAAGAAAGGGATAGAAAAGAGAAAGAAAGAGAAGAAGAAGAAACAACACATCAGAATCTATACAGCGGAACGAATAAATTATATTAATAACATAAAATATTACATAGTTTACAATCACTATCAGAGTACACAGATAATACAACACATACTAGACAGTTATAAACACCTGTCTAGTATTTACAACATAATACAACTAATACAACTCAGAGACAATCACAGAACACACAGCGGAATACTAATATCTAACGCAGAAGCCTCCTGCTCCATTGCTCCTCCAATGTTCGTCAAAGCTACCCTGATTACCTTGGCTACTCGTAAAAATTTGAGTATAAATATCGTGAAGCCTTACGAATGACTTGTCGTCTTTCGCTCCATCTTTCGGGTAAGACCCCATGCAGTAAGTATTGCTTAAATGGGGTCATCCATGATTCCTTCTCGATTTCGATTTTTAACATGAAATCTACCTCCATCATATTTATACTCGGAGTATGTAAGGTTTCAACGGGGACCAATCCCATTTGCTGAGCATCACCAGTGCTCGCAAATTTGGCCAATGAATCAGCTTTTTTGTTTTGTTCACGTGGGACATGCGAGATATCATAATATTCCAGATTTTCTAGCAGCTCATGAACCCGTGCAAGATACGGGGCAAGTCTCTGTCCCTTTGCTTGATAGTCTTTTCGCATTTGGTACGCCACGAGTTGCGAGTCACAAAAGATTTCAACCGATTTTACTCCAAGTTCTTTGATAAGTCTCAAGCCAGCAACCAATGCTTCATACTCGGCTTCGTTATTTGTTGCTTGGAATTCAAGATTCAAAGCATAACAAACTGATCAGTTTTCAAGAGTCACAAGAACTATGCCAGCTCTCGAAAAATGGTAGTTAGATGCCCCGTCGGTGTACATCTTCCATCAAATGGGAGGTATGACATTGTGGCCGTTTGAGTCGTCTGACACAGTGAATTCAGCAATGAAGTCTGCTAGTGTTTGCCCCTGTATGGCCCTTCGTGGAAGGTACGTAATATCGAACCGACTCAACTCGATATTCCATTTTAACATCCTTCTAGAAGTTTTCGGTCGTTGAAGTACCTGTCGTAAGGGTTGATCAGTGTAAACACCGATTGAGTGTGCCTGAAAATATGGGCGAAGCTTGCGTGATGCAATCACCAAGCAATAGGCTAATTTCTCGATCTTGGGATAATTTTTTTCCACCCCTGTCAGACGTTTACTAACATAGTACACTGGCTTTTGAACTCGGTCCTCTTCGCGAACCAAAACCGTACTGATAGCATGCTGGGATACTGCCAAGTACACACACAACATTTCATGGTCTATTGGTTTCGATAGCACCGGGAGACTTTTCAAATGCCTTACCAGAGCTCGGAATGCTTCCTCACAATCGTAGTCCACTCGAGATTCCTCTTTCCTTTCTTTATCACATCGAAGAAAGGAATACACTTGTCTGTAGCTCTGGGTATGAATCGACTCAGCGCAGCCACCTTTCCATTCAAGCTTTGTACCTGCTTTATAGTTCTAGGCACTTGTATGTCTCGAATAGCTTGAAACCCAAAAACTTTCCCGACGCTACGCCAAATGAACATTTCAAAGGGTTGGTTTTCATTCAATAATGCCTGAGTATATCAAACATCTACGCTTGGTCTCGGATGTGGTCGTTTGACTGCCGTGACTTCACGAGCATGTCATCTACATAGACTTCCATCATTCAACCAATCTGGTCTTTAAATATTCGATTCACCAGACGCTGATAAGTTGCTCCCGTGTTCTTCAATCCAAAAGGCATTACTACATAGTAATATAGCCCCACACCTGTGACAAATCTGGTGTATTCTTGGTCTGGAATGTGCATCGGGATCTGATTGTATCCCGAATACGCATCCATAAAAAACAATAATTCGTGTCCGGCTGTAGAATCGACGAGCTGGTCGATTCTAGGTGAAGGGAAACTCTCCTTCGGGCATGCTTTATTCAGATCAGAGTAATCAACATAAGTTCTCCACTTCCCGTTTGCTTTCCTCACAAGCACAGGGTTAGAAACTCATTCAGGATAGAGGGCGTTGCGGACGAACCCCTTGGCTTTGAGTTTGTCCACCTCCTTTCTAAGAGCAGCGGACCTCTCCGGGTCCATGCCTCTCTTTTTTTGTTTTACAGGGACGTATTTCGGGTCTATGTTCAACATATGACTCGCAATAGCGGGAAAAATCTAGCACATATCAGAATGTGTCCAAGCAAAAACGTCTAGGTTCGCTCGGAGGAAATCAGCAAGATCCTCGGCCAATGATGGGTCATCTCGGCTGACTGGTATGTCAATCGTCAGCTCAATCGGTGCTGCATTCGTTTCCCTAGGTCCCCCATCATCATCTCTCGGATGTATGTCTCTATAGATCCGAGAATGCTGCCCGAGCCAGGGCTCGGGCACTACTTGTTAATTGTTAGTGTTTTGGATGTGGACGGAGCTGTCCACCTTGTCTGCATCTCGACTCCTAAACATTACATCGTCTGTCATCATGCGTTGTTGTTTTGTAGGGGTTCCATCTTCCATATTCGAGCAACATTCATGATCCACATGCCTCGGATTGGAGTGACAGTTAGTTGCCCACTAGCTTAGGTATCGATTTAAAGATTTTATCCCCAGGCATTTTTTCGGTCGTAGCCTTGAGTAGTTGTAAACATTATATACAAGTTTCAATATTGAGCTATCGCAGCCAGTCTTAGGATGACCACGCATCTGCTCCCAGTCTCGGGTTGATAAATGTTCTGCATGGATGGTTGAGTCTCGTCCTAACTATGTTTATATTCCCACCTAAACTTCAAAAACATAGAGTTGATCGATGAATAGTCGGTTCACATTCATGTTGCTTCTAGCTCATGCCCTCAGGTCTGGGGCATATACACCAATAAGTAGGAAGGTCAGCCATGCCCACTTTAACATTACTCTCTTTCCCGTTGGATCGGGGATCAGGTCATTTGATGGGAGATGGGGTCTCGCCTACCTTGGATTTTATCATGGTTTTTCATTCCAAGAGGAATACTTCGATGCCTCATCAGTTTTAGGGCGTAATTCGAACACTGGACGGTCATCCACGTCCACTTTGGTTCATGTTCTGTAATCAGATCTCGAGGTAAAGTTGGATACAAATGCAGTCGGGTCATACCCATCTAGTTTCATACTCCTCCTAATGAATCGAAGGAGGGCCCTGGATAATTTTTGAAAAAATCTTCATGGTTTACTCTCCTTTCCACACTCTGGAGGTTATAGTTTTTCAAGGAACATCCAAGTCGCATTCGTATGTGCTTAGTGTGGATCGGTATTGACCCTCAATATGAGGTATGATATAGTTGGATGCCGTTTCGATTAGTTCTGTATCGAGGCCTCCATGTAGTCTTTGCCTTAAGTTATAAAGAAAGCCAAGCTTGAGCTATAGTAAGCTGTCGTATTTAGCTTTTAGTGATTTGTACCCCCGCTCCCGGCATTGATTTAGCCAGGCCTCTAGTTGGATTGTCGAGCTCCATCCTTAGCGAGTTAATAATCCTCCCGTCGATTTTCGACCGAAGTTTGCGGAATAGAGAATGGTCAGAATCCACTCATCTATTTGTCAATGTTTATACACCACTCTGCATTCTGGTGACTTAGTGTTATTCTCCCCTCGTTCGACTCGCGTCCAATTTGTGTTCATCCTTCAGTCCATGCTCTGGGGACTTAGAGATTTGTCGAACGGTTTACACTTTAGTCCACAGTTCGGGATGCAGAGATTTTCGTCAATTCGTTAATGCTCTGGTCCGCATTCCGAGGACTGAGATTACTCTAGTCCAATTCAAGGAACTTGGAGATTTAAGTCGCTTATACTCTAGTCCGCACTCTGGGGACTGAGAGTACTCCAGTCCGCGCTTAGGGGACTTGAAGATTTAAGTCGTTTGTATTCTGGTCCATACTCTGGGGACTGAGAGTACTCCGGTCAGTCCGCACTCAGGGGACTTGGAGATTTAAGTCGTTTATACTCTAGTCCGCACTCTGGGGACTTAGAGTACTCCAGTCCGCACTCAGGGGACTTGGAGATTTCGAGTCGTTTATACTCTGGTCCGCACTCTGGGGACTCAGAGTACTCCAGTCCGCACTCAGGGGACTTGGAGATTTCGAGTCGTTTATAATCTGGTCTGCACTCTGGGGACTCAGAGTACTCCAGTCTGCACTCTGGGGACTTGGAAACTTTGAGTCGTTTATACTCTAGTCCGCACTCTGGGGACTGAGAGTACTCCAGTCCACACACCGAGGACTTGGAGATTTTGAGACGTTTATACTGTAGTCCGCACTTCGGGGACTTGAAGATTTTGGGTCGTTTATACTCTGGTCCGCACTTTGGGGACTGAGAGTACCCCAGTCCGCACTAAGAGGACTTGGAGATTTAAGTCGTTTATACTTTGGTCCGCACTCTGGGGACTCAGAGTACTCCAGTCCGCACTCCGGGGACTTGAAGATTTTGAGTTGTTTATATTCTAGTCCGCACTCTGGGGACTGAGAGTACTCCAGTACGCACTCCGGGACTTGGAGATTTTGAGTCGTTTATACTCTAGTCCGCACTCTGGGGACTGAGAGTACTCCAGTCCGCACTCCGGGACTTAGAGATTTTGAGTCGTTTATACTCTAGTCCGCACTCTGGGGACTGAGAGTACTCTAGTTCGCACTCAGGAGACTTGGAGATTTAAGTCGTTTATACTCTAGTCCGCACTCTGGAGACTGAGAGTACTCCAGTCCGCACTCAAGGGACTTAGAGATTTAAGTCATTTATACTCTAGTCCGCACTCTGGGGACTTAGAGTACTCCAGTCCGCACTCAAGGGACTTAGAGATTGAAGTCGATAGCAGTCGTATTTCCACCCATTTAATTTGTATTTCATTTACCATATCGAGGCTAATGCTGTCAAATGAACAATCAAACCACGTTTGCTCATGGAATGGGATTCTGCCACCGGCATGAGGGACGAAATTTGAAAAAATGGACGATCGATTCTCGTCCGCTTGGTGATTATAGCTCTTCCAATCAAGTCAAGTAAGGAGGTATATGACAGATGGTTGGATCACATCCATGTTGGGTTAGATAGCCAAATCTCTTACAATTTGCTTCGTACTCCTTCTAGAAAATAATGATAATAGATTGTTGAGTAGACAAAGTAAGTTGCATATGTTCCAAGGTGCAGTCGTGCCTTTTGTGTTGAAGGTAGGATTTGATGTGTAGATGATAAAATCACATCCACTCTAGACAGATCCTGGCGTCACTGAGCTTCAAAAGAGGCCTCTGTATTTTTTCAAACTTTGTTCTATGACTTGATTTGAGTGGACGATCGAGCCATACTCATTCCAAGCCTTGTTCAGGTCTCCAAGTCAAATGTGGAGGTCAATGAATGGATGGTCAGTCAAGTTGACTACGTATTTGGGCTCTAATCGTGATGAGCTTTTCAATATCTAGTTCTTGGCCCCAAATTAAAGGCACATGATTGATGATGAGCGATTGAATTATGCTCTCCTAGATGTAACTCCACACGTCCGATCATGGTCTGCGTGGATTGGTTGGCGACCAAATCTGAGTACCTAGTCACCTGCATCGTTTTGAAAGTAGTTTAGTTCAAGTTAGTCGTAGTTCATAGAACAATTGAAATAGAAATAGATTTGGAAATAATTCAAAGAAGATTAGGATAAATCTCATTAATAAGTGAAGCAGCATCGTGTGCTCGCTATTCGACTTTGCCCCTGGCTCCTTTCAAAGGGATGTCGGCCATCAGCAGACCAACTGATAATCATATCCCTTCATTAATAGGCATCAGATGTTCGCTGCCCGCCATTCTACAGGACTTGTACATACTATTGAAGCTTTCCTTTCTAGATCGGCTTTTCGATCACACCTCGGAGGTGTTTGTAATCGCCCGTGTTAGGATCGGTGAGCATCTGGGAGTATACAACATTCCCTTTATTTTCTTTAGACTTTGGTCTACTCTCTCGAGGTTGGTTCCCAGTATCACTCCGAGTCGTGAGTCTTCAAGTAGAGGTTGTCAATTGAATCTTTCAAAGAGCATATGAGCCGAAATTTGAGGTCTTGTTTTGGCTACTGGGATCTGCATCCTTTGCCAACGGGCCTTCGTTGTTATTTTTCTTAGTCTGTTCCGCTCCTCCACACTTTGGTTTAGATTCATTTTTGTCATAGAAACGATCCATGGTCATCGGAGGCTCCCCAGCTAACTAGTTGCCAAAATATATATGGAGGTCGATTGTCCTCAAGGGTAATCAGTATGATATCCCTTTGAGAGTATCGTTTGGGTAGTGGTTGTTTGTTCGTTCCCTTGTTCCTGTTCAGAAGCTTCCACTAGATCTTCTATGCCCTGGTCATATAAGAGACCAGTGTAACTTAATTTTGGATCGGCCTGGATGCCGCTTGGCATATGAATGTGGATCGGTGTGGATTTCGTTCGGCATATAAGGTCGTTCTACATTCCAGAGGTGTTCGGCATTCATTCTTGTTTGGCACAACCGAGTCGTTCGGCATATAATACCGTTCGGCATTACAGAGGTGTTTGACATTCATTCTTGTTCGGCACAGCTGAGTCGTTCGGCATACAATACCGTTCGGCATTACAGAGGTGTTCGGCATCCATTCTTGTTCGACACAACCGAGTCGTTCGGCATACAATACCGTTTGGCATTACAGAGGTGTTCGACATCCATTCTTGTTCGGCACAACCGTGCCCTTCAGCATACAATACCGTTCGACATTACTGACATGTTCATCATCCATTCTTGTTCGGTACAACCGAGTCGTTCGGCATACAATACCGTTTGGCAGTACAGAGGTGTTCAGCATCCATTCTTGTTCGGTACAACCGAGTCGTTCGGCATACAATACCGTTCGGCATTCCGGAGATGTTCGGCATTCATTCTTGTTCGGCACAACCGAGTCGTTCGGCATACAATACCGTTCGGCATTACTGAGGTGTTCGACATTCATTCTTGTTCGGCATAGAGGTATGGATCGGCATTCTGATGTCGCTCGACATAGAGGTATGGATCGGCCTGGAAGAGCGTTCGGCCTTGAATGGGAGCGGCTCGGCGTACACATTTTCGAGGGCGATCGGCATATACCTTTTCTGGGGCGATCGGCTGAATTGCCTTCGGAGGAGGGTCGGCCTTCATTCAACGTGAGTACAAACTTCAATGCCCAATCCTTAGATCTTGCGTACATTAGTGAATCCAATCCTTTCACATGAACATGAACACTTGATTAACTTATGGCTATCAGCTTCCTTTAGATTTTTTTTCAAATCTGAGTAGAATAGGAAGTTTTCTAGTAAACAACTGGATCTATCTCGCGAATATGGAAATCCACTAGTAGATGATGAGATATAATCAAGCTGAGAATTCAATTCTCAGTGAAAGCACCAAAATGTTAGCACCAAAATTGGTCACTAAAACCCTTGAGTAGAGTTATGAAGAGAGATTAATGAAGAGAGTAAATTAGAACAGAAGAATAGTGTAATTCGATGCAAAAAGAACAACAAAAACAAGAACACCAGATTTATAATGGTTCGGCCTAATTGCCAACGTCCACTTTGAGTTTAATCTTTATTGCTTTCTCAATTACTTGAATACAGATACAATCCGTAAATCAATCACTTGAACACCAGTTTGAATTAAAAAGAGGAGAGTATAAAAAATGGCAAAGTCTCCCCAGTGTTTCCAGGAAAGGTACCTATTCACTGCGCCCCTACCCCTCTATTTATAGATGAAGATAGGCTGGACTTTCTTCACGGGCTCAAGGCCGAGGTGACTTGGGCTATATAGGGCGATCTCAAGCTGGTTGGTCCATTCTTGCCAAACCGTACCTAAATGCCAAAACATGTCGACTGCATCAAACCTGTATATTTTCAGGCACTTCTTGGTTGGAATCATGACCAGTGCTAACGATAATATCTTCAACTGTCATTTTGTAGCCGGGCCAAGATGCCGGGTAACATCTCAAGATTAGTTAAGATTAAATGTAACGACCCAGATTTTTCGATCTCGAAAATCCTGGATAGTTAGGAAAAAGAAGGAAAGAGATAGAAGAAGAACGGAAAACTACAGCACATAATCTCACATTCGCAGTGGATCAAAATATAATATCGAATAATAACAGTTTACAAAAGAATGCAGTATCTATCAAATTTCAGATTAATACATCAGAGTTACACACATACACAACCACTGGACATATACAAATCAACATATCTCAAATAAACAGAAATACATTATAGCTGAAACACTCCTACGTTCCTGCCATCCAGCTCGTCTCCTGAGTTCCAAAACGTCCTTACCTGAAAATCTGTAATAATTGGTCTGACCCGAGCATTACATCAAAGTAACACCCAGGTCAGGCTGGAAACCAGCGTGAGTAAACCCAACTAATCAAGAAATGCTAATGCAAAAATCTTACTTAAAACCCAGGGCAACTCGAATCAATTTACAAATCCACAATTTGTTAAAGACAACACTTATTTCACACACCAATTTCTAAGTACCAAAATTTAGACTAAATGGTCCCGTTCACTTAAATCATTCATAAGCAAGAAGGACCATTTCAAAAATTAATTTAATTTTATCTCTAATTAAATTAATTACTTATCTTTTAATAACTTAGATTACCTTTACTTAATCATTAATTAATTTCAAATCAATTAATTAATCATCTTTTAATTATCCATCTTAATTAATCATCCTTGATTAATTATCTTCAATTACGTAAAGTAATTATCATTCAATTAATTACACAAATTAATTATCCTTAACTATTTACACTAATTAATCTTTAATTACTTTCATTAATTACATTAATTAATGATCCTTAATTAATTACTTCCATTAATCAGCCTTAATCAATCATAAACAGTAATTAACCATCCTGTAATTACTTATCTTAATTAACTAACTCCTTAACTAATTATATTAATCCTTTAATTAATTACACCAAGTAATTCCTTCTATTTAATTACTCCCATAAGTAATTTTCCACTTAATTAATTACATCCAGTAATTATCCATGAATTACTTCACTAAGTAATTATCCAATTAATTAACGAGTGATTATCTTTAATTAATTAGACTAATTAACTAATCTAAAATTAATTACATTAACTAATTAACCAAATAATTAATCACTTAATCTTAAATTAATTCCTCAACCATCCACTAATTACTTCATTAAGTAATTATCCTTAATTACAAATAATAATTAAGCTTAAATTTATTTTATTAATTAATTATTCTTAATTAATCTCAACTTAACTAAGAATAAATTTGTATTTATATTAAATACTTTCTTAAAACTTTATCAAATATTTAGATTAAAAATATCTTGAATTTAAAAATTCAAAATTAATTTAATTAACTATTTAAAATTAACCATCTTTACATTTGAATTTGGAAATGTATTAAATTAAAATACCATTAATTGGAAACCGGTTTACACTTTAAACCTTGGTTTCTTTCTACATAACTTTGCCTTCAAATTATGTAGACTTGATTCACCTTTCAAATTTGTTCAAAAATCGGATTAACATCACTACAGCAAAACTCGAGTTGACCACCTCTAAAACCCGAGTCGAACCCTATATAACCCACGCTTGCCTCGGGTTACAACATTCACCAAAAACTTCGAGATGAACACGAGCAAACGCGAAGGAAACACTGAGTCAAACACTAGGACCCAATGTCCAGCCTCGACGTGCACACGGTGCACCTGAACCATTGTCGCCGCCCTCTAACGATCGTTGCGACCATTCCCGACGATCACTTGAACCCCCACGACCCCAAGCGAGAACCCAGATCGAACGAAAATCCCCTGAAACAAAATTGAGCAACAATCTCGACCATCAGGAACGATGCCCGATGGAAAACTCCTCCTCCCTATCGCCTCCGACCTCGAGACCACCAGGCATCACCACCGAAGCTTCGTCACACCATCCAGCTTCCATCCCCACTGTCGTGCAACATTCCGGTTGCTTGCTCGGGACGGAAACCCAATGACGCCACATCAAACAAAACTCTAGACAAAACCCTACTTGACCCATTCTCTCTCGCCTCAGACATTGAAAAATTCCAACCGCATTTTTCCTGCATGCATCCTCCTACCAACCACCTTCGACCAAGGTATCACCTCCGATCATCATGCCAATCAACGGCAAACCATCAAAACACCCAATTCGAACAACACGCAAATTCTCAAGAATTACTAATCTAAAAATTACAAAATGCATATCAGAATTCACGATTTTCAATCATGATCACATTCATGTAATTCAAATTAGAATTAAAGGTAGTTGATTTTTAACAAGAATTTTAGTTTCACTGTTAATCCCCTATTTAAAATTATCTGTTGCATTTAAAATCTTGAAACTATCTTTATGATCTTCATTATACATTTTCAAACAATTTTCATTTACATAATCAAGGCTAATATGGATCTGATAGAGAGATTTGGATTTCTAGAAACCAAAATCACAGACTGTAACAAACAGAGAACATGAAATCAACATATACAGTTATTCTCACATACATATATTTGTAAATCCAGATAAGTTTTGAACTGTAGAATTCAATTCAATCCAACATCATCACATGCACTTGAGTTAAAATAAGATTAACTGTTTAAAAAATATTTACTCACTTGTAAAAAAGAGTTTGAACAGAGAACAAATTCTGTTTTGAAAAGCTGCTAGCCTGATCCCCTTTTAAAACTCCTTGCTTGTTTAGTTGAATTGTTATTTAAGTTTGTAAAATGGAAATGCTTACTTATTTTCTGGTTTGCTTAGTTTGGTGAACGAAAATGGAATAAGAAAGGTATACATATATATAGAGAAAGCATACAACACAGCACTTTTCTCTTTTTTTCACATTTCCCTTTAATTTATTTACCTAAATTTCTTTGGCTAGAGATTCTTTGACCAGACAAGATTTGTGAAAAATGAAGTGATTTATTAAAGTTGAGAAATGACTTTTTATGTGCTTGAGTTGATACCATTTAATGCATGTGTTCCCTTTCATGTTCACATACATATCCATACTTATGCATATCTAAATTCACATACATACCTTTCTTTGCCTGGTTTTGTTTTATACCCTATGTGCATAATATAAGGTTATTATAGCTATTGGTATAGGTTTAACTTATGTTGCATACACACAAATAAACCACTATATACTTTTATCTCAATTCTTTCACACATATATTTTGAGTTTAAGTTATCAATACTTAATTTATATCCTTATATATATAGTTTTAAATATCATAAAATTTGTATATATTTATCCTTGTTTATCTATAGGTATTTTATCTTAATTCACATGGTGGAGTTTATTATTTATTTTCTATGAGATTTATCATATACAGGGATTTTATAATCCAATATTTAATATAGTTCTTTAAATCAATTTATATAAATATATCCAGATATTTCAGATTATCAGCAAATTTGTTCGTTCGACTCATAAAATCAGTAATTCAATAATTAAAATTAATTAATTACCCAATTATAGACGTCTAGAAAGCCGAGTTGTCACATTAAACAAAGTAACTGTTTCGAAATACTACAATTAATTTCATAACTAAATTTCACAAATCACTATTAAAATTTATTGTTATTAATTTTTTTCAAACAGTCGGGTAATTAGAAACAGGGTTGTTACATGCACAGACTGTTAAAAGGAGAAAAACTAAGTCTTTCACTCACTAGTAGCAATCCTCAAATTCCATTGGATTTTATTCCACGTCTTCGCTTATTACCTTCTTTAGTTATCTTCTTTTTAATGTTCCATTATACAAAAATTTATTTTTTATTTAGAATAGATTTAAAATTCAGAGATTAAGGAAGAATAGAAATAGAGAAATATGCATATATATATATATATAATATCTTTTCCCTTTAATCCGATTGATTTCTTCCCTAAAACTTGAATCTTTTATTTTGAATCTAGAAAGTTTATCAAGGAGGAAGGAAACTGATAGAGTTTTACTAGCGTGCTTATTTTTTTTTTGTTAATAAAAGTGAGGGAGCTAGCCTCTTATTTATAGTGGTTAGAATGTGTTAATACCTATTTGGATGGAGAATCTTTTATTTAAATTAAATCCATGCCTTTCTGGCTTTGGCAAATCCTTACTGCCAATACATGATCGACTGACCCTGGATGGTGGACCGCTAGCGGTGGATTGACCCGATGATGGTCTACCGGTTATGGTCCTGCATAGTTAATTATAATGCTATATTATTTCTTTCTTTAATTACTCCTGCATTAACCTTTGCTTAAATGTTAAGCTTACTCTTAATGTTAAAATCTTTTATTACCCTTTCTAAATTTCAAATGTTAATGGTATTTAATTTTAATTTTTTTTGAATTATTTTAAATTTCAAAACTTAAAACGTCAATAAATTCTCCGTTTGAACTCCAATAACAAAGCTCAATATGTAAAAGTTGCTTTGAAATTCGTCGCGAACATAATAGTGTAACTTCCATAGCTAAATTCTAATGTTTATAAAATTAGCATTTTTAGCTTCATTATGATTAATTAATTTCCTATAAATTTTACGAGATGTTACATTGGATCAACGATCTGCAGTAATCAGAGATTGAATATACAATCTAGAGAGATCGAAGGCAAGATTAACGATCCTGGGAGATCAGAATTTGAATTGGATATAGTTCATTTGATCCAAAGACATCAAACCCTAGATTGGACATTGATAGTACCATCCAAAGATCAAAAACTAGGCTTTGGATTTTGACACCACCTCAATTTAAAATGATTTAATGATGATTACTAAATCAATTCATTGCCTTGATTTGATTGTACTCTTTTATGATGGTATGCTAGGGAATTTTAGACTATTTATAAATGGTGCCTTGATCGGTGGCAATGCACTACCCTAATTGATAACTTATGATAACCAAATGATTAATGAAATTCATTACTTCAATTTAGTTATGAATTCTAGATGACTTATAAATAATTTTCCAACTGGTGGCAATGAATTGACATAGTTGTTGACTTTTGATTATCCAACGCATGATCTACCCATGATACGAAATCCTAGATGAACAAAGGATGGCATTGGTTTTGATAATTGATAGTTAGCTCTTGGATGAGCATGGGATGATTCTGCGTTTTAATATCATATGTGAGTTTATAATTGGAAACATAGAATAATTATGATTTGTGACCAACACTTAAGCAAGGACTTTAGTCCTTAGCTACAGTGGGTCTAAAATGACCTCAAATTTGCAATTGAATCGAAAGGAATTGGATGATTCGCCCCGATTGATCCGATAAATAGCTAGAGAGCTCAACTACCAATGGTTGATGACTCTTGATACTTGTTCTTGAGCAAAATATACTATACATTTATAAGGTGTACTTTGGGGCACAGACGTTAGGATCAAATTCGACATAGCCTTTGAACAGGTTTAAGTGATTAGAAATGATGAAGAAGTGGACCCAAGGAAATATCATACAAATATAAGATAAAGGAAATATCAAGAAATGCATGAAAAAATTTGACTCAAATTTTACAACTCTGACATGCTAAGTCAGACCCAAGTTATGGACCGGTGGTAACCTAGGAAAGCTAATGGAAAACTTGTGTTGAACTCAAAGCAAGTGAAGGGAAGAGATGGCAAAAGATGGTAAAGTATGATACGACACAATCGAGGAAAGAGCCCGAGTCATACTCAAGCCAAGATGCAACTCGGCCTAGTCTTAGTGATAAGTTATACATCACAACTCAGTGATGAGTTATGATGCTTGGTTCAAGGTTAACCAAGCTATTTTCATGGAAGAATGTGTATTACGTGGAGATCACGCATAGCAATTTTTGAAGGTAGATGTGGAGATCTTCACCTATAAATAGAGATGAAGAGTGCTTGGAAAGATGTAACGATCCACAATTCCATACATTTTAAAATATCAATAAACCACACCTCTCCAATTCAATTTGAATGAGGGTTGATAGTTATAGGGAAAAGAAAATAAAGATAGAAACAGAAAAGAAAAAAGAATCTCACATGAATGGAATAACTTATATTATTGCAGAATATAATCTTTACAGTGGAAAATTTTAAATAAATTATCAGCGTTTAACCCAACATCAATATGGATAGTTATAAATATATATCCCTACAAATGTGAAATACAACAGTACATAAATGTGATGGAAATGGATAACGATCTTCAGAAGAATATTCTAGCTCTATGCTCCAAGCTCTTTCAAATGCTCCAAACTGAACCCGACTACAAGGCTACCTTGAAAATAAGGCACCCAAAGTTTAAGGGAAAAAATAAACTCTTGGTCAATCATGGAGCGGGTGTGAGATACTCGAAATACGAGTATTTGAAAACAAAGGGTATCTCATAAGACCACACCACACATAAACACAAAACAGGTTTTTACCTTACGATAATCAAATCATTTCTATGTAAAATTCAGCGATATTATTTTTAATGACATTCTTTGAAATTACTTTTCTAGTGAATATACATAATCTTAGCCAAAATTATACATTAATCAAATTCTAGCACAATAGGTTTACAGCTAAAACCGAAGACACTAGTTGGAGATTTGTATTTCCAAAGAATAGCAAGGTAAGGGACGACCTTTTGTGCAGTACATTTTTAGAGGAATGTAATGAGGATCAGCATCTTTGAAACTTCTACGAATTAAAAGCCTACCCACAGACCTATCTGGTGGTAGGTAAAACGAATATGATATCACCTCGGCCATTTCCGAACTCTCCGAAACATCTCATAGCATCAAACCTAATGTTATAACAGGTGGAAATAAATAATGAAATCATACCCTAATGGTAGCGAACCACTTAGCCCTAAAGCAAACCCTGTCCAACAATTCCCTAGGTGTAAGGCTAGAGGTAATGCTTACCTTTCTTAGAACATTTTCACTAAAAATTCCACATTTCCATTTCCAACAAAGCACATTCCACAAAAGTACAACCTCTAAGCTCGTACGTCTCAGAGAAGCATAAAATGGGTTACCGCCAAACAAATGTATATTTGTAGAGATCAATGCACTATGTTCTTAAAAATGCAATGTTAGACATTTATTCATACAAGTTATCCAGGAAAAGGACAAACTGAATGCACTCTCCTACCATATCCTGCCGGGAATTACTCCTAGGATTAGTGGCTGGTAGTCCTTTCATATGAAGATCGCAGAATGAAGGGACCACCGCTACTTATTATCTCAAGAACTATTCCAAAATTATCAACAATAAGTCCATCTGTTATGAAGATCCCCGCCTTCAACTTCATCGTCTTTAACTTGTCTTCACTTTCGAACTAGTAAATTGGTTTAAAGTAGTTTTCGGATAAGAATTACCCAAATCAGACCCTGGTTACTTCGAACTAATCATCGACATAAAGATGTTAAGGTTAAAGATAGATTATCATTTCATTCATTAGTATCTTTTATCAAAAATATCATCTTAGATATATATATATATATATATCTTTTTAAAATAATTTCTTTTAAGTATACATAGGGTCATTAAACCTATCTTATTAAATCCTTTGGTTACTTAAGAAAATAATTCCAAATCATTCCATTCTTTACGTAGAAAAATATCTCCAAATCATTTATTTAAATCTTAACAAATATTTTCAAATCATAACTTTTAAACGGGTCAAAAACAGTGTTATTTAAGACATTGTTTATTATAAATCTAAAACAATTAATTTTAAGTATAGGAATTAAATTAATTCCAAATCATTTATTTAAATCTTGACAAAAGATTTTGTTATTTTCATGTAATAGGTTGAAAACTTATTATCTAAGATGGTAAATCCAAATTAGTTAGCATTCAAGTAATGCGGATCCATAGAAATTATACTAAATTAACTCAACATTAATTTGCATTCAACCTTTACTATCTATCGAATAACGGTGAAATTGCCATCTAAATTCACACGGATAGTAGAGTTCCCTCCTCGGAATTTAACAAGTATGAGAAGATTTTATCTATCTAATCCAAGATGTATTAAATTTAGAAAATATTAAATCTTTTATAATTTTCTCATTTCCACATTTCGACTTTATCTGTTCTTCGCGCAGGAAAAAGGCTAGGTGAGCCAGGGCACTGGTTGCTCCTGAACATCACCTCATAACCAGATCTCAGAAATAGAAAAATCCAGTCTACTCATCGGCTTTTAGAGCCAATGTTAAATCATTTAATTATAACAGCTTTTTTTAAAAAATTATTTAATTTTTTTATAAATTATAGAACCTTCAAATTATCTTTAAAATAATTAGTTATTTGTTTGAAAACATTTATAAAAGAGTTGGGAAAGAATACTTAAGTTTTAAAGCCATATTTTAAAAGTTATTAAAAATGCCGCGAATAGTTCTACAGATAGTGCTTTTAAGCTTATTTAATCAGAATAACTTTTCTATCATTTTGAAATCATTTTATTAAAACATTTGAAAATATTTATAGAATTTATTCCATGTAACAACCCAGAATTAAATCGCTATTTAGATAGATATTAGTTATATTTTTTAATAATTAATAAATGAATTTTTATTAACAAAATAAAACTATTTTAAATAATAACTAATGATGATAAAATCATTTTCAAAATTTGTTTACCAATATATATAGTTCATAGAGAAATAAAAAATGTGATCGAAAATTATTTTTTAAAATTCGATTTGGTGGTTAAAAGCCATCAAAAATGTCATAGCACTATTGTAAACACACATGCACACATTACAAACTATTTTAACATGGTGTGTACATGTATATATGCATGTACATGTTTTCTCACTTTAGTATATAAACATAGAAGATAAAAAAGATTTTATTTATTAATATATATACACACACACATATACACACACATGACATATAAAAAATAACTTTCAACACATAGTACATAGTGCATGGCTTGAATAATGCATGAGAGGGAGGTAGATGTAAGGGCGGAAATGAGGGGGAAAAAGATGGGCACTATACATTTCTACATATTTTCGAAAGCCTATATATGCCCCTTCCATTTCACGTTTCTCATTTTACAACCTCCATATTCGTTTCAAAATTTCTTTACAGCTCGAATAAACATCCATGGCTTCCTTTCATAAAATTTAAAGTAAGAAAAAATCACCTTTTTTTGCTAAAATCTCCTCTTTTGTTCACTAAAACACCTCTACAAGACATTTTACACCTCCTCTTCCAACATACAAGCACCAAAAACCCCCTAATCTACTCGGTCGAGCCAAAACTCAATATGGCCAAGCCCAAAGCTCATATGGTCGAGCCCATTTAAGGTGTTCGAGAATCCAAAGTTTTAATTTTTGCAAGATCCTAAAATTGTTTTCAAATTTTAGCAAAATTCGCTTTTAATTAGTAAAGTTTTGGTGAGTAAAACCCTTGTTTGTGGAAAGGAAAATAACTTGATTTTGATGAACTATATGTCATGAAAATTTAGTTATTGTTGTGTTGAAATATCATGTTGTTTTGATGAAATATGATTACAAGTTTGTGGATTGAGCTTGGATTAGAGATTTAATTATTAAATGATATGTTTGGATATAAATATATGAATGGTTGACTATGATATGATGGTAGTGTGTTTGTAAAACAATACCAAGTGTATGTGATGAAAATATTATGAAGTTAGCACCTTTAAATGTCGTAAAGGACTTGAGATCCGATTTGAAAATAAAAGCTTGTTTTCTAGTTTTTGGATTTAGTAAATGTTTTACAAGCTTTTCATCTTTTGTTTAAGTTTTCAAAACTCTTCCATTTGTGTTTCAAGCATGTAGTAGCTAGAATTAAAATGAGGTTTTCATCTAGAAATCAATCCTACGAATTGCGCTCATAGCGATAGCCGCTATAGATGCAGTTCGAATAATTTCATGATTTCAAGTTTTAAAGTGTTATCTTTTAGATTGTTTTTGAAACTCATTTCAAACTAATTAAGTAATTCAAAGGTATAAGTTTTAATTATGTAATAATTTATTTATTTAATATATTAATTAGGGTAATTATTATTTAATTAAGTAATTAAGTAATTAGGTTAAGTAATTATAGTTTTAAGAAATTATTAACCAAGTTAATTACTTAATTAGGGAAGTTTTAGATAAAGATTAATTAAGATAAAATAAATTTTATTTTTATTTAATAAATTTTATTTACTTTAATTAATTATTTAATTAGAGATAATTGTCTAATTAATTATTATTTAATTAACGGTTAACTATCCATTTGATATTGGGTTTAATTTCTTAAAGGAATGTTATTTAATTAAAGTTAAATTAAAGTTTAATTATAATAAATTTTTAGCTAATTAAGGTTTAAATTATGATTATTTATTTATTTAAGATTAATTAAAGTTTAATTAATTTTTAAAATATGATTAATTAAGGTTTATTTATTTTAAAGTTTCTTTTCAAAACCCTATCGGTTATTTATTTTTGACCAGCTTTCTTGTTTAGGTAAATTATTTTAAACCAAAGGATCTTTTTCCCATGTTATTAATTAGCCAAATGAACTAAACTTGTAATAAAATGTTGACATGTTTTATTGGCAGTAAGTCGACCTGTACTTACAAGTACTGCACTTCGAAAATGTGATAAATAGAAGAGTGTTAATTTTGATAAGCGGATCATGATAATCTAAACACATTGAATATATGTTCATATATAAATCTTACACCCAAATAGTTGGACGGTCCACTATAAAAACCTTGACCCTTTAAAATTATCGAATGTTGATTTGAAGAGATTGATATCGAATAAGCGTTATTATCCAGTAACCACTTCGAACCAACATAAACACTCAAATTTGAAATAGTAAAGGCAAGTTCCATATTGACGACTTTAGAGTGCAAGGGGAATTTAACACTAACCCTGAGGGTGATTCCGAAATGGCTGTAGTGGAGATAGATCGTTCATCTTCTAAACGACTTGTATGGATTAATGCTGACATTGTGTCAACATCTAGAAGGCAATGTTAGCATTCCAAGTGGCAATGCTATAATAAAGGTAAACTTATCCTCGGGTCTCATCAACCGAGAATGATTAAAATAGGGGAGATGCAACAAGGCAAGGTGGGTCGCTCCCATTATGGTAGGATCGTCCCTATTTACAGTCCCTACTATCAACTCATATATGCTTCGGTACAGTTGTTGATCCCAACCAAAGGGTGATCTTATTCGATACTATCCAGTGTAGGGTAGGCCGGTATTGTGTTAGCATGAGTCGATAGGTTCGACCTCAGTAGACAAATTTTAAGGTGTACTGTGATCAGCGGTATCCCAATAGCCTAGTCATTGTATGGAACCATTTCTCAATAAGTGCCTCTGGTCTTAGTTGTATACCTCTTATGTTGGAATTTAATTAAAGTAACAATTTCCGCTATGTTCGTTATTTACTTGAAAATCCTAGACATTATCATAATATCACTGGATTTTTATATAAAGTTTTTTGGTCATTGTAAGGTAAAACCCCATCTCTGTCTATGTATAGCGTAGTCTTACGAGATACCTTTGATTTTCAAAGTGTTTTATAAAAGTAATTTTTTTGTTATATTGAGTTTACTCACACTAGACCCATGTCTCACTCAGTCTTTTATCTTCCTTTTCTTAAACTCTTGGGTATTCAAAATTTAATGAGTAGCCAAGTAATTCAGGTTTCTTATGGAAGCATTTTGAAGGAGCTGGAGCAGGTGGCTTCACCGTTAGCTAGTTATTATCTTATTCCTCTGTGTTTATGTATGATCTATTTATTTGGTATGGGAAGGTAGTTATAACAGTCCATTTGAGGTTGTAATGTAATGACTTTGATGTATTAATATCATGGAAATGACAATATAATATCCTATGTTAAATATTATGTGTTGTTCTGATTCATGGTGAGAATATGTGATTCTATAGTTTCTTCTTATCTTTCCTTTTCTTTTATCCTTTAATATCTCATCTTTTGGGTAAAGAAAGATGTTCGTTGCAGTCTATATTTTTAAAAAAAATTAAAAATATCACTTTTAAAGAATCTATTGCTTTGATTTCCAAACTGCAAACCTCGACTATTTCGTAAACTTGATTTGCTCATATTTCAAAATCTACTAAATGAAATCTCTATCATTTTATTTTGTTTGGAAACTATGATCATAAGAGTATGGAAAATTCTTATTACAAAGAATTTCGACTCCAAATCCATCATATAAATGGATTTAACTTTCTAGGGCGCCAAATCGCGAAATGCAGTTGTGCGACGCGTCTATTTTTGACTCAATTTTCATAACTTGTCAAAACTTCACCAAATTGGATTTTAGTATTTATGAAACATTTATAAACTATTTTAAATCATCTCAAAGGGTTTTAATGATTCCATATCACTTTTATAACTTGGTTTGGAAAGTGATTTCCTTGTGTAATATCGATGTGTGTTTAACATGACTTGTTTACACATTTAAAAAACTATAATATAACAACCAAACTTGATGATCAAAGCATAGTAAACATCCGTAGCAATCGTATTACATCATCATCATCACATATAAATATAGAGTTTCTCACATTTATTTGATATATAACTTAGAAAAAACGAACTATAGCTTAGCTATGATCGAATCAAAACCTATGGAATCGAGCCTGGGGCCATGAGATAGCCACGACCTAAGCTTGCAAATGGAATTATGCTTGGCCTTGGTGATGGAGGTGGTGGTTGTGAGTTTGGATGGGGGAGAGGAGCTGATTGCACTTAGTCTGAAGAGGATTGACGTAGTATGTACATGTGTATATATTTTACTTTATTTTTGAATATTTTGTCATGGATTTGCTATATTTTTTTCTATGATCCAGAAGTTATTAAAGAGGAGCATAAAAAGATGAAGAAGTTTAGGAATTTATGAATGAATGAAGTGAAAATGGATGGTGCACTTTATAGGATAATTTTCACTAAAAATATCATGATATTTTCACCTTACCTAAGCAATTCTTAGATCACCATTCCACCTCATCTCTACCCATGGATTCCAACCCTCCCCCCCCAATGCATGTGTACCCATGTGCTTATACTTAGTGCGTAAGAGTTTGACTTTAGTATTAAATAAGGGTTAAGTTTTAGAAAAATATCTTGCATATTTTGTAATGTATATGCATGTGTCTGTATGTATGTATGTACGTATATATATATATATGTGTGTGTGTGTGTGTGTGTGTGTGTGTGTGTGTGTGTATAAAGTATATTTATATGTGTATATGTGTTCATGTGCATGTTAGGATGTGTATGTATATTTTATATATGTGCATAAGTGTAACATCCCCCTACTTGGAGGCCAAAACTAATGACTACTGATGATGCAGTCATCCATAGTTATTAATCCTCGGTGACTAAATACGACAATGTTAGATACATTGATACACATGAACACATGAATGTAGAAAAAAATTAAACAGCAAACAAATTCCACATTCCATTTCAAAATATTTCAAATTCATTACATAATCCCAATACGCAAACCACTTTCAGATAACATATGATTAATACAAAATATGCTAAGAGCGACATATGAAAATGCTCCCCTTGGTTGATCAGAGTACATAATAAGGCAATAAAACAAGTCTACCTTTACATCCAAAACACATGGCAAAATAAAATAACTCTTATTTAATAGCTTGCTCCTATACGTCTTTGGAAGCTTTATTCATCTAAAAAGAGAACCCAAAAACCCTAAAACTCAAACTACTCAAATCGATTGAGTACCCGAGAGTTTAAGGAGTAAACAAAAACTTTGAGTCAGACATAAAGACCGGTATGAATAATAATCTACTATCTCAAACCATTTAGATATCTAGCGAGACAATGCCGCTAAGCAGAATGGGTTTTCCGATCACTAGTATCCTAAAAATTTATAAAACCATATACTGCGCTCCTGCACCCACAATAGTTAAAACAATTCAAATTAATATGATGATATGCAACAATTAACTAAATCTAGATTACATATCTCCATTCATTCTGACTGTCTGTCTTATTTATAGTTTCTAGGTTCACTACTAACCTATTAGTTTTCATGAGCTTACTAATAACCTGTTTAATGTATACGGGCACCCTGCTTAATTTCATGGTTTTCATGGGATCACTATGAACCTTCTGGTAGCTCCAATATCTTTCCTCTTCCTTAGTTTTCATGGACTGACTAGGAACTTATTGACTTCTATCAATATCTTAATACTCATATAGTTTTCATGGCCTAATGACAAACCTATTGGCCCCTGTCAATAGGTTATCGAATCGTTGTTTTCATGGGCTTACCATGAACCTATTAGCCCCTGCCGACATCTTTAATTAATATTTCAGTACCTTTAATTTATATTCACTATTGGTCCAACCTCACTGGTTATTCTAGCCTTCCCCAAAGTACCGTTATGGGTTCATTACAATGTGAACAAATATATAAAGAAGAAATCATAATAACAAAATAATACCAACTCCTGTGGTTTATATCCTTAAAATATTTTTATATAAAACTTGGTTAATCCATTTAATCTGTTAATCAAGGAAAACTTCTTCAAAAACTCCATTTCAACACTCTTTATTTATGCCATAATATTCTTTTAAAATGAGATTGGGTTATTTATTTTGAAACCTTAAACATCCCTATGGAAACCCCTGGATAACCTCCTTAGAAAGCATGGAGAACTTCTTTTCCATGCTAAGTATGTATCTTCCTAAGCTCTTAACTTATTCCTTTCGAAACCAAATTTTACCTTTCGAATGTATCAAAACATTACTTAATAATCTTAAAAACATAGCTTCGAAACCAATGAAAGTACCCCTTCGAAATCATTGGGTTTACTCTTTAAAAACATATTTTGGGTCAAAGTGAATATATGCAAAGGTATCGCTTTCAAAACCATTAATAAAATTGTTTGCAAAAAATTTGATTGTGTCAGAACCATCTATTTAATAGCTCAAAACCTTTGAGTAAAACATTGAAGGATACCATCGAAACCCTCTATCGACACCATTGCCTTCGAAACCCATGAAACCTTTTGAAAGCACTTTGGAAGTGTCTGGGTATAAGTTTAAACCAAACACACCCTTCGAAAGCAATGATGACTTCAATACACTAGGTCGAAACCATCATTTACAAAAGCATTCTTTCATAAACAAAGGATCTCATTCAAAAGCTCTAATTTTAACCAAAGAAAGGCAGCGCGGGTTTGAAAGCACCCTTCAAAAATAAGGCAGGCGAATATCTTTTAAAAGTAAACTATGATTTCAGCTCTATCGAAAGCAGTGCTTCCGACACTCTGCCTTCCGCTCTTCGTCAATCCACTTCGTACCAATCTCATTGATTTCATGTGTATTGGTTTCAGCGTTAGTAGGTTTTGGCTAGGTTGGTTTCGACTGAGTCAAATCGGAGACATTATGGTCGAAAGGTACTTACGAAAGGGCGAAACAACTTTTTCTGGAAAAGTTGAATTTGTGCTAATTCTAGTAATAACTTTATAACTAACCTGCCTATTTGCCTTTTTATTGGTTTCCTTAAAACTTTTAAAATACTTTACAAATATAATTGTCGCATAATCACGAATCCAAATCAAGGAATATTTAACATTTAAGCCCTTCCATTAAGGAAAAACCGTAATGCAAATAAGTCCTTTTGAAATAATTTATTTTCCAAAGTAAATCTCTTAGGAAAAATCCCTAAAAATTACAGAAATTCATTTTCATCATGTTATCTAACAAACTAAAATTTCAGACCCAAATTCTTCCTAAAATAATCAAAATTAATTTTATACCCAAATTTATCAAATTTTCCTTTAAAAATTCATAATAAATTTTCCATAGCTCGAAAAATTACAAAAATTGAAATCCATCTGCAAAATCATGTTTTACAAAACATTTAGTTTTTCAATGGTATTCTAAAATCATGAACAATCATTTTTTCCTTAAAACCGTATAAATTCAAATGTAAGTAATTTGATTTAAATCAACATATTGTAATTCAAGCATATCATCATCCAAAACATCATAAAATGAATTTAAACCAAAATCTAAAAACACATGATCGTAAATAAAATGCAGATGGAATGAATTATTATTCACCTTGAATATGATAAGGAATTTGAGATTTGTTGAAGATTAATTCCTAGCTTTGATTCCTTAGCTTGATTAAATTTTCTCCTCTTTTCCTCCTTGAAATGGCCAGCTCCTTTAGTTTTAAGTTTGTTTTTGATTTTAAGAAATAAAATGAACATGCATATGAAAGGATGCATTGGTTATAAGAGGCAGCTATTCCTAATAAGCATCTTATAATAATTAAACATCATGTAAAACCATTATAAGCCCATTTAATTGGTTAAGAACAAAACTTCTTATCGTTTATTCAAATCTCAATCTCCTTATCATTCAAATTCTTAAGTTGTTCTATTTAATTTATCTTAATCAATCTCCTGAATAATGTTATAAAAATTAGGGATGTTACAACAAGTTATATAAACAAAGTTGCAACCACTTTGAACAATTTCCATTCCTTAAAAAGTTGAAATTAGGAAGCCGATTCCCGGTCACGTATTCATTTATAATTTAAGTTACATATAAATGTAAAAAAAATTGAAAACTAATTTTTTATCATTTTAAATTAATTAAAATGATCGTATTTGATTTATAAAACCATATAAATTAATAATAAACAATTGTTTACAAAAAGAGTTGTTATGTCGATAAAGCGATATGAATTTTGTTATATTTTCAAACCAAACATATATCTTAATAAAATTATTACATATGATTTACTATCACTATATAAGTGATTAAAATGAATTACTATCATTCAAAAAAATTACCTGAATAATTATAATAATTATTTAATCATTAAATCTCAATTTAAATTCATAAATCAATTATTAAATATAATGCCTTTATTGATGATGTCATAAATACTTTTTATTCCTAAAAATAAAATAAATAATTTTATTTCATATTCTTGTTTAAATATATAAATAAGTGTACGTATCCAGCTCCGTATGCGGCTTTTGATAATTATAGGGTTGTTTATTGATAAAATAGTTTACGGTCATTTTATCAATATTTTTTCAAAGTTTATATTTTCGTAAATATTTATCCCAAATAAAATTAATATCATTATTTATTACTCAAGACATCATAGCCTATGTTAAAAAGCTTATACTTGAATATTTTGAAAATAATTAAAATTTATTAAATTGATAAATTTGCGGGTCGCCCAGACTCCCCTCCTTAAAAGAATTTCGTCCTCGAAATTACAACGCAAAATCCAAAGGTGTTTGCCCAAGATATTTATTTTTAAACTTACACTTGTATAATGTATATAGATTATACGTTAGCAATATCCGGTTTGATCCATCATTTGAATATATAACTTTTAATTCGGGACTAGCATTGATCCCTAGATCCTCCAGCGCGGACTCTGATCAGGCTTTCTTATCGGGATTTTATTTTTCCTTGCATGGCTCTCAATTATGATAGAAAATGTAAGGATACAACCACAAACCCTCATCAAATGTTTTCTATTAAGAATCGAGTGGTAAATCCTTTTTCAGACTGGTGTAAATACCTCAGCATTCTATACTCAAGTCTTAGGCCAAATAGTTATGCGAATAAAATGATCTATGTATAGCTTATGTACTTACTCCAATTAGTTTTATTAACTATTCCAGATTACAATCAATTTTTCATAACTATCAATTTAGGAACCATTTCATAAAACTAATTCTTAAGTTTATAAACACTTATAAAACACAACTTTAGTTTAAGCAACACTTTTAAGTTTCATAACCATTTAATTCATACTTAATCCATTATTGGATCGCTTCTTACTACATTACTTAAGTGCATAAATCATTCACGACCTAAGTCTATATTTGTATAATACTCCATTATAATCTAAGAGTACATATACTAATTCCAAATTTCAGATTGGTTTTACTTACATCGGGGTGTTTGACAAGTTTAAATCTTATAGTAATTTACTAGCATCTCAAATCATAAGTTATTAATGCTTGTTATAATTGTATTCAAAAATATTTCAAAATAAGACTATTATTATTTTCTCAATTTTGAAGAACAATTTTCGAAATCACCAGGATTCAAATTCTCGACTTTTAGATCCTTTTTATTTGTAAATCACATTTACAAATTATACTTGTATAATTTTATTTGCTCAAAACATTTCAAAAATGTTTATCTTTCATATTTTTAGAATTTCTCAGTTTAGAGTTTGGAGTGATTCGGAAATTTCTAATGGTCCAAATCGTCGAAAATTCTATTTTATTTTTCTAATTAGTGATCTGAATTATCTTTGGTTTAATGCTTTTATAATGATGTTTATAATTACTAATCAATTTTTCAAACGATGATTCACATTATCTTTTAACTAAAAATAATTTTATAGATCGAGTAATTCCAAATTGATATAAAGGAATTGGGTACTACCAGTAGTATCCTATATCCCCTTAACCATAAAGGTACTTAAGAGAAGTGTTACTATCCGAACATATCTCCTATCCATTTTTTGTTACTTCTAAGCCACTCGAACTAGTCATCGTAAGATTCTTCGATTCGATTCCTTTATTTAGAAAACTTGATTTATGCCTTTACTTCTTAGGATTGCCTTATATTTACATTTTTTGGCTATAAAATTATTTATCTTTTAAAAAAAATTCTTAACTTTAAATCGATATTAGAACCAAACACCATAAGTCAAATCGTGAAACTAAATTCACTAGATGTTTGTGTTTTTTTAAAATCAAACAATCAATCAATGATACTAATTGAAAATTATCACACTATAAATAACTATACATTTTTAAAGTCATTTCTTTGTATATAAAATATCATCCTATGTAAAATTATATATTTGCCCAAAATTTTCAAATTAAATCTTTTTTATATATCATTAACAAATACGCGCCCATATATAATACTCTCAACTCATTCTAAGGCGTCACTTACCCTATCTTTAAAGAGTTACTCATCCTAGGGTATTAGTGACCATATCTCTGATGAGTCTTACAACTACCAGACTCAGGTGTTCGCTCAACCTAAGCTTTGATACCAACTATAACGACCCATAATTCCGTACATTTTAAGTTGACAATGAACCACATATATCCAACTCAATTTGAACGAAAAGGTGGATAGTTATGGGAAAAGAAAATAAAGATAGGAACAGGGAAGAAAATAGAATCTCACATGAATGGAATAACATATATTATTTCAACATATAATCTTTATAGTGGAAAATTTTAAATACATTTATCAGAGTTTAACTTAACATCAACATGGACAGTAATAAATATTTGTCCATACAAATGCAAAATACAGTAGTACATAAGTGTGGTGGAAATGGATAATAATCTTCAGAAGCGTCTTCTAGCTCCATGCTCCATGCACTTTTCGAATGCTCCAAACTAAACCTGACTACTAGGCTGTTAGGAAAAATAGGTCACCCAGAGTTTAAGGGAAAGAAAATAAACTATGGATCAGTAATGGGACTGGTGTGAGTAACCTAAAATATGAGTATTTGTAAAACAAAGGGTATCTCGTAAGACCACACATAAACATGGAATGAGTTTTTACCTTATGATGACCACAACATTTCTATGTAAAATTCCGTGATATTATTTTTAATGACATTCTTTGAAAACACTTTTCAAGTAAACATATATAATCTTAGCCAAAACTGTTACATTATTAAACTCCGGCACAATAGGATTACAACTAAAACAAAAGGCACTTATTGGAGATATGGACTGGATTTCTAGTAAATTGAGAGGTAAAGAACTACCTCTCATAGAGTACATTTCTAGAGGAACGTATCAAATCTCAACATCCTTGAAACCTTTGCGAATTAAGACTAGTATACCCGTAGACCCATCTAGTGGCGGATAGAACCAAATATGATATCACCCTAGCCGTTCCTGAACTCTCCGAAATATGCCGTAACATACACCGCATAATTAGAACCCAACGTTATAGCGGGTAGAAATAAATAATTCTATAAAGGTGATATCATAACCTAATGGTAGCAAACCACTTAGTCCTAAAGCAACCGATGTTTCACAATTCCACAGGTGCGAGGTTAGAGGTAACCTTTACCTTTCTTCGAACACTTTCACTTAAAACTCCACATTTCCATTTCCAATAACACACTATTGGTTTCCACAAAAGTACAACCTTTGAGCATGTATGTCTTGGAGAAGGGTATTATGCATAAGAGGGGTGATCTTCTATACCACCAAACAGATGTACGTTCATAGAGATCAATACATTATGATCTTAAGAATGCAATGCCAGTCATTCATCCATGCAAGTTATCCAAGACAGGATAAACTGAAGGCATTATCCTACCACATCCTATCAGGAATTACTCTTAGGATTAGTATTGAGTAGTCCTTGCATACTAAGATCCTAGAACAAATGGACTACTGCTATTTATTTATCTTTGTGGCTGCTTCAAAATTATCAACAAGCAATCCTTCCATTATAAAAATCCCGACCTTTAACTTCATCGTCTTTAACATGTCTTCGCTTTTGAACTTGTAAATTGATTCAAAATGGTTTTCGAATAAGAATTAATAAAATCCAACCCCGGTTCGATTGATCCATTCATCGATAAAAAGATGTTAACATTTAAGGGTGATTATCATTTCATCCAGTAATATCTTTTATCCAAAATATCTTTTTAGAGATACATATATCATTTTAAAACCATTTCAAGTATACGCAGGATCATTAAACCTCTCATATCAAATCCTTTGGTTACTTAAAATCTTTTTAAATCTTGGAATAATTCCAAGTCATTTCATCCTTTACTTAGGAGAATATCTCCAAATCATTTATTTAAATCTTAAAATATTTTCAAAGCATAACTTTTAAACGGGACAATAACAATGTTATTTAAGACATCATTTACTGTAAACCCAAACAATAGATTTTAAGTACATGAATTCAATTAATTCCAAATCATTTATTTAGATCATGACAAAAGATTACTTATTTCCAATATATATCCTTTTAATAGGTTGAAACCATATTATCTAAGATGGTAAATCCAAATTAGTTAGCATTCCAGTGAAGCTAATCCTTAGAAATTATACGAATTTTCTCAACATCAATTTCCATATTCAGCCTTTATTATCCATCGAATAACGATGAAATCACATTTTTAATTCACATGGATAGTACGCATTACCTGCTTGAAATTTAACACCAAGTACAAGAAGATTATCTCTATATAATTCAAGTTGTATTAAATTTAGAAAAAATTAAATCTTTTATACTTGCCTCATTCCGACATTTCGATCTTTTCTATTCCTCGTCTGGGAAAAAGGCCAGGTGAGCCAAGGAACTATCTTGAACATCTCTTTGGTTTATTATCTCACATCTAGATCTCATGAATAAAAAAACCCTGTCTACTCTTCGGCTTTTAGAGCCAAGATTAAATCACTTGATTATAATGGCTTTTTTAAAATCATTTATCTAAACTTTTTCAAAATAAATTATAGAACCATCAAATTATCTTTAAAATAATTACTATTTATTTGAAAACATTTGTAAAAGATTTGGGAAAGAATACTTAAGTTTAAAGCCATATTTCAAAAGTTATTAAAAGTGCTGCCAAAAGTGCTACGGATATTGCTTTTAAGCTTATTTGATCAAAACAATTTTTCTATCATTTAGAAATAAATTTTCTAACTCAAACCTCTTTCAAAACATTTTAAAATATTTATAGAATTTATTCCTTATTTTTAAGAACTAATATATCACTTTTAAAGAATTTATGGCTTTGGTTTCTGAAATATCAAGCCACGACTTTTTTGAAAACTTGATTTGCTCATATTTCAAAATCTATTCAATGAAATTTTGATTTTTATCTTTTGTTTGAAAACTATGATTATAAGAGTTTGAAAAATTCTTATTACAAAGACGTCTCTGAGTCCAATCATTATCCAGGATATTTAATTAGATAAATTAAATAGACTAATATAAAAATTAAAATGATAAGGGAATTGAGACTTGGAAATAAGATTTATGGTTGTGCTTAGTAATAAGTAAATGGACTTAGTAATAGTTATAAGCTAATTTATTTACATAAGGCCTATTAAGGAATAGCCACCTTCATTTCTATTACCCAAGTATTCACGTACATTTCATTTAATAAAAAATAAATGTAAAAACTAAGGAGCTGGCCAATATCAAAGAGGAAAGAGGGGAGAAATTCATCCTAAAGCTAAGGATCAAAGCTAGGAGAAGCTAAGCTACACCAAATCTCAAATTCCTTATCATATTTAAGGTGAATAATAATTTTATAACATCTCTATTTTATTATATGATTATATGTTTTCAGATTTAAGATTAAATTCGTTTTGATGATGATTTGGATGATGATATGCTTGAATTATATTAAACATAATTGTTTAAACATGGTTTGTATGGTTTTGGGGTAAAATCAAAGATAAATGATTTTTGAATGCCATGGAAAATTTATTGTTATGTAAATTATAATTTTGGAGATGGGTTTCAATTTTTGTAATTTTACATGTAATGGAAAATTTAAAGCGAATTTTCAAAGGAAAATATGATAAAATTGGGTTTAAAATTAATTTATATTACTTCAGGAAGAATTTGGGAGTAATTTTTAATATGTTAGCTAACACGATGAAAATGAATTTCCATAAAATTTGGGGATTTTTCCTAAGAAGTTTATTTTAGAAAATAAATTATTTTAAAAGGAGGACTTAATTGCAATATTAATTTTGCTTAATGGAAAGGCTAAAATGTTAAATTTTCCTTGATTGGGATCTGTGGTTATGCAGCAGTTATAATAGTACAGAATTTGAAAAGTTTAAGGCAACCAATCAGGTGTTTATAAATAGGCAGGTTTGTTATAAAGCAATTACTAAAATTAGCATTAAATCGGCCTTTTCCAGAAAAGTAGGTTCCGCCTGCTTTAGAAGCGCCTTTCGGCCTTATGCCCCCGCTTTGACTCAGTCAAAAACTACTATGTCGAAACCCACCTTATCGAAACCAAAACATAGGATATCACTTAGATGGTACGTAGTAGATTGGAGGAAGGCGGATGGCATGGTGTCGAAAGAAATGCTTCCGATGGGTTTGAAACCTCAGTTTTACTTTCAAATGAAAAAGTGCCTGCTTTTTTTATTAAAAGCTTTTAAAGGAGTCAAAACATATACTTTTGGAAGGGGTTTTTCTAAATAGATTACGGAGAGGTTGCCATCCTTTGTTTTATAGTATGAGCTTTCCATTGAGTTGCTTCATTTTAAAATAATGCTTTCAAAAATGATGGTTCCGACTAGTGGAAACCATATTGTCGTTCATGTGACTTTCGAGGGTATTGAAGTCATCAATGCTTCCAAAGGGTGCCTTTGTTTTGATATATATTAAGCCACTTCCAAAATGCTTTCAAAAGGAATCAAAGGTTTCAAATGCAATTGTGCCGAAAGGGTGTTTCGATGTTATCCTTCAAAGCTTTACTCAAAGGTATTGAGCTTTCGAATGGATGGTTCTGAAACCATCAAATTTTCCCCAAACAGTTTTATTAACGGTTTGAAGGAGATACTTTAGCATATATTCACTTTGACCCAAAAGATGTTTTTAAAGAGTAAACCTAATGGTTTCGAAAGGGGTACTTTCATTGGTTTTGAAGCTATGTTTCTAAACATTTTAAAGTAATGTTTTGACACTTTCGAAAGATGTATTTTGGTTTCGAAAGAGATAAATTAAAGGGCTTTGAAAAGTATTTAGTGTTTTGAAAAGGATTTTTCTATATTTTCGAAGGAGGTTATCAAGGGGTTTTGAAAGTAATGTTTTAGGGTTTTCAAAAACTTAACCCAATCTTATTTTAAGGAAAAACCATGGCATAAATTAAAGTGTTTTGAGATAGAAGAAGTTTTCCTTGATTAATAGGTTAAAGGGATTAACCAAGATTTATATAAAATGATTTCAAGGATATTAAACCACAAGGGTTGGTATTATTATGTTGTTATGGTTGCTTCTTCATAAATTTATTCACATTATAATGAACCCATAATGGTACTTTGGGGAAGGCCGGAATAACCGCTTGGTTGATCCTGTAGTGAATATAAATTAAGCATGCTAAAATATTGATTAAAGATACTAGCACGGGCCATTAAGTTCATAGGAAGCCCATGAAAACTATGTATAAATGAAGGTTTCAGGAAAACAGGTTAATAGTAAGCCCATGAAAACTATGTATAAACGAAGATGTCAGAAATATGAGTTCATAGTAAGCCCATGAAAACTATGGTTTGATATTGGCAGGGGCCAATAGGTTTAGTGAACTGATGAAAACTATATCCAGACTAAGATATTACAGATGTCAATAGGTTCCTAGTCAACCCATGAAATCTAGGATAAGAGAATAGATATTGGAATTACCACTAGGTTCAGGGAGAATCCATAAAACAGTAAAGATATTGGCAGAGGCCAATAGGTTCTTAATGACCCCATGAAAACTATGAAAACGGATAGGGTGTCCATAAACATTTAACAGGTTATTAGTAAGCCCATGAAAACTAATAGTTAACAGTAACCTTAGAAACTATAAATAAGACAGATAGCCAGAATGAATGGGGATGGTTAATCCAGATTTAATATACTATTTGCATAGCATTATATTATTTTGAATTGTTTTTAACCATTAGGGTTGCAGGAGCACAATATATGGTTTTATAAAAGGTTTTAGGATACTAGTGAGGGGAAAACCCGTTCTGCTAAGCAGTGTGGTTTCACTAGATATCTAAATGGTTTGAGATGGTAGATTATTATTTATAATAGGCTTTATGTCCGACTCGAAGCTTTTATTTTCCCCTTGAACTCTCGGGTCTCAATTAATTTTGAGTAGTTTGAGGGTTAAGGTTTTCTTATTAGACAAATAAAGCTTCTTGAGGCGTGTAAGAGGCAAGCTTTTTAATAAGAATTTTTTTATTCCGTTGTGTTTGGTTGTGAACGCGGATATGTTTTATTGCCTTATTATATACTTTGATCATCCAAGGGGGCATCTTCAGGCGTATGTGTTGTATTTATATTTTATCTGAGCGTGGTTTGCGTACTGGGATTATGTGATGAATTTGAAATATTTTTAAATGGAATATGGAATTTGTTTACTGTTTAATTTTTTTTCCACATTCATGTGTTTCTGGGTATCATGTATCTAACATTGTCGTATTTGGCCGTCGAGGATTAATAACTATGGATGACTACAACATCCATAGCCGTTAGTTTTGAGCCTCTAATTAGGGGGATGTTACATGTTGGTATCAGATCATAGGTTTATGAAACTTAAAAGAAATTTAAACCTAAAAGATTTTTCAATACATAATCCAATGACTCAGATAATAAGATCAGGGTTTGGGGTAACGCTATTGTAACATACTTGTATTTAATATAGTAATATATATAAGTACGCATCCCCCGCTCTCTTAGACCATATCTTACTAAGCTAGTATGTAGATTTACGGGAGAGAAGATACGGAAGCATGAAACGGAAGAGGACATCTCGATGGAGGAAGCACCATAACCAATGGAAATGCTCAACCCACCAGGAGGAACCCGGGGCGACCAGTTAATGCTGATATCCAAAATGCCGATGCCAATGTGGATGCCGGAAATCCACCAAAAAATATGGGGGCGATTATCAGTTTTTATCTATATGATGCAAGCAAGAGCTTCTACTAGAGTTGCTGGAAATATAGGAGGAGCTAATCTTGTGGCTCCAGTTGGGATTAGTTATGCTAAGCTGAGTAGAGACTACACCAGTCTATGTGGAAAGCCATTCATGGGGAAGGAGAATGCCATAGAAGTAGAGAATTGGTTGTTACGTTGTGGGTGTATTTTCGTTGATTTGGGTTTAAATGATGAGAAAAAGAGAAGGTTGGCCTCTAGACAGTTGCCAGGGTCAGCGCTTCATTGGTGAAATAGTATTATTGTTTGAGTTCTGGAGGAACAGTTGACTTGGGATGATTTTAGAAGGAGATTTGAACAAAGATTTATGTTTGAGGTTGCTAAATCAGCGTTGTTGAGGAAGTTTTTGAATCTAGAGTAGGGAGAGATGTCGGTTGTTGAGTATGCTATTAAGTTTAATGAGCTGTCCCGTTGTGGATATAATATTGTAGACAACGTCATTAAAAGAAATGACAAGTTTATTAGAGGACCGAGGCCTAAGATTGCTTAGGCGACCCTGCCACATCTTCATGATCCTAGTAATTTAGTTGTGGAGATGGCCATTTTCTATTAGGAGATGCTTGCTATTTGTGCTAGAGGAAAGCCAGTGGAAATCTAGGGTTCATAGGGGAAGAAGAGGAATCCCAGAAGGGAGATGCTGCCAAGAAGGCAAAGGCAGATTTAGTTTGCTTCAAGTGTTACAAGAAGGCCCATTATGCGAGTGAATGCCGGCTAGGAAATGGGAAAAAGACTGTCGATAAGAAGAATTTGAAGTGCTTCAACTGTGATCATGTTGGTCATTATAAGAATTAGTGTTCAGAGCCAGTCATGGCAGACATAGGGAAGGTTTTTGCTATTGGACCAACATCAGCTAGGCCTAATGCAATGGAAAAGGGGAAGACTGTGATGGAAGATACACTTTTGATTCGAGTATATCGGTTAGGGTATTTTTTGATACTGGTGCATCACTTTCATTTATATCTCAGTGTTCAGTTGATAGACTATGCTTAGTACCCACCTACCTTGTTACTTCCTTAAAGGTTGCGTATCCAATAGAAGGGTGTGCAACTCTAGGGTTGAGATATGACCAGTTAGAACTTGATTTGTTAGGTCATAAGTTTGCATGCAGTCTGTATGTTTTCGATTTTGTTGATTTCGGGATCATCTTGGGTATGGATTGGTTGGGTAGGTATGAGGCTAGAATATTTTTCTAGGATAGGGAGATATCATTGAGACACCTAGATACTCATACTTGAGTGATATTCTTAGTGGAGAATTCTAACTGGAGTGTTAGTTCTTTGCCAAGTGCTATGGAAGTAGGAGAAGAGTTAATCAGTTTGGATAGCAAGAGATTTTGCAGATGTATTTAAGCCAGTCATAGGACTACCATCGAAACAAGCTATTGAGTTTCAGATAGACCTTTTACCCGGAGCTGAACCTAAGAGTAGACCACCTAGCAGGATGACACCGACTGAATGAAGGAATTGAAGGTGCCGCTAGTGGATCTTGAAGGAATGAATTTTGTTAGACCAAGCAGTTCGCCTTAGGGAGCGGCCACAGCGTTCATGAAGAAACCAGATGGGTCGTTAAGGATGTGTATCGACTATCTTAAGTTGAACGAAAGGACGATCAAGAATAAGTATCCTTTGCCAAGAATAGATGATCTGTTTGATCAGTTCTGTGGAGCTATGGTATTTTCCCAGTTGGATTTGGCGATAGGTTTCCATCAGTTAAGAGAGTGGCGGAAGACTGTATTCCTTTGATAGCATTTCGGACGAGGTATGGTTCGTTTGAGTGGTTAGCGATGCCATTTGGCTTAACGAATGCAATTTCTTCATGGATTTGATGAACCGATTTTTCCAAGAGTACTTAGATAGATTTGTGTTGATGTTTATAGATGACATTTTAGTACACTCTAAGGATGAGAGAGAGCTTGAGGATCATCTTACAGTGATGCTTGATACTCTGAGGTAGAATCAACTGAAGGTGAAGTTTTCAAAGTGTCATTTTTGAAAGAAAGAGATCGAGTTTCTTAGTCATGTGATTTCAAAGAAAGACTTATCAGTCGATCCAGATAAGATCAAAGCTGTGAATAATTGGAAGAGACTAGAAATAGTGACCGATGTTAGAAGTTTTCTTGGACTTGCTGGCTACTATCGGAGATTCATTAAGGATTTTTCACGAATAGAAACACCTTTGACTAAGCTAACAAGAAAGGATGTGATGTTTGTCTGGTCCGACAAATGTAAAGAAGCATTCCTTATGTTAAGCATTTGTTGACCAATGTACCTTGATCGTAGTTCCAGATGGTAATCAAGGGTTGGTGGTGTATACTAATGCATGTGGAACTGGATTAGGAGTGCTATTGATGCAGAATGGTAAAGTTATTGTCTACATTTCACGATAGCTTAGACTGCATGAAGTGAGATATCCAACTCATGATTTGGAGTTGGCTGTGGTGATCTTCGCATTGAAGATTTGGAGATGTTATTTTTTAAGGGAGATATTTGAGCTTTATACCAATCATAAGTCTTTAAGGTATTTATTCTCTCAGAGGGTGTTGATTATGAGACAACAGAGGTGGTTGGAGTTTTTGACTGCTTATGATTTTGGTATATAATATACACCTAGGAAAGGAAATAAGTTAGCGGATGCATTTAACAGAAGACATTAGAATGTGGTGTTAACAACGTTGGCAGAGTGGAAGGATGTAGAAGCTTCGACTACTTGTAGTGTGCAGTTGAAGTCGTCTGGTAGTTCTACTCAGAGTACCGCCATGTTGTCATGTTTAGAAGTTTGACCAGTGTTGATCAAGAGGATTGCTTCTAAGCAGAGAGGGGATCCAGTATTGGCCGAGAGGATTAGAAGACTTGAGGTTGGAACTAAGATCGATGATCTAAAGGATTTTTTCCTCGACAAAAGGGGATGGATAAGAAAGAAGGGACGGTTGTGCGTTTCGAATGTAGAGGACTTGAGGAAAGATGTTCATGGAGAATGTCATCGGTCCAAGTTTACGATTCATCCTGGACGGACCAAGATATATCAAGATATAAAGAGGAGCTTCTATTGGGAAGGTATGAAGAGGGATATTGGCTTATGGGTTAGGCATTGTGCAAACTGTCAATTAGTGAAAGCCGAACATCAGAAGCCGAGCGGGTCGCTTCAGCCTTTAGAGATTCCAATTTGGAAATGGGATTCGATATCCATGGATTTTATAGACATGTTGGCAAAGTAAAATAGAGTAAATGAAAGCATATGGGTTATAGTGGACAGGTTGACCAAGAGTGCCTATTTCATTCTAGTTAAGCCAACCATGACGGCACCTGTTTTAGCTAAGTTGTTCATGAAGAACGTAGTTAGACTACATAGAATTCCTAGGAATATAGTCAGTGAAAGAGATGCCTTGTTCACTAGTGAATTCTGAAAGAGTCTACAAGATGTATTAGGTACCAAGCTTAATATGAATACTGCATATCGTCCTCAGACAGATGTCAGACAGAGAGAGTCGATAAGGTACTCGAGGATTTGTTGAGAGCTTCTGTATTAGACTTTGATGGATCTTGGGAAGATCACCTACATTTGGTTGAGTTTTCTTACAATAATAATTAACAGACTAGTATTGGAATAGCTCCTTTTGAAGCTTTGTATGGAAGGCCATGCAAATCGCCAGCATGTTAATTGGAGTAGGGACAGATTAGTCTTAGATTTAGATTTTATTAGTGAGGCGTCAGAGAAGATTGAGTTGATCCAAGGAATGATGAAAGAAGCTCAATCCAGATAGAAGAGTTATGCAGACAGAAGTCTTAAATCCTAGAATTCTCAATTAGAGAGGTTTTCATTAAGTTATCATCGATGAAGGGTGTGGTGCAATTTGGAAAGTCAGGGAAACTAGCACTAAGGTATAATGGTCCATTTCAGATTATAGAGAGGATTGAAAAGCTCGCGTATAGAGTAGAGTTACCGAGCAGTATGGAAGGTGTCCATAATGTATTTCATGTGTCTCAGCATTACAAGTATTTGCCTAATACAGGGTCTACTATTCCTTTGATGGGGTTGGAAGATTTGGTAGTGAAGCCTAAAGAACCAACCATTATCAAAGAGGAAAGAGGGAAGAAATTCAATCTACAGCTAATGACCAAAGCTAGGAGAAATTAAGCAACAAAAAATCTCAAATTCCTTATCATATTCAAGATGAATAATAATATTATACCATCTCTATTTTATTCTATGATTATATGTTTTTGGATTCAAGATTAAATTCGTTTCGATGATGATTTGGATGATGATATGCTTGAATTATAATATGATGGATTAAAACATAATTGTTTAAACAGGAATTTTAGGGTTTTAGGGTAAAAATGAATATAAATGTTTTTTGAATGCCATGGCAAATTTATATGTTATGTAAATTATGATTTTGGAGATGAGTTTCAATTTTTGTAATTTTCCAACTATGGAAACTTTAATTGAATTTTCAAAGGAAAATGCGATAAAATTGAGTTTAAAATTGGTTTTGAGTATTTCAGCGAGAATTTGGGTCTGAAATATTAATATGTTAGATTGCATGATGAAAGTGAATTTATATAATTTTTGAGGATTTTTCCTAAGACGTTTACTCTAGAAAATAAATTATTTTAAAAGAAGGAATTAATTGAATATTGGTATTGCTTAATGGAAGAGATAAAATGTTAAATTGTCCTTGATTTGGATCTATGATTATGCGGCAATTATAATAGTAGATAATTTGAAAATTTTAAGGCAACCAATCAGATGTTTACAAATAGGTAGGTTAGTTATAAAGCAATTACTAAAATTAGCATTAAATCGGCCTTTTCCAGAAAATTAGGTTCTGCCTGCTTTAGAAGCGCCTTTCGACCTTATGTCTCCACTTCGACTCAGTCGAAACCTACCATGCCAAAACCCACCTTATCGAAATCAATACAAAGATATCACTTAGATGGTACATAGTGGATTGGATAAAGGCGGAAGGCATAGTGTCGAAAGTATGAATTTCGAAGGGTTTCCATCCTCTGTTTTATAGTATGAATTTCGATTGAGTTACCTGATTTTTAAATAATGCTTCCGAAAATGATGGTTCCGACCTAGTCAAAACCATACTACATTCGTGTGCCTTTCGAGGGTATTGAAGTCACCAATGCTCTCAAAGGGTACCTTTATTTTAATATATACTAAGCCACTTCCAAAATGCTTTAAATAAGAATAAGGGGTTTCGAATGTAATGGTGTCAGAAGGGGGTTTCGATGCTATCCTTCAAAGTTTTACTCAAATGTATTGAGCTTTCGAATGGATGGTTCCGACACCATCAAATTTTCCCCAAACAATTTTATTAAAGGTTTCGAACGAGGTACTTTCGCATATATTTACTTTGACCCAAAAGATGTTTTTAAAGAGTAAACCTAATGGTTTCGAAAGAGGTACTTTCATTGGTTTCGAAGCTATGTTTCAAAACATTTTTAAGTAATGTTTTGACACTTTCGAAAGATGTATTTTAGTTTCGAAGGAGATGATTAAAAGGGCTCCAAAAGGTATATACTTTATTTTTGAAAAGAAATTTTCTATTCTTTCAAAGGAAGTTATCCAAGGGTTTCACAAGTGATGTTTTAGGGTTTTCAAAACAAATAACCCGATCTCATTTTAAGGAAAAACCGTGGCATAAATTAAAGAGTTTTGAGATAAAAGAAGTGTTCCTTGATTAACATGTTAAGGGGATTAACCAAGATTTATATAAAATGACTTCAAGGATATTAAACCATAGGGGTTTGTATTATTATATTGTTATGATTGCTTCTTCATAAAACTATTCAATTGTAATGAACCCATAATGGTACTTTGGGGAGCGGCAGAATAACCAACTAGGTTGACCCAGTAGTAAATATAAATTAAAGATGCTAAAATATTGATTAAAGATACTGACATGGGCCAATAGGTTCATAATAAGCCCATGAAAACTATGTGTAAATGAAGATGTCAGGAAAACAGGTTCATAATAAGCCAATGAAAACTATATATAAACGAAGATGTCAGAAAGACAGGTTCATATTAATCCCATGAAAACTATGATTTGATATTGGCAGGGGCCATATTGGAGTTATCAATAGGTTTAGGGAGAATCCATGAAACAGTAAAGATATTGGCAAGGGCCAATAGGTTCTTAGTGACCCTATAAAAACTATGAAAATGGACAGGGAGTCCATAAACATTTAATAAGTTATTAGTAAGCCCATGAAAACTAATAGGTTAACACTAACTCTAGAAACTATAAATAAGACAGATAGTCAAAATGAATGTGGATGGTTAATCCAGATTTAGTATATTTATTTGCATATCATCATATTATTTTGAATTGTTTTTAACCATTATGGTTGCAGGAGCACAATATATGGTTTTATAAGGGTTTTAGGATACTAGTAAAGGGAAAACCTATTCCGCTAAGCGGTGTGGTCTAACTAGATATCTAAATAGTTTGAGATGGTAGATTATATTCATACCAGGCTTTATGTATGACTTGAAGTTTTTATTTTCCCCTTGAATTCTCGGGTGCTCAATTAATTTTGAGTTGTTTGAGGATTAAGTTTTTTAGGTTCTCTTTCTAGACGAATAAAGCTTCCGGAGACATGCAAAAGGCAAGCTTGTTAATATGAGTTGTTTTCATTCCACTGTGTTTTCATTGTAAAGGAAGATCTGTTTTATTACCTTATTATATACTTTGATCATCCAAGGGGCATCTTCATGTGTCGCTCATGGCGTATGTGTTGTATTTATATTTTATCTAAGCATGGTTTGCATACTGGGATTATGTAATGAATTTTGAAATATTTTTAAATAGAATGTGGAATTTGTTTGCTATTTAAAAAATTTCCATGTTTATATGTTTCTGGGTATCAATGTATCTAACATTGCCATATTTGGTCACCGAGGATTAATAACTATGGATGACTGCATGATCCATAGCCGTTAGTTTTGAGCCTTCAAATAGGGGGATGTTACAATATGCCAAATTGCCCAGAATTTTGCAATGAGTCTAATGGAATAAACCACTCATGAAATGGAGTTCGTATGAAAAAGATATCATGACTAGAAGAACAAGGTTTAAAATGCAATTAGTAAAAATAAAGTGGCTAAATTACAAATCTTACTCACGTGCTACATTAACTCATTGAGCATGAAACTCCTTGAACTACTACCATTACGTTGAGTTTGGCGTCATGCCTCCCGTCGCCTCTTCCAGTTGACAACGCTGATGGCCCCACCTAGCCAAGCTGCGGCTAACGCCTCCCGACAACCACCTACGGCCATCGAAAATTCCACCTCCATGTTTTCATGAATCTCAACATCAATCTCTTTGATCCAAGCATATAGTTCAACTTCCCTCAACGTCCTCTATATTATTGTACCATCTGTTTGCTCTGCGGTCTTCGTGTGACGCCCCACCTCTATGCTCACAATAACAAAGGTTATTATAAGGAATAACGTCTGCTATTGCGAAGAATAAGGCTTGTTAGAAGTAACCATCCGTAAGTTATGCCTTAGACGAGTATTGATTACATCGACAGGAGTTGTGTAAATTACTCCCAAAGATATAAATTCAATCCAAATCTAAAATGAAACTACGGTGGCTTAAGAAAATTCAGAACAACTCATAATAACAACAACACTGATAGTATAATCACATCAGAATAGAAATATTAGATATATAGCTGAAGACAAGTCTGGATACATGCTACAGTAATCGATGGTTCTCATGAACCAAATGTACGTATACAAAGATATCAACATACATGAGATGAGAATCGATACACCCAAAAGTACACCTCGAAGTCTAGACCAGAGATGATGTGAAATCCCAAAAGCTGAAGTAGCAACTGAATCAGAGATAGAGATTATCCTAAAATAACTCAGTCTGACCCGAGTATTATTTAAAAGAAAATAATAAACGGATCAGTCTAATTTAAACTTCAGAAATAAGTGTATGATAAACATCACTTAAGCAAATAATTATAATCTCGAATGAGATTATACAACATAGAAAATAAACATAGTTCAAATAAAGAAATCTCAATTTAAACTACATCAAAATCAGTAATCTCTAATGAGACTATTCAACATAAATAATCACCATAGTTTAAATGAAGAAATCTCAATTTAAACTCCATCAAAATCAGCTTTTGAATTCACAATTAAATTCAAAGCAGCAGTACACAAAATCTAGAAATCAATTAAGATAACTAGACAAATCAGCAGTCACAAAATCTAGAAATCAAAATAAGATAACTAGAAAATCAACATAAAAGATGGATCGATCCCAGCAGATGGCGATTTTTAGCTACACCGCACGTGCATCTCAGATGGCCGAAGCCTACCAAGTACTATAATTTTTGGCGCCCAACAAATGACCCGAAGGTCCAACAAATGACCCAAAGGTCTAGTACTGGTATTGACCCGAAGGTCCAACATACAGAGTGGCTCGAAAGCCCACAAAATCATCAAAATCATCAAACAACAGATATTTCAATTAACGAGTCCGGAATTAACTGAAATAGTAAAAGTGTGGTTCCATACTCTGCACTTTTGCTAAATCGTTTAAATCTCTTCATCACATCCTTGAAAGTGCAGAATTATGTATTTTATAAAAATAACATTTTACGTTCTCAAACGGACAAGTCCGGAATTAACCGAATCAGTAAAAGTAATGGTTCATAGTTCTTAATTTTGCTGAAACGTTTAAATCGATTCCTAATTCTTTTGAAACGTAAACTGTAAAAATTTTAGAAATAATTTTATTTTAAAACGATTTGAAATCCCATGATTAAAACAGCAACATCTGTAGAAATTTCGACGAGGAAATTGCACTACACAAAACACCTAAAAAGGGATACCAAATCAACGTTGCAGGATAACCGCTTAAAAATTCACTTTAAAATAGACGGTTACCGAAGTCAAAACAACAGTAATTTTTATTCGACAAAAATGTTACCAAAACAATACGCTTCAAAAATATAATACCGGTGTAAAAATTCCGTTACAAAAATAACGGCAACAAAATTCGTTTCAAACAAAACGCCGGTACAATGTAAATTAAATGGTGGACTGCGCCACTTTATTTTTTTTTTCAGAATACTTTGCCCTGCCCACTTGCACAAATAAAGTAGTCAACAATTAAAGTAACTAATATAACCCATATGCATATGCAAAACGACTTGTACACTGCATTTTTTTTCCATCAGTACACCTTTTTGATGTATAAAAAAATTACGAAGAATGGTGACAAGGCTACTATGATGCACGCATACAAATATGAGGTTGAAAAATAAAACAACATGTTCTTGATTTTCACATATACACTAAAAAAGAAATGCATGCACTCTACAATATTTATGGCCGAGACTTCACTAACGTTTTATACTATTTACACGCAAATGATGAAACAAACAACCATCTAACATGACTCAATATGATGGCCACTGTAAGCTTATAGTTTTAATAATAGGAAATAGGCAACCTGGACTTGATTTTTATACAACTATTGTTTGCATGCATTGATGAAAAAATAGAAGTGGACCTGGATTTTGCATCCCAACAGACTACTTTTTCACGCAGATACCAAACCCAAACATAAAAAGAAACTAACATAAACACATACACGTGGAAGAACTAATATTCATGCCTGCTTTATATTGAGTTAATTGTGCAACCTGGACATAATTCGCATGCACTTGACTGATCATGAATGTAACAACCCGCATATTTATCGATTTTATATTTAAATATTTTATTTTGTCGTTAATCGGATATTGGTCCGAAAAGCTACTTTTTGCAAACGGTCAAATTAGGACTCGAGACCACTTCCATTGAGTTCGAAATGCCGTTTACAACTTTTTTTAAGTATAAGCATTGATGGGTTTGGAGTTAGTGGAATTTCACTTACTTTTCCCGCTTTGGACTTTGGGTTAGATTAGCCATTATAACTCAAACCCACTTCTCTCCTTCTCCTCACTCTTCATAAATTCCTACCAAACACAAACTTTAACATTAATGGTGAGTGGAAAGGGAAATTAGAAATTCCAAGCCTAGGTTTCAACTCCAACTCCATCATTCAACTCCAAATTCAAGGAAAAGCATTGGATTCAAGCTTGTAGTTGATTCTCCATTCTCTTCAAGCTTTACCTTCATAAATGCGTGAAAAGGTGAGATTTTTATCTCACATTCTTGTCTGTAACTATAACGGGTGTTTGGGAATGATTTCCTATCACTTTAGCATGTATATTTGCATTTGGTTTGGATTGGATTGGCGAAAAACTCCGATTTTTAGCATTTTGGTGAATTTTCTGCATTTAGGTCGTTCTGGCCATTTGTGCGTGTTCGAAGTTAGGTCGCTCGCGAACTAACGCCTTAGGTCGCATGGCTCGTTTAACATTAAGTCGCTTTGGCCACTAGGTCGCTCTGCCTTTCTCCGTTAGGTCGTTACAATGTAGGTCATGACATATGTTGACTCGTTTGGGCTTTAGGTCCTTGGCCTTCGTTCCTTTTAGGTCGTAAGCCCCTAGGTCGTTTCCCCCTTACTCCACTAGGTCGCGTACCCCGTTTAGGTCGCTTGACCTTGTTCTCCTTTAGGTCGCTCAACCTCCATGTGGTTAGGTCGTTGACCCCCTTTAGGTCGCAGGACCATGACTCCAGTTAGGTCGTTTGTCCCTTTGCTCCGTTAGGTCGCGACCGAGTTAGGTCGTTGACCACATTAGGTCGCGTACTTAGGTCGCGAACACCCCCTAAGTCGTAACCACTAGGTCGTTTGACCTGTTTCCTCACTTAGGTCGCGAGCAGTTAGGTCGTTAGGCCTTGTTTGAGACTTTAGCTCGCTTACCTCTGTTAACTCGCGAACACCTCTAGGTCGCAACCACTAGGTCGCTTGACCCCTTAGACCCCTAGGTCGCAACCATTAGGTCGCTCGATCATATCCTCCCTTAGGCCTTCACTAGGTCGAACCCCGTAGCGGGGGCGTTGCCCCCGCACCCCCCCTCCGTAGGGGATCTTATTTGATAAAACATTCAACAGAACTTGCTTTATTGAGATGCTGAGTTGACCATTCTTCGAGACAAACTACCTTGGGCTTCTCGGTCGATTTTATGGATTTTTGAATATCCATTTCAATGGATTCTTTATCGGTTTCTTTGGATTTTATTCACGTCTTCGAATGTGAATTTTTATGATTGATTGTTTCTACAATCACTTCTATGATTTGTCACTTTAAAATATAAAGGTTTTCAATACTAGTAGTAAATATCAAAACTCTTTCAACAAAATGATTTCAACCCTATTAACAAAGCTCTCTTCTTAAACCGTTTTCCAATATACTAGTATATACAAACTTTTACCTCACTCGGATGAGAAATCTAATTAAACGGCTTAGTAAAACAAGTGGTATGAAACGCTTGCGTTCACTTCGTCGGTTAATTCTTGGACTTGTTCGATTGAACCTCTTGTGACAATTTTCTAGTGAAGATTTACAATTTGTTCGTAAATGTTTAAGTTAAGCAAGTGGTTATGGGACATGAAGCTAAACTTTTATATTTACTAACTTAGTGCAATTGACACTTCTTGATGATCATGACGATCTTTTTTTGTGATTTAGACTAGCAACTGTGCGATGTCTCTTTGTCTGCGAGGGAGACGAGACCCCGCTCTTGTGATGTTTCGCCATCGCATTTGTATGATGTTTCGCCATCACATATGTGGGGTAGAGCCCCACGGTCTTTGGGCCATTCGTTTGTCAAAATTAATGGCTTGCAACCATGAGATAGCGTCACGCTTTGTGTTACACGTGTAGGTGAGTTTTCATACTCCCATTTTGTGAGTTTTCATGCTCCTATATTGTGATTTCTGGATTTCTTGTGTAGTCTTCTGGAATTTGTGCTTCACCTATTTTCATGACTTTCATTGTTATGATTTTCCAGCTTTTATGTTTTGGTGAATTTGTGTGTCATCACTTTTTTTAGGTGAATTAGGATCTTTTAGAAGATTCTTTTGATATTGTTTGATCTCTTGATGATCTTCATTTACATGCTTATCATAGTATGTCTTTATGGTTACTACAGGTTCTTGACATATCTATTGTTTTATATCATGTTACCTGATATTTATAGCTAGACTGGTCCGTTTATTATTTTCTTATAAATAATACTCGGGTCAGACCGAGATGTTACAGGTGCTTCTGCTTGACTCCTCCCCTAGGGATTTACTACTCTGACTTTTGGCTGACCATTTAGATTAGCAGTTTTTGTCGTTTACACTTGAGATATAGACTCATAGATGTATTCTTTTGTATAACACGTGTTGCTATTCTTTTGTGTATGTGGTCCTTTCATGACCACTACTCTGATGTACACTTTCATGTGTTAGTTATATATTCATATCTTTTTCCGCCTTTGTGATATGGATGTCTGTGACTGATTGTGTTATGTTTATTTCTATATTTGTTTCCGAAGATTTATTTATAGCCACCGTGTGATAGCTTTGAGTTTGTATCGGTATGTTGGACTTCCTCCTTAATTGAAATGCATGCTATACTATCTGACATATCAGTGCTCGCACAAAGAAGTTACATGGATGGTCGCTCCTCAACAGCCTTATTCTTCGCGCTAGTTGACAGCATTACTCCGTAGTGTTCTTGGCTAGCATGGGTATTCAGGTGGGGAGTCACAATGAACGTATTCTATAAAATGCTCTTGCCTAGTCATGAATTAATGTAAACTATGCTTCACATTATACACGAAAAAAATCTAGGAATGCAGAAAATGAAATGGGTCAAAATTTCTGAATGCACACATACTAGAAGAATTTAAGATCTGGACACATACTATAGCAAAGGATAAATTAGAAACGTGAGTTTAAAACTCACATTTAATTCGCCTCCGACCTAGTTAGCGAAAATGAATGTTTTGGAGCAAAGTTGAACTGCCATTGTTGCTTGCTGAGCTATTTGAACGAGTGAACAATTGTAAGATGTATCTACAAAACTGCTCATCCTTGCTCACCCGGTTATCATTCCAACCATGGACAAAGTCAAGCAATAGAACAACTTGAACTAGAAGGAACAATCCAGATTCAAATTTTGATATGCTCTCGTAAAAGCTAACAGCTCCATTAGGCACAAAGAACATAAGAATAACAACAACACACCAAACGAAATCTTCCCCATCCATCCCCCATGATGAAGCTTGTCCCTCGGATCCTTTTGATCCTTAATTCCAGCCATTATGATCGCGAACATGGTAAAGAACACTAAATTACCCAAGCTAACTCTAAGGACTGCATTAGTCTCAACCCACTCTCTATCATGTGTTTTACGAAAATGGTTTATCTAGGGGATGTGTTCCATCAAAGGAGCGGCGACTTGCTGAAGAATATACGACACGATGAGAGAAAGAGCAAAGAGACCGCAGTAGGCAATTCTAGCGGACCTACGGCCGATGATGCCAGCGACGAATCGACAAACCTCGCACGCGCACGAAGCGCAGCATGACGCTAGACAAGTCGCTGCCCACATTGTTTTAGACTTGTTTTTCCTTCGATTATGGAATTATATATTACAGAGTAATATTTCTGAAGATTACGATTTGGGATCAGGGAAAAGTATGCGTAGGGAAGAAAAAAAGGAATTGAAGAAATCTGCGTTGGTGGTTATCGAACTTTTCCCTGTATAAAAAACTTATATTTTTTTTCCTCTAAAGTTCGTGTATAAGACAAACAGAGGAGTGATGGACTGTATTTTCAGGTACAAATGCATTTATGAAGACATGAACTAGAGAAGAAAGGACACTGCTTAGCAAAAATGATGATGGCTGGAAAAATGTTCACTAGCTTTTAAAAAATTTGCATGTGACAGCAAGACAAATTGTGTTCACACTTGATTTACATTAGACTATATCCTAATGCACGTGAAGCAAATGAAGTATAGCACAACTTTGATATTTACTTCAAATGTGCTACCACATAAAACAAGTAAGCAACTGACTTTGAAAAAATTTTGCACTTCAAATTTATTTTTCAAATTTCAATTTTAAAATTTCTATTTAAAATATTTATTACGACAGTAATTCAAATATTACGATCGTTACAGACTCCCCCTTATAAAAATTGCACCCCTGCAATTTTCATATTAGAAGCAGTCAAAACACAAATAATTCATCACAAAAAAGATTAAATAGAAAAGATGGGTAAGAATGCTCACCTCCACCCGAAGAGGAGAGAAAACCCAGATAAGAACGCTCGATGAATTCTTTGATTTCCCAAGTGCAGTCTTTGGGGTTTGCAGACCATTGAATTTTCACAAGCGGGACTTTTTTGTTCCGAAGGCATTTCACCTCCGTAGCTAGCACACGAATAGGATTGTGCACCATAGAAAAGTCTGTTGAGATCTCAAGATCTTGCAGCATTTGAGGATCAATATCAGAATCTGAATCTCGAACGCATCGACGAAGCCGGGATACATGAAATACGTCATGAATTCCCGAAAACTGAATAGGTAGCGATACACGATAAGAAACCTGGCCAACACGTTCCGTAATAGGAAACGGTCCAATATAACGAGGAGCCAATTTCCCGAAGCTACTAAAACGCACCACACCCTTCATCGGGGAAACATAAATGAATACGAGGTCGCCAACAGAAAATTCTAAAGGCTTCCTACGATGATCGGCATAAGATTACTGCTTATTCTGAGCCTCTTTCATTTTCTGTCTAATAGAATCGATCCTCTCTGAAGAATTACGAATATAATTGGAGTCGAGAACTAACTTTTTCCCTGATTCCAACCAACAAGATGGTGATCGACACGGCCTTCCATAAATAACTTCAAAAGGTGACATACCGATACTAGATTGGAAACTGTTGTAATAAGCAAATTCAACAAGAGATAAATGGTCTTCCCAAGTATCTCCAAAGCCAAGAAGCAGTCCGATTGGACTTGATAGGAATAAAATGGACTGATTTGGTCAATTGGTCAATAATCACTCAAACACTAGTATGGCCCGACCTCGAACGAGGTAGACCATCAATGAAGTCCATAGAAATTTGATCCCATTTCCATAATGGAATCTCCAGAGGCTGTAAAAGGACCACTAGGACTATGGTGTTCTACTATAATGAGTTGAAAAGTCATGCAACGACTCATCTGACTTGCAACATCACGCTTCATACTCTCCCAAAAGTATAAGCGTTGCATATCAGTATACATCATACTACTACCCGGATGGATAGTATACTTAGAACGATGATAGTCCTCGAGAATGTCATTTCTAAGATTAGAAATACTAGGCACGATCAACCTACCCTTCTTCCGAAAACAATCATGAACATCAATATCGAAATCCCATAGATCATCACTTCGGGATTCCGATTTACAACTCTGGATAAGACAAGAGAGATCTGGATCTTGTTTCTGGGCATCAGCAACACGACCCAACAAACTCGGACGAGCTTCCATGCTAAATAAAAGCACGGGAGAATCAGAAACTGAAGGACGGTCTCTATTATCACAATGAGATAAAGCTTCCAACATATTCCATTCTGCTAGCATCATGGAAACAACCACTTGCTGCTTGCGACTGAGCGCATCAGCAACCCGATTACCCTTGCCAGGGGTATACTGAATATCGAAATCATATAAAGCAAGAAATTTGAGCCAATGCTGTTGCCTCATATTAAGTTCCTTCTGAGTGAATAGATACTTCAAAGATTTGTGGTCAGTGAAGAGAACAAAATGGTCGGCCAATAAATAACGTCGCAAATCTTTAGAGCAAAGACTATGGCTGCTAACTCCAAATCAGAGGCAGCATAATGAATCTCGTTAGGCTGTAGTTGTCTAGAAGCATAGGCAACTACTCTCTTTTCACATAAGAACAGCACCGAAACCAATACGGCTAGTATTGGTACAAATAATGAAGTATTGGTAACCTTCGGGAATCACAAGGATAAGAGTATCAGAAAGGAGTTCTTTCAAATAATCTTCTTTCCTGAAAAGAAAAACTTCCAAAATTTCAATCTTCTTTATGAAATCATTTTCTTAGGAAAATCTACTTTTTATAGATCGATTTTTATTGTGTCAAATTGTCTCATCAAAGCGTTTAGGAAATTCCTATCGATAACGTTGATCAAGCGCATCGACCAGAATTCCTAAAGCACTCAATGGGCAATACAATCACAAAATCATCTTCTATATGGTAAACCCAACCCAATTATACTTGTAAATAAATCTTATGAAAAAGATTTGCAAATTTTAAATTGCGGTTTTCATCCAAAATCAATAAATACACAAATGGAGTCATCGAGATATTCGTAGAATACTCGATTCACAAAACGGATGAAATAAGCTGGGCTAACTGAATGACATAATAAGTCATTCATAAGAATCATAACGAGTGCGGAATGCGGTAAGTGGAATGCTAACTTCCGCAACTCGTAGCCAAATGAAAACCGGTGGTAGGGTCGAGTTGGAAGAAGAGCTAGAACGACTAAATCATTTGGCTTCCAAATCAGAGAATTATTGCTTGAGTTCCTCATTTTCCTTAGCAGACAACCTCATGGGAGGAAGACTGACAGGATGAGCACCAAAGATAAGATCAATACGGAACTCAACTGCCTTCTTCGACTGCAAGCACGAAATAGACTCAAAGACCACAGAAAAGTCACAAACAACTGAAATATTAGCTATGACATCCTCCGATTCGAAGGAAGAAATGAAAGCATTCGAATCATGGTCCATACTTCGAAATATAATAGATAACTGCCCGCTAGCATCGGGTGCTTGAGATACCCAGTTCTTTCGGGACATAGGATTTGAACTTCATAACGGACGAGCCAATCCATACCCAAAATCATACCAAAACCAAGATGATCCATAACATGCAGATTCGCATGAAAGGAAAAACAACAAAGAATAATCTCAACATCAACACACAACAAACCAAGAGTAGTGGATCCTCCAATAGGATTCACAATCCTCAAAAAGTCACAAAGACTAATCGCTTCCAAAGGAATAACATCAACAAGCTCCTTTGACACGAATGAATATGATGCACCCGTATCGAAAAGAACTCTAATAGAACGACAATGAAATAGAATAAAACCTTCCAAAATAGAAGGAAGAATACCTTTGGCTGAGACGAATCACTAGAAGCTTTAGCAACATTAAGCTTTCCGGATTTGAAACCCTTAGGAGCAGTAAGACAATCAGAAACCCAATGTCCTACTTTCAAATCTAAGATTGAAAAGGAATTTAACAAATGGAATACTACGGAAATAGAAATATATTTCTAGACATATTCCAACTTGTTAGAGTGGATAAAAGTTTAAGAACAACGAAGGGATATATTAGAAAGGAACGAATAAAACCCTTGAATAGTTGTAACACATGTCACATTCTGCTTCTGTTCTGTGTTTATTATAATTTGTTCTGAATCTCAGCTCTGATACCAAGCTGTGATGCCCCACCTCTATGCTCACAATAACAAAGGTTATTATAAGGAATAACGTCTGCTATTGCGAAGAATAAGCCTTGTTGGGAACAACCATCCGTAAGTTATGCCTTAGACGAGTATTGATTACATCGACAGGAGTTGTGTAAATTACTCCCAAAGATATAAATTCAATCCAAATCTAAAATGAAATTTCGGTGGCTTAAGAAAATTCAGAACAACTCATAATAACAACAACACTGATAGTATAATCACATCAGAACAGAAATATCAGATATATAGCTGAAGACAAGTCTGGATACATGCTACAACAGTCGATGGTTCTCATGATCCAAATGTGCATATACAAAGATATCAACATACACGACATGAGAATCGATACACCCAAAAGTACACCTAGAAGTCTAGACCAGAGATGATGTGAAATCCCAAAAGCTGAAGTAGCAACTGAATCAGAGATAGCGATTATCCTGAAATAATTCGGTCTGACCCGAGTATTATTTAAAAGAAAATAATAAACGGATCAGTCTAATTTAAACTTCAGAAATAAGTGTATGATAAACATCACTTAAGCAAATAATTATAATCTCGAATGAGATTATACAACATAGAAAATCAACATAGTTCAAATAAAGAAATCTCAATTTAAACTCCATCAAAATCAATAATCTCTAATGAGACTATTCAACATAAATAATCACCACAGTTTAAATAAAGAAATCTCAATTTAAACTCCATCAAAATCAACTTTTAAATTCACAATTGAATTCAAAGCAGCATCACGCAAAATCTAGAAATCAATTAAGATACCTAGAAAAATCAGCAGTCACAAAATCTAGAAATCAAAATAAGATAACTAGAAAATCAACATAAAAGATGGATCGATCCCAGCAGATGGCGAGTTTTAGCTACGCCGCACGTGCATCTCAGATGGCCGAAGCCTACCAAGTACTATAATTTTTGGCGCCCAACAAATGACCCGAAGGTCCAATAAATGACCCGAAGGTCTAGTACTGGTATTGACCCGAAGGTCCAACATATGACCCGAAGGTCCAACAGAGTGGCTCGAAAGCCCATAAAATCATCAAAATCATCAAACAACAGATATTTCAATTAACGAGTCCAGAATTAACCGAAATAGTAGAAGTGTGGTTTCATACTCCGCAGTTTTGCTAAATCGTTTAAATCTCTTCATCGTACCCTTGAAAGTGCAAAATTGTGTATTTTATAAAAATAACATTTTACGTTCTCAAACGGACAAGTCCGGAACTAACCGAATCAGTAAAAGTAAGGGTTCATAGTCCTTAATTTTGCTGAATCGTTTAAATCGATTCCTCATTATTTTGAAAGCGTAAACCGTAAAATTTTTGGAAACAATTTTATTTTAAAACGATTTGAAAACCCGTGATTAAAACAGCAACATCTGTAGCAATTTCGATGAGGAAATTGCGCTACACAAAACACCTAAAAACGGATACCAAATCAACGTTGCGGGACAACCGCTTAAAAATTAACTCTTGACGGTTATTGAAGTCAAAACAACAGTAATTTTTGTTCGTAAAAAATGTCACCAAAACAATATGCTTCAAAAATATAATATCGGCGTAAAAATTCCGTTATAAAAATAATGGCAACAAAATTCGTTTCAAAAAGAAACGCCGGTTCAACGTAAATTAAATGGTGGACTGCGCCACTTTATTTTTTTGTCAAAATACTTTGCACTGCCCACTTGCACAAATAAAGTAGTCAACAATTAAAGTAACTAAATAACCCATATGCATACGCAAAACGACTCGTACACTGCATTTTTTTCCATCGGTACACGTTTTTGATGTATCAAACAATTATGAAAAATGGTGACGAGGCTACTGTGATGCATGCATACAAATATGAGGTTGAAAACTAAAACAACCTACTCTTGATTTTCACATATACACTAAAAAAGAAATGCATGCACTCTACAGTATTTATGGCCGAGACTTCACTAATGTTTTATACTATTTACATGCAAATGATGAAACAAACAACCATCTCACATGACTTAATATGATGGCCACTGTAAGCTTATAGTTTTAATAATAGGAAATAGGCAACCTGGACTTGATTTTTATACAACTATTGTTTGCATGCATTGATGAAGAAATAGAAGTGGACCTGGATTTTGCATCCCAACAGACTACTTTTTCACGCAAATACCAAACCCAAACATAAAAAGAAACTAACATAAACACATGCACGCGAATGAACTAATATTCATGCCTGCTTTATATTGAGTTAATTGTGCAACCTAGACATAATTTGCATGCACTTGACTGATCATGAACGTATGCTACAAAATGCACTTGCCTAGTCATGAATTAATGCAAAATATGCTTCACATTATAATGAAAAAAATCTGGAAATGCAGAAAATGAAATGGGTTGAGGCTAAATTTCTAAATGCACACATACTGGAAGAATTTAAGATCTGGACACATGCTATAGCGAATGATAAATTAGAAATGTGAGTTTAAAACTCACATTTAATTCGCCTCCGACCCAGTTAGCGAAAATGAATGTTTTGGAGCAAAGTTGAATTGCCATTGTTGCTTGCTGAGCTATTGGAACGAGTGAACAATTGTAAGATATATCTACAAAACTGCTCATCCTTGCTCACCCAGTTATCATTCCAACCATGGACAAAGTCAAGCAATAGAACAACTTGAACTAGAAGGAACAATCCATATCCAAATTTTGATATGCTCTCATAAAAGCTAACAGCTCCATTAGGCACATAGAACATAAGAATAACAACAACATACAAAACAAAATCTTTCCCATCCATCCCCCATGATGAAGCTTGTCCCTCGGATCCTTCTGATCCTTAATTCCAGCCATTATGATAGCGAACATGGTAAAAAACACTAAATTACCCAAGCTAACTCTAAGGACTGCATCAGTCTCAAACCACTCTCTATCAGGTGTTTTATGAAAATGGTTTATCCAGGGGATGTGTTCCATCAAAGGAGCGACGACTTGCTGAGGAATATACGACACGATGAGAGAAAGAGCAAAGAGACCGCAATAGGCGATTCTAGCGGACTTACGACCGTTGCTGCTAGCGACGGATCGACAAGCCTCACACGCGCACGAAGCGCAGCATGACGCCAGATAAGTCGCTGCCCACATGGTTTTAGACTTGTTTTTCCTTCGATTATGGACTTATATATTACAGAGTAATATTTCCGAAGATTACGATTTAGGATCAGGGAAAAGTATGTGCGGAGAAGTAGAAAAGGAATTGAAGAAATCTGCGTTGGTTGTTATCGAACTTTTCCCTGTATAAAAAACTTATTTATTTTTTCTCCTCTAAAGTTTGCGTATAAGTCAAACAGAGGAGTGTTGGGATGTATTTTCGGGCACAAATGCATTTATGAAGATGTGAACTAGAGAAGAAAGGACACTGCTTAGCAAAAATGATGATGGCTGGAAAAATGTTCACAAGCTTTTAAAATTTTTACATGTGACAGCAAGACAAATTGTGTTCACACTTGATTTACATTAGCCTATATCCTAACGCACGTGAAGAAAATGAAATATAGCACAACTTTGATATTTACTTCAAATGTGCTACCACATAAAACAAGTAAGCAACCGACTTTGAAACAATTTTGCACTGCAAATTTATTTTTCAAATTTCAATTTTAAAATTTCAATTTAAAATATTTATTACGACAGTAATTCAAAAATTATGGTCGTTACACTTCGTTTCGCCGTTGATTGGACGCCTCTAAATGCTTGATTTTGAACTAGTAGCTAATTTCTACCCTTGAACACTATCTTCAAAAGTGAACACTTTCTGCCTCTTTCCTGATCAAGTGCTTCGATTTGATATATTATAAGGTAGCTTCGGGCACTTTGAATTTCTAAACATTTTTGATAATTTAATTTATGATTCCCCATTAGAGAGGGGTTAAGGGACTCTTATAATTAGGGATGAGAAATGAAGATGGAATCAACAGCTATGGTTTTATAGCCTCATTTTAATAGTCAACTAGATGGGTTATGCATTGTGTACCTAGTATGTCTGAAACAATCACATATGTTGTTTCTAATTAGTAAAACCTCTATCTCCCAAACCATGACTTTAAGTTAAAAAATTTAGAGTCAAAACTAATTTAGCTTAGAAAGACCTATGCAACAACTATAATATGATACTCAAACATCTTTTAATTAAAGTCCTTTAATTTAATATTAATAATGTCGAATTTGAGGGTCGTTACATTATCCACCCTTAGAAGAATTAAGTCCTTTCACAACCTTCAACAAAATCAATAATCATCATCGTGGTTTTAATTACAAAACAGGGGAAATTATACTAACCATAAACAAACCACCTCTAGAGTGGTATACGACAATCGTATAATACAATCAATCATAACATAATAAAATTCATTCAATACAATGGATGTAATTTTCTATGTACACCTACAATAGCAACATTTATGTTTCCTCAACGATGTAATCAAAATGCTAGCATGTAAAAATGACACTCCATCAACAAAGGGAAAACAATCTAAATCATAGGTCAACCCCATTCACACGTCATTTTGTGCATCTCAGTCATCCAACCATGAAAGCCCATAACAAAAGTCCGCAACAAAAATCCAAGTTGGCCAAAACATGCATGTACAAATAAATATATAGGTCAACAATCAGTATAGCTCGACAAAATAAAGAGCACATACTTAAAATTATTACATATCATCATGACATTTACCAACAAATAATATGAGTATACTAATCATTTTACTACTGCACATCCACCATAATAATTGTGTATCTTCAAACTGTCGATGAACTTCCTCATAGTCTCATCTTCAAATAGATGGTGCACTATCTCATATTTTGGCCCTCCAAAATATCATGTGGACGTAGTTATGGTAACACCACAAAATAATATGTACCTAGTTACGGCCGCATCCTCGAAACAATATGGCCATCTACCCAAGCTACAGTTGCATTAATCATCGATTCCTAGATCCACATTGTAAGGTCTCGTACCAAATGATCATTTTATCATAAATGAAAATCATCACAAGGTCAATGAATGCTTAACATCGTAGATATATGATGGCACAAATGATCACCATCGTATGTTCAATGAAACTCAACGCTGTCAAAGCATCGTTGCTACATGAATGCCCAACCTTGGCTCTTATACAGCCAGGATCTAGACCATTATCATAAGATTCTGGATGGATCACATCGTAAAATCCATGATGAGTGTCTTTACCCACCCCTTCTTTACAAGCTTACATTAAAGTATTTGGTCATCAACAATCCCTTGGTACACATCTTCATCGAGTCCCACCTTATTTTGATATTTAGATCGTGTTAGAAAAAATTATTCCATAATCCTCTTACAGTGATCCTTATTTAATGATAGAGATGACTCATCTAAACTACAAAGAAGGATCTGCTAAATATCGTTGTTGGCAATCGGCAATGGGAGTTCAAATAGTTCTTCAAATCAAATGTTTACCAAAAAAATTCATTTTTCGATTAAAGCTTTTATATTCTCTTCAAAAAAAATATTTGTTTTTAAAAATACATTATTTTATAAAGTAAATTTTTTTCGAAATGTTTTCGCCGGTTTAAATCAATTTAAAACCATCTTTTAGAAAATACCATTTTATAAAAAGAACTCTAATCATATAAACTTCTTTAAAAATCAAAATAGGAGTCTATGTTGAAATCAAAACACTTATAGGAGCTGGTATTGCTTGTATAAAATACATTTTGAAACTTGCATCTGTTAAAACCTCGAACTTTAGTAAATGTGTAACAAATCTCTAATCCATCATTATGATTCCCCATTGGTACCTATGAAGTCTTTAGTCGCCAAAATTCTCCATCCACTATCAACATCTCAAGGAATATCATCACATATCTTAGTAAGTCCATATATATATAGTATTTCTTGACTTAGGAAACTATGTCATCCCAGTTTGATCAAACCAAATATGTCCATTAGCATCTCACCGCTCTCCAATGTACACCTCACCAAAAGTCAATATTGGATAAGTACCTCGTCATAAAATGATAATACTTAACAAACAATATAATCTAGCGTAAAAGTGAACAATCATGACAAGGTAAACAAACAAACAATCAACCATACAAACAAACAAGTAAACAAACAAATAAACATTTATATCATTGTAAAATTAGTAATCACCAATACAAGATGCAACAAAAAGAATCAATTCAAATAAGCATGACATAAACTAATTAGCAATCATAGTCAAACAAGTAATATAATTTTTTCAAATTATAACTAAGAACTTAACAAGTAATAAATCAAAATAAACAATTCAACTAAAATAAGCAAATACAAATAAAATGTCACCATCTCATATATTAAAATGGGCAGTCTTTACATCATATTCCAACTCTCTTCATGACTATAACTTGTAAGGAAAAGTTGCATGTAATAGGCATAATGGTTACATTACCATAATGAATTTTGGACAAACTCCAAATTCATATCATCCAATCATCTCACACTCATGCTACACAGTCTAGTTTCACGGTCCTCAAATAAAGTTTTTGGAATAATACATACTTTTCAACAATATACTTTTTATCAAAACCTATAAGTTTGTTATCCAAATCAAATTTTTACCTTTTCAACTATATACTTCAGAATCAAATCATTCTCATCTTTGTAAAATACTTTCGCAATTTTTTTAATTTACGTATTTAATACATCCTTTTTTAATAAAATAATTTTAAGTATATTCTCAATAAAACATTTTTCCAAATTGGGTATTTTCCAATCAAAATCTTTACCCAAAAATGTTTCCCTTCCAAGACATTATTTTTTCAAAAAGTACCCTCTAAATATTCTTACAACTGATATTAACTTCCAATAAAAAGTTTTCCAACTCAAAGATGTGCTTTGAATAAAAATAATTTCTCAAAAAATAATTTCTTGCACACTTTACACAAAAATATGCTTCCTAAATTAATATATTTTCAACATAAATTTCTGTAATATTTTTTCAATAATATAATTTCTTAAAATATCCTTCCAAAATCAAAGATCTTTTAATCAAAATAGTTTTCCCATAAAACATTTTTTAAATAAATACCCCACAAATATCATTTTAAAATACTCTTAAACAAAAACATTTCTTTCTTCTTAAATAATCATTTCTCTAAAATATTCTTTTACATAATACTTTTAACAAAGTATTTTTGAATCATAAGGCTGTTAGAAAATGCCTTTCACGATATATGTTTTTCCAAAGGTTGTTTTCAAATCAAAACAATTTTACTCAAATTGTTTCTACCAAAATATTTGACTTCAAACTAAATCCAATTTCCAAAAATATATTCTTTGCCAATTTTTTTTTTCAAATGCATTAAACCGAACATCCTTTCAATAAATTCTTATAAAAAATACATTCACGTAATCATTTTCCTTGTGAAAATACTTCCATAAGAAAATGATATGTTTTCCTTAAATTAAAGGTTTTATTCTTACCCATGGAAAAATTTCAACAAACCATTCTTAATCTAATATAATCATTTTCCTTTTTTAATAAAATATCTTCAAAATCAAACACATATATTTAATATAACTTCTTTAATAAATAATATTCAGTTAAAATTTAATAAAAATTAGTCTCGTCTATTAAGGTCGGGCTTTAGTTATAATTTACCATCATTATGTGTGTCACATGGATTATAACCAACACTTAATCCATTCTGTATTTGCTCATCCTACCCCACTCTTATTTTTTTATTTCACATATAAAGGTCATCATGAATAACCAAGTTTTAGTGTGAGGTTGGTGATTACACAAACAACCCATATAAATAGAATGCACATTCATCCTATATTTTAGCCCAACCTAACGTATAACTTGGCCTACTCTAATGGTTTAAACCAACCTAGGGTATAAGGAATCATTAAACCTAAGCTCTAATACCAAATGTGGTGCCCCACAATTTTTAACACCTAAAATTAGTGACAAATGTCTTCAATCTACGTTTGCATGCTAATCTTGGACATTAAAATAGTGGATTATTGGTTATGTGATTCAAAATTCTAAACTTTAAAATTAAAAGGGAAAAATCTTATAACGGAAAAAAGTAACATTATACATACATTATCTCAACAATAGAATATCTTTTAGATTCAATATATCAAATAACATCCATATTTTCAACATATTAATCATCATCCATCAATAATAATGTAACTATGATGCAAGAGAAATACTCCAAGTCAATACTCTATGGATACGACCAACATCCAGACCTTTGCTCCCTCCTTTACTCCTACCCATAACTTAAAAAATACATGTATATATACAATAAAAGGGAAAAGATGATCAAATTTGTTTGGGTTGCACTTTATCCTACACACTCCAACCAAAAGGTATTTCATAGGGAAAGGCTGCCAATGTATCTTTTCAGGATCGACCAACATACTTTCTTTTTTTCTGCTCATCTCCTACATCAAATATTTTTGAGCATAATATAGCACAATAATAGAAATCAAGCGATCAATTCAAACAGAAAACAATATATTTTACTTAACTATAATGGCCAATCATCATGATTTTGGAGTAGCCATAATAATAGCAACATGACCATTAAATATCACACAAATACAATAATACTTAATGTCAACCCTAAATACTAAATAAATAAACTACAATGAATATCTCGAATGTGTACCGATCACCCACAACTTGTATGCATTATCAATATAATAAATGCAAGTATAAACCAAACGAATGTGTACTAAATATTCCATATTAGTAACACAACATTAATCTCATCGAATGTGTACAAACTACTCTATATTAGTAACATAGACTTCAGAACTCGTCGAATGTGTACTAATTACTCAATATTAGTAACACGGTGTCAATCTAATCAACAAAACTAAAACCAAAATAACTACACATCTTTGGTAGTAATAATGGTAAATATCACATACTCATCCTAATGCAAGTTTGCTGTTTTATAACCAACATATATGATAATTTCAATCAACAGTTAATCATATATGTTATAAAAATCCAAAATAATATGTTTATTCCCATTATTTACCCTTACGTACAAAATCGTCTTACTAATGTTTATTATAAAAACATGTTTATCTCAACAATAATGTCTTCTCAAAATGGCAATATATTTCAAAAGTTCTCTATTTTTAAAATATCTCTTTACTTATCTCAAAATATCATTATGTAACCAAAAATGGTAATTTACATCAAATTACTTTCAAAAACGGTAAAACTATTATTTTACATCACTTATTGATGTATATTCAACCACTTCATTATTCTTTATAATGGATTTACTACTATTTATATTTTTGAGAGAAATGTGTGATCCTCTAAAATAGAAGAGAGCACACACGTACGTATATATATAACATTAATAATAAAGGAGTTGCTAACATGCTTCGTAGGTGAAAAATTATAATACAGGAGAAAATAAAAACAAACTCAAGGAACTTCTTGAATGAGCTCTGGCAAAGCCGCCGCCCATTACACCTTATTAATGAACTCCGGTAAGGTCATCGTCCGATAATGAGGTGTTAGAAGAACCCAAACGAGATCAACAAAAGAGATCTATTAACATCTCCACCGAAGAAAGGACGCCTCACTGAAAACGCGAATTAATCTGAAAGAATTCCTCTATATGCGGATGATCTAGAAAGAACGTCTCTCTTAAAACTCGGATGATCCATGGTGTGACCAAGTTCACCTACAAATAGCTCCACCAAAGAAAGAACTGTTCATTGCAAACGTAGATGATCCAGAAAGAATGCCTCACTGCCAACCCTAAAGATCCAGAATGAATGCTTCACTACCAACCTGATGATAACAATCCTAAAAACCTACAAATAGCAATCTAGCACCAAATCCAGCCTAAACCTATATCTAAAGATGGCACTAAACAAAATATAAGAATAATACACATATATGTATCAATGAAGTAAAAGTATAAAACTAAAATAAGAGACGGACTAAAAAAGAATCCAAACTCATTATACAACATTATAACCAACTCTAAAAATGTGAACTAGAGATTTCAAAATCGAAAAAGATAAACAATTAATAAAATATGAATTTAAAAACCTATAAACCATAAAATCTAAAAAATTATCCTTTTGCTCCTTTAATCAAAAGAACATTATGATAATCAGTAAAATCATTATTCAAATTTGAGAAAATGATAATGCTATTATTATTGTTAATGTTAACACTAATTATCTTAAAAGTAACAATATACCATTTTAATTCTCAAAAACTCCATGTGTTGTTATTTATCTTAAAATAGTAATAACTTAATCTAAAATACTTTTGAAAACACTGTTTTGTTATTATTACTACTCTAGAATCTCTTACTTCAATTATATTAAAATAAAAATAATATCTTTCTATATATGTAAAATAGTTATATTGTTATTTACCTAAAACAATACAGTTTTTCAAAACCAAATTATAACTCATCAAATTACACCTTACTTTCAAATAGTAATAAATTCTCCTAAGTTCACTTTGAAAATAGATTTTCCATTATTATTTATTAGTTTCCCAAGAAATTCATAAATAACTACCTTGTTAAATTTTTATCATTTATCATAGAATAAACTATTAAACCACCATTGTTTACAAAAATTTATCAAGATTTGTAAATAATCACATCTTCTAGATAAAATACCCCATAAAAATTAATAAGGAATTAATTAATTAAAATAAGGCCAAAACTAGAAAAAATAAATAAATGTCAAAATATGACCATGAAAGATACACAATTGCGTTTGTGGCAATTTTCTGATCAACTTTCATATATAGTTTTATTATTAGCGCTCAAATGGAGAAGTTATTAAAATTTGAAATTTAGAATTTAAAATAATTCGATTGGAATTCAAATTTTAAAAATTAAATAACATTAACATTTGAAATTAACATGGTAATAAATAACTTAACAGTAGGCAAACTTAATGGTTAAGAAAATGTTAAACAAAATATTGATGTTAAAATAAATAAGGAATAAAATAAAATAAAATGGAAAAATAATTTCATTTCCCAAATTACTAGGACCGGTCGACTGCCTTGGGAGGAGCGGTCGACCGGTGCTTTGAGAGGCTGTTAGGTTTTTGTTAGGCGTGAACGACCTATATTTTTTTATTTTAAATTAACTTAAATCTGATGTTCTGGTACATTTTAACCACTATAAAGAAGAGGCTAGCCCCTCATTTTTACTTATAAATTATTTGGGAATGCTAGCAAAACTCTGTTGGACTTCTTTTACTCTACAATTCAGAATAACTTAGGATTTCCAACTAAAGGATTTTAATATTTCATTTCTAACTCAACTCTAAATCAGATTTATATAATGTAACGACCTCTATTTTTGGGTCCTCGAATTTGAGTATTTAATTTGTTTAAATATTCGAATTTGAACTAAATAATAATAAAATCTATGTTTCAAATTTGAACCTGATTGTTAATAATGCTTTTTTAATTTAATTTTTATAATTTTTAATTTGAAAAATAGTAAATTTCCATTTGACATATTTTACGGCAAACGCATTTTGAGGTTTCACAGAGTTTAATAACTTCTCTATTTTTTTGTGATCAGGTGACATTGTAATACGCGATCGTAATTTAATTTATGTCAATCACGGTTCGTAATCAAACGCGATACGGCACGGCGGGGTACCCTAATACTTTTCAAAGTAATTTTTTTATAAAACTGGTTAGAACATACGTTTTAATACACTCATACAATTCTTCTAGCCTTGTCTATTCTTTGCCCATCACTCCGGTGGCTTTGCTGTAATGGATTGTTCTTCTCTTTTTTAATTTTTTTTCATTTCTCTACATAGAAACATGCACTAATATATTGGCACAGACACAGATACTCTATGTTTTCTTCTTTTTCATTTTTTACCTCTGTAAACATAAAAAATAAACCGTCTCATCTCTTCAAAAATCTGCACCTCCCAAACCATTTTCTTTTAGCCAAAATCAGCAACAACAAAGTTGCTCGTATCTATATCTACCTTTTTGTAAAATTAGTCACCCGAGTTTTCGTCGAGTGATGACCGAGATATCATCAATTTACAATAAGCGAGAGAATTTTTTTTCATAACTTCAAAATTATTTTCTCTTGATCAAAGGAGAAATAGATAATGGCTTGTGCATTATTAGAGTTAGGGAGGGATGTTGATGTAGGTTAGGAGGCATTCCATGATGATGATTGAAGTTGTTCAAAATTAAGGCTTTGGTTAACCGTGGATTTAAGCGTTGTTTGGTCTAATGGGGGTGTGGGGCCGAGTTCATGGTGGCGAGGCAGGGTCATGGCCGAAGTTCTGAGGGTCAGGTCATCTCTAAGGAAGTAGCGACATTGGGTTGGCCGAACCTGTAGCTCGTTTTCGAGGGGGGCTTACAATCAGTTTTTTGTTGTGGAGGTTGTGAAGTATGGGCAAGGGTGGCTAACAGATGGGAGGATGTAGTGGCGTATTTAGGTGGCCTTAGTTGCATCAACCGATGACCAGAGTGCTTGTGCACATGCACAGTATGCACAAATTGTATGGTTCCAGGAGTTACAAGAGTGCAAGTTTGAGGAAGATTGGGGAAGAACACTGTAGATGTAGATGCGGGTTTAGTTTGTGCTGGGTGCAGGTTGTTTTGGATAGGCCTTTGGCCGTTTCTTTTGGGTTTGTGAGAATTTGTATTGCATATGATTTAAATTTTATTATATAAATATACGTGTTGATTTTTAAAGTATGATATCTCATCCGTTTTAAGTCCATTTGACACGCTGATTTATGCATTGAACTCGTAATGATGAGTACAACATTGTAGTGTAACTTATTGATAGCTTTTAACAAGTATAAATTTATGATATATTTAAACATACATGATATAAATTATGTTATTTTAATTAATAACGTCGTTCAAATTTATATACCATAGTAATTGACATTTATCTGCCAAATAAAATGCTGCTAAATAAAACTAGATCGAGTATGATAATTGGACATTGCTTTAGGGGAATAAAAAACTGTTCCACTAATTAAATTAATTTGACAATTAATTAGCAGAATAAATCCTCGTTCTGCTATTTTATAGTTTTGGACGTTTGATTATATATCATAAATGATATGCCGCTTTGAATTAATGATATATTAACTAATGATGGTTAAGTGTTGGATTTATTTACATAGTTGTGGGTTATGTAAACATCTGTTATTAACTTGAAAATTTAATTGAATAATACGGTAGCTTGTGTAAGTACCATGGTGATCGTTAGGCCTCCTTCAAATTTGAAAAACTAATTATTGATTTAAAAGTTATTTTAAGAATGATTATTTTTATTACAAGGATTAAAGATAATTATTATTTAGTCGTGAGATTTAAAAATGTAATAACTTATTAGTAATAAGAGTTTAAAGATAATTTCAAGGATTAAAGATAATTATTATTTAGTCGTGAGATTTAAAAATGTAATAACTTATTAGTAATAAGAGTTTAAAGATAATTTATAACTGTTTTAATAATGATTAAAGTTAATTATTTCATTAATACAATTCTTAAAATTTATTTATTAAATTTTGTTTCAGAATGTTTAAGTATTATTTAAAAGTTATCTAATTATAGTTTTAAAATGTTTTAATCTAATTATTTATTTAAAGTAGTTTATCTCACTTTAGTTTTAATTAAAGTTATTTAGTTATTTTGATTTAAGTTATTTAACTAAATTTATAGGTTAATTAATCATCATATTAATATTAGTTTAAAGTTGATTAATTATTGTTTTAATAACTTTTAAAGTTAATTAAACATTATTCTAATATTGTTTTGAAGTTAACTTATTATTATTATAATAATAGTGTTTCAAATTAATTTAATATTATTAATGGGATTTAAGTTATTATTTTAAATGGGATTTAGTTTAAATGAAATCGGGGGATACTTAAATAATAATTTATTACTTAAAGTTATTTCAATTAATATACGGGGTATCAAGGGACCTTACTGACTTAAGGAGTTTGTTAAAGAGGTTTGTTCAAATATGGGAAGAGATTTGTAAATGGCTTTGAATATTTATAAAAGAAGTTATAAATGAGCTTTAAAAATCTGAGAAGGAGAAGTTTTATAGACAGGGTTGAGATTTATTAAGATTGTTTTATTAAAGGATTGGAAATTTATAAAGAAACTTTATAAATAGATTTGGGTTATTTATGAAATAAAGAGATTTTGGAAAGAAATGATTGATTTTCATAGCGTAATTCGTGGGGCAGTGATTGCCCACGGTTTATTATGAATTCGCTTGGATAGCGACATAATCATGTGTAAGCTGCAATCCACGGTCGATATTGAACAGTACTTTCCATGTTTGTTTTTAAAAGTTTGCAAACTCTAAGTTTTGAAAGTGAAATGGTTTGTGAATATACTTATCCCATTGAGATAAGTATATGGAAGTGATTTTAATACACGCACATATACATTTTTTTAATGGCAGCAAGTCTAACGGCTCTTTCTCCCTCTCTCCCTACATCTTCTTCTCCTCAGATAGATGTTCCTTGTCTTCCCCTCCTGGTAGTCTCCAATCCCACTGTTCCTCCTCCTCCTCCTTTCCCGCCGCCTTTACCCCCTCCTGCTCAGACTGAAACCACTCCCTCGCTTGTTAACCCTTCCTCGGTTGCTGTTACAGACAACTCACCTCCCTCTATACGATCTTGGTCTTCTCTCTTTGCTTCCAAACCGCGTAATGCTGGTGTGTTCTCGCCTATAGATTACAATCTTAATTATCTTGGCAAACCTCTTTTGCCACCTGCTGAATTATACTCTGAAGGGAAAAATTACTGGGATGATTATTTAGTGGGTTTCTTTCTTGGTGAAAGTGTTAATTACATGGCAGTCATCACTCACTTCAAGAGATTTTGGAAACTTAAGGGATCATACGACATAAAGTCTAATGGTACTAATTTTTTTTTCAAATTCAATTGCCAAGAGGATAAACTTAAAATTCTGAAAGCTGATCCCACCTTCATACGTGGGCAAATGTTTATTATTACCACTTGGAAACCATCTTTTGGTACTGTGCAATCTCAAGTTAAATATGTTCCTATCTGGATACATTTATATAATATACCACATATCGCATGGACATTACTTGGCATTAATTGGATTGCCTGTCATCTGGGTAAGCTGATATGTTTCAATGAAGCCACAGAGAAGCAAGAGCGATTGGAATACGCTAAATGTTTGATTGAAATCTCGCCAGACAAAGAGTTACCTGATTATATCCTTGTTGGAGATAGTCAAGATACAGTTCAAAAAGTGTATGTTGAATACACTTGGAAACCCCTAATATGTACTGAATGTAAAGCTTTTGGCCACTCAACAATGACATGTGACTTACATGGTAGCAATAATGAAAATACTGGTAACTTACATGTCATCAAGGAAAAAGCAATACAAAAAGCAGACAATTCAAGCTATGTCCAAAAGAAATCTGTGAAAGATAATGTCAAAAAAGATGGTGATGAAATTCACAGAGTAAAACAACAGTATTGGCAAAGGAAAGAGAAACAATCAAATGCTATATTAACAGAGACACAGAGCAATATAGAAATTAATGAGAAAAAAGATGCTTCTGAAATTGACAACATACACAAAAACATGGAAAAAGCAATAGATGGTAACATAGAGATCAATAATTCCTTCTCTATACTTGCTGATATAGAGGAAGGTGAATTAATTGAAATACATGATGATGTTCAGAGCAATAAAGAAATGTTTTCAGATCACAATATCAATAATGCTATGGATATGCACTATGTAAATGAGAAGCAACTCTGCAACAATGAAGCAACAAGTGATCCATATACAAGACACACACAAGCAATCTCCACAAAATATAATCTGGATAATATGGAGACAATTTTGCCTATACAAAATTCTACTTCTCCCATACATAGTGCAGACATAGATTCTAATTATATGCAAGTATTTAATGATACAACAAATCCTTTACACAAAGCAAGCAGTAGAAAAATCTCTTCTACTTTGAAAAAGCAAGATAAAAGTCCATATTTGAAACTAAAGCCGCCCACTGACATTGATTTATATCTGCCTGACACTACCATTTCAAAGAATAAAGATACTGGAAATAACTCTGAAACTGAAGAAGAATGTTCCAGTGAGTCAGTAGAAGACTTAAATGAAGGCATGGATTTCTCTGCTGATCGAATTCTTGCTAAAATAAATACCAAAAGCTCATCAGGGAAGAAGAAAAGATTCACCAGGCAATCTGCCAAAGCAAATAAAAAGAAGATATGATAGATAGTATGGGTTACTGGAATATCAGAGGAGGTCATGACAAAGCAAAAAAATTTGAAATCAAGCAATTAATACAGGGCAACAAACTTCATCTTCTTTGCCTTGCTGAAACTAAATACTCTGAATTAGAAACCATTGATGCAGCAAAGATTATTGCTCCATCTTGGTCTATGATTCACAATCACATTAATGCTCCTTATGGTCGCATTATGGTTATATGGAATCCTATTACATTTTCTGTTAATGCAGTGGCTACTCATAGACAATATATACACTGCAATATTTTACACTTGCCCACAAATTCTAATTTTGTTTCTACTTTTATATATGCAGAAAACACAAAACAAAAAAGGCAATACCTGCTTGACTTGCTCCCCACTCTCCAACCCAATGCTCTTCCGTGGTTATGCTTGGGTGATTTCAACTGTATGCAGTTCTCTGATGATAAATATGGAGGGCTTCCTCTTAATGTCAATGATGTCTCCCCCCTTAATAACTCCATTCATTCTGCCCAGCTACATCAAATGCCCAAAACTGGAGTCTTCTATACATGGAATAATTGCAGTAGGTCGGGAACACGCACGTTCTGTCGTTTGGATAGATCTTATTTCAACAATGAAGCTTTTTCTAATTGGCCATGCCTTTTATCTCATTTCCTTCCACCCTCCTTGTCTGATCACAGTCCTATCATAATTGATTGGGGCTCTGGTTATATTAAAGGACCCTCTTCCTTCAATTTCTTTAACAACTGGACTCAAGATAATGATTTCATGAGTATAATACAGCATACTTGGAGTGCTAATAAGTTTGGCAACCCCATGTTCATTCTTCAATCTAAACTAAAAGATTGCAAAATCAATATCAAAACGTGGGCTACTGAAAAATTTGGTACAGGTAATAAGCTAACTTCCAAATTAAGAAATGATCTAAACAATATTCATATTATGATGCAGGCTAATCCCAATGATATTGAATTATCCAACAAGGAGCACTCCTTATCTACTCAATTAAAAGCTGCTATTGTCACTGAAGTTAATATGCTGAAAGCTAAAAATAGGAATAATTGGGTTATAGGAGGTGACAAAAATACTAAAATCTTTCACAACTCTCTGAAGATAAAAAAAAGCTGCTACCATCATCCACAAGATAAAAGATAAAAATGGTTATGAAGCTACTACCCAGATTGGTATCAAAAATGCTTTTCTTTCTTATTATAAAAGTCTTTTTTCCAATTCTGATAACAAACCTGATCTTCACCTTCTTACTGATTTAAACTTTAAGACTATAACAGATGAACAATCTATTAGCCTTATTAAACAGATTACCAAAGAGGAAATAACTGATGCTATCTTTAATATGAAGAAAGATAGCTCTCCAGGCCCAGATGGTTTCACTGCTCATTTCTTTCAAAAATGTTGGAGCATCATTAACATTGATTTTTGTAATGCCTTACTTCATTTTTTTAAAACCAATATTCTCCTTAATGGCATTAATCATACTAAACTTGCATTAATACCTAAAACTGATCTACCTCAAAGTGTCACTGAGTTTAGACCCATTGCTTGTTGCAATGTTATTTATAAATGCATTGCTAAAATCTTATCTACGCGAATGAAAATTTGCCTGAATGATATAATATCTTCTAATCAAAATGGTTTTATTCTTGGTAGATCTATTACTGATAATATTTTGCTATCCCAAGAATTAATAAGAGGCTATAATAGGAAAAATATTTCCCCTAGATGTTTTCTTAAACTTGATATTCAAAAAGCTTTTGACACAATTAGATGGGAGGCTATTATATCCATTATGTCCAGATTGAATTTCCCCCTCCCTTTTCTAGCTTGGATACATACTTGTATTTCCACTGTCAAAATTTCTTTATCTTTAAATGGTGAATGCTTTGGTTATTTCAAATCTGGGAAAGGCATTAGGCAAGGGGATCCCATCTCCTCCTCTATTTTTGTCATTGTTATGGAAGTGCTAACTCAACTATTGTGTAAGGATAACATTAGCAATAATATTGATTACCATCCTAAGTGCAAATTTCATAAAATCTCCTCCTTAATGTTTGCTGATGATCTTCTCCTTTTCACTAAGCCTAACATCAAATCTATAGCTAATACTCTTGCTACATTGGATAATTTCAAAGCTATGACTGGTTTACAAATTAATAAAAGCAAATCTCATATAAGTATAGCTGGTGTGAATGATACTTTAATCACTAACATTCTTCAACTCTCTGGTCTGCAAATTATGGATATGAATGCTACCTATTTAGGTGTCCCTTTATGTAAATCTAGAATAAGCATTACACAGTGTCTCCCTATGTTCGAAAAAATAACTCAAAAACTTAATTTTATGAACACTTCTAAAATATCACAAGCTGGTAGGCTATTGATCATCAAAAGCATTGCCACAGCCATGTGCACATATTATTTTCGATTATTTATCATACCTATTAAACTTATTAACATGCTTAACCGTGCTTTTAATCACTTTATTTGGCATGGGAATATTTACTCGAACAAACTTATACCTATTGCTTATAATAAGATTATTACACCATATAAAATGGGTGGACTTGGTATTATCAATCTCAAAATATGGAATATTGCTGCTAACTCAAAACATATCAATAATCTTCTTACTGACAAGTATGGTCTTTGGGCTAACTGGAATAGGCACTATAATCTTAAAAATAACAACTTCTGGACCATGTCTATTGATAACAATGCTAGTTATCATTGGAAAAAAATTCTAAAGCATAGGCAGCAATTATTACCTATGGTTCAATGTGATAAAAACAATTCCTTTTGGTTCTCGCCTTGGTGCTCCTCTGGTATGATTCTATCTACTCTTGTTGACTATAATCTGATCTCTAATTCTGGTATCCCTCTGCATGCTACTGCTAATGATTATATTTCTGATGATGGTATTCATTTGCCCCATGTTTCCTCGTCCTCTCTGATTTCTGTTTGGAGTATTATCAGAGATAATTTCACTAATCATAAGATAGAAGGCCTTGCTTGGTGTAATATCCCCCACTGCATCTCTAATGTCTACAATTCAATCATATGCAGTACTTCCAATGCTTACTTTGCCTGGCACTCAAGAATCTGGCATTCGGGATCATTACCAAAGCATAACTTACTTCTCTGGAAATGTCTCAACAATGCCCTGCATACGCAAGACAATCTTGTGAGGAGGAATTTCATCAATCACTCTAATTGCATTCTTTGCAACCGTGCACATGAGAACGTTGGCCATCTCCATTTCAATTGTCTCTTCTCCTTTCACCTATGGCGACGTACTTTAATACATTTAAATGAACAGCCTCCTGTTCGTGACTTCAAGATTGAATGGATACGTATCTTCAAAGCTACTCGATGGAAATCGCCTTCTTCCATTTGCCTTCTCAAATACCTAAAGTTGACGGTCGCTGCCATATGGGAGGAGAGGAATAATAGAAGATTTGCCAATAAATACTCTTCCCTATCTACTGTGCTTGGAAATATTATTCGGTGATGCAATTGTTTTGTTGTCATGCAGTTTGCTTATGTTTTGTCTTTGTAATTTCCCTTTTGCTTAAGCTTCTCTAAGCTTTGTATCCTTTTTCTTTTTTATTTTAATAAATGTGGACTGTCCACTCTAAAAACAGGCTGGCTTTGCCAAAAAAAAAATACACGCACATAATTCTTCTAGCCTTGTCTGTTCTATGCCTATCACTCTGGTGGCTTTGCAGTAATGGATTGTCATTCTCTACCCTAGATTTTTTTTTTCATTTACATAGAAATATACACTAATATATTGACACAGGCACAGATACACTCTGTTATCTTCTTTTTTATTTTTTTCCCTCCGTAAACATAAAAAATAAACCATCTCCTCTCTTTAAAAATTTGCATTTCCCAAACCATTTTCTTTTAGCCAAAATCACCTATAACAAAGTTGCTCGTATCTGTATCTAGATTTTTAGAAAATTGGTTGCTTGAGTTTTCATCGTAAAATGACCGAGATATCATCAATTTACTATACGCGGGAGAATTTTTTTCATAACTTCAAAAATTATTTTCTCTTGATTCGAGAAGAATTAGATGATGGCGTGTGCATTGTTGGAGTCGGGGAGGGACGTAGTATTTTTGATGTAGGTTAAGAGGCATTCCATGATGATGGTCGAAGGTTGTTCACAATTAGGGTTTTGTTAATCGAGGATTTAAGTATGGTTTGGTCGAATAGGGTGTGGGGTCGAGTTCATGGTGGCAAGGCGGGGTCATGACCAAAGTTCGGGGATCCAATCATATCTAAGGCAGTCGCGACAGTGGGTTGGCTAAGCCTGTAACTGGTTTTTGAAGCGGCTTACGATCGGTTTTTGCTATGGTGATTGTGAAGCATGGGCGAGGGTGGCGAACGGACGGGAGGACAAAGTGGCATATGTTGGTGGTCTTGTTCGTGTCGGTCGATGACCCGAGTGCTTGTGCGCGTGCACAACGTGCACGAATTGTATGGTTCTAGGAGCTACAGGCGTGCAAGTTTGAGGAAAAAGGGCAAGAACACTGTAGACGTGGATGCATGGTTTGGTCTGTTTTGGGTGCGGGTTGCTTTGGATAGGCCTTGGGCTATTTCTTTTGAGTTGGTGAGAATTTATATATATTGCATATGATTTAAATTTTATTATATAAATATAAGTGTTGGTTTTTAAAATAAGATATCTCATCCATTTTAATCCGTTTGACACACGGATTTTTGCATTAAACTCGTAATGATGAGTATAACATTGAAGTGTAACTTATTTATAGCTTTGGACAAGTATAAATTTATGACATATTTAAATTGACATGATTTAAATTATGTTATTTTAATTAATAACACCGTTTAAATTTATATACCATAGTTATTGATGTTTATTTGGCCAAATAAAGTACCGTTAAATAAAAATGGATTGCACATGGTAATTAGACATTGGTTTTGTGGAGTAAAACATCGTTCCGCTAATTAGATTAATTTGGAAATTAATTAGTAGAATAAATCCCCATTCTGCTATTTTATATTTTTGGACGTTTGATTATAAATCGTAAATGATATTCCACTTTGAATTAGTGCTAGATTGACTAATGATGGTTAAGTGTTGGATTTATTTACAAAGTCATGGATTATGTAAATATTTGTTATTAACTTGAAAAGTTAATTGAATAATATGGTAGCTTGTGTGAGTAACATGGTGATCTTTAAGCCTCTTCAAATGTGAAAAACTAATTATTAATTTAAAAATTATACTAAGAATAATTATTTTTATTATAAGGATTGAAAATAATTATTATTTAGTCATAAGATTTAAAAATGTAATACTTATTAGGAATATAAGTTTAAAGATAATTTATAATTGTTTTAATAATTATTAAAGTTAATTATTTCATTAATACGATTCTTAAAAGTTAATTCTTAAATGTTATTTAAGAATGTTTAATTATTATTTAAAAGTTATTTTTATTGTTTTAAAATGTTTTAAGTTAATTATTTAGTTAAAGTGGTTTGGCTCGCTTTAGTTTTAATTAAAGTTATTGAATTGTCTTGATTTAAGTCATTTAATTAAATTTATAGGTTAATTAATCATCATATTAATATTAGTTTAAAGTTAACTAATTATTGCTTTAATAAAGTTTTAAAGTTAATCAAATATTATCCTAATATTGTTTTGAAGTTGACTTATTATTATAATAATAGTGTTTAAAATTAATTTAATATATTATTAATGGGATTTAAGTTATTATTTTAAATGGGATTTAATTTGAACAAAATCGAGGAATGTTTAAATATTAACTTATTATTTAAAGTTATAAAAAGTTATTCCAAATATTATATGGGGTATCAAGGGAACAATACCGACTTAAGGAGTTTATTAAAGAGGTTTGTTAAAATATGGGAAGAGCTTTATAAATGGTTTTGAATATTTATAAACGAAGTTATAAATGAGTTTTAAAAATTTGAGAAGGAGAAGTTTTATAAATGGGGCTGAGATTTATTAAGAATGTTTTATAAAAGGATTGAAATTATAACGAATCTTTACAAATAGATTTTGGCTATTTGTGAAGTAAAGAGATTTTGGAAAGAAATGATTGGTTTTTATGGTGTAATTCGTGGGGCTAGTATTGCCCACAGTTTACTATGGATTTTCTGGGATAACAACGTAACCATTGCGTAAGCTGCGATCCACAATTGATGTTGAATGGTACTTTCCATATCTATTTTAAAGAGTTTTCAAGCTCTAAGTTTTAAAAATGAAATGGTTTTTGAATATATTTTTCCCTTTGAGATAAGTATATGGAATTGATTTATAAGCATTTGAAATATGAATTTATATTGATAAATGAATTATTTAAAGAGGCTTGGTCATTGCTACGGGAAATGTAATCTTTGTTTTGAATGATCATTATTTGTTAGTTAAATAACTGACTATCAAATCTTGACCTAAATATGTAATCCTTCTTAATTTTGGTGGTTAGGAAATATTCCCTACTTAACACCGAAGGATTTTAACTCTGGAAATATATAGGTGAAACACGAGGATTATATGGTACAGTTACTATCGGAGGTGCTATACTGTACGTATTAACTCGTTTTGATCTTCTAGGACAAATGATAAGAGATCCGTCAACGGTTAGGGGGCGATCCCCGCTCTTATTTATTGTCTGATTATTTCCTGAAGAACCAGTATTGGGTATTTCAGAAATCGGCGTCTGGTTTTATGGAGCACCCGGGAAATGGAAGAGTGTACTCGTAAGAGATGACTCAAACTCATAAATACTCCAAAAACAATATATGGCTATATAAAGGAGATTCGTGATATATTGAGATGTTGGGATCCATGCGAGAATCCGAGACCCATTGGGGTATGGAAATCCGGATGTGATTCCAAGATCTAATTGTGATATGGGAATCTTTATGTGATTATGAGTCCCGTTAGGGTATTGGAATTCATGTGGGATTCCATGATCAATTTTGATGGCGCTGCATGAGCTCGACTGCCAGATGTAGCCTCGTCAGGCGGGAATGACTAGAACTAAAGATAGGAGGCATGGCCAGTTTGGTTGGCAAACCCATAAGGTGTAGTCGGCTCCTAGATGTCACTTATAGTTGTTATGCATGCATGAGGTGATGCACTCGGTCTTAGCGAGACCAGCTATGTTTTTCCTATGGTACATCACTAGGGATGTATGCTGCTTCGGAAGGATATATCTGATCCTTGTGCAGGAGGACCGTTCCTTGAAGTACCAAGGGCACCTTTATGGAAATTCTACACAATTAGCCAATGTGCCTTATCGGTTTTTGATTATATACCTGGCTTTGTTGTGGTGTACATTCACGAGCATCATAGCTACTTGATTATTATTGTTTTTTCCCTTAGACATTATTATAATATCACTGGATTTTTTAATATAGAAGTTTTGGTTATCATAAGGTAAAAAACCATCCGTTTTTATGTGCGGCATGGTCTTACGAGATACTTTTGTTTTGAAAAGTTATTTAAACTTTACTAATTCATTTGATTGTGTTTCTAATGTTGGTTTTACCAGACTGGCCCAGGGGTTGTTTTCTTATAATGCTCGGGTCAGGCTGAGCATATTTCCAGGTTAAGTCAGATATTTTTGGAGCTTTAAGAGATGAGTTGGAGTTCCAGAGATGTATTCACGTACACGGTTATTATTCTGTTGTATTTATTGTTTTATTTATCAACAATTGTAAGGACGAGTTGTTATAAATATCGGGGCTGAAATAGGTTAGTGTACTCTGCTTGATGGGTTGTATATACATATATTATAGTTTTTTTTTGTGTAAAGATTTGTTATCTATCATAAATTATTCATTCTGGTGTGAGATTTTGTGTTGTTTAGTTTCTTCTTGTCTTATTTCCTCTTTCTTTCCCCTAACTATCTGCTTTCTTATTCAATTTGGGTTGCACACATGTGGTTTATTGTTAGCTTAAACTGTACAGAAAAGTGGGTCGTTACATATACAATCTAATTGTTGTATATTCCAAAAAGAAGGGATTTGAAAGAGAAATCAGGAGTGGGTTTATCAAATCCGAAAAGGAGAAAGAAAATTATCTATGAGTGAAAATCTTATTTTTTTTCTCATTTTAGTGTTCGTATAGTAGAAGTTTGGATTTGTTTTATGCCTTAGAGAATTTGTTTATGAAAGCCTAAAACTTAAACCTCAAAATTATCCCAAATGAAATGTAAATTCTTTTGCTTGTTAGAATCTTAGTTATTTTGTATTAAAATAGTTATTGCAGTTTGAATATTTCATATTCGATTCCACGAACAACTCTTCTCTAATATTGTGTTAAAAGGGTTCCGAAAGGAAAATAAGTTGGAAACGACATGTGAAGTATGAATTCCCTTATTCATAGTTTGCACCACTTATTTCTGTAATTTAGATAAAAGGAATCCCTTTTCACTTCAGGATCGTATATGGAATATTTGAATAAAATTTGAAAGATTTAAATTTCAAGTTTTGTTTTCTTAGATAGAGGCATCTACTACATTAATATAGGATAAGTTTGGTTATGGGTGTATTTTCTGTATGCAGGTCCATTTTGTTGGCTAAGGATACTAACTATTTTGTTGGCTTATACATATCTTTATAACATATAATTAGTAATATATTAATCACGTAGTATAAATAAGTTATTAATTAGCACTAAACCCCTTAGGAAGGAAGTTAAGGATAATTATGGAAATTAGTCCATAATTAAAGACAAAATAAGGAGTTATCCTTATATGGCCTTACTTTGTAAATGTGGATGAGGTTTACATATGGTATTATGTTAGAAGAGTGGAATTATGACTAAGTTATAACGATTATTTAGGATGCAAAATCTTTACATTCCTAGGAATAGTTAGCCTAGTTTATGTGTGTGTATGTGTGCGTGTATATGCACGTGCGTGTGTGTATCTGTATGTGTATGTATATGTATATATAGGAATAGTTAGCCTTTTACATGTGTGTGTATATGTATATATGTGTGTATGTATATATATGTATATGTATATATGTATGTATATATGTGTGTGTTGTGTGTGTGTATTAACGTACAAATATATTATAATTTGTAATGTCTTAATCATGAGGTAGTATGTTAGGATAGTGGAATTTTGACTAAGATAATAATTAGCTAGGATGCAAAATCTTCGCACGCTGAGGAATTGTTAGCCTAATTTACCCATGTGCGTGTGTGTGTATGTGTGTTTCTATATATGTATGTATGTACGTACATATTGTCTATATATGTATGTATGTATGTACATATATGTGTATATGTATGTATGTTTGTATATGTTTATATATGTATGTATGTATTTATGTGTACGTGTGTGTGTATTAGCATATAGATATATTAATACCGTATAATTAACAAGTATTAATCGCATAGTATAAATTGGTTATAATTAGCATTAAACCCTTATGAAAGAAGTTAAGGACAATTGTGGAAATCAGTCCATTATTAAAGAGGAAATAAGCAGTTCTCCTCATATGGCCTTAGCATGTAGAAGCAGGTAAGGCAGGTATGTGTGTGGTAGTATGTTAGAAGAGTGGAATTCTAACTAAGCTATAAGGATGCAAGTCAGTCAAAAGCACGCAGAAGTGTACCAAGCTAATTTGGCTATCGGTAATGTGACTTTGGGATTGACGTAAGACATCGTCTATAATACGTACCTATGGAGGACGTGAGGTTAGTTCCAATTCTATGGGTTAGTCTGTCCAGCTAATCTAGCTACTAGTACCTACGAATAGTTGGACTAATTGAGACATCATTGATTTGGTTACAGGTCATAAGGCGTTGGAGTTGCTTTTGAGTTAAAGGTACTAAGTGGTTGTTGTAGGGTCCACCTCCTTCCCACCTGAGAAGTGTCAAACGGTTAAGATTATTGTTTAAATGCCATAGTGAGGAATGTTGGGATGGGTCCCCTTCGAGGTTGTGGTATTAAGTGGCTATTTTAGGGTCCGACTCTTTCCATAAAGAAGTATTAAATGGCCTGATGAGATTTCTAACCATGTGAGTTAGGGAGTACCAGATGTGACCTGTCTTGGTTTTAGGTATTAAATGACTGGGATCTGTCTAAGTTATAAGTATTAAATTGTTAAAGTCTTCCTAATTCCCATTAAAGAGATATTAGGTTGCTTGGGTACTTTCTCTTACATTGTTAGGACTGATAGTAGTTGTGGAATGGACTAGAGAGGCTTCAGGCTTATAACTGGAAGTAGTCTTGGTAGGATATAGTATAGGATGTGCAGACATATTACTTGTCTAAATGATAATATTCAATTACTATTATAGTAAGGCTTGAGGGTTTCATTCATCGGACATTGCTGTTTAGACCCACTCCTCATTACAACACGCAAGTTAGATGAGATGATGCTGAATTAGTGGCTGAACGTGGAGGCAAGGGCTTGTGGAAGTTACCTATCTATTTATGTTTTGATATATATTTTTATATACTAATTTCAAACATAACGATGTTGTTTTGAGATATTTTATTTCAGGTTTTGGGATGTTATGTTATGTTTTTTATATTTGAATTTTTTTATAGAATGGATATTTATTTCTAATAATATATTTTATTCTTTCCACTGCAAGATTATGATAGCATAGATTAATAGCATAGATTATGATGGCTTTTATTGGATTAAAAATTAGGTCCGTTTCGATGCAGGTTGTTACCCCAGAGTTAAACAGTTTTATCCATTTTCTTTTAGTTAATTATTTCCTAAATAATAATTAATTGCTATAAAATATTATCATTCAACGGTGCAATAATTTTAAACACGTAAACAATCAAATCACATCAAAATATCACAATAAACAAACAATCACCAAAAAGAGCATAATATATCAACTAACGGATATTTTCATATAATCGACGGTCGAAAGTTATTCACCAATTTCTGGCCACATCGAACACCATCTCCAAAAACAAACATTTTTCGCCTATTCCGCTTATAGAGAGTATTAATTTTATATATTATAAGGTAGGGTTCAAGCATGTTGAATTTTGAACAATCTTTAAACATTTAATTTTTTATCCACTATTAAAGAGGGATGAGGGCTTTCTGGATTAGAGCTGAAAAATAAGGATGTAGCTGCTTGCAAGGGTTTCATAGTCTCCCATAAATAATCGTTTAGCTAGATTATGGGTTATGTATCTAGTTTGGCTCAAAACAACTATGCACCTCATTTTTAACAATCCCTGTCTCCTAAACCATGACTCCAAGATTATAGTCGAAACATCTTAGCCCGAAAAGGTCTATGCAACGTTATGAACATGGTATCCAAATCACCCTTTAGTTAAAATATCATTTATTTAATATTAATAATGCCAAATTTGTAGGTCGTCACAACATTCTCAAATGACAGTTTACTATGCCTAAAGTAGACTAACTTATATATGCAACCAATGGCCATGAACTTCTTACCTTCATAGATGCAAATTCAAGATAAAACCTGTAACAACCCACCTTTCTATACCCTGGGAACGACACTTAACACATCTTCAGTGTCGTGTGTTGTTGCCCAAGCATCGAAAAGATGAATCATTGTAGGGTAAAACAAAGAATAGAATAGAAAACCGCATAAAGAAACTTCAAAATAAACCATAACAATTAATAGTACATCAGATTACACCTTATGTAACATCCCGCCTTTTTGTATGCTTTAAATCAACGATAAACCACACGCGTCAGACTTAAACCATACAGAAGGGCGGATTGTTATGGGGAAATAAGAAAAGCAGAAAAAGAAAACGAAAATAGAATTTTGCAACGGAACGATAAAATATAATAATCAAGTAAACAGTTCATGATGCTGTTTACAAAATATTTGATTATACTTACAATACATATCAGAGTTACCCACACCAGAGAATAATAAAATGCGGCAGAGTACATGATGCAGAATAATATAATAGATAATAGTAATAAAATCTTTGTCTTCGTCCTCCAGAAATAAGGTCTTCGAAATCCTGAAATGCTCAGGCTGACCCGAGCGAATTGAAAAGACAAAACACTCGAGTCGGAACTAAAAGATCTTATGTAAGTTAAATCAACAGTAAATAATATGAGTGGAACGGCGTCAGAGATGTTTATGGGATATGACATCTCCTATCCAGTGTGTAACGTGAGTGCAGTAACTCAAGAGATGCTCGGGATTCACATCTCCTAAGGATCTGTCAAACTATTTACTATGTAATAATATTTTGCTATTATAAAAGTGTTTAATAGTAAAATAAACTTACTTTTAAATAGTGTCAAGGGGTTACCCATATAGCCCTTGACACATAATAGTGCCAATAATCTATACAGTACCGTAATACCTCCTGATCGGGAGGCTAGCAGAGGATACTCCATAGGTACGACACAAATCAAACTCGTACAAGGCGTGCTAGGTTAGGTGACACGGCACAACTAGGCAATGCCAGGGTAGATATACCAATTACACTTCCGGGCCGGTGGTAACGTGCAGCAACCGCCCACCTTGAGCCACACCCCCAAATCAAAAAAAATCAAAAGTGGCCAGCGAATCAATCCAAAAGTCAGAGTATAATATCGAAGGGATGTGTTCGATAAAATGTGCTACCTTCTTAGCCCGTCAGTCGCTCTTGTTTTAGCCACATTATGCTAACTCACGGGAGTCGAGTCCACATATATACCTCAAAGGAACGTCGCCACCATCCTACTTCATTCTGGAATCTCCACCGCGTACACGGTTGTTAAAGTGGTTTTCGGAGTTGGCAGAGAGTATGAAAACTTCCGATCCCGGTCTCTTCAACAACCAAACGTTATTATAACATCGCGGTTATTTCAAAATAATTATACTTCAAAACCAAAATATACTGTCCATTTCAAAACCATAAAAATACGATATCATTTCCCTTTCAAAAACCAAATAAATATGATATCATTTTTATAAAACCCAAATCAATATCATATCATTTTTATTTCGAATATATCCTTTCCAAAATCATACACTTTCAAAATTTTAATATCTCGAAACCAAACGCTTGAAATATAACCTTTCAAAATATAATACTTCGAATTTCATAGCTTCTAAACCATAACTTCCAAAACTTAAATGGTTTGGATATTCAAACAATATATAAAATAAAATAGTTTGAATTTAAACTCACTTTATAAAGTAAAATAGTTTCCTCGACTTCATAATTTTATTTCACTTTATATTAAATCTCAATTCATAACTTTCAACTCACTTTCAGTTTCAATAAACCATTTCAATTTCAATATATTTCAAACTTTGAGTATTAAACAATTTCAAAACTAAGGTTGATAATTACGATTCAACAATTCAATGTTCTATTATTTAGTTTTGAAATATTTGCATAATATATCCATTATCATTTAAATAAAACTCAAATTACAAATAACTAAATATTTCCTTCAATTTATTTATACTTGAAATATTCATTTAATTCAACTTGAACAAAAATCCAGTTATAAAAATCCTACCTTTTAAAATTTCAAGTTTAATAAATTTTACATCAACTTATGGAGTTTTATTCTTACATAAGCTCAATTTCAAATAAATTTCCAATTTACCTTCCAATCTTAATTTATTTAAATCATTATAACCTCTATATTAAAGTATGATTTAAATACTTAACCATATTTTATTTTAATAAAATCAAACTTCATTATTAAACTTATTATTATTAAACAAATTTATACATAGCTTAAATACATGAATTTAATTATATATAAAATATTTTTTTATATAATATCAAAAAAAATCAATATTTATTAAACTGTATAATTCTATCCAAAACCATAGAAATCATTTTCAAAATATTTATATATATAGACTGACAATGTCTGTATATAAATTTCTATACTATGGTCAAGTGATACGGATATTTATCATTTCAATCCGTAATTTAAAATAAAAATACGGTTATATATCGTTTCAAACCGCAATCCCAAATGAAATAAAAATCCATAACAATTTGCAGTTTATAACAGTACAAATACAACATCCATTCATCCAATATCAATCATCAAACATTTATCACAATCATCGTCCAATTCAATCAATATATAATCATAAAATAAATAACAGGCATTTACTGGCAGTTTATATCCAATAATAAATTAAATAACTATTTAACTGGCAGTTTATATTCAATAATAAATTAAACAACTATTTTATTCAATAAATTTAATTTAACTGAGACGATGAATAAAAATATACCAAACAGTCATAAATAAATTTCTAATCTCATCAAAAATTAATTTAACACACATAAGAAATTTTAGATGTTGTGAGTGAGTTAAAAACACTCTCCTTTTGAATTTAAACTGAACTTAAATTCAATTTAAAACCAAAATGTGAACAGTCTCAGAATCCATCCAAACCAGCTTCAAAATGCCTGGAATTCCAATACGAACCTTGCGGAGAAAACCGTGCGTTAAACGAATCTCGTATGCAATAGTTATGCACGTTAGAATGATTGAAATCAAAATTAAAATTAAAATAGAAAAAAAGAAAACGAACCAGCCATCACGCCACGTCACTTCTTCCTCACGCTCCTTCGTTCGAATAAGACGTGGCCAACCCAATTTTGACCGCCCTTTGACCAAGCTTTGCCAGCGCCACCGGCCACCATCCCGCCGCCGACCGCCACCGCCTCGAAGCTATCGCCGAGCCGAGCGCAACGACCCGGGTCCGGCCCCCCCTTTTCACGGTCGACCGCCGCCTTGATTCAGGAATTTCGAACCCTAAATCGCAAACTCCTGTTGCCACTGCGAGCAATAGAAGGCACAACTACCACCAATCCAGTCCTGACGCAATCCTCCACGAAACCTATATCTCGATTTTGCTAATTGAGGCCAAAATCGAAAACTCCCAATCGACGTGTAGGGTTCGCGAATTTTGAGCTTTGGCCAAGCTTTCAGGATGATTCGAGCATATTTATAGAAACGAACGCTTGACGTAGATTCATATCGATGAGATCTACGACATATAATTTTTCTGAATTTTTTTGAGAAGTTTGAAATTTCAATTTGATTTCTGAATTGCAATTAGATTTGCAATTGTCTACCATTGAAATGAGGTGAGGTAGCTGAACTGTACGTACTGAAATGAGAATGAGAAATAGGCTAGGGTTTATAACGAGTTACATATATGCAAGTTGAAATTATATTGGACCGGATCGATTGGATATACGCGTTGAACGATAAAATGGCCCGAAAAGACCGTTCTGACTCCGAAACGAAATTGGATCAACCCATATATCAAAACGATGTTTTAAAATATTTTAAACGCAATGGAACAGGTTTCAGCTCCAAATTCCATCGTATGAAGAAGTTATACTAAAATCAAATCGATTTCAATTTTATTTATTTCAAGGCGTTTGAAGCCCGTACGATCCAACGACAAGTCCGATCGTTATGAAACTGGAAATCCTATAATAATTCACCGTTACGGATCTGATGAAACTGGTTTCGTCGAAATCCGAGTCATTGGCCAAAATGGTTATTTTCCAGTTAATTAAATAAATTAATAATAAATTAATTAAATCACTATTTCAATCCAAATTCTATTATTTATAAATTTTTATCACTTTTGATTTCTTAGACAATTATAACAATTTAAAACAAATTTCTATGTCAATTCAACGTTAATTATTTCGCTAATTACCATATTCATTTTCAATTTCAATAATTGTAGAAATTACAAATTTAATTTTTCCATAATTCCATTTAATTGACCTTTCACTCTATTGTTCAATCCATTATTATAAAAAGGATGGAGTTAATATTGGTTCATGATTGTTTACATTAATATTCTCATATTTCATCTAAATTTCTATTTATGTAACATTTAAATATTTAATTTCGTTTAATTGCAATTAATCCTATTATCATAAATTAAATTCCAATATATTGATAAAACTTTATTTTCATTCATTTTATTCAACCAATTCTCATACTATAAATAACATTGACATTATTTCCAATTATTTCCTTAATTTATACTAACATAACGTTTAATTTAGATTTATTACAATTGATTACCAGTTTTAATTTAATATACTAAATAAATGATTAACTTATAATAATTGTTACCATTAACGTTTAATTTCACTTATAAGCTATTATTAACAAACAAATGTTGCAATTGATGTACTATTGCCAAATTTACTCACATTCATACTTAATTATCAACCAACAATTATTATAATTACTTTTCTAGCATGGATTCTATCAAATTACAACCTATTACGTATTATTCCATCAATTAACATAACTTTGAATTTATTTCTCAGTTTACGAATTTCAATTAATTATAACCTTACAATGGTTTCAATTAATTGGTATTGCACTAAATTAGTTATTTATCAAATTGCATTAACCTTATTACCTTAATATACATTCAGTTACTATTAATCCATATTTTATTTCATTGGTTAATTCAATACATACTCTTATTTACTTATTTCAATTTTGTGACCTAGTGCAATGATTTACACTACTTCATTATTGGAATTTCACTCCAATTGTCAATAAATAAATTTTCGTTTCTATTTAATTTACATTCACACTTTCTATTATTATATTGATTATCATTAAAGTAATATTTAATTACCCTTATTTGTAATTGGTACATTAACTGGTAATAACAACCATTTGCCACCATTATCCCTTATAATACTTGTATGTTTATTCTTCACAAACAATTACCCTCTATTATATTATTTCACACATGAATTCAATAATTAATTTTTAATTACCAATGCTACATTTCATTTTTAACATCCACTTCATTACAAGTTATAAAGTTTTTTTATTCTTTCAAAAGTTAGTTACAAAATCTTATTAAATTACCCAATTTAATTATCGAATTTTATGGGTCATTACATTCTCCCCCACTCAAAACTTTTCGTCCCCGAAAAGAAAAAAGAAGGGAAAAGAAAGAATTAAGAAATCAGTATATCTTACTTAAATATTAAATTTATAAACAAATAAATTTACAAAATTAATTAAATTAAATAAAATATACCAATTTATAACCATTAAATCTTTTTATACTCAGATTAATAAAGTTTGGAAAACATTTTTCAAAATTTTCTAAGTCCAAAATTTACGGAAAATTTTGGCAGTCTCCTTTATATGGAGAGGCTCAGGAGAAAATATAATATCAAATATAACAATATACAACATATATTTTCCAAAATAATATATATCCCAACACAGGAAACCATATAATAACGCTATAAAGCCATAATTCGGGAACGTACCTATTTGTTGGGCAAACAAATGCTTAATTGTGAAACCAAAAGCGGTAGCGATTGCTTCCATAACCTGCATTTCACTTATATAATCTAAAAAGAGTTAATAATTATATAAAACGAAATATTTAAAGTTGTTTCAAACAATTCAATATAAAACACAATCATTGCAACCACATCATACAATCATCATACAGAATCAACATAATTCAAATATCCATCCATATCATACAAACAAATAGTTGTTCGGGTTCAAACTTTTAAATTGCACAGAATGGAAAATAACTACTCAGTGCACCATTTACTCAACAGTCTTAGATGAAGCTAGAAAGATTATTTATGCCCCCAAACAATTTTAAAGTACCCTTGCCCAAACAACCATAAACCAAACAAATAACAATTTCAAACAATAAATCAAGTTAAATTTTATCAATTCATCTCATAATATTTGTTGTTTGGTTTCTTTTTCATTCATATAATGATTTATCTTTTTAATTTACATTTATTTCTTACCATTTTCATTTACATTCATTCATTGTTTTATTTCATTTATTTGCATTTATACTTACATAAATTCATTTTCATTTATTCATATCATGTAAAATTTCTTTTTTATTGCATTACATTTATTTACGGTATTCATCTTTCTACTTATTTTTATTATAAATAACCTCAACATTCACTTAAGTTTATTATCATTTCTTTATAACTTTTCTATTATATTTAATTAGTGGCCTTTCAGTCATACTTAAGTTTACAACTATTATAACATTAAATTCTTATTTATAAAAGAATTTCATTAAACCCTTCTATTACATAAATCTTACTTGTAAATTTTCCATTACATTTTCTTATCAGACATTTTAACTTTTAAATCTTTTGGTTAGTTATATATATGCTGTTAAAGAATGCAATTTGAAATTATACATTATCTTATTTCTTTTAACAAATTAAAAGTTTAATAATCATATCTTCTATTTTTATAGGTTACATGTTTCAACTTTCTGGAAATATCATTTATAACCTAGCATTAAATCTCTAATTTCATTTAGAGGTTTCAATTATTAGTCAATTTCCAGTTAACAACACTAATTGAAACTATTAATTAACGGAAATTTAAGAACTAAATTCCGGGTTAAATTTTCAAATCATTTTAAAATAATAGATACACCTACAAAATATGTACCCAACTATATTGAAAAAATTTAAAATTTATATTTGTTTATCAAAATAAATCTGTAGTAAAACTACTACAGTGGCATTCCCACTTTGAAACTCGAAAATGAATGTCGATGATGCGTGCACTCATCAGCGAAATTATTTTCCAGCGACAAAGAGGGGAGTACAGAACTTATTTCCTTTCTAAATTTATTTAAAGCAATTCTTTCAAATTATTCTGAAATATTTATATCAGAAAGTACCTCTAAATAATATTATTATTTTACTTCAAATTCATTCAAAAGAAATTTTGCAAACCTCGGAACTTTGATTCTAAATTTCCAATTTTCATTAATTTAGTTTTAAATCTTATTTTCAACCAATATTTATAAATTTCACTACCTAACAACCAATATATTACAACCAAATATAACCTTTATAAAAAATTTATTTTATATATAGAAAATATAATAGGCAAAACTATTTCATTCACCTATATACAAAACAAATATTATGTCGGTCTGTCCTATTAAGTGTTTAGAAACCCCAACTACGCATTACCACCAACCAGGATTTATAAATACAAAACGAAACAAATTAACACAATATTAAAACCTTGCTCTCTTATATATATACACCCAACGACTCATCATAGGGTATTACTACCCTATTAATGAAGAGTCAGACCCCACAAAGCTAAGATTTATCGCTAAGCAAAGCTCTGAAACCAGATGTAACATTCTGCCTTTTTGTACACTTTAAATTGACGATAAACCACACATGTCAGACTTAAACCATACAGAAGGGCAGATTGTTATGTGGTAAATAAGAAAAAGCAGAGAAAGAAAAACAAAATAAAATCTTGCAGCGGAATGATAAAATATAATAATCAAGTAAACAGTTCATGAAGTTGTATACAAAACATTTGATTATGCTTACAATACATATCAGAGTTAACCATACCAGAGAATAATAAAATGCATCGGAATACATGATGCAGAATAATATAATAGATAATAGTAATAAAATCTTCATCTTCGTCCTCCAAAAATAAGGTCTTCAAAATCATAAAATGCTAAGGCTGACCCGAGCAAATTGAAAAGATAAAACACTCGAGTCAGAACTAAAAGATCTTATGTAAGTTAAATCAATGGTAAATAATATAAGTGGAACGGCGTCAGAGATGTTTAGGGATATGACATCTCCTATCCAGTATGTAACGTGAGTGCAGTAACTCAAGAGATGCTCGAGATTCACATCTCTTAAGGTTCCGTCAAACTATTTACTATGTAGTAATATTTCGCTATTATAATAGTGCCTAATAGTAAAATAAACTTACTTTTAAATAGCGTTAAGGGGTTACCCATATAGCCCTTAACACGTAATAGTGCCAATAGTCTATACAATACCGTAATACCTTCTGATCGGGAGGCTACCAGAGGATACTCTAGGTACGACACATATCAAACTCGTACAAGGCGTGCTAAGGTAGGTGACACGGCACAACTAGGCAATGTAAGGGTAGATATACCAATTACGCTTCCGGGCCGGTGGTAATGCGTAGCGCGCAGCTACCGCCCACCTCGAGCCACACCCCTAAATAAAAAAAAAATCAAAAGTGGCCACCAAATCAATCCAAAACTCAGAGTATAATAACGAAGGGATGTGTCCGATAAAAGATGCTACCTTCTTAGCCTATCAATCGCTCCTGTTTTAGCCACCTTATGCCAACTCACGGGAGTCGGGTCCACGTATATACCTTAAAGGAACGTCGCCACCATCCTACTTCATTCTGGAATCTCCACCGCGTACACAGTTGTTAAAGTGTTTTTTGGAGTTGAGAGTATGAAAACTTCCGATCACGGTCTCTTCAACAACCAAACATTATTATAACACCGCGGTCATTTCAAAATAATTATACTTCAAAACCAAAATATACTATCCATTTCAAAACCATATAAATACGATATCATTTCCCTTTCAAAAACTAAATAAATATGATGTCATTTTTATAAAACCCAAATCAATATAATATCATTTTTATTTCGAATATATCCTTTCCAAAATCATACACTTTCAAAATTTTAATATTTCGAAACCAAACGTTTGAAATATAACCTTTCAAAACATAATACTTCGAATTTCATAGCTTCTAAACCATAACTTCCAAAACTTAAATGGTTTGGATATTCAAACAATATATAAAATAAAATAGTTTGAATTTAAAGTCACTTTATAAAGTAAAATAGTTTCCTCGACTTCACAATTTTATTCACTTTATATTAAATCTCAATTCATAACTTTCAACTCACTTTCAGTTTCAATAAACCATTTCAATTTCAATATATTTCAAACTTTGAGTAATAAACAATTTCAAAACTAAGGCTGACAATTACGATTCAACAATTCAATGTTCTATTATTTATTATTGAAATATTTGCATAATAAATCTATTATCATTTAAATAAAACTCAAATTACAAATAACTAAATATTTCCTTCAGTTTATTTATACTTGAAATATTCGATTAGTTTATCTTGAAAAAAATCCAGTTATAAAAATCCTACCTTTTAAATTTTCAAGTTTAATAAATTTTACATCAACTTATGGAGTTTAATTCTTAAATAAGCTCAATTTCAAATAAATTTCCAATTTAACTTCCAATATTAATTTATTTAAATCATTATAACCTCTATATTAAATTATGATTTAAATACTTAACCATATTTTATTTTAATAAAATCAATCTCCATTATTAAACTTATTATTATTAAAAAAATTACACATAGCTTAAATACATGAATTTAACTATATATAAAATAATTTTTTTTATATAATATCAAAAAAATCAATATTTATTAAACCGTATAATTCTATCCAAAACCATAAAAATCATTTTCAAAATATTTATATATATAGACCGACGGTGTTTGTACATAAATTTTCTATCCTATGGTCAAGTGATACAGATATTATCATTTCAATCCGTAATTTAAAATAAAAATACGATTATATATCATTTCAAACCGCAATCCCGAATGCAATAAAAGTCCATAACAATTTGCAGTTTATAACAATACAAATACAACATCCATTCATCCAATATCAATCATCAAACATTTATCACAATCGTCATCTAATTCAATCAATATATAATCGGAAAATAAATAACTGGCATTTATTGGAAGTTTATATTCAATAATAAATTAAATAACTATTTAAGTGCAGTTTATATTCCGTAATAAATTAAATAACTATTTTATTCAATAAATTCAATTTAACTGAGATGATGAATAAAAATATGTCAAACGGTCATAAATAAATTTCTAATCTCATCAAAAATTAATTTAACACACATAAGAAATTTTAGAAGTTGTGAGTGGGTTAAAACACTAACTTTTTGAATTTAAATTGAATTTAAATCCAATTTAAACCCAAAATTTGAACAGTCTCAGAATCCGTCGAAACTAGAATCAAAATGTTTGGAATTCCAATACGAACCTAGCAGAGAAAACCGCGCATAAAATGGACCTCGTATGCAATAGTTATGCACGTTAGAACGATTGAAATAAAAATTAAAATAAAAATAAAAATAAAAAAAGAAAACGAACTAGCCATCACGCCACGTCACTTCTTCCTCCCGCTCCTTCGTTCGAACAAGACACGACCAACCTAATTTTGACCGCCCTTTGACCAAGCATTGCCAGCGCCATCGGCCACCATCCTACTGCCGACCACCACCGCCTCGAAGCTATCACCGAGCCAAGCGCAACGACCCAGGTCCGGCCCCCCCTTTTCGGGACCGGCCGCTGCCTAGATCTAGGGTTTTTGAACTAAATTGCAAACTCTTGTCGCCACGGCGAGCAATAGAAGGCATGGCTACCACCAATCCACTCCTGACGCAATCCTCCAGAAACCCATATCTCGATTTTGCTGATTAAGGCCAAAATCGAAAACCCCCAAATCGACATGTAGGGTTCGCGAATTTTGAGCTTTGACCGAGCTTTCAGGATGATTCGAGCATCATTTACAGAAACGAATCGCTTGACGTAGATTCGTATCGATGAGATCTACGACATATAATTTTTCTGAATTTTTTTGAGGAGTTTGAAATTTCAATTTGATTTTGAATTGCAATTGGATTTGGAATTGTCTGCCATTGAAACGAGGAGAGACAGCTGAAATGTACGTACAGAAATGAGAATAAGAAATAGACTAGGGTTTATAATGAGGTATATATAGGCAAGTTGAAATTATAATGGACCGGATCGATTGGATATACGCGTCGAACGATAAAATGGCCCGAAAAGCCCGTTCTGACTCCGGAACGAAATTGGGTCAACCCATATATCAAAATAGATGTTTTAAAATATTATAAACACAATGAAATAGGTTTCAGCTCTAAAAATTCCATTGTATGAAGAAGTTATACTAAAATCAAATCGATTTCAATTGATTTCAATTTCATTTATTTCAAGGCGTTTCAAGCCTGTACGATCCAACGACAAGTCCGGTCGTTATGAAACTTGAAATCCTACAATAATTCACCGTTATGGTTCCGATGAAACTGATTTCGTCGAAATCTGAGTCAGTGGCCAAAATGGCTATTTTCCAGTTAATTAAATAAATTAATATTCAATTAATTAAACCACTATTTCAATCCAAATTCTATAATTTATAAATTTTATCACTTTTGATTACTTAGATAATTATAATAATTTAAAACAAATTTCTATGTCAATTCAACGTTAATTATTTCGCCAATTACCATATTCATTTTCAATTTCAATAATTGTAGAAATTACAAATTTAATTTTTCCATAATTCTATTTAATTGGCCTTTCACTCTATTGTTCAATCCATTATTATAAAAAGGATGGAGTTAATATTGGTTCATGATTGTTTACATTAATATTCTCAGATTTCATCTAAATTTCCATTTATGTAACATTTAAATATTTAATTTCATTTAATTGCAATTAATCCTATTATCATAAATTAAATTCCAATATATTGATAAAATTTTATTTCCATTCCTTTTATTCAACCAATTATCATACTATAAATAACATTGACATTATTTCCAATTATTTCCTTAATTTATACTAACATAACTTTTAATTTAGATTTATTGCAATTGATTACCAATTTTAATATAATTTAATAAATAAATGATTAACTTATAATAATCGTTACCATTAACGTTTAATTTCACTTATAAGCTATTATTAACAAACAAATGTTGCAATTGATGTAGATCAAATTCAATAAATTAAATGAATGGGTAAATAATTAATAATTGTCACTATTGCCAAATTTACTCACATTCGCACTAAATTATCAACCAACAATTATTATAATTACTTATCTAGCATGGATCCTATCAAATTACAGCCTATTACGTATTATTCCATCAATTAACATAACTTTGAATTTATTTCCCAATTTACTAATTTCAATCAACTATAACCTTACAATGGTTTCAATTAATTGGTATTGCACTAAATTAGTTATTTATCAACTTGCATTAACCTTGTTACCTTAATATACATTCAGTTACTATTAATCCATATTTTATTTCAATGGTCAATTCAATACTTATTCTTATTTACTTATTTCAATTTTATGACCAAATGCAACAATTTACACTACTTCATTATTGGAATTTCATTCCAATTGTCAACAAATAAATTTTCATTTCTATTTAATTTACATTCACACTTTCCATTATTATATTGATTATCATTAAAGTAATATTTAATTACACTTATTTATAATTGGTACATTAACTAGTAACAACAACCATTTGTCACCATTATCCCTTATAATACTTGTATGTCTATTCTTCACAAACAATTACCCTCTATCATTTTATTTCACACATGAATTCAATAATTAATTTTTAATTACCAATGCTACATTTTATTTCTAACATTCACTTCATTACAAGTTATAAAGTTTTTTTTATTCTTTCTGAATTTAGTTACAAAATCTTATTAAATTACCCAATTTAATTATCGAATTTAACGGGTCGTTAGACCTTAACAGGGAATTATCAGAGTTACACAAAATTACTATAAATTAACTTATGTGGTTATAACATCTGGCCTTTACATATCTTGAAATAAAATATGCTTACACAAACTAGATAATGTGGCAGAATATATAACTAAGAAGATGAAATCCTCATGCTCGAACATCGTCTTCAAAAGAGCCTATAAAAGACCTACTACTCTTGGACTACTCAAACAAAATAAGTACCTGAGAGTTTAGGGAGAACAAACAACTCGGGCCAGACGATATGTATGGTATGAGTAAAACATTTTAAACAATAGGTGTGAAATTAAACACAAACATGTGACACCACGTCACTGAACACGGAACGAGTTTACTTCCACATAAATCAACATCCAAACGTAAAAAATGGGTAAATAATTAAACACCATGAAGAGTTATAGACTCCTACTGATGCAAATAAGGAAATGAATTTGAAGGTTCGAATCAAATAAGAAAAACTATATTCAACAAATGACTAGGAAGATGCACCACCCTTGAAGTATACCTCTGATAATATATTTTTAAGAAGCTCATATACTCCATGACACTTCTTGTACAATACTAAGCCGAACCTGTCAAATCTTATCGAGTATCCGAATATTTCATATCTAATATCGCCACCGAATCCAAATCTAGACGAGATGTGAAAGTGCCTTAACGGGAGCAACTCCACATAGCTTGGCTTCCTCTCGCACTTTGGACTTAGCCATTTCCGATAAAGGATATCAATTCTTAATGGAGCAACACATTGTCTTAGAATGATGGTAATAAAGAAACTAAAGTAACTGATAGCTTAGAAACTAATTATCGAGGACATAAAATGATCATATATGGAGATTAGGTCTTGTATACTTACCACCACTCATCGAGTTTAAACTTGTACTATTTCTTGGTTAACAATAATATTGGACAAGTCAAAGTAGTGCTACCTTAAAGTCATGCCCCACGATTATTCTTAACTTTCGAAATAGCTACAAGTCTACTTCTTAGATGTTTAGTGCTAATTATACAAATAAATCATTTCCATACAAGTGAATCTCTTTATGGAAATTAATTCATTTCCATAAACAATTCAAACTTTAAAAAAAAACCCGAATTCATACTTGGCTTCACATTCAAGTATTAGCATTAAAACACTTTGTTAAAAGAGTTTACTAATTTGAAACATCATTAAATGGGATATAACAGCTTAAAACATCCTTATTACATTGATTAGTTAACTTTTAAAACTTTGTTAACTAAGTTGATTATTAACTTCATAACCTTTAATTAAAAAGTGAAAATCACATTTAAAACATCATTAATTCAAATAATTAATAATATAATTAAATAAATTGATTTAATAATAATTAGATGTCATTATTTAAAAGCGATTAATTAATTTAAAACTTTATTTAAGGAAAGATTAACTAAAGCTAAAAAAAATTATCAAATTTTGGAAATCATCAATTAAAAAGATTAATTAATTTAAAAACATCATTAGTAAATTGATTATTTAACTTTAATACGTCATTACTAAAATACTAATTAACCATAAACATCATTAGAAAAATGATTAATTAATTTTAAAACATCATTAACTAAGTGATTAGTCAATTTTAAACACATCGTTAATAAGTTAATTAGTTAACTTTAATCCTTATTAATTAATTAATTAAATTAAATAATCGTTATTAAAATAATTAATTATTTTTTGAAAACATCATTAATCAGAAACTTGCTTAACTTGCAAAATTATTCCAATTATGATAATGAAACTAAATGGTTTCGATAAAAGGTGATTTTCTGAAAGTGGCGATATAGCGACTATCGTTATACGGGCAGTTAGGAATTCGAGTATATGACATTTTCAATACAACCAACCATCACAAAGTAGGGGGTGAACATACATACATGGTAGTTTACAATACTTCAACATGTATCGAGCACTTATGAACAATGAAATTAGTTTAACTACAAGATTTTCATATAACTTAAGATTCGCTTGCTAACTTTCCAAAGCGACTAATTTTCAAAGCAACAAACCAATCCAACAACCAAACCATTCTTACAATTATGCAATAAGTGTTCAATAGATGAAAATATGAGCATGAATGTAGTTTGAACTTCATGGTTCAAAGTGGAAGTTTTACTCACCTTAACTCAACTAAACCTAGGAAATTCTTTTCTGAATTTGCTCTCGACCAAGCACTAGCTCCTAGGTTTGGAATAAACAAAGTTTTGTGGCCTCTTGAGTCATGAATGGACTCAGGCTAGGAGTTATTTAGGCTCGACCATGGTCCTATGAGGGTGGTGGAGATTTATAATAGTGGAGTGGTTTTAAATGGATGTAGGGAGTTGACACTGTGGTTTTGAAGTATGAAAGCAAACTTTTTGACTTAGGAAAAATTGTGGGATGCCATGAATGAAGATATGAAGAAACGAAAAGATTGGAGATAAAGAAATGAAGATTTCAAAGTGAAGAATGGTGTAGGAATGTGGATATATATAGAAAAATGAGAAGGGCATTTTAGTAAATGACCCAAGGCATTAAAAAATGATTTCTTTATCATGAAATATGGAAGCCATGCCTCCCCTACCCTAGGTATACATGTTGCCTGCCCCCCAAAGTGCAACCTCCTCCATGCCTTAGGTACTTACCTAGGTAATTTAGGTTATGGGTTGTACTTCCTTAGGTTATTTAGGTTTTATTTTATATTTTTAAGTCAAATCTTGTTTTACTTTAATCTAAGCATGGTTATATTTTTTAACACTATCATTAACTTATCAAATGACATATGTGCATGTATATACATGTGTATATGAGTTATACCAAAATGTGCATGATGTTTTTGACGGCATTCTATTGCCAAAAAGTCGAAATTTCAGAAAACATTTTTCGGTCACACTTTTTATTTTTATTTGAACTAATTATTTTGGTAAAAAAATTTAATAATGATTTTAATATTATTGATTAATGTTTAAAATAGGTTTATCTGCTTCTGTTATTTAAATTTAAAAATGATTTAAATATTCAAATACAATGCATTAATTTATGTGTCATTACACTATCCCCCTTAGGAGAATTTCGTCCTCGAAATTAATACACGAAAAAAACAATCCAAAAGGTATATATTATATGAAGAAATTCATACAACAATGCAAAGCAATATGCTATAAAGAACATAAATAATACATTCAAACAACAAACAACTAACATGACATTACATCGGGGTAAGTGTCTCTAATATGATCCTCAGTCTCCCAAGTACAATCGCGGGGATCATCACTCCACTGAACCTTTACAAGCTTCACTACCTTGTTTCTCAATCTCCTTTCATCCAGCTCTACAATATGAACTGGATGATGGATTACTGTAACATTTGGTTCTATCTCTAGATCAACCTTAACAATATCTCTACAATCAGCAACATATCATGAACATACTTTCTCAGATGAGATACATAAATGACATTATAAATTTCTAACAATCTTTTAGGTAATTTTACTCTATAGGCCAATAATCCATTTTTCTAAAGGATTCTAAATGGTCTAATGAATCTGGGTGCTAGCTTTCTTACTCTTCTGAATCTTACAACTCCTTTAATCGAGAAAACTTTCATAAATACCAAATTGCCAACTGCAAACTCTAAGTCCCTTCTTCATTGATTGACATAACTTTTCTATCGATCCTAGGATTCTTTCATCCTTTCCTTGATCATAGCTACTTTTTCTAATGCTTCTCAAATTATCTCTAGTCCAAGGACTAATTGGTATCCAATCTCAACCCAACATGAAGGTTATTTACATGGTTGTCCATACAAAGCCTCGTACGGTGCGGTGCCAATCCTTTCTTGATAACTATTGTTATAAGATAACTCTACCAAATGTAGACGGTCTTCCTAAGGACCTCCAAAATCCAAAATATATGCTCTCAAGAGATCCTCCAAAATCCGGTTCACCCTTTCGATTTGTCCATCTACCTACGGTTGATAGGCTGTGCTCAAATTCAACTCTGTCCCTAAAGTGGCTTGCAATGCTCTCCAAAATCGTTGGTATATATGGGATCTTGATCACTAGCTATACTTACTAGAATTCAATGCAGTCGAATGGTTTCCCTCAAAGAAATCCCTACCAAAGAAGCTACAGTTCCTGTTGGCTTCACCGGAATAAAGTGGGCGCTCTTCGTTAAGCGATCTACAATTACCCAAGTGCCTTCATTACCTCTTCATATTTTGGGTAACCCATCGATAAATTCCTGTTCTCGCTTCCAATTCGTATCTCCAATGGTTAGAGTAACCCAACAGTCTTCTTCTGGTCACTCTTGGCCTGTTGATAATTCACACACCAACTCATGAAGATCGAAATGTCTCTCTTCATCTCTTTCCACCAAAAGGTCTTCTTCATATTGTGAGACATTTTAGTTACTCCTGGGTAGATAACTTTGATCGATGGTATTCTCACAGTATATCCTGCCTACTTCTATTAACATATGGCAAACAAATCTGACCACTCGTTATTAAAATGCCTTGGGAGTCAATCTGAAAACAAGAAACAGTTCCCTCTTCAACATTCTTTTTAAACCAAGCTAAAATAGGGTCTTCTTCTTGGAAATATGCAATTCTCTCCATCAGTGCTAGCTTAACTTCTAAATTTGCAATCGCTGTCATATTCCTACTCAATGCATCTGCAACGACATTTTCTTTCCCTAAGGTATAAAGAATCTCTAGGACATAAGACGCGAGAAATTCCATCCATCTTTGTTGCCTTAAGTTCAAATCCTTTTGGGTAAAGAGATATTTTAATAACTTGTGATTCATATATAACTCAAACTTTGCACCCAAAAGATAGTGCCTCCACACCTTCAATGTGAAGATTACATCTAACAACACCAAATCGTGCGTAGCATAATTCTTCTCCTGAGGTTTCAACTATCGACTTGCATACACTATTACTTTACCATTCTGCACCAAAACTGCTCCCAATCCGGTCCTACAAGCATCTGTGTAAACTGTTAATCCCTTATTCCCATCTAGAATGGTTAAAACGGGAGCACTTGTCAATTTCTCATTTAACTCAATGAATGCTTGACCGCGTTTGGATGTCCAAACAAACTTAGCATCTTTCTTTATCAACTTTGTTAGATGAAAGCAACCTTCAAGAAATCTTCAATGAACATTTTATAGAAACCTACCAATCTCAAGAAACCCCTGACCTTCGACGTATTTTCAGGTTTCTTCCAATCTTGAGCCACAACTTAGCATCTTTCTTCATCAATTTTGTTAGATGAAAGAAATCTTCGAGAAATCTTTAATGAACCTTTATAGAAACCTACCAATCCCAAGAAACTCCTGATCTTCGACGTATTTTCAGGTTTCTTCCAATCTTGAACTACAATTACTTTAGCTAGGTCCACTGATATGCCTTCTCCCGAAATGACATGCCCTAGAAATCTAATTTTGAATTTTCAAAAATGACACTTAGAAAACTTTGCCTTTAAAACATGACTTCTAAAAGTACTTAGAACAACTAGAAGATGGTACTCATGCTCTTCCTCTGTTTTAAAATAAACAAGGATGTCATCAATGAAGATGAGAATAAACTTGTTAAGGAAAACCTAAAAACCTCAATTCATCAAATCCATAAAATAAGCGAGTGCGTTAGTCAATCTGAATGGTATGATTAACCACTTTTAAAAACTATCAGGGGTTCGAAGAGCTGTTAAGGGTACACTCTCCTCTGTTACCCTTAATTGGTGAAAACTAGTGGCAAGATCCTACTGAGAAAATATCCAAGTGCCGTGAAGCTGGTCAAACATGTCATTAATCCTAGGTAAATAATATTTGTTTTAGATAGTCCTCTTATTTAATTTTCTATAATCCACGCATAATCTAAGAGAACCATCTGCCTTGGTAACGAATACTACTAGTGATCCCCAATTAGATGTGCGATGAAACACTTCTGCAATATATCAAACGTCTATTTCTCTAATTATCTTCTTCCCTTTTGAGCCAACCTTTGAGAAAGTTGTACAATCGGTCTGGTTCCTGAAATCAAATCAATGCATAACTCTACTTCTTGATGAGGAGATAAACCGTGCACTTCTTCAAAAATATCCTTGAAATCCTGAATAATTGGTATATTCCTCATCTCCTCTCTGGGTAATTCGAAGGAATACAGAAAACTGCTCATCAACCCCCAAGTTCTCTACAACATATATCAATGCTTTTACCTATTACATATTTTACTATGATTATCCTTCTAACACTGTCCAAGATGGCTTTAAATTTAGATAACCAATCAGTTCCCAATAACACTCCAAAAACCATTAACCCATGGATAAATTTGTTAGAAAAGAAAGGTCGATCTCGAGAAGAAATAGGCACAATCAAACATATAATGTCAAGATTGGTCCGATCCTCGATTGGGTTCAACACATAAAGAGAATTATAGAGAATAACATATTTAAGATTCAACTGGTTCATTAGGTTACATGAGATAAATCTATGGGATGCACGGGTATCAAATAACACTCAAACAGAAAAAACAAAAATGGATAATGTACCTTGTAACACTGCTTTCCTTTTGGGTCTATAGTAGTAGATGTTATTTCCATAACAGTAAAAGCTTTTCCTTATGATCCCTTCTTAGAAAAGGGCATCGATTTTTCATACGTCCATGCTTGTTGCAATTGTAGCATAATGCTAGACTAGTCTCCGGGCAACTATTTGCAAAGTGGCCCGTTTTGTTGCACTTATAAAAAAGGATCTTGGTCAAGTCAAACAGCTTGTTCTGTGTTGGAACTCCACCTCCAGGCTTCTTTCTCGACCATTTCTTCTTCCCTTTGCACCTGAAAAATGGCTTTTTAACAACCAAAATTGCTAATAAAGGTTGGGCATTAAGTGTTGGCAGTACTCCTTTTTGAACTCCTTGCTAAATATCAAGAGCCTCAAATCTCAAATCCATACCGATCAGATTGGTAAAGATACCATTGAGATAATTGGTCATTTCTTAATGGAATTCTGGTCGTGTCCTTTTTACGAGCATTTCATTCCTTTTGAATGGAGTATTAATCAATCCTGTTGCAAAGTGGGACAATGCATTATACCTATGCTTATACTACGCCATCGACATCTCATCTTGTTTTAAATCCATGAAACTTCTGAACAACCGAGTCCTTCCCGCCTCTGGATAAACTGAACTTAAAAAACCTCCTTAATCTGTGCCCAAGTGAAATCTTCTTATGGTGTATTCATGGTGAATAAATCCCACCAATCAAAATCTAACGCGATACCAATAATCTCTTTCTAGCATCTCCCAAATAAAGTTCCTCGAATACCCTTTCACAAGAGCAAAGCCATGTCTGAACTCCCAAAATATCTTCAGTTCTATCGAAAGGCTTACCACCTAAAGCAGTGTAATGCTGGAACAAGGTTGCAAAGTTCTGAGATGGCTGAACTTGCATCTCTACTTCCACTACTGGCTCTACAACTGGCTCATTTCTAGGAGCTCTGCCGTTTGTGGTCGTGTTGGTTCCAGATCCCCTCCCTCCTCTTCCTCTTGTACTCATTTTCAATAACCTAGGTAAGTGACAGGTATTATTAGAATACGAAGATATGGCCAAAGATGATAAAAGAAAACTGCAACAAAGGATCTAAAACAAGATTTTTAGGGGAGGAAAAAAACGCTTTCTCAAGGTTAACTTATTCTAGAGCTTTACTCACCCTATCTCTAATGAGTTGTACCCCAATCAGGCTAAGGTTTTCGCTCAACTAAAGCTCTGATAGCAACTGTGACAACCAACCTTTCTGACCCCTAGGAACGATACTTAACACGTCCTTGGTGTTCTGTGTGGTCGCCCAAGTGTAACGATCTTGAATTTTATTAAGTTTAAATTGATAATTAAATTTAATTTTTGAGTAGAAATTGTGAAAATAATTAGTAATTAAGATTACTATTAGTTAATTTATGAATTAATTGAGAATTTATTTGGATAATTAAACTTTAAAAGGAAATTCAAATAAATTTTTAGTTGTATAGGAAGTGAAGTGAACACATTGAATAATTCTAGAATTATATAAACTATAGAAACATAAATATATAAGTTAAAAATAGAAATATAAATGTATGAGAAAAGTAAAATATATATATATATATATATATATATATATATATATAAAATAAAGTATATAGTCTTGTAAAATAGAACAAAGTAAAAGCAAATGAAAAAAAATAAAAATGGTACTGGTACAAATATAAAATAAGTATAAACAAAGTAATAAAATAACAAATATCTATGAACATGAAACATAGAGTACTAGCAATTTAATGCAAGATGGTAAAAGAAGTAAGCATATATACTAACTACTATCTTATCAGCCTCCAAAATAAAGTTTCTTTAGTCAAACATGTAATACATCTCCTCTGCACAAAGATAGGCAGCCGAAGTAAAGATCATCTCAGCCTATAAAACAAATATAAATATGATAAAATGAAAACCTAAAGTACTAGGTAATTAATGCAACACAAGGAAAATGATGCAGCCGAAGGGAACATATGTACCTACCCCATATCATCTCAGCCTTCTTTCAGCAATAAAAATATCACTTGTACAAAGTTATACCCTGTAATCTCATTTGCTAATATATCCACTTCTTTCATTTCATTCATTCTAAGCTGTGCAAATTTAAGGTGAACATCATCTTCAAACTAAAAACAAAAAAAAGGGCAAAAGAAGATTTAGAGAAGAAAGCCTGACTATTTAGTTTCAGTTCAAAAATTTACACTTTTCTTCTCAAAATTCCCTTATCATCTAAGCTTGAAAACAAAAGGAGCTTCAGTTCAAGCTAAGTTTCACAAAGCAAAGTTTCTGGAAAAAAAAGAAAGAAAAGAAAGGCAAAGCAAGTTCAACCTGGAAATAACAATATCATCAACTTCAGATTCAAATTTAAAACCAAATTCTGAAGCAAAAGGAAAGCAAGATATCAAAACAAGTTTATTCCTCTGTTCTTCATATACTGGTGAGCAAACACTTGAACTAATATGATTATCTTTTGGGTTTGCATCTGATGATTTGTAAAAGAAAAATATAAAAGATGCTTGCATAAATATGAACTTCTGTATAGGTGTATATGCTTATGCCTGTCTGTAGCAAGTAAAAGTCTCTGTTCTAAGTTATACAGGGTTTAATCCCTTTGAATATCGAGAACTCATCTTCTAAACGACTATGGATCTTAATGTTTGAAGGAATTTTGTTAGAATTTTCATGATCTCCTTTCTAAAAATATTTGGAGGCACTAAAGATAAATAGCTTTCTGGAAAATATACAAAATGCAGTAGAATCTCATTGTTTTGGAAAAAAAATAATTGATTAAATTTTAATTTTTAAATGTATGATCTGGTTCACCTTTACAAACTATGATTTTTAAAAGCAAAATCTAGATTTTTAGTGCTATTTGGGATGAGAAATCGCGAAGTGAACTGATTTGACTTTTTGGGCAAACCACGGTGATCGGCGCCATTTTTTGCCTCGTGATTGGAGCCGTAGCTAGCTGAGGGGTCGTAGGGTCTAGGAAAAATGCTCGGGGTGGTCACGACCTCGGTGGTGATGGTGGCGATCGGGATTTGTTTTTAACCCTAGTTTTCTTGGCGTTCGAATTTGTGCTCACCGCGCCTCCCCTACTGCACCGAGCTGCACGAAACTCAGAGAAGGGGTAGCGTAGGGGGTGTGTGAGGTAAGGCCGGAGTTGGGGATTTTCTGGTGGTTGGGTTCGCTTGGTTGAGGCGGTTTTTGATGAAGAAGGGTGTTCGAGTTTTGGTTTGGAAGCTCGATTTCCTCCAGAATTTAATTTCACCAATTTGGATTTTTAGACCGATTTGCGTGTTAATTTGTGACTTGAGGGGAGCCTTGTCGATCGCCAGAGTGGCGTCGCCGCTCCGTGCGCGTGCACGTATCACCTGGTGGCAGCGTTGAGGGTTGGGGGTTGTCGCGAGTCATTACTCGAGGATGAAGGGGGTTTACTTCGGGTTCTTGGGTATGAACGCGTGAATGATTGTTAACTGTAGTTTTAATTTTAACTTAGTTTAAAAAAAAAATCAGGTTGAAGAAGAAGAAGGGTATGAGAAGGGAGGGGAGAATCTCGGTGGAACAAATAAGAAAACATTTGTTTTCCGAGTGAACAAGGAGCATGCCTCAGGTCCAGTTGCAGATAAAGTTGCTTTAAACACTTTAAGCATTTTGTTATATGAAGTTTAATATTAATCAAATAAACTATGTTGTTTAGTGTTAAGTTAAGATTTGATAAAATGATTTATTAAAGAAAGGTTTGCGAATGTAAAGAGATCAATTTATTTAGAGTATAAGTTACGTAAGAATGTAGATTAATTTATACTTGTAATTAAATAGACAATTTAAATTTAAATAAATTTGTAAGTAAAAAAATTAATAATTATAGTCGTGTGTTTAATCAATCTGAACTTAAGATTTTAATCAATTACCTAAAGTTAATTAGTAAATAAATGGTAATTAACTTAAGAAATTAACTAAAGGGATAAGTATTAATCAATTAATTAAGGAATTTAATTAAGAATTAAGAATTGATTAACTAAGCACTTAATGGTAAATAAATGGATAATTAAAGTCATTAATTAATAACTAAAGAATGGTTAGTTGAAGCCAAATAACTTTATTTAAGAAGTAATTAACTAAATAGTGTGAAATAAGATAATAAAGCGATTAAGTAATTAAGACTTAACAACTGATTTAGAAATGATTTATTAATTAAACAATTTGAAATGAAATAAGTAATCAATTGATAATTAATTAAACAGGGTAAGGAATTAAATTTCAAGTAATAAATTTTAATTTGAATTAATTACAATAAAAAAATAAAATTAAAGATGATTACTTATAGATTGTATATATAGGATATATGATTCCTTATAAAATAAATTGATATTTCTGTTTGAAATTGTGATGCTGTGAAATGTGAATTACTCTGTGCCGGATTTTGATTGGTGATTTTATTCTGTATGTCTATGTGAAAACCCCTTAGCCTGTAAACAACATTTAAAATTTCGATGCGACAGGGAGTCGGATTTCAGTTGGTTATCCAAAACCCACATCGAATTTTAATGACGAATCTCTGTGATTGATATTTATGAATCTGTGAGTGAAGATAAGCGTTATGAATTTTACCGCTTATCGTTATTGATTAAATCTGTGATTATTAATGTTGTTGCACTATTGTGTAAAACCCCTGGGCCACACTATACACACACAAATATGGATTTCACGTGGAAATCGGTTAAGTCACAGATTTTTAAATAGTTTTGAATTTGAATTTTAAATTCAAATAGTTTTGGAAATAAATTAAGTTTGATATGAAAAACTTTTGAAAAAGTGTTTTAAGAATAAAAGTTATTTTGAATAACTAATAGAGATTTGGAATTTGAATAATTTGATTTAAATTGGAATTCAATATTTGAAATTGAATTCTATATTCAGTATTTATAATATAAATGAAATCAGATTTTTCCGAAACGAAAACTATTTGTTTTCAAATGATAAAAGGCTTTCATATGAGAAATGAATTCCGATTTATATTAAAGGGATTTCAAGTTTGAATTGAAATTGATTTTTCAAGTTAGGGATAAATCTTTGGAAACAAGTTTCAAAAGCTAAAAACTAAAATCTTGACTTAATGATTTAAATGAGTAAATCAATTTGAATGGAAATTGTTTTGAAATCCGTAACTGGATCTTTGTGAAACTAAGTGAACATTGTGAAATAAATCTTTTGTTTAAAAGATTTAAAATGGAAATTGGTTTAAACCATTTGAAAGAAAGTTTTGAATTATTAAGTTGTGACTTAACAGAAATCCCAATATCCATATGTTTTTGAAATATTGCGCTCACTATTCGGTTTAGCCGGGAGAGGACCTTTGTGTCATATATCCCATTCCGAATATGTGATACGTCGTTATGGATAGCATTTGAAGACCGGTGGTGAAGACCGGATATTTTCAAAAACGAAAGGGTTTCTCGTCGAATGTCTTTGCATCGACTGGTCCCCAGTATAGAGACTCTATATGTGATGGGAAATCCGGACGTGATTAGGGATTATCCGGATTGCGAGGACTTCTTTGGAAGTGCCTTCGGTTCTGTTCGAACCCGGACCAGACTTGTTCGTCTTAGTGAAATGTGATGGGGGATTCTCGCTTCGCGGTTTGATGGCGAACGGGAGACTCTTGCCCCCACACGGCCTCTTTACGGGGTTGGTTAGGCGTAAGCTGTGACAGTCGAAAGGCTGGCCGTAAAAGAAAGGTCTAGGGTACCATTGTTATGCCACGGTGGGTCTGGGATGGTTGCAAAGCCTACCGGTCGCCATTGCCTTGGGTCGTGACAACTTGGTATCAGAGCTAAGGTTGAACTTTAGCTCGGGAGTGTAACACATTAAGTAACTCATTAGAGATAGGGTGAAGTATCCCTAGAATGAGTATATCCCTAAGATACCCGTTTGAACGCCTCAGTAAATGCTCTTACTATCCACTGATAGTGAGTATGAGTGCAAGAAGAGGACGCGATAGGGGATAGAGAAATACAACTGAAATTGGTCGATACTCTGTAACAACAATGGAAATAACTTTCTCTATCAATATTCTTTGATTCGCTTCTAAATTCCTTTGATTTCTTCGTATCAGCTACAAGAAGAAGTTTCGGTGTGATACTCTACGAATCGTTGTAGGAAATCTTTACTTTGTATCTTCATCAGTTTCTTATCAGTTTTTCGATTTAAACTTTAATAAATTGGAATTTTGAAATTGGAAATTTTAAAATAAATTGGTAAATTAATTTGAGTTAAACTTGATTAATAGAATATGAAGGATAAATTGAATTAAATCAATAAAACGATTTCGTTTAAAACCAAATTTGAAATTCTATTATAATTTCTTGTATCTATCGTTGATATTCTGATTTGGTAAGCCAAATGCAGAATTGATATCCAATTTGATCTGAAAAGATATTTCTCTATCTTTCACGTATCTTCGTTATCTCTCTCTGGCGAATTTCGAGGACGAAATTCTTTTTAAGGGGGGAAGTCTGTAACGATCTTGAATTTTATTAAGTTTAAATTGATAATTAAATTTAATTTTTGAATAGAAATTGTGAAAATAATTAGTAATTAAGATTACTATTAGTTAATTTATGAATTAATTGAGAATTTATTTGGATAATTAAACTTTAAAAGGAAATTCAAATAAATTTTTAGTTGTATAGGAAGTGAAGTGAACACATTGAATAATTCTAGAATTATATAAACTATATATATAAGTTAAAAATAGAAATACAAATGTATGAGAAAAGTAAAATATATATATATATATATATATGAAATAAAGTATATAGTCTTGTAAAATAGAACAAAGTAAAAGCAAATGAAACAAAATAAAAATGGTACTAGTACAAATATAAAATAAGTATAAACAAAGTAATAAAATAACAAATATCTATGAACATGAAACATAGAGTACTAGCAATTTAATGCAAGATGGTAAAAGAAGTAAGCATATATACTAACTACTATCTTATCAGCCTCCAAAATAAAGTTTCTTTAGTCAAACATGTAATACATCTCCTCTGCACAAAGATAGGCAGCCGAAGTAAAGATCATCTCAGCCTATAAAACAAATATAAATATGATAAAATGAAAACCTAAAGTACTAGGTAATTAATGCAACACAAGGAAACGGATGCAGCCGAAGGGAACATATGTACCTACCCCATATCATCTCAGCCTTCTTTTAGCAATAAAAATATCACTTGTACAAAGTTATACCCTGTAATCTCATTTGCTAATATATCCACTTCTTTCATTTCATTCATTCTAAGCTGTGCAAATTTAAGGTGAACATCATCTTCAAACTAAAAAAAAGGGCAAAGAAGATTTAGAGAAGAAAGCCTAACTATTTAGTTTCAGTTCAAAAATTTACACTTTTCTTCTCAAAATTCCCTTATCATCTAAGCTTGAAAACAAAAGGAGCTTCAGTTCAAGCTAAGTTTCACAAAGCAAAGTTTCTGGAAAAAGAAAAGAAAAAGAAAGGCAAAGCAAGTTCAACCTGGAAACAACAATACCATCAACTTCAGATTCAAATTTAAAACCAAATTCTGAAGCAAAAGGAAAGCAAGATATCAAAACAAGTTTATTCCTCTGTTCTTCATATACTGGTGAGCAAACACTTGAACTAATATGATTATCTTTTGGGTTTGCATCTGATGATTTGTAAAAGAAAAATATAAAAGATGCTTGCATAAATATGAACTTCTGTATAGGTGTATATGCTTATGCCTGTCTGTAGCAAGTAAAGGTCTCTGTTCTAAGTTATTACAGGGTTTAATCCCTTTGAATATCGAGAACTCATCTTCTAAACCACTATGGATCTTAATGTTTGAAGGAATTTTGTTAGAATTTTCATGATCTCCTTTCTAAAAATATTTGGAGGCACTAAAGATAAATAGCTTTCTGGAAAATATACAAAATGCAGTAGAATCTCATTGTTTTGGAAAAAAAATAATTGATTAAATTTTAATTTTTAAATGTATGATCTGGTTCACCTTTACAAACTATGATTTTTAAAAGCAAAATCTAGATTTTTAGTGCTATTTGGGATGAGAAATCGCGAAGTGAACGGATTTGACTTTTTGGGCAAACCACGGGGATTGGCGACATTTTTCGCCTCGTGATTGGAGCCGTAGCTAGCTGAGGGGTCGTAGGGTCTAGGAAAAATGCTCGGGGTGGTCACGACCTCGGTGGTGACGGTGGCAATCGGGATTTGTTTTTAACCCTAGTTTTCTTGGCGTTCGAATTTGTGCTCACCGCGCCTCCCCTAGTGCACCGAGCTGCACGAAACTCAGAGGAGGGGTAGCGTAGGGGGTGTGTGAGGTAAGGCCGGAGTTGGGGATTTTCTGGTGGTTGGGTTCGCTTGGTTGAGGCGGTTTTTGATGAAGAAGGGTGTTCGAGTTTTGGTCTGGAAGCTCGATTTCCTCCAGAATTTAATTTCACCAATTTGGATTTTTAGACCGATTTGCGTGTTAATTTGTGACTTCAGGGGAGCCATGTCGATCGCCAGAGCGGCGTCGCCGCTCCGTGCGCGTGCACGTATCACCTGGTGGCAGCGTTGAGGGATGGGGGTTGTCGCGAGTCATTACTCGAGGATGAAGGGGGTTTACTTCGGGTTCTTGTGTATAAACGCGTGAATGATTGTTAACTGTAGTTTTAATTTTAACTTAGTTTAAAAAAAAAATCAGCTTGAAGAAGAAGAAGGGCATGAGAAGGGAGGGGAGAATCTCGGTGGAACAAATAAGAAAACATTTGTTTTCCGAGTGAACAAGGAGCATGCCTCAGGTCCAGTTGCTGATAAAGTTGCTTTAAACACTTTAAGCATTTTGTTATATGAAGTTTAATATTAATCAAATAAACTATGTTGTTTAGTGTTAAGTTAAGATTTGATAAAATGATTTATTAAAGAAAGGTTTGCGAATGTAAAGAGATCAATTTATTTAAAGTATAAGTTACGTAAGAATGTAGATTAATTTATACTTGTAATGAAATAGACAATTTAAATTTAAATAAATTTGTAAGTAAAAAAATTAATAATTATAGTCGTGTGTTTAATCAATCTGAACTTAAGATTTTAATCAATTACCTAAAGTTAATTAGTAAATAAATGGTAATTAACTTAAGAAATTAACTAAAGGGATAAGTATTAATCAATTAATTAAGGAATTTAATTAAGAATTAAGAATTGATTAACTAAGCACTTAATGGTAAATAAATGGATAATTAAAGTCATTAATTAATAACTAAAGAATGGTTAGTTGAAGCCAAATAACTTTATTTAAGAAGTAATTAACTAAATAGTGTGAAATAAGATAATAAAGCGATTAAGTAATTAAGACTTAACAACTGATTTAGAAATGATTTATTAATTAAACAATTTGAAATGAAATAAGTAATCAATTGATAATTAATTAAACAGGGTAAGGAATTAAATTTCAAGTAATAAATTTTAATTTGAATTAATTACAATAAAAAAATAAAATTAAAGATGATTACTTATAGATTGTATATATAGGATATATGATTCGTTATAAAATAAATTGGTATTTCTGTTTGAAATTGTGATGCTGTGAAATGTGAATTACTCTGTGCCGGATTTTGATTGGTGATTTTATTCTGTATGTCTATGTGAAAACCCCTTAGCCTGTAAACGACATTTAAAATTTCGATGCGACAGGGAGTCGGATTTCAGTTGGTTATCCAAAACCCACATCGAATTTTAATGACGAATCTCTGTGATTGATATTTATGAATCTGTGAGTGAAGATAAGCGTTATGAATTTTACCGCTTATCGTTATTGATTAAATCTGTGATTATTAATGTTGTTGCACTGTTGTGTAAAACCCCTGGGCCACACTATACACACACAAATATGGATTTCACGTGGAAATCGGTTAAGTCACAGATTTTTAAATAGTTTTGAATTTGAATTTTAAATTCAAATAGTTTTGGAAATAAATTAAGTTTGATATGAAAAACTTTTGAAAAAGTGTTTTAAGAATAAAGTTATTTTGAATAACTAATAGAGATTTGGAATTTGAATAATTTGATTTAAATTGGAATTCAATATTTGAAATTGAATTCTATATTCAGTATTTATAATATAAATGAAATCAGATTTTTCCGAAACGAAAACTATTTGTTTTCAAATGATAAAAGGCTTTCATATGAGAAATGAATTCCAATTTATATTAAAGGGATTTCAAGTTTGAATTGAAATTGATTTTTCAAGTTAGGGATAAATCTTTGGAAACAAGTTTCAAAAGCTAAAAACTAAAATCTTGACTTAATGATTTAAATGAGTAAATCAATTTGAATGGAAATTGTTTTGAAATCCGTAACTGGATCTTTGTGAAACTAAGTGAACTTTGTGAAATAAATCTTTTGTTTAAAAGATTTAAAATGGAAATTGGTTTAAACCATTTGAAAGAAAGTTTTGAATTATTAAGTTGTGACTTAACAGAAATCCCAATATCCATATGTTTTTGAAATATTGCGCTCACTATTCGGTTTAGCCGGGAGAGGACCTTCGTGTCATATATCCCATTCCGAATATGTGATACGTCGTTATGGATAACATTTGAAGACCGGTGGTGAAGACCGGATATTTTCAAAAACGAAAGGGTTTCTCGTCGAATGTCTTTGCATCGACTGGTCCCCAGTATAGAGACTCTATATGTGATGGGAAATCCGGACGTGATTAGGGATTATCCGGATTGCAAGGACTTCTTTGGAAGTGCCTTCGGTTCTGTTCGAACCCGGACCAGACTTGTTCGTCTTAGTGAAATGTGATGGGGGATTCTCGCTTCGCGGTTTGGTGGCGAACGGGAGACTCTTGCCCCCACACGGCCTCTTTACGGGGTTGGTTAGGCGTAAGCTGTGACAGTCGAAAGGCTGGCCGTAAAAGCAAGGTCTGGGGTACCATTATTATGCCACGGTGGGTCTGGGATGGTTGCAAAGCCTACCGGTTGCCATTGCCTTGGGTCGTGACAACTTGGTATCAGAGCTAAGGTTGAACTTTAGCTCAGGATTGTAACACATTAAGTAACTCATTAGAGATAGGGTGAAGTATCCCTAGAATGAGTATACCCCTAAGATACCCGTTTGAACGCCTCAGTAAATGCTCTTACTATCCACTGATAGTGAGTATGAGTGCAAGAAGAGGACGCGATAGGGGATAGAGAAATACAACTGAAATTGGTCGATACTCTGTAACAACAATGGAAATAACTTTCTCTATCAATATTCTTTGATTCGCTTCTAAATTCCTTTGATTTCTTCGTATCAGCTACAAGAAGAAGTTTCGGTGTGATACTCTACGAATCGTTGTAGGAAATCTTTACTTTGTATCTTCATCAGTTTCTTATTAGTTTTTCGATTTAAACTTTAATAAATTGGAATTTTGAAATTGGAAATTTTAAAATAAATTGGTAAATTAATTTGAGTTAAACTTGATTAATAGAATATGAAGGATAAATTGAATTAAATCAATAAAACGATTTCGTTTAAAACCAAATTTGAAATTCTATTATAATTTCTTGTATCTATCATTGATATTCTGATTTGGTGAGCCAAATGCAGAATTGATATCCAATTTGATCTGAAAAGATATTTCTCTATCTTTCACGTATCTTCGTTATCTCTCTCTGGCGAATTTCGAGGACGAAATTCTTTTTAAGGGGGGAAGTCTGTAACGATCTTGAATTTTATTAAGTTTAAATTGATAATTAAATTTAATTTTTGAATAGAAATTGTGAAAATAATTAGTAATTAAGATTACTATTAGTTAATTTATGAATTAATTGAGAATTTATTTGGATAATTAAACTTTAAAAGGAAATTCAAATAAATTTTTAGTTGTATATGAAGTGAAGTGAACACATTGAATAATTCTAGAATTATATAAACTATATATATAAGTTAAAAATAGAAATACAAATGTATGAGAAAAGTAAAATATATATATATATATATATATGAAATAAAGTATATAGTCTTGTAAAATAGAACAAAGTAAAAGCAAATGAAACAAAATAAAAATGGTACTAGTACAAATATAAAATAAGTATAAACAAAGTAATAAAATAACAAATATCTATGAACATGAAACATAGAGTACTAGCAATTTAATGCAAGATGGTAAAAGAAGTAAGCATATATACTAACTACTATCTTATCAGCCTCCAAAATAAAGTTTCTTTAGTCAAACATGTAATACATATCCTCTGCACAAAGATAGGAAGCCGAAGTAAAGATCATCTCAGCCTATAAAACAAATATAAATATGATAAAATGAAAACCTAAAGTACTAGGTAATTAATGCAACACAAGGAAACAGATGCAGCCGAAGGGAACATATGTACCTACCCCATATCATCTCAGCCTTCTTTCAGCAATAAAAATATCACTTGTACAAAGTTATACCCTGTAATCTCATTTGCTAATATATCCACTTCTTTCATTTCATTCATTCTAAGCTGTGCAAATTTAAGGTGAACATCATCTTCAAACTAAAAAAAAGGGCAAAAGAAGATTTAGAGAAGAAAGCCTAACTATTTAGTTTCAGTTCAAAAATTTACACTTTTCTTCTCAAAATTCCCTTATCATCTAAGCTTGAAAACAAAAGGAGCTTCAGTTCAAGCTAAGTTTCACAAAGCAAAGTTTCTGGAAAAAAAAAAGAAAAAGAAAGGCAAAGCAAGTTCAACCTGGAAACAATAATACCATCAACTTCAGATTCAAATTTAAAACCAAATTCTAAAGCAAAAGGAAAGCAAGATATCAAAACAAGTTTATTCCTCTGTTCTTCATATACTGGTGAGCAAACACTTGAACTAATATGATTATCTTTTGGGTTTGCATCTGATGATTTGTAAAAGAAAAATATAAAAGATGCTTGCATAAATATGAACTTCTGTATAGGTGTATATGCTTATGCCTGTCTGTAGCAAGTAAAGGTCTCTGTTCTAAGTTATTACAGGGTTTAATCCCTTTGAATATCGAGAACTCATCTTCTAAACCACTATGGATCTTAATGTTTGAAGAAATTTTGTTAGAATTTTCATGATCTCCTTTCTAAAAATATTTGGAGGCACTAAAGATAAATAGCTTTCTGGAAAATATACAAAATGCAGTAGAATCTCATTGTTTTGGAAAAAAAATAATTGATTAAATTTTAGTTTTTAAATGTATGATCTGGTTCACCTTTACAAACTATGATTTTTAAAAGCAAAATCTAGATTTTTTGTGCTATTTGGGATGAGAAATCGCGAAGTGAACGGATTTGACTTTTTGGGCAAACCACGGGGATTGGCGACATTTTTCGCCTCGTGATTGGAGCCGTAGCTAGCTGAGGGGTCGTAGGGTCTAGGAAAAATGCTCGGGGTGGTCACGACCTCGGTGGTGACGGTGGCGATCGGGATTTGTTTTTAACCCTAGTTTTCTTGGCATTCGAATTTGTGCTCACCGCGCCTCCCCTAGTGCACCGAGCTGCACGAAACTCAGAGGAGGGGTAGCGTAGGGGGTGTGTGAGGTAAGGCCGGAGTTGGGGATTTTCTGGTGGTTGGGTTCGCTTGGTTGAGGCGGTTTTTGATGAAGAAGGGTGTTCGAGTTTTGGTCTGGAAGCTCGATTTCCTCCAGAATTTAATTTCACCAATTTGGATTTTTAGACCGATTTGCGTGTTAATTTGTGACTTAAGGGGAGCCATGTCGATCGCCAGAGCGGCGTCGCCGCTCCGTGCGCGTGCACGTATCACCTGGTGGCAGCGTTGAGGGATGGGGGTTGTCGCGAGTCATTACTCGAGGATGAAGGGGGTTTACTTCGGGTTCTTGTGTATAAACGCGTGAATGATTGTTAACTGTAGTTTTAATTTTAACTTAGTTTAAAAAAAAAATCAGCTTGAAGAAGAAGAAGGGCATGAGAAGGGAGGGGAGAATCTCGGTGGAACAAATAAGAAAACATTTGTTTTCCGAGTGAACAAGGAGCATGCCTCAGGTCCAGTTGCTGATAAAGTTGCTTTAAACACTTTAAGCATTTTGTTATATGAAGTTTAATATTAATCAAATAAACTATGTTGTTTAGTGTTAAGTTAAGATTTGATAAAATGATTTATTAAAGAAAGGTTTGCGAATGTAAAGAGATCAATTTATTTAAAGTATAAGTTACGTAAGAATGTAGATTAATTTATACTTGTAATTAAATAGACAATTTAAATTTAAATAAATTTGTAAGTAAAAAAATTAATAATTATAGTTGTGTGTTTAATCAGTCTGAACTTAAGATTTTAATCAATTACCTAAAATTAATTAGTAAATAAATGGTAATTAACTTAAGAAATTAACTAAAGGGATAAGTATTAATCAATTAATTAAGGAATTTAATTAAGAATTAAGAATTGATTAACTAAGCACTTAATGGTAAATAAATGGATAATTAAAGTCATTAATTAATAACTAAAGAATGGTTAGTTAAAGCCAAATAACTTTATTTAAGAAGTAATTAACTAAATAGTGTGAAATAAGATAATAAAGCGATTAAGTAATTAAGACTTAACAACTGATTTGGAAATGATTTATTAATTAAACAATTTGAAATGAAATAAGTAATCAATTGATAATTAATTAAACAGGGTAAGGAATTAAATTTCAAGTAATAAATTTTAATTTGAATTAATTACAATAAAAAAAAAATTAAAGATGATTACTTATAGATTGTATATATAGGATATATGATTCGTTATAAAATAAATTGATATTTCTGTTTGAAATTGTGATGCTGTGAAATGTGAATTACTCTGTACTGGATTTTGATTGGTGATTTTATTCTGTATGTCTATGTGAAAACCCCTTAGCCTGTAAACGGCATTTAAAATTTCGATGCGACAGGGAGTCGGAATTCAGTTGGTTATCCGAAACCCACATCGAATTTTAATGATGAATCTCTGTGATTGATATTTATGAATCTGTGAGTGAAGATAAGCGTTATGAATTTTACCGCTTATCGTTATTGATTAAATCTGTGATTATTAATGTTGTTGCACTATTGTGTAAAACCCCTGGGCCACACTATACACACATAAATATGGATTTCACGTGGAAATCGGTTAAGTCACAAATTTTTAAATAGTTTTGAATTTGAATTTTAAATTCAAATAGTTTTGGAAATAAATTAAGTTTGATATGAAAAACTTTTGAAAAAGTGTTTTAAGAATAAAAGTTATTTTGAATAACTAATAGAGATTTGGAATTTGAATAATTTGATTTAAATTGGAATTCAATATTTGAAATTGAATTCTATATTCAGTATTTATAATATAAATGAAATCAGATTTTTCCGAAACGAAAACTATTTGTTTTCAAATGATAAAAGGCTTTCATATGAGAAATGAATTCCGATTTATATTAAAGGGATTTCAAGTTTGAATTGAAATTGATTTTTCAAGTTAGGGATAAATCTTTGGAAACAAGTTTCAAAAGCTAAAAACTAAAATCTTGACTTAATGATTTAAATGAGTAAATCAATTTGAATGGAAATTGTTTTGAAATCCGTAACTGGATCTTTGTGAAACTAAGTGAACTTTGTGAAATAAATCTTTTGTTTAAAAGATTTAAAATGGAAATTGGTTTAAACCATTTGAAAGAAAGTTTTGAATTATTAAGTTGTGACTTAATAGAAATCCCAATATCCATATGTTTTTGAAATATTGCGCTCACTATTCGGTTTAGCCGGGAGAGGACCTTTGTGTCATATATCCCATTCCGAATATGTGATACGTCGTTATGGATAGCATTTGAAGACCGGTGGTGAAGACCGGATATTTTCAAAAACGAAAGGGTTTCTCGTCGAATGTCTTTGCATCGACTGGTCCCCAGTATAGAGACTCTATATGTGATGGGAAATCCGGACGTGATTAGGGATTATCCGGATTGCAAGGACTTCTTTGGAAGTGCCTTCGGTTCTGTTCGAACCCGGAACAGACTAGTATGGATTGTGTGTCTGACATTACATTTTGCGATATAAAGCAGATTTCTTTCAAATACATTTCTATGGTGGCGGAGAATTTATTCTTTTTGCTTAACACCCTTCTCTGAGACGTACGAGCTCAGAGGTTATGTAGGTTAATGTTATCAGCAATATATTCCCAATTTGGTAATGTGGCATGCTAAGTGCTGCTGCGTAATGATCATTGTTTGATGATTTGTGATAGGATCATTTTTTTGATCATTTATCTTTGTGATCATTACTTTGATCATTTGTTGACCCAAAGCATAGCTTTGTACCAAAGCGTAGCTTTGTGGACGAAACTTCGTCGAGCCTCACAAATCGGTAATGGTCGAAACAGGAATTGTGCGGCAAGGTTTCAGGGGTAGCTCCCCTAGGGTATGACCGTTCCTTCTGGAAAAGGGTAGTACCACGGTATGGAGCCCAGATACTTACTCATGTGGACACACTATATTTATCTATGTGTGATGTTGGTTTAGAGGATCCTCGTTTAAAGGTCCCAAAGGACCGGGGGTGGCATATCTGAGGGTTTGTAATATCCCTTGGGAAAAGGGGTTCTCGGCCTTGTTTGGCAGAGAACACTTTGGTTCTCGGGGCGTCCCGCCAGAGGCGTTCCCATGTGGCAATAGGAAGTTCCTTAGCCCGATCATTTGTTGGAAAATCCATTCATCCAATACGCGCCTTGTACGGTTTTAGTTGTATAACCTGCCATGGAATGTGGCGGTAACCCGCTATTGAACATGGTAGCTATAGTAGTCATAGTTCGAAATGTCTATGCTGGCTAAGATTTATATTCTACTTTCGAAATGTTTTCTGTACTATGCACTAATAATAATAATCAAATGATTTGATTTTGCGTAGTAAGCATGTTTGACTATCATAAGGAGAAATCTCCTCTGATTCTGCGTTTGCATGGTGTGTGTGTGGGGAGGCCTTATGGTAGTCTCATTTTTCAAAAAGCATTGCGATTTTCAAAAGGATAAATCTTTTGATTGTTTTTAAAGACAAACTGTTTTTGTTTGCTCATACCAGTCCCATGACTGACCCGGAGTCTATTGTTCCTTTCCTAAACTCTGGGTGCCCACAATTTTTTCCACACGGGCAGTCTAGAGTTTATTTTTCAGATAGTTAGGTTCAGTAGATTATCTGGAGCTGGTTCAGTCTCTGGATCACACCGTACTTGCTTGTCTTGGTGCAATCTTGATGGTGGATCGAGCTAGGAGTTTTTGGAGCTCTGTTTTTGGAGCCTTTGGATCAGAGTTGCAGTATTGGATCTGTGAAGACTTATCTCATTTCGTGTTATATTCCGCTGTATTCTATGTTGTATATTCTCTGATGTTGATGATTATCATTGTATCATATTGATGTATCAGATATTGTATTCATGTTATATCAGTGATATCATCTTTTATTTCTGCTGTGTATTTATCATTTAATGGTGTTGCAAGCTCCCGCGATACGAATTTGATGTTGTTTATCGGACATCGATTTCGGGTCGTGACACCAAGCATCGAAAAGATGAATCGTCGTGGGGTAAAATAAAGAACCGAATAAAAAACCTCACAGGGAAACTGCAAAATAAACCATTACAGTCAATTGTACATCAGTTTACTCCTTAACCGGGGGCTATCAGAGTTACACAAATTGTTTACAAATCAGCTTACGCGGTTATAACATCTTTCCTTTTCATATGCTGAAAAAATACACTTACACAAACTAGATAATAAGGTGGAATAGGTAACTAAGATAATGAAAGCTGCTCGGACTCCATCTTCAAAATAGCCCAAAAAAGACCTACTACTCATATATGGATAAATAATTAAACACTGCTAAGAGTGGTTGACTCATCCCGATGCAAACAAGGACATGATTTTGAAGGTTCGAATCAAATAAGAAAAAAAAATCGCTAACAAATGACTAGAAAGGTGCACCACCCTTGAAGTATACCTCTATTAATATACTTCCAAAAAGCTCATATACTCCGAGACACTTCTCGGATAATACCAAGCTGGACCCTGCTAAACCTTACCAAGTATCAGAATATTTCACATCTTATAGCGCTACCGAATCCAAATCTAGAGGAGATGTGAAAGTACCTTAATGGGAGCAACCCTACATAGCTTTGCTTCCTCTCGCGCTTTGGATTTAGTCATTTTCGACCAAGGATGTCAATGCTCAATGGAGCAACACATCATCTTAGAATGATGAAAGAAGCTGAAGTAACTGATAACTGAGAAACTAATTATCGAGAATACAAAACGATTCTATATGGAAATTAATTCTTGTATACTTACCATCACTCATCGAATTCAAACTTGTACTATTTCTTGGTTAACAATAATACCGAACAAGTCAAGATAACATTATTTCAAAGTCATGCCCCACGATTATCTTAACTTTCGAAATAGCGACATGTCTACTTCTTTGATGTTTGGTGCTAATTATACAATTAAATTTTTCCGCACAATTGAATTTCTTTATGGAAATTAATTCATTTCCATAAGCAATTCGAACCTTTTCTATTAAAAACTCAAATTTGCACTTGGCTTCACATTACAAGTGTTAGCTTTAAAACACATTGTCAAAAGAGTTTATAACTTTGAATCATCATTAGAAAGGATTTAACAGCTTAAAACATCCTTACTCCATTGATTCGTTAACTTTTAAAACTTTGTTAACTTAGTTGATTAATTAACTTCATAACAACCTTTAATTATAAAGGGTACATCACCTTTAAAACATCATTAATTCAATTAATTAATTAATATTAAATTAATTTAATAATGATTAAATATCATTATTTAAAAGTGATTATTTAATTTAAAACTTTGTTTGAGGAAAGATCGATTAAGGTGAAACAGGTTTATTAATTTTTAAAAGTCATTAATTAAAAAATTAATTAATTTAAAAACACCGTTAGTAAATTGACTATTTAACTTTAATCCAGCATCATTAAAAGATTAATTAATCTTAATTATCATTAGAAAAAATACGATTAATCAATTTCAAAACATCATTAACCAAGTAATTAGTTAATTTTAAACTTATCGTTAATAAGTTAATTAGTTAACTTTAATTCTTGTTAATTAATTAATTAATTAAATCAAATAACCATTATCAAAACTAGTATGGACTCGTGCTTCGCACACGGGCTGTTTGTATTATTGTATACGTTGATATTTTGTTTAAGCCATTAGTTATGTAAATTGAAAATTCTTTCATATGGTAGTAACTGTATGAGCATAGACATGTAAATGGAAAGCGGGGCATTTTTGGAATTTCAAAAAGACACGGAGTAAATTAGTTCAATGAATTTTATTTATTAGTAGTAGAGATAATTAGTTATTTTTGAAAACACCATTAATCAAAAACTTGCTTAACTTTTAAAATAATTCCAAGCACGATTATGAAACCAAACGGTTTCGATAAGAGGTGGTTTTCCAAAAGTGACGATATAGAGACTATCGCTATACAGGTAGTTTGGAATTCGAGTATGTGACATTTCAATACAACCAATCATCACAAAGTGAGGGGATGAACATACGTACGTGGTAGTTTACAATAATTCAACATATAAAAAGCACTTATTAACAATGGAATTAGTTTAACTACTAAATTTTTATATAGCTTATGATTCGCTTACTAACTTCCAAAACGACTAATTTTCAAAGATACAAACCAATCCAATAACCAAACCATTATTACAACTATACAATAAGTGTTCAATAGCTTGAAATATGAGCATGAATAGCTTAAACTTTATGATTCAAAAGTGGAATCTTTACCCACGTTAACTCAATTAAACCTAAGCAATTCTTCTCAGAATTTGCTCTGGACCTAGCACTAGCTCCTAGTTTTGGAAGAAAAAAGTGTTGTGGCCTCTTGAGTCATGAATGGGCTCGGGCTAGGACTTGTTTGGGCTCGACCATGTCCCTATAGGGGTGGTGGAGATTTTTTTTGGTCGTGGCATGGTTTTAATTGGACGTAGGGAGTTTACACTATGGTTTTGAAGTATGAAAGCAAACCTTTTGATTTAGGAATAATTATGGGAACCATGGATGAAGGTATAAAGGAATAAAGAGAGTGGAGATAAAGAAATAAAGATTTCAAAGTGAAGAATGCTGTAGGAATGAGGGTATATATAGAAAAATGAGAAGGGCATTTTAATAAATGACTTATGGCATTAAAAAATGATTTCTTTATCATGAAATATGGATGCCCATGCCTGCCGTACCCTAGGTACACACGCTGGAACCCCTCTTATGTCCAACCTCCTTCGTGCCTTTGGTACTTACCTAGGTAATTTAGGTTATATGTTGTATTTCCTTAGGCTATTTAGGTTTTATTTTATATTTTTACGTCAAATCTTGTTTTATTTTATCTAAGCATGGTTTATATTTTTTAACACTATCATTAACTTATCACATGACATATGTGCATGTGCATGCATGTGTATATGAGTTATAAAAAACGTGCATGATGTTTTTGATGACTTTCAGATGCCGAAAAGTCGAAATTTCGAAAAATGTTTTTCGGTCATATTTTCGATTTTTATTAAACTAATTATTTTGGTAAACAAAATTTAAAAATGATTTTAATATCATTGATTACTATTTAAAATTGGTTTTTTTGGTTATTAAATCCTTTATTTAAATATTTAATATTGATTTAAATATTCAAATACAAAGCGACTAATTTACGGGCCATTATACAACCAAACTGCTATGCTCGAATCCAATGATGATCATACCAGCTTCATAACAGACAAGGAGTTATACTGCTACAAAGTAATGCTACTTGGACTAAAGAAGCCATGAGCTACTTATCAAATTATTACAAGGTTCTCTAAGAAAATCGGAAGAAATGTCGTGGTATGTGTCAATAACATGTTTTGAAATACAATGAGGCACTTAGTCATGAGCAATACTTAAAGGAGACTTTTGCAACTTTTAATAAGTTCAACATGAAGCTAAACCCACTCAAGTGTTCTTTTGTCCTTCAGCCTAAGAAATTCAGAGCGTAAATAGTAAGTGCCAGAAAGATCGAAGTTAATTTAAAAAGGATTAAAACAATTACTAAAATGAAAACTCCTAAGAAACCTAACGATGTGTAACGACCTCGACTTTCGGCCCTATTTTTAAGCATCGAAACCGAGAGCTTCAACCAAAACCATCAACCAACTACCCAACAATTGCATGATATATCAATACCGATAAAGTAATCAACTGAGATATGATAGGATCGATATAGTCAATATCATAAGTAAATATCAGAGTGGGGAATAGTCGTTGATTAGACCGACGTACTCTAACAATCTTGCAATATAACATCATAAGGAATACTCATAGTGGTATTTCCTGATTATTTTTTTCCAATTTTTGTTCGGCATCCACATGTCCTGTAATCTGATTATATAGAGAAATATACATATACAAAAAAGAACATAAATGGAAAGTGGACCATGTCAAAGTGCCAATGTGACTGCCTACTTATTCATTACAGGATCAAGCCCAATGTAATTCTTTTTATCAAAACCAAGATCATATTCATTCCAATCCATCTCGACACTCAGTCTACTTCACATGAATCTAAACCGCACACTAAGTTTGGATTATATTCACTTTGTCTACTTCACATGGATCCAAAACCACACACGTAATTTGTCTTAGATCCTAGGATATTTTATCCTATTGCGATCTGCATCCAAACACCAAGTAATGACATGCTCTACTTGTTGCAATTGTGAAATGTACCATAGATTGCTAATGCACTACCCATGATCTAATGTCTTATACCGCATCGACGCTTAATCTACTTTACATGAATCTAAGTCACATACACAGTTTGGATTAAATCCTATTACGGTTGGCATCCAAACACTAATTAAGTATGTAATCTACTTGGTGTAGTACTAAAATATGCCATAGAGTAATAGTGCACCACCCAAGATCGATTTTTTTATACCACACATCCAAAGGTAACAATGATTACTGAAATGACAAATAAACGTGACATCATCGGTGTTCATTTTCGAGTTTCTAGGTGTTACCCGAAAGTTTGACAGGGCAACTAGACAGACAACCCCAGGGCGCTCGGCGTAGAAGGACGTTCGGCATCAGATGGACATTCAGCATGTTATGAGCGTTTGGCTTCGCATCATTCGGGAGCGATAGCGCTCGGCAATTCAGAGGTGCACTCGGCACCGAGATATGTTCGGTATCGAATACCGTTCGACCAAAGACGCTCGACATAAGATCATTCAGAGATCAAAGATCGCTCGGCCTCCTGGTACACTCGGCTAGAGCCATCGTTCAGTGAGCCTAGATGGTTCGGCATCCCGGCTCAATTCGATCGAGTACGTTCGGTGGGCCTAGATGGTTCGACATCCCAACTCAGTTCGGCCGAGTACGTTCGGTGAACCTAGATGGTTCGACCTCCCAGCATCGTTCGGCTAAAGGCTCGTTTGGTCAAGATTGCGTTCGAACATCAAGCGTCTCATTCGACACCCAGCCCGTTCGGTTTCAAGGAGAGACCGGTATCCATGAAGACTCAGCATTATCATTCGGCCTCCCGAGACGTTCGACAATCAAGGATGGTTCGGCATTCCCCAGCACGCTCGGTCCGATCACTGCTCGGCCTACTCTTCCCCACAACAAACGTGTCGTTCGGCATAAAGAGAATGGTTGGTACTCGACCATTCGTCCTGCTCGGTTCGACGTACAGGGCTTGTCCTATGTGGACCGAGTTATTCAGCTACCAGGCCCACCAGGGAAGTCCAACCCACCTTTGTCTATAAATAGAGAGGCAGGGGCACAAAAAAAGGTGAGATTGGAGAGAACACTGGGGAGGCTCTGCCATTTTCAAGACTCATTCCAGACTTATTTCTTTTACTTTGCAATTGTTTTCTAGTAACTAAAAACGGATTGTATCTGTAATCACCCATCAAGAAAACCAATGAAAATCAACTTCAAAATGGATGTAGGCAGTTACGCCGAACCACTGTAAATTTGGTGTTCTTGTTCTTTGCATTTAAATCTATACTCTATTCTCTGTTTTAATTTACTTTCTTCATTAATCCCTCTAAACTATCTTTCTAAGGGTGTTAGTGACCAATTTTGATACTAACATTTTGGTGCTTTCACTGAGAACTTGAATTCTTTGGTTATTAGGATCTACTTTGCAGCTACTGGATTGCATAAATCCCTCGAAGGAGATCCATAATCATCTATAAGGCATCTGTTGATTCTACTCAGAGTTACAACCAACAACTCTACCATGGGAAGACCACGAACTAGATCAGCCTCTCAAAATGCAGATGCCCACGAAACCGCTAGTGTGCAACAACTGGGAACTAGCAATTAGCAAGCGATTCGGGGTGCAGGGCCCTCCCACCAAAACCAAGCAGAAGTTGTTTCCCGAGTTGAATTTAATGACCTGATGAGAGAACTTAAGGAAAGTAGAAAGCAACTTGCTGAGCAAATGCAATCCAACGCTGACCTCATGACTCAGCTTACTCAGCAGCAGCATAAGAATGCTAGAGGAAGCCCTGTCCCTTACTCTGAAGATGATAGCTCGACTTCTGCTGACGAACCTCCTAGGCATATACGCCGTAAGGATGAAGATGCCCATACAGGTGCTACTGATCGATCTACTAGAGACCAAGACCCAAATCGGACGGGATATCAACCTGCACTGTCCCGTGGAACGGAACCCAACCCCTCATCTTCCATACAAACCCCGGATTTGACGGCTATGGTCGGGCAGTTGATGAAAGAAAACTAAGGTCTAACTAATGAAGATTGGGGAGTGTCTAAGAGTCATACTCCCTTCACGGATACCATTCTACAGGCCGAATACCCAAGAAAGTTCAGCATGCCCGCCATTCCCGCCTACGAAGGGAAGGCTGACCCCAGGCAGCATGTGATGAGGTACGGATGGATGATGGATTCCGCAAGAGCTAATGACGCAACCAAGTGTAGGTGTTTCCCAATCACCTTGTCCGGAATTGCCACCATGTGGTTCACTCGACTCCTGCCATGATCTATATCCAGCTTCGATGAATTAGCAATGAAATTCGTAGAACAATTCAGGATACACACCACTCGTCCAAAGGACGTGATGTCCTTATCAAGTGTAACTCAAACTCCAAGAGAGTCATTGAAAGCATACCTACAAAGGTTTCATGTTGTTGCCACCGAGGTGAGAAATTCTAACGACCACGCGATTTTGATGGCAGTAATGCGTGGAGTGGATCTGGGTTCTGAATTTGGAGATTGGTTGGCAGGGAAGCCCCCAGCTACGCTGAAACGTTTTTATTCGAAAGCTCATCAGTTCATAAGAACGGAAGAAGCTTGGTGGACAAGGCGAGACAAGGCATCAGGGCCCGTTCAAGAGTCTGTGAAAAGTAATGCCGTCGTGAAGCAAACCGGAAATAACCCTGGAAAAATTCAAGTTGACATCTAGAACAAGCCCGGACAGTCTAAAGGATCCGGAGGTGGAAACCCCGGAAAGAAAAAAGAGACAGGGAAAAGGAAATCAAGAATGCCAACATACAATGAATACACCCCGTTGAACGCATCTCTTGAGAACATCTATCTATCAACTTGCAACACCTTTCAGTATAGGAAGCCACATCCAAAGGAATCGACAGAAGAACAGAAGCGGACCGGGAAGTATTACCGTTTTCACGAGTTGTATGGGTACAACACAGAGGAGTGCAGACACCTTCATGACGCCATAGAAAAACTAATTAGACAGAAGAAGCTACAGGAATTTATCAAAGACCCACAGGATGCCAGGCAAGAAACATCAGACCCTGGACGCGGGCCAGCCCCACACCAACCGGAACAACCTGCTCGGACTGTGGGTAGATTGGTTATTAACACAATTGCTGGCGGACCTCACCATGCAGACAAAAATTGGCAGGAGATGGAGCGATATGCTAACTCCTTAAGATATGCGGAGTACGAGTGTTGTTCAAACGTGGAAGATGGGACTCCTGCAAAACAACAGCGCACGATGAATGACGATATCGTATTCAGGAACAGAGATGCAGATAAGGTAGAGGCTCCTACCATTGACCCAATGGTCATATCTGTGACCATCGGGTCGGCATTCGTAAAGAGAATTCTAATCGATTGCAGAAGTTCCTTTAACATCATCTTTCGGAAGGCATACGACCAAATAAAGCCGGAGACCAAGGATTTGAAACCATCCAAGGCCAGAATCCTTGGCTTTAATGGCACAGCAACTGATGCAATGGAATATGTGGAGTTACCCGTTGAACTGGGACAAGGTGAACGCGGAAGGGTGCAAATCCTACCGCTCATAGTACTGGACGTTGATTCCCCGTACAATGTATTCCTGGGCCGTCCAGCCCTGGCGGAATTTAGGGCAGCTTTGGCTCTTTGGTGTTTGACATTAAAATTTCAAACAGACAGGAGGGTTGGAGTGGTACATGGCGACCAGGCAACCGGCCGTGCATGCTATGTAGCTGAGCTCAGGGTGGCACGGCGTAGGGAGAAAGGAAAGGTTGCGGACAGCCCTGTCCGCATCCAAGGTTCTGACGATTGATAACTAGCGCCCGAGCCTTGGCTCGGGCAGCATTCTCAGATCCATAGAGACATAGATCCAAGAGACGATGATGAAGAACCCAGGGAAACAAATGCGGCACTGGCTGAACTAACCATCGACATCTCAGTTAGCCGTAGCGACCCATCACGAGTTCTTAAAATAGGATCATAGCTCGACCCCGTGGTAGTTGAGAATCTTACTGACTTCCTCCGAGCGAACCTTGATGTTTTTGCTTGGATGCATTCTGATATGTGTAGGATTTCTCCTGCAATTGCGAGTCATATGTTGAACATAGACCCGAGACATGTTCCTATGAAACAAAAAAGGAGAGGCATGGACCCGGAGAGGTCCGCAGCTCTCAAAGAGGAGGTGGACAAACTCAAAACCAACGGGTTCGTCCGCGACGCCCTCTACCCTGAATGGGTATCTAACTCGGTGTTAGTAAAGAAAGCGGATGGAAAATGGAGGACTTGTGTTGATTACTCCGACTTAAACAAGGCATGCCCGAAGGATAGTTTCCCGTTGCCAAGGATTAACCAACTCGTCGACTCAACTTTCGGACATGAGCTACTATCATTTATGGACGCGTACTCTGGTTACAATCAAATTTCGATGCACATCCCGGACCAAGAACACACCATCTTTGTCACAAACGTGGGATTGTATTGCTATATAGTAATTCCATTCAGATTGAAGAACGCAGGAGCGACTCATCAACGCCCAGTGAATCGAATGTTCAAAGACCAAATTGGTAAAACAATGGAAGTCTCTGTGGATGACATGCTAGTGAAGTCACGGCAGTCGAACGACCACATCCGAGACCTAACGGAGATGTTTGACATAATCAAGAATTATGGAATGAAGATCAATCCGTTGAAATGTTCATTCGGCGTAGCATCAGGAAAGTTTCTGGGATTCATTGTGAATGCCTAGGGAATCGAGGCTAACCTAGAGAAGATCCAGGCTATCCGAGATATACAAGTACCCAGAACCATAAAGCAGGTGCAAAGCCTGAATGGAAAAGTGGCTGCGCTAAGTCGATTCATATCCAGGGCTACAGACAAGTGTATTCCCTTCTTCGACATTATAAAGAAAGGGAAGAGAAACTTCGAATGGACATCCGATTGTGAGGAAGCATTCCGGGCTCTGGTAAGGCACTTGGAAAGTCCCCCCGTATTGTCCAAGCCGATAGACCATGGAACGTTGCATGTGTACTTGGCGGTATCCCAGCACGCTATCAGTACAGCCTTGGTCCGCGAGGAAGAACGGATTCAAAAGCCGGTTTACTATGTCAGTAAGCGCTTGACAGGGGCGGAAAGAAATTATCCAAAGATTGAAAAACTAGCCTAATGCTTGGTAATCGCATCACGCAAGCTTCGCCCCTACTTTCAGGCACACTGAATCGGTGTCTACACTGACCAACACTTGCGACAGGTACTCCAACGACCGGAAACTTCCGGAAGGATGCTGAAATGGAATATTGAGTAAAGTCAGTTCGATATTACCTATTTTCCGCGGAGGGCCATATAAGGACAAGCACTAGCCGACTTCATTGCTGAATTCACTGTGCTAGAGGAACCGAGTAATCACAGAACCATACCCCCCGTTCAATGGAAGATGTACACCGATGGGGCATCTAACGACCGTTGCTCAGGGGCAGGTATAATCCTCGTAAATCCTGAAGACCGATCAATCTACTACGCTTTAAAGTTCGAGTTTGCAGCAACAAATAACGAAGCCGAATATGAAGCATTGATTGTTGGCTTGAGACTTGTTATCGAACTGGGAGTGAAGTCACTCGAAATCTTCTGTGGCTCGCAGCTGGTAGTATATCAGTTGCGGGGAGACTATCAAGCAAAGGGACAGAGACTTGCTCCTTACCTTGCTCGGGTTCAAGAGCTACTAGCGCATCTAGAATATTACGACATCTCACACGTCCCACACGAACGAAACAGAGAAGCCGATTCGTTGGCAAAATTTGCAAGCACTGGCGATGCACAGCAAATAGGATTGTTCCCTGTTGAAACCCTCCATGCTCCGAGTATAGACGTGATGGAGATAGATTTCGTGTTAGAAACCGAACTTGAGAAGGAATCGTGGTTGACCCCAATCAAGCAGTACCTACTATTGGGGGATTTTCCAAAAAAGAGAAGCGAAAGACGCCATGTCCTCCGCAAAGCTTCACGTTATGTAATAAAGGATGGGATAATGTATCGGAGTGGATTCTCGACCCCCTTAGTCCGGTGGGTGGCCCATGATGAGATAAAACGGGTATTAAAGGAAGTCCATGAAGGAGAGTGCGGCGACCATAATGGGGGGCAGACATTAGCAAAGAAGATCCTCCGCTATGGATACTATTGGCCAACCGTGAATCGGGACGATGCAGACTATGTGAGTAAATGTGACAAATGCCAGATATACGCAAAAATTCCAAGAGCACCACCAACGGAACTCACACAAATGGTTAGTCCCTGACCATTTGCAATGTGGGGGATTGACCTAATCGGCTCTTTACCCATAGCCAAAGGAGGCGCGAAATATGCAATAGTAGCAGTCGATTACTTCACCAAGTGGGCAGAGGCGGAACCTTTGGCCATAATCACAGCCAAGAAAGTCATTAATTTCGTTGTACGAAATATCATATGCCGTTTTGGCCTTCCACGAACCATCATAACGACAATGGAACTCAATTGGAAAGTAAGGAGTTCAAATTATTTTGTCAGAAATATGGCATTGAGAAAAGGTTTGCAGCAGTTGCTCACCCGAAGGCGAATGGACAGGTGGAAGCCGTAAACAAAATAATCAAGTCCATATTGAAAAAGCATTTGGAAAAGGCTAGAGGCAAGTGGGTAGATGAGCTCCCGACGGCGCTTTGGACCTATAGAACCACCCACAAGACCGCGACTGGACACACTCCATTCGCATTGGCATATGGCATGGAAGCTGTCATACCCGTGGAACTTGAAGTTCTATCTCATCGGGTAACTCACTATGACCCTGCGTCGAACCGGGATCTCTTATTGGAATCATTGGACTTTATTGATGAAAAAAGCGAAGAAGCCGATTTGAGAGCGGCCTCACACAGACATTGGGTCGCCAGATATTATAACGAAAAAGTCCGACCGAGAATCTGTTACGTGGGAGCCCTCATTTTGAAACGAGATTTTCCAGCCCCATCTCATATGAACCCCGCATGGGAAGGTCCGTACGTTATCAAACGGAGGCTTGGAGAAGGAACTTTCAAGCTAGCGACCGTCGATGGTGCGACACTCCCCCAAGCATGGAACAGTGAGCACTTGCGACATTATTACACTTAGTCTATTTCCTTCGTGTCGTAGTTGCTTTTATTTCCAGTACGTTTTCATTTCTAGTTCTTGGCCTGTAATAAGACAATTTAGCTTGCTCTCATTAATAAAGGCTTGAAGCCATCTTTTTTATGAATGATTAATGTTTCTGCGTAAGATAGTCCTGTGGCAAGCGATTAAAATTATATTATTCTGGCTGGCGTACGAACGCTATAAACGATACAAAATCTCCAAGTCCCCGGAGTGCGGATAGGAGTACTCTAAGTCCTCGGAGCGCGGACTCGAGTATAAATGATATAAAAATCTCCAAGTCCCCGGAGTGCGGACCGGAGTACTCTAAGTCCCCGGAGCACGGACTCGAGTATAAACAAATAAAATTCTCCTAGTCCCCAGAGTGCGGACTGGAGTACTCTAAGTCCCTGGAGCACGGACTCGAGTATAAACGAGTAAAATTCTTTAAGTCCCCGGAGTGCGAACTGGAGTACTCTAAGTCCTCGTAGCGCGGACTCGAGTGTAAACGAATAAAATTCTCCAAGTCTCCGAAGTGCGAACTGGAGTACTCTAAGTCCCCGGAGCGCGGACTCGAGTATAAACGAATAAAATTCTCCAAGTCCCCGGAGTGTGGACTGGAGTACTCTAAGTCCCCGGAGCGTGGACTCGAGTATAAACGAATAAAATTCTCCAAGTCCCCAAAGTGCGGACTGGAGTACTCTAAGTCCCCGGAGCGCGGACTCGAGTATATACGAGTAAAAATCTCCAAGTCCCCGGAGCGCGGACTGGAGTACTCTAAGTCCCTGGAGCGCGGGCTCGAGTATAAACAAGTAAAATTCTCCAAGTCCCTGGAGTGCGGACTGGAGTACTCTAAGTCCCCGGAGCGCGGGCTCGAGTATAAACGACTCAAAATCTCCAAGTCCCCGAAATGCGGACTGGAGTACTCGAAGTCCCCGGAGCGTGGACTCGAGTATAAACGGTAAAAATTCTCCAAGTCCCTAGAATGTGGACCAGAATATTCCATGTTCCCGTTGTGCAGTTTAAAAAATGATTCTAAGTGCTTGAAGCATGCGAGGAAAACAAATAACTCTCAGAGAAATCAACGGGCCATGTGAAGACAAAATAAGAAGTCTATGATACACACAACAGCATGGATTCGAATCGCGATCACAAGGAAAACTGAATAATACGAATCTTTTGAAAAGACAGAAAAGGAAATTAAACTCTATTCAGGAAAAGTCTTCTGCTACAAGTACTCCAAAATTCGGAGTCAACAGTCTATCTACAAAAATTACAAAAAAAAATCATTGCACGACTTAAATTGACTCTCGTTGAACGAGGACAGTAGTCATTTCTTGTGCTTCTTCAACTTCTTCCCGGACGACTCTTCCCTAGAGCGTTTACCCTTGGAACCTTTTCTTGATGGAGGAGTAACAACTGAAGACGTAGGGGGAACGTCCGAGGGCTTGGACCTGCCAGGAAGGATGATCTTCAATGGCTTGTTCAAGGGATCGTCCAGGTCCACCTCACGCGGCTCAACCTTGACCTTGGCTGTATCTCTTTGCTCTTTTTCAAGCCGCTCCTTCATGCTCAATTCAGATGTATGCTTAGAGGCGCCTGTGACTTCTACTTTATAACTCCCAGAGGAGGAATCGGACTTGCCTTCGTCAAGCGCCCCGATCACTTGAGCATCCGGCCCAGGAACCTCACCAGCATGAGCACCCCCACCGGACTTTTCCACCTCCTTGGCGACATCGCTCCTCGGAGTGGGATCGGAACAACCTGCACAAAATCAGAAAAGATGAGCATTAGAATGCAATAGTACTTCACAAAGAATGACGACTTTCAAAATCTCAAAGTGGAAGATTATCTACCAGGCCCTGGCAAACTCTCTGCCGTCAAAGGAGTTTCGCCCTCCGGGATGGGAGACAGAACATGAAAGCCTAGGCCGGGGGCTTCCGGATCATAGCCAATGTGCTTTTCGAAGGGATCGAGTATCGGCCTACCGGCCGGCTGGGAAGGCACGGGAACGGGAGACTCGGCCCCGGATAGACCAGCGACAACTTCTTTCACTTTTCTAGAGGGGGAGCCTTTGCAATAAAGGGCCTTGGCCGTTGATAGGTCCGAAGGCTCATGTCCCCTCAGAAATTCTTTCATAAAATCCTCCTTGTCAACCTCCTCGACACCGCGCTCGGCCTTCCTGATTTGAATTAAGGTTTCCCATGCCTCGAACAACGATTCAAGATAGCCATCGCCCAAAAAAGTTAAGTCACGGTGCATGAGCACGCGGGCGTTGAATTTGGCAATGAGAGGGTCGAACGCGGTTTTGATCTCTTCTCTACCTTCCTCCCTGGCTGCCTCAAGACGGGAGTCGATGTCCGTCAACGCCGTCTTCTTGCCCTCTTCACGGGACTCACTCTTTAACATCTCAACCCTAGAAAGCTCGCCCTCAAGTTGTTCTTTTAAAAGTCGGGTGGCGACAATCTCTTCACAGTATCGCTGTGACCCTTCTTGGACGGCCGCTTTCTCCTCTCTCTCTCTATGCGGAGAAGCTCTTCAAGTTCCTTGACCCGAGTGCTGAGCGCATCCCTCTCCTTTTGAACGGAGCAAGGCCAAAGCCCCATATCGTTGAACTGCCTCGTCAAGCTCTTTTTTATGAGTTGATTCTAAGCGAGTGACGGCCTCAGCAGTATCCCAGGCACTCCGATGGGCGACCTCGAGTTCAGATTTATAATTGGCGATTTCTTCGTCCTGGGCCTTAATGATGTTTTTATCGTGGGTAGCCTCAAGTTTCAAACGGTCTATTTCATGCTGGCGCTACACAGAGACTTCGGAAAGTTTCTCAGCTAGGTGAACGAACGCGTCATGTTGAACATAGACGTCGTTGGTACAGGCAATGGCGTTCTGCTTAACATCTCCGGGTATAGGATAAATCGCCGGAAGGAACTTCAACCCATCGAAGCAAATCTTGGGAAATGTGGCCTTGAGCTCGCTCAGTCTCTCTGATACTGTGGGATCCGATGCAGGAGCAGGAGGAGACGGCTTTGAAATTTCGCCCCTTCTATGAGAATCTCGGGACTGTCGAGTGAAGAAGAATCAGAGCGTTGATCTCGGGGGATATCAGACTGCGACCCCTTGTAACCAGGCTGATCCTTGCTTTGCCCCGAATGGGAAGGGGGGTGTCAGTGATGCTTGGGCTGATAATATGGTTTCTTCCGAGATGATGAGTCCCGAGAATGACGGTCCCCACCACCATCACCATCTCTATCTCGACGTCTCTCAGGACCCGAGTCCCGTCCGGACGGATGACGATCGAATCAGTGCATGCGTACCATGTCACCTGCACGAAATTCAAATAACAACGAGTTAGCAAGGAGAGATGTGACAACAAAAATTTAAGTGCGAATTAAAGTGCAAATGTTCGTGTGTGTCCTAGTGTTTCCCCCTGACGGACCAATAGCCTTGCTAACATGGGTTTTCTCTCCCAGACTTTGGATTGGAACGCCCACATCACCTATGAGGGGCGAATGGAATTTGAATGCCTCCGGATCGCCAAAATCATAGTTGAGCAGATCTTCTGGAATGGAGAGGTTCGAGAGGCCCTTTAGCGAACTTTCAACATGCTATGAAGAAGCCTACTTCTCTGCCGGAATGAGCGTAACTTTGGAAGTTCCGCCAACCTTCTCCTTTCTAATCTTATATGTCAATGTCTTTTTCCCCTTCGAAGGGGAAGATGACGTTTCAATATCGTGCACTTCAACCAGCGGATCCTGAGTAGGACCCACATTGTCACCTTGTGTTTCGGGTGCTTCACCCTCTCTGATTTCCCCTTCCTCGTGTGCACCGGGGGTGTGGCGTGACAACGATTCAGCCAACTTTTTCCCTTTACCGGATGCGGGCTTGGGGATGGAGACGCCCTCAGGAAGGCTCACCCGATGGCCTTATGCTAACAACCCGAACCTTGATAGTGAATCATTTGAAATGAGGGTTCGGAAGTCTCATTCCTCGGCGGGAAGAGCTCTAATAGCCTGAACAGCCTCTGAATAGCCGCAGCCCTCAGGACGAGGATTGATATCTGAAAAAATGAAACAAGAGTCAGAAAAAGCATCGCCTCAACCGAAATATAAGCATCGCTCTAAAAAGAAGACTCACTTCCTTCAACCCATCTCCTCGTGAAACCGAGAGGGCAGCGCATGTAGAACCATTCCTGTTTGTACAGGGAAAACTTGCTCTACGCTCCGGTTAGAATTTGGCACTTGTGGTGCGACTCGAGGAACACGTAGGAGGGGCTATCTCTCCGCTTCTTGATCATATAAATATATCTAATGTCGCCGGGAGTTGGAGGCCTGGAGAAGACAGCCATAGAAAGGAGGTAGGTCCCATAGATGAACGCATGACCGTTTGGGTGCAGCTGCGACGGGGCGACGTCTATGTACTGCAACACATCCCGAGGAAACAAATTGAACGGAGGCACGCTGCCCACCCAACACATAAACTTAATACAGGCGGTGTATCCGACTGGGGGCAGGTGTGGACAATCACGGCCCGACGGAACCAACACGTCGGCGAAAGGGATTCCGTGAATCGAACATATTCGCCGGAGCGCGGCTTCGTTAATCTTCGAAGCCTGTGAATCGATCGGATTATCCAAGAGAATCATTGACTCCAGGGTACCAGGAGCAAATTCATGAGCGGGGGAGGTTGACGGATTAGAAGTGTCTACGCCCCCTTGTTTGGAAGACGGCCCGGGCCTGTCTGAGATAGTGGTGGAGCTAGATCTTTTAGACATCTTCAATAAATAGCGGATTTGACAAAAAACCTGTGTGAACTATACTGAAAAAATGATCGACGTTAGAATTAACAACACAAATATTCCCCCCACGTGGTGTGTGAACTAGTGCAATCAATCGTGTATAAGCATTGAAAATTTGGAAGTCGCAAGATTACTGATATAAAACTAAGCTTAAAATCATCGCCTTCAAAGACCGTCATCGCTGACCGTCCCCAAAAGCCTTCCTCATGGCGATTACAGTTTCAGGTTCAGAAAACGTTAGAGGAAGTTATCTGGTTACATCGAATTAAGTTCAGGTTTATATCTGCTGGGAAGGTTATCAATTAGTTCAATATACAAGTATGTTGGAAATTCTGTTCTTGTTCAGTTATGAAGTTGGGCAAGGCAATTGTTTGGTCGGTTTAAGTTATGTTCAGCCAACAGAATACGTTCGACATTTATATTCGTTCGGCTTAAGTCATGTTCGGCCGATAGGGAATGGTTCGGTATTCATGGTCGCTCAGCCAAGATGTCGACCTGTTAAATACTGCCCGGCCAGGATAGCGTTCGGCTTAAGTAGTGTTCGGCCGATAGGGTATAGGTCGGTATTCATGATCGCTCGGCTAACATGTCGCCCGGTTAAATACTGGCCGGCCAGGATAGCGTTCGGCTAAAAAACTGTTCGACCACAATATCGAACGGCCTCCTGTCCTTTCCCCACTTCCCTTCAATTTTCCCTCTTCAGCCTCGTTCGGCGTGGGGAGATAGCTAACCATTGCAGACCAAACCATACCACTGCTTCTCACTTCCGTCGCCACGCATCTCCAGCTAACTCCCACCTCCGAGCGCCTCTACCATCAATTTCTCTCCTTTCCATTCCACCCGCCGTGGAATTGCCTAAGGTCTAAATACAGATTGTGGCTTTAAGTGAAGACTTTCGAAAGCTCTTACCAAGAAGAATGATGGGAGCCTCGGAAGGAATTGTGGGAAGGACGCGCTTGATTCGGGAACGGAAGAGTAAAACAGAGATAAATTATTTGCTCTCGGAAAGTCAGAAGTAAGAAGAAGAAGAAGTAGAGCACCAGGTTTTATAGGAAAAGGAGAGGAAGTCGAAACGACTCTGACCGGTAGAACCGGTCAAAGCACGAAGTACGTTCGGCTCAGAGGGACGTTCGGCATGGATCATCTTGTTCGGCATTTGAGTGTCGTTCGGCCTCGGCATTACGCCAACTCATAGTTCAAAGCACATCATGTTCGACCACACGATGTACTTTGGGGGGCAAAATGTTACCCGAAAGTTTGACCGGGCAACTAGACAGACAACCCCAGGGCACTCGGCGTAGAAGGACGTTCGGCATCAGATGGACATTCGGCATGTTATGAGCGTTCGGCTTCGCATCTTCGAGGAGCGATAGCGCTCGGCAATTCAGAGGTGCACTCGGCACCGAGATACGTTTGATATTGAATACCGTTCGGCCAAAGACGCTCGACATAAGATCATTCGAAGATCAAAGATCGCTCGGCCTCCTGGTACGCTCGGCCAGAGCCATCGTTCGGCGAGCCTAGATGGTTCGGCATCCTAGCTCAGTTCGGTCGAGTACGTTCGGTGAGCCTAGATGGTTCGGCATCCCAGCTCAGTTTGGCCGAGTATGTTCGGCGAACCTATATGGTTCGGCCTCCCAGCATCGTTCGGGCAAAGGCTCGTTCGGTCAAGATTGCGTTCGAACATCAAGCCCTCGTTCGGCACCCAGGTCGTTCGGCATTATACCGTTCGGCTTCAAGGAGCGACCAGTATCCATGAAGACTAGGCAATCTCATTCGGCCTCCCGAGACGTTCGGCAATCAAGGATGGTTCGGCATTCTCCCCAGCACGCCCGGTCCGATCACTGCTCGGCCTACTCTTCCCCACAACAAACGTGTCATTCGACATAAAGAGAATGGTCGGTACTCGATCGTTCAGCCTGCTCAGTTCGGCGTACAGGGCTTGTCCTATTTGGACCGAGTTATTCAGCTATCAGGCCACCAGGGAAGTCCAACCAACCTTTGTCTATGAATAGAGAGGCAGGGGCACAGAAAAAGGGGAGATTGGAGAGAACACTGGGGAGGGTCTGCCATTTTCAAGACTCATTCCAGACTTATTTCTTTTACTTTGCAATTGTATTCTAGTAACTAAAAACGGATTGTATCTGTAATCACCCATCAAGGAAACCAATGGAAATCAACTTCAAAGTGGATGTAGGAAGTTACGCCGAACCACTATAAATTTGGTGTTCTTATCTATTCTCTGTTTTAATTTACTTTCTTCATTAATCCCTCTACACAATCTTTCTATGGGTGTTAGTGACCAATTTTGGTGCTAACACTAGGAGAGGAATTGCTGCCAAATTATTTTTAAATAGAAATTGTTTGCAAAATGGGCTTGCTTTTGGAAAATTCAAAAGATAATTTGAATTGATTTCAAAAATGATTTTGAAATATTTGAAAGACTCTGGAATCTGATAAAAATAGTTATGGGATAAAAATTGTGAATGAATAAATAAATTTACAATTGCAAGTAAATGAAAGTGAAATTGAATGTTGAAATTCGTTTCGAATTTGTAAACAAAATGGAGAAATTTGTCAAATTGGACTAAATGAAGCAAAGTATTGAAATAAAATTAATGAGTAAAGTTAATTGAAGGAATGACAAATTTGATATGGAATGAATTGAATTCAATATTTATAAATAAAAGGTAAATTAAATTCATATGGAATTTGAAATCCAGTTTAAACATAAGTGGTTGTAAACTAAAATGGTGAATTGAAAATGAATTTTTGGGAATGAACAAAAGAATAAAATTGGAATTGAAACTGAATATTGAAAACCAATTTGGATTGTGTGAAATAAAATGAAGTTGTAGAATTAGTTCGAAGTGAACTAAAGATAATAAAGGTGGAAATAAAAAAATGGTTTGAGATAAAATGAATTGTAATATGTAATGGATTAGTAAATGAAACTAATTTAAAATAGAAAGATGAATCAATTGTGAATAAAAGATAGTTAATAAAATTCAATATTCAGAAGGCAAACTGAATCTAAGTAGAATTGAAATTGAGAATTGAATTCAATGAAATTGGAAATGCAAGGTTGGATGAAAATGGATATATAACTTCAATAGTGAACTAAAAATGGTATAAGAAGTATATATTGAAAATTTTGTAAAGAAATGTGCAAAATGATAAGCAGGATATACAGGTGTGTTAAAATAAAATGGAATTGGGATTTTGATTTCGGACATAAAATTGAATTGCTCGAAAAGGTATGTATTTAAATTTCAGTATGAAATTTGATGATTTTCTTGTCCAGCCGCTTGGCTTTTCATTTTCTTTTTGAATCTGGAGGCCCGTTGTGCCATTTTGTAGTCGTATCGAGCTAGCCACGCAAATGAGACACTGGCGAATTTTTTCGAAAATTTAGAAAGTTAGAAAAATTTTGACGAATTTTTTTTGATAATTTAAAATTTGAGTTTAAATTTAAATTTGAATGGTTAAGAAAACAATGTTGTTTGGAAAAATATGGAGGTGTTTGGAAAGTTATTTGAAGTGAACGGGTCTTTAATAAAAAGATTTAGGTTGACAAGTTGTTAAAACTATTTGGTTTAGGAAAATTATAAACGGGTCAAGGATCATTCTTCTTAACTTGTAATTACGGTACGAAATTCTTTTAAGGGGAAGGATGTGACGACCCAGAATTTTGAACATTTGAAATTGAGATATTTAATTGATTTTAAGTATTTGGAAGTTAATCTAACTTGAAGTTCAGATATAAGAATGAATTTGGCAATTAAAGTTATTGGATTTAATTATTAAAAGTTGGATAAAAATTTGAATCTTGATTTTTAAGCTGATTAAAAATATTTCAAAGGCTTGGAAAATTTATATTTATCATATGAAAGATAATAGAAGTTTTAAAATCGAGTTTAAAACTGTTTTGTTCAGTTTTGGACTTATATCGTTTAAATCGATATTTAAAAATAGCTTTCCGAGGCACAGTCACGGAATTCGACGAAACTAGTTCCATTGGATCCGTAATATTGTATTATTATCAGATTTTAATTTTCGTAATGTTTGGAGTGATCGTTTGGCCATAGGATAAACAAACGTGCTGAAAATTTTATCGAAATTTAATTTAATAGCTAGGTCCAAAAACCTATCTTTTCCATACGATCGAATTTGGACCCGCAACCTTTTCCATTGCTTTCGGAATAGGGGTTTTACATTAAAAATGCCTGGCGGCATGCCTCGATCTGAGATCGAGATTGTAAGTTGCGAAATTAAACGATTTAAATTAAAATTTGAATTAATTTTTTATATATTTGTGTATTTAATATAATACTATTTCCAAAGACAAATTACACGTTCCTATTCTTTCTAACATTTGACAGAATTGAAGACACGCGTTCGTTTATAATTTAAAAAAAAGAAACTTTTTTTTATCTCGTTCAAAATAAAAAAGGTAAAAAACAACGACACCACTTCATTCAAATTAAAAGAAGAAGCTTCAAATTAAAATGGTAGCCGAGTTCTCCTTAGAAACGAAACAGAGTTCAAATTTATGGATGCTATTTATAATCCCAGAGTCTCCTTCTTCAATTAACCAGTTTGAACAATTTTTCCCATTTCTGGAATCAAAAATCGAAACCCCCCTTTTTGAAAAAAAAAAGTAGCCACATTCGAATCGAGAGTTGAACCTGGAAAGTCGCGAGTTTTCCCTCGGCTTGCCTGAAATTGCGCGGCAAGGGTTCGCCATTCTGGGGAGGCGCGTGCATCGGTGTCGGCTCGGCCCGGAGAGGGGTTATTCGAGCGGAGCAGTGTCGCGATGGTCAACCTCGTCGAGGAAGGAGGAGACCGATGTTAGAGCCACACCTAGCTATGGAATTGGGATCTCTGGATGTTGTGAAGTTGTGAGCGAGCAAGGCAAAGTCGAAGCATGGGTTTTGAGGTTGCAGTGGTGGCTCGTTCGAGAAGATGGTGGTGGCACAATCGGCCCTAACTTCGGTTACCTGAGCGTGTGTGCGCGCGTCCTGGATGGGCGGAAGATTTAGGTAACTTCTTTGGTAAATAATTTTTGTGATTTGATACTCTGGTATATAATTAAGTAATAGAGAAAATGTTTAGGCAAATAGAAAAGTCAGTTTAGCTACTTAGATAATATTTTGGTAAAAAGAAGAGGAATAAATATATATACATAAGATTTAGGAAAATATGAAAGGAAGTAGTTTAAAATTTAATAATTGGTTCAAAATAAATCATTAATTAACTAAATTTATTAAATCAAAATTGATTATTCGATTTGTTTGAGTATTAATAAAATTATATAATTGTTTGTTACAAGGTTTAAAAAAAACATCATGAAGAGGAGCTGGAATGGAAATGGGTCGCATGCATAATAAAAGGTGAGATTTTCTCACTCAATCAGATTTTTCTGATTTAATTTTAAATAGTTAAATTTAAAATGTTGATTGTGTGCTTGATATGATAAATTATTATCAGTTGTTTTGAAATAGACCCTATGCGCCGCATAATAGCGGATGATATTATATTGAACCCATATACCGTGATATTCCACCTCGAAGTGGAATTGGTATTATATATGTATTTGGAGTGATTGATTTTCTGCATTATATAATGGATGAGACCCTATGAGCCGCATAATAGCGGATGATATTTTATAAATACTATATACCGCGATATTCCACCTCGAAATGGAATCGGTATTTAATTATTATGCTAACATCTATGGATGCAGGGAAACAGGTTGGAGGGATCCAACTGGATTCCTCAAATGATTGAATTTGTTTCAATAATTGTGTATTGATTTTTTTATAATCTGTGTGTGAATATATTGTGATTGAAATCTTTGAAGGCTATAGTTTAGCCTAATATATTTTTGGTATCGTCGGATACCAGAAATAAATAAAAATTGGATTTTTGAAATTCAGGTTGAAAAGTTATAGTAAAAATTTATTTTTGAAAATTGGATAAATTTAAAATAAGGAATTTCAAAAAGAATAAAGTTTTAGTTTTTTCTGAATCCTATTGCATAAATTCCAAAATATGAGAAAAAGGCTTAATCAATGGATTTCGGGTAATATTATTCAAAAGTTGAAGAAATTATTTAAAATATGGATTTTAAATAGTTTGGTAGAGATAAAGGGAATAAATTTTAAAAATTAAATTTGGAATTTAATTTAGTGTTTGAAAAGATTTTAGAAATCAATTTGAAAATTAATTTGGTGTTTAAAAATAAACCTTTGGGAAATTGATATGAAAATTTATTTATCGATTGAAATAAATTTAGAAACCAACTTTGAATTGGATTTGGTAATTGAAATAAATTTGGAAATCAATTTGAAAAATTGATTTGGTATTCAAAGTAAATACTTGGGAATAGATTTGAAAATTGTAAATTAGTGGATATTTAAAAAATTTAAATCCACAATGGGAATTTTATAAAAGAAAGGGAAATTTGTTTTAAAAATAAATATTGTTTTATTTTTAAAAGTGTATAAAGGAATTTACGGATTTGGGACGTAAATTTAAAATAAATCCAGAAAGATTTATAAGTTGATTTGAATGAACCATTTTAGAATGGAATGTGTATTTTCCCTGAAAGCCGAGAATGTTTTCAATATAGTTTATAAATATAAATTGAAGTTGAAAAGATGGTTCAAGGGAAAGAATGATTTGGAAAAATTATTTACTTAGGTTTTTTTGAAAATATTTAAAGTAAAAATATATTTTAAACTATTATAGAAGTGATTATTTAAAGTTTTAAATTGATATTTGTTTTAGAAATTGGATATGTAAATAGTTTTATCCTATCTACTAATTTTATTTTGAAATTTGTTTTGGACTTGAATTTTTATATGCGATATTAGTATAATATTTTTTCATAACTAATATTTAAGTAAGTATTTTAAAATACTTTTATTTTAAATATTTCCAAGTATATTTTGGATAAGTACTTTAAATTATTTTAAAATATTTGAACTCGACAGATTTTCAGTGGAAACGAACAAATATTTGGAAATGTTTTCCACATAAGGAAAATGATTTGAAATTTGTTTTCAAGGTATTGAAATGTGGAATTTTAAATTTGTTTTCAAGGTATTGAAATGTGGAAAAGTGATTTGAAATTTGTTTTCAAAGGATTAAAAGGTAAAAATTGATTTGAAATTTGTTTTCAAATGGCTGGAGTGTTAAAATTATAAGATATATTGAAAATAATAATAATTGAGGGAAAAATTACTTAAATTTGGTAATTGTAGTGAATGATGATTGATAGTTAAATAACCGACTATTAATATTGGCTTTTTTATGGCATTTGAATTTCGATGCGACCGAGGGTCGGATTCCAAATGGATATTCAAAAACCACATCGAAGCTTTGTGATTGTGATGGATTTTTTATTTAAAAGATCAAAGTGGAAATTGTTGTGATTTATTTGAGATCTAAATGGACACTTATTTTTAAAAATAAGCACTCATTATTCGAATTAGCCGGGAGAGGACTTTGTGTCATAAAACCCATCTCGAATAATGATACGACGAAATGGGATTGCATTTGAAGATGGTGTTGAAGACCGGGTACTTTCGAAAGCGAAAGGATTACCTGTCGAATGTTTCTGCACCGACTTGCTTCGGTATGGAGATTTTATCACCCTTTGTGATGGGGATTCCGGATGTGATTAGTGAATATCCGGATTTCAAGGGCTTCTTTGAAGTGCCTTCGGTTCCGTTCGATCTCGAAATGGACTTGTGTGGATGTGTGTCTGACGTTACACTTTGAGATGTAAAGATGGTTTCTATTAAATACATTTCTATTGGTGGCGGAGAGTTTATTCTCTTAGCTTAACACCCCACTATGAGACGTACGAGCTCAGAGGTTATGTAGCTGATGGTTACTACTGATACCTTCCCAATTTGGTAATGTGGCATACGAAGTGCTGCTGATCATTTGTTGATCGAAGCATGACTTTGTGAAAAGTGTAGCTTTGTGGACGAGACTTCATCAGACCTCACACCCCGGAAATGGTCAAAACAGGAAGAATGCGGCAAAGTTATGAGGGTCGCGCCCTTTAGGGTATGTCATTTCCTTCTGGAAAAGGGTGGTATCATGGTATGGAGCCCAAATATTTAACCTATGTGGTTGCTGCAAATTTATTATACTTTATGGTTGTTGTTTTGTGGTTAAGGATCCTCGGATAAAGGTCGCAAACGACCGTGGGATGGCATACTCGTGTAGTAGTTACCTAGTTACAGAGGTAAACCGACCTTGTATTGGCAGAGAGCTGGTTAAGTTCTCGGGACGTCCCTCCAGAGGCGTACCAATGTGGCAGTAGGAAGTTCCTTAGCCTGACCATTTATTGGAAATCCAAAGAAACAATACGCGCCCAGTATGGTTTTATTTGTATAACCTGCTATGAAATATGGCGGTAACATGCTATTGAACATGGTAGCTATAGTAGGCATACAATAATGGTTGTATGCTGGCTAATATTAATATTATACTTTCGAAAGGTTTTCTACACTATGCACTAATAATAATATTAAAAAGAATTTGCGTATCAAGCATGTTTGACTATCATAAGTAGAAATCTCCTCCAATTCTGCGTTTGCATTGTGTTCGTGGCGGGAGGCCTTATGGTAGTTTCATTTTCCAAAAAGCATAGCGGATTTCTTTTTCTTTTCTTTGTGAAAATAACTGTTTTTAAGATCTCACACCAGTCCCATGACTGACCTGGAATTTATTGTTCCCTTTCTAAACTCTGGGTGTCCATAATTTTCCACACGAACAGCCTAGAGTTAGGTTATCATTATTCTGGAGCGAAGTCAGAAAAGATATGCTGTGGAGATCAGGAGCAAGATGGATGGTGAGACGTATCATTATACTATGTATTATCCGATGCATTGGGATTACTGTAAGTCCAGTTTTAATATGGATTAGATGTTGTAAAATGCCTAGTATTGAATGGTGTCGTTGTAAACTTTGATAATGTGATGTATGTAAAACCGATATAATTCTTTGTTTTAAAGATTATTCATTTATCTATTATATTTGTTCCGCTACGAAATGTGAGGTTCTGTTATTGTTTCTGTTTCTTCTTTTATCTTCTTCTTCTTAAACCCTAACGGTTCGGTTTTCCGGCATTCGATTGTGCGGCATTGGATACCGTGGATTTATCAATGTCGATTTTTGGGTGTCGAAAAATCTGACCGTTACAGTGATTAATTAAGATGGGTAATTAAAAGATCATTAATTAATTGCTTGTAATTAATTAATGTTAAGTAGAGGTAATCTAAAGTGATTAAAGGTTAGTAATCAATTTAATTAGAGATAAATTAAATTAATTTTGGAAGTGATTTCAATCTTACTTATGAATGATCGAATGATGTTAGATGCCTTGAATTGATTGATATTTATGGTATGAAATGTTTGTGATATGATATGATTTGGGTGGACAGTGATAATGTGATTATCTATTGATGATAAATTGCAGTGTAAAAAAATTACATCTTGTATTTAAAGTTGAATTGTATTTCACTTGGATAACTTGGGTTAAGATGGTATTGAATTCGAAGAGACCGGGGTCGGGTATCAGTAAATACCTAAACCCACTTCGATTTGTAATCTCTAATAAATCTATGTAGATTTGACATGTGAAATCAATAGGCTGGAATGGAATAACATGGTCCTTTGAAACTAAGTATGGGTACTTAGGGATTGATTTGTGAAATAAGTGTTGAGCATAACAAGTAATGAACTCATAGTGAAGTAAGAGTTACCCCGGGTTTTCTTTTATTGTTTGAACTTAGTATTTCAAATTAAATGGGTTTACACACGCTGGTTTCCAACCTGACCCGGATGTTACTTTAATGTAATGCTCGGGTCAGACCGAGTATTATAGATTTTTAGGTTAGGACGTTTCTGGAGCTCAGGAGCGAGCTGGATGGCAGGAACGTATGGAGTGAATTTCCGCTGTAATATATTGTAGTTTATCAGGGGCATGTTGATTTTAACTGTCTAGTATTTGTGTAATGGTTGTAACTCTGATGTATAAGAATGTAAATTTACTGATACAGCTTTTCTTTGTATAACAGCTATTATTTGATATTATATTTTATCCGCTGCGAATGTGAGATGTTGGTGTTTATGTTTATTCTTCTACTACTCTTTTCTTCTTTTCCCTAACAATCTGGAATTTTTGGGATCGAAAATTGTGGGTCGTTACATAAATTTTAATTAAATTCGTTCACGGAATCAAAAGTTATGGCCGACATACAGCAAGGTATTTTTGGGTGGCCATCATGTTAATTTCGACCTAAGATCTTACCCGACTTTGCAATTCGATTTCAGTTATGAAAAATTTCGAATTTGGAAAATACATGAAATCAAAAGTTTTATATCTTTGAGTTGGCTTTCTAGAACATTAAAGAAAACTAAATTCTGTTTAGATTTTCAAAAGTAATGGCCAAATTACTAAGAGGTGTTCAATCAAATCTAAGCTATAACTTTCCACATTAAACAATTTTATTATCACAAAATAACATGAAAACATGTACTTAAATTGCCTTCCTCACCCCAATGTTGTGTGAATGTAGTGTTTGATTAAATCTTCTTGAATATCATTATTATTCCTTAGATTTACACGCCTTAAGTTTATTTTTGTGATAAATTTTTTAAAACTAAGTGAAGAGTGCAAAGTGATTTAAGAAAAGAGTTCCTTTTCTCTGTATCTTCCAAAGGAAGGGAACGCTCCTTTATCTATAAGTGACATGTTTTTCATTTGGAACTCTTGATAATCTTATTTTCAACAAGTCACTTCTTTCATCTTAAAGTATTTAGTTCCTTCCTTCATAAGCCGCTTAGCTACTTCCATCTCAAGCCACTTATCTTCTCCCATCTTAAGCCACTTAGGTCCTTCCATCTTAGTTACTTAACTCTTTCCATTGTAAGCTTCTTATTAAGATGATAAATGTATGCATGTGTTAATTTTAGGTAATACATTAGCTTATTTACACTTGTTATTTAGTATACATGAACATTCTTTTCTTTATTATGTTATACAAATAACCTACATGATCATCAATATAAATATATACCATTGGGTTTTCACTCCTTTTAATTTCCAATCTATTTAACCAAAATCAAACTATACATATTCTATGAGTGAAAATGATATTATGGACGCAATGAAAGAGGATTCAAAGTCTAATTCTATCTTTTGTAGAAATTTACTACTTTACCCATTCTATGTTAAATCGTGAATTTACCCTTTTAATTTCATATAATTATGGGATGTTACTGTTAGGAACTGGAGATAGTGATTCTGATGACAACAACCTTTGTAACTTATTTTATTATAACTTATATACTAACACAATTGTGACGACCCAGAATTTTGAATATTTAAAATAAGAATATTTAATTGATTTTAAATATTAAAAAGAGTAATTTTAACTTGAATTTCAAATATCACCATTTATTGGATAATTTAATTTTGAATTAAACTATTGGAAATTGGGTAGAATATGAAATCTGGGATTTTTAGCTTGTTAAAAATAATTTGAAGGCTTATGAATCTATATTAATAATACTGAAGGTGATAGAACTTTTAAAATTGAATTTAACAGTGATTTTTTCAGTTTTAAAAATATATAGTTTAAAATGACATTTAAAAATAGCCTTCCGAGGCACAGTCACGGAATTCGACGAAACAAGTTCCATTGGATCCGTAATATTGTACTATTATCGAATTTCAAATTTCATAGTGATTGGAGTTGTTGTGTGAGCATACGATATAAACGCGCTGAAATTTTATCGAAATTTAATATAATAACTGGAGTTGTTTGCGAAATTTGGTTTGATTTTGAAAATGCAAAGGAATAGTTTGATTATATATATATATATATATATATATATATATTTTCAAAATTGAGTTTTGAACATTTTAGTAATGGTTTAAACTCTAGAGTTGGTTTGGAATGTTTTGGTATGTTTAAGCAATTGTTTGAAACTCTGGGATCTTATTTAAAATGTTTATGGAATAATAAATAAGTTTGGAAATATATAAAAAAATTGAAAATTTGTTTAGAATAGAAAATTTAACTTGGAGAAGAGTTAAAAATTTGAATTAAGTAAGTAAGAAAACGAAAATAAGTTAGAATGTAAGCCAATTAATTGAAGTGAATTAAAAGAAGTTAGCAAACAGAAGGTAAATAAATAAGAGAACTTATAGAAACTTAAAATTTGAATTAAATTAGAATGTAACTAAACCAAGTTAAATAAAAGGTAAATGTTGAGGAAATAGATCTAAGTAGGCTAAATGAAATAAGTTATTGAATAAAATTTATTAGTTAGAAATGAATTTGTGAATGAATAAATGAGTTTAAACTTGTAAGCAAAAGGGAATTGAAACTGAACGTTGAACTTAAGTTTGAATGGAAAATTAGTCAAGTTGGGCTAAATAAAACAAAGTTTTGAGATTAAAATTAGTAAGTAACTGATTGATTTAAATGGTATGCAAATGAAATGAAATTGAATATTGGATGATACTTGATTTAAAATTTTGTAAAATGAAGTGTAGAATTAGTTCAAATGGACTAAAAATAATTAATGTTTGGAAATAAAAGTTATTGGTTGAAAATAAATTTGTGAATGAACAAATGAATTTATAATTGTAAGTAAATGAAGTGAAATCGGATATTGGAGTGATATTTAATTTAAATTGGGTGAAGTAAAGAAAAGTGAAGTCGAAAGATTGACTCGTAGTAGACCAAAAATAATTTAAAATTTGAAAATAAATCCATTGGGATTCAAATAAATTAGTAAGTGGAACTAACTGGAGAAATGGTTAATAAAATATGGATTGTGATAATGTGAATAGAATTCAATATTCAAAATGAAAGGGAAATTGAATTCAAGTAAAATTGAAAATGAAAATCTGGATGAAATTGGGAAAAAGAACGGAGGCTTGAAATTAATTTGCAAATTGAAGCAAATTGAATCTATTTGAAATTGGAATCCAAATTGATTAAATAAAAACCATGTGGTAGAGTGGAAGTAAAAATATAAGAGTATATAAAGTGCTTATATTAAACTTAAGAAAGTTTAAGGGTGAAAGTTCTTAATTAAATTTGATATTGGAAATATAGTAAGTTAAAAATTGGATGAAATTTAATTTGGAAGTTGTAAAATGGGGAAATTGTGAATAAGTAGATATAAATCAAATGAATGTGAATAAAAGAGAATTGATATAGCTAACGATCAATGGATATAAATACGTAGGATGTACGTATATTATGTTATTCGCATAGCGATTTGATCCAGAATCGAGCACAGAATTTCGAGATAGCTATATCGATTCGAGATAGGATTTTTCACTCGATTTTCGACGACCAACGATATTTGATTAATTCTAGAAATTCTCAATCATAGTTATGACTATGCAAGGAGAATGACGGTTTCTGATCAAGAAACCAGATCTAAGTCTGCACTAGGAAGTCGGTTGGACGATACTAGTTCGGAAATGAAATTATGTGATTGAGTAAGCGATCGGACTCGGTAGTGCGTACGAATGATATAGGTACATCGTAAGGGCTTAAATGGAATGAATATTGAAAATTTTGTAAAGAAGTGTATAAAATGATTTTGGAATTTGTAGTCGGATATGGTTAATTGGATATGCAGGTATTAAAAAGTAAGTGGGAAAATTGGGATTTTTGATTTCAGAAGATAAATTGAAATTTGCTCAGCAAGGGAATGTATTTAAATTTCTGTATGAAATTTGATGATTTTCTAGTGTAGCCACTTGGCATTTTGTTTTCTTTTGAAAATTGGGGGCCCGTAGAGGCATTTCGAAGTTGTACTGAGCTAGCCGCGCAAAGGAGACGCTGGCAAAAAAATTCGAGAATTTAGAGAGTTAGAATTTTTTTGGGAAATATTGAAAATTTAAATTGGGTTTTAAATCTAAATTTGAATGGTTGGGTAAGAGATATTGGTTGGAACTAATGGAAGAAGTTTGTGAAGTAAGTGTAACGACCCGCAAATCCGTACCCCTTGAGTCAACACTATTCTACATCAATCAACTCAAGTTGAACAAAAATACGAACCATAGTGTTAAAGAAGAATAGGTAGAAGAAGAAAACAGAAAACAAAATCAGAATCTAACCATCGCAGCGGAATAAAATATAATAGATAATAAATGATCTTTAACAAAATCAAATATATCTGTTTGTATATTACAACATCAGAGTACATCAATCATAGTTCACGTCAATAACATACAACTGGATACACAACTACTCAACACAGCGGAACATATATATAACAAGTACCAAAGTACGTACCGTCATCCAGCTCGTCTCTAGAGCTCCACAGCATCATATCCTGTATCCTATAATACTCGGTCTGACCCAAGCATTATAGTTAAATAATCACCCGAGTCAGTCTGGAGTACCAGCGTGAGAAATCACACTCAATTGATTATGAAAGTTTCAAAAAAAATTTTGAAAACAAAAGCATCTCGTAAGACCACGCCACAAATAAACATGTCGGGTTTTTACCTTACGATAGCTAAAAACTTTTTATTAAAATCCTCTGATATTATAATAGGGTCTATATACAAATACTTATTAAAATAGCCGAAATGGTTACATCTATTAAATTCCAGCTACTAGCCACAGAGTGGGTAATACAAACAAAGCTCGTACAAGGCTCGTAGGGAGAATTGATTTCCAACTAATGACTAGGCACTGGGGTACCACCTGTCACGGTACGTGGCCTAGATCACAGTATCGAGGATCACTCCCGACCCCCTGCAACACAAGACTGGAACCATCCCTTACTGAACAGTTCCGAGTAAGATCACCCCGCGGTTGGGATCAGCAACCACCCACTAAGCCGAAATAAAAAGGGACATCTAGATAGGGATGACCTTACCACCATATTTATTCTATTTAAATTAAATAAATGGCCATATTGGGTATTTTAACTTGTTTTAACCAAAATTCATATTAATTCCAAATTTTCACATATTCATCTTCATATAAGGGCAAAATGGCCATTTGTGCGCGTATATTAATTTGAGATAATTTAATTGGAAATTTGTATAATATTTTGTAGGAATTTAGCTTCTCATATTAGTGGGTTCATGAAGAAACATGCATGCACAAAATGGATATAAAGGAATGAAGATGGAAATAATTTAAAGTGAAGATCATGGAGGACCCCACCTACCCACCTACCTTAATGTACAAATTAAAGGCTAATGCACATGCTTATGGAGTTAATGGTTTCATGTACACTTAATGGGGGATTAAGACATGTTAATGATTACTTGGCCTCCACACTTCCTAAGGGGCAATTTGGGCATTCCCTAAAAAAGTGAATTAGGGTTTTAAAACTTGTATATATACCCCTTATGTTTCATGTAATCCCTCCTCTTCTCTTATCCTCTTGTCTTAGTCTCTCTTAGGCCTCCTTCTCTTTAGTTTAGTTTAGATCAAAAATAAAATGAAAGCTCCTCTTTCTCTTTTCATGGCTACTTAGCCATTTTTATTTTATGTAATCTTTTTTTTATGCAATTTAATACATGCTCTTTCCTTTTCATGTTCATTTACTTTTGTGTTGTAGTGTAGATCTCTTCTCTTTTATGCAAGTAGAATAATTTTTCCTTTCATGTTGCTCTCTTTTTCCTCTTCTTTTTTTCCAATGTTGCTTGCTACATTTGTTCATATGATGACAAATATGAGAGGTTAAACCCCTTCAATTTAGGGGTAATGAAGCTCTCTAATCATGTAGCTTCAACTTAATGTGATGTTTATGCTCTCTTTTTATGCTTAATGAGAATGATTGAAGTGGTTTAATGATGTTGTTTAGCTTTGAATTTGATAGTCTATGTTGTTCATAACAAATAGGCTATGCTTAAACAAACAAAACACAAGTTGCCTCTTCATCTACATATGATTATGGCAAAGAAGTGATTGTTGAAATTAAAATTTGATAGCTTATATTTCTAATTAATAGTTAATAGGCCATGCTTAAAATAGATTTTGCTTTCAACTTTGTTGTCATATTTTATGAGATTTAAAAGTGTATTAGTAGTTATGTTCTAGTTTGATGGTTTATATTGAGCTAATTAATAGCACAAATATACCATACTTATGATAAGCACATCAACTAATTCACTAATGACAAGAAAAGAGAGATCATAACTTCATTTTGTTGATTTATGTAACCTAGAGAGTGGAAATTATCTCTAAATTATCTTAACACTCTCATATTATTTATCTATTTTCTTTTGTCATTTTTCTCTTTTTTTAGTTAATCACTCTCTCGACTTCGGTATAATTTGATTGAATAGAATTTTAAAATCATCAATTCCCTGTGGATCGACCCATATTCGCCACGTGCTACATTCGTACACCGTGCGCTTGCGGTTATTTTTAAATCTAAATTCGTTCGACGGTTTTCTAAACCGATAGAATTTCCGTCGTACGAACAAGTTTTTGGCCGTTGTCGGGAAATTGCTTTAATTTTGATTTTCTATTCTTCAAATTATTTTTGTTTGATTCTCTTGTGTGTGTTTTCTGTATTAATTTCTCAAAAAAAAAATTTCATTTTTCTTCACAAATTTGCATTTACAATTTCAATTTGCTTTTGACAATTTTGCATTTACATTGCCACACTGTTTTTGTTTCTGTCTGCACACTGTTGCTTCTACAGTTCCTTCTCTGCCTCCCCTTCCATGTTCACCACATTCACCATTCGATAACTTCTACCATCACCAAGTCCTCCAACCACAAAACTAAGTCTCCAAACAACACTGTTCCCCACCCCCTAACTACTACACCGATTCAACCTCCACTGTCAATACTTACAATCACCATCTTCTTGCACAACTCAACTGCTTGCGACCATCCACCATTTACTTCCCGCTGCCTCCTGCCTACAACACTGCAATAACCACACAAACTCCTTCACCATTGTGAAACAAAACACTTCCACCAAACTATCCAGCAATCACCACACATCAACTGTTCTACTACCCTTGCCGAAACTTCCGGTCAATCTGCCTACTACACTTCCTCCTTCACTTCTTTATCTACGCCTTCAAACTATATTCTTCATACTGTCCTCCAGCACTCCACTTCAACATTACAGCATCAACTTACTGCTTCAAACATTTCACTACCACATACCATCTGCTGTCTTCCTTACTAAACCTTCAACCCCTACCGTCGACTCACTAGTGCTGTCAAGAACATCAACCCATCCACTGCCATAAACCACTGCAGTTGCCGTCATCAACCAACATAACTTCACCAAACAACCCCTAGCTTGCTTCAACAACCACTCAGCTGCAACATCTGCCCATATACAACAAACATCAACTGCTCACTGTCTTTCCATCACCAGCAACTGTCCTCCGCTACATAACTACGCCCTACATACCATCACCATAAACTGCCATTACATCAACCCATACCATTGCCCCCCAAAAAAAAAAAGTTGTTGCACCAAACTACATCGCCTAATTCAACCCATTCCCGTGCACACACTTGCAACTACCAGCAAGTCATCTACCCTTCTCACTTCATCATTTACAACCCACTCTCTGTCCATTGTCTAGCCAAACATTCACCACCCTTGAACATTACATCCACACATTCAACCACTTCTTACTCTAAACTGCCTTCAACGTAAATCCTCTGAACATCACCACTTACCATCACGCAACTATCAAAACCCTGTCACCAAACTGCCTACAACATCACATCTTCAAATCTTCCCACGAACCAAGACCAGAAACTGTCAACCGCTGCTACATCATTCTACACTCCTCATCCAGTGCCTCTACACTCCTCTAACCACCAGCAAACAACCATACAGTCACTACCACTATCTTACTTGCATCATTGCAGTTCGACCATCCACTTCGAACAACCCCAAACTGCTTGCTTCAACCACTGCTGTTCCCCTCTACCATCTACACTTCACCACATCTTCACATTCTTTACCGCTGATAACCAAAACATCGCGGCCTTGCCCACTTCAAAGCGCACACAATCGAGACATCTCCAAAGCACCGACCTTTCTCTGTCTAATTGAACCATCTTCCACTGCCATAACACCCTTCACCGAAACACTCACGTAGCAAACCCAAAACTCAATCGCCTCAAACTCAACTCGAATTCGCCTGACCATCGTAATTCCTTCAGTCGACCCAAATTCGCCTAAACTACGTGCCTCAACCACCTCTGCAAACCCAATTTCATCGCCTCGAGCAACTGCAGATCGAACTGCTATACCCTCCTCCAAACCCAAGTGAAACTGCGAAGTCGCCATCGTACTCAACATCGAACGAGCCCACCACCTCGAACTAAATCGCCTCCACACAAATCGTCAAACACAGCCAACATCACATCAATTCGACTACTGAAACCACACCACTTCATCCCACAGCAATCTCATCACCACATCCATTTGCTTCTCCACAAACTCAAATCCCTCAACTCGAATTTCAGACTCGAATCCCCTAACTCGACTACGACACACATCCACCAGCGCTGAAATCGAGAACCAAATATTCCGTGAATCCCAAAATTGCAAAACAACCGAGACTTCAATTTGAGAATTGAGTATTTGATTTTGAAATCAAGTGTTTTGGATAAGAGTGTTTCTGTGAATTGTGGCATATGTTGTTTGATAAAAAAAAGAAAACGATTGTTGAGAATTGATACGGTCGGGTTTCTTATTTTGGGCCGGCCTTGTTGGCTGAAATAAATTTTTTTTTCTTTTAGTTTGTTTTTTTAGTTGTTTAGTTTTCCTGTTGCATTTGTCTTGTTTAAATAAAGTAAGAGTGTTTTATTTAAAAAAAAATTGTCTTGTTGAATTAGTGTTAAAGTTGTTTTGTTTTGTTTGGATGATTTAGTTTGTTTCAATTTTTCTGGTTGCAGAAGCAGATAAGGAAGAATAAATTGTTGCTTTGCTTAGCGTGGTAAAAAAAACTGTTTGCTTGCTATATCGATTATTTTTATTTGCCTTGCATTGTTGTTTGCTTGCATATATTTAAAAAAAATCAAACATTCAAAAACAAAACAGAAATCCATTCGTAGTTGCATTGTTAGTACACGTTTAATTTCTGCTTTGCATGTCATCCTAAATTTTAATTAATAATAACGATTAGACATCGATAACTTTTATTTGTATTTTGACAATTTTTCTTCTTTGAACAATTTAATTTCTTGGTGTCTAGGCTACGGCAGAGCAATAACCATTTATAAATATTACGGTGATTCGTAAATATTATAGTGGTTGTTTCTCTGAAGGTACTTAAACCTTCGGCTGCATTGCTACGGTGATCCGTGGTGCACCGATAAATCCTGTCTGTTACCTGGCTGAGAACTATCTTGTTTATCTAAGACAATTTGTAATTATACAAATTTGGGTTAACTTAGGATAAATAATTTGTAGTTAGACCCTTGCATTCATTTAGTTGCATTAGTTCATGCATATTTAGAAAAAAAATCCAAAATCCAAAACTAAAAATATTGTAAATATTTCTTAACTTAGTTTTTTTTCCTTTTCCTTTGAAAATTTTCAAATCAAAATTCCAAAAATCCAAAAAAAAAATTAAATCAAAAATCCAAAAAAAAATTCTTTAAAAAAAAAATTGAAATCCAAAAACAAAAAAAAAATTCCATTTTGAAAAATAAATTCTACTTGTAAATATTTTTCTTTATAAAAAAAAATCTTGAAAATGTCCGAGTTTCCTTTTCCTCACTCACTTGAATTTAGTTGTGAAAATCAATATAATCCATATGCGTTCACTCCAAATTCGTATGGATATTTTAACAACAACTTTTATTTAGACAATTCGAATTTTGAACCACAAAATTTCCAATGTAATGGTCAACCCTCAACTCTTGGATATTGCATTTCGTCGTTACTTGAACTCTCTACACAACAAAGTCAAGAGATAAATGAGTTGTGCAATTCACGTTTGTGCTATAAATCGAATCAAAGTTTTCAAAATAATCAAAATTTGAATTCACTTCAAAATTCAAATGATTTCGAGTGTAACCCATGCCAATTCAATTTCGAGCTTCAAAATGAATTTCAAAATCAAATGAGATCCACTTTTCAAATAATTTTGGCAATGGGAATAATCTCGACCACGATGCGATTGAAAAAATTTGTCCTCAACAAATCCAAATCGAAAATTCTCAAGTTAATAACTACAAATTGGATTTTGTTGAACAAATGAACGAAATTTACAATGATCGCACAGATTTGTTGTTTGAAACATATATGAAACAACGTGAAAAACAAAATCAAATCCCAACGTGTGACGAGTCAAATAATAATCCATCTTTTACCACAATTGACGATTTTCAAATAACAACTTTTGAAACTGAAAATGATGATCTTAATGAAGTTGTTGAAAACACGGTAATTGAGTTGGATTTCAATTCTTTTGAGGGTGTGGAACCAAATTTAAAATTCAATCTTCCTTTTCACAATTTCGAAAATTTGAATACAAAGCTTTGGATTTTGAACTTGAGATATGCAATGAAGTCGTTGATAATCCAACAAAGGAAGACGAATTTAACGAACACGATTTCTTTGGAATTTTTGAAGATGAGTTGTTGGATTCCAAAGGGGAAAATTTACATCACCATTTTGAAATCAATAATTTTGAAGAATTTTTCAATGACAAACTTGACTTCCAATTTGGTGAAAATAAACTTGAATTTCAATCAATCATTATATCTACCCCAAAAATCATCGAAAATAAAACAATTCGTACGATTTTTAATAAAACGACATTCATTTTTCCAAATCCACATTCGACTTCGAAATCTTTTATGGTTTGGTTTTTCAAGCTTAAGTCGTGTCTCGTGTACTTGACGAGACAAATAAATCGCTTTGGAAGACCGTTTCATTTACTTTTTGGCGATATACTTTCAGATGCCGTGTAAATAAATTTCATTTCATGTAAATAATAATAAACGTTCCTTTCACTTAGGTTGACTGTGGGGACACAGTCAAAATCAAGTGTGGGGGGAGACTCATCTTCTTCTTGATTTTTTAGGATTAATTTTTCATTTTTCTTCCAAAAACTCAAAAAAAAATCCAAAAACAAAAGAAGAATTTTTTTTAGCGTTTTTGATTTATTTTTAAAGAAACACTATAGGATAAATATATGGTTTTGGTTTATTAAATTGAAATTATTGAAAATTTATTTGTCTTAACAAAAATAAAAATGAAGTTTGATTATAAATAACAATGGTTTAACTAGTATATAGGAAGATTCATACGTGTTAATTATTAAATACATCCTAATTGAAAATCTTTGTTTTAAAAGTGGTGGATTTAAAGTAAAGGTATAACATTATTTTTGTCTTCTAAGTTAAATGGTGCTAAGATGATTTTGCAAAACTTTCTCTCTCTTAAAAAAATAAAAAAAATAACATCCTAAGTATTCACTCTCATTTAAAATTCCTCACGGTTATGCATGGGTGAATTACTTAGAATCTTTGATTATGTGGTTTCATAATCATTTAAAAGTCCTCACGGTTATGCATGTATGGAACACATGTAAAAAAAAGAATAGACTTAATAAAAACCACCTACGGTCGATAGGTGTATGCACGAAAGTGTGTGCACTCGCCATGCTCTGTGCTCCCCTCACATAAGCCTGAAAGGCAGTGCGTGGGTGGTATATCTAGCCTCGGTTTACCTGAGCTAGGTGTGTAATTTTTCTTACAAATAATGAGAGAGCAAGCAATTGAAATCCTAGCACTATTTTTACTTAGTTGATTTGATTTGTTATTGAAAAGAAATGAAAATACCACTTTGATAAACTTTGATAATCAACTAAGAATCCTTTTCATAATTACACTTTGTTATCAACCAAAATAACAAGTTAAACTATAGTCTATTTGTTATGCTAACTTTGTTTTTATTGAAAATTTTGACGAGCAAATGACTAAAAAATTTCAAGATAATAACCAAAACCTATATTTAACTTATTTGTGTCGATTTAAAAGTAAATCCTTCATTGTAAATATTTTCAAAAATTTGAATTCATCTCTTTGTAAATAAATCTTGCATTTTGTAAATATTTTCATCCTACATGTGGATTTTGTGGGTAGTATCAGCTGAAAACCCACACGAGACGACACTTGTCCTACTGGGGACAGCCAGAGGTTTAACGGCTTGTTGCATACGCTCAATGCAATTGTGCTTCCTATGAAAACGGATTTATCTTAGTTTTAGTTTATTCGAGGACGAATAAAAAGATAAGTGTGGGGGTATTTGATGTGCACGTAAATGTGCATATTTTAACCACCATATTTATTCTATTTAAATTAAATAAATGATCATATTGGGTATTTTAACTTGTTTTAACCAAAATTCATATTAATTCCAAATTTTCACATATTCATCTTCATATAAGGGCAAAATGGTCATTTGTGCGCATATATTAATTTGAGAGAATTTAATTGGAAATTTCTATAATATTTTGTAGGAATTTAGCTTCTCATATTAGTGGGTTCATGAAGAAACATGCATGCACAAAATGGATATAAAGGAATGAAGATGTAAATAATTCAAAGTGAAGATCATGGAGGACCCTACCTACCCACCTACCTTAATGTACAAATTAAAGGCTAATGCACATTCTTATGGAGTTAATGGTTTCATGTATACTTAATGGGGGATTAAGACATGTTAATGATTACTTGGCCTCCACACTTCCAAAGGGGTAATTTGGGCATTCCCCAAAAAAGTGAATTAGGGTTTTAAAACTTGTATATATACCCCTTATGTTTCATGTAATCCCTCCTCTTCTCTTATCCTCTTCTCTTAGTCTCTCTTAGGCCTCCTTCTCTTTAGTTTAGTTTAGATCAAAAATAAAATGAAACTCCTCTTTCTCTTTTCATGGCTACTTAGCCATTTTTATTTTATGTAATCTTTTTTTTATGCAATTTAATACATGCTCTTTCCTTTTCATGTTCATTTACTTTCATGTTGTAGTGTAGATCTCTCATCTTTTATGCAAGTAGAATAATTTTTCCTTTCATGTTGCTCTCTTTTTCCTCTTCTTTTTATTCAATGTTGCTTGCTACATTTGTTCATATGATGACAAATATGAGAGGCTAAACCCCTACAATTTAGGGGTAATGAAGCTCCCTAATCATGTAGCTTCAACTAATGTGATGTTTATGTTCTCTTTTTATGCTTAATGAGAATGATTGAAGTGGTTTAATGATGTTGTTTAGCTTTGAATTTGATAGTCTATGTTGTTCATAACAAATAGGCTATGCTTAAACAAACAAAACACAAGTTATCTCTTCATCTACATATGATTATGGCAAAAAAGTGATTGTTGAAATTAAAATTTGATGGCTTATATTTCTAATTAATAGTTATTAGGCCATGCTTAAAATAGATTTTGCTTTCAACTTTGTTGTCATATTTTATGAGATTTAAAAGTGTATTAGTAGTTATGTTATAGTTTGATGGTTTATATAGAGCTAATTAATAGCATAAATATATCATACTTATGATAAGCACATCAACTAATTCACTAATGACAAGAAAAGAGAGATCATAACTTTATTTTGTTGATTTATGTGATCTAGAGAGTGGAAATTACCTCTAAATTGTCTTAACACTCTCATATTTTTTATCTATTTTCTTTTGTCATTTTTTCTTTTTTTTAGTTAATCACTCTCTCGACTTCGGTATAATTTGATTGAATAGAATTTTAAAATCATCAATTCCCTGTGGATCGACCCGTATTCGCCACGTGCTACATTCGTACACCGTGCGCTTGCGGTTATTTTTAAATCTAAATTCGTTCGATAGTTTTCTAAACCGATAGAATTTTCGTCATACGAACAATTTTTTAAATAGAATAAATATGGTGGTAAAAATATGCACATTTACGTGCACATCAAATACCCCCACACTTATCCGCATAACCCCTGATTTTCAGTCATTCCCGGTTGATGAGGCTTGAGGCTAAGCGTTACCTTTTAGAACATATCCTTTAGAATGCCCATCGTCCACCTGACGATGTTCCGAAAGCATTCATCCATACAAGTCCGTACCGGGTTCGAACGGAACCGAAGGCACTATTCCTACTACATCCATTTTGGAAATATCCTCAGGATTAGTAGCGACTAACCCTTGCACTTCACTGCTCCATCTTCGAATCCAAACTCGTTTCCACGAAACGTACAAACCGGATCAAAGTGGTTTTCGAGAAATAAATCTCGATCCCGGTCTCTTCGAAACGATCAACGTATTTGGCCAGTATTGATAGTCGGTTATTTAACTATCAATTAATATTCACAAACAAGCATCAACCAATAAATAATTTCCCAAATTATTTATTAATCCCAAAAATATATTCACAAGGTATATTTCCACTTTCAAACCCTTTTGAAAACAGTTTTCAAACTATCTTCCTTTCTCAGAATAAATTCCAAGTATTTTCTATTTCCACTGGAATCACCAAGCATAAAACTTTAGATTTTTAAAATAATTTAAAACGCTTACTTTGAAATATACTTTAAAACATTTAAGTTAAAAACTACTTCAATAATTGGGTTAAAAATACATACTATATAAATATTTGAAAATATGGTTACTTTATAAAATATAAAACTAGGTTTTCACTTTTAAAACAAAATACTAAGTCACTTTTTTATAAATAATTACTACGATAATAGATTTGCAAAATATTTACTTTAGAATTTTGATATTTAGAAATAATAAATTCCTAAAATACGCTTTTTAAAACGAAATTAAAACTTTTTATCTTATATTTAAAAATTTACTTTGAACGTACTTGGCTATCCAGAGAAATATACTTCTCTTCACATTCTTCTTTAAATTACCAATTTCAAACTCTTGAATCAATTTTCCAAATTGATTTCCGATTTACTCCCTTTTATTCCAAAATCCATTAATTTTTGATTTTATTTCTTAATTATGATTTAAAATATTTTAACTGAAAATACCAATTTTAGATCTCAATTTACTTCTTAATCCTTTTAAATAAATTTAAAACTTCAAATTTTAAAATAATTCTTTATTCCTTTAATATAATATCACTTGATTTTACAATTCATTAATTTTCTGTTTATTCAAAATCTTTTCATACTCGAAGTTATTTATTAGTATTTCAATATCACTTCCATTTCTTTCAATTCATTCTTAATTTATTCACATTTTCTATAGTTATTTCGCTTACAAATTTACCGTTATCCCGCTTTTTGGCAAAGCCGTGATACCAAAAGATCGATAAAAAACAAAAGACAGTTCGTCTCAAAGATTGGTTGCACATTGCTTCGCTATGGATATCGATGAATTTTTTCCGTGCCCGGATCAGGCTACAATTGATAAGACACGGCAAGCAAAGTCATGGGAGCCAATGTTTCAAATTTCAAGTTAATCGGAGTTCGTATGAACGAGATATGATCGATGCAAGTTAGCTAAGATACGTTGTTCCTATCCATCAGATTGTTGAGGAGATGTCCATTTCAAATCCATCGGATTCGTATCCATCAATGTTTGCTTTATTCGAATCCATCAGGTTCTACCCACTTCGTATCGATTCAGTAACATGATATCGGTCTGTTCGAATTGATCGATTTCGAATCGATCAAATAGGCATCGCCTCAGCATGTTCGTATCCATCCTAGAGCACTGTTTCGTATCCATCAGTAGGCCGCACTTCGTATCGATACCCATATCCATCACCACACCTCGGTTCGTATCCATCGGCTTCGTATCGATCGGAATGGCCAGGTCTTCGCATCAATGGACTTCGTATCGATCAAACTTCGGCTAGAGTGTCTTATTCGAATCCATCAGTATGTAGTCTACTTCGTAACGATCATCGAACGTCAAATTCGCATCCATCAGAGATTTGCTGCTTCGTCTCCATCCCAAGACCATGTTCGAATCCATGAGCATAGGCTTGTTCGTATCCATCAGGTCAACGAACCTTGGGTGACATGTCATCCCTCCTTACGAACAAGGCGAAATTTATAGAGTCGATACGGTCAACTCAGAGTAAAGACCGGATCGAGGCGAAGTATGCGCGCCACATCATCACGAGACCATGTGAGGTGATCGAGTCGAAGGGATCGTTTCGAATTGATGGATTCGAAATAAATAGCAAACCGAAACATACCAACTCGTATCGATCATATCTCCTAAACCGCTGATCCAAATGCAACGAAATTTTTACAGCATCTTCCATATAAGGTAAAGAATGCTCCTGCCAAGTTTCAGCTCGATTGGATCATTTTTTGATGGATACGAAATCATTTCGTATCGATCACAGATCGAGTCGAAACTTGGTGGGGTCGGTCGCGTGGGCCCACTCACGTGCCAGAAAAAGTCTTCCGAAGTTTGAGCGAGATCTGAGCCTCCTACACCTATAAATAGCACCCTGAAGCCTTCAGAAAGGGGGATCTTTTGGCCAATGAACGTCCAGACTCTGTCGGATTCAAGTCTACTCTTCATTACCGCTGTTGTAATCAAACTTCAGAGCTATTATCAACTGTTATCCGTTGTAATTGATTGAAATCATCATGTGAATCAATAAAGACATAAACTTCAAAGTGGAGGTAGGCAAGATCGTCGAACCACCATAAAAATTGTGTTGTTTACCGCATTTCTGTGAATTTTCTGAGTAATTGTCATACATATTTGTTATCTGTGATCTGTGATTGCGAACTGGTGCTTTCAACGACTACCGGGTGTTTGTGACCAATTTTGGCGCAAACATTTTGGTGCTTTCAGTGAGAGATGCTGATTCAGGAGAAGTTGAATTTGATGATTTAAGAATTCTGATCTAAGAGCTATGACAAGACAAACAAGTAGAAGGCGGAGGCCAGAGAGAAGTGAACATGAAGGAAGTCAAGAAGCTTCTTCAGAAGCGAATCGGGCTTCGATCCTGCATGGGGGCACCACACTTAGAGCATGTTGATCCAATCCCAGAGAGAGAGATAGGGGCTTTTGAGCAACCTGGTAAGGAATGAACGCTCAGCCCGGGGGCAGGTAAAATTCCCTCGCGAACTCGGGGGTAGGTCGAAAGCGATGAATAAGTCGCAAACCTCTCACTAACACGGTTAAATCATCTACACATGTAAGCGATCGCGCACGATCCATAGGCATGCTCTGAATGACTACTAACCGCACCATAGTAAGAGTTTACGCTTTGACATTCTCGTCTTACACTTGCTTTGATTTTGATTTAAACATTCCTGTTGTGGAATTCGTATGATCATTGCTTTGATATTTGCAATTCTGTGAAAGAATTTACTTGTATGCCCGTTGGATCGCGAACGGTCCACGAGCACCTCTTGTATGGCGATGAACCGCCGAAGTCTTTGATTCAGAAACTCCCCCGAACATAAAATCTGGCATCGATAATACTAAGTCCCCCCGGGCACACACAGTTCGCCTCGAACGACACCCGACCTCGAACGATCACAATTCGCCTCGAACGGCACCCGACCTCGAACGGTCAAAATTTGCCTCGAACGGCACCCGACCTCGAACGGTCACTATTCGCCTCGAACGACACCCGACCTCGAACGGTCCCCATTCACCACGAATGGCGCCTGACCGCGAACGGTCCCGTTTTACCTCAAATGGCATACGATCCCGAACGATCGTCATTCGAGGTCATATGAAATTATCAAGTTCTTTACAGGTCGTTGACAGGATATGAACATCCAGCTTATGGCACTACAAAACACACCTTCCTATCGCAAGGCATGTTTTGGAGGGCAAATGTTATCCCTCTTTTTGGCAAAGCCGTGATACCAAAAGATCGATAAAAAAAAAGACAGTTCGTCTCAAAGATTAGTTGCACATTGCTTCGCTATGGATATCGACGAATTTTGTCCGAGCCCGGATCAGGCTACAATTGATAGGACACGGCAAGCAAAGTCATGGAAGCCAATGTTTCAAATTTTAGGTTAATCGGAGTTCGTATGAACGAGACATGATCGATGCAAGTTAGCTAAGATTCGCCGTTCGTATCCATCAAATTGTTGTAGAGATGTCCATTTCGAATCCATCGGATTCGTATCGATCAAAGTTTGCTTTGTTCGAATCCATCAGGTTCTACACACTTCGAATCGATCGAGTTCGAATCAATCAGTAACATGATATCGGTCTGTTTGAATCGATCGGTTTCGAATTGATCAAATGGGCATCGCCTCAGCATGTTCGTATCCATCCTAGAGCACTGTTTCGTATCCATCAGTAGGCCGCACTTCGTATCGATACCCATATCCATCACCACACCTCGGTTCGCATCCATCGGCTTCGTATTGATCGGAATGGCCAGGTCTTCGCATCGATGGACTTCGTATCGATCAAACTTCGGCTAAAGTGTCTTATTCGAATCCATCGGTATGTAGTCTACTTCGTAATGATCACCTAATGTCAACTTCACATCCATCAGAGATTCGTTGCTTCGTCTCCATCCCAACACAATGTTCGAATCCATGAGCAGAGGCTTGTTCGTATCCATCAGGTCAATGAACCTTGGGTGACGTGTCATCCCTCGATACGAACAAGGTGAAATTTATGGAGTCGATACGGTCAACTCGGAGTAAAGACCGGATCAAGGCGAAGTATGCGCGCCCCATCATCACGAGACCACGTGAGGTGATCGAGTCGAAGGGATCATTTCGAATTGATGGATTCGAAATAAATAGCCAACCAAAACATACCAACTCGTATCAATCATATCTCCCAAACCGCTGATCCAAATGCAACGAAATTTTCACAGCATCTTCCATATAAGGTAAAGAATGCTCCTGTCAAGTTTCAGCTCGATTGGATCATTTTTTTGATGGATACGAAATCATTTCGTATCGATCACAGATCGAGTCGAAACTTGGTGGGGTCGGTCGCGTGGGCCCACTCACGTGCCAGAAAAAGTCTCCCGAAGTTTGAGCGAGATCTGAGCCTCCTACGCCTATAAATAGCACCCTGAAGCCTTCAGAAAGGGGGATCTTTTGGCCATTGAACGTCCAGACTCTGCCGGATTCAAGTCTACTCTTCATTACCACTGTTGTAATCAAACTTCGGAGCTATTATCAACCGTTATCCGCTGTAATTGATTGAAATCATCAAGTGAATCAATAAAGACATAAACTTCAAAGTGGACGTAGGCAAGATCGCCGAACCACTATAAAAATTGTGTTGTTTACCGCATTTCTGTGAATTTTTTGAGTAATTTTCATACATATTTGTTATCTGTGATCAGTGATTGCGAACTGGTGCTTTCAACGACTATCGGGTGTTTGTGACCAATTTTGGCGCAAACATTTACTTCTTTATTTTCTTTTCAAAATCCAATTTATATATTTTTGGTAGCTCATTATACCCAAATATATTCAATAAACCAAAGCATTTAATATTCCAACATAATTCATCATAGAATATCAACAATCACAACAGAGAATATTAAATAATTTAAATAAATGTTGAGAGACCCAGTTGGATCCCTCCAACCTGTTTTCCCTGCATCCACAGACGTTAGCACAACATAAATACCAATTCCACTTTGAAGTGGAATATCGCGGTGTATGGGTTTATATATAATATTCGCTGTATAATGTGGGAAATGAAACATTCCAAGATATAGTATATACTATAATATAGCACATCAATCAATTCAACCATTCAAACAATTATTTAAATTTAATCATTTAAATTTAAATTTAAATTCAGCTCAGTGAGATTAACTCGCCTTTGATTCCTGTTTCGCAACCCACTTCCATCCCGACTCGTTTTCTTTCAGATATGGACCTTGAATAAATATTAGATGATTTTATTATTATTCGTACAATTCGAATAATTAATTTCCATTTGATAAATTTAATTTAATTAACCCAAAATTTATTTAAACTAATTTTTCTTTCAATAGATAAATTTTAAGTTCCAAAAATAAATTAGATAAGTTAATCTCCCAAATATTATTTAAAATAAACTAGTAAATAAAAATGTGCAAATGTATATTTATTTTATTTTTACATCCATTAAAACTAAATATATTTAAAGATTTTATTTTATATCGATTCAACAATCTAATTTTATATAAACTTTTCGATTATCTAAGGTTCCTATATATTTCTTTCAAAAATCCTTCCTATATAAAATCTTTTCTGGAGTCTAAACATAAATTTAAAATAAGACATGCATGCTTATACTTCACTGTAATATCTTCCTGTACTTGAATATATAAATGGAAAAAAACTGCACTTATCTTACCGCAATTTGTTATTTTCAAGGTTAACAACCCAAATCCAGAAACCAAATTAAATCAATTACCCAAAACAATACCTTACAGCTCAAATCCCCGACCCTAACCTCGCCCAAGCTTATGTCACCGGACCCTTCATGCGCTCTCGACTCCATCTCTGATTGTAGTCCCCTCCCGAACACGCTGGAAACCACGTGCTTCACGACCGTGTACGCGACCCATTCCTTGTTCATCACGACGTCGCCGACCCCTCTGCTATCGCGACCCCAATCGAACCACCACAAATCGCTCGCACGCATCACTCGAACCACCGCACGAAAAATTGGCTCACGAAACCCTCCTATAGTCAAGATTGGGAAGTCGACGATGAAACGAACGAGGCTCGCCTCGATTTATTTTTGTTCCACCATTTCTCGATTTCGAGATTCCCCTCCCCATGAGCTTAAATTCATCTCGCCATTTTTTTAATATATGAATCGAACTGCTTAAATATTGAAAGAGGTGAAATAAGAAGACGAGAAAGGGGAAAGATGAGGGCTTCGGCCATTATTATTATTATATATATATATATATATATATATATATATTTTAGATCGAATAGATTTTTGTTGCAGATACGAAAAGATAAGGATGGACACGATTTTAAGTTAAGGGAAGTGGCGTATACAAGAAGCTTGACTAATTAAATTAAATTAAATTTCATTAGATTATTATCAATTAAATTTTCAGCGCGTTTATATATTGTACACTCACACACTAACTCCGATCAATAGGAAATTTTAAATCTGATAATAATTCAATATTACGGACCCAATGGAACTGGTTTCGTCAAATTTCGAGACTGTGCCTCGGAAGGCTATTTATAAATTCAATTTAAACGATATAAATTTCAAAACTTAACAAACTATTTTTAAATTTGATTTCAACACATCTATTCTCTTCAGTATTATCAATATAAATTTTACAAGCCTTCAAATTATTTTTAATAGACTTAAAACTGAAGATTCAACATTTTACCCAACTTCAACTTATTTAATTCAATAATTTAATTATCAAATAAATAGTGATATTTGAAATTCAAGTTAAAAACTAAATTTTAAATATTTAAAATCAATTAAATATTTCGCTTTAAATGCTCGAAAATTCCGGGTCGTCACATTCCTCCCTCCTTAAAAGAATTTCGTCCCCGAAATTACTAGTTAGGAAGAATGGTCCAATACCCGTTTATTATTTTCCCTAAAACCAACAGTTTCTAACAATTCAACATCCTACCAATCTATCTTTTTATAGAAGACCCATTATCATTCTTACTAACTTCCCAAACTCTTCTATAATTTTGCAAACAATACTATTTGCTTAATCATTCAAGTTTCAACTTAAAACCAAATTTTGAGTTACCAAAATTTTCTCAAAATTTTTTTAACTCCTTAAATTTCCGAAAAATTTCGCCAGCGTCTCCTTTGCGCGGCTAGCTCGGTACAACTATAAAAGGCCTCTACGGGCTCCCAAATTCCAAAAGAAAACAAAAGGCCAAGTGGCTTAATCAAAAACCCAATCAAATTTCATACAGAATTTTAAACGCATACCTTTTTGTTGAGCAATTCAAATTTATCTTCTGAAATCAAAACCCTTTTTTTTCTTTTCCTTCATAATACCTGTATATTCCACTTAGCAATAATATCCAATCACAATATTTCAGAAACATTTTATCGACTTTCTTACAAAATGTCAATATTTATTCCATCAAATTTGGCTTAGAATATATTTGTAATATCAATTTTCAAATCAAGAATTCACCATTCCTTTCTTAAGTTTAGTATAAGCATTTTATATGTTTCTTTATTCATTTTCACTTCTATACTTTGATCAATATCTACTTCTATTCATTTTGCCTTTACGATTCCATTTGAAATCAATTTGCCTTCAAACTTTGCATAATGAATTTTATTCACCTTATTTTTACACTGGATTTCCAATTCCATATTTAATTAACCATTTCCTTTTATTAATTCCACTTACTAATTTATTTAAAATCTTAAATAAAAGTTTACTTGCAACTTTTTCTTTCTTCAGTTTCTTTAAACAATTTCTTCGATTTCACCTTACTTTACATACACAATTCTATTTCTATTTAAATTGGTTCTCCCATTTCCATATGGGTTTAATTTATTTTCAACTTTAAACACTTAATTTTATCTTCCATTTATACTAATTCGTATTATTATTTTAAAGTAGTTTCATTCACTAATTTATTTCAATTTCCAGTTTGAAATCGTTTTCTCGTTAACAAAAAATTTTCCAAAAATTTTCAAAAATTCTTCTAACTCCCAAAATTTCTGTAAATTTTTGGCAGTCTCCTTTGTACGGAGGAGCTTTTGCAATTTGACAAAAGATATAAATATATATACATCGACCCACACGGTCGGAAAAACCAAAAAAGTTCATATTTCCTATTTTTATTGCGTAGGCGTACCTTATTTAGCATTTATAAGCAAGCGGCTTATTATTTTAGCATTTTGCACGATCAAATCCATCCATACGGCTTCCCCGAACCTGTACTTACTCAATTTAAATATGTAAGTACAAAATATATGCAATTTATTAACATTTCACTTATATTTGAATAACTAACACATAGATTTCATAAGTAATGCATGTGATATACATTCATAAGTACATATGCAAGATTTCGACACTAGTTTTAAATTGTTTGCATCCAAATTACATACCATTCCATTTAATTCATTTTTAGACGAAATGAACTCATATTCATTTCAATTGATGCCAAAATCATCTCATTTCACTTCTAATAACTCATACAATTGATCTAACCCTGTTTACATCAAACGATCCATTTCCTATGCAATTCAACGATATTAATGTGAATAAATAATTACTTAAGCTTTATAACCATTTAAATTGATTCCAACTCAATTTACACTTGATTCCATCCCGTTTTAATTTATTCACAATATTTCCATTGCATTTTCTTTCATACCCAAAAAGTTTGATTCCAAACCATTTTATTATACTCGACAACCAATATATTAAATAATCATCTCACAATTTACTTAAGTTATTTATTTTCTTCAAACTATTCCACCTAATAACTTAAGTTTATTTTATTCAACCAACTTCCATTCAAATCTTTGATTTGATTTTTCTTGGGTCAAATCCCAACCATTTTATTTATTTTAAACTTAAGTTAATTTACTTCAATTCACTACCATTTCGTAACTTAAGTTCACTCTCGTTTTAATTTATTCATATTCGAATTGGATCTATTTTCATCTCAAATCATTTTTTATTTTAATCCAATTCCATACAACTTCAATTCATATTTAATTCCCTTACAATTCTAAGTTGAATTTCTATTTATAACTTCATTTCCAAACCGAATTATCTATTCACAATTCAATTCTAAGTTAATAATTTCAAGTTCCATTTCCATATTTCATCAACTAATTTATTATCTAATTATTTTTCCCTGGTTTAAATTCAGTACTTGATTTTTTTATCTCAGAATCTCTTCATTAAATTTCTTGAGTGTAATTTATTTATAATTCAAGTTTGGATTTTTCGTTTTATTTTCCAATTAATCAAAAATATGTATTTTGGGTTCCTATCCCACTTTTAAATTTTATAAGTCACAACTTATTATTTTACACATTTCCATTCATTCTAGGCTTGAATATATTCATATCTTATTTTTAACTCAAATTTATGCTTATTTATAGCCCAAGTATATTTTATTCTAAGGATTTTTAATTCTTTATAAGTTATTCTAAATTATTTATTCCAACTTATTTTCTATCCAACTTACTTCCATTTATTCAGGTAAGAATCTAATTCCATTCAATAACACCCATAACTCAATTGAATTTTACTCCAATTCAATTCTAATTAACTTAACCCCAGTTAAATCTTGTTACATACCATTCCTTTGAATTTTTGTTAAGCAAGGACTTAATTCCATTTAATATCATTCATGACACAACTGACTTTTGATTCAATTTCAATTACAATTTTATTTAACTTATCTTAAGTTAAATTCAGATATATTTTCTTCACTTTCATTCACTTAAGTTAAATTTTAATTCCCGGATTAAAATTTCCAATTTCTTCTTATTAATATCAACTTTACTTTATAAATTCAATAGTTAATCCATTTATTCATTCACAAATTCATTTTCAACAAATAAATTTTATTTCCAAACATTAATTATTTTTAGTCCATTTGAACTTATTCTGCACCTTATTTTACACATTTAAATCAAACATCATCCAATATTGAATTTCATTTCATTTGCATACCATATTAATTAATCAGTTACTTATAAATTTTAATCTTAAAACTTTGTTTATTTAGTCCAACTTGACTAATTTTTTTGTTCAAACTTTAGTTCAACATTCAATTTTAAAAAAACATATATATCTAATCAAACTATTCCTTTGCATTTTCAAAATCAACCAAATTTCTCCAAAACATTAATCCAAAACATCCTGGTAGCAATCCATCTTTTGGAAACTCGAAAATGAATACCGATGATGTCACGATCACCATCAGAATTATTTTCCAGCGACCGTAAAGAGTTCAATGCTTTTCTCTCTTTTAAAATCCTTCCAATATTTTTAAATTCTAATTCTCTCTAGGTTTCACATCCGATTCAAAAATATTTCTCAATATATATTATCTTCCCAACTTTTGAGAATCATTATCAAATTCAAAGGAATCTAAATTTCCAAATGCCAAATCCTTTAAATTTATATTCAAACATTACTTTGGAATTATATCTTATTTTAATTATTAATCACACTATAATTTACATTTATAGTTTAAATTTACAAATTTCATTTGTATATGAATTTGTTTCTAGTTTTTAATTATGGTTTCAATTCCTTATTCAATTATAAATCACATTTACAAATCCCATTTATTATTAATTTCTTCCTTAATATTTAGTTATTATTTCAATTCTTATTCAATTATCATACAATGATAATAATTTAATATTATCACTTTCTAACAACCAAACATCCATATATAACTATAACAATTTACGAAAAATCATTTCCTTTATATACAAAAATAATCTGGGTAAAATTATCTCATTTACCCTATTTAAAACAATACTGTGTCGGTTTATCTTGTTTAAGAGTTTAGAAATCCCTATCGATAATATAGCATCCCACACATCGACCAGAATCCACAAACACTCAACCGATAAATCAACACAATATAAAAATAATTTTATATTCACTAACAAATACGCGCTCATATCTATTAATACACTCAAACTCATTCTAGAGTACTATGGACTCTATTTTATGAGTAATTCCCACCAGAGCCAACGTTATCACCAACCTATGCTCTGATACCAAGTGTAACGACCCGCAAATCCATACCCCTTGAGTCAAAACTATTCTACATCAATCAACTCAAGTTGAACAGAAATACGAACTATAGTGTTAAAGAAGAATAGGTAGAAGAAGAAAACAGAAAACAATATCAGAATCTAACCATCGCAGCGGAATAAAATATAATAGATAATAAATAATCTTTACACAAAATCAAATATATCTATTTATATATTACATCATCAGAGTACATCAATCATAGTTCACATCAATAACATACAACTGGATACACAACTACTCAACACAGCGGAATATATATATAAAACATGTACGAAAGTACGTATCATCATCCAGCTCGTCTCCAGAGCTCCACAGCATCATATCCTGTATCCTATAATACTCGGTCTGACCCGAGCATTATAGTTAAATAATCACCCGAGTTAGTCTGGAATACCAGCGTGAGAAACCACACTCAATTGATTATCAAAGTTTTAAAATATCTTTTTAAACAAAAGCATGTCGTAAGACCACGCCATAAATAAACATGTCGGGTTTTTACCTTACGATAGCTAAAACACTTTTTATTAAAATCCTCTGATATTATAATAGGGTCTATATACAAATACTTATTAAAATAGCCGAAATTGTTACATCTATTAAATTCCAGCTACTAGCCACAAAGTGGGTAATACAAACAAAATTCGTACAAGGCTCGTAGAGAAAATGGATTTCCAACTAATGACTAGGCACTGGGGTACCACCTGTCACGGTACGTGGCCTAGATCACAGTATCGAGGATCACTCCCGACCCCCTGCAACACAAGGCCGGAGCCATCCCTTACTCGAAAGTTCCGAGTAAGATCAGCCCACGGTTTGGATCAGCAACCGCTCACTAAGGCGAAATAAAAAGGGACATCTAGACAGGGATGACCTTACCCTGAAATGGGTGCTACCCACCTAGCCTTGAAGCATAACCCTTGATTTTCAGTCATTCCCACTTGATGAGGCTTGAGGCTAAGCGTTACCTTTTAGAACATATCCCTTAGAATGCCCATCGTACACCTGATGATGTTCCGAAAGCATTCATCCATACAAGTCCGTCCCGGGTTCGAACGGAACCGAAGGCACTTCCTACTACATCCATTTTGGAAATATCCTCAGGATTAGTAGCGACTAGCCCTTGCACTTCACTGCTCCATCTTCCAAACTCATTTCCACGAAACGTACAAACCGGATGGAAGTGGTTTTGTAGAAATAAATCTCGATCCCGGTCTCTCCGAAACGATCAACGTATTTGGCCAATATTGATAGTCGGTTATTTAACTATCAATTAATATTCACAAACAACCATCAACCAATAAATAATTTCCCAAATTATTTATTAATCGCAAAACTATATTCACAAGGTATATTTCCACTTTCCAACCCTTTTGAAAACAGCTTTCAAACTATCTTCCTTTCTCAGAATAAATTCCAAGTATTTTCTATTTCCACTGGAATCACCAAGCACAAAACTTTAGATTTTTAAAATAATTTAAAACGCTTACTTTGAAATATACTTTAAAACATTTAAGTTAAAAACTACTTCAATAATTCGGTTAAAAATACATACTATATAAATATTTGAAAATATGGTTACTTTATAAAATATAAAACTAGGTTTTCACTTTTAAAACAAAATACTAAGTCACTTTTTTATAAATAATTACCACGATAATAGATTTGCAAAATATTTACTTTAGAATTTTGATATTTAGAAATAATAAATTCCTAAAATACGCTTTTTAAAACGAAATTAAAACTTTTTATCTTATATTTAAAAATTTACTTTGAACGTACTTGGCTATCCAGAGAATATACTTCTCTTCACATTCTTCTTTAAATTACCAATTTCAAACACTTGAATCAATTTTCCAAATTGATTTCCAATTTACTCCCTTTTATTCCAAAATCCATTAATTTCGAATTTTATTTCTTAATTATGATTTAAAATATTTTTAACTAAAAATACCAATTTTAGATTTCTCAATTTACTTCTTAATCCTTCTAAATAAATTTAAAACATTAAATTTTAAAATAATCCTTTATTCCTTTAAAATAATATCACTTGATTTTACAATTCATTAATTTTCTGTTTATTCAAAATCTTTTCATACTCGAAGTTATTTATTAGTATTTTAATATCACTTCCATTTCTCTCAATTAATTCTTAATTTATTCACATTTTCTATAGCTATTTCGCTTACAAATTTACTTCTTTATTTTCTTTCCAAAATCTAATTTATATATTTTTGGTAGCTCATTATACCCAAATATATTCAATCAAACCAAAACATTTAATATTCCAACATAATTCATCATAGAATATTAAATAATCTAAATAAATGTTGAGGGACCCAGTTGGATCCCTCCAATCTATTTTCCTTGCATCCACAGACGTTAGCACAACATAAATACCAATTCCACTTCGAAGTGGAATATCGCGGTGTATGGGTTTATATATAATATTCGCTATATAATGCGGGAAATGAAACATTCCAAGATATAGTATATACTATAATATAGCACATCAATCAATTCAACCATTCAAACAATTATTTAAATTTAATCATTTAAATTTAAATTTAAATTCAGCTAAGTGATTTTAACTCACCTTTGATTCCTGTTTCGCAACCCACTTTCATCCCGACTTGTTTTCTTTCAGATATGGACCTTGAATAAATATTAGATGATTTTATTAACATTCATACAATTCGAATAATTAATTTCCATTTGATAAATTTAATTTAATTAACCTAAACTTTATTTAAACTAATTTTTCTTTCAATAGATAAATTTTAAGTTCCAAAAATAAATTAGATAAATTAATCTCCCAAATATTATATAAAATAAACTAGTAAATAAAAATGTGCAAATGTATATTTATTTTATTTTTACTTCCTTTAAAACTAAATATATTTAAAGATTTTAATTTATATCGATTCAACAATCTAATTTTATGTAAACTTTTCAATTATCTAAGGTTCATATATATATTTCTTTCAAAATCCTTCCTATATAAAATCTTTTCTGGATTCTAAACATAAAATTAAATTAAGACATGCATGCTTATACTTTACTGTAATATCTTCCTGTAGTTGAATACATAAACGGAAAAAAAAACTGCACTTATCTTACCGCAATTTGTTATTTTCAAGGTTAACAACCCAAATCCAGAAACCAAATTAAATCAATTACCCAAAACAATACCTTACAGCTCGAATCCCCGACCCTAACCTCGCCGAAGCTTCTGTCACCGGACCCTTCATGCGCTCTTGACTCCATCTCCGATTATACTCCCCTCCCGAACACGCTGGAAACCACTTGCTCCACGATCGTGTACGCGACCCATTCCTTGTTCATCACGACGTCGCCGACCCCTCTGCTATCGCGACCCCGATTGAACCACCACAAATCGCTCGCACGTATTACTCAAACCCCGCCGAAAAATTGGCTCACGAAACCCTCCTATAATCGAGATTGGGAAGTCGATGACAAAACGAACGAGGCTCGCCTCGATTTATTTTTGTTCCGCCATTTCTCGATTTTGAGATTCCCCTCCCCGTGAGCTTAAATCATCTCGCCATTTTTTTAATATATGAATCGAGCTGCTTAAATTTTGAAAGAGGTGAAATAAGAAGACGAGAAAGGGGAAAGATGAGGGCTTCGGCCATTATTATATATATATTTTTAGATCGAATAGGATTTTTTTTGCAGATACGAAAAGATAAGGATGGACACGATTTTAAGTTAAGGGAAGTGGCGTATACAAGAAGCTTGACTAATTAAATTAAATTTCATTAGATTATTATCAATTAAATTTTTAGAGCGTTTATATATCGTACACTCAGACACTAACTCCGATCAATACGAAATTTGAAATTTGATAATAATTCAATATTACGGACCCAATGGAACTGGTTTCGTCAAATTCCGAGACTGTGCCTCGGAAGGCTATTTATAAATTCAATTTAAACGATATAAATTTCAAAACTTAACAAACTATTTTTAAATTTGATTTCAACACTTAACAAACTATTTTTAAATTTGATTTCAACACTTCTATTCTCTTCAGTATTATCAATATAAATTTTACAAGCCTTCAAATTATTTTTAATAGGCTTAAAACTGAAAATTCAACATTTTACCCAACTTCAACTTATTTAATTCAATAATTTAATTATCAAATAAATAGTGATATTTGAAATTCAAGTTAAAAATTAACTTTTAAATATTTAAAATCAATTAAATATTTCGTTTAAATGATCGAAAATTCCGGGTCGTCGCAGTAAGAATGATAATCGGTCTTTTATAAAAGGTAGTTGGTAAGATGTTGAATTGTTTGGTTTTGGGAAAACAAAAACGGGTATTGGACCATTCTTCTTAACTAGTAATTTCGAGGACGAAATTCTTTTAAGGGGGGAGGAATGTGACGACCCAGAATTTTGGATATTATAAATAGGAATATTTAATTGATTTTAAATATTCAAAAGAGTAATTTTAACTTGAATTTCAAATATCACCATTTACTGAATAATTTAATTTTGAATTAAACTATTGGAATTGGGTAGAATATGAAATCGGGGATTTTTAGCTTGTTAAAAATAATTTGAAGGCTTGTAAATTTATATTAATAACACTGAAGGTGTTAGAACTTTTAAAATCGAATTTAACAGTGATTTGTTCGGTTTTAAAAATATATCGTTTAAATTGACATTTAAAAATAGCCTTCCGAGGCGCAGTCACGGAATTCGACGAAACAAGTTCTATTGGATCTGTAATATTGTATTATTATCGGATTTCAAATTTCACAGTGATTGGAGTTGTTGTGTGGGCATATGATATAAGCGCGCTGAAATTTTGTCGAAATTTAATATAATAACTGGGTTCAAAAACAATCTTCTCCATACAATCGAATTAGGCCTCGAAACCTTTTCCACTGCGTTCGGAATAGGGGTATAACATTATAACTGCCTAACGGCATGCCTCGATAGAAAATCAAAATTTCATGTTGCGTTTATCGAGACAATTTGAATTTGAATTAAATTAAATATATATTTATTTATATAACCTAAGTCAACAAGCAGAGATTCTTTTCCCAGCCTAATTCCTTTCTACATCAAAACTTTTTGCCTTCACTGTAGCCAACCTTCTCCTGCACGCCACCCTCTCCTGTCTTTTACTACTTCTATAAACCACGTATTCTTCTGTCAGGACCCGATTTTTCGTCTTCCGAAAATTCAACATCGATACTCACTTTATCGACTGCCGAGCAATCGAGCGACGGAAAACCGAACACTGAGGGTTTAAGAAGAAGAAAAGAAAGAAAGAAGAGAGGAAAAGACAGAAAATAGAAAATAGAACAGAAAGAAAACAGCAGAACAATATCAGAATCTCACAATTCGCAGCGGAACAACATATAATAATAAATGAATAATCTTTAAACAAAGAACTATATCAGTTATTACATTTTATACATTACATTTCATTACATCATATCATCAGAGTGTACAACAACAACAACAACAAACAGTGCAGCGGAAAAAGAAATACTATATACTAGTAATACGCCATGCCATCTAGCTTGCCTCCTGCAACTCCAGAATATCCTGATAAACCTTAACTCTTGACTGCCCGTGTGGAAATTGGTGGGCACCCAGAGTTTAGGAAGGAAAACAATAAACTCCGAGTCAGTCATGTGACTGGTGTGAGAACTCAAAACAGTTTATTTATCTTTAAAATCAAAACAGAGGAATATTTTTAAAGTCAATTCGCAATGCTTTTAAAAAATGAGACTACCATAAGACCTCCCGCCACACACACAATGCAAACGCAGACTTGGAGGAGATTTCTTCTTATGTTAGTCAAAGATGCTTGATACGCATTAAAAAGAACATTTGATATTATTACTAGTGCATAGTGTAGAGAAAATCATTTCGAAAGTAGAATATAAATCTTAGCCAGCATAGGTACCATTATAGTATGCTTACTATAACTACCATATTAGATGGCAGGTTCTACAACTAAAACCGTACAAGTCTCGTATTGTTTTTTTTTTGATTTCCAACGAATGATCAGGCCAAGGAACTTCCCATTGCCACATGAGAATGCCTCTGGATGGACATCCCCGAGAACCAAACCGGATCTTTACCAACACAAGGCCGGGTTACCCCTAACTGAGTAACAACTGACCGAATATGTCATCCCCCGGTCCTTTGGGACCTTTCACCGAGCGCTCGCAATCAATTCACACAATCATAAAGTGTTTTCAACATGAGTAAGTATCTGGGCTCCATACCATGATACCACCCTTTTCCAGAAGGAAATGCACACATCCTAAAGGGCGCTACCCCTCATAACCTTGCTGCATCTTTCCTGTTTTGACCATTCCCGAGGTGTGAGGCTTGACGAAGTCACGTCCACAAAAACATACTTTATACAAAAGCCATGCTTTGGGTCAACAAATGATCATAGAAATGATCACAAAGATAGACGATCAAATAAATGATCCTATCACAAATAATCAACACAATGATCATTTCACAGCAACACTCAGCATGTCACATTACCAAATTGGGAATATATCGCTGATAACATTCAACAACATAACCTCTGAGCTCGTACGTCTCAGAGAAGGGTGTTAAGCTAAAAGAATAAATTCTCCGCCACCAACAGAAATATATTTGAAAGAAATCTGCTTTATATCTCAATTTGTAATGTCAGACATACAATCCATACAAGTCTGTTCCGGGATCGAACAAAACCGAAGGCACTTACAAAGAAGTCCTTGCAATCTGGATAATCTCTAATCACGTCCGGACTTCCCATCACATAGGGAGTCTCTATAACGTAGCTACTCGGTGCAAAGACAATCGACGAGTTGTCCTTTCGCTTTCAAAAAGATCCGGTCTTCAACACCGGTCTTCAAATGCAATTCATAATGACGTATCACATATTCGGAATGGGTTATATGACCCCATGGTCCTTTCCCGGTTAACCCGAATAGTGAGCGCTTATTCAAAAATAAGCGTGGCATTCAAATTCAAACAAATCACATCAATTACCCATTCAAAGGGAAATATTGATAGTCGGTTATTGAACTATCAATGGATATGCACACATCACCAGTTTCCAAATAATTTTCCAAATTATTTATTTTCTAAAATATCTTTACAAGATATAAAATTTTCACACTTCAAAAATAAATCAATATTTATTTTTAAACAAATTCCACTTTCTTTTACAAATTCCATAGTGAATTTATATTCCAAAATATCTATGAATATACGACTTCAATTATTCACTTCAATTTATCTTAAAAAAGATAAATTCTCAAAATATTCACTTTATATTGGAAAACATTTCCATACTTACTTATTAAGTAATTCTCAATCCATTTATTTTCAACCCTTGGAAAATATTCAAATATACTTAAATCGAGATTAAGTATGTATTTCATTCTTTAAGGAAATCATTCTCATAAACATATTTATTTGGGCCAAAACGAATGTTACGTAAAACATCGTTACGACGTCCCAAAATCACTAGTATAGGGATTCGAAGTTAAAATAGATATATACATCCCAATACTATACAAAACATTTCCTTTCGGAAATCATTTACTATAACAACAGTGTTATAGTCCACCATTTCCTTTTATTTCTCGAAAACGTCTATTTCAACAATAAATGTTGAAATCTATGGTTTCGAATCTTAACACCTTTTAAAACATCGTTAGATCGTTTTAATTCAATTTAAAACATCACATTCAAAACAATTTCTTTAACATATTATTCACTATTCAAAAACGTGAATATAACTCCATTAATAGGTTTCAACAATTTACTTATAAAAATAAGTTGTTTACGAATTTATAAAACAACGTTTATAAACTCCATTTCTATTTATTTTATAACAACTTCCTTTATAAATTTCCTTTATTAACCTATTCACTTTATATCTCAATTATGAACCAAAAGTCCATATTATAAGTTAAATGCTTATAAAACGATTATTTTACAAAATCGTTCTTTTAAACTTCATAATTATAAATCTTATAACTTATAAGATTCAATTATTTATCCAAATCTATTCTTTCAATAACTTTACAAATTTTATAAACCTACTGCTTATAAAATTCCATTTATAACTTCACTGTTTATAATTCTATAAATTCCATTCATTTACAAAATTCATTTTCACTTCATTCAAACACTTATAAAAACTCGTTTTATAATGTCAATATTTCAATTTATAAATATCCATTTATAAATCTCTTAATATAAATCAATTTATATTATTCTTTAAAACGTCTTTAAATTCCTTTATAATTTCACCATTTTTATTCATAAAATAATTAAATTTTTATAAATCCTATATTTTCAACTTTTTATTATAAATTCAAATCCCCAATTTTAAACTATTTTATAAAATCATTAACCTCATATTTTCAAAAATAAATCTTTAATCGTATTTCTCAAAATCATAATTTTTATAACTTTAAAAATTATAACGTTTATCTATTTAAAATGGATCAATTCCAAAAAATATTTTATAAACGTATACTTTCAAAAATCACTTTTAAATCCTTTTAAAATTCCAAATTTGGTCCAATGATGCTACATACCAAATAGTCAATCACGACAACAACGATATCATATATCGATATGATAATCAATCAAATATCAAAATATCTGAAATCAAATAAATACTGTTGAGGAATCCAGTTGGATCCCTCCAACCTGTTTTCCTGTATCCAAAAACATTAGCACAATACCAATTTCGCTCCAGTACGAAATTATCGCGGTATATGGGATTTAAAAATATTATCCGCTTAATAGACGGCGCAATAGGGTCTCATCCGCTATACAAAAAATGCGGGAAATCAACAACTGCAATATATACATATGCCAATATATATATATTGCTATTATATATAATACCAATTTCACTGTTTATGAAATATTCGCGGTATATGTTTTTAATAAATAACATCCGCTTACTAACGGCGCATAATGTCTATTTTAACAATCAATAGATAACAATCATCATTCAAACATGCATTCAAATATACTAAATCTAACTATTTAAAATAAAATCGAAACCGATTCGATTGAGTGAGAAGTTCTCACCTTGATTTCAATTTCGTTTTAGCGATTTATTTCGAATAAAATTAAACGGACGTTTAATTTTATCCGAAATTCTCACTAACTCCAAACGACTCCAATCCATTTTCATCGCGTAGTGCTCGTCCATACGATTCCAACGCAACTGGTTTCGCGCGTTTTCGACCTCGTATGAAAAAGATATGATTTTTTAAAGATTACACGATTTAAACTATAATTAATTTACAATTTCATTTATAATTTTCAACCTTCATCAATCCTAGCCCTTGGATCCAAATTCTGCAACATCAGGCCGCACATCCCCCACCCTTCTTCCTCTTCTCTTCGTTCTACAGGTAGATGAGCATGCATATACAAACCCATGAACATAAACTAGGGTTTAATTTCCAAGCCTCCACGACGCACTAGAGGTTGATCAGGAACTTGCAACACGAAGCTCATCTCCTCCTCTACCCACACCTGCCACCATAGCAAGCTCGGCTACCCCCTCTTCATCGAAATGCATGCGCAATCATAGCCGAACACAGGCCATTATCTCCCAAAATACAGCTCCAATCTCGATCATACCCGTTGAACTTCAAGATCTCGCGTAGCTCTACCACTTTCTAGTTGTAAGTTCCTTGTAATTGTTAGTGGATTGGAAGAAATCGAGGGGGAAAGGAGAGTGATTTTCGGCCTTCCATTTGTAACTGGCGGCTAGGGTTTAGTTTAGGGTTTTATTTTTTATTTTTTTTTATTTTATGAAGAGAGTGGTCTATTTATAGGAAAACGAACGACAATATTCATTCCGGAAATTCCGAACTCCGATTCACGCGCCGTAACCAGCGTTTCTAGGGTTTACCCCGTGTTCCGGACACAATGGAACAGGTTTCGGAAGCTAATTCGGTCATCTGTGCGAGTTATGGAAATAAACGATCAATTTAAATTTAAACCGATTTAACGATTTTCTAGGCGTTTTAATTTTTACCGGACAAACGGTAAATCCAATTGACACGAAATTTGAAACCTTACAATAATATCACATTACGGATCCGATGAAACTTGTTTCGTCGAAATCCGAGACTGTTTGAAAAATGGCTATTTTAACTCGCCAAATTAATATTAAAAACAATTTAGATGCGTTTCGAGCTGCCATGATCAAACGATAACTCCGATTGACACAAAAATTGAAATCCGGTAATAACTAACTATTACGGATCCAATGAAACTGGTTTCGTCCAATTCTGAGACTGTTCAAAAATTGACTATTTTCACTAGTCGGTTTAAATATTAAAATATTCAATTTTCACAAATTAACTTTTAATTCAGTTTTAAAAGTTCTAAAATATCATTCTAACTCCAACATGATAAAATAAAATTTTACAAATCATTTACAATCATATTTAACTTAATTTTCAATTATTTCCATAATTTCACATATTAAATTATCGATTTAATTATTCAATTAAATCCAATAATTCGAATAAAATTTATTCGACTTATAAATTTCACTTATTAATATTTAAAATTAATTAAATATTCAAATTTTAATTATCGAAAATTCTGGGTCGTTACAATCTTCCCCCCTTAAAAGAATTTCGTCCTCGAAATTAACAAGTAAGAAAAGTTAAAGAATCTATTAATTTTCCAAAATTCATAGTTAAACTTCTTACAATAACTTACTAAGTTTTCAAATCATACTTAGTTATCTTTTCAAAAACAACTACTATTTTTTAACTTTCAATTCTAAATTAAAGTTAAAGTTTTCAAAATTTTCCAATTTTTCTCAAATTTTTTTCTAACGCCTTAACTTTTCGGAAAAATTCGCCATAGTCTCCTTTGCGCGGCTCGATCCGAAAAAAAATGACAGTATATATATCACAAATATACATCTCATCAAGTAATGAGGCATCCCCAAGGAAAAAAGTATAAAAGTACGGTATTTAATCCGAGATATGTACCTTATATTTTATTAGCGAGCATATACGGCTAATATAGCGCGAAAGCGAGCTCCAAATGCGAAGCAAACGCAATCCGCACCTACTAAACACTCAACAAACAACATGAGAACATGCATGTAGACAATAGTATCAATATACAACATATAGCAACATAATAACTATATATGTCAACATAACAAATGAAACAAAACAACAAATGCAAACATCAACCAACTAGCATTCAACTAACATTCATAACCAATAAATGTTCATTCATATTCTCATTAATATTCAATGAATTGGTTTTTCAATTTAATCACATTTGATTCATTAACAGTGGATGTTATCAACATTCATTTTCAATTAGTTTATATTCACTCATTTATATTCAAGTTGGTTCACTTCCAATTCAAATTCAATCCTATTTAAGATTCACTTAACTTCCAATCGAATTCCAATTACTTTAGCTTCCAATTTCCATTAATTTAATTTCATTAACACTTAATGAATTATATACAATCAACTAACAATCATATATCAACCAAAGTATATCAATTACAACCAAATTCCTTTGCTTATATTCATTTTGGTTTAACACCATCACTTTCAATTTAATTACAAAATTTGAATTTCATTTATATAACTTAAGTTCAAATCTATCACTTAACTTTATTAATTTACTTTGATACTAATATCAACTTCATTCAACATCTCTTAAGTTATATTCATATAGTTTCACTTCTTATATATATAAGTTTATTTCACAATTGTAATTCACTTTAATTATAATTCAATTCTTATAATTCTTTTGCGTATACAACTATTCTTTAATTTAGATTATTCAAACAACTAAACAATTAACTTATATACACTTTAATAATACTGAAAAATTATTTCTTCATATATAAAATATAATTAAGGTAAAATTATTTCATTTACCAATTTAAAAACAATATCGTGTCGAATTGTTCTATTCAAGTGTTTAGAAACCCCTTCGACATAGTTGTCCAGACCGTGCTGATGAAAGTTCATATGCCACTCAATAAACCAATCATCACAATATAAAACAATTTTATATATTCACTAACAAATACGCTTTCGTAGCTATTATTACACTCAAAATCATTTTAGAGTACTACTGACTCTATCTCTAATGAGTAATACCCAACAGAACCATGGTTGTCGCTTAACCATATGCTCTGATACCACATTGTCAGGACCCGATTTTTCGTCTTCCGAAAATTCAACATCGATACTCACTTTATCGACTGCCGAGCAATCGAGCGACGGAAAACCGAACACTGAGGGTTTAAAAAGAAGAAAAGAAAGAAAGAAGAGAGGAAAAGACAGAAAATAGAAAATAGAACAGAAAGAAAACAGCAGAACAATATCAGAATCTCACAATTCGCAGCGGAATAACATATAATAATAAATGAATAATCTTTAAAAAAAGAACTATATCAGTTATTACATTTTATACATTACATTTCATTACATCATATCATCAGAGTGTACAACAACAACAACAACAAACAGTGCAGCGGAAAAAGAAATACTATATACTAGTAATACGCCATGCCATCCAGCTTGCCTCCTGCAACTCCAGAATATCCTGATAAACCTTAACTCTTGACTGCCCGTGTGGAAATTGGTGGACACCCAGAGTTTAGGAAGGAAAACAATAAACTCCGAGTCAGTCATGTGACTGGTGTGAGAACTCAAAACAGTTTATTTATCTTTAAAATCAAAATAGAGGAATATTTTTAAAGTCAATTCGCAATGCTTTTAAAAAATGAGACTACCATAAGACCTCCCGCCACACACACAATGCAAACGCAGACTTGGAGGAGATTTCTTCTTATGTTAGTCAAAGATGCTTGATACGCATTAAAAAGAACATTTGATATTATTACTAGTGCATAGTGTAGAGAAAATCATTTCGAAAGTAGAATATAAATCTTAGCCAGCATAGGTACCATTATAGTATGCTTACTATAACTACCATATTAGATGGCAGGTTCTACAACTAAAACCGTACAAGTCTCGTATTGTTTTTTTTGGATTTCCAACGAATGATCAGGCCAAGGAACTTCCCATTGCCACATGAGAATGCCTCTGGATGGACATCCCCGAGAACCAAACCGGATCTCTACCAACACAAGGTCGGGTTACCCCTAACTGAGTAACAACTGACCGAATATGCCATCCCCCGGTCCTTTGGGACCTTTCACCGAGCGCTCGCAATCAATTCACACAATCATAAAGTGTTTTCAACATGAGTAAGTATCTGGGCTCCATACCATGATACCACCCTTTTCCAGAAGGAAATGCACACATCCTAAAGGGCGCTACCCCTCATAACCTTGCTGCATCTTTCCTGTTTTGACCATTCCCGAGGTGTGAGGCTCGACGAAGTCACGTCCACAAAAACATACTTTATACAAAAGCCATGCTTTGGGTCAACAAATGATCATAGAAATGATCACAAAGATAGACGATCAAATAAATGATCCTATCACAAATAATCAACACAATGATCATTTCACAGCAACACTCAGCATGTCACATTACCAAATTGGGAATATATCGCTGATAACATTCAACAACATAACCTCTGAGCTCGTACGTCTCAGAGAAGGGTGTTAAGCTAAAAGAATAAATTCTCCGCCACCAACAGAAATATATTTGAAAGAAATCTGCTTTATATCTCAATTTGTAATGTCAGACACACAAACCATACAAGTCTGTTCCGGGATCGAACAAAACCGAAGGCACTTACAAAGAAGTCCTTGCAATCTGGATAATCTCTAATCACGTCCGGACTTCCCATCACATAGGGAGTCTCTATACCGTAGCTACTCGGTGCAAAGACAATCGACGAGTTGTCCTTTCGCTTTCAAAAAGATCCGGTCTTCAACCCCGGTCTTCAAATGCAATTCATAACGACGTATCACATATTCGGAATGGGTTATACGACCCCATGGTCCTTTCCCGGTTAACCCGAATAGTGAGCGCTTATTCAAAAATAAGCGTGGCATTCAAATTCAAACAAATCACATCAATTACCCATTCAAAGGGAAATATTGATAGTCGGTTATTGAACTATCAATGGATATGCACACATTACCAGTTTCCAAATAATTTTCCAAATTATTTATTTTCTAAAATATCTTTACAAGATATAAAATTTTCACACTTCAAAAATAAATCAATATTTATTTTTAAACAAATTCCACTTTCTTTTACAAATTCCATAGTGAATTTATATTCCAAAATATCTATGAATATACGACTTCAATTATTCACTTCAATTTATCTTCAAAAAGATAAATTCTCAAAATATTCACTTTATATTGGAAAACATTTCCATACTTACTTATTAAGTAATTCTCAATCCATTTATTTTCAACCCTTGGAAAATATTCAAATATAATTAAATCGAGATTAAGTATATATTTCATTCTTTAAGGAAATCATTCTCTTAAACATATTTATTTGGGCCAAAACGAATGTTACGTAAAACATCGTTACGACGTCCCAAAATCACTAGTATAGGGATTCGAAGTTAAAATAGATATATAAATCCCAATACTATACAAAACATTTCCTTTCGGAAATCATTTACTATAACAACAGTGTTATAGTCCACCATTTCCTTTTATTTCTCGAAAACGTCTATTTCAACAATAAATGTTGAAATCTATGGTTTCGAATCTTAGCACCTTTTAAAACATCGTTAGATCGTTTTAATTCAATTTAAAACATCACATTCAAAACAATTTCTTTAACATATTATTCACTATTCAAAAACGTGAATATAACTCCATTAATAGGTTTCAACAATTTACTTATAAAAATAAGTTGTTTACGAATTTATAAAACAACGTTTATAAACTCCATTTCTATTTATTTTATAACAACTTCCTTTATAAATTTCCTTTATTAACCTATTCACTTTATATCTCAATTATGAACCAAAAGTCCATATTATAAGTTAAATGCTTATAAAACGATTATTTTACAAAATCGTTCTTTTAAACTTCATAATTATAAATCTTATAACTTATAAGATTCAATTATTTATCCAAATCTATTCTTTCAATAACTTTACAAATTTTATAAACCTACTGCTTATAAAATTCCATTTATAACTTCACCGTTTATAATTCTATAAATTCCATTCATTTACAAAATTCATTTTCACTTCATTCAAACACTTATAAAAACTCGTTTTATAATGTCGATATTTCAATTTATAAATATCCATTTATAAATCTCTTAATATAAATCAATTTATATTATTCTTTAAAACGTCTTTAAATTCCTTTATAATTTCACCATTTTTATTCATAAAATAATTAAATTTTTATAAATCCTATATTTTCAACTTTTTATAATAAATTCAAATCCCCAATTTTAAACTATTTTATAAAATCATTAACCTCATATTTTCAAAAATAAATCTTTAATCGTATTTCTCAAAATCATAATTTTTATAACTTTAAAAATTATAACGTTTATCTATTTAAAATGGATCAATTCCAAAAAATATTTTATAAACGTATACTTTCAAAAATCACTTTTAAATCCTTTTAAAATTCCAAATTTGGTCCAATGATGCTACATACCAAATAGTCAATCACGACAACAACGATATCATATATCGATATGATAATCAATCAAATATCAAAATATCTGAAATCAAATAAATACTGTTGAGGAATCCAGTTGGATCCCTCCAACCTGTTTTCCTGCATCCAAAAACATTAGCACAATACCAATTTCGCTCCAGTACGAAATTATCGCGGTATATGGGATTTAAAAATATTATCCGCTTAATAGACAGCGCAATAGGGTCTCATCCGCTATACAAAAAATGCGGGAAATCAACAACTGCAATATATACATATGCCAATATATATATATATATATTGCTATTATATATAATACCAATTTCACTGTTTATGAAATATTCGCGGTATATGTTTTTAATAAATAACATCCGCTTACTAACGGCGCATAATGTCTATTTTAACAATCAATCGATAACAATCATCATTCAAACATGAATTCAAATATTTTAAATCTAACTATTTAAAATAAAATCGAAACGATTCGATTGAGTGAGAAGTTCTCACCTTGATTTCAATTTCGTTTTAGCGATTTATTTCGAATAAAATTAAACGGACGTTTAATTTTACCCGAAATTCTCACTAACTCCAAACGACTCCAATCCAATTTCATCGCGTAGTGCTCGTCCATACGATTCCAACGCAACTGGTTTCGCGCGTTTTCGACCTCGTATGAAAAAGATATGATTTTTTAAAGATTACACGATTTAAACTATAATTAATTTACAATTTCATTTATAATTTTCAACCTTCATCAATCCTAGCCCTTGGATCCAAATTCTGCAACATCAGACCGCACGTCCCCCACCCTTCTTCCTCTTCTCTTCGTTCTACAGGTAGATGAGCACGCATATACAAACCCATGAACATAAACTAGGGTTTATTTTCCAAGCCTCCACGACGCACTAGAGGTTGATCAGGAACTTGCAACACGAAGCTCACCTCCTCCTCTACCCACGCCTGCCACCATAGCAAGCTCGGCCACCCCCTCTTCATCGAAATGCGTGTGCAATCATAGCCAAACGCAGGCCATTATCTCCCAAAATACAGCTCCAATCTCGATCATGCCCGTTGAACTTCAAGATCTCGCGTAGCTCTACCACTTTCTAGTTGTAAGTTCCTTGTAATTGTTAGTGGATTGAAAGAAATCGAGGGGGAAAGGAGAGTGATTTTCGGCCTTCCATTTGTAACTGGCGGCTAGGGTTATGTTTAGGGTGTTTTTTTTTATTTTATGAAGAAAGTGGTCTATTTATAGGAATACGAACGACACTATTCATTCCGGAAATTCCAAACTCCGATTCACGCGCCGTAACCAGCGTTTCTAGGATTTACCCCGCGTTCCGGACACAATGGAATAGGTTTCGGAAGCTAATTCAGTCATCTGTGCGAGTTATGGCAATAAACGATCAATTTAAATTTAAACCGATTTAACGATTTTCTAGGCGTTTTAATTCGTACCGGACAAACGGTAAATCCAATTGACACGAAATTTGAAACCTTACAATAATATCACATTACGGATCTGATGAAACTGGTTTCGTCGAAATCCGAGACTGTTTGAAAAATGGCTATTTTAACTCGCCAAATTAATATTAAAAACAATTTAGATGCGTTTCGAGCTGCCACGATCAAACGATAACTCCGATTGATAAGAAAATTGAAATCCGGTAATAACTAACTATTATGGATCCAATGAAACTGGTTTCGTCCAATTCTGAGACTGTTCAAAAATTGACTATTTTCACCAGTCGATTTAAATATTAAAATATTCAATTTTCACAAATTAACTTTTAATTCAATTTTAAAAGTTCTAAAATATCATTCTAACTCCAACATGATAAAATAAAATTTTACAAATCATTTACAATCATATTTAACTCAATTTTCAATTATTTCCATAATTTCACATATTAAATTATCGATTTAATTATTCAATTAAATCCAATAATTCGAATAAAATTTATTCGACTTATAAATTTCACTTATTAATATTTAAAATTAATTAAATATTCAAATTTTAATTATCGAAAATTCTGGGTCGTTACATCTTCCCTCAGTTAAACAGAGAAAAAAAACGAAAATCAACTTAAATAAAATCATGGGATGTTCTGCCTTTAAAACCCGCGATGCTCCTAATCAAATTCGTTCAGTAAAAAAATATATGAAAGTCGCAACTTTGTCTGTTCAATTTCAAAAATTGAAACATTTCCCTAATCAAATTTGAATCAATTGCCTCGTTCTATAATCGCTGCTACTTTTGTTCAATCGGGTTCATGCTTCGACCGCAAGTTGCTCGCGTGGTCGCAAGCCAATGAGGTCCTTGTGTTCATTCGAAGAACCATATCGATCGAAGCTTTTCATTGGGGAAGTCGAGCATGTTGGAATCAGTGGGGTGTCGCGATTTTGGTCTTGGAGGGGTTTCGCATTCACCAGATTCGCAAGAGTAGTGGATCGAGCGAGGCGTTTGGGGCTCGCTCGCGAAGACCTAGGGGAGTTTGGCCCAAGTTCGATTGAAGTAGAGGGAGGAAGTCGATCCCGAGGCAAGGTAAGAGTTTGCCGAACAATCTGGAGGTGTGGGTCGTTCTCGTTTCGAGTGACACGATGTTGTCTGGTGAGTTATTGGCATTGATTGGGGCTTAAGCTTCTTTTAAGGTGGAGTCTTCGAGTTCGAGAGTTGTTTCTGAGCTGTAAGGTATTCTGTTTGGCTTTTAATTTAATTCAAAATATTCATACATGTATAAATTTTAAAGAGATAACATATTTACCCATTTAGGTCAGTAAATTAGGAAAAGGAATTTTTTATTGACAGTAAGGAGAAAACTATATTTTAAGCAGTTTTAAAATTTTACAGTTAATTACTGTTGTTATTTTACAAATAAGAATAATAAAATTTTACAGCTAGAGATATATATATAAAACAATTGTGTTTTAATTTAATACATATAAGTTTGAAGGATTTTATTTTATTACAATTTAAATGTATATAGATAAGGTTTTGGAAAAGAAAAAAATATAATAGGGATCTTTTATGTTTGAGAAGTTTATAAAATCAGATATAAATTATTTTGTGAAGTTTCAAAAGAAAATAAACATACATTTTAAATTTACCAATTTATCAATATATTAAGGAAATTGATTTTTCAATTTTTTCGAATATTAATAAATTGTATAAATATTTATACAAGGTCCAAAATTAGGAGATAATGGTCGAGATGGAATGGGATTGCCAAACAAAATCAAAGGTGAGTTAATCTCACTCTTCTGGATTGCTATTTAAATTTAAATGGTTAAATTTAAATAATTGGTTAAATGATTGAATTGATTTGATGTGCTACATTTTATATAGTAGTATATAGTATATATTGGAGTGATTGATTTCCCGCATTATATAGCAGATGAGGCGCTATGCGCCGCATAATAGCGGATGATATTATATAAATCCCATATACCGCGATATTCCACCTTGAAGTGGAATTGGTATTGTGCTATCGTCTGTGGATGCAGGGAAACATTTCGGAGGGATTCAACTAGATTCCTCAAAATTATTTAGATTGTTCTAATAATTATGTGTTATGATTATTTGATATTCTATGATGGATTATATTGATAATTGGAATATTGGATGCTGTGTTTGATTGATTATATTTGGGTATACTGAATTATCAAAAATATATAGATTGGATTTTTGATGAGAAAATAAAAAGAGTGAATTCTTAAGTAAAAATAATTTTTGAAAGTTGGATAAATTAAAAAAGTGAATTAGAAAGGATGAAAGTTAAAATTTTAAATTCTAATAATAAATTCCAAGTATGGGAAAGGAGATTTTGAATAAAAAGGGAAAATAATGAATTTTTAAACTTAAGTGATATTATGTAAAGGAATGAAGAATTTATTTTAAACAACTCAAGGTTTGAATTTATTTAAAAGGATAAAGAAGAAATTCGGGAAATCTGAAATCGATGTTTTCAGTTAAAAAGATTTTTTATCATTATTAAGGAATAAAATCTGAATTTAATGGATTTTGAAATAAATTTAGTAAGTAAAGAAATTTATTTCAAAATGGAGTAAATTGGGAATCAATTTGGAAATTGATCTAAGTGTTTGGAATCGGAATTTTAAAAGAAAGCTGAGTATATGAAACTTATAAACTGGGTTTATAAAAGTAAAATAATATATCAGTGGATATTTGAAAGAACAAATTCATGGTGGGAATTTATTAAAGAATGGGTAAATTTGCTTAAAAATAAATAGTGATTTATTTTTAAAAGATGTGGAAGAGAAGTGTATTTTCCTGAATAGCCAAGTATGTTTTCAAAGCAATTTTTTAAGTATAAGTTAAAAGTTTAAAGTTGTTTTAAAAGCATGTTTTAGAAATATTTTTTTTAAATGTTTAAATTTTAAAGTAAGTATTTTTTTTCAAATTTATTTTAGTAGTAATTATTTAAAGGTGACTTGGTATTATGTTTTAAGAGGATAAAAATTTAGTTTTATTATTTTATTAAGTAGCTTTATTTTAAATATTCTTAAAGCATCTATCTTTGAATAAAGTATTAAAGTAGTTTTTTATTTAAATGTTTTAAAGTATATTTTATAATAAGTGTTTAAATTATTTGTACTCGGTGTTTTCAACGGAAATAAATATTTGGGACTTCATTCCATGAGAAGGGTGTGGTTTGAAAACTATTTTCAAAGGGTTGAAAAGTGAAAATATATCTTGTGAAGATATTTTGAGATTAATAAATAATTTGGGAAATAATTTATGTTTGATGGTTGTTTGTGAATGTTATTTGATAGTTAAATAACAGACTATCAGTATTGGCCAATGCGCTTATCGTTTCGAAGAGACGGGGATTAGGATTTATTTCCTGAAAACCACTTCGATCTGGTTCGAACGTTTTCGTGTGGAAAACAAGAGTTTGGATTCGAAGGTGAAGCAATGAAGTGCAAGGGCTGGTCGCTACTAATCCTGAGGTGATTCCAAAATAGATGTAGTAGGAGTAGTGCATTCGGTTCTGTTCGAACCCGGAACCGACTTGTATGGATGAATGCTTTCAAAACATCATCAGGAGGACGGTGAGCATTCTAAGTGATATGTTCTAAAAAGTTACGCTTAGCCTCGAGCCTCATCAACCGGGAATGACTGAAAATCAGGGGACATGCAGCAAGGCTAAGTGGGTAGCACCCATTAGGGTGAGGTCATCCCTGTCTAGATGTCCCTTTTATTCGGCTTAGTGTTGCGGTTGCGGATCCCAACCATCGGGTGATCTTACTCGGGATTATCCAGTAAGGGGTCATCCCAGTCTTTTGTTACAGGGGATTTAGGATGGACCCTCGGTACGCTGATCTAGACCAGGACTGTAACAGGTGGTACCCCAGTGCCTAGTCATTAGTTGGAAATCCATTCTCCCTACGCGCCATTACGGTTTTGATTGTGCCCAACTATTGCTGAAACGTGAGATGCAAGCATTTCAGCTAGATTCTATTTTACTTTCTATAGACACTAGTATAATATCAGACGGATTTGATAAAAAGTGTTTTGGCTATCGTAAGGTAAAAACCCGACATGTTTATTTGTGGCGTGGTCTTACGAGATGCTTTTGCTTTCAAAAGAATTTTGAAACTTTAATAATCAATTTGGGTGTGGTTTTCTCACGCTGGTATTCCAGACTGACTCAGGTGTTATTTCACTACAATTCTTGGGTCAGACCGAGTATTTTAGATTACAGGAAAGGATGCTAAGGAGCTCAGGAGACGAGCTGGATGGCGATACGTACTTCCGTACTTGTTTTAAATATTCCGCTGTGTTGATTAGCTATGTATTCAGTTTTGTGAGGGAAGGTTATGATTACTGTCCAGCTGAGTGTTATGTGTACTTTAATGACGTAATGTATAAACAGATTTGCTTTTGTATAAAGATCTGTTATTATCTATTATATTTTATTCCGCTGTGATGGTTAGATTCTGATGTTGTTTCTTTTTTCTTCTTCTACCTCCTTCTTCTTTAACCCTAAAGGTTCATATTTCTGTGCACCTTGAGTTGATGTGTTGGAAAATAGTGTTGACTTAAGGGATACGGGTTTGCGGGCTGTTACAATAATTGTCTATATATATATATATGAATGTTATAATGAAGGATATATATAATCCAGTTACTGATTATTGAAGATTGTACAATATAAAGATCAAGAATGAAGAAATCAAGTTTGAAGACTCATGTGTGTCAAGATCAAAATTTCAAGATAAGTGTCTAGTTTTGTTAAAACTTCATCATAGCATGGAAATCTTCATTCCAAATTTAATTCGGGATGGAACCCATTTATACCTTCATAGTGGCTTACAAACCCACGAAAAGTAGCTTACAAACCTACGACAAGTGGCTTACAAACCCACGAACATCCTTCTTTTGTACAAGTTCTCGAGTCCTGATGTGATGAAATATTCTGTAGGAAGAAGCTTGCAAAACTACTTCAAAATGATTTTTCAAAATGATTTTCAAAAATTCTTTAGCTTTAAAAATTATCTTTTCAAATGATTTTCAAAAAGCTATTTTAGCGTTAAAATATTCTTTATTTTTGTTTTCAAATAAACTCTTGTTTTAAACTTCGTTTGTTTTTAAAACTATCTTCTAATTTTTAGATATTCTTTATAATATTTATACTTGAGAATTAAAAATCAAATTTATATATACATTTAAAAAAAAAAATTCTACTCTTCTTTATTTTAAAACATAGGAAAATTAGTTTATTTTACTTCAGAATCATTTCATCTTGTTTTCCTTTCAATACCATTTTCAAAACAAATTTTACATAGTTTTTAACTAAGGGATGTCGACATCATGGGATACCCCATGTCGATATGGTGGCCGTTAAATTCAAAAGTTTCAGTTTTCAAAAGAAGTGTCTATTCATTTAAATCTCTTCATGAAAGGTTATGATAGTTATTGGTCTATAAAGAGCGTTCACAAAAGAATTTTTTAACTAACTATTTTCTTATTTTCTTCACTCTCCACAAATCCATATTCTAAAATTTTCATATTTTAAGATAGTGCTGAAATTTTGCCGAATTTCCAAGTGAATCAAATTAGAATCTCATTTTTGTTTGATTCTCTACCCTCTCTTGAAGATCAAAATGCTATTCAGAGTTATTGGATCAATTTGTAGTCAAATTTTATCGAGTCTCTCTATAAGGTGTGGTTGTGCCTAGAAATCAATTGGGTGATCTTGTGTCTCGTAAATCAAGAGAGTTTGCCACGGACTTGAAGACAGGAGGGTATCTCAAGGCCTTTAGAAATTAAGGATTGTAATCTTGGCATTGGTATAATAAAAATATTTATGAGATGTTTGCCTTGGTGTAGGACGGGACGAAGGGTAACTTCGAACCATTATAAAATGCGGTGTGCTCTTTCCTTTTACCGCTTTTAATTTATTTTTTGCATCTGTGTTTGATTCCGTGATTGTTCTGTGATTAAGTTCTGCACTAGTTTGTGTCATAATTTTAATTTAGTCCATATAAGTCTTAGAATCCATTAAACACTATTCAACCCCCTTCCCCTCTATGTTAAAGTAGCCTTAAGATCCTTAATCCGCACTCCCTTTAAATTGGTATCCGAGCATAGGTTTTCATAGTTTTCATAATCTGAAACTTGAGAAGTTAAAAATGGCATTTTTAGGAAATTTTGTTAATACTAGTTTAAATTTATGCATTTCATCAAAATATCATAAGTCTATATATAGTTTTTATGAAAAATCAAGTTATCTACCGAATTGGTTTGTTATGCAGGAACAGATATGTTACATGGCTTTTGAAAAATCAACAACAAATGGACAAACTGTGAAAATTGAGAAAGATAAATGGATACTTGATATTGGTTGTTCATGGCATATGACTGGAAATCCCAAGATACTCAATGACATTATATATCAAGATGGTGGATTGGTCAACTTTGGAGATAACTCAAAAGGATATGTGATTGGCATCGGCAATGTCTGTAATTCTAAAACTCCTCTTATTTCTGATGTTTTGCTAGTTAGGAATTTAAAACATAATTTGCTTAGTATAAGTCAACTATGTGATAAAGTATTTAAAATTAAATTTGGAAAAGATAAGTGTCATATAGAATATAATAAGTCAAATATTATCTTTGAAGGAATTAGGAAGAAAAACATTTACATCCTTATTATGAAAGTTTCAAATGATAACTTATGTCTTTTGGCTAATAGAAGTGACCCTTGAATTTGGCATAAAAGATTTGGTCATTTAAATTTCAAACTGTTATCTAGGTTATCAAAACTTGACTTAGTTAGAGGTCTTTCCAAGTTAAACTTTAAAGTAGATAGTATATGCGATGCTTGCCAATTAGGAAAGCTTAAGAAAAGTTCATTTACATTAAAAGATATGATTTCTGCGTCATCTAGAATTACATCATTTAGATTTATTTGGTCCATCTCAAGTTCAATCAATTAATCACAATAAATATGTTTTTGTAATTGTAGATGATTATTCCAGATATACTTGGACAGGTTTCTTAAACTTAAAAGTGATTCTTTTGAATTATTGAAGAATTTTGCTAAAAGAATTCAAAATCAACTTTCTTTAAAAATAAAAACTATTCGTAGTGATCACGGTGGAGAATTTGAAAATGAAAATTTTGAGAATTTCTGTAATAAAAAAGGAATTGCTCATAATTTCTCTTTTCCAAAAACTCCACAATAAAACAGAGCGGTAGAACGTAAGAATAGAACGATTCAAGAGTGTGCTAGAACAATGCTTTTTGATTGTAACGTACCTAAAAATTTTTGGGCTGAAGCAGTCGCTACAGCTTGTTATATATAAAATAGGATTTTAATTAGACCATTAGCTAATAAAGGACCATATGAATTACATTACAATAAGAAACCCATATTAGCTTATTTTAAAGTTTTTGGTAGTAAGTGTTTTATTCTTAATACAAAACATAATTTAGATAAATTTGAACCTAAATCTGACAAAGGTATCTTTATCAGATATTCTAATAGAATAAAGCATTTAGAGTTTATAATTTAAGAAATAACACTATTGAAGAAACAATTCAAGTATCTTTTGATGAAAATTTTAAAGATACTATATAAATAGAAGATGAAGAAGATTTTGTAACTTTAAATAATGAACCTAATGAAACTAATTATGAAATCATTCAACCTAATAAAAAAATTAGGCTACTAAAAGATCATCCTGTAGAAAATATACTAGGAAATATTGAATCTATAGTTAAAACAAGAAATCAACTAAATAGTATGAGTAATGTAGCTTTTATATAAACTATTGAACCTAAAAATCCAAAGAAAGCATCATATGATGATTCATGGATTCTTGCTATGCAAGAAAAATTGAACTAGTTCACCAGAAATGATGTTTGGAAACTTATTCCTAGACCTGAGGATAAAATTATAATTCGAAAAAAATGGGTTTATAAAAATAAAATGAATGAACTTGGTGAGGTCGTGAGAAATAAAGCTCGTTTAGTCACTCAAGGTTTTTGTCAAGAAGAAGGAATTGATTATGACGAAACCTTTGCACCCATAGAAAGACTAGAAGTTATCAGGATTCTACTTGCTTTCACAAACTACAATAATTTCAAGTTATATCAAATGGATGTTAAAAGTGCTTTTCTAAATGGTTTTGTAAAATAAGATGTTTCTATTGAACAACCTCCACCTTTTGAAGATAATAAATTTTCAAATCATGTATATAAATTAACGAAAGCTCTATGTGGCACTATAAGAAATTTGATTTTTAGTGGCGCTCAAAAAACGCTACAAAAAGTTTTTGGCGTTTTGATAAACGCCGCTAGAAAACATGCGACTAAAAATCCATGATGTTTTGTTGCATTTATTTTAACGCCGCTATAAATGAATTTTTGGCAGCATTTTTTAAACGTTACTAAAGATCTTTTTTACAGCGTTTAAGAAACGCCATTGAAAAGGTGCCATTTACAATCTTATTTTTTTGTTGCATTTATTATTATTTTTTGCAGCATTTTTTGAACTCCACGGAGATTATCTGAGTTACTATAATTGCTGGTTTTGTAGCAGTTTTTAAACGCTACAAAAAAATATTTTTGGTGGCGTTTTTTCTCCGCCACCGTATGTTTCGATTTTATTGCCTGCTGTTCCACGGCTACATCTGATTTCGCCTCCAATTCAAGTACTTCAAAACTTATACAATAACGTAATATATAAACACATACACATTATGTTAATTGAAAGCACAACGTATAGATAAACAATTATGTTAATTTGTAGGACTACAAATTTGATATCAAACATCTACAACGTTGTACAAGTGTATCATTCCCATCTACGTGTATGCTACGAATTCCATAAGCCTGGCCTTTTACTACCACTCCATCACCTACACAGTTCATTTATTATAAGTTATCTTGCAGCTTTCTGGTATGTGTAAAGAAGGAAAATATACAATAATATAACTTAAGTTCAGTAAACATTTACTTCGAAATTACTCTATAGCAGGAGTGCTAATAGCCCAACCATTATTTCTGCAGAAGAATATGATTGGAACCCCCATCACAGAAGCAAAGTTCAAACCAGAATGAAAATCGCCCTATATTTATTGTTATTTGTTAAATTTTGTAATACCCCAAAGTGCTATTATAAAGCTAAGTTCTCAAAATTGTTCTTAAGCTAAGAACATGAAATTCTAATGAGATACAACATGAAGTTTATGATTTTATATACTAATGATGCACACAATTTTAATAATAATTTGTAAGAATATTTGAATGATCAAAAGATCATCAACTAAGAATCTTCATAAGTGTTTGTTTTCCATGATATCATTAGCAATTAAGAGAAATTTGTGTAAAAAAACAAAAAAAAACAGAAATATAACTGGAAAACAGAGAAGATAGTATGCTCTGGTTTGTTTTCAACTGTAGCTCAAAAGTTTGATGATCCAAATAAATACGTACATGTTAGAACAATGAACTGTGCATATAATTTGTTCAGTAAGAATTTTGTTCGGTGATTTAATAAGCAGTAGAACTTACCTTTTCATCAACAAATTGGGCCCAAAAACATTCAACAGCACGATGGTAAGGAGAAGAAGGCATAATATTAGGCCCACAACTAGACCAGGCTTCATCAATGTACTGAACAATGATTAATGACTCAAGCACAGGCTTGCCGTTGTGAAGCAATACAGGCACTTTCTTATTGACAGGGTTTGATTTAAGTAGCAGCTCGCTTTTGTTTGTTAAATCTTCTTCCATAAACTCGTACTTAATGAAAACTCGGTTAATTTAATTGTATATTATTATTATTATAAAATTAATTAATTTTATAAACATAGTTAATTTATCATCATCGTCATAATAATTGTTATTATTTATAAAACTTTGTATACAAAAGAAAGTAAATACTCATATTTCATTCTGCTCAATTGTGTCATTTAATTTCCTGCACTTTATTTTCTTGCATTTAATTTATACTTCCTGCAAAATCTCATATACAAATGCCAACAATGATTTACCTTTACACTATACATATCTACATGTATGAATCCATGTAATGCAATTATTTACCATAACTCTTTACATGTGAACAACGTCATGCTATTACATAGTCTTGTTCTTTTACTTGGTTTTAGTTATTGACAATTAAACTATAATATTGTTCAACCATAAATAGTGCCTATTGATGCTTTATGCAGCATCTATCCATGACATCACCTACCTTCTGGTTTTAGTAAAGGATCTGGTACATGTAGGTGAATTATTTGACCTGTCCCTAGTTGAATTATACTCCAAGGGATAAAATCATGATTAGAGGAAAGGGTTTTGTCGATACCTGTAGACTGATAATCATCATGTATTCAAAGCATATGATGTTTGTGCTACGGATCCCGCAACACCAAGTTTAACCTAACGGACACGATTCCTTTGATTCAAAGAAGAAAAAATTATGAAAACAAACATGGTTGAAAGTCAACTATGACATGTCTGCCGGATTATTAGGCCTAATTTAATAAATAAAATAGAATATGCAGACATGTAGCTTGGAAAACTCAACTGGGCGATATTGAATGGAACGAGAATATGGGGCTCTATTAATACCTGAAGCAGAACCATAAGGGTCAAACTCATCAAATTGATCACTCTCTTTGTTTAGAACTGATTATGTATGGCAGTTGCAAATTGATTACTGGATTGGGTTGTGACATATATAGGGCTTGATTTATCTGCATGTGGGGAGCATGCTTTTGTAGATGGAGCTAGGTTCCCATTACTATATATAAGTTTGCCTTTGTTAGAGAAGAACAAGTGTACCACAAAGAAATATTAACAAAATATGAGAAAGATCACCTTCCATTCCGAACTTGATCATGGGAATTTTTTACTGCTTCTTCATAGCTTGGAGTTGGACTTTGCTTGGAAAGCTTGTGATCAAAAGATCTGAATATACAATTATCAATCAATAAGCGGAATAGAACACAGTACATGACATGAAAATGAGATAGCTGAAGAATAAATTGGTTTGAGTTTCGGTTCAAGAAAATGATGTTCACCTTTCCTCCTGAGAGGGTTCGTCAGGTCGACTAGTACTGCTTCTGTAACAAAGAGAAATAGAAGGTCTAAGAATAAGTTCAGAAGAAAAAATCAGCAAAGGATTCAATAAAATTTCTACTTCTACAGTCCACTAAGTACTTAGGTAATACCCTATTTTCCATCGCATTAAGCTATTTAGGTACAAACTACAAACAAAATCTCAAGAGGTACAGGCACAATAAAAGTGATATTAAAACCCAATGTAATCAACCATAAAACAAAGGATTTTTACATGTAAAAGAATAGAGAACGTATAGATTCCTTAAGATGAATAATGCTTGAAAAATCTATGAGAAACACTTTGAGAAAAGTGTTATTAGGTTAAACTTGGTGTTGCGGGATCAGTCTATTTTTATGTGAATTCTTTTTATTTTGCTAAAAATAGAGCAACTGCATTCAAGGGTCGGACTTATTTCTTAAATGCCTAAGAAAACCTAGATGGTCATGTAAGTACTAGGGATAAACCTAACATTCAAATCCATTTTGTGTTATGAATAGAAAGAGAGATGCTATGATTTTCTAAACTACAATGAACAACTATTTTAGGTAATTACACTAAAATCATCTTTGGACACTATCTTGAAACATGATTCAGCTGATTAACTGAAAGTAGAGGCCTACCTGTTAAGGTAAATATCATATATTATTTTTCCATCATGTAATCCCAATTGAAGCCGGCATTTGAGATTCTCTAGCACTCCAATGACTATGACTACTATGTACAATAATAACAATGGAGGTTTGTATGTTAAGAATTATACTAGCATTAATTACAGTTTATACAAGATTTAAGACACTAACAGTCATGAAATCTCACTATTGCATGCAAAACTAAATACAGACCTTGAATCTATGAGCAAATAAGTCTTAAGCAAGTTTCTAAATACATTAGCATGCTGTCATAAAAAGGACTAAGTGTCCATACTCTAATGAAATTCTAAGGTACAAACTTGGCAAACAGCCTCACCAATGGTTGAAAAATATAGAATACATGAACCTATTATCAATTTTTGGATGGTTTGTCAACCATGGACCACTAACTAATTTTTTAGGAACACAGTTGATATAATTCTTTACACTCTCCATTTTGAAATAAATCATTTTCCTTGCAAAAAAAATATAGATGGAAAAGGCTTACTGGCATTAAAGATTTCTGAACTTTAATCTTATGTTATCTTGTATATTGCGTAGAAAAAATGCAAGAATATGAGCATTAATGAACTTTAATCCTCCGCCAACATCAAGTAGGATGCCTGAAGAATGATTCTACAAAGTACAAAAAAACAAAAACAAAAACATTAGAACGAGCCTTACCTACCAATTCTTTCCATTTTTGCGATAACAAATAGATATCAAGCTGCACATGAAACATTTAGTTCACTGTAAAACATGACAAGTGCAGATAAATATTGAAGTCTCTGATTAAGTACCTTGTCTGCATCTTGGAGAACAGGAGTGATAAGACCGCCATCAATCGCTGCTGCAACAGCAATGTTAATGTTGTTGTAAGTAAAACTTTTTCCGTCCTTGCAGCTTGCATTCACAACTGGATGTTGTGCAAGCGCCATTGTGGCAGCTTTGGCCAAAAGCACTGTCATCATCATATTGCCCCTCTGTCATTCAACCTGCCAGTGTTCATATTACCCATAACTGCTTCCATCTCCAATCTACCACAACTTCAGTTCAACAAGTAACCATACTTCACTGCCTAAACTTGCGACCAACATCACATACAGCTTCCACTGTTCCACTCCTTCATACATACACCTCTGCAAAACTACAAAACCACTTCACCATACCCAAAACCAGCTACAACACAAACATCTTTCGGCATTACCATCATATCCAAGCATTTCTGTCAATCCTCCTCCAACCAAAACACTACATCACATACTACTTCACAACAACCTGTTCCATCTCCAAACAACAAAACTGTCACTAGTAACAAAACAAGTCACCACAAGCTTCAATTCCTATACCATCAAACCACAAACTTCTATCCTAGCTTCATTTGCCATCATCAATTCACATACATCCACAATATACTTTACCATCACCAACTTCACATCCTCTCTGAACACTACAATCTACTTCATATAAACAACAGTGCAGCCACCACCACTAAACACTACTGCCTCCTACAACTTCCAACCATACCGACTTGAACCATCACAACACAGCCAGATAATCAACTTCACCCTCTGTCTTCACAATAGTCCCTCTACAGTGCACAACTAAGCACACTTTCACACTACTGACATCAAAGCAAATACATACTCCATTTCATTTCAACTACTATGCAACTATGCACTTAAATCTTATCATCAAACAATCATTCTCCCCATCACCCGAAAGTCAGAACACACATCCCTACTTCCAGCCTACAGCAGTATCAACTACCACCTACATCAGTATCTCTTCCAAATCACATAACGACCAACCATGATTGCACAACCCAAAAAAAAAACCAACTTCACTGCTCTGTTCAACAACCGTGATCTACTCACAGTAGATCAACCCAAATCCACAACCTAAAATCCCTAATCGCGACTTTCCTAATTCGAACATAACCAACCCTTCACTGAAATTATCACCAACAACTGCTTGCATCCCCTATAGTCAACTGCATTCACCACTGCCCAAGACCATTCCCCTTCTGACCAATGGCCAATTCAGCTTCGCGAAACCCAAAATTTTTTTCCAGAGTTTACACTCTTGCCTCGCCTGAATAACTCCTTCTCAACAGCAATTGACCGCCGCAGTTTAGCTGCGTCAAATCGATCCCAAAATCTACATCGACCAAAACATATCCCTAAACCAAATCGAACTTCACCAAAATACACTAAAAAATCACAAAATTTTCTAATTTGCCATGAAAATTGAGGTTTGTCTTGCATCATTTACCAGCTTTGGTGGTAGCTTTCAATCGACAATGAAAAACTATTGGGTCATGAATGAATTGGAACGACCAATGAATTTGGATTTGAGAATGTTAAGTTATTTAGGGTTGCTTATTTTAGGGAGAAAGAAAAATAAATTTTAAGCAGTGAATGAAAATAAATGAGGAAGGAAGTGCTTTTTCGTGGCTATGAAAAAATTAAGTCCCGCCTTAAATTTTTGTTCCCTCCATTAGTTACGATTAGATAAAGTAAAATATTGGTTGCACTTAAATAAGTTTTTGATTGAATTTGATAATAAACGCTGCTAATAAATGCAACTAAAACTGCTTTTTCTTGTAGTGTGGTCTGAAACAAGCTCCTAGAGCCTGGTATGAAAGACTAAGATCTTATTTACTACAATCTGGTTTTGAAATTGATAAAATAGATACAACTCTTTTTATTAAAAGAAACAAAAATGATATTCAATTAGTACAAATATATGTAGATAATATAATATTTGGGTTAACTAATAACATTATGAATAAAGAATTTTTAGATATAATGACTAAAGAATTTGAAACGAGTCATATAGGAGAACTAAGTTTCTTCTTAGGGCTTCAAATCAATCAATTAGATAAAGGAATTTTCATTAGTCAAGAAAAATAGGCTAAAGATTTAATTTATAAATTTGGATTGAACACTTCTAATGGGAAACCAATGATAATTAATGCATCTTTAAGTAAAGAAGATAAATCAAAAGATATTGATCAAAAATTATATACGGGAATGATTGGTTCGCTGCTTTATATAACAGCAAGTCATCCTAACATCATGCATAGTGTCTGTCTCTGTGCAAGATACCAATCTCAACCTAAAGAAACTCACTTAAAAGCTGTTAAAAGAATTTTAAGATATGTAAAACATACTTTAGATTATGGTTTATTTTACCCTAAGTACGATGTATTTGATTTAATTCATATTATAATGCTGATTACGCTAGTTGTAAATCAGACCGAAAAAGTACAAGTGGAACTTGTCACTTTCTAGGACATTCTCTGGTTTCCTAGTTTAGTAAGAAGCAAAACAGTGTGTCCTAGTCAACAACTGAAGTAGAATATATATCTGCTTCTTTGGCTTACTCTCAAGTTATATATATGCAACAAACATTAAAAAAATTTGGATTAACTGTAACTAAATCAACAATTTATTGTGATAATACTAGTGCAATAAACCTGTCTAAAAATCCAACTCATCATGCTAGCACAAAACATATTGATATTAGACATCATTTTCTTAGAGATAATATAAGTAAAGAAGTCATAACTCTTGAATATATTAATACTGAAAAAAATTGCTGATATATTAACCAAACCATTATATTAACAAAACTTTACTAAATTTAGAAGAGAATTAGGTATATGTTCATCAACTAAAATATAAATTATAAATAATAAAAGTATAGCTAATAATTAATATAAGTAAAAATTTCTCTAAAATTGAACTGGGCATGTCGGCATGACCCATCCCCCTATGTCGACATACAGGCCGAGATTTTCAAATTTAAATTTCCCTCTAAAAGAAATTATATGGTTATATATTTATATATTTCAACTTTTACTCCTTTTCTCTGTTCTATTCTCTGTAATAAACTTCTAAAACAATAAATAAATGGCTTCCTCATGAACCTTCTTCACCTATTTCTCCTCATTCTGGTCCTTTTCAATGTTCCACACATGTACGAGTCATCAAATTACAAGAGAGGATGAAATATTTGCTTCAAATGATGATGAAAATTCTAGTGTGTCGACTGCAAATGGCTAGAGAACAAGATAGGCAAGGAAGAATCCTTAGGAATTTACAAAACTTGGATAACCATGCCAATACCATTGTCATCTAAGAATCATCACAAGCCATGGATTATGAAGAAGAAGAGCCTCTTGATGAACAACAAGAGGATCAAGAAGAAGAATATCCTCTACCGAATTTGGATGTTCATCTAGACGAAGACGATGATGTGATTTGCGTTGGAAAGGCCCTTTTTGACGCTAATGGGAACTTAGTCGAACAACGTGGAAAATTTAATCTCCACTATCCAAATTGTTCGGTCCATAAATCACCAATAGTTAAGGGTCCTCGTTAAGCGTTTTTCGTTTTTCTCTTTCTTGATTGTATATTGGTTTGTTAATTTGTAATTTGTATGTAAGTGTTATTATAATTAATGTTCTTCTAAAAACAATCTTTTATGTGTATTCCATTTAAACTTAGGATGCTATAAGTTATTATTCTTATGTCATATGTCTTTTTATCTTATTTTCTATTAATTTCAAGGTTTATAGGTTATTTTTGTTGATGACAAAGGGGGAGAAGTTATATAAAATAGTAGGCTTGGAGTAAGGGGGAGTTGTTGGTGTAAGGGGGAGTTATGGTATGATCGAAGTGGTAAGTATATTTTATAAGGTTGTCATCATCAAAAAGGGGGAGATTGTTAGGAATTGGAGATAGTTGTTTTGATGAAAACAACCTTTGTAACTTATTTTTTATAGCTTATATACTAAAACTATTGTCTAGATATATATGATTGTTATTATGCACGATATATAGAAGACAGGTACTGATTATTGAAGACTGCATAGTATGAAGATCTAGAATGAAGAAATCAAGTGTGAAGACTCATGAGTATCAAGATCAAGATTTCAAGATAAGTGTCTAGTTATGTTAAAACTTCATAATAGCATGTAAATCTTCATTCCAAATTTAATTTGGGATGAAACCCATTTCTACCTTCTTAATGGCTTACAAACCCACGATAAGTAGCTTTCAAATCTACTAAATTTGATTACAAACCCATGAACATCTTGGTTTTGTACGAGTTCTCAAGTCCTGATGTGATAAAATATTATGCAGGAAGAAGCTTGCAAAACTAATTCAAAATGATTTTCAAAACTACTTTTCAAAATGTTTTAGCTTTAAAAATTATCTTTTCAAAAAGATGTTTTAGCCTTAAAATATTATTTGTTTTTGTATTTAAATAAACTCTTGTTTTAAACTTCGTTTGTTTTTTAAACTATCGTCTGATTTTTAAATATTTTTTATAATATTTATACTTGAGATTTAAAAATTAAATTTACATATACATTCTAAAAATATATTTTTCTACTCTTCTTCATTTTAAAACATAGGAAAATTATTTTATTTTACTTCAGAATCATTTCATTTTATTTTCCTTTCAATGCCATTTTCAAAACAAATTTTACAAAGTGTTGAATTAAGGGATGTCGACATCATGGGATACCCCATATGGACATGGTGGCCGTCAAATTCAAAAGTTCCAGTTTTCAAAAGAAGCGTCTATTCGTTTAAATCTCTTCACGAATGGTTACGACCGTTACTGGTCTATAAATAGCGTTCACAAACGAATTTTTTAACTAACTATTTTCTTATTTTCTTCACTACTTCTTCTTCACAAATCCATATTCTAAAATTTTCATATTTTTAAGATCGTGCTGAAATTCTGCCGAATTATCAAGTGATTCAAATTAGAATCTCATTCTTGTTTGATTCTCTACCCTCTCTCAAAGATCAAAGTGATATTCGTAGTTATAGGATCAATTTGTAATCAAAAGTTTATCGAGTCTCTCTATAAGGTGTGGTTGTGCCTGAAAATCAATTGGGTGATCTTGTGTCCCGTAAATCAAGAGAGTTTGCCCCGGACTCGAAGACAGGAGAGTACTTCAAGTCCTTTAAAAATTGAGGATTGTAATCTCGATATTGGTAGAATAAAAATCTGTACGAGGTGTTTGCCTTGGTGCAGGACTGAACGTAGGGTAACTCCGAACTAGTATAAAATCCGGCGTGTTCTTTCTTTTTACTGCTTTTTATTTACTTTCTACATCTATGTTTGATTCGGTGGTTTTTCTATGATTAAGTTCTGCATTTGTTTGTTTCATAATTTTATTTTAGTCCATATAAGTCTTAGAATTCATTAAACACTATTCACCCCCCTCCAGCGTTAAATTAGCCTTAAGATCCTTAATCCGCACTCCCTTTTAGTTATGTTTCCCTATTACATGAATTTTAGCCCTAAAATCCTAAGAGAAGAATAATGCAACTCGCTTTACATCGTACAAAATATAAAATATACATAGTTACATCCATCTAGCATCTAATACATAACACAAGGGAAATATAACCAAGAGTATAATATACATATGATAGATAAAATACAATGATATGGTATAAGATAGGTTGTGACGACCCACATTTTCGACCCTTAGAAATCGACGCTAATACGTCCTCGTTATTTACGTGCCGCAAATCCAAGTACTGAAAAGACAGATCGACCAAGGGTAAAAAGAAAAATTAAGACAGAAGAGAATCTTGCATAAATGGATAACTTATATTATTTCAAGTGTAATCTTTAAGTGGAAATTTTAAATACATACATCAAAAACTATCCTAATCTCAACCTAGGCAGTTATAAATCTCCATTCCCACTAGTTTTGAATACAAACAGTAAATAAATACAGCATAAATGGAAATACATAACCATCTACAAAGGAAACTCCAGCTTCTGCTCCAAGCTCCTCCAAAATATTCCAAACTACACCTGAAATACCTGACTGCCTGAAAAATGGGCACTTAGAGTTTAAGGGAAAAATAAAGTAAACTCCAGGTCGGTCATAGGACTCGTGTGAGAAAACTCAAAACATGATCTTTTGAAGATAATAGGTATCTCATAAAACTACGCCGCACATAAACACGGATGTTTTTTTACTATGTGATAACCAAACCATTTGCTACGCAAAATTAGATATATTATTTTTAATAACATTCTTTGAAAACTCTTTCAAATACACACACACACACACACACACACATATATATATATATATATAATCTTAGTCGAAATTGTTGAATTTATTAAATTCCAGCATTATGGGTTTACAACTAAAACCATAGAGGCTTGTATTGGAGAATGGATTCCATACAATGGAAAGGTAAGGGATTACCTTCCAAAAGTACATCTCTAGAAGAATGTACCGAGGCACATCCCCGATTCCCTCTACCAACACAGAATAGGCCTACCTATACCAAAGATAGTACTGAATATGTCATCACCCTGGTTGTTGCCGACCTATACGTGGCCACAAAATACACAAAAAAACCCGAAATGTGGAGAATAATAAAAAAAGGTGATGAATGTCTCCTAATGGGAGTGACCCACTTAGCCCTACTAAATCTACCATGTTTCTATCATTCTCGATGTGTGAGGTTAAGGTAACGTTTTACCTTTTATAGAAAAATACTACTTTGAATGCCACATTGCAATTATTAACAACACGCTAATTGATTTCCATAAAAGTAAAACCTCTGAACTCATACGTCTTAAAGAAGGGTGTTAAGTGTAAGAGGGGTTACCTCCAACACCACCAAATAGATGTATGTTTGTAAAAATCAATGTACGTGGTCCTAAAAATGCAATGTGAGACACTCGTCCATCCTATTTGTCCTAGTACAGGTCAAACCGAAGGCACTCCCCTTATAAATCCTATCGGGAATCAACCCTAGAATTAGTAGTAAGTAGTCCTTGCATCGAAGATTTCAGTTAAAGGAATCACTGCCACTTTATATATACGATAACGGAAATACCCCAATGTTTCGTGACAAGCAGCCCCACATTATCAAGATCTCCATCTTCAAGGTCATTATCTTCCATATATTTATGTTTTCTAACACATATTGGTTTGAAGTGGTTTTCGGATAGGAATCATCTAAACCCGACCGAGGTTCACCGAATCAATTATCGATAAAAGATTCAAGTATATAGATGATTATTATTTAATCAATCAAAATCTTTTATCAAAGTAAAATATCTCTTTAGAAATATACATCTTTAAAAGATATTTTGATTTAGTATATATAGCATAATTAAACCATACCAAACCTTTGCTTAATTAAAACCCCTTTTAAACATTTGAAATACCAAAAAATTTCATCTTTATTTACTTAGAAAAAGTAAAATTCAAACCTAAATGAAGATTTCACATTTCCTAATATCATTAGTGTGTCAAAAATAATGTTATTTAAGACATCGTCTATTGTAAACCCAAACCAACTAGCATTGAATAAAAGGGATCCATAAATTTTAGACTGATTTACCCAATACAAATTTCCATATTCAAGATGTACTGTTCATCAAATAATGGTCAAATCACCTTTTAAATTCATATGGATAGTACAAATTCCCTCCTTGGAATTTAGTATGGAGTTTAACTGGAGTATTTTCTTTAACAATCAAAATCCTATTTCAAATCTTGTTTAATTTTTGGGGAGCTCCAAATCTCTTTTTATATTAGGAAGATGTGATCCGAGTAAATCAAATTTACTATCCCTTTCATCGGGCCAGTCCGAATAGTTAGAACGGAACCTAGACATTGGTTGTCTAAGCTCGGATCTAAGGACTATCTCTGTCATCTATAAGATGGTCGAGTTTTTTTATCAACTCTAAACTCTTTAAAATTATTGGTTTATTATTTGAAAAACATTTGCAAAAGATTTTGGGAAGAAAATCCAAAATTGAAATCTTAATTACAAAAATACCAAAAAGTGCTACGAATGGTATTTTTAAAAGCTTCTTTGATCAAGACATTAAGTTAATTCCACATATGTCCATTTTAATAACTCAAATCCCTTTTAAAATATTTTAATATTTATGGAATTTATTTCATAATTTTTTAGATTTAAAAATAGAAATTTTTAAGATTTTACCACTTTGGTTTCTGAAGTGCCAAAACACGACGTTTTTTAAAACTTGATTTAGATATATCTTAAACTTTACTAAATGAAATCTCGATCTTCTTCTTTAGTTTGAAAATATATTCATTTGGGTTTGGAAAATTCTTATTACAAATCATTTTGGCACATATTCTATTATCCACGTCTGTTTAACTTTTTAGGTCATGAAATCGTGAACTGCCAAAATGCAATGACTTAATTTTACTCCATTTTCCAAACTTTTTTGAACTTTGCCAAAATGAGTTTTATTGTTTATAAACCATTTATAAATCATTTTAAACTATTTTAAAGAGGTTTAACAATGCCATATATACAATTTCACTTTACAAAGGAAAGTGATTCCTTGGTGTAAATTCGATGTGTGTTATATTGTTGATCATTTCCACATCAAACATGCATATAATTAACCAATCATCATCCAAACATATTAAACAGCCATATAAGCAATCATTTTAGTATATGATCAAAGGTATAACTGTAAGTAATTAACGTCTATTATTATCAATAATAGCAAATAATATTTAGGCGATTAGTAAGAAATGTTTATAGTGATTTTCAAGTGATTTAAGGTGAGATTAACCCACATTTACCAAACCAAATTCTATCCTCTTCCTACCAACATTCAAGCACATATCACCATACTTTACATCATTACTTCCTTCTCCATCCCAAACTTTTCTGAAGCTTCTTCAAATAAAATCGATGGTACTTCGGCATCACTTCCTTCTCTTTTCTTTGCTCTGGAGCTTCCCAGTTCTCGTCCTTCGCCTATGGAAACTCGACCATGATGTTTGGGTGGTGGTGGTTCCGCCTTGAGTGGTGAAGCATGGGTGGTCGTGGGTACATGAGGAGGTAGGGAGTGTTTTGACTTAGTTTTTGAGGTGGTAGCAACATAGCTTATATGTATATATTTTGACATTACTATGACAATTTTTGCTAGCTTTTTTCCAAGGCTTGAAAGCAGAAAAGGAAGAAGAAGATAAAGAACTTAAGAAAGAAAGAGGAGGAAGGTGTGAAAATTATAAGAGGAGGTGGCATGTATTAATAGGAAAAAATGTGTAAAATGTCTAAATGTAAAATTACCATTTTACCCCTTGCCCACACCCCTCCATGCGGCCCATACCCCCTTCCATCACCACCATTACATCATGGACGTTGTTTGACTTCGCTTTGAAAATATCATGATATTTTCTAATTTCTTACCTTATGAAATTAGTAAATGCACATTGTAACTTCTTGTATGTATTTTTATATTTATGTGTGTGTTATGACATGCATGTATACATATATATGTTATATGTGACAACCCATAGTGCAACATTTGATTATAGCTTCCGTTCATCAAACCATTACGAATCCAAGATCCAATTTTAGGTAATATTTTTACTTCTTAGTTAACATATATACATTTGTAAACAAAGTTTGAAAATAATATTTCTTTAATTATTAATAATTAAAAATGGCCTTATTAAATTCTAAAACAATTATTAAATCATTTAAACTTAATTTAAATTCAAAAACATATTATTTGAAAATGATGACATCATTGATGATGTCATAAAAATATTTTATTTTGAAAAATAAATAATTTTATTACATATTATTTTTAATATGGATAAAAAAGGGTATGTATCCAGTTTCGTGCATGCTAATATTGAGAAAATTTCAATTTTACCGAAAATTGATTTTCGTTATTTTCTGATGAAAATCACAAATATCTATATTTGTTAATATACTTCTAAAACAAGTCTACCATCATTATTTATGGTTCAAAATATTATGATTGGTGCTATAAAATCTCTTATTTGAATTGGTCAAATATAATAATAATTTATTAAAGTGATAAATTTGTTGGTCGTCACGGACTTCCCTTCTTAAAAAAATTTCATCCCCGAAATTACTCCTAACCATAAAATCAGCAAAAAAATTATTTTAAATTTCAAATACAAAGCTACATGAAGTATATAGATCATTCATACGCAATACCCAATTCCATTTCCTATTTGAATACTCAATTTTACTTTCGAACTAGTATCGATCCTTCGATCCTCTAATGCGTACTCTGATCAGACTTCTTGATCATAGACCTTTGTTGTCCTTACATAGTTCTCAACTATGATATCAAAACACAAGTACCCAACCACAAACCTCATCCATATTCGTAGTCAAGAATCGGGTGGTAAATCCTTTTATGGACCGATGTAAATACCTCAAAGTTCATACTTGAATCTTAGATCAAAATCATGCAACAAAATGATCTACGCACCTCAAACGTACTTATTAACCTTTCCAAAAAAATTATGAAAATATTTCATAATTTTTTTATCTTTTATTAAAACATTTCTATAAAGATGCTTATTTATATGTAACTATTTTTTTTAAAAAATTCATTTACCCAAAATTTCTATCTTCTTTCCAAAGAAACCATTTCAATTTCAACACTTAGAAAATACCTCTATATACTTAAATCTATACAAATGTTCAAGGAAAGCTTCATATTTTTCGAACTCATTTTATTGGGTTAAAACAAATGTTGTGTAAAACATCATCACGTCAACTAAAGAAACTAGTATAGGGAACTGATTAATTAATATTAATTTTCGATGTCAAACTTAAACTATTTATTATTAACAACGAAGCCGATCAAGTTGGGGTATTTATATGTACAGTATAACACCTCGAATGGTAACTGTACAATATAATTCTCGTACTTCGCCTGGATAATTCCAAAATTATATTCGGGTCCAAATTTGATAGTCGGTTATTTAACTATCAAGAACACACTTAATTCAATCAAATACTTTATTTTCCCTGAAAAACACTAAGTCTTATTAAATGCAGTTTTTAAATAAATTAAATCACTTTATCCAGAAATATACACTTAAAACATTTAAAGTAAAGCTTCTTAAATTATTTTTTTCAAAATAATAGTGATGAAATTTTATAATAAAATTTTCCAAGTGAAACATTAGCCAAAAACTTCATTTAAAATACTATAATATAAAGTATAAATATTTTAAAATTATCCTTTAAATCATAATAATAACTTAACCTTTAAAAATAATTAACTACTATAATTAGCTTAATTAATATTTACTTTAAAAATTTAAAACAATACGTTTTTCAAAAAAAAGACAACATTCTTTTAAAACACCTTTAAAACTTATAATTTTATACTTAAAATCTTTCCTTTAAAATATACTTAACTTTCCATAAAAATACATTTCCACTTCAATAAAATTGGTCTTTTTATTTATAAATCCTTCTTGATTTATCTTTAGTTTAATTTATATTCCTACTCCGTAAATTTCCTTTCCCACACTTAATAATAAAACCACTATTTTATTTTTGAAACGAATCACCATCTCCTTATAAATTCCCACCGTGAATTTATAATTTCAAATTATCCAGTAATAGATACTTCATTTTATTAATAAACCCAGTTTATAAATTCCATTGTCTTATTTCCCTTTTAATCACTGTTTCAGAATAATTAATTCGATTTTCAAATTGATTTTCTGAATTAACTCCATTTTGAAATTTATTTCTTGATTTACCCAAATTCATTCCAAAATCCATTAATTCCAGATTCACTCCTTATTTATGATTTAAAACTTTATTAAATCTGATATATCAATTTTGTACTTTATTCCAAACATCTCCTTTAATTTTTCCCAACCTATTTAAAACTTAAATTTAAAAATAAATCCTTTGTACTTAAAATCAATATTGCTTAAGTCCTTACTTTTAAAATCCTCTAATTCACATTTATTCAAAGACTCTATTCTTTTTCCCATATTACAAAATTTATAAATCCTTACTTTTAAAATCCTCTAATTCACATTTATTCAAGGAATCTATTCTTTTTCCCATATTCCAAAATTTATTAAATAGGATTTCAAAATCAACTATTTACTTTTTTCCAAATTCACCCTTTTTATTATTCAATTTCATCATAAATATTTTACCTAAAAATTTCCTTTTTATTTCCTTCCAAAATCCCAGTATTTATATTTCTGATATTTCAAAAATACCCAAAAATATATCACAGCATCTAATAAATATAACTCTCCAACATAATCTATCATAGATTATCAAATAAATCATATCACTAAATATAAAAATAATTTTCAACATTTTTGAGGAATCCAGTTGGATCCCTCCAACCTGTTTCCCTGCATCCACAGGTGTTAGCACAATATAAAAATACCAATCCCACTTCGAGGGAGATATCGCGGTATATAGGGTCATCCACTATTATGCGGGGCACATAAGGTCTGATCCGCTTTATAATGCGGGAATATCAATCACTCCAATATATATATATATACTACTATATATATAATATCACATCCAGAAATCCATTAATCAAACAAAAATTTAAATTTTAGCTGTTTAAGTTAACCAGAAATCCAATTTGAGTGAGATTAACTCACCTTTGACTTTTAATTTGCAATCCGATCCAAACCGGCTTGTTTTCTTTACGATTTCAGACCTTGTATAAATATTATACGGTTTATTAACATTTGAAATAATCGAACAATCAATTAGCATTTAATAATTTAATTTAAACTAATTTTCTTTTAAATAATTTTTAGTAACTAAAATAATTAAATAAGTTAAATTTAAACAATTAAATCACCTTAATCCATTATTTTAAAATAAACTATTAAGTGAAATATGTAAATATATTTTTATATAGATAAGTTATATTTATATATATTTTTTCTTTGGAACCCATACACTTATGAAAATTTATTTATATGGATTCAAAAATCTAATTTTATATAAACTCTTCAACATTTAAAATTCCTATATAATTTTTTTCAGATTCTTTCCTATATAAAGTTTTCATGTTTACCTATATATAATTAAATTAAGATAGGCATGTGTGTGTGTATTTATATTCATATTATACTTTTTCTTTACAATGCACATATACATAGGCCAGTAATGGGCCGGGCTCAGTCGGAGTATTATAAAACCCGGACCCGAGTTCGATTACAATAATTAAAACCCGAGCCCAGTCCGAACCCATAGGGTATTTCAATCCAATATTTGACCCCGGCCCATCGGGCTTTTTAGGCCCATTGGGTAATAACCATATACCTAACTCAGAATATTTATGTTAAATCCATATTTTAAAACTACAACTTTGGTAAAATTTTGTATACAAACAATGTTAATATATAAATTAGACGGTGATGTAGTCAAGTTCACAACAAAAGTATGCAAAATGTGCACATGTAAACAAACAAAATGGTAAATAAATAACATACACACTCATGTTTTGATACGACGGAAAACTAATAGTCAGGTCGAGCCCTAACCGGGTTGGGTTTTCATAAAACTGTACCCAACCCGGGTCGGGCCTGAATTAGGTTTGGGTAGTAAATGCAAAACCCACACCCGCATTAATAAGGCGGGTTTGGCCCGGGCCTGGGCCGAAACCCATACCATCGACAGGCCGACATATACATACATACATACATATATATATATATATATATATACATATATATGTTTAAATTGAAAAAATAAATTGTTTCATATCTTACTGTAAATCAAAACCATATCTATCTGCATTTTTTCCTGTTTCTCGTAATATGTATATATATCTATATATAATTTAATAAAATAAATTGAAAATACCTACACCCCGAAATCGTAGTCGAACCGCCTGCAGTACCCACCTCCGCCATCGACGTCGACCTCATCCCACCCACAGTCCATGAACGCAACCTCGTTCATCTCTCTCTGCCGCTACCATAGGCCCAGTAAACCCTCCAAGCCCACTGCCATCGCGCCCCCCCAACATCCAGCGACTCCGCCCCAATTTCATGCAGCCCTCACCAAAACATAAGCATCGCTGACCTCCCGATGGATCGAACGCGGGACATTCGAATGCGAAGGGAAAGCTGCCCCCATTTTTCGAGTTCGGTCTGAATTCTTCTTAGAGGAAAAAGGGATTTGAAATGAGTGGCTTCGACTGCTTTCGATTTTTAATGAAAAAGAATGAGAGAGGGAAAACGTGATACGATTTTTGTTCGGCGGTTCGTTTATATTTTTTTTAAAAGCAGCTAGGCATTTTGAAATGGAATAGAAGAGAGGGGAAGGGATATGCTTATACTTGTAGGAATGGAAACGGCACGTGTATTTTTTTTGAGATCTAATGTGTATATAAACAAAGGATATGGATTTCTTTTTTTTATTATTATTATCATTTTTTTTCTGCCTGTCATTGGTTCAATGAGAGAATGGAGATAGGGTGGCTTGCATAGGTATAGGATAGGATGGCTGAGATGATAGAATGGTGGCTGATGGAAAGGAGTGTGACAGCCTAGTCTAGTCAAATGCATATATATATATATATGTCATTTTAAATTAAAAAATATCTAACTAAAAATTCCGAATCCCAAATGATGCATGCCCCCAGGTGTTCATAATATTATACCCTTATTTCGAACGCAATGGAAAAAGTTTTGAGTCCTAATTCGATCGTATGGAGAAGATAGCTTTTTGGACCTAATATTATATTGGATTTTCGATATAGATTTCAACGCTTTTATATTTCGTACAGCCACGCAATTACTCCAAATGCTATGAAATTTGAAATCCAATAATTTTACACTATTACGGATCCAATGGAACTGGTTTCGCCGAATTCCAAGACTATGCCCCAGAAGGCTATTTTTAAACGTCAATTTAAACGATATATTTTTAAAACTGAACAAATCACTTTTAAATTCCATTTTAAAGCTTTTATTATCTTTATTATTATCAATATAAATTTTATAAGCTTATAAATTATTTTTCACAAACTTAAAAACTAAAATTCAAAATTTTACCCAATTTCCAATTATTAAATTCAATAATTTAATTATCCAATAATTGGTTATATTTGAAATTGAAGTTAAAAATTAACTTTGAAATATTTAAAATCCATTAAATATTTCAATTTCAAATACCTAAAATTCTGGGTCGTTACACCCATACATCAACACACCTACACCACAACCATCATCTCAACCACCTTTTTCAACTGCTCTTCCATCCTACAACTGATATACTTACCATCCACTTCAGGCCATCAACTGCCTCATCCATTTCAACCTCCCATTATCTACAAAAGACTTCAACTGTACTCATTTCTGCCATATCTCCATAGACAACCACGCAATTCATTTCGTTCTACCTCCTACCTTCTTCATACAACAGCCTCCTTCCTGCCACCATAACACTGTATTGCTCCAAAAGTGCAACATTCCTCAGTCCTCACTTCCTTATTGCAGCTACTGCAAATCAATACATATCAAAAACTGTCCCCTGCCTACCACCTCTGGTGTTCTATCGCCTATGCACATATCAGTATATTTCCTCTACCGGTGCACATCAGTGCTGCACCCCTACATACAACAACTTATACATCAATACAAACCCCACTTCTGTCCACTGATTCCATACTTCACCGCAACAAAAGTTATACATTAATGCAAACCCCATCTTGATAATTACAAACTTATACTTCACTGTCAAACCAATACAGCATTACATTTCATTTCTCTGCACTTCATTTCATATACAAACCACGCTCTTCTCCACTGCTGTAACAACCCGCATGTTTGTCGATTTTTATATTTAAATATTTTATCGATACTCGGATTTTAGTCTAAAAAGTCACTTTTTGCATACGGTCGAATTAGGACTCGGGACCACTCCCATTGAGTTTAAAATGCCGTTTGCGACATTTTTGAGTATAAGCTTCGATAAGTTTGGAGAAAGTTGAATTTTGCTACTTTTTGCTTAGGGCTTTGGTTTGGGCTGAGCCCAATAACCCCACTTATGTATTCAGTCCCAACTCCACTTCAACTCCTCATTTACTTCATTTCCAATTCCTAATGCTCAAGCTTTAGCAACAATGGTGGGAGAGATGGGAAATTAAAACTCAAGCCCTAGTTTTCTTTTCCAAATCAAGTTCTAGCTCCAAACTAATAGAAGAACCCATTGGTAAGCTTCTCTTCTTCTTCTCCAACCCATTCTCTTATCATTTCAGAAATTCCTAAACCTAACTTTGGGAATGTTCTTCTTTTAAAGCTTAGAATCAAGCTTGTTGAGTTGGATTTGAAGAGTGGTTGATTCTCCTTTGCTTTCAAGCTTCTTCTTTATTTGTGTGATTTCAAAGGTGAGATTTTTACCTCACATCTATGACTATAATTATCTTTGGTTGTTAGGTTTGAATTCCTAACACTTCTTCATGAGAATTTGCTCTTGATTTGGATTGGTTTTGTGAATATTCCAATTTTTGGGTTTTTAAGTCAAATTAGTGGAAAATCCTTTTTTGGATGTTTGATCATGCTTTTGGTGATGCACCGAGGAGTATATAGGGCCGGGTTGTCGATTGGCATAAACCCTTAGAGCCAATGTTCGTCTGGTTGCATTTTGGAAGAGTTTGCTCTTCATTTGAATAGGCTGAAGAACAGCCCAGGCATGATTCAGTCGACTGAATCCTCTGTTCAGTCGACTGAACCTGGAATCCGAAAGTTTCCAGGCATGATTCAGTCGACTGAATACTCTGTTCAGTCGACTGAAACTGAAAACAGAAAGTTGCCTGAACCTAGAAAATTTCCAGGCACAGGGTCAGTCGACTGAAAACTCTGTTCAGTCGACTGAACCTGCTGTTTGAGTCCATTTTGCCTTTTTGGATTGAATTTCCAATTTAAATCGATTCGTGATGATCCTATTTGTTGTTATCATTTATTATGACTTTGATGACTCCTTTTTAGGGATTTTTGAATATCCATTTCGATGGATTCTTTATCGGTTTCTTTGGATTTTATTCACATCTTCGTATGTGAATTCTAGTGATTGATTGTTTCTACAATCTTTTTTGTGATTTGTCACTTTGAAAATATAAAGGTTTCGATACTAATAGTAAATATCAAAACTCTTTCTTCAAATGATTTCAACACTATTTTATTACAAAGCTCGTTTTCTCAAACCGATTTCCAATCTATTAGTATATACAAACCTTTACCTCACTCGTATGAGAAATCTAATTAAACGACTTAGTAAAACAAGTGGTATGAAACGCTTGCGTTCACTTCGTCGGTTAATTCTTGGACTTGTTCGATTGAATCTCTTGTGACAATTTTCTAGTGGAGATCTACAATTTGTTCGTAAATATTTAAGTTAAGCTAGTGGTTATGGGACATGAAGCTAAGCTCATATATTTACTAGCTTACTGTAATTGACACTTCTTGATGATCATGACGATCATTTTCTTTTGTGATTTAGAATAGCAATGTGTGATGTCTCTTTGTCTACGAGGGAGACTAAACCCCGTTTGTGTGATGTTTCTACTCACATATATGGGGTAGCAACCCATGGTCTTCGGGCCGTTCGTGTGTCAAAAATTAATGGCTAGCTACCATGAGATAGTGTCTATTTCGTGTGATACATATGTTGGTGAGTTTTCATGCTCCGGTTCGTGTGATAGGCCTCCCCCCTTTTTTGTGTGATTTCTGGATTTCGTGTGTCGAATTCTGGAACTTTCTTCTTCACCTATTTTTGTGATTTCTATTGATATGATTTATCAATTTTTGTGCATAGGTGAATTCGTGTGTCATTGTCTGGATTTCTTGAGATGATTTCTAGAATTTGTGCTTCACCAATTTTCGTGATTTCCATTGATAAGTTTTATCAATATTTGTGCATTGGTGAATTTGTGTGTCATTGACTTTTGTGATTGACATTGATATAATCGTCAATATTTATGGTTTGGTGAACGAAATAAAGAGTATGACATTTTCGTTGATTCTTGTGTAGATTTGGTGATATGGATTAATCTCTTGTTGATTTTCAATTACTTATATATATCACAGCTTGGCATTGTGATTATTATGCGTTTAGTCATACCTCTTATTCTATATCGTTTCATCTGATATTTATAGTTAGACTGATCCGTTTATTATTATCTTATTAAATAATACTCGGGTCAGACCGAGATGTTACAAGTGCTTCAGCTTGACCTCTCACTTGGGATTGATTTCTCTGACTTTTGGTTAACTACTTAGATTAGTACCTTTTGGTTTGTATACATTTGAGATATAAACTCCATAATGTATACTTATTCTTTTGTGTAGTTCGTGTAACTATTCTTTTGTGATATTGTGGATCTTTTTAGACCACTACTCTGATGTACACTTCCGAGTGTAATATTCATATCTATTTTCGCCTTTGTGATATGAATTGTCTGTGACTGATTTATGTTATGTTTATTTCTATATTTGTTTCTGAAGATATTATAGCCACTGTGTAGTAGCTTTGAGTTTGTGTCGGTATGTCGTATTTCCCTCTTGATAAAGAAATGCATGTTATACTATCTGACATATCGATGCTCGCGCAAAGCAATTACACGGATGGTCGCTCCTCAACAACCTTATTCTCCGTGCTAGTTGACAGCATTACATCGTAGTGTTCTTGTCTAGCGTGGGTATAGAGGTGGGGCGTCACAGCTTGGTATCAGAGCCAAACTTCGGAACAATATGGAATATTATAACAAGGATCATCGTCCTAAGTCCATCTTAGGAGTCGTGCTTTAGGATTTAATTCGAGTCTTCGTACCGATTCATCCTATTTTCCTTATGATTCCTTGTTTATCTATCAAGATTGCTTGATATTCAATTTGGTGAATAACCTTTTTCTTCTTCCTCTTTCTTTCTAAAGGAAGAGAAATGTCTAGACCAGGCCGCCCCAGAGTCGTACCATCTAGCACTCCACCCCAGGATGGAGTTTTTATGACAGCTCAACAGCTTCTTGATTTAGTGTCAAATGCTCAAGCAGCTGGAGCTAACCCGGAACCTACTCACCCAAAGTCGGGATTTGCACGCTTGTGCAGCGATTACCCTAATTTGGGTGGGGAGCCATTCAAAAGTTCCGAAACTATTATTGAAGTACAGGCTTGGCTAAGGTCATGCGATCGAATCTTTTCTCGCACGAATCTTATTGACCTTCACCGAGTTCAGGTGGCCTCTAGTATGCTCCGAGAAAGAGCATTGGACTGGTACGAGCTTCTTATTTCTGAGATTAATGAAGAGGATCTCACCTGGGAGCAATTCCGGGAATGCTTCGAGTTGAAATTCGTACCAGAAGCTGAGAAGGTGACTTTGGCTCGCCGTTTTATAGACCTTGTTCAAGGTGATTCTTCCGGGACTGATTATGTCGCCTCCTTCGAGTCGCTTTCTAAATACGGGGTTGAATACATCAACACCCCTTTAAAGAAGAACCAGAGGTTCGTCTATGGCTTAAACAAAAACCTCAAGAAGCCATTACTTCTAAAGTTAGAAGTTTCTTTTGACCAACTCGTTGATATCGCTCTTCGTCTTGAAGAGGCGGATATGGAGAATGATGTTGAAGTGGTGGGTTTCAAACCAAACTTCAACAACAAGAAGAGGCCAAACAAATTCAAAAGCCATTATCCCAATAAGAAAGGGAGGCAAGAAACTCCTGTTGAAAAGACCTTTTCCTCTACTCAAGGGAAATGCTATAATTGTGGTTCGAAAGACCATTTTGCGAACAAGTGTTCAAAGCCTCGTACTTGTCGCTATTGCAAAAGCCCGGACCATTTTTTGCATGTATGTCCCAAACTTCAAAATAGGAAGGAGGGAAAGTTGAATGTTGCTCAAGCCCCTGGCAACACATCTCGTGGCCAAGGTATTTCTCATTCTATTCTGGATGGAATTATTTTATTTCGTGATCATCCTATTCGAGTTCTTTTTGATACGGGTGCGTCCCATTCTTTTATATCAAAAGAACTTGTTGATACTTTTTCTTTAGATGTTTTGTGTTTAATGACTTCTTTGAGAATTGCGAATCCGGTGGGTGGATCCGCAACAATCAGTTTATTGTGTAAAGATGTCGAGATTATTTTGGGTGATTTTCCTTTCCTAGCCGATTTGCATGTCATGTGTTATTTAGGCTTTGGAATGATTTTGGGAATGGACTGGCTTAACCGTTATGAAGCTCATATCCTATGTCCTGAGCGGACTATTCATCTTCGACATCCTCAATCTGTTAAGCAGATTTCTATTAATCTTAAAGATTCGGATTCCAGGTTGGTTGCATCTTTATATTCTTTAAACCCTCGTGATGACGATGATGATGATGAGGGTGATATTATTTCTCTTATTCACGTCGTTCGTGAATTTTCCGACATATTTGAGCCCGTTTTAGGATTACCACCTAAGCGAGCAATTGAGTTCAGAATTAATCTCATTCCTGGAGCTCAACCTATCACTCGCCCTCCTTATCGTATGTCCAATAAAGAAAACGAGGAGATGCGTAAACAATTATCCGAATTGGACACGAAGCAATTTATTCGCTCTAGTTCCTCGCCTTGGGGAGCTTCGGCTATTTTCGTGAAGAAATCCGATGGTACACTTAGGCTTTGCGTTGACTACCGCAAGCTTAATGATCTTACTATCAAAAATAAATATCCTTTACCTCGGATTGATGATCTATTCGATCAACTTAGTGGTGCTAGAGTCTTTTCACAATTAGACTTAGCTACTGGATTCCATCAGCTTCGTATTACAGAGGATAGCATTCCTTTGACATCGTTCCGTACCCGTTATGGATCTTATGAATGGTTTGTTATGCCATTTGGTTTAACGAATGCTCCGGCTTATTTCGTTGACCTTATGAATCGAGTTTTCAAAGACTTCCTCGACCAGTTTATTCTCATCTTTATTGATGATATTCTTGTGTATTCAAAAACCGAGGAGGAGCATGAAAAGCATCTTCGGATTGTGTTGGAAACTCTTAGGAGTAATCAATTAAAGGCAAAGTTTTCTAAATGCCACTTTTGGCAATCTCGTGTGAAGTTTCTCGGCCATATTATTTCCGAATCCGGAATTTCCGTAGATCCTTCAAAGATTGAAGCAATTCAAGATTGGAAGAGACCGGAGAGTGTGATAGAGATTCGTAGTTCTCTCGGATTGGCGGGTTATTACCGTCGTTTCATTAAAGACTTTTCTAAGATTGTCGTGCCTCTCACTAGCTTAACAAAGAAAGGTGTTAAATACATTTGGTCGGACAAATGTGAAACTTCTTTTTAGAAACTAAAGGAACTTCTTTCTAATGCTCCTATTCTTGTTATTCCCGTGGGGAATCAAGATTTCGTTGTTTATACTGATGCTAGTCGCATTGGTTTGGGTGCCGTTCTTATGCAAAAAGAACGTGTTATTGCTTATGGTTCAAGGCAATTAAAGCTGGCCGAGACTAGATATGGCACACATGATTTAGAACTCGTGGCTATTGTTTTTGCTCTTCGGATTTGGCGTCATTATCTTTTGGGAGAGAAATTTGTTTTTTATACCGATCATAAGTCCTTGAAGTATTTATTCTCTCAAAAGGAACTTAATTTGCGTCAACAGGGTTGGCTCGAGTTCCTTGCACCTTATGATCTTGATATCCTTTATACTCCCGGAAAGAGGAATCGTGTTGCCGATGCACTTAGTCGCAAGCAACAAGCGGTTGTTTCTATGATGATATCCGAATAGAACGATCTCGAGATTTTATCCACTTGCAAAATTTGAGACCGTGTTTCCGATTTATGTTCATCTCTTGTTTTATGTAGCCTTGAGGCTCATCCTTCTCTTTTAGACCGCATTCTTGAAGCTCAAAGGCTAGATCCCGAATTGGCTCTTCTTGGCCAAAATATTAAGGATAAAATTGATATTGAAGGTTTGAAAGACTTTGATATCCATTCTCGTGACGGCATTCGGAAATTTGGTAGACTTATCGTACCAAATATTGGTGATCTTCGTAAACATATTTTAGAAGATTCTCATCGTTCTAAATTTACCATTCATCCCGGTAGTAGTAAGATGTACGCGGATATGAAGCGACTTTATTATTGGGAGGGAATGAAACTTGACATCGCTAACTTCGTTAAGCGTTGCATGACTTGCCAACTCGTTAAGGCCGAACATCAAAGGCCCGGTGGGTTATTGCAACCTTTAGAAATTCCAATTTGGAAATGGGACCAAATTTTCATGGATTTTATAGATGGCCTTCCCCGTTATCGTTCGGGTCATGATAACTTATGGGTGATTGTTGATAGGCTTACTAAATCCGCCCATTTTGTTCCCGTTCGGTCTAACCGAACCGTTCCTATTTTGGCCAAACTCTTTGTTAAAGAGATTGTTAAATTACATGGAGTTCCAACTTCTATAGTTAGTGATCGTGATCCATTGTTTACTAGTGGATTTTGGAAGAGTCTTCAAAAAGCTTTGGGAACGAAGCTTAAGTTTAGCACCGCTTATCATCCTCAGTCCGATGGACAAACCGAGCGTATGAATCCAACTCTTGAAGATCTTCTTCGTGCTTGTGTTCTTGATTTTGGTGGAAGTTGGGAAGATCATATTTCACTTGTTGAATTTTCCTATAATAATAGCTTCCAATCTAGTATTGGTATGGCACCTTTCGAGGCACTCTATGGAAGGCCATGCCGATCTCCTTCTTGTTGGCTTGAGGCCGGTGAGAAGCTGGTTTTAGGTCTAGATTTTATTCGTGATTCCACAGAAAAGATTGAACTCATTCGACATAGGATGAAAGAAGCCCAGAGTAGACAAAAATCCTATGTCGATAACCGGAGAAGGAAGTTAGAGTTTTCTGTGGGAGATCTTGTGTTCATTCTTGTGTCACATATGAAAGGTGTTGTACGTTTCAGTCGATCGGGAAAGTTAGCGCCTTAATATATTGGGCCATTTCCTATCACTGAACGTATTGGTTCCTTGGCTTATCGCCTTTTATTACCGGCTCAATTTTCTGCTATCCATGACGTGTTTCATGTTTCTCAATTACGGAAATGTCTTCGAGATTCCGATTCTATTCTTGAGCCCGGTGTTGTGGAAGAGATTGAAGTTTCACCTAATTTAACTTATGAGCAACATCCTATTCGAATTGTTGCTTCGGAGGTCAAACGCCTTCGAAATAAAGATGTCCCACTTGTGAAAGTTCAATGGTCTTCAAATCCTAAGGATTGTTCTTGGGAATCTAGAGAGTTCATCGAGCGATCACATCCGGACTTGCTTTCTCGTGCTCTTTAAGGTGAACCTTTTATTTCAAATTTCTTTTGTGTTGAATATGCTTTTATGGTGGTTACTATATATCTTCTTCTTAAAAATTGCGAGGACGCAATTTTTTTAAGGAGGGGAGTCTGTAACAACCCGCATTTTTGTCGATTTTTATATTTAAACATTTTATTTAAATATTTTATCGATACTCGGATTTTAGTCCAAAAAGTCACTTTTTGCATACGGTCGAATTAGGACTCGGGACAACTCCCATTGAGTTTAAATTGCCGTTTGCGACCTTTTTGAGTATAAGCTTCGATAAGTTTGGAGAAAGTTGAATTTTGCTACTTTTTGCTACTTTTTGCTTAGGGCTTTGGTTTGGGCTGATCCCAATAACCCCACTTATGTATTCAGTCCCAACTCCACTTCAACTCCTCATTTACTTCATTTCCAATTCCTAATGCTCAAGCTTTAGCAACAATGGTGGGAGAGATGGGAAATTAAAACTCAAGCCCTAGTTTTCTTTTGCAAATCAAGTTCTAGCTCCAAACTAATAGAAGAACCCATTGGTAAGCTTCTCTTCTTCTTCTCCAACCCATTCTCTTATCATTTCAGAAATTCCTAAACCTAACTTTGGGAATGTTCTTCTTTTAAAGCTTAGAATCAAGCTTGTTGAGTTGGATTTGAAGAGTGATTGATTCTCCTTTGCTTTCAAGCTTCTTCTTTATTTGTGTGATTTCAAAGGTATGATTTTTATCTCACATCTATGACTATAATTATCTTTGGTTGTTAGGTTTGAATTCCTAACACTTCTTCATGAGAATTTGCTCTTGATTTGGATTGGTTTTGTGAATATTCCAATTTTTGGGTTTTTAAGTCAAATTAGTGGAAAATCCTTTTATGGATGTTTGATCATGCTTTTGGTGATGCACCGAGGAGCATATAGGGCCGGGTTGCCGATTGGCATAAACCCTTAGAGCCAATGTTCGTCCGGTTGCATTTTGGAAGAGTTTGCACTTCATTTGAATAGGCTGAAAAACAGCCCAGGCATGATTCAGTCGACTGAATCCTCTATTCAGTCGACTGAACCTGGAACCCGAAAGTTTCCAGGCATGATTCAGTCGACTGAATACTATGTTCAGTCGACTGAAACTGGAAACATAAAGTTTCCTGAACCTAGAAAATTTGCAAGCACAGGGTCAGTCGACTGAAAACTCTGTTCAGTCGACTGAACCTGCTGTTTGAGTCCATTTTGCCTTTTTGGATTGAATTTCCAATTTAAATCGATTCGTGATGATCCTATTTGTTGTTATCATTTATTATGACTTTGATGACTCCTTTTTAGGGATTTTTGAATATCCATTTCGATGGATTCTTTATCGGTTTCTTTAGATTTTATTCACACCTTCGTATGTGAATTCTAGTGATTGATTGTTTCTACAATCTTCTTTGTGATTTGTCACTTTGAAAATATAAAGGTTTCGATACTAATAGTAAATATCAAAACACTTTCTTCAAATGATTTCAACACTATTTTATTACAAAGCTCGTTTTCTCAAACCGATTTCCAATCTATTAGTATATACAAACCTTTACCTCGCTCGTATGAGAAATCTAATTAAACGACTTAGTAAAACAAGTGGTATGAAACGCTTGCGTTTACTTCGTCGGTTAATTCTTGGACTTGTTCGATTGAATCTCTTGTGACAATTTTCTAGTGGAGATCTACAATTTGTTCGTAAATATTTAAGTTAAGCTAGTGGTTATGGGACATGAAGCTAGGCTCATATATTTACTAGCTTACTGTAATTGACACTTCTTGATGATCATGACGATCATTTTTTTTTGTGATTTAGACTAGTAATGTGCGATGTCTCTTTGTCTACGAGGGATACTAAACCCCGTTTGTGTGATGTTTCTACTCACATATATGGGGTAGCGCCCCATGGTCTTCGGGCCGTTCGTGTGTCAAAAATTAATGGCTAGCTACCATGAGATAGCGTCTCGTTCGTGTGATACATATGTTGGTGAGTTTTCATGCTCCCGTTCGTGTGATAGGCCTCCCCCCTTTTTTGTGTGATTTCTGGATTTCGTGTGTCGAATTCTGGAACTTTCTTCTTCACCTATTTTTGTGATTTCTATTGATATGATTTATCAATTTTTGTACATAGGTGAATTCGTGTGTCATTGTCTGGATTTCTTGAGATGATTTCTAGAATTTGTGCTTCACCAATTTTCGTGATTTCCATTGATAAGTTTTATCAATATCTGTGCATTGGTGAATTTTCGTGTCATTGACTTTTGTGATTGACATTGATATAATCGTCAATATTTATGGTTTGGTGAACGAAATAAAGAGTATGACATTTTCGTTGATTCTTATGTAGATTTGGTGATATGGATTAATCTCTTGTTGATTTTCAGTTACTTATATATATCACAGCTTGGCATTGTGATTATTATGCGTTTAGTCATACCTCTTATTCTATATCGTTTCATCTGATATTTATAGTTAGACTGATCCGTTTATTATTATCTTATTAAATAATACTCGGGTCAGACCGAGATGTTACAGGTGCTTCAGCTTGACCTCTCACTTGGGATTGATTTCTCCGACTTTTGGTTAACTACTTAGATTAGTAGTTTTTGGTTTGTATACATTTGAGATATAGACTCCATAATGTATACTTATTCTTTTGTGTAGTTCGTGTAACTATTCTTTGGTGATATTGTGGATCTTTTTAGACCACTACTCTGATGTACACTTCCAAGTGTAATATTCATATCTATTTTCGCCTTTGTGATATGAATTGTCTGTGACTGATTTATGTTATGTTTATTTCTATATTTGTTTCTGAAGATATTATAGCCACTGTGTAGTAGCTTTGAGTTTGTGTCGGTATGTCGGATTTCCCTCTTGATAAAGAAATGCATGTTATACTATCTGACATATCGATGCTCGCGCAAAACAATTACACGGATGGTCGCTCCTCAACAACCTTATTCTCTGTGCTAGTTGACAGCATTACATCGTAGTGTTCTTGTCTAGCGTGGGTATAGAGGTGGGGCGTCACAGCTTGGTATCAGAACCAAACTTCGGAACAATATGGAATATTATAACAAGGATCATCGTCCTAAGTCCATCTTAGGAGTCGTGCTTTAGGATTTAATTCGAGTCTTCGTACCGATTCATCCTATTTTCCTTATGATTCCTTGTTTATCTATCAAGATTGCTTGATATTCAATTTGGTGAATAACCTTTTTCTTCTTCTTCTTTCTTTCTAAAGGAAGAGAAATGTCTAGACCAGGCCGCCCCAGAGCCGTACCATCTAGCACTCCACCCCAGGATGGAGTTTTTATGACTGCTCAACAGCTTCTTGATTTAGTGACAAATGCTCAAGCAGCTGGAGCTAACCCGGAACCTACTCACCCAAAGTCGGGATTTGCACGCTTGTGCAGCGATTACACTTATTTGGGTGGGGAGCCATTCAAAGGTTCCGAAACTATTATTTAAGTACAGGCTTGGCTAAGGTCATGCGATCGAATATTTTCTCGCATGAATCTTATTGACCTTCACCGAGTTCAGGTGGCCTCTAGTATGCTCCGAGAAAGAGCATTGGACTGGTACGAGCTTCTTATTTCTGAGATTAATGAAGCGGGTCTCACCTGGGAGCAATTCCGGGAATGCTTCGAGTTGAAATTCGTACCAGAAGCTGAGAAGGTGACTTTGGCTCGCCGTTTTATAGACCTTGTTCAAGGTGATTCTTCCGTGACTGATTATGTCGCCTCCTTCGAGACGCTTTCTAAATACGGGGTTGAATACATCAACACCCCTTTAAAGAAGAACCAGAGGTTCGTCTATGGCTTAAACAAAAACCTCAAGAAGCCATTACTTCTAAAGTTAGAAGTTTCTTTCGACCAACTCGTTGATATCGCTCTTCGTCTTGAAGAGGCGGATAGGAAGAATGATGTTGAAGTGGTGGGTTTCAAACCAAACTTCAACAACAAGAAGAGGCCAAACAAATTCAAAAGCCCTTATCCCAATAAGAAAGGGAGGCAAGCAACTCCTGTTGAAAAGACCTTTTCCTCTACTCAAGGGAAATGCTATAATTGTGGTCCGAAAGACCATTTTGCGAATAAGTGTTCAAAGCCTCGTACTTGTCGCTATTGCAAAAGCCCGGACCATTTTATGCATGTATGTCCCAAACTTCAAAATAGGAAGGAGGGAAAGTTAAATGTTTCTCAAGCCCCTGGCAACACATCTCGTGGCCAAGGTATTTCTCATTCTATTCTGGATGGAATTATTTTATTTCATGATCATCCTATTCGAGTTCTTTTTGATACGGGTGCGTCCCATTCTTTTATATCAAAAGAACTTGTTGATACTTTTTCTTTGGATGTTTTGTGTTTAATGACTTCTTTGAGAATTGCGAATCTGGTGGGTGGATCCGCAACAATCATTTTATTGTGTAAAGATGTCGAGATTATTTTGGGTGATTTTCCTTTCCTAGCCGATTTGCATGTCATGCGTTATTTAGGCTTTGGAATGATTTTGGGAATGGATTGGCTTAACCGTTATGAAGCTCATATCCTATGTCCTGAGCGGACTATTCATCTTCGACATCCTTAATCTATTAAGCAGATTTCTATTAATCTTAAAGATTCGGATTCCATCCTGGTTGCATCTTTATATTCTTTAAACCCTCGTGATGACGATGATGATGATGAGGGTGATATTATTTCTCTTATTCACGTCGTTCGTGAATTTTCCGACATATTTGAGCCCGTTTTAGGATTACCACCTAAGCGAGCAATTGAGTTCAGAATTAATCTCATTCCTGGAGCTCAACCTATCACTCGCCCTCCTTATCGTATGTCCAATAAAGAAAACGAGGAGATGCGTAAACAATTATCCGAATTGGAGACGAAGCAATTTATTCGCTCTAGTTCCTCGCCTTGGGGAGCTTCGGCTATTTTCGTGAAGAAATCCGATGGTACACTTAGGCTTTGCGTTGACTACCGCAAGCTCAATGATCTTACTATCAAAAATAAGTATCCTTTACCTCGGATTGATGATCTGTTCGATCAACTTAGTGGTGCTAGAGTCTTTTCACAATTAGACTTAGCTACTGGATTGCATCAACTTCGTATTACAGAGGATAGCATTCCTTTGACATCGTTCCGTACCCGTTATGGATCTTATGAATGACTTGTTATGCCATTTGGTTTAACGAATGCTCCGGCTTATTTCGTTGACCTTATGAATCGAGTTTTCAAAGACTTCCTCGACCGGTTTGTTCTCATCTTTATTGATGATATTCTTGTGTATTCAAAAACCGAGGAGGAGCATGAAAAGCATCTTTGAATTGTGTTGGAAACTCTTAGGTGTAATCAATTAAAGGCAAAATTTTCTAAATGCCACTTTTGGCAATCTCGTGTGAAGTTTCTCGGCCATATTATTTCCGAATCCGGAATTTCCGTAGATCCTTCAAAGATTGAAGCGATTCAAGATTGGAAGAGACCGGAGAGTGTGACAGAGATTCGTAGTTCTCTCGGATTGGCGGGTTATTACCGTCGTTTCATTAAAGACTTTTCTAAGATTGTCGTGCCTCTCACTAGCTTAACAAAGAAAGGTGTTAAATACATTTGGTCAGACAAATGTGAAACTTCTTTTCAGAAACTAAAGGAACTTCTTTCTAATGCTCCTATTCTTGTTATTCCCGTGGGGAATCAAGATTTCGTTGTTTATACTGATGCTAGTCGCATTGGTTTGGGTGCCATTCTTATGCAAAAAGAACGTGTTATTGCTTATGCTTCAAGGCAATTAAAGCTGGCCGAGACTAGATATGCCACACATGATTTAGAACTCGTGGCTATTGTTTTTGCTCTTCGGATTTGGCGTCATTATCTTTTGGGAGAGAAATTTGTTCTTTATACCGATCATAAGTCCTTGAAGTATTTATTCTCTCAAAAGGAACTTAATTTGCGTCAAAAACGTTGGCTTGAGTTCCTTGCACCTTATGATCTTGATATCCTTTATACTCCCGGAAAGGGGAATCGTGTTGCCGATGCACTTAGTCGCAAGCAACAAGCGGTTGTTTCTATGATGATATCCAAATGGAACGATCTCGAGATTTTATCTACTTGCGAAATTCGAGACCGTGTTTTCGATTTATGTTCATCTCTTGTTTTATGTAGCCTTAAGGCTCATCCTTCTCTTTTAGACCGCATTCTTGAAGCTCAAAGGCTAGATCCCGAATTGGCTCTTCTTGGCCAACATATTAAGGATAAAATTGATATTGAAGGTTTGAAAGACTTTGATATCCATTCTCGTGACGGCATTCGGAAATTTGGTAGACTTATCGTACCAAATATTGGTGATCTTCGTAAACATATTTTAGAAGATTCTCATCGTTCTAAATTTACCATTCATCCCGGTAGTAGTAAGATGTACGCGGATATGAAGCGACTTTATTATTGGGAGGGAATGAAACTTGACATCGCTAACTTCGTTAAGCGTTGCATGACTTGCCAACTCGTTAAGGCCGAACATCAAAGGCCCGGTGGGTTATTGCAACCTTTAGAAATTCCAATTTGGAAGTGGGACCAAATTTCCATGGATTTTATAGATGGCCTTCCCCGTTCTCGTTCGGGTCATGATAGCTTATGGGTGATTGTTGATAGGCTTACTAAATCCACCCATTTTGTTCCCGTTCGGTTTAACCGAACCGGTCCTCTTTTGGCCAAACTCTTTGTTAAAGAGATTAATAAATTACATGGAGTTCCAACTTCTATAGTTAGTGATCGTGATCCATTGTTTACTAGTGGATTTTGGAAGAGTCTTCAAAAAGCTTTGGGAACGAAGCTTAAGTTTAGCACCGCTTATCATCCTCAGTCCGATGGACAAACCGAGCATGTGAATCCAACTCTTGAAGATCTTCTTCGTGCTTGTGTTCTTGATTTTGGTGGAAGTTGGGAAGATCATATTTCACTTGTTGAATTTTCCTATAATAATAGCTTCCAATCTAGTATTGGTATGGCACCTTTCGAGGCACTCTATGGAAGGCCATGCCGATCTCCTTCTTGTTGGCTTGAGGCCGGTGAGAAGCTGGTTTTAGGTCCAGATTTTATTCGTGATTCCACAGAAAAGATTGAACTCATTCGACATAGGATGAAAGAAGCCCAGAGTAGACAAAAATCGTATGCCGATAACCGGAGAAGGAAGTTAGAGTTTTCTGTGGGAGATCTTGTGTTCATTCGTGTGTCACCTATGAAAGGTGTTGTACATTTCAGTCGACCGGGAAAGTTAGCGCCTCGATATATTGGGTCATTTCCTATCACTGAACGTATTGGTTCCTTGGCTTATCGCCTTTTATTACCGGCTCAATTTTCTGCTATCCATGACGTGTTTCATGTTTCTCAATTACGGAAATGTCTTCGAGATTCTGATTCTATTCTTGAGCCCGGTGTTGTGGAAAGATTGAAGTTTCACCTAATTTAACTTATGAGCAACATCCTATTCGAATTGTTGCTTCAGAGGTCAAACGCCTTCGAAATAAAGATGTCCCGCTTGTGAAAGTTCAATGGTCTTCAAATCCTAAGGATTGTTCTTGGGAATCCAGAGAGTTCATCGAGCGATCACATCCGGACTTGCTTTCTCATGCTCTTTAAGGTGAACCTTTTATTTCAAATTTCTTTTGTGTTGAATATGCTTTTATGGTTGTTACTATATATCTTCTTCTTAAATATTGCGAGGACGCAATTTCTTTAAGGAGGGGAGTCTGTAACAACCCGCATGTTTGTCGATTTTTATATTTAAACATTTTATTTAAATATTTTATCGATACTCGGATTTTAGTCCAAAAAGGTACTTTTTGCATACGGTCGAATTAGGACTCGGGACCACTCTCATTGAGTTTAAAATGCTGTTTGCAACCTTTTTGAGTATAAGCTTCGATAAGTTTGGAGAAAGTTGAATTTTGCTACTTTTTGCTTAGGGCTTTGGTTTGGGCTGATCCCAATAACCCCACTTATGTATTCAGTCCCAACTCCACTTCAACTCCTCATTTACTTCATTTCCAATTCCTAATGCTCAAGCTTTAGCAACAATGGTGGGAGAGATGGGAAATTAAAACTCAAGCCCTAGTTTTCTTTTCCAAATCAAGTTCTAGCTCCAAACTAATAGAAGAACCCATTGGTAAGCTTCTCTTCTTCTTCTCCAACCCATTCTCTTATCATTTCAGAAATTCCTAAACCTAACTTTGGGAATGTTCTTCTTTTAAAGCTTAGAATCAAGCTTGTTGAGTTGGATTTGAAGAGTGGTTGATTCTCCTTTGCTTTCAAGCTTCTTCTTTATTTGTGTGATTTCAAAGGTGAGATTTTTATCTCACATCTATGACTATAATTATCTTTGGTTGTTAGGTTTGAATTCCTAACACTTCTTCATGAGAATTTGCTCTTGATTTGGATTGGTTTTGTGAATATTCCAATTTTTGGGTTTTTAAGTCAAATTAGTGGAAAATCCTTTTATGGATGTTTGATCATGCTTTTTGTGATGCACCGAGGAGCATATAGGGCCGGGTTGCCGATTGGCATAAACCCTTAGAGCCAATGTTCGTCCGGTTGCATTTTGGAAGAGTTTGCTCTTCATTTGAATAGGCTGAAAAACAGCCCAGGCATGATTCAGTCGACTGAATCCTCTGTTCAGTCGACTGAACCTGGAACCCGAAAGTTTCCAGGCATGATTCAGTCGATTGAATACTCTGTTCAGTCGACTGAAACTGGAAACAGAAAGTTTCCTGAACCTGGAAAATTTCCAGGCACAGGGTCAGTCGACTGAAAACTCTGTTCAGTCGACTGAACCTGCTGTTTGACTCCATTTTGCCTTTTTGGATTGAATTTCCAATTTAAATCGATTCGTGATGATCCTATTTGTTATTATCATTTATTATGACTTTGATGACTCCTTTTTAGGGATTTTTGAATATCCATTTCGATGGATTCTTTATCGGTTTCTTTGGATTTTATTCACACCTTCGTATGTGAATTCTAGTGATTGATTGTTTCTACAATCTTCTTTGTGATTTGTCACTTTGAAAATATAAAGGTTTCGATACTAATAGTAAATATCAAAACTCTTTCTTCAAATGATTTCAACACTATTTTATTACAAAGCTCGTTTTCTCAAACCGATTTCCAATCTATTAGTATATACAAACCTTTACCTCACTCATATGAGAAATCTAATTAAACAACTTAGTAAAACAAGTGGTATGAAACGCTTGCGTTTACTTCGTCGGTTAATTCTTGGACTTGTTCGATTGAATCTCTTGTGACAATTTTCTAGTGGAGATCTACAATTTGTTCGTAAATATTTAAGTTAAGCTAGTGGTTATGGGACATGAAGCTAAGCTCATATATTTACTAGCTTACTGTAATTGACACTTCTTGATGATCATGACGATCATTTTCTTTTGTGATTTAGACTAGCAATGTGCGATGTCTCTTTGTCTACGAGGGAGACTAAACCCCGTTTGTGTGATGTTTCTACTCACATATATGGGGTGGTGCCCCATGGTCTTCGGGCCGTTCGTGTGTCAAAAATTAATGGCTAGCTACCATGAGATAGCGCCTCGTTCGTGTGATACATATGTTGGTGAGTTTTCATGCTCCCGTTCGTGTGATAGGCCTCCCCCCTTTTTTGTGTGATTTCTGGATTTCGTGTGTCGAATTCTGGAACTTTCTTCTTCACCTATTTTTGTGATTTCTATTGATATGATTTATCAATTTTTGTGCATAGGTGAATTCGTGTGTCATTGTCTGGATTTCTTGAGATGATTTCTAGAATTTGTGCTTCACCAATTTTCGTGATTTCCATTGATAAGTTTTATCAATATTTGTGCATTGGTGAATTTGTGTGTCACTGACTTTTGTGATTGACATTGATATAATCGTCAATATTTATGGTTTGGTGAACGAAATAAAGAGTATGACATTTTCGTTCATTCTTGTGTAGATTTGGTGATATGGATTAATCTCTTGTTGATTTTCAATTACTTATATATATCACAGCTTGGCATTGTGATTATTATGCGTTTAGTCATACCTCTTATTCTATATCGTTTCATCTGATATTTATAGTTAGACTGATCCGTTTATTATTTTCTTATTAAATAATACTCGGGTCAGACCGAGATGTTACAGGTGCTTCATCTTGACCTCTCACTTGGGATTGATTTCTCTGAATTTTGGTTAACTACTTAGATTAGTAGTTTTTGGTTTGTATACATTTGAGATATAGACTCCATAATGTATACTTATTCTTTTGTGTAGTTCGTGTAACTATTCTTTCGTGATATTGTGGATCTTTTTAGACCACTACTCTGATGTACACTTCCGAGTGTAATATTCATATCTATTTCCGCCTTTGTGATATGAATTGTCTGTGACTGATTTATGTTATGTTTATTTCTATATTTGTTTCTGAAGATATTATAGCCACTGTGTAGTAGCTTTGAGTTTGTGTCGGCATGTCGGATTTTCCTCTTGATAAAGAAATGCATGTTATACTATCTGACATATCGGTGCTCGCGCAAAGCAATTACACGGATGGTCGCTCCTCAACAGCCTTATTCTCCATGCTAGTTGACAGCATTACATCGTAGTGTTCTTGTCTAGCGTGGGTATAGAGGTGGGGCGTCACAACTGCTTTCATAACAGTTCACCTCTGTCAACCGCTACCATCCTTTGTCCTAACCAACTCCACCCACAAACCTACATACAATGACTTCCAAACCTATCAACATATTTCCATAACTTTCCATCTGATTGCACCACTACAAATCAACATATCAACATACAGTAACCTCTACTTACCAACATATTACACCACTTCAAAACTGCTTTGGCACCTGACCATCATCACAAACTTCTGCACTTCCTAGCAACAACTGCTCTGTCAAACTCTGACACATGAGTTTTATAACTTCATCACTAGCCCATCACCATATATGTGATGTCCCGGAAATTTAGGCAATAATTATTTAATAATTTCTTTAATAATTATTTTAAAATGCAAAATATTGATTTAATAATTTAATTCAAAGAGAAATTCTCTTTTGAAAATTAATAATTATTTAGTTTGTTAAATGATATTCTTTTCAAAAGTTAAAAATATTTAAATAATAAATTTATCTTTCTAAGCTTATTTAAAAATATTTTATTTATAATGTATAAATGTTTATACATTGTAAATAGAGGATTTGGTTTTAATTTTAATTTATATTAAATAAAGGATATTTTCTAATTATTATATAAATGTATAATTTGTAAATTGATTAAATTAATTTGAATTAGTATTGTAAACTTTTCAAAATTTGTTTTAAAAATCTTTCTTATATTTTTATAGAAATGTAAGTAAAAATTTGTTTTGTTTAAATTTTATTTTATAATAAAAGTTTGTTTTGTTTTATTTTAAAATTGCTTTTCTTTGAAATAAGATGTAATTCATTCTTGTTAAAGTATAATATTTAGTTTGAAACCTTTTGAAATAAAATTGAATTCAACCTTTCTTTTCTTTTAAAAATCTTTCTTTTTGAAATTTAGTTTCATAAAGAATATTATTTTAAAAATAATCAAACAAACATTAAAATAAATGTTATAAGAAGTTATAAATAAACATGTAATTATTTCAAGACTAATGTTAATAAAACATTTAAAACATGCTAAAATAAAACAAATTAGAAATGGTTTAAGATAAATTCAAATACATTTATAAAGTTAAAAATTTTCTTTTAAATATTGAAATGAACATGTGTTAGTCATTTAACTAATAAAATGGACACTTGTAATCACATAACAAATTAACATAACAAGTGGCAAGCAAATTCATTTTTTGAAATTTAATTTTTATAGACAATAAAACATAGCAAATGCATTTGGTTAAAACATTTTCTCATTTGAAAATCAGAAATCATATTTCAGTAAATCAAAAACCCCAATACAAACTAACAAATCTGCGTGCTAAATTACAACCTCAAATCTGCAAACCAAAACCTTTCGAAAATCTGCAAATCAATTTATACAAATAACCTCAAATCTGCAAAACAAACAACTTCAAATCTGTGCATTTGAATGTGGATCTGCATACCCTTTTTCAACATCAAACTGGAAGCTAAATTTCAATATAAAATCTGAGCAATGAAGAATGGAGTCTGCATGCATGTTCAACAAATTACATCATCAAGTTAAAGCAAATTCAACTAGCAAATGGAAACCCAGATTTCAAAGGCAACTTCAATATGCAGGGTCCTGAAATCGGCAGCTAATTTGTTCTCTGCACCTTCAATAAAATGTGAGTAAACCTCTATTTTAAAAGCAGATCTTTTCTTTAAAAATTAATACTTAAGAAATGAACTAAAACTAAATTTCAAACAAAATTGTCATAAAAAAAATACCAAACTGCTAAGATTTGAACTACAGTGCCTTCATTGTTGGATGAATGACTTCAAAATTTTTAAAGATTTCTTTAGAATTATCTGTGCATGTGATCTGATAGTAGTAAGCATGTTTATTTGATTATATTGTGATGAGATTTGTGAATACACACACAAATATATATATATGTATATGTAGCTGATGCCAGAAACTATATACATACCTGTCACTGCTTTTAAAACCAAGATTTAAATGGGAAATTTATTTCCACCAGGTTTGGTTTTCTGTTAGGATTAGCAAGTAAATAATATTTGTTTGTTTAGTATAAATTCAAGTTTATAAATTATATTCAAGATGAATAAAATCTGTGTCTCTATTATAAGTAAATACAGTATTGGTTTTTTTTTAAAAAAAAATATAATAATAACAAAAGTATCAACATCATAAACTGTTTAAAACAAGATTTTAACATGAATATATGTTAGAAATCAGAAGGTATAAAACAAGTTTCATTTTTATTGACTGTGTAAATTAGCATTTCTGTTTAAACAGAAGTGGAAATTTTGGAATAATCTGTTAAGCTAGTCAATCTTAGGTGTTTAGATGCTTTATGTTAGTGGTGTATTGATGTGAGAATGGTGTAATTTGGTGATATTTGATCAGAGAGAGAGAGAGAGAAGAGGGGAATTGGGTTTTTTTTCCAGGTTTTAAAACCCTTGTCTTTAGGGTTGCAGTTCTTAGTTTTGCACTTACTCTCTGTTTCATCGAGTGGGGTAAGAATTTGGGAGGTTGTAGAGGGATCATCAAGGGAGGGGCTGCCGGAATTTCAGCGATGATAATGGTCAGAGGCGTGCCTATGGGCTGTTGACAGGTTGGGGCTTAGGGTGTAGATGAGTTTCAGGTTTTGCAGTGGATTCTCAAAACTTCGAATTTCATGTTACAGTAGGTTTCTGATGATCGTACCTATGTTAGTGGATGGTAAGTGACTTGTAGCAGTGGAATGGAGTGGCTGGAGTTCGCCGAGGCGACGGTGCAGGTGCACCATTCATGGTTGAAGCCTGGTAGACATTAGGGGGTGTGCAGGGTTTTTGACTCAGAGATGACTTCGGGTATTTTTGTTTCTGACTCGAAGAAAGGGGTTGGTGAACTCGAAGCAAATAGAAGGGTTTCTCGGGTAAGTTGGCTTCAGGTGTTAATCCAGAGAGTTGTGCAGTTTTTAGAATTTTTGAATAAAATTCATATTTTAAGTTGCAACTTGATTCAAGTAAAACTTGAATCTGAATTCAAATGTAGTTTTGAATTCAAAGTTTTTTTAAAATGAAATCTTAAATTTAAACAAGTTTTAAATTCAGTTTTGAAGTCAAGTTTAAAATAGTTTCAGGTTTGCCCTTTTAAAACCAGAATTAGATTTAAATAGTTTTTGTAAGTTTTTAAAAGTATGAACAGATTTAAATGTTTTAAACTTAAATTTGTTTTTGAATCCAGATTAAAAACTGTTTTCAAGTTTCTTTGAAAACCAGTTTTGAATTCAAACAGTTTGTAAATTTAAAAATGAATGAACATATTCAAATGTTTAAAAGAAATTGATTTCAAATAAGATTTAAAACTTGAAAGAATTTAGTTTCCATTAGTATTGAATTAAAATATGAAGTGTTAATTTAAATTTGAAAGTTAAAATTAATCAATTCATTTTCAAAAGTTTAATTTATTTTAATCAAGTAAATTTATGTAAATCTTTTCTTTTATATTTAAGTAATGAATGTTCATTAACATTCATTTTATTTTAAGAGTTTTATTTATTTAAAATTTGGATAAATGTTTAAATAGTTAAACATTTGAAATTTTAAATTTTAAAATGGAATTTGAATTGAATTTAGAAACGTTTGGTTTTAAATACATTTGAATATTAATTAATTCATTAATAAGTAGATGGATTATTTTGGAAAATATTTAAGATAATTAAGGATTTACTTAATTATTTGGTTTTTAATAACGGTTTAGATTAATTTTTAGTTAGGAATGATTTATTAATGATTAATCCAATTCAAATTTTCTTAAGTATGTGATTATTGAAAGGTTGTTAATTAATAAAAGGTGATAATTATCTAAGGATAATTTAATAATTAATTAATGTAATTAATTTTGATAATTAACTAGATTAATTAATTGAATCTATTAATTGTAATTTGTTAAGTATAATTAATTGTAAAAGTAATTAAGGAATTAATTACTTATTGTAATTAATTTTGATATGTGATTTAATTAAGTTAATTAATTTAGTTTAATTAATTTAAATAAATCATGTGATGATTTAATGAGTGTAATTACTTAATGTAATTAATGGAGCAGGATTACTTAGAGAAGTAATAATGATAATTACTGGAATGTAATTAGTAATTTGGATAATTACTTTTGTAATTAATTAAGGAATTAATTAATGATTAATTATTGGATAATTAATGTATAAATAAGTAATTAAAGATAGTTAATTACGAAATTTAATATTAATCAAGGCGATTAATAATTAGATTAATTACTAAATGTAATTAATTTTAATTAAGTAATTTATTTAAATATTAGAGATCATTAATTATTATAATTAATGATGTAATTAAGGATTGTTTGATTAAGTAATAATTAATTAATTAATTAAGTGATTAATTAATTGTAATTAATTAAGGATAAATATAATTAATTAATAAATGAGTAATTAAATGTTAATTACTTATGATTAAGGTTAATTAATTTGTGAAATTAATTAAAGACTAATTACTTATTGTAATTAGTGAATGATTAATCAAAGATGTTTAATCAAGTTAAATACTTAGTGGATAATTAATTAACTGGGTTAATTAATTAAAGGATATTAAGCAGGATTTTAATGAGTAATTAATTTAATTTAATTTAATTTAATTAGAGATGATTGTAATTAATTTAATTCATTTTAAATTAATTATAATTGATGATAAATCATTGCTTATGGATGTTATCGATTGAATGGTTGTGATCAGTAATGAGATTAGTTATATCTGTATGATATGGATGATTGGTTTAAGTATGATGGTTTGTGATGGATTATTTGGTTGAATGATTATCTGTTTGTGATAATGATATAGATTATCTGTTGTGATATGAATGTGATTATCTATTATGAGATATAGTTTATCTATTTATGTGAATTAGATAATAATGAAATAAGTTAATTGTTTAAAACCCTTAAGTACAACTTGGACATTAAAATGGCGTTTGGTTTCGGTGAGACCGGGATCGGGTTTCCATATTTGGATATCCGAAAACCACATCGATTCCAATTAAACGTTAGGTCGTTAATCCAAGTGGAGCAAGTGAAGACTCGAGGTGTAAGGGCTATACGTCAGTATAACTCTGTGGGTGATTCCGTAATGAGTTTGACGGAATAGTACTTATAGGTTCGAGATAGAGATTTAGAGTGCAAGGGTTATCGTCGTTAACTCTGAGGGTGATTCCAATACGAGTGTAACGAGATAATGCCTTCGGTTTCGTTCGAACCCGGAACGAACTTGTATGGATTGAATGTTTCAGAACATCGTCAGGTGGACGATGAGCATTCTAAGATTTGATATCCTATAAATGTAATCGTAGCCTCAAGCCTCATCAACCGGGAATGGCTAAAACAGGGGAGGTGCAGCAAAGCTTTGTGGGTAGCCCCCACTGGAGAGCAAGATTTATCCCTGTCTAGAGGTCCCTTTATATTCGGTTGTGTGGCAGTTGGCGACGGCCAATCTGCGGGGTGGTCTTGTTCGGAACTGTTCAGTAAGGAACGAGTCCGGCTTTGTGTTGCAGGGGAGTTAGGGTGGCTCCTCGGTACGGTGATCAAGGCCACGTACTGTGACGGGCGGTACCCCAGTAGCCCTGCCATTGTATGGAATCCAAAATTCAATAAGTTCCTGTACGGTTTTGATTGTGCCCAACTATGTTGGAACGTGAGATGTAAGCATTCCAGTTATTTCTGTATTTTATTTTGAAAACCCTAGACACTATTATAATATCACTGGATTTCCTATCAAATGATTTGGTTAGCGTAAGGTAAAAACTTTTCCATGTTTATGTGTGGGAAGTCTTACGTGATACCTTTTGTTTTCAAAGGATTTTCTAAAGTTAAGCAACTTTTATCCCCGTTTACTCACACCAGACCCATGTCTGACCCGAGTGTTTATTTTCTGTTTTATTAAACTCTTGGGTACTCATATTACGTATGAGTAGTCAAGTGTTTCAGGATTGCTTTGACGAGTTTCTGGAGGAGATAATGTAGCAGGAGGCTTCAGCGTGTAGATATTTTTAGTGGTTCCGCTGTGTTTGAGTTGTATCTATTTTCTCTGATGTACTTGAATTGTAATTGCTAGACAGATGTTTATAACTGTCTAGTTTGTGTTGTATTAGCTGTATTACTCTGATGTATATGATACCATGTAAAGTTTTATGTGATATATTATAATTTATTCGATTCCGCTGTGAGATTCTGATGTTGTCTGTTTTTTCTTTCCTTTCTTTTCTCTTTTCTAGCCCTTTCTTTCTTCTTAGCGATGCGACTTCCTGGAGTTTGGAAGTTGGGTCGTTACATTGTTGTATCAGAGCTCTGGGTTGAGCGAATACCTAGACTCTGGAGTGGTGTCCTTCTTGAGAGAGCGTATTTGTAATTTTGAATATATATATATTATTTATTTCTGCCTATTTGTTGGGTTACCTGTTCAAGTTTTCCAATATAAGTAATAAAGGTAGATAGGGTAGTGGTGTGTGTAACACAACTACCAATGGTTGGAGTTCGAGTGTTTGAAGTTGGAAGTGGTCTGCTAGGGCCGTTTCGGGCATCTTGAGTAGCTTGGCAGTTTGGTGTGAAGGATTTCACTGATCTATGAAGGGAATCTTTTCAAGATTCGGAGTTTATCTTTGGATTGTAAGCTGGATTTCACTCGTGTGAGTGGTTTTTCTTGAATTTGGATTAGTTGGGAGTGCTGAAGCCAGAGTTGGTATCTTGGTAACCTTAGGAAGGAGTTCTGTCTGTAATTGAGTTTGAGGCTCAGTTTGGCAGAGTGTTTTGAGCTTGGTTTGGGAGCGAGTTTCCTGAGAGATATCTGTCTACTGGAAGGCTCTATTGTGAAGAGGCTGGTGTAGCTTTGAGGTTCGATGAGCTTTTGGATAAGGATGTCTTTGGTAGCAGTAGCAGCAGTGAGTGGCCTGTTCTTCGATGGTTCAGAAATCTATGTGATTCTTCTATCAGTAGTCCGGGCATATGGTGTAGCTTGTCCATTTCTTATGGAAGCTCAGTTGGGAGTAATGTTAGTGGTTAAGAGGTGGACCACTAGTTTCTTCTTTTGAAGGCTTTAGCTGTTCTGATTTTGAAGTGAGATCAATTTCTTGGGATCTGAACTAGGTGGAATCGCAAAAGTGACTTACGACGGTTCGGAAGTTCTCTGAGTGATCTTTGTTTGGATTGAAGCATCTCTAGTGGATGTTTGAGTTTTCGAAGTGGTATTTTTTGGATATCTTCGAAGGAGTTGAGATTTGCATCAGCATCAGGAGATTGAGTTCTGTTTCGACTTGGTTCTTGGAACTTTACCAGTGGTTCAACATAGTAGGAAGGCTCTTTGAGAATGTGATCTGTTAAGTTGGCAGGATTTATTGGGTCCAGTTTTCTGGTTGAATTTTTGTTGTGTGTTGTGACCGTATCGGATAGGTCACTGAGATCTATGGAATTTGATGGGCAGTGTTTCCGGGATAAGTTGATCAAGTTTATACTTGTGTTCATCAACAGCATTCTTGAATCAGAGTTGCACAGTGGAAGCATGGTGGCAGCTATTCCAGAATAAGAACACCCGATTCTTTGGGAATTTGAGTTTTGTCTTGAATCAGAGGATTTCTATAGGAAATTCGTTTTTATCTGGAGCCTTGATTGTTTTGTGCATCTGTTTTGTTTTTCGGATAAGAGTGGTATGTTTAGAGACTTCTGTTTGTGTAATTGAGTTGTGAGGTGGATTTTGTTTGATCTAGAAGGTTGGAAGGCAGCCCAGGATCGATTGGAGAGATTTGTGGATATGAGTATTGGATCTTTCTGTTTTCTCTTGAGAGTGAAGTGTTTGGTCTACAGGATTGAATTGCCAGTTCGGATGGCTAGAATTTGTTTTGTTTTTCGCGTATCTCTGAGGGAGTACGTGTATGGTCTATCTCTGGTTTTAGAATTAGTAGTTTTGAGAGATTTGGGAGTTGATCAGGACTTGTCTGTGGTCCAGTTCTCTGTTTAGATTTGTAGATCTAGATATATAGGAGCTCTAGATCTGAGTGGTGTAGCTAGTTTAGATTTTATAGGGCGAGTGTCCCGGTGTTTGTACCGGGGAAACTCTAGGGAATCTTATCCAGAATTTTGTCTGAATAATTAGAATTGTTTGTTTGAATTGGTTGCTATGGTTGCTAGTATTTGGTTGATAGAATATGTTTGCTCTTTTTAAATTTAAAATCTGTATGGGATTATTAAATTACCTTTGCTTTTAAATTTCGGGGACGAAATTCTTTTAAGGGGGAAGGAATGTGATGTCCCAGAAGTTTAGGCAATAATTATTTAATTAATTTCTTTAATAATTATTTTAAAATGCGAAATATTGATTTTATAATTTAATTCAAACAGAAATTCTCTTTTGAAAATTAATAATTATTTAGTTTGTTAAATGATATTCTTTTTTTTTTTGGCAAGGTCGACGGTTTTTAAGTGGACCGACCACTTTTATTACGAACGTAATAAAGATTGAAGTACATGAGTAAGGTAGAGGCACCTTAGCTACTATGATAGAAAGAAATAAAAACTACATCATAGGAGTATGACCGTCAAGTCATAGCTACTAGATAATAATAACAAGACTAGTTCTCCTCCTTAGAGGAAGAATCACTAAACCCCACAACAATCCCAGAAGAATCCGGAGAACCGGACCCATGAAGTCCAGCAACAACACCCACCTGGGAAAAAACATTCCCGAGAAGACCAAAGAAGGGCCAAAATTGCACAGCAAGCGAAGGATCATAATTCACAGCATCAGAAGAGTAAATAAAAGATCGATTCCACGTAGTATCAGCTAGCATTTCGGAATTAAACTCAGCGTACGAACCATCCATGTCAAGAACAAAAGAATCACCAGACGTTATGTAGTAAAGACGTCGATAGTCCAAAAGATTTTCGGAGACAAATCTAAAATAAGAATTATCCACCGGGTTGAAACGCATAGCAGAACGGCGTTCAACCCAACATTGCTCAGCCTCTACCCAATCAACAGACAAAGGAGGCAGGGGAATAACCGGAACATCAAGGGCAACCACAGAACTGTCAGCAGGGACAATGGAAGAAGGCCGGGCAGAAGAATGCGGCGAACAAGGGTCAGATGAGGGAACATCAGCAGGATCTGGGGAAGCAGGACGCACTAAGGAAAGGGTAGGACCAGTGTCAGATGCAACCAGAGAGGCTTTGGGAACCCATTTTCTTAGCGGAGGCCGAGGCAGGGGGATCTTAGGAGCAGCAGCAGGAACATCAAATCGCACGCAGGCAGAGGCAATATGTCCAAAAGAATGACAGGAGGAACAAATGTCACGGACCCATCCATAACGAACACGAACGTCCACCACATGACCAACAGCTAACTGGACAGGAATAGAGGTAGGAAGAGGCTTATGGGGAGAAATCTCAATCAGGGCCTTAGCATATACAAGTTTATCACGCGCAGTAGTATTCGAGTCAAAACATTTCAATTTACCTATATTGCATGCAAGCCAATTCAATCCAAGCAACGGTTGTAAAGCAGATGGAATTGGGGAGAAGTAAACCCAAACAGGGATAGAAAAAACTTGCTCACGAACACTAGCTACCGTTGGTGACCAGGGGGTAATAATAAACGGTTGTCCATCAAAGAAGGAAGGCACAGACTCTAGAACACGACAACGATCCTCAGAGGAGGAGAACAATAGGTAGTACAAGGAGTCAACAAACTTAACTTTAAGCCCACCCTGGAGTCTCCAGGCCCTACGACAAACAGCAGCCGCATCATGAAGACGATGTTTAGGGTCCAAAAAGAATCCAACTACGTAACCCGACCAAAATTCCAATCCGGCTTGCATAACACAGGGGGGAGGGATCATCACTCCGTTTTCCTCTACGATGTCGAACTTAACTGGTTCATAAACACCCGCATTGCGGGGCATGGATGTAAATAGTGAAGTCCATGATTTGGTTACAGGTAGGCAAGGAGCTGCAGGGCGACACTCGACATCACCAGAAGAGGCTACATTCACAGCCGAAGGAGGCCCACAATCCACAACAGATTGCATAACTAGAGTAGCAGCAGCCAATTGCTCTTTCATACATTCAGCACTCGTAACTAAGACCCTCTGCCGCATTAAAACAAACACTGGTAGTGCAAGGTTTAGGATCAACAGTCTCCACCAAGCCAACAATACAATCAGACTGACCACTTAAAACACACACATCGGCCAAAGAATCAAACGCTTGTTTGCCCAACACGCAATTGGGTAATACAGGGAAGCACAAATTGGATCCAGACGAAGGCAGTTGACTCAACATACCAGAACACGGAGGCGAATTCACTCCAGAAAGAACAGAGGAGGCGACAGCAGAGACCACAATCGAGCTTGGCTGAGCACAAAGGTTACTGGGGGACTGGTTGTAAGGACCTAGGGGAGGAAATTTATCGGAAGAGAGAAGGTTGGGGAGAGCGTTATCAACGGAATAACATCGGCCTGATCTAGTTGACGAGGAAGAGGGGAGACGCGTTGGAGAAGAGGACATTCACGCAGGGGAAAAGGGAATCGCTATACAAAGAAACGCCTGGAACAGGATGCCATTAACGTGTTGATGAATGAGCTTGAAACAATTCACTAATGATATTCTTTTCAGAAGTTAAAAATATTTAAATAATAAATTTATCTTTCTAAGCTTATTTAAAAATATTTTATTTATAATGTATAAATGTTTATACATTGTAAATAGAGGATTTGGTTTTAATTTTAATTTATATTAAATAAAGGATATTTTCTAATTATTATGTAAATGTATAATTTGTAAATTGATTAAATTAATTTGAATTAGTATTGTAAACTTTTCAAAAGTTGTTTTAAAAATCTTTCTTATATTTTTATAGAAATGTAAGTAATAATTTGTTTTTTTAAATTTTATTTTATAATAAAAGTTTGTTTTGTTTTATTTTAAAATTGCTTTTCTTTGAAATAAGATTTAATTCATTCTTGTTAAAGTATAATATTTAGTTTGAAACCTTTTGAAATAAAATTGAATTCAACCTTTCTTTTCTTTTAAAAATCTTTCCTTTTGAAATTTAGTTTCATAAAGAATATTATTTTAAAAATAATCTAACAAACATTAAAATAAATGTTATAAGAAGTTATAAATAAATATGTAATTATTTCGAGACTAATGTTAATAAAACATTTAAAACATGCTAAAATAAAACAAATTAGAAATGGTTTAAGATAAATTCAAATACATTTATAAATTTAAATTTTTTCTTTTAAATATTGAAATGAACATGTGTTAGTCATTTAACTAATAAAATGGACACTTGTAATCACATAACAAATTAACATAACAAGTGGCAAGCAAATTCATTTTTTGAAATTTAATTTTTATAGACAATAAAACATAGCAAATGCATTTGATTAAAACATTTTCTCATTTGAAAATCTAAAATCATATTTCAGTAAATCAAAAACCCCAATACAAACTAACAAATCTGCATGCTAAATTACAACCTCAAATCTACAAACCAAAACCTTTCAAAAATCTGCAAAACAAACAACTTCAAATCTGTGCATTTGAATGTGGATCTGCATACCATTTTTCAATATAAAATCTGAGCAATGAAGAATGGAGTCTGCATGCATGTTCAACAAATTACATCATCAAGTTAAAGCAAATTCAACTAGCTAATGGAAACCCAGATTTCAAAGGCAACTTCAATATGCAGGGTCCTCAAATCTGCAGCTAATTTGTTCTCTACACCTTCATTAAAATGTGAGTAAACCTCTATTTTAAAAGCAAATCTTTTCTTTAAAAATTAATACTTAAGATATGAACTAAAACTCAAGTTCAAACAAAATTGTCATAAAAAAATACCAAACTGCTAAGATTTGAACTACAGTGCCTTCATTGTTGGATGAATGACTTCATAATTTTTAAAGATTTCTTTAGAATTATCGGTGCATGTGATCTGATAGTAGTAAGCAAGTTTATTTGATTATATTGTGATGAGATTTGTGAATACACACACACACACACACACACACACACACACATATATATATATATATGTATATGTAGATGATGCCAGAAACTATATACATACCTGTCACTGCTTTTAAAACCAAGATTTGAATGGGAAATTTATTTCCACCTGGTTTGGTTTTCTGTTAGGATTAGCAAGTAAACAATATTTGTTTGTTTAGTATAAATTCAAGTTTATAAATTATATTCAAGATGAATAAAATCTGTGTCTCTGTTATAAGTAAATACAGTATTGGTTTTTTTTTTCAAAAAAAAATTTTTAATAATAACAAAAGTATCAACATCATAAACTGTTTAAAACAAGATTTTAACATGAATATATGTTAGAAATCAGAAGGTATAAAACAAGTTTCATTTTTAGTTGACTGCGTAAATTAGCATTTCTGTTTAAATAGAAGTGGAAATTTTGGAATAATCTGTTAAGCTAGTGAATCTTAGGTGTTTAGATGCTTCATGTTAGTGGTGTATTGATGTGAGAATGGGGTAATTTGGTGATATTTGATCAGAGAGAGAGAAAAGGGGAATTGGGTTTTTTTCCAGGTTTTAAAACCCTTGTCTTTAGGGTTGCAGTTCTTAGTTCTGCACTTACTCTCTGTTTCATCGAGTGGGGTAAGAATTTGGGAGGTTGTAGAGGGATCATCAAGGGAGGGGCTGCTGGAATTTCAGCGATGATGATGGTCAGAGGCGTGCCTATGGGCTGTTGACAGGTTGGGGCTTAGGGTGTAGATGAGTTTCAGGTTTTGCAGTGGATTCTCAAAACTTCGAATTTCATGTTACAGTAGGTTTCTGATGATCGTACCTATGTTAGTGGATGGTAAGTGACTTGTAGCAGTGGAATGGAGTGGCTGGAGTTCGCCGAGGCGACGGTGCAGGTGCACCATTCATGGTTGAAGCCTGGTAGACATTAGGGGGTGTGTAGGGTTTTTGACTCGGAGATGACTTCGGGTATTTTTGTTTCTGACTCGAAGAAAGGGGTTGGTGAACTCGAAGCAAATAGAAGGGTTTCTCGGGTAAGTTGGCTTCAGGTGTTAATCCAGAGAGTTGTGCAGTTTTTAGAATTTTTGAATAAAATTCATATTTTAAGTTGCAACTTGATTCAAGTAAAACTTGAATCTGAATTCAAATGTAGTTTTGAATTCAAAGTTTTTAAAAAATGAAATCTTAAATTTAAACAAGTTTTAAATTCAGTTTTGAAGTCAAGTTTAAAATAGTTTCAGGTTTGCCCTTTTAAAACCAGAATTAGATTTAAATAGTTTTTGTAAGTTTTTAAAAGTATGAACAAATTTAAATGTTTAAGCAAACATTAAATTTGTTTTTGAATTCAGATTAAAAACTGTTTTCAAGTTTCTTTGAAAACCAATTTTGAATTCAAACAGTTTGTAAATTTAAAAATGAATGAACATATTCAAATGTTTAAAAGAAATTGATTTCAAATAAGATTTAAAACTTGAAAGAATTTAGTTTCCATTAGTATTGAATTAAAATATGAAGTTTTAATTTAAATTTGAAAGTTAAAATTAATCAATTCATTTTCAAAAGTTTAATTTATTTTAATCAAGTAAATTTATGTAAATCTTTTCTTTTATATTTAAGTAATGAATGTTCATTAACATTTATTTTATTTTAAGAGTTTTATTTATTTAAAATTTGGATAAATGTTTAAATAGTTAAACATTTGAAATTTTAAATTTTAAAATGGAATTTGAATTGAATTTAGAAACGTTTGGTTTTAAATACATTTGAATATTAATTAATTCATTAATAAGTAGATGGATTATTTTGGAAAATATTTAAGATAATTAAGGATTTACTTAATTATTTGGTTTTTAATAACGGTTTAGATTAATTTTTAATTAGGAATGATTTATTAATGATTAATCCAATTCAAATTTTCTTAAGTATGTGATTATTGAAAGGTTGTTAATTAATAAAAGGTGATAATTATCTAAGGATAATTTAATAATTAATTAATGTAATTAATTTTGATAATTAACTAGATTAATTAATTGAATCTATTAATTGTAATTTGTTAAGTATAATTAATTGTTAAAGTAATTAAGGAATTAATTACTTATTGTAATTAATTTTGATATGTGATTTAATTAAGTTAATTAATTTAGTTTAATTAATTTAAATAAATCATGTGATGATTTAATGAGTGTAATTACTTAATGTAATTAACGGAGCAGGATTACTTAGAGAAGTAATAATGATAATTACTGGAATGTAATTAGCAATTTGGATAATTACTTTTGTAATTAATTAAGGAATTAATTAATGATTAATTATTGGATAATTAATGTATAAATAAGTAATTAAAGATAGTTAATTACTAAATTTAATATTAATCAAGGCGATTAATAATTAGATTAATTACTAAATGTAATTAATTTTAATTAAGTAATTTATTTAAATATTAGAGATCATTAATTATTATAATTAATGATGTAATTAAGGATTGTTTGATTAAGTAATAATTAATTAATTAATTAAGTGATTAATTAATTGTAATTAATTAAGGATAAATATAATTAATTAATAAATGAGTAATTAAATGTTAATTACTTATGATTAAGGTTAATTAATTTGTGAAATTAATTAAAGACTAATTACTTATTGTAATTAGTGAATGATTAATCAAAGATGTTTAATCAAGTTAAATACTTAGTGGATAATTAATTAACTGGGTTAATTAATTAAAGGATATTAAGCAGGATTTTAATGAGTAATTAATTTAATTTAATTTAATTTAATTAGAGATGATTGTTATTAATTTAATTCATTTTAAATTAATTATAATTGATGATAAATCATTGCTTATGGATGTTATCGATTGAATGGTTGTGATCAGTAATGAGATTAGTTATATCTGTATGATATGGATGATTGGTTTAAGTATGATGGTTTGTGATGGATTATTTGGTTGAATGATTATCTGTTTGTGATAATGATATAGATTATCTGTTGTGATATGAATGTGATTATCTATTATGAGATATAGTTTATCTATTTATGTGAATTAGATAATAATGAAATAAGTTAATTGTTTAAAACCCTTAAGTACAACTTGGACATTAAAATGGCGTTTGGTTTCGGTGAGACCGGGATCGGGTTTCCATATTTGGATATCCGAAAACCACATCGATTCCAATTAAACGTTAGGTCGTTAATCCAAGTGGAGCAAGTGAAGACTCGAGGTGTAAGGGCTATACGTCAGTATAACTCTGTGGGTGATTCCGTAATGAGTTTGACGGAATAGTACTTATAGGTTCGAGATAGAGATTTAGAGTGCAAGGGTTATCGTCGTTAACTCTGAGGGTGATTCCAATACGAGTGTAACGAGATAATGCCTTCGGTTTCGTTCGAACCCGGAACGAACTTGTATGGATTGAATGTTTCAGAACATCGTCAGGTGGACGATGAGCATTCTAAGATTTGATGTCCTATAAATGTAATCGTAGCCTCAAGCCTCATCAACCGGGAATGGCTAAAACAGGGGAGGTGCAGCAAAGCTTTGTGGGTAGCCCCCACTGGAGAGCAAGATTTATCCCTGTCTAGAGGTCCCTTTATATTCGGTTGTGTGGCAGTTGGCGACGGCCAATCTGCGGGGTGGTCTTGTTCGGAACTGTTCAGTAAGGAACGAGTCCGGCTTTGTGTTGCAGGGGAGTTAGGGTGGCTCCTCGGTACAGTGATCAAGGCCACGTACTGTGACGGGCGGTACCCCAGTAGCCCTGCCATTGTATGGAATCCAAAATTCAATAAGTTCCTGTACGGTTTTGATTGTGCCCAACTATGTTGGAACGTGAGATGTAAGCATTCCAGTTATTTCTGTATTTTATTTTGAAAACCCTAGACACTATTATAGTATCACTGGATTTCCTATCAAATGATTTGGTTAGCGTAAGGTAAAAACTTTTCCATGTTTATGTGTGGGAAGTCTTACGTGATACCTTTTGTTTTCAAAGGATTTTCTAAAGTTAAGCAACTTTTATCCCCGTTTACTCACACCAGACCCATGTCTGACCCGAGTGTTTATTTTCTGTTTTATTAAACTCTTGGGTACTCATATTACGTATGAGTAGTCAAGTGTTTCAGGATTGCTTTGACGAGTTTCTGGAGGAGATAATGTAGCAGGAGGCTTCAGCGTGTAGATATTTTTAGTGGTTCCGCTGTGTTTGAGTTGTATCTATTTTCTCTGATGTACTTGAATTGTAATTGCTAGACAGATGTTTATAACTGTCTAGTTTGTGTTGTATTAGCTGTATTACTCTGATGTATATGATACTATGTAAAGTTTTATGTGATATATTATAATTTATTCGATTCCGCTGTGAGATTCTGATGTTGTCTGTTCTTTCTTTCCTTTCTTTTCTCTTTTCTATCCCTTTCTTTCTTCTTAGCGATGCGACTTCCTGGAGTTTGGAAGTTGGGTCGTTACAATATAGTCATCACCATAATTCACCAACTTCACCATACTTCTGACAACATCTTATCACTTCACAAACCCTATATACTACCACTACATACATACTTCCAATATACAAACTGTACACACATCACCTGCCTCTACCTTCCAGACTATCACTGTTTCCATTCGCCATCCTACATCACCGAACTATCCACTATACATCGACTATTCTAGTATAACCATTAACTACTTCACAACCTTCAAACACATTACAACAAACATTACTGCCTCTGCTAACCTCTGCAATCTCCTTATCTCACAACTCCACTTCCTTTCATCCCAAAACCTCATCACCGTGAATCAACCACTCCTCAAATTTGACCATCAACATTCTACCAGCAACTAAAATCGCCACCAGAACTTCACCCAAAACCCACTATATAAACCATGAACAATTCGGCGCCTCCTTAATCAAATTTACTAGCTGCAACCAACCCCAAATTGCCCGACATCAAATCGCGAATCATAAAATCCCTCCTCCAATCATTGACACTGCCTTCGATCCCAAATTGCAAACCTAATTCCACTACTGAATTGCCTTCAACCGCACCCAATGCAACCTCAAATCGAACATCTCCATCTACGAACTCAACGTGATCCTAATCGAATTTCGTTTTTGTTTGATTTTTTTAAAGAAAAGAAGAGAGAACGAGTTATTGAAAAAAAAAATCATTTGGTTTGTCTATTTTGAGAATATATGTTGGAATTTAGTATAAATGGATTAGGCCAAGCTATTTGTTCATTAGTTTAGTTTTCATTTTCTATCATTTTCTTATTCCATTCATTTTCTTTTTAAAAGAAGAACAAAAAAGGTGTGTTTTGTTTTAGAAGTGTGTGTGTATATATATATATAATAATCTCGTTCAACAATTTTCAGGTTGCTAAAGCAGAAGAACAAGAAGTGTTTGCTTGCTTAAAAAAATAAAAATAAATATTTTCTCTGCTTGCTTTCTTTAAAAAATCGCTGCTTTAAAAATGAAAAATAAATTGCTAATGATTCTGCATGCTCTGGTATCATGCCCTAATCTTTTATTTTTATTTTCTTTGCATGGTTGGTTGCTTGTGTTCTAAATTTTTGAAACCAAAAATAAAACAAATTTCATTTATAGTTGCATCGTTAAATCAGGTTTAATTTCTGTTTTGCATTCATATTATCTTATTTTTCTTTTCTAACGACAATACACAATTTCTCATAAGATGGGAGATTTCATCACCCTTTCCTTAGCCCATAAATTGCATTTCATTGTAGAATTTGATAATAATAACGGTTAGTCTTTTGACTTAAGGGAGACATAAGCTCACCTAGGGCTTAATTATATCTTGATAAGATGTCTTCTTTCGACAATTTATGTTCTTGGTGTCTAGGTTACGGCATAGTAATAATCAGTTATAAAAATTATGATGATTCATAAATATTATAGTGCCATTTCTTTGAAGATACTTAAACCTTCGATCGCATTGCTATAGTGATGCATGGTACACCGATAACTCATGTCCGTTATCTTGCCAAGAACTACCTTATTGGACTAAGACAGAGTCTGATTATATAATTTTGGGTTAGCAACTGCTAAGCATAGAAAATTTGTAATTAAGTCATTGTATTCATTTGTTTGCATTAGTTCATGCATGTACAAAAAATTAAAAACCTAAAATTAATTTTTTTTTTGTACATTTTACATAACTTGGTTCTTTTTTAATCAGAAAAAATCTTTTTAATCTTTTCTTTTGAAATTGTTCAACCAAAAACGAAAATCCAAAAAAATCTTCTAAAAAAATACAAAAATACAAAAACATATAAAAAAAAAGAAAAAATGATTGGAAAAAAATCAAATTCCCTTTCTAAAACAAATCCTTTTTGGTAAATATTTTTCCTTTTTATGTAAAAAACAATTTTTCACTTCATTTACCAAACCTTCTTCATTCTCTTAAACTCGATTCTCATTTCTTTCTCCTTTCGACTTTTTCTTGTGCATGGATACTTGGACTCGTGACACAACAATAAATAGTTGGACTCGTGACATGACAATTAATCATTTAATTCGGACAAGCGATCCTCTAGCAATGGCAAATGAAAATGCCCAGCAAATTCTTATCGATAGAATCTTTTACGATAGAGTTTCTATTCCTTCTTATAACACATTACCTTCCCCAATGGATAACCATTTTGAAATTCATTCTAACCATATTGCCATGCTTTCGAAACTTGGCAACTTTGAACACGATGGCCCGTACATTTTCTTAACCAAATTCGAACAGGTTTGCGGAACCATTAAGCTCCAATGACTTAGTGATGACGATATCGAACTTCGATTAATTCCATTCGCCCTTATAGATTTTGTTGAAAAATGGTTGTACAGCTTACCTTTAAATTCGATCAAAACTTGGAAAGAATTCATTGAAGTATTCTTTAAAAAATTCTACCCCTTGGAAAAATCAACTAAAATTCGAAACGAAATCATAAATTTTCATTAATTCTGGGGTGAACTATTCAGAAAATACTTTGAAAAATTTAAAGAGCTTTTGATAAAATGTCTACACTATAATTTCGAAAAATGGATCCTTTGCCATATCTTATAAAATGGACTTGAAAACATCTCACGAACCATGCTTGAATCGATGTGCCAAGGCAAATTTCTTGCCCAACATCATGACGATGCTTGGAAATTTCTTGAAAACCTAACCGAAAAGTAATCCTAATGGGAACATTCTAATGAAATATCCATTTACTCACGATCCATCGCACACTCGATAGAATCATCTTTGGTTTTGGAAGCTAAGATCAATGCAATGATTAATAAATTCGACAACGTTTTCTCATCCAACCAAATGAACCAAGCTTCCCAACCCATGTGTTATGAATGCATCGATCTGAATAACATTGTTGATCGGTGCCCTAATTTGGTCGACCAACTCATTGCTTTCAATAAGGTTAAAAATAACCCATTTTCTCCAACTTGCAATCTTGGTTGGGGAAATCATCCAAACTTTGCTTGGAATCAAAATAGTCCCAATACGAATTTGGTTCATCCCAATTTTCAAGCATTTACGAATAATGCTTCAAATCCTTACTTTCAACCAAATCATTTTCAACAAAATTTTGTGCCTCCATCCCAAAATCAACTGTAATAATCTTTTTCTCCCCAAGATGATAAATGATTAAGTTCACTTGAAATTCTCTAATTAATTGTCAAAATGTTTCAATGAATTTTTTTGGGCCATTGATTTTAGACCAACCTTTCTTGGCCACTTCAAATGCTCTAATTAATTTTCGAAATGGTTCAATGAAATTTTTTCTTGGAAACATGTCTTTTGGTCTTAACATTTTTAATCTTGAAAATCAACTGAACGAACCACATGACCAAATGTTGAAAATTAGCTTCATTCAAGAAAATTTCGATAATGAAATAGTTGACCTTAACCATGAACGTGAGAACCAATAAGAACAATCATTTCAAGACGAGCCTAACGAGATCGAAAATGCACTTCTATTTGAACTCCTTACTATTGAATCAGAACTTCAACCGAATTCGTAGATTGAGCGACCCCCCAGGTTGGACTTTAAACCCCTTCCCGATCTCCTTAAGTATGCATACTTAAGTGACAACAAAACGTTTCCTGGCATAATGTCTTCATCTCTCTCTTAATCAAAGAGCTTCCTTTCTTTCTGTCCTTTTGAAAATCAAAGAAGTAATTGATGGTCGATCACTTATATAAAGAGAATTAGTCCCGCTCTTACTCAACATCGCATGCGTTTAATTGACGATGCCAAACCTACTCATGATGCACAATGAAGGCTTAACCAAAAAATGAAGGACGCGACTCATGATGAAATTCTTATGCTCCTCGATAACAGAACCATATACCTCATTTCTGACAGTTTATGGGTTAGCCTGATTCATGTCGTACCTAAAAAGTCTGGACTTACCATTATCAAGAACGACTCAAACGGATTCATTCTAACTTGTACTCAAACGTGTTGGCATGTTTGAATTGATTATCGAAAACTAAATGCTACAACACGTAAAGATCACTTTCCTCTTCCTTTCATCGACCAAATGCTTGAACATTTAGTTAGCCACAAATCCTATTGCTTTCTTGATGGTTATTCCAGCTATAACCAAACTCCAATCATTCTCGAAGATCAAAAGAAAACAACTCTCACATGTCCCTTTGGCACTATTGCATATCGACGTATACCTTTTGGCCTTTGCAACGCTCCTGCTACATTTCCAAGATGAATGGTCAGCTTTTTTCCGATATGATTGAACGCTTTCTTGAAGTGTTTATTGACAAATTTTCCATCCTTGGAAACTCTTTTTATGAGTACTTACACCATCTTGAGCTGGTTCTTAAATGATGCTAGGTCAAGCACTTAACGTTAAATTAGAAAAAAATGCCATTTCATGGTCAGACATGCCATTATTCTTGGGCATGTCATCTCAAACAAAGGCATTAAGGTAGATAAAGAAAAGGTTAATGTAATTGTGAATCAACCATTCCCAAATCTATCAAAGAGATCTGTTCATTTCTTGCAAATGCAGGTTTCTATCGATGCTTTATGAAGGACTTTAGTCAAATTGCTCGAATTATGGCAACTCTTCTTGGAAAAGACATTCCATTCGACTTTGATTCTGATTGTGTTTTTGCTTACGAACATCTCAAAAACGATCATTTTCTCACCGAATTGGGATCTTCCTTTTGAAATAATGTGTGATGCTTCTAACTTTGTGGTTGGTGCTGTTTTAGGAAAAAGCATCAACAAAATTCTTTATGTCATCTACTACGCTAGTATGACTTTAAACGACGCTCAACTCAATTATACGACCACTGAAAAGAGCTTCTAGCAGTAAACTTTGTGCTTGAAGAATTACGACCTTATTTGATTGGCTCACACATTATGTTTACACTGACCATTCCGCTCTTAGGTACCTTTTTGGTAAAAGGATGCTAAGCCTCGTTTGATTCGTTGGATCCTTTTACTCCAAGAATTTGACCATACAATCAAAGGCATAAAAGGATCCGATAATGTCGTCGATCATCTGTGGCATCTTTCAAGCACACCATCTTTTTTACCAATCAACGAAAGCATTCCTGATGAACAACTCCTTTCTGTTTCTATTGATCCTTGGTATGCCGACATAGTGAAGTATCTAGTCACTAAGGAAACTCCTTCATTTTGGTCGAAACAAGATAAATATAAATTTCTTTCCCAAGTCAAGTACTTCTATTGGGATGATCCATACTTGATTAAATACTGTTCCGACCAAATCATTTGATATTACTTCTCGGATTACGAAATCAAAAGCGTTCTTTTGTTTTGTCATGGACAAGCTTGTGGTGGTCACTTTAATATGAAGAAAAATGCGGAAAATGTGCTTCAATGTGGTTTTTACTGGCCTATGCTTTTTAAGGATGCATTTGAGTTTCATAAAACTTGCGATCACTACAAAACGTTAGGAAGAATCTCCTAAAAAAATATGATGCCTTTGAACCTCATTCTTTTTTTTTTGATGTGAACGGGTGTGTAGCGTGGAGCTACACAGCCGATTATAATGATATTAATATATAAGTAGTCCGACCAACAAGCCTGGTCGATAGCCAAACAGCATAGATCGAGTTTAATTATACAATCACAGTTTTGAGTACAAAAAATAACTTCCCAGCATTTTCGACCTTTACATTGATGGCCCTAATAAACACCACTGTGAAAAAAACATCAACTACTACTAAACACGGTTCAGAGACTAAAGGTGAAAAGCTTAGGGCTTAGTTGCCTCCTGGCGATGCCGATGAAGCACTGCCATCCGACTCTTCAGAAGAGGACTGAACTGCAGGGAGACAGAACCTGAAAGGTGTAAAGGAAGAAGAAGAACCTGTCCAATAAGCGAAAATGTAAGCAATTCTGCTACAAAGGCTAAAAAGAGTGTTGGTTGGTTTGTTGAATATAAAAGCGTTTCTTTCTTTCCAGATGACCCAACTGAAAATGGCTAGAAGGGAATCAAGGAGTCGATTCGGTACACCATACTGCCAATGTTCGAAAAAGTCGTTGATCCAAAGAGTACGACCGAAGATGTGAATGCAGACTGAGACCCATATGTAGTGGGATATGTCGCATTCGAAGAAGAGGTGGCGGATTGATTCAGCTTCAGACTTACACAAGCTGCAGAGCTGGTCGGACGAAATGTTAAAACGAGCGAGACGGTCTTTGGTATTAACGTGTCCATGTATAAGACACCATTGAAAAAATTTGACACGGGGAGGGATGTGGCACTTCCAGACACGAGCGAATGCGAAAAGGCGACCAGGGTGATTAAGAAACAAGGAGTACTTGGAGACGGAGAAGCCATGAGAAGGAGAGAGTGACCATGCATGACTGTCCTTCACTAGGGGGTCGAGTGATACGTGTTGAATCAGGCGCAGTATCGAGAGGAGCTCCGAGAGGGTGTCGGGAGAAAAGAGGGTTGAGGGGCAAAAGCATGGGAGACCGCGGGCTACCGCCTCCGCCACAGTCAGGCGGGGAAGGTTGGAGTGAGAAAAAAGAAGAGGGAAGGATTTGTGGAGGGGGGAGAGGCTGTGCCAAGAATCAAACCAGAAGAGACAGTTAGCGCCATTGCCAATATTGGTTCGGATAATGGAGCTGAAGCGGTCAACAGAGGTAAGAACACCAGACCAAAAGGGGGAAGGCCTATGGTGAGGAGCGAAATGGAGAACGAGGAAGGGGTCCGCATTATAATGAGAAGCTAGAATCCACTGTTTCCAAATAAACTGTCCCGGCGAGAGCAGGCGCCAGAGCCATTTTGCTAGCAGGGCTTGATTGAAAGAGATCAGATTGGGGACACCCAGACCCCCATGTTTTTCATGCATGCACACGATTTTCCAATTGACGAGACATTTAATTTTCCCTCCATTCCAGAGGAAGGTTCTTCTAATGGCGTCGATTTTCTTGGATACCCAGATAGGGAGCTTGTGGAATGAGAGCCAGTAAGTGGGAAGGGCTGAGAGAACAGCCTTAACCAGAACCAACCTCCCAGAAGACGATAAAGTGTGAGCTTTCCATCCAGCTAGTCTAGATTCGATTTTGGCTATAAGAGGGGTCCAGTCTGACCGATGAAGCTTGGAGGGCCGCAAGGTAATACCGAGGTAGGTTAAGGGAAAGGTGTCCAGACGGCAGTTGAGGGCGGAGGAGATAGAGGGACCAAGGGAATCTGCATTTCCGAGCATAATAATGGAACTCTTGTTGAAGTTGATAGACAAGCCGGAAATAAGTTCAAAGGAGTATAAAATGACCTTGAGACAGTGAATGTGATCAGGAGAAGGTGAAACAAAGAGAATTGTGTCATCTGCGAACTGAAGATTGGAGATCATAGGAATAGAGCTGGAACTGGGATGAGAATAAGGTGGGTAGATGCCTGATAGGAAGTTATTAGAAGTCGCTAGTTTGATCATGCGGTTGAAAACATCCACCACTAGGACAAAAATGAGAGGCGAGAGAGGATCTCCCTGTCTTAACCCCCTTGCTGATTTTATGTGTCCTCCAGTAACTCCTCCGCTCTGAACTGATGAAATGCTAGAAAAAAGAATGCTTTGAATCCAATTGCACCACGTGGGAGGAAAGCCTCTATGTCTTAGGAGTTCCAAAATAAAGTTCCAATTTACTGAATCAAATGCCTTAGAAAAATCGAGTTTAAGCAGGACACCAGGGATATTATTCGAATGACAAGATGAGATAACTTCTTGAGTCGCCGCCACACAGTCTAGGATATTTCTACCGTGGATGAAAGCTGACTGTTCTATCCCAACAAGCGCTTCCATAAAAGTTTGAAGACGGTTTGCGAGGACCTTAGTGATAATTTTGAACGTGGTATTAAGAAGGCTAATAGGACGGAAAGCTGAGAGGGTGTTGGCACCGGCGGTCTTAGGGAGGAGAATGACGTTGGCGTAATTTAGGCAAGCTATGGACTGTGGGTTGGAACAGAACTCAGCACACATTTCCAGAATATCGCTCTTAATTACATTCCAGAAATGTTTAAAGAAGAAAGGGCCAAAACCATCTGGTCCGGGAGATTTGTTATCATCCATATCCTTAAGAGCGGCCAGGATCTCCTCTTCCGAAAAGTGTGAGTCAATAAGGATAGGTGAGGGGTTAGGATATAGGAGGTTCCAGTCTATGTGAGGAAGGGGTGCGGAGGGTTTGCCAAGGATGGAGCGGTAAAAGTTGGTGAACAAATTCAAAATATCTGAGGTGTTGGTGACAGAGACATTATCCTGAACGATTTCCGGGATAAAAAGGGATCTGCGGCGGCCATTGGCACATTTGTGAAAATAAGACGAATTTTTGTCCCCTTCTTTCAACCACTTGGTTTTGGATCTTTGTTTCCATCCAATCTCTTCTTGTCTCATTAATCGTTCAAGCTCTATTTCTAGATTTGAGAGTTTAATTCTGTCTTCGTTACTAAGTGGGGAAGCTTCTTCCAGTATGTTTAGGGTTAGGATGTCATTTTTGATGTTGGCTATACGTCTACGAAGTGAGCCCCAGATAGATTTTGCCCAAGGTTTGAGCAGTCTTCTCAAGGATCTTAGCTTACAGACTATGCGGGCCGTGGCCGAGGAGGCTCTAATTGGTTGGTCCCATGCTTTCTTGATAAAATCTTCAAAGGACGGTTCCAGCAGCCAGAGTCGCTCAAATCTAAAGGGGCGCTTGGATGCAGTGGGAGAGCCAGAGTCAAGACAGATGGGACAGTGATCCGATAGGGTCGTGGCAAGGCCCATACAACTGGAAAGAGGATGGAGGTCCTCCCAGGAAGAGTTGAAAAGAAAACGATCAAGCTTAGCGAGGGAAGGTGAATGACGTTTATTGGACCAAGTGAAGTGGCGGTTGTTGATTGGGGGCTCAATAAGAGAACAGGCATTAATAAAAGTATTGAAATCTTCTGAGTCGCAAGAAAGATTTCCTGAGCTTCTTTCTTCTGAGAATCTGGTTGAGTTAAAATCTCCACCCATAATCCACGGACCATGCAGAAAAGACGCGAAATCTGAGCAGCTTTTCCATAGGTCAATTCTATCTTGAGGTGAAAGGGGACCATAGATATTTGAAATAAAATAAATAGTGTCAGAATGCATGTGTTTAAGTGCAACATGAAGGACAGAGGGATGTGAAATGATTTGACAGAGAGTCCAGGTGGATTCATTCCACATGGTAATTAATCCACCCCTAGAACCGATAGAGTTAGAATGAGCACAGCCTGTAAGATTGGGACCACCTAATTGTCTAATTTGGGATGGAGTAGGGTCGGATAGTTTGGTTTCTTGAAGCAAAAGAATTCTTACGATTGAAATCTTTGACGTTTGGGATATTGAATTTACGGGACCGTTTCCCAATTCTTTTGAAATTTGTACATTCTTCTTGCTGTTGATTATGTCTCTAAATGGGTTGAAGCAATTCCTTGTAAAATAAATGGCCATAAAATTATTGTGAAATTCCTTAAAGAAAACATTTTTTGAGGTTTGGAACACCTTGCACAATAATAAGCGATAGTGGAACCCATTTCTGAAATTGTTCATTTGAAACTCTAATGAAGAAATACTCGATAACCCACAAGTTATCCACTCCTTATCATCCTAAAATTTATGGTCAAATTGAAGTTTCAAATTTCCAAATCATACAAATCTTGGAGAAAACCGGTAATAAAAATCGTAAAGATTGGTCTAAAAAATTAACGGATGCGCTTTGGGCTTACCATACTACGTATAAAACCAATCTTGTTATGTCTCCTTTTAGGCTTGTATATGGTAAAGCATGTCATTTTCCCGTTGAAATCAAACATAAAGCGTTGTGGGCAATTAAGAATATAAACTTTAATCTTAAGAAATCCAATGAAAATAGAAAGTTGCAACTCAATGAGTTAGAGGAGATTAGGAACGACGCGTATGAAAACGAGAAAATTTACAAAGAAAAAACAGAAGTTTTTCATGACAAGACTATCCTAAGAAAATCGTTTTCGCCAAATCTAAATGTTCTATTGTACGACTCTAGACTTCACTTATTCCTTGGAAAACTGAAATCAAGAAGGACTGGACCATTTATAGCATAACAGTTTTTCCACACGGTGCCATAGAAATACAAAACCCTAAGGATGGAATATTTTTCAAAGTCAATGGTCATCCTTTGAAACCTTGCATTGAGTTGTCTTGCGATAGAAAGGAGGAGCTCATGACTCTTCATAAGCCATACTACGTTTAGTAAGAAATTTAACCCTCTTTGTACATATGTATATATTCATCTCTTTAACACTAATTTATCATGCATTGACTATAGGGACGCAATCAAAATCAAATGTGGCGGGGAGCATCATGTTCATTTTGATATTTCATGACTTATTTTTAATTTTTACAAAATAAAAAAAAATCCCAAAACAAAATTTCTTTTTAGCATTTTGATTTATTTTTGAAGAAATAATATAACATAAGTATAGATTTTTGGTTATTAAATTGAAATTTATAAAAATTTATTTGTCTTAAAAAAATAAAAATAAAGTTTGAATAGAAGCAACAATGGTTTAACTAGTATATAGGAAGGTTCATGGGTGTTAATTTTGAAGTATATCCTAATTGAAATCTTTGTTTAATGAGTGGTTGATTTAAAGTAAAAGCGAAAACATTTTTGATCTTCTAAGTTAAGTAGTGCTAAGATGATGTTGCAAAACCCTTTCTTCATAAAAAATAGAAAAAAAACAAAAAAATAATTTTGTATATACATATATATTTTATTAACGCCTACAGTCAATAGGTGTACACACTTGTGTGTACACTCGCCACTCACCTAAGCCCGTAAAGGCAGTGCATAAACGGATATCTACCCTCAGTTTTCTGAGTTAGGTTTATATATATATATATATATATATATAAATTCTTTCATTAGTAATGCCTTCAGTCAATAGGTATACACACTTGTGTGTACACTTGTCATGCTCTATGTTCCCTATACGTAAGCCCACAAGGGAGTGCATGGGTGGTATATCTAGCCTCAGTTTTTTGAGTTAGGCATAAAATTTTCAAATAAAAAGAGAGTAAGCAATTCAACTCCAAGCACTATTTTCACTTATTTGATTTGAATGGTTATTCAAAATAAATAAAAGTACCACTTTGAATAACTTTGGTATTCAACTAAAGGTCCATTTCATAGTTGCACTATGTTATTACCCGAAACAACTAGCCAAACTAGAGTATAATTGTGATGTTAACTTAATTTTTGTTAGAAAATTTGACAAGTAAAAGGACTTAAATTTATTGACAATGACCACAACTTATATTTAACTTAATCGTCTCAATTTAGAAATAAATTCTTCATTTGTAAATATTTTTAAAAACTTGCATTCATATCTTTGTAAATAAACCTTGCATTAAGGAATTTTTCATGTTGCATTTGGATTTTATGGGTAGTATCCGTAGAAAACCCTCATGAGGCATCATCATCCTACCAATGACACCTAAATGTTTAATGGCTTGTTGCTTACGCTCAATGCAATCGTGTTTCCTACAGAAACATATTTATCTTAGTTTAGTTTATTAGAGGACGAATAAAAAGATAAGTGTGGGGGTATTTGATGTGCACATAAAAGTGCATATTTTTACTTCCATATTTAATCTACTTTTATTTAATGAATGAGCATATTATGGTATTTTACATGTTTAAACCCAAATTCAAATTGTTCTCAAGTCATCATTTATTCATCTTCATTTGGAGGGTAAAATGGTAATTTTTTATATGATTTAATCTGGAAAAAAATTCACTTGCAAATTTTTATTTTTAATTTGAGGAAATAGAGATCAAATGTGAAGAAGCATTCATGAATGTATGCATGCACAAGTGAAGGAAGCCAAAGAAATGAAGAAATAAAAGGATTCTTGTAATCATGAAGAACCCGCCTACCCACTAACCATGAATCACAATTAAGAGCTAATGCACATGTTAGTGGGGATTAAAGGCACATTCACATTTAACGGAGGATTAATTTCATGCAAATGATAACTTGAAGGCCACATTACCTTAATTGAATTTTAGGAAGTTCCCTAAGATTTTATTAGGGTTTTAATCTTGTATAAAAACTCTCTTATGTTCATGTAATAGAGTTTTTACATTATCTTATAAAAGTTGTAGCCACAAAACTAATAAGAAATAAAATGGCTTCCTAAGCCTCTTAATTTTCTTCTTTTACATGTTTTTCCATTTCATGCTTGCTTTTATTTACATGTTTTCTTCTATTTCGTGCTAGTAGATTGGCTTTATTTTCATTGCAATTAGTTTAGATTTAATTTATGCAAGTAGGTTAGCTCTCTTTTCTTTTAGTTGCTCTAACTTTCCTTGTTTTTGTAATGTTGCAGTCTACATGCGTTGAAATGATAACGAAAATGGGAAGCTAAACCCCCTTAATTTAGGGATAATCAAGCTCTCTTAAATCATGTAGATTCAACGTATTTGCTAATTTATGTTCTCTGTTATGCATCATGGATAATTAGATGTTGATGTAAGTTAATTAGTGAATATGATAGTCTATGTTGTTTATCACAAATAAGCTATTATTGCTCAAACATAAGCACAATTTACATCATCATCTAACTAAATGATTTTGATGAATTAAAATAGATTCAAAATTTTATGATCTATGTTATTAATCAAAAATAGTAACTAGATCATGCTCAAAATGGATTTTGTTTTAGTTTCATATTCATTTTCATGACGTTTAATAAGTGATTTTAGATGTTATACTGAAGTTTGATAGTTTAAGTGGTGCTAATTAATAACACAAAAAGACCATACTTATGATAAATACATCACTAATTCTACTTAGATTAAAATAAGAGATCACAAATTAATTTATGTGAAAGTATGAGAGTGGATTTGCCTCTAAATTGTCTCTTAATCTCATATTTTATTCACTTTGTTTTAGTTAGTTTTTATATTTTCTTAGCTATCTCAAGTTTTGGTTTAATTTGATCGAGTAGAATTTAAAATTAATTCATTTCCCTACGGATCGACCTTTATTCACATACGTACTAGAATTATACGCCGTGCGCTTACGGTATTTCAGAACGATATAATTTTTCAGTGATTTTCTAACAGATAGAAAATTCATCATCTAACAGGTATCATTAAGGCACCTTAATAGCCGTGATCGAATTATATATACAGTAGAAAATTGGAGTTTAGATGTATGTGCTTTATTGGGTGGAAAGGAAGTGGAAGATAGGTGAATTAAGATTTCTTTATAAACGAGTTTGTAGATGTTTGTAAACCAATTACCGGACTGTCACCGTAATAGGCTATTGAGTTTCAAATTGACCTTATACCTTGATCAAAACCCATAAGTAGACCGCCTAGCATAATGATACATACTAAGATGAAAGAGCTAAAGGTGGATCTGGTGGACTTAGAAGGAAATAATATTATTAGACCAAGCAGTTTTCCTTAGTGATTGACCGTAGTGTTCATAAACAAACCGGACGTGTTGTTATGGATGTGTATTGATTATCATAAGTTAAATGAGAAGACAATAAAGAATTGTTATCTTTTGCCAAGAATACATGATTTATTCGATCAATTGGGTGGAGCGAAAATATTTTCTTAATTGGATTTAGCAACAAGGTTTCATCAGTTGAGAGTGATGGAGTACAGCATTCCATTAATGGTGTTGCGGATAAGATATGGTTCATTTGAATGGTTAGTCATGCCCTTTGGGCCGACCAACGCACCTGCTTTCTTTGTGGATTTAATGAACTGAATCTTTCGACAGCATTTAAATAGATTCATGTTAGTGCTTATAGATGACATTCTGATATGTTCTAAGAATGAAGGAGATTATGAAATTCATCTTATAATAGTGTTAGAGACATTGAGGTAGCATCAACAAGAAGCGAAGTTTTAATAATGTTATTTTTGGATGAAAGAAGTGAACTTGCTTGATCATGTAATTTATATTAATAGATCCAACTAAGACCGAAGCTGTTAATAATTAGAAAAGACCCAAGACAACGACCGAGATAAGAAGTTTTCCAATGTTAGTTAGCTATTATTAGAGATTCGTCAAGGATTTCTCTCGTATAGTGGCAACTATTCATAAGGAAGGACATAAAGTATGTTTGGTAAATGTGAAGAAGCATTCTTAAAGCTAAAACATATATTAACCAATGCTCCTATATTAGTTGTTCTAGATGTAAATCAAGATTTATTAGTGTATACCAATGCATATGGAACAACATTAGGAGCTGTGTTAATGCAAATAAGTTAAAGTGATTGCCATCATTTCTCGATAGCTTTAACCACATAAAGTTCGATATCTAACTCATGATTTAGAGTTAGCATAGGTGATCTGTGCTTTGAAAGTGTAAAGACAATATCTTTTAGGAGAACGATTCGAGTTATCTGTGGATCATAAGTCTTTGAGGTGCAAATTCTCTTAGAAAGAGCTATGCATGAGATAGTAAAGATGGCTAGAGTTTTTAGCAGCTTATGATTTTGGAATTGAGTATATGCCCGGGAAAGGAAATAAATTTGCAGATGCATTTTGCAGGAAATATCAAAGTATTGTGTTAACTATTTTAGTATAATGGGAAGATCTTGAGGCATTAACTACATGTGGTGTGAATTTAAGGTCAATGGCTAGTTCTCGTTGGAATACCGCAATGTTGTCGTCTTTGAAAGTTCGACCAGTAATGATTAAAAGATTTGCTCCTAAGTAGAGAGATGATCCATCACTAGCAAACAGATTAGAATATTTGAGGATGGAACTAAGGTGATGATGTAATAGATTTAGTCTTCATCAAAATGGATGGTTGAGGAAGAAGGGACGGTTGTGTGTTCTAAATGTTTGTAACCTAAGGAAGCGAGTCTTAGGGAGTATCATCGATTGAAGTTTACTACTCATTCTGGAGGAACCAAAATGTTTCAGGATATATGAAGCGGATTTTCTTCTAGGAAGGAATGAAAAGAAATGTAGGCTTATGGGTGAAACAACGTTTAGATTGCCAGCAAGTAGAAGCCCAACATCAGAAAGAAAGTGGATTGCTTCAACCATTAGAAGTGCCACTTTGGAAATGGGATTCTATATCAATGGATTTTATCGATTGGTTGCTAAGGACGAATAGGGGGAAATGAATGTATCTGGGTTATGGTAGCTAAACTGACCGAGAATGCACACTTTACTTTTGTTAAGTCGACCCGGATGGCACCTACTCTAGCAAAATTATTTATGAAGAATATTGTAAGACTACATGGAATTCCTCGTAATATAGTATGTGACAAAGATAACTTGTTTACTAGTGAATTCTACCACCCATAAATGGATAAGCAAATAGAAAGAGTTAACAAAGTTCTTGATGATTTGTTAAGAGCTTGTGTACTAGACTTTTGAGGTTCATGGAAAGACCATTTGCACTTATCGAGTTTTCCTATAGTTATAGTTATCAAACTAATATAAGAATGGTGCCTTTTGAACCTCTTTTGTGGAAGGTCATGCAAATCACCAGCATGTTGGTTGGAGACTAGGGATAGATTGATTATTGGCTCAGATATGGTGAGAGAAGTTACATGAAAGATTAAAATGATTCGAGTATGGATGAAGGAACCTTGGTCTAAGTAGAAAAGTTATGTATGGATCAAGAGTTCTCAGTTGGAGACCATGTTTTTATTAAAGCATCGTCGATGAAGGGTGTATTATAGTTTCGTAGGTTAGGGAAATTGGCACCGAGATATATTGGTCTGTTTCTTATCATAGAAAGGATTGGAAAAATCGCTTATTGGGTAGAGTCATCAAATAGTTTCATAGGAGTCCTTAGTGTTTTTCATTTTCCTCGCCTTAGAAAGTGTGTGCATTATCAAGAGACTACTACTGGATTGACTACATTGGATGATTTAGTAGTGGAACCAGATATGACTTTTTTTGGATAACCATCTCATGTTACAGAAAGAGATGTGAAGGGATTAAGAAACAAGATAGTCTAGTTAGTGAAAATCCAGTAGAGTGACAATGAGAGACTACATATGAAAGACAAAAGACAGGATTATAGATTCTTATCCTGAGTTATTTTAATGATATATTCTATATCGAACATGTAGACTTTTTGCTAGTAAGGTATGCTAGTATTGTTGATATTTGTTTGTCACACATGTTTGTATGATTTTCATGCTTGATTTTTACCTTATTGTAATTTCAAGGATGCAATTCTTTAAGGAGGGGAGGCTGTAACGCACCTAATTTTTGTATAACAATATTCAAGGAATTTAATTAGATAAATTAAATAGAATAATATGATGATATAAAGAGAATGAGATTTGTTAACTAAATAGGGTCGGGCCTTAATTAGTCAACTAGTAATATATTTTTTAAACATTGAATAGAAAGGGATTTATGAGAGAGGCATAATGGGAATAGTTCTTTAGTTCATCCACTAAGCCCTTCCTTTCTCATTCATTCTCATTACATCTTCTAAAATCAAAAATAAACATAAAGGAGACCCGTTAACAAAAGGAAAAGAAGTGGAAGTCTAAAGGATTTAAAGAGAAAATCTTAAGGGAATTAATCTACATCAAATCTCATTCTTCTTTATTCAATCCAAGATGAATAATAGTACCCTTCTCAATCATTTATGCTTTTTTTGGATTTACGGTTGATTTTTGAAATGCTTGTGATAATATTTTATGCCTTTCTTGATAATATCATTAGTAGATTGAATGATGATCGTTGGAATTTTTATGAAATTGTTATAATGGGTATTAATGGTAAAAACCTAAAATATGATCTTCTATTGACTTGGAAGTTGGATATTTTGTGTAAAACATTATTCTGGAGATGAGTTTCACTTTTTACTTTTCCAAGTTTATATGAAATTTTATGAATTTTCTATAAAGAAATGTGTATATTTTCGAATTTTAAAAATAATTAATTTAATATTTTTGTGCCAAATTTTTTTATGAGGAATAAGAAGGAAATTCAATTTTTTAGGGATTTTCTGAAATTTTTCCCTATTGGTTATGATTTTCAATGAATTTTTTATTCTACAAAATGTTCAATTGATATAAATAAAATATATTAATTATAAGTGTTTACAAAGTTATTTGAGAAGGTAATATGTGACCTACTAGTAATTTCAGTAAAAGAAAATGAAAGGTGGTTTATTATCCAATAATAATTTGATATAGGGCAAGAGTTAGTGGAAAGTTTTTGCTTTAAACTGAAATAAATCATTTCTTACGTTATTTACAAAAATGTCATCGGCATTATAACTTAGTGTCTATATACTTTTATATTCATAGAAACTCGATACTTGATACTTTTATATTCATAGAAATTTGATACTTTAAGGGTCGATACATGTGGAAGCTGCTCGATAGCTATGTTCTATCTACCTAAAAAAGAACTCGACATCTTGTGTTTTAGAGGTTCAATACCCTATGTTTTATAAAAGTTTGTTACCCTCTTTTTTTTGTAAAGGTTTGATACCTCATATCTCCTGCGTGTTTTAGAGGCTCGACACCTCATATTTTCCTTTGTGCTTTTAGAGTTTCAGTACCTCGTGCTTTTAAGAAATTGACATCCTGGAGTTTTTAGAGGTTAGGTACCACATGTTCTTAAGAAATCGACACCCCTCATCAAATAGTGATTTGATAACATCTATATAGCTACTCGATAGCTATGTTTTTAGTAGCTCACTTACCATATGTTTTATAAACTAGATAACTTCGTTTTATAGGCCCGATAGTCTATCTTTTTAGAAGCTCGACAAACATGTTTTAATGACTTAATATCCGTGTAACACCCCGATATTTTATGGAAAATATAATTAAAAAGAAATTAAATGCGCATTTGGTACAATGGTAAAGGCACATGTCGACTTCCTAAGTGACAAGGGATCAAGTCCCGTTGTCGCCCAAAATCTAGATCGATGTTTTTTAGCAGGTTCGTTTCCAGCGATTTTCCTACATATTTCAACGTTATTTTTGATATGTGGCGGCTTCTCATTCGCTCCAGTGATGTAATAGGATGAGATGGCAAAATTTTATTGGTTGAGTGATGTGTATGGGCTAGAATGGATAACCGTTAAGTGTATGGAAGAACCAGATTTAATATAAAATAATTTAATGGATTATATTCACTCAAACAATTTATAAATAAACCATCTAACCTAAACCTAATCTCTTATTCAGCCGCCTCCATAATTCTACAATAAAATTAGTATGTATTATTTTTCCTCCTTTTCCCTACTAAATAAATAAATCTCTACCAAATTAAATTATCTATATATATTCAAGAAATTTGGGGAGTTTAGAAGAATCAAAGGGAGAAATATTAAAGCTAAGCTTTTTCAAATTTATACAAGCTCAAGTGTCAGGTGAGTGCAATTTAATATGAAATAGAAAAATAAAGTAGTTCAATTTCGGTTATTTTCTAGCACATTAATATGAATTAATTTCTTTTATTAATTGAAAATAGATGTAAATTATTGCAACTTCTTCTTCTTCTTTCACTTCTTAAACCTAATTCATGTTTGGGTTAAAACATGGGACATATAAATTGTCTATTCATGTTTTAGGGCATTAATAAGATTGAAATTTATGTAAATTATTGTATCTTCTCCTTCTACCACTTCTCAATTCTAATTCATGTTTGGATTGAAATTTGGTATAATAAATTGTTATTCACGTTTCATGGTGCAAAAAAGATTGGTTTAATTAAATTGAATTAGAATTGTTATTAAATTTCTAATGGTAGAACATGTTAGTTAAATAAATTCAAAATGTGTTACTTGAATAAAATAATGGTTTTGATTCATGTAACTACATAATTTTGAAAATGGTTTTGGAACAAAATTGGAAAGTCTAATTAGCATAATTGTTTATTTCATATGTGGCCTAAAAATGTAAAAATCGAATGTGTAATTAAATGGTTTGTAGCTGTTGGATAAATTTTTTGTATAGATTAAATCTCTAAAAGGAGAACGTAAATTAGGATGGAAAAAAAATGTAAATTAAGTGGACTCTAAGGCTATGATAAATCTGTAACAAAATGGTGTAGAAATTACAAACAAACCATATGGACTGAACGGACGTGAAATTGAAATATCATCTATGTAAGAAAAAGGAAATTGTGAAATAATCAAATCAGATGTAAAAACAGTCTAAAGCAGATTAATAGAAATAAACTATATGTAAACTGTAACGGTAAAATTAATTAATCTGGAAGCGATTTGGTAGGTAGACCTTATAAAGTATCAATAGGTGTTTCATGCAGTTAAGACCAAAATATAGTTTTGGCTATACGTACTAGGCGCGGGCAAGTAGGTTCGCAAGGATGTCTATTACCTTTCATAGGTTGCTAGTACATAGGATAGGTATCATCCGCAATCGTAAGCTTCTACAGCCAGATCGACATGAACAGAACAGGACAAGTGTGCTCCGACGTAGGGTTCTTTAGGCAGATCGTTGGAGGATTTTGCGCAGCTGGCCCCAGCTGCGTGTGCTCTTTTGGAGGACTAACACTTTGGAAAAGGGCATGTCCACTTTGGTGATCGAGGAGATAGGAGGATAGAAGTCTAGTTTGGCAGAGCCTAAGCACAAGTTAGGGGTCCTGTGAGATTGTTTGAGTCAGCATCGATCAGACATAAGAGGCATTCAATCACAGTGCACGAGTGAAGAGCATGACTTTCACGCTGTAGCACGTGGATAGACAATCACAGTGCACGGGTGAAGAGCATGACTTTCACGCTATAACACGTGGATAGGTAAGGACAGCAGGTCCTACAAAGTCGATTGACGTTTAGTATTACTGCATGGTTGACTTCCCTAGAGCAACCATGGACTTTGGCTTCTTAGGAAATGTATCTACGAAGGATTTGCTGCATTATATTATTCACTCTTTGTGATATCTGGGGAAGACCTGAAATTAAACTGTTTTATTTTTTTTGCTTCATTTTATTTCTCATTCACCGGACTTTATGTCTGACCCATTCCTATTTTTCCAATTTTCCCCAAATCACATGAGCGCAGGTCTAGGTTGCAGTTCTTTGCAGCTTGAAGGGTCATTGGAGCAGTTGTTATCTTCAGCTTTTGTTTCTTTTATTTCATGTGCTTCGTTTCTCTTTTCCATACTTTACTCTATATATGGGGACCTATATTGTGAACTTTGTTATGTTTTATGTTTTGGTGGAGACTACTTGGTACTTTTGGTTTCAAAAATAAATTTGGGTTAATGTTGTTTTTAATGAAGCTATTTTGCTATTGATTTATAGTTAGTTAAAGTCTTCTTCACTGTAATATTTTAATCATTTTATGCTATTGCCTTATGTTATAGATTTTTATTTCACCCGACCACCCGTGCTTTGAGTCATGTCCAATTTTTGAAGTGCCTAGAGGTATGGGGTGTCGCAGTTGGTATCAGAGCTAAGGTTTCATTAATCCTAAAAAAAATTAAAAATATAAAGGTTTACGAATAATTTTTGAACGGTATTCCGAATAATACTTTTAAAAGTATATGTATACATTTTGGAAGGAAAAGAAATTTTAGAAATGGGTCTCTTATATCTCTTCCTCCTTATCTATTAAACTATTTGTGGAGTATGTAATCCCATCTTTTTAATATCCACGGATAGAAATGTCTAAACTGCAAGATATCCCAGAAGTTCCAGGCCTTAATATGCCTGCTTGGTTTAAATGTTATTTATAGGCTACTACACGAGCAGATCCACCAACTAGGGATGCTGCTATGGCAGAAGTGGCTCCAGCCCTTCCGCCAGGCATTCTCGATTTTCCCAAGTTATGAAAGGACTACACCAGCTTAAGAGGCAAGCCGTTTCTTGGCACTAAGTCATATAATGAGGCGAGAGCTTGGATCTGTAGTTGTGAGCGGATATTTTGACTTATGGGATTGGAGGACTTGGCTTGGAGGTAGTTGGCTTCATGGCAGTTGTAGGAAGAGGCTCTTTGCTGAGGGGAGATTGTAGAGGCAGAGGCTGATAATTTGACATGGGTGGATTTACATACTAGGTTCGAGAGGAAATTCTTATCCCAAGCGAAAGAGGGAGCGCAACTAGAGAAATTTATACAACTCAAGCAAGGGGATATGAAAGTTAAGGAATATGTTAATCAGTTCAATGAGCTTGCCATATTTGGACTAGACCTGATCAATACTCCTTATAAGGAGGCGCTGAAGTTCGCTAGAGTCAGCCACTGCAGAGTTTGGCGGTGAGCCACATTCCGATGGGAGCCACTTTTGAAGGATTGGTAGAGATGTACTTGCTAATACTGAGAAGAAAGGAGATGTGGCGCAGAAGAGTAATGGGAAGAAGCAATGGAAAGAGGAGAGGAAGAGGGTCAGGTGGAAAAAGGAAAGTTCCAAGGAAGGACAGGAAGTGCAATACTTATGGGAAACTAGGTCATCTTGCTAAGGATTCTAAGGGGCTGGAGAGTGACCGAGACTAAGGCGTTATCTTTGCAATCAAGTTGGGCATATAAAGAAGGATCATCCGTTGAAGCTCAAGGACAGTTCACAGATACCTTCACAGCCTGCTCAGGCTTATGATTTAGAGGCAGCTCCTTCCTTTAGTACTCGTTTGGTTGTGGACAAGGTAAAGAAGGTAATCATCGAAGGTGTGTTATCTATCTCTAATTTTCCTATTCATGCCCTGTTTGATTCTAGAGCTTCGCACTCTTTTATATCTAGTACTCTTGTAGAGAGACTTGGTCTTGATGCTTGCTTAGTGACCTACCCGGTAGTAGTATCAAATCCCGTAGGAGGATCGACCTATTTGTCCATGTTATGTTGGGATTTGAAATTGTTTACTTTAGGGGTTGAGTTTGACTGTAGTGCCTTTATATTGGGCTTTTCCGGGTTCAGGTTGATTCTTGGTGTGGATTGTATATCCATGTATGGTGTTATTCTTAATTGAGATAAGAGTGTAGTGAGGTTAGGAACTTGTAGTGGACATACCTTGGAGGTATCTTGTGATCCCAGAGGATCAGTCATGTTGAGCTACCTTTATTCTCTTGACTTATTGCCCGATAGTTTGAGTTTGGTACCCGTTGTTAGAGACTTTATAGATGTGTTCGAGGAGGCTGATGGCCCTCCACATCGAAGACAGATCAAGTGCAAGATTTATCTTATTGATAATTCCAAACTGGTTGCTTTACCGAGAAGGCATATGGCTCCTAAGTACATCGTAAGTTGAGCAAGCAGATTGTAGAGCTTTTGGATAAGAGCTTCATTCGTAGGAGCATTTCTAAGTGGGGCACGCCCATCGTCTTTGCCACTAAAGCGGATCGCTCTCTCGGGCTTTGCATGGAGTATAGGGAACTCAATAAGCTAACGAAGAAGAATCGTTATCCTCTTCCACGTATAGACGATCTCTTCGACCAGCTTGTAGGGGCCAAGGTATTTTCGCGGCTTGATTTGGCCACGGGATTCATTAGTTTCATGTGGCAGAGGATAGCATCGAGAAGACTGTGTTTAGGATTCTGGATGGGTTATTTGAGTGGTTCGTCGTGCCATTTTAGATAACCAATGCTCCGACATATTTTTGTGGACCTGATGAGTCGAGTATTTCGTATATCATTGAACAAGTTTGTGGTGGTGTTCTTCGGCGACCTTTTGGTTTATTCGCGAAGCAAAGAGGAGCATATTGTTTACTTGGAAGAAGTGCTTAGGACCCTGCTAGCATATAGCTTGAAGGCGTAGTTCTCCTATTGCCACTTTTGGAGGGTGAGGTTCACTTTTTGGGACACATCGTTTTAGAGGATGGACTTGTAGTAGATCCGACGAAAGTGGCAGCAGTACAGGATTGGCAGACTCCTAAGAATGCCATGGACAAAAGGAGTTTCCTTGGTCTTGTGAGCTACTATAGGAAGTTCATTAAGGACTTTGCTAGGATATCAGCTCCACTTACCCACCTTACCAAGAAGAACTCAACTTTTGTTTGGGATGCCAAATGTGAGGATACCTTTGGTCGATTGAAAGAAATTTTGACTACCGCACCGGTGTTGATATTACCAGATGGAACCAAGCCTTTCTTAGTTTATACGGATGCTTTTGGTACAGGGCTAGGGGTGGTACTGATGCAAGAGGGTATGATAGTATGCTATGTGAGTAGACAGTTGAAAATACATGAGAAGAACTACCTGACGCATGATCTTGAGTTGGCAGCTATAGTTTTTGCTCTCAAGTCTTGGAGGAACTATCTCTTAGGAGAAAATTTTGAACTTTTCATGGGTCATAAGCCTTTGACATATCTATTCTCTTAGGAAGAATTGAATTTGAGACAACAAAGATGGATGAAGTTTTTAGCCTCTTATGACTTTGAGATTTCTTATACCCCTAGCAAGGGTAATGTAGTGGTAGATGCGTTGAGTAGACGCAAAGTGGTTTTAAGTCCTCTATTTTTGGAATGGAAGCATTTGGAGTACATTGCTACCTTTGATTTTAGACCTCCATCGGATTTAGCTCCGGGATTGTTAGCAGCCCTCAACGTCTAGCCTACTTTGATGGAGCAGATTGGAGCAAGCAAGGTAAGGACGAAGAGTTAAAGGACATTTTAAATAAGCTTGGTAGAGGAGAGTCATCACGACATCTTAGGCGCTATACCATGGACATTAGGGAATGGCTTAGAGGGGATGGTAGACTTTGTGTTCCCTGTAGTGAGGATTAGTAGATGCGTTGTTGGCCGACTCATATCATTCTAGCATGACAGAGCCCCCCGGCGGTGGTAAGATGTATCAGGATATGAAGAGGGTATTCTATTAGCCCGGAATGAAGAAGAGGATGGCGGAGTATGTATCAAAGTGCATCACTTGCCAAAGGTCAAAGGCGGAATAGAAGAAGCCCGAAGGACTATGGCATCCATTGGATATTCCACTATGGAAATGGGAGAGTATCTCTATGGACTTCGTGGATGGATTACCAAGGTCACGGAGAGGGAACATGTGACGACCCGACTTTTTCTCCATAAAAAGTCGTATCATCTTTAAGAAAGAAAGGGAGAGAAAAGAGAAAAGAAAGAAGAGAAAGAAGAAACAGCACTAGAATCTCAACAGCGGAACGAATAATTTATAATAATAACATAAGTAACACATAATATACAACACCAATCAGAGTTACACAGATAATACATCACATACTAGGCAATTATAAACACCTGTCTAGTTATTACAACTCAATACAAACACAACACAGAGATACCAACACAGCGGAACACTTTATATATCTACAATGCAAAAGCCTCCTGCTCCTTTGATCCTCCATAATTCGTCAAAGCTAACATGAATCCCTTTGCTACTCGTAAAAATTTGAGTACCTAAGAGTTTAAGAAAAACAGAAATAAACTCCGGGTCAGACATGGGTCTGGTGTGAGTAACAGGTTAAGGTTACTTAACTTTAAAAATCCTTTGAAAACAAAAGGTATCACGTGAGAATTCCCACACATAAACATGGGTAAGTTTTTACCTTACGCTAACCAAAACATTTGATAGGAAATGTGATGATATTATAATAAGGTCTAGGGTTTTCAAATAAATATAAAATAGCCGAAATTGTTACATTCATTCAATTCCAGCTACTAGCCACAAAAGTGGGTAATACAATCAAAACCGTAAGGGCACGTAGGAAGAATGAGTTTCCATCAATGGCAGGGCTACCGGGGTACCGCCCGTCACAGTACGTGGCCTAAATCACCGTACCGAGGATCCACCCTAAATCCCCTGCAACACAAGACCAGAACCATCCCTTACTGGACAGACCTGAACAAGACAACCCCGTGGTTGTTTGCAAACAACTGCCCACACAGCCTAATATAAAGGGACTTTTAGACAGGGGTAAATCTTGTCCTACTTGGGGATGACCCACTTAGCTTTGCTGCACCTCCCATGTTTTAGCCATTCCCGGTTGATGACGCTTGAGGCTACGATTACCTTTAGAGAACACATCTCTTAGAATGCTTATCGTCCACCTGACGATGTTCTGAAAGCATTCAATTCATACAAGTTCGTTCCGGGTTTGAACGAAACCGAAGGCATTATCTCGTTACACTCATTTGGAATCACCCTTAGAGTTAACGACGATAACCCTTACACTCTGAATCTTCATCTTCACTTGAAATTCACGACCTATCGTTAATTTGGATCGATGTGGTTTTCGAATATCCAAATCTGGAAACCCGATCCGGTCTCATCGAAATCCAAAACGTATCTTTTAAGGCCAAGTTGTTTTAAAGTTAAAACAATTCAATTCTATTATCTATATACACACAGATAGTTAAGTCACATATCACAATAGATAATCAACATTATCATCATAAACTTATAATCCATATTATCATCACAAATAGATAATTCATATTATCATCACAATGCAACCAAAGCATCCATATCACACATCATCACTTATCTCATATCTGAGATCTCAAACCATTTAAGGCAATCAATATCATTCATCCATACATAAGCAAGGATTAATCGCTATCTATAATTAATTTAAAATGAATTAAATTAATTACTTCATCTCTAATTAATTTAAAATAAATTAAATTAATTACTTCATTCTATAAATCCTACTTACATAGCTATTAATTGATTTCAAATCAATTAATTAATCATCTTCTAATTATTCATTTAAATTAATTAACCTTGATTAATTATCCTTTAATTACATTTAAGTAATTAACCGTTAATTAATTTCAAAAATTAATTATCCTTAACCAAATACAGTAATTAACCTTAATTACTTAGTTAATTAATTAATTAATTACATTACATTAATCCTTAATTAATTACATTAATTACTTCATAATCACTTATTATTGATTAATTAATCTTAGTTCCTTAATTACATCGTTAATTACATTAATTAATGATCCCTTCATTACTTCTTAATTAATTATTAACCATAATTATTAATCACTCTTGATTAATCACAAACAGTAATTAACTACCCTTAATTACTTTATTTAATAAATTAACTCCTTAATTAGTTATCTTTAATAATTAATCTTTAATTAATTATATTTATTAATCACCCTAGATTAATCTCATTAAGTAATTAATTACCCTTAATTAATTACATCTCTTAATTATCTTCAAATAATTTTATTAATCAATTCTTAAATTAATTACACTAAGTAATTAATTACTAATTACTTTTACTAAGTAATTATCTTTTATATTCATTGCACAAAGTAATTAATCCCAAATCTCTTCATACTTCAATTAATTACATCTTGTAATTACCATCACTAATTACTTTACTAAGTAATTACACTTCATTAATTACATTAAGTAATTATGCTTAACCAATTATCAAGTAATTATTTTAAATTAATTAAACTTAATTAATTAATTTAAACTAATCACATTACTATAATTAATTACATTGAGTAATTGATTCCTTTAATTACTTTCATTAAGTAATCATACTTAAAAAATTCAAGAAATGATTATCTTAAATTATTTAATATAGTTAATTATTAAAATTAATCACATTAATTAATTATGTAATAATCCCTAGTTATTGATCTTCGTTAACTATTAATCAATTCCTTAATTATTTTTCTTAAGTAATTAAACTTAGATTAATCATTATTAATCAAAAATTAATTTATCTTTAATAACCCATTAATTAATCTCTAATTATTTAATTAATTAAGTGTTAGCTGTAACTTAATTAATCTATAATTACTTGATTAATTAATTTCAAATCATTAATTTATAATCTACTCTTATCTAATTAATGATTTCTTAATTACAAATCAATTAATTCTTAATTAATTTACTTAACCCTTTAATTATTAAACCCTTAATTACTTAATTAATTAATCCATATCATAAATTAATTAAATTAATTAATTATCCATCTTAATTACCTTAGTAATTTAATGAATTATAAATCTTTAAATTTAATAATCTTTAAGATAAAACTTTATTCTTATTAATAATTAAATTATCATTATCAAAGCATTTTAAAAACAACTTGTTTAAAATTTACTTTCAAATTCCATTTTAAATTTAAGATTTTAAAATAAAAACAATTTCAACATTAACAATGTTTAAAAACATTTAAAAACCCTTTAAAATCTCATGTTAAAGAAATACATGCCTTATAAAAGAATTTTAAAACCAAATTCACTTAAAAATTCAAACCATATTTAAAACTTTCAAAGTTGTTTTTAAAACTTTTTAAATTCAAAAGCTTTATTTTATTTCAAACTAGGATTCAAATTAAACTTGAATCAAGATTTAAAAACATGGTTTAAATCTTACTTCCAGTTTCAAAATTCATCTTAAAACTCAAACCATTTAAAAACTACTTTAAACATTTTAAACTTGTAATAAACATTTAGATATAAAACTTATCTTTATTTCAAACTAGAATACACATTTAGATTTGAATCTATACTAAAAACTGATTTAAAACTAGTTTAAAATCTTGCTTCAAAATTTAAGTTTCATTTTTTAAAAAAACTTAAACACTGATAGGTTTCTAAAACCTGTAACAAAATATACCCGAGCCTATCCTTTTTTGCTTCGAGTCTAACCTCACTTGACTTCGAGCATAACATCAAATGACTCGTGTATTACTCGAGTACAATACCCCCACCTACTACACCCAGATCATCAGAAAACAAAGAGCACCGTGCACATGGACGGTGGCTCTGACCATCACCGGTCAACTACTATAGCATTATCACATCAGATAACAACCTCGCACATCATCACAAACATCAGAACACCGATAACAAACTCGGAATCGAATTCGAGTGTTCAACCCAAAACCTGTAACATGAACCAAAACTTGGAACCACTTTAATCTCCAACCTCCGATCATTAGAGTGGCAATGCCTCCGGCCACAACTTCATCCGCACTCCAGCTACCATTCCCCTAAGTTATGTAGAACTTGACAACCATAGAAGTCGCGCCGATCAAATATCTCGAGCCAATAAAAACTAGGGTTACAACTTGAAACAACTTCCTTCCACTGCTACAGTGCAATGCACACTCATCAATCATTTTTCCCCAAGTCTCCGACCACCCCTTTATCTCCAGTGAGAACCACAGCTATTCCGATCAACTAGATTGCCATAGGCAATCCAAATTCCCAAATACTGATCAACTTGAACTGCTCACTCAACCTTAATCTAAAAATTATGATTTTAGTTTTAGAAATCATGTTTCTGGTTGATGATTCAGTTTACATTCTTGAATTAATAAATTAAGATGTTCGAATTCTGATCAAACTAACATTTGCCTGTTCTATTTGGTTTTCTAGAGACATGCAAGTTTATTTTAACTTGATTAAAAATTTTAAGCTTACTCTATGATCTAACAAACATATTTCGTTTAATACTTGAATTCAAATATAGATTGGATCAATAGGTAGTGATTTTTGAATAAGTTTTAGCTTGAGAATCTGGTAACAGAGAAGTTTACAGGAAATAAACATATATACAGATACACACATTCTTATATATGTAGAAAAGTTACCAAACATAACTATATATTCACACACAAACCCATACATTCCAAAAACTTAACATCCAAACTCAACTTAAGTTATTTTAAAAAAAAAGTTACTCACCTATTTTAAGATGATGAACAAAGCATATTTTTGAAATCTTGAATTGTCTTTAAAACTGGAAACTTGAATGCTTGCTTGTTGTTTTGAAACTGAAACGCTTCTTGCCTTTGAAAACTTTAAAACTACATGCATGCTTCCAGATTTGAAAAGAAATGCGGGCTTGTTGTTCTCAGACCCGCCTTAGTTTTTGAAAAGAATGCATACCGTTGATTTTGCAAAAATTGAGTCCAGGTTGCTTTAAAAACAGAGAAGATTGTTTTGATGATCTCTGCTTTGATTTTGAAACTGATCTACAGGTTATTGTTTGAACTTGAAAATGATTAAAGGGTTTTTGATACTTTTCAAATTTGAGGAGGATGACAGGTTTGATTACAAACTTTTGAATCTAAAACTTTGAAAATGAATTCAAGATGTTGAATTTGGTTTTGCAATTGCATCACAGTTTGACAAAATGCATACATTTCTGGTTTTGAGAAGTGTTTGATTTTCAGATATGTTTTGAGATTTTGGTTTGAGTTTTATCTTAGCTTTCGCTTTTAGAATGACTAGGAAAAAAGAAAGGAAGATAATAACAATGTTTATATAAGATGAAAATAATTTAACAAAATAAAATAAAAGAAAATGGAAACTAAATGACACTTGTCATATTGTTTAATCAATTACTTAACACATGTTGTTAGATTACTAAATATATTAACACACGTCTTTGTTTTATTTCCTTTTTATATCAAATGTTTACATGAAAGCTTTTATATTAATTATTAGTTTATAAACATTTATTTATATGTGTAGATAATTTCAAAGAAAATAAAATAATTTATATTTATAAATAAAAGCTTATACAAATATCTTAAATTCAAATATTTCAAAAATATCTATCTTTTGAATTTCAAAACTTTAATTCAAATTAAATTATAAAAATCAAATTTAAAATCAAGTTATATATATGCATATATAACTATCATTTAAATTTAAAAATAACAATTCTATTTCTATAGATCTATTTATGTTCATAAAAACATAGTATTATAATTATTATTCAAAAATAACAATTTAACAATTTTAAACAATTATAAAAGAGATTATAAATCACTCCTATTATTAAATGAATTAATACCATATGCAAATTGTATTTTAAACTTCTATCTTCAATTCATACTTATTAAGTAATATATAAAAAGAAATGAAACAAATCTTTTATTTAATGTTATTTAATATTCAAACTTAAGTTATAAATATATTTTAAACAATTAACATTAATCTAAAGCATTTAAAATCATATAGTTATTAATTTAAATATCTTTGAAAAGCTTAATATTAATTTAAATCATGATTCCCAAAATTATTAAATACATATTAGATTTTGAAAACAAGATTTATTTATTTATTAAATTCCAAATCAAAGATTATCTATTTACAATATATTCAAATGTATATACATTATAAGTAGAAAACATTTATTAGCCTTTAAAAGATAAAATTCACCAATTAAATATCTATTTAATTAGAATATTAGATCAATTCAACATTTATTAACAAAGATTATCAAATAAATTTGTATTTTAATACAGATTATTAAATTTATATTGCCAAAAATTCCGGGATATCGCATCCCTCGCCCCTTAAAAGAATTTCGTCCCCGAAATTTAAAAGCAAAGGTAATTTAATAATCTCATTAAAGATTTTAAAACACAAGCATATTATATCAATCGTATGCTAACAATCATAGCAACCAATTCACTCAAACAAACAAAACTAACTATCCAGACCGAATTCTTAGTAGAATTTCCTAGAGTTTCCCAAGTATAAATACCGGGATACTCGTTCTACAGAACCCAAACAATCAATACTACTAAGTTACAAAGCTCCTACTCTTCTAAATCTACAAAACCAAAACAGGATATCAAACTACAAACAAGTCTGACTCAACTACCAAATCTTCCTGAACTGCTGGTTCCACAACCAGAGATGGATCGTACATGTACTCCCTCAGAGATATGTGTGTATGATCGATTTCACCTTAGAGGGGGGGTGAATAGGGTGATGGTATAAATTATAGAAATTAATCGCAGAAGCTTATAAAATAATTTCAACACAGATCACAGAACAATAGCAGCACAGATAATATCAGAATAGTAAATGCAGAAATAGAACGACACAGAATTTACCCAGCTTCGGCAAAACCCTGCCTACGTGCTGCCCCCAAGGTTTCTACTAGAAATTAGATAGTCCCTCGCTTACACACGTAAACTTGCGACACCCGCTATCGACTAAATCTAACTCTACGCTCAAAACCCTGCCAAAACTCAGCCACTGAGTTGCGAATTCTCAAGCTACGCCACGTAGCTTGTCCCCTAGTCACACGACTAGAAATTTAAACGGTTTAAAAATAAAGATGCAAATTAAAAACAATTTAAAATAAAATAACCCTATTCAAAATTTAAAGCCCTTATATAAAAATTCTCTTTAGAGAAATAAGCCGGCCCCCTTTTGTAATTCGAATCGTCTCTTTTCTTTGCTCCATTCATTTGCGTGAATAATGGTGGCCGTTCCTCTTGCAAATTTAGGGCTTCGTTCTCTTCGATCCAAACTAGGGTTTTCTAAAATGCCGACCTTTGGTTGCTCAATCGAAAGATGATTTTCATTTGTTGCTTTCGTCGATTGCTTGGCTTCTCTGTTTTGCTCTCGGCTCTTGAAATTGATCGAGTTCGATCTTGCTTCGATAAGTAATTTTATGCTTTTGTGCTTTTGTATTTTCATACTTGAACTCGACGATCTTGTTGCCGATGATGATAGTGGGTTTTTTATGTGTTCTATTGCATTCGTCTGATTTGTTCAACACTATGCTTTCGGCCAATCGATATTGCTTGGATGTTTGAGATTGATTCTGACTTCTTCTATTTACTTGAATCTTACGGTATTGATGTTTAACTTGGTCAATTTTCGTTGACACCACGATTTTGACTTGTTCATCATATTCTTGCTATCCACGGCTTTGGCTCTGATCATTTTTACTGTTGACTTTATTCTCTGACTTCATTTTGGCATTACCTAACTTGATTTTGGGAAACTTCTAGATATTGATTGAAACTGTACACTTGCTTGCTTCGGCTGCTTCGTTGACATTGACTTGTTTAACCTCGGCTTTGATTCTAGCCTTGATAAAATTGATTTGCTATTTTTGTATCATACTCGACTTTGGTCATTTGTTTTGAAAACTGCAGCTTGATGCTTGCATCCCTCTTGCTGTTTACAGGAGTCAGTGGTTGATACATTGTGGTGTCTAGTATTTGATTATATGATATTGTGATGATTTGCATTGTGCTTATGTCCACTGATGCTTCGAGTCTGCAATTGTTGTTTTGAATAACAGCTCGACCATATGCATATTACAACTTGTACATGCTTTGATTTTCATTTTACATCACTTGAACTTGCTTTTGTCTCGGCCTGAACCTTTGCATTACATACATATGTATATGCTCACTGTCTTTGTACCTGTGCATATATGTTTACTGCTCGAGTTCATTGTTCAGTTGATTCATTGATGCATTGCCTTTGTGGTCTTCACTTTTGTATAGTCTGCACATGTTACTTGTATCACTTGATGGCTTCATTTGGTTCGAGACAGTGATCATTTGTGGCATAGTTTGTATTCTCTGTTTGAATTTGCATTGTGTCACTTGTATACTGCAGCTTGGTCTTGCCTTGGTTCTGGCCATTCCTTGTTGCCTTGTTGCAGTTTGATTGTGTTGTTTACCCGTGTACATGCTTCACTGTATCTTCATTCATGTTGGTTTAGTTTGTGCACTTGCTAGAGTTACTGCAGCTTGTAGTTTGGCTTTGATGTTGTACACTGTTTGCTGTTAGTCGAGTTGAGTTGATCATGTTGCATTGTGAACTTTTGTGTTGGTTCCATTGTTGCATCTCTGACCTGTGCATTCCATTCTCATGTGTTCATCCCTGTAGTATATGCTACTGTCTACTTGAGTTTGCTTTGATGCATTGAGTTACTGTCTTGGTTCAGTTTGCAAATAGTTTTGTTCATTTGTGACTTGATTAGTACTGGTCTTGTTTATATTGAACTAGTCGACACTTGATTCTTGAGTTTTGGCCATTTGCACCTGTGTTGAATCCAGTTTCACAGCTCGGGTTTGACCTTGTGCTGAAGTTGATATTTTATTTATGTTGCACGTGAGTTGAACCCGGCTTTTCATTTGGGTTTGACCTGTGCTCACCTGTCCCTATAGCATTATCAAGTGTATATCGATGTGCACGGTCTTGTGGCATGTACAGTGATACACTGTGCATGTCACACTATTCGTGTGTGATGAATTCAAATGTGAATGATGGCGAACAGCCCAAATAACTAAGGCAAATAATATTTTCAAAAATCATATTTCATTTTACACTGCGAAAATATTTTATTTTCAATTTTGCTGCGTTAGTGAATTTTTTTTGCAGATTGCTCAGATGCTGGATTCAAACTGGAATGCAGTTGAAGACAAAATACGAGTGTGAGTGATATGTAGTGAGGTTACTAATGTAAATTGAATTGTGATGTATTGTAATCAAAGTTGTATTGTCTAATGAGAGCTTGAAATTATACTATTCAAAATTGTAATAAATATTTGTTTAAATAAAATATTCGTTTGAATTCAAAATTTGTGTTATTTATTTTATTCAGCAAATATTTATTTAATCTGTGAAAATAAATAGTACATTAACAAATACATTTAAACGAATGTATATATGTTTATTATCATCAAACAAAAATCATATAAGCGCATATTCAACAATCTCCCCCTTTTGATGATAACAAACATATATTTAAGATTTTGAATATGTTAAATGTAATTGATTATAGATATATCCTAATTGCTCCCCCTATTTAAATGCTTCCTCTCTACACAAAGCTCCCCCTACAAATATGCATACAATTAAATAATATGCAAATGAGCCTAGATGCTAATAGAAAATTATTTGACCTTTGCTTGATTTTATTTGACAAAATATTAACTTTTCTCTCCCCCTTTTGTTATCAGCAAAAGAATACTAGTGTTAGAGAAAATAGAGATAAGGTGTTCGATATTAATTCAACACTAAAACTCAATTGAATATAAATATTAAATTTCAATAAAAAATCAAACAAAAATCATAAATATTTTGTTAGGCGCATATTCTACTTTTAGAATGATGGGAACGTTGTCATCATATAAATCCATACAGTTGTGTCTATTTGTGGTATATTTATATCAGGAATTTGAATATCTACTAACCATGCATAACCATTAGGACTTTTAAATGAGATTAGTAGTATTCCAATTTTATTAAAAAAAATGAACTCAAGTATCTTCTAACCACGCATAACCGTGAGGACTTTTAAATGGGATTAGAATCAACTTGTTTATTTTAAAAATCAACTTTTGATATGCATTCCATACATGCATAACCGTGAGGACTTTTAAATGAGCATGGAAGCACATAACAAATTCCAAGTAATTCACCCTTGCATAACCGTGAAGACTTTTAAATGAGAGTGAATACTTTGGTATTTATTTATTATTATTAATATTATTTTTTTGAAAATGTGAAAATGAAAAACGAACGGTTCCTGTTTAAAGTACCACATATTGACAAACTATATAGAATTTTGATGAGTGATGGTTGTTAGAAATATGATAGAAATAGAGATGGTCATGGAATTTTTACCAACAAAAAGTTTTATAACACTTGTTTAAATTTATAATGAAATTTTCTAATTATACTTTCTCGAGTTATAATATATGATCAATATCAACACTCATCACTTTTTCAATCACTATTTTTCTTTTCGATAATCACTAGGGAGTCAGATTAGTCAATATAGTCATTTAAAATCAAATTCAAAAATAATTATGAAACCAATTTTTCAAAAAGACTAATATGAAAATATGGTCAAAAATGATTTTCTCGAGGGGGTTTTATAAGAAAATTTTATGCTATTTGAAAATTATTTGAAACGAAAAATATGCAGATATTTTCTTTGAAAAACGATGCAGTTACTAAATGTCTCAACAAAAATCACGTTTCACTAGTAATTTTTCTATCAACTAGATTACCAGTGTAATCTGCATCTGAATTTCTCTTTCACTCAAAATTATCATTAATTGAATTCGATTGACCAAACCATGAAGTGTGCACCAAAAAATTTCAAACTCAATTTTAACAACAATTTAAATGACATTCTTTTGAAATTGAATTGAAGCCGTGTAAATAATCAGAAAACCGTGAATATAGAGTCAGCCGTATTATAACCAATTGTATTATCCAACAAAACACTATTTTTAATCCACACTGATATATATGAAGTAATTCAAAGAATCTAGAGATTTTATAGTTTTTTTGGCATAATAATATAATTGGCCAACTATTTTGAATAAGTCAAAATCATCATCTTATTATTGGCTGATTTAATTCAGAATACGGTGCAGATTATCACATTTAATATATCGTTCAAAACACACCATTACCTGTTTTACCTTTGCGATTTTTTTTTCGTTGTTGTCTATTGTGATTCTGTCACCTTTGAACTAGGCTAAGGAACTTTGCTTTGTCGCTCGGTGTGTCCTTGGAACAGCCAAAAATCCAGAGAACACTGTTGTTGTTCCTTAGCCTGCCACCACACCTACACGTTGAAAAATTTATGTGACCTATTTGTTTTTATAGGTCCATGGTTGTTAGTGGCAGAATATTTAGAAAAATAATTTTGTGAAGACCCAAAACTATTTATAATTGTTCCCTTCGGCACCCAAATTTGTTTCACTTTGAGAGTTTTTATATTTGTGCCTTTTGGAACCCAAATTGGTATAGTTTTCACATGTTTGGGTCTATACCAACAATTATTGTGATCATGTCCAAATTTTCTACAAATTGTGCACATCTCATTTCTAACATTTTTTGATTGATTATATCCAAGTCCTTGTCTAACTGTATGAACAGTTTGTTTCCCTAATAGCATATTCAACGATTTTTCACTTTTTGAAAATTTATCTAAAGTCGTTGACAATTGTTGGACTTGTGTTTTGAGAGATTCATTTTTGTTCAACAATTGAGTGCACTTTTTGACAGAATTCTCTCTCCTAGTATTTTCACTTTCTTTTAAAATTAGAATTTCATTTTCAAGTGATTTTATATTGATTTCTGATTTTTTAATTTCATTTTCGAATGTTGGTCACTTATCACACTTTGGGATCCTACTTTGATATGTTTTAACTAATTGGTCAAGTTGTTCATTTAATTCTATCAAAGTAACTTTTTGTGATTCAAGTTTAGCATATTTCTCCCTAAGTCGTTCAAAACAGCCATTTACTTCATGGAAATAAATAAGTAATTCAGAGTGAGTGAGTTTTGATACCTCGCTTGGCTCGTCATCGTCGCTATCAGTTATATTTCCTTGAAGGCACATATCTGCTTTCTCACTCTCACTGCTAGTACTTTTATCATTCTCATCCATTTCATCCCAAGTGGCTGCAAAACTTTTCTTTTTCTGTTTCTTTCCAAAGTCGCGTCGATTTCGAGGACAATTGGGCTTGATGTGTCCGGGTTGGTTGCACTTATGACAGATGATCTCCTGTTCTTCTGAGTAGTCAAGTGCTTTGCCTATTCTGCTTTTCAATTCCTGATTTCGAGCTGGATTTCCGTATTTGCGATTCCACCTTTTGAATTTCTTTATTAGTAGCCCCAGCTCTGCTGCTCCATCATCATAATCGTTATCATCACTTTCGGTTGTTCCTTTGAGCGCTATTGATTTCTTTCGAGTATCTCCTCCTTCACGCTCTTTCTTGAATTTCATTTCTAGCTCATAAGTGGTGAGATTTCCGATGAGTTCTTCAACTTTCATTTATTTTAAGTCTTTTGATTCTTGAATGGCAGTCACTTTCGCTTTAAATTTTTGTGGAAGGACTCTGAGGATTTTTCGGACTATCTCCAACTCTGTATATGATTTTCCAAGAGCTTTTGATTTGTATACGATATTGGAAAGTCGTCCATGTATCTCTTTGACATTTTCTTCCTTCGCCATTGTGAAGTTCTCGTATTTGCTGCTTAGCATGGCAAGGCGAGATTCTTTGACTTAAGATGTTCCTTCGTGAGTCACTTCTAGTGTGTGCCATATTTCCTGCGCAGTTAGACAATGTGAGACACGATTAAATTCAAATTGATCCAATGAACAGATAATAGAATTCATAGCTTTAGCATTAGTATCTTGTAATTTATTTTCTAGTTCTGTCCATTGTTCCTTTGGTTTATCTACTTCCTGATTATCTACAGTTATAGTCGGTGTTCTATAACCTGTCTCAACAATATTCCAAGCGTCAATGGTTTTCAGAAAGATTTCCATCCTATTTTTCCAATAAGCATATTCACCATTGAACATTGGTGGTCTAACTATGGATTGACCCTCAGCAAAAGCAGTATTAAAAGAAGCCATTTTAAAAAATTCAACTTTTTAAAATAAAAATTGGTTTTTGTAAAATCAAATTTTTAAAACAAAAACGGCTTTTATTCCTAGCTCCGATACCACTTGTAGGATCGATTTCACCCTAGAGGGGGGTGAATAGGGTGATGGTATAAATTATAGAAATTAATCGCGGAAGCTTATAAAATAATTTCAACACAGATCACAGAACAATAGCAGCACAGATAATAGCAGAATAATAAATGCAGCAATAGAACGACACAGAATTTACCCAGCTTCGGCAAAACACTGCCTACGTGCTGCCCCCAAGGTTTCTACTAGAAATTATATAGTCCCTCGCTTACACACGTAAACTCGCGACATCCGCTATCGACTAAATCTAACTCTACGCTCAAAATCCTGCCACAACTTAGCCACTGAGTTGCGAATTCTTAAGCTACGCCACGTAGCTTGTCCCCTAGTCACATGACTAGAAATTTAAACGGTTTAAAAATAAAGATGCAAATTAAAAACAATTTAAAATAAAATAACCCTATTCAAAATTTAAAGCCCTTATATAAAAAATTCTCTTTAGAGAAATAAGCCGGCCCCCTTTTGTAATTCGACCCGTCCCTTTTCTTTGCTCCGTTCGTTTGCGTGAATAATGGTGGCCGTTCCTCTTGCAAATTTAGGGCTTCGTTCTCTTCGATCCAAACTAGGGTTTTCTGAAACGCCGACCTTTGGTTGCTCAATCGAAAAATGATTTTCAGTTGTTGCTTTCGTCGATTGCTTGGCTTCTCTGTTTTGCTCTCGGCTCTTGAAATTGATCGAGTTCAATCTTGCTTCGGTAAGTAATTTTATGCTTTTATGCTTTTGTATTTTCGTACTTGAACTCGATGATCTTGTTGCCGATGATGATAGTGGATTTTATATGCGTTTGTTTGCATTCGTCTGATTTGTTCAACACTATGCTTTCGGCCGATCGATATCGCTTGGATGTTTGAGATTGATTCTGACTTCTTCTATTTACTTGAATCTTATGGTATTGATGTTTAACTTGGTCAATTTTCGTTGCCACCATGATTTTGACTTGTTCATCATATTCTTGCTATCCACGGCTTTGGCTCTGATCATTTTTACTGTTGACTTTATTCTCTAACTTCATTTTGGCATTACCTAACTTGATTTTGGGAAACTTCAGGATATTGATTGAAACTGTACACTTGCTTGCTTCGGCTGCTTCATTGACATTGACTTGTTTAACCTCGGCTTTGATTCTGGCCTTGATAAAATTGATTTTCTATTTTTGTATCTTACTCGACTTTGGTCATTTGTTTTGAAAACTGCAGCTTGATGCTTGCATCCCTCCTGCTGTTTACTGGAGTCATTGGTTGATGCATTGTGGTGTCTAGTATTTGATTATATGATATTGTGATGATTTGCATTGTGCTTATGTTCACTGATGCTTCGAGTCTGCAATTGTTGTTTTGAATAACAGCTCGACCATATGCATATTACAACTTGTACATGCTTTGATTTTCATTTTACATCACTTGAACTTGCTTTTGTCTCGGCCTGAACCTTTGCATTACATACATATGTATATGCTCACAGTCTTTGTACCTGTGCATATATGTTTACTGTTCGAGTTCATTGTTCAGTTGATTCATTGATGCATTGCCTTTGTGGTCTTCACTTTGTATAGTCTGCACATGTTACTTGTATCACTTGATGTCTTCATTTGGTTCGAGATAGTGATCATTTGTGGCATAGTTTGTATTCTCTGTTTGAATTTGCATTGTGTCACTTGTATACTGCAGCTTGGTCTTGCCTTGGTTCTGGCCATTCCTTGTTGCCTTGTTGCAGTTTGCCAGTGTAAATGCTTTACTGTATCTTCATTCATGTTGGTTTAGTTTGTGCACTTGCTTGAGTTACTGTAGCTTGTAGTTTGGCTTTGATGTTGTACACTGTTTACTGTTAGTCGAGTTGAGTTGATCATGTTGCATTGTGAACTTTTGTGTTGGTTCCATTGTTGCATCTCTGACCTGTGCATGCCATTCTCGTGTGTTCATCCCTGTAGTATATGCTACTGTCTACTTGAGTTTGCTTTGATGCACTGAGTTACTGTCTTGGTTAGGTTTGCAAATAGTTTTGTTCATTTGTGACTTGATTAGTACTGGTCTTGTTTATATTGGACTAGTCGACACTTGATTCTTGAGTTTTGGCCATTTGCACCTGTGTTGAATCTAGTTTCACAGCTCGGGTTTGACCTTGTTCTGAAGTTGATATTTTATTTATGTTGCACGTGAGTTGAACCCGACTTTTCATTTGGGTTTGACCCGTGCTCACCTGTCCATGTAGCATTATCAAGTGTAGGTCTTGTGGCATGTACAATGATACACTGTGCATGTCACACTATTCGTGTGTGATGAATTCAAATGTGAATGATGACGAACAACCCAAATAACTGAGGCAGGTAATATTTTCAAAAATCATATTTCATTTTACACTGCAAAAATATTTTATTTTCAATTTTACTCCGTTAGTGAATATTTTTGTAGATTACTCAGATGCTGGATTCAAACTGGAATGCAGTTGAAGACAAAATACGAGTGTGAGTGATATGTAGTGAGGTTATTAATGTAAATTGAATTGTGATGTATTGTAATCAAAGTTGTATTGTCTAGTGAGAGCTTGAAATTGTACTATTCAAAATTGTAATAAATATTTGTTTGAATAAAATATTCGTTTGAATTCAAAATCTGTGTTATTTATTTTATTCAGCAAATATTTATTTAATATGTGAAAATAAATAGTGCATTAACAAATACATTTAAACGAATGTATATATGTTTATTATCATCAAACAAAAATCATATAAGCGCATATTCAACAATCTCCCCCTTTTGATGATAACAAACATGTATTTAAGATTTTGAATATGTTAAATGTATTTGATTATAGATATATCCTAATTGCTCCCCCTATTTAAATGCTTCCTCTCTACACAAAGCTCCCCTACAAATATGCATACAATTAAATAATATGCAAATGAGCCTAGATGCTAATAGAAATTATTTGACCTTTGCTTGATTTTATTTGACAAAATCTTAACTTATCTCTCCCCCTTTTGTTATCAGCAAAAGAATAATAGTGTTAGAGAAAATATAGATAAGGTGTTCGATATTAATTCAACATTAAAACTCAATTGAATATAAATATTAAATTTCAATAAAAAATCAAACAAAAATCATAAATATTTTGTTAGGCGCATATTCTACTTTTAGAATAATGGGAACGATGTCATCATATAAATCCATACAGTTGTGTCTATTTGTGGTATATTTATATCAGGAATTTGAATATCTACTAACCATGCATAACCGTTAGGACTTTTAAATGAGATTAGTAGTATTCCAATTTTATTAAAAAAATGAACTCAAGTATCTTCTAACCACGCATAACCGTGAGGACTTTTAAATGGGATTAGAATCAACTTGTTTATTTTAAAAATCAACTTTTGATATGCGTTCCATACATGCATAACCATGAGGAATTTTAAATGAGCATGGAAGCACATAACAAATTCCAAGTAATTCACCCATGCATAACCGTGAGGACTTTTAAATGAGAGTGAATACTTTGGTATTTATTATTATTATTATTATTATTATTATTATTATTATTATTATTATTTTTAAAATGTGAAAATGAAAAACGAATTATTCCTGTTTAAAGTACCACATATTGACAAACTATATAGAATTTTGATGAGTGATGGTTGTTAGAAATATGATAGAAATAGAGATGGTCATGGAATTTTTACCAACAAAAAGTTTTATAACTCTTGTTTAAATTTCTAATGAAATTTTCTAATTATACTTTCTCGAGTTATAATTTTTGATCAATATCAACACTCATCACTTTTTCAATCACTATTTTTCTTTTCGATAATCACTAGGGAGTCAGATTAGTCAATATAGTCATTTAAAATCAAATTCAAAAATAATTATGAAACCAATTTTTCAAAAAGACTAATCTGAAAATATGGTCAAAAATGATTTTCTCGAGGGGGTTTTATCAGAAAATTTTATGCTATTTGAAAATTATTTGAAACGAAAAATATGCTGATATTTTCTTTGAAAAACGATGCAGTTACTAAATGTCTCAATAAAAATCATGTTTCACTAGTAATTTTTCTATCAACTAGATTACCAGTGTAATCTGCATCTGAATTTCTCTTTTACTCAAAATTATCATTAATTAAATTCGATTGACCAAACCATTAAGTGTGCACCAAAAAATTTCAAACTCAATTTTAACAACAACTTAAATGACATTCTTTTGAAATTGAATTGAAGCCGTGTAAATAATCATAAAACCGTGAATATAGAGTTAGCCGTATTATAACCAATTGTATTATCCAACAAAACACTATTTTTAATCCAAACTGATATATATGAAGTAATTCAAAGAATCTAGAGATTTTTATTGTGTTTTTGGCATAAGAATATAATTGGCCAACTATTTTGAATAAGTCAAAATCATCATCTTATTATTGGCTGATTTAATTCAGAATACGGTGCAGATTATCACATTTAATATATCGTTCAAAACACACCATTACCTGTTTTACCTTTGCGATTTTTTTTCGTTGTTGTCTATTGTGATTCTGTCACCTTTGAACTAGGCTAAGGAACTTTGCTTTGTCGCTCGGTGTGTCCTTGGAACAGCCAAAAATCCAAAGAACACTGTTGTTGTTCCTTAGCCTGCCACCACACCTACACGTTGAAAAATTTATGTGACCTATTTGTTTTTATAGGTCCATGGTTGTTAGTGGCAGAATATTTAGAAAAATAATTTTGTGAAGACCCAAAACTATTTATAATTGTTCCCTTCGGCACCCAAATTTGTTTAACTTTGAGAGTTTTTATATTTGTGCCTTTTGGAACCCAAATTGGTATAGTTTTCACATGTTTGGGTCTATACCAACAATTATTGTGATCGTGTCCAAATTTTCTACAAATTATGCACATCTCATGTCTAACATTTTTTGATTGATTATATCCAAGTCCTTGTCTAACTGTATTAACAGTTTGTTTCCCTAATAGCATATTCAACGATTTTTCACTTTTTGAAAATTTATCTAAAGTCGTTGACAATTGTTGGACTTGTGTTTTGAGAGATTCATTTTCGTTCAACAATTGAGTGTGCTTTTTGATAGAATTCTCTCTCCTAGTATTTTCACTTTCTTTTAAAATCAGAATTTCATTTTCAAGTGATTTTATATTGATTTCTGATTTTTTAATTTCGTTTTCGAATGTTGGACATTTATCACACTTAGGGATCCTACTTTGATAGGTTTTAACTAATTGGTCAAGTTGTTCATTTAACTCTATCAAAGTAACTTTTTGTGATTCAAGTTTAGCATATTTCTCCCTAAGTCGTTCAAAACAGCCATTTACTTCGTGGAAATAAATAAGTAATTCAGAGTGAGTGAGTTTTGATACCTCGCTTGGCTCGTCATTGTCGCTATCAGTTATATTTCCTTGAAGGAACATATCTGCTTTCTCACTCTCACTGCTAGTACTTTTATCATTCTCATCCATTTCATCCCAAGTGGCTGCAAATCTTTTCTTTTTCTGTTTCTTTCCAAAGTCGCGTCGATTTCGAGGACAATTGGGCTTGATGTGTCCGGGTTGGTTGCACTTATGACAGATGATCTCCTGTTCTTCTGAGTAGTCAAGTGCTTTGCCTATTCTGCTTTTCAATTCCTGATTTCGAGCTGGATTTCCGTATTTGCGATTCCACCTTTTGAATTTCTTTATTAGTAGCGCCAGCTCTGCTGCTCCATCATCATAATCGTTATCATCACTTTCGGTTGTTCCTTTGAGCGCTATTGATTTCTTTCGAGTATCTCCTCCTTCACGCTCTTCCTTGAATTTCATTTCTAGCTCATAAGTGGTGAGATTTCCGATGAGTTCTTCAACTTTCATTTGTTTTAAGTCTTTTGATTCTTGAATGGTAGTAACTTTCGCTTCAAATTTTCGTGGAAGGACTTTGAGGATTTTTTGGACTATCACCAACTCTGTATATGATTTTCCAAGAGCTTTTGATTTGTATACGATATTGGAAAGTCGTCCATGCATCTCTTTGACATTTTCTTCCTTCGCCATTGTGAAGTTCTCGTATTTGCTGCTTAGCATGGCAAGGCGAGATTCTTTGACTTGAGATGTTCCTTCGTGAGTCACTTCTAGTGTGTGCCATATTTCCTGCGCAGTTAGACAATGTGAGACACGATTAAAATCAAAATGATCCAATGAGCAGATAATAGAATTCATAGATTTAGCATTAGTATTTTGTAATTTATTTTCTAGTTCTGTCCATTGTTCCTTTGGTTTATCTACTTCCTGATTATCTACAGTTATAGTTGGTGTTCTATAACCTGTCTCAACAATATTCCAAGCGTCAATGGTTTTCAGAAAGATTTCCATCCTATTTTTCCAATAAGCATATTCACCATTGAACATTGGTGGTCTAACTATGGATTGACCCTCAGCAAAAGCAGTATTAAAAGAAGCCATTTTAAAAAATTCAACTTTTTAAAATAAAAATTGGTTTTTGTAAAATCAAATTTTTAAAACAAAAACGGCTTTTATTCCTAGCTCCGATACCACTTGTAGGATCGATTTCACCCTAGAGGGGGGTGAATAGGGTGATGGTATAAATTATAGAAATTAATCGCGGAAGCTTATAAAATAATTTCAACACAGATCACAGAACAATAGCAGCACAGATAATAGCAGAATAATAAATGCAGCAATAGAACGACACAGAATTTACCCAGCTTCGGCAAAACACTGCCTACGTGCTGCCCCCAAGGTTTCTACTAGAAATTATATAGTCCCTCGCTTACACACGTAAACTCGCGACATCCGCTATCGACTAAATCTAACTCTACGCTCAAAATCCTGCCACAACTGAGCCACTGAGTTGCGAATTCTTAAGCTACGCCACGTAGCTTGTCCCCTAGTCACATGACTAGAAATTTAAACGGTTTAAAAATAAAGATGCAAATTAAAAACAATTTAAAATAAAATAACCCTATTCAAAATTTAAAGCCCTTATATAAAAAATTCTCTTTAGAGAAATAAGCCGGCCCCCTTTTGTAATTCGACCCGTCCCTTTTCTTTGCTCCGTTCGTTTGCGTGAATAATGGTGGCCGTTCCTCTTGCAAATTTAGGGCTTCGTTCTCTTCGATCCAAACTAGGGTTTTCTGAAACGCCGACCTTTGGTCGCTCAATCGAAAAATGATTTTCAGTTGTTGCTTTCGTCGATTGCTTGGCTTCTCTGTTTTGCTCTCGGCTCTTGAAATTGATCGAGTTCAATCTTGCTTCGGTAAGTAATTTTATGCTTTTATGCTTTTGTATTTTCGTACTTGAACTCGATGATCTTGTTGCCGATGATGATAGTGGGTTTCATATGCGTTCGTTTGCATTCGTCTGATTTGTTCAACACTATGCTTTCGGCCGATCGATATTGCTTGGATGTTTGAGATTGATTCTGACTTCTTCTATTTACTTGAATCTTATGGTATTGATGTTTAACTTGGTCAATTTTCGTTGCCACCATGATTTTGACTTGTTCATCACGTTCTTGCTATCCATGGCTTTGGCTCTGATCATTTTTACTGTTGACTTTATTGTCTAACTTCATTTTGGCATTACCTAACTTGATTTTGGGAAATTTCTGGATATTGATTGAAACTGTACACTTGCTTGCTTCGGCTGCTTCATTGACATTGACTTGTTTAACCTCGGCTTTGATTCTGGCCTTGATAAATTGATTTGCTATTTTTGTATCATACTCGACTTTGGTCATTTGTTTTGAAAACTGCAGCTTGATGCTTGCATCCCTCCTGCTGTTTACTGGAGTCAGTGGTTGATGCATTGTGGTGTCTAGTATTTGATTATATGATATTGTGATGATTTGCATTGTGCTTATGTCCACTGATGCTTCGAGTCTGCAATTGTTGTTTTGAATAACAGCTCGACCATATGCATGTTACAACTTGTACATGCTTTGATTTTCATTTTACATCACTTGAACTTGCTTTTGTCTCGGCCTGAACCTTTGCATTACATACATATGTATATGCTCACAGTCTTTGTACCTGTGCATATATGTTTACTGTTCGAGTTCATTGTTCAGTTGATTCATTGATGCATTGCCTTTGTGGTCTTCACTTTTGTATAGTCTGCACATGTTACTTGTATCACTTGATGTCTTCATTTGGTTTGAGATAGTGATCATTTGTGGCATAGTTCGTATTCTCTGTTTGAATTTGCATTGTGTCACTTGTATACTGCAGCTTGGTCTTGCCTTGGTTCTGGCCATTCCTTGTTGCCTTGTTGCAGTTTGATTGTGCTGTTTACCCGTGTACATGCTTCACTGTATCTTCATTCATGTTGGTTTAGTTTGTGCACTTGCTTGAGTTACTGTAGCTTGTAGTTTGGCTTTGATGTTGTACACTGTTTACTGTTAGTCGAGTTGAGTTGATCATGTTGCATTGTGAAATTTTGTGTTGGTTCCATTGTTGCATCTCTGACCTGTGCATTCCATTCTCGTGTGTTCATCCCTGTAGTATATGCTACTGTCTACTTGAGTTTTCTTTGATGCACTGAGTTACTGTCTTGGTTCAGTTTGCAAATAGTTTTGTTCATTTGTGACTTGATTAGTACTGGTCTTGTTTATATTGGACTAGTCGACACTTGATTCTTGAGTTTTGGCCATTTGCACCTGTGTTGAATCTAGTTTCACAGCTCGGGTTTGACCTTGTACTGAAGTTGATATTTTATTTATGTTGCACGTGAGTTGAACCCGACTTTTCATTTGGGTTTGACCTGTGCTCACCTGTCCCTGTAGCATTATCAAGTGTATATCGATGTGCACGGTCTTGTGGCATGTACAGTGATACACTGTGCATGTCACACTGTTCGTGTGTGATGAATTCAAATGTGAATGATGACGAACAACCTAAATAACTGAGGCAAATAATATTTTCAAAAATCATATTTCATTTTACACTGCAAAAATATTTTATTTTCAATTTTACTGCGTTAGTGAATATTTTTGCAGATTGCTCAGATGCTGGATTCAAACTGGAATGCAGTTGAAGACAAAATACGAGTGTGAGTGATATGTAGTGAGGTTATTAATGTAAATTGAATTGTGATGTATTGTAATCAAAGTTGTATTGTCTAGTGAGAGCTTGAAATTGTACTATTCAAAATTGTAATAAATATTTGTTTGAATAAAATATTCGTTTGAATTCAAAATCTGTGTTATTTATTTTATTCAGCAAATATTTATTTAATATGTGAAAATAAATAGTGCATTAACAAATACATTTAAATGAATGTATATATTTTATTATCATCAAACAAAAATCATATAAGCGCATATTCAACAATGCGAAACACATCGAATCCCAGTTATCCAAACTGGCAATTCAATCCTGAAGACCATACACTTATCCTCACAAGAACACAGAAAAGATCCAAAATACCTCGGAGCTAGCTTCCCATCCTTACCAAAACTTATAGCTCGCTTGATCGGAGAAAACTTACCCAAAATCAAATCTCCGACTTCGGAATCCAAATTCCTTCATCTCTTATCCACAAAACTCTTCTGACAATCCAGGTCCGCCTTTATCCTACCTGATCTGCTCAACCCTTGTTGATGCTTCCAGAAACAACTGGACCAAAAACAACCCAACATAATGATCTCCTCAAGGTCAACCAAAAACCAAGACCAAACTCTACTCCTCAAACATCAGAAGAACACAAACTTTTCCTATCCGGAAAAAGACAAAACATAAGCACTCCCAAACTGCTTCCGCTGCACGACTCTGATCGGGAGTAGATGAAAATGCTGGTGAAGAACACGAACACAAACTGGACAACTCATCCCAGAAATATGGTTCAACAGATACATAAAAAGAAAACTTAGAAGTTCCACCAAAACCCGAGCTGCTTCACCAAACTCTCTCTCAAGGAACCATCATTCTACTAGGCTGACCCATCGGTAGCACTCCTGGAATCCAGTCGATAAGAAAACTCCAGATGCGGACAAACCTCTAATAACTCAAGAGAACACTCAAACTATCGCAAGTCACTTTTGCGATCAATCCATACTAATTCCAAAAAAACTGTTCTCTCTTTACCAATCAGAACAGGTTATATTCATCAAGCCAATACATCGAAGAAATGGATCCACTGTGCTGCTTCTGAACTCCACCTCTAGAAAAATGCTAAGCCAGAAGACCTTCCTAACGGCACACATAACACTCCAAGCTGCACTACTGACACAGATGCCAAAGACTTACTATCCAAAGCCCTTCGAGAAACTCGGACTTCAAGCTAAAAAGATACATCCTGCTGAACTCATCCTCAACACCGAAGCAGACACACTTCCTTAAACTTGTTCCAAAGAAACAACTTCGGAAACATCCATAGTCACTGCGTCTCATCACACAGCTACTACTTCTTGAGGTATCAAGGTACCATCACTCTCTTCTGCCAAACCGATACATCAAACTCTACTCATCCAACTTCAAGATGGACTCCAAACCTTAACAGGTTTCCTTTAGAGATCGATGAAATCCTTACACCATAGCAAAGCTCACTCGAGATGATAATAGGTCTACAGTCTCGACAAATACACTTCCAACCTCAACACTCAGACTCCTTCCATTGGTAGTGGTCGTGTTACACACACCACTATCCTATCTACCTTTATATCTTATATTGGAAAACCTTGCATGGGTAACCCAACAAATAGGTATAAATAAATATATATATATCAAAATTACAAATATGCTCTCTCAAGAAAGAAATCACTTTAAAACCTAGGTTTTCACTCATCCTAGCGCTCTGGTACCACCTGTGACGACCCAACTTTTTCTCCACAAAAAGTCGTATCATCTTTAAGAAAGAAAGAGATAGAAAAGAGAAAAGAAAGAAGAGAAAGAAGAAACAACACCAGAATCTCAACAGCGGAATGAATAAATTATATTAATAACATAAGTATTACATAATAAACAACACCAATCAGAGTTGCACGGATAATACATCACATACTAGGCAGTTATAAACACCTTTCTAGTTATTACAACTCAATACAAACACAACACAAATATACCAACACAGCAGAACATTATATATATCTACAACGTAGAAGCCTCCTGCTCTATTGCGCCTCCACAACTCGCCAAATTAATTAATTCTTAATTAATTTACTTAAACCTTTAATTAATTAAATTAAACCCTTAATTACTTAATTAATTATTCCAAATCATAAATTAATTAAATTAATTAATTATCCATCTTAATTACCTTAGCAATTTAATGAATTATAAATCATTAAATTTAATTATCTTTAAGATAAAACTTTATTCTTATTAATAATTAAATTATCATTATCAAAGCATTTTAAAAACAATTTGTTTAAAATTTACTTTCAAATTCCATTTTAAATTTAAGATTTTAAAATGAAAACAATTTTAACTTTAACAATGTTTAAAAACATTTAAAAACCCTTTGAAATCTCATTTAAAGAAATACATGCCTTATAAAATAAATTTAAAGAATTTTAAAACCAAATTCAGTTAAAATTCAAACCATATTTAAAACATTCAAAGTTGTTTTTAAAACTTTTTAAATTCAAAAGCTTTATTTTATTTCAAGCTAGGATTCATATTAAACTTGAATCCAGATTTAAAAACATGGTTTAAATTTTACTTCCAGTTTTAAAATTTATCTTAAAACTCAAACCATTTAAAACTACTATAAACATTTTAAACTTGTATTAAACATTTAAATATATAAAACTTATTTTATTTCAAACTAGAATACACATTTAGATTTGAATCTATACTAAAAACCGATTTAAAACTAGTTTAAAATCTTGCTTCAAAATTTAAGTTTAATTTTTTTTCAAAACTTAAACACTGACAGGTTTCTAAAACCTGTAACAAAATTTACCCGAGCCTACCCTATTTTTCTTCGAGTCTAACTTCACTTGACTTCGGGCATAACATCAAATGACTCGAGTATTACTCTAGTACAATACCCCCACCTACTACACGCAGATCATCAAAAACAAAGAGCACCGTGCACATGGACGGTGGCTCTGACCATCACCGGTCAACTACTATGACATTATCACATCAGATAACAACCTCGCACATCATCACGAACATAATAACACCGATAACAAACTCGAAATCGAATTCGAGTGTTCAACCCAAAACCTGTAACATGAACCAAAACCTGGAACCACTTCAATCTCCAATCTTCGATCATCAGAGTGGCAATGCCTCCGGCCATAACTTCATCCACACTCCAGCTACCATTCCCCTAACTTATGTAGAACTCGATCAACCATAGAAGTCGCGCCGATCAAATATCTCGAGCTAATAAAAACTAGGGTTACAACCTGAAACAACTTCCTTCCACCGCTATAGTGCACTGCACACTCATCAATCATTTTCCCCCTAGTCTCCGACCACCCCTGCATCTCTAGTGAGAACCACAGCTATTCCGATCAACTAGATTGCCAGAGGCAATCCAAATTCCCAAATACTGATCAACTTCAATTGCTCACTCAACCTTAATCAAAAAATTATGATTTTAGTTTTAAAAATCATGTTGCTGGTTGATGATTCAATTTACATTCTTGAATTGGTAAATTAGGATGTTCGAATTTTAATCAAACTAACATTTACCTGTTCTATTTGGTTTTCCAGAGACATGCAAGTTTATTTTAACTTGATTAAATTTTTTAAGCTTACTCTATGATCTAACAAACATATTTCGTTTAATACTTTAATTCAAATATAGATTGGATCAAGAGGTAGTGATTTTTGAATAAGTTTTAGCTTGAGAATATGGTACCAGAGAAGTTTATAGGAAATAAACATATACACAGATACACACTTTCATATGTATGTAGAAAAGTTACCAAACATAACTATATATTCACACACACACACATACATTCCTAAAACTTAACATGCAACCAAAATCAACTTAAGTTATTTTAAAAAAAAAACGTCACTCGCCTGTTTTAAGATGATGAATAGAACATATTTTTGAAATCTTGAATTGTCTTTAAAACTGGAAACATGAATGCTTGCTTGTTGTTTTGAAACTGAAATGCTTCTTGCCTTTGAAAACTTTAAAACTACATGCATGCTTCCAGATTTGAAAAGAAATGCAGGCTTGTTGTTCTCAGACCTGCCTTAGTTTTTGAAAAGAATGCAGACCTTTGATTTTGCAAAAATTGATTCCAGGTTGCTTTCAAAACAGAGAAGATTGTTTTGATGATCACTACTTTGATTTTGAAACTGATCTATAGGTTATTGTTTGAACTTGAAAATAATTACAGGGTTTTTGATACTTTTCAAATTTGAGGAGGATGACAGGTTTGATTACAGATTTTTGAATCTGAAACTTTGAAAATGAATTCAAGATGTTGAATTTGGTTCTTCAACTGCATTACAGTTTGACAGAATGTATGAATTTCTGGTTTTGAGAAGTGTTTGATTTTCATATATGTTTTTATATTTTTGTTTGAGTTTTATATTAGCTTTTTCTTTTAGAAAGATAGAAAAAAAAGGAAGATAAGAACAATGTTTATATAGGCTGAAAATAATTTAACAAAATAAAAGAAAAGAAAATGGAAATTAAACGACACTTTTCATATTGTTTAATCCGTTATTTAACACATGTTGTTAGATTACTTAATATATTAACACATGTCTTTGTTTTATTTCCTTTTTATATTAATTGTTTACATGAAAGCTTTGATATTAATTATTAGTTTATAAACATTTATTTATTTATATATATATAATTTCAAAGAAAATAAAATCAATTATATTTATAAATAAAAGCTTATAAAAATATCTTAAATTCAAATATTTCAAAAATATCTATCTTTTGAATTTCAAAACTTTAATTCAAATTAAATTATAAAAATCCAATTTAAAATCAAGTTATATATATATGCATATATAACTATCATTTAAATTTAAAAATAACAATTCTATTTCTATAGATCTATTTATGTTTATAAAAACATAGTATTATAATTATTATTCGGAAATAACAATTTAACAATTTTAAACAATTATAAAGAGATTATAAATCACTCCTATTATTAAATGAATTAATACCATATGCAAATTGTATTTTAAACTTCTATCTTCAATTCATACTTATTAAGTAATATATAAAAAGAAATGAAACAAATCTTTTATTTAATATTATTTAATATTCAAACTTAAGTTAAAAATATATTTTAAACAATTAACATTTATCTTAAGTATTTAAAATCATATAGTTATTAATTTAAATATCTTTGAAAAGCTTAACATTAATTTAAATCATAATTCCAAAAATTTTAAATATATATTAGATTTTGAAAACAAGATTTATTTTATTTATTAAATTCCAAATCAAAGATTATCTATTTACAATATATTCAAATATATATATACATTATAAATAGAAAAAAAAATTAGGCTTTAAAAGATAAAATTCACCAATTAAATATTTATTTAATTAGAATATTAAATCAATTCAAATTTTATTAGCAAAGATTATCAAATAAATTTGTATTTTAATACAGATTATTAAATTTATATTACCCAAAAATTCCAGGATATCAGAGAACACGAGCTTTTGGGTCATTGTGGATAGACTGACAAAGGGTGCTCATTTTATACCCATTATGAGTAATAGGACGACAGCTTCTTTGGCAACTCTTTATGTAAGGGAGATAGTTAGGCTTCATGGAGTTCCCATCAGCGTTGTGTGCGACAGAGATCCATTATTCACCAGCAAGTTTTGGAGGAGTCTTCAGCAAGCCTTGGGAACGGAATTGAATCTGAGCACGGCATATCACCCTTAGACGGATGGACAGACTGAGAGGGTAAATAGGGTTTTGGAAGATTTTCTCAAATTGTGCATCATTGACTTCAGAGGCACTTGGGAAGACCACCTACCTTTGGTGGAGTTCGCGTATAATAATAGTTATCAAGAAAGCATTGGGATGGCACCGTTCGAGGCGCTCTATGGTAGACCATGTAAATCACTAGCCTGTTGGTGGGATACTATCGATAGAACCTTGCTTGGACCAAACTTGGTGAGGGAAACTTTCGAGAAGGTGGATTTGATTCGCAAGTGGTTGAAGAGTATATAAGATAGACAAAAGTCATTGTCGATAGAAGACGTTCAGATTTGGAATTTAAGGTTGGAGATATGGTTTTTGTCAAGGTTTCTCCTCTGAGAAACATTATGAAGTTTGGCTCAGTGGGTAAGTTGGCACCGAGATTTGTAGTACCCTTCCCTATTACCGTACGCATTGGAAAAGTGGCATACAAAATTGATCTTCTAGGTAAGTTGGTAGGATTTCATGATGTTTTTCATGTTTTGCGTCTAAGGAAGTGACTACATGATTCCATAATAGTAGTAGAACCCGATCAGCTAAGGGAAGTGGAGGTAGAGCGTGAATCACCTATGCGTCGTAGACCCACTCGTATATTGGAACACGGCGTTAAGAGATTACACAACAAAGAAGTTCATCTAGTGAAGGTTCAGTGGAAAAATGACCTCAAAGAGTGCACATGGGAATCTGAGGAGAGAATTCGAAGTTCTTATCCATTTTATTTGAAGGTACACTTCAAATATCCTAGCTTTGATCTTTTATCTTTCCTTAGTTAAAGTCTTTTCGATAATCTTAGGTGAAACCCATGGATGGTAGCTTGGTTGTAAACATGTCATTAGGGCATGTTATGTTTGATGGATGGAAATGATTACAAGTGGATGCCAATGTTTGCAAATGGATGCATTGCATACACTAGATAGATATTTATTAGGATAATCGGCCAACTAGGTATACACACCTGCATATGCGTGCCTGCTATCTATTGCATTTGCACATGGCTATATATATACGCGCGTGTGTGTGTATAAATGGATGTTGCATATGGATGGTGCATTTGGGTGAATATTGAAACATACATATATAATTATCAATTATACTAGCGTAATTGCATACATTTGGTTGCATGGCATAAGCTTACTTGCATTATAGGAGGTCAACTGAATCAGTAGACCGACTACCTTTTCGCATTAGGTAAGTTCATACGCATTTCACTTTGCATAAATCATAAATTTAATTTGTTAAAAATAAGGACATGGTAGAAATGGATGATAGTTGAGGAGATGGAGTAGTGCTTGGATGCAGGTTGTTAATTACGTTCTTCCGTTTTTGGAGATTGCGGAAATGAAATCCTTTAAGGGGGAAGAATGTAACACAATGATATATTACTGAAAACATAATTAAAAAGAAATTAAAAGCACATTTGGTACAGTGGTAAAGGCACATATTGACTTCCTTAGTGACCAGAGATCAAGTCCCGTTGTCGCCCAAATCTGGAGTGATGTTTTTTTTAGCTGGTTCATTTCCAGCGATTTTATTACATATTTCAGCGTTGTTTCTGACATGTTGCGGCTTCCCATTCTCTCTAGTGATGTAATAGGATGGGATGGCTAAATTTGGTTGAATGATATGTATGGGCTAGAATGGATAACCATTAAGTGTATGAAAGAACCAAATTTTAATTAAAATAATCCAATGGATTATATTCACTCAAACAATCGATAAATAAACCATCTAACCTAAACCTAATCTCTTATTCAACCGTCGCCATAATTCTACAGTAAATTAGTGTGTATTATTCTTCCTCATTTTCTCTACTAAATAAACAAATCTCTATCAAATTAAATTATCTATATATATTCAAGAAATTTGAGGAGTTTAAAAGAATCAAAGGGAGAAAGATTAAAGAAAAGCGTTTTCAAATTTATATAAGCTCAAGTGTCAGGTGAGTGAGAATTAATATAAAATAGAAAAATAAAGTAGTTCAATTTCATTTCTTTTCTAGCACGTGATATGAATTAATTTCCGTTATTAAATGAGAATAGATGTACATTATTGCGCCTTCTTCTTCTTCTTTCACTTCTCAAATCTAATTCATGTTTGGTTTAAAATATAGGACATATAAATTGTCTATTCACGTTTTATGGCATAAAAAAGATTGAAATTTATGTAAATTATTGTATCTTCTCCTTCTACCACTTCTCAATTTTAATTCATGTTTGGGTTGAAATTTGGAACAAACAAATTGTTATTCATGTTTCATGGTGCAAATAAGATTGGTTTAATTATATTAAATTAGAATTGTTATTCAATTTCGAATGGTAGAACAGTTTAGTTTAATAAATTCAGAATATCTTACTTGAATAAAATTTTGGTTATGATGGATATAATTACATAATTTTGAATAAGGTTTTAGAACAAAATTGGAAAGTCTAATTGGCATGATTGTTTATTTCATATATGGCCTAAAAATGTAAAAGTGGAATTTTGTGTAATTAAATGGTTTGTGGCTATTGGATAAAAAAGTTGTACAAATTTATCTCTTAAATGAGAACGTAAATTAGGGTGAAAAAAACATACAAATTAAGTGGACCCTAAAGGCTAGCATAAATCTGTAACAAAATGGTATAAAAATTACAGACTTACCATACGGACTGAATGGACGTAAAATTGAAACACCATTTATGTAAGAAAAAAGGAAATTGAGAAATAACCAAATCAGATGTAAAAATCGCCTAAAGCAGATTAATGAAAATAAATAGTATGTAAATTGTAACGGTAAAATTAATTAATCTGGAAGCGATTTGGTAGGCAAACCTTGTAAAGGTATAGATAGGTGTTTCATGCAGTTAAGACCAAAATATAGTTTTGGTTGTACGTGCTAGGAGCGGGCAATTAGGTTTGCAAGGATGTTTATTACCTTTCATAGGTTGCTAATACATAGGATAGAAAGCATCCGCAATCATAGGCTTCTTCAAATAGATAGACGTGGACGGAACATGACAAGTGTGCTTCGGTGTAGGCTTCTTCTAGGCAGATCGTTGGAGGATTTTGCACAGCCGACCCAGCTATGGGTGCTCTTTCGGAGGACCGATACTTTGGATAGGAGCAAGTCCATGTTGGTGACCAAGGAGCCAGGAAAATAAGAGTCCAGTTTGGCGGAGCCTGAGTGCAACTTGAGGGTCCTACGAGGTTGTTTGAGTCGGTGCTGGTCAGACGTAAGAGGCATTTAATCACAGTGCATGAGTGAAGAAAATGACTTTCACGCTGTAGCACGTGGATAGACAGTCACAGTGCACGGGTGAAGAGAATGACTTTCATGCTGTAGCACGTGGATATGTAAGGACAGCAGGTCTGACAGACCGATTGACGTTTAGTATTACTACATGGTTGACTTTCCTAGAGGGACCATGGACTTTGGCTTCTTAGGAACTGTATCTAAGAAGGATACACTGCAATATATTATTCACCCTCTGCGATATCTAGGGAGACCGGGAATTAAACTATTTTATTCCTTCTGCTTTATTTTGTTTCTCATTCATCGAACTTTACGTCTGACCCATTCCTATTTTTCTTATTTTCCCCAAATCACAGAAGGGCAGGTCTTGTGTAATGACCCGCAAAATCATACCCCTTTGAATCGACAATATTCTCCATCGGTTCAACTCAAAGTGGATGGAAAAACGAACCATTAGGGATAAATAAGAAAGAGGCAAAAGAAGAAATAGGAAACAAAATCAGAATCTCATAATCGCAGCGGAATGATATATAATAGATAACAACAGATTTAATACAAAAGAAACTGTAGTTGTTTATACATTACATCATCAGAGTACAACATCAAGAAATGACACAACATAGGACAGTTATGATAACTTGCCCACACCAAGATGAATATACAGCATACCCTACACGGTGGAAATAAGTTAGATACGTGTGATACGTCTCGCCATCCAATGCATCCCCTGAGCTCCATAGCAGTCCATCCAGAATCTGTATTCTGTAATACTCGGTCTGACCCGAGCATTATAGTGAAATGTCACCCGAGTCAGTCTGAAAAACCAACGTGAGAAAACACACTCAATTGGATTATTAAAATTTTCAAAATCCTTTGAAATCAAAGGTATCTCGTAAGGCCACGCCACAAATAAACATGTCGGGTTTTTACCTTACGATAACCAAACTTTTTTTATCAAATCCGTCTGATACTATAATAGTGTCTATAGAAAGTAAAATAGAATTTAACTGAAATGTTTGCATCTCACGTTCCAGCAATATTTGGGCACAATCAAAACCGTACAGGCGCTTATTGGAGATTGGATTCCATACAACGGCAGAGATACTGGGGTACCTCCTGTCACTGTACCTGGTCTAGATCAGAGTACCGTGGATCCCTCTGATCCCCTGCAACACAAGATCGAAGCTGCCCCTTACTGGATAGTCCGAATAAGATCACCCCGCGGTTGGGATCGGCAACCGCCCATACAGCCGAAATAAAAAGGGACATCTAGACAGGGATGGCCTTACCCTAATTGGTTGCTAGCCACTTAGCCTTGCAGCACCTCCCATGTTTTAGCCATTCCTGGTTGATGAGGCTTGAGGCTATGCGTTACCTTTTTTAGCACACATTCACTTAGAATGTTCATCGTCCCCCTGACGATGTTCTGATAGCATTCGTCCACACAAGTTGCCCTGGGTCTGGACAAACCAAATCACCATCTTCACGGTCTTCATTCGCATACGTTCAAACCGGATCGAAGTGGTTTTCGGGAATTTAATCTCGATCCCGGTCTCTTCGAAACGATCAGCACATTGGCAAATATTGATAGTCGGTTATTTAACTATCATATAACATCCACAAGCAACCATCAGATTTAAATAATTTTCCAAATTATTTATCACAAAAATATCTACCCAAGATATTATGTTCACATTTCAACATTTTGAAAATAGTTACAAATCTCTTTTTATTCTTACAGAACAATTTCCAACCATCTGTTTATTTCCACAGAAAACACCAAATCTTATTGAATTAGATTTTTAAACAAATTAAATCACTTTATCCAAAAATATAAACTTAAAACAATTTAGAATAAAACAACTTAAAAGACTTTATTCAAAATAAAAGTTATGAAATTCTATACTAATTTTTCAAATAAAAACTTTAGCCACAAACTATTTTTAAATAAAATTATTGCACAGAGTATAAACATTTAATATTTATCTTTTAATCATAACTAATTCAACCTTTAAAATAACTACTACTATGACTAACTTAACAAATATTTATCTTGAAAATTTTAAACTACTTAAATAATAAATTTCTCGAAAAAAAAACTTTCTTTCAAAATAACTTTAAAACTTTTAACTTATACTTAGAAATCTGCATTGAAGACAAACTTGGCTTATCAGGAAAATACAATTTCCGTTCCAATATAGTCCATTTAATCAGTTAATAAATCCTTCTCGATTCATCCCAATTTAATTTACGTCCCAAACCCGTAAAGTTACTTTTCCTCACTTTTACAAAAATAAACCATTATTTATTTTAGAACAAATCACCCTTCCTCTTTAAATTTCCACCGTGAATTTATACTTTCAAATATCCACTGATATCTCATTTTACTTTATAAACCCAGTTTATAAATTCCAAAATCTCGTTCTCCTTTAATCACGGTTCCAACACTTAGTGAGTTTCAAACCGATTTCCAAAATCAACTTCATTTTAAATAAATTCTTTTACTTACCCAAATTTATTCAAAAACCAATTAATTCTATATTCACTTCTTATTTATGGTCTAAAATCTTATTTTAAACTGAAATATCGATTTCATTCTTTATTCAAAATTCTTCCTCTTATTCCTTCCCAATCATTTTAAATCTTAAAATTTAAAAATAAAATCCTTATTCGTAGGCAATATCACTTAGGTCTCCAGAACCCTTTTAATTTCATTTATCTAAAATCCCTATTTTCTTCCATACCCAATTTTTTTTTAATAGGATTCAAATCAAACCTTTATTCTTTCCCAAATTCATTCTTTTAACTTATTTAAAATTATTTTACTCAAAAATTCTCTTTTTAGTTCCTTAAAAAATCCAATCTTTATATTTTTGATATCTTAATATATCTAAAATATATTCAATCAACCCATAACATTCAATATTTCAAATCCAAATCAATTACAGATAATCAATCAGTTATATCACATATATGAAAACAAATTTCAATGTTTTGAGGAATACAGTTGGATTCCTCCAACTTGCTTTTCCCTGCATCCACAAATGTTAGTCAACAAATAAAATAACAAATCCCACTTTGAGGGGGACATCGCGGTATAAAGGGTCACCCGCTATTATGCGGGATGCATAGGGTCTTATCCGCTATAGAATGCGAGAATATCAATCACTCCAATATACACACACACACACTATTATATGATATCACCCAAACTGATAATAATCATCAGATTCAATCCAACAACCAAATAATTAATTTTACTACTTAAGATTAATTGCAGAAATTCCAGGTTGAATGAGATTAACTCACCTTTGCCTTTAAATTTACAGTCCGATCCAAAGCGGCTTGTTTCCTTTACGATTTTGGACCTTGTACAAAGATTATACGTTTTATTAATCATTTGAACTAATCGAATGATCAATAACGTTTTATAAATTTTATTAACTAATTATTTTATTTAAATTACTTTCTCCAAGATAAATAATTTTTAGCAACTAACCTAATTAAATAAGTTTGGTTAAACAATCTATCTCCATAATACATTATTTTGAAAATAAACTAGTAAATGAAAATAGATATGTATATTTTTATAAGGATATATTTATATTTATATTTCATTGAAACTACAAGTGCTAAAAAAATCTATACACGTTTAATAATTTAATAATTTTTTATATATAAACTCTACACATTTAAAATTCCTATATTTTCCCAAAATCTCATATATATATATATATATATATATATATATTAAATTAAAACAGAATGGTTTTTATACATCTTACTGTAAAACATTTTTTTTCTCTGTAAATATTTTAAACCTTAAACAGTAAGTTGATGTAATATATATATTTTTAGTAAACAATAAAAATTGTCATTTACTTTACTGTAAAATTTTCTACTGACTGGAACAATAAAAGAACAAGTTACATTACTAGTTTTAAACTTAAGTAACTTTTAAATTAAAAAAAATGTTTGAAATCAAATTACCTTAACGCACTGGAAACCAAAAATCAACCAGCCTCAGCTAAAATGCACTTCGAGATTACGACCCCGCTGACCAACTCTATTGTGCCGCCCACCGGGTGCCACCACACTGCCACCATCGAGACCGACGCGGCCATCGACCGTCTAACCCATCGTCATGCCTATCGGCCAATCCCTCGTCGGATCGCGTGCGCGAGCCAAGGATCCAAACCCTAATAGTGAGCTGCCTCCCCCACCCCAGGCCTCACATGCAACAGGCTCGCGAACTTCCACTTCACCATCTCGAGCGACGCGGTGCTCGAATTCCCATCATGATGTGTCGATGATGAGCTCAACCAATTTAAATCGCCCGCTCTTTTTTTTTAATTTCAATATGAAGAAGGAGAAGAGGGATTTGCAAAGGGGCGGCTTCGAATGATAAAGAGGGAGAAGGAGAACAACCATGCGATTATATCAGGCCCTTTTTTTATTTTGATTTTTTATATAAAAAGAGACGAAGAGAGACATTTGTTTGCGATTTGAAAGAGGCAGGCGACACGTTCAATTAAGAGGAGGTGGTGTGGAAAGAAAGCTACAGTGATGTTTGACTCAAAATATGCAAATATATTTCAATTCAAATTCAAATTCACTTTAAATTGTTTCGATAAATGCAACTTAAAATTACGAACCCCTATCGAGGCATGCCGCCTGGCGTTCATAATGGTATATCCCTATTCCGAATGCAATGTAAAAGGTTTCGAGTCCCAATTTGCTCGTAAGGAGAGGATAGCTTTTTGGACCCTGTTATTATTTTGATTTTTCGATATAGATTTCAATGCGTTTATATATTGTACGATCACACGACAACTCCAAACACTATGAAATTCGAAATTCGATAATAATATACTATTATGGATCCAATGGAACTAGTTTCGTCGAATTCCGAGACCATGCCTCGGCCGGCTATTTTCAAATATCAATTTAAACGATATATTTTAAAACTGAACAAAATACTTCCGAACTCAATTATAAAACTTTTACTTCTTCAGTATTATTAATACAGATTTTTATAAGCCTTCAATTTATTTTTAACGAGCTTAAAACTCGAGATTTCATATTTTACCCAATTTCTAATTATTTAACCCAAAAATTAAATTATCTAATACATAGTGATATTTGAAATTCAAGTTAAATAATTAACTTATAAATATTTATTTCAATTTCAAATATCCAAAATTCTGGGTCATCACATTCCTCCCCTCTTAAAAGAATTTCGTCCCCGAAATTACTAGTTAAGAGGAATGTTCCACAACCCGTTAACTTTTTCCTCAAAACCAACAATTCCAAACATCTTTGCAAAACAATCTTTTTATTAAAGATACATTATCGCTCTATTAATTTTCCAACCTATCCATAGTTCCCAAACAATATTACTTACTCAACCATTCAAATTATAATTCAAAATCAAAATTTAAATTATCAAAATTTTCTCAAAAGTTTTCTAACTCGCTAAGTTTTGAAATTTTTTGCCAGAGTCTCCTTTGCGTGGTTAGATCGGTACGACTACAGAATGTCTCTACGGGCCCCCAAATATCGAAAGAAAACAAAATGCTAAGTGGCAAGGTCAGAAAACCATCAAATTTCATATGACAATTTAAATACATACCTTTTGCCGGGCAATTCATATTTATCTTCCGAAATTAAAACCAATTTCTCTTTGCTTTTAAAACACTTGTATATCCTACTTAGCAATAATATCCAATCACATAATTCAAAATCATTTTATTCACTTTCTTTACAAAATTTTCAATATTCGTTTACTCAAGCCGTACGATGTACACATATCATTCGTATGCAATATCAAATTCGATCGCTCATTCGATCACACAATTCCACTGCCGAACTAGTATTTTCCACCCGAATCTGTAGTGTAGACACAGATCTGGTTCCTTGATCAGAAACCGTCATTCTCATACATAGCCGTAAACTATGATAGAGAATTTTAGAATCAATCAAAATCAATATCCAGGGTTCGCCGTTGAAAATCGAGTGAAAAATCCCAACTCGGATCGATATAAACATCTTGAAATTCTGTGCTCGGATCTGGATCAAATCGTTATGCGAATAAAATAATATATGTACATCCTACGTATTTATCTCAATCGATTATTATCTATATCAATTCTCTTTTATTCACATTTATTTTGATTTCTATACACCCTATTCACAATTATCCCATTTCACACTTTACTTAATCTTCATTCAAAGATTAACTTAGAATATTTTCTCAATACCAATTTTTACTTAAGAATTTCACCCCTTTACTTTTCTTAAGTTTATCTTAAATATTTTATATACTTCTTATAACTATTTCCACTTCACTACCTAAGCTTTCATTTCTATTTACATTTAACTTAAATTTTCAGTTCTATTCTGAATTCAATTTTTATCTTCAATTCTTAATTTATTTCCAAATCAAATTCCAATTTCAAATATGTTTAACTTACTAATTTTATTTTCAATCCTTTGTTTTTTAGTTCAACTTGACTAAATTTCCATTTTTAAATATTAAATTCTCTCGACTATCTTCCATTCATATCTAATCATATCATACTTTGAATTAGTTCCATTTACTAATTTATTTCAATCTCCAATAAATTTTAATTCTTAGAACTTTGTTCTTTTAGTCAACTCAAACTATATATTTCAATTCTACTTTACTTAACATAATTCAAGTTGATTACAGTATTCAATTTTCAATTCATTTGCTTGCAAATGTAAATTCATTTGTTCCACTACTCATTTGTTTAAAATCTTAATAAACTTATTTCCAATAATCATTTCCTTTAGCCTACTTAGATTTTTACCTCAATTTCATTTATTTATTTAACTTAATTCAGTTAAATTCCATTTCAATTCAAATTTTAAGCTTCGATAATTTTTCCACTTATTTACATTCCATTTGCTAACTTCTTTTAATTCACTCCATTTAGTTGGCTTACTTCTTAACTTATTTCGTTTTCACCCTTATTTTTATTTAACTCTTTTCAAGTTAGATTTCATTCTAACAAATTTCAAATTTTATAAGTTATCAAACTTATTTATATTCCATAAACATTTTAAATAAGATTCCAGAGTCTTTCAAACAATTACTCAATATTTTAAAATCATTTTTGAAATCAATTATATCCAAAATCCTTTGGTATCAAATTATATCTTGAATTTTAAACCAACCCAGTTTTGCAAACACTCCAATTTTAAAACATTTAGGTAGCAATTCCTCTCTTGGAAACTCGAAAATGAACATCGATGATGCTGCAGTCATCACCGAAATTATTTTCCAGTAACCGAAGTGAGTTCAGTGCTTTTACTCTTTTAAACCATTTCCAAATATTTTTAAATTTCAAATATCCCCAGATTTCATATCCAATTCAAAAATATTTCCCCAAAAATGTCTCTATTATTTCTCCAAATCCTTTGAAAAATCATTTTCAAACTAAAAGGAAATTAAATTTTCCCAAATTCCAAATTTCAACCCAAAGGAATTCAATTTCCAAACTTTTATTTTATCCAAATTCACTCTGGAATTTTTATTATATTTCAAATTATAAATCACCTTTATAATTCACATTTTCAAATTCCTTTTTATTTTATGAGTTTTATTTCCTTAACTTTTAGTTATGATTTCAATTTCTTATTCAATTCCCATACAACAATGATAATAATTTAACATCATCATTTCCTAGCAACCAAGCAACCATATATAAGTATAATAACTTCTGAAAATTATTTCTTTCATATATAAAAATAATTTAGGCAAATTATTTCATTTACCCTATTTTAAAACAATAACGTGTCGAATTGTTTTATTCAATTGTTTAGAAATCCCTATCAATAACGTTAATTACTCGTATTGACTAGAATCCATAAACTACTCAACAAACCAATCAACACAGTATAAAACAATTTTATATTCACTAACAAATACACGCTCATGTCTATTAATACACTCAAACTCATTCTAGAGTACTACGGACTCTATTTCTAATGAGTAATCCATACCAGAGCCAAGGTTCTCGCTTAACCTTCAGCTCTGATACCAACTGTAATGACCCACATATCCGTACCCCTTTGAGTCGACAATATTCTCCATCGGTTCAACTCAAAGTGGATGAAAAACAAACCATTAGAGATAAAGAAGAAAGAGGTAGAAGAATAAATAGGAAACAAAATTAGAATCTCATAATCGTAGGGGAATAATATATAATAGAAAACAACAGATTTAATACAAAAGAAACTGTAACTATTTATACATTACGTCATCAGAGTACAACATCAAGCAATGACAAAACACTGGATAGTTATGATAACTTGTCCACACCAAGCTGAATATACAACATACCCTACATAGTGGAAATAAGTCAGATACGGGTGATACGTCTCACCATACAACGCATCCCCTGAGCTCCATAGCAGTCCATCCAGAATCTGTGTTCTATAATACTCGGTCTGACCTGTGCATTATATTGAAATAAAACCGAGTCAGTTTGGAAAACCAGCGTGAGAAAATACACTCAATTGGATTATTAAAGTTTTCAAAATCCTTTGAAATCAAAGGTATCTCGTAAGACCATGCCACAAATAAACATGTCGAGTTTTTACCTTACGATAACCAAAACATTTTTATTAAATCCATCTGATATTATATAGTGTCTATAGAAAGTAAAATAGAATTCAGCTGAAATACTTGCATCTCATGTTCCAGCAATAGTTGGGCACAATCAAAACCATAAAGGCGCTTATTGGAGATTGGATTCCATCAATGGCAGGGCTACTGGGGTACCGTCCGTCACAGTACCTGGTTTAGATTAGAGTACCGAGGATCCCCCCTGATCCCCTGCAACACAAGACCGAAGCTACCCCTTATTGGATAGTCCGAATAAGATCACCCCGCGGTTAGGATCAGCAACTGCCCACACAGCTGAAATAAAAAGGGACATCTAGATAGGGATGACCTTACCCTAATTGGTTGCTAACCACTTAGCCTTGTTGCACCTCCCCTTTTTTAGCCATTCTCGGTTGATGAGGCTTGAGGCTATGCGTTACCTTTCTTAGCACACATTCACTTAGAATGGTCATCGTCCCCCTAACGATGTTCTGATAGCATTCGTCCATACAAGTTGCCCTGGGTCTGGACAAACCGAATCACCGTATTCATCATCTTCACGGTCTTCATTCGCAAACGTTCAAACCGGATCGAAGTGGTTTTCGGGAATTTAATCCCGATCCCGGTCTCTTCGAAAGGATCAGCGCATTGGCAAATATTGATAGTCGGTTATTTAACTATCGTATAACATCCACAAGCAACCATCAGATTTAAATAATTTTCCAAATTATTTATTACAAATATATCTACCCAAGATATCATGTTCACATTTCAACACTTTGAAAATAGTTACAAATCTCTTTTTAATCTTACGGAATAATTTCTAACCATCTGTTTATTTCCACAGAAAACATAAATCTTATTGAATTAGATTTTTAAACAAATTAAATCACTTTACTCAAAAATATAAACTTAAAACAATTTAATATAAAACTACTTAAAAGACTTTATTCAAAATAAAAGTTATGAAATTCTATACTAATTTTTCAAATAAAAACTTTAGCCCCAAACTATTTTTAAATAAAATTATTGTATAGAGTATAAATATTTAGTTATTATCTTTTAATCATAATACTAATTTAACCTTTAAAATAATTACTACTATGACTAACTTAATAAATATTTACCTTGAAAATTTTAAACAACTTAAATAATAAATTTCTCAAAAAAAATCGTATCTTTTAAAACAACTTTGAAACGTTAAACTTATACTTAAAAATCTGCTTTGAAGACAAACTTGGCTTTTCAGGAAAATACACTTTCCATTCCAATATAGTCTATTTAATTAGTTAATATATCCTTCTCGATTTATCCCAATTTGATTTACGTCCCAAACCCGTAACTCACTTTTAAAAAAATAAACCACTATTTATTTTAGAACAAATCACCCTTCCTCTATAAATTTCCACCGTGAATTTATACTTTCAAATATCCAGTGATATCTCATTTTACTTTATAAACCTAGTTTATAAATTCCAAAATCTCATTCTCCTTTAATCACGGTTCCAACACTTAGTCGATTTCAAATCGATTTTCAAAATCAACTCCATTCTAAAATAAATTTTACTTAACCAAATTTATTCCAAAACCCATTAATTCCATATTCACTTCTTATTTATGATTTAAAGTCTTATTTTAAACTGAAATATCAATTTCATTCTTTATTCAAAATTCTTCCTTTTATTCCTTCCCAATTATTTTAAATCTCAAAAATTAAAAATAAAATCCTTTAATTCTTAGGCAATATCACTTAAGTCTCCAAAACCCTTTTAATTTCATTTATCTAAAATCTCTATTTTCTTCCATACATAGAAATTATTTAATGGGATTCAAATCAAACTTTTATTCTTTCCAAATTGATTCTTTTAATTTATTTAAAATTATTTTACTTAAAAATTCTCTTTTTAATTCCTTCAAAAATCCAATCTTTATATTTTTGATATCTCAATATACCCAAAATATATTCGGTCAACCCATAGAGTTCAATATTTCGAATCCAAATCAATCACAGATAATCAATCAGTCATATCACAAATTATGAAAACAAATTTCAATGTTTTAAGGAATCCAGTTGGATCCCTCCAGCCTGCTTTTCCCTGCATCCACAGATGTTAGTCGACAAATAAAACACCAAGTCCCACTTCGAGGGAGACTTCGCGGTATAAAGGGTCATCCGCTATTATGCGGGACTTATAGGGTCTCATCCGCTATATAAGGCAGGAATATCAATGTCTCAAATATATATATATATATATATATATATATATATATATATATATATATAGACATACACACACACACACTACTATATGGTGTCACCCAAACTGATAATAATTATCAGGTTCAATCCAACAACCAAATAATTAATTTTACTACTTAAGATTAATTGCAGAAATTCCAGGTTGAGTGAGATTAACTCACCTTTGCCTTTAAATTTGCAGTCCGATCCTAACCGGCTTGTTTCCTTCACGATTTTGGACCTTGTACAAACATTATACGTTTTAATAATCATTTGAACTAATCGAATGATCAATTACCTTTTACAAATTTTATTAACTAATTATTTTATTTAAATTAATTTCTCTAAGATAAATAATTTTTAGCAACTAACCTAATTAAATAAGTTTATTAAACAATCTATCTCCATAATACATTATTTTAAAAATAAACTAGCAAATGAAAATAGATATGCATATTTTTATAAGGATATATTTATATTTCTTCGAAACTACAGGTGAAAAAATAAATCTATGTACATTTAAAAATCTAATAATTTTTTTATATATAAACTCTACACATTTAAAATTCCTATATTTTCCCAAAATCTCATATATATATATATATATATATATATATATATATATTAAATTAAAATAGAATGGTTTTTATACATCTTACTGTAAAACATATTTTTTTTCTCTATAAATATTTTAAACCTTAAACAGTAAGTTGATGTAATATATATATTTTTAGTAAACAATACAAATAGTCATTTACTTTACTGTAAAATTCTCTGCTAACTGGAACAATAAATGAACAAGTTACATTACCAGTTTTAAACTTAAGTAACTTTTAAATTAAAAAAATGTTTGAAGTCAAATTACCTTAATGCGCTGGATACCAAAAATCAAAAAGCCTAAGCTTAAATGCACTTCGAGATTACGACCCCGTCGACCAACTCCACTGCACCGCCCATCGGATGACACCGCACAGCCACCATCGAGGCTGACACGGTCGTCGACCATCTAGCCCATCGTCACGCCATCGGCCAATCCCTCGTAGGTTCGCACGCGCGAGCCAAGGATCTAAACCCTAAACGTGAGTCGCCTCCCCCACCCCAGGCCTCACGTGCAACAAGCTCGCGAACTTCCACTTCGCCATCTTGAGCGACGCCGTGCTCGAATTCCCATCGCGATGCGTCGATGATGAGATCAGCCAATTTCAATCGCCTGCTTTTTTTTATTTTCGATATGAAGAAAGAGAAGAGGGATTTGCAATGCGGCGGCTTCGAACGGTTAAGAGGGAGAAGGAGAACAACCATGCGATTATATTAGGCCCTTTTTTTATTTTGATTTTTTTTATAAAAAACGAAGGGGGACATCTGTACACGATTTGAAAAAGGCAGGCGACACGTTCTATTAAGAGGAGGTGGCATGAAAAGAAAGCTACAGTGATGGTTGACTGAAATATACAAATATATTTTAATTCAAATTCACTTCAAATTGTTTCGATAAATGCAACTTAAAATTTCGAACCCCTATCGAGGCATGCCACCAGGTGTTCATAATGGTATACCCCTATTCCGAATGAAATGGAAAAGGTTTCGAGACCTAATTTGCTTGTCAGGAGAATACAGCTTTTGGGACCCAGCTATTATAGATTTCAACGCGTTTATATATCGTACGATCACATGGCAACTCTAAACACTGAAATTTGAAATCCGATAATAATACACTACTACGGATCCAATGGAACTGGTTTCATCGAATTCCGAGACCGTGCCTCGGCAGGCTATTTTTAAATATCAATTTAAACGATATATTTTAAAACTGAACAAAACACTTACGAATTCAATTATAAAACTTTTATTATCTTCAGTATTATTAATATAGATTTTATAAGCCTTCAATTTATTTTTAACGAGTTTAAAACTCGATATTTCATATTTTACCCAATTTTCAATTATTTAACCCAAAAATTAAATTATCCAATACATAGTGATATTTGAAACTAAATTTAAAAAATTAACTTATAAATATTTAAAACCAATTAAATATTTCAATTTCAAATATCCAAAATTCCAGGTCGTCGCATCTTGGTTGCAGTTCTTCGCAGCTGTTATCTTCAGCTTTTGTTTCTTTTGTTTCATGTGCTTTTCTCTTTTTCGTACTTCACTCTATATATGGGGACCTATATTGTGAACTCTGTTATGTTTTATGTTTTGGTGGAGACTACTTGGTTTTAGAAATAAATTTGGGATAATGTTGTTATTAATGAAGCTGTTTTGCTATTGATTTATAACTAGTGAAAGTTTTCTTTCGCTGTAATATTTTGATCATTTTATGTTGTTGCCTTAGTCTCTGTGCAATGTTATGGATTTTTATTTCACCCAACCACCCATGCTTCTAATCATGTCCGGTTTTCGGGGTGCCTAGAGATGCGGCATGTCACAATCCTTATGTTTTGCTAACCTAAAAGCTATGTTTTAGAGGCTCGATAACCTTATGTTTTACAAATTTGATAGCTATGTTTTAAAGGCTTTATAACAGCCTGCAAATCCATACCCCTTTGAGCCGACAATATTCTCCATCAGTTCAACTCAAATTGATCGGAAATACAAACCATTAGGGTTGAAGAAGAAAGAGGTAGAAGAAGAAATAGAAAACAATATCAGAATCTCACAATCGCATCGGAATAACATATAATAGATAATAATAGATTTTTATACAAGAGAAACTGTAACTGTTCTATATATTACATCATCAGAGTACATCATCGGACCACAACGCTGGACAGTTACGATAACTTGTCCACACAAAGTTGAATATACAGCATACCATACACAGCGGAAATAAGTCAGATACGTGTGATACGTCTCGCCATCCAGCGCATCCCCTGAGCTCCATAGCAGTCCATCCAGAATCTGTATTCTATAATACTCGGTCTGACCCGAGCATTATAGTGAAAAACACCCGAGTCGGTCTAGAAAACCAGCGTGAGAAACACACTCAATTGGATTATTAAAGTTTCAAAAATCCTTTGAAATCAAAGGTATCTCGTAAGACCACGCCCCAAATAAACATGCTGGATTTTTACCTTATGATAACCAAAACATTTTTATCAAATTCGTCTGATATTATACTAGTGTCAATAGAAAGTAAAATAGAATATAGTTGAAATGCTTGCATCTCACGTTCCAGCATAGTTGGGCACAATCAAAACCGTACAGGCGTTTTTTGGAAATTGGATTCCATACAATGATAGGGGTACCGCTCGTCATAGTACCTGGTCTAGATCAGAGTACCGAGGATCCCTTCCGATCCTCTGCAACCCAAGATTGAAGCTTCCCCTTATTGCATAGTCCAAATAAGATCACCCCATGGTTGGGATTAGCAACCGCCCACACAGCCAAAATAAGAAGGGACATCTAGACAGGGGAAATCTTACCCTCCTTGGGTGCTACCCACTTAGCCTTGCTGCACCTTCCCTTTTTTAGCCATTCCTGGTTGATGAGGCTTGAGGCTATGCCTTACCTTTTTATCACACCTTCACTTAGAATGGTCATCGTCCTCCTGAAGATGTTCTGATAGCATTCGTCCATACAAGTTGCCCTGGGTCTGGACAAACCTAATCACCGTCTTCATCACCTTCACGGTCTTCATTCGTAAATGTTCAAACCAGATCGAAGTGGTTTTTGGGTAATTAAACCCGATCCCGGTCTCTTCGAAACGATCAACGAATTTGCCAATATTGATAGTCGGTTATTTAACTATCATATAACATCCATAAGCAACCATCAAATTTAAATAATTTTCCAAATTAGTTATCACAAAAAAATCAACCCAAGATATTATGTTCACGTTTCAACACTTTGAAAATAGTTACAAATCTCTTTTTATTCTTACGAAACAAATTCGAACCATTTGTTTATTTCCATAGAAAACACCAAATCTTATTGAATTAGATTTTTAAAACAAATTAAATCACTTAATCCAAAAATATGTACTTAAAACATCTTAAAATAAACTACTTAAAAGACTTTATTCAAAATAAAAGTTATGAAATTCTATACTAATTTTTCAAATAAAAACTTTAGCCAAACTACTTTTTAAATAAAGCTACTTATAAAATATAAATATTTAGTCATTATCTTTTAAATCAAAATACCAATTTAACTCTTAAAATAATTACTACTATAACTAACTTAATAAATATTTACCTTTAAAATTTTAAACAACTTAAATAATAAATTTCTCAAAAACATTCTTTTAAAGCAATTTTTAAACTTTTAACTTATATTTAAAAATCTGCTTTGTAAACATACTTGGCTTCTTCAGGAAAATACACTTTCCATTCCAATATAGTCCATTTAATCAATTAATAAATCCTTCTCGATTTATCCCAATTTAATTTACGTCCCAAACCCAAAAAATTTCTTTCCACACTTTTAAAAATAAAACCACTATTTATTTTTAAAACAAATTACCCATTCCTTTATAAATTCCCACCATGCATTTATATTTTCAAATATCCACTGATATCTTATTTCACTTTATAAACCCAGTTTATAAATTCCATAGTCTCATTCTCCTTTAATCACAGTTTCAAACCCTTAATATATTTTCAAATTGATTTCCTTAATTAACTCCATTTTAAAATAAATTCATTTACTTACCAAATTTATTTCAAAATCTATTAATTCCATATTCACTTCTTTATTTATGATTTAAAATCTTGTTTTAACTTGAAATATCCATTTCAAACTTCATTCAAAATTCTCTTTTTAATTTCCTTTAGAAATCCAATCTTTATTATTTATGACAACTTGAAATATCAAAATATAAATTCAACCAAACATAGCATTCATTAATTTCAATTTCCAATATAATCTATTATAGATTAGCAAACAAATCACACTACTGAAATGAAATAATTTCAACATTTTAAGGAATCCAGTTGGATCCCTCCAACCTATTTCCCTGCATCCATAAATGTTTGCATAATATAATATACCAAATCCCACTTCGAGGGGGACATCGCGGTATAAAGGGTCATCTGCTACTATGCGGGGCGCATAGTGTCTCATCCGCTATATAATGCGGGAATATCAATCACTCTAATATATATATATATATACACTTTTATATATAATATCACATCCAAACTGATAATAGATCATCAATTTAAGCAATCAATCCAATAATTTAAATTTTAACTATTTAAATCAACCGATAATCCAAATGAGTGAGATTAACTCACCTTGATTTTTGTTTCGCAGCTCACCCCAAATCGGCTTTCTCTCCTTGATTTTGACCTTGTATAAACATTTTATGGTTCATTAACATTTTAATCGTCGACAATCAAAAATCGCATATTAATTTTTATTTAAACCAATAATTTAATTTTAAACTAATTTTCCTAATACAAATAATTTTTAGTAACTAAAATAATTTAATAAGTTAATAAAACGAGTAAATCACCATAATATATTTCTCTATAATCAATTAGTAGGTTTAATATGTGTATAAGTAAATTTATCGTTTTGAAACTACATATATACTAAAACAATAATCTATATAGATTTGAAAACTCTTCGACATTAAAAATTCCTACTATTTTTTTTTCAAATCCTTATATATATATATATATACATATTTTTGTTTAACAGTTTATAACTGAATATATATATATATATATATATATATATATATATATTCTTTTATCTTTTACCTTAAACAGCAAGATGTTGTATTATACATATATATTCTAATCTAAATAAAATAGTAATTTCTAAACTGTAAAACTTTTCTTTTCTAATATATATTTATATATGTAAAAATAAAATCTGGTTTCCAAAATTCCTTCCTCTGCATGTATACATATACGGCTCATTTTTTTCTGATTCAATTAATTCAAAAGTTAAGAAAACAACAAGGTATTATACCTCATAATTACTCGAGCCAAATCCCTCCTTCGATCGCAGATGCCAACCACCTCGCCAGCGTTTGCACCGAGCTCGAGTCAACCATACCTAACACCCCTCGGCCGAAGCCCTCAAAGAAATCACGACTCTCCCTCCGCCTTGGCTTTGACATACCCAGATCGCACACCCTAAATCGCCACCGGGATTCACGCAACTCCCCTAAATGACGTGCCTTCACCCAGCATCGCGACAACACACTCAAGATCGGTCCACTTCCCTTCGACGTCTAGGTGAGCCGCCGCCTCTGGTTCAACGTCGAAGATCTGATTGCGATGCATGCGATCGATTGTGTGCCTTTCCCCATTTTGTTTATGAGAATGAAAATGATTTGCAGATTGAATCGAGAGAGGCGCGATTTATTTACAACCATTTTTTTCCCTTGAACGATCTTTTTTCAAAGTAATGAAATCTAGCCGCGAGATATGCAGGGAAAGAGGGGGCAAGACGTCATGTTGAAAAGGATTTTTGCATCCTCGAGAAAAGTTATAGTGACACTTGAATTAAAACAAAAAGATTCTGATATCAGTATGTCAATCAATATGTGTGTGTGTGTGTATTTAAATTAAAAAAAATCGTCTCGATACGCAGCTTAAAATCTCGATCTACTATCGAGGCGTGCCGCTAGGCGTTTATAATGTTATACCCATATTTCGAACGCAATGGAAAAGGTTTCGAGTCCAAATTCGATCGTATAGAGAAGATAGGTTTTCAGACCCTGTTATTATATTGAATTATCGATATAAAATTCCGCGCGTTTATATATCGCACGATTACACGACAACTCCAAAAGCTACGAAATTTGATATCCGATAATAATACAGTATTATGAATCCTATGGAACTGGTTTCGTCGAATTCCGAGACTGTGCCTCGGAAGGCTATTTTTAAATATCCATTTAAACGATATATTTTTAAAATTGAACAAACAACTGTTAAATTCAAACTTAACTCATTTATAATCTTCAGTATTATCAATATAAATTTTATATGCCTTTAAATTATTTTTAATAAGCTTGAAACTCCAGATTTCCTATTTTACCCAATTTTCCCATTATTAAATTCAATATTTAAATTATCCAATAAATTAAGATATTTGAAATTAAAGTTAAAAATTAACTCTTAAATATTTAAAATCAAATAAATATTCCGATGTTAAATATCCCAAATTTTTGGGTCATCACAGGCTTGATAGCCTTATGTTTCGAAAATTTGATAGCTATGTTTTAAAGGCTCGATTGCCATAAGTTTACAAAGTTGAAAGCTCTGTTTTAGAGGCTCATAGCCTATGTTTCTGAGGTGCTCGAAATCCCTCTGTTGTGATAGTAAGTTTTTAAGAGCTACGAAAAGATGATAGTGCTTTGGCATAAGGTTTTGGCTAAGTATTTGGGCTACTTTTTCCTTATATTATAAATGGTTACTAGTGGCATATGTTTTCTATAAATAATTGTTTTCGAGGAAATGAAATAGTTTCTTAGCCCAATTTTATATGGATTTTGCCAAAGAAAATTATTATTAAACCCAAGTAATTTCATTATGGATGTGACTATGGATTTAATATATTTTGATGAGTGATGTTACATATTCTTGTTATCATTTGATCAGTTAAATTTACATATTTTTACCATTGTCATCTCACATTTGCATTACTTATCATTGCATATTGGGAAAAGGGGAGCATAATTACCAGTTAGGTTGTTCTATAAGTGAATATGGTCAGAATAAACTCTTCAGTAAGTAGACTTGCATTCTGTAGATCAGACATATCAATTGTGTTAAGATGCCATAAATTGATCAAAGAGATATTACTCATAGGTTTAAAACTAGAGAAGATTTAGGTGGGACTAGTGTAGGGTCACACCCTATGCTTCGGCAGTTATCCTTAGTTGGCAAAGGTCCACGATGCTGGTGCATAGGGCTTTGTTGGTACTGAGGCTAAAAGGATGTGTATTCATAGGAAGAAACTCTTAGCTCTATATGCTCACCATGTTGTTTAAGTTATTTCCTCCTAACCGTATTTGGAGATTTTAGGACGTTTGATTATACTTTGGCCCCAATCGGCCTGATAAATTATTAGTTGGCTATGAAAACTAATAGACTCATAGTGAACCTAGAAAATCTATAATTTAAAACAGATGGTCAATTTTATAGGATGGGTAAACTTTGGGAATGCATAATCCTTTGATAGACAAGTCATATTTTCTCATGTTGCTTGCATTTGATTATATCATGTTTTGTTTAAACCATTTGGTTAAAATAATAAGCTTACGGACATGTGCTGGAGGCAAACAAATATTAGAAGTTTATTTCCTCTTCGTTGTTTGAAGTTTTTGCTTTGTTTGAATGTTGTAATGATGGGATTTATAAATGTCATGTAGATAGACTTTGATCATCCAAAAGGGCATCTTCATAGTCTCTCTTGGAATATAATTATATTTATTACATTTTTTTCGAATGTAGAATCGATGAGATTGTGTAACGAATATGAAAGTTTATTAATGAAATGTGTTTTGAAATTTTTTATATTCTTGTTATGACGACCCATGTCTCTTGATATGCCCAAAAGGCCATCGTACCAAGAAACATGAATTATCGGTTTGAAGTAAAAATAATATCATATAGACTAAGATAACAATACAAGAAATAAACTATCTAATCCAAACGTCATCACAGTGGAAACATTATCTCAGGTATACAAGTAATCTCGAAGAAATAATAATAACAGTCTTAAAGCATAATAATATCATAGTCTCATGAAATATCAGTACATAATCCCAAAATCAGATTATATTGTAAAAGTAATCCATCAAAAGAAAAAAATTAAAACAAATTCACTGATAGGAAATACATGACAAAGGATGGAGGGTAAAGTTAGATTCTAAACACGATAGTCTGAAAGTAGCGATGGACCTATCACCCACTGCCTTGTCTACCTATGGTGGGAGAATGAAAAAATGGAATGGGTCAACATGAAGTATGGTGAATAAGAACAAGACTAATAAGATAATCAAATGCAATTAATTATAAATCTCCTCCAAGTGATATAGAGTGTGTATCATGTCCGTGTATACCTAAGTTCCATACCTAAGGGTATTAGTCTAACACAATGGGTCCATCTACAAATCGAACCTCAATGGAGCATCTAGAAAATTAGGGATCCACTTTCCTATTCTAGCTCACACTACGCTTGAAGAGAAAGAATACAAAATGTGAACTTGACCAATCTCTCATTGTAGGCACATGCACCATCCCACTCGATCGTAGCGGCATAATACCCCTACTTACCACTTTGGAGTCACCACGCTTATGGCCGTTAGTACTTGGCCCCACCTCTCTTCATGTTGAGCTATAGCCTCTTACCATCCAATCCAACGTCAACCCATGCCATGCTTGCACCATAAAACATGCAGCGCCTGAATATTCTATTAGGACTAGACTCTTAAAGATGCCCTTGGCTATTGTTGGGCCCACTCGATCATAGCATCCTAAGCCTTTCGCAAAATAAAGTGCCTATCTTTTAATAACTCCCCATGTCCAACTTGCCAATAGGGAAAGGCGAACTAAATTTGCTCCCAGAACCCAAATAGGAACTCGTTTCCTTATCATTTTTCTAGCATAAAAAAGGGATCGCAACAACTCAACTAGGTCCAAAACTTCAAGTTTTCCTCCATTTATTAGGCTTGAGGCACAAAATAATCAACAATTTTTGCTTGAAGATGGTCGACCTGACTACCCCTAGATCGACCACCTACGGTCGACCGTCATTGTGTAATTTCTACAGTTTAGGATTTCATTATTGCACTTGATTTTTCTAAAAGTTTATTCATTCATTAAACTTGATCGATTTCATTAAGCACATTATTAGCCCTAATTCTTAATTCAAATTCTCATATTCAATTCAATTTGAGGTGTAATTTAGGGTGTAACTCAGGGTTTAACGATTTCTAATATATGATTGCAATTTACTAAAAACATTTATAATCCTCTAGTTCCACTTTATTTGATTAACAATTTGGACTTATGGTATATCAACATAAAACAGAATTAAAATTAACTAGTTTAATTATCCTATTAGATCAGGTCCCACTCACCTCTGATTTTAGCTCTAGATCTAGTTCCAACCCCGCTTGATTCTTGTGATTTGCTTAGCATTATTCCAATTGCTTGATCTCTCCTTTTAATTTGGTTTATGTTTGAACTGAGGTTTGATTTGGGGATTTGAAATTGGCTTGGGAACTAGGGTTTTTGTTTTTTATTTTCCAGAGCTTCGCTATAATGGAGAAAACTAAGGGTTTAGGTTAACCGTAAGTGTTTATTTGCAAGGGGATCCATCTAACTCTAACCATCAGATCAACTCTAGAGCAGATCCTTTCCTTCTACCAGTTACTTTTCCTGCATGCACTAGATCTCGTCGGTGAAAACAAATCAATAACCAGGATTGCACCCCTCGATTGACACAAGTTCGAGTCGATTGCCACTAGGTCCTGGTCGACCTGGCCTAGTAATCATCGACCTGGCTATTGTATTTTTCCTTTTTTATTTTAGTTTCTTATTATTAATGTAACATCCGTAACTCCTTCATATTAACTAGGATTTTGATAAGTTATGTATGAAAATCATCCAAAAAATTTCTATAGACATAATGGTTCAACTTCTGTAGCCAAATTCAGATATTTGTTAAACTTTTACTTTTAAGTTCATTCTTTAACTTTTAATTATATTTTCTTACTTATTCTGAAAAAATTTCTAAGGTACTGTTCTCCCTCCTTAAACGATTTTATCCTCGAAATTTCCAAGGACATAACAAATGGAACTAACCAACCAGGGACCACAATCTACATCCATCACCCATAGCGACCATAATCCTCGATAATTGTAATGCAATTATGTAACGACTCATATTTTTAACTATTTTAAATAAATTTAATATGATTTTTGAATATAAATAGTTAGAAATAAAAATTTATGTTTTATTTATGTATTTTTGTTAATATGAACTTGACAAAGAATGTAAATGTTGGATTATTTAGTTGAATGTGAAGGTGATACTGAGCAATGTGTAGATAAAGAGCAGCAGATAACTAGTGATGTGGGAAGGAACAAGATGAAAAGGGGGAAAACCATAGTTAAACAGGACAAGGTGAAACAGATTTGGCAAAAAGTTGTAAAAAATAAAGGAAAAAAAGTGATTAACTGTGAGGAGCAAGAAGATTCTGCTCTGAGGATAGTAGGTGCTAATGGATTAACACTTCATGATGGATCTGAGGAAAACATAAAGGATAATAATAAAGACAGTGAACAACCCAGTGATGAGCAATTTTGTACTGTTAGCACACATAACAAGTACAACTTGCTACAAAATGCAGACAATGAATGTAATATTTTGAAAATGTTTGATGAGGAGGAAGGAGAGATTACAGTTGATGACAAATGCAGTGAAGAACACAATGTGGCAACCAAGAATACTGCTACAATTGATGACCAAAATGAAGCAAATATACTTGTTCTGTCTACAAAACCTTGTGTGCGGGAAGGAGTAAACAAACTTACTACCACAAATATGAGTAACAAGGAGATTGGAAAAGAAACAACTGAAGTAAATGTACTTTCCAAAAATCATGCTTCTGAATTTGAATTAAATTGGTGTAAAAACTTTGAAACACAAATCACTCAATTAATAACCACTATGCATGTTGCTACTGTCCAAATTCATCCACCTGCTCCTCCCCATTACAACTTCTCAATTCAGCTACCAGGATGGCCTTCTTCCAATTCTATCTCCCATTCTCAAACAGCCTCTCATCATATCCCTTCCTCCTCACATGCTGAATCTCAACCATCCTCCCCCCCTCCTTTGCCTAGAAGGAAAATTGAAACAAGGTCTTTGTCAGCTCAGAGAAGGAATATCTCCTCCCAAAATCAATAATTTTTTTATGATTAAAAAAATTGCATCTTGGAACATTAGAGGAGCCCATAATAATTTGAAACTTGATCAAGTCAAAAGCTACATATCTGAGCATAATATTTGTATTTTTGGCCTTCTAGAAACTAAGCTTAATCTAACCCTATCCCAAAAAGCAGCTTCATACATTAATCCAAATTGGTCTTTTCATCATAATCCTGACACTGCAGCATATGGTAGAATTCTTGTCATTTATGATCCTACTGTTTTATCTCTTTCTCCTATTCTGTCATCTAGGCAATATATTCACTTTCATGTTCTTGTTTGCCATAATCAAACATCCTTCTATTTAACTTTTGTATATGCTGACAATTCTGTCATCTCTAGAAATGCATTCTTCAATTCTTTGCCTCCTTTAAGACAATCAACTCACCCCTGGTTTGTCTTAGGTGACTTCAACTCCTGTTTTGGCTATGATGACAAATTTGGTGGATCTCCTCTTCTTCCTAGAGATTTTGATTCACTCAATCTTGTTGTATATGATTCTTATTTGATATTGGTTAACAAGTCAGGTGCTAAATTTTCTTGGAATAATAGAAGTAGAAGTGGTGTTCGTACTTTCACAACAATTGACCATGCCTTTAGTAACATTCAATCTCCCAATCAATGGCCATCTCTCTCAGTCTTCCTTCCTCAACCAATAATGTCAGATCACTCCCCTCTCATTTTATCTTTTGGGAACCATTTTAGAAGGGAAAAAAGAAGTTTTAAATTTTTTAATGCTTGGGCTAAGCATGAACAATTTCAGAGCATTGTCACATAAGTTAACTCTGAATTTTTTTGTTATGGTAACCCTATGTATAAGTTTTGCAGGAAACTAAAAAGTATCACGCTAGCTATCAAGCTGTGGGTATCTACTACTTTTGGTACTGGTAACCTACTGTCTACAACACTTAAAAAGCAATTGAAGATAAAGCAAGACTACATGATGGAGCACCCACTTGATATTCAAGCATCTGTTGAAGAGGGGAAATTATACAGTGAGGTTAACATTGCACTTTCTTTGGAAGCTAGCATGAGGAGACAGCAACTCCACAAAAGATGGATAGATGATGGGGAAAAAATACAAAGTTTTATCATGAATCTCTTAAGGTTAAGCATTCAAGAGAAAATATTTTTAGTATTACTGATGAACATGGTTCTCTTTTTACCACTGCAGATACAGTTGATCATGCTTTTATTGAATATTTCACCAATTTGTTTGGCAATTCTAATGGTTTCATTCCTGAATTGGACCTTATTTCTTCCCTTGCACTTCCTTGCATTTCTTCATTGGAAGCTACCACACTTACAATGCCTTTTAATGATGAAGAAATAAAGGCCACCCTATTTTCTATGAACAAGCAATCTTCTGGAGGTCCTGATGGTTTAAATGTCACTTTTTTTATCTCAACCTGGAGTGTATTAGGTGATGAGTTCTGTAAAGCAATTCACAATTTTTTCAACAAATGTAAGTTGCTTGGGGAAGTCAACTGCACTAACATTGCACTTATCCCTAAGGTCTCTTCACCAACTAGTGTTACATCTTTCAGACCTATCTCTTGTTGTAATGTAGTCTACAAGTGTATCTCAAAAATACTAGCATCTCGTCTAGTCAGAGTTCTACCAACTGTTGTATCAAATAATCAATCTGCCTTTATTCCCTTAAGGGACATAATTGATAATGTTCTTCTTGCTCAGGAATTACTTCAGGGTTATGGCAGAAGAAATGTGACACCTGCAGCTGTACTTAAGTTAGATATTTCCAAGGCATATGATACTATTCATTGGGACTCAATTGTTAGGATATGGCAGTGATGGGATTCCCCAAAGTTTTTGTGTCTTGGATATATGTTTGTATTTCCTCCCCTTCTTACTCTGTTGTTATAAATGGCAGACCTGTTGGATGCTTCAGAGGTAGTAAAGGAATACGACAAGGAGACCCTATTTCATCTTACATTTTTTTGATTGTTATGGAAGTTTTAACAGTTTTACTCAGAGATAGTTGCAATCAAAAAATCATAAAGTATCATCCTAAGTGCTCTCAGCTACATATAACATCTATCATGTTCGCTGATGATGTTATGTTGTTTACCAAACCAGAGTTACCTTCCTTGAATGGTGTTTTGGAAGCATTGCAAGTTTTTCATAGTATGACTGGTCTCTCCATAAACCAAGGCAAATCTTCTCTTCTAGTTACTGGAGTTAGTGATTTGCAGGCTGCTGCTCTTCATCAGCATACTGGTTTCTCTAGCATGAATAATGATATGAGGTATCTTGGCCTACCTTTACTTTCAAAAAGAATAACTAAGGCTGATTGCTTACCCCTCTACAATAAAATCACCTCTGTTATGTCTTTATGGGACAATAGATACTTGACCCAGAGTGGAAGGCTTGTTATTATAAAATCTGTTGTTTTTTCCTCTTTGGTCTACTGGGCACGTACTCTAATCCTTCCTGTTAAACTGTTGCAACTAATTAGGTATGCCATGATAAGATTTTTTTGGACAGGTAGTATTCACAATAGGAAGATAGTACCTTGTTCTTTTTCAAAAATTGAGTCTCCTATGAGAATGGGGGGCCTGGGAGTAATTGATGTTAGGAAGTGGAATACTGCTGCAATTAGTAAACATTTTGATGTTCTCATTAACAAAAAAGGAAGTTTATGGGTTAGCTGGACATGGAAATACAGAATTAAGAATAAACACTTTTGGACCATGGATTCCCCACAGAACTGCAGTTGGATTTGGAGAAGTATGATGAAGCTCAGACATGTTTTCCTCCAATGATACAATATCCTATTAATTCTAAAATTGCTGTTAGCTTTTGGCATGATCCTTGGGTCAGTATTGGTCATATCCTATTTAATGTTTGTGATCATGCTCAGATTTTGCAATCTGGAATTCAACAAGATGCTAAAGCAAATGATTTTTTACATAATGGTAAAATCTTGTTACCATACAACAGCAGCCAAGTGATCAGGCAACTATGGGGTGATATTCAACAAAAAAAATTAGTGCTCATCAGGATGCTTGTGTTTCTTGGCAAATGAAAACTCACACTGTTAAATCAGTATACAATTTTATTACTGCTAGTGCTCCTCTTCCAGCTGCAAAATGGTACAATGTCATTCGGACATCTGATTCTGTTCCAAAAGATAATTTAATGATATGGAAAGTTATAAATCAGGCATTACTTACTAAAAGCTTAATCAATAGTTTTGGTTTGGCTTGTTCCAAACAGTGCTTGTTCTGTCATCTCCGTGATGAATCTTCTGAGCATCTATTTTTTTGACTGTCCAGCTCTGCTCTATTTATTGGACAAGATTAGTTGTATCACTGGTGTTCAATTATCTGGATTTTCATCAAGCTTTCTCTGGAATATAATCTTTAAAGCTACAAGGTGGAGAAAGGAACAAGGAAGAGTGTTAGCTGTTGTCTTGAAAATTTGTATGACAGTGATATGGGCAGAGAGGAATGCTATGGTTTTTGATAATGTAAGAAGAACTGATGTTTTGATTTGGAATGAAGTCAAGTCTCGTACTCACACTCAACTGAGGTGCTGTGCTACTGTGTTCCCTCAATCTCTGGTTGATGCTTGGGGCTGAGTATTTTTTGTTCTTGATGTAATTTCCTTGTTTTTTTCTTTTCTTTTTGTTGTACTCCTTTTTATTGTTTGCAATAAAACTGGTAGAGGCCCAGTTAACCCCGCTGGCTTTGCCAAAAAAATAAATGATAATTGTAGTTAATATTCATTTGAATCCAATGTTGAAGCTCATTCCAATTGGATTTTTGGAAGGCTTTATTTAAAGAAGTGAGTTTGTTCATGAATTTAAATATAAGAGCATTGTATAAATTTTAAACAAACATTTCAATTTACAAAACAGTTTAAGATAAAAATTAAATTTAGAATGTTTAATTAATTTTAAATATTGAAATTAATTTCATAAGTTAAATAACTTATATTCAAATATAGTGATTTATTTGACAATTTAATTGCAATATTTAACTTTGGAATTATTCAAATAACTGAATCCTGAATTTAATATGAATGGAATGATTTCAAAAGTTGATTTAAATTCTATTTAAAATTTGAATGGAGTTAGTGAACTTTTAAAATTGAATTTAAAGTTAATAAATTTATTATGGAAAATAACTTGTTTTAATTGATGTGTAAAAATAGTCTTTTTGGGCACTGTCTCAGATTTCGACGAAACCAGTTTCATCAGATAAATAATAGTGAATTATTATAGGATCTCTCGTTTCGTAGCAATTGCGGTTATTGTTTGGTCATGCAAGTTTGAAACGCGTATAAATTAATTCAAGGAATTTAATTAAAATAACTTGATTTGAAAAGCTATCTTCTGAATATGATGGAATTGGCTCCCAATATAGGTTCCATTGTGTTCAAAATAGGGGTATAACATATAAAATGCCAGGCGACACGCTTGTTTTGGACTTCGAAATTTTCATTGATTAATATGCAACAAAATTTTTCTAAAAATAGCCATTAACATTCTTTCGTTTGCTAGAACCCAACCCTAAATCTATTTTTAGCCCCATTAAAACTCCACCGTCCAACAGCCGAAGTTGATCGAAGCCTCTAGAGGCGAAATTAGCCTTCAACTTCAACTAGGGAATTGTAGAGAGCGACCACACGAAGCTAACCAACGATTGGATCGAGCTATCGTCAACCGAAGTGGCGTCAATCAACCTCTGTTCGCTATTTCTTTTTTCGGTTCTCGTGTGCGATTCGTGCACGTGCGTGCTATTGGGGCACGACGCTGAGAAGGCGTGCAGTGGGCGCGACGTAGGGTTGGTCGGTGGTGGAGGAGATTGGGATGGCGGAGTGGCAATTTATGTTCAAAAAAAACAGAAATAGTAAAACGTGGGCCTGATTCGTGCACACGTGGAAACGAAGATAGAAGAAAAAAGTTCTGTTTAAATTAAAGTTAATTCATGTTAATTAAATTTTAATTATATCGAATGCTAGTTTATTAGTAACTTTCTCATACGAGATTGGATTCGAGCAAAACAATTCGCGTTAGGTTCCTATCGACATCGTCTATGACATGGAGATGAATAGCAATTTATTTAACTCTAGAATATTTTTAGTTTCCAGTAAAGATAAGTGATTAAACTCATTCACGAAGTACTAAATTTCTACTGTTAGTTAAACCAATTAGCGAAGTGATAAATTTATGTTGATTGCTATCTGAAAATTTAATTGACTGGAAATTTAATTTATTGAATTTAAATTGACTAAATTTAGATCGACATTCATTGTTAAATTGATAATTAAATTTCCTAGTTAAATTTGACCGCAAAATTGACGATAGGAATATATAGAAAATTCGATAGTTAAATTTATGACATTAGATGTGACATTTAAACTGATAGTGACGGTTAACTTGATATTTAATTCGATGTTGATAATTAAAATTTCATATCATTTTTAAACATCTAACATTGATAGTGATTGACTATTGTGGTATGGATGAATTGTTTTCTTTGGAAGTTGGTTGATATTGTGATGAATGATATTTGTGATTGGCTGTTATATGTTTAGTGATTTCGATATACCCATATTATCACCCTATTATTGTCACTACTGATATGATTGATCATGTGTACATTTGATTTTGATATGGACCTGGGACATTCTATTTGACTTATGATTTATTGGATGCATTGTTGACTTCTATGGATGGATGGTAATTGTTGTGATTATATCGTCGTTCGGCGAGATTTGAATATTTTCGATTAACTGAAATTTAGTTTCTGAAAATAATTTGAAATTCTTTTGTAAAACTTAAATTCTATTTTTAATAATAATATATATTTTTCCTAAAGAGTAGTAAAAAGGTATACAAATTTTTCTATAACTTTAAAGAATAAAAGGAAGTGTTTGTAAGAAGATCGATGTTTGAAATCCAACCATTAATTGTTTTTGAAACGTGATGGGTTTGAATAGGATTATCAAATTTTGAAAATCTATAAAGTGTTCTAAAATCCTCTGAGACTATAATAACTTATTTAAATAATATTTGATGCAAGAAATTCGAATTTTTTTGGATGACTTAAATAATTTGGAAGATTTAAACATTGAAGTTTTTTTTTAATTTGTGAAATATATTAAATCGATTTATAGTTGATTAACTTATAGAAAACTCCATAGTGAAGATTTAAAATGGTGAAAACTTTATGGGAATCTAAAAAATATGAAGTAAGTGCGAATATGTTTCACCTGATTTTGATTTGACTTACATGAGGATTTTTAGTCCTGACTCGAGTGTTTTGTCTTTTCATTAAGCTCGGGTCAGACCAAGTTTTTCATTTATCGAAGACGGTTATTCTAAAGGATGAATCATATCCGCCAGTATTTATTCCGTTGCACTATTTTATTCTATCTATTAAAATTGTATAACTCTGATGGTGTTGTATAACATTGAATTATGTTGTAAACTGAATTGAGTATATATTGCTAAACGGCTTCATAAACTGTTTATGTGATTATTGTATTTTACCGTTCCACTACGAGATTATGTTGTTTCTTTCTTCTTTTCTTTTTATTTCTTAAAAATAAACCCGTTAGAAATCTATCTTTTAAACCGTTTGAGTTGGACATGTATGGTTTATTGTCGACTTGAACTGTCTAAAAAGGTGGGTTGTCACAGTTGGTATCAGAGCTTTCGTTTAGCATATACTTATACCTATAGGATAAGCTCAATGAGTGTATGTATGTTATGAGAGAGCGCACTTTATAGTGATATAAAAATGCTTTGAAATTAATAAATGAAATTATTTTAACCTATATTATATTTAGTATATAAAATAATGAATTCTATAGACTGATAAAATCATTCGTGAATATTTGATGATGATTGGATGTTACTTTTTTGCGGGTTGATTGATCGATTGATATGATTGCGCATATTATCATTTACTGATTAGTTAGTTGTGCTCGGGCAATTTATGAGCATTTGACTTTTTTGTTGACTTTCGAATAATGCATAACCAATTGTAAGCAATTTACCTTCACACATGGGAAGGATAGAAATGGTAATCTTATGGAATGTTGAAACGAATACCATATGAATTAAGTTTCACAATTTGACTATAAGGCGTTTGGCGACAATGTTGGATTAAAATTGATTGTTTAGATTAAAGTTATTTATTTCAATCCAAACAAAGAATTTCAATTTTTGAAATGAATATTATAAGATAATAACTCGTACAAATATGATTTATGACAAAAGAAAAATTCAAACTGGAAGTTTGAGAGTTTGAATTCCGGGAGTTTTTTGAAATTGGTTTTTAAGATTCCGGAAATATATAATAGCATAATTTGAAAGTATTTTCCAAATAGAATTGTTTTCAAAGGGGAATTTTAAAAGATTTGAAAGAAATAAAAGTCCAGAACTTAGTTCTATGGTTGAAAAATAAATTTTTGTGCTGACTGCAGCATCATCGACACTCATTTTGGAGTTTCAAAGTGAGGGAGTCCACTTTAGAAGCCTTGCTACTCGATTGTTTAATGAAACTGATTTGGTTCAAATACCTGAAGTATGATTTGATATTCAAAAGAGATATGTATATATTTATTTCAAACAATTTGAAATAAAACATAGTGTTCAGTAGTCGAGTTTTCTATTTAATAATATTCTGATTACATGTATCATATAATTTTGATTGATTGATCTGTCAATTGTGCATCTTGTTGAGATGATTGATTGTTGATTTCCAATTATGAATTGGAATTTGATTTTTTGACTATTCTGAATACTCGAACACTTCCAAATTAATTTTCAAAGCTAAGTATTTTGGAAAGTATATAAAGTTTAGTTTTGAAAGTATTGAAATAAAAACTAATAGAAGTTGAACAAGTTTTGAAATGTTAAATATTTTGATAAGTAAATTGTATAAGTTTATTTTGAATTATACATGTGTGAAATTTAGTTTTGAGATGTTTTAAATGAAAAGACTTTTATTAAATGTTTTGAACATAGGATATTTGTAAAAATTTATTATTTGCAAATTGATCTTTTTTAAGTTGTTCTGACTTTGTATAAATATGAAAAGTAATTTTGAGAGGCTTGTAATGAAATTTGTCTTAAGAAATATTTTCAACCTAGTAAATGTTTTATAATAAAAGATTTTGGAAAGTATTTGGTTTGGAAAGAAATTATGAATTTGATATAAATATAAAACCGAAGTTGTGAAACTACTAATATGAAATTTGGAATTTTTTTGAATTTGAATGATATGTGATTTGAAAAAAAAATGATTGTTGAAATCCTATATAAATTTGAAATGAATTGATATTTGAAATTAATTAGTTTAGCATAAATATCAAGTAAAAAGTGGGAAAAGGTGAGAGGAAAAGGGGATTCGAAGAGGGGGCTGTGAGCAATGGAGGAGGAGGGGTGGTGTTGCCTTAGTTTAAATATGCTAAAGGTTAGATATTTATATTTGGGTAATGGTAGGAAGTGGCCCTATGATTCTTGTGGCTTTGTACTTATGTTTGGCTTGGATATAAATGGGTTATCTCACTATCTTGTTTATATATATTGCGTATGTATATGTTGTGTTTGAATTATCAAGTTAATGTGACATTAGCTAAATAAAGTTATAAACTCTGGACCCTTCTTGCTTTTGAAAGTAAATGACAATTTTATATTATATAATATCACTTCTATTACCCTCATAAACTTGTGGCATGGACTTGACTTGATGTTTAAATGGTTATTTGACCCGTATATTGAATTGAAGTCGGTTTGAAAGTGTTTAAAGCGAGAATTGTCGTTATATGTGCACTTCAATATCCTTTAACTTCAACTTGTGTAAATTGGATATTTGTGGTCTTAGCATGGGATAATTTGGTTTGGATGTTTTATACATTTATTTTGGTTTATTGGAAAGTAAATATTTGGTTTGGAAAGTTATAGAAATTATGACCCAAATTTGTAAAAGTTAGAACAAAAATGTGGTTATAAATACACTTTATAAATATAGCCTGTTTTCGGGAATTTTTATAAATAAATTGATAGATATTCTTAGGGATTTATTTCCATGGTTTGTTAGTACCCTAAGGGTAGTTATTACTATAAAAATTTCAAACCTTAAGTCACTTGTTAAAGTGATTAAAAGTAGGCATAAAGATCGTGTTTTTCAATGTAGTTTTTAAAAAGGACTTTAACAACATTTATAAATGTTGTAATAAGCCGCTTAAGGTTTTAAGTGTTTAAAAATGATATATTTTTTAAATATTTTTAGAGATGTTTTTCTAACCTATTTTGAAGTAATTTAAAGTTAGTTTGAAGTTTAAATATATTTTTAATAATTATATATGCATTTTCAAAGTAAAGAGATTTTATAATATAAACCATGTTTTTCATCAAATTATAAATTAGTTATTTTTAAGGGATATTTTACAGAGATATTTAAAACCTATTTACTAGTATATTTAAAGTATATAAAAGTTTTGAAAAAGGTAATTGACTAGGATGAACACTAAAATCCAATGAGGTGGACTTCTTTATTTGTGAGAGTTAAGACTGATATCGAGTAAGGACGGAGCAACAGAACTCTAACCTATCGACTTCCCTCTTGAACAATTAGTAGTGAATTTGGAATGTTAGAAATGTGACTATCTTGTGGTATGCTTACTTATTTAAATGGTAATTAACCTTACTTAATGCCATAGCTGATGAAGTTACCTTATATATTTGTGAGACTTAAGACTGATGTCGAGTAGGGACTGAGCAATAGAGCTCTAACCTACCGGCTTTCCACTTGAACGAGGAATAGATAAATCAGGAATGTCAGAAATGGGTTGATCATTGTTACTTGTTTATGAAAATAATTAACACTGTATTTAACACTAAAAGCTAACGAATAGACTTATCTATTTGTAAGCTTCAAGAACGAAGTGTCTAGGCAAGGCTTTGATGCAGCTAGTGCTCTAAGTTACTTGGCTTCACTCTTGAACGAGGAATAGTTAAGTTGAAATATCGAAAACGAGTTAAATATATGAATATTGATTTGTACACGTAATTGTTTTAACTAGATATTCGATTAGTCGACCATCGAACTTAATCAAATATTACTAATTTAGATTTTTAAAATGAATGTTTTATAGATGATATAAGTATGAAATAGTTTTGGTTTTGTTGTGACAATGTGTTAACGACATTCTTCTTTAACCTTTTTTTATTATACTTATGACGTAAATAGATCTTTAAAAGAATGTTTTAAATATAAGTATCAGGGAAATGTTTTGGGTTTGTAGTGACAATGTTTAAGTAACATTAATATCAAACCTTTTTGAATGGATTTTTGAAAGAAATTAAATTCTTAAAATGAATATTTAAAGGAAATTATAATTAAGGAATCTTTTGTAGAAAGATAGAAAAAACAAAGGTTTAAAGTAAGAAATCTCGCTAATGATTTATGAATATACTTATACCATTTGAGATAAGTGCATGCATACTTTTTGATGTATTGAAAAGAGTACAAATAAATAGCGGAAATTCATAAATGAAGTTTTATTAGATAAAAGAAGTATTACTATTAAATGAGGTTTTGATTAATAGAAGATTGATTAAACAAAAAGGGGATTAGAAGTTGCTTATGTAACTTAATCGTACTTTGTATGACTTGATAATGTTTTGTATGACTTGAGGGGATAACCATTATGGCATTCCATGCAGTCTCAAAAGTATTGTTATAAGCTAGTTACATATTTCTTGAGTTTCTCATACCAGATTTATGTCTAACTCGTGGCTTTTTTTTTTCTTAAATTTCTCGTGTGTTCTTTCGAGCAGTTTGAGAAAGGTAGATTTTCGTTGATGTTCATTGGCGCTCGAGGAGACGAGCTGGATGTTTCACTTACCATAGTATTTTTTATTTCTGCTGCATTATTATGATGTATTAACATTGTAAGGACAAGCAATTATAACTATTCGTGCTGATGATAGCACTTAAGCTTGTAACTTCAAAATTTCTGTATCTAAGCAACCCTTTGTATCGTTCTTTTGATATTATATATTATCGTTTTGCTAGTGAGATTCTGATATTGTGTTCTCTTCTTTCTTATTCTATTTCCTTTTCTTTTTTATTTTACCTAACAATTCGTCTTTTCGGCACTTAGGTGCTCGGCATATGAATACCGTGATGTATTAGCGTCAACATTCGGGGGTTGAAAAAGCGGATTATTACAAATTCTTTCCATGATTTACATTCTTATACCTTGATTTTTACAATTATCAAAATAATATGGATCAGTTTCCTCTTATTATTTTACATTCAAATTCATATATTTAAATCAATTAGACGCTATAAATTCAATTTATTTAAATAAATTCAAGTAACTAATATTCATTTCTTGTCTACTGATTTCTCTAGAAAACAAAAATAATTAGTTATTATCGAGTTCACATTAACAAAATGGTAAAAAAAATTCATGTAAATATGAAAATACATAAATTACTTATCAAAAAGCATATGCATAAAAAATAATAAAAAGGTTAAATTTATTGTTAATGTCATACTTGATCATGTGGAAATATGATATAGGGTGAGATCAAGTCTCATTTTTTAACAACCAATTAATTCATAAATTTTTAGCCCTTTTATTGATTATAGGAGTATCCTCTATTCTTTTTAATTCTCTCTTGATATTTTATTTTCAAATCTATCATTTTACACATATTTCAGTAATTCTCTACCTCCCATCATTAGACATTTTGGTACGTACATTTAGATTGTTTACGTTACTATTTACAAACAATTTATCAATTACCTCCTAACATGTTATATTCAAATCCGTATTTTTTTGGTTAATTATGTAATCAAAATTTAAATTATTCAAATAAATTTAATTATCTCATATTTATTAATATTTCTCAAAATTCTGAAGAATGATAATTTCAATATGGATGCTACTATTATACCAAACAAAATGGTAAAATCAATTTATTTCCACTATACTATATATAAATCACAAAAACAACAACGGTTTAATTTACAATTCATCTGTCTCAATAAATTTATCATATATTGCAATATAGAATTATACTTTTAACTTTAAATGATTACACTAAAAATTATCATAATTATTTAAAAAACCCACCTTACTTTCTCCTATTGTTTTACGTTTCAGTCCATATATTTAAATAAATTATGCAATCTTAAATTTAAAATAATCAAATAAAACCAACTATCTATTATTCAATAATCCATTTACTTAATTATGAGAATATTAGAAGTTTAATATGCATACTGTACTAATATTAATAAAATGACAAAATTACCTTTTCACCAAAGTAAAGATACGTAAGTCGCACAAGGTAAAGTATAAACATAGATCATAACAAATCCAATTTATAATTCATTTATCTGAATAAAGTCATCATATGGCGTGTTACAAAATTATGTATTTTCTCTACAAATATCTTCATTTTAAAATTTATATAACCATATACAGAACCCCGTTGATTATCTTATAATATTTCACATTTACATACATTAGAATTAATTATGTAAATCTTAAAACCATTTAAACAAATAAAGTATAGTTAACACTTTTTCAAATCTAAAAATACAATTATTTGTTGATTTGTATAGTAAATCATTAAAATATGAAAAGTTCAATATTTACACCAAATCCATATTAATAAAAAAACAATATTACATAAATTTCATATCAAAATAAGTGATTAAATTATTTTTTCATTCAAGCATAAAGATATATAAATCAAATAACATAAATAAAATAATAATCAATAGTACCAAATTTAACTAAAATTTTCAATTATCTCAACAAATTTATCATATGTTGCATAGTGAAATTTTGATTTTAGTTGAAAAAACCTATATTTTAAAATTTCTACAATTAATTACAATCCGTCCGTCGATTCTTGCCTAATATTTAATATCCAAAAATTCATGTATTGAAGGACCACTGTTTTTTTCATTGTAGAAATGCTTCTGCTATTTGCCCTTCTAAATATTGAATTGTCGTCAATATGATATAAATCAAAATGTAACATTATTTGAATTTAAATGATACCGTGTATGCTGGAAAAAAGTTGCAGTTCTTTTAAGAAAATCGCAATTGACAATGTGTACTCATTCTTACAATGACCGATTGTTTCATAATCTTCGTTACTTTTTCTAGTTTCCAGTAAAAAAGAACCATGAAAACCAAATGAAATATTTTTCTAACATCCAAACATTGTATTTGTAAATAGGTTTATCATCAAATAAGTGGGCAACCAATCATAAAGATGTTTTTGTGAGAGAATCTAAAAATATATATCAGATATCGAATATAATAACACACCATTCTTACCTGTTTGACCTGCAGTAAAATAAGTAGATCTGAGATGATAGTATGCGAAAAGAAGAGTTTAAAATTTAGATTTATATTATACTGAATCCATAGTCATTAACCAACTAAGAATCGAACAATATCACTAGTCAAAGCTTCATAGGGTTACCATGACCAAAAGATTAAAATTTGTTGTGTCGTCGACAATTGATGTGATGGTTGAATAGCACTTCGACGAATAGCCTCTTCCTTTAAATCATTTTGATACTGTTCTTTCTGATTTATTTATTTACGTTGCATTTCATTTAGATGGAGAAGAAGAGGTAAATGATTGGAGAAGAAAGAGATGGTCAATATTGTCTTGTGGTATGTATATAATCTTGTGGTATGTACATTACACACATATTTACATGAGGCATATGATTCGCACACGAAAAGATGAAGTAGTCATATGCTTCGTAAATGACTTAACGACATTTGTGTCGTTTTTAATACAACGTTTCCACTATTCTTTTTCATTCAACCACAAATCTCAATAATAACATATATATTTCAAAAATGTCAAACATGCAACTATAACAACATATATAACATTTAAAAATAATGATTATGCATTTAAACACAGCACATATCAAAAAATACACTAACAACAACAAAATCTTTCAATATCATATAATTTTGTAGCAGTCAAATAGTACACAAACAATATATCAATACTACATCACATGTCCATCACGTTACTATATATATAGCGCATACAAATAAAATGCATCAATCACCCCAACGCTGTCGTGAAATATCATTTTGGCTTAAACCCGATTCACCATTAAACCGTCCATAAAACATCTCTGAAACTCTTGAAATTGGCTTTGAAGCATCTCTGAAACTCTTGAATTGACTCTTGAAATGCGTGCAGTTTCCTTTCAAAGTCAGTTTGCCTCCAGTGGATATGTGATGGTTGAATAGCACTTCGACGAATATCCTACAATATCACGCATATCCTACAAATTCATAACTCTAATGTTAGCAACAAGTGATATGCTACAATTATAGGATTCACATTGTAATAATATGGACACATAAATAATCCCTTGAAGAGAGCTATGCAAACTACAAAGCTGCACATAAAAGAAGTACTATATATAAAATATTGATGATTTGTTGATCATAAGTGGCTTTCCAGGTATATACTTCTATTGGTTTATTTCACCTTTTCAATTCTTTTTAGCATGTGCCTTTCATGAATGTAAATGACCTACAGACCCATACAATTTCTTTCTTCATTCTAATTCATCTTGCTGCCTTTCTTATATTCCAATGAAGAAACTATAATAACCTACTACAGTCAATCAGGTTATCAGTATATTCAAATTCTTAAAGTGTATACTATCACCAAATAAAATGCTTGTGCACAAAAACTGTACACTAAAACTATGACTTAACAGGTACCAAGACTCAAACACAAGTCTCATCTCAGAAAAATGAGACAAGCAAATGACATAAATGGATAAACCACCCTTCTCTTGCTGACAGAACCACACACTCAAGCTTACTTACATAAAAAATGCAACCCCTTCATATCATATACCTCAACTATCTACATGAGATCAAAATTGTAACCAACTTTTATATTCCTAAGAAATTATGAAGCCTAATCGTAAAAACTTCATATTAGTATTATTAAGTACTTAGTACTATTACCCTAGAACAGGAGAAACCCTAGGTTCTTTTGGGAATTAAGGTCAGCGGTATCGAAAGAGGGGGCGTTGCGGGGGAGAGCAAGCTTAAGGCAGTTTTTGTTTCCTTCGAAGGAAAACGGGAAGAGGCACAGGACGGGAGATTATAAATTTCGACATCCATCCATCTGTTTTTTTTCCAGGCAAATGGCTAACCCAAGGCCCAAGGGCCAAATAGTCTGACAAATTACAAAATCGGGTTTCAACCCGTTTAACAACCTAAGATAACATTTAAGGTCTGCATCCCAGCAAGCAACCGCATGACTCCTTGCTTCTTTTATTTGTTCGGTAGAAAAATAATGGCTGAAGCTTCAGGCAATAAAAAAACTCTTCCTCTTATCTCCACTTTTTCAATTTAATGATGCCTCCATAGACTACGAGTATTGTTACTCTCATGTTTTATGATGGATGTGTAGTCATTTTTGCATCATTCGCTCATCTACAATCTATCTCTCTGCTGGTATCTTTTATGCCACTGCTTTCTTCTTTCTGCCACTCAGATAAGTATACAACTGGTGACCGAGCTTGGTTCAGTGGATTTAAATCTATTAAACAATAGTAAAGTAGAATATTTTCAGTAAAGTAGAATATTTTCCTACTCTGTTATTAGTTATAGATATTTTCTCATCTCACCTTAGTTCACTCTAGATATTTAGTTTTCAAATACTGTTATTTATCATTATTATCATAACTATTACAGTGTTTTGTTGGCAAATTATATTCAAACACCAAAAAATACTATGCCCGCACCAAAAATCTTAAAAAATCATTGTACATCAATTTTTTACTTTATCCATACCACAAAAATTACAACAACATCCATAACTTTCACTAAAATTACATTCCCTAGCTTGTTCTTCGATTTTTGTGTTTTAAAACAATGTTTTCAAATAAGAATCCAACATAGCAAATTCAATTCTGTACGTTTAGATAAATTTTATGTCTTTGAATTTTTTTCGATCCTTAATTATAGAACTACCAATGTTTTTTTAAAATATCATTATCCTAATTTTATTGATTTGAATGGAAAAAACAGTAAATGGAAAGAAAAGACAATAAAATTATTGTCTCATTTATTCTACTCTGTTTCAATTTTGTGGTGAAATTCATAATTAAACGTGTTAATGTCTGTTTTTATTTTATATGTAACATAAGATTTTATTTTAATGCATAACATTGCAATGAAGAAGAATGACAAAATTTCCCTAATATTAGTTTTGCAAATACAGGCGTATGTTAAGTGTTTTGTTGGTTTTTGGATAGAACTAGCCTTCTATTGGTTTAATCTTTTATTTTTTTGCATTTGAATTCTGACATTAAATAATTTAATTTGTACGATTATTTATATATTTCTCTCAGCTTTTCTTCCATTATTTTACATTGAATCTATATGTTAAAACTAATCGGGTGGTCATAAATTTAAGTTTTTTAAACAAATATCTATTAGGTTATCTAATAAATTCTTTAAGAAAATGACAGTTCAATGTATGTACTACATTCATGATATTGGCAAAAACAGTAAAACTAATTTTTCATTCAAGTTCATATTGTTTAAACATTTTACAATGTATAAAAATTATTACAATAAAACAATTTTTTACTAATTTTTTCTCCTGTCGTTTTACATTTAAATACCAACACTTAATAGGTTTTACAATTATTCACATGTTTCTATTAAATTTTTCTAAAAGTTAAAATTATAAATAAATCCAACTAACAAATAATCATAAATTGATCTAAAATAAAAATGGCAATTCAATCTGAATATCAAATTCCTATTGACAAAAATTGTAAAACTATTTTTTTTGTTCAAGTCCATGTGGTTTTGCATTTTCATAATTATATACAAAATTGTTCTTCTATCATTCTACATTCAACTTCATAAAATTTGTTTATTTCTGAAATAATATTCTAATACAGGGAAATGCACACTTTTCTTCTTTTTAAAGTTGGTATTTCGTTACAAACAAATATACACTTTTTTCTTTCTAAAATTTATATATCATTGCAAACATAACGTTTTAACTTTCCAAAATTTGTACGTCAAATGATATTTTTGTCCTTAACAAAATTTACTTTTATGAAGAATGATAATACAATTCATGATATGCGGTTAATGTTGTATTCTATAATGCTGAAAACATAATTCATTTTTCAATTAGAATATTTTTTTATAAAGATCATATTAACTATTTATATTTGTAATTTACGTCAACTAATGGATGTGAACCATATCGTACTTTTATTGTAAATATCTGTTTTCTTTTTATTTTTTATTTTTAGAATAATTGTTAAATATTTCTTGAAACTTTTATCGTAAATTAAAATTAATGAGGTATGAAAAATGGATTAAAAACCTATTTTTACATAATTAAAATGACAATGTAATTTGTAACGTTTTGGGTTTTATTTTCACTTAATATTTCTTTTAGTAATTAAATACATATTTTGTTTATTTCTTTGTTAGTATCATATAATTATTTTTGATAAATTTATGTTGCACGAACTTTAAATGCATAAAACTATATTGATTTATTAGCATCGTATTTATATTTTTAGGCCTTTTTCGCCAATCTCAAGTAATATTTGAAATTCAATATATACATCATTTATCTTTCAGACAAATGTATCAAAAGCTTAACATCAAATTCAAAATCTATGTACATGAACATATGTATATATCTATAAATTTTTATAGGATACTAATTTCAAGATTAATTAAAAATACCAATTATCATCTGTTTGCATAACAAATATCGAATATTAAAAATTAATCAATCAATATATAACTCATTCTTATTGACAAAAATAATAATTTAATTTGTATTCAAATATTACCTACATAGATTCCAAATGACAGAAAACCAATCTACTTTTGTTTTTGCCCCTTTTATTTATTCCCATGTAATTTTTAAAAGATTTTCATTTAGAACTTAGTTTCAATTTCCATTTGTCTTTGGATAAACTGGGATTGACTATAACCTTCTCTATTGTTGTTTTGAAAATTGATGTTATTGGTTTTTGCTTTGTTCTCAATTTAGATTCTAAATAATACAGTCCACTTTGGCATTTGTATCCCCAAATTAATTGATATTTAACCATCCCGGTTGATTTACAAGCAATCTTGCATGAATCCATAGGTCAAACCAAAAATTAGACAAATTAGATTGTTTTCCATCTTTGAATTGCCTTTCAATGAGTTTTGATCATAAGCAGCATTGAAAATACTTGAAATTGGCAACGTTAACCTTGGTAGGATAAGACTTCATTCAACATTGCTTCGGAAATCATGAGTCTCGATGTCAATGTCCAGTAGTTGTTGGAATGTGGTAACATAGCATCACTTGGTGGTGATGGCGGTGGATGTAGCAAGGACTGGTTCTCCCCTATGAAAGACGACGTCGATGCCTTAGAACATCATGCTTTATTAGTGCTATTCGATTTCATGTGATGTCGCTATTCTTCAGCCTCCCCCATTATAACTTTTACATCAATGATTCTCGACATAATTTCTTTGAACATCTTCGAAGACAGTGATAGTAATAACATCATCTATTGGTGCAGTGCCAATATGATATATGTTTTCGACGTTGATGGAACCCTAATGTCGACAATCATCTTTAGCGTTATTTTAGCATCTAGAATTTGAACTTCGACATAAGCCTTTAGTCTCAACATTGGCTTCTGGACTTGTATCCTTTGAAAATTATAAGGAAAACACATCTAATCTGCTTTGAATTAAATACCCCTAATGTTTTACTGGCAATGAACCCATTGAAAATTTCATATGTTTAGAACTTCTGATTTGCTTATGCATATCTTACTGAAGCATAATTGCTCTTACATTCATTAATTTGTAAACCTGCATACTCATACATTTCCTCAAAGATCTTTATCATTGTATTTGCACTTTGCTCATCTTCATTTGAAAACAATAATAATTCAACATCATATAACAAATGGGTAATAAATGGTTTGGTTGTATTTGTGGTTTTTAAATTCCTTCGATTTGTTCTATTTCCATTTGTAGAGAAAATTCCATAGCAATGGTGAATAAGTAAGGAGAAAAAGGGTCTCTTTGTCATATTCCTTTATTATGAACAAATCCGTCGAAACGAAAAATCTATTTGTTTTTATTAAAAGGCTGTATAAATCAACTTTAATACACATTTTATTTTTACCACCCTTGTCGAAGTTTCTAATTGTTTCATGTGCTAATAATGTATTTTCTACAATTAGTCTTCGTGGTATGAAAGCAGATTGATTTTCAGATATCAAAATTTTCAAAAATATTTTTACTCTATTGCAAAGAATAATAGCTATAATTTTGTAAATAAAGTTACAATAAGAGATTCTGCTATAATCCCAAAGCTACTAGGAACTTTAACTTTTGGCATTAAAGTATATATGAGTATGATTTATATTTTTCAAAAAAATTCGATCTACCAAAGTTCATTAACTGCTTCATACGCATACTTTAATGTCCTCCTTGTTGTTGTTATGTGATTCAAATGTGTGTCATTGAGTTCTTTTAGATTGAAGATATGGTGTAGAGCTTCGTGTTGCAAGAGTCAGAAAGTCGATCGAAGGAATAGAGATCAAAAGAAGATGGATAGAGAAGCAAAAATTGCTAAAGATTAGCATCAGGTGTCTGGGAACCCAATCCAGAGGTTTGAATGCCTGTGAGTTTCAAAACCTTGCTGCCTACAAGAGATCAGACGTTTGACCCCTTCATTAAACGTCTGAGTAGCTGCTTTGACAAATCAGACGTTTGGCTAGATGTCTTTGTTGTTTGCAATGTTATCTTGAGAGTTTGTAAGACATCTGACCCCCTAAGTAGACGTCTGAGCTGTTGAAGCAAGATTTTTTCAGAATGCTGGTTAATTTGAATTTTAAAGGGAAGTTTCATCATTTCGGTGTTTTTTATTCTTTATTGATGGTACATATTTTTTTTGATGTGATCGGATGGTGTAGAGTGATTGGAGCATCTATAAATTTACCTCTTAATCATCATCTTAACTAAGCAATCAAGATTATTAAGGTTTCCAATAATTGAGATTTATAGAACACCTTGCTAAATCAAATTGGAGGTTTTCTATTTTGTAATTTGTTCGATTGAGTGATTGGTTAGAGAGTCTCCGCATCTTGTAACTCTCTAATCATAGAGTTGGCTTGTAATCTTTAGTGACTGAAATAAACGGGGTTATTGGGTCTCCATTAACGTAGAATACTTATATTTAAACCACGTAATCTTCCGTATCTCTCTTATTTTTGATATTTGTTTTATCTGATTACACACTTGAATTTGAGTTGCATTGATATTCAAATAGGCCATACTAAATCCTGATTAAATCGCTTTCGCTAATCATTTTTTCACCATAGTTAGGTATCAGGAGTAGTGTTTAATTCTGCTCTGGTATTAATGGCTACTTCTGAATAGTCTATCAGTAGATCTGGTGTTAGTTATGTTGTTACACGATTTGATGGACATGGAGATTTTGGAACTGTAAGATGAAGATGGAGGCAGTATTGAAGAAGGAAAAGACTTTTATGATTGTTTATGCACTTGAGAAATTGAAAAATACCGAGACAACTATTTTGGAAGGGATGGAAGATGAAGCTCTTACAACAATCCAATTGAGCTTTTCAGATGAACTTCTTAGATAATTCTCACAAAAGAAGACGGCAAAGGAATTATGGGATGCATTATTTGATGCATATCAAGACAGGTCTCTCACAAATCAGATTATTCTTCAACAACAACTCTATCCGTTTAGGATGAAGCTGGAACTAATCTTACGGAGCATATAGATGCTTGACCACTTTGATTATGAACTTGAAGGTAGCGGATGTTGATATTACAGATGAGGCTCAAGCAGTGATCCTCTTCTGTTCCTTGCTTGAGGAGTATACTGCTTTTGTTAATTTCATGACATACGGTCACATTAAAATTAGTCTATTAAATGTAAAGGTTGATCTTCATAATGAAGTGTTGAGAGGTAGATTGGCAAGCACTAGTTTGGATAGTGATGTAGAGGGCATATCTGTTCAGACAGGTAGAAGCCAAAGCAAGTCAAAGAATGGTGGGAGTCAAAGTAATTCATGGTCTTAATTTAAGGGGCCTAAGCGATTAGCTTGCTACTATTGTAAGAAACCGAAACACTTTATAGCTCAATGTCATAAGCTCGAAGGAGGAAAAAAAGACTCAAAGCAAGCTTCAACATCTACTATAGAGAAATCAAATACGGTGAGCGATAGCGATATGTTTACAGCTTCTAGCTCTTCTAGAAAGAGCAACACATAGCTTATTGATTCTCATGCATCCTATCATATAATATTTGATGGGAACTGCTTCTCTACATACTGCTAGATTGATGGAGGAGAGGTTGTGATGGGAAATGTACTTCTTGCTATATGGTAGATGCTGGTAGTGTGAAGGTCAGAGTGTTTGATTGTGTTGTTCATACTACAACTGATGTTAGACATGTACATGATTTAAGAAGGAGCTTGATTTATATTGGGGATTTGAGTAGGCTAGAATTGAACACTGTAGTTGAGAAGAAAAATGAAGATATTAAAGGGTTCCGTAATTGTCATGAAAGGTGTGAACGCAAGAATTTTTTATTTATTGAAGGTGTGGCGACCCAAAAATCTGTACCCTTTGATTCGACAATAAACCACACATGTATGACCCAAAAAGCACAGACTGACGGAAAGTCAAGAGAAAGAAAAGAAGAGAGAAGAAGAGAAGAGAAGAAAGAGAGAAGATAGAACCAAACAGAACAATATAGAATCTCACGTCACAGCGGAAAGCATATAATATCATATCAATGATCTTTACAAAATAGAAACTGTATATATACATACATCAATCAGAGTTCAATAATCAATCAATAGTTATCAGCATGAACAGTTATAATAACCTGTCCTCACAAATGCCGATAATATACAACAACTAATCAATGCAGTGGATAATAAATCAAATACGGATGTACAAAAATGAAGATCTCCAGCTCTCCTGCTGAAACTCCAAAAGCACCAAAACTGAACCTGTAAATATACTCGGTCTGACCCGAGCAGTGGAAGGGAAGAACGCCCGAATCAGTCTGGTAAATCAGCGTGAGAAACACACTCAACTGAATTTATTAAATTACCAAAACTTTTCCTTTATCAAAACAAAAGTATCTCGTAAGACAAGTCCACACATAAACACAGACATGTTTTTACCTTACGATAACTAAAACATATCATATCAAATCCTCTTATATTATAGTAGTGTCTACTATATACAAATAATATTAATCATAGCCGAAATTGTTATATTGATTAAATTCCAGCATATATCCCAATTGGTAATACAATCAAAATGACAAACACGTAGTGGAGTTTGGATTTCCATACAAATGACCAGGTGAAGGGACTAACTTAAGGCAGTACATCTTTAGAAGAATGCACCGAGAAACCATTACAAAGTTTCTCTACCAACACAAGACCGGCCCACCTCTATAACTAGATGGTACCGAATATGTCATCCTTCGGTCGTTACCGACCTTCACCGAGGGCCCTCTAGCATACAAACCACATTAATCAGATACTCAACGTCATAGCATGCAAAGATATATCTAGAAGAAGATGATCATACCCTGATGGGAGCGACCCACTTAACCTTGCCGCATCTAACCCTGTTTTGGTCATTTCCGGTTAATGAGGCTAGAGGTAACGATTACCTTTCACAATCACATATCACATCACTTTGAATGCCACACGGCCATTTCCGTTGACTACTTATTGCCTTCCACAAAAATACAACCCTTAAGCTCATACGTCTCAAGGAGGGTGTTAAGCTAAGAGAAGTTGCCTTCACCGCCACCATTGATGTACGTTTGTAAAAACCCAATGTACGTAATCTTTAGAAATGCAATGTTAGACAAACATCCGTATAAGCTGTCCAAGAACATGACAAACCAAAGGTACTTTCCTACCACATCCTGTCGGGAAATCCCTAGGATAAGTAGCGAATAGTCCTCGCATTGGATATTTCATAATGAAGAGACCACTGCTACTGGATGTATGTGATGCCCCACCTCTATACTCACGCTAGCCAAGGACACTACGGAGTAATGCCGTCAACTAGAGCGAAGAATAAGGCTGTTGAGGAGCGACCATCCATGTAATTGCTTTGTGCGAGCACCGATATGTCAGATAGAATAACATGCATTTCATTTCAAGTGGAAACCCGACACATCGATACAAACTCAAAGCAACCACACAGTGGCTATATATGATCTTCGGAAACAAATATAGAAATAAACATAACACAAATCAATCACAGATGTTCATATCTCAAAGGCGGAAACAGATATGAATATAACACATGAAAGTGTACATCAGAGTAGTGGTCAACAAGATCCACAATATCACAAAAGAATAGATACAAGTGCTAGGCAAAAGAATAAGTATACATCAAGGAGTCTCTATCTCGAATGTATACATAACAAAAACTACTAATCTAAAGTAGTTAGTCAAAAATCAGGCGATGGACCCTGATAAGAAGTCAAGTAGAAGCACCTGTAATATCTCGGTCTGACCCGAGTATTATTTAAGAAGAAAATAATAAACGGATCATTCTAGCTATAAATATCAGATAAAATGAGATAGGATAATAGATGCGATTAAAACATATGATAACGAAATTGTCATACTATATAAAGTATACATCAACGAACAACAGAAATCATACAGTATCACAAGAAATCTCAAAGCACTAAAAAGAACATCATATTCTTTATTTTATTCACCAAACCACAATTATTGACGATCATACCAATGCCAATCGGAAAAGTTAGTGAAACACAAATTCACTAATGCACAAAAATTGATAAAGCTTATCAATGCAAATCACGAAAATTGGTGAAACACAAATTCTAGAAATCGATCAGTAGAAATCCAGAAATCACAAAAAGGGGAAAGAGGCCTGTCACTAGAACGGGAGCATAAAAACTCACAAACACGTGTATCACGAAACGGAAAGCTATTCCATGGTTGCTAACCATTAATTTTGAGCCGAGGCTCCACTAAAACAGCCCGAAGACCATGAGCCAAAACTCCACTAAAACGTCCCCAAGACCATGGGTCGCTACCCCACCAAGCCGAAGCTCCACTAAAAACGGGGTTTAGTCTCCCTCGCAGACAAAGAGACACCGCACACTGCTAGTCTAAATCACAAAATGATCATCATTGATCGATAAGTGTAAATTACACTAAGCTAGTAAATATATGAGTTTAGCTTCATGTCCCATAACCACTAGCTTAACTTAAATATTTACAAACAAACAGTAGATCTCCACTCGAAAATTGTCACGAAAGATTCAATCGAACAAGTCCAAGAATTAACCGACGAAGTAAACGCAAGCGTTTCATACCACTTGTTTTGCTAAGCCGTTTAATTAGATTTCTCATACGAATGAGGTAAAGGTTTGTATATACTAATAGATTAGAAAATGGTTTAAGAAACGAGCTTTGTAATAAAATAGTGTTGAAATCGTTTTAATGGAAGAGTTTTGATATTTACTACTAGTATAGAAAACCTTTATATTTTTAAAGTGACAAATCACAGAAATGATTGTAGAAACAATCAATCACAAAAATTCACATACGAAGACGTGAATTAATTCCAAAGAAATCGATATCAAATCCATCAAAATGGATATTTCCAAAAAACCCAAAATAGAAGTCATCAAAGTCGAATAACAATCGATAACAACAAGTGGGAATAAACCCGAATCGATTAAATTTGGAAACACAAGAGAAATAGACAAAAATAGGCATTTAAGAGCAGGTCAGTCGACTGGTTCAATGAGTTTAGTCGACTGACTGCAGGAAACAGAGACCTCCTGTCTCTGTTATCTGCCTTTGGTACGCCAATTGGCTACAGCCAGTCGACTGGATTCAAAGTCCAGTCGACTGACCGGAACCTAGGCAGTTTTTCTTCATATACAAAATAATGTGCAAACCCAACAAATTCGCGACCGATCGAGCAATGGCGCTAGGGATTTATGCCAATCGGAAACCCGGCCCTATAGGCTCTTCGATGCATCACCAAGAACACGTTCAAACATCCATAAAAGGATTTCATAGATTTTGCTTTCAAAACACCAAAAGTTGGAATATATACCAAATCATTCCAAGCCAAAATCAAATGCACATGAATAAGAGTTAGGAATTCATACCTGACAATCAAAGATAGTTATAGACATAGATGTGAGATAAAAATCTCTCCTTTTTACACAAAAACAAGGAAGGAGAAGCTTGAAAACAAAGGAGAATCAACCACTCTTCAATCCCAACTCAAGGAGCTTGAATCAATGGCTTCTCTTTGATTTTGGAGCAAAAATTTGAATTTGCAAAGGAACTAGGGCTTAGGAAGTCTAATTTCCAATCTTTTCCCCCATTATTCTCTTGAGCTTGAGAGAGTTAGGAAATGAGGAATGAATGAAGAGAAGTGGAGAGGGGTTGGGTTGATATAACCAGAATTGGGCAAATGAGCCGTACCCAAAGCCCTATAGAAAAAGTAGCAAAAATCAACCTACTCCAAACATATCGAAGCTTATACTAAAAAAGGTTGCAAACGGCATTTTGAACTCAATGGAAGGGGTCTCGAGTCCCAATTCGACTATTTGCAAAAAGTAACTTTTCGGACTAAATTCCGACTAACGATACCATATTTAAATAAAATATTTAAATATACAATCGCTAAATATGCGGGTTTTTACAGACTCCCCTCCTTAAAGAAATTGCATCCTCGCATAACAACCATAAAAGCATATCAACACAAAAGAAAATTTGAAATAAGAAGTTCACCATAAAGAGCATGAAAGAGTTAGCCCGAACGAGATTGCTCGATGAATTCTCTGGATTCCCAAGAGCAATCCTTAGGATTTGAGAACCATTGAACTTTCACAAAAGGAACATCTTTATTTCGAAGGCGCTCAACCCCCGAAGCAATGATGCGAATAGGATGTTGCTCATAAGTCAAATCTGGTGAAACTTCAATTTCCTCAATAACACCGGGCTCACGAATAAAAATCAGAATCCTAAAGACATTTCCGTAGTCGAAAGACGTGGAAAACATCATGAGTAGCAGAAAATCAAGCCGGTAATAAGAGGCGATAAGCCACGGAACCAATACGTTCGGTGATGGAAAATGGACCAATGTAACGAGGCGCTAATTTTCCCGATCGACTGAAACGCACAACACCCTTCATAGGTGAAACACGAACAAACACCAAATCTCCCATAGAAAATTCTAATCTCCTTCTTCGGTTATCGGCATAGGATTTTTTCTACTTTGGGCTTCTTTCATCCTATGGAGAATAAGATCAATCTTTTTTTGGAATCACGAATAAAATCTGGACATAAAACCAGCTTCTCACCGGCCTCAAGCCAACAAGAAGGAGATCGGCATGGTCTTCCATAAAGTGCCTCGAAAGGTGCCATACCAATACTAGATTGGAAGCTATTATTATAGGAAAATTCAAAAAGTGAGATTTGATCTTCCCAACTACCACCAAAATCAAGAACACATGCATGAAGAAGATCTTCAAGAGTTTGATTCACACGCTCGGTTTGTCCATCGAACTGAGGATGATAAGCGGTGCTAAAATGAAGCTTCGTTCCCAAAGCTTTTTGAAGACTCTTCCAAAATCCACTAGTAAACAATAGATCGCGATCACTAACAATAGAAGAAGGAACTCTATGCAATTTTACAATTTTTTTAATAAAGAGTTTGACCAAGAGAGGAACGGTTCGATTGGACCGAACGAGAATAAAATGGGAGGATTTAGTAAGTCTATCAACTATCACCCATAAGCTATCATGACCCGAACGAGAACGAGGAAGGCCGTCAATAAAATCCATGGAAATTTGATCCCACTTCCAAATTGGAGTTTCTAAAGGTTGCAATAACCCACCGGGCCTTTGATGCTCGGCCTTAACGAGTTGGCAAGTCATGCAACACTTAACAAAGTTAGCAATATAAGATTTCATTCCCTCCCAATAATAAAGTCGCTTCATATCCGCGTACATTTTACTACTACTGGGATGAATGGAAAATTTAAAAGGATGAGAATCTTCTAAAATGTCTTCACGAAGATCACTAATATTTGGCACGATAAGTCTACCAAATTTTCGAATGCCGCCAAGAATCAATATCAAAGTCTTTCATACCTTCAATATCAATTTTATCCCTACAATTTTGGCCAAGAAGAGCCAATTCGGGATCTAACCTTTGTGCTTCAAGAATGCAGTCTAAAGAGAAGGATGAGCCTCAAGGCTACAAAAAACAAGAGATGAACATAAATCGGATACACGATCTCGAATCTCACAAGTGGATAAAGTCTCGACATCATTCCACTCGGATATCATTATAGAAACAACTGCTTGTTGCTTACGACTAAGTGCATCGGCAACGCGATTTCTCTTTTCGGTAGTATAAAGAATGTCAAGATCATATGATGCAAGGAACTCGAGCCAACGTTGTTGACGCAAATTAAGTTCCTTTTGAGAAAATAAATATTTCAAAGATTTATGATCGGTATAGAGAACAAATTTCTCTCCCAAAAGATAATGACGCCAAATTTGAAGGGCGAAAACAATAGCCTCGAGCTCTAAATCATGAGTGGTATATCTAGTCTCGGCTGGCTTCAATTGCCTAGAAGCATAAGCAATAACACGTTCTCTTTGCATAAGAACGGTGTCCAAACCAACGCGACTAGCATCGGTATAAACAATAAAATCTTGATTCCCCACGAGAATAACAAGAATAGGAGCATCGGAAATGAGTTCTTTTAATTTCTAAAAAGAAGCCTCACATTTGTCCGACCAAATGTATTTAACACCTTTCTTTGTTAAGCTAGTAAGAGGCATGACAATTTTAGAAAAGTCTTTAATAAAACGACGATAATAACCCGCCAATCCGAGAAAACTATGGATTTCCGTCACACTCTCCGGTCTCTTCCAGTTTTGAATTGCTTCGATCTTTGAAGGATCCATGGAAATTCCGAATTCGGAAATAATATGACCAAGAAACTTCACACGAGATTGCCAAAAGTGGCGTTTAGAAAAAATTTCTTTTAATTGATTACTCCTAAGAGTTTCCAACACAATCTGAAGGTGCTTTTCATGTTCCTCCTCGGTTTTAGAATACACAATAAAGATGAGAACAAATCGATCGAGGAAGTCTTTGAAAACTCGATTCATAAGGTCAACGAAATAAGCCGGAGCATTCGTTAAACCAAATGCATAACAAGTCATTCATAAGATCCATAACGAGTAGGGAACAATGTCAAAGGAATGCTATCCTCTGCAATACGAAGCCGACGAAAACCGGTTGCCAAGTCCAATTGTGAAAAGACTTTAGCACCACTAAGTTGATCGAATAGATCATCAATCCGAGGTAAAGGATATTTATTTTTGATAGTAAGATCATTAAGCTTGCGGTAGTCAACGCAAAGTCTAAGTGTACCATCGGATTTCTTCACGAAAATAGCCGAAGCTCCCCAAGGCGAGGAACTAGAGCGAATAAATTGCTTCATCTCCAATTCGGATAATTGTTTGCGCATCTCCTCATTTTCCTTATTGGACATGCGGTAAGGAGGACGAGTGATAGGTTGAGCTCCAGGGATGAGATTAATTTTGAACTCAATTGCTCGCTTAGGTGGCAATCCTAAAACGGGCTCAAATATGTCGGGGAATTCACAAATAACGTGAATAAGAGAAATGACATATTCCTCATCATCATTGTCGTCATCATGAGGATTTAAAGAATATAAAGTTGCAACCAAGTTGGAATCCGAATCTTTAAGATCAATAGAAATCTTCTTAACAGATTGAGAATGTCGAAGATGAATAGTCCGCTCAGGACATAGGATTTGAGCATCATAGCGGTTAAGCCAATCCATTCCCAAAATCATTCCAAAGCCTAAATAACGCATGACATGCAAATTGGCTTGGAAAGAAAAATCACACAAAATAATCTCGACGTCTTTCAAAGTAAGCTAATTGTTGCGGATCCACCAACCGGATTCGCAATTCTCAAAGAAGTCATTAAAGCAACAATACTTAAAGAAAAAGTATCAACAAGTTCTTTTGATATAAAAGAATGGGACGCACCCATATCAAAAAGAACTCGAATAGGTTGATCACGAAATAAAATAATGCCATCAAGGATAGGATGAGAAATACCTTGACCACGAGAAGTGTTGCTATGGGCTTGTGCAACATTTAACTTTCCCTCCTTCCTGCCTTGAAGTTTGGGACATGAAGATATATAATGGTCCAGGCCTTTGCAATAGCGACAAGCTCGGGGATTTGAACACTTATTCGCATAATGGTCCTTAGAACCACAGTTGTAGCATTGGCCACCACTTGAGGTAGAAGTCTTAGTTGCCGAAGAGGCTTGCTTCCCTTTCTTATTGTTGGGATAAGGACCTTTGAACTTATTAGGCCTTTTCTTTTTGGTGAAGTTTGGTTTAGCACTCCTAACCTCAACATCACTTACTCTATCAGCCTCTTCAAGTCGAAGAGCGATATCAATGAGTTGATCAAAAGAAACTTCTAATTTTAGAAGTAATGGCTTTATAAGATTTTTATTCAAGCCATGGACAAATCTTTGGTTCTTCTTCAATGGGGTGTTTATGTATTCGACCCCGTATTTAGAAAGTGACTCGAATGATGCGACATAATCTGCCACAGAGGATTCACCTTGAACAAGGTCAATAAAACAACGAGCCAATGTCACCTTCTCAGCTTCTGGCACAAACTTTAATTCGAATCGTTCTTGGAATTTCTCCCAAGTAAGATCTGTTTCATTCATTTCAGAAATCAGAAGCTCGTACCAGTCTAATGCTCTTTCTTGGAGCATACTAGAGGCCACCTGAACTCGGTGAAGATCAATAAGATTCATGCGTGAAACGATTCGATCGCATGTTCTTAGCCAAGTCTGGACTTCAATAATGGTTTCAGAACCTTTAAATGGCTTCCCACCCAAGTTGGTATAATCGTTACACAAACGTGCAAATCCAGACTTAGGGTGAGTAGACTCCGGATTAGAACCGGCTGCTTGAGCATTCTTTACTAGATCAAGAAGTTGTTGGGCAGACATAAATACTCCATCTTGGGGAGTAGCACTAGATTGATCGGTGCTGGGACGGCCAGGTCTAACCATTTCTCTTCATTAAGAAAGAAAGAAGAAGAAGAAAAAGGTTATTCATGAAATTAATATCAAACAATAATGATTGATAAAGCAAGGAATCACAAAAGAAAATAGGATAAGACGGTTGAAAGACCCGAATAAAATCCTAAGGCACGACTCCTAAGATGGACTTAGGACGATGACCCTTGTTAAATTATTCTACGTTGTTCTGAAGTTTGGCTATGATACCAAGCTATGACGCCCCACCTCTATACTCACGCTAGCCAAGGACACTACGGAGTAATGCCGTCAACTAGCACGAAGAATAAGGCTGTTGAGGAGCGACCATCCATGTAATTGCTTTGTGCGAGCACCGATATGTCAGATAGAATAACATGCATTTCATTTCAAGTGGAAACTCGACACGTCGATACGAACTCAAAGCAACCACACAGTGGCTATATATAATCTTCAAAAACAAATATAGAAATAAACATAACACAAATCAGTCACAGATGTTCATATCTCAAAGGCGGAAACAAATATGAATATAACACATGAAAGTGTACATCAGAGTAGTGGTCAACAAGATCCACAATATCACAAAAGAATAGATACAAGTGTTAGGCAAAAGAATAAGTATACATCAAGGAGTCTCTATCTCGAATGTATACATAACAAAAACTACTAATCTAAAGTAGTTAGTAAAAAATCCGGAGATGGACCCTGATAAGAAGTCAAGTAGAAGCACCTGTAATATCTCGGTCTGACCCGAGTATTATTTAAGAAGAAAATAATAAACGGATCAGTCTATCTATAAATATCAGATAAAATGAGATAGGATAATAGATGCGATTAAAACATATGATAACGAAATTGTCATACTATATAAAGTATACATCAACGAACAACAAAAATCATACAATATCATATGAAATCTCAAAGCATTAAAAAAACGTCATATTCTTTATTTTATTCACCAAACCACAATTATTGACGATCATACCAATGCCAATCGGAAAAGTTAGTGAAACACAAATTCACTAATACACAAATATTGATAAAGCTTATCAATGCAAATCACGAAAATTGGTGAAACACAAATTCTAGAAATCGATCAATAGAAATCCAGAAATCACAAAAAGGGGAAAGAGGCCTGTCACTAGAACGGGAGCATAAAAACTCACCAACATGTGTATCACGAAACGGAAAGCTATTCCATGGTTTCTAACCATTATTTTGAGCCGAGGCTTCACCAAAACGGCCCAAAAACCATGAGTCGAAGCTCCACTAAAACGGCCCGAAGACCATGGGTAGCTACCCCACCAAGCCGAAGCTCCACTAAAAACGGGGTTTAGTCTCCCTCGCAGACAAAGAGACATCGCACACTGCTATAAATCACAAATGATCATCATTGATCGATAAGTGTAAATTACACTAAGCTAGTAAATATATGAGTTTAGCTTCATGTACCATAACCACTAGCTTAACTTAAATATTTACAAACAAATTGTGGATCTCCACTCGCAAATTGTCACGAGAGATTCAATCGAACAAGTCCAAGAATTAACCGACGAAGTAAACACAAGCGTTTCATACAACTTGTTTTGCTACGCCGTTTAATTAGATTTCTCATACGAATGAGGTAAAGGTTTGTATATATAATAGATTGGAAAATGGTTTAAGAAACGAGCTTTGTAATAAAATAGTGTTGAAATCGTTTTAATGGAAGAGTTTTGATATTTACTACTAGTATAGAAAATCTTTATATTTTTAAAGTGACAAATCACAGAAATGATTGTAGAAACAATCAATCACAAAAATTCACATACGAAGACGTGAATTAATTCCAAATAAATTGATATCAAATTCATCAAAATAGATATTTCCAAAAATCCCAAAATAGAAGTCATCAAAGTCGAATAACAATCGATAACAACAAGTGGGAATAAGCCCGAATCGATTAAATTTGGAAACACAAGAGAAATAGACAAAAATAGGCATTTAAGAGCAGGTCAGTCGACTGGCTCAATGAGTTCAGTCGACTGACTACAGGAAACGGAGACCTTCTGTCTCTGTTATCTGCCTTTGGTACGCCAATTGGCTACAGCCAGTCGACTAGATTCAAAGTCCAGTCGACTGACTGGAACCTAGGCAGTTTTTCTGCCTATACAAAATAACGTGCAAACCCAACAAATTCGCGACCGATCGAGCAATGGCGCTAGAGATTTATGCCAATCGGCAACCCGGCCTTATAGGCTCTTCGATGCATTACCTAGAACACGTTCAAACATCCATAAAAGGATTTTCATAGATTTTGCTTTCAAAACACCAAAAGTTGGAATATATACCAAATCAATCCAAGCCAAAATCAAATGCACATGAATAAGAGTTAGGAATTCATACCTAACAATCAAAGATAGTTATAGACATAGATGTGAGATAAAAATCTCACTTTTTTACACAAAAACAAGGAAGGAGAAGCTTGAAAACAAAGGAGGATCAACCACTCTTCAATCCCAACTCAAGGAGCTTGAATCAATGACTTCTCTTTGACTTTGGAGCAAGAATTTGAGTTTGCAAAGGAACTAGGGCTTAGGAATTCTAATTTCTAATCTTTTCCCCCATTATTCTCTTGAGCTTGAGAGAGTTAGGAAATGGGGAATGAATGAAGAGAAGTGGAGAGGGGTTGGGTTGATATAACCAGAATTGGGCAAATGGGCTGAACCCAAACCCAAAGCCCTATAGAAAAAGTAGCAAAAATCAACTTACTCCGAACATATCGAAGGTTATACTAAAAAAGGTTGCAAATGGCATTTTGAATTCAATGGAAGGGGTTTTGAGTCCCAATTCGACTGTTTACAAAAAGTAACTTTTCGGACTAAAATCCGACTAACGATACCATATTTAAATAAAATATTTAAATATACAATCGCTAAATATGCGGATTGTTACAATGTATATTGGGATTTTATCCCTAAACAATCAACAAGCAGTCTTCCACTATGAAAATCCGGAATATCAATATCATCACAAGCAACCAACACAATCGTCACATATACGTTGGTCCGAAGTGGTTTTCAGATAGATCTGATCCCGGCCTCTTCGCGCCAACAACGCAAAAGCGTTTCTCAACCTCACATAGCAACTAAGTCTCATAGACTTATCACGTCTCCAACTTTCAACATGCTATCCTTCGGGCCAAGAAGGAAGCTCGATAAATTGGAGTAATACTCCGCACTATACGAAATAACATCCTCAACACAAATGACAATCAAGCCAACATAGAAGCCAACGTACTATGTGTACGACTAAATAGTTCCAACATCAAGTCGAGGAACTAAAATTTTGGCCAATTTAGTAGTCGGTTATTTAACTATCAAAACAAACAAACAAATATTCAACACCATAACAATCACTGGGCCCTTTAATTAATCTTTTATTAATTAAATTACTTGCCAAATATTCAATTCAAATTATCTTTTGAAAAGATATATTTTCAAAACCATTTCAATATTTCAACATTAGAAAACATTTCCATATACTTATTTAATAATAAGTAATTCACAATACTATTTATTTCAACACTTGGAAAATATTTCATATACTTGAATTAGAATTATGTATATATTTTATTCTTTAAGAAAAACATTCCCTTAAACACATTCACTTGGGTCAAAACGAATGTTGCGTAAAACATCGTTACGACAACCCAAAATAAATAGTATAGGGATTCGAAATTATATATATATATATATATATATATATATATATATATATATATATATATATATATATATATATATAATCCCAATACTATAAAAAACATTTCCTTTCGAAAATCATTTACTATAACAATAGTGTTATAGTCCATCATTTCCTTATTTCTCGAAAACATCTATTTCAACAATGAATGTTGAAATCTATGTATTCGATACTTAACATATTTTAAAAACAACTTCAAATTGTTTAACTCTATTTAAAAATATAACTTCCTAAAACATTCATTTAATTTAAAATATTATTGATTGTCTAAAATCGTGAATATACACCTTTACCAAATTCATTACTATTGCACATATAAACTAAAGGATTACCCACTGTCCAAAATCGTGAGTATAGTTCCTTTAATAAACTTCTATATTTTCTTATCAGAATATAGTTGATTTCGAATTTATAAAACATTGTTTATAAAACATTGTTTATAAATCCATTTATATTTTATTTATATGCCAAATCCAAATTATAAGTTAATTTACTTATAAATCATCTATTTACAAAATCATTCTTTTTATAACTTTAAATCTTATTCACTTATAAGATTCATTTATAACTCCAATTCAACACTTATAAAACTCCTTTATAATTCCTTCATTCTGATTTATAAAAATTCAATTTTATAAATACTATATATAAAACCATTTATAATAAATCAAAAATCTAAATTTATACTATTTCACAAAATAGTTAACTTCACATTTCAAAAATCTCATTTCAATTATATTTCACAAAACATCATAATTTTTATAACATAAAAATTATAACTTTTATTTATTCAAAATAAATTTATTTACTTAACCATTCAAAAATATATATTTTCAAATCACTTGAAAATCCATTTAAATTTCAAAATCATCATTTTAACAATTTTAAATTACCATAATAGGCCCAATGCTGCAACAACACCAAATACATCAATCACGGCATCCAAACATCATATATCATATGATAACAGCATATATCACATATCTATAAGCAAATCAAAACAGGTGAGGAATCCAGTTGGATCCCTCCAACCTGTCACCTATAACAAATATACATTAGAAATATATGTACAATGTCCGCTTCAAGGTAGACGCATGTACAAAGGGTCATCCACTCATACACGGGAACGTATAGGGTCATATGTTCCACTAGGCAGGAATATATCCAAATACCAATCAATATATCATATATCATCCAAACAATCATTAATCAGCATAAATAATATTTATTCTCACTTATATAAAAATATCAGTGAGTCAGAAAGGGTGAGTTGTACTCACATTGCTTGTAGTCGTCGCGTTAGCGATTTATTCCGATTAAAATTAAACAAGCGTTTAATTTCAACCAAAATTTTCACTAGCTCATATAGATCCAATCTAGCTTAATAATGTAGTGCTCGTCAATACGGACCTAACGCAATTCGTTTCGTCAAAAACAGATCTCGTATGAAGAAGTTATGACATTTTAAAGATTGTAAGAATTTATATAAATCGATTTACTATTTTATTTTTATTTTTAAACCTTGCTATCATCACAGCCATTGATTTCATCCACATCAGATCTGAGCCACTCCTATTTGCTTCTTCCTCCATTCGTTTTGTACTAGGCAACAATCGTGAAATGAAACCCATAGCCGGCCTCTTTTTCACGAATTATACTCCACCGACGTTCATCTCTACAACGATCAATAACCACCGCTTCGAAGCCAAGGCCGAGCTCTACCATTTGCCGAAGACTGGCCTCCCCATGACGTGGTACGGCCACCAAATCATACTCTAATATCCCCCAAAACATAGCCCCCTAGCCTCCTCCTCATTGCGTTATATTCGATCATCACCGTTGGATGTGAAGATCACGATGTGCTCTACAATATTGTAGTTGAACGTTTTTGCTAATTGTTTGTGGATTGAGAGATAATGGCGGAAGAAAATTCAAAATTTCTGGCCATTGAAAAGGGAAGTGGCGGCTAGGGTTTCTAACCCTAGGGTTTGTGCAAAAAGGAAAAAGTGAGGTCCTTTTATAGAAAATTTCGCGACGCTAATCAGCCGAAAAAATTTTAAACTCCAATCGAAGCGTGCTTCCTGGCGTTTATAAGGTTTTATCTCTATTACGAACGCAATGGAATATATATTGAAAGCCAATTCGATCGTATTTGAAAGATAGTTTTTCGAATCGATTGTTTAAATTTAAAATTCACTTAAACAGAATTCTACACGTTTTAGCTTGCCCCGGACAAACTGTAAATCCGATTGACACAAAATTTGAAATCTTACAATAACATAACATTATGGATCCGATGAAACTGTTCTTTTCGAAATCCGAAACTGTTTGAAAAATGACCATTTTCACTCGTCAATTAAATATTAAAATATTCAATTTCTACAATTCAACTTTTAATTCAATTTTAAAGGTTCACTAACATCATTCTAACTCAAATATAATTTATATCAACTTTATAAACTATTTTTATTCACATTAAATTCAATTTTCAGTTGTTTTTGCAATTTTAAATGTTAAATCAACAATTTAGTTATCCAATTAAATCAAGATATTCGAAATATACATTATCCAGCTTACAAAATTAACTTTTGAATATTTAAAATCAATTAAATATACAAATATCAAATGACGGAAATTCTGGATCATTACATTCTCCCATACTTAAAAGAATTTCGTCCTCGAAATTATCAAGTAAGAAAAAGTCTCAAAATCCATTAATTTTTTCAAAGCAATTCGTTCAAATTAGATTTCAAATTCATTTAAGCCTTTAACTTTTCCCAAAATCCATTAGTTAAACTTTTTATAAAAAAAATCTAAGTTTTCAAATCCATATATAGTTATCTTTTCAAAAGTACTAATATCGTTTAACTTTAAACTCAAAAACCAAAAGTTTAGTTATCAAAAGTTTTCCAATTTTCCCAAAAAAAATTCTTACACTTTAAATTTTCAAAAAAAATTCGCCAGTGTCTCCTTTGCAGGTTCGATCGTAGTAGGATCACAACATATATATATCACAAATATACATCTCATCTACGAGGATGAGGCATCCCGAAGGGAAAAAGGTGTAAAAGTACAATATGCAATCCGAGATATGTACCTTATATATTATTAGCGAGCATATACGGCTAATATAGTGCGAAATCGAGCTCCAAATGAGAAGCAAGCGCAATCCGCACCTACTAAATACTCAACAAACAATGAGAAACATGTATATATGAAAGTGATATCAATATACAGCATATACCAACAACTATATATGCCAATATAGCAAATGCCATTAATAAGCAACAAATCCAACCATCAAACAACTATCATCCAACAAACCAACATCTTTAACCAAATCAATATACATTCACTTCTCATTAATTATTCATTGAATTGATTTTCAATTTATTCACATTTGATTCATTATCATTGGATTTCACTAACATTCATTTATTCAATTTCAATTAGTTTACATTCACTAATTTACATTCAAGTTAGTTCACTTTCAAATTCAATCAAATTCAATTCTATTTACTTTCACTTACTAGCAATTTGAATTCGATTACTTTAGTCCAATTTCATTAATTCCATTTCATGTGAATTTCTATTCAATCAACTAACAACAAGTTAACAACCAAAGTATGTCCAATATTACCAAATTTATTTAATTTGCTTTACTTTACATTCTATTTGGTTTAACACTCAATTGGTTTCATATTCAATTTAGATTGAATTCTAGTATTCACTATAATCGCATTTTACCACTAAAGTTGAATTTCATTTATATAACTCAAGTTCACATTCATCGCTTAACTTTATTAATTTACTTCAATACCAAAATCAACTTCATTCAACATTACTTAATTTATATTTCATTTCATCTTCATTATACAACTTAAGTTCATCTCTAATTTAATTCAAATTTCATCTCACTATTCAAATGCAAATTTTGTTTTACTTAACAAAACTGTTTAACCATTTTAACAATTGGTTTTACTTACCTTATCTCATTTTATAAGTTATACAACTTATTTATTCATAATTCCGTGAACATCTACCTAAGTTCACTTGCATTCACTAAACTCATTCTTTATAATTCCAAATCCAATTCACTTTATTAACTTTCCTTTAGTTAAATTTCAAATCATATATTTATTATGCTAACTCACATTTATTTCCACTTTACCAAAGCTAAAATTTTATTTCATAATATAAGTTCAAAACTTATTCTACTTATATTTATCAATTACACTTGGATTTTAAATCAAACTCGTTTATAAAACAAAATTTCAATCTCCATTTATTGTTGGTAGCAAATCCATTACATAAAAACTCAAAAATGATACTGATGATGCTGCAGTCATCACCCTTATTATTTTCCAGCAACGATAGAGAATTCACTGCTTTATCTTCTTTCAAAGAAATCCTTTTTATTTACAAATCATATTTATAAACTTATACTTATATAATTTCACTATTTTACTTTACTTATATAAGATCCGTTCCAATTTATTTATCTTACTTAGATTTAAAAGAATATAATCTCTTTAAATTTGAAAACAACTTTCAAAATCAACGGGATTCAAATTTTCCCAATTCTTAATTTAAATCCATTTTCATTTACAACTTATATTTATAAATATATTCATATAGTTTCACTTCTTATATATAAGATTATTTCACAATTGCAAATCATATTAATTATAATTCCATACTTTATAATTCATTTGCTTATATAATTTATTCATTTACAATTATTGCTTTTATTTAGATTATTCAAACATCTTTATTTAACTTATATATATTTACATTTTCAAACAACCAAACAATCAATTTATATACTTTAATAATTCTAAAAAATTATTCCCTTTATATATAAAATATAATCAAGGTAAAATTATTTCATTTACCCAATTTAAAATGATACTATGTCGACTTGCCTCGTTTAAGTGTTTGGAAATCCCTATCGATAATATGGCGTCCCATATACCGACTAAAATTCACAAACAACTCAATGGATAAGCAAGCACAATATAAAACAATTTATATACACTAACAAATACACGCTCATGCATGTAATATACTCAAACTCAATCTAGGGTGCTACTGTCCCTATCTATACTGAGTACACGTCAAAGCTTAGGAATATACAAAATCTAAGCTCTGATACCACATGTGACGACCCGAAAATCCGTACCATTTGAATCGACAATAAACCACACATGTACGACCCAAAAAGCACAGACTGACGAAAGTCAAGAGAAAGAAAAGAAGTGAGAAGAAGAGAAGAGAAGAAAGAGAGAAGATAGAACCAAACAAAACAATACAGAATCTCACATCGCAGTGGAAAACATATAATATCATATCAATTGATCTTTACAAAATAGAAACTGTATATATACATATATCAATCAGAGTTCAACAATCAATCAATAGTTATCAGCCTGAACAGTTATAATAATCTATCCTCACAAATGCCGATATATACAACAACTAAGCAATGCAGCAGATAATCAAGAAAATACGGATGTACGAAAATGAAGATCTCCAGCTCTCCTGCTGAAGCTCCAAAGCACCAAAACTAAACCTGTAAATATATTCGGTTTGATCCGAGCATTGAAAGGGAAGAACGCCCCAATCAGTCTGGTAAACCAGCGTGAGAAACACACTCAATTGAATTTATTAAATTACCAACACTTTTCCTTTGTCAAAACAAAAGTATCTCGTATGACAAGTCCACACATAAACACGGACATGTTTTTACCTTACGATAACCAAAACACATCATATCAAATCATCTTATATTATAGTAGTGTGTACTATATACAAATAATATTAATCATAGCCGAAATTGTTACATTGATAAAATTCCAATATAGCCCAATTGGGTAATACAATCAAAATGGTAAACACGTAGTAGAGTTTGGATTTCCATACAAATGACCAGATGAAGGGACTACCTTCCGGCAGTACATCTCTAGAAGAATGCATCGAGAAACCATCACAAAGTTTCTCTACAAACACAAGATTGGCCCACCTCTATAACTAGATGGTATCGAATATGTCATCGTTCGGTCGTTACCGACCTTTACCAAGGGCCCTCTAGCATACAAACCATAATAATCAGATACACGACGTCATAGTGTGCAAAGATATATCTAAACGAGGATGATCATACCCTGATGGGAGCGACCCACTTAGCCTTGCCGCATCTAACCCTGTTTTGGTCATTTCCGGTTGATGAGGCTAGAGGTAACGATTACCTTTCACAATCACATATCACATAACTTTAAATGCTACACGGCCATTTCCGTTGACTACTAATTGCCTTCCATAAAAAATACAACCATTAAGCTCATACGTCTCAAGGAGGGTGTTAAGCTAAGAGAAGTTGCCTTCTTCGCCACCATTGATGTACGTTTGTAAAAACCGATGTACGTAATCTTTAAAAATACAATGTCAGACAAACATCCATACAAGTTGTCCAGGAACAAGACAAACCGAAGGTACTTTCCTACCACATCCTGTCGGGAAATCCCTAGGATTAGTAGCAAATAATCCTCGCATTGGATATTTCATAATGAAGAGACTACTGCTACTGGATGTATATCAGTGTTTTAACCCCAAACGATCAACAAGCAGTCTCCCACTATGAAAATTCGGAATATCAAGATCATCACAAGCAACCTGCACAATCGTCGCATATACGTTGGTCCGAAGTGGTTTTCAGATAAATCTGATCCCGGTCTCTTCGCACCAACAACGCAAAAGCGTTTCTCAAGCTCACATAGCAACTAAGTCTCATAGACTTAACATGTCTCCAACTTTCAACTTGCTATCCTTCGAGCCAAGAAGGAAGCTCGATAGATTGGAGTAATACTCCGCACTATACGAAACAACATCCTCAACACAAATGATAATCAAGCCTACACAGAAGGCAACGTATTAAGTGTACGATTAAATAGTTCCCACATCAAGTCGAGGAACTAAAATTTTGGCCCATTTGATAGTCGGTTATTTAACTATCAAAACAAACAAACAAATATTCAGCACCATAACAATCACTGAGCCCTTTAATTAATCTTTTATTAATTAAATTACTTGCCAAATATTCAATTCAAGTTATCTTTTAAAAAGATATATTCTCAAAACCATTTCAATATTTCAACATTGGACCATATACTTATTTAATAATAAGTAATTTACAATTCTATTTATTTCAACACTTGGAAAATATTTCATATACTTAAATCAGAATTAAGTATATATTTTATTCTTTAAGGAAACATTCCCTTAAACATGCTTATTTGGGTCAAAACGAATGTTGCGTAAAACATCGTTACGACAATCCAAAATTAATAGTATAGGGATTCGAAATTAGATAGATATATAAATCCCAATACTATACAAAACATTTCCTTTCGAAAATCATTTAATATAACAATAGTGTTATAGTCCATCATTTCCTTATTTCTCGAAAACGTCTATTTCAACAATGAATGTTGAAATCTATGTATTCGATACTTAACATATTTTAAAAACAACTTCAAATCGTTTAACTCCATTTAAAAATATAACTTCTCAAAACATTCATTTAATTTAAAATATTATTCATCTGTCCAAAATCGTGAATATACTCCTTTACCAAATTCATCACTATCGCACATTTAAATTAAAGGATTACCTACTGTCCAAAATCATTAGTATCGTGCCTTTAATAAACATCTATATTTTCTTATCAAAATATAGTTGATTTTGAATTTATGAAACAACGTTTATAAATTCCATTTATATTTTATTTATATGCCATATCCAAATTATAAGTTAATTTACTTATAAATCATCTATTTACAAAATCATTCTTTTTATAACTTTAAATCTTATTCACTTATAAGATTCATTTATAACTCTAATTCAACATTTATAAAATTCCTTTATAATTCCTTCATTCTGATTTACAAAAATTTAATTTTATAAGTACTATATATCAAAACCATTTATAATAAAACAAAATCTAAATTTATACATTTCACAAAATAGTTAACTTCACATTTCAAAAATCTCATTTCAATTATATTTCACAAAACATCATAATTTTTATAACATAAAAATTATATCTTTTATTTATTCAAAATAAATTTATTTACTTAACCATTCAAAAATATATTTTTTCAAATCACTTGAAAATCCATTTAAATTTCGAAATCTTCACTTTAACAATTTTAAATTACCACAATAGGTCCGATGATGCAACAATACCAAATACATCAATCACAGCATCCAAACATCATATATATCACAATATCTATAAGCAAATCAAAACTGGTGAGGAATCCAGTTGGATCCCTCCAACTTGTCACCTGCAACAAATATACATTAGAAATATATGTACAATGTCTGCTTCAAGGCAGACGCGCGTACAAAGGATCATCCGTTCATACACGGGAGCACATAGGGTCATCTACTCCACTAGGCAGGAATATATCCAAATACTAATCAATATATCATATATCATCCAAACAATCATCAATCAGCATAAATAATATTTATTCTCACTTATATAAAAATATCAGTGAGTCAGAAAGGGTGAGTTGTACTCACATTGCTTGTAGTCGTCGCGTTAGCGATTTATTCCGATTAAAATTAAACAAGCGTTTAATTTCAGCCAAAATTTTCACTAGCTAAAATAAATCCCAATCCAGCTCCATAATGCGATCGTCAATACGGACCCAATGCAATTCGTTTCGTCATAAACGGACCTCGTATGAAGAAGTTATGACATTTTACAGATTGTACGAATTTATATAAATCAATTTACTATTTTATTTTTATTTTTAAACCTTGCTATCATCACAGCCATTGATTTCATCCACATCAGATCTGAGCCGCCCCTATTTGCTTCTTCCTCCATTCGTTTTGTACCAGGCAAAAATCGTCCAAATGAAACCCATAGCCGCCCTTTTTTCATGAATTATACTCCACCGACGTTCATCTCTACAACGATCAATGACCACCGCTTCGAAGCCAAGGCCGAGCTCTACCAGTGGCCGAAGACCGGCCTCCCCATGACGTGCTACAACCAGCAAATCACGCTCTAACAGCCCCCAAAACACAGCCCCCTAGCCTCCTCCTCGTTGCGCCATATTCGATCATCACCGTTGGATATGAAGATCATGATGTGCTCTACAATATTGTAGTTGAACGTTTTTGTTAAGTGTTTGTGGATTGAGAGATAATGGAGGAAGAAAATTCGAAATTTCTGGCCATTGAAAAGGGAAGTGGTGGCTAGGGTTTGTGCAAAAAGGAAAAAGTGATGTCCTTTTATAGAAAATTTCATGACACTATTCATCCGAAAATTTTTCGAACTCCGATCGAAGCGTGCCGCTTGGAATTTATAATGTTTTATCCCTATTGCGAATGCAATGGAATATATATCGAAAGCCAATTCGATCGTATTTGAAATATATGTTTTCGAACCGATTGCTAAATTTAAAATTCACTTAAACAGGTTTATACGCGTTTTAGCTTGCCCCGGACAAACTGTAAATCTGATTGATACGAAATTTGAAATCTTACAATAATATAACATTACGGATCCGATGAAACTGGTTTCGTCGAAATCCAAAACTGTTTGAAAAATGACCATTTTCACTCGTCAATTAAATATTAAAATATTCAATTTCTACAATTCAACTTTTAATTCAATTTTAAAGGTTCACTAACATCATTCTAACTCAAATATAATTTATATCAACTTTATAAATCATTTTTATTCACATTAAATTCAATTTCCAATTATTTTTGCAATTTCAAATATTAAATCAATAATTTAATTATCCAGTTAAATCAAGATATTCGAAATATACGTTATCCAGCTTACAAAATTAACTTCTGAATATTTAAAATCAATTAAATATACGAATATCGAATGACGGAAATTCTGGTCGTTACAGAAGGGCATTGCTATATTTGGTGAATTAACATCTGCTACTTCCGCCATTTAGATTCTTTTAGATTATGGAACTTATGGGTGAAACAAATCGGCGAACGCAGTTTGGATGATTTGAGAAAGCAAGGTTTGATTGATGGTGTTCAGCATTAAAGCTTGGCTTTTGTGAAGGGTTTGTTCTTGGTAAGCAGACAAAGATTTCTTTTGGCGCATGAGAGCATAAAGCAAAAGCTATCTTAGAGTATGCTCACAGAGATATTTTGGACCCCTTCTCTTGTCTATCCTTTGGTGGAATCAGGTATTTCGTTTTATTTATAAATGTTTGCTCTCTTAAAGTATGGGTATAATTCTAACTGTCAAAGAGTGAAACTTTTTCCAGGTTTCGAAAGTGGAAATCTATGGTTGAGAAACATTCAAGGAAGAAGTTGAAATTTCTCCTTTGGATAATAGCGGTAAATTGTATCACAGGAATTCATTGATTATTGTGAGTCTGAAAACATTAAGAGGCATTACACCGCACCCGACGATCCTCAATCTAATATAGTTGCTAAAAGGATAAATCAGACGTTGTTGGAGAGAACTCCTTATCTCAGACTGACTTCTAAGTTGAAGAATAGACTTTGGACATAAGCTTTATCTATTATGGTTTTCCTTATCAACTGCACACCTTTTGCTGCCGTGGATATGAAGATCCCTAAGGAAGTATAGAAAGGAGAGCCAGTTAGCTATTCATTTCCTAGTGTTTTTGGATTATGTACATGACAGCAGAGGAATGCTAGAACCTAGAGCTCGCAAGTGCATCCTTTTAGGTTATAGAAGAAAAGTGAAGGGATATAGTTATGGTGATTTATTAGCAAAAGGATCATTATCAACAGGCATGTGACTTTTGTTGAGAAGGCTATGCTGAAAGTATATCCTTCCTCATTTGATGATAATGTGAGGATAGATTCAAAATACAAAACACAAGTCAAGTCGTCTTCGGATTCTTTCCATAGAGGTAAAGATTATTTTTTGATAACACCGTGGTTGATGAGGATAATACAGACGTTAGTACAAAGGATCGGACTCAAGCTAGAGCCGATCAAGTTCAAGTTAGTAAAGGTGAGTACTATGGATAACCCTTTAGATATGATGACTAAGTCACATCCTAAGGACAAGTTTGAGCATTGATCAAAATTGATACATTTGATTTCAGTTGTTTGAGCGCCATGTGGCACAAGAACCAACAGCCCATATGTTGATTGTTGATGAGACCTATATATTTGAATCAAAGTGGAGTGTTGTTGTTATACGATTCAAAGATGAGCCTATGAGTGCTTTAGATTGAAGATATGATATAGAGCTTTGTGGTGGAAGACTCGTGAAGTCGATCGGAGGAAGAGAGATCAAAAGAAGATGGAGTAGAGAAGAGGGAATAGCTAGAGACAGACATGCAAGCATCTGGGAACCCAAATCCAAATGTCTAAATGCCTATGAGTTTCAAAACCTTTTTTCTATAGGAGATCAGATGTTCGACTCCCTCTGGTCAAAAATTTGAGTTACCAATTCGACAGATCATATGTTTGGCTAGATGTTTCTGTTAATTGCAGTGTTATCCTTAGAGTTCGGTCAGACGTCCAACTCATAGGTAAGATATTCTAGATGTTGGAGCAAGATTTTTCTTAGGGTGTTAGCTAATTCGAATTTTGGAGGACAGTTTGGTCGTTTTGGTGTTTGTTTCTTCTCTATTGATTATAACGATTGCCTTTTTGGATGGTTTAAATTGACGATAAACCACACACCTCAGACTCAAATGATTCAAAAGGGTGGACTTTTATGGGGTAAATAAGAAAAAGCAGAGAAGGAAAGAAAACAAATACGGAATCTCGCAGCAGAATGATAATATATAATAATCAAATAACAGTTTATGAAGCCGTTCGTAAATAACATTGATTATACTTTTATAATACAGATCAGAGTTACATACAACAAGAACAAATAATAAATAAATGCAACAGAATAACATGATGCAGTAGGATAAATATAATAAATAACAATAGAATAAAATCTTCGTGATCATCCTCTAGAAAGTATTCTTCGATAAACTGAAAAGTTCAGACTGACCCGAGTGAATTGAAAAGACAAAACACTCAAGTCAGAATTAAAAGATATTATGTAAGTTAAATAAACAGTAAATAAATATGAGTGTAATGGCATCAGAGATGTTTACGGTGTTTGACATCTCCTATCCAGTGTCTAAAGTGAGTGCAATAACTTAAGAGATGTTCGGGATTTCCATCTCCTAAAGATCCGTTAACCTATGTACATACATAGTATAATATGCTATAATAATAGTGTCTACAGTAAAGTAAAGTATTAAAATAGCGTTAAGGCATTAGCCATATCCCCCTTAACACATTTTATATATTCCCATAGTCTATACAGTACCGTAAGCTCCTCCGTGAGATTTACCCATAGAGCACTCCATAGGTATGGTACAAAACAAACTCGTAGAAGGCATGATAGGCCATGTGAACACGGCACTCGAGGCAATGCCAGGGTAGATATACTAATTGCACTCCTGGACTGGTGGTAATGCATAGCAGCTACTACCGCCCACCTCGGACACACTCTCATAATCAAAATCGAGGGGTGGCCACCAAATCAATCACAAAATCAAAATATAGTATCGAAGAAATGTGCCCAATAGGAGGAATGACCTCACTTGGCATGGTATAACTCCTATTTTAGTCACATCTAAGCTGACTCACGGGAGTCAGGGTCACGTAAATACCTCATACAGAATCGTTCGCCAAACAATCCTACTTCATTTCTGGAATCTCCACCACGTACACAGTTGTTAAAGTGGTTTTCAGTATTGGCAGAGAGTATGCCAATATCTGATCCAGTCTCTTTAACAACTAAATGCTTATTTCACACCAGATGGTTCTTTTACATTTAGAAAACCGTTTCATAACTGATATCCAAATATCATATTCAATTTAAACTATATCACTTTCGAAATCGTATTCACTTTTAAAACCATATCGAAAATATAGGTGAAATCCTCTTTGCAAGATCATCATATTTACTCAAATATAATGTTTCACTAGAAAATATCATTTCGATTCCCAACTTAGGTTATAACTTCATTTAACCTGATTTGCCTTTAAATTGAGGATTTACATATAAACACTTCAACTTTACCCACTCTGAAATTTAGAAATAGTTTAGACAAATTAAAATAGTTTAAAATAGTTAAACAATTTAAATTAGGTTATAAATGGTTAAAATACTTTAAATATAGTTTAATTCGTTTTAATAGTTGAAAATAGATTAAAATAGTTTATAATATTAAAAATTGTTTAATTACTTTAAATTGGTTTAAAATACTTCAAAATAGTTTAAAATACTTTAAATTAGTTTAAAAATACTTTAAATAGTTTAAATGGTTTAAATTATAGGTTAAAATAGTTTAAAATAGGTTAAAATAGTTTAAAAGTTGAAAATCTTAGAAATTAGGATTTTTAAAATAATAAATCTTTAAACATTTTATATTAAAATAATTAAATTTAAATTAATATCAACATTAAGCCATTTCTTTTATTTTAACACATCTCGACCATGTATAGTTTTTTTTTCAAATCCACTAACTAAAATTGGTTTCAAATTCAAGTTCTCATTTAACCCTTTAATCAATATCAATTTCCAATCCATGTTTGAATTATCAGTTTAAACCACTTCAGATTAAATAGATTTCCAACTTGTATTCAAATAATTCCAATAACTCAATTTTGGTAAATTTCATTTATGTTTCAAAAACCAACTTATGAACTTCCATTTAATTCCTTAAACAATTCATTAAATCAATTCCATTTCAACATTTAAAACTTGGAATTTCGACAATAATTCAGTTTATATAAAACAAATTTTATTTCAAATTATATTTAACTGAATTCAAATTTTAAGAATTAAAATTATTTAATTTAACCAACCCAGTGTCTGTATATATAATTTTCTACGTTATGGTCAAGTGATACGGATATCTATCATTTCAATCCACAATTTAAAATTTTACGATTATATATCATTTCAAACCGCAATCCTGAATTAAATAAAATCCATAAAATCGCTTGAGTCTATCATTTCAACCCATAACTGTTTTTACCTAATCTATAGATCGTTCGAGTATGTATTTCAACCCATAAGGACTTGCAGTATTATGACCATATAAAATATAACATCCAGTCATCCAATATGAACAATCAAACATCCATCACAATCATCATCCAAATCAATCAATAAATATCAATAGATAATTGATCATCAATAACATGTATTAAATTGACAATTAAATTCAATATTAAATTAAACGATGATTAAATGCACTAAAAGTCAAATTTACCCAGAATGACAATTTAAACATACAAAATATCGATCAGTTAGTTTCTAATCACATCATAAATTTAATTTAACTAATGTAAGATAGTTTAGTAATTGTGAGTGGGTTAAAACAATCTCCTTCGATTTCTCATCAATTTAAAATCCAAAAATTAGCCCAAAATTTGATGGTCTCTGAATGTAGCTAAATCAATTCTAAAATATCTGGAATTTCAATATGATCCTAACAGAGAAAATCGTGCATGAATCCGAGCTCGTATGAAAAAAGTATCAATATTAGAAGATTGAAATTTTTTGACTTCGAGTCTTACTTCGAGTCGCCGCCTCAAATAGCCGGTGCTTGCTCTGAGTTTTTGCCAAAATGACCCAAGACTGAGTCATTTGCCTCCTGACACGAAGTCGCTGTAGGGTTTTTGCCTCTGGAACTCGAAGCGTGCCCAGATCCGCCTTGTTTGGCCTGGAACTCTCTCTTACCCCAAATCGCTACAGGGTTTTCGCCTTTGAAACTCGAAGTGAACCTCTTCCCCATTCGAAGTAAACCTGGAGCAAATTTTTTTTGTTTTTTTTGAAATTAGGTTTTGGAATTTGAGAATTAGGTTTGAGAAGGAGGAAGAAGATGTACATACAGAAATAATAAAATGAGAAAAAACTAGGGTTTATAACGGCCTATATATACGCAGGGTCGGATCGAAACGACTACGCGACCCAAAAAGCTTGTTTTGGCCCTGAAACGAAAATAGGTCATCCCATATATCGAAATGGATGTTTTCGATATGTTTAAGCTCAATGACATAGGTTTCAAGTCCAAATTCCATCGCATGAAGAAGTTAGCTTTTAAAATCAACTTATTTCAATTGAATTCAATTAAATTGATCTCTACGCATTTCGAGCCCGCACGATCAAACGATAAGTCTGATCGCTAAGAAACTTAAAACCCTACAATAATTCACCGTTACGAATCGAATGAAATTGGTTTTGTCGAATTCGAATCAGTGGCCAAAATGGCTATTTTCACATTAATTATATAAATTATTATTAAATTAATTAAAACACATTTTCAATTCAAGTTTTAATAACTAACAAATTTTGTCATTTTTGATTATTAGACATTTATAATAATTTGAAACAAATTTACATGTCAATTCAATGTTAATTATTTTACTAGTTACAGTGTTTAATTTCAATTGAAATAAATACAATGATTATTACATTAAATTCCAATAAATCCATTTATTCGCCTTTTCATCTTATTATTCAATCAATTGTCATCTCATGGCTATAATTAACATTTGATTATATCTTATTACACTAATATTTTACAGTTACCATCTTAATTTTCATTAACGTGATATTTAATTACATTTAATTGCAATAAATCCATTCATTATAATTTAAATTCCAATAAATTGATCAAACTTGATTTCAATCTTTTTATTCAACTAATCATTACTTATGGAAATAGTTAACATTTGTTTATATCTTATTACACTAATATTCTACAATTACCATCTTTTACCATATTAGTAGCAATATTTTAATTGCATTTAATTTTTGTCAATCTTACTTAAAATTTAAATCCCAATAAAATTAACTTATCTTAGTTTCAACCTTTACCTTAAATCAATTCCTGCCTTATGAATATAATTGAAATTTCTATACATTTTATTGCATTCGCCTGTTACAGTTATCGTCTTAACTCATTTTGTGTAACATTGAATTTCATTTAATTATAATTGACAAATAAATTGGTAACAAATAACAATTGTTACTATTGCTATATTTAATCACATTGTACGGTTGTTATGTACACACAAATGTAATACACATATTAAATTATCAATCGCTCTTTTAATCCAATTATCAATTAATACACACATTATTATAATTAATTTACAATCTATTACCAATTATAACTCTTTAATCATTTAAATTAATTGGAAATACATTTAAAGCGGTTATAAATTACCTTAAATTAATACTATTACATTTCATTCCAATTATATTTTTATTACTAAATCACAAATTTTTATTTCTTCCAACATTAAATCACCAAACCTTGTTAAATCAACTATTTTTATTTATCGAAAATTAAGAGTCGCTACATTGATGGTACAAATTCTTTTTGATTTGATCGGATGATCTAGAGTGATTAGGGCATCTATAAAATTAACCTCTTAATCATCTTTCTAATTAAGCGATAAAGATTGATTATATTTCCAATAATTGAGATTAATAGAAACCCTGGCTAAATCAAATTGCGGGTTTTCTATTTCGATTACTCTATTTTGTAGTTTCTTCAATTGAGTGATTATTTAGGGAGAGTCTCCACATCTTGTAACTCTCCAATCATTGAATTGGCTTATTATCTCCAGTGATTGGAATAAAAGGAGTTGTCGGTTCCCCATGAATGTTGGATACTTATATTTAAACTACGTTACCTTCTGTGTCTCTCTTATTTCTGATATTTGTCTTATATGATTGCTACTTGAATTTGAGTTGTGTTGATATTCAAATAGGTAATACTAGATCCTGATTAAATCTCTTCCGCTCATTAATTTTTTCACCACACTCCTAACGTGTTTTATAAAATTTAGCACCAAATTCATTTGAACCGGAGTTATATCATCATCTGCACTATAAATAATTTTTTTGATTCCATCGGTACATAGAGGAGCAAGTATAATGCCCTCACTGTTAAGATGCAATAAATATTTTATGTCAATGTTCGATCAAGTTTTAAAGTGGGAGTCGGTATTGTATAATGTGATAAAATAATTTTTGCTTCGGTTTCAATTATAGAAGCTTCATTTATCATAACACCATTCGCATCAAATAGATTTCCTATATTATTTTTATGTTTCATATTGGACATTCTTGCATAAAAAGATTACTAGCTTCATCGACATTAGCAAATCAGTCTACTTTTTCTTTTTATTTCACATTCATAGCTTCCACATGAAAAGCATTGACAAACTTACTTTGAGTTTGAAAAACTTCATTAACTTGAAAAGGGTCTGACCTATCTTTGTCTATATAATTTTGCAAACACTCATGTTCCTCTCTAGTTTTATTAATTTCTATTCTAGATTTATTTTTATTCCAAGTTTTTAAATTGCCTTTTGTTTTCTGTAGAAGTTTGCGGAATTTGTACAAGGCAGTGCTCTGTATAGTAATAGTAAGGCTGTTTTTTACCACTCTCTATGTGACTTTTCATATGTCCATCCATTGATAAATCCGAATTAAACATTTTTCCTACTATTGTTATTTTCCAGAAGAGAATTTCACTGAAGTGTATTGCAATTAAAATCGTGAAAATATGAATTTTTTGTCTATCAACATTCTATTTAGTTTATAGTGACTATTCCTATATTTCCCAGATTTCAAGGTAAATCTATTATCCAAAATGGTAGGCTCTAGTAATCATGTTTTTCAAAAGGAATCTAATGATTATTTCATGTTTTTCGAAAGGTATATGAATACCTCCTCTTTTTTCAAAAGGATGCAGAATAGTATTACAGTCTCATAGTAATAACCAAAGGTTTTTTGTATCTCTATTCAGTAATTCTAAATGCTTCCAAAGGCACACATTTAAAGCGCTTGGCATGCATATAGCAGTAGAGGTGTAAAACGTTATAGCAGGGATAAAACGGGAATATAGTAGAAAATAGCGGAGGTTCAAAAAGCATTATTGGAAATTAAATAAAATCTCCAAAGTTAATTTAGTCTCATTTTGACATTATTTGTGTAGGAAAAAGCAACACATTTTTATCTTACATAACAAAACATTGAATATCATGATTTCTTGAGTTGGTCACTAGAGTATATGTGTAACTTATACTGAGGATTTAGGCGTTAAACTTAATTTTTACACTAACTTTGTTGCTTTAGTTTAAAAAGAAATAGTCAAATTAACCTTTTTTGTTAATGTTGTTAAAGAGGATGCTAAAAACCATTGATCTAGTGGATGCAACAGAATATACGAGTTTTAAGTGGATTTACTATTTAATAGTGCTAAATTTAAAATCATAGCAGTTAGAGAATGTTACGCGCTTCAGCAGAGATTTAGCAAGGTTTTAGTAGGGCTTTAACTGTATAGTTTCAAAGCAAAGTTTGTCACTTTTACTGTTAGATGCATAAATAAAGGTAGTTTATATTAGAATTCCTCCTTTATATATATAAATAGTGTATGTATTGTAAATTCATAAAATATTGCTTAATTTTCTAAATCATTGGATCCTATAAAATGATTATTCTCCCATTGCCACCCATTATATTATTATTTATCATGCTCTAACTATTTAACACTCTAAATACTCTTAAGTTTTTTTGTTATCTAATTTGTGTCCAAGAATTCATAAAATATCGGGCCTGTGAGTTTTTAGTAAATTTTTCATTAGTTTTTTAGGGGAATTTAAACCCCCTATATTCCATGCTATAACAGCCATCTTTATAACAAAAGTATCAAGCTTATATGTAAAGGATACTATAAAGAATATCTACTGTGCACACTCGTTCACAATCCTTTTGCCTTTTTTTTTACAAGAGGTATTGTCCGAACTTTAAATTGATATTTCCATTTTGGATTCCTCATGATATATCTTTTTCGAATTCTCTATCCTCAATGCTATTCACTTCATTAGTAGTGATGATTTCATTTACGTTCTTTATTTTATTCTTCTTTCTTTTAATCCTGTTTGCCAAGGAGGGGGGATCTGGCAGCAGCCTATCAAGATTTGGAGGTGGTAAATCTAGGAGTGGCGAAGTTGTTCTGGTGATATTTCCTAAATCTATGATGCTCTTCTATTATGTTTGTATTGTATTTAGAATTCATTAGTTCAATACTTTTATATAAGCTTGAGTTATCCTCCTAAGAGGATACTTAATGACATGTTTGATATAATCCCCATTTATATGTATTTACTCGTCTACTGCTTGCATTCGGATAGTGGATTCTTGCATTTGTACTGCATCTCTACTTGAAAAATTAGCATTCTACGGGTGCTTGTATTAACATTCCTTAATCTGCATCCCCATTTGGTAAGTTATTATCTTTTGAAATTGTAATATTGCAATCTACCTAAATTTGAACCTGCTTTGAGTCTTTACTGTAGTTTTTAGTAATTGCATTATAATTTTTAGAATTTTTGTTATCTGTAACTGCAATTGTGATATCGAATCTCATTTGTGTTTCTGGAACTACATCCAAATTTTCAGTGATTTTATTTATGTTTTCAGTAAATTTGGGGTCAAAAATTGCATAATTTTTTGAAGCTTTGAGATAAAAGTCATATTTGTGTTAACAGATGCCTCAATATTTTTATTTGGGTCCAAGTTTTCTTGTATATTTTCCTTGTCTGCATCAATAGTTGCTTCTAAGCCTCTATCAATGTCCATATTTTCCAAGTTTGCATTACATTCTTCATTTTCAATGGTTTGCATCTTGGAGGAATCCATTCATATTCAATTATTTACCTTAGATTTTTCCCACTATGCATTGATATATATGATTCATTTGGTAGTTTAGCATCTACTTTAATTTCTACTAAGATTCTTGCATAACTGAAGCGTGTTTAATTTGTGGTTTGTTCATCAAGCTTCAATACATGCCCACTGCACTTGCAATTGCATAGAAAGCTTTTTTATCCTATAGATTCAATTTTAATTCAAGAAGTCTAATCCTTAATTGGAAGTGTCAATAACAAATCTTTTTCAAGATTTACTTTATTTGTCCATACTTTTCAAGATAATATGTTTTCGATTGATAAAATAAGGACTTTCGTCAATAGCTTTGTCATAATCAATAATCTGCAAGTCTAATGATGAAAACCCAATTATTTCTAGCATAGATCTCAAAATTACATGAAGGATTCCAAGTTCTAAAAACAAATGTCTTGAAATGATGATAAAATAGGAGGTTGCCAAAAACATAGGCAATAATAGAATTGTTCCATTTAATTTCTATCCTCTTGCCGACTCCCTCTTTAACCACCACTACATTTTACCATTTATGGTGATTTGGGAAATATAGTGAGGTCGAATTTTGAATTACGATCATCATTCTTAATCATTCCAATCCAACAAGATGCCTTTTTCATTAAATTACTGTCTTTGGCTTGGAGCTAAACTATATTCCTTGATCTTGAAATAATCTGAACCATGTTGTCTGATCTTGAAATGGATACTACACTTTTCCTGTAATGATATGGTTGAGTTCTTAGCCCTTCATCATTTTTTTGGAGGTGGTTGTGGTTGTGGTGGTAGGGATTTTTTCGATGGTTCACTACCTAGATCCCTCATCATTGATGATTGGAGGATTTTCCCAAGGGCTAGTTATAAATGAAGGTTGAGATTTGGTGGAGGAGGGAAATTTTGAGGAATGAAGCCTTCAGTCTAAACTTTTTAGGCAGCCATTAATGATTTTTTTATCTCAATTCTTCTTATATATAATCTTTTCACAAGAGAACTTTAGTTTTGACTCCTTAATTTGAAATGTTTAGTAAGCATGACTCACATCTAAGTTTAAGTAATACACACACATATATGTGGAGAGTTATGGTTTCTTTATGTCAAGATAAGACATAATCCTTTCTTTTATTCGTATTTCAAATAGATAGTATTGCATCATCCCTTTCTCTTTGTAAATTTTCTTCAAAGATTTTTAAAACTAATCTATTTTTTAGCTTCAACCTCTAACTCAACAGTTGACTTCTGGCCACCATAAAAAATTCTCCATTATTATCTTCTTGGAATAGCGGAAATCAACATAAAGTTGATCCATTGAAAAATTAAAAAAAAAATAATCGAAACATATACATAAGCATTACCTATTTTATAAATAATTCATATCTGCCATCACAGCAAAAGGAAGGTTCTATTCTTTTTCATTTTATTTCTATTATACTATTATGTATTTATTTGAAACCTAAATTATGATTTTGGAGTATTATACTTTATTAATACGTGTATCAAACAGGCGTTTACTATGTACATGCCTTACCATTTACTAATTGTCATGTACAGAGTATACGCAGGGTTGGACATGTATTAATAAAGTAAAACCTATCAAAATCATAATACTCAATATAATATACCTTTTATTAATATATTAGGAAATTTGTTTTCTTAAGTAGGTTTTTAATTTGCTATAAATGATCTAATTATTTCTTCACCCAGTGATAATAAAGCCATTGGTTTTACTGCCAAAGGATGAATAATTTATGTCTATGTCTGTTGTTAGTTTGATAAAAATTCTGTAAGGTCCTTGGAATTTGAAATCGGATATGATGTACAAAATGCTTAGTATTAAATATAACTATGCCTTGTGAAGTATTGATTACGCTTTATGTATTATATAACAATTAAGATAAGATTGTGTATAATTGTACATACAGGGATAAAAGGAACGTACGAAGCAAACAACATGCAAGTCCACTGGAAGCAAGGCTCCTCTCTTGCACTTAGCAACCAAGCTATGTGATAGTGGCATTTTGTTCATTTGATTTAGTTTAGTTGTAACAGCGGTATTAAAAAATGCAGAATTATACATAGATGTATAAACCAATCACAGGCCAAAGGAAGTCATTCACAATTTCATGAAGAGCAACCGCTTTAGACCCTAAAACTGTTGCTCTTCATGAAATTCGTAAGCATCAAAAAGCACCGATCTCCTTATTAGAAAGCTTCCCTTCCAAAGGCTTGTTAGGGACATCGCTCAAAACTCTAAGACAAATATACTACCTTAGTGTTATTAAAAATTGGATTAGACCGCGTATTAAAATATATTTCTTGAAATCACTAACATAGATTTATTTTAATAAAACTGTTTTCTTTTTTAGTTGTGTTTCCAACATGAAAATGCTTCCAGTATAAGTACAGATGTTGTGATGATTCATGTTTTAGTTTAGTTTAGTTGAATGATATGCTTATAATGTTAATTAAAATTTCTAACATGGAGTATCCCTATAATTTTGGAGTTGGATACACGTTCAGTCATTGTATTTATGTCGAAATCATAGTGTAGAATCATTCAACTCTCACTACTGCAACTTCCGACCTTTATTTTCCAACGACATTGCCACCAACCCCCTCCTATCTTCAATCTGCCAACATCTACTACCTTGTTATACATGAAAATATTAAAAAATTAATTTATTTAAATTGACAAGATTTAAAATGCTAATTCAAAACATTTTAAATTTTCAAAAACCATTTTAAAAAAATTATTATTATTGTGTGTACAGTGTATATATAAATATAATTTTCAAAATAAATCTTTAAACAACATAGGCATGTATAAAGGGACAAATGTGTATATTGTGGTGTAAGTCCCAATGCCTATATACATACATGTTAACCATGTACACTATTTATACGTTGCACGTGTACTATACACATGAATATATCTTGATATACTCAAATTCAAATTCAAATTATGTCACGACCCGAACTCGATGTCCGACAAACAACATCAATTTCGTATCGCGGGAGCTAGCAACACCCATTAGATGATAAATAACACAACGGAAAATAAAAGATGATATCACTGATACAACATGAATACAAGATCTGATACATCAATTTGATACAATGATAATCATCAGCATCAGAGAATATATAATACAGAATACAGCAGAACACGATACAATATGAGATAAGTCTTCAATGAATCCAATACTGCAACTCTGATCCAAAAGCTCCAAAACTTCTAGCTCGACCCACCATCAAGGTTGCACCACGATAAGCAAGCAAGGTCAGTCGTCCAAGGACTGAACTAGCTCCAGATAACTATAAACCAGACTATCAAAAAAACCAAACTCTAGACTGCCCGTGTGGAAAATTGTGGGCACCCAGAGTTTAGGAAAGGAACAATAAACTCCGAGTCAGTCATGGGACTGGTGTGAGCAAACGAAAATAGTTTGGTCTTTAAAAACAATAAAAGGTTTTAAATTTAAAATCTGCAATGCTTTTTGGAAATGAAACTACCATAAGGCCTCCCGCCACACACACCATGCAAACACAGAATTGGAGGAGATTTCTATTTATGATAGTCAAACATGCTTGATACGCGAAAACATTTTTGATATTATTATTATTATTAGTGCATAGTGGAAAAAATTTCGAAAGTATAATATTAACCTTAGCCAGCATAGACATTTCGAACTATGCCTACTATAGCTGCCATCCAAACAGTGGGGCGCCACCATAAGTAGATGGCAGGTAATACAACTAATACCGTACAAAGCTCGTATTGGGTGAATGGATTTCCGACAAATGGTCAGGATAAGGAACTTCCTACTGCCACATGGGAACGCCTCTGGCAGGACGCCCCAAGAACCTACTCGGCTCTCTACCAACACAAGGTCGGGTTCCTTCCTGCCTGGGAGTACTATCTACAGATATGCCACCCCCGGTCCTTTGGGACCTTTATCCGAGAGCTCTCAACACCAACAACATCACACAGTAATAAATATACTACAGTGCCCACATGAGTAAGTATCTGGGCTCCATACCATGATACTACCCTTTTCCAGAAGGAATGGTCACACCCTAGGGGAGCTACCCCTGAAACCTTGCCGCATCATTCCTGTTTCGACCATTACCGGTTTGTGAGGCTCGACGAGGTTTCGTCCACAAAGCTACGCTTTACACTAAAGCCATGCTTTGATCACAAATGATCAACCAATGATCATCAACACACAGCAGCACTTCGCACGCCACACTACCAAATTGGGATTATATCGCTGATAACCTTCAACTACATAACCTCTGAGCTCATGCGTCTCAGAGAAGGGTGTTAAGCTAAGTGAATGAATTCCCCGCCACTAATAGATATATATTTGAAAGAAATCTGCTTTATATCTCAAAGTGTAGTGTCAGACACACATCCATACAAGTCTGTCCCGGGTTCGAACAGAACCGAAGGCACTTCCGAAGAAGCCCTTGCAATCCGGGTATTCACAATCCCGATCGGACTTCCCATCACTTAGGAAATCTTTATACCGTAGCTACTCAGTGCAGAGACAATCGATAGGTCATCCTATCGTTCTTGCAAATACCCGATCTTCACCACCGGTCTTCAAATGTTATCCATAACGACGTATCATTATTCGGAATGGGTTATATGACACAAAGTCCTCTCCCGGCTAAACCGAATAATGAGCGCAATATTTAAAAACATATGGATATGGGATTTTAATTAAGTCACAACTTAATAATTCCAAACTTTCTTTCAAATGGTTTAAACCAATTACCATTTCAAATCTTTTTAAACAAAAAGATTTCTTTCACAAAGTTCACCCAGTTCACAAAGATCCATTCACGGATTTCAAAATAATTTCCGTTTCAATCGGATTAACTCATTAAATCTTTAAATCAAGATTTAACTCATAGCTTTCAAAACTCGCCCCAAATATTCTTCCATAATTTGGAAAACTATTTCAACTCAACTTGGAATTCCTTTAACATAAATTTAAAGTTCATTACTCATATGAAAGCTTTTGTTGTTTGAAAACAAACTGTTTTTATTTTGGAAAATCCGATTTCATTTATACAAGATAAAATCTTCAAGTTCCCAAAACAACATTTTAAAATGGTTTAAACCGATATAAGCTAGTATACCCTTTTTAAATCATAAATACCGAATATAGAATTCAATTTCAGATATTGAATTCCAATTTAAATCGAATTATTCAAATTCCAAATCTCTATTAGTTATTCAAAATAACTTTCATTTTTAAAATGCCTTTTCAAAAGCTTTTCATATTAAACTTAATTTATTTCCAAAACTATTTGAATTTAAAGATTCAAATTCAAAACTATTTAAAAATCTGTGACTTAACTGATTTCCACATGCAATCCATATTTGTGTGTGTATAAGTGTAGTCCAGGGGGTTTTACACAACAGTGCACAGCATCAGTCATCACATATATATCAATATCGATAAGCGGTATAAATCCATAACGCTTATCCTCATTCACAGTTTCACAGGCAAAATAAATTTATCAATCACAAAGATTCATCATTGCAGTTCGATGTGGGGTTTGGATAACCAACTGGAATCCGACTCCCTGTCGCATCGAAATTTAAATGTCGTTTTACGGGCAAAAGGGGTTTCACATATATATATACAGAAACAATCACAGTTCGCAGTTCAACAATTCGCAAACTATATCACACAGTACCACAATCACGAATAGAAATATCAATCCAGTACACGACTTTTGATGAGAATCAATCATCTTCAATGTAAGGTGAAGGTGATTAACAGAATTAACCATGTAACTATTTTTATTGATTTATTTAAATCAATGATTAACTGTTGTTACGTTAATTAATTATTCCTAAATTAATTATCTTAATTAACTATTAATCATTAATTATCTAGTTAACAATTTGTAATTACAAATAAATTAAACACTTAATTGTGAATTAATCAATTTTTTTAATTCCAACTTGACAAATCTTTAGTTACTTAATTAATTACAAATTTGAATTAATTATCCATTATTAATTACCCTTTTTAAACAATTAATAATTATTTGTCTTAATTAACATTTTTAAAAATCTTCTTAAACTTTGAAATTTAAATTATTACTAACTACAAAACTTTAATGTTAATTAAATACTTAACTTAAATTATCTACTTATAATTAAAATTTGGAAGCCTATTTGAAACACTCGGGTGCAAACCACCAACCCGAGCAAAAGTTCAAAATTCACGAGTGCAGACCTGAGACACTCGCCACCCCTCATGGCTTCGAGTAAATGCGTAGGATGCTTCGATTCAAACCCAAGAAAACTACATCTTCCCTAAACTCACAACTCTTGCTGATACGCAGCTGGACGTGTGCACGTGTCTAGGCGAGTGGACGGTCGCCGACCATCTCCGAGACTTCCAGCACATCACCGTCGATCTCCACAAGCATTCCAACCTCACCGATGTTCGAATTCAAAAGCAAATCAAAATCGAGCTCTCTCACAAGCAATCCAACCAACCCAGTCGCCAACTTCACCTCAAACTCACCGCTCCGATCACCTGAAGGTCCCCAACTCTGGCCAACGACTCATCATCCACCCAGCCATCATTCCCCAAGACCATATGCCACTCGATCAACCATAGAGGGAAAATGAATCAAACCAATACCCTCGACCAAAACTAGGTTTCCAGAAATAAATCACTCGCCACCGCCGCCACGTTCACCTGCCAACCACCCCAATATTTTTCTCCGATACCCCGTAAGCTCCTCTACCTCCTCGAGAAACTCCGGCCCCTCTAGTGCCTCCGACCACCACAGTTTGACCAAAAACCATTTTTCGTTCGTCGACGATCTGCTCTTAAACCACACGCCTAAAAATCATCAAACCAGGTTTAAAAATCCTATTTTTTAATGAGGATTCGAGTTATATGCTTGAAGTATCAAATCGTTGTATTCGAATTTTTTTTATTTACCAAAAATTGAAACCTCCATGTAAACAGAATATTTTTCTTGATGCTTCAAAATACCAAGCTGCTAAGACTGTTTGCAGATTTTAATTCAAGTACAAGCAAATTTGTTACTGATTTTCTACCCTAAAAACCAAAAAGAACAAAGAGCAGAAGTACACGGTCATGTTGTATATGTAGACAGAGTGAAAGCAAGCTGAAGAGAACACTCAAACCAAACTCTATTTGCATCATGAATGATACACACATATTAGACTTCAACTTAATTCTTGAAAATAGGTCATTTGTTCACCTGATAGGAAAGAACAGAGTTTGCTCACAGTGATTAAAAAAGAACAGAGCTTCCACTTTTTTTTAGCACAGGCTTTGAAATCTACAGGCTGAACTTCTTTTTGATTCTCTGGTTTGAGTTGCTAGATTATTGTTTGAAGTTGAAGTTTTGTTTAAGTTTTGAAATAATATTTACTTCAATTTTATGAGTCGAAATGGAGGGGAGATGATATATAAAAAATTATATGCAGGCTGTGTATCAGGCAGGTACAAGATTTTGTATATTTCAATCAGATTTTTTTATTTTGTATAGTGGCCGATGATTTACATTTTGATGGCTGCATTAATTGCCATGTACAATCCTTCATACATATATTCTTTTTTTATATGTGTGTATGATGGCTGACATGATAATATCATATGCTAAAGGTTTAAACATTAATTGTTTTGTACATCTACATATACTTACCTTTTTATCTTCTCATTTTATATAATCTAACTTTGTTTTGCTTCAGTCATTCATTTATTTATATCTTTTATATGTTTGGATGTCTGCTGTTTTCCTTTGCAGCTCAAACATATAAAATGTTTGAACACTTGAATGTATATTCCTTGTTCATATGTGAATGTACTATTTCTTCTCTAGCCTGCATACTTGTCTACGTTTACTTGTTTCATACTTACCCAAATTGATTTGTTTTTACATACTTATCTTTTTATTGTTCACACTTGAACATATTGTATTGTCTTTTTTCTTTTGCTTTGTAATATAAATGACATCCTATAATTAATATGTTGTTATAATTTATTTTACTTCATATGTTTACTTCATATTTTGTAATTTATCCTATAATTATATTTCTAACTTAATTTTTAAATTTATAACGTATATTTTATTTTATACTTTTTATAACCGTTTAAAGAAAATGAACGAAGCATAATTTATACATTTAATAATCATACATGTTATTCTTTCCAAAGTACAATTTATAAATCCAATTCATTTTGAATTTCCAAATCAAAAATTTATTTATAATCCAATTCAATTGAAAACATTTATTTTGAGCTTCGAATCCAAATTCTAAAATAAATAAGTAGATATCTCTTATTAAATTTGAAAAATTCAAATAAACACACAATTTAATCCAAGAATTTAATTAAATTACAAATTTAATTTCGTCTTTAAACTAGGATCGTTACAAATTAATTCTATTATTTAATTAATTGATAAATTGAATAAAAAATATTTTACATAAATAACTGTTAGATGGGATCAAAAATCAATTAGACCTAAAAAATTTAAAATGGTAAAAAAATGAAATAATTTATCCAATGGCAAAAAAGGTAAGCACGTAGTGGAGAATGGAGTCCAACAAATAACTAGGTGAAGGGACTACCTTCAGGCTACACATCTCTAGAGGAATGTACCGAGGCCCAAATAATGGTTCTCTACCAACACAAGACCGGCCTACCTCTAACAAGATAGTAAAGAATATGTCATCACCCCAGTAGTTACCGACCTATCCGAGGGCCCTCTTCACATATACCATAATAATTTGAAATCTGAACACCCTAGCAGGAAAAAATATCTAGTAAGGGGATAATCATATCCTGATGGTTGCAAACCACATAGCATTGCCCTATTTACCTTTTTTGGCCATTTTTGGGTGTGAGGCCTAAGGTAATGATTACCTTTCACATAGCACGTATCACTTTCCTCTTTGAATGCCAAATTGCCATTCCATAATCATACAACTGATTTCTACAAACGTATAACTCCTGAGCTCGTACATTTCAGGAAAGGGTGTTGAACTAAGAGAAATTTCCTTCTCTGCCACCAAACAGTTAATACATTTATAGAGATCAATCATTGTGATTTTAAAATGCAACGTCAGACATTTGTCCATACATGTTGTCTAGAAATAGGACAAACCGAAGGCACTTCTCCTACCACATCTTGTCTGGAATCACCTCTAGGATCAATAGCGATTAGTCCTTGCATTAGATGTTTCATATCAAAGAGACCACTGCTACTATATGTATATTGGCAGTTTATCCCCAAATGATCACAAGCAGTCCTTCATTGCGAAAATCCCAAATATCAACACCAGTACATTCGAACGCATATACGTTGGTCATAATTGGTTTTTGGATAAACCGATCTTGGTCTCTCCGAATCAACATCGATAAAGAGGCCAAATTTGATTGTTAGTTATTTAACTATCAAAGAAACAACAAAATTTAGCACCATAAGCAGTCACTAGGCCCATTTAATAGATATCTTAGTACTTGAATCACTTTTCCAATATTTACTTCAAATTATCTTTTAAAAAGGTATATTCACAAAACCATTTCGAATTTTCAATATTTGGAAAATAATCTCATGTACATATATCAAGATATAAGCATATTCACAAATCATTTCATTTTCAACACTTAGAAAAATATTTCCACATAATTAAAATGCAAAATAAGTATGTATACAAATCTTAAGGGAAGTATCTTCAAAATGCACTTTTTTTGGTCAAAATGAATGTTGCATTAAGCATCGTTATGACAACCCAAAACACTAGTATAGAGATTCAGTTGATTATATACATATAAATCTTGTATACTATACAAAAAATTTCCTTTCGAAAGTCATTTACTATAACAACAGTATTATAGTCCATGTTTTTCTTACTTCCCCGAAAATGTCTATTACAACAACATATATTGAAATTTATGTTTTCGATACTGATCACATTTTGAAACCATTTTCAAACTATTAAATTGCATTTGGAATTATTATATTTCCAAGCATTACTTTCAAAACATAAATTACTTCTAAAACCAGTTGCTCCATCAAAATATTACTTTCATACATTCCTTTTAAAAAGTAAACTACTTTTAAAACTATTAACTCCATACCTAAATTTCAACATATATCATTTCTATAGTTATAAACTATGTTTATAAATTTCATTTTTATTTTACAAAACTTCCAATTATAAAATTCCTTTATTTTAAAATTCTATATAAATCCGCTCATTTCTAAATCTCATTTATTTATAAGATCCATTTATACATCCTTTTTCTCTGATATTCTAATTTATTTAGAAAAATCCATTTACAAAATATTGATTTCAAATCAATTTAATATTTCATAAAACACCATTTAAAATCCATTACTTTATTTATAAAATATACTTTTATGAATCATTTATATAAGTTATTCTAAAATCTCTATTTAAAAACGCTTTACAATATAGTAAATTGAAAATACTAAAAATCATACTTTTATTTATTTAAAAATAATTTCCTTTTATTTAAAAATATGAAAAATTATTGAAATGTATAAATTCTAAAATCACTTTAAAAACCATTTCCAATTCACAATCACTATTTTAATATTCCAAAATATCGAACATAAGGCCCAGTGCTACTATAGCACTAAATAAGTCAAATCATATCACAATTGTGACATCTTGGAAATTTTCGACCTCAAAAGTCGACACTAATACGTTCACTGTATAGAGTGCCGAGCAATCGAGTGCTGGAATGTCACGACCCGAAATCCAATGTTCGAAAATTGACATCAAATACCTCACTTGTATTCGACTGCCAAAGATTCAAACATCGAACTCCAATCGGATGGAGCTTATAACAACATTAGATGAATATAAAACAGCAGAAACAAAATGAATATCATGCATTACATCACAGATACAACATCATCATAATATCCGTTATAACATCAGTGTATATCACAACTCCAAATAGAACATCATAATAGAGCAATAAGTGGTCATATGCCAAAAGTCTTCAAGGAAATAGAGTGATAATGAACTTCCAAACTAAGCACCTTGAGATCCAAAAGCTTCTAAAATATCTCCAAGGTAAAAAGCCTCCAAAAACCGATAATATCCAAACCAAAAGACTCTAAAACACAGCTAATACCAAGATACGGAAAACTTGCTACTAGGCCGCCCGTGTAGAAATGGTGGGCACCCAGAGTTTAAAAAAGAAACAATAAACTCCGGGTCAGTCATGGGACTGGTATGAGTAAACAAAAACAGTTGCTTCTAAATAAAACAGGATTTTGAAAAAGAAAACCGTTTATGCTTTTGGAAAATGAAACTACCATAAGACCTCCCGCCACACACACAGTACAATCGCAGAATTGGAGGAGATTTCTTCTTATGATAGTGAAATATGCTTGATATGGGAAAAATTCTTTGATATTATTACTAGTGCATAGTGTGAAAACATTTCGAAGGTAGAATATTAATCTTAGCCAGCATACCACATTTCGTCGTATGCTTACTATAGCTACCATGTTTTGTGGCAGGTTACCGCCACGCTGCATGGCAGGTTATACAACTACAACTGTACAGGGCTCGTATTGTTTCTTTAGAGTTCCAACAAATGGTCAGGTTAAGGAACTTCCTACTGCCACATGGCTACGCCTCTGGCGGGACGTCCTGAGAACTTAACCAGTTCTCTGCCAACACAAGGCCGGGTTACCTCTGTAACTAGGTAACTACTACACGACTATGTCATTCCTCGGTCGTTTGCGACCTTTATCCGAGGGCCCTCCATCACAAAGCAACAACCACACTGTAAATGAGATTGCAGCAACCACATAGGTAAAGTATTTGGCTTCCATACCATGATACTACCTTTTTCCAGAAGGAAATGACATACCCTAAAGGCGTGACCCTCATAACCTTGTCGCATATTTCCTGTTTCGACCATTTTCGGGGTGTGAGGTCCGTTGAGGTCTCGTCCACAAAGCTATGCTTTACACGAAAGCCATGCTTTGATCATAAATGATCAACAAATGATCATCAATACACATCAGCACTTAGCATGCCACACTACCAAATTGGGAGTATATCGTTGATAACCTTCAACTACATAACCTCTAAGCTCGTACGTCTTAGAGGAGGGTGTTAAGCTAAGAGAATAAATTCTCCTCCACCAACAGATATGTATTTGAAAGAAATCGGCTTTATATCTCAAAGTGTAATGTCAGACACACACCATACAAGTCTGTTCCGGGTTCGAACATAACCGAAGGCACTTCGTCCAATACAGGAAGAAGCCCTTTGCAAATCTGGGTATCCACAATTCCGATCGGACTCCCCATCACATGTAGAGATCTCTATACCGGAGCAACTCAGTGCAGTGACAATCGATAAGTTATCCTATCGTTTTCGAGGGCACCCAGTCTTTAACACCGTCTTCAAATGTTATCCATTTCGTCGAATCACTATTCGGAATGGGTTATATGACACAAAGGTCCTCTCCCGGCTAATCCGAATAGTGATCGCTCAATATTAAAACATGTGGGTGTATCAATTACAAGAATTCACATTCAGGGTTCGATGTGGGTTTCGGATAACTGACTGAAATCCGACTCCCTGTCGCATCGAAGTTACGGGCAAAAGGGTTTTCACATACATATAGGAACAAATCACAAATCACAAATCACAGTTCAGCATAAAGCAATCACAGTATCACAATAGAAATATCAATCCAGTAGAGAATATTTGATGATAGTCAATCATCTTCGATTAAGATGAATGTGATTTAAGTGAATTAACTAAATAATTATCTTTATTAATTGTTTTAAATCAATGTTTAATTTTACTTAATTATGAATTGATTAAATCTTAGTCAACTTTATTAATTAATTATTCCTTTATTAATTATCTTAATTTATTAATTCTTAATTATTAACTGATTAAGTTTAATTACTTTTATTAATTGACTATTCTTTAATTAATTAATTAATTATTAATTATAAAATCATTACAAAACATTAATTGTTAATTACTATTTCATCATTATAAATAAATTTGGTTTAAAGTTAACACTTGAATATTTGATTTCCTTCTAAATTTTTATTAAGGTAAATTTTAAAACAACTTTTATTTAAAAGAAAATATAAGATTTAAAATATCTTTGAACTTCATAAATTTCAAATAATTGTTTCAATACCATTTTCCTCATATTCCATTAACAACTATCATTAATTTCTAAAGAATGGATTCAGAAAAATTATTTAACTTGTGTTTTCAAAATTTAGTTGAAACTGGATTTTTGCTGTTTTCATGTCCAACCCGAGGCTGATCAAGTTGTCCCCGTGAAAAACACCCCCCTGCTTCGAGTTCTAACCCGAGTAACATTTTTTCACAAAAAAATTGTTTAAATTTTTAAAACAACCCAGTCCAACCCCAAAACGACATGAACATCCCTTCGAGTCTTCTCCTAATTCCCCGAATAGTGCTTCGGGTCACCCCATTTCTTCTTCCCAACCCATAAGGACTGACACCACAACCACCACGTGCACGTGCACAGTTAAAATCATCACCGTTGGTCGAAGCTACAGCCACCATCGAGTCGATGACCATTCCCCTAAACCCCACAAACACCCAGAACTTGGATTAATCTCGAAAACAAGAATCGAGTCGTCTCGACCCAAACGACTCAACAGAACATCATCAGAAAAAGGACTCGCTCCACCTTCTCTGACCATCAGCGGTTACCAAAATTTGACCCAAGCTCCATCAATGTGCGACGCCGCGATTGGCACCGAAGGCACGAAGTCCGATCACCCTATGATGGCGCAGCACCATCATTTCAAACGCGAGCAAAAATGGGTTATTAAACCCTAATTTAATCTCGAATCAAAATTTTAATGGTTTATAAATTCCACTCGTATTTTTCTAGTGATCTCGAACATCCAATCTAACTATGACGACGAATTCAAGGGCCACAATCACTTTGATCATCGAAATTTTACAAAAATTCATTTTTCTGATCATCCCAAATATCCCAGTCAAAACTTGACCAAAAATTTGAATTTTGGTCTCAAAAATCATTATTTTTAAAGGGGATTCCGATAGCATTACTGAATTTTAAATTCATGATATTCGAATTCTTGCCAAAATTGAGTGGTGACTGCATTTTCACATTTTCCAGAGAAAAAGAACTATGTGACTTTGCCTTTATTTATTTCTGAAACATAGTGTAGGGTTAAAACAATACATTAATTTGTTTACAATCCATTTTCAGAAAAAATGATGGAGAGAGGGATTTGGGTTTGATATGATTTACCCTGTAAACCAGAACTTAAATGTGACTGTGTTTTTCATAGTTTCCAGAGAAAAAAGAAACACGTTACTTTACTTAGATTAGTTACTGAAACATAATGCATGTCCAAACAATAGTTTATCATTCAGATTCAATAGAGACGGAGAGAAGAAGGGGTTTGATTTTGGCATAGTTTACACTGTAAACCAGAGAGTTAAAGGAAACAGGGGAGAAAATAACATTCCCAGGCATGCATTCTTGATTTTGGTTTATACAATCATTTTTAAAATTCAATTTAAGTGAATCTGAACACTTTTCATTTTAACACTTTAATCTAAACAAAGCTAGAAACAAAGAAATTGGGGTTTTGACAGGTTTTTATATCCTAAAGCTAAAACAGGGATTTACAACCCTGTACAGCAACATGCACAGGCAAAATTCATCCATATATTCACAAATTCTTGCATGCAAACCAAAGTTTAAACTTTCCTACATCATTCAGGCATTCACATAGCAACAAGTGATTGAAAAAAAAACAAAGGTTTACTCACCTTTTTCAGAGATTTCCTGACAGTTTTTCAAAAGAAGGATGAAGCCTGTAAGAATCTTTCTTTTCCTATTTTAAATTTTGGAGTTCAGATCTGCAAGTTATGAATAAAAATTCTTGCTTACTCTTTGTTGTATTCTTTTACTTAATTCATCAATAACAGCAATTTTTAATTTACTTACAGTTGAATTCTTCTATATAACAGAGAACCCCTTTTTCTTTTCTGCAACTTGAAAACTAGAAATAAATATAATATTTGAGCTTGATTTCTCCTGCAAATGATTGATATTATTGCTTTAAATTCTTTCTTCATTACTGATTATAACTTAAATTCAAATTTTAAAAAGAAAGTTACCTGCCTTTAATTATTTCAGAAATTACTGCACTGGCAAAAGCCTGAAGCTCCCTGTTTAAAGCTAATCTGCAGTTTTGAATTTTGTTTGTGTTAAAAACCTGATTTTTGAAACTACAAATTCATTAAACTATAAAGTTGAAAATCTACCTGAGAGATGGAATCATAAACTCTAGCTTAAAACTTTAGAAAGATCTTCAGATTCAAATTTTTACTTCTGAATTGAAGAAGGTTGGCAGTTTCTTTTTTTTCTTTCTGAATTTTTTTCTTGAGTGTTGGAGTTTGGAATGCTAAATCTTTTGCTTACTGTACTTTCAAAGATTTGGAGGCTTAATACATTTGAAATTGGAAGCTGAAAAGTTTTCTAAAATTTTCAATTTAATTATTTTATTCAAGCAATGATGTTGAATGCCATTTGTAAAAAAATAATCATAAGATCGAAATTTTTGTTAATTTCTTTACTCCATCTCCCATGTGTATGTATATTTGGCATTTGTGATTTTGCAAGACAAAAGAATTTTTTTTTATAATTTTTTTTTATATCATATTCATTTCATAAATAAATGCACCCCTTATTCATTTGTATACATATATACGATGTTAAAAGAAAAGTTGCCTTCACCAATATTTACATCATATACATTACTCCTTATGATTTTAAATGCCACTTATTTTTAAAAACATTTATTTTAAATTTTAATTCAAATTTCAATTCAAACTTGAAATATAACCATTTATGTCCATTCATATATTCACACATATCTTGAATAAATTTAAATTAAATTTCAATATGTATTCAATCTTATCCATATATTCAATATATATATGCAAAAAAATTAAATTCAAATGACTTTTTAAAACATTCATTATTTCAAAATTTTAAACTTAAAATAAATTGGAATTTTATTTATATATTAAAATTTTCGCTTATTTTATTTGTTTAAGATTTTTTTCAATTTATTTTCAAATTAAATTTCAAAAGTTTAAAGTATATTATTAATTTTAATTGATAAATTTTTGGGATGTTACACGGAAATCCCAGACTATTAAGGTTAAGAAGAAAAAGAGGTAGAAGCAGAAACAGAAAACAAAAGCACAGAATCTCACATTCACAACGGATTAAAACATAATATCAAATAACAGCATTTATACAAGGAAAGCTGTAACTGTCAATTTACATACAATATATCAGAGTACAACAAAAACTGGACAGTTGTAACAACCTGTCCCAGAATACAGACTATAGAGTCTCTAATACACAGCAGAATCAGTACGTCCCTACCATCCAGTTCGCCTCTTGAGCCCTAGAACGTCCTAACTTGGAAATTTGTAATACTCGGTCTGACCCGAGCATTACAATAAAGTAATACCCGAGTCAGGCCGGAAACCAGCGTGAGTAAACCCATTTAAATTGAAATACTAAGGTTGTAAAGCCTCTTGAAAACCCAGGTAACTCGTTCATCATTACGAGTTTTATCTTGCTATAGCCAATACTTATTTCACAAAACAATATCTAAGTACCGTTACTTAGTTTAAATGGCCGAGTTTACTTAATTATTCCATTCCAGCCTATATAATTCTATAATCAAATCTATAAAGAATTAAAGTAGTCACTAATTGAAGTGGTTTCAGATATTGTTGATATCCGACCCCAATCTCTCCGAATTCAATGCCATCTTTAGGCCAAGTTGTTTAAGTAAACAACAATTCATTTTAAATTTTAGAATATCATATTCGCACAGAAATTCATCACAGATATCTATTGAAATAAATGATTCACATTTACCAACAGATCAATACAGGCATTTCATATCATAGAATATAATGAACTAACATGCTATAGATATTAAACAATCCAAAGCATTCAATTCAAACTAATCATTCATAGGCAAGATAAAGTAGTCGCACAATTTCCAATTAATATAATTAGCACAAAATAAATTAATTACTTATAATTCTACTTAATTAACATTGATTAATTTCAACCATTTATTTTATTTTAATCAAATGTTTGGAATTAATTAATTATTAACTTATAAAATCACATAAGACCTTTGCTTAATTAAAGTTTAATACATTTTCCTTAATTATCCACTTAATTACATCATTTAGTTTAAATAGACTTAGGAATTAATGTAAAATAAAATAAACCCAATATATAATTACCCTAAATATAAAAAATTAAGTTCAAAACATTTATCTTCAATTCTTTTGGTTTGAAAATTGCTTCGAAAACTTGTTTAAAAATTTCTCTTTCAAAAACTTCGTTAATTTCATTTTTAAAATACTTGGGCCCAAGCCCAAACTACCCCATCAAACTCTCGAGCCAAAACCAAAACTAACCCGACCTTCCTCCTTCTTCTTCTCCTCTCAAATCACAGCTACCCCTAAACCCAGACACACACTGACACACGTGCACATGCACGAATGATCGAGGCCCCTTCGATCAACGTTGTTACTGCCAGCAAGTCGCCGATGACATGCTCGATCGCCTCCACTACCCAGCACCCTGAAACAAACCCAAAATCGAAATCGAGCTTATCGAACATCACTAGAACGAAAATGTGATCACCAAAACCATAGCGCATTGCCACCTCCGACCATCTGAAACCCCATCGCCATGCCTGGAGATGCACCAGACCTTCCTCTTCCCTTTCCCCCACCTCCGACCCAACTCGACGCTTCCTCGACTTCACATTGGCCTCGAAATCATCGTCGACCCAAACAGGCTTCTACACCCTACTTTGCCATCGTTCATCCACCTCGCAGATATAAAAATCCACCGACCAATTTTCCCATGTTCACTGACTTCCACGCTACCTCCAGCAACGATCACGACACACCACTATTTCCCAATCGCCGAAAATTGACGAAATTTCAGATCCCGTTCATCTCACAATTCCTCACAATTTACAAGCTTAAATATTATGATTAGATCACCAAAAATCATTATTTTCGAAAACAAAACTAATTATATGTGTGAAACTAGAAATTTGACAATAGATTTTTACGATATAGTTGGTTACTTACTGCAAAATATCATTTTCTCGAGAAATACTTAATAACATCACTTGAAATTATTTTAAAACATGGTATTTCATCAATACAAACACATTCTCTTAAGACATCATAACCTATAATATTATAAATGAAGAGAAATTGAATTTTTAGTGGTTCTTTGAACAAACTGGGTCAGAACCTTTTTACACAGACATGCATATATACATACACAACCACTTTATACTTGTATACCTAGACAAACATTCATTTTATCCATGCAAATCAAATTCAAGCCATTACTACAATCCAATCTTGCATGCATGGTGACATAAAGAAGGTTTGGTTTTAAAGGATGAAGTTTACTCACTGTATAATGTTTGAACAGAGACAGATTTTGAATCTGGAAAACTGCACTTGATTTTTGCTTTGATCCTTGAGTTTGAAATGTACTTGAAACTTTCTTGCTATGCTATGTTCAGTTTGAAAGCTTGAAGGAGTTATTTGATTTAGTTTCTTTGGTTTTAGTTTGAAAGATGGAAGAAAGAAAAGAGAATGAGAAATATGTATATGAAAAAGATTTTGAACTGTATACAGCCCTTTGTCCTCTAATTCATTTTATTTATATTTTCCAATTTAAAAGAAAACAATTGCCACTTGTTTACATATATCCCTCTTAAGCCTACAAATGTCCAAAAGCATATATTTTATACTTTCTTTATGTTTTATATTTTTATCTTTTAGATTTTCTTTTTATTTACTATGGTTATTTATATCATAAATCCCTTTTATGTTTTATACTTATACTTTTATATTTACTAATTATAATAATCTCATGTATAATTTAAAAAAATTGAAAGTCTTTTTATTATTCTTATTTAAATTTTAAACTTAAGTTATTTATACTTTAATTAATAACTGTACATAAATACTAGTGTTTAAAAATGTAGAGTTTTAAATCTAAATTATTTTTTAAGATATTTATTTTGAATTTCAAATCATAGATCTATTCACAAACCATATATATATATATATATATATGAATAATAGTAAAATAGCTAGCATATTTTATTTGCTTTGAAATGATAAGTTATGCAAATTTAAATGATTATATTAGAAGATTATTAAATTTATATCCAGCTATTTATATATTTTTTATTTGTTCGACTTATATATCAGTATTTCTAATAATTTAATCCAGTTAATTACAAATTAATGGCCATTAAAAATCCGGGTTGTCACATTCCTTCCCCCTTTAGAACTTTTCGTCCTCGAAAAGGAACGAAGCAAGAATTTTATTACAATGTTTGTTATCAGTTAAATTACTCTTTGAACATGTTGACTCTCTATTCTTTTTATTCTAAAGTTTCAAAACTCTTTAAAATCTACATAATATTACCAAAATAGCTTTATAAAAATACTTTTTATAACTCGATGTTTTAACAAGTCCATCCTTATTCTCATAGAAATTCGGTCATACGTTGATCAAACGTAGGACTGAAAATCTATAATTACTTAGTAGACCGGTTTTTAACAACCGGTGAAAATACTTGGAAAACATTTTGTGAAAATGTAGAAAACGTTTTTGGTGAGAATTCTCTGGAAATCATCACCCCCTCCATGGTCGTAGTTAGCCCGATGATTACTCGCCATCTCGGCAAAATCATAGAAAACTGTAGGCATCCGTGCCCCTCGATTACACCATGGAACCGCCACAGATCGCAGCTACACCCAGGGTTACATTGCCATCAAGGCAAAAACCATGTAACTATAGGCATCATCACCCTCGAATTTCTCTGCCAAATGAAACTCCTTTACAAAGACCACGTAGATCGCAGACTACATCAGTCAAGTCCCAATGTAGCCTGTAGGCACTCATTGCCACATGACTTTCTCTATGTCTTCATAGATCGCAGTCTACTGATGTTACGTCGCTCTCCCAGAGAAATCAAACGTAGACCTTAGGCAATCACCGCCCCTCGACTTCCGCTATGGAGCGTAGTAGATCGCAGTTACACCGAGTTACACTGCCGTCACAGCATAACCTAGATGTCTCTGTAGGCATCAGCACCCTCGACTTTCGCAAACCCAACCACAATCCTCAGGAACTACAGTTTAGTCCGGACATCCTATGGGATCAAATTTAGAACCCCACCTTGGGCTCAAGGTAGAACCACCATGTGGATCTCCTACTAAAAGTTCACTCTAAATAGGAGCGCCTTTTCCCCCCATCATTCTACTATACACATATAATATCTTTCAAATCATACTCTTTATATGTATCACATATAAATCTCCTTTACACAAAATCAATATCCCAAAATCGATAATTCTCAAACTTGGCTTTCCAAATTCCCAAAATTGATTTTCCAACATCAAAAGCCTTTCAAAATCAATGGGTTCCAGAAACTTTTTCAGTTCCATTCTCAAAAATCATTTATATATATATATATATATATATATATATAAGTTTATTCCTTCCAACTTGAAAAATCTTTGGATCACTTCCTACTTATATAAATTCACTTTTTATACTTCAAATATTTTCAAAGATCTTTCTTCTGGTTATAGATTCAACAAGGGGAGTTTATCATACATAAAATATATATATATATACATACTTCATTTATGCCAAATCAAATATTCAAGTTTGATTTCCTTTATAAAGTTATTTACCACCTTACTTACTCTTCATAAAGTGAATTTTGATTATAGAGATATCCAACTTCCACTTTTATTCATCATATATTTCTAAAAATATACTTTTCCATTTCAAAAATCATTTTTACATTTCTTTTCAAATATCTATTTCATTCAAGCATGTATAATGTACATATATCATCTGTACGTAATATCAAATCTAATCGCTTACTCGATCATACAATTTCACTTCCAAACTAGTATCATCTACCCGACTTCCTAGTGCGGACTCAGATCTGGTTTCTTGATCAGAAACCATCATTCTCCTTGTATAGCCATAACTATGATAGAGATTTTCCAGAACTAGTCAAAAATCCATATCCAAGGTTCGCCGTCGAAAATCGAGTGAAAAATCCCAACTCGAATCGATATACTATCTCAAAATTCTATGCTTGAATATGGATCAAATCATTATGCGAATAGATTAATATACGTACATCCTACGTATTTATCTTCATTGATTATTAGCTAAATCAATTTCCTTTCTATTCACATTCACTTTGATTTCTATTCACTTATTCACAATTGCTTCAATTTCCATTTGGGTTATCACTTCAATTCTTATCTCAATTGGTATTTAATGATAAACAATTTCTACTCTGACAGTTTGAATTTAGAAAATAGCCTGAATAGTTTTTAAAATAAATAAATAGTTGTAAAATAGTTATTAGTTTATAAAATTGTTGTAAAATAGTTGAATAGTTTCAAAATAGTTATGAAATAAGTATAAGATAGTTTGGGTTTCAAAAAGAAAGATTGTATAGTAAATAGCTAGGAAAAATAGATTTAAGACAGTTTATATTAAAACAATTTATTTGAAAATAGTTTAGAGCCAAACTGTTCAATTTTCCAATCTCCTATTCCAATCAACTTTTAATCTCTACTTCCATTAAATTGATTCAATTTCAATTTAAATTAACTTCAATTCCTTTCCCAAGTTCAAATCATTTCCTATTTGAATTTTAAACTTATTCAACTTCGATTACAATTCCAATTAATTCAAATAAAATTTCAATTTGAACTAATTTCAATTTCAATCTCAACTTTAAACCATCTCGAATTATATAAATTCGAGTTCAATTTTCGAAATGTTGATTTAATCCCTTAAGTCAAATTAACCCTTAACCTTTTAATTTAACAACCTAATTCTTTAAACAATTTAATTTTGAGTCCCAAATTCAAATATTCATTTAAATTACTTTACTTAACTTATTTCAAGATTCAAGTAAGAGTTCAAAACTTTTTAAACAATTCAATCTTCGAAATCCAATTTATTACCCATTTTTAACTTCAAACATTGAAACCAATTCTTAACAATTTCAGTTTGCAAGTTCATTTTAAACATTCAAATCTTAAGTTCAAAGTGATTCCAATTTCATAATTACAATTTCAAGAATCAAAATAGTTTTTAAAATAAGGTTTTAATTCCATTTTATTTCTGCAATGGATGTATATTATCTCAATCCTCTTCTTAATTCATTTAAAACAATCCAATTCACAGTTTCATAGATTATTAATAACAATAGGATGATAGCGGGATATGTTAAAGTAAATAAACATCCAAATTATCTAAAACATCCATCAATAGCATCCATTACCCATTTCCAGAACTCAAACCTGTTTTGAGATCACACATAACCCCCTTTTCAATTCAACCCATTTAACTTCCCTAAGTTGAATCTCAATTTCATTTTGAAATTTCTTTGTTCGTTCTAAACTTATTTAACTTCCCCTAAGTTAAATTCAATTTAATCCAGTCAACTTACTCTTTAAAAACTTTGTTAATTTCATTTTTAAAATACTCAGGCCCAAGCCCAAACTACCCGATCAAACTCTCCAGCCAAAACCAAAACTACCCTGACCTTCCTCCTCCTTCCTCCCCTCTCAAATCACAGCAATCCCTAAACCCAGACACACACTGACACATGTGCACATGCACGAATGATCGGATCCCATCCGATCAACGTCGCTACCACCAGCAAGTCGTCGATGACATGCTCGATTGCCTCCACTACCCAGAACCCTGAAACAAACCCAAAATCGAAATCGAGCTGATCGAACATCACTAGAATGAAAACTCGATCACCAAAACCATCACGCATCGCCACCTCCGATCGTCTGAAACCCCGTCGCCATGCTTGGAGATGCGCCAGACCTTCCTCTTCCCTTTCCCCCACCTCTAAGCTAATTCGGCGCTTCCCTGACATCACGCTGGCCTCGAAATCATTGTCGACCCAAACAGGCTTCTAAACCCTACTTCGCCGTCGTACATCCACCTCACCGATCTAAAAATCCACCGACCAATTTTCCCATGTTCCCTGACTTCCACGCTACCTCCAGCAACAATCACGACACACCACTATTTTTCGATCGTCGAAAATTGACAAAATTTCAGATCCAGTTCATCTCGCAATTGCTCACAATTTACAAGCTTAAAGATTATGATTAGATCACCAAAAATCATCATTTTCGAAAATGAAACTAATTATATATGAGAAACTAGAAATTTGACGATCGATTTTTATGATATAGTTGGTTACTTACTGCAAAATATCATTTTCCCGAGAAATACTTAATAACATCACATGAAATTATTTTTAAAAATGGTATTTCATCAATACAAACACATTCCTTAAGACATCATAACCTATAATATTTTAAATGAAGAGAAATTGAATTTTTAGTGGTTCTTTGAACAAACTGGGTCAGAACCTTTTTACACAGACATGCATATATACATACACAACCACTTCATACTTGTATACCCAGACGAACATTCAATTTATCCATGCAAATGAAATTCAAGCCATTACTATAATCCAATCTTGCATGCATGGTGATATAAATAAGATTTGGTTTTAAAGGATGAAGTTTACTCACTGTATAATGTTTGAACAGAGACCAGATTTTGAATCTAGAAAACTGCACTTGATTTTTGCATTGATCCTTGAGTTTGAAATGTACTTGAAACTTGCTTGCTATGCCTTGTTCAGTTTGAAAGCTTGAAGGAGTTATTTGATTAGTTTCTCTGGTTTTAGTTTGAAAGATGGAAGAAAGAAAAGAGATTGAGAAATATGTATATGAAAAAGATTTTGAACTGTATACATCCCTTGTTCTCTAAATCATTTTATTTATATTTTCCAATTTAAAAGAAAACAAGTGCCACTTGTTTACATATATCCCTCTTAAGCCTACACATGTCCAAAAGCATATATTTTATACTTTCTTTATGTTTTATATTTTTATCTTTTATATTTTCTTTTTATTTACTATGGTTATTCAATATGATAAAACCCATTTATGTTTTATACTTCTACTTTTATATTTACTAATTATATTAATATCATGTATAATTCAAAAAGATATTAAAACCTTTTTATTATTTTTATTTAAATTTTAAACTTAAGTTATTTATACTTTAATTAATAACTATATATAAATACTAGTGTTTAAAAAGGTAGAGTTTTAAATCTAAATTATTTTTAAGATATTTATTTTGAATTTCAAATCATAGTTTTATTCACAAACCATATATATATATATATATATATATATATATATGAATAATAGTAGACTAGCTAGCTTATTTTAGTTGCTTTGAAATGATAAGTTATGCAAATTTAAATAATTATATTAGAAGATTATTAAATTTATATCCAGCTATTTTTTTATTTGTTCAACTTATAAATTAGTATTTCAAATAATTTAATCCAGTTAATTACAAATTAATGGCCGTTAAAAATCTGGGTTCTCACAACAATCAATAATATGGCATCCAAACATCATATATCACCATATATATGAAAAGTAAAATCAACAATCATGAGGAATCCTGTTAGATCCTTCCAACCTACCCTTTGCATCACATACAAAATGTAATCATAAAATATAGATTAACCAGTTCGAGGCAGGATCATATACAAAGGGTCACCCACTCTTATAGTGGAATGTAAAAGGGTCTCCTCCGCTCCAATAGACGAGAATATATCTAAACCAACTAACAAATATATTAAATCATCCAAACAAGCAACAAATAGCATAAATAAAATTATTGTCACTTATATAAAATCGTAAGTAGCCCAGAGAGGTGAGTTCAGTTATAGAAATTCCATAAATCACGCTCCGGTTTGATTTAAAATCGAATGGTCATACAATTTAACCCAAAATTCGTATTAGCTCTGAATCCATCCAATCAAACTTCAAAGCGCCTTAATTTGACCTTGTACGAAAAAAAGTTATGAATTAACATTCGTTTTAAAAATTAAATTTAAAATTAACATAAACAAATTAAATTTTCAAAGCATTAATCACCTTTCCACTTCTTCCCTCTTGCACGCATTTATACAGGCGACATTTTCTTCTTTTCATTTTTTACCTTTTTATATGATTGATCATGCAACCACACTGGATGACGCCGTAGCCACCTGTGCTTATCTCGCCGCCTGCCGCTACTCGCGCCACCTTACCATACGCGTGCCATTTGCACGAAACCCAAATATAAACACGGGTTGCTCCTCGAACGCAGCCCCTTCGCCACCACGCGTCTCCTTTTGACGAGCGGTTGGTATGGATTAGTTCATGGACATGAGAGCAATAATTTTTATGTTGAAGGTTTTTGCTAATTTTGCTTCAATTGCGTCGAGAGACATAGTCCATTGATTAGTTTTTTTAATGGTGGTTGAGTTAGTTTTAGGATATGGAAAATGATAGAAATTAAGGTCGTTTTATAGCAATTTTTAAAGCCTTATTCACTCTTTAAAATTTCAAACTTCAAACAAAGCGTGTCGCATGGCGTTTTACATGTTATACCCCAATTCTGAATATAATGAAATATATATATCGGAAGCCAATTCTATCATATATAGAAGATAGCTTTTCAAAATCAAATTATATTAAGTTAAGTTCCTTAAATAAATTTTTATGTATTTCGAACTCACACGACCAAACGAAACGTTCAATCACCATGAAATTGTATGGTCATTCACTAATACGGATCCAATGAAACTGGTTTCGTCGAAATCTGAGATAGTGCTTCAGAAGGCCATTTTTATATGTTAATTAGATCAAGTTATTTTCAAAATTAGTTTAATTACTTTTAATTCCAATTTAAAAATTTACTATCTTTCATCTTGTTCAAATAAAATTTAAATCAACCATCGAAATAATTTTTAATTCATATTAAATTCAAGATTAAATTATTTAAACAATTCTAAATAATAAATTTAACAAATTAATTATCCAATAAATCACTATATTTGAAATATAACTTATTTGACTTATAAAATTAACCTTTGAGTATTTAATTCAATCAAATATTCCAAATTTAAATGATTGAAATTATAGGTTGTTACATAACCGCTTAGCTTCGTCAATGATGTCTAGTTATTGTGACTTTGTTGTGTAAGCGCAACTGCGAGACACACACGACTGGGATGTCGACAGGGTCGTAGGTGTAAGTAAAGAGACATAATTTGGAAGTGTCATGTGCTTTGGTGTAGGTGTTGGTGGCTAATGGCATCAGGGAAGAGGTCGCATACGACATTATTTAGCCGTGACGAAAAGATTGGTGTCGTGATCGATGTGGCAGGTTTGGAGGCACGTGTAATTTCTCTGTGGCCACCAAGGTCGACCTAGGAGTATGCTCTCCCTCGTGATTGCTGGTGTATTGTAACATCTCACTTTTTTGAACAGTTTAAATCGACGATAAAACCACACACGTCAGACTCAAACCATACAAAAGTGCGAATTTTTATTGGTGTGAATAAGAAAAGGAAGAAAGAAGGAAAAAGAAAGTAGAATCTCATAGCAGAATGATAAAATATAACTATCAAATAACAATTCATGAAGCTGTTTACAAAACATTTGATTATACTAATACAATACAGAATCAAAGTTACCTACAACAGAGATGGATAACAATGCAGCGGAATAGTGTGAATGCAATGGAATAAATATAGTAAATAATAGTTATAGTAAATAATAGTAGCACAGATCTTCGTCTTCGTCCTTCAGAAATAATGTCTTCAAATCCTGAAATGTTCAGGCTGACCCGAGAAAATTGAAAAGACAAAACACTCGAGTCAGAACTAAAAGGTCTTATGTGAGTTAAATCAACGGTAAATAAATATGAATGGAACGGCGTTAGAGATGTTTGAAGGGGTTTGACTTCTCCTATCCAGTGTCTAACGTGAGTGCAGTAACTTAAGTGATGCTCAGGATTCACACCTCCTAAGGATCCGTTAAACTATATACTATGTAGTAATATACGCTATTATAATAATGTCTATAGTAAAGTAAACTATAAAATAGCGTTAAGGCTTTACATTTTTCATCTTAACACATTTTGTATATTCGCATAGTCTATACAGTATCGTAATCCCACCCGTGCTGGGTGTCGTCAGAGAGCACTCCATAGGTATGGTACAAAACAAACACGTAGAAGGCGCGCTAGGGTATGTGACACGGCACAACTGGGAAATGCCAGGGTAAATATACCAATTACACTTCTGGACTGGTGGTAACGCATAGCAGCCACTACCGCCCACCTCGGAACACACTCCCGAGTAAAATCGACGGGTGGCCACCGAATAAATCGCAAAGCCAGAATATAGATCGATGGAGTGTGCCCTATCGGAGGAGCTACCTCTGTGTCCCGTCGATTGCTCCTGTTTTAGCCACTTTAAGCCAACTCACAGGAGTCGGGTCCACGTATATACCTCATATAGTATCGTCGCCACCATCCTACTTCATTCTGGAATCTCCACCACGTACACAGTTGTCAAAGTTGTTTTCGGTATTGGCAGAGAGTATGACAACATCCGATCCCGGTCACTTTAACAACCAATCGCTTATTACACATCGGATGGTTCTTTTATATTTCCAAAATCATTTCATAATTGATACCAAAATACCATATTCAATTCAAACTGTATCACTTTCGAAATCATTACTTACTTTTGAAATCATATTCGCCTTTGAAATCATAGTTCGATAATTTTATTTCCTTTTAGAGTCAAATTCGCAATTTATATCAAAATATCGTATTCTCCAAACTATATCACTTTCAAATCATTATCGTTTCCAAAATCATGATTTCTTTCAAAATCATACTTCTAAAATAAGAAAAATCCTTACTCCAAAATCATCATATTCAATTAGTTATAACTTTTAAATCCCAACTTAGGTTATGACATCATTAACCCTATTCACTTTAAAATTCGAGAAATTTGAATATAATCCCATCCATTTTACTTGGATTGGAATTTGGAAGAAAATAGTTTAAATAGTTATATATAATTAATATAGATTTAAAATAGATTTAATATAATTAAAATAGAGTAAATTGCTTTAAAATAGATTAATTAGATTTGAAATAAATTAAAATAGTCTAATAGTTTAAAATAAATTGAATTGGTTTAAAATAGACTAAAATAATTCATATAGTTAATATTAGTTAAATAGTTTAAATAAATTTGAAAATCTTAATAATTAGAAATTTTTTAAAATAATATATTTTTAAAGCAGTTTATATTAAAATATGAGTTCGAAATTAATATCAGATTAAACTATTCATTTCATTTCAACATATTTGGACCATTTCAAATTTCCAAATAGACAAACTAAATTTCAATAAACTATCGAATTTCATGTTGTTTCAATCCATGTTCAAAATATCAATACGGATTACTCCAATTTCAAAATAGTTCAAAAAAAATTCCAAACAAATTTAATAACTTAATTTCAATAGAATTTCATTTATACATAAAAGTTTAACTTTAAACTTTCGATTTAATTTCTTAAAGAAATTCCTTTTTAAACTAATTCGCATTTCAACACAAAACTTGATTTTTCTATAATACTTTAATTTATATAAATCAAATTTTATTTCGAAACATCAATTGATTAAATTTGAAAATTTTAGGATTTTAAAATCATTTAATTTAACCAATCCAGTATCCGTATATAATTTTCTACCCTAGGGTCAAGTGATACAGATATTTATCATTGCAATCCGCAATTTAAACATTTTACGATTGTATATCATTTCAAACCGCAATCCCGAACTAATAATAAAATCTATAACGAACTTGCAGTTTATAACGATGTAAAATAAAACATCCATTCAATCAACATCCATCACAGTCATTATCTAAAACAATCAATAAATATCAATATAGAGCTGATAATTGATAATAGGTATTTACTAGCAGTTTATTCAATAATAAATTAATAACAATTTAATTCAAATAAATTAAAATTAACTGAGATGACGATTTAAAATGTACCAAACAGTCATAAATAAATTCCTAATCATATTATAATTTAAATTTAACAAACATAAGAAATTTTAGAAGTTATGAGTGGGTTAAAACACTCACCTTTGAATTTATATATCACAATATCTCAAAATAATATATCCCAACAACGGTAATATATATCTATAATATCGCTAAAAAACCGTAATTCGAGAACGTACCTATTTGTCGGGCAAACAACGCTTAAATTGTGAAACCAAAAGCAGTGGCATTTGCTTCCATAACCGTGTATTTCACTTATATAATCCCAAAAAAGTTAATAATTATATAAAACCAAATATTTAAGTTGTTTCAACCACTAACATAGAAATCAATATAAAACAACAATCACTTGCAACCACAACATACAATCATTATATGAAATCAATACAAACCAATTATTCATCCATAGCAAACAACAAATAGTTTGTTTGGGTTAAGACACTTTTAATCACATAGAATGGGAAATAAACTACTAAGTGTACCCTACACTCTACAGTCTCATGTAAAACTTAACAGATTTATTCATACATCCAAAACAATTAGGAGTATCCTTTCCCAAACAACCATAAACCAAAACAAACAATAATTTACAATGTACTTGAGTTATTCTTATTAAATTTCTTTCACAACATTTATAGTTTTTATTTTTCTTTTTCATTCGTACGAGGATTATTTCTTTAACTTACATTTAACTCTTATAAAAAAATTATTCCCATTCGTTCATTCAGTGTTTATTTCATTTATTACTTACAAAAATTCATTTTCATTTATCCATATAATGCCAATTTCTTTTTATTGCATTATATTCATTCATTCGTTACTTAATCTCATTTGTTTACATTCATTTATTTATAGTATTCATGTTCAATTCAATTTCTTAGCATATCAATTCATTAACTTAAGTTTATAATTTCTTACTTACCATAATTCCTTTTTATCACATTTTATTATAGTAATATTTCAGTTATAACTTAAGTTTATAACAACTATAACATCCAATTTTTATTTATAATAGTAATTCATTGAACACTTTCATTACATAAGGGTTTACTTGTAAAAATTTTCATTACATAATCTTTTAACATTTTAACTTTTATAATGGGTAAATTATATATATGGTTTTAAGACTGCAATTGAAAGTTGAACAAATTTATCTTATTTCTTTTAATTAACTTAATGTTCAATAATCATATCCTTTATTTTATAGGTTACAAATTTCAAATTTCTTATATACTTCATTTATAACTTTAGCATTTAATTTCTCATTTTCAACTTTAGAAGTTCCAATTATTAAATAGTTAAAAATTAACTCTGTTACAATAATTGAAATCTCTAATTTATATAAATTTAAGAACTAAATGTCGGGTTCTATTTCAAATTATTTAAAATAATATATATATATATATATATATATATATATATATATATCCATATCTTTATATATATCTATCAAATCATATTTAAAATTTAAAATCAAGGTTTATTTATCGAACAATTGTGTAGTCACTACTACAACAGTCTTCCCACTTTGAATCTCAAAATTGAATGTTGATGATGCGTGCACTAATCACCGAAATTATTTTCCGAGTGATAGAGAGGGGAGTACAGAACTTATTTCTTTCCAAAATTTCTTTAAAATAGTTTTCTCAAATCATGTTGAAATATTTATATCAGAAAATACTTCTTAATAATATTATTATTATATTCCAAAATCATTCGAAAGAAATTTTTCAAAAACCCTAGAACTTAAGTTCTAGGTTTTCAATTTATGTTCATTTTACCTGTAAAATTTATTTTACAACCAATATTTATAAATTTTAACTGCTTATCAAACAAATATATTACTGCCAAATATATCATTCAAAAATTATTAGTTTATATATAAAAATATACAATAGGAAAAATTATTTCATTTACCTATATTTCAAAATAAATATTGTGTTGGTTTGTCTATTAAGTGTTTAGAAATCCCTATCGATGTCATAGCGTCCTATGCACCAACTAGAATTTATAAATACAAAACGGAACAAATAAACACAATATAAAACCTTTTTATAACACTAACAAATATGCTCTCTCATATATATACACTCAGCGACTCATTTTAGGGTATTACTACCCTGTTAATAAAGAGTCAGACCCCACAAAGCTAACGTTTTCGCTAAACCAAAGCTCTGATACCAACTGTAACATCCTGCCTTTTGGACAGTTTAAATCGACGATAAAACCACACACGTCAGACTCAAACCATACAAAAGAGCGGACTGTTATTGGGGTGAATAAGAAAAGGAAGAAAGAAAGAAAAACAAAGTAGAATCTTGCAGCGGAATGACAAAATATAATAATAAAATAACAGTTCATGAAGCTGTTTACAAAACATTTGATTATACTAATACAATACAGAATCAGAGTTACCTACAACAGAGATGGATAACAATGCAGCGGAATAGTGTGAATGCAGTGGAATAAATATAGTAAATAATAGTTATAGTAAATAATAGTAGCACGGATCTTCGTCTTCGTCCTTTAGAAATAATGTCTTCAAATCCTAAAATGCTCAGGCTGACCCAGGCGAATTGAAAAGACAAAACACTCGATTCAGAACTAAAAGGTCTTATGCGAGTTAAATCTACGGTAAATAAATATGAATGGAACGGCGTCAGAGATATTTACGGGATTTGACATCTCCTATTCAGTGTCTAACGTGAGTGTAGTAACTTAAGAGATACTCAGGATTCACACCTCCTAAGGGTCCATTAAACTATCTACTATGTAGTAATATACGCTATTATAATAATGTCTATAGTAAAATAACTATAAAATAGAGTTAGGGCTTCACATTTTCCACCTTAACACATTTTATATATTCCTATAGTCTATACAGTGCCATAATCCCACTCGTACTGGGTGTCGTCAGAGAGCACTCCATAGGTATGGTACAAAACAAACTCGTAGAAGGCGCGCTAGGGTAGGTGACACGGCACAACTAGGCAATGCCAGGATAGATATACCATTTACACTTCCGGACTGGTGGTAACGCATAGCAGCCACTACCGCCCACCTCGGAACACACTCCCGAGTAAAATCAAAGGATGGCCACCGAATAAATCGCAAAGTCAGAATATAGATCGATGGAGTATGCCCGATTGGAGGAGCTACCTCCTTGGCCCGTCGATTGCTTCTGTTTTAGCAACCTTAAGCCAACTCATAGGAGTCGGGTCCACGTATATACCTAGTATAGGATCGTTGCCACCATCCTACTTCATTCTGGAATCTCCACCGTGTACACAGTTGTCAAAGTGGTTTTCGGTATTGGTAGAGAGTATGACAACATTTGATCCCGGTCTCTTTAACAACCAGTCACTTATTACACACCGGATGGCTCTTTTACATTTTCAAAATCGTTTCATAATTGATATCAAACTATCATATTCAATTCAAACCATATCACTTTGGAAATCATTACTTACTTTCGAAATCATATTCGCCTTTGAAATCATAGTTCGATGATTTTATTTCCTTTCAAAGTCAAATTTGCAATTTATATCAAAATATTGTATTCTCAAAACTATATCACTTTCAAATCATTATCGTTTCCAAAATCATGATTTCTTTCAAAAATAATACTTTCAAAATAAGAAAAATCCTTACTCCGAAATCATCATATTCAGTTAGTTATAACTTTTTAATCCCAACTTAGGTTATGACATCATTAACCCTATTCACTTTAAAAATCGAGAAATTTGAATATAATCCCATCCATTTTACTTGGATTGGAATTTCGAAGAAAATAGTTTAAATAGTTATATATAATTAATATAGATTTAAAATAGATTTAATATAATTAAAATAGATTAAATAGATTTAAAATAGATTAATTAGATTTTAAATAAATTAAAATAGTCTAATTAGTTTAAAATAAATTGAATTGGTTTAAAATAGATTAAAATAATTCATATAGTTAATATTAGTTAAATAGTTTAAATAAATTTGAAAATCTTAATAATTAGAAAAAATTTCAAATAATATATTTTTAAAACAGTTTATATTAAAATATGAGTTTGAAATTAATATCAAATTAAACTATTTATTTCATTTCAACATATTTGGACCATTTCAAATTTCCAAATCAACAAACCAAATTTCAATAAACTATCGAATTTCATGTCGTTTCAATCCATGTCCAAAATATCAATACAGATTACTCCAATTTCAAAATATTTCAAAGTTATTTCCAAACAAATTCAATAACTCAATTTTGATAGAATTTCATATACATAAAAGTTTAACTTTAAACTTCCTATTTAATCTCTTAAAGAAATTCCATTTTAAACCAATTCGCTTTTCAACACAAAACTTGATTTTTCTATAATACTTCAATTTATATAAATCAAATTTTATTTCAAAACATCAATTGATTAAATTCAAAAATTTAAGGATTTTAAAATCATTTAATTTAACCAATCCGGTGTCCACATATAATTTTCTACCCTAGGGTCAAGTGATACAGATATTTATCATTTCAATCCGCAATTTAAACATTTTACGGTTGTATATCATTTCAAAACCGCAATCCCGAAATAATAATAAAATCCATAACGTACTTGCAGTTTATAAAGATATAAAATAAAACATCCATTCAATCAACATCAACAATCAACATCCATCACAATCATCATCCAAAATAGTCAATAAATATCAATATAGAACTGATAATCGATAACAGGTATTTACTAGCAGTTTATATTCAGTAATAAATTAAATAACGATTTAATTCAAATAAATTCAAATTAACTGAGATGATGATTTAAAATATACCAAATATTCCTAACTAAATTCCTAATCACATCAAAAATTAAATTTAACAAATATAAGAAATTTTAGAAGTTGTAAGTGGGTTAAAACACTCACCTTTGAATTTAAATTGATTTGGAATCAAATTTAAACCCAAAATTCAGAAAGCCACAGAATTTGTCCAAACCAGTGTCGAAATGTCCGTAATTCTGATACGATCCTAGAGGAACAAACCGAGCATGAATTGGACCTCGTACGAAAAAGTTATTAAGATTCGAAGTTATACGATATATATTATATAAAAAAACACGTTCACCCAAACAAACGTGCACAGCACTAATCACGAACGAACCCAATCGAAGCCGCCATAACCATGATCGGCTGCATCAATCACGACGAACCAAACGCCGCCGCACCACGCCTAAGACGCACCTTCACCTATGCGATCCTCCGCCTCTACCAACGACACCTCCCCGAGCCGATCAACCTCCAATTCGACAGCACCGCTACTAGGGTTTGAAACCCTATCGAATTTTAATGCTACATCCAACCGTCATCTCGCCAAAATAGGCATACCGATGGACTACACTCATCAATCTCCATAAAATCCTGTCGTTGATTCGACGATCGGTCGAAGTCGATCGCAGCCCAACGAATGACCAAGAAATTGATCACCAATTCTGGTCACACGAGAGCCCAAATTGAAAAACGAACAATCGAATTGACTTGCTCTCTTTGAGAGCTTCAAATTGATATATAATATGATATAGTTTGAGGACTTTGAATTTTTTGATTTGAAAATTGACTTGAAATTTCAATTGGGAATTAGGTTTTGTCTTCCATTGAAAAGAGAGGAGCAAATGAATTATACATATAGAAATGAGGAATAAGAAATGACCTAGCGTTTATAATGACATATATATTGGCAGAACAAAATAGAAAGAATGTGCTAGATTGGTTGGGAAAATTGAGCGATAAACGGTCCGAAAAGCCCGTTCGGTCTCCAGAACGAAATGGGTCAACCTATATATCAAAATCGATGTTTTCAAATATTTTAAACTCAATGGAACATGTTTCAAGTGATAATTCCATCGTATGAAGAAGTTATGCTAAAATCATTTTATTTCAAATTGATTTCAATTGATTATGACTAAATCGATTTCTAGGCGTTCTGTGATATCCCGGAATTCTAGACATCTGTAATTGATAAATAATTGAGATAATTAATGGGATATTGATTTATAGATTGAACAAATAAATATGATGATAAATATTTATATCTGGATAAATATTTATATCTGGATAAATATTTATTTGATAATTCCTTAATATAATTATTTAAAAGGGGCAAAATTTATTTTTTTTTCAAATAAAATTTAATATGTATTTGTTTAAAAATATATTTATATATGAGTTGATTTTAAAGTTTAATTTAAATTTGGGTTTGAAATTCAAATAAATATATTGAAAATGTTACTTTGTAATAAATAGATGTGTATTTAAAGAATATCATGAAATGAAAATATATATATAAACATTTTAAAAACCCAATACATAATTTATAAATTATAAAACACATGTTAATTTAAGAAGTATGGTTTATGACATTGAAAAGAGTACTAATACATGAAAAAAATAAAATTAGTTATAAGTATAAAAATAAAAACAAAACATATATAACTAAACATAAAACATTTTTACTTATACTAATATAAAAGGGGAATGCATTAATTAATATAGGAAAGTATAACATATATATCTATACCTAATTAATTGAAATTATAATATAAGGATTTTATAAACATATTAGAAACATTTAAGTATATGTGGCATCATTTTAAAAATGGAATTTAACAAGTGTAAAATTATTAGATCACACCTGACATTTGTAAGCAAATTAACTTCCAAACAAAACAAGTGTCACCCATTTGTTTTTATTTTCATTTCATTTTAATAAAATCCTAATTAAATCTATATTAAACATATCTATCTCCTCTCTAAAAAAATTCCCATTTTTTATTTTCTAAACAAAGAAACAAAGCTTGTGATCAATCCCTTAAACAAAACAAAAAAATCAATCAAAACACAGTAAACATTTCTCAAGTTCAAACTAAAACCATGTGATCATCTTCCAAAATCAAAGCCAAACCTATAAGGAATTTTTCATAAGCTTGTAACCTTTTCAAAATTCCAAGCAAGGAAAACTTGAAGTATAGTTTATCAACAAGTGAAGCTATTTCAACAGTCTTAGTCTACTGTTTCAATCTGATTCAAAAAGCAAAATCATTGAGAAAATCATCAAACAAGTTTCATATCTGATCAACTATCAAGCTATAATTCTTAAATCAAGCTGCAGTTTCAAGATTTTTTTTCCAGCTTTCTCTATTTACAAGCCAAGTGAGTAAACATAAATTTAAAAAAAAATTACATTTTGTTTTCACCCTGATATATGAATGTAAATCATGGTTGCTAGCCTGAAATGATTGGAATTAAATGAATACATGAATGTGTATAAATGATGAATGCTGTGAAGTTATGATTAAGTCTCTGTTATGATATTTACAGGTTTTGTTTCTTTAAAAAAAATTCAATACATCATTATTTAATCATTGTTAGCTCTGGATTTGTAAATAAAATATGTTTGAAATTATACAATATCTCTATTAAAAATGAAGCCAGGAATTTATATTGAATATTTGTTTGGGAATTTTAAAATAACCATGAAATTGTAATTTGGGTCAAAATTTTATCAATTCAATGATTTGATTACATGAGTAGGTTCGCGGTAAGAAATCATGAATTTAGGTATAGGAATTGGGATTTTTAGTTTGGATATGGGGAATGTATTTGAGTTTGATCGAATTTGGGTCTATTGCCATTTTCCGACGATTGGCACGACGATTAACATCGGGGTTATGGTCGTAGCTAGTTGAAGGGTAGAAGCCTTCGAGAAAAATGGGATTGGATTTTTCCGTTGGCCAAGGCGATCGGTAGGGGAGGAAGAAGGGTTTTGGAGAGATTTGTGGTCATCGACGTTTGTGAGGCTGGAACGATGAGGATAGTGAATCGGGATGGTGCGCATTGAGGGGAAAAAGGAGCTGGAGTTCGTGGCATGGTTAAGGGTGATCGGCGGGGTTGCTCGTGGCATGGTTCGTCGGCGGCAAGGGGTTTGGTCGATCGGTGTTCTCCTCAGTTTTCCTTGAATAGCTCGTTTTCGTGTTTACCTCGTTTCCACCGGATCTGGAGGTTGGAGGGGTTTTCGTGGTGATCGACGATAGGTGGGCAGGCTCGCTAAAAGGTCGGAGCTGACCAGAGCGGCGTGCACGTGCACGGTGGACGACATATGCAACTGGATTTTTGGGTTGGGAAAGAAGAAGTTTGATCGGGGTTTTTCTTGAGTTTTATCAGGTTCGACTCGAAGTCAGGAAGGCTCGAGTATCTTGCTGATGTAGCTCAGGTCTTTCAGCGTTTTGCTAGGGGTTTTCTTTGCTTTGCTGGAATGTAACGTTGTTGAGTTTAAATAATATAACGATTTTTACTATGCAAGGAAGAACTTCCTTGAAATAGTTCAGCGAAAGTTTTGATCAAGATATAACTAATTAAATAAGGGTAAATAACTTTAATTACGTTTGAAGAATGATGTAATTACGAATTTATTCTTAATTAGCTTATGAATGATTAAAAATAAATAATTTGGAAAATTAATTTATCATTAAATGAATTGATAAAGACGTTTGATTTAAGTTATAATCAAGGTATAATTACTTAATAATGGATAGTTAATGAATAATTTGGATTTAGAAATAATCAACTAATTGATTAAGAACAATTATTAATATAAGAAATTGGAGGATAATTACTTAAATGATAATTTCTCAATGTAAGAAATTTGTTAAGGATAAATTAATTTAAGTCTTCAAACGTTAAATTAATTAACCGATGGGTTAATTACGTGATGAGGGTAGTTAAAAGTAGATTACTTGATGAAAGGTAATTAAGGATTACTTACCAATGTAATTAATATTTAAACGGGTGAAAGATAATTAATTTGTATAATTAACTAAAGGCTATCAAATAATATGAAAGGATAATTAATCTAGGGTGATTAATTAAGAGGGATAATTGAGACATAATTTATTAATTGATTGAAATTAATTAGTGTTAAGCAAAGGTATTTAAGTGATTGAGGTTAGTAGTTTAATTAGAGATTAATTAAATTAATTTGGAACCGATCAATCTTGCTTATGGACTATTTAATTTGGTAAATACCTTGAATTGGTTATTATCTTTGATATGAAATGTTTGAGTTATGATATGATTAGATGGACAGTAATAATATAGTTATTTATCGATGATAAATTGTGTATATAAGTGACGTTCTATTTAAAATTGAATCTTATTTCACTTGAATAACTTGGGTTAAGAATGGCATTGGATTCGAAGAGACGGGAGTCGGGTATTAGTAAATACCCGAGACCACTTCGATCCTTTATAGATTGATTTGTGAAATCAATAAGCTGAAATGGAATGATTGAAGTGAATTGGACCATATAATCTAAGATTTGGTGCTTAGAAATTGATGAGTGAAATAAGTGATGACTATAAAAATTGGTGAATTCGTAATTTGATATAAGTTACCCGGGTTTATATTAGCTTTATGCTTCTGTATTCCATGTTAGACAGGTTTACTCACGCTGGTTTCCAGCCTGACCCGGGTGTTACTTTGATGTAATGCTCGGGTCAGACCGAGTATTACATATTTTCAGGTAAGGACGTTCTGGAGCACAGGAGGCGAGCTGGATGGCAGGAACGTATGTAGTATTTCCGTTGCGATATATTATAGTTTATCTAGGACAGGTTCTTTTAAACTGTCCAGTGTTGTGTAACGGAATGTAACTCTGATGTATAAAAATATAAGTGTAAAGATACAGATCTTCTTTGTAAAACTATTATTTATGTGATATTATATTTTATCTGCTGCGAATGTGAGATTCTGAGTTTGAGTTTTCTGTTTCTTCTTCTTTCTCTTTCTTTTTTTCACTAACTATCTGGAATTTTCGGGATCGAAATTTCTAGGTCGTTACATTTGGTATCAGAGCGAGGTTAAGCAAGAACCTTGGCTCTGTTGGGATTACTCATTAAGGAAAGGGTCAATGGTACCCTAGGACGAGTTGAGCGTATATATGAGTGAGCGTACTTGTTATTTTCTTATATAAAGATTTTAAATGATTTTTATATAAGATTATATTTAATACATAAAGCAATATTTTTCTAATATTAAGTTAATTCGTTGTAAACAATTAAAATTTTAAGTGGGAACCCTATAAGAATTTAAGTGGTAAATTTATGTATCCGAGTAGGAATTGAATAGAATGTACCATTCATATTAGGAACATTAGAATTAAGTTTGGATTCAAATTGTTGAAGGAAATGATAAATAATATTATTCAGAATGGTTCTGAAAAGTAATCTTATTTCGAAATAAGAAGTTGTTTGAAACTTTATATGAAATTAAAAACCAAATATGTTAAAACATATGGTATAACTTAGTAATCTAATTAAGTCTAATTTATAGGTTAGGAAGCTCCTCTAGAATTCAGTCCTCGAGAGAGATGACTAAGAGTGAAGAAGGGAAGGTTAGGCGCAGAAAGCAAAGAGCAGCTGCATGTAGGGATCGAGAAGAAGGAATTCGAGAGTATGAGAAACAGGTTAAGGAAAAGGCTGAACCAGGACCTTATGATAATGTCATCTGCTACAGATGTTTCAGTAAGGGACATTACGCAGCCAAGTGCAGTAAAACAAGGGAGGAATTGAAGGGTACATTCCATCGGTTTCGCTCTGAGATCTTGTGCTTTAAGTGTCATAAGAAAGGACATTTTCTAAATCATTCCCCTGAAGTGAGAAAGGCGAAGCGTAAACCTGTGGAACCAGTCAATGAGTCGACTTTCTGCTATCATTGTAAGAAGACAGGATACATTGCTAGGAATTGTTCCGAGAGGCAGAAGAGGAGTAAGGCTGTAGAACGTAATGTTGGAGGCGTGAAGGTTATCCAGATTGATAACAGGGTAGAAACATTTTGTGGTAAATGTTATAAATGGGGACACCCTGTTGAGAAGTGTATGTTCGGGCTTTGCCCTTTGGAAGGAAGTCTATAGGAAGCATACTTGTAGGAGTATTAGGGCTCTGTTCTTTCCAAACCTCTAGGTAATGGGAAGACATCTAGATTTATGACTTTTGTAAGACTCTTATTTTGGATTAATGTATGTAATGTACGAACTACTAATATGTAGTGAATTAATGTATGGAATCATTTTGGACTTAAGACTGAAATGTTTAAGGTAAAATTACAAGGGTTGGGTTATAAAAATTTAAGTTTGGTGATAAATTGAATTTCAAAGATTTAGTTGTTTAAAAAGGATTTGAATTATTATTATTTGAACTTTGAAATAGAATTTGGATTCAGAATTAAATGGTTTAAAGATATAAGTTGATTTGGTTTAAAGGATTGAATCAATATTTAAAATTTAACTCGAATTTATATAATTCGAGATGGTTTAAATTTGAAATTTGAATTTAATTAGTTCAAATTAAATTTGATTTGAATTAATCAGAATTGTGATTGAAGATGGATAAGTTTAAAAATTCAAATGGAAAATTTGAATTGGATTGATTTGAAATGAAATGGAAGTTGAATAAAGTTAAATTTGGAAAGAAACTGAGGTTAGTTCAACTTGAATTGGGGTTGAATAAATTTCAATGGAAATTGAAGTTATTTAAAATTGGAATTGGGTCAATTTAAATGGAAGTGGAAATTTAAATTGAACTGATGAGAATGGAAATTGGGAAGTGAGCAGTTTTGACTCTGGACTATTTTTAATATAAATTGTTTTAATATAAACCTATTTTTTCAAGCTATTCATTATATATACAACCTTTCTTTTAAAAGCCAAACTATCTTATACTTGTTTTATAATTATTTTTGAAACTATTTAACAATTTTCCTACTGTTTTATAAACTAATTGCTATATTCCAACTATTTTACAAAACTAATTATTATCTTACTATTATTTTGTAATTATCTAAAATTTCTATAATTATTTTAACTATTTTCTAACTATTTTACACCTATTTTACAAACTAGTAATTATTTTCCAACTACTTATCTATTTTTAAAATTTTCAAGCTATTTTCTAAATAAACTGGTCGGAGTTCAAACTGTTATTGGTTAAATACACAATCGAGATAAGAATAGAGGTGATAATCCAAATGGATTGAAGCAATTGTGAGTAAGTGAATGAAAATCAAAGTGAATGTGAATAGAAATGGAATTAATTTGGCTAATAACCAATAAAGATAAATTCGTAGGGTGTACGTATGTTATTCTATTCGCATAATGATTTGATCCAGATTCGTGCACAGAATTTCGACATAGTATGTCGATCCGAATTGGGATTTTTCACTTGACTTTCGACGGCGAACCTGGATATGTATTGTTGATTAGTTCTGGATATTCTCTATCATAGTTATGACTATGCAAGGTGAATGACGGTTTCTAATCAAGAAACCAGATCTGTATCCGCACTAGAAAGTCGGGTGGACGATACTAGTTCGGAAGTGAAATTGTGTAGTCGAGTGAGCGATCAGATTGGTATAACGTACGGATGATATGTGTACATCATACGGATTTGAATGAAAATGATATTAAAAGGAGTAATCAAATTTGAATATTTGATTTTGAGTAAATAAAGTTGAATATCTTCGTTTTATAAAATGAAACTCCCCTTATTGAATCTTATGCCATAAGAAAAGGTTTTTGAAAATGTTTGAAGTATAAAAAGGAGTTTTATACAAGTTTGAAAAGATCCAAAGTTTTAAAAATTATATATATCTATATATATATATAAAGGATCTTATGAGGATTTTATAAAAGGTTTTAGGAACCTTTGGATTTGGAAAGGCTCTTGATTTTTGGGTAAAATCAATATGAGAATTTGGAAAGCCTAGTATGAGAATTATCGATTTTGGAATAATCGATTTTGTGTAAAGGAGCTTTGTATGAGATCATACTAGGTGTATGATTTGAAGATACTATATATGTATAGTATAAAATGTTTTGATGATGACTCTAGGGAAAAAAGCGCTTCCTTGAAATGAACTTCTCAGGAGTGCCACCGGGTGGTGCTGCCTTGAGCCCCAAGGGAGGGTTCTAAAGTTGATCCTGTGAGGAGTCCAGACAAAACTAGTTCCTGGGGATTATGAGTAGAGTATACCATAGCGAAAGTCGCGTGTGCCGCTGAGAGCCAACAGTCTGCATTTGATTTTATATCGATAGACTGCGACCTATGGTAACATAGCGAAAGTCGTGTGTGCCGCTGAGAGCCAACAGTCTGCGTTTGATTTTATATCGGTAGACTGCGACCTATGTAGGAGTGGAGAAGCTTCATTTCGACAGCGAAAATCAGAGGTCGCAGAGAGCCTGCAGTTACATGGACTTTTGCTGTGATGGCAACGTAACCCTGGAATGTAACTGCGATCTGTCGTGGGTTCCATGGCGTAATCGAGAGGCCGCGGAGAGCCTACAGTTACATGGACTTTTGCTGCGATGGCAACGTAACCCAGGATGTAACTGCGACCATGGATGGGAGTGATGATTTCCAGAGCATTCTCACCAAAAATATTTCCTCTATTTTTCAAAAATGTTTTCTATATTTTCAATAAAATTATTTTCGAAGTATTTTCACTGGGTGTTGAAAATGGGTCTGCCAAGTACTTGTAGATTTTCATTCCTACGCCTGATCAACGTATGACCGAATTTCTGTGAGAATGAGGACAGACTTATTGAAACATCGAGTTATAAAAATTATTTTTATAAAACTATTTTGGCAGTATTACAGATTTTAAAGCGTTCTAAAACGATCAAAGAATATTTTAACTGGTTTTAAAATATTTAATAAATTCTGGCTTCGTTCCTTTTCGAGGATGAAAAGATTCAAAGGAGGGAGGAATGTGATATCCCGGAATTCTAAACATCTGTAATTGATAAATAATTGGGTTAATTAATGGGATATTTATTTATATATTAAACAAATAAATATGATGATAAATATTTATATCTGGATAAATATTTATTTTATAATTCCTTAATATAATATTTAAAATGGGCAAAATTTATTTTTTTCAAATAAAATTTAATATGTGTTTTTTTAAAAATATATTTATATATGAGTTGATGTTAAAGTTTAATTTAAATTTGGGTTTGAAATTCAAATAAATATATTGAAAATGTTACTTTGTAATAAATAGATGTCTATTTAAAGAATATCATGAAATTAAAATATATATACAAACATTTTAAAAACCTAATACATAATTTATAAATTATAAAACATATGTTAATTTAAGGAGTATGGTTTATGACATTGAAAAGAGTACTAATACATGAAAAAAATAAAATTAGTTTTAAGTATAAAAATAAAAACAAAACATATATAAATAAACATGAAACATTTTTACATATATTAATATAAAAGGGGAATGCATTAATTAATATAGGAAAGTATGACATATATATCTATACCTACTTAATTGAAATTATAATATAAGGATTTTATAAACATATTAGAAACATTTAAGTATATGTGGCATCATTTTAAAAATGGGATTTAACAAGTGTAAAATTATTAGATCACACCTAACATTTGTAAGCAAATTAACTTCCAAACAAAACAAGTGTCACCCATTTGTTTTTATTTCCATTTTATTTTAATAAAATCTAAATTAAATCTATATTAAATATATCTATCTCCTCTCTAAAAAAATTTTCCATTTTTCATTTTCTAAACAAAGCTTGTGATCTATCCCTCAAACAAAAAAAATCAATCAAAACACAGTAAACATTTCTCAAGTTCAAACTAAAACCATGTGATCATCTTCCAAAATCAAATCCAAACCTGTAAGGAATTTTTAGAAGCTTGTAACCTTTTCAAAATTCCAAGCAAGGCAAACCTGAAGTATAGTTTATCAACAAGTGAAGCTATTTCAACAATCTTAGTATACTGTTTCAATCTGATTCAAAAAGCAAAATCATTGAGAAAATCATCAAACAAGCTTCATATCTGATAAACTATCAAGCTATAATTCTTAAATCAAGCTGCAGTTTCAAGATTTTTTTTCCAACTTTCTCTGTTTACAAGCCAGGTGAGTAAACATAAATTTAAAAAAAAATTACATTTTGTTTTCACCCTGATATATGAATGTAAATCATGTTTGCTAGCCTGAAATGATTGGAATTAAATGAATACATGAATGTGTATAAATGATGAATGCTGTGAAGTTATGATTAAGTCTTTGTTATGATATTTATAGGTTTTGTTTCTTTAAAAAAAATTCAGTGCATCATTACTTAATCATTGTTAGCTCTGGATTTGTAAATAAAATATGTTTGAAATTATACAATATCTCTATTAAAAATGAAGCCAGGAATTTATATTGAATATTTGTTTGGGAATTTTAAAATAACCATGAAATTGTAATTTGGGTCAAAATTTTATCAATTCAATGATTTGATTACATGAGTAGGTTCGCGGTAAGAAATCATGAATTTAGGTATAGGAATTAGGATTTTTAGTTTGGATATGGGGAAGGTATTTGAGTTTGATCGAATTTGGGTCTATTTCCATTTTTCGGCGACTGGCGCGACGATTATCATCGGGGTTATGGTCGTAGCTAGTTGAAGGGTAGAAGCCTTCGAGAAAAATGGGATTGGATTTTTCCGTTGGCCAAGGCGATCGGCAGGGGAGGAAGAAGGGCTTTGGAGAGGAGTGTGGTCATCGACGTTTGTGAGGCTGGAACGATGAGGATAGTGAATCGGGATGGTGTGCATTGAGGGGAAAGAGGAGCTGGAGTTCGTGGCATGGTTAAGGGTGATCGGCGGGGTTGCTCGTGGCATGGTTCGTCGGCGGCAAGGGGTTTGGTCGATCGGTGTTCTCCTCAGTTTTCCTTGAATAGCTCGTTTTTGTGTTTACCTCGTTTCCACCGGATCTGGAGGCTGGAGGGGTTGTCGTGGTGATCGATGATAGGTGGGCAGGCTCGCTAAAAGGTCGGAGCTGACCAAAGCAGCGTGCACGTGCACGGTGGACGACATGTGCAACTGGAATTTTGGGTTGGGAAAGAAGAAGTTTGATCGGGGTTTTTCTTGAGTTTTATCAGGTTCGACTCGAAGTCAGAAAGGCTCGAGTATCTTGCTGATGTAGCTCGGGTCTTTCAGCGTTTTGCTCGGGGTTTTCTTCGCTTTGCTGGAATGTAACGTTGTTGAGTTTAAATAATATAGCGATTTTTACTATACATGGAAGAACTTCCTTGAAACAAATCAGCGAAAGTTTTGATCAAGATTTAATTAATTAAATAAGGGTAAATAACTTTAATTACGTTTGAAGAATGATGTAATTACGAATTTATTCTTAATTAGCTTATGAATGATTAAAATTAGATAATTTGGAAATTTAATTTACCATTAAATGAATTGATAAAGACGTTTGATTTAAGTTATAATCAAGGTATAATTACTTAATAATGGATAGTTAATGAATAATTTGGATTTAGAAATAATCAAATAATTAATTAAGAACAATTATTGATATAAGAAATTGGAGGATAATTACTTGAATGATAATTTCTCAATGTAAGAAATTTGTTAAGGATAAATTAATTTAAATCTTCAAAGGTTAAATTAATTAACCATTGGGTTAATTACGCGATGAGGGTAGTTAAAAGTAGATTACTTGATGAAAGGTAATTAAGGGTTACTTACCAATGTAATTAATATTAAAACGGGTGAAAGTTAATTAATTTGTATAATTAATTAAAGGCTATCAAATAATATAATGAAAGGATAATTAATGTAGGGTGATTAATTAAGAGGGATAATTGAAACATAATTTATTAATTGATTGAAATTAATTAGTGTTAAGCAAAGATATTTAAGTGATTGAGGTCAGTAGTTTAATTAGAGATTAATTAAATTAATTTGGAACTGATCAATCTTGCTTATGGACTATTTAATGTTGTAAATACCTTGAATAGGTTATTATCTTTGATATGAAATGTTTGAGTTATGATATGATTAGATGAACAATAATAATATAGTTATTTATCGATGATAAAATGTGTATATAAGTGACGTTCTATTTAAAATTGAATCTTATTTCACTTGAATAACTTGGGTTAAGAATGGCATTGGATTCGAAGAGACCGGAGTCAGGTATTAGTAAATACCCGAGACCACTTCGATCCTTTATAGATTGATTTGTGAAATCAATAAGCTGAAATGGAATGATTGAAGTGAATTGGACCATATAATCTAAGATTTGGTACTTAGAAATTGATGAGTGAAATAAGCGATGACTATAAAAATTGGTGAATTCGTAATTTGATATAAGTTACTCGGGTTTATATTAGCTTTATGCTTTTGTATTCCATGTTAGATGGGTTTACTCACGCTGGTTTCCAGCCTGACCCAGGTGTTACTTTGATGTAATGCTCGGATCAGACCGAGTATTACATATTTTCAGGTAAGAACGTTCTAGAACACAGGAGGCGAGCTGGATGGCAGGAACGTATTGGGTATTTCCTCTGCGATATATTGTAGTTTATCTAGGACAGGTTCTTTTAAACTGTCCAGTGTTGTGTAGTGGAATGTAACTCTGATGTATAAAAATATCAGCGTAAAGATATAGATCTTCTTTGTAAAACTATTATTTATGTGATATTATATTTTATCTGCTGCGAATGTGAGATTCTAAGTTTGATTTTTCTGTTTCTTCTTCTTTCTCTTTCTTTTTTTCACTAACTATCTGGAATTTTCGGGATCGAAATTTCCGGGTCGTTACACGTTCCGAGTCCATATGATCAAATAACAGGCCCGATCGTTACGAAATTTGGAATCCTACAATAATTCACCGTTACAAATCCGATGAAACTGGCTACTTTGAAATCCGAGTCAGTGGCTAAAATGGCTATTTTCTAGTTAATTAAATAAATAAATTATTAATTAATTAAATCACTTTTTCAATTCTGATTCTATAATTGACAAATTTTATCAATTTTGATTACTTAGACATTTATAGCAATTTAAAACAAATCCATGTTAATTATTTCACTAATTCTCATGTTTACTTCCAATTCAATAATTTCAGTAATTTCAAATTAAATTTCAATAATTCCACTTAATTGACCTTTCATCCTAATATCATATTATTCAATCCCTTATTGTCAAATGAATAAAATTTACATTGGTTCATGATTTAATACATTAATATTCTCAAATTTCATCCGGATTTCCACCTACGTAATATTTAAATATTTAATTTCCTTTAATTGCAATTAATCCAATTATTATGATTTAAATTCAAATAAATTAATAAACCTTGATACCCATTCTTTTTTTATCCAACCAATTGCCATATTTATATTTAATTATATTTACAAAAAAATGTTACAATTAGTTTCATAACACAAATCTCATTCAATTACTATTAATCAATGTATTATTTCCTTGGTTAATTCAATATTTACTTTTATTTTCTTATATTAAATTTATAACCAAGCATGGCATTTATATTAAATGTTACAGTGTTCATTTCATTATTAAATTACAGATTTTTTTTATTAAATTAATAAAATTTTATTAAATTAAAAAATTTAATTATCGAAAATTTATGGGTCGTTACATGTATGGTCCATGATGTATGTTAGGATACTGGCGAAGAGATAGTGTGATGCTGGTAGGCAAGTGTTATTTTGGTATGCACACAATCTGAAGGAAACAAAAATAAGAGATGTAGAAAATGACCGTAAATCTTCACTTGGTATGGTAAGTTTGTCACTCACACTATGTATATATCATTTTATTATGCATTTCACCAGTATAATAACTTGTTTAGTTTTATTGGATGCATTAGATATTGATTTTTAGAGGATTGATGTGTGCATTTATATATGATTTTGGTGCTTTGTTAGTAAGTATCTATTTTATTTATATATGTACCTAAATTAAAATACACATGTATATATCTTATGTATGAAAGGTGGAATAAATTAAAAATAAATAAATGTAGTAGATATACTTAAACACTAATGTAAATATGCTTATATATTGTAAATTGAATGTAAATACAATAATTTATTAAATAAACGAGCTGAACTTAATAGTATTATTAATTAAGTGGAAAAGGATAAAATGGTCTTTAATTGATATTCTATGGTTTCAAAGTGTATTTATATGAAATTCTATTATTTTAAATCTTCTAGTCTTGAGAATGCATTTAATTGTATATAAATATATGTATATATTCATTCATTTATTTATTTATTTGAAGTAGTATTTAAATATAGTAGATTATGATTATTCTTTTTTGTATTATTGGATTAAAATATATGAATGATTCACTGATAATACAGATTTGCTTTAGTCTTTTAATATGATATAGTGATGACGTCCTTCTATGTAATTTTTATGATAATTCTGTATAGCAAGAAATCTAAATAAACGAAGTTATGTTACCATTTGGGATAGGGTATTTGGTATTTTTGCAGTTATTCTTTGTACTCGTTATATATAATATTGAATGGATTGAGTGTAGTTTATATGTAGTGAATAAATTTTTGAGTGTCACAGAGTGGTATGGGATCTGTTGTGATATTTATTTTATTATTCACTATAAGTAGATGATACTCACATGATGGGACTAAAGTGGATAGTGTGAGGTGATACACGTAGTGATATATGGCTCAGTGCCTAACGATTACCATGACTTCATGTGTGTGTGTATTAGTTCTATATGCCACTATTACGATGTAATCCTAATTATGTTTGTTGGAGAGGATAAGATAGCTAGTATCCACCTTAGCGACCAGATCGTAGGGTCGCTCCCTAGATCTATGACAATTTATATTACTTAGTGCTTTGAGCTTGTGCTACCCCTTATGCGTGCATTTGCCTCTGCGTCATCTAGGCTAGTAGTTTGTTACTTATACCTTTGTGGTTAGGGGCAATTAGAGTGTCGTGTTTAAATAGTCCTCATTTTGCCGAGCATATTGGTGGATACGTCTCATGATGACTGTGAGGTAACTAAAGACTATAGAGACTTAGTGTCTTTGAAGCTTTCTTAGTGCTATCAGTCTCCCTTCTAGTTTTAATAGAGTAGTAGATTGGCATATGTGATTGATAAAACTCATTGTGATATTGAAGTGGTCCCGATGCCATATATTGTTATATCGATGACTCTACTTGAGACTTCGTGTCTTTCGTACAGTCATTTCACATCATGATACTGCTGGATGGTATAAATATGAGGAGATGATATTATACAAGAGATATATGATCAGTGTAGAGTGGATTCTCAATATAATAAAAGGCAGCCTATCTATCTTATTCCATATTAATAATGATGTTTTATTTATTGAGATTGAGAGTTAAATTTAGGCAATGCTTCATGCTAGCTTGATCATACTTGGGGATATCTTCTCTATTGATATTTATGGATTTGATGTTGATTTGAGATTTGTATGTTTCATCCATTTGAGTAAATTCTTTTGATTTCTGATTTGATATGTTTTTATATGGGTAATGACATCTTTCGATAGCAGATTGGTTGTTTTATATGGATTTGAGCTATTTATATGATTTGATGCTCTATGGATTGATTATGGAAAATTATCAAGCTTGCATTTTTATAAAAGAGAGAGAGAGAGAGTGTGTGTGTGTGTGTATTAACGTATACCCTGATGATTGTGTTGAATATTCGAGTATATGATTTTTGTTTTTATGATAATAAACATATATATATATATATATACGAGTATGGTGGCACGTCCGTTGGACGTGTGCGTAAAAGGAACTATGCAATTTTCTGTTCGTTACAGTTATGGCAACCAAACAGAAATAAGGTATTGTAAGAAAGAGTAAGGGTAGAACTAATGTGGATAAGGCCATGTAAGTTACAACAACCTATGAATTGTGTAGATTATGTAAGGTTTAGTTCATAAGAAGTGAGTCTACCCATATAACTGATTACATAAAGCTGTACTAAAATTCTTCTTCTAATAAGGAAAACACATGGTTAAGAAATTTGTTACTTAAATGTTGTATTTAGAAGAGGGATTTAAAAATGTAAATGCAGTAATGTAAGTGCAGTAGAAGAAATAAGTAGTATATTTTCGTTCGAGTAAAGCATATGTGTGAATCAACTAACGTTTCATTGTATATAACAATATTAGAGGCTGTTTAAGTCGATGCAGTAATTGTTCCAAGTTCAACATAATTTCATATTTGCTTGTCTATGTCAAATTACCGCCGAGAATTTTATGTCTACTTGCTCTTAATTGTTCACTTCCATTAGTTTATGCAGTATAAAATTTGATGATTTATGAAGGATCGTATATTGTTGGTGATTTGTATAAAAGTTTGTTAATTGGCTGAGTTACTGTGCAATTTTGAAAATTCCTTTCAGATTTTAACCTCTGGTAAATGTAGCATGTAAATTTTTAAATACCGCATATACTCAGAGAAGGAATGAAGGTACAGGCAAAGAAAGTGAATAGTAACTGTATATCATAGATAACGAACAAATTATTATGTTTAGTACAACTAAAAGGTACAATGCATTGCATGGTGAACATATATTGATGATATAAGGGGTATGAATTGCAATAAAAGAAACATTGAAATGTAATGGTAAATAGAACAAAATAATCAGAGACGAAGCATGGAGTTGACAGTTCACGTAAGTTGGTAGAGAAGATAACTGGTTGATAATGTTATGGAAGAAAATAAGCAATCGTTACAGTAAATAGTTGGTTAGACGGACAGTAGATTATACAGAGTATTAAATTTTATAAGGCGGAGGAGTTATGACAACTAATTTATTGCCAATTGTACAGTGGGAAAATATGAGGTAGAGCAGAAAGATGAGCAAATATTTTAGTAGCGCGCAGCACGATTAGTTGTGTGAATGCTCTGCAAGAAAACGTTTAATAGGTTTATCGCACTCTTCGATCTGTGAGAGAAGGTTAAAGGAGTTGGAAATTAGAAGAAGCATATATATATATATATATATATATATATATTGAGTAATATGAGTATGTATTAAGTATAGGGAGGTATGTGTAGCATACCACTTTTGGTGTGAAGAAAACATCCCAATTATCGTGTGGTTGACAGGCTGTAGGGTGTTGATGCTCGTTACAAAATTGCGGCTGTTCTGCAAATGTAGACGGTTGTGCTAAGTTGAAGTCTTGCTGCGCAATATTTGGTGATGTTACGGAGGAGGGAAGATGTAGCAGGAGGTTTGTATTGGTACTTTTGTCTGACCCGTCCTCTATAGCGGGAGGCAGTGGTGTATCGTTAGAAGCATAATCTATTTCAGTAGGAGGTGGTCGTAGAAGCTTTGATGCACCGGTTCATTTTCGCTTAATTTTGTCCATGGAAATACCAACTGGACTCTGTTGAATGGTTGTTGAACATTTTCCCTATGGTAGGGGAAGAGTTAGTGGAAGTGGAGGAAATAAAATAACAAATTTTTTATGGGATAGAAGTATACGAATTAAGTGTTAAAACGTGGTAGAAGTAATGGTGAAGATGAGAAATGTTGAATAAAAATTGGGGACATGCGGGATGAAGGGACAGTGGTTGGAAGCAGTTGCAGGTGAAAATTAAATACGCGTAAGTTATGCAGTCAAAGTGGCTTTACTGTCATTGTGCAGTAAGTGGTTGAAGTAAGAGGTAGTTAATGTATGGATTTACTGTGTAGTACGAAGTGTAAGGGTAAAGGTACAGCTATTAAAACATGCATATATGTTTGTAAACTTGTTAAAATGAATAAGCAATATGTTGTGAAGTGTTAAAAAAAGAGGAAAAGTAGAAGATGGTGAGGAAATGGAAGGTTGAAAAATCACCTTTTTCATTGTGGTTGTAGCGGGATGAACGGACAGTGGTTGGAATCAATTATAAGTGAAAATTAAGTACGCGTGAGTTATGCACAAAGTGTCTTTACTGTCCATGTGTGGTAAGTGGTAGAAGTAAGAGGTAGTTAACGTATGGATTTACTGTGTAGTAGGAAGTGTAAGGGTATAGATACAGCTATTAAAACATGCATATTGGTTTGTAAACTTGTTAAAAGGAATAAGCAATATGTTGTGAAGTCTTAAAAAAAAGAGAAAAAGTAGAAGACGATGAGGAAATAAAAGGTTGAAAAATTACCTTTTTCATTATGGTTGTAGCGTGGAGGAATGAGAATGTAGAAGTTTTTAGATGGGGAAAGTTTATAGGTGGGTGTGGATGTTAGTTGGATATAGGGGAAAACATAACACGTAAGGGGATAGGACGGGTAGTGGAATAATTTAAGGAGAAATACATGGCATATGGTTTTACTGGGTCGGAGGGGATAGAAATGCGCAAAGCGAAGGCAGGAAGCAGAACACATAACTATGGAAAAGGAGAAAACAATAGGGTGGATGGGAAAAAATTACAGTAAAACAACAACAGGAGGTGGTAACATATGCATTGGAATATCCTACTATTGGAATGTAAAAGTTTGAATATGTTACAACTTCGGTTGTCCACAGAAGTTAATAAATTTTGTACGGAAGAAATAATCGACAGTATGTATATGGTTTAAACTGTAAGCAGTACAAATGAGCAGACATAAAAGGGGTGAGTTGGCATGTATATGTTTTACGTAGTCTTGGTTGAAGAGAGAGTTAGTGAAAAATAAACAAATAGTACTACTACTGTGGATTTATTCCTTTTTGAACATATGGTATTCGGTTCTGAAGCAACATTAGAAGTTTTTGTCACTTTATAACATTGTAACAAATTTATTTTTAAACCGAAGTGAATAACTAAGTGAGTCCATGTTCCAAAAAGATATAGAAAACCTTGATAATCCAAAGTGATTATAGAGTAAACAGAAATGAAGTGCTAAGTGGTATGACTTGTGCAGAAAATAGTACAGCTAAATACACGAAACAGACGCAGGTATTTTGATTTCAAGTTATTTTTTGTGGACAATTATGTTTGTTGTTCCTTGCTTTTTTGCATAATATTAGTACGTTAAAAATAGCACCTATTAGTGGAATATTAAGAATATGAACTAACTTACATAAAAATAAAATCATGCCATATATGATAGACGTATGAAATAATATCAAAAACGTTTAAATTTCAATTACTACCATGAAGATGAACTTGGTATAATACTTTATAATTCTAGTTTACTCTTGTCAACTCTATCCTGATTCCATTAGGCTTAACTTTGGAATATAAATGCAACATGCAGATTTTGTATGGAATGATCAATTTATCCAACGTTAGGACCTTTCCATACATTATCCATGCAGTTGGGCACCATATGGTTCGTTGAAATGAACACCGGAAAGAATATTAGTAACCTGAATAAGCATTATATTCTCGAGAAGATTTTCGCAGGTAATAGCTAACAGTGTAACCAGAAAAGCCCAATAAGTTGCATAACTTGCATTGTCAGAACAAATTCCATTCACAATCATGTCAAATCTCTCCGTTTCCATCTCAATATAGACATTGTTCTTCTTATTTACCTGTATATAATGAATCTTGTAATAGACATCAGTGATAAAAGACTGAATAAATGCATCAAACCAATTAGTTAAAGGTGAAAACTTGAATTTTTTTTATGAACGCAAAAGTCAAAAAATAGCAATATATTTCAAATGTTCATACAAAACCACGTTTTTCTTCGGGGGGGGGGGGCAAGATTTTCAAAGAAAATGCACTATATGAAAGACCGATTGACCAAAATTTATTCTTCCAATAAAACAAATAAAGTGCTAACCTCATAAATGAAATAAGCCTTGCTTTTAATATCTTAAGTTCTTGTATATAATGTTACTAAAATAATATGATTAAAGTATAAGTCAATGGCTGAAGATACGGTAATTAAATGGATGCTTACCATGATCTTTTGAGGGGCATAAAAGGCATTTTCTTCATGTTTATGCTATGTTCAACTCTAATTCACTCAGCATCCAACATATATGCAATAGCCATCAATACCCTCAGCCAAAGTTTAATTTTGGCTCACTTCGTACCAACCAAGCTATATATTTTTAGGAAATAACCACAACAATATAAAAGATTGGTATTTCTGTATTTAAGTTTAAAATTTAAATATCCATAACTTAATGCTATATTTTTAGCATTAATCAAATAGAATTATTATTACATGTTAATGCATCCTCTATTAGCAACTTAAATTTGAAAAATAAAAAAGAAGATGATCTACATTAAACATATCTCTTAATTCGAAATGGAAAAAATAACAGTTTTTGTTGCAAAGGAAAAAAATGGCAAACTTTAATTGGTAAAATAATTTAGTCTATTTCATGTGTAATATATAGATTTACAGTCATATATGTACTGAAATGAGAGATATATGCAGCATGTATTAGCAATATATGAAATCCTATCAATGATAGTTTGGACCAACTTTGTTAACTTTAATTTCAAACTAAGCAAAGAAATCTGGTAGCATGAACAACGTTAATTTTCACTAATCCATAGTTGCAATAATAATAGCTTTATAAAATAGAATATATCAATTTCAAAATACTTGCAACATTTCAAGCTTCATATCTCATATATGCATTGTTTGACCTGCAATTGTATTTATTATTACTTTAGCAAGTATAATACATAAATGAGTTATAATTTAAGAATTCTTTTAGATGGTTCATTATGTGCATGATAAAAGCTATAGTTGCTCCAACACAAAGGAGAGCTAATGAAGTATCGATTATGATGAGTGTATTCAAATAGTCTTTAACACATATGGAGTAAGAAAGTAGTGCTTAATCTCTATGTTTATTTTTCCATATAATAAAAATTCACACAAACCGAACTAAAAATGCTATAGAGAAAGCAAATTACATTATAATAGAAATTACGTAGCAATTGTTACGCATATAATCAAAATATATATGCATTTTAATAACCTTCTAAGATTCCAAAAAAAACCTAGTCTTAAACTAAACAAATGGCTCATTTTTTCTGTTAACCCATTAGTCCAATAAGCTAACTAAATGAATAAGAAATAGTTAGCATATATTAAATATACGGGAAAGGTTATCAAATATCGCTAAGTTTATAGTAATCAAATATATTGGTATGGTTTTGTGGCGGCAGAGCAGCTAGCGGTTGTTCTATTTTGAATCAAATACAGAATATGTACGACCATAAGAATGTAGCAGTGAATAAAAAAATTTGTGTGATGTAACTAAGGAAATATGTACTTCCAATAATCCCAGTTGCAGTAACAGAGAGAGTGAGGTGAAGTGTATAATGTAAACATTGCGTAAGGAAGGGGGAATGTAAAATGAAGTAGGGACAATATTTTTGTAAATTCAGCAGTACAGTTTGTCCGTGAAAAAAGCATAGTGAAAAAGCAGTATTTTCTGATAGCACAGTTTACTAACTTCTGCAGTGTCTTATATGTGGAAGGTAGGAAATAATGGGCATACAGCGGTGCAGCTTCTATGTTTTCTGATGACTGGATAAAGCAGCAAACTTACATTGATGTTGAAGACAGTAGATTGTAGCAAAAGGGAACATATTATGGCAGACTGTCTAGCTTGTTGGCGCCATGCACGTTGTGCAACTCGTCAGCTCCCTCTGCTCCTGTTGACGGTCCATAAAGTTGTGGAAAAATCAGTAAACTGCAGTAATTTCGAGACAGTAGAATGCAGCTGTAGTAATGTTCAGATATATGGCTGTAATACTTAAAAAGAAATGAGGTGGAGGGAAGGTAGGAAGTGCAGTGACATACTGGTGCTATGTGAATATTTATACACATTCTAGGAGCAAATAGTGTAGCAACGGCCGTATATGCAAACTGAAGAGGGTGAAGGAGTCCGAATTGGGTAAACACGGCTAATGCAGGGTCGAACGGACAGAAATCCGTTGAGACAAACGAAGAAGGGGGAAAGGAAATTTTTCAGTCAACTGATTCGATTTATATGGCAAAATCCGTTGGATTAAAAAGTGACGCTAAGTTGGGTGTAAATTAAGGATGGGTTTGCATACAGCGGAGGAGAAGAACAAAAATATGAATTAGGGCACAAATACACAAACATTTGTCAACAGAAAATGAAATAGGGATTGTATATAAAATCGAAGAAATACGGGGATGAAGCGAAAATCGTACCTTGGAAGGAAGAGTGCCGATGGCGGAAGGGGTGACGAGTAATCAGCCATGGAGATGGTGGGCGCGGTCATTGGAGCTGTAAAGTGGATGGTACGACCAAGGAGGATGGTGACGGGAGACGGTACGGTCGGCTGCATCGGCTGCTGAGGCAGACAGTAGAAGGGAAGGGGATAGGTAAACTAACGACAGCAGGCGGTTGCCGGGTAGGAAAGGAGCAGAAGGGAATTGGTATTTTTTTTTTTGGATGAGGGGAAAGTGCGGTGGAAGGAAAAGTGGAAAATGAAGAGGGAAGTGGAAAGTGGAGGACTGTTGGGGAACACGGCAGTGGAAGTGGAAAATGAAGAGGGAAGTGGAAAGTGGAGGACTGTTGGGGAACATGGCAGTGGAAGTGGAAAATGAAGAGGGAAGTGGAAAGTGGACTGTTGGGGAACGTGGTAGTAGGTGGGGGAAAGACAAAACTGCACGGACGGTCTGTTTTGGTTCTAATTTGACCTGAGGGCAATGGGTATTGGATAAAAGGCTTCACTTTGACCCATTGACCAAAGGTTTTGCATTATAGTATAAGATATTCATTTAAATGTATTTCTTAATGTACTATTTTATTTTCATAGATTAAATAAATATTTACTGAATAAAATAAATAAGACAGAATTTAAATTCAAACAGATATTTTATTTAAACAAATATTTATTACAATTTTGAATAGTACAAATTTAAGCTCTCATTATATATACAATATTTCACATTACAATACAAATTCGATCACATCACAATTTTTTAATTTACAAATGTCCTCACTACATATCGCTCATACACTTGTATTTTATCTTCAACTCCAGTCTAGACTGAATCCAGCATCTGAGCGATCTGCAAAATAAACACTAACACAGTAAAATTGAAAAGAAAATATTTTACAGTATAAAATAAAGTGTATTTTGAAAATAATATTTTCCTCGATTATTTGGGTGGTTTGTCGTCATTTAATTTTGAATACATCGTACACGAACAGCTTGTGACATGCACATTGTATCACTGTACATGCTACAAGGCCGTGCACACCGATATACACTTGATAAAATTACAAGGAAAGGTGAGCACAAGGTCAAACCCAATTAAAAGCCGGGTTCAACTCAAGTAAAATCACGATATCAGCACAAGGTCAAACTGGAGCTATTAGCTGGATTCAACACAAGTGCAGTCCAAAATGTACAAGTACAATAAAATGGTCAAAACGATTAAAATGGAAACAACATCAAAATTCAGTGTCGACCAAGACTGCATCAAGAAAACTTCCAGTGAAACTACACCTGACTACAAGATGAACCAGACAAGGCACAAAGAAAATTCAAGTGAAGCAAAAGTGAGGGGAATCATGTGACAACAATACAATGCAAAGCAGAACCATTGAAGCATGTAGACATGTAAATCAAAACACAGTATAGTGAACTATAATGAAAATAAACAATTGAAGTGCAGACATGATGAAGCCAGTGATAGCAGATCACAATGTACACAAGAACTCATAAATTGAACAAGACTTCATACAGTGCAACAGAACAACTCGGCTATCACGAACGCAGGAGACAAGGTAAACTCAACAAGATATATATATATATATATATATATATATATATATATATATATATGTAATGTCGACCTGCACACATCAAGTATATAGGAACCAGACCACATGAAGTCATGCAACAACGAACAAATCCAAGCAGAGATGAACAAATCATGGTGGCAAGTTTGAACAAATCCAAAGCCGAGACAAGCAAACAATACAAATACAAGTATACATGTATGCATATATATGTATACACATACATATCTATATCAAATGAAATAGTAGCAGCATAAGCAAGTGACACAGCTAGTTCGAACAAAGACAGAGGAGATTTCAAATTGCAGTTCAAAGCAATGTCGAAGTCATAGTCGAAAACAAGTTCAAAAATCATGGAACAGTAGTTTCAAATCAAGACAGTGCCGAACCCAAAATATTTTCACAAAATCAAAGTGATCGAAGTCAAAGTACCAGAGAATTCAAAGTCGTGGTAATCAAGAAATCGCAAGTTCAAAATCAATGCCGTGTGAATCAAGCAACGAATTATACAAAATTGAAGAAGTCATAAATCATCTCAATCATTCAAGAATAATCAAACGGTCGAGCAAAGTATCAGACGAACGATAATTAAGGGGTTCGAACTCTATATGATCCATAATACATCATCGGAAAATATGTGGGATTCGAGTTCAAGCAATAATAGAGAAAACTTTATATCAATAAGTCGAATCATCGATAGAGTTCAAGCATTCAACCAAAAAAGCAAAAGAGCAAAAATTACATACCGAAGCCTTTTCGCACTCGATCGAATTCGAAGCAGTCGAAGTAAATAAAAGAGACCATTTGTTGACAAACAAGGAACGCTAAATCGTATATTCAATCGAGCGTTTAAAGTCAGCTTCTTCGAATTTCACACAAAGCCCTAATTTCATATCAAAGAGGAACGAGAACGAGAATGATCCGCCATTATCACAAACACAAAGGAACGGGCTGACATAGAGACAAAAGGAAAAGGGGAAGAATAATTGGTCGGCCTTTGTGTTAGTTTTTGGGGTTATAATTATATAAGTCTTTTAATTTAAAAATTAGGGTTTTATTGTTTTAAATTTGTTTTTAAATTTAAATTCTTCTTTAAACATTTGTAATTACTAGTCGTGTGACTAGGGGACAAACTACGTGGCGTAGTTTGAGAATTCGCAACCCAGTAGCTGAGTTATGGCAGGGTTTTGGGCGTAGAGTTAAGGTTAGTCGATAGCGGGTGTCGTGAGTTTACGTATGTAAGCGTCTGGCTACTTAATTTCTAGTAGAAACCATGAGGGCAGCACGTCTGGCTACTATGATCTGTGTTGAATTTATTTTATATAAACTTCTGCAATAATTTTTATAATTGACAGTATCACCCTATTCACCCCCCTCTAAGGTGAAATCGATCCTAAAGTTTGTGCATTTCTGGAATTGATAGTATAGTATTCATATTAATACTATTTAACCTTATTAATGATCTTGATTAGACATCTGGCTCATATGTTATTTATGTAATACTCGGGTCAGTCCAAGACATTTCAGGTATAGGGACAACATGATCAATATATATTTTATTGAGCTTGGAGGAGTCTTATATTACGATGGTTATTTGATATTTGTATGACATTGATTCATTGTGTATAATTTGCACTAAGCTGTATATTCATTGTATCACATTTTATTGAGGTAGTTGATATTTCAGACGGGTTGTACTTTTATGACATTATTGTATATATTTATATGTTATCATTTCGATTGACTTTGTGTTCTCTATGAAGTACTTATATTATGTAATGTTCTATCCTGAAGACATACGTGTTTATTACTTTGTATTGATATTGTATACGTATTTGTGAATTATCTATTTGATGTTTTAATAAGTACCAGTGTTATTCCAGGGAAATATTAATGTATGTACCTCATATAACATCATTCTTAGTATTATCTAATAGTATTACATTGTAATTTTCTTGGATAGTATGAGTATAGAGGCGGGGTGTTCCAAATGGGCATTGCAATACAAATTGCATGGATTACCTAGAACACATCAAAGAGAAGAAAAATAATGATTTTACCACTCCTACCAGTATGTTCACGATTTAAAATTGTTTTGTAATTAACAAATTTTCATGGGCTTTAGATGTAGGATCTAAGACTTAGATTTATAGTACATCGCAGGGACTTAGGGACAAACTATATGTGGCAAAAGGTGCGATGAGACTTCAAGTTGCTGGTGGATTTATTGTAGGTGAAACTATGGTCAGAGAATGCCATTTTCTATTCTTTAGTGGTCTTGATTTAGTTTTAAATATTTTTGTTATGTAAGAAAGTGTATTTACGGTATTATTTGGATTTTGTTGTAATTACAATATTGAATATTGTGTTTTATGGGAATAATATTTATGATATTGTTTTGAATAATGGCATTTATGTACCTAATCTTAATTGAATCTATACTGTTAATGATTGTTCCAATGTCGACATTGTTAATAACCATCCGTGGCATTATAAACTAGGTTATATTAGTGATAAAAAACTATACAGATTAAAAATCAAAGGTTTTCAACTATCATTTGATCCTTGTGGGTCATGTCGAAAGGGAAATATGACCATGCATCCCTTTAATGGGAGCAATGATATTGTTAATGCTCTTGGGTCTCATACATACCGATGTTTGTTGCCCATTACCTATAGTCAGCAAAGATAATTCTTCTTGTTTTGTAACTTATACTGATGATTTCCTTAGATGAAGATATGTATATCTTATGAATAATAAATTTGAGAAAGAGGACCACATCTTAGAAGATGACACTCCTCTCTCATTCCAACAAGCATTGAAGATGGATTTTTAAGAAAAAACCTTATGAAGATGGACAGGTAGAGACCTATAACGCAAGAGTATTTGCTAAAGGGTTCGCTAAATTTAAGGTACTGGTTCTGATGAAAAAAAATCGTCTGTGGCCATGCTTAAGTCCATTTGGATAATACTTTCCATCGTCATGTTATATCACTATGAAATGGAAAAATGATATGAAAACAATATTTCTAAAAGGTGATATAGAAGAGCCATTCACATTTCACCGCCAAAGTGTTTCGAGGTCAGTGGGAGTGGGTTAAAGGCTTGTAAATTGTTAAGATCAATCATAGTCTTAAACAATCTTTAAGTCTTTGGAATATATGTTTCGATAAAATAGTCAAACAGTTTTGTTTTTATTAGAATATAAAGGAAGCGTGCGAATAACAAAAAGAACAAGGAAGTACTATATTATTCTTAGTCCTATATGTTGATGATTTACTACTAATTGGCAATGACGTTGCGTTATTGCAATTGGTGAAAGCTTGGTTTTTGACTAATAACGTAACAACCTGTATTTTATGTATCAAATGATCATAAAATATTCTTATTATATTCATATGAGGTCGTACGACTCTGAAATCTTTGGAAATGACTCTTAGGGATATCTTCCACATCTACGATTTTTTGCTGAATTTTTATATAACCATTTTAACCCAGAAATCTTATTTGGACTATACTTTTTGATAGAAGCTGAAGTTTGGTCTCAAACTACTTCTATTGCTTTAAGACGATGGTTTCTTACTCCATAGAGTGGTTTAAAAAATTGGACTTATCATTTTAAAGTTATAGTTGTTTAAGTTTTGGTTGCCGTCGACCCATTTTAGTGGGTAATTAACTAAGCCCGTGCTTAAGCCCACTAATCCTTCACAAAAATTATGCAAAGGGGAGCCTATAGGAACCAATTAATTCATTTCCATCTTCCACAAAGTAGCTCTAGACCTTCAATAACTTAATTACATCAAAATGTCAACCTTTCTGTAACAACCCTAATTATTGTTTAATATTATTCTGAAAGTTTAGTTAAATAAATTAAATAGGAATATGTGATGAGATAATGAGAATAACATTTTTTAACTAAATTGGGCCACGCCTTAATTAGTCAAGTAATAGCATATTTTTAAACATAGAATAGAAAAGGATTATTGTAAGAGACATAATGGAAATAGTTCCTTAGTTCATTCCCTAAACCCTTCATTTTTAATTCATTCTCATTACATCTTCTAAAACAAAACAAAAAACATAAAAGAGGCTAGCCTTTAGTAAGAGGAAATATAAGGGATTCAAACTGAAAAGTTTACAGGAGTTAATCTACATCAAGTACCAATCATCCTTATCCAATTTAAGTTTCGATACTTCAAGTTCTAAAAACTCGATTGCCTCTATCAAAATGTGATCCGATAGCTTCTATGTCGCTAATCAATAGCTATGTTTTTGGTGCCCACTTTCCACTTGTTTTTATAAACCAGATAACTATGTTTTATGGGCTCGATGGCCAATGTTTTTAGAAACTCGACAACCATGTTTTAGCGAATTAACAGTCGTATGTTTTGCAAACCTCAAAAGCTATTTTGAAGGCTCGATAGCCTTATGTTTTACAAATTCGACAACTATGTATTAAAGTATGAATAGCCTTATGTTTCACAAATTTTATAGCAATGTTTTAAAGGCTCAATAGCGATAAATTTTACAAACTTGAAAGCTATGTTTCAGAGGCTCGATAGCCCATGTTTTCTAGATGCTCGACATTCCTGTTTTGATAGCAAGAATTTAAAAACTATGAAAAGATGATAGTACTTTTGTACAAGATTTTGGCTAAGTATTTGGGCTATGTTTTCTTTGTTTTATAAGTGGTTTCAAGTAGATTATCTTTTCTATAGATAAATATTTTCAAGGAAATGAAACAATGTTTTAGCCCAATTTTATTATTGCAACGGAAATTGTTACTTAAACCCAAGTAATTTTGTTATGGATGAGGCTATTGGTTGAACATATTTTGATGTATAATGTTATATGTTATTGTTACCATTTGATTAACTAAATTGACATATTTTAAACATTGTCATACTCACGTATGCATTACCATCATTGAATCTTGGGAATTGGGGAATAGAATTACCAATTAGGTTGTTCTAGTAGTGAATATTGTCAAACTAAACTTCTAAGTGAGTAGAATTGCATCCAGGAGATTAGATAGATCAATTATGTTAGGATGCCTTAAACTGATCAAAGAGACATGATTTATGAATTTAAAACCAGAGAAGATTTAGGTGGGACTGCTGTAGGGTCGCCCCCTATGCTTCAGCCATTAACCTCTGGTTGATAGAGGTCTATGATTCCAGTATGTAGGGCTTTATTACTAGTGAGACTAAAAGGATATATACGCATAGAAAGGAAAGAATAGCAATGCTCACCATGTTGTTTAAGTTGTTTCCTCCTAACCAAATTTGGAGATTTTGGGACATCTGGTTATATTTTGGCCTAGGTCAGTCTGATAGGTTATTAGTTGGCCTGTGAAAACTAATAGGTTCATAATGATCCTAGGAAAATTATGAGTTGGGACAGGCAGTCAATTTTATGGAATGGGTAAACTTTAGGCATGCATAATCCTTTTGACCGACTAGTCATGTACACTCATATTGCATGCATATGATCATATCATATTTTGTTTTAACCACTACGGTTACAAGTGCATGATTTATGTTAAAGATGGACATATTTTGATAAAATACCAGTGAGAGGAAAACTTTTTGCGTTTAATGGCATGGTCTCCCTAGATATCTGTTTTTCGTTTGAGATGGAAAATTATTATTTATACTAAAGTTTTCATTTGACCTAAAGTTTTGATTTTACCCTTAAACTCTCAGGTACTCATTTAAGTAGATCAGGAGTAGGGTTTTAAGGTTAAGACAAATAAGTTTTCGAAGACATGAACGAGTTAAGCTAATATTAGAAGTTTATTTCCACTGTGTTGCTTGAAGTTTTTGCTTTGTTTGAATGTTGTAATGGAAGGATTTATAACTGTCAAGTAGTTTGACTCTGATCACCGAAGGTGTAACAATCTGCTTTCCTTACTCCATAGATGAGCCGTTGGGGTAAAAGAAAATGAAATACAAAAAGAAACTAAACAATACAAAATCTCACATCGCAATGGAGCAATATATGATTGTCAACATGAGATCATACACGGCCATTTCCATAATAATACATTAGAGTCATAATAGTACAATTTTCAGCCAAGGACAATTATAACTACCCGTTCCCATATTATTGAAACAAAATACAGTAGAAATATAGTGACTAGGCTACTGGGGTACCGCCTACCGCAGAACATCTCTAGATAAAATGTAATAAAGGTCTCTGTAAAGGCCCGAATTTCCGTACCCTTTGAGCCAAGAATAAACCACAGATGTCCATCTCAAATTACACGAATAAGTGGATCTTTAAGGGGTGAAAAAAAATAAAGACAGAACAGAATCTTACACGAATGGAATAATATATATAATATTAAACAATATTTTTACAGCAGAAATTTTTTAAAGATACATATATAAGAGTCTAACCTAAATTCAGCTTGGACAATTTTAAACATATGTCCTTACAAATGCTGACAAACATCAAACAACTGCAGCGGATAATAGAATACGTCCATACGTAGATGAATATCTCCAGCTCTCCTCTGGAAACTCCAACCATCTTCACTAAACCTGAAACTACTCGGATCTGACCTGAGTATTGAAAATACCCCGGTCAGGCTTGAAAAACCAGCATGAGAAACTCAAATATAAATGATAGTGTCATATATCAGCCTTGGAAATAAAATCCTTTTGAAAAAAAGAGTATCTCATAAGGCCGTGCCCACACATAAACACGGATGGGTTTTTCCCTTATGATAACCAAAACATTTTTATATCAAAATATTTGAATTATTTCTGTTGACATTCTTTGAAAACATTTGCAAATTAACTTATTAGTCTTAGCCGAAATTGTTACATTATTAAATTCCAGCATACTAGGTTCTACAATCAAGTCCGAAGGCACTTATTGGAGAATGGATTCCATACAAATGATAAGGTAAGTGACTACGTTCCAATAGTACACCTCTAGAGGGATGTAATATGGTTCAGATACTGGGCGCCTAAACCAACACAAGACCGGTCTACCCCTCACGTTGGATAGTACCGAATATGTCATCACCCCGGTCGTTACTAACCATTAACGGGTACCCAAGTCATACATTCACCGCATACTTAGACATGTATAGAGTAAATCTAGAAGGAGGATGACATCTCCTAATTGTGAGCGACCCACTTAGCCTTGCTGCTTCTACCATGTTTTTATCATTTCTGGGTGATGAGGCCTGAGGTAAACGATTACATTTTCACATAGCACATCTTCTTCACTTTGAATGCCACGTTTCCATTCCTTTGATAACACTATTGACTTTCACGAACATACAATCTCTGAGCTCGTACGTCTCAAAGAAGGGTATTAAGCTAAGAGAAGTTATCATCTCTGCCACCAAGCATATGTACGTTTGTAAAAGTCAACGTCATGATCTAAGAAATGCAATGTCAAACATTTATCCATACAAGTTCGTTCTGGGACTGAACGAAACCAAAGGTACTCTCCTACTTCATTAGTAGCGAGAAGTCCTTGCATTAGAGATTTTCATAATATAGCACTACTGCCACCATATGATATGGTAATTTTCTCCTCAAGGGACCAGTGGCAAATAACCCTACATCATGAAGATCCCCATCTTCAAAATCACTTGTCTTCAAACACGTTTTACTTCGAACTTAGATTGGTTCGAAGTGGTTTTCGAATAGGAATCATCCAAATCCGACCCCGGTTCTTTCGAATCCAATCATCGATTAAAAAATGTTAAGTTCATATATGATTATCAATCATCAATCAATTACTTTATTTTTCCATTTAATCAAATATCTTTCTTAGATATATTCTTTTCAGTTTATTTCATTTTCTTTCCATGAGTATATGGAATCATTAAGCCTCATTTATTAAATTATTTGGTTTATTTACCTTTCTTTTTATCTTGGAATAATTTCAAATCACTTTATCTTTTACTTAAGAAAGCATTTCCAAATCATTCATTAAATCTTAATCAAAAATTTCTTATATTCAAGTCATAACTTTTAACATAGGGACAATATTCCCAAATCATTCATTAAATCTAAATCAAAGATTTCTTTCTTAACTTCAAATCATATTTTTGCAAATCGAAGATTTTCATAACATAGCACTGCTGCCATCTTAATTATAGTAAATTTCACCTCCAAAGACTAATGGTAAGTAATCCTACATCATGAAGATCTTTTCTTTTATCTTGGAAAAACTTTAAATATGATCTTTTAAAGCATCCGGGCTTTCCTTTCGATCTCTTCCACCTCCCGTCTAAAAAATAAAGCAAGGGCCAGGTAAGTTCATGGAATTGGTTGCATCATTCCTAACCTTAGTTACATACCTTGTTTTACCGTTTTGCTCTCATAGGCTGGACAAATGTACTAGTCGTTTCCGCATACTCAATTTGTTATTATATTCAATATTCTTCAATTATTGTTTGAGTGTTATAAACAATTCCTCTTAACCATTTATTCAAACTCTTATTAAAACTTCCAAATCATATTTAAATGAATTAATTATTATTTTAAAATCATTCACAAAAGATTTAGGAAAGAATTGTTAATTTTAAAATTACATTTCAAAAGTTACTAAAAAATTACTGCGAAAAGCGTTGCGAAAAGTGTTGCAAATAGTGTTTTAAAAGCTATATTCTTCAGAACAACTTTTATATCATTTAAAAATCCATATTTATAACTTAAATCCCTTTTAAAACATTTAAAATATTTTTATAATTTATTTCATATTTTTAAAAAAATTAAAATATTAATTTTAAATTTTGGTCACTTTACTATAAAAGCGCGATTTTTCTAGAAAATTGTTTTGGACATATTTTAAAATATACAAGAAGAAATCTTGATTTTCTTTCTTTATTTCTTTAAACATATTTAAATGTTTATAAAACTTTTCTAGCTCATCTTAAAACTATTTTCAAAAAGTTTAAGCATTCCATATACACCATTTCATTTTCAAAAGGAAAGTGATTTTCCTTTATGCTTATCGATGTGTATTAACGTGACTTGGTAAAAAAATTCACAATCATATCAAACAACCAATACTTAATGATCAAATCATATATAAGCATCCGTAGAAATCATAACACATCATCAAACATGCACATATATAAATATAGATGTTAAATAGAGTTTCTCACCATAAACCAAAGCGATAAACTTCCTCCCAACATTCTAATCAACCAACACTTTATTAACTACTTCCTACTCTATTAAATACTATCAAACAACACCCTCTACCTTCCAATAGCTTGGCTAAGGCTTGAGATGGAGGTTGGCAGAAAGTACAGAGAAGAAGTCTTGGAGCTTTGACTTGAATTCTTAAAATTAGATCCAAAAAATTGGTTATCTTGTATCTGATTTTAGGCCCTCTAAATCTCCAAATTGGAAAAGTTATTAACTAGAAAGTTTTTAAAATTCCTTTATCTTAAATTTGAAAAAAGGAATCATTTGAATCCAAGTTGTTTTGAGGGATATATGATAGAATGAAGAAGAGGTATTGTCGGATTGGCAAAAATGAAGCTCGAAAATGCACTTCAAAGAATTGAGTTTCAGGTATAGCAAACCTCAAAACAGGAAAAAGTGATTAACATAAAACTTGTAGCCAATGGAATTTGATACGATATGAAGAAAATAATTTCTTAATTTGGATCAGGTATGATCAAGTTATGGTCAAAACAAAATGGGTTATTCTCTGTCAAAAAAACTGGGCCAGAGAATGCACTGGAAAGAAGTGGATTTTTGACATAGTTAAGTTTAAAATGAGACAAAGTGGTCAACATAAAAGTTGTAGCCACTGGAAAACATGATTTGAAAAAAAAAATTGTATTTTGAATCTATTTTGAAGAAGTAATGACCAAGAGAAAAAAATGTAAAATATGGAGAAAATATGAGTTTGATTTGAAGAGAATGACATTGATTTCTTTTGAATATTTTGTAAATATTTTGACACTATTTCTTTCTAATTTTTTTCCTATGGTTAGAATCCATTAAAGCGGAGAGGAAGAAGGTGAAGAAGCTTGAGAAAAGAAGAAGAAGAAGTGTGAATAAAAGTGAAGAAAGAGGTGGACATTTATAGAAAAAGAGAGAAGTGATAATTTTACCAAAATAACCTCTTACCAAATTACCAAACCATCCTTACTTGAACTTAAAGAAACATCCACTTTTCCAACACTTAACATCGTCTTTCACATCCTTACTTTATATTTTAATCACTTAAAGATTAATTAAAAAAATATCATAATTACATTGGCTTTGATTTGATATGATTTGATGTTTACTTTTTCTTACTTTTGTTAATTCTTACATACTTTTACTAATGACTTCTTGAATTTTTCTAATCTTATTTAGTAAAAGTAAACTTGATTAGAATTAAAAATATGTACATTTATATGTTTCAAATGTGTTATCCAAGGTGCAACGATGTTGCGACAACTTATTTTGAACAAAACGTTGATTTTCGACCAAACGTTTTACGGTCACATTTTTACGTTTTAGTTAAACTATTTATTCATTTAAACCAAACTTCAAAATAAATTTCTTATTATTTTTAAATAATTAAAACAAGTATATTTGACTTATAAAATAATATAAAACAATATCCAAAAATTTTGTAAAAATACGACATCGATTTATCAATATGGGACGAAATTTGTCAACTTTTATAAAACAAGTTTTACATATTTATCGAACCATTATAAATTAAATTACTATTTTGTCAAATGAGTTTGATATGGGTTATATATATCAGAAAGAATTATTTATCCTTTAAAACAAATTTTATCCTACTTTATCGGAATCCGACTTTTGTCAATTTTACAATGGAAATCCAAAATCTTTATTCAATATCAAAAATAAGTTTACCATTCTTATTTATCATATAAAACATGATTGTTTAAGTTTGAAAATTCTACATTTGAATATTTAATATAATTAAATATCCTATTTTCAAAGTGGTAAAATTACGGGTCGTTACCGTCTTACACGGACCCCCCTGCAAATCAGGACTGGCCAACTTCTTAACGAATAGTACTGAATACTTCACCACATCGGTTGTGATCAACAACCATACATAGGTCACTAGCATACAAAGTCTGAGAATATCGATCTTGATCGAGTGGTGACTATACCCGAATGGTGCGACCCATATAGCCTTGAAGCATATCTCTTATTTTAGTCATTCTTGGTTATAAGGCTTGAGGTTACACTTTTACCCTTCTTTAGCACTTATTACTTGAAATGCTAACACAACCTTCCAGGCGATAATGCAACATTATCATTCGTCCATACGAGAAGATATGAATGAACCGAATGCACTACTTCTACCATATCCCTTTCAGGATCACCCTCAGGATTAGTAGCAAGTAGCCCTTACACTTCAAAGTCTTTTCCTTGGATTACCTCTTCAAGATATTTCCAATTCGAACACTTATGTTGGTTCAATGTGATTTTCGGATAACAATGTTATCCACTCCTGATCTCCTTGAACCAACATTCGATAATTTAAAAGGGTCAAGTTACGATAGTGGAAAACTCCACTATCTGGGTGTAAAGATTTACGTATGGAAATATCTTCCATATACTTAATTTATCTGACCCTCTTACCGAAATTAACTCCCTTGTATTTATTCCGAAATTCGACATTTGTGCTAAATACAGAACAACTTACTTTTAATAAAACATGTTAACGTTTTAGTATAACTACCCATATTTATTTGGCGACTTAATCGAACAGACAAAAGTCCCCTTGTTTGAAATCAGTTTACTTATAAAAGATAACTTTTTAAATAGAATTGATAGAGTTTTAAACGAACCTTTATTTCACTGATTATTAAACCTTAATTTAATTATTAATTAATCTTAATTGAAAATAAATCTAAATCTTAATTAAAACTAAATTCAAACCTTAACTAAATCATTATTAATTATTTAAACCCTATTTATTGTGATTAATTAGTAATTAAACCCTAATTAATTAAAAAATGATTAAATAATTTAACTTTAACTAATTAATAATTAATTAAAAAATTAAACTTAATTAAATAAAAATTAATATTTAATTAACTCTTTACTTAAATAATAATTAATTAAAAACATTGTCTTAATTAATTAATTATAATTTACTTAATTTATAATTAAGCACTAATTACCTCGTAATATTAATTGACTACTAATTATCTTTAATCGACCGATTAATTAAATAATTATTAAACTCATAATTAATTAAATTATAATTACCTTTCATACCTAATTAATGATTTTAAAATGGTTTCTAAAAATATATAAGAAGAAAACACTTTTAATTTTGAAAAGCCTTTGATTTTCCGATTTGCATCTGCAGCGACTATCGCTATGGATACCACAACTTAGAGTTAGTTTCTAGGCAAACATTTCAACTTTTATTCTTAAAATTTTTACTCATTTTATAAAACATATGAAGAGGTTTTTGTAACTAAAAAAATGTTTAAAACTTTGAAATCTTTTCAGTAAATTAAACTAGTAAAACATTATTTAGTTTCCAATGGATCTCATGTCACTTTACAAATCAAAATGCTAACTTCCCTAGCAAATAAAACACATAGGCTAGTGCATAACTTATATACATTCATGCCATAACACCATGAATTGAGGAACATAACTTTAACATCATTTCATAACGAAACTACAATTTCGAGTTCACCATCGAGTAACACATAACTCCACATATTTATAATACCAAACGCAGATATTTCCAACCTAGAACATCTTAGTAACTATCAACATAAAAAGTTTAAAACTTCTACATTAAAAGGTGAGCTTACTCACCAAAATTTCTTAGATATCAATCAAACTTTCACCGAAACTTGGTTTGACCTTAAATCTTTGATTTCTCTTGCAAAAGATCTGATTTTTGGCCCTTGGGAATGGACTTTAGCGTTCATCCTTCGGCTATATGGGCTCGGCCTTGGTTGAGCAAGGGTGGTAGGAGGAATAATAAGGATTTAAATAAGTTTAGAAAAGGATTAAAAGGAAAACGTTTTGATTTTTAAACTTTGGAAAATAAAAGGGAAGCCAAAAAAGATTTTTAGAAAAGCTTTAGAAATAAAATGAAGTTTGAAAAAGTAAGAAGTGAATGGGAAAATAGAAGAGGAAAAAATGAAATGTTTTATACAAAGTGAAATATTTAAATTACCAAAAAGCCCTTTATTAAAATTCCCTCCATTCATTTGTTTCCACATCACCTCCATCTACCTTTGCCTTATACCACACAAAATTCCATGGCATCCCCTTTTTTGTCCAACAAACTATAGCATTTCTTTGTACCATGATGGAATGTGATAATATGACCTTTCCTTATTTATTTTTATTTTAAATTTTTGAAAAAGAAATGTCACATCTCTTTCTTTACATAAGTAAATATATATTTACCTAAAATATATAACTAATCCATACTTATATTATAATTATAAGTGTGTACTTGTATACTAATATGTTCACAACATCTAAAACAATTTTTAGACGATAAAGAATTGAAAATTTTGGAAAAGCTTTTCGATCGCATTTTCTATTTTTCTTTAAACTGATTATTTTTGTGAACATATTTTGAAAATCATTTCACCATCACTAGTTATTATTTAAAAAGTGTTTTTTGAGTTAAAAAATCCATTTATTAATTATTTAAAAAATATTAAGTATCTACATTTAAAGTGATTAAATTTCGGGTCGTTACACAAGGGAGAATCTTCATATACCGCTCTTAGAGTATATTGCATTTATAATATTTTATTTGAACGTGGGATCGACGAGATTATGTGATGAATATAAAAGTTTATTTATGAAACGTGTTTTGAAAATTTTCGTATTCTTGTGCTCTTGATGTTTTAGATACAATTAATTAATCTCAATTTTTTACTAGAAAATAATACTACAAATGACTGCACCAACAATCGCGCTCGTTTTTCGGCCTCAATATATTGGACGTTACAACCTAGTATCAGGGAATAGGTTTATAAAAAATTAGAAGATTTCGAAAAGATAATCCAAATAAATCAAAGAATAAGATTGGGGTATGAGGTAACGTTATAGTAACGTGCTTGTTATTGCTGTATAAGTATGTATTTTATCTCAATTCTCCCCTCTCTCTTAGACCATTCGTGATATCTTGTGAAGATTCATTTACAGATTACGGGAAAGTAAGATATGGAGTGGAAGAGTGAATGTAGGTGGAGAAAGCACCATAATTAATGGAAATGTTTGACTTAATATTAGATGGAATCCAGGTCGACCAATAAATGCTAATCCGAATGAAAATGTTAATGTGAATGCTGGAACCTCACCAGTAAATATAGGGGTTATGTATCAGTTCTCGATAAATATGATGCAAGCTTGAGGTACAACTAGTTTGGTTGGAGGAAACGTTGATTGTGTGGGAGGTGCTAATCCTGAGGTACCTTCTCCCGACAATTTTGCCAAGTTGAGCCATGATTATATCAATTTTGGAGGAAAGCCTTTTCATGGAGCAGAAAGTGCTATCGAGGTCAAGAATTGGCTATTGCACTATGAAAAGATCTTCACTGACTCGGGCTTGAATGATGAACAAAAGAGGAATTGCAATCTAGATAGTTGCAAGGAGCTGCTCGATATTACTGGAATAATGTGATTGTAGGAATACTATAGGAGAATATTACTTGGTTGAATTAGAAGGAGATTTGAGGTAAGATTTCTATCAGAGATAGCTAAGGAAACTTGGTCAGGAAGTTTGCTGAATTGGAGCAGGGAGAGTGTCAATATTGGAACATGCAACTAAGTTTGATGAGTTAACCAGATACGGATATGCTACCATTGATACAGTAATAAAAATAAATGAGAAGTACATTCGGGGATTGAACCTAGAAATTGCCAGGCAACCATATTTCATCTCAGAGATCCATGTAATATGGGGGCGGAGATGGATTTAGGGAATCAGGAAATGCTTTCGACATTTGGAAGTGACAAATCTATGAAAACCCAAGGTTTTAAGGTAAGAAAATGAAGTTCTTTAATAAGAAGGGAGCTCAGAAGGGCGGAGCTACCAAGAAAGCGAAGGCTTACATTGTTCAAGTGTGATAAAAAAAGACACTTCGTTATTGTCGATCTAGTGGCAAAAAGAAGATTGTGGGAAAGAACGATGCGAAGTGTTACAACTACAAGTAGATGTGGCATTGCAGGAATGAATGTCCAGAATAGGCAAAGGCTTGTAAATGGAAAAAAATTACTTTGGTACCATTAGCTTCTGGACCGACAGCAGTAGAGAACGAAAAGTCGGTGATGGGACGTACGCTTTTGATTCATGACATGCATGTTAAAGTATTATTTGATACAGGCGCATCATATTATTTCATCTCACAATGTTTGGTAGATAAGTTAAATTTAGACACATGATACTTTATTAGTTCCTTTAGGGTTGTGAATACGATGGTAGCTTATGCAACTCTTGAAATGAGATGCGAGCATTTAAAATTTAAGCTGTTGGGTTATGCACTTAGCTATAATTTGCATGTGTTTATTTTTGTGCATTTTTGGATTATTCTAGGTGTGGATTGGTTAATCAGATATGATGCTAGGATAGGAAGGTATTGATGTGCACGTAAAAGTGCATATTTTTACTTAGGGGAATTAATTTAAAGGACAAAATTTTGTATATTTTTAGCTTCAAGTACACGATCTCAATATTTTAACCACATGGACAAACATTCACCTAAAAATTAAACATAAGGACAAACATTCTTCCAAAATTATTCATAAGGACAAACATTCTTCCAAAACTGCTACCGAACTAAAAACTGATACCTAAAAAGTGCTACCGATAACTACAAACTGATACCTAAAAACTGATATCAATAACTAAAAACTGATACCTAAAGAAAGTTGTCATTCAGGCAAAAATACTGAACGTCTGTCCTTGAGACTAAAATGCTGAGAAATTTTGTCCTTGACAATAATTTCCTGTTAATTTAAAGGATAAAAATTTGTATATTTTTAGCCTCAACGACACAGCCTCAATATTTTAACCACAAGGACAAACATTCTCCTAAAAATTATTCACAAGGACAAACATTATTCAAAAATTATTCATAAGGACAAACATTATTTCAAAACTATTAACGAACTAAAAATTGATACCTAAAAACTGCTACCGATAATTACAAACCGATACCTAAAAACTGTTATCAATAATTAAAAACTGATATCTAATGAAAGTTGTCCTTCGGGCTAAAATACTAAAGGCCTATCCTTGAGGCTAAAATGCTGAGAAATTTTGTCCTTGACAATAATTTTCTGTTTTTACTTCCATGTTTAATCTACTTTTATTTACATAAATGAGCATATTGGGATATTTTACATGTTTAAGCCCAAATTCAAATTGTTTTCAAGTCATCGTTTATTCATCTTCATTTAGGGGATATAATAGTAGTTTTGTGTATGATTTAACTTGAGAAAATTTACTTGCACATTTTTATTTTTAATTGTAGAAAATGGAGATCAAATGTGGAGAAGAAGCTTTCATGAATATATGCATGCACAAGTGAAGGAAGCCAAAGAAATAAAGAAATAAAAGAATTCATGTAATCATGGAGGACCTCACATACCCACTAACCATGAATCATAATTACGAGCTAATGCACAATTTAGTGGGAAGTAAAGGCATATCATATTTATTGGAGGATTAATTTTGTGCTAATGATAACCTGGAGGCCACACTACCACAAGAGCACTTTTGAAAGTTCTCTAAAATTGGATTAAGATTTTAGACATGTATAAATAGCCCTCTTATATTAATGTAATAAAGTTTTTACATTACCTTATAATATTATGCTAGTTGTAGCCACAAAACTAATGAGAAACAAAATGACTTCCTGCGCCTCTTCTTTTTCTTTGTTTTTATACATGCTTTTTCATTTCATGTTTAGTTTTATTTACATGCTTTCTTCTATTTCACGTTAGTAGACTATCGTTCTTTTCATTGCAACTAGTTTAGATTTAATTTATGCAAGTAGTTTATTTTCCTTTAAGTTGCTCTTACTTTTGTTTTTTTAATGTTGCAATCTACATGTGTTGAAATGATAACAAAAATGAGAAGCTAAACCCCTTTAATTTAGAGGTAATGAAGCACTCTTAAATCATGTAGATTCAATATATTTGCTAATTTATGTTCTTATTTATGCTTCATGGATAGTTTGATGTTCATGTAAGTTTATTAGTGAATTTGATAGTCTATGTTATTTATCACAAATAAGCTATTCTTACTCAAATATAAACACAATTTACATCATCATCAGACTAAGTGATATTGATCATGGAGTTAAAATAGAATCAAAATTTGCTGATATATGTTACTAATAAAAAATAAAAAACAGATCATGCTTAAAATAGATTTTGTTTTAGTTTCGTATTCATTTTCATGATATTTAATAAGCGATTTTAGTTGTTGTATTAAAGTTTGATGGTATAAGTCGTGTTAATTAATAACACAAATAGATCGTACTTATGGTAAATACATCACTAATTCAGCTTAGGTTAAAATGAGAGTGCATAGATTATGTTGATTTATTTGAAAATACGAGAGTGAATTTGCCTCTAAATTGTCTCTTGATCTCATATTTTTATTCACTTTGTTTTAGTTGGCTTTTATATTTTTCTTAGCTTAAAACAATCTCATGCTTTGGTTTAATTTGATTGAGTAGAATTTAAAATTAATTCATTTTCCCGTGGATCGATCCTTACTCGCATACGTACTATAATTGTACAACGTGCACTTGCGGTATTTTAGAACGATATAATTTTTCAGTGATTTCTAACTGATAGAAGTTCGTCGTCTACCAAATTTTTGGTGTCATTACAGGGAATTGCAATTTGATTTTAATTTTACTCTTCGAATTATTTTTGTTGTTTATATTTGTTTTGTGTTTTATCTTTCTTAAAAAAAAGAGAAAAGAAGAATATTGTTAAGCCTTTGTTTTGTTCAATTTGTTGAGCTTCGTTTTCGTTTGTTTTGACTTAGCTGCGTTTGTTTTGTTTTGTTTTGTTTTATTTCTATTTGCATTTTCACTCTCTATATAAAAGAAACATACACAATTTCAAAACAAAAAATATTTTATTATATTTGCATTACATTTACATTTTCTGTTTTGATTCTACAACTTTCTTTTTACAAAACTGTGTAAATAACCAAAAAAAAAAAAAAAAACTTGCACTTCTTTTCTATGCACTAGTGCTCTTCTTTGACAACTCACTTCTGCCACTGTCAAACCACCTTACTGCACATAGCCATAACTAGGGCTGTCAATGGGTATCCGAAAAATCCGATATCCGTCCGAATCCGTATCCGAAAATATGAAAAATATCCGTAATCCGAAAAGCGGATACGGATATCCGATATCCGAAAAGCTTTTCGGATACGGATATGGTTATAGTGGTATCCGTATCCGAAAATTATCCGTCTGATTAACCGATGCATATTTATATAATTTAAAATAGAAAAATAGGGCTATGAGTGTTTAACTTTTGAATATTTTTGGATACGCATACATATATTAGTATAAAACAATGTTTTATCACCATATTTTTTATTTTTTTATAAACAATAGTACAAAAAATGTTTTATGTTGATCTAAACTTTTTCGTTTATACCTTTAAATTTATCAATTATTGGCGGAGCGGATAAATATCCGATATCCGTCCGTATCCGAAAATTAAGCGGATACGGATATCCGATATTCGAAAATTAAACGGATACGGATATCCGATATCCGAAAATAATTTCGGATACGGATACGGATATGGCACTATCCGTATCCGAAAGCATCCGTTGACAGCCCTAGCCATAACACTACCACTGCACAAGTTTAACTACCACATTAACTCCTCACCACAAAGTACCACTGCATACAAACTTCAATCGCTTACTGCCCATTATCACCCTGCTCCACTACCATAGCTTCATCCAACATCCACTTATGAACATCTTTCATACTCCATACAATCACTTCCAACTACATTACATTCCACATACAAACACCATCTTCAAACAACAAAATCTACATAACCATCACAAAATTACTCGTTGTGCACCATTTTCCTCACAACACTTCCCTACCACACAGTCCTATACATCAACACACCTACACCACAACTATCATCTCAACCACCTTTGTCAACTGCTCTTCCAACCAACAACTGACATACTTACTCACCTTCCACTTCAAGCCATCAACTGCCTCATCCATTTCAACCTGCCATTATCTACAAAAGAATGCAACCGTACTCATTTTTGTCATATCTCCATAAACAACCACACACTTCATTTAATTCACCCTCCTACCTTCTTCATACAACAGCCTCCTTCCTGCCACCATATCACCACCTTGCTGCAATAGTGCAACATTCCTCAGTCCTCGCTTCCATACTGCAGCTACTGCAAATCAATACATATCAAAAACTGTCCCCTGCCTACCACCTCTGCTCTGCCATCGCCTATGCACCTATTAGTGTATTTCCTCTACTGGTGCACCTCAGTGCTGCACCCCCTACATATAACAACTTATACATCGATACAAACCCCAACTTCTGTCCACTGATTCCGTACTTCACTGCAACCAAACCTATACATCAATGCAAACCACATCTTGATAATTACAAACTTATACTTCACTGCCAAACCAATACAACATTACATTTCATTTATCTGCACTTCATTTCATATACAAACCACACTCTTCTCCACTACTTTTGTAACAGTTCACCTTTGTCAACTGCTACCATCCTTTGTCACAGCCAACTCCACCCACAAACCTACATACAACAACTTCCAAACCTATCAACATATCAACATATTGCCATAACTTCCCAACTGATTGCACCACTACATATCAACATACAATAACCTCTACTTATCAACATATTTCACCACTTCGAAACTGCTGCGGCACCTGACCATCATCACAAACTTCTACCACTTCCCAACAACAACTGCTTTGTCAAACTCCATTACATATGAGTTTTATAACTTCATCACCAGCTCATCACCATACAGTCATCACCATAATTCACCAACTTCACCATACTTCTGACAACATCTTATCACTTCACAAACCCTCTATATTGCCACTACATACATACATTGCCTATATACAAACTATACACACATCACCTAACTCTACCTTCCAGACTATCACTGCTTCCAATCACCATCCTACATCACCTAACTGTTCATCGACAACTCCAGTACAACCATAAACTACTTCACAACCTTCAAACACATTACAACAAACACTTACTGCCTCTACCATCCTCTACAATCTCCTTATCTCACAACTCCACTTCCTTTCATCCCAGAACCTCGGCCATCACCGTGAATCAACCACTCCTCAACTTTGACCATCAACATTCTACTAGCAACTGAAATCGCCACCAGAACTTCACCCAAAACCCATTGTGTAAACCATGAACCAATCAGCGCCTCCTTAATCAAATTTACTAGCCGCAACCAAACCCAAATTGCCCGACATCAAATCGCGAATCATAAATCCCTCCTCCAATCATTGACGCTGCCTTCGATCCCAAATTGCAACCCTAATTCCACTACCGAATCGCCTTCAATCGCACCCAACGCAACCTCAAATCGAACGTCTCCATCTACGAACTAAACGTGAGCCTAATCGAATTTCGTTTTTGTTTGATTTTTTTTTAAGAAAAGAGGAGAGTATGAGTTATTTAAAGAAATAATTTGGTTTGTCCGTTTTGAGAATATAAGTAATGGGAATTTAATATAAATGGATTAGGCCAAGCTAGTTGTTTGTTAGTTTAGTTTTCATTTTCATTTGTTTATTCCATTCATTTTCTTAGAAAAAAAAAGAACAAAAAAGGTGAGTTTTGCTTTAGAAATACACACGCGCGCGTCTTGCTCAATCATTTTCAAGTTGCAAAAGCAGAAGGACAAGAAGTGCTTGCTTTCTTAAAAAAAAACAAAACAAATGTTTGCTCTGCTTGCTTTCTTTAAGAACCTGTCGCTTTGAAAAATAAATTGTTAATGATTCTGCATGCTCTGGTATCATGCCCTTATCTCTTATTTTTATTTTCTTTGCATAGTTGCTAGCTTGCGTTCTAAATTTCAAAAACAAAAACAAATTCCATTCATAGTTGCATCGTTAAATCGGGTTTAATTTCTGTTTTGCATTCATATTATCGTACTTTTCTTTTCTAACGGCAATGCACAAATTCCCATAGGATGGGGGATTTCATCACCCATTCCTTAGCCCATAAATTGCATTTCATTATAGAATTCGCTAATAATAATGGCTAGACTTTTGACTTAAGGGAGTCATAAGCTCACCTATGGCTTAATAATATCTTGACAAGTTGTCTTCTTTCGACAATTTACATTCTTGGTGTTTAGGTTATGGTAGAACAATAATCAGTTATAAATATTATGGTGATTCGTAAATATTATAGTGGTTGTTTCTTTGAAAATACTTAAACCTTCGGTTGCATTGCTACGGTGATTCATGGTACATCGATAATTCATGTCCGCTACCTAGCTAAGAATTATCCTGTTGGATTAAGACAGAGTTTGATTATACAATTTTGGACTAGCAGCTGATAAGCATAGAAAATTTGTAATTAAGTCATTGTATTCATTTGTTTGCATTAGTTCATGCATGTGTAAAAAAAATTCAAAACCCAAAACTAAAACTTTTTGTACATTTTACATAACTTGGTTCTTTTTTAATCAAAAAAATCTTTTTAATCTTTTCTTTTGAAATTGTTTAACCAAAACAAAAATCCAACAAATTCTTTTCAAAAAATAACTACAAAAAAACAAAAACATATAAAAAAAGAAAAAGATTTTGAAAATCAAAAAAATCAAATTCCCTTTCTAAAAACAAATCTTTTTGGTAAATATTTTTCCTTTTTATAAAAAAAATAATTTTTTCACTTCATTTTTCAAACCTTCTTCAGCCTCTTAAACTCAATTCTCATTTATTTCTCTTCTCAACGTTTTCTTGTGCATGGGTACTTGGACTCATGACACAAAAATAAATCGTTGGATTCGTGACACGACAAATAATCATTTAATTCGGACAAACGATCCTCTAGCAATGGCATATGAAAATGCCACCTGAATTCTTATAGACAGAATCTTTTTCGATAGAGTTTCTATTCCTTCTTATATCACATTACCCTCCCCAATGAGTAACCATTTTGAAACTCATTCCAACCATATTGCCATGCTTTCGAAACTTGGCAACTTTGAACACGATGACCCATACATTTTCTTAACCAAATTCGAACAAGTTTGCAGAACCATTAAACTCCAACGATTTAGTGACGACGAAATCAAACTTTGATTCATTCCATTTGCCCTTACAGATTACGCTAAAAAATGGTTATACAGCTTACCTTCAAATTCGATCAAAACATGGAAAGAATTCATTGAAGTCTTCTTTAAAAAATTATACCCCTTGGAAAAAAAACAACTAAAATCCGAAACGAAATCATAAATTTTCATCAATTCTAGGGTGAACTATTCGAAAAATACTTTGAAAGATTTAAAGAGTTTTTGATAAAATGTCTACACCATAATTTCGAAAAATGGATTCTTTGCCATATCTTGTAAGATGGACTTGAAAATAGCTCACGAACAATGCTTGAATGGATGTGCCAAGGCAACTTTCTCGCCCAACAAAACGACGATGCCTGGAAATTTCTTAAAAACCTAGCTGAAAAGTAATCCTAATGGGAACGTTCTAACAAAAAATCCATTTACTCACGATCGAGAGCACACTCGATAAAATCATCTTTGGTTTGGAAGCTAAGATTGATGCTTGATTAATAAATTCGACAATGTTTTCTCATCCAACCAAATGAACCAAGCTTCCCAAACCATGTGTTATAAATGCAATGATCTGAATCACATTGCTGACCAGTGCCCTAATTCGGTCAAAACTCAATGTTTTTAATAAGGTTAAGAATAACCCATATTCTCCAACTTGCAATCCTGGTTGGAGAAATCATCCAAACTTTGCTTGGAACCAAAATACTCCCAATACGAATTTGGTTCATCCCAATTTTCAAGCATTTGCGAATAATGCTTCAAATCCTCCCTTTCAACCAAATCATTTCAACGAAATTTTGCACCTCTGTCCCAAAATCAACTTCAATAATCTTTTGCTCCCCAAGATGATAAATGATTGAGTTCACATGAAAAAAGTTTTGAAACTTTGGCTAAACTAACCACTCAAAACCTTCAATCAAACAGTAACTTGGAAAATTTGTTAACCTCGTACATGTGGAATACGAGTCAATCTATTACTAAAATTGAAATGTAAATGAGTTAGTTAGCCACATTTGTAGGTGAACGTGAATATGGCACATTCCTAAGTTAGCCAGTTCCAAATCCCAGAAATCAAAAAAACGAATTCGAATCAAACCTATGTTGTTCAAAGTAGCAACATAACCCAAATGAATGCTATCACGACTTTGCATTTCGATAAACAAATCAACAATCAAGTTGTTGATCCAAATGGTTTTTTGAAAACTCCACTTGACACTTCAAAAAAAACAAGCGAATTTTAATAGAACATTGAGCCAAACATTGAATCAAACTCCAAACCAAATTATTCTTCTACCAAAGTAAACCCACTTACTAAGTATCATGTTCCATTTCCGCATCGCCTTCGACCCAGGAAACACTCCGACTAAATGGAAATGATGTTGGAAATTTTTAAACAAGTCAACGTTAACATCCCGCTTCTTTGTATCGTTCAACAAGTCCCAACTTACGTTAAGTTTCTCAAGGACTTGTGTACCCAAAATCGACACACTCATGTACTCAAGAAAGTTTTCTTAGTCGATGAACTTAGCGAAGTCTTGTGAAAATCAATTTCCATTAAATACAAAGATCTTGGATGTCTGACGATCTCGTACACGATAGGAGACAAAACGATTAACAAATGCTTGCTCGATTTGGGTGCAAATGTCAATTTGATTCCTTATTCAATTTACCAGCAACTTGGCTTAGGTGAACTAAAACCTATGAAAGTAACTCTTCAATTTGCCGATCGTTCGATAAGAACCTCATGGGAGAAATCAAGAACGTGCTCATCAAAATCGGTCAATTCATATTCTCCGTTGATTTCATCATTTTGGAGACTCAACACGTGAATAATCCAATGAGTCAAATTCCATTGATTTTAGACCGACCTTTTTTGGCCATTTCAAATGCTCTAATTAATTGTCGAAACATTCCTGTCTTTCTGTCCTTTTGAAAAAAAAAAACAATTGGATGGTCGATCACTAATATAAAGGGAATTAGTCCTGCTCTTGCTCAATATCTCATCCATTTAATTGACGATGCCAAAACTATTCGTGATGCGCAACGAAGGCTTAACCAAAAAATGAAGGATGCGGTTAGTGATAAGATTATTACGCTCCTCGATAACAGAATCATGTACCTCATTTTTGACAGTTCGTGGGTTATCCCAATTCATGTCGTACTTAAAAAGTATGGACTTACCATTGTCAAGAATGACTCAAACGAACTCATTCCATCTTTTACTCAAACGTGTTGGCGTATTTGCATTGATTATTGAAAATTAAATGCTACAACACGTAAAGATCGCTTTCCTCTTCCTTTCATCGACCAAATGCTTAAAAATTTAGTTAGCCACAAATTCTACTATTTTTTTATGGTTATTCCATCTATAACCAGATTCCAATCATTCCCAAAGATAAAAAGAAAACAATTCTCACATGTCCTTTTGGCACTATTGCGTATCGATGTATACCTTTTGTCATTTGCAACGCTCCGGCTACGTTTCAAAGATGCATGGTCAGCTTCTTTTCCAACATGATTGAACGCTTTCTTGAAGTGTTTGTGGACAAATTTTCCATCCTTGGAAACTCTTTTCTTGAGTGCTTGCACCATCTTGAGTTGGTCCTTAAACGATGCTAGGTCAAGCACTTAACGTTAAATTGGGAAAAATGTCATTTCATGGTCAAACATGCCAATGTCCTTGGGCATGTCATCTCAAACAAAGGCATTGAGGTAGATAAAGCAAAAGTTAATGTAATTGCGAATCTACCCATTCCCAAATCTATCAAAGATATTGTAACGACCCGCCTTTTTGGACAGTTTAAACCGACGAGCAAATACACATGCCGATTCCAAACCATTTAAAAGGACAGATGGTTATTGGGGTAAATAAGAAAAGAAAAGAAAGGGAAATAAAGGAAATGAAACAATACAGAATCTCGCAGCGGAACGATAAAATATAATAGTCAAATAAAAAGTTCATGAAGCTGTTTACAATACTTTGATCATTATTTATACAACCTTTATCAGAGTTATACATATACACCTGAACAAATAAAATAATGCAGCAGACAGCATGGTGCAAAGATAATAATAGAATAGTATACCAAATCTTCGAGTTCGTCCTCTAGAATAGATCTTCAATAAGCTGAAAAACTCAGGTCTGACCCAAGCGTAATGAAAATACAAAACACTCGAGTCAGGACTAAAATATCCTCATGTAAGTTAAATCAATCGTAAATAAATATGAGTGTAACGGCGTCAGAGATGTTTACGGGGTTTGACATCTCCTATCCAGTGTCAACGTGAGTGTAATAACTTAAGAGATGTTACGGGATTTTCCACCTCTCAAGGATCCGTTAAATTATCTACTATGTAGTACAATACGCTATTATAATATGTCTATAGTAAAGTAAAAGTATTAAAATAGTGTTAATGCGTTACCATAATTCCCCTTAACACATTTTATAATGCCATAGTTTATACAGCACCGTAAACCCCACCGTAAACTAGTGGTTATCAGAGGGTACCCCATAGGTATAACACAAAACAAAACGTAGTGGTCGCGAATAGGATAATCAGTATGACAAGGTACATGAGACGATACCAACTAGGATACTAGTAGTTGCGTGATCCGGACTGATGTTAAGCATAGCCAGCAGCTACCTCAACACCGCGAAACAACACTCCCAAATCAAGGGGTGCACCCAAATCGAATCACAAAAATAATAGATATGGTATCGAAGAAGTGTGTCCGCTAGAGATAGCGAACCTCAATGGCCCGGCGCAGCTCCTGTTTTAGTCATGTCAGGGGTCATCCAATATCGTTCTCTTTCTTCAGTCAACGCGTTCACCAAACCATCCAATTCATTCTGGATCAACACTCCGCGAATACTAGTTATTAAAGTGGTTTTCGGTATTGACAGAGAGTATGTCCATATCCGATCCCGGTCTCTTTAACAACTACGTATTATTACACCGATGGCTCTTTTACATTTCAAATCGATTCATAATTGATATCAAAATATCATATTCGCTTCAAAAAAAATCAAATCCATTTCAAATATCATCGTATCTATTCAAAATGTAAGATTCCGTTTCAAAAATCATTTTTCGCCTCAATATCTCATTTCGATTTCAAAATCATCTCGAATTTCAATTTAGGTTGCAACTTCATTTAACCCAATTCGTATTTAAATTCAAGATTAGAACATAAACATTTCACCTTATTGACCAGCTTGAAATTTTAGAAAAATAGTTTTAAGTAGTTTAAAAGTAGTTTAAATAATAAAGTACTTAAAATATTTAAATAGATTTCAAATAGATAATTAATTTAATATAGTTAATGTAGGTTAAAATAGTTTAAGTATTTAAAATGGTTTATATAACAGAGAAATTTGGAAACAAAATGAAACAGCTTCAAAACCAAACCATTTCAATTATAACTTCCCAATTCAAGTCAATTTCAATTTCCATTCTACCGATTCAATTTCGATTCAATTCAAATCAATGTCAACTTTGACGTTAAATTAATTCAATTCTACATTCACCTTCAATTAATTCAATTTCAATTTATATCGATTTGGAGCTTGATTTTTCAAAATATCAATTTATAATACTTAACAAAATTTATCCTTCAATATTCAAATTTAAATCCAAATTTCAAATATGATTCAATTCCAAGCTCAAATTTTTTTTACGATAAATTCGATTCCTATAAATTGATTTTTTATTTATAATTTTTAAATCAAAACATTTAAATAAATTTCAAATCAACGATTTTAAAAATTATTAATTTAACCAAACCGGTGTCCGTATATAATTTTCTATCCTATGGCCAAGTGATTAGTTATTTCAATTTAATGTCAGGGATGAATATATATCACTTAAATCAAATCACAGTGTCATATGTATGTATAACAGGATATATATAAGCAAATAAACATCCAAACATTAAAATATCGACCAATAGCATCCATCGAAATAAATCATCCAATAGACAATACAATTCACGGCAATTTCATAGTTCTCAATATCAGGTAATTTAATCGCAATTCAATTTAGTTTCAATTTGACTGTCAATTTAATTTTTCAACTGTGAATTCAAATGACAATCTATATGACAATTAAATTTCATCAAACAACGACAAATAAAATTCATATCACTTCATAATATCAAATTTAACTGCCATAAAGATATTCAGTACGTTGTGAGCGTTATAAAACACTCACCTTGATTTTCCATTGCCACTGAGACGTTCCGGTTTGGAACTAAACCGGACGACTCCCGATTTTAGCCCAAATTTCAACTGTCTCCAAATTCTTCCATACTAGTTTCATTTCGAAGCTCTCGTCATCACGAACACCACGCAAAAAGTCTCGTCTCAATCGGACCTCATATGTAGAAGTTATACATTTTTAAGTTATCGACATTTGAATTTATAAAACAATTTAAATTATAATTAAATTAATTCATACCCAAAGAGAAAGAAGCCCAGCCCACTCAAGCTTCTTCCCCAAAACATCACGCGCAAGCTCATCAGATAGCCGAAACCCATCACAAAACCTAGGGCTCCATACCACGTCGCCAACACCCAATTGGAATGCGATCCACCGTCGCCACGATGTGTGCCATTGTCGTCTCCACTCACGGCCCCAATAGCTCGAAGCTTGGTGCCCCCATCTCTTCGCCTCAGGTGCTCGAACAGCCGACCAACGCACGCAAATCCAGGTCAAACGCGGCGACCAAAAATGATCATCACCGTATGGATACGTTCGTCTCGAAGTGATCCACAGGTTTCATGTTGGAGGTTTCTGAAATCGTGGAGTGAATTGGGCGGAATTAAAGGGGGAAAATCGCAAATTTTCAGCCATTGGACGGATAAGTGCGGCGGCCTGTGATAGTGAACCAGGGTTTCACTGTAGAGGAACTATATATAAGCAATTAAATAATATTATTTTAATATATATTCACATTTTAACAATTTTTTTCAAACAAACTCTAAGGATGCGTGCCGGTAGGCGTTTATAATGTTTTACCCACGTTCTGAATACAGTGGAACATGTTTCGGGGCCTAATTCGATTGTATGTGCGAGTTACGGAAATAAACGATCAATTTTAAATTAAATCGATTAAATTAATTTCTAAGCGTTTTGAGATGCCACGGTCAGACGACAACTCCGATTGCTATGGAAATTGAAACCTGATAATAATAAACTATTACGGATCTAATGGAACTGGTTTTTTCGAATTCCGAGACTGCACCCCGGAAGGCTTTTTAAACTCGTCGATTAAATCGACGACTTTTCAAAATTTACAGAATTGCTAAAAATTCCAATTTTAAAATCTTATTAACTCTATTATAATCCAAATATAACTTACATTCACTTTGGAAACCAATTTGAGAAATATTAAATCAAATTCATTTATTCACTCTATTTTCATATATTAAATTTCAATATCAAATTAATCATATCAAATTCGGAATTTCATTATTCAAACATTTGTAATATTAAATTTAAAAAAAATTGATTATTCTTAAATCGCTATCTTTTGAAATATTCAAAACGAACTTATCAAATTAACTTTTGAAACAAATTCAAATTATAGACCAACCATTTCCATTAAACAGTTATTCGATTCCCGTTATTCAATTATTCAATAAATTCCAAATATTAAATTTAATCAATTTAGTTGTTCCATATTTGACGGATTTCAATATTAGATTTTAAATAAATTTTCATTATCAGTCGATTACTTTATTACATCAATTGACTTCCACATTATTATTTAACTTCAGTTAGAGATAATGCACTCAACTAATATATAAAATTTCATTTCAATTGCAATTTGTTCCCAAATTCAATTCGACTAACTAAATGAATAGGTAACTTAACTAATTATCACCGTTAACTTTTAATTACACTTATAAGTTTATTATTTACAAACAAGTGTCACAATTACCTATACAATACAAATTCATTCCATTACCGTTGACTACAAATTATTTCAATTGATTTGGGATTTCATTCAATTCATAAATGATTAACTTAGATAAAATTTGTTACAATTCATTCTAGTTATTGTTATCATAAATAAATTAAAAAAAATTTAACTCTTTCAACATTAAACCATGAAATCCTATTAAATTACATTTTTTTATTATCGAAATTTTACGGGTCGTTACAGATATTTGTTCATTTCTTGGAAATGTAGGTTTCTATCGATGCTTTGTGAAGGACTTTAGTCAAATTGCTCGAACTAGACGACTCTTCTTGGAAAAGATGTTCTATTTGACTTTGATTCTCATTGTGTTTTTGCTTTCGAACGTCTCAAAATTGATCATTTTCTCACCGAATTGGGATCTTCAATTTGAAATAATGTGTGATGCTTCTAACTTCGCGGTTGGTGCTGTTTTAGGATAACACATCAAAAAAATTCTTCATGTCATCTACTACGCTAGTGACGCTCAACTCAATTACACGACCACTGAAAAAGATCTTCCGGCCGTAGACTTTACGCTCGAAAAATTCCGACCTTATTTGATTGGCTCACACATTACAGTTTACATTGACCATTCCGCTCTTAGGTAATCTTCGCTAAAAGGATGCTAAGCCTAGCTTGGTCCATTGGATTCTTTTACTCCAAGAATTTGACCATACAATCAAAGGCAAAAAAGGAACCGACAATGTCATCGTCGATCATCTGTCGTGGCTTTCAAGTGCACCATCTTCTTTACCAATCAATGAGAACTTCCCCTGATGAACAACTCCTTTCTGTTTCTATCGATCCTTGGTATGCCGACATAGTGGAATATCTTGTCACTAAGGAAACTCCTTCATTTTGGTCGAAATAAGGTAAATATAAATTTCTTTTACAAGTAAAGCACTTATATTAGGATGATTCATGCTTGTTTAAATACTGTTCCGACCAAATTATTCGACGTTACATCCCAGATTGCAAAATAAAAAGTGTTCTTTTGTTTTGTCATGGACAAGCTTGTGGTGTTCACTTCGGTATGAAGAAAACTGTCGAAAAGGTGCTTCAATATGGTTTTTACTGGCCTATACTTTTTAAGAATGCATTTGAGTTATGTAAAACATATAATCACTGCCAAATGTTAGGAAGAATCCCTCGACGAAATATGATGCCTTTGAACCCCATTCTTACTGTTGAAATCTTTGACGTTTTGGATATTGACTTTACAGGACCATTTCCCAATTCATTTGAAAATTTGTACATTTTTCTTACTGTTGATTATGTCTCCAAATGAGTTGAAGCCTTTCCTTGTAAAATAAATGTCCATAAATTATTGTGAAATTCCTTAAAGAAAACATCTTTTTTAGGTTTGGAACACCTTGCACAATAATAAGCGATAGTGGAACCCATTTATGAAATTATTCATTTAAAACTCTAATGAAGAAAAAATTGATAACCCACAAGTTATCCACTCTTTATCATCCTAAAACTTGTGGTCATGTTGAAGTTTCAAATTTCCGAATCATACAAATCTTGGAGAAAACTGGTAATAAAAATCATAAAGATTGGTCTAAAAATTAAAGGATGCGCTTTGGGCTTACTGTACTACGTATAAAACCAATCTTGTGATGTCTCCTTTTAGGCTTGCATATGGTAAAGCATGCAATTTTCCCGTTGAAATCGAACATATAGTGTCGTGCGTAATTAAGAATATAAACTTTGATCTTAAGAAAGTCGGTGAACACAGAAAGTTGCAACTCAACAAGTTAGAGTTGATTAGGAATGACGCGTATGAAAACGAGAAAATTTACAAAGTAAAAACAAAAGTTTTTCATGACAAGTCTATCCTAAGAAAACTATTTTCGCCAAATCAAAAGGTTATATTGTACGACTCTAGACTTCACTTATTCCCTAGGAAATTAAAATCAAGAAGGATCGGACCATTTGTGGTATAACTGTTTTTCCATACGGTGCCATAGAAATACAAAACCCTAAGGATGGAACAATTTTCAAAGTCAATGGTCATCGTTTGAAACCTTGCATTGACTTGCCGTGTGATCGAAAGGAGGAGCTCATGGCTCTTCATGAGCCATACTACGTCTAGTAAGAAATTTAACCCTCCTTGTATATATATATATATATATATATATATATATATATATATATATATATATATATATATATATATATATATCATCTCTTTTACACTCATTTATCATGCATTGACTATGGGGACATAATCAAAATCAAGTGTCGGGGGAGCCTCATGTTCATTTTTGATTTTTATGATTTATTTTTTTATTCTTTCCAAAATAAAAAAATCTCAAAACAAAATTTCTTTTTAGCTGTAACGACCCGGAATTTAGGGTCGCTAAATTTGAACATTTAATTCATTTTAAATTTCGAGTATTGATTATAATTTGAATTTTGAAATAAAAGACATTGGTTAAGTTAATAAAATTAGTTAAATTTCGAATACGGGAATTTAATTGAAATTTGAATAATAATAATTTAATATTAGAATTGGGTAATTGGTAATTTTGAGTGTAAATAGATATAAAATTAGATTCTAAAGTTTATTTTAAGTTTAATCGGATTTGAATTATAATATTGGACTGTTGGATGAAATTAGAAGTTAATAAATTGAATTTGGAATTTTATATTAATTTAATAATGAAATTTAATACTATAATAATGCAAATAATCAGATTTTGATTTAAACTGAATCGGAATGATTTCTAATGTGAATATAAATTTCATACGAGTTATAATAGAGTTAGTAAAATTTTAAAAGTGAAATTTTAGATGATTTCGACGATTTTGAAAATCGCTCGAAATAATCGACGAGTTAAAATAGCCTTCCAAGGCACAGTCTCGAAATTCGACGAAACTAGTTCCATTGGATCCGTAATAGTTAGTTATTATCGGATTTCAATTTTTGTAGCAATCGGAGTTGTCGTTTGACCCCAGCAGCTTAAAACGCTTGGAAAATACTTTAAACGATTTAATTTAAAATTGATCGTTTATTTCCGTAACTCGCGTATATGATCGAATTAGCTTCCGAAACACGTTCCATTGTGTTCGGAACGTAGGTAAAACCTTAAGAACGCCTGTCGGCACGCGTTATTTGGAGATCGTTTGTAAAAGTTGCTTTATAATGAATTTAATATTAAAATAATAATTTTGAACGTTTATATATCTACTTAATTTAGGACGAAACCCTAGTTCTTTAGCAGCCGCCGCCTCTATACTATTTCATGGCCGAAAATCATTTCCCTTTGCCTTCAATTTGTGATCAATCCGTCGAGTTTTAGAAGAAACTTCCAACTGGAAGATCGAAGAGCTCGTCGAGAGCTTCAGATCCAACGGTCGTGATGGATTTTAGCATCGCGTGGAGGGAGCTAGCGAAGCCCGTGCATGGCCTGTTCGTGCATGACTTTCGGCGCAAATTGATGACCGAGCTCGTAGCGTTTCGTGGTGGTAGCGCGTGGGGACTTGAGCTTCGTTAGGGAGGTCTTGGATTGTCACCGAGTTCGTCGTGGTGGTCGCGGTTGTTAACCCTAATTAGTGAAACTGGGTTCTTTGTTCGTATCTTGTTCCTGAGGCTTGCGCGTTGTAGAAGATGGAAGTCGCGGTCTTGATCTGTTCGTTTCTTATCAACGGCATAGATTGTTCTGGTAATAAATTAAAAGGAGAAATTGATTTTAGAAATTTGTATTCAAAGTTTATTCAAACGCTTGCCGAAAACCCAAGGTGAGTTTAACTCACTCACATCTGGAGTATTAGAAAATTAAAATAGTCGATATTTAAATGAATTGTTTGATTGGTTGAATATGATTGAATCGATATATGTTGTTGTGCTAATATCTGTGGATGCAGGGAAATAGGTTGGAGGGATCCAATTGGATTCCTCACAAATAGAAATTTAGATTTATATTCTGTGATATCCTATTTATTATTCTGAGATAAATTGTTTAGATCTTGTTATGCCATGTTTTACTTATATGCTGTAATGGATTAAACTGAAATTTATATTGTGTTGTGCTATGATTGGGTGAATATAACCTGAAAACTTTAAATATAAATAGATGAATTGGTGTAAAGGATATAAAAGAAATTCCTAAGCAAACAATTTAAAAGGAATTAAATTAAAGAAATTTGTTGATAATTTGAAATGTTTGAAGATGTGATATATAAGGGAAATATGAATTGTTTAAAATAATAGCGGGATTTATTTTTAAAAGATGGAAAGTATGCTTTCTCCTGGAAATTTTAGTATGTTTTAAGAAAAGTTTTTAAATATAAATCTACAGTTTTAAATATGATTTGGGTATTTTAGAAAGAAATATTATTTTAAATTTGTTTTTAAGCGGAAGCAAATATTCGATTATGTAATTATGGTGATTAATTATTTTTAATAAGTAAAGTAGTATTAAGTTTTCAAAGAGAAATTTTAATATGAATATTTGATTTAATAACCTTATTTTAAAAGTTAAAATTTTATTTTAAAGTACTTAGGAAACCTCTATATATTTCCTTAAGAATTATTTTTCAATTAAATAATTTTCTAGAAGCTTATTTTAAATATTTTAAACATATGTTTGAAAATGATTTCCAGGAGATAGCAATGTGTTTAAGAATAAAAGAGCTATTTTTAAAAGTATGGGAAGGAATTTTACGGGGTGAACGTAAAATTGAATTGGGTAAATCGTGATTGGATTGATAAAGAGAATTCTTCGGTTATCCGAAAATGAAAGTATATTTCTCTGAGATACCAAGTACGTTTTTAAAGTTGATTTTTGAAAAGTTAGGAGTTCTAAGTTTTATTTAAAGAATGGTTTCAAGAAAAGTTATAAATGGTAAGAAATTTTAAAGTGAACACGTATTAAAGTGGTTATAGAAGTAACTATTTTTAAAGGGTAATTAGAATTACGTTTTGAAAAATATTATTATCCTTATACTTTATAAATGATTCTATTTTAAAGAAAATCAATTAAAGCTCTATTTGAAATTGTATAAGGATTCATAACTTTATTTTTAAATCTAGTATGTCTTAACTTATTTTAAAGATATAGTTTATATTTTATAAAGTAGTTTTATTCGAAACATTTTTAAAGGTACATATATTCAAAATTAAGTACGTAAGTAGTGTTAATGTAAATGTTTAATGTATTTTCAAAAATAAAGTATTTATATTATTTTCAACCTTAAATATGGGTACTTGGATGTTTTCAGAGGAAGTAAAGGTTTGGGAATCTATTCCATGAAAGAATTGGGTTTAAAAGTGTTTCCAATGGAATCTGAAAATGAAAATATATCTTGTAAGAGATATTTGAGGAAATAAATAATTGGGAATTAGTTATTGTGTGATGGATGTTTGTGAATATTAATTGATAGTTAAATCACTGACTATCAATATTGGACAAATGCGTTGATCGTTTCGAAGAGACCGGGATCGAGATTTATTTCTCGAAAACCACTTCGATCCGGTTTGTACGTTTCGTGGAAAAACGTGTTCGGAGTCGAAGATGGAGCGGTGAAGTGCAAGGGCTAGTCGCTGCTAATCCTGATGATATTTCCAAAATGGATGTAGTAGTAGTAGTGCCTTCGGTTCCGTTCGAACCCGGGACGGACTTGTATGGACGAATGCTTTCGGAACATCGTCAGGTGGGCGATGTGCATTCTAAGTGAAACGTTATAAAAGGTAACGCTTATCCTCAAGCCTCATCAACAGGGAATGACTGAAAATCAGGAGTTATGCAGCAAGGCTTCGTGGGTAGCCCCCACTTGAGAGTAAGGTCATCCTTGTCTAGATGTCTCTTTTTTTCCGGCTTAGTGGGCGGTTGCTGATCCCAACCGCCGGATGATCTCACTCGGGATTATCCAGTAAGGGGTAGTCCCGGTCTTGTGTTGCAGGGAAGCGGGCGTACTCCTCGGTACTGTGATCTTGGCCACGTACTGTCACAGGTGGTACCCCAGTACCTAGTCATTAGTTGGAAATCCATTCTCCCTACGAGCTTTGTACGAGTTTTGTTTGTATTACCCACTCTGTGGCTAGTAGCTGGAATTTAATCATGTAACAATTTCGGCTATTTTATAAGTATTTGTATATAGACCCTATTATAATATCAGAGGATTTCTATAAAAATCGTTTTAGCTATCATAAGGTAAAAACCCGACATGTTTATTTGTGGCGTGGTCTTACGAGATGCTTTTGTTTTTAAAGGATTTTGAAACTTTAATAATCAATTGAGTGTGATTTTCTCACGCTGGTATTCCAGACTGACTCGGGTGTTATTTAACTATAATACTCGAGTTAGACAGAGAATTATAGGATACATGATTTGATGCTGTGGAGCTCAGGAGACGAGCTGGATGACGATACGTACTTTCGTACTTGTTTTATATATATTCCGCTGCGTTGAGTAGCTGTGTATCCAGTTGTACGTTATTGATGTTGTTGAGCTGTGATTGATGTACTCTGATGATGTAACATATAAACAGATATATTTGATTTGAGTAAAGATTATTTGTTATCTATTATATTTTATTCCGCTGCGATGGTTAGATTCTGAAGTTGTTTTTTTATTTTCTTCTTCTACCTCTTCTTCTTTAACCCAAATGGTTCGTATTTCTATACAACTTGAGTTGATTTAGGTAGAATAGTGTTGACTCAAGGGGTACGGATTTGCGGGTCATTACACTTGGTATCAGAGCTTAGGTTGGCAACAACCTAGGCTTTGGTGGGGAAATTACTCATTGAACATAGTCAATAGTACTCTATAATGAGTTGAGCGTATTAATAGATATGAGAGCGTACTTGCTAGTGAATATAAAATTGTTTTTATATTGTGTTGACTTATTGGTTGAGTGTTTATGAATTCTGGTCGGTACGGGAAGTACAACCGTATCGATAGGGGCTTCTAAACTCTTAAACAAGATAAACTGACATAGTATTGTTTTTAAAGAGGGTAAATGAAATAATTTTACCCAAAATTATATTTTGTAAAAAGAAATAATTTTCTGAAATTATTATATATACTTATATATTTGATTTCTTGGATGTGGATATCTTAATCAAATAAGAATCTAAAATTTAATCCAAAATTTAATCTAAAGTTGGAATTGGTTATAACCAAATAAAATTCTATAAGTATAAATTATACAGAAGAGGAACTAAATTTGAACAGAACCAGAATTTAAAACCCGAAAATTTTGAAAAAAGATTTTAAATGTATTGGAAACAATGTTTGGAAATTTAAACCTTAGGGATGTTTGAAATGTTTTTCTAATGTGTTTGCAAGCAATGATGGAATATTATTGTGGAAAGTATTTTGAATGGGAATTATTTTGAAATGAATTTGGGAAAGTAAGGAAGCGTTGAACTCACTTCAGTCGCCGGAAAATAATCCTGATGATGCTGGCCACATCATTAGAATTCATTTTCGAGTTTCTAAAGTGATGGATTGCTACCATGTGAGTGATTATGATATTTGTTGGACTTGTTTGGGATATAAGTGATTTTAGAAGTTTCAACAAGGGAAATTGCTTTGGTAAAAACAGATTGTTTTAGAAATCTGAAAGTTTGATTTGGTATACCAAGTAGGTATGAGTAGATTAACATTTCAAAATGGTTTTGGAATAAAACCGGGTAATTGAATTGTGGAAAATTCTATTCAAATAATGTGTAAAGTTAAAATGAATCAACTATTGAACTTATTAAGTGAAGTTGATATTAATATGGAAGAAATGAAAATTTTAATCTTGGAATTAAAATTTAACTTGAGTAAATGGAAGTGAATGAAGTATGATGAGGTAAATAGAAAATTTGAATATTAGCTTGGGATAAGTAAAATAAATTGGACCTAGAATAAATTGATTTGGGTTAAATTGAAATGTAAAATGATTTTGTATTTGTGGGTTATGGTGTAATGAATTATACCCACAAGCTATTAAGTATTATACTTATAATCTGGAATTGTGAATTTCAAATTTGCAAAAGATTAAGGTGAAGGAAAATTGGTATCCCTAAGAATTCAGTGATACATATATATAAAATTTGAAATTGATGATTATAAGATGTAAATGAATTAAAATGAGCAATATAAACTTTGAAGTAAATAATTTGGTGAACTTATAAATAGAAAATGGAATTATGATCACAAATGGGAAATAGTTGAATGGTATGGTGAATTCATACCTAATCTCAAATGAAATGTGAATTGAAATAAGATGATGAAAATATAAAATATAAAGGATGTGGATGAACTTAAGTTAGAAAATAAATTTGAACTTGTATATGGAAAATTAAAATTTGATTAAATTGGATTTAACTTAGATTAAGTGAATGGAGTTGAATTTAGATTGAAATAAAATCAAAATTCAGTTGTGTTACAAATAATTTTGAATAAAGTTAAATTCTTATTTAAATAGTAAAAGAAATAAAATGAATTCAAGTTGACTAACTAAAACTTAGTTGGACTTGAATTAAATTGAAAAAGAAATTAACTTGAGAAAATTTAATTCAGAGAAGTAAGAATGATATTGTGTGAATAAAATTTTAGCTCAACTAAATTCAAAGGATTCGTTTGAGAATGAATTTAGCGTAAGCTAAATTAAATAAAAAGGAAGCTTGAAGATGAATTTAGTGTAAACTAAATTTAATGGAATTTGTACTGGCATGGATGAAATTTTGGTGGATTGTTAAGAAAATTTTGAAGAGAAAAATAAAAACCCAGTTCTAGGATGGGATTTAATTTTGGCAATAAAAGCTGAGAGTGTGAATGAATGATGGAATTAGATTATAATAGTGATGGTTTGAATTGTAAATAAATCCAAATGAGTGAAATGATTCAAAGTGATCTCATTGTTAATAAAATAAATCTAAAATGGATTGAATAGATAAACAAAGTGCATTAAAATTTGTAAATGGATTGGAATTGATTTGGATGAGAATCAAATGAAAATAAAATAAAAATTGATATAAGAAGAAATGGAAATATTGTATGACTTAAACAACTTAAGCAAATTGGAAAAAATAGTTGTGGTTGAGCTTTATAAGTGATCTTGAACGAAATTTGTTTAGATAATAAGATTTAAATGCAACTGAAAAGAATTTTGATTAATTATTGAGATGAAATAAGAATGTATGAGTTGTATATAACCCAGGATTGAATGATATTAATATAAACCTATATGGATAATGAATTGGAAATGTAAGATTGGAGATTTAATTCAATAATTGTGATTAAGCAAGAATGTTTGGGCTGTAAATAATATAGAATGGGATGTTATTAATTTAAACTTAAATGATGAATTTGAAGTGAGAATAAGAAATTGAATTAAAAATTGCAATGGAATAAGAATGCTTGGATTGTGAACCATGCAAAGTGAATAAAATTAATATGAATCTAAGTTGGAAATTAATTTTAATGGTTATAAGCTAAAGTGATGGTCGCTTGCTTGAATAACCTTAAATTTGCATAGAAATTGGTCGTTTTGTTGTAAACAAAAATTTAATTGACTTAAAGAAATAAAATGAAATGGGTTATTGAATCAATTGGGATGAATTGAAAATTTTATTAAGTGATTTTGCATATGAATGAAAATGGATCATCAAAGAAATGTAAATACTTCCGATAGAAGGTAAATTTTGGTTGTGAGTTGATTTGGAATTGAATTGAAAAAAAAAAGATGTAACCAAGACATATGTTAATCGTATTGAAATGGAAATGAATTGGTTGTAATAAATATGAATGGTATATAGATCACTTGAATGTAAAGCATTCAAGTGAAATAAAATGAAATTTTTACTTGAATAAGAAATTAAAAGGTGATTGAAATCTTTGAATTGTTGATAAAATATGGTTAACATTGTCAAATTATGAAGTTTGCTTGGTTAGGCTATGAAATTGATATGTTTGGTTAAGGTTAATGAATGGAATGTTAATAAATTCTTATATTATTGTAAACTGATGTGTTTGCTTGAGTAAGTACAGGTACGGGAGGCAGTAGATAGAGTTGGAGTGTGTGTATATGCAATATAAATTAGCCGCATGCTGTTAAAATGTTAGTTAAGGTACGCCTACGCAATAAAAATAGGAAATATAAACTGTTTTTGGTTTTTCCGACCGTGTGGGTCGATGTATACATATTTATATATATTTGAAATTGCAAAAGCTCCTCCGTACAGGGGAGACTCTGCCAAAAAAATTCGGAAATTTTCAGAGTTAGAAAATTTTTGAAAATTTTGAAATGTTTTATTAATGACAAAGTTGATTTCAAATAACAATTGAAAATAAAAAGAATTTTTGGATAGGAATTGAAGCTTGTAGTTTCGATTTGTAGCTAAAGAATTTGAGTAAAGTGAAATTGAAATTTCACTAAGTAAGTTTTGCTTTTGAGTTTGGAACATTCTTTCTACCTTAACATATTTCGGGGACGAAATTTTTATAAGGCGGGAGGAATGTAACGACCTGGAATTTAGGGTCGCTAAATTTGAACATTTAATTCATTTTAAATGTCGAATATTGATTATAATTTGAATTTTTAAATAAAAGACTTTGGTTAAGTTAATAAAATTAGTTAAATTTCGAACACGAGAATTTAATTGAAATTTGAATAATAATAATTTAATATTAGAATTGGGGTAATTGGTAATTTTGAGTGTAAATAGATATAAAATTAGATTCTAAAGTTTATTTTAAGTTTAATCGGATTTGAATTATAATATTGGACTGTTGGATGAAATTAGAAGTTAATAAATTGAATTTGGAATTTTATATTAATTTAATAATGGAATTTAGTAATATAATAATGCAAGTAATCAGATTTTGATTTAAACTGAATCGGAATGATTTCTAATGTGAATATAAATTTCATACGAGTTATAATAGAGTTAGTAAAATTTTAAAAGTGAAATTTTGGATGATTTCGACGATTTTGAAAATCGCTCGAAATAATCGACGAGTTAAAATAGCCTTCCGGGGCACAGTCTCGGAATTCGACGAAACTAGTTCCATTGGATCCGTAATAGTTAGTTATTATCGTATTTCAATTTTTGTAGCAATCGGAGTTATCGTTTGACCCCGACAGCTTAAAACGCTTGGAAAATACTTTAATCGATTTAATTTAAAATTGATCGTTTATTTCCGTAACTCGCGTATATGATCGAATTAGCTTCCGAAACACGTTCCATTGTGTCTGAAACGTAGGTAAAACCTTAGAAACGCCTGTCGGCATGCGTTGTTTGGAGATCGTTTGTAAAAGTTGCTTTATAATGAATTTAATATTAAAATAATAATTTTAAACGTTTATATATCTACTTAATTTAGGTCGAAACCCTAATTCTTTAGCAGCCGCCGCCTCTATACTATTTCATGGCCGAAAATCATTTCCGTTTGCCTTCAATTTGTGATCAATCCGTCGAGTTTTAGAAGAAACTTCCAACTGGAAGATCGAAGAGCTCGTCGGGAGCTTCAGATCCAACGGTAGTGATGGATTTTAGCGTCGCGTGGAGGGAGCTAGCGAAGCCCGTGCATGGCCGGTTGGTGCACGACTTTCGATGCAAATTGATGACCGAGCTCGCCGCGTTTCATGGTGGTAACGCGTGGGGACTTGAGCTTCGTGAGGGAGGTCTTGGATCGTCGCCGAGTTCGTCGTGGTGGTCGCGGTTGTTAACCCTAATTAGTGAAATTGGGTTCTTTGTTCGTATCTTGTTCCTGAGGCTTGCGCGTTGTAGAAGATGGAAGTCGCGGTCTTGATCTGTTCGTTTCTTATCAACGGCATAGATTGTTCTGGTAATAAATTAAAAGGAGAAATTGATTTTAGAAATTTGTATTCAAAGTTTAAAATAGCATAACTTTTACATGCATGCTCCGAATTCAACAAATTTGGTAGCACCGGAATCGCAGCAACGCGCTCTACACTGCAGCGCAGATCCAGAAGCGATTGGGACTAGCGATAATTTTAGGTTAAATCGAACGCGGTTTGATTTAATTTAAAATTCAAACGCTCGCCGAAAACCCAAGGTGAGTTTAACTCACTCACATCTGGAGTATCAGTTAATTTAAATAGTCGATATTTAAATGAATTGTTTGATTGGTTGAATATGATTGAATCGATATATGTTGTTGTGCTAATATATGTGGATGCAGGAAAACAGGTTGGAGGGATCCAACTGGATTCCTCACAAATAGAAATTTAGATTTATATTCTGTGATATCCTATTTATTATTCTGATATAAATTATTTAGATCTTGTTATGCCGTGTTTTACTTATATGCTGTAATGGATTAAATTGAAATTTATATTGTGTTGTGCTGTGATTGGGTGAATATAACCTGAAAAATTTAGATATAAATAGATGAATTGGGTGTAAAGGATATAAAAGAAATTCCTAAGTAAAGAATTTAAAAGGAATTAAATTCAATAATTTTTTTGATAATTTGAAATGTTTGAAGATGTGATATATAAGGGAAATATGAAATGTTTAAAATAATAGCGGGATTTATTTTTAAAAGATGGAAAGTATGCTTTCTCCTGGAAATTTTAGTATGTTTTTAAGAAAAGTTTTTAAATATAAATCTGCAGTTTTTAATATGATTTGGGTATTTTAGAAAGAAATATTATTTTAAACTTGTTTTTAAGCGGAAGCAATATTCGATTATGTAATTATGGTGATTAATTATTTTTAATAAGTAAAGTAGTATTAAGTTTTTAAAGAGAAATTTTAGTATGAATATTTGATTTAATAACCTTATTTTAAAAGTTAAAATTTTATTTTAAAGTACTTAGGAAACCTCTATATATTTCCTTAATTATTATTTTTCAATTAAATAATTTTCTAGAAGCTTATTTTAAATATTTTAAACATATGTTTGAAAATGATTTCCAGGAAATAGCAATGTGTTTAAGAATAAAAGAGCTATTTTTAAAAGTATGGGAAGGAATTTTACGGGACGAACGTAAAATTGAATTGGGTAAATCGTGATTGGATTGATAAAGAGAATTCTTAGGTTATCCTAAAATGGAAGTATATTTCTCTGAGATACCAAGTACGTTTTTAAAGTTGATTTTTGAAAAGTTAGGAGTTTTGAGTTTTATATAAAGAATGGTTTCAAGAAAAGTTTTAAATGGTAAGAAATTTTAAAGTGAACACGTATTAAAGTGGTTATAGAAGTAACTATTTTTAAAGGGTAATTAGAATTACGTTTTGAAAAATATTATTATCCTTATACTTTATAAATGGTTCTATTTTAAAGAAAATCAATTAAAGCTCTATTTGAAATTGTATAAGGATTCATAACTTTATTTTTAAATCTAGTATGTCTTAACTTATTTTAAAGATATAGTTTATATTTTATAAAGTAGTTTTATTCGAAACATTTTTAAAGGTACATATATTTAAAATTAAGTACGTAAGTAGTGTTAATGTAAATGTTTAATATATTTTCAAAAATAAAGTATTTATATTATTTTCAACCTTAAATATGGGTACTTGGATGTTTTTAGAGGAAGTAAAGGTTTGGGAATCTATTCCATGAAAGAATTGGGTTTAAAAGTGTTTTCAATGGAATCTGAAAATGAAAATATATCTTGTAAGAGATATTTGAGGAAATAAATAGTTGGGAATTATTTATTGTGTGATGGATGTTTGTGAATATTAATTGATAGTTAAATCACCGACTATCAATATTGGACAAATGCGTTGATCGTTTCGAAGAGACCAGGATCGAGATTTATTTCTCGAAAACCACTTCGATCTGGTTTGTACGTTTCGTGGAAAAACATGTTCGGAGTCGAAGACGGAGCAGTGAAGTGCAAGGGCTAGTCGCTACTAATCCTGAGGATATTTTCAAAATGGATGTAGTAGGAGTAGTGCCTTCGGTTCCGTTCGAACCCAGGACGGACTTGTATGGACGAATGCTTTCGGAACATCGTCAGGTGGGCGATGGGCATTCAAAGTGAAACGTTCTAAAAGGTAACGCTTAGCCTCAAGCCTCATCAACCGGGAATGACTGAAAATCAGGGGTTATGCAGCAAGGCTTCGTGGGTAGCCCCCACTTGAGAGTAAGGTCATCCCTGTCTAGATGTCCCTTTTTTTGGGCTTAGTGGACGGTTGCTGATCCCAACCGCGGGGTGATCTCACTTGGGATTATCCAGTAAGGGGTAGTCCCGGTCTTGTGTTGCAGGGGAGCGGTCGTACTCCTTGGTACTGTGATCTAGGCCACGTACTGTGACAGGTGGTACCCTAGTGTCTAGTCATTAGTTGAAAATCCATTCTCCCTACGAGCCTTGTACGAGTTTTGTTTGTATTACCCACTCTGTGGCTAGTAGATGGAATTTAATCATGTAACAATTTCGGCTTTTTTATAAGTATTTGTAGATAGATCCTATTATAATATCAGAGGAATTCTATAAAAATCGTTTTAGCTATCGTAAGGTAAAAACCCGACATGTTTATTTGTGGCGTGGTCTTACGAGATGCTTTTGTTTTCAAAGGATTTTGAAACTTTAATAATCAATTGGGTGTGATTTTCTCACGCTGGTATTCCAGACTGACTCGGGTGTTATTTAACTATAATGCTCGGGTCAGACCGAGTATTATAGGATACAGGATTTGATGCTGTGGAGCTCAGAAGGCGAGCTGGATGACGATACGTACTTTCGTACTTGTTTTATATATATTCCGCTGTGTTGAGTAGCTGTGTATCCAGTTGTATGTTATTGATGTTCTTGAGATGTGATTGATGTACTCTGATGATGTAACATATAAACAGATATATTTGATTTGAGTAAAGTTCATTTGTTATCTATTATATTTTATTCCGCTGCGATGGTTAGATTCTGAAGTTGTTTTTTTATTTTCTTCTTCTACCTCTTCTTCTTTAACCCAAATGGTTCGTATTTCTGTACAACTTGAGTTAATTTAGGTAGAATAGTGTTGACTCAAGGGATACGGATTTGCGGGTCCTTACATTAGCATTTTGATTTATTTTTGAAGAAACAATATAGGATAAGTATATGTTCTTGGTTATTAAATTGAAATTTTTGAAAATTTATTTGTCTCAAAAAAAAAGTTTGATTACTAGTGACAATGGTTTAACTAGTATATAGGAAGGTTCATGGGTGTTAATTATGAAGTATATCCTAATTGAAATCTTTGTTTAATGAGTGGTTGATTTAAAGTAAAGGTGATAACATTTTTGATCTTCTAAGTTAAGTGGTGCTAAGATGATGTTGCAAAACTCTTTCTTTATAAAAAAATTCGTATATATTTTATTAACACCTACATTCATTAGGTGTTCACACTTGTGTGTACACTCGCCACTCACGTAAGCCCGTAAGGCAGTGCATGGACGGTATATCTTCCCTCAGTTTTCTAAGTTAGGTGTATATATACAAAAATTCTTTCATTGGTAATGCCTACAATCAATAGGTATACACATTTGTGTGTACACTTGTTTTGCTCTGTATTCCCCTCACGTAAGCCTACAAGGAAGTGCATGGGTGGTATATCGGGCCTTCGTTTTCTGAGTTAGGCACATATAAATATTGTTAATATCAATAAAAATTTCAAACAAAGAGAGTAAGCAATTGGACTCCAAGCACTATTTTCACTTATTTGATTTGACTAGTTATTCACAATAAATAAAAATACCACTTTGAATAAATTTGGTAATCAACTAAAGATTCATTTCATAGTTGCACTATGTTATCAACCGAAACAACTAGCCAAACTAGAGTCTAATTGTGATGATAACATAATTTTTACTGGAAAATTTGACAAGTAAAAAAACTTAAATTTCTTGACAATGACTAGAGCTTATATTTAACTTAATCCTGTCAATTTAAAAGTAAATTCTTCATTTGTGAATATTTTCAAGAACCTGCATTCATATATTTGTGAATAAATTTTGCATTTAGGAAATTTTCATGTTGCATTTGTGGGTAGTATCCACAGAAAACCCTCACGAGGCATCACTCGTCCTACCGGTAACACTTAAATATTTAACGGCCTGTTGCGTACGCTCAATGCTATCGTGTTTCCTACAAAAACGAATTTATCTTAGTTTTAGTTTACTAGAGGATGAATAAAAAGATAAGTTTGGGGGTATTTGATATGCACATAAAAGTGCATATTTTTACTTCCGTATTTAATCTACTTTTAGTTAATGAATGAGCATATTAGGGTATTTTACATGTTTAAACCCAAATTCAAATTATTCTCAAGTCATTATTTATTCATCTTCATTTTGAGGGTAAAATGGCAATTTTTTGTATGATTTAATCTGAAAAAATTCACTTGCAAATTTTATTTTTTGACTTTAGGAAATGGAGATCAAACGTGAAGAAGCATTCACGAATGTATGCATGCGCAAGTGAAGGAAGCCAAAGAAATGAAGAAATAAAAGAATTCTTATAATCATGGAGGACCCCACCTACCCACTAACCATGGATCACAATTAAGATATGATGCACATAATAGTGGGGATTAAAGGCACATGCACATTTAATGGAGGATTAATTTCATGCCAATGATAACTTTGAGGCCACACTACCTCAAGGGCATTTTAGGGAGTTTCCTAAAATTGGATTAGGGCTTTAATCTTGTATAAATAACTCTCTTATGTTCATGTAATAGATTTTTTACATTACCTTATAATATTATGCAAGTTGTAGCCACAAAACTAATGAGAAATAAAATGGCTTCCTAAGCCTCTTCATTTTCTTCATTTTTCTACATGCTTTTGCATTTCATGCTTACTTTTATTTACATGCTTTCTTCTATTTCGTGTTAGTAGATTAGCTTTATTTTCATTGCAATTAGTTTAGATTTAATTTATGCAGGTAGTTTAGTTCTCTTTTCTTTTAGTTACTCTTACTTTGCTTGTTTTTGTAATGTTGCAATCTACATATGTTGAAATGATAATGAAAATGAGAAGCTAAACCCCTTTAATTTAGGGGTAATGAAGCTCTCTTAAATCATGTAGATTCAACATATTTGCTAATTTATGTTCTCTGTCATGCATCATGGATAGTTAGATGTTGATGTAAATAATTTAGTGAATATGATAGTCTATGTTGTTTATCACAAATAAGCTATTATTGCTGAAACATAAACACAATTTTCATCATCTGACTAAATGATTTTGATCATGGAATTAAAATAGAATCAAAATTTGATGATCTATATTACTAATCAAAAATAGTAAATAGACCATGCTCAAAATGGATTTTGTTTTAGTTTCATATTCATTTTCATGACATTTAATAAGTGGTTTTGGTTGTTGTACTAAAGTTTGATGGTTTAAGTTGTGTTAATTTATAACAAAAATAGACCGTATTTATGATAAATACGTCACTTATTCTACTTAGATTAAAATAAGAGATCACAGATTGATTTATGTGAAAGTATGAGAGTGGATTTGCCTCTAAATTGTATCTTAATCTCGTATTTTTATTCACTTTGTTTTAGTTAGTTTTTACATTTAATTAGCTATCTCAAGTTTTGGTTTAATTTGTTTGAGTAGAATTTATAATTAATTCATTTCCTTACAGATCGCCCTGTATTCACATACGTACTAGAATTGTACGCTGTGCGCTTGTGGTATTTCAGAACAATATAATTTTTCAGCTATTTTCTAACCGATAGAAAATTCATCGTCTAACAGGTATTATTAAGGCACCTTAATAGCCGTGATCGAATTATGTACTCGGTAGAAAATTGGAATTTTGATGTATGTGCTTTATTGGGTGGAAAGGAAGTGGAAGATAGGTGAATTAGGATTTCTTTGTAAACGAGTTTGCATATGTTTATGAACCAATTACCATACTACCACCGTAATGGGCTATTGAGTTTCAAATTGATCTTATACCTTGAGCAAAACCCATAAGTAGACTGCCTAGCATAATGATACATACTAAGATGAAAGAGCTAAAAGTGGAGCTGGTGGACTTAGAAGGAAATAATTTTATTAGACCAAGTAGTTTTCCTTGGAGACCGACCGTAGTGTTCATAAAGAAACCAGATGGGTTGTTATGAATGTGCATTTATTATCGTAAGCTAAATGAGAAGGCGATAAAGAATTAGTATCTTTCACCAAGGATATATGATTTGTTTGATCAAAGCCAAAATATTTTCCCAATTGGATTTAGCAACAAGGTTTCATCAGGTGAGAGTGGTGGAGGACAGCATTCCATTAACGGTATTGCAAGCAAGATATGGTTCATTTGAAGGTTAGTCATTCCCTTTGGGCTGACCAATGCAGCTGCTTTCTTTATGGATTTGATGAACTGAAACTTTCGAGAGCATTCGGATAGATTCATGTTAGTGCTCATAGATGACATTATGATATATTCTAAGAATGAAGGAGATTACAAGATTCATCTTAGAATGTGTTGGAGACATTGAGGCAACATCAACAAAAAGCAAAGTTTTCATAATGTCATTTTGGAAAAAATAAGTGAATTTGCTTGGTCATGTAATTTATATTAATAGATCCAACTAAGACTAAAGCTGTTAATAATTAGAAAAGACCCAACACAACGACCGAGATAAGAAGTCTTCCAGTGTTAGTTGGTTATTATCGGAGATTCGTTAAGGATTTCTCTCGTATAGCGGCACCTATTTATAAGGAAGGACATAAAGTATGTTTGGACGGATAAATGTGAAGAAGCATTCTTAAAGCTAAAACATTTATTGACTAATGCTCCTATGTTTTCCAAATGTAAATCAAGATTTAGTAGTGTATACCAATGCAAATGGAATGACATTAGGAGCTGTGTTAATGCAAATAAGTTAAAGTGATTGCCTTCGTTTCACGATAGCTTTAACCACATGAAGTTCAATATGCAACTCATGATTTAAAGTTAGCATAGGTGATCTATGCTTTAATAGTATGGAGACAATATCTTTTAGGAGAACGATTCGAGTTATTTGCAGATCATAAGTCTTTGAAGTACAAATTCTCTCAGAAAGAGTTATACATGAGATAGTAAAGGTGGCTAGAGTTTTTAGCAGCTTATGGTTTTGAAATTAAGTATACGCCAGAGAAAGGAAATAAATTTGCAGATGCACTTAGCAGGAAATACCAAAGTATTGTGTTATCTATGTTAGTATAGTGGGAAGATTTGGAGGCATTAACAACATGTGCTGTGAATTTAAGGTCAATGGCTAATTCTCGTTCGAATACCGCAATGTTAGTTATCTTTGGAAGTTCAACCATTAATGATTAAAAAATTTGCTTCTAAGCAGATAGATGATCAATTACTAGCTGAACGAATTAGAATACTTGAGGATGGAACTAAGGTTGACGATGTAATAGAATTTAGTCTTCATCAAGATGGATGGTTGAGGAAGAAGGAACGGTTGTGTGTTCCAAATGTTTGTAACCTAAGGAAGGAAGTTCCTAGGGAGTGTCATCGATCGAAATTTACTATTCATTCTGGACGAACCAAAATGTATCACGGTATATGAAGCAGACTTTCTTCTAGGAAAAAATGAAAAGAGATGTACACTTATGGGTGAAACAATGTTTAGATTGCCAGCAAGTAGAAGCCCAACATCAGAAAATAAGTGGATTGCTTCAACCATTAGAAGTGCCATTTTGGAAATGGGATTCTATATCAATGGATTTTATCGATGGGTTGCTAAGGCCAAATAGGGGGAAATGAATGTATCTGGGCTATGGTAGGTAAACTAACCGAGAATACACACTTTACTCCCATTAAGTCGACACGGACAACGCATACTCTAGCAAAGTTGTTTATGAAGAATATTATAAGACTACAAGGAATTCCTAGTAATATAGTCTGTGACCGAGATAATTTGTTTACTAGTGAATTCTATGACCTACAAATGGATAGGAAAATGGAAAGGGTTAACAAAGTTCTTGAAGATTTGTTAAGAGCTTGTATACTAGACTTTGGAGGCTCATGGAAAGACAATTTGCACTTATCGAGTTTTCCTATAGCAATAGCTATCAAACTAATATAGGAGTGACGCCTTTTGAATCTCTTTTGGAAGGTCATGCAAATCACTAGCATGTTGGTTGGAGACTAAGGATAGATTGATTCTTGGCTCATATATGGTGAGAGAAGTTACAGGAAATATTAAGCTGATGTGAGTAAGGATGAAGGAACCTCGATCTAAATAAAAAAAAAGTTATGCAGCAAGAGGAATAAGGATCTCGAATTCTCAGTTGGAGACCATGTTTTTATTAAAGCATCATCGATGAAGGGTGTAGTATAGTTACGTAAGCTAAGGAAATTGGCAACGAGATATATTGGTCTATTTCCTATCATAGAAAGGATTGGGAAACTCACTTATTGGATAGAGTCATCAAATAGTTTCGCAAGAGTCCTTAATGTTTTTCATTATTCTCGTCTTAGAAAGTGTGTGCATGATCAAGAGACTACTATTGGATGATTTAGTAGTGGAACTAGATATGACTTTTGTTAGATAACCATCTCATGTTAAAGAAAGAGATGTGAAGGGAATAAGAAACAAGATAGTCTAGTTAGTGAAAATCCAGTGGAGTGACAATGAGAAAGACTACATATGAAAGACAAAAGACAGGATTATAGATTCTTATCCTGAATTATTTTGATGATATATTCTATATCAGACATGTAGACTTTTTGCTAGTAAGATATGCTAGTATTGTTGATATTTGTTTGTCACACATGTTTGTATGATTGTCTTGCTTGATGTTTACCTTATCGTAATTTCAAGGATGCAATTCTTTAAGGAGAGGAGGCTGTAACACCTCTAATTTTTGTATAACAATATCCAAGGAATTTAATTAGATAAATTAAATAGAATAATATGATGATATACAGAGAATGAGATCTGTTAACTAAATAGGGTCGGGCCTTAATTAGTCCATTAATAATATACTTTTTAAATATTAAATAGAAAGGGATTAATGAGAGATCCATAATGGGAATAATTCTTTAGTTCAGTCACTAACCCTTTCCTTTCTCATTCATTCTCATTACATCTTCTAAAACCAAAAATAAACATAAAAGAGGCCGTTAACAAAAGGAAAAGAAGTGGAAGTCTAAAGGATTCAAAGAGAAAATCTTAGGGGAATTAATCTACATCAAATCTCATTCTTGTTTATTCAATCTAAGATGAATAATAGTACCCATCTCATTTATTTATGTTTGTTTTTGGATTTACGGTTGATTTTTGAATTGCATGATATAACATTTTATGCCTTGCTTGACAATATCATTAGTAGATTGAATGATGATCGTTGGAATGTTTATGGAATTGTTATAATGGGTTTTAAAGGTAAAAACCTAAAATTTGATCTTCTATTGACTTGGAAGTTGGATATTTTGTATAGAACATTATTTAGGAGATGGGTTTCAATTTTATAATTTTTCAAGTTCATATGAATATTTTATGAATTTCCTAAGAAGAAAATGTGTATATTTTCTAATTTTAAAAACAATTAATTTAATATTTTTGTCCTAAAATTTTTATATGAGGAATAAGAAGGAAATTCAAATTTTTGGGGATTTTTTGAAAATTTTCCCTATTGGTTACGATTTGTAGTGAACTTTTTATTCTAGAAGACGTTCAATTAATATAAATAAAATATATTAATTATAAGTGTTTACAAAGTTATTTGAGAAGGTATTATGTGACCTAATAGTAATTTCAGGAAAAGAAAATGAAAGGTAGTTTATTATCTAATAATAATTTGACATAGGGCAAGAGTTAGTGGAAAGTTTTAACTTTAAACTGAAATAAATCATTTTTTATGTCATTTAGAAAAATCTCATCGGCATTATAACTTAGTGTCTAGATACTTTTATATTCATATAAACTCGATACTTGATACTTTTATATTAATAGAAATTCGATACTTTAAGGGTCGATACACATGATAGCTCTCGATGGCTATGTTCTATCTACCTCAAAAAGAACTCGACGCCTTGTGTTTTAGAGGTCTGGTACCCTATGTTTAATAAAGGTTTGATATTCCATATTTTTTATAAAGGTTCGATGCCTCATATTTCCTAAGTATTTTAGAGGCTCAGCACCTCATATTTTCCTTTATGCTTTTAGAGTTTCAGTACCTTGTGTTTTTAAGAAATTTACATCCTGGTGTTTTTAGAGGTTCGGTACTACATGTTCTTAAGAATTCGATACCCCTTGTCAAATAATATTCGATAACATCTATATAGCTACGCGATAACTATGTTTTTATTGGTCACTTACCATATGTTTTATAAATTAGATAACTATGTTTTATAGGCCTGCTAGTCTATGTTTTTAGAAGCTCGACGACCATGTTTTAGTGGCTTAATATTCGTATGTTTTGCAAACCTAAAAGCCATGTTTTAGAGGCTCGATAGCCTTATGTTTTACAAATTCGATAGCTATGTTCTAAAGGCTTAATAGCCTTATGTTTCAAAATATTGTTAGTTGTGTTTTAAAGGCTCAATAGCCATAAGTTTACAAAGTTGAAAGCTATGTTTCAGAGGCTCGATAGCCTATGTTTCTGAGGTGCTCGACATTCCTATTGTGATAGCAAGTTTTTAAGAGCTACGAAAAGATTATGGCGCTTTAGCATAAGGTTTTGGCTAAGTATTTGGGCTACTTTTTCCTTATTTTGTAAATGGTTTCAAGTGGCATATGTTTTCTATAAATAATTGTTTTCGAGGACATGAAATAGTTTCTTAGCCTAATTTTATATGGATTTTGCCAAAGAAAATTATTATTAAACTCAAGTGATTTCATTATGGATGTGACTATGGATTTAATATATTTTGATGAGTGATGTTATATATTCTTGTTATCATTTGATCAGTTAAGTTTACATATTTTTACCATTTTCATACTCACATCTGCATTACTCATCATTACATATTAGGAAAAGGGGAGCATAATTACTAGTTAGGTTGTTCTATTAGTGAGTATGGTCAGAATAAACTCTTCAGTGAGTAGACTTGCATCCAGCAGATCGGACATATCAATTGTGTTAAGATGCCTTAAATTAATCAAAGAGATATTACTCATAGGTTTAAAACTAGAGAAGATTTAGGTGGGACTGGTGTAGGGTTACACCTTATGCTTCGGCCATTATCCCCAGTTGGTAAAGGTGCATGATTCCGGTGTGTAGGGCTTCGTCAGTAGTGAGGCTAAAAAATGTGTATTCACAGGAAGAAACTCTTAGGTCTATATGCTCACCATGTTGTTTTAAGTTGTTTCCTCCTAATCATATTTGGAGATTTTAGGACATTTGATTATATTTTGGCCCCAGTCGTCCTGATAGATTATTAGTTGGCTATGAAAACTAATAGATTCATAGTGAACCTAGGAAATCTATAATTTAAGATAGATGGTCAAATTTATAGGATATGTAAACTTTGGGAATGCGTAACCCTTTGACAAAGAAGTCATATTTTCCCATGTTGCTTGCATTTGATTATATCATGTTTTGTTTAAACCATTTGGTTAAGATAATAAGCTTACGGAGACATGCATGAAGCTAGCAAATATTAGTAGTTTATTTCCTCTTTGTTGTTTGAAGTTTTTGCTTTTTTGAATGTTGTAACGATAGGATTTATAAATGTCATGTAGTTAGACTCTGATCACCCAAAAGGGCATCTTCATAGTCTCTCTTGGAATATAATTGTATTTATTATATATTTTTCGAACGTAGAATCGATGAGATTATGTAATGAATATGAAAGTTTATTAATGAAATGTGTTTTGAAATTTTTTATATACTTGTTGTGATGGCCCATGTCTCTTGACATGCCCAAAAGCCCGTCGCACCAAGAAACATGAATTATCGGTTTGAAGTAAAAATAGTATCATATAGACTAAGATAACAGTACAAGAAATTAACTATCTAATCCAAACGACATAACAACAAAAACATTATCTCAGGTATACAAGTAATCTCGGAGAAACAGTAATAACAGTCTCAAAGCATAATAATATCACAGTCTCACGAAATATCGGTACATAATCCCAAAATCAGAGTATATTGTAAAAGTAATCCATCAGAAGCAAAAAATTAAAACAAATTCACTGATAGGAAATACATGACAAAGGATGGAGGATAAAGCTAGATTCTAGTCTAAAAGTAGTGATGGACCTGTCACCCACTGCCATGTCCACCTATGGTGGGGAAAATGAAAAAACTAGAATGGGTCAGACATGAAGTATGGTGAATGAGAACAAGACTGATAATATAATCAAATGCAATTAATTATAAATCTCCTCTAAGTGATATAGAGTGTGTATCATGTCCGTGTACACCTAAGTTCCATACCTAAGGGTATTAATCTAACACAATGGGTCCATCTACAAATAGAACCTCATCATAACATCTAGAAAATTAGGGATCCACTTTCCCATTCTAGCTCACACTACGCCTGAAGAGGAAGAATACAAAATGTGAACTCGCCCAATCTCTCATTGTAGGCACACACACCATCCCACTCGGTCGTAGCGGCATAATACCTCTACTTACCACTATGGAGTCACCACGCTGGAGGTCCTTAGTACTTGGCCCCACCTAGCTTAACGCTTAGATATAGCCTCTTACCATCCAATCGAACGTCAATTTGTGCCATGCTTGCACCATAAAACATGCAGCACCCGAATCTTCTATTAGGACTGGACTCTTAGAGATGCCCTTGGCTATTATTAGGTCCACTCGATCGTAACATCCTAAGCCTTTCGCAAAATAAATTGCCAATCTTTTAATAATTCCCCGTATCCAACACGCCAACAGGGAAACGCAAACTAAATTTTCCCCCACAACCCTAATAGGAACTAGTTTTCCTATCATCTTTCTAGCATAAAAAATCGATCACAACAACTCAACTAGGTCTCCTCCTGTAACGACCCGTATTTTTACGGATCGAAACATTGTTAAACTATATGCTTTAAGTCGTATTGTTGATAAGTCGTTCAGAGTTTAAGTCATTAGGAGCATAGATGACTTAAGGTGTTGCCGAGTTAAGGGTTTGGCCGAGTTAAGGTAGGTAACGACTTATAGGGTTAACGACTTAGTGCTTAAGTCGTGTGGATATTAACTCGTGTGGTGTTTAAGTCGTAGGAAGCTTGGGTCGTTTGGGAGTTAGGATAGGTGGAGCGACTTAAGGTGGTAGACGGGTTAACGAGTTACGGCTTATAGAAGTTTCGACCTAAAAGCTTACGGGTTAGTGAGTTATAGAAGCTTAGGTCGTGTGATAGCTTAAGTCGTGTAGGAGATAAGTCGTGTGAGGAAGGTGAGTCGGGTGGAAGTTGACTCGTGTGAGCGACTCATAGGGTGACCGACTTAAGAAGGCTACGACCTAAGGATGAAGCGAGTTAAGAAGGTTAGCGGTTCAGAAGGCCCACGGGTTAGCGACTTAAGAGTTGGAGTGATGGAGCGACTTAAGTTAGTAGCCGACTCAAGGTTTAGCCGACTTAAGAGTGAACGGCTTAAGACTTAAGTCGTAAACCGTGTGTGTGTATTGAACCGTATGTTGTTAAGCCATGTAGAGGCATGAGTCGTTAGGTCGGCTGCTAGTTAGGTCGTGAGTCGTAGAGATCTTGTGTCTGTGCTAGGTCGGGTTTGTTAGGTCGCACGAAATCTTGTGTTGGTAAGTCGTTATGTTGGTTGTTCGTTGAGTCGTTAGGGGCTTGTTGAGTCGTAGGTTGTTGAGCTTGATAAGTCATGGACGACTCATGGGTTAGGTCGTGGACGACTTATGGGGGGCGCGACTCATGGAGATTTCAGCCTATAAATAGAGGGGTTTGGCTCACTTTTTGGCACCGGATTTTGAAGCGACGAAGTGCTGCCATTTTGAGAGCTCGACTACAACACTTCTTCACTTCTTTTTCTCTACTCTAACCTAGTGATTCCTTCCATCTAAATTGAAGATCAAATCGAAGATCCAAGAGCCAAAGTTGAAGATTTCCATCCATTGAAGGGAGATTTCATCGATTGAAGCGAGATTTTGCCGGATCAAGCTTAGTTCTTTGCTGTCCAGATCTGAAGTTGTTATCTTTTGAGGTGTTTAGGTGATTCGGTGAGTGGTAGTTATCTCTCACACGGACCCAAGGGAGTATATTGGATTGGTGGCGTGTTTATGTGTTAAAGATAGTGATTTCTTGCATTTTCCCTAAGTATGCATGTTGATCTATCATCTATGAAGTTTTGACACCTATTTTACTATATGTTAACTTATGCAAGTTTATTCATCAAGTTGTAGAGACATTTGCCTATTATTCATGCTTATTAGATTTGGACACTTTAGTTACCAAATCGCCATTTCCTTGTATAATTGCTTATTAAACCTTGTTTGAATATTTGATTGCTTGGATTAATGACTGTCTTGATTGATTGTTTAGAGTTAGTTGATTTATGGTTGGATCTAGACAAGTATGGTCGAAAAGGATTCAAAAGATAAGGGAGAGGCTAAGGGATGAGAAAAGCTGCTTGTGGCATATGTAGCGGATGATGAAGCTCATATGGACGGATATGATGACGATGTTGTGATGGAGCTTTGCTATGTTAAGATGAGGCGAAGCATGATGTGATGTAGCCTTGGCATAATCTAGACGGGATCATTCCAAGCATGTTGATAACTCGAGGGATGGTTCGAGTTGGTTGATAATGGATTGCTCGAGAAGTAGCTTGGGCTAGTATGAAAATAGTCGTCGAGGAGGATGACTAGGAGGCTGGGATTTCATTGTTGTTGAAGGTTCTAGTAAATTCAAAGCAAGAGTACATGGGATGCCCAAACGACTACAGGTAGGTGGTCGGGACACCCAAAAGACTACAAGTTGGTGGTCGAGTACTCTGGGCAGAGTAGGTAAGTCCTAGGCACGGGTCACGATGACGTGCGGAGTTTATCTAGAACCGGGGTTACCATTAGCCCTTGACAGGCGGTCATTCAACTAACGGTGAATTCAAAGCGATGATAACAGTGATAGCCAGAGTCATGGATGTTTGGTTGTATCATCATTCGGCCTCAAGAGCGGTGTTTTCTAGGTGCTTATCTGATCTTGGTTTAGGCCTTGGGGGTTTGTATTTGGAAAACATCGACCTTGACTCGAGTGATAATTACTTTATTTTTAAATGTCTGCTTTGCTATGCTTGTTTATGCTTAGTTGGTCTGGGGGCTATCACTGTAGAATGAGGTGGAGTGGGATAGTTGAGTTCCTATTCCTTTTATCCTTTATGCTCTTTTGGTATGTTTGATAGTCAATTTACTGCTCACTAAGACTGTTGTCTGACTCAAGGTTTTATGTTCAACTCTTTTTACCTTGGGCTGTTCATCCATGTTGGGATGGGCAGACTAGGTAGCAGGTGACATGTGCTGTTCTTGGCTACCAACGCTATTGATGACGAAGACGAGCGGGAGGCTTTTGCATATTGTTTTCTTACTATATGTACTGGATGTTCCGCTGTTTGTTTGATACTCTGAGTGTTATGTAGTGAGGCTTGATGTATTGACTATTCAGATGATTGTATAAAACTATTATGAGTTTATATGATGAGACTTTTGTTCTATAAAGCTTCACTATGTATATTTTCTATTGTATTTTGTCCATGCGCTGTGAGTAGTACGATAGATTCCGCTGTTTAATCTTACCCTGACTATCGTCCATAGCTGCCTGGCACACCTTTCAGCGCACCATTCCCTGATTTCGTGCGGGAGTCATGGGCGGTCGTCACATTTGGTATCAGAGCTTTGGCTAATCGATTTTAGCCAACGCTCGCTGACGTAACTACGTATGAGAGACGTAATTGTAATTTTGATGGATGATTACTATATATAATATAGTAGTTTAGAAGGATTTGAACTCCTTATGTAGTTGTTTCTCAAGGTGTTCTAAATCATTCCTTTTTGTAGATATTAAGGATGAGTCGAAGTGAGAGACAAGCTGCTAGGGAAAGCTGTGCTGCTGGGGGAGCTACTGACTATGCTGCAATGTTCGAAGCTATGATGACTTCGATCATGAGAAGGATACCAACTTCAGGACCATCAGTAGATGTTGGAGTTCAAGTTCAAGCTCCAAGACCAGTGGATTTTGCTAAGTTGTGTAAAGACTATACTGCTCTTGGAGGAAAGGTTTTCTTAGGGACAGAATCAACCATTGAAGTTCAGAGGTGGATTGATGCTTGTAAAAGGATCTTTGGTGATTTGGGAATTGAGGATGCAACTAAGAGGAAGCTTGCATCGAGACAGCTTCAGGGAAGAGCTGCTGATTGGTGGGGTTCTATCACCATTGATACTCCAGAGAAAGAGATTACTTGGGAGCAATTCCAAGTTAGATTTGAAGCTAAGTTCATTTCACGGCTCAGAAATCTGATCTGTTTAAGAAGTTTGTGGAGCTCAAGCAAGGTGGGAGACCAGTTCTTGAGTATGTTTCTGAGTTTGAAGCTTTGTCCAAGTATGCTCGGTCGTATATTGATTCTCCCTATCAGAAGAATGAGAAGTTTGTGACAGGCTTGGACACTTATCTTGGGAGGCAGTTAGTGGATCATCTGGACGATCCATTTGAGAAGCTAGTGGAGAAAGCTCTCAGGCACGAGAGTTTGTTTCCTAAGGAAGGGTATGTTGTTGCTGTGACCAAGGAAGAGTCCAAACCACAGCAGGGTGGAAACAAGAAGAGGAAGCAGCAACAGCAGAAGGGTAATAATGGCCAGAAGAAGCCAAAGGGCGAAGTGACCTGCTACAACTGCCAGCAGAAGGGCCATCTCTCCAAAGATTGTAGGAATCCCAAGGTGCCGGGAAAGTGTTACAACTGTGATAAGCTGGGACATATCAAGAAGGACTGTCCAGAACCGAGGAAAGATAAGAAGATTGTGCAAGCTTATGCTTTGGGTCATCTTCGAAAGCTCCTACTGCAGAAGAAAAGGGGAAGAGTGTGGTGGTTCAAGGTACTCTTTCCATTTGTGGTGTTCCAGTTAGAGTGTTGTTTGATACTGGAGCGTCGTATTCATTTGTTTGTAATGATCTGGTAGACAGGTTGGGTTTGGAATCGGATATTATTGATAGACCATTGGTTGTGACTAATCCAGTAGGGGGTTCGTCATGTTTGTGTATGGTATGCCGTGGTCTAGTTGTATCGAGTCATGATTGCTCTTTTGTTTGTGATTGCTTTGTTCTGAACTTTGCGGGGTTCGGAATTATTTTGGGTATGGACTAGCTTAGGAAGTATGCGGCAAGGATTGATTGTGAGAGGCTGGAGGTGACAGTCGGGAATGTGGAAGGGCGAAAGGTTGTGATACGATGTAGGCATGAAGAAGGCGTCTTCATGAGCTTCATGTATTCGCTGGTTGTTCCACGGGATGGACTGTCATCGATGCTGGTTGTGAATGGATTTGAGGACGTCTTTGACGAGGTCAAAGGGTTACCGCCGCATAGGGAGATCGAGTTTCGTATCGATCTAGTTGAGGGAGCCAGACCTGTTGTGATGCCTCTTAGGCGGATGGCGCCTAGGGAGCAGCAAGAGTTGAAGGTGCAAGTTGATGACCTTTTACGGAAAGGATTCATTCGGCGTAGCGTGTCCGAATGGGGTGCACCAGTTGTGTTCGCAACCAAAGCGGATGGATCGCTGAGGTTGTGTGTGGATTATCGTGAGATGAATAAGGTGACTAAGAAGAACAAGTATCCATTGCCGAGAATAGATGACTTGTTTGATCAGCTTCACGAAGCTAGGGTGTTTTCTCAAATGGATTTAGCAACGGGATTTCACCAGTTGAGAGTGGCTAAGGATAGTGTGCCGAAGACTGCTTTTAGGACACCATCCGATTTCTATGAGTGGCTGGTAATGCCGTTTGGTTTGACCAATGCACCAACATATTTTGTGGATCTTATGAATAGAGTATTAAGAGATCAGTTGAACAAGTTTGTACTTGTGTTCGTGGATGATATTTTGATTTATTCCAGAGCTGAGGAAGAGCACAAGACACACTTGCATATTGTTTTGGAAATCTTGCGGAAACATCAGCTAAAGGCTAAGTTTTCGAAGTGTCACTTCTGGAAGAGTGAGTGAGGTTCTTAGGCCATGTTATTTCTGGAAATGGAATAGCAGTTGATCCCGCTAAGGTGGCAGCAATTCAGGATTGGGCTAGACCTAAGAATGCATCTGATGTGAGAAGTTTTCTTGGATTAGCAGGATATTATCGTCGGTTTATCAAAGACTTTTCCAAGATAGCTGCACCGTTAACAGGATTGACGTAAAAGAATCAGATATTAATATGGGATGATAAGTGTGAGCAAGCTTTCGTAATCCTGAAAGAGCGACTGACGAGTGCTCCTGTTTTGACTATTCCGAGTGGGAATGATGAGATGGTGGTTTACACCGAAGCATGTGGTACTGGACTTGGAGCAGTGCTAATGCAGAAGGATAAAGTTGTTGCATATGCAAGTCGACAATTGAAGCCGCATGAAAGAAATTATCCGACTCATGATTTGGAGTTAGCGGCAATTGTATTTGCTTTGAAGATGTGGAGACATTATCTATTGGGAGTTCGATTCGAGTTGTTTATGGATCATAAGTCGTTGAAGTATCTGTTCTCCCAAAAGGATTTGAATCTTCGACAGCAACGGTGGCTAGAGTTCTTAGCATCATATGATTTTGGTATAGCCTATACTCCGGGAAAAGGTAACGCAGTGGCAGATGCGTTAAGTCGAAGACATGCAGGATTGGGAGCCATGTTTTCGGAATGGAGGAATCTTGAGTATTTGGCTGGATTTGACTTCAGGTCTAGATGTGAATTGGAACCTGAGATGTTGGCAAACTTATCGATAAGACCTTCTCTAGTGGAAAGGATTGGCGAGAGCCAAAAGCGAGACGATAAGCTTGTCAAGATTATCCGCGATTTGGAATCTGGATTGAATCCAGAAAAGGATAAAGGATTTGAAGTCGATCGAGAGGGTTGGCTTCGGAAACAAGGACGATTAGTTGTTCCTGATATAGATGGATTGAGAGATGAAGTTCTGAAGGAAAGTCATCACTCGAAGTTGACAATTCATCCAGGTGGAAATAAGATGTATCGGGATATGAAGAGAACCTACTACTGGGAAGGTATGAAGAAGGATGTTGGAAATTTTATTGCCAAATGTATGAACTGCCAGTTGGTAAAAGCCGAACAGAAGAAGCCAAGTGGATTGCTTCAGCCATTAGAGGTTCCTACATGGAAGTGGGAGCAGATATCGATGGATTTTATCGATGGTCTACCTAGAACCAGGGCAGGAAATGAAGGGATTTGGGTTATCGTAGATCGTTTGACTAAGAGTGCAAGATTCATTCCTGTTCGATCAATTAGGACTGCATCGAAATTGGTTGAGTTGTATGTTAAGTGGATAGTTCGATTCCATGGTATTCCGAAGAGTATAGTGAGCGATCGAGACCCATTGTTCACTAGTGGATTTTGGAAGAGCTTCCAGGATGTTTTGGGAACCAAGTTGTGTTTGAGTACAGCTTATCACCCCCAAACAGATGGTCAGACCGAGAGAGTCAATCGAGTTTTGGAAGATCTTCTCAGAGCATGTGTTTTGGACTTCGGGGGATCATGGGAAGATCATCTTCATTTGGTGGAATTTGCATATAATAACAGTTACCAGTCAAGTATTGGTATGGCACCGTATGAAGCATTGTATGGAAGGCCGTGTAACTCTCCGAAATGTTGGTTGAAAACTGGAGAAAAGCTGATACTTGGGCCAGAAATGATTCGTCAGACTACGGATTGTATAGAGATCATTCGGCGACGAATGAAGGCAGCCCAAGATCGTCAGAAAGGTTATGCCGATAAGCGTCGTAAGGATTTGGAATTCGATGTAGGCGATGTGGTTTTTGTGAAGATTTCTCCACTGAAGAATGTTATTCGATTCGGGAAGAAAGGGAAATTGACTCCGAGATTTGTTGGACCATTCCCGATCATCGAGCGAATTGGAAAGCTCGCATATAAATTGGAGTTACCGGAAAAGATGGCGGGTGTGCACAATGTTTTTCATGTATCTTATCTACGGAAGTATGTGCATGACTCGAATACGATGGTTTCTACTGATAGCTGTGAAGATTTAGAGGTTGATCCAGTTGTTACGAGACCTCGTAAGCCGCTTCGTGTTGTTGAAACCGACACGAAACAGCTTAGGAGGAAGGCGATTACGTTGCTCAAGGTACAATGGAGTGATGATGTTGACGACTGTACGTGGGAGGAGGAAGAGAGGATGAAGGCAGCTCATCCTGAACACTTCGAGGTATGGCCCTAAGGTGTCGTGACATCTCACGAATTTGTAGCTTGTTCTAAGTCTTAGAATTTTGCATGCTAGGCTGGTAATTGGATGCATGGTTTGTTGATTGCTATGGATGGTAGGCATGCAGAATAGTTTCGATTGCTCTTGTTTGTTTGGAATTTCGGGGGCGAAATTCCTAAGGGGGAGAGAATGTAACGACCCGTATTTTTACGGATCGAAACATTGTTAAACTATATGCTTTAAGTTGTATTGTTGATAAGTCGTTCAGAGTTTAAGTCATTAGGAGCATAGATGACTTAAGGTGTTGCCGAGTTAAGGGTTTGGCCGAGTTAAGGTAGGTAGCGACTTATAGGGTTAACGACTTAGTGCTTAAGTCGTGTGGATGTTAACTCGTGTGGTGTTTAAGTCGTAGGAAGCTTGGGTCGTTTGGGAGTTAGGATAGGTGGAGCGACTTAAGGTGGTAGACGGGTTAACGAGTTACGGCTTATAGAAGTTTCGACCTAAAAGCTTACGGGTTAGCGAGTTATAGAAGCTTAGGTTGTGTGATAGCTTGAGTCGTGTAGGAGATAAGTCGTGTGAGGAAGGTGAGTCGGGTGGAAGTTGACTCGTGTGAGCGACTCATAGGGTGACCGACTTAAGAAGGCTACGACCTAAGGATGAAGCGAGTTAAGAAGGTTAGCGGGTCAGAAGGCCCATGGGTTAGCGACTTAAGAGTTGGAGTGATGGTGCGACTTAAGTTAGTAGCCGACTCAAGGTTTAGCCGACTTAAGAGTGAACGGCTTAAGACTTAAGTCGTTATGGTATAAGTCGTAAACCGTGTGTATGTATTGAACCGTATGTTGTTAAGCCGTGTAGAGGCATGAGTCGTTAGGTCGGCTGCTAGTTAGGTCGTGAGTCGTAGAGATCTTGTGTCTGTGCTAGGTCGGGTTTGTTAGGTCGCACGAAGTCTTGTGTTGGTAAGTCGTTATGTTGGTTGTTCGTTGAGTCGTTAGGGGCTTGTTGAGTCGTAGGTCATTGAGCTTGATAAGTCATGGACGACTCATGGGTTAGGTCGTGGACGACTTATGGGGGGCGCGACTCATGGAGATTTCAGCCCATAAATAGAGGGGTTTGGCTCACTTTTTGGCACCGGATTTTGAAGCGACGAAGTGCTGCCATTTTGAGAGCTCGACTACAACACTTCTTCACTTCTTTTTCTCCACTCTAACCTAGTGATTTCTTCCATCTAAATTGAAGATCAAATCGAAGATCCAAGAGCCAAAGTTGAAGATTTCCATCCATTGAAGGGAGATTTCATCGATTGAAGCGAGATTTTGCCGGATCAAGCTTAGTTCTTTGCTGTTCAGATCTGAAGTTGTTATCTTTTAAGGTGTTTAGGTGATTCGGTGAGTGGTAGTTATCTCTCACACGGACCCAGGGGAGTATATTGGATTGGTGGCGTGTTTATGTGTTAAAGATAGTGATTTCTTGCATTTTCCCTAAGTATGCATGTAGATCTATCATCTACGAAGTTTTGACACCTATTTTACTACATGTTAACTTATGCAAGTTTATTCATCAAGTTGTAGAGACATTTGCCTATTATTCATGCTTATTAGATTTGGACACTTTAATTACCAAATCGCCATTTCCTTGTATAATTGCTTATTAAACCTTGTTTGAATATTTGATTGCTTGGATTAATGACTGTCTTGATTGATTGTTTAGAGTTAGTTGATTTATGGTTGGATCTAGACAAGTATGGTCGAAAAGGATTCAAAAGATAAGGGAGAGGCTAAGGGATGAGAAAAGCTGCTTGTGGCATATGTAGCGGATGATGAAGCTCATATGGACGGATATGATGACGATGTTGTGATGGAGCTTTGCTATGTTAAGATGAGGCGAAGCATGATGTGATGTAGCCTTGGCATAATCTAGACGGGATCATTCCAAGCATGTTGATAACTCGAGGGATGGTTCGAGTTGGTTGATAATGGATTGCTCGAGAAGTAGCTTGGGCTAGTATGAAAATAGTCGTCGAGGAGGATGACTAGGAGGCTGGGATTTCATTGTTGTTGAAGGTTCTAGTAAATTCAAAGCAAGAGTACATGGGATGCCCAAACGACTACAGGTAGGTGGTCGGGACACCCAAAAGACTACAAGTTGGTGGTCGAGTACTCTGGGCAGAGTAGGTAAGTCCTAGGCACGGGTCACGATGACGTGCGGAGTTTATCTAGAACCGGGGTTACCATTAGCCCTTGACAGGCGGTCATTCAACTAACGGTGAATTCAAAGCGATGATAACAGTGATAGCCAGAGTCATGGATGTTTGGTTGTATCATCATTCGGCCTCAAGAGCGGTGTTTTCTGGGTGCTTATCTGATCTTGGTTTAGGCCTTGGGGGTTTGTATTTGGAAAACATCGACCTTGACTCGAGTGATAATTACTTTATTTTTAAATGTCTGCTATGCTTAGTTGGTCTGGGGGATATCACTGTAGAATGAGGTGGAGTGGGATAGTTGAGTTCCTATTCCTTTTATCTTTTATGCTCTTTTGGTATGTTTGATAGTTAATTTACTGCTCACTAAGACTGTTGTCTGACTCAAGGTTTTATATTCAACTCTTATTACCTTGGGCTGTTCATCAATGTTGGGATGGGCAGACTAGGTAGCAGGTGACAGGTGATGTTCTTGGCTACCAACGCTATAGATGACGAAGACGAGCGGGAGGCTTTTGCATATTGTTTTCTTACTATATGTACTGGATGTTCCGCTGTTTGTTTGATACTCTGAATGTTATGTAGTGAGGCTTGATGTATTGACTATTCAGATGATTGTATAAAACTATTATGAGTTTATATGATGAGACTTTTGTTCTATAAAGCTTCACTATGTATATTTTCTATTGTATTTTGTCCATGCGCTGTGAGTAGTACGATAGATTCCGCTGTTTAATCTTACCCTGACTATCGTCCATGGCTGCCTGGCACACCTTTCAGCGCACCATTCCCTGATTTCGTGCGGGAGTCATGGGCGGTCGTCACACCTCCGTTTATTAGGTTTGAGGCACAAAATAATCAACATGCCAATTTTTGCTTGAAGACGGTCGACCTGACTACCCTTAGGTCGATCGCCTATGGTTGACCGCCACCGTGTAATTTCTACAGTTTTAGGATTTTGTTATTGCACTTGATTTTTTTAAAATTTTGTTTATTCATTAAACTTGATCGATTTCATTAAGCACATTATCAGCCCTAATTCGTAATTCAAATTCTCAGATTCAATTCAATTTAAGTTGTAATTTAGGTTGTAACTCAGGGTTTAACGATTTCTAATATCCGATTGAAATTTACTAAAAACGTTTATAATCCTTTAGTTCTACTTTATTTGATTAATAGTTTGGATTTATGGGATCACAATCTAACTAACATAAACAGAATTAAAATTAACTAGTTTAATTATCTTATTAGATGTGGTTCCACTCACCTCTGCTTTTAGCTCTAGATCTAGTCCAACCCCACTTGATTCTTGTAGATCTGCTTAGCCTTCTTCTATTTGCTTGATCTCTCTTCTTCTAATTGCTTGATCTCTATTTTTAATTCGGTTTATATTTGAATTGAGGTTTGATTTGGGGATTTGAAACTGGTTTGGGAATTAGGGTTTTTTTTTTAATTTGGCAGAGCTTCGCTATAATGGAGAAAACTAAGGGTTTAGGTTAACCATAAGTGTTTTTAGCAAGGGAACCCAACTAATACTAACCATCAGATCAACTCTAGATCAGATCCTTTCCTTTTACTAGTTACTTTGCTCGCATGCACTAGATCTCGATGGTGAAAACAAATCAATACCTAGGATTGCACCCCTCAATTGACACAAGGTCGAGTCGACTGCCACTAGGTCCTGGTCGACCTAGCCTAGTAAGCGTCGACCTGGCTGCTGTATTTTTTTCCATTTCTATTTTAGTTTCTTATTATTAGTCTAACATCTGTAACTCCTTCATATTAACTTGGCTTTCGATAAGTTATGTACGAAAATCATCTAAAAAATTTCTAGAGACATAATGGTGCAAGCTCTATAGTCAAATTCAGATATTTGTGAAATTTTTGCTTTTAAGTTCATTCTTTAACTTTTAATTATATTTTCTTATTTATTCTAAAAACAATTCTGAGGTACTGTTCTCCCTCCTTAAGGATTTTGTCCTCGAAATCTCCAAGGACAGAAAAAATGGAACCAGCCAACCAAGGACCACAATCTACGTCCATCACCCATAGCGACCATAATCCTTGATAATCGTAATGCAATTATGTAACTACCCGTATTTTTAACTATTTTAAATAAATTTAATATGATTGTTGAATAAAAATGGTTAAAAATAAATATTTATGTAATATTTATGTATTTTATTTAATATGAACTTGAAAAAGAATATAAATGATGAATTATTTAGTTGAAAACAAAATGATAATTTTAATTAAGATTCATTTGAATCCAATGTTGAAGCTCATTGCAATTGGATTTTTGGAAGGCTTTATTTAAAGAAGTGAGTTTGTTTATGAATTTAAATATAAGAGCATTGGTTGTATAAATTTGAAACAAACATTTTAATTTACAAAGTGGTTAAAAATTTAAAATTGCAATATTTAATTGATTTTAAATATTAAAAAGTTAATTTCATAAGTTAAATAACTTATATTTCAAATATAGTGATTTATTTGACAATTATATTGCTATATTTAATTTTGGAATTATTCAAATAACTGAATCTTGAATTTAATATGAATGAAATGATTTCAAAAGTTGATTTTAATTCTATTTAAAATTTGAATGGAGTTATTGAACTTTTAAAATTGAATTTAAAGTGAATAAATTTATTTTGGAAAATAGATTGTTTTAATTCATGTGTAAAAATAGTCTTTTTAGGCACTGTCTCGAATTTCGATGAAACCTGTTTCATCGGATCAGTACTAGTGAATTATTATAAGATCTCACGTTTCGTAGCAATCGTAGTTATTGTTGGTCGTGAAAGCTTGAAATGCGTATAAATTAATTCAAGGAATTTAATTAAAATAACTTGATTTGAATAGCTATCTTCTGAATATGATGGAATTGGCTCCCAATATAGGTTCGTTATGTTTGAAATAGGAGTATAACATATAGAATGTCAGGCGATACACTTCGTTTGGAGTTCGAAATTTTCACAGATTAACAATGCCACGAAAATTTTCTATAGCAGCCATTAGCATTCTTTTGCTTGCTAGAACCAAATCCTAAATCAATTTTTAGCCCCCATTAAAGCTCCACCATCCAATGGCCAAAGTTGATCGAAGCCTCTAGATGCGAAATTAGCCTTCGACTTCAATTAGGGAATTGTAGAGAGCGACCACATGAAGCTAACCAACGATTGGATCGAGCTATTGTTGACTAAAGTGGCGTTAATCAATCTTCATTCGTTGTTGCATTATTTGGTTCTCATATGTGATCCACACGTGCACGTGCTGTTGGGGCACGGCGTTGGGAAAGCGCGCGGTGTGCAGGGTTGGTCGACGGTGGAGGAGATGGGGATGGTGGACTGGCGATTTACATTTGAAAATAAACAGAAAAAGAAAAACGTGAGCCTGGGTTCATGTGCACCTCGAAACGAAGATAGGAAGAAAAAAGGTTAAGTTTAAATTCAAGTTAATTCATGTTAATTAAATTTTAATTATATGGAATGTTAAGTTATCCGTAACTTTCTCATAGGAGATCGAATTCGAGCAAAACAGTCGCGTTAGGTTCCTATCGACATCATCTACGACATGGAGATGGATAGCAATTTATTTAACTCTAGAATATTTTCAGTTTCCAATAAAGATAAGTGGTTAAATCCATTTACGAAGTACTAAATTTCTATTGTTAGTTAAACCAATTAGCGAAGTGATAAATTTATGTTTATTGCTGTCTGAAAATTTAATTGACTAAAAATTTAATTTATTGAATTTGAATTGACTAAATTAAGATCGATATTTAAATTTGAATGTTAAATTGATAATTAAATTTCCTAGTTAAATTTGACGTAAAATTGACGATAGGAATTGATAGTAAATTCGATAGTTAATTTATGACATTAGATGTGACATTTAAACTGATAGTGAAAGTTAACTTTATATTTAATTCGATGTTGACAATTGAAATTTCACATCATTTTTAGACACCTAACATTGATGGTGATTGACTGTTGTGGTACGGATGAATTGGTTGCTTTGGATGTTGGTTGATATTGCGATGAATGATATTTGTGTTTAGCTGTTATGTGTTTAGTGATTCGATATACCCATATCATCACCCTATTGTTGCCATTATCGGTATGATTGGTCATGTGTACATTTGATTTTGATATGGACCTGGGACATTCTATTTGACTTACAATGTATTAGATGCATTGTTTACTTCTTTGGCTGGATGGTGATTGTTGTGATTATATCGCCGTTCGGGGAGATTTGAAGATTTTCGCTAAACTGAAATTTAGTTTCGAAAAATAACATGAAATTCATTTATAAAACTTAAGTTCTAGTTTTACTAATATTATATATTTTTCCTAAAGAGTAGTAAAAAGGTTTACAAATTTTTCTATAACTTTAAAGAATAAAAGAAAGTGTTTGTAAGAAGACCGATGATTGAAATCCAACCATTAAATGATTTTGATACGTGATACTTTGAATGGGATTATCGAATTTTGAAAATCTGTAAAGTTTTGTAAAATCGTCTGAAACTGTAATAAATTATTTGAATAATATTTGATGCAAGAAATCCGAATTTATTTGGATGATTTAAAATAATTTGGAAGATTTTAACCTTGAAGATTTTTTTAAAAATTGTGAAATATATTAAATCGATTTGTAGCTGATTAACTTATAGAAAATTCCGTAATGAAGATTTAAAATGGTGAAAACTTTATGGAAATTTGAAACAAATGAAGTTATTGCAAATATATTTCACCTGATTTCGGTTTGACTTGATGAGGAATTTTAGTCCTGGCTCGAGTGTTTTGTCTTTTCATTAAGCTCGGGTCAGACCGAGTTTTTAATTTATCGAAGACAGATATTCTGAAGGACGAATCATATCTACTAGTATTTGTTCCACTACACTATTTTATTCTATCTATTAAAAGTGTATAACTCTGATAGTATTGTATAACTCTGAATTATATTGTAAACTGAATTGAGTGTATATTGCTAAATAGTTTCATAAACTGTTTATGTGATTGTTGTATTTTATAGGTCCGCCGTGAGATTCTTTTCTTCTTTTCTTTTAATTTCTTAAAAATAAACCTGTTGATAATCTACCTTTTAAATAATTTGAGTTGGACATGTATGGTTTATTGTCGACTTGAACTGTCCAAAAAAATGGTTATCACAGTTGATATCAGAGCTTTAGTTTAGCATATACCTATACCTTTTAAATAAGCTCAATGAGTGTATGTACGTATATGAGAGAGCGTATTTTATAGTGATATAAAAATACTTTGAAATTAATAGATGAAATTATTTTAACCTGGATTATATTTAGAATATAAAAGAATGAATTCTATAGACTGATAAAATCATTCATGACTATTTGATAATGATTGGATGTTATCTCTTTGTGGGTTGAATGATCGATTAATATGGTTGTGCATATTATCATTCACTGATTAGTTAGTTGTGCTCGACCAGTTTATGAGCATTTGACTTTTGTTATTGACTTTAGAATAGTGCATAACCAGTTGTAAGTAATTTACCTTTTCACACATGGGAAGGATAGAAATTGTAATCTTGTGGAATGTTGAAACGAACACTTTGTGAATTATGTTTCACAATTTGATTGTAAGACGTTTGGCAACAATGTTGGGTTAAACTTGACTGTTTAGATTAAAGTTATTTATTTCAATCCAAACAAAAAATTACTATTTTTGAAATGAATATTATAAGATAATGATTCATACAGATATGATTTATAAATAAAGAGAAATTCAAACTGAAATTCGAGAGTTTGAATTCTGGGAGTTTTTGAAATTGGTTTTTAAGATTTTGGAAATATATAATAGCATAATTTGAAAGTATTTTCCAAATAGAATTGTTTATCAATGATTTCAAAGGGGAATTTCAAAAGATTTGAAAGGAATAAAAGTCCAGAACTCACTTCTTTCGATGAAAAATAAATTTTTGTGATGACTGCAGCATCATCGACGTCCATTTTGGAGTTTCACAATGGGGGAGTCCACTTTAGAAGCCTTACTACTCGATTTTTAATAAAACTGATTTGATTAAAATACCTGAATCTGATTTGATATTCAAAAGAGATATGTATATATTTATTTCAAACGAATTGAAATAAAAACCGATGTTTAGTACTCGAGTTTTCTATTTAATAATATTATGAATACATGTATCATATGTGTTATCCCGCCTTTTTCATCAAGGCCGTGATATCAAAAAATCGACCGAGAAGCCAAAGATAGCTCGCCTCGAAGAATGGTCAACTCAACATCTCAACAAAGCAAGTTATGTTGAGTGACTCTTCCTCTAAGATCCCCTACGGAGGGGGGGTCCGGAGGGGGGGTGCCAACCTCCCAAGGTGGGGGTGCGGGGGCAACGCCACCGCTACGGTATTCGATCTGCCTAGCAAAGTTCGCGACCTAACTACTTGAAGGAGTTCGCGACCTAACTGCCTAGAGGAGTTCGCGACCTAACTACTTGAAGGAGTTCGCGACCTAACTGCCTAGAGGAGTTCGCGACCTAACTGCTTGAAGGAGTTCACGACCTAACTGCCTAGAGGAGTTCGCGACCTAACTCCTTGAAGGAGTTCACGACCTAACTACCTAGAGGAGTTCGCGACCTAACTACTTGAGGGAGTTCATGACCTAACTATCCAACGGGTTAACGACCTACAGGAAGCCACGACCTAGCGACTTAACGCTGTCACGACCTAGCGAGCTAACATCTTCCACAGACGACTTCACACAACCTCATCTATTAGGTCGCTCACGACCTAAATCATAGCCGACCTACCCACTAAGTCGCCCATGACCTATTAACTCGCTCAGAAGAAACGAGTGCAATCAAGTAGGGCTGAAGCTTGTATCTTAGGTCGCAACCTTCGACCTACGACCTACTTAGTTCGCAACCTTCAACCTACGACCTATATCCCTCCAAGTTAAGTCGCTCACGACTTAAAGCACGTCCCGCCTTTTTCCCTTAGGTCGCTGCATGCCATACCTCCTAATGTCGTTATCCCTTAGGTCGCCCTCCTTCTTCTGCGACACCATAAGTAACCCATGACCTACGACCTATCTTAGGTTGCTGACGACCTAGACCCAGCCAACCTAACTCTGAAATCTCCTATAAATACTTCGCCTACTTCAATGACAAGGGGACTTTTCAGATTGGTGGAGGCCGAGACTCTGCAATTTTCTCGACTCTTCCAACTTTTCAACCATCAAAGAATCTTCATCAAGAGATCTACATCATCAAGAAGCAATACATCATTAAAGTTCTAATCTCTTTCTTCGATCGTGTTGTAAATCGTGTTGTAATCTTGAAATCGTGTTGTAAAGTGTTGTGATCTTGTAAAAGTGTGCTCGAAGTAGATAATGGAGAATGTAAAGTGGATGTAGGCTTGTTAGAAGCCGAACCACTATAAAAATCTCTGTCTCTTTTACTTTCCTGCTATTTTTTGTTTACTTTGATTCCCGTGCAAGCGGGTGGTGCTTTCACTTCATCACGATATACACCGGGTGTTAGCGTTAAAGCTATTTTTACCGTTAACAATATGCATTATGATTGATTGATCTATTAATTATGCATCTTGTTAGATGATTGATTGTTGATTTTCAGTTTTGAATTGGAATTTGATTTTTTCGACTATTCTGAATACTCAACACTTCTAAATTGAGAATTAATTTCAAAGCTAAGTATTTTAGAAAGTATATAAAGTTTACTTTTAGAAATATTAAAATGAAAACTAATAGAAGTTAAACAAGTTTTAAAATGTTAAATATATTTATAAGTAAATTGTATAAGTTTATTTTGAATTATACATGTATGAAATTTAGTTTTGAGATGTTATAAATGAAAATATTTTTAAAAAATATTTTGAACATCGTGAATATTTGTAAAAACTTATCATTTGCAAATTGATCTTTTCTAAGTAGTTCTGACTTTGTATAAATATGAAAAGTAGTTGTGAAAGGTTTATAATGCAATTTGTTATAAGAAACATTTTAAACCTATTAAATGTTTTATAATAAAAGATTTTGGAAAGTATTTGATTTGGAAATAAATTTTGAATTTGATATAAAAATAAAACTGAAGTTGTGAAAAGCTACTGATTTGAAATTTAGAATTTTTTTTTGAATTTGAATGATATGTGATTTGAAAAAAAAATGATTGTTAAAGTCCTATATGAATTTGAATGAAATGATATTTAACATTAATTAATTTGGCATAAATATCAAGTAAAAAGTGGGAAAAGGTGAGAGGAAGAGGGGATTCGAAGAGGGGGCTGTGAGCATTGGAGGAGGAGGGGTGGTGTTGCCTTGGTTTGAACATGCTAAAGGTTGGATCTCTAGATTTTGGTAATGGTAGGAAGTGGCCCTATGATTCTTGTGGCTTTGTACTTATGTTTGGTTTGGATCTAAATGAGTTATTTCACTATCTTTTTTGTGTATATTTCGTATATATATATATATATATATATATATGTGTGTGTGTGTGTGTGTGTGTGTGTGTGTTGTGTTTGAATTATAAAGTTAAAGTGACATTAGCTAATTAAAGTTATAAACTCTGGACCCCTCTGCTTTTGAAAGTAAATAATTTTTTTATATTATATAACTTCACTTATATTACCCTCTTAAAAATGTGGCATGGCCTTGACTTGATGTTTAAATGGTTATTTGACCCTTGTGTTGAATTGAAGTCGGTTTGAAAGTGTTTAAAGCGAGAATAGTCGTTATAAGTGCACTTCAATATCCTTTAACTTCAACTTGTGTAAATTGGATATTTGTGATCTTAATATGGGATAATTTGATTTGGTTCTTCTCTACATTTACTTTGGTTTATCTGAAAGTAAATAAATGGTTTGGAAAGTTATAGAAATTATGACCCAAATTTGTAAAAGTTAGAACAAAAATGTGATTATAAATACACTTTATAAATATAGCTCGTTTTCGAGAATTTTTATAAATAAATTGAAAGTTATTCTTAGGGCTTTATTTCCATGATTTGTTATTACCCTAAGGGTAGTTCTTACTACAAAAATTTCAAACCTTAAATCACTTGTTATAGTGATTAAAAGTACTCATAAAGATCGTGTTTTTCAATGTAGTTTTTAACAATGACTTTTAACAGCACTTATAAATGTTGTAGTAAGGCGCTTAAGGTTTAAGTATTTAAAAATGATATTTAAATTTTGTATTTTTTAAAATCTTTTTAGAGATTTTTTGTAACTATCTCGATTTTTGAGTCAAGATTTTTTGGTAATTAAATTTAATTTTGGATTTAATTGTGAATTTATTTAGAATTTATTTGGAATTGAAATATAAAAATAAAATTGAATTGAATTTTAAGCTGGAAATTCTAAAAAAATAAATTATATTTTAAATAGAATTTTGGGTATATTTGAATTTTCCAAATTAAATAAGATATATGTTTATTTATTTATATAAATGGATTATAATCTTAAATTTGATTTGAGATTCAGGAATAAATATTTTGAGCAATAAATTGGATTTAAGAACTTTATAAACTAGTAGAGATTTGTTTTCTATTATATATGCATGTATGTAAATATATACATTGTGATTTGAAAGATAGGATTTAAGATCAATATAAGAATCATTTTCTTAAGATGTATAAATAGTTATAAAAGGAAATATAAATAGAAAATAATATAAAGATATTTGAATTTAATTTTATGAAATGGATTTTAAAAGTTGTTTGAAGTGAAACCTTTATTCTAAAAGACTTATATACATATATGATCTATATATGTGTTTATTATTAAAGTACAACTAAACTTTGAAAACAATTTCTTTAAAGGTTATGATTTGTGCAATGACTTGAATTTAAAATTTAAAACATGAATGAATATAAAATATTTACCTTTTGAAATTTAATAAAATATATTGTAAATAAAATTGATTTAATAAATAAATTAGATTTGAAAAGCTTTATAAATTAAGAATTTATATGCATACATATCTTTTGAAAAACAAATATAGTTTGTAAATAAATTCAAGACAATTATGTAAACATAAATGTTTGAGTGAACAAGGGCTAAAACATATAGTTTATATATAAATTAAGTAATTTATGATAAAGTAAGGATTTAAAACTAAAATTTTAAATTAATTGAGTTAAGGGTTTTTACATAAATAACACAAATTATGACAATTGTAAAACATGAAGGTAAGATGATAACAAGTGTTAACATGTTTTAAACAAGTGGCATTTAATTTAATTTTCTTTTAAATTAAAGAGTAAAATAGCATACAAAAGAAGAAATAAGGTTTCATCTCATTTTCCTTTGCTAATAATAAAAAATGAGCCTGTACCTCAAAACGTGAAAAGAAAAATTAATCAAACCCTCTCATTCTCATTTCTAAAAACAAATGAAAGTTTGAAAAACAACAAAACCAAAAAGGAGAATCAAAAGTTCAAAACAAATCACCTCAAAATCTCAAAACTGAAACTTAGATCAAAAACAATTTCTAAAGTTAAAGCCATGGATTTAAATCAAAGTCTGGGAATTAAGCTCAGAGCAAAAGCAATCACCAAAACAAAGAAAATCTGAAAATTAATCAAGCATGGAGTTTAAGATCAAGGAAACAGATTCAAGGCAGGCAGATTCAAATCAAAGTAAAGCCAAGAAATTCATCATCATGTAGAACAACCCAGGATTTTCAAAATACTCAGGAAAACAAAATTTAAAGCTTCTCTGTTCTTCACAAATCCAGGTGGGTAAACCCATTTTTTTATAAAAAAGCCTGAATTTGTTTGAATCACTGGTTTGCATGCGATTTTATGAAAAGTTATGAATTAAGTGTGCTGAAATGGATATATATTCATGCCTGTATGTGTGTATAATGGTGTGCATGTATCTGGAATCAAGAAGATGGTGCCTCTGTTAAAATTACAGGGTCTAGTTAAGTTCAAAATCCAATTCTATCTTCCTCAATCTCTTTCAGCTTGTAATATTAAAATAAAACATGTTTAAAATTATCATAACTAAATTTAAAAATATAGTTTCAAGAAAATATGAAATAGTTTTGTCTGGAAGATGAATAAACAGTGTAAATTCAATTCTATCGAAATTTCAACCTACATGAATTATTGATTCGATTACATCACTTAAAACTATTTCGAAAATGATGATTTTTTAAAACAAAAATTAGAGTTTTAGTTTCGAATTGAGGTGGCATTTGCGAGATGAACGGGAAATGGGTTCTCGCAATTTTCTGGTGATCGGCAAGCTTTCGAAGGTTGGGATTTGGCATGGAAAGGCTGGAACGATCAATGATCATGGGAAAATGCAAAGTGAATTTTTAATTTAGTGTGGATGATGGTTTGAATCAATTTAGGGTTTAAGCCCTGTGTTTTGAAGGTGGTAGTCACATGTTATTTTCGTCGTCGACATCGCGATTCAGGCGATCGCACCTGTGGCGATGGGTTCGTGGTGGATCAAAGTACTTTCGGCCAGAGTGGCATGGGTTCCGGTGATGTGTAGCAGCGAGGCAGAAGGATTTTCAGAGGAGCATGTGGTTCCAGGAAATATCATTTAGTTCGAATTTTGGTTCGATTTAGATTCAACAACGATTTCGTGTCTTGGGCTGTTTGATTCGACTCTGATGATCGTGGGTGAGGTTCCGGTAGCCTCGACGTCGATCGCAGGTGGTTAATGTGCTTGTGCACGTATACGCACAAGTGTTCGTGTCAGTGATTCGAAAATTTTGGAAAAGACGATGGAGGCTCGGGGTGTAGCGCGCAAAATAGAAGGGATTTCTCGAAGCATATGAAAATTTCGTGTGGCGCGAAGTTGTGCTCGGGGAAACCCAAGATTTGCTCGGGGTTTTAATAGTAGGGCTCGGGTTTTTGATATGGTTCAGCAAAACAGTTTTAAAGTTCAAGTAAAATCAAGTTAAAAAAAATTGAATTTTGTTAAATCGATCTTCCTTCGATATTAAATGTTATTTAAGTTTTAAAACTAGTTAAGAAGGTTTTTGAATAAATTGTTTTATTTAATCTAGTTTTAGAATGGTTTAAAAATAAATACACCCTTTTATTTTGAAAAAGTTTATTTTAACTTAATAATAATTAAAGGTTAGTTGATTAATATTAAAGATGTTTTAAAATTGTTAACTAACTTTTCAAGGTTAAGCTAACTTTTATTTGTTAAAGAAAATTTATTACTCGAAGTTAATTACTTAATGAAAGTAATTAATATAAAATTAATTAATAATTCGAATTTAATTAATCAAGTAATTAATGAATGATAAATCAAAAATAATTACTTAATGAAAGTAATTAAGAATGGATAATTAATGATTAAAGACTGTTTAATCAAATGTTAAAGGTTAATTAATTTAAAGAAAAATTAATTAATGTGGTTAATTAATTAAGGTGATTAATTTAAGAATAATTAATTAAAGGATAATTAATTAAGGGTTAATTAATTAATGTAATTAATTGTGGATAATTAATTAAAGGATAATTAAATAATTAGTAGCTAATTATTTAATGATTAAAGGTTGATTTATTGATTAATTAAGGATGATTAATTAATAATAAATGGTTAAAGGTTAATTAATTAAAAGAATTTGTAATTGATTTATATTAATTAACCAGGATTAGTAAATTATTCATAAGTAATTAAACTGATTTAATTTAATCAGATGACTAATGAATCTTACTTATGAATGTTTGGATTCTTTTGAATGTTTGAATGGTTTGATATTCCTCATATGTGATGCTTTGTGATACGAATTATTCTGATTTGTGCTGTAAACTGTGATATAATTTATTCATCTGTGATGTAATTTATTCATCTGTGATGTGATTTATTCATTCGTGATGTAACTTATTTATCTGTGAATCTGTGTATATAGATAAGCGTTATTGGAATATACCACTTATCGATATTGATATGATTGAATCTGTGATGATTGATGTTGTTGCACTATTGTGTGAAACCTCTGGACTACACCTTACACACACAAATATGGATTGCACGAGGAAATAGGTTAACTCACAGATTTTTAATGATTTTTAAGATTGAATTTTTAAATCCAAAATAGTTTTGGAATTGGAATTGAAAGCTTTTTGAAAAGGGATTTCAAAAATAAAAGTTATTTTGAATAACTTAATAAAGTTTTGAAATTTGGATAATTTGATTTGAATTTGAATTCAATATTTGAACTTGAATTCAATGATTTGGAAATTATGGTTTAAAAAGATTATACAAGTTATAAAGATGTTTATATAGGTTTTAACCATTTAAAAAAAAGTATTGTTTTGGGAATTTAAATTTAAACCCAAGTTTTATACTTGAATGGCTTTAACTTATGTAAATGTAATCATTTTTTCCCAAAATGAAAACTATTTGTTTTCAAATAATAAAAGCTTTCATATAAGGAAAGGATTTTCGATTTGTGTCCAAAATTTCAAATTTTAAATGAAAGTGTAAATTGTTTTGAAAGCTATGAATTAATCTTTGTGAAAGATAATTGAATCTAGTTTTGAAATTGAAGAAGATTTAAAAGGTGTATCTTTTGAATAAAAGATTTGAAATGAAAATTGTTTCTGAAAAGCTATGAATTTTTGGAAATGGTTTTGGAAAATTTGAATTGGGTCTTTTATTTAAATGGTTGAATGAGTTAATCCAATTTGAAATTGTTTTGAAAGCTATAATTGAATCTTTGTGAAAGGTGGGTGAACTTTGTGGAATGAATCTTTTTATTTAAAAAGATTTGAAATGGTAATTTGTTTTAAACCATTTTTGGATAATAAGTTGTGACTTAACTGAGATCCCATTATCCATATGTTTTTAAATATTGCGCTCATTATTCGGTTTAGCCGAGAGAGGACCTTGTGTCATATAACCCATTTCAAATAATGATACGACGTTATGGATAGCATTTGAAGACCGGTGGTGAAGACCGGGTATTTATGAGAACGATAGGATAACATATCGATTGTCTCTGCACTGAGTCGCGTCGGTGTAGAGATTTCCTAAGTGATGGGAAGTCCGATCGGGATTGTGAATACCAGGATTTACAAGGGCTTCTTTGGAAGTGCCTTCGGTTCTGTTCAAACCGGGAACAGACTTGTATGGATGTGTGTCTGACATTACACTTTGAGATGTAAAGCTGGTTTCTATCAAATACATTTCTGTTTGATGGAGGAGATTTATTCTCTTTTGCTTAACACCCTTTTCTGAGACGTACGAGCTTAGAGATTATGTAGTTGATGGTTACTAGTGATACATTCCCAATTTGGTAATGTGACATACGAAGTGTTGCTGATCATTTGGTTATCAAAGCATGACTTTGTGAAAAAGTGTAGCTTTGTGGACGTGACTTCGTCGAGCCTCACAACCAGGTAATGGTCGAAACAGGAATCGTGGCAGTAAGGTTATTTGGAGGTAGCTCCCCCTGAGGGTATGACCATTTCCTTCTGGATAAAAAGTTATATCATGGTATGGAGCCCAGATGTTTACTTATGTTGATTTTTAAAAGTGGTATCATGGTATGGAGCCTTGATACTTTACTGTGTGGTTGTTGGATTGAGGGCCCTCGGATAAAGGTCGGCAACGACCGGGGGATGGCATACTCGTGTCAGTTGTTACCTAGTTACAGAGGTAACCCGGCCTTGTGTAGCAGAGATCCAGTTAGGTTCTCGGGGGCGTCCCTCCAGAGGCGTTCCATTTTGTGTGGAAAGTTCCTTTGCCTGACCATTTGTTGGAAATCCAATCATCCAATACGCGCCCTTTACGATTGCAGTTGTATTACCTGCCACCTCAGGTGGTAGCTATAGTAGGCATAGTATAATGGTACCTATGCTGGCTAAGATTAATATTATACTTTCGAAAGGTTTTCAACTATGCACTAATAATATCAAAAAAATGATTTTGCATAGTAAGCATTTTTGACTGTCATAAGGAGAAATCTCCTCTAAGTGTGCGCTTGCATTGTGTGTGTGGCGGGAGGCCTTATGGCAGTTTTATTTTCTAAAAAGCATTGCGGTTTTCAACTTTCAAAAATCTTTTGTTGCTTGTTTTAAAGATAAAACTGTTTTTGTTTGCTCACACCAGTCTCATGACTGACCTGGAGTTTATTGTTCCTTTCCTAAACTCTGGGTGCCCACAATTTTCCACACGGGCAGTCTAGAGTTGGGTTTTTCAGATAGTGGATATTGATTCAGTAGCTTTCAGCTTTCTCTTTGGAATTATATGGAGACTTTGGATATCGAAGTCTTTGGTTAGGACGACTGACCTTGCTTAGCTTGGTACAACTTGATGGTGGTTCGAGCTATCTATGGAGACTGCTGATATTGGTGTTTCTTTTGGAGTTTCAAGTTCTAGTTGTTTCCGCTGCTAGTTCATTGGTGTTTCCGCTGTAGCATTTCATTGTATCTCTGATATTGATCATTGTTGTATATTTTGATATTGTATCATTGGAGTTGTATATAATATTTATTCATTTTCTTTCGCTGTGTTGTTTTACTTAATGTGTTATAAGCTCCGGCGAGCCAGATTCGGCGTTTGAATCTGCGACATTCGAGTACAAGTGAAGTACGGGTGTCGATTTTCGAACGCCGAGTCAGGGCCGCTACATGTTTTTATAACCTATTTTAAAGTATTTTAAAGTTGGTTTGAAGTTTAAATATATTTCTAATAATTATATATGTATTTTAAAAGTAAAGAGATTTTACAATATAAAACATGTTTTTCATCAAATTATAAATTAGAAGGGATATTTTATAGAGATATTTAAAACCTATTTTCTAGTATTTTTAAAGTATATAAAAGTTTTGAAAAAGGTAATTGACTAGGATTAACACTGAAATTCAATGAGGTGGACTTCTCTATTTATGAGAGTTAAGATTGATATTGAGTAAGGATAAAGCAATAGAACTCTAACCTACCGGCTTCCCGCTTGAACAATGAGTAGTTAATGTTAGAAATGTGGTAATCTTGTGGTCTACTTGCTTAATGCCAAAGCCGACGAAGTTAGCTTATATATTTGTAAGACTTAAGACTGATGTCGAGTAGGGACTGAACAATAGAGCTCTAACCTACCGGCTTTCCTTTTGAATGCGGAATAGATAAATCGGGAATGTCGAAAAAGGGTTGATCATTGCTAATTGTTTATGAAAATCATTAATACTATACTTAACACTAAAAACCAATTAATAGAATTATCTATTTGTAAGTTTCAAAAACGAAGTGTCTAGGCAAGGCTTTGATGCAGCTAGTGCTCTAACTTACCTGGCTTCACTCTTGGATGATGAATAGTTAAGTTGAAATATCAAAAACGAGTTAAATATATGAATATTGATTTGTATAAGCAATTGTTTTAACTAAATATTCGATTAGTCGACCATCGAACTTAACCAAATATTATTAATTTAGATTAAAAAAAATGTTTTAAAGATGATATAAGTATGGAAATAGTTTTGGTTTTGTTGTGACAATGTGACATTCTTCTTAAACCCTTTTTGATTATACTTATGAACGGAAATAGATCTTTAAAAGAATGTTTTAAATATAAGCATCGGTGAAATGATTTTGGGTTTGTAGTGATAATGTTTAAGTAACATTAATATCAAACCTTTTTGAATGGATTTTTGAAAGTAAATAGATCCTTAAAATGAATATTTTAAAGGAAATTATAATTAAGGAATCTTTTGGCGAAAGATAGAAAAACCGAAGGTTTAAAGTAAGAAATCTTGTTAATGAATTATAAATATACTTATACCATTTGAGATAAGTACATGGATACTTTTGAAAAGAGTACAAATAAATAGCAGAAATTCATAAATGAAGTTTTATTAGATAAAAGAAGTGTTACTATTAAATGAGGTTTTAATTAATAGAAGATTGATTAAACAAAAAGGAATTAGAAGTTGCTTATGTAACTTAACCGTACTTTGCATGACTTGATAATGGTTTGTATGAGTTGAGGGGATAACCATTATGGCATTCCATGCAGCCTCAAAAGTATTGTTATAGCTAGTTATGTATTTCTTGAGTTTCTCATACTAGATTTATGTCTAACTCGTGGCTTTTTTTCTCCTAAATTCTTTGTGTGTTCTTTCGAGTAGTTTGAGAAAGGCAGATTTTCGCTAATGTTCATTGACGCTCGAGGAGATGAGATGGATGTTTCACTTACCGTAGTATTTTTTTATTTTTGCCACATTACTATGATGTATCAACATTGTAAGGACAAGCAATTATAGTTGTTCAGGCTGATGATAGTACTTAAGCTTTGTAACTTCGTAATTTCTGCATCTGAGTAACCCTTCGTATCGTTCTTTTGATATTATATGTTATCGTTCCGCTAGTGAGATTCTGATATTATGTTCTCTTCTTTCATATTCTATTGTCTTTTACTTTTATTTTACCGTAATAATTCGTCTTTCCAGCACTTAAGTGTTCGGCACGTGAATAGCGTGATGTACTAGTGTCAACATTCGGGGGTTGAAAAGGCGAATTGTTACAAATTCTTTTCATGATTTACATTCTTGTACCTTGATTTTTACAATTATCAAAATAATATGGACCAGTTTCCTCTTATTATTTTACATTCAAATTAATATATTTAAATTAATTAGATGCTATAAATTCAAATTGTTTAAATAAATTCAAGTAACTAATATTCATTACCTGTCTACTGATTTCCCTAAAAAACAAAAAAATTCAGTTATTATCACATGCACATTAACAAAAAGGTAAACAAAATTTTCATGTAAATATGAAAATACATAAATTACTTATCAAAAAGTATATGCACAAACAATAATAAAAAAGTTAAATTTATTATTGATGTCATACGGGATCATGTGGAAATATAATATAGGTTGAGATCAAGTCTCAATTTTTTAACAACAAATTAATTAATTCATAAAAAATTTGCCCTTTTATTGATTATAAGAGTATTCTCTATTCTTTTTAATTCTCTCTTGATATTTTATTTTTAAATCTATCATTTTACACATATTTCACTAATTCTCTCCCTCCCATCATTAAACGTTCTGGTACGTATATTTAGAATGTTTACGTTACTTTTTACAAACAATTTATCAATTACCTCCTAACATGTTATATTCAAATCCGTATTTTTTGGTTAATTATATAATCAAAATTTAAACTATTCAAATAAATTTGATTATCTCATATTTATTTATATTTCCCATAATTTTGAAGAATGATAATTTCAATATGGATGTTGCTTTTATACCAAACAAAATGGTAAAATCAATTTCTTATTCCACTATAAGATATAAATCACAAAAAACAACAACAACGGTTTACTTTATAATTCATTTGTCTCAATATATTTATCATACACTACAATATAGAATTATACTTTTAACTTTAAATGGTTACACTAAAAATTATCATAATTATTTAAAAAACCCACCTAGCTTTTCTCATATTATTTTACGTTTCAGTCCATATATTTAAATAAATTATGCAATCTTAAATTTAAAATAATTAAATAAAACCAATTAACTATTATTCAATAATCCATTTACTTAATTATGAGAATATTAGAAGTTTAATATGCACACTGTACTAATATAATAAAAATGACAAAATTACCTTTTCACCAAAGTAAAGATACATAACTCGCACAAGGTAAAGTATATACATAAATCATAATAACAAATTCAATTTATAATTCATTTATCTGAATAAAATCATCATATGGCATGTTGCAAAATTATGTTTTTTCTCTACAAATATCTTCATTTTAAAATTTCTATAACCATTTACAGAACCCTCTTGATTCCCATCTAATATTTCACATTTACATACATTAGAATTAATTATGTAAATCTTAAAACTACTTAAACAAATAAAGTATAATTAACACATTTTCAAGTCTAAAAATACAATTATTTGTTGATTTGTATAGTAAATCATTAAAATATGAAAATTTCAATATTTATACCATATCCATATTAATAAAAAAAAACAATATTATAGAAATTTCATATCAATAAAAGTGACTAAATTATTTTTTCATTCAAGCATAAAGATAAATAAATCAAATAACATAAATAAAATACTAATCAGTACCAAATTTAACTTAATTTTTCATTTATCTCAACAAATTTATCATATGTTGCATTGTAATATTTTGTTTTTAGTTGAAAAACCTATATTTTAAAATTTCTACAATTAATTACAATTCGTCCGTTGATTCTTGCCTAATATTTAATATCCAAAAATTCATGTATAGAAGGACCACTGTTTTTTTTCATTGTAGAAATGCTTCTACTATTTGCCCTTCTAAATATTGAATCGTCGTCAATACGATATAAATCAAAATGTAACATTATTTGAATTTAAATGATACCATGTGTGCAGGAAAAAAGTTGCAGTTCTTTTAGGAAAATCGCAATTGGCAATGTGTACTCATTCTTACAATAACCGATTGTTTCGTAATCTTCGTTACTTTTTCTAGTTTCAAGTAAAAAAGAACCATGAAAACCAAATGAAAATAATTTTCTAACATCCTTAAATTGCATTTATAAATAAGTTTATTGTCAAATAAATGGGCAACCAATCATAAAGATGTTTTGATGAGAGAATTTAAAAATATACATCAGATATCGAATACAATAATACACTATTCTTACCTGTTTGACCTATAGTGAAATAAGTAGATCTAAGATGATAGTATTTGAAAAGAAGAGTTTAAATTTTAGATTTATATTATATTAAATTCATAGTCACACACCAACTAAGATTTGAACAAATATCACCAGTCAGAGCTTCACAGGGTTACCATGACAAGAAGATTGAAATTTGTAGTGTTGTCAACTATTGACGTGATGGTTGAATAGCACTTTGACGAATAGCCTCTTCCTTTAAATCATTTTGATACTGTTCTTTTCGATTTATTTATTTACGTTACGTTACATTTAGATGGAGAAGAAGAGGTAAATGATTGGAGAAGAAAGAGACACTCAATACCGTCTTGTGGTATGTATATAGTCTTGTGACATGTATATAAGTATGTGTACACACTCATATTTACATGAGGCCTATGATTCGCATGAAGTAATCATATGCTTCGCAAACGACTTAACGACATTTGTGCCGTTTTTTATACAACATTTCCACTATTCTTTTTCATTCAACCACAAATCTCAATAATAATATATATATTTCGAAAATGTCAAACATGCAACTATAACAACATATCACATTTAAAAATAATGATTATGCATTCAAACACAGCACATATCAAAAGGTACACTAACAACAACAAAATCTTTCAATATCATATAATATTGTAGCAGTCAAATAGTACACAAACAATATATCAATACTACATCACATGTCCATTACAATACTATATATACAGCGCATACAAATAAAATGCATCAATCACCCCAACGCTGTCGTGAAACATCATTTTGGCTTAAACCCAATTCACCATTGAACCGTCCATAAAACATCTCTGAAACTCTTGAAATTGACTTTGAAGCGAATTGAACCGATCCTGCAACTTATTGGTTTTCTACGTCTCATTGATGTTGTAGCTTATGCATCTATCTCTGTGTAGTTTCTGTATTTTATAGATAGAATTTAGCGTATATAGTAGTGTATCTTTCCATAACAGAAAACATATTACTTTGTCTAAGAAAATTCTGATATATGTTCCAACACTTCAGTAATAATCAATAATATGATGGGTTATAAAACAGTAAATTTCTTCTTAAAAGAACACGAATCTCTATTTCTGATCATGCAGGGTTTGCGATGCCATCAAATGCATCACTTCATGACACATTGAGGGTATATTACATAAGCGCTAACTTAGAAAGCCTGCGTGATGCCATAAGGTGCAGACACACTGTCCCGTACCCTTTCCGGTTTTATAATTGCATACTATGTACATAAATGACACATATTATCTTTCATCCACAGGAAGAACTACCTTGGCTAGTTTGCTGACATGGCCTCCTTCAATATCACATATATCCAACAAATTCATAACTCTAATGTTAGCAATAAGTGGCATGCTACAATTATAGGATTCACATTGTAATAATATGGCACATAAATAATCCCTTGAAGAGAGCTATGCAAACTACAAAGCTGCACATAAAAGAAGCTGCACATAAACAACCGGATAACATTTAAGCTTGTTTTACCATCAAAAGTGAATGCGGGACATTTAATAAATTTTATTAAGGGTGTCGCAGGTTTTAGTAAAACAGTGTTTCGATAGCTTGCTGAAATGAAAGCCAAAATGTAGTTTAGTAATATGAAATTCAGTGTTTATGTTTGCGTATTGTGTTAAGTAACTTATAATAGAAAAAATAAAATGATGTTTAACATAAACGTTTGTCCATTAATGATGCAACTAATTCAGACCATACAAATGGTGGTAACATATCAATAGTTCTTGATCGTACAAATGATTGTTTGTAAACATGTTTAAAGCAAGGCGTGGCTTGTACCATGCTGTAGCAAAACTCAGGATAGTGCATAATACCAGGTTCCGTGCAAACTCTTCGCTGTTGGAACTATTCTTCTTCAGCTACCATAAATATACCTGTATACAAATTATGATATTTATCGACACTACGTTCTCCTTGCTTTCCTCTTCATCGTCCAAAAGGCTGCAATGTATCGATTCTGCAATAAAATAAATAAACAACTAATCAGCTGTTCCTCCGAATAGATATAACTCACTTCATAGAGAAATGAGGAACCAAGGAATAAACTTATTTACAAATAAAACAATATGTTCATTCCTGCTGATATCCGAACAGTGGAGGTTTTGAAATTGTTACCTCTAATCCAAACTCGTACCGAATCGCTATCTTCTTAGCATCCTCTAAACTGAGTTCAATTGACATCTCTTGAATATCTGGAGACGTTACAGATTTAAGTTGGTCGAATTAGGTTTAGCAAAGGTGGAAGAGGGGCGGTGTGTGGGAGAAGTAAAAGGAGGCGTTTGTTGGATTGTTAGCGGGAAATAGGGAAAAGTCGCCGGATAATCTTTTTGGGAATTAGGGTCAGCGGTGTCGAAAGAGGGGGCGTTGCGGGGGAAAAGCAAGCTTAAGGCGGTTTTTGTTTCCTTCGAACGAAAACGAGAACAGGACGAGGGATTATAAATTTCGATATCTACCTATCCTTTCCTTCTCCTTTTTTTTTTTTTTTTGGCAAATGGCTAACAGAAGGCCCAAGACCTGAATAGCCCAACAAATTACAAAATGGGGTTTCAACCCGTTTAACAAGGTAAGATAACATTTAGGGTTTGCAACCCAGCCGGCAGCCACATAACTCTTTGCTTCCTTTATTTCTTCGGTAGAAAAATAATGGCTGAAGCTTCATACAATTAAAAAAAACTCTTCCTCTTGTCTCTACTTTTTCAATTCAGTAATGCCTCCTCCGTAAACTACAAGTATTGTTACTCTCATGTTTAATGATGGATCTATAGTCATTTCTGCATCCTTCGCTCCTCTACAAGTCTATTCTGTTGATAGCTTTCACGCGACTGCTTTCTTCTTTCTACCACTCAGATAAGTGATACAACTGGTGACCGAAAGCTTGGTTCGGTAAATCTATTAAATAATAGTAAAGCAGAATATTTTCTTGCTCCGTTGTTAGTTATAGAGATTTTCTCATCTCACCTTAGTTCCCTCTAGATATTTAGTTTTCAAAGCCGGTTATTTATCATTATTATCATAACTATAACAGTGTTTTGTTGGCAAATTATATTGAAACACCAAAAAATATTATACCCACACCAAAAATCTTAAAAAACCATTATACATAAAAAATTTACTTTATCCACACCACAAAAATTACAACACCATCCATAACTTTCAATAAAATTACATTCCCTAGCTTGTTCTTCGTTTTTTATGTTTTAAATCAGTGTTTCAAATAAAAATTCAATATAGCAAATTCAATTCTATACGTTTAGATAAATTTCATGCCTTTGAATTTGTTTCGATCCGTAATTATAGAACTACCAAGGTTTAAAATATCATTATCCTAATTTTATTGATTTGAAAGGAAAAAAAGTAAATGGAAAGAAAAGATAATAAAATTATTATCTCGTTTATTCTACTCTGTTTCAATTTTGTGGTGAAATTCATAATTAAATGTATTAATGTCTGTTTTTATCCTTTATGTAACATAAGATTTTATTTTAATGTATTACAAAAATAAATATCGACGTTGTAATGAAGAAGAAATAAAAATTTGCCCTAATATAGTTTCATAAATACAGGTGTATGTTAAGTGATTTTCGGCGGTGTTTGAATAGAACCAGCCTTCTTTTGGTTCACTCTTTTATTGTTTTGCATTTGAATTCTAACATTAAATAATTTAATTTGTACGATTATTTACAGATTTCTCTCAGCTTTTCTTCCATTATTTTACATTGAATCTATATGTTAAAACTAATTGGGTGGTCATAAATTTAAGTTTTTTAAACAAATATCTATTAGGTTATCTAATAAATTCTTTAAAAAGATGACAATTCAATGTATGTACTACATTCATGATATAAGCGAAAACAGTAAAACTAATTTTTCATTCAAGTTCATATAGTTTAAAATTTTTACAATGAATAAAAATTATTACAATAAAACAATATTTTACTAATTTTCACCCCATCGTTTTACATTTAAATACCAACACTTAATACGTTTTACAATTATTCGCAAGTTTCTCTTAAATTTTTCTAAAAGTTAAAATTATAAATAAATCCAATTAACAAATAATCATTAATTGATCTAACATAAAAATGACAATTCAATGTGCATATCAAATTCTTATTGACAAAATTGTAAAACTGCTTTTTTGTTCAAGTCCATGTGGTTTTGCATTTTCATAATTATATACAAAATTATATTTATTGTTCTTATATTATTCTACATTCAACTTCGTAAATTTGTTTATTTCTAAATAATATTCTATTACAGGGAAATGCACCCTTTTTTTCTTTTTAAAGTTGATATTTCGTTACAAACAAATATATACGCTTTTTTCTTTCTAAAATTTATATATCATTACAAACATAACGTTTTAACTTTCCAAATTTGTATGTCAAATGATTTCTTTGTCCTTAATAAAATTTACTTTTATGAAGAATGACAATACAATTAATGTTAAGCGGTTAATGTTGTATTCTATAATGCTGAAAAAATTAATTTGCATTTTTCAGTTAGAATATTTTTGTATAAAGATCATATTAACTATTTATATTTGTAATTTACGTAAACTGATGGACATGAACCATATCATGCTTTTATTATAAACCAGTATGTTAGGCACATCTGTTGGATGTGTGTAAAGAAAATCAAGAGCAAATTAATTAATTGTGCATGAAACTTTTAGATATTTATTTATATCCACTATACATTTACGGATTGTTTCTTATAACTAAGAGCTTGTATACAAAAATTCTTTAGCAAGATATTTGTTTTGCTTATATTATGAGCCTTTGGATTTGCTAAACTATGAAAATCTAATTTGATGTACCTTATAAAAATGTGAGAACGATTGTTTCATATTATGATCTCAAATATGTGATGGGAAAGAACAACAATTTTTCATTCATTTTGAAAGGGCTAGATGTCTAGTTAATTAGGCAACATAAATTCTGCTGTTAACTTATTTTAAATATAAAATAATTGGAAATCACGATCATTCATTTATACCTTTGATCAAAATCAATAATCACTATTCATATATTCTACTTTGTATAGTAATTAGGATGCACGGTAGGAAAAATTATAGAAAATTTTCGTTTGGTGCATCATTAGTAATTAGTTACCTGGTGTGTTACATGTCAAGTATTACATCATTTGTCAATTCCCAATATATTTATATCAAGTGGAACACCATTACTACGAATATAGAATCGTGTGAGAAGGGAACATCATTACTGCAAATATGTTAATACAACATCATTACTACAAATTAGAATAATATAGAACATTGCAACAAAAATTCTCTCTTAAAAATGCATTCCATTAAAAATGGTATTTATAGCAGAATTTACATTAGCATCTTCATCAACTTTGTTTGCTCTCATTCTTGGTTCTCTTACATCTCTAATTACTGGAATTAATTTATTCACAGAAATTGTTAGTAGTTTTTCCCTTGACTTTCCAATACATAAAAAATATCATCATTTGATATCCACAAATGTACTCATTGACATGACTTAGCAACACCATGAAGTTTGAATGAGAAATATCAAAAGCCTATTTGTATCTCATTTGTTAGTCTATATGTCATTGTCCCTGCTTATTCTTTGCCTTTATTTGGCTATTTATTTCTAATATTGGACATTGTATCAAAATGTTAGTGATAAGAACTAAAAAAACATGTATAAAAGATAATAAAACAAATTTGTACAAAAATAAGTTAACAACGCATGGAGTGAAATATTACATACTTCTCTAGTTCTTCACTCTTGTGAATACATAGTACAAAAGGTGGACTTTGAAGTTGGGTCTTTTGATTAAGTAATAAAATATGCTTATAATCTTTTCCGTGAATTTTCATTTAATAATGTGTAGCATGGTTTATTGGGTCAAAAAGTCCCTTCAGAAAGATCGTAAACTATTTTGAAATTTGATGGGGAAAGAAGCATGAGAACATTTTAATTGTACGATAGACATTTGATTTCACTATTAAGGTAGGAGAAGACGCAGTTTTACAAAGTTGAAGATAAACGTGGTTGACTGAATTGGCAAAGTTACCCTTAATTCAATAGTTATGTGATTGGGGTATTTCAGTAATTTTAAAAGCTTCAAATGGTGGTATTCTTATTATATATAGATATCTATTTTCTTTTTTTATTATTTTAGAAATAAATGTTAATATTTCTTGGAACTTTAATTATAAATTAAAATTAATGAGGTACGAAAAAGGGATTAAAAACCTATTTTACATAATTAAAATGACAATGTAATTTGTAACGTTTTGAGTTTTATTTTGGCTTAATATTTCATTTTGTAATTAAATAAATATTTTATTTATTTCTTTGTTAGTATCATATACTTACTTTTGATAAATATATGTTGCACGAACTTTAAAAGCATAAAAATATATTATTTTATTAGCATCGTATTTATATTTTAAGGCATTTTTTGCCGATTCTTGAGTAATATTTGAAACTCAATATATACATCATTTATCTTTTAGATAAATGTATCAAAAGCTTAACGTCAAATTCAAAATTTATGTACATGAATATATATATATATATATATATATATATATATATAATTTTGTAGGATACTAGTTTCAAGATTAATTGAAAATACCAATTATCATTTGTTTGCATAACAAATATTGAATATTAAAAATTAATCAATCAATATATAACTCATTCTTATCGACAAAAATAATAATTTAATTTGTATTCAAATATTACCTACATAGATTCCAAATGACAGAAAACCAATCTACTTTTGTTTTTGCCCCTTCTACGTATTCCAATGTAATTTTTAAAAGATTTTCTTTTAGAACTTGATTTCAATTTCCATTTGTCATTGGATGAACTAGGATTGACTAAAACCTTCTCTATTGTTGTTTTGAAAATTAATGTTCTTAGTTTTCGATTTGTGCTCAATTTATGATTCTAAATAATACAGTCCACTTTGGCATTTGTATTCCCAAATTAATTAATATTTAACCATCCCGGTTGATTTACAAGCGATCTTGCATGAATTCATGGGTCAAACCAGAAATTTAAGAAACTAGTTTGTCTTCCATATTTGAATTGCCTTTCAATGAGTTTAATTCATGTTTCTTTACAATTTAAATGTTTTTCCAAGTGAAGGAGTAGTGTTTTTCCACTGGCATGGTCCACAAATTCTTGTTTTTTGACATATTTTTCTTTTACCCATCTAGCCCACAACTCTAAGAATTTCCAAAATAACTTAAGATTACAGGCTGTACCTAAGTCCTTAAATTTTATTAGATCCAATCCACTGGTTACTCTGATGTACAAATAGTACCTCAAGTGACTTTATGATGTTTTCCTCTATGGATAAAATTTGCATATTTTTTCTAATTTTTAATTTGGATTTACTGGAATGTTATGTGTTTGCAATCAATACATAATGACAATAGTGATGACTGCGTGAGCTAGTTTGAAAAATGTCAGCTAGTGATAACAGCATGCAAGTCCATCCATCTGGTTAAACCAAAAAAAGGTATAACACTTAAGATGCCAATTGTGATTAATTAACCCTTGATAAGAACAGGTATGAAGACATGATCAAGTGTAACTTGATCAATATCACCCCAATGGTGTATCAAGGGCCAACTCATCACTTGAGACTAAGCATATAGTAGAATGATTGATGGATGGAAAGCAACAGGCCCTTGAGGAAGAACTTATAAAGTTCCTTTGTCATTTTTGGCTATTATGCTTGAGATCTCTTAAGATCGTTATAGTTTCCATATTCATGTGTTCAAATATGCATTAGATAAGGTAGTCCAAAAAATCCTAAGTCATGTCATATGTCCAATTGAAATGTAGAAGGTAAGTAACAAATTTGTGCTATAGTCCATTAGGCTCAACAATAGGCTATGTAATATGTTCTCATGTTCGAAGTCCGATGTTCATATAATTATGCATATGCATGTTCATTATAATTATCACATAGTAGATGTGTGGCATCTTCCAAGTATGTGTGTGCATGAAAGTTGGCATTATATCGGTATTGAATTTCGACGACTTTTATGACTTGCGGTTCCTTTTGTATTAGGCAATTTCAACGAGCAGTGACGTTGGGATGGAAAACACCATCATCGCTTAATAATTTGATCATAAGCGGCATTGAAAATACTTAAGATTGGCAACGTTGACCATGATAGGATAAGACTTCATTCAACATTGCTTTGGAAATCATGAGTCTCAACGTCAATGTCCAGTAGTTGTTGGAATGTGGTAACATAACATCACTTGGTAGTGATGGCGGTAGATTTAGCAAGGACGGGTTCTCCCCTATGAAAGACGATGTCGATGCCTTAGAGCATCGTACTTTATTGGCGCTATTTGATTTCATGCGATGTCACTATTCTTCAGACTCCCCTATTATAACTTTTGCATCAATGATTCTCGGCATTATTCCTTTGAACATTTTCGACGATGGTGATAGTAATAACATCATCTTTTGGTGCAATGCCAATATGATATGTCTTCGACGTTAATGGAACCCTAATGTCGACATTCATCTTTAGCGTTATCTTAGCATCTAGAATTTGAACTTTGACATAAGCCTTTAGTCTCGACATTGGCTTCTTGACTTATATGCTTTGAAAATTATAGGGAAATCACATCTAATCTTCTTTGAATTAAATACCCCTAATGTTTTACTGGCAATGAACCCATTGAAATTTTAAGATGTTTAGAACTTCTGATTTGCTTATGCATATCTTATTGAAGCATAATTGTTCTTACATTCATTAATTTGTAAACTTGCATACTCATTCATTTCCCCAAAGATCTTTATCGTTGTATTTGCACTTTGCTCATCTTCATTCGAAAACAATAATAAGTCAACATCATATAACAAATGAGTAATGAATGGTTTGGTTGTATTTGTGATTTTTAAATTGCCTTCGATTTGTTCTATTTCCATTTGTAGAGATTTTTAAATAATCGGTAGATCTGGTGTTAGTTATGTTGTTACACAATTTGATGGATAGCGAGATTTTGGAACTTGTAAGATGAAGGTGGAGATGGTGTTAAAGAAGAAAAAGGCTTTTATGATTGTTTATGCACCTAAGAAATTGAAAAATATTGAGACAGCTGTTTTGGAAGTGATGAAAGATGAAGCTGTTACAACAATCCAGTTGAGTCTTTCAAATGAAGTTCTTAGATAATTCTCTTAAAAGAAGACAGCAAAGGAATTATGGGATGCACTATTTGATGCATATCAAGACAAGTCTCTCACAAATCAGATTATTCTTCAGCGGTAACTCTATTCGTTTAGGATGAAGCTGGAGCTGATCTTATGGAGCGTGAAGATGCATTGACCACTTTGATTATGAACCTGAAGGCAGCGGATGTTGATATTACCGATGAGGCTCAAGCAGTGATCCTCTTCTATTCCTTGCCTGAGGAGTATACTCCTTTTGTTAATTTCATGATATATGGTCACATTAAGATCAGTCTATCAAATGTAAAGGCTGGTCTTCATAATGAAGTGTTGAGAAGTATATTGGCAAGCGCTAGTTTGGATAGTGATATAAAGGGCTTATCTGCTCAGAGAGGCAGAAGCCAAAGCAAGTCAAAGAATGGTGGGGTCGAAGTAATTCAAAGTCTTAGTTTAAGGGGACTAAGCGATTGGCGTGCCATTATTGTAAGAAACCGGAATACTTTATAGCTCAATGTCCTAAGCTCGAAGGAAGAAGAAAAGACTCAAAGCAAGCTTCAGCATCTACTGTAGAGAATTCAAATGCGGAGAGTTATACCGATAGGTTTATAGCTTCTAGCTCTTCTAAAAAGAGCAACCCATAGCTTATTGATTCTAGCGCATCCTATCATATAATATTTGATGGGAACTGCTTCTCTATATACCGTTATATTGATGGAGGAGAGGTTCTGATTGGAAATGATGCTTCTTGTTGGATGGTTGATGTTAGTAGTGTGAAGGTCAGAATGTTTGACGGTGTTGTTCGTACTACTACTGATGTTAGACATGTACATGATTTGAGAAGGAGCTTGATTTTTGTTGGGGCTTTGAGTAGGCTTGAATTGAAGTGTGACGACCCGGAATTTTCGAACACTTAAAATAAGAATATTTAATTGATTTTAAATATTTAAAGGTTAATTATTAACTTAAATTACGAATATCATAATTTATTTGACAATTAAATTGTTGAATTAAATAATTGGAGTGTGGGTAAAATGTTGAATCTGGAATTTTAAGCCAGTTAAAAATAATTTGAAAGCTTGTAAAATTTATATTGATAACACTGAAGACAATAGAAGCGTAAAATTGAAATTAACAGTGATCTGTTCAATCTTGAAATTTTTATCGTTTAAATCGAATTTAAAAATAGCCTTTCGGGACGTAGTCTCAGAATTCGACGAAACCAGTTCCATTGGGTCTGTAATATTGAATTATTATCGGATTTCAAATTTCGTAGCAATTGGAGTTGTTGTGTGAGCACACGATATATAAACTCGCTAAAATTTAATCGATATTAATCGAAATAAAATATACTTATAAAAGAAAAATCAAATCTAAGGTCCAATCTTCCTCTACGGTCAAATCTTCTTCTATACGCTTCCTTTCCCTTTTATTTCTAAGTCGAGCCTTCTTTACGAATTCACGTATCAATCTTTTTGGTGAAGCCATTCTCCTTCAAATCAAATACTTTCCCTTTCTTCCTTTTACGTCCAACCCAGTTAAAAAAAAAAAATTTGGCCGAAGCCCTCATGTTCAAATGTTCGTCTTCCTCCTCCTCAAATCCAACAGCATCTCATTGTAATCAAGCCCATTTGATCGAAGCCGAGTTCTTCGTTCGAAATTGTTTCCGCCACTAGCCTTTATATCCGTTTCACATCGAAAAAGGGGGGTCGAGGTGGCTCGAGCTCACGAGCAAGGCTTAGGGTTTGCGCGCGAACGTGGGTTCCACGTTAAGATGCAACCGATTGGAGTGGGGCGGCGTTCGATTTTGGGTTTCGTGTCGTTTGATTCAAGGCAGATCGCCTAGCTTTGTCACGCGCGAGGGGTTCTCTGGTGGACTTGGGAAGCACGGCGTGGTTCGCGAGGTGGAGTGGGCGACTCGAGTCTGGGAAACTCGAGTTTGGCCGAGTTCATGACAGCAAGAGGAGAGAGAGAGGTGACATTAGGGTTCTGTATTTGTTCGACAGTGGAGGCGACTTAGCGTTGAGGGTTCAACGTGATGCTAGGCGAAGCGTCTCGAGTTCGAGCAGTGACGAGATGGATTGGGGTTGTCGACAAGTTGAGGTACCGGTCTTTGTTTTAATAATTCAGATTAATTCAAATATTAAGTTGCAGTTATTCATTTAAATGTAAATGTGATATATACATATGAACATATATACTACAGAGAAAGGAAATGGTAAAACAGAGAAAAAGAAATTATTGTTATAAATAAGATATTCGAAAAAAAATAGGGATTTTTAAAAGCGTATGAAGAATTTATTAAAGTTAGAGTTTTGAAATCTATATTTTTTATAAGTGTATGTGAGTTTAAAAAGGGGAAATTACTTGTTCAATTACTTTAGACACTAAAAATATTTTATCAAAGAAAATTAGTTAAAACAAATTTGTGGTTAAACCCAAATTAGTAGCTAAATTAAATGAATAAATAGAAATTAATCGATTGATTAATTCAAAGATGTTAATAGAATCGTACAATGTTTATACAAGGTATAAAATCATGAGATCAAGCTGGATTGAATCTGATTGCTAGTAAAAGCAAAGGTGAGTTAATCTCACTCGGTTAAATTTAGATTTAAATGATTAAATTTAAATAATTGTTTGAGTGATTGGATTGATTGATGTGCTATATTGTGATATATATGTGGAATTGACATTTTATATTGTGCTAATATCTGTGGATGCAGGGAAAACAGGTTGGAGGGATCCAACTGGACCCCTCAACTTTATTTAATTATTTAATATTTCGTGTTCTGAATATTTGATATTCTGTAATGAATTATGTGGAAATATTGAATGCCATGGCTTGATTGTTATAATCGGGCAATAATAAATTACCAAATATATAATTTGAGTTTTGGAATGAAAATAAAAGAAGTGAAGTTGTAAGTAAAATAATTATAGAAAAGTTGAATAAATTTATGGATGAACTGGAAAGGAAAGAAAGTGATTTTAAAATTTTAATAAATAAATCTTGAGTATGGGAAGGAAAATTTAAATATATAGAAAGTCAATGAAACTTAATCTTCAATGTTATTGTTTAAAAGATCAAAACATTTATTTTAAACTTAGGATTTAAATTATTTAAGAAGAATAAAGAAGAAATTGGGAATAACCTTGAATTTGTATATTTCAGCTAAAGGATTAAAAAAATCAAACTGAAAATAATAATAAGTCCGTAAGTAATGAATTTTGAAATAAACTGATAAGTAAAGAAATTTATTTCAAATGGAATAAATTGGGAATCAATTTGGAAAATTGATTTAAGTGATTGAGATTGGAAATTTCTCTCTGAATAACCAAGTACGTTTTCAAAGTAAACTTTTAAATATAAATTAAAGGTTTAAAGTTCTTTTCAGAAGTATGTTTTGAAAAATTTACTATTTCTAAATATTTAAATTCTAAAGTAAGTATTTTCTCAAATCTATTATAATAGTAATTATTTAAAACAGTGACTTAGTATTTTGTTTCAAAGTGAAAATTTAGTTTTATATTTTATTAAGTAACTTTATTTTCAAAAATTTATATAAGATGTATTTTAACAAATTATTAAAGTAGTTTTAATTGAAATGTTTTAAAAGTATATATTTCAAAGTAAAGTGTTTTAAAATTTAATTTTTAATTTTTAAAAATCTAGTTTTGTGCTTGGTGATTCCAGAGGAGATATAAAATATTGGAAAAGTTGATTCTGAGAAGAATGATGGTTTTGAAACTGTTTTCAAGGGATAGAAAATAGAAATATATCCTGTAAAGATATTTTGAGATAAATAAATAATTTGGGAAATTATTTATTGGATGATGGATGTTTTATGCATATTAATTGATAGTTAAATAACCGACTATCAATATTGGCCAAATGCGTTGATCGTTTCGAAGAGACCGGGATCGAGATTAATTTCTCGAAAACCACTTCGATCCGGTTTGTACGTTTCGTGTAAACGATTTTGGATTCGAAGATGGAGCAATGAAGTACAAGGGCTAGTCGCTACTAATTCTGGGGATATTTCCAAAATGGATGTAGTAGGAATAGTGCCTTCGGTTCCGTTCGAACCCGGGACGGACTTGTATGGACGAATGCTTGCGAAACATCGTCAGGTGGATGATGGGCATTCTAAGTGAAAACGTTCTAAAGGTAACGCTTAGCCTCAAGCCTCATCAAATGGGAATGACTGAAAATCAGGGGATATGCAGCAAGGTTAGGTGGGTCATGCCCAAGCAGGACAAGATAATTCCCCTGTCTAGATGTCCCTTTTTATATTTCGGCTTAGTGGGTGGTTGGTCGCGCCAACCACGGGGTTTATCTTGTTCGGGACTGTTCAGTAAGGAATGATTCCGGCCTTGTGTTGCAGGGGATGAAGGGAGTAGTCCTCGGTACGGTGATCTAGGCCCCGTACTGTGACAGGTGGTACCCTAGTGCCTAGTCATTGTTGGAAATCCATTCTCCCTACGAGCCTTGTACGAGTTTTGTTTGTATTACCCACTTATGTGGCTAGTAGCTGGAATTTAATAGATGTAACAATTTCGGCTATTTTATAAGTATATGTATATAGACCCTATTATAATATCAGAGGATTTCTATAAAAATTGTTTTAGCTATCGTAAGGTAAAAACCCGACATGTTTATTTGTGGCGTGGTCTTACGAGATGCTTTTGTTTTCAAAGGATTTTTGAAACTTTAAAAATCAATTGGGTGTGATTTTCTCACTCTGGTATTCCAGACTGACTCGGGTATTATTTAACTGTAATGCTCGGGTCAGACCGAGTATTATAGGATACAGGATTTGTTGCTGTGAAGCTCAGGAGACGAGCAGGATGGCGATACGTACTCCCGTACTTGTATTTATATACATATTCCGCTGTGTCGAGTTGATGTGTACCCATTTGTATGATATTGATGTTGAGTTGTGATTGATGTATTCTGGTTGATGTAATATATAAACAGAGATATTTGATTGAGTAAAGCTTATTTATTATCTATTATATTTTATTCCGCTGCGATGGTTAGATTCTGATATTGACTTTGTTTTCTCTTCTTCTACCTCTTCTTCTTTAACCCAAATGGTTCGTATTTCTGTACAACTTGAGTTGATTGATGTAGAATAGAGTTAACTCAAGGGGTACGGATTTGCGGGTCGTTACATTTGGTATCAGAGCTTAGGTTGGTGATAACCTTGGCTCTGGTGGGAATTACTCATAAATTAGAGTCCGTAGTACTCTATAATGAGTTTGAGCGTATTAATAAATATGAGCGCGTATTTGTTAGTGAATATAAATGGTTTTAATATTGTGTTGATTGGTTTATTGAGTGGCATATGAACCTTCGTCGGCACAGTCCGTACAACTGTATCGAAGGGGTTTCTAAACACTTGAATAGAACAATCGACACGGTATTGTTTTAAATATGGGTAAATGAAATAATTTTACCCAAAAATATATTTTTGGATATAAAGAAAGTTTTTGGTAAACTATATAGCTATTATATGGTTGCTTGGATGTTAGAAATGATAATATTAAAATATTATCATTGTTAAGTGAAAGTTTAACTAGAAATTGTAAATATAATCAAAGATTGAGAAGATAAATACAATTATGAAATGAAATTTATAAATATGAATTATAAATGTAATTTATGAATTGAAATACAATCAAATAGAAATTTGTATAAGCATAAATTGTACAAATGAATCATAGTTAAAATGTATTTAAACAAGATTTGGAAATTCACAATTTCAGAGATTTTGGGAATGTTATCGAAGTGTTTTGAAGATAAATGATAACATTATTGTTTTGGAAGTATTTCTGGATGGAAATTTGTTTTAAATGGGTTTTGAAAGTGATATAGCATTGAATTCACTTTAGTCACTGGAAAATAACTTCGGTGATGACTGCAGCATCATCGATGTTCATTTTCGAGTTTCTAAGTGACGGATTTGCTGCCAAATTAATTTGTTCAGGAAAAACGAGTTGTTTTTGAAAATTTTAGAGGAAATTTGTTGGGAATAAAACCAGGATTGGTTTAAATTTATGAGAAGTGTGATTTTGAAATGTTGGAGATTTCAAAATAATTTGAAACTAAAGCCGGGAGTTTAAAAATCCGGATAAGATGAGTTGTCAGCTTATAAATTGCGATGATTTTAAATTAGGAATGGAGTATAAACTTTGAAGGTTGGAATTTAAGTTTAAAGAGAAAAGTTGAAAATGAAAATTTACTTGGAGTTGGAAATAAAAATTTGATTGGATTGAAATTTATTGAATAGGCTGGAAATAATATTCAGTCGTATTCGAATTAAGTTAAAATCGAATTGAGTCAAGTAAATTCTGAGTTTAAAGTAAAATTGAATTGGAATTGATTCTTAATTGGATAAGAAATAAATTGGATAAGAATTAGATTGAAATAAATAAACCAAAATAATTTATAAGAGAATTAAATGCATGAATAAAATATGCTTGGGTTATAAAGAAGCATAAGGCTTGAGTTAAAGTAAAAGAATAACACATTCAAGCCTATAATGGATGGAATTGTGTAAATAATAAGTTGTGGCTTATAAATTTTGAAAGTGAAATAGAAAATCCGAAATAAATATTGTTTGATGTTTTGGATAATGAAAGGAAAATCCAAATTTGTATTATTAAATAAATTGAACCAAGAAAATTTAATAAAGTGATGTTTGGAATTAAAAATCAAGTGTTGGATTATAAATAAGGGAAAGTAATTAAGAATGGAGTTGAATTGTGAGTTAATAAATTGGATGGTAAATTTAAAGTGGATAATAGAATCAAAACTTGAGTTATTAATTAAAAATTAGACTTGAAGTGTTAACAAAGTAAATATAATTTGAGATGTATAGAATAAAAATGTAAATGGATTAAAATAGTAATGGTTTGAATGTGCAAATGAAATCCAATAAGTGGAAATAAATTGGATATGGCCTTGGAATTAATTGAGTTAAGTTGAGTATAAAAGAGAACTTTGTTTGCAAAATGAGAATGAGCTTAAGTATAAAATTTGAATAAATTGAAGGAAATTGACTTAAGCTAAATGAATGCAAGAGAGTTGAATTGAATTCAACTTAAACAAAGTTTAATAATATTGGATTGGTTTTAAATCAAGTGAAAATAAATTTTTAACCGAAATAAAATTCTGTGAGTTATAAATAATGTCAATGGAATGAAGTTCTAGAATAAATGATTGTAAACCATTTAAATTATTAAGGAATTGAAATAATTTGAGACAATAAGGAAATAGAATGTTTCGAGTTTATTAGAAATGGTTCAAGTAAATGTGGATAAACTAATTATATTGAATGAATAAATGATGGAATAAATAAGTATCAAATGAAATATAGTTTAAATAAGTTGAGAAATGGTTATTGAATAAAATAGCCCGGATTGTTTTCGAGCTAAATAAAATAGATTGGAATAAACAAATATGGAATGAAATGTAAATAAATGCTTGTGAATGAATTAAAATAAAAGAGTAATTAAATTGGTAATGAAGACGGACCTAAGATGTTAATAGTTTTGTATCAACTAGTTTGATTAATAGAATGAAATGCAAGTGAATGGATTAAATTTTGAACTGCAATGAAACTGAAAATTTATGGATTGTGAATAAATCCGAAATGGAATAGAATTAAGTGTAAGTTGAGTGGAGTAAATTTAAATTGATTATAAAACGCAAGTGCTTATATATTCACATAAATCTTGTCAAATTTGCATAGAATAAATATCTTGGGATGTAAATGGAAGTAAATAACATTCTATGTATTGATAGAAGTAAAATAAAGTGATTTTGGAAGTAGTTGAATTAAATATGAGCTCAATTTGCTTAAAAATAAATTAAATGTAAGTGATTGGGATTAAAACCATTTTAAATTGGTGAAGTTGTATACGAGTGGATCGAAAACCATTCAAATTGAATGAAAATGGTTTATAAATTAATTGAAACAGGTAGATTAGTATGAGAACTGTATAAGTTGCTTACAGAAAAATGTTTAGTATGAATTTATTTTAGAACTCATATGTTTTAACTATTGCAAGTAAGTGAAATGTAGTTAAACTGCATATATTTGGCACTTACATGTTTAAATTGAGTAAGTACAGGTACTTGGAAGGCGTGTGGCTGGATTTGATTGTGCTTTTTGCTAAAAATAATAAGCCGCTTGCTTAAAATGCTAAATAAGGTACGCCTACGCAAATAAAATTAGGAAATATGAACTGTTTTTGGTTTTTTCGACCGTGTGGGTCGATGTATATATATTTATCTCTTTTGTCAAATTGCAAAAGCTCCTCCGTACAAAGGGGACTCTGCCAAAAATTTTCAGAAATTTTGGGAGTTAGAAAATTTTTGGAAATTTTGGAAAATTTTGTTAACGACAAAACGATTTCAAACTGGAAAATTTAAATAAGTTAGTGAATGAAACTAATTAAAATAATGACATGAATTAGTTATAAAGGAAAAATAAAATCTAAAGTTTAGAATTGAAAATAAATTGAATTCGTATGGAAATGAAAGAGTCAATTTGTGTAGAAATGGATATAAACTAAAGTCGGAGATGAAAATAGATATAAGACACATATAAAGTGTTTAGGTTAACTTAAGAAAAGAATGATCAATTCTTAGTTGGAAATTGGATATTGTAGATATATTCTAAATTGATATTTGGTTGAATAGTGACATTTGGTAAGAAAGTTAATATGATGGTTTGAGAATATTGAGGTTGGATATTAGTGTTAAGCAGAATATGCAGGTATTATAAAAGGGAAAAGAAGTGTGGATTTGATTTCAAGAGATAAATTTGAAATGCTCGACAAAGATGTATGTATTTAAATTTGGTAAGAAAATTGATTGGGACTTGGATTTGGATTGAGCCACTTGGCTTTTTGTTTTCTTTTTGGATTTGGGAGGCCGTAGAGCCATTTTATAGTTGTACCGAGCTAGCCGCGCAAAGGAGACGCTGGCGAAATTTTTCGGGAATTTAGGGAGTTAGAAATTTTTTGAGATAATTCAAAATTGGTTTTAAGATTAAAACAGGAATAGTTGAAAAAGTAAGTTATTTGAAAACTATGGAAGGTTTGGAAAGATTTGGAAGTTAATATGAATGATAATGGATCTTTTATAAAATAAAAAAAAAAAGTTGGTAAGATGTTGAATTATTAGAAACTGTTTGGTTTCGAGAAAGGTAAACGGGTATTGGAGCATTCTTCCTAATTAGTAATTTCGGGGACGAAATTCTTTTAAGGGGGGAGGAATGTGACGACCCGGAATTTTCGAACACTTAAAATCAGAATATTTAATTGATTTTAAATATTTAAAGGTTAATTATTAACTTAAATCACGAATATCATAATCTATTTGACAATTAAATTGTTGAATTAAATAATTGGAGTGTGGGTAAAATGTTGAATCTGGAATTTTAAGCCAGTTAAAAATAATTTGAAAGCTTGTAAAATTTATATTGATAACACTGAAGACAATAGAAGCGTAAAATTGAAATTAATAGTGATCTGTTCAATCTTGAAATTTTTATCGTTTAAATCGAATTTAAAAATAGCCTTTCGGGACGTAGTCTCAGAATTCGACGAAACCAGTTCCATTGGGTCTGTAATATTGAATTATTATCGGATTTCAAATTTCGTAGCAATTGGAGTTGTGTGAGCACACGATATATAAACTCGCTAAAATTTAATCGATATTAATCGAAATAAAATATACTTATAAAAGAAAAATCAAATCTAAGGTCCAATCTTCCTCTACGGTCAAATCTTCTTCTATACGCTTCCTTTCCCTTTTATTTCTAAGTCGAGCCTTCTTTACGAATTCACGTATCAATCTTTTTGGTGAAGCCATTCTCCTTCAAATCAAATACTTTCCCTTTCTTCCTTTTACGTCCAATCCAGTTAAAAAAAAAAATTTGGCCGAAGCCCTCATGTTCAAATGTTCGTCTTCCTCCTCCTCAAATCCAACAGCATCTCATTGTAATCAAGCCCATTTGATCGAAGCCGAGTTCTTCGTTCGAAATTGTTTCCGCCAGTAGCCTTTATATCCGTTTCACATCGAAAAAGGGGGGTCGAGGTGGCTCGAGCTCACGAGCAAGGCTTAGGGTTTGCGCGCGAACGTGGGTTCCACGTTAAGATGCAACCGATTGGAGTGGGGCGGCGTTCGATTTTGGGTTTCGCGTCGTTTGATTCAAGGCAGATCGCCTAGCTTTGTCACGCGCGAGGGGTTCTCTGGTGGACTTGGGAAGCACGGCGTGGTTCGCGAGGTGGAGTGGGCGACTCGAGTCTGGGAAACTCGAGTTTGGCCGAGTTCATGACAGCAAGAGGAGAGAGAGAGAGGTGACATTAGGGTTCTGTATTTGTTCGACAGTGGAGGCGACTTAGCGTTGAGGGTTCAACGTGATGCTAGGCGAAGCGTCTCGAGTTCGAGCAGTGACGAGATGGATTGGGGTTGTCGACAAGTTGAGGTACCGGTCTTTGTTTTAATAATTCAGATTAATTCAAATATTAAGTTGCAGTTATTCATTTAAATGTAAATGTGATATATACATATGAACATATATACTACAGAGAAAGGAAATGGTAAAACAGAGAAAAAGAAATTATTGTTATAAATAAGATATTCGAAAAAAAATAGGGATTTTTAAAAGCGTATGAAGAATTTATTAAAGTTAGAGTTTTGAAATCTATATTTTTTATAAGTGTATGTGAGTTTAAAAAGGGGAAATTACTTGTTCAATTACTTTAGACACTAAAAATATTTTATCAAAGAAAATTAGTTAAAACAAATTTGTGGTTAAACCCAAATTAGTAGCTAAATTAAATGAATAAATAGAAATTAATCGATTGATTAATTCAAAGATGTTAATAGAATCGTACAATGTTTATACAAGGTATAAAATCATGAGATCAAGCTGGATTGAATCTGATTGCTAGTAAAAGCAAAGGTGAGTTAATCTCACTCGGTTAAATTTAGATTTAAATGATTAAATTTAAATAATTGTTTGAGTGATTGGATTGATTGATGTGCTATATTGTGATATATATGTGGAATTGACATTTTATATTGTGCTAATATCTGTGGATGCAGGGAAAACAGGTTGGAGGGATCCAACTGGACCCCTCAACTTTATTTAATTATTTAATATTTCGTGTTCTGAATATTTGATATTCTGTAATGAATTATGTGGAAATATTGAATGCCATGGCTTGATTGTTATAATCGGGCAATAATAAATTACCAAATATATAATTTGAGTTTTGGAATGAAAATAAAAGAAGTGAAGTTGTAAGTAAAATAATTATAGAAAAGTTGAATAAATTTATGGATGAACTGGAAAGGAAAGAAAGTGATTTTAAAATTTTAATAAATAAATCTTGAGTATGGGAAGGAAAATTTAAATATATAGAAAGTCAATGAAACTTAATCTTCAATGTTATTGTTTAAAAGATCAAAACATTTATTTTAAACTTAGGATTTAAATTATTTAAGAAGAATAAAGAAGAAATTGGGAATAACCTTGAATTTGTATATTTCAGCTAAAGGATTAAAAAAATCAAACTGAAAATAATAATAAGTCCGTAAGTAATGAATTTTGAAATAAACTGATAAGTAAAGAAATTTATTTCAAATGGAATAAATTGGGAATCAATTTGGAAAATTGATTTAAGTGATTGAGATTGGAAATTTCTCTCTGAATAACCAAGTACGTTTTCAAAGTAAACTTTTAAATATAAATTAAAGGTTTAAAGTTCTTTTCAGAAGTATGTTTTGAAAAATTTACTATTTCTAAATATTTAAATTCTAAAGTAAGTATTTTCTCAAATCTATTATAATAGTAATTATTTAAAACAGTGACTTAGTATTTTGTTTCAAAGTGAAAATTTAGTTTTATATTTTATTAAGTAACTTTATTTTCAAAAATTTATATAAGATGTATTTTAACAAATTATTAAAGTAGTTTTAATTGAAATGTTTTAAAAGTATATATTTCAAAGTAAAGTGTTTTAAAATTTAATTTTTAATTTTTAAAAATCTAGTTTTGTGCTTGGTGATTCCAGAGGAGATATAAAATATTGGAAAAGTTGATTCTGAGAAGAATGATGGTTTTGAAACTGTTTTCAAGGGATAGAAAATAGAAATATATCCTGTAAAGATATTTTGAGATAAATAAATAATTTGGGAAATTATTTATTGGATGATGGATGTTTTATGCATATTAATTGATAGTTAAATAACCGACTATCAATATTGGCCAAATGCGTTGATCGTTTCGAAGAGACCGGGATCGAGATTAATTTCTCGAAAACCACTTCGATCCGGTTTGTACGTTTCGTGTAAACGATTTTGGATTCGAAGATGGAGCAGTGAAGTACAAGGGCTAGTCGCTACTAATCCTGGGGATATTTCCAAAATGGATGTAGTAGGAATAGCGCCTTCGGTTCCGTTCGAACCCGGGACGGACTTGTATGGACGAATGCTTGCGAAACATCGTCAGGTGGATGATGGGCATTCTAAGTGAAAACGTTCTAAAGGTAACGCTTAGCCTCAAGCCTCATCAAATGGGAATGACTGAAAATCAGGGGATATGCAGCAAGGTTAGGTGGGTCATGCCCAAGCAGGACAAGATAATTCCCCTGTCTAGATGTCCCTTTTTATATTTCGGCTTAGTGGGTGGTTGGTCGCGCCAACCACGGGGTTTATCTTGTTCGGGACTGTTCAGTAAGGAATGGTTCCGGCCTTGTGTTGCAGGGGATGAAGGGAGTAGTCCTCGGTACGGTGATCTAGGCCCCGTACTGTGACAGGTGGTACCCCAGTGCCTAGTCATTGTTGGAAATCCATTCTCCCTACGAGCCTTGTACGAGTTTTGTTTGTATTACCCACTTATGTGGCTAGTAGCTGGAATTTAATAGATGTAACAATTTCAGCTATTTTATAAGTATATGTATATAGACCCTATTATAATATTAGAGGATTTCTATAAAAATTGTTTTAGCTATCTTAAGGTAAAAACCCGACATGTTTATTTGTGGCGTGGTCTTACGAGATGCTTTTGTTTTCAAAGGATTTTTGAAACTTTAAAAATCAATTGGGTGTGGTTTTCTCACTCTGGTATTCCAGACTGACTTGGGTATTATTTAACTGTAATGCTCGGGTCAGACCGAGTATTATAGGATACAGGATTTGTTGCTGTGAAGCTCAGGAGACGAGCAGGATGGCGATACGTACTCCCGTACTTGTATTTATATACATATTCCGCTGTGTCGAGTTGATGTGTACCCATTTGTATGATATTGATGTTGAGTTGTGATTGATGTATTCTGGTTGATGTAATATATAAACAGAGATATTTGATTGAGTAAAGCTTATTTATTATCTATTATATTTTATTCCGCTGCGATGGTTAGATTCTGATATTGACTTTGTTTTCTCTTCTTCCACCTCTTCTTCTTTAACCCAAATGGTTCGTATTTCTGTACAACTTGAGTTGATTGATGTAGAATAGAGTTAACTCAAGGGGTACGGATTTGCGGGTCGTTACATGAAGACTATAGTTGAGAAGAAAAAATGAGGATATCAAAGGGTTCAACAATTTTCATGAAAGGTGTGAATGAAAGAAATTTTTATTTATTGAAGGGCACTACTGTATTTGGTGAATCAACTTCTAATACTTCCATCGATTCAGATTCTTTCAGTTTATGGAACTTATGGGTGAAACAAATTGGTGAACGCAATTTGAATGATTTGAGAAAGCGAGGTTTGTTGATGGTGTTCGGCATTAAAGCTTGGCTTTTGTGAAGGGTTTATTCTTGGTAAGCAGACAAAGATTCCTTTTGGCACATGAGAGCATAAAGCAAAAGCTATCTTAGTGTATGCTCACGCAGATGTTTAGGATCCCTTCTCTTGTCTATCCTTTGGTGGAGTCAGGTATTTCGTTTTATTTATAAAATTTTTATCTCTTAAAGTATGGGTATACTTCCTACTACCAAAGAGTGAAACCTTTTCCAGGTTTTGAAAGTAGAAATCTATGGTTGAGAAGCATTCAAGGAAGAAATTGAAAGTTCTTCGTTTGGATAATGGTGGCGAATTTGTATCATAGGAATTCATTGATTATTATGAGTCTAAAGACTTTAAAAGGCATTACACCGCACTCAACGGTCCTCAATCTAATAAATTTGCGAAAAGGATGAATCATACTTTGTAGGAGAGAACTCCTTATCCCAGACTGACTTCTAAGTTGAAGAATAGATTTTGGACAGAAGCTTTATCTATTGCGGCTTTCCTTATCGGCCGCACACCTTTTGCTGTCATAGATATGAACATCCCTAAGGAAGTATAGAAAGGAGAGCCTGATAGCTATTCATTTCCTAGTGTTTTGGGATGTCCAGCTTATGTACATGAGAGTAGAGGAAAGTTAGAACCTAGAGCTCGTAAGTTCATCTTTTTAGGTTATAGAAGAAGAGTGAAGGGATATATGTTATGGTGTCCTATAGCAAAAATATCATTATCATCAGGCATGTGACTTTTGTTGAGAAGGCTATGCTGAAGGTAGATCCTTCCTCATTTGATGATAATGTGAGGATAGATTCAGAATACAAAACACAAGTCAAGTCATCTTCATATTTTCTCCATATAGGTACGTATTGTGTTTCCGATAACACCGTGGTTGATGAGGATAGTACAGATGTTAGTACAAAGGGTTAGACTCAAGCTGGAGCCGATCAAGTTCAAGTTAGGAAAGGTGAGTACTATGGATAACCCTTTAGATATGATAACCAAGTCACTTCCTAAGGACAAGTTTGAGCATTGCTTAAAACTGATCCATTTGATTTCAGTTGTTTGAGCGCCATGTAGCATAAGACCCAACAGCCCCTATCTTGATTGTTGACGAGACCTATATATTTGAATCGAAGTGGAGTGTTGTTGTTATAGGATTTAAATATGAGCCTACGAGTGCTTCAGATTTAAGATATGACATAGATCTTTGTGTTGGAAGAGTCGTGAAGTCGATCGGAGGAAGAGAGATTAAAAGAAGATGGAGTAGAGAAGAGCGAATAGCTAGAGACAGACATCCAGACATTTGGGAACCGAAATCCAAACGTTTAAATGCCTATGAGTTTGAAAACCTTGTTGCCTACAAGAGATCAACTGTCCGACTCCTCTGGTCAAACGTTTGAGTTACCGATTCGACAGATCATTTGTTTGGCCAGATGTCTCTGTTAGTTGTAATGTTATCCCGAGAGTTTGGTTAGACGTCCAACCCCATAGGTCAGACGTTTGAGCTGCTGAAGCAAGATTTTTTTAAGGTGTTAGCTAATTCGAACTTTGGAGGACAGTTTGGTCGTTTTTGTTTTTGTTTCTTCTCTGTTGATGGTATATATTCTTTTTGATGTGATCGAATGATCTAGAGTGATTAGAGCATCTATAAAATTAACCCTTAATCATCTTTCTAATTAAGCGATAAAGATTGATTATATTTCCAATAATTGAGATTAATAGAAACCCTGGCTAAATAATATTGGGGGTTTTCTATTTTAATTGCTCTATTTTGTATTTTCTTTAATTGAGTGATTAATTAAGGAGAGTCTCCACATCTTGTAACTCTCCAATCATAGAATTGGTTTATAATCTCTGGTGATTGAAATAAAAGGAGTTGTTGGTTCTCCATGAATGTTGGATACTTATATTCAAACTACATTATCTTCTGTATATCTCTTATTTCTGATATATGTCTTGTATGAATGCATACTTGAATTTGAGTTGCTTTGATGTTCAAATAGGTAATACTAGATCCTGATTAAATCTCTTCCACTTCTTAATTTTTTCACCACACTCCTAATGTGTTTTATAAAATTTAGCACCAAATTCATTTGAACTGGAGTTATATCATTATCTGCACTATAGATAATTTTTTTTATTCCATCGGTACATAGAGGAGCAAGTATAATGCCCTCACCGTTAAGATGCAATAAATACTTTGTGTCAGTGTTTGGTCAACTTTTAAAGTAGGAGTCACTATTGTATAATGTGATAAAATAATTGTTGCTTCTGTTTCAATTATAGAAGCTTCATTTATTATAACACCATTCGCATCAAATAGATTTCCTATGTTATTTTTATGTTCCATATTGGACATTCTTGCGTAAAAAAATACCATCTTCATCTAAATTGGCGAGTCGGTCTACATTTTCTTTTTATTTCACATTCATAGCTTGCACATGAAAGCATGGACTAACTTACTTTGCGTTTGAAAAACATTATTAACTTGAAAAAGGTCTGACCTATCTTTGTCTATATAATTTTGTGAACACTCACGTTCCTCTCTAGTTTGATTAATTTGTATTCTAGATTTATTTTTATTCCAAGTTTTTAAATTGCCTTTTGTTTTCTGTAGAAGCTTGTGGAATTTGTACAAGGCAGTACTCTGTACAGTAATAGTAAGGCTGTTTTTTCTACCACTCTCTATATGAATTTTCATATGTCCATCCATTAATAAATCTGAATTAAACATTTTTCTTACTATTGTTATTTTCCAAAAGAGAAATGCACTGAAGTGTGGTCATTAGTTTTTTGTGGAAGTGTATTGCAATTAAAATCGTGAAAATATGAATTTTCGGTCTAGCAATATTCTATTTAGTTTATATGAATATTCATATATCTCCCAGATTTCCAAGTAAATCTATTATCCAAAATGGTAGGATCTAGTAATCATGTTTTTCAAAAGGAACCAAATGATTAATTCATGTTTTTTTGAAAGGTATAGGAATACCTCCTATTTTTTCAAAAGCATGCAAAACAGTATTACAGTCTCATAGTAATAACCAAACGTTTTTCATATCTCTATTCAATAATTCTAAAAGCTTCCAAAGGTATGCATTTAAAGCGCTTGGCATGTATAAAGCAGTAGAGGTGCAAAAAGTTACAGCAGAGATAAAACGGGAATATAGTAGAAAATAGCGGAGGTTCAAAAAGCATTATTGGAAATTAAAAAAAATCTCCATAGTTAATTTACTCTTATTCTAACATTATTTGTGTACGAAAAAGAAACAAAATTTTATCTTATATAACAAAAAATAGAATATCATGATTTCTTGAGTTGGTCACTAGAGTTTAAAAGAGAAATAGTCAAATTAACCTTTTTTGTTAATGTTATTAAAGACGATGCTAAAAACCATTGATTTAGTGGATGCAACAGAATATATGGGCTTTTAGGTGGATTTACTGTTTAATACCGCTAAATTTAAAAGCATGGCAGTTAAAAAATGTTGCGCGCTTCAACAGGGATTTAGCAAGGTTTTAGTAGGGCTTTGGCTGTATAGTTTCAAAGTAAAGTTCTGTCACTTTTACTATTAGATGCATAAATAAAGGTAGTTTATATTAGAAGTCCTCCTTTATATATATGTATATATGTATATATGTATATATGTATGTATATGTGTATGTGTGTACGTATGTGTGTGTATATATAGTGTATGTATTGTAAATTCATAAAATATTGCTTAATTTTCCAAATAATTGGATCCTATAAAACAATTATTCTCCCATTGCCACCCATTATATTATTATTTATCATGCTCTAACTATTTAACACTTTAACTAAATACTCGTCAGTTTTTTTGTTATCAAATTTGTGTCCAAGAATTCATAAAATACCGGGCTTGTGAGTTTTTAGTAAATTTTTCATTAGTTTTTAAGGGAATTTAAACCCCCTATATTACATGCTATAATAGGCATCGTTATAATAAAAGTATCAAGCTTATATGTAAAGGATACTATAAAGAATATCTAATGTGTACACTCATTCACAATCCTTTTGCTTCTTTTTTTACAGGAGGTATTATCTTAGCTTTAAATTGCTATTTCCATTTTGGATTCCTCATGATATATCTTTTTTGAATTCTCCATCCTCAAAACTATCCACTTCATTAGCAGTGATGATTTCATTTATGTTCTTTGTTCTATTCTTCTTTCTTTTACTCTTGTTTGCCAAGGAGGGGGAATCTGGCAGCAGCCTATCAAGATTTGGTGGTTGCAGATCTGGTAGTGGCGAAGTTGTTTCGGTGGTATTTCCTGAATCTATGATGCTCCTCTATAATGTTTTTGTATTGTATTTTGAATTCATTAGTTCAATACCTTTATATAAGCTTGAGTTATCCTCCTAGGAGGTACTTAGTGACATGTTTGATATAATCCCCATTTGTATGTATTTACTCGTCAACTGCTTGCATTTGGACAGTGGATTCTTGCATTTGTACTACATCTCTACTTGACAAATTAGCATTCTATGGGCGCTTGTATTAACATTACTTGATCTGCATCCCCATTTGGTAAGTTATTTTCTTTCGAAATTGTGGTATTGCAATCTACCTAAATTTGAACCTGCTTTGAGTCCTTACTATAGTTTTAGTAATTGCATTATAATTTTCAGAAGTATTGTTCTCTATAACTGCATTTATGATATCAGATCTTATTTGTGTTTCTGGAACTATATCCACATTTTCAATAATTTCATTTATGTTTCAGTAAAATTGGGGTCAAAAATTGCATAATGTTTTGAAGCTTTGAGATAGAAGTCATATTCGTGTCAATAGATGCCTCAAAATTTTCATTTGGGTCCAAGTTTTCTAGTATATTTTCCTTGTCTGCATCAACAGTTGCTTCTAAACCTCTAGCAATGTCCATATTTTTCAAGTTTGCGTTACATTCTTCATTTCCAATGGTTTGCATTGTTTTGTCCAAGCATGATTTTTCTTTCCCCACTTTTGTGATAAGGCAGTTTTCAAGATTGTGACCGAAATAAGAACATGTTTTGCATCTTGGAGGAATCCATTCACATTCAATTATTTACATCAGATTTTTCCCACTATGCATTGATATATATATATATATATATATATATATATATGATTCATTTGGTAATTCAGCATCTTCTTTAATTTCTACTAAGATTCTTGCATAACTGAAGCGTGTTTCTTTTGTGATTTGTTCATCAAGCTTCTATACATGCCTACTGCACTTGCAATTGCATAGAAAGCTTCTTTATCCTATAACTTCAATTTTAATTCAAGAAGTTTAATCCATATTTGGAAGTGTTGATGAAAAATCTTTTTCAAGATTTACTTTATTTGTCCATATTTTTCAAGATAATATGTTTTCCATTGATGAAATATGAACTTTCGTCAATAGCTTTGTCACAATCAATAATCTGCAAATCTAATGATGAAAAACCCAACTGTTTCTAGCATAGGTCTCAAAATTACTTGAAGGATTCTAAATTCTAGTAAAAATGTCTTGAAATGATGACAAAATGGGCGGTTGCTAAAAACATAGGCAACAATAGAATTATTTCATTTAATTTCTGTCCTCTTGTCGACCTCCTCTTTAACCACCACTACATTTTACAGTTATTGGTGATTGGGGCTACATAGCGAGGTCGAATTATGAATTACGGCCATAATTCTTGATCATTCCAATCTCACAAGATGCCTTTTTCATTGAATTACTGTCTTTGGCCGGGAGCTAAATTATATTCCTTGATCTTGAAACAATCTGAACCATATTGCCTGATTTTGAAATGGATATTACACTTTTCCTATAATGATATGGTTGAGTTCTTAGCCCTTCATCGATTTTTTGTAGGTAGTTCTGGTGGTAGGGGTTTATTCGATGGTTCACTACCTGGAATCCCTCATCGTCGATGATTGGAGGATTTATTCTGGGGCTGGTTATGAAAGGAGGTTGAGAATTGGTGGAGGGAAATTTTGAGGAATGAAGCCCTCAGTCTAAACCTTTTAGGCAGCCATTAATGTTTTTTATCTCAATTCTTCTTATATATAATCTTTTCACAAGAGAACTTTAGTTTTGACTCTTTAATTTAGAATGTTTAGTAAGCATGATTCATATCTAAGTTTAAGTAATACACACACATATACATAGAGAGTCACGGTTTCTTTATTTCAAGACAAGACATAATTCTTTCTTTTATTCATATTTCAAATTGACAGTATTTCATCATCCCTTTCTCTTTGTAAAGTTTCTTCAAAGATTTTTTAAAACTAATCTATTTTTTAGCTTCAACCTCTAATTCAACAGTTGACTTCTAGCCACCATAAAAATCTCCATTATTGTCTTCTTGGAGTAGCGGAAATCAACATAAAGTTGATCCACTGAAAAAATTAAAAAATAATAGCTAATCGAAACATATACATAAGCATTACCTAATTTACAAGTAATTCATACCCGCCATCATGGAAAACGGGAAGGTTCTATTCTTTTTCATCTTATTTCTCTTATATTATTATGTACTTAGTGGAAACCAAATTATGATTTTGGAATATTATACTTTATTAATATGTGTATCAAATAGGCGTTTACTATGTACATGCCCTACCATTTAATAATTGTCATGTACAGAGTAAACGCAGGTTTGAACATGTATTAATAAAGTAAAACATATCAAAATCATAATACTCAATATAATATACCTTTTATAATATATTAGGAAATTTGTTTTCTTAAGTAGGTTTTTAATTTACCATAAATGATCTAATTATTTCTTCACCCGGTGATAATAAAGCCATTGGTTTTATTATCAAAGGATGAATAATTCTATCCATGTCTGTTATCATTTGTTAAAAATTCTGTAAGGTCCATGGAATTTGAAATCGAATCTGATGTATAAAAAGCTTAGTATTAAATATAACAATGCCTTATGAAATAATGATTACGCATTATGTATTATACGACAATTAAGATAAGATTGTGTATAATTGTATATATAGGGGTAAATGGCATGTACAAAACAAACAACATGCAAGTCCACTGGAAGCAAGGCTCCTCTCTTGCACTTAACAACCAAGCTATGTGATACTTTCATTTTGTTTATTTGATTTAGTTTAGCTGTAACAACAGTTATAAAAAATGAAGAACTATACATAGATGTATAAACCAATCGCAGGACGAAGGAAGTCTACTAACAACAGGAGTGAAGAAGCCTCGCTGCTTTAGTTGCTAAAACTGTTGCTCTTCATGAAATTCGTAAGCATCAAAAAGCACCGAACTCCTTATTAGAAAGCTTCCCTTCTAAAGGCTTGTTAGGGAAATCACTCAAAACTCTAAGGCAAGTATACAACCTTATTGTTATTAAAAATTGGATTAGACCACATATTAAAATATAGTTCTTGAAATCACCAACATAGATTTATTTTAATAAAAATGTTTGCTTTAGTTATGTTTCCAGCATGAAAATGCGTCCAGTATAAGTATAGATGCTGTGCTGATTCATGTTTTAGTTTTGTTTAGTTGAACTATATGCTTATATTATTTAATTAAAATTTCTAGCATGGAGTTATCCCAATAATTTTAGAGTTGGACACATGTTCAGTTCATTGTACTTGTGTCGAAATCGTAGTGTAGAATCATTCAGCTCTCACTACTGCAACTTTCGACCTTTATTTTCCAACGACATTGCCACCGACCCCTTCCCGTCTTCAATTTGCCAACATCTACCAGCTTGATATATGTGAAAATATAAATAAATTAATTTATTTAGATTAACAAGATTTAAAATGCTAATTCAAAACATTTTAAATTGTCAAAACCATTTAAATAAAAGTTTACAATTATTATTATTGTGTGTACAGTGTATATATAAATATAATTTTCAAAATAAATCTTTGAACAACATAGGTGTGAATAAAAGGGACAAATGTGTATACTGCGGTGTAAATCCCAACGCCTATATACATACATGTTAACCAAGTACACTATTTATATGTTGCACGTGCACTATACACATGAATATATCTAGATATAATCGAATTTATATTCAAATTAATTCTATTATTAAATTAAATTAATAAATGAAATAAAAAATATTTTACATAAATAATTTTTAGATGGGATCAAAAATCAGTTATACCTAAAAAAATAAATGGTAAAAAAATGAAATCATTTATCGAATGGCCAAATAAGGTAAGCACGTAGTAGAGAATGGATTTCCAATAAATAACTAGGTGAAGGGACTACCTTCAGGCTACACATCTCTAGAGGAATGTACCGAGGCCCAAATAATGGTCCTTTACCAACACAAGACCGACCTATCTCTAACAAGATAGTACAAAATATGTCATTACCCCAGTCGTTACCGACCTATCCGAGGGCCCTCTTCGCGTATACCACAATAATTTGAAATCCAAACGTCGTAGCGGGAAAAAATATATCTAGTAAGGGGATAATCATATCATAATGGTTGCGAACCACATAGCCTTTCCCTATCTACCTTTATTTCAGCATTTATGGATGTGAGGCCTAAGGTAATGATTATCTTTCACATAGCATATATCACTTTCCTCCTTGAATGCCAAATTGTCATTCCATATTCATACAACTGATTTCTACAGACGTCTAACTCTTGAGCTCGTATGTTTCAGGAAGGGGTGTTAAACTAAGAGAAGTTACCTTCTTCGCCACCAAGCAGTTGATACGTTTATAGAGATCAATTAGTGTGATTTTAAAATGCAGCGTCAGACATTCATCCATACATGTTGTCTAGAAATAGGCCAAACCGAAGACACTTCTCCTACCACATCCTATCTGAAATCACCTCTAGGATCAATGGTGATTGGTCCTTGCATTGGATGTTTCATATCGAAGAGACCACTGCTTTTATATGTATATTGGCAGTTTATCCCCAAATGATCACAAGCCGTCCTTCATTATGAAAATCCCAAATATCAATGCCTTCCAACACCTGTACATTCGAACGCATATACGTTGGTCAGAATTGGTTTTCGGATAAATCGGTCTTAGTCTCTTCGAATCAACATCGATAAAGAGGCCAAATTTGATTTTCGGTTATTTAACTACCAAAGCAACAACAAAATTTAGCACCATCGGCAACCACTAGGCCCATTTAATAGATATCTTATTACTTGAATCATTTTCCCAATATTTACTTCAAATTATCTTTTAAAAAGATATATTCGCAAAACCATTTCGATATTTGAAAAATATTCTCATATACTTATATCAAGGTATAAGCATATTCACAAATCATTTCATTTTCAACACTTAGAAAAATATTTTCATGTAATTAAAATGGAAAATAAGTACGTAAACAAATCTTAAGGAAAGTATTCTTCAAAACGCACTTTTTTGGTCAAAAAGAATGTTGCGTAAAACATCATTACAAAAACCCAAAATACTAGTATACGGATTTGGTTAATTATATACATATAAATCTTATATACTATAAAAAACATTTCCTTTCGGAAGTCATTTACTATAACAACAGTGTTATAGTCCATGTTTTTCTTACTTCCCCGAAAATGTCTATTACAACAATATATATTGAAATCTATGTTTTCGATAATTACCACATTTTAAAACCATTTTCAAACTATTAAATTCCATTTGGAATTATTATATTCCCAAGCATTACTTCCAAAAGATAAATTACTTCTAAAACTAGTAACTCCATCAAAATATTACTTTCATACGTTCCTTATATAAGATAAACTACTTTTAAAACGATTAACTGCATACCTAAATTTGAACATAAATCATTTCTATATTTATAAACTATGTTTATAAATTTCATTTTTATTTTACAAAACTTCTATTTATAAAATTCCTTTATTTTAAAATTCTTTTTATAAATCCATTCAGTTCTAAATCTCATTTATTTATAAAATCTACTTATACATTCTTTTTTCTGATATTTTAATTTATTTAGAAAAATCCATTTACAAAATATTGATTTCAAATCAATTTAATGTTTCATAAAACACCATTTAAATCCATTACTTTATTTATAAAATATACTTTTATGAATCCTTTATATAAGTTATTCTAAAATATCTATTTATAAACACTTTACAAAATAGTAAAATGAAAGTACTAAAAATCATACTTTTATTTATTTAAAAATAAATTCCTTTCTTTTAATAATATGAAAAATTACTGAAACATATAAAATTCCAAAATCACTTTAAAAATCATTACCAATTCATAACCATTATTTTATTATTCCAAAATACCAAACATAAGGCCCCATGCTGCTGAAACACTAAATAAGTTAAATTATATCACAATCAATAATATAGCATCCAAACACCATATATATGAAAAGTAAAATCAACAATCGTGAGGAATCTTGCTGAATCCTTCCAACTTGCCCTCTGCATCATATACAAAATGTAATCATAAAAATATAGATCAACCACTTCGAGGCGGGATCATATACAGAAGGCCATTGGCACTTATAAGGGAACGTAAAAGGGTCTCCTCTGCTCCAATAGACGACAATATATTTAAACCAACTAATAAATATATTAAACCATCCAAACAAGCAACAAATAGCATAAATAAAATTATTCTCACTTATATAAAATTATAAGCAGCCTAGAGAGATGAGTTCAGTCATAGGAATTCCAGAAATCACGCTCCGGCTTGAACTAAAATCGAATGGTCGTATAATTTAACCCAAAATTCCTATTAGCTCTGAATCCATCCAATCAGACTTCAAAGCGCTCAAAATTGACCTCGTATGAACAAGTTATGAATTAACGATAATTTAAAAAATTAAATTTAAATTAACATTAATAAATTAAATTATCAAAGCACTAATCACCTTTCCACTTCTTCCCTCTCGCACGCGTATATATAGGCTGCGTTTTCTTCTTTTTAATTTTTAATTTTTTATACAATCAATCGCGCAACCACACAGGATGACGCCACATCAACCTGCGCTTGTGTCGTCGCCTGCTGCTACTCGCTCCACCTTGCCATGCGTGCGCCATTTGCACGAAACCCAAAAATGAACATGGGCTGCTCCTCAATTGTAGACCCCCTTAGCCGCCACGCATCTCCTTTTGACGAGCGGTTGGTATGGATTGGTTTACGGAGATGAGAGCAATAACTTTCATGTTGAAAGTTTTGGTTAATTTTGCTTCAATTGCGTTGAGAGATATGGACCAATGATTTTTTTAATGGTGGTTGAGTTAGGTTTAGGATTCGGCAAATAAACGAAATTAAGGCACTTTTATAGCAAATTTTCAAAGAACTATTCACTCTTTAAAATTTTAAACTCCAAACAAAGCGTGCCGCATGACATTCTATATGTTATACCCCAGTTCCGAATATAATGGAATATATATCGGAAGTCAATTCCATCATCTATAGAAGATAGTTTTTCAAATTCAAATTATATAAAATTAAATTCTTTTAATAAATTTCTATGCGTTTCGAACTCACACGACCAAACGAAACGTTCAATTGCCATTAAATCTGATGGTAATTCACTATTATGGATCCAACGAAACTGGTTTCGTCGAAATTTGAGACAGTGCTCCAAAAAATCATTTTTATATGTTAATTAGATCGAGTTATTTCCAAAATTAGTTTAATTACTTTTAATTAAATTTAAAAGTTTGCTATCTTCCTTCTTATTCAAAATAAAATTTAAATTAACCATCAAAATCATTTTTAATTTATATTAAATTCAAGATTAAATTATTTAAACAATTCCAAATAATAAATTTAACAAATTAATTATTCAACAAATCACTATATTTGAAATATAAGTTATTTAACTTATAAAATTAACTTTTGAGTATTTAATTGAATTAAACATTCCAAATTTAAATGATTAAAATTCTGAGTTGTTACATTACCGCTTAGCTATCGTCAGTGATGTCTGGCGATTGTGACTTTGTTGCATAAGCGCAACTACAGACACGCACGATAGGGGATGTCGATTAGGCCGTATGCATGAGTAAAGAAACATAATTTGGAGGTGTCATGTGCTTTGGTGTAGGTGCTGGCGGTGATGGCATCATGGAAGAGGTTGCATACGACTTTGTTTAGCCGTGACGAGAAGAATGGCATCGCCATCAACGTGACAGGTTTGGAGGCGTGTTTATTTTTCTTATGGCTATTGAGGTCTACCAAGGAGCATGCTCTCCCTCGCGATTGCTGCTGTATGGTCAGTCATGTATGGTAGGATATTGGCGAAGAGATAGTGTGATGCTAGCAAGCAAGTGTCATTTCGGTATGCACGCAATCTGAAGGAAAAAAATAAGAGATGTAGAAAATGACCGTAAATCTTTACTTGGTACGGTAAGTTTCTCACTCACACTATGTATATATCATTTTAATATGCATTTCACCAGTATAATAACTTGTTTAGTTCAACTGGATGCATTAGATATTGACTTTTAGAGGATCGATGTATACATTTGTATATGATTTTGGTGCTCTGTGAGTAAGTATCTAGTTTATTTATATATGTACCTAAATTAAAATATACATGTATATATCTTATGTATGAAAGGTAGAATAAATTAAAAATAAATAAGTGTAGTAGATATACCTAACACTAATGTAAATATGTTTATATATTGTAAATTGAATGTAAATACAATAATTTATTAAATAAATGAGCTGAACTTAGTAGTATTATTAACTAAGCGGAAAAGGATAAAATGGTCTTTAATTGATATTCTATAGTTTCAAAGTGTTTATGTGAAATTCTATTATATCAAATCATTCTAGTTTTGAGATTGTATTTAGTTGTATATAAATATATGTATATTTATTTATTTATTTATTTAAAGTAGGATTTAAATATAGTAAATTATGAAATAATTACTATATGAATATTCTTCAAAAACTATTTTGTGAGTTTAAAATGAAACAACTGGATTGCAAATGTTATTGGTGAATGTTTAATAATTAACTATTTATATAAAAGATTGAGAAATTATTTTTTTATTGTAATAAATTTATAACAGAATTCTAAGTTTGGTTAATTCTAGAATATGTATTTATTATTCATTTTTAATTATTTATTTTCTTATATAAAATAAAATATTATAAATGATTATTTTTAGATATCGATTTGAATGTTTAATGTATATACTTATTCATATAGTCTATTTCCATTGTTTCCCTGATTTTTTTTGTATTATTGAATTAAAATAAATGAATAATTCACCGATGATGCAGATTTGTTTTAGTCTTTTAATATGATATGGTGATGACATCCTTCTATGTGATTTTATGATATTTAATTCTGTGTAGCAAGAAATATGAATAAAACGAAGTTATTTTACCGTTTGGGATAGGTAATTCGGTATTTCCGTGGTTATTTTTTGGACTCTTTATATATATTATTGAATGGATTGAGTGTAGTTTATATGTAGTGAATAAACGTTTGAGTATCATAGAGTGGTATGGGTTCTGTTGTGATATTTATTCTATTATTCACTATAAGTAGATGACACTCACATGATGAATAAAGTGGATAGTGTAAGGTGATACACGTAGTGATATATGGCTCCATGCTTATATTTTGTGAGTATGGCTCGGTGCCTAACGATGACCATGACTTCGTGTGTGTGTATATTAGTTCAATATGCCACTATTACGATGTACTCCTAATTATGTTTGTTGGAGAGGATAATATCGCTAGTATCCACCTTAGCGGCTAGATCGTAGGATCGCTCCCTAGATCTCTAACATTTTATATTACTTAGTGCTTTCAGCTTGTGCTACCCCTTATGCATGCATCTGCCTCTGCATCATCTAGGCCAGTAGTCTGTTACCTATACCTTTGCGGTTATGGGCAATTGGAGTGTCGTGTTTAATTAGTTCTGATTTTGCCGAGCATATTGGTAGATACTTGTCATGATGACCGTGAGGTGACTAAAGATTGTAGAGACTTAGTGTCTTTGGAGCTTTCTTAGTGCTATTAGTCTCCCTTCTAGTTTTAATGGAGTAGTAGTTTGGCATACATGATTGATACAACTTATTATAATATTGAAGTGGGCCAGGTGCCACATATTGTTATATCGATGATTCTACTTGAGACTTCGTGTCTTTCGTACAGTCATTTCCCGTTATGATACTGCCGGATGGTATAGATATGAGGAGATGATACTATACCAAAGATATATGATCAGTGTAGAGTGGATTCTCAGTATACTAAAAGGCAGCCTGTAACGACCTGTAATTTTCGATAATTAAAAATAGTTGATTTAATAAGATTTTGTGAGGTAATGTTGGAAGAAATAAAAATTTGTTATTTAAAATAAGAATATAACTGAAATAAAGTGAAATAGTATTAATTTAATGTAACTCATAACTGCTTTAAATATAATTCCAATTAATTAAAAGAATTGTAGAGTTGTAATTGATGTAGGTTATAAATAGATTATAGTAATGTATGTTTTAATGGATATTGGATTAAAAGAGCAATTGATAATTCAAATGCTGATTAATTAATGAAATAAGGTGTAATTAATTGTAGCTGATAATAGTAGTGGGGTAGTAGTAGTTATAACAATTATTTGTAAATAATAAACTTACAAATGTTATTAAATATAGAAATGGTGACAATTGTTATTTATTACCAATTTATTTAAACCAATTGCAATTGAATGTCATTAAATGTTACATTAATGTGAGTTAAGACAATAACTGCAAATTGTGAATGTAATGACAGGTATAGAAAGGTTAATTATATTAACAGGGCAATAATTGATGTAATAAAAAAGGAGTGAAACAAAGATAAATAAATTAATTGGGATTTTAAATTATAATTAATGTGAAAATTTACATAAATTTCATGTAATTGAATTATTGTGGCTAATATGGTAAAAGATGATAAAAGAAGAATAATAATGCAATAAAATATAAACCAATGTAACTTTTTCCATAAGATAATGATTCGTTGAATAAAAGGGATTAAAATCAAATTAAATCAATTTATTGGAATTAAATTATAATTAATTGGATTTAAATACAGTTGAAATTAGACACTGTGACTGATGTAATAATGTAACAACCCATAAATTTTGATAATTAAAACTATTAAATTTAATAAGATTTTAGAATTTAAATATTATGAGAAATTAATAATTTTGATTTATTAATGAGAAAATAATTCAAATATAAATCTAATTTTGTTGTTTGTATGTTATTGATAACTATTTAAGCAAGTTAATTTATAACTCTTATGTGTCAACAACAATTTTGTAAATGTATTTAAGTACTATAAAAAGAATTTAATTGTTTTAATTATCTTTCCATTAATTAGGTTCCGTTTTAAATTTTGATGTTGAAATTTATTGCAGTTAATTTGATTTGGAATCTTCCATTAAAAGGGAACTAGAATTTAATTTAAATTAATGACGTTTAATGAAAGAAATGTTCCGATTTAAAGTGTAATTTTGATATTAACTACAAGTATGTCGGTTTGGAAACTTTCAATTTAAAAGAGTTAAAGAAAACATTAATTGTAATCAATGATTTAACGAAAAAACATATGTTATTGTTAAAATAAAAAGGATGTTTTAATGAAAATAAAATGAATGTTGTTGTTTTTAAAGTAAGTGTAATTTTATAAAAAGAAAAAATTGAATTTTGAAGCAACATTTTTCGGTCGTTAAATAGCAGCCTTTGGCAGTAAAAAAGTGATTCTAATGTTAATCGTAAAATTTAGAATAAATTAAATATTTTAAGTTCGTGATTGTACGTAGAGAAAAGCGCTGATTTTGAATTTAAATTAGGAATCTTGGTTCATCTTTTATTTCATGTAGCGGTGGTCCCCATTATCCTAATTGGTGTGTTCAAATTTTATTTACTTTATGTTAATAAAACTTTTAAATGGGCATAAGTATGAAAGGTGATGTTCATCATGTATTCATATTCATGCACGTTTCAAATTTTATTGCGTTTGATAAATACTATCTCATTCATTTTTTTCTCTGCCTTGTTCACTTTCACATTTCAACTATTCATTTTCATAAAAAAAATTCATTTATTCTCAGTCTATTCATTTCCATTCTTATTGTTAGCTGTATATTCTCTTACCTATTTTGTACGGCCTAATTCTTATATACCTCTTATATTTGCATCTAAGTATTTATTTTTACACGTTACAACTTTTAGTATCCATTCTTTTACATAACTTCTGCCTGCACTAATTCGTCCATTAACTTTTCGTTTCCAATGAATTAAATACTCACATTTACATGCACATTAACCTGTCAAACTTGCTATTCTTCGTTTATAAGCTTCCAAATGCTCATTTTCTATTTAGTGTTAACATTTTTATAAATTAACTCATTAGTGAATATTACCAATTCATATTTAATTCACATGTATCATTCATGTTAGCCTGTTCATGTTCATATTTATTAAACACATAACCACATCGTTTCTTTGAAAAGCTTACTGTATTTTTATATTCTTTTGTCACCTCCTCCTTTCACAAACTATGCTGCTCATCCATATTTATTTCTTCCCATTCTCAATTTTTATCTCTTTCTTCCTACATTCATACCTTCTGCATGCTTTAAACAAAAAGAATACATATGGGTGCCTAAGCTTTTAGTGTTTTCCAATCCTTCTCCTAAGCATTTGGCAACGTGAGTCAATCAACGTTTTATTTATATATATATTATTAAATTTGTGTATATATACTATTTTATTAATATTTCATATAACTTGAATATCATCTACATACAAACTCCAATTCACATGTGGTTTCCTCGCGTATTGGAATTCCTGACGGCATAAAATATGTTTGGCTGAGTTTGGAGATTATTGTAAAAGGCGTCTTTGTTTCGATTTTTGCATTCTATATATCAAAGGTGAGTGTTTTAACCCACTCACAAATGATAAACCATCATTTGTTAGTTAAATTAAATTTATGATGTGATTAGAAATTAATTGATTGATGTTTGGTAAGTTTAATTTGTCATTCTAGTTAAATTTGGCTTTTATTGCATTTAATCACCGTTTAATTTAATATTGAATTTAAATTGTCAATTTAATACCTGTTATTGATCTTTGGTTATCTATGGATGTTTATTGGTTGATTTGGATAATGATTGTGATGGATGTTTGATTGTTGATATTGGATGACTGGATGCTGTATTTTTATACTGTTATAACACTGCAAGTTTCCTATGGGTTGAAATGATATATACTCCAATGATCTATAGATTAAGGAAAAATTGTTATCAGTTGAAATGATAGACTCAAGCGATTTTAAGGTTTTTTATTTAATTCGATATTGCAGTTTGAAATGATATATATAACCATAAAATTGTAAATTGCGGATTGAAATGATAAATATCTGTATCACTTGACCATAGGGTAGAAAATTATATATGGGCACCAGATTGGTTAAATTAAATGATTTTCGAATCTTTGAAATTTTGAATTCAGTTAACTGGTATTTTGAAATAGAAATTGATTTATATAAACTGAGTTATTTTCAAAAACCCAAGTGTAAACGTTGAATTGGAATTGATTTAATGAATTGTTCAAAGGATTTAAATTGGATTTTCAAAGTTGAAGTGTCAAATATAAATGAATTTCTTTGAAACCGAGTTACTAAAAATGTTTGGATATAATTTTGAAATCTATTTAAAATTAATTAAACTATTTTTGTCAATTTAAAGCTATTTTAATTTATTTAATCTATTATAACCTATTTAACCCAATTAAATTTATTTTTACCTATTTTAAACTAATCAAATTTATTTAATCTATTTTAAATCTATTTAATATAATTTAAATCTGTTTAACCTATTTTAAATTTATTTAATCTATTTAAAAATCTACTTAATATAATTTAAATCAATTTTATCTATAATTAATCTATTTGAAACATTTTAAACCAAATAAAACCTATTTAATCTATTTTTAACTATTAAAACTATTTATGACTTCCTAAACTATTTTTTAAAATTTCAAATTGTGTAAAGTTGAAGTATTTATACTTAAATCCTAGATGATGATACAACCTAAGTTGGAATTTGGAATTGATATCTTTTGTGAAATGAGATATTTGAGTAAATATGATTTTGGAAGTGAATGTGATTTTTGAAAGTGAATATGATTTGAAAATGATATGGTTTGAGAATATGATATTTTGATATGAATTGTGAATTGACTTTTTGAAATGTAAAAGAATCATCCGGTGTGAAATAAGCGTTTGGTTGTTAAAAGACCAGGATCAGATATAGTCATACTCTCTGCCAATACCCAAATCCACTTTAACAACTATATACGTGGAGGAGATTGCAGAAATGAAGTAGGATAGTTTGGCGAACGATTTCTGTATAAGGTATGACGTGACCCTAACTCCCGTGTGTCAGCTTAGATGTGACTAAAACAGGAGCCTCGCCGGGCCAAGAGAGGTCATTCTTCCGATCAGACACATTTCTTTGATACTATATTTTGACTTTGTGATTGATTTGGTGGTCACCCCTTGATTTTGATTGTGGGAATGTGTTCCGAGGTGGAAGGTAGTAGGTGCTATGCGTTACCACCAGTCCGGATCCGCAATTGACATATCTATTCTGGAATTGCCTCGAGTGCCATGTTCACATGCCCTCTAGTGCCTTCTACGAGTTTGTTTTATACCATACCCATGGAGTGCCCTCTGATAGCCCTCCAGTTTATGGAGGAACTACGATACTGTATAGACTGTGGGAATATATAAAAATGTGTTAAGGAAAATATGGGTAATGCCTTAACGCTATTTTAATACTTTTACTTTACTGTAGACATACTATAATAGCGTACTTTACTACATAGTAGATAGTTTAACAAATCCTAAGGAGATGGTAATCCCGAACATCTCTTAAGTTACTTCACCCACGTTGGACAGTGGATACGGGATGTCCAATCCCATAAACATCCTGACGCCGTTGCACTCATATCCGTTGATTTAACTTACATAAGATCTTTTAGTTCTGACTCGAATATTTTGTCTTTTCAATTCGCTTGGGTCAGCCTGAGCATTTCAGGATTGAAGACCTTATTTCTGGAGGACGAAGATGAAGATTTGCACTATTATTATTTGATATATTTATTCCACTGCATCAGTTGTTCCGCTACATTTACATATTTATTCTTGTTGTCTGTAACTCTGATTCTGTATCGTGTAATCAAATTTATTTGTAAACAGCTTCATGAACTGGTATATGGTTATTATATTTTATCATTCCGCTGTGAGATTCTATATTTGTTTTTTTCTTCTTTCTCTACTTTTTTTCTCATTTACTCCAATAACAATCTACACGTTTGTATGGTTTGAGTTTGACATGTGTGGCTTATCGTCGAGTTAAACTGTCCAAAAAGGCGGGTCGTTACAGTTGGTATCAGAGATTTGGTTTAGCGATAACCTTAGCTTTGTGGGCTCTGACTCATATTAAATTAGGTAGTAATACCCTAGAATGAGTCGCTGAGTGTATATATATGAGAGAGCATATTTATTAGCGTTATAAAATGTTTTTTATATTGTGTTAATTTGTTCCACTTTGTGTTTATAAATTCTGGTTGATGCATAGGACGCTATGACATCAATAGGGATTTCTAAACACTTAATAAGACAGAGCGACATAATATTGCTTTGAAATATAGGTAAATGAAATAATTTTGCCTATTATATATTTTGTATATAAAATAATAAATTTTATAAATGATATAGTCGGTGGCTATATATTTTTTTGGTAGGTAATGAAATTTTATAAATACTGATGGAAAAATAAGATTTTCAAATAAAATGGATATAAATTAAAATTTGAGAACTTAAGTTCCGGATTTTGAAATTTTCTTTCAAAAGATTTTGGAATATAATATTATTTAGAAGTAGTTTCTGATATGAATATTTCAAGACGATTTGAAAGAAAGTTTAAAAAGGGAAATTTTAAAGGAAAAGTGTTGTACTCCCCTCTCTGTCGCTGCAAAAATAATTTCGGTGATGAGTGCACACATCATCGACGTTCATTTTCAAGTTTCAAAGTGGGAAGACCGTGTAGTAATTTTACTGCATAATTGTTTTGATAAATTAATCTTGATTTTGAAATTCAAAATATGATTGAGATATGTAAAAAATATGATTATATATATTATTTTAAAATAATTGAGATGAAACCCGGTTATTTAGTTCTTAAGTCTCTATAAATTAGAAATTGAAATTATTGTAATGAATGGAATCCTGACTATATTAATAATTGAAACTTCTAAAATGAAAATAAGAAATTTGATGTTAAAATGACTAATGAAATAGATAAGAAACTGAAATTTTAAAACGGTAAACGAAAAGGAAATGAAAATAAGAAAGGGTAACTATTGAACATTTTTGTTAACTAAAATATAAGAGAAACTTACCAAAATGTTAAAAGTTGAACTGTTAATAAGAATATGTAATAGAATATTATACAAGTAAAATTTGGAAAAAATGAGTGTTCAATGGACTTACTTTTTTAAATAAGATTCTAATGCTATAAATTGTTATGAACTTAAGTTGATAACTTTAAATGCTACCAATTAAATGTAATAGAAGTGAATAATGTAAGAAAAGTGATTACAAACTTAGATAACACTTTAGGCTATGAGACGACCCGACTTTTTCACCATAGAAAATCGTATCATCTTGAAGAAAGAAAGAGATAGAAAAGAGAAAAGAAAGAAGAGAAAGAAGAAACAACACAGAATCTTAACAGTGGAACAAATAAATTATATTAACAACATAAATATTACATAGTTTACAACCAATATCAGAGTTACACAGATTACACATCACATACTAGACAGTTATAAACACATGTCTAGTTATACAACTCAATACAGTACAAGGAAACTACTCAGAGAAACCAACACAGCGGAATACTATATATCTACACACAGAAGCCTCCTGCTCCATTGCTCCTCCACAATTTGTCAAAGCTAACCTGAATCCCTTGGCTACTCGTAAAAATTTGAGTACCCAAGAGTTTAAGAAAAACAGAAGACAAACTCCGGGTCAGACATGGGTCTGGTGTGAGTAACAGGTTAAGGTTGCTTAACTTTTAAAAACCTTTTGAAAAGAAAAGTATCACGTAAGACTACAAAAACATAAACATGGAGAAGTTTTTACCTTACGCTAACCAAAACATTTGATAGGAAATCCAGTGATATTAGAATAGGTCTAGGGTTTTCAAGTAAATATGAAATAGCCGAAATTGTTACATTCATTCAATTCCAGCTACTAGCCACAAAAGTGGGTAATACAATCAAAACCGAGGGCACTTATTGGATTTTGGATTCCATACAATGGCAGGGCTACTGGGGTACCGCCCGTCACAGTACATGGCCTATATCAACGTACCGAGGATCACTCCCAATCCCCTGCAAACACAAGGCCGGAACCATTCCTTACTGAACAGTTCCGAACAAGACAGCCCCGCAGTTGTAGCTAGCAACCGCCCACACAGCCGAATAAAAGGGACCTCTAGACAGGGGAAAATCTCGTCCTACTTGGGCATGACCCACTTAACCTTGCTGCACCTCCCCAGTTTTAGCCATTCCCGGTTGATGAGGCTTGAGCCTACGATTACCTTAATGGAACACATCACTTAGAATGCTCATCGTCCACCTGACGATGTTCTGAAAGCATTAAATCCATACAAGTTCGTTCCGGGTTGGAACGAAACCGAAGGCATTATCTCGTTACACTCATTTTGGAATCACCCTTAGAGTTAACGACGATAACCCGTGCACTCTAAATCTTCATCTCCACTTGAGATTCACGACCTACCGTTAATTTGGATCGATGTGATTTACGGATATCCAAATATGGAAACCCGATCCCCGGTCTCATCGAAATCCAAAACGTGTCTTTTAAGTCCAAGTTGTTTTAAAGTTTAAAACAATTCAATTATCTATATACACACAGATAGATAACTCACAAATCACAATTGATGATCAACATTATCATAATAAACAGATGATCCATATTATCATCAAAATGGTAATCCATATCATCATCACAATAGATAATCTATATTATCATCACAATGCAACCAAAGCATTTATACCATGCAGCATTACTTATCTCATTTCTGAGATCACAACCATTCAAGGCAATCAATATCACCCATTCATACATAAGCAAAGATTTACTTAATCACATCATCTATAACTAATTTAAAATGAATTAAATTAACTACCTCCACCTCTAATTAATTTAAAGTGAATTAAATTGATTACTTCATCTTTAATTAATTTAAAATAAATTAAATTAATTACTTCATCATTAAATCTTGCTTGCTTAACCATTTAATTGATTACAATCAATTAATTAATCATTCAAATTAATCACCTTAATTAATCACCCTTGATTAATTATCCTTTAATTACATTCATGTAAGTATCCTTAATTAATTTTACAAATTAATTATTCTCACCCAAAACAGTAATTAACATTTAATTACTTCAATTAATTAATTGTAATTAATTACATCAATCCTTAATTAATAACGTTAATAAATTACCTTTAATCACTTATCATTGATTAATTAATCATAATTAATCAACTTTAATTACATCATTAATTGTATAAACTAATGATCCTTAATCATATTTAATTAATTATCCTCTTAAATTAATTACCTTAAGTAATTAATCCATAATTATTAATCCCTCTTGATTAACCATATTCAGTAATTAACTAACTTAATATCTTCATTAAAACAAATTAATTATTCCTTAATAAATTTCTTAATTAATCCCTTGATTAATTACAAAGTAATTTAATCCAAATTACTCCCATTCTCAAATCATCTTAAATTAATTACATCCTGTAATTACCAATTAATTACTTCACTAAGTAATTTCCAATCCAATAATTACATTAAGTAATTATCATCAAAACATCCAGTGTTTAAAATTAATTAAACTTAATTAATTAATTTAAACTAATCCCAATAAACTTTATTAATTACATTAAGTAATTAATTCCTTAATTACTTTCATCAAGTAATTACACTTAAACCATTTACAATTGATTATCATTAAATTAATTAATCTAATTAATCATTAAAAATTAACCACATTAATTAATTGTTAAATAATCTTAGTTATTGACCTTAATTGACCATTCTTTAATTACTTCATTAAGTAATTTAATTAGATTAACCATTATTAATTACAAATTAATTTATCTTTAATTATTCATTAATTAAACCCTAATTATTTAATTAATTAAGTGTTAACTGTAACTTAATTAATCCTTAATTATTTGATTAATTAACCATGATTATAACTTAATTACTTAATTCATAATTCTTTAATCATTAGTTAATAATCTAATTAATGATCTTAATAACAAATTGATTAACCCTTAATCAATTAATTTATCCCAAATCCATTAATTAAATAAATTAACTAGTTATTCCTTAATTACCTCATTAATTAAATTAATTTCAAAACATAAATCTTAATTAAATTTTAAGATAAAACATTTCTTATTTATGTTTAAATTGTCATTACAAATTTATTTGAAACAAATTACTTTAGAACTTACTTTTAAATTTTATTTCGAATATGAAATTTAAAATGAATATAATTTAAAGTTAAACAAAGTTAAACAATTTAAAACATTTTTTTTAAATTACAAGGCAAACAAGTGCTTGTCTAATAGAAAATTCATAAGAGTTTGAAACTAAATTCATTTCAAAATTCAATAATTTAAATTCACACTTTGTTTAAATCTATCAAATTTTAAAAAACTTCCTTTAATTTCAAAAACTGTAGTTCATATTTAATTTTTAATTTCCAGATTTAAATTTAACTTTAAACTTGCTTATATTTTAAAATTTTCAGTTTTAAAAATTTCAATTACTTACTATTTTAAAATAGTTTAACAATTTTCAAGTTTTAACTTTATTATTATTTTTAATTTTTTAGAACTGAGATTTTTAAATTTAAACTTGGATTCAAAAATTCAAACTTGAATTTAAAACCTAGTTTAAACTTTCCTTTACATCTAAAAGCTTCAGGTTTTAAAATTTTAAAACTGATATTACAGGTTTCTATAAAACCTGAAAACACTGAACAACCCGAGACACCACAAACTTACTTCGAGTCTACAACCCATCTTCCCCGAGCTAACTACCCAATTACTTCGAGTCCAACCAAAAATTACTCGAGGTCTTTCTCTGCTATAACCCAAAACATCACCAGAACAGGGTTGTGCACATGCACGTTGCCGACCATCATCTCCGATCATCAGAGATGATGTTCCACATCCAAAATCATTCCATCACCTCAACGCGATCATCAGATCGAACCCAAATCCTCGAAATCAAATTTGAGTACTAGTTCCCAAACCTGGAAACACAATCAGGTTCCCCTTTAAAACCTGTCATCAGTTCGCCACTGCTCCTCCGAACACCAGGAAACCAGACAATCCAGCCACCACTTCGTCCATGCTCCAGCAACCATTTCCCAGAGTTCCAGCAAACTCGATCAACCAGGGTGATCGAACTGACCAATTTTACAACCCAGGCAAAAATTAGGTTTAGAAAACCTTCTAGACAACCACCATCACCACAACCCTCTGAACAACCATCACCCATTTTTGCCTTACTCTCCACTCAATCCACTTCCCTCAGAGAGAAACCCAGCCTCTCCAATCACTGCAATCACCCGAGATTCCCAAAATTTCCAAATAGTGCAAACCAGAAATGCATACTCAAATCATTTCAAAAAAAATGTGATTCAAGTTTTAAAAATTAGTATTTTGATCAAGTGTTTGATTCATCTTCCTGAATCCTGGAATTATGAATTTTGATTTTTTACATAACTCAAGTTTGTACCGTTCTTAAGGTTTTCAGAGCAGACCTACTTTGTTTAACTTGAATTCTAATTTTAAAATTTACTTTATGATCAAACAAACATATTTTGTTTAGATACTAAATCCTAACAATCAATGGATCAAGCAGTAATGATTTTTGAATTAACATGGAGCTTGAAATCTATAAACAAAGGTATATCTAGATAAACAACATGCATGCATTATCTTACCAAATATATAGTACAATGCATTTACATACATACATACATACATACATACATACATACATACATACATATATATATATATATATATATCTTCACCCAAACAAAATTTCAGATATTAATCATGCAACTAGATTAAAAACTTAAGTTATTAAAATATGAAGTTACTCACTGATTTATAAGAAAGCAGAGCCTCTGTTGAAATGCTTTTGAACTTGCTTGATTGTAAAACTGCTGCATGCTTCCAGATTGCAGAGAAAAAATGATGCAGATTTGAAATTTACACGTGCTGCAGAATCCATTTACCAGTTATTGCAAAAAAAATGAATGATGCAGATGCTTTTTGTTTGAAATGTATAGGCTACTGAATTGAAGAGGAGTCTTACTGATTTAATTTGAGCATGATTCAGGATTTTTGGTTTTGAAGATGCACAGATTTGAAGATGCAGATTATAGATTTGTACAGGGATTTGTATTGCTTTGATATGAGGAGTTAAATTTTCATGAGAACAGGTTTGCATTTGAAATGAATTATAGGCTTGCATGTTTTAATTGGAAAGTGGATTACAGGGAAATGATCTTTGATATGAGAAGTTTATTGATTTTTGATTACAAATTTTAGATTTACAGGGAAGTGGTTTCAGATTTGAGAAATGAGGAAGTTGAAGTTTTCTTTGATTAGAAAAAAAATGAGAAAAGAAACAAGAGTGAAGGATGTTTACTTATATAGGTAAATTTTTAGATTTTATAAAATGAAAGAAAATTAAAACAAAATGTGACACTTGTAAATTATTTCTACATTTGTCGATTAAAATGTTTATCTTTTAACATTTGTTATAAGAGGCTTTAAGAAATCAACACATGTCCTATTTAAAGTAATTAGTATTTAATTTATATATTAATATAATAGTTATGCCTAATTAATTTGTTAATTAGGATTTTATATGTATATAAATTTATAAAAGAAATAAAAACAAATCATGCTTATAAATAAAGCTTATGCAAATAAAAATCAAAACAATTAAAAATCTATACTTTGGATTTTAAAACTTTTATATTCAAAGTCAAATCAAATTCAAAAATCTAATATTTAAAAATCAAGTTATATATATAAATTAAATTTGAAAGAACAACGCTATTTTATTCAAAACCTAATTGTAAAACAATACATTATTAATATAATTCTTAGAAATATCTCATTAATAAATTAAAATAATTATAAAAGAAATTATTTCTTTATAAATAAATTACTTATTTTATTAAGCTATAAAACTTTTTTGTTAATTCATTTTAAATTTAAAACTCAAGCCAAAATTATTTTAAACATTTGTCTTAACAATTTAAAAATCATATATTTATTTATTAAATAGCTTTGAAAAACTTAATATTAAATTAAATCAAAATTCCCAAATTATTAATATACATATATATATTAGAATTTTAAATCAAGATTCATTTATTAAATTTAAACCAAGATTATTTATTTAATAACTTTGAAAAGATTTAAATTAAATAAAAACAAATTTCCAAATTACTAAAAATATTAGAATTAGAAAATATGCTTTATTTATTAAATTTAAAAAATGCTAATCTATTTACAATATGAACTATATATTTATATTATAAATAGAAACCATTTATTAGCTGAAAAGGATAAAATCTACCAATTTAAATATTTATTAAAGAAGAATTATTAAATCAATTTGAATTTTTATTAACAAAATTATCAATATCAATTTAATTTTTAATACAGATTATTAAATTGATATTATCAAAAATTCCGGGATATTACAATCCTCCCCCCTTAAAAGAATTTCGTCCTCGAAATTTAAAACAAAGGTAATTTAATAATCTCATTAAAGATTTTAATTTTAAAACACAAGCATATATCAAACATATGCTAACAACCATAGTAACCAATTCATCCAATCAAACAAATCTCACTATCCGAATAAAATTCTGGATAGAATTTCCTCGGGTTTCCCCAAGTATATACTGGGATACACGCTCTACAGAATCCAAAAAATCAATATCACTAAGCTACAGAGCTCCTAGTCAACTATATCTACAACACCAGACAAGATATCCGACTACAGACGAGTCTGACTCAACAACCAAAACTCCAGAACTGCTGGTTCCAAAACCAGAGATAAATCATACACGTATTCTCTCAGAGATACGTGAAACACATCAAATCCCAATTATTCAAACAGGCAATTCAATCCTGTAGATCAATCACTTAACCTCCAAGATCACAGAAAAGATCCAAAATACTTCAGAGCTAGCTTCCCAGCCTTACCCAATCTTATAGCTCCACTTAGATCGAAGAAAACTTATCCAAATTAAATCTCCGACTTCGGAATCCAAATTCCTCCGTCTCAAATCCACAAAACTCTCCAGACAATCCTGAGTTGCCTACACCCTTCCTGATCAGCTCAACCTTCGCTGATGCCTTTAGAAACAAACAAACCAATCATCTCAACAACATGATCTCCTCAAGATCAATCCAAAATCAAACCCTACTCCTCAAACATCAGAAGAAAACAACTTCGCCTATCTGGAAAAGAAAACCAGATGCACTCCCAAACTGCTTCCGCTGCACAACTCTGATCCGAAGTAGATAAAAATATTGATGAAGAACACGATCACAAACTGGACAACACATCCCAGAAATATGGTTCAACAGATCCATAAAAGAACTCAGAAACTCCACCCAAAACCTAAGCTGCTTCATCAAACTCAATCTCTAAGAATCATCCTTCTACTAAGCTGAACCACCGGTAGCACTATTGGAATTCTTGTCGATAAGGAAACTTAATCTCCAGATGCGGAAAAACCTATGACTTCCTTAAAGACATCCATAAAAGTTCTGATAACCCAAGATAACACTCAAACAATCGCAAGTCACTTTTGCGATCAACTCAGACTAATTCCAATGAAAAACTGTTCTTCCTTTACCAAACAGAACAGCTTACACTTAACTAGCCAATCCATCGAAGAAACGGGTCCACTCTGCTGCTTCTGAACTCCACTTCAGAAAAACTGCTAAGCTAGAAGACTCGCTGCCGATACACAGAACAGTCCGAGCTGCACTGCTGCCACAGATGCCAAAGACTTCCTAATCCAAAGCTCTTCGAGAAACTCGGACTTCAAATCAACAGAAACACCATGCTGAACTCAGCCACAACATCGAAACAGACTCACTTCCTTAAACTTGTTCCAAAGAAAACATCTTCGGGAACATTCATAGTCACTGCATCTCATCACACAGCTACTACTTCCTGAGGTATCCAAAATACCATCACCCGCTTCTGCCTAGCCAACAGATCCAAACTCTACTCATCCAACTTCAAAAATAGACTCCGAACCTTAACGGGTTTCTTCAGAGATTGATGAAATCCTTCATCACTACAAAGCTTACTCGAGACGGTATTGGGTCTACAGTCTCGACAAATACACTTCCAACCTCAAACATTCAAACTCCAACCAATGATAGTCGTGTTACACACACCACTACCCCATCTACCTTTATAACTTATATTGGAAAACCCGAAAGGTAATCCAATAGATAGGTAGAAATAAATATATTTATATATATTTTTAAAATTACAAATACGCTCTCTCAAGATAGATACCACTCCAGAGCCTAGGTATTCATTCAACCTAACGCTCTGATACCAAGTGAAACGACCCGACTTTCTCACCACAGAAAATCGTATCATCTTCAAGAAAGAAAGGGATAGAAAAGATAAAAGAAGGAAGAGAAAGAAGAAACAACACAGAATCTTAACAGCGGAACGAATAAATTATATTAATAACATAAATATTACATAGTTTACAACCATTATCAGAGTTACACAAATTACACATCACATACTAGACAGTTATAACACCTGTCTAGTTATACAACTCAATACAGTACAAGGAAACTACTCAGAGAAACCAACATAGCGGAATACTATATATCTACACGCAGAAGCCTCCTGCTCCATTGCTCCTCCATAATTCGTCAAAGCTAACCTGAATCCCTTGGCTACTCGTAAAATTTTAAGTACCCAAGAGTTTAAGAAAAACAGAAGATAAACTCCGGGTCAGACATGGGTCTGGTGTGAGTAACAGGTTAAGGTTGCTTAACTTTTAAAAACCTTTTGAAAAGAAAAGTATCATTTAAGACTTCCCACACATAAACATGGAAAAGTTTTTACCTTACGCTAACCAAAACATTTGATAGGTAATCCAGTGATATTATAATAGGTCTAGGGTTTTCAAGTAAATATGAAATATCCGAAATTGTTACATTCATTAAATTCCAGCTACTAGCCACAAAAGTGGGTAATACAATAAAAACCGAATGCACTTATTGGATTTTGGATTTCATACAATGGCAGGGCTACCGGGGTACCGCCTGTCACAGTACGCGGCCTAGATCAACGTACCGAGGATCACTCCCAATCCCCTGCAACACATGGCCGTAACCATTCCTTACTGAACAGTTCCGAACAAGACAGCCCCACAGTTGTAGCTAGCAACCGCCCACACAGCCGAATAAAAGGGACCTCTAGACATGGTAAAATCTCATCCTACTTGGGCATGACCCACTTAACCTTACTGCACCTCCCCTGTTTTAGCCATTCCCGGTTGATGAGGCTTGAGGCTACGATTACCTTTATAGAACACATCACTTAGAATGCTCATTGTCCACCTGACGATGTTCTGAAAGCATTCAATCCATACAAGTTCGTTTCGGGTTCGAACAAAACCGAAGGCACTATCTCATTACACTCATTCTGGAATCACCCTCAGAGTTAACGACGATAACCCTTGCACTCTGAATCTTCATCTGCACTTGAGATTCATGACCTACCATTAATTTGGATCGATGTGGTTTTCGAATATCCAAATATGGAAACCCGATCCCGGTCTCATCGAAATCCAAAACGTGTCTTTTAAGTCCAAGTTGTTTTAAAGTTTAAAACAATTCAATTATCTATATACACACAGATAGATAACTCACAAATCACAATTGATGATCAACATTATCATAATAAACAGATGATCCATATTATCATCAAAATGGTAATCCATATCATCATCACAATAGATAATCTATATTATCATCACAATGCAACCAAAGCATTTATACCATACAACATTACTTATCTAACTTCTGAGATCACAACCATTCAAGGCATCAATATCACCCATTTATACATAAGCAAAGATTTACTAATCACATCATCTATAACTAATTTAAAATGAATTAAATTAACTATCTCCACCTCTAATTAATTTAAAGTGAATAAAATTAATTACTTCATCTTTAATTAATTTAAAATAAATTAAATTAATTACTTCATCATTAAATCTTGCTTGCTTAACCATTTAATTGATTACAATCAATTAATTAATCATTCAAATTAATCACCTTAATTAATCACCCTTGATTAATTATCCTTTAATTACATTCATGTAAGTATCCTTAATTAATTTTACTAATTAATTATTCTCACCCAAAACAGTAATTAACATTTAATTACTTCAATTAATTAATTGTAATTAATTACATCAATCCTTAATTAATAACGTTAATTAATTACCTTTAATCACTTATCATTGATTAATTAATCATAATTAATCAACTTTAATTTCATCATTAATTGTATAAACTAATGATCCTTAATCATATTTAATTAATTATCCTCTTAAATTAATTACCATAAGTAATTAATCCATAATTATTAATCCCTCTTGATTAACCATATTAAGTAATTAACTAACTTAATTACTTCATTAAAACAAATTAATTATTCCTTAATAAATTCTTAATTAATCCCTTGATTAATTACAAAGTAATTTAATCCAAATTACTCCCATTCTCAAATCATCTTAAATTAAGTACATCCTGTAATTACCAATTAATTACTTCACTAAGTAATTTCCAGTCCAATAATTACATTAAGTAATTATCATCAAAACATCCAGTGTTTAAAATTAATTAAACTTAATTAATTAATTTAAACTAATCCCAATAAACTTAATTAATTACATTAAGTAATTAATTCCTTAATTACTTTCATTAAGTAATTACACTTAAACCATTTACAATTGATTATCATTAAACTAATTAATCCAATTAATCATTAAAAATTAACCACATTAATTAATTGTTAAATAATCTTAGTTAATGACCTTAATTAACCATTCTTTAATTACTTCTTTAAGTAATTTAATAAGATTAACAATTATTAATTACAAATTAATTTATCTTTAATTATTCATTAATTAATCCCTAATTATTTTAATTAATTAAGTGTTAACCGTAACTTAATTAATCCTTAATTATTTGATTAATTAACCATGACTATAAGTTAATTACTTAATTAATAATTCTTTAATCATTAGTTAATAATCTAATTAATGATCTTAATTACAAATTGATTAACCCTTAATCAATTAATTTATCCCAAATCAATTAATTAAATAAATTAACTAGTTATTCCTTAATTACCTCATTAATTAAATTAATTTCAAAACATAAATCTTAATTAAATTTTAAGATAAAACATTTCTTATTTATGTTTAAATTGTCATTAACAAATTTATTTGAAACAAATTACTTTAGAACTTACTTTTGAATTTTATTTCAAATATGAAATTTAAAATAAATATAATTTAAACTTAAACAAAGTTAAACAATTTAAAACTTTTTTTTAAATTACTAGGCAAATAAGTGCTTGTTTAATAAAAGAAATTCATAAGAGTTTGAAACTAAATTCATTTCAAAATTCAATAATTTAAATTTACACTTTGTTTAAATCTTTCAAATTTTAAAAAACTTCCTTTAATTTCAAAAACTGAAGTTCATATTTAATTTTTGATTTCCAGATTTAAATTTAACTTTAAACTTGCTTATATATTAAAATTTTCAGTTTTAAAATTTTCAACTACTTACTATTTTAAAATAGTTTAACAATTTTCAAGTTTTAACTTTATTAATTTTTTTTTATTTTTTTAAAACTGAGATTTTTAAATTTAAACTTGGATTCGAAAATTCAAGCTTGAATTTAAAACTTAGTTTAAACTTTCCTTTACATCTAACAGCTTCAGGTTTTAAAAATTTAAAACTGATATTACAGGTTTCTGTAAAACTTGAAAATACTGAACAACCCGAGACACCACAAACTTACTTCGAGTCTACAACCCATCTTCCCGGAGCCAACTACCCAATTACTTCGAGTCCAACCAAAAATTACTCAAGGTCTTTCTCTGCTATAACCCAAAATATCACCAGAACAGGGTCGTGCACATGCACGTTGCCGACCATCATCTCCGATCATCAGAGATGATCGTTCCACATCCAAAATCATTCCATCACCTCAACGCGATCATCAGATCGAACCCAAATCCTCAAAATCAAATTTGAGTACCAGTTCCCAAACATGGAAACACAATCAGGTTCCCCTTCAAAACCTGTCATCAGTTTTCCACTGCTCCTCCGACCACCAGGAAACCAGACACTCCAGCCACCACTTCGTCCATGCTCCTGCAACCATTTCCCAGAGTTCCAGCAAACTCGATCAACCAGAGTGATCGAGCTGACCAATTTTAAAACCCAGGCAAAAATTAGGTTTAGAAAACCTTCTGGGCAACCACCATCACCACAACCCTCTGAACAACCATCACCCATTTTTGCCTTATTCTCCACTCAATCCACTTCCCTCAGAGAGAAACCCAGCCTCTCCAATCACTGCAATCACCCGAGATTCCCAAAATTTCCAAACAGTGCAAACCAAAAATGCATACTCAAATCATTTCAAATAAAATGTGATTCAAGTTTTAAAAATCAGTATTTTGATTAAGTGTTTGATTCATCTTCCTGAATCCTGGAATTATGAATTTTGATTTTTTTACAAAACTCAAGTTTTATACTATTCTTAAGGTTTTCAGAGCAGACCTACTTTGTTTAACTTGAATTCTAATTTTAAAATTTACTTTATGATCAAACAAACATATTTTGTTTAGATACCAAATCCTAACAGTCAATGGATCAAGCGGTAATGGTTTTTGAATTAACCCAGAGCTTGAAATCTATAAACAGAGGTATATCCAGATAAACAACATGCAGGCATTATCCTACCAAATATACAGTACAATGCATATATATATATATATATATATATATATATATCTTCACCCAAACAAAATTTCATATATTAATCATGCAACTAGATTAAAAACTTAAGTTATTAAAATATGAAGTTACTCACTGATTTATAAGAAAGCAAGCCTCTGTTGAAATGCTTTTGGACTTGATTGTAAAATTGCTGCATGCTTCCAGATTGCAGAGAAAAAATGATGCAAATTTGAAATTTACAGGTGCATGCAGAATCCATTTACCAGTTATTGCAGAAAAAATGATGATGCAGATGCTTTTTGTTTGAAATGTATAGGCTACTGAATTGAAGAGGAGTCTTACTGATTTAATTTGAGCATGATTCAGGAATTTTGGTTTTGAAGATGCACAGATTTGAAGATGCAGACTATAGATTTGTACAGGGATTTGTGTTGCTTTGATATGAGGAGTTAAATTTTCATGAGAATATGTTTGCATTTGAAATGAATTATAGGCTTGCATGTTTGAATTGGAAAGTGGATTACAGGGAAATGATATTTGATATGAGAAGTTTACTGATTTTTGATAACAGATTTTAGATTTACAGGGAAGTGGTTTCAGATTTGAGAAATGAGGAAGTTGAAGTTTTCTTTGATTAGAAAAAAAAATGAGAAAAGAAACAAGAGTGAAGGATGTTTACTTATATATGTAAATTTTCAGATTTTATAAAATAAAAGAAAATTAAAACAAAATGTGACACTTGTAAATTATTTCTACATTTGTCAATTGAAATGTTTATCTTTTAACATTTGGTGTAAGAGGCTTTAAGAAATCAACACATGTCCTATTTAAAGTAATTAGTATTTAATTTACATGTTAATATAATAGTTATGCCTAATTAATTTGTTAATTAGGATTTTATATGTATATAAATTTATAAAAGAAATAAAAACAAATCATGCTTATAAATAAAGCTTATGCAAATAAAAATCAAAACAATTAAAAATCTATGCTTTGGATTTTAAAACTTTTATATTCAAATTCAAATCAAGTTCGAAAATCTAATATTTAAAAATCAAGTTTTATATATAAATTAAATTTGAAATAACAATGCTATTTTATTCAAAATCTAATTGTAAAACAATACATTATTAATATTATTTTTAGAAATATCTCATTAATAAATTAGAATAATTATAAAAGATATTATTTCTTTATAAATAAATTACTTATTTTATTAAGCTATAAAACTTTTTTGTTAATTCATTTTAAATTTAAAACTCAAGCCAAAATTATTTTAAACATTTGTCTTAACAATTTAAAATCATATATTTATTTATTAAATAGCCTTGAAAAACTTAATATTAAATTAAACCAAAATTCCCAAATTATTAATATATATATATATATATTAGAATTTTAAATCAAGATTCATTTATTAGATTTACACCAAGATTATTTATTTAATAATTTTGAAAAGCTTTATATTAAATAAAAACAAATTTCCAAATTACTAAAAATATTAGAATTAGAAAATATGCTTTATTTATTAAATTTAAAACAATGCTAATCTATTTACAATACGAACTATATATTTATATTATAAATAGAAACCAATTTATTAGCTGAAAAGGATAAAATCTACCAATTTAAATATTTATTAAAGAAGAATTATTAAATCAATTTGAATTATTATTAACAAAATTATCAATATCAATTTAATTTTTAATACAGATTATTAAATTGATATTGTCAAAAATTCCGGGATATTACAGGCTATTTATAATCAGATTTAATGGAAAGGGTGAATATTGTATGTAAATAATTATAAACTTAAATTAATATTAAAGTCATTTATAATTAAAATGAGTACTATATCAAAATTGAATGATTATAAATTCAGAAACATTGAAAGGATTTAGAAATGGTGTTAATATTCAATGATGCTATATGTGGAAGAATGAATGTGAAAATAAATAATCTATGATGGTAAATTGAGTTGTAAAGAAACCTACCTAATAATGTACAATCCAATATATAAAATAAAAAAGCTTACTTAAATAATGAATGTAAAGTAATAAAATAAAGGAAATGGCATTGCATGAGTAAGGAGAAATGAACCTTTGTAAGTAATAACGAATGTAAAGCAATGAAAATAAACATTATATGAATGAGAAAAGAAAGGTGAATGAAGAAAGAAAAGAAAAAAAAGAAAAAAAATATCAAATCAAATTAAATGTAAATGCGAAGTAAACTGAAATAAAATGTATATAATACTTCAATAATGAATCGATTTATAATTCAAATAATTGAAATGGATATAACTTACGTAAGTAAAGAATGTAAAGTAACGAGATAGGCCTTACATGAATGAATGAAAATTAAAACTTTGTAAGTAATGAACGTGAATTAAAGAAAATCATCGTATGAAAAAAAGAACAATAAAAGATGTGAAAAAATAGAGTAAACTTAAAAATGTATTGGATTCTTTGTTTGTGTTGGCTTATGGATTGGTTGGGAATGGATAATTCTATTTTGTATAAAGATGCATAAATAATCTATAAGTTTTATCTACGACTGTTGAGTTTATGGTTTACTTCATAGTTTATTTGTCATTTTATATGATTAGAAGTTCTAAACCGGAAAAAACCATTTGTTTTTGGTTGCTATAGATGGATGATTGCTCTTTTTGTTGGAATGATGTTTGTATAGTTTGTTTGTAAAATGATTGTTGTTATGTTGTGATTGTTTTGTTGACATTAGTTGAACTAACTTAAATATTTCTCTTTTATATAATTATTAACATCTTTGGATTATATAAGTGAAATACAGGTTATGGAAGCAAGTACTCCTGCTTTTGGTTTCATAATTTAAGCATTGTTTGCCCGACAAATAGGTATGTTCTCGGATTAAGGTTTTCTAGCGATATTATATTAGTTTCCTGTGGTTTGAGATATTTTATTTTTAAAATATGATATATATTGTTATTATTGATATTATGTCTCTCATACCTCTCCGTACAAATGAGACTCTGCCAAAATTTTCTATGAATTTTGGACTTAATTATTTTTTATGAAATGTTTTCCAAATTTTTATTAACTTGAATATAAAAAAATTTAATCGTTATAAATTGATATTTTATTTAAATTATTTAATTATGTAAATGAATTGTTTATAAATTTAATAATTTAAATGAGAGATATTGATTACTTAATTCCTTCTTTTCCTTTCTTTTTCCTTCTCGAGGACAAAAATTTTGAGCGGGGGAGAGTGTAACGACCCATAATTTTCGATAATAAAGAATAGTTGATTTAATAAGATTTTGTGAGTAATGTTGGAAGAAATAAAAATTTATGATTTAATAATAAGAATATAAGTGAAATAAAGTGGAATAGTATTAATTTAAGGTAACTATTAACTGCTTCAAATGTAATTCCAATTAAAAGGATTAAAGAGTTATAATTGATATACGTTGTAAATAGAATATAGTAATGTATGTTTAATGGATAATTGGATTAAAAGAGCAATTGATAATTCAAATGTTGATTAATTATTGAAATAAGCTGTAATTAATTGTAGTAGGGTAGTAGTAGTTATAACAGTTATTTGTAAATAATAAACTTACAAACGTTATTAAATATAGAAACGGTGACAATTATTATTGGTTACCAATTTATTTAAACCAATTGCAATTGAATGTTATTAAATGTTACATTAATGTGAGTTAAGACAATAACTGCAAATTATGAATGTAATGAAAGGTATAAAAAGGTTAATTATATTAACAGGGGAATAATTGATGTAATAAAAAAAGAGTGAAACAAAGATAAATACATTAATTGGGATTTTAAATTATAGTTAATGTGCAAATTTTCATAAATTTCAATGTAATTGAATTATTGTGACTATTATGGTAAAAGATGATTAAAGAAGAATAACAATGTAATAAAATATAAACCAATTTAACTTTGTCCATAAAATAATGATTGGTTGAATAAAAAGGATTGAAATCAAACTAAATCAATTTATTGGAATTAAATTATAATTAATTAGATTTAATTACAGTTGAAATTGGACACTGTAACTGATGTAATAATGTAACAACCCATAAATTTTGATAATTAAAACTATTAAATTTAATAAGGTTTTAGAATTTAAATATTATGAGGAATTAAAAATTTTGATTTATTAATGAGAAAATAATTAAGAAATAAATCTAATTTTGTTGTTTGTATGTTATTGATAACTATTTAAGCAAGTTAGTTATAACTCTTATGTGTAAACAACAATTTTGTAAATGTATTTAAGTTACTATAAAAAGAATTCAATTGTTTTAATTATCTTCCCATTAATTAGGTTCCGGTTTAAATTTTGATGTTGAAATTTATTGCGGTTAATTTGATTTGGAATTTTCCATTAAAAGGGAAAGGGATTTTAATTTAAATTAATGGCGTTTAATGAAAGAAATGTTCTGTTTAAAGTGTACTTTTGATATTAATTACGAGTATGTAGATTTGGATTTTTTTAACTTAAAAGAGTTAAAGAAAACATTAATCGTAATTAATGATTTAAAGGAAGAAACATATGTTATTGTTAAAATAAAAAGGATGTTTTAATAAAAAAAAAATGAACGTTGTTATTTTTAAAGTAAGTGTAATTTTATAAAAAAAATTGAATTTTGAAACAACATTTTTCGGTCGTTAAATAGCAGCTTTTGGCAGTATAAAGGTGATTCTAATGTTAATCATAAAATTTAGAATAAATTATATATTTTAAGTTCGTGATTGTACGTTGAGAAAAACGCCAATTTTGAATTTAAATTTGGAATCAAAATTCACCTTTTATTTTATGTAGCGGTGGTCCCCATTATCTTAGTTGGTGTGTTCAAATTTTACTTATTGTATGTTAATAAAACTTTTAAATGGGCATAATTTGAGTTTATTTGTGGTTAACGAAATTAATTGAATTGAAATACGTTTCCATACTGAATTAATGTCCCATTATATTCGTTTTGAAGTATGAAAGGTGATGTTCATCTTGAATTCATATTCGTGCACGCTCCTAGTTTTATTGCTTTTGATAACTACAATCTCATTCATTTTTTTTCTCTGCCTTGTTCACTTTCACATTTTAACTATTCATATTAATTGAAAAAACAAAAACTCACTCTTTAATTCATAAAAATTTCTTTTACTCTCAGTCTATTCATTTTCCATTCTTATTGTTAGCTGTACATTCTCTTACCTACTTTTGTTCGGCCTAATTCTTATACCTCTTATATTTGCATCTAAGCATTTATTTTTACATGTTGCAACTTTTAGTATCCATTCTTTTTCATAACTTCTGCCTGCACTAATTCGTCCATTAACTTTTCGTTTCCAATACATTAAATACTCACATTTTCATGCACATTAACCTGTTAAACTTGCTGTTCTTCATTTATAAGCTTCCAAATGCTTATATTCTATTTAGTGTTAATATTTTTATAAATTTACTCATTAGTGAACATTAACAATTCATATTTAATGCACATGCATCATCATTGCTAGCCTGTTCATGTTCATATTTATTAAACACATAACGACATTATTTCTTTGAAAAGCTTACTGTATTTTTATATTCTTTTGTCACCTCCTCCTTTCACAAGCTATGCTACTCCTCTATATTTATTTCTTCCCATTCTCAATTTTTGTCTCTTTCTTCCTACATTCATATCTTCTGCATGCTTTAAACAAAAATAATACATATGAGTGCCTAAGCCTTTAGTGTTTTTCCAATCCTTCTCCTAAGCATTTGTCAACGTGAGTCAATCAATGTTTTATACATATACATACATATACATACATACATATATATATATATGTATATATATATGTATATATATATATTAAATTTGTGTATATATACTATTTTATTAATATTTCGTATAACTTGAATATCATCTGCATACAAACTCCAATTCGCATGTGGTTTCCTCAAGTATTGAATTCCAGATGCCATGAAATATGTTTGGCTGAGTTTGGAGATTATTGTAAAAGGCGTCTGTTTGGATTTTTGCATTCTAAATATCAAAGGTGAGTGTTTTAACCCACTCACAAATGCTAAACTATCTTTTGTTAGTTAAATTAAATTTATGATGTGATTAGAAATTAATTGATTGATGTTTGGTATGTTTAATTTGTCATTCTAGTTAAATTTGGCTTTTATTGCATTTAATCATCGTTTAATTTAATATTGAATTTAAATTGTCAATTTAATACCTGTTATTGATCTTCATTTATCTATTGATGTTTGTTGGTTGATTTGGATGATGATTGTGATGGATGTTTGATTGTTGATATTGGATGAATGGATGTTGTATTTTTATATTGTTATAACACTGCAAGTTCCCTATGGGTTGAAATGATACATACCCGAATGATCTATAGATTAAGGAAAAATCGTTATGGGTTGAAATGATAAGCTAGAGCGATTTAATGGACTTTTATTTAATTCGGGATTGCGGTTTGAAATGATACATATAACCGCAAAATTGTAAATTGCAGATTAAAATGATAAATATCATATCACTTGACCATAGTGTAGAAAATTATATACGGGCACCGGATTGGTTAAATTAAATGATTTTCGAATCTTTGAAATTTTGAATTCAGTTAACTGGTATTTTGAAATAGAAATTGATTTATATAAACTGAATTATTTTCGAAAACCCAAGTGTAAATGTTGAAATTGGAACTGATTTAATGAATTGTTCAAAGAATTTAAATTAGATTTCTAAAGTTGAAGTGTCAAATATAAATGAATTTATTTGAAATTGAGTTACTGAAAATATTTGGATATAACTTTGAAATCTATTTTTAATTAATTAAAACTATTTTTATCAATTTAAAACTATTTTAATTTATTTAATCTATTATAGCCTATTTAACCCAATTAAATCTATTTTTACCTATTTTAAACTAATTAAATTTATTTAATATATTATAAATATATTTAATATAATTTAAATCTATTTAATCATTTTAAATTTATTTAATCTATTTAAAAATCTGCTTAATATAATTTAATTCAATTTAATCTATAATTAATCTATTTAAAACATTTTAAACTTAATAAAACCTATTTAATCTATTTTTAACTATTAAAACTATTTATGACTATCTAAACTATTTTCTAAAATTTCAAACTGTGTAAAGTTGAAGTATTTATACTTAAATCCTTGATGATGATACCACCTAAATTGGAATTTGAAATTGATACCTTTTGCGAAATGACATATTTGAGTAAATATGATTTTGGAAGTGAATGTGATTTTTGAAAGTGAATATGATTCGAAAATGATATGGTTTGAGAATCTGATATTTTGATATGAATTGTGAATTGACTTTTTGAAATGTAAAAGAACCATCCGGTGTGAAATAAGCATTTGGTTGTCAAAAGAGACCGGGATCGGATATTGTCATACTCTCTGCCAATACCGAAAACCACTTTAACAACTGTGTACGTAGTGGAAATGAAGTAGGATGGCTTGGCGAACTATTTCTGTATAAGGTATGACGTGGCCCTAACTTCCGTGAGTCAGCTTAAATGAGACTAAAATAGGAGCCAAGCCGGGCCAAGTGAGGTCATTCCTCTGATCAGACACATTTCTTCGATACTATATTTTGACTTTGTGATTGATTTGGTGGAAACCCCTTGATTTTGATTATGGGAGTGTGTTCTAAGATGGGCAGTAGTAGCTGCTATGCGTTACCACCAGTCTGGATCCACAAATGGTATATCTACCATGACATTGCCTCGAGTGCAGTGTTCACATGCCCTAGAGCGTCTTCTATGAGTCTTTTTTCTACGATACAAATGGAGTGCCCTCTGATAGCCCTCCAGTTTACGGAGGAATTACGGTACTGTATAGACTATGGGAATATATAAAAATGTATTAAGGGGTATATGGGTAACACCTTAACGCTATTATAATACTTTTACTTTACTGTAGACATATTATAATAGCGTATTGTACTACATAGTAGATAATTTAGCGGATCCTTAGGAGATGGTAATCCCGAACATCTCTAAAGTTACCGCACCCATGTCGGGCACTTGATAGGAGATGTTCAACCCCGTAAACATCTCTGACGCTGTTGCACTCATGTTTACCATTGATTTAACTTACATAAGATCTTTTAGTTCTGACTCGATTGTTTTGTCTTTTCAATTCGCTCGGGTCAGCCTGAGCATTTCAGGGTTGAAGACCTTATTTCTGGAGGACGAAGATGAACATTTGTAGTATTATTATTTAATATGTTTATTCCACTACATTATGTTGTTCCACTGCATTTACTTATTTATTCTTGTTGTCCGTAACTCGGATTATGTATTGTATAAGTATAATCAAATTTATTTGTAAACAGCTTCATGAACTGTTATTTGGTTATTATATTTTGTCATTCCGCTGCGAGATGCTATATTTGTTTTTTCTTCTTTCTCTGCTTTTTTTTTCTTATTTACCCCAATAACAATCTGCCTTTTGTATGGTTTGAGTCTGACATGTGTGGTTTATCGTCGAGTTGAACTGTCGAAAAAGGCAGGTCGTTGCACAGCCTATCTATCTTATTCCATATTAATGATGATGTTTTATTTATTGAGATTGAGAGTTATATTTGGGCAATGCTTCATGCTAGCTTGATCATACTTGGGGATATCTTATCCATTAATATTTACAGATTTGATGTTGATTTGAGATTTGTACGATCCAACCATTTGAGTATATTCTTTTGATTTCTGATTTGATATGTTTCTGTATGGGTAATGACATCTTTTGACAGCAGAATGGTTGTTTTATATGGATTTGAGCTATTTATGTGATTTGATGCTCTGAGGATTGATTATGGAAAATTATCAGGCTTGCATTTCTATAAAAGAGTGTATGTGTATTAACGTATACCCTGATGATTGTGCATTTTTGGAATTGATAGTATATTATTATTTATATTAATATCGTTTACCCTTATTAATGATACTTGATTAGACATCTGACTCATGTGTTATTTATGTAATACTCGGGTCAGTCCAAGACATTTCAGGTATAGGGACAACATGACCAATTTGTATTTATTAAGCTTAAGGGAGTTTTATATTACGATGGTTATATGATACTTGTATGACATTGATTCATTGTGTATAATTGGCACTAAGCTATATATTCATTGTATTGCATTTTATTGAGGTAGTTGATATTTTAGATGGGTTGTACTTTTATGAAATTATTGTATAAATTTATATGTTATCATTGTGATTGACTTTGTGTTCTCTATGAAGTACTTATATTATGTGATGTTCTATCCTGGAGGCATATGTGTTCATTACATTGTATTGATATTGTGTACATATATGTGTGTGACGACCCACCTTTCATTCTATAGAAAAACGTATCGTAATTGAGAAAGAAATAGGTAGAAAAGAAAATAGATAGAAGAAAGAACTAAACAATCTCATAATCTAATAGTGGAACGAAATAAATACAATACATCACATAGGTATTACATAATAGTCTCTAATAACATACATCAGAGTCATTCAGTTTTACAAACATCATATTAGACATTCGTGATGACCTGCCGATACATTACAACCCAAAATGCAAAAAGAGATACTACTACATCGAAAACATATATAGCTAGATACGCAGAAGCCTCCTGCTCCAAGCCTTCTCCAAAATACGTCAAAGCCAACCTGGATCACTTGGCTACTCATATAAGTACTCAAGAGTTTAAGAAAAACAAATAATAAACTCCGGGTCAGACATGGGTCTGGTGTGAGTAAACGGTTTAAGTTTGTATAACTTTAAGATCATTTAAAATCAAAAGTATCTTGTAAGACTCACCGCACATAAACGCGGATAAGATTTTCCCTTAAGATAACCAAAACATTTGATAGGAAATCTAATGATATTATAATAGTGTCTAGGGTTTTCATATAAAATAGAAAATAGCTGGAATGCTTACATCTCACATTCCAACATATTTGGGCACAATCAAAACCGTACGGGCACTTATTGGAGATTGGATTCCATACAATGGCAAGGCTACTGGGTACCGCTCGTCACAGTACCTGGTCTAGATCAAAGTACCGAGGATCCCCCTGATCCCCTGCAACACAAGATCAGAGCTACCCCTTACTGGATAATCCGAATAAGACAACCCCGCGGTTGCGGCCAACAACCGCCCACACAGCCGAATAAAAGGGACATCTAGACAGGGGAAAATCTTATCCTAATTGGGTGCTACCTACATAGCCTTGCTGCACCTCCCATGTTTTAGCTGTTCTCGGCTGATGAGGCTTGAGGCTTACGATTACCTTTATAGCACACATTTCTTAAAATGCTTATCGTCTTTTAATGACGATGGTCTGATAGCATTCGTCCATACAAGTCTGTTCCAGGTCCGAACGAAACCGAAGGCACTATCTCCACTACATTCATTTTGGAATCACCCTCAGAGTTAACGACAAATAGCCCTTGCATTCTGAATCTTCATTCCCAATATTCACTTGAAATTTCACGACCTATCGCTTATTTTGGATCGACATGGTTTTCGGATAACAATTTGATATCCGGTCCTGGTCTCATCGAAATCCAAACTTCATCTTTGAGGCCAAGTTGTTTAAGTAAAACAACTTAATTTAAGTTCAAAATGTCATATTCACACAGCAATTTCATCACAGATAACTATTCAAATAAATGACTCACATTTATCAATAGTTCAACCCAAGGCCTTTCATATCACAGAATGTCACGAATTACATACTAGAGATAATAAACAAATCAAAAGCATTCAATTCAACTAATCATTCATATGCTTCAATCATTAAATAAATTTGAAATAAATTACTTATAATCCTGCTTAATTATCATTAATCAATTACGAGCCATTTATTTTAATTTAATTAAGTGTTTGGAATTAATTAATTTCTAACATATAAAATCACTTTAGACCTTGATTAATTAATAGTTTTTTTTTAACCATTTACTTAATTGCATTATTTAATTTTAATTTAATAAACTTAGGAATTAATTAAAATAATGGACATATAAATAAATTATACTAAGCTTAATTCATTTAAGTTAAAAAATTATTATATAACCTTTAATTAACCTAATTATTTAAGTAAAACATTTATCATTTAAAAGAATTGGTTAGGAAATTTACTTTGTAGAAACTTTGTTTATGTTTATACTTTTATTACTATGTTTTTATTCTAATTATATTTTTAAATAACCGGCCCAAAGACCAAAACCCAACCAAACTTCTTCCCCCCTTCTTTCTTTACCCTCCTTCTCCTAATCTAACCACAGTAACAACTCAACCCAGACACACCGAAATACGCATGCACGTGCACACCACGACGACATCACTTCGACCAACATCACCACCTCCGATCAATCGCCGACGACACGCTCAAACGCCCCGACTACCTAGAACCACATTTGACCCATTGCATCGAAATTGAACAGTCGAGCACCATCAGGCACGAAACCCGATCGCCAAAATCGCCTCGCACCGCCTAATCCGACCACCAGAAGCCTCACCGCTTCACTTGGAAACTCAACTGACCTCCCTCTTCCTATTCACCCTACTCTGGCCCTTTCCGATGCCACCATGAAGTCGAATTCGTCATGCAAACGACCTCGACCTGAAAGAAACCCAAAACCCTACATCGCCTACGCCAAGCCACCACGGTGATCTAAAATTTAATCGACCATTTTTCCTACAACCCTCAAACAACCAGCTACTTCGAGCTTCAACCTGATGCTCCACACATCACCGATCGCCGTGAAATCGACGAAACTCATTTCCATTCAACCCATAACCCCTCCTAAATTACAAGCTTGAAAATTATGATTTTACCACCAAAAATCATCATTTCTAAAAGTGAATCTAGTTATATAATCAAAACATGAAATTTAAACAATTGATTTTCTAACATGAATTGATTTTCACTGTAAAACTTCCTTTACCAGATAAATACTCAATAATTCTTTTTGAAATTATTTTTAAAAATGGTATTACATCCATACAAACAAGTTTCCTTTAAACGTTATATCCTATAATTGCCTAGATGAAGAGATACGAATTTTTGAATGATCCTAGAGCCTGTTAGAAACAGAACAGAGGCATGCAAATGAACGCACAATATTTTCAACTTGTATACCCAGGCAATCACACAATTTTATCCATGCAAATCATAATCAAGTCATTAATTCTATTAATTATTACATGCATAAGCTAATAAAGAGGATTTAACTTTTAAAAATTAAGTTTACTCACTGTAAAATTTTGAACAGAGGACAGAGCTTTGAAATTTGAAAACTGTACTTGATTTTGATCTAATCTTTGAAACTGCAAGCCTGATCTACTTTTAATTAAGCCTGAATTTGAATCTAGCTTTGCTTTAGTAGAAAACTTGAAGTTGATTAGTTGTTTGGTTTTTTTTATGGTTTTAGTTTTTAGTTTGAAAGAAATTGAAAGAAGAAAGAAGAAGTGAGATGATTGTATATGAAAAAGAAAACTGCATGTACTTTAGTTTCTTCTTTAAATCATTTTCCTATATATTTTTTTATGAGGAAATCCATTTAATTAACAATTTGACAATTGTGTGCATAGGTTTCTTCCTAGCTTACAAATGTCTGTATACATATATTTTATATTTTCCTTTTATGTTTTATATTTATACTTTTATATTTTCTTTTTGTTTATTATTATTTTAATTTTAAACTAAGGTTATTAATACTTTAATTACTAACTATATATATACTTATCTCTAATGTTTTTAAAAATGTGGAATTCAAATTTAATTATATTTTTGAGAATTTACATTGAATTTAAATCATAGCTTCCATTCACAATTTATATATGTATATGAACAATAATTAGAAAACATATTTTTATTTGCTTGAAAAGGTAAGTTTTGCCAATTTTAAATAATTATATTAGAAGATCATTAAATTAAATTTTGCCAAAATCCTGGGTTAACACATTCCTCCCTCCTTAAAAGAATTTCGTCCCCGAAATTTTAAAAGCATGAGATAATTTAATTATCCATCAAAGATTTTTATATTCAAATAGCAAATCATACACATCATTTATATACTAACACCCATAGCAAACAATTCATTCAAACAAACAGTCCTAATTATCCTGACACAATTCTGGATAGGCCTTCCTAATACTATCTAGAATTTTCCAAGTACAATCTCTGGGATCCTCGCTCTATTGAATCTTAACTAGCTTTACCACTTTGTTTCGGAGCTCCTTCTCATCTCGATCTACAATCTGAACTGGATGCCTGACCATAGTTAAGTCATGTTCGACTTCCAAATCTTCCTGAACTGCTGGTTCTACAACCAGTGATGGGTCGTACACGTACTTCCTCAGATGAGATACGTGAAATACGTTGTGAATCCCAACCATCTGGTCCGGTAATTAAATCCTGTATGCCAACGCACCGATCCTTTCGAGAACACGGAAAGGTCCAATATATCTTGGAGCTAGCTTCCCAGTCTTACCAAACCTGATTGTTTCTTTTATCGAGGAAACCTTGACAAATACCAAATCTCCAACTTTGAATTTCAAATTCCTCCGTCTCTTATCCGCATAGCTTTTCTAACGATCCTGGGCTGCCTTCATCCTTTTCTTGATCAGCTCAACCTTCGCAGATGCCTCAAGTTCAGATCTTTCTGGGAGAAAAGATACTTTAAGGGTTTATGATCGGTGAAAACTCGAATTTCTCACCCAACAGATAATGCCTCCATATCTTCATTGAAAAGACAATAGCCAGCAATTCCAAGTCATTCATAGCGTAGTTCTCCTCATGCGGCTTCAACTTCCTACTCGCATATTGTAACAACCTTGTTGTTGGTTACCCGATTAATTAGACCTAGTTAGGGATAATTAATTCTAAATTGGGATTTGTGAAATTTAACTATGAAATTAAATCTAGTTTTATGAATAATTGAATTGTTTGTCTTAATTAATTTAATGATAACTTTAGAAAATGTTGTAAATGTTGTTAAGTGTTAATATTGTGATTTATTATTTTAAAATGAGAAATTGTAATTATAATTTATTTTGTTTTAATTAAAAATGATAAGAATAACTTTATCTTGTGAATGGGTTTGATAAATTATGAATGGTTAAAACAAGGTTAAATAAAACCTTAGTTAAAATGTAAAATAGTGCTTTATAAATTATTAACACTTAGGATTTTTGTAACACTTGGCAATTGGGTCCATACCTCAAACCACTTAGCCCATTTAAGAGAAGCTTCCTTCTCATTTGATGAAAAGAGTACGTTCTTTTCTAAAAGCTTAGAAAACCAGAGAACTCAATTCCTCTTTCAAAACCTAGAGAGAAAAAAAATCAATAAACTTTTTTTCAATTCATGGTAAATTAAACATCTTTAGGAGCTTATTTGTGAAGGTAATCATCTCTAGATTAAATACATCTCAATTATGATTTGAATTCTCAATTTACAATAAACTAAATTAGGGCTTTTGGGTATATTTTGGATTGATTTTTGTTTAGGGTTTGCTAGTTTGGAAATTTGGGCTGAAGTGATAACATCGATTGTTGAATTAAAGAATTGAGGTGAGTTAATCACTCACATGCTTTTTTATAAATCTTTTTTTTATGCACATTATTGTTTGAATGATTTTTGATTTAATTGTATGCAATTTGGTTGAAAACTTGTGTGATTATTGTGTTATTGTTTGCTGGAAATTTGGTAAAAAAAAGTAGCTGCAGTAAAACAACGATAATATATGCTAGAATAATTCAAATTGACTCAATATTTTTGTGATAGAAATATCTTTCAATTACCTACAAGTTTTATTTTAATCATATTTCGAAATTCTGCTGTTAAATTGGTTAAAATTGAGTTTGAAACTACTGTTATAGCACAGCCATATCAGAATTTTCTGAGTTAATATTTGAAAGTAAAATGGACATAACTTTTGATTGATAAATCCAATTGTGTTAAATCTTTTTGCAGTAGAAAGATAATTTTTTAAGGAAGAACTTTTATATTAATTACTTTCTCATATTTTCAAGATTTCTTGGTCAAAATTCGGTTTTTAAACAGAGTAATAGTCTCTGCCATGTCAAATTTCTATGCTAGATATTGTTAGTAATTAAAACATAACTTTCTCATTTCTTATCGGATTTTGATAAAATTTAAAGTTCTGGAAAGAATAAACTTTGTGCTACAACTTTCATGTTGTAAGTTTCTGCAGATTCTATTATTTAAAGGGTCGAAATTGTGTTTGAAACTGAGATACATGCTCCGCTCTGTCGATTTTCAGAATTGAAACCTAAAACTAAAATTAGCCATAACTTTCTCGTTTTTGATCGGAATTTGATAATTTTGGATGTTCCGAAAAGCATAAATGATGTACTACTTGTTACATGTTTTGAGTTTTCTTAATTTTTGATGTTAGTTTGGTCAAAAACGTGTTTGATTTTTGCTATCCCGAGACAAAATGACAGAAGTTGTGAAATTCAAATCTCAGAATTGTTTTATCCATAACTTTTGCATTTCTTATCGGAATTCAGTAATTTTTAATGTTCTGGAGAGCTTAGGATGTCGTCTACAACTTTATTTTTTGTGTTTTCTCAAATTATTGTTTAAATGAGGCAAACTAAACAAACAAAACACAGGCCTGGGCAAACGCCAAAGTTTATTCCTGTGTATCTTGAATTGTTGCACCAGCTTTTGGTGCTTTCTCTTATGTTTTCCGAACATGGTTTTGATGCTCTTTTTAGTGCAAATATTGAGAGCTTTATATCAAATATGCTCTGGTATTGAATCGTGTATTTTCTTAGATTTTTCGAGCAAGTCTTTGATGATAAATTTTAATATAGATCTTGAGTGTTGTATTATCATATTCAATGGATAAACCATGCTTCTTGTGATTATTTTTGGGTTGCTTCTACTATATAGAAGCATGGATTTTCATGAATCCTTCATTGGGATTTTAATGGATTTTAATGATTCATTATGTAATGTTTCCATTGTGATTCCAAGCACATGTGCACGTATTTCCAAACTATTTTTCCAACCGTGTTCGTATTCTAGCTATTGTTCTAAGAAATATATTTTACAAAGTGATTTCATATAAAAAATGATATAATTAATATTTCTAAATCATAAAGAGATTTTCAAAATTGATTTCTTAAATATTTTCTGAAATTTATTTCAAAACCCGATTTAGCAAAAATATATTTTCTATATAAAGATACACGTTTTTGCACTTTTCGGACGTATGAGACAGAGAATTAAATGATTTAGTAAAACATGTGGTATAAGACACATGAGTTTGCTTTTTCGGTTAATTCCGGACTTGTACGATCGAAACCTATTGAGTATTATATCTTGAGTTAATATTTAAGATTTTCAATTCCTATTATAGGAATTATCCGAGTAGCCAATAGTTGGCGAGTCGAGATGTTCGAGATCTCCTATTATAGGAGTAAAAATCGATGAGAACCACTTAAAGGTGTTGTTTTACTTGCCGATGAGATGAGGTGAGTCTTGAGATGAGATTTCCCTTTTTGGAGATTATGGTTTATGATCTGGCCAATCCTGGATTTCTTAAGTTTTGATGTTTTAGACTTCACCATCTTTAGATGATTATTACATTGATAGCCTAGTTCCAGATGAGATGTAAACATATATGGTGAAATCATTTACGACGTTACTCTTTGATTGAGTTATTTGCATTATGGATTGATGATTTTATAGGCTACTTGATATTAAGATGGAGTTGAGATGTGTGTGTGTATATATATATATATATATTTATACCGATGAGATGAGGTATAAATGATTATGAAGAATCATTTATGATGAGTTTTAGTAATGGATTTGAGATGTATCTATATTCATATCGATGAGTTGAGGTATGGATAAGTATAATACTTCTTTTATGATTGGAATTTGTTTTCCTTGAATGATCCTTGGGATGTGCCTATGAGATGAGGCACGTCCATATGCGTTTTATTCTACATATGAAGGATATGTACCTTTGATGTATTGCTATATTGACGACCACTTCTAAGAAGATAGTTGAATCATTTGAAGTAATTATCCGTATTCTTTTATAACGCCGATGATATGGGGAAAAAGCGATGTTTATTGAGTCTTATCTTTAAATCTTTGCTCGCTAATGTTCCATTTGCTTAAGTGTCAGTTATTCCACTTAAGTATGACTTTATCATCATTATCTCTTCTACTTATCCTTATCGATTATTCTATTTAACTGATGATTTTAGCTAGCCTGACCCGTGTGTTTTCACTTGGGTCAGACCGAGTTGTTTTAGGTATCATCTATTGGACTTAGCTTGAAGTTGATGTTGGATATCAGCTCTTCTTTCTCTTGAGTAGTTTCTGTTCTTTCGCATACTCTGATATATTTATATTTGATTCGATGTATATGGTGTGGTCGAGTACCAACATTATTGTATTCATATTGTATTGTACTAAGCATGTATCAGTGTATGTGTACATATATGATGTTGGTTACTGTTCTGTGACGTGCTTTTTATTTAGTTATTATATTTTGTTCTGATAGATCCATAAGCCACCTATAGTTTTGAATTAAGCATTTGCTGGGTATGTCGATCCAGTTGAGATAGAAATGAAAAATCATATTGCATTTATTGACATATTCAGTAGATGTTTAAGACAAAATTATAGATGGTCTCCCTTAACCAGCCCTATTCACCACTTTAGTAGACAGAATTACTCATTAATTCTCTTTACTAAGATGGGTCTCGGGATGGGGCATTACATGTATGTAATCACCCTTCCATTCTGCATCAAAACAGCACCAAGCCCCACTCCACAAGCATCAGTGTATACTTCGAACTTACTTCTTCCATATGGAATAGCCAAAACAGGTGCACTAGTCAACCTCGCCTTCAGATCCAAAAACGCTTCTTCACACTTAGGAGTCCATTTAAATTTCGCCCCTTTCCTAGTTAGGTTGGTCAAGTGAGAAGAAATCTTAAAGTAATCCGGAATGAATTTCCTGTAGTAACCCGCCTAGCCAAGAAAACTGCGAACTTCCATAGGAGTCTGCAGTTGCTTCCACTCTTGAACAGCTGCCACCATGACCGAATCCATAGAAATACCTTCTCTAGATATGATGTGTCCCAAAAATCTTACTTCTGACTTCCAGAAATGGCACTTCGAAAATTTAGCTTTCAGGACATGTCTCCTCAAGGTTTCCAATACTATCTCCAAATGACACTTGTGCTCCGCCTCTGATTTGGAGTAGATGAGAATGTCGACGATGAACACAAGCACAAACTTGTTCAGCACATCTTGGAAAACACGGTTCATCAAATCCACAAAATAAGCTGGAGCGTTGGTTAACCCAAAAGGCATAACCAGCCACTCATAAAAGTAGTTGGGTCCCCTGAATGCAGTCAAGGGTATACTGTCTTTAGCTACCCTCAGCTGGTGAAAACCTGAAGCTAGATTCGAACCGAGAGAACACAGTTGCCCCATGAAGTTGATCAAAAAGATCGTCAATACGAGGCAAGGGGTACTTATTCCTAATGGTTACTTTATTCAATTCCCGATAGTCTACACAAAATCTTAAAGACCCATCTGATTTGGTTACAAATACTACAGCTGAACCCCAACTAGAACGACTAGGTCTGATCAATCCTCTTTCCAAGAAATCTTGAGTCTGCTTCACCAATTCTTCTCTTTCTCTAGGAGCCATCCATCTACTTGGTTGAACCACCATCGATACGGAACTCAATCTCCCGATGCGGAGGCAAACCTTTGACTTCTTCAAAGACATCTGGAAAGTCTCTGACAACTTCGATGGATCCTACTCCTTCTTGAGATGCCTCGATCCTATGAAAAAGACTACCCAAGTGGATTCTTGAACTATCGCAAGTCAATTTTGCAATCCTTCCTAGTTTGGTTTCCAATGACACGGTTCTCTCTTCACAAGCCAGAACAGTTTTATGCATGTCTAACTAATCCATTCCCAAAATAAGGTCAAATCCCTTAAATCCAACACATATGGGTCGCACGAGAAACTATGTGATAGATAAGAAATTTTTAGATCTTTACAAATCATGTCTAACTTGGTCACTCCCCTTATGGGATTAGATACAAAAATAGGGCGGTCCACTACACTAGGGGTAAGGTGAAATTTCTCTACCGTCTCCAAAGAAATGCAACTAAGGGAAGCATCAGAATCAAACAAAACCCTAACATAAATGCCATATAAATGTAAAGTACCTTTGAGGATGCCTTTTCCTTTTCCACCAGTGAAGCTGACGGTCCACCCTGAATAGATAACACTTTGTTCGGTTGAGCTTTCTGAAGAAGTGGGCAAGCTTTCAACATATGCTCGGGCTATTGACAATTGAAACATAAGGACTTCTGAACCACCGGAGAAATGGGTCCGCTCTGCTACTGCTTCGGAGCTCTACCTCTAGGACAATGTCTACCTAGATGACCTTCTTGCTGGCACACCTAACACTTCCTGGCTGCATTGTTGCCTCCAAGTTTTCCTTTACCCTGCTTCTTCCAGTTCGGGTTGAATTTCCTTTTATTCTGATTGGTAGCATTTCCACTAGGTGCTGCCACTGTTGCCAAGGGTTTCTTTTCCATAAGTTCTTCGTATCTCAAAACCATATCTACCAGTTCCACAAATGAGCCTTTGAGATGTACAATCATCTTCTCGTGAAACTTGGGCCTCATGCCAAGCACAAACATCTCGTTCTTCTTAAGCGGCGTGTCAATAAGACAAGGTCCATAGCAAGACAACTCGTTGATCTTGGCTTCATACTCCGATACTGACAAATTTCCTTGCTTAAGGTCTAGAAAATTTCTGTACAGACGAGTCTTCCCTACCGTAGGCATAAACTGTTCTTCAAACACTTCGTTAAACTTGCTCTAAGAGAAATCATCCTCGAGAACATTCAAGGTGACTGCATCCCACCATGCAGCTGCTCCTTCCCGAAGTTGTCATGACACCATAACTTGCTTCTGCTCATCCGAAAGACCTGAACTCTTGAAAATCCGCTCACACGAGCGCAACCAGGCTTGCACTTCAATGATAGACTCCGTACCCGTAAAAGGCTTTTCTTCGAGATTTGTGAAATCTTTGCACGGCGTTGCAAAGCTCACTCGAGGCGGTATTGGGGTTACAGCCTCGACAGTTACCCTACCACATTCAGCATTCGGGCCTCTTCCATTTGTGGTAGTTGTGCTACTCACACCTCTACCTCTTCTTTCCCTAGTACTCATGTTGGCAACCTGGACAGGTAACCCAACAAATCAGGCAGGTGTGTAATATATATATATATATATATACACATACACACACTCAAATATATATATATACATACATACATACATACATATATATCTACACACACACACACACACACACATATATATATAAATTACAAGTACGCTCTCTCACGATGGGTATTAACCCAAAAGACTCGGTATTATCTCAATATAGCGCTCTGATACCAACTGTGACGACCCGCCTTTCATTCCATAGAAAGACGTATCGTAATTGAGAAAGAAATAGGTAGAAAAGAAAATAGATAGAAGAAAGAACTAAACATTCTCAGAATCTCACAGCGGAACTAAATAAATTTATTACATCACATAGATATTACATAATAGTCACTAATACCATACATCAGAGTCATTCAGTTTTACAAACATCATATTAGACAGTCGTGATGACCTGCCGATACATTACAACCCACAGTGAAAACAGAGATACTACTATAGCGGAAACATATACAGCTAGATATGTAGAAGCCTCCTACTCCCAGCCTTCTCCAAAATACGTCAAAGCCAACCTGGATCACATGGCTACTCATATAAATTTGATTAACCCAGAGATTAAGAAAAACAAAAAATAAACACTGGGCCAGACATGGGTCTGGTGTGAGTAAACGATTTAAGTTTGTTTAACCTGAAAATCATTTGAAATCAAAAGTATCTCGTAAGACTCACTGCACATAAACACAGATAAGTTCTTCCCTTACGATAACCAAAACATTTGATAGGAAATCTAGTGATATTATAATAGTGTCTAGTGTTTTCATATAAAATAGGAAATAACTGGAATGCTTACATTTCACATTCTAACATAGTTGGGCACAATTAAAACCGTACGGGCACTTATTGGAGATTGGATCCCATACAATGGCAGGGCTACTGAGGTATTGCCCGTCACAGTACCTGGTCTAGATCAAAGTAACGAGGATCCCCCCGATCCCCTGCAACACAAGACCGGAGCTACCCCTTACTGGATAGTCTGAATAAGACAACCCCACGGTTGTGGCCAACAACCGCCCACACAGCCGAATAAAAGGGACATCTAGACAGGGAAAATCTTATCCTAATTGGGTGCTACCCACTTAGCCTTGCTGCACCTCCCCTGTTTTAGCCATTCCCGGTTGATGAGGCTTGAGGATTACGATTACCTTTATAGCACATATTTCTTAGAATGCTCATCGTCTTCCAATGATGATGGTCTGATAGCATTCGTCCATACAAGTCCGTTCCAGGTCCGAACGAAATCGAAAGTACTATCTCCACTACATTCATTTTGGAATCAACCTCAGAGTTAACAACAAATAGCCCTTGCATTCTGAATCTTCATTCCTGATCTTCACTTGAGATTTCACAACCTATTGCTTATTTTGGATCGATGTGGTTTTCGGATAACAATTTGATATCTGATCCCGGTCTCATCGAAATCCAAACGCCATCTTTAAGGCCAAGTTGTATAAGTAAAACAACTTAATTTAACTTCTGAATGTCATATTCATGTAGGATCTAGATTAACCCTAGAGGGAGGGGGGTGAATAGGGTTATAGCAAATTTTCTCGATTTAAACACAAAAATAAACTGCAGAAATAAATATACTGAAAAGTAAATCACACACAAGATTTACCCAGCTTCGGCAACCCCTGCCTACTACTGCATTCCCAGATTTCTATTAGAATTAAACAGTATCACGCTTACAAACACTCTAACAGACTTGCAAACCCTGCTACCGCCTATAGAGTTTTGCAAACTCGCAACCCCTGCTTACTGAACTAACTCTAAATAGACAATCAGACACAACCTAAACCCTAGGTGGTGATTTACAAATTTTTTGATTCGTAAAATATAAACAATAATTAAAAAAAAATAGAAAAATAACCCTAAAACTAATTAACAATATAACTAAGCCTTATTATAAAAATTAAAAGACAAAACCCCTTTTTTTAATAAGGCCAGCCCACTCCCTTATTTTCACCCGATCCTTTTGTCTCGTTCGTGAGAATAATGGCGGCTTCGTCCTGTTTAGGGCTTCGTTCCCTTTGTCCCAATTAGGGCTTCGGCTCTTTGTTCCAATTAGGGCTTCGGTTTCTTCAATCGATCTGAGATATGTTGCCCTAGCTCACTGCTTCTCTGATGGTTGACTATCGCTTGTTTGCAGTTGCTTGATCGAGTTCGTTGTTTGTGAATTCGGTATGTACTGTTTCCTTTTGCTTTACTAAGTTGATACTTGAACTCGATGATATCATTTGCCAGTGATGATTGGGTTATATATGCGTTTGAATTCCTTAAATTACGTTCGTCTAAATATATTTGAATTTGTCAATAGTCGTTCGATCTTGTATTGATGCTTGGGATTGATCTGACTTTGTCAATTTCGTATTTTTGGTAGCTTGATTCACACGGTATTGATTTGATTTTGTGATCAATTTGCCTTGCTTATCACGGTTTTGATTTTGCTGGTTCGACTTGGCATTGACTGTTTCAATTTGTCTCACACTTGATTTCTGATTTGTGAATTATTCAACCTTGTTCATCACGGTGCTGACATTTGTTTTGACCAGTTGATTTACTTTGGCCATACTGTTGAAACAGTGTTCTCTGACCATCTTTTCTATCATTTGGTACTGCCATGCATTTGCATAGTACCATAGCTTCTTTGTTGCACTCGAGTTAGTTCAAACATGAACTTGTTGCTTGGTTCACTGTGTTACTCATTGATTAGTTTGCATTGTCATATTTTATTCCTGTTGCCTTCATTTGCCATTGAGTTGCATCGAGTAGCTGGACTTCTCATTCTATTTCACTTTGGTTTAGTTGTGCATTTGTCCAGTCATTCAAACTGACCTTGTACTTCTGGTTTTGATTCATATGTTCTTCAAATCAGTGGTGCACTGTGCCATTTGATCTGTTGCACTGTTGGTTGTGGCTTGGTATATGTGAACCCATTTGTGTTGCATTGCATTGATGATTTTGTATGTTTGTAACTTTGGTTTTATACTGCTTCACCATGTCACTTGAGGTCTTGCAGTTTGGTTTATTGATGCATTCGTGTACACTGCATTCATGTTCAAAGACTGCTACTTGTTTTTGTACCCTTTGTTGTTCATCTGCATTGTTGCCTTGTTGACTGCATCACCATACTCTCTGTTTTGATTTGCACTTCTGTAGTGATATGATATTACTGCAATGTGAACTGTTGTGATGGTTCCATTGTTGTATTTCTGACCTGTTGCATACATGAACTGTTTTGTTCTTTGTGCTTCAACTCTGCCATTTTTTTTTTATGTTCACTGACCTGTACATTTTCATTGTATATATTCTTGAATTTGGATTTGAACTGCTTCATTGTTGTTGCTTCACCACTGAACATTTGTCACTTCACTGTTGCACTTTTGTGCTTTGAGTCAGTTTCATTGTTGCTGTACTGATCCTATGTTCATGTTCTTGCAGTCTTCATGACTGTACTGTTGCAGTCGAGTTGTATTCATGTACACTTGTGGCTTGAACTTGATTCACTTCATGTTGTTGTTTGGACATTTGCATTTGTACACTCCATACTTGGTCGTGCTGGAGTCTTCAAGCATGTTGCTGTTGCATTTGTTAGTGGCTTTAGTCTTGAACTGTTTGTAGTCAATTGCTTTGTCTATTTGCCTTGAGTTGAACCTATCTTGGGTTTGACCTTGTTTTTGATTTCTGTGCTTTTGTTTGATTTTTTGCACACGAGTTGGCGAGGCAGTGCACACGTATATGAATGTACACGTGTGTACTGCAGCCACTTATAGTTACCTGTCCCTGATAAAAATACCGATATGCACAGATATTGCACAGTCAAAAATGATGACGAACAACCCAAATAACTGAGGCAAGCAATGTTTTCAAAATCATCGTTCCTTTCAAATTTCAAAAATATTTCTCTTTCAATTTTACTGCGTTTGAAAATATTTTTGCAGATTACTCAGATGCTGGATTCAAACCGGAATGCAGTTGAAGACAAAAACACGAGTGTGAGTGATATGTAGTGAGGTTAACTGTAAATGTGAAATGTGATGTGATTGTAATCAAAAATGTATATGTATAGTGAGAGCATGAAATTGTACTATTTAAAATTGTAATAAATATTAGTTTGAATAAAATATTCGTTTGAATTCAAAATCTGTGTAACTTGTTCTGTTTGAATTCAAATTCAAATTCTGTGTAATTTATTTTATTCAACAAATATTTATTTAATCTATGAAAAAACAAAATAGTACATTACCAAATACATTTAAATGAATATATATGTTTATTATCATCAAACAAAAACATACAAGCGCATATTTAACAATCTCCCCCTTTTGATGATAACAAACATATATTTAAGATTTTGAATGTATTAAATGTATTTGATCGTTCAATTTTCTCCCCCTATTTGAATGCTCCCTCTCTACACAATACTCCCATTACATATATGCATACAAATAGAAATATGTAAATGAGCCTATATGCAAATTGAAAATTATTTAACCTTTGTTTGATTCTATTCGACAAAATCTTAACTTTTCTCTCCCCCTTTTGTTATCAGCAAAAGAATAATAGTGTTATAAAATAGAGATGAAGTGATAGACATGAATCAAACATTTAACTCAGTTAAATATAAATATCAAATTTCAATAAAACTCAACCAAAAAACATAATTACCCTTGTCAAGCGCATATTCCACTTTCAGAAGTGATGGGGATAAAATCATCAAAAATCATACAATTCTGTCTATTTGTGGTATATTTATTTCAGAAAATTTGAATATCTACTAACCATGCATAACCGTTAGGACTTTTAAATGAGATTAGTAGTATTCCAATTTAATTTAAAAAAAATTCTAACCACGCATGACTGTGAGGACTTTTAAATGGGATTAGAATCAACTTGTCTATTTGAATCAATTAATTTTGATATGCGTTCCATACATGCATAACCGTGAGGACTTTTAAATGAGCATGGAAGCACATAATCAAAAATCCAAGTAATTCACCCATGCATAACCGTGAAGACTTTTAAATGAGAGTGAATACGTTGGATATTTATTTTTTATTGCTAATTATAATAAGTTGAAGCACAAATAATTTCCTTTACAGATTTAAAGATATTGAAGAACAAATGATTTCCTTTGTAAACTACCACAAATTTACATACTAAATATGATCTTGATGAGTGATGGTCGATAGAAAGATGATAGAAATAGAAATGGTCATGGAATTTTTTTTACCAAACAAAAAGTTTTTATAACTCTTGTTATGAAATTCTAAAGAAATTTTCTAATTATACTTTCTCGAGTTATAATATATGATAAATATCAACACTCATCTCTTTTTCAATCACTATTCATCTTTTCGATAATCAAAGGGAGTCAGATTAGTCAAAAATTTTCATTTAAAATCAAATTAAAAAATCAAATTTTTTTAAAAAATAATTAGTCAATCTCTATAATTCCCAAATCCAAACGTAATTTGGAAAATTTGTCTTTGGGGAGAGGTTTTGTGAAAATATCAGCAAGTTGAGTTTCAGTTGAAATATATTCAATGTAAATGTCTTCTTTAGCAATGTGATCTCTAAGAAAGTGGTGTCTCACATCAATGTGTTTTGTGCGTGAATGATGAACAGGATTATTTGACAAATCTATAGCACTCCTACTATCACATTTTAATGGAACTTGTTTATAGACTAAGCCAAAATCAGAAAGAGTTTGCATCATCCATAGAATTTGAGCACAACAACTTCCCAAAGCAATATATTCTGCTTCATATGTGGATAATGCAACACAATTCTGTTTCCGACTTGACCATGAGACTAATGAATGTCCTAGCATGAAACATGTCCCACTAGTGCTTTTTCTGTCAACTAATGAACCAGCATAATCAGCATCGGAATAACCTACTAAATCAAAATTTTCACAAGAAGGGTACCATAGTCCAAATTTGTGTGTGTGTGAAAGATATCTCAAAATTCGTTTAGTAGCTTTTAAATGAGATTCTTTGGGATTCGCTTGAAAACGTGCACACAAGCACACAGAAAACATAATATCAGGTCTAGAAGCAGTAAGATAGAGAAGTGAACCGATTATCCCTCGATATTTCTTTTGATCAATTGCAATTCCTTTCTCATCTTTGTCCAACTTTGTTGATGGGCTCATAGGAGTTCTCAATGGTTTGGAATTTTCGACTCCAAATTTCTTCAATAGCTCCAACACATATTTGGATTGTGAGATGAAATTACCATCACTGCTTTGCTTAATTTGAAATCCAAGAAAGTATTTCAATTCACCAACCAAACTCATCTCAAATTTAGCCTGCATGACTTGTTCAAAATTCTCACACAAGAGCTCATTAGTAGCACCATAGATAATATCATCCACATAAATCTGAACAATCAAAAAATCACTTTCTTTATGTAATAGAAACAGTGTCGTGTCAGCACTTCCCTTTTTAAAACCATTTTCCAAAAGATATGTACAGAGGCAGTCATACCAAGCTCTTGGAGCTTGCTTAAGACCATATAATGCTTTTTCTAGCTTATACACATGATTTGGAAATTCATGATTTTCAAAACCGGGTGGTTGTTCAACAAAAACTTCTTCTTTTAAATCACCATTCAAAAAAGCACTTTTTACATCCATTTGTTTAAGTTTGAAACCCTTGTAACATGCAAAACTTAGCAAGATTCTAATGGCTTCTAACCTAGCAACTGGAGCAAATGTTTCATCAAAGTCTATGCCTTCTATTTGGTTATAACCTTTTGCAACCAACCTAGCCTTGTTTCTAATTACATTTCCTGATTCATCAAGTTTATTTTTAAACACCCATTTAGTCCCTACAATTGGATAGTCATTAGGCCTAGGAACTAATTTCCAAACTTTGTTTCTCTCAAATTGATTAAGTTCATCTTGCATTGCTAAAATCCAATTTTCATCATTAAGAGCCATTTCAACAGAATCAGGTTCAATCTCAGAAATAAAACCACTATGACAACAAAACGCACACAAATTTTCATCAAATGAAGAACGAGTACGTATACCTTCCGTAGGATCACCAATAATTAATTCAGGAGGATGATTAGGTTTGAACCTTAATTTATCAGCATCAACAGTCCTTCTTTCAGTTTTCTCACTAAATGTCCCTTCTTCAGTGCCTTCAGGATCTACTCCATCGTCAACCATCTTTTCAGTCGTTCTTTCCAGATCAGATTCATCAAATTTCACATTCATTGACTCAACAATTGTCTTTGTTCGTTTGTTGTATATCCTGTAAGCCTTACTCCTTGTTGAATAACCCATGAAAATTCCCTCATCAGCCTTTGATTCAAATTTTCCAAGTTGATCACCTGTGTTAAGAATGAAACAAGGACATCCAAATATACGAAAATAAGAAATGTTAGGTTTCCTTTCATGCCACAATTCATAAGACGTTTTGCCAAGTATTGGTCTAATCATTACTCTATTCATTATATAGCACGAAGTATTCACTGCCTCTGCCCAAAAGATTAGAGGTAGCTTATACTCACTCAACATGGATCTAGCCAATTCCTGTAATGTACGATTTTTCCTTTCAACCACCCCATTTTGTTGAGGTGTTCGTGGAGCAGAAAATTCATGTTTTAAACCATTTTCTTCACAAAAATTTTCAATTTCCAAATTTTCAAATTCGCCTCCATGATCACTTCTCAAGGTTTTAATTGTAACTCCTTTTTCATTTTGAACAAGTTTTGCAAATTTTGAAAAATAGTCGAAAGATTCAGACTTTTTGGCTAAAAAGTAAACCCATGTAAATCTAGAATAATCATCAACCAATACATAACAATAACGTTTTCCATTCAAGCTTGAAATTTCATTTGGTCCAAATAAGTCCATGTGAATTAGTTCAAGGACCCTTGATGTGCTAACAATGTTTTTAGGACGAAATGATGATCGACTAAGCTTGCCCAAGGAACATGCTTTACACACTTTATTATTTTTAAATTTCTGATGTGGTAACCCTCTGACTAATTCTTTTGATTCAAGTTTTTCTAAGAGACTCATGCTAGCATGTCCAAGTCTCCTATGCCATAAATATGCCTCTTCGTCGGTGGCTGCCAAACATCTAGAAAGATTTAGATTATCAAATGAAAGTGAGTAAACATTCCCTTTTCTTTTGCCCATAAAAACAATGTTATTAGAAGATTTATCAATGATTTTGCAAGTATCACTATCAAAAATCACGTTCATATCTTTGTCACATAGTTGTCTAATAGAAATGAGATTGTGATGCAGATTTTCAACGTATAAAACATTAGTCAAGGAAAAAATACCGTTACCAACTTCACCTTTGCCAATAATCTTACACTTGCTATTGTCTCCCATGATCACATTTCCACCTTTAAAATTCTCTAAGCTAAGGAACTTCGATTTGTCACCTATCATATGTCTAGAACAACCTGAATCTAGAAACCATTCTTGTTGTTCCTTAGCCTGCCAACAGACCTCACTAGATTCCTCTAAGCTTGCTTCTGAATCCGATTTTGACATAAGACACAAGTTAGCCTCCTCTGAGCTATTATTCGAAACTTCCTCTCCTTCTTCATCATCCCAAGTTGCTGCAAAGGCCTTCTTTTTCTTTTTCTTTCCTTTGTTGTTTTTGAGAAGTGGACATTTTTGTTTGAAGTGGCCAGGCTTCTTGCAGTTATAGCATGTCAATTCATTATCGGAATCGTCAGAATTCTTTGACCTATTACCACTTATTTTCTTCTTTCGTGACTTGAATCTTGACCATTTTTTAAGATTATTGACAGCCATTGCAAGCTCTTCAATTGGATCTTCTTCTTCTTCATCGCTTTCTTCTTTGCTCTTTAAGGCAATCGTCTTCTTCTTTGGTTCGGAGTTGTTGCGTTCTTCCTTTGCTTTTAGCTCAAGCTTATATGTCATCAAGTTGCCAATCAACTCCTCCATGCTTAGCTTACTCAGATCTTTCGATTCTTGTATTGCCGTGACTTTTGCCTCAAAGTTCATCGGTAGGACTCGTAGTATCTTCCTCACAAGCTCTACCTCAGTGAATACCTTCCCAAGCGCTCTAGCGTTGTATACCAAGGTTGAAAAGCGTCCAAACATATCCTTTATGCTTTCGCCTTTGTCCATCACAAAGTTTTCGTATTCATTGCTGAATAGGGCTAGACGAGACTCCTTGACTTGAGAAGTTCCTTCGTGTGTCACCTCCAAAGTGTGCCAAATTTCCTGTGCTGTTGTAGAATGAGAAATTCTATTAAATTCATTTTTATCAAGAGCACATATCAAAGCATTCATGGCTTTAGCATTTGTCGTTTTCAATTTCTTATCGTTAGCATCCCACCTATCCTTAGGTTTAGGAATCTCAGTATCACCAACGATTATAGTGGGGGGTTTATAGCCAGTTTCAATAATATCCCAAACATCATAATCAACAAAACTGAGATAGATACCCATCCTAACTTTCCAATAAGCATAATCGTTCCCGTTAAACATGGGTGACCTAGCAATAGATTGCCCCTCAGAAAAAGCATTATTTTGCAGACTCATGACTCTAGAGTTAAATAAAAAATATACCGGGCTCTGATACCACTTGTAGGATCTAGATTAACCCTAGAGGGGGGGTGAATAGGGTTATAGCAAATTTTCTCGATTTAAACACAAAAATAAACTGCAGAAATAAATATACTGAAAAGTAAATCACACACAAGATTTACCCAGCTTCGGCAACCCCTGTCTACTGCTGCATTCCCAGATTTCTATTAGAATTAAACAGTATCACGCTTACAAACACTCTAACAGACTTGCAAACCCTGCTACCGCCTATAGAGTTTTGCAAACTCGCAACCCCTGCTTACTGAACTAACTCTAAATAGACAATCAGACACAACCTAAACCCTAGGTGGTGATTTACAAATTTTTTGATTCGTAAAATAAAAACAATAATTAAAAAAAAATAGAAAAATAACCCTAAAACTAATTAACAATATAACTAAGCCTTATTATAAAAATTAAAAGACAAAACCCCTTTTTTAATAAGGCCAGCCCACTCCCTTATTTTCACCCGATCCTTTTGTCTCGTTCGTGAGAATAATGGCGGCTTCGTCCTGTTTAAGGCTTCGTTCCCTTTGTCCCAATTAGGGCTTCGGCTCTTTGTTCCAATTAGGGCTTCGGTTTCTTCAATCGATCTGAGATATGTTGCCCTAGCTCACTGCTTCTCTGATGGTTGACTATCGCTTGTTTGCAGTTGCTCGATCGAGTTCGTTGTTTGTGAATTCGGTATGTACTGTTTCCTTTTGCTTTACTAAGTTGATACTTGAACTCGATGATATCATTTGCCAGTGATGATTGGGTTATATATGCGTTCGAATTCCTTGAATTACGTTCGTCTAAATATATTTGAATTTGTCAATAGTCGTTCGATCTTGTATTGATGCTTGGGATTGATCTGACTTTGTCAATTTCGTATTTTTGGTAGCTTGATTCACACGGTATTGATTTGATTTTGTGATCAATTTGCCTTGCTTATCACGGTTTTGATTTTGCTGGTTCGACTTGGCATTGACTGTTTCAATTTGTCTCACACTTGATTTCTGATTTGTGAATTATTCAACCTTGTTCATCACGGTGCTGACATTTGCTTTGACCAGTTGATTTACTTTGGCCATACTGTTGAAATAGTGTTCTCTGACCATCTTTTCTATCATTTGGTACCGCCATGCATTTGCATAGTACCATAGCTTCTTTGTTGCACTCGAGTTAGTTCAAACATGAACTTGTTGCTTGGTTCACTGTGTTACTCATTGATTAGTTTGCATTGTCATATTTTATTCCTGTTGCCTTCATTTTCCATTGAGTTGCATCGAGTAGCTGGACTTCTCATTCTATTTCACTTTGGTTTAGTTGTGCATTTGTCCAGTCATTCAAACTGACCTTGTACTTCTGGTTTTGATTCATATGTTCTTCAAATCAGTGGTGCACTGTGCCATTTGATCTGTTGCACTGTTGGTTGTGGCTTGGTATATGTGAACCCATTTGTGTTGCATTGCATTGATGATTTTGTATGTTTGTAACTTTGGTTTTATACTGCTTCACCATGTCACTTGAGGTCTTGCAGTTTGGTTTATTGATGCATTCATGTACACTGCATTCATGTTCAAAGACTGCTACTTGTTTTTGTACCCTTTGTTGTTCATCTGCATTGTTGCCTTGTTTACTGCATCACCATACTCTCTGTTTTGATTTGCACTTCTGTAGTGATATGATATTACTGCAATGTGAACTGTTGTGATGGTTCCATTGTTGTATTTCTGACCTGTTGCATACATGAACTGTTTTGTTCTTTGTGCTTCGACTCTGCCATTTTTTTTATGTTCACTGGCCTGTACATTTTCATTGTATATATTCTTGAATTTGGATTTGAACTGCTTCATTGTTGTTGCTTCACCACTGAACATTTGTCACTTCACTGTTGCACTTTTGTGCTTTGAGTCAGTTTCATTGTTGCTGTACTGATCCTATGTTCATGTTCTTGCAGTCTTCATGACTGTACTGTTGCAGTCGAGTTGTATTCATGTACACTTGTGGCTTGAACTTGATTCACTTCATGTTGTTGTTTGGACATTTGCATTTGTACACTCCATACTTGGTCGTGCTGGAGTCTTCAAGCATGTTGCTGTTGCATTTGTTAGTGGCTTTAGTCTTGAACTGTTTGTAGTCAATTGCTTTGTCTATTTGCCTTGAGTTGAACCTATCTTGGGTTTGACCTTGTTTTTGATTTCTGTGCTTTTGTTTGATTTTTTGCACACGAGTTGGCGAGGCAGTGCACACGTATATGAATGTACACGTGTGTACTGCAGCCACTTATAGTTACCTGTCCCTGATAAAATTACTGATATGCACAGATATTGCACAGTCAAAAATGATGACGAACAACCCAAATAACTGAGGCAAACAATGTTTTCAAAATCATCGTTCCTTTCAAATTTCAAAAATATTTCTCTTTCAATTTTACTGCGTTTGAAAATATTTTTGCAGATTACTCAGATGCTGGATTCAAACCGAAATGCAGTTGAAGACAAAAACACGAGTGTGAGTGATATGTAGTGAGGTTAACTGTAAATGTGAAATGTGAAATGTGATGTGATTGTAATCAAAAATGTATATGTATAGTGAGAGCATGAAATTGTACTATTTAAAATTGTAATAAATATTAGTTTGAATAAAATATTCGTTTGAATTCAAAATCTGTGTAACTTGTTCTGTTTGAATTCAAATTCAAATTCTGTTTAATTTATTTTATTCAACAAATATTTATTTAATCTATGAAAAAACAAAATAGTACATTACCAAATACATTTAAATGAATATATATGTTTATTATCATCAAACAAAAACATACAAGGGCATATTTAACAATTCACACAGCAATTTCATCACAGATAACTATTCAAATAAACGACTCACATTTATCAACAGTTCAACCCATGGCATTTCATATCACAGAATATCACGTATTACATACCAGATAATAAACAAATCAAAAGCATTCAATTCAACTAATCATTCACAGGCTTCAATCATTAAATAAATTTAAAATAAATTACTTATAATCCTGCTTAATTATCATTAATTAATTACAAGCCATTTATTTTAATTTGATTAAATGTTTGGAATTAATTAATTTCTAACATATAAAATCACACGATACCTTGATTAATTAAAACATTTATCTTAACCATTTACTTAATTACATTATTTAGTTTTAATTAAAGAAACTTAGGAATTAATTAAAATAATGGACATATAAATAAATTATTCTAAGCTTAATTAATTGAAGTTAAAAATAAATTATTATATAACCTTTCACTAACCTAATTATTTAAGTAAAACATTTATCATTGAATCCGTGTTATCAAAGAATTTTCCGCAATTATTTCTAGTATGGAATGAGTCAATCATCCACTTTGGTATCTTTTTGAACAAAAATGGTAATATTGTTCCTCTATTGATCAAGAATTCCTTGAACGGACTTCATTCTTAACTTATTTCTTGAAGGATAGGAAAAGATAAAATGAGAGAGACTCGCTAAGTACTAAAAGATTATAAAATCATACCACCTGATACATAACATAACTATACAGATGCCAAATCCTAGTCTTAGTATGTACTACGTACTTGAGGCCATAGCATACATGGTCAAATAATAAATAAACTGCTTAATAGACTACAATACTAAAAAGGTTATCATAAAGATACTAAAGATTGATGTAACAACCCAAAAAATTTTGGTTATTTTATTTTAAATATTTAATTAGTTTTAAATATTTAAAATAATTAAATTTTGGAATTTAATAATTTATAATTAAAATATAAGGAATATTAAATATTTGAATTTGAGTTAAATGTTAATTAAATGGATTTAATAATTTTAGTTAACCAATTAACCAATAAATAATATTGGTAAGTTTAATTTGTAAATTTGTTTACAGATATAAAATAGTTTGGATCAATATCGATAATTAAATATTTAAATCTATGAAATGAGCTTTTCGGGGCACCGTCTCGGATTTCAATGAAACCAGTTTCATTTGATCCGTAACAGTGAATTATATTATGCCATCAAATTTCGTAGCAATCAGACGTATCGTTTGGTCGTGCGAGATCGAAACGCGATGAAATTAATATCGAAAATTTAATATAATAACTAAGTCCAAAAACCTATCTTCTGCATACGATCGAATTAGGTCTAGGAACAAGTTCCATTTCGTTTGGAACAGGGGTATAACATATAGAACGCCGGGCGGCATGCCTCATTTGGAGTTCAACCACTTCATTATTCTTTATAATCAATTTACTACTATTTATCTTTTTGAGAGAAATGTGTGATCCTCTAAAATAGAGGAGAGCACACACGTACGTATATTAATAACAAAGGAGCTGCCAACATGCTTGGTAGGTGAAAAATCATAATACAGAAAGCAAATAAAAACAAACTCAAGGAACTTGTTGAATGAGCTCAGGCAAAGCCACCACCCATTACACCTTATTAACGAACTCTGGTAAGGTCACCGTCCGATAATGAGGTGTTAGAAGAACCCAAACAAGATCGACAAAAGAGATCTATAAGTAGCTCCACTAAAGAAAGGATGCCTCACTGAAAATGCGGATGAATATGAAAGAAGTTCTCACTGTATATGCGGATGATCCAGAAAGAACATCTCTCTACAAACTCGGATGATCCATGATGTGACCAAGTTCACCTACAAATAGCTTCACCAAAGAAAGAACCGCTCACCGCAAACGCAGATGATCCAGAAAGAATGCCTCACTCCAACCCTGAAGATCCAGAATGAATGCTTCACTACCATCCTGACGACTGCAATCCTAAAACTTACAAATAGCAATCTAGCACCAAATCTGACCAAAACCTATATCTAAAGATGGTACTAAACAAAATATAAGAATAATACACATATATGTATTAATAAGGTAAAAGTATAAAACTAAAATAAGAGATAGACTAAAAAAGAATCTAAGCTCATTATACAACATTTTAACCAACCCTAAAAATGTAAAATAGAGATTTCGAAATCGAAAAGATAAACAATTAATAAAATATGAATTTAAAAACCTATAAACCATAAAATTTAAAAAATTATCCTTTTGCTCCTTTAATCAAAAGAACATTATGATAATCAGTAAAATCATCATTCCAATTTGAGAAAATGTTAATGTTATTATTATTAATGTTAATACCAATTATCTTAAAAGTAACAATATCCCATTTTAATTATCAAAAACTCCATGTGTTGTTATTTATCTTAAAATAGTAATAAATTAATCTAAAATACTTTTGAAAACACTATTTTGTTATTATTACTACTCTAGAATCTCTTACTTCAATTATATTAAAATAAAAATAATATCTTTCTATATATGTAAAATAATTATATTGTTATTTACCTAAAACAATACAGTTTTTTCAGAACCAAATTATAACTCATCAAATTACACCTTACTTTCAAATAGTAATAAATTCTCCTAAGTTCACTTTGAAATAAATTTTCCATTATTATTTATTAGTTTCCCAAGAAATTCATAAATAACTACCTTATTATATTTTTATCATTTATTATAGAATAAACTATTAAACCACTATTGTTTACAAATATTTATCAAGATTTGTAAATAATTACATCTTCCAAATAAAATACCCCATAAAAATTAATAAGGAATTAATTAATTAAAATAAGGCTAAACTGGAAAAAATTTGAATGTCAAAATATGACCATGAAAGTTACACGATTGCGTTTATGGCAAGTTTCTAATCAACTTTCATATATAGTTTTATTATTAGCGCTCAAATGGAGAAGTTATTAAAATTTGAAGCTTCGAATTTAAAATAATTCGAATGGAATTCAAATTTTAAGAATTAAATAACGTTAATATTTGAAATTAACATGGTAATAAATAGCTTAACAGTAGGGCAAACTTAATGTTTAAGAAAACGTAAACAAAATATTAATGTTAAAAATAAATAAGGAATAAAATAAAATAAAATGGCAAAAGAAATTCGTTTCCCAAATTACTAGGACCGGTAGACAGCCTAGGAAGGAGCAGTAAACCAGTGCTTTGGGAGGCGGTTAGGGTTTTGTTATGCGTGAACGACCTATATTTTTTTATTTTAAAATGACTTAAATCTGACGTTCTAGTACATTTTAACCACTATAAAGAAGAGCCTAGCCCGTATTTTTACTCACAAATTATGTGGGAATGCTAGCGAAACTCTATTGGACTTCTTTTACTCTACAATTCAGAATAACTTAGGATTTCCAACTAAGGGATTTTAATATTTCTAACTCTGCTCTGAATCAGATTTATATACTGTAACGACCCGTATTTTTTGGTCCTCGAAATTGAATATTCAATTTGTTTAAATATTTGGATTTGAACTAAATAATAATAAAATCTATGTTTCAAATCTAAACATGACTTTTAATAATACTTTTTTAATTTAATTTTTACAATTTTTTCATAATTTCTAATTTTGAAAATAGTAAATTTTCATTTGACGTATTTTACGGCAAACACTAGCATTTTGAGACTTCGTAGAGTTTAGTAACTTCTCTATTTTTTTTGTGATCATGTAACATTGTTATACGCGATCGTAATTTAATTTATGTCAATTATGGTTCGTAATCAGACGCATACGGCATGACGGGGTACCCTAATACTTTTGAAATTTAGTCTTTTATAAAACAGGTAAGTACATACATTTTAATGCACGCATACAATTCTTTTGGACTTGTCTATTCTTTGCCCATCACTCCGGTGGCTTTGCAGTAATGGATTGTTCTTCTCTTCCTTAATTTTTTTTTCATTTTTCTGCATAGAAACATACACTAATATATACACAAACATGGATACCCTCTGTTTTCTTCTTTTTCATTTTTTGTTACCTCTATAAACATAAAAAATAAATCATCTCATCTCTTCAAAAATCTACATCTCCCAAAGCGTTTGCTTTTAGCCAAAATCACCAACAACAAAGTTGCTCATATCTATATCTACCCTTTTGTAAAATTAGTCGCTCAAGTTTTCGTCGAACGATGACCGAGATATCATCAATTTACCGTAAGAGGGAGAATTTTTTTCATAACTTCAAAAGTTATTTTCTCTTGATCAAAGGAGAAATAGATGATGGCGTGTGCATTATTGGAGTCAGGAAAGGACGTTGGTGTAGGTTAGGAGGCATTCCGTGATGATGATTGAAGTTGTCCAAAATTAAGGCTTTGGTTAATCGTGGATTTAAGCGTTGTTTGGTCGAATGGGGTGTGGGGCCGAGTTCATGGTGGCAAGGCAGGGTCATGGCCGAAGTTCTAGGGGTCTAGTCATCTCTAAGGCAGTCGCGACATTGGGTTGGCCGAACCTGTAGCTCGTTTTTGAGTGGGCTTACAATCAGTTTTTTGCTATGGAGGTTGTAAAGTGTGGGCAAGTGTGGCTAAAGGATGTGAGGATGAAGTTGCTTATGTTGGTGGTCTTGGTTGCATCAATCGATGACCAGAGTGCTTGTGCACATGCACAGTGTGCACAGATTGTATGGTTCCAGGAGTTACAAGCGTGCGAGTTTGAGGAAGATTGGGGAAGAACACTGTAGATGTGGATGCAGGTTTAGTTTATGTTGGGGTCAGGTTGTTTTGGATGGGCCTTGGGCCGTTTCTTTTGGGTTTATGAGAATTTGTATTGCATATGATTTAAATTTTATTATATAAATACACGTGTTGATTTTTAAAGTATGATATCTCATCCGTCTTAAGTCCGTTTGACACACGGATTTTTGCATTGAACTTGTAATGATGATTACAATATTGTAGTGTAACTTATTGATAGCTTTTAACTAGTATAAATTTATGACATATTTAAACAGATGGGATTTAAATTATGTTATTTTAATTAATAACATCGTTTAAATTTATATACCATAGTAATTGACGTTTATTTGGCCAAATAAAATGTTGTTAAATAAAACTAGATCGAATATGATAATTGGACATTGGTTTAGCGGAATAAAACAACATTCCGCTAATTAAATTAATTTGAGAATTAATTAGCAGAATAAATCCCTGTTATGCTATTTTATAGTTTTGGACGTTTTATTATATATCATAAATGATAGGCCACTTTTAATTAGTTATATATTAACTAATGATGGTTAAGTGTTGGATTTATTTACATAGTTGTGGATTATGTAAATATCTGTTATTAACTTGAAAATTTAATTGAATAATACGGTAGCTTGTGTAAGTACCATGGTGATCGTTAGGCCTCCCTCAAATTTGAAAAAATAATTATTGATTTTAAAGTTATTTTAAGAATAATTATTTTTAATACAAGGATTAAAGATAATTATTATTTATTCATAAGATTTAAAAATGTAATAACTTATTAGTAATCAAGGATTGGAAATTTATAAAGAAACTTTATAAATAGATTTGGGTTATTTATGAAATAAAGAGATTTTGGAAAGAAATGATTGATTTTCATGGCGTAATTCGTGGGGCAGTGATTGCCCACAGTTTACTATGCATTCGCTAGGATAGCGACGTAATCATGTGTAAGCTGCGATCCACGGTCGATATTGAACGATACTTTCCATGCTTATTTTTTAAAGTTTTCAACCTCTAAGTTTTGAAAGTGAAATGGTTTGTGAATATACTTATCACATTGAGGAGATAAGTATATGGAAGTGATTTTAATACACGCACACAATTCTTCTAGCCTTGTCTATTCTATGCCCATCACTCGGGTGGCTTTGCAGTAATGGATTGTCATTCTCTACCTTAGATTTTTTTTTCATTTCTCTACATAGAAATATACACTAATATATTGACATAGGCACAAATACACTCTGTTCACTTCTTTTTCATTTTTTATTCCCTCTGTAAACATAAAAAATAAACCATCTCCTCTCTTTAAAATTCTGCATTTCCGAAACCATTTTCTTTTATCCAAAATACCAATAACCAAGTTGCTCGTATCTGTATCTAGTTTTTTAAAAAATTGGTCGCTCGAGTTTTCATCGTGCAACGACCGAGATATCATCAATTTACTTTAAGCGAGAGAATTTTTTTCATAACTTCAAAAATTATTTTCTCTTGATTGGAGAAGAATTGGATGATGGCGAATGCATTATTAGAGTCGGGGAGGGACGTAGTACTTTTGGTGTAGGTTAGGAGACATTCCATGATGATGGTCGAAGGTTGTTCAAAATTAGGGTTTTGTTAATCGGGGAATTAAGCGTGGTTTGGTCGAATAGGGTGTGGGGTCGAGTTCATGGTAGCAAGGCGGGGTCATAGCCAAAGCTCTGGGGGATCCAGTCATCTCTAGGGCAGTCGCGACAATGGGTTAGCCAAGCCTATAGCTGGTTTTTGAAGGGGCTTACGATCGATTTTTTTGCTATGGTGGTTGTGAAGCATGGGCGAGGGTGGCGAACGGATGGGAGGACGAAGTGGCATATGTTGGTGGTCTTGGTTGCATCGATTGATGACCAGAGTGCTCGTGCGCATGCACAACATACACAAATTGTATGGTTCTAGGAGCTACAAGCGCACAAGTTTGAGGAAGATTGTGGAAGAACACTGTAGACGTGGATGTAGGTTTGGTTTGTTTTGGGTGCGAGTTGCTTTGGATGGGCCTTGGGCCGTTTCTTTTGAGTTGGTGAGAATTTATATATATTGCATATAATTTAAATTTTATTATATAAATATAAGTGCTGGTTTTTAAAATAAGATATCTCATCCATTTTAAGTCCGTTTGACATGCGAATTTTTGCATTGAACTCGTAACGATGAGTACAACATTGTAGTGTAACTTATTGATAGCTTTGGACAAGTATAAATTTTTGACATATTTAAATTGACATGATTTAAATTATGTTATGTTAATTAATAACGTCGTTTAAATTTATATACCATAGTTATTGATGTTTATTTGGCCAAATAAGATACCGTTAAATAAAACTGGATCGCACATGGTAATTGGACATTGGTTTGTGGGATAAAACATCATTCTGCTAATTAAATTAATTTGGTAATTAATTAGTAGAATAAATAACCATTCTGCTATTTTATAGTTTTGGACGTTTGATAATCAATCATAAATGATATACCACTTTGAATTAGTGATAGATTGACTAATGATGGTTAAGTGTTGGATTTATTTATAAAGTCGTGGATTATGTAAATATCTATTATTAACTTGAAAAGTTAATCGAATAATATGTTAGCTTGTGTGAGTACCATGGTGATCGTTAAGCCTCCTTCAAATTTGAAAAACTAATTATTAATTTAAAGGTTATACTAAAAATAATTAGTTTTATTATAAGGATTGAAAATAATTATTATTTAGTCATAAGATTTAAAAATGTAATACTTATTAGTAATAAGAGTTTAATGGTAATTTATAATTGTTTTAATAAAGATTAAAGTTAATTATTTCATTAATACAATTCTTAAAAGTTAATTCTTGAATGTTGTTTAAGAATGTTTAATTATTATTTAAAGTTATTTAATTATTGTTTTAAAATGTTTTAAGTTAATTATTTATTTAAAGTGGTCTAGATCACTTTAATTTTAATTAAAGTTATTGAATTATCTTGATTTAAGTTATTTAATTAAATTTATAGGTTAATTAATCATCATATTAATATCAGTTTAAAGTTAATTAATTATTTCTTTAATAATGTTTTGAAGTTAATTAAACATTATACTAATATTGTTTTGAAGTTAACTTATTATTATAATAATAGTGTTTAAAATTAATTTAATATATTATTAATGGGATTTAAGTAATTATTTTAAATGGGATTTAATTTAAACGAAATCGAGGGATGTTTAAATAAAAACTTATTATTTGAAGTTATTAAAAGTTATTTAAAATATTATACGGGGTATTAAGGGAACAATACAAGGAGTTTATTAAAGAGGTTTGTTAAAATATGGGAAGAGTTTTATAAATGGCTTTGAATATTTATAAAAGAAGTTATAAACGAGTTTTAAAAATTTGAGAAGGAGAAGTTCTATAAATGGGGCTGAGATTTATTAAGCGTGTTTTATAAAAGGATTGAATTTATAACGAATCTTTATAAATAGATTTTGGCTATTTATGAAATAAAGAGATTTTGGAAAGAAATGATTGATTTTTATGGTGTAATTCGTGGGGCTAGGATTGCCTACAGTTTACTATGGATTTTCTGGGATAACAACGTAACCATTGCGTAAGCTGCGATCCACGATTGATGTTTGTTAGCGCCAAAATTGGTCACTAACACCCAAATCCAGATGAAAGCCCCAAATAACAGTCACAACTCACAGATAGAATATATGTAGAGAGTAATAATGTGAAGAACAGTCAAAATTAAATTGAAAGTAGTAAAGAACAACATATTTTATAGTGGTTCGGCTAACTCCGACCTACGTCCACTCTAGAAGTTTACTTTTTATTGATGTAAGAAACAGTTACAGTTACAAAATGGTAGAGTAACCTTAGCCTTGGGAAATAGAAAGTCAGGGAGCCAGAAGAAGATCCCTTTTCTGAAGCCCTACATGTTGTATTTATAGGCGAAACTAGGTAGTTGGGCTTCTCATGTGATACATGCCCATTAAGACTTTGGTCGAGTTCGCACCCTTCACCTCAACCGACCCCAAGTCCTTCATAGGATAACCTGAAGTAACCATGGTACTGCACCGAAGTGATATGCTGAGCGACTCGAAGTAGCACGACCCACCTTCGAGTGCCGAACCACCCAAATGCTGAGCCACCATCGAGTGCCGAACGACCCCGACCGAGCGACAATGCCGAGCGACCCTGACCTCTTCTGTAATGCCAAGTGACCCATGATGCCGAGCGACCCACAATGCCGACCGACACACGATGCCGAGCGACCTAAGATGCCGAACCGCCTCTCCTATGTCAAGCGGCCCCTCCAATGCCAAGCCGCCTCTCTAATGCCGAGCGACCTCTCTAATGCCGAGTGGCCCCTCCAATGCCGAGTAGCTTCTCTAATGTCGAGTGGCCTCTTTAAGCTGAGCGGCCTCTCTAATGCCGAGCGGCCTCTCTAATGCCGAGCCACCTTTCCAATGTCGAGCCATGCATACCGAACCATTACTAACCGACCATCTATCCATCCAGCCGGCTCCAACCAATCGTATTCCAATTTTGACAAATGAACAATCGATTTGGTTAAACCCGCCTGTCCGCGACCTTGTAAAAAGGCGGGTTAACATTTGCCCCCCTAAAACATGCCTTGCTATGGGAAGGGGTGTTTTGCAGTTCAATAGGCTAGATGTTCGTATTCCTGTGGATGACCTGTAAAGAAATTGATAGTCTGATCTGACTGCAAATGACGATCATTTGGGATCGTATGTCATTTGAGGTAGTGTGTGACCGTTCGAGGTCAGGTGTCGTTTGATCGTTCGTGATCGGGTGCCGTTCGAGGTGAGTTGTGATCGTTCGCGATCGGGTGTTATTCAAGGTGAGTTGTGATCATTCGCGATCGGGTGCCATTCGAGGCGAGTTGGGATCGTTCACGATAGGGTGTCGTTCAAGGCAAGTTGCGATCGTTCGCGATCAGGTGCCGTTCAAGGTGACTTATGATCGTTGGAAATCGAGTGTCGTTCGAGGCGAGTTGTGTGTGTGCCCGGGGGAGACTTAGTTTCATTAATGCCAGATTTCACATTCAAGTGAGTTTCTGAGCTGTTTGCTATGGCGGTTTATCGCCATCTCAGAGCATGCCTGAGGACCGTTTGTGATCCCTTACATGTGTAAGTGGCTTAGCCATTACGGAATCACAAATGGCATACTTTCATTCAAAATAAGTTTTTCAATAGAAATGTGCAATAAAATCAAGCCTAAACCTAAGAAATTGAAAACAAAAGCAAAACAAGACGTCAAACTGCAAACACCTACATTGATGCAATTTATAGTTGTATCAGAGCATGCCCGAGGATCGTTCGTGGTCCTATACATGTGTAAATGACTTAATCGCATCGGTGCGGAGTTTGCCACTTATTCGTCATTGTTTCAATCAGTTAATAATAAGCTGACGCATTGATCTTGAGCCGTCCCCAGTAGGTGCAGGTGGTGGTTGTTCCTGTTCCACCGCCGTGGCCCTCCTTCTCACATATTACGATTGCAGACCATTCCAGATACGTCCCTCAACTTCATTCTTCAAGTGCCTACAATCATTTGCGCTATGACCATTCAGTTCGTGGAATAAACAATACTTGTCCGACCTTCTTTCATTGCTGGTCGGATCCCTCCTCATTGGTTTTCGATAAGGAATCTGCCCCCTAGTATCCTGGTAGATTCACTCCAAAGTCTCATTCAGTTTCGTAAAAGAGGAAAATCTCGGTTCCTTTCGTGGTCGCGTTGGTCCATCATCGTTGTCCTTGGCCTTCCGTTTCCTTTTATCAGTTCCTCAATCTTTTTTAGGAGGATTTTCACCCTTGACTACATAAACATTAACTCCTTCTCCTTCCTCTCTTTCAGCATTTGCATCCTCTAATTGTAGAAATCATTCAGCCTTATGACAAAACTCCCCTAGATCCATAGGTGGATCCCTTATCAGTGAATTTTTGAACTCTGTTCCATTAGCTATGCCAGATACAGCCGCCATTAAGACCATGGATGGATCTGATCGATTCACCGATGCTGCTGCTACATTGAATCGCGTCAAAAAGCTCTCAAAGATTCCCCGGTCCTCTGCTTTAGCGCTGCCAAACTCATCACATTCTTAGGTCTCAAAACGTGATCTCTGAACTGCCTCATAAACTTCTCAGTCAACTCGGTCCATGTTCCAATGGAACTGCTCTCCAATTGTCTAAACCATAGTGTTGCTATGTTTTTCAGATACAATGCTAAGCATCGGGCCATGACTTTCTCTGATGCATCCAGCACTTCCATATGCCTCATATACTTTGCCAGATGAACCGTAGGACCCATCCTTCCGTTATACATCTCCAATGATGGTAGCTTAAAATCCGGTAGGTTCCTAGCTCGCCTGTAGTAGGAGTAAAGGGATTCCTATTCACATTCTCCAAGTCTTTGTTTACCAATCCAGCTCTCATAGCTCGTCTTACCATCTCTGCCAGTCTTTCGTTGTCGCCAAGCTGTAATCCTTGTCCGTTGCCTCTGGTCTGCCCCCGAGTTCATGAGGGAATCCTAGAACATACTCCTCATCGAGTACTTCATTATTCATGTCGGCTTCGGGTTGCACAACGTCATCTGGTATCCCTCCATGGATTGGTCCATCATTTCCTAGTGGTATGCCCTTAAGTCTAGATCCATCCAGGTTGATAGCCGTCTGCTGATTAGGGGCTGCCCCTTGTTGAGCCATTCCCTTAACTTGCTGGTTGAGTGTTTCTGATCCAGCTCCACGGATCTGAGCTCCTGCATTTCCTGCTTGTGAAAATTGTCTGAGAAGAGCCTGCATCATCTCCTCTTATCTTTTTAACATCGCTTCCATCTCATCTCTGGTGATGTAGATGGATGCTTGACCAGCTCTAGCTCCAGCTCCAGAGGAAGCCTCTTAACTTCCCTCTTGATTACTCTTTTCTGTCACTTGCTTCCTTACTGATGGTCTAACCATTGTTTCTTAGAATCCAAGTTCCTAGCTCTAAAATTCCCGAGTGCTTGCCCTCTCAATGGAAGCATCAAAATGTTAGCGCCAAAATTGGTCGCTAACACCCAAATCAAGACAAAAGCACCAAATAACAGTCACAACTCATAGATATAATATATGTAGAGAGTAATAATGTGAAGAACAGTCAAAATTAAATTGAAAGCAGTAAAGAACAACAGATTTTATAGTGGTTCGGCTAACTCCGGCCTACGTCCACTCCAGAAGTTTACTTTTTATTGATGTAAGAATCGGTTACAGTTACAAAATGGTAGAGTAACCTTAGCTTTAGGAAATAGAAAGTCAGAGAGCCAAAAGAAGATGCCTTTTATGAAGCCCTACATAATGTATTTATAGGCGAAACCAGGTGGTTGGGCTTCTCATGTGATACATGCCCATTAAGACTTTGGTCGAGTTCGCACCCCTCACCTCAACTGACCTTAAATATTTCATAGGCCAACCTGAAGTAACCCTGGTACTGCACCAAAGCGATATGCTTAGCGACTCGAAGTAACATGACCCACCTTTGAGTGCCGAACCACCCAAATGCTGAGCCACCATTGAGTGCCGAACGACCTTGACCAGGAGACAATGCCGAGCGACCCTGACCTCTTCTGTAATGCCGAGCGACCCACGATGCCAAGTGACCCATGATGCCGAGCTGCCTCTCTGATGCCGAGATGCCTCTCCGATCCCGAGCGGCCCCTCCGATCCCGAGCGGCCCCTCCGATGCGGAGCGGCCCCTCCGATGCCGAGCGGCCCCTCCGATGCCGAGCGGCCCCTACGATGCCGAGTGGCCCCTCCGATGCCGAGCGGCCTCTCTAATGCCGATCCGCATTTCCAATGTCGAGCCATGCATACCGAACCATTCCTAACCCACCGTCTATCCATCCAGCCGGCTCCAACCAATCGTACTCCAGTTTTGACAAATGAACAATCGATTTGATTAAACCCGCCTGTCCGCAGCCTTGTAAAAAGCCGGGTTAACAATGTTGAATGGTACTTTCCATATCTATTTTTAAGAGTTTTCAAGCTCTAAGTTTTGAAAGTGAAATGGTTTATGAATATATTTATCCATTTGAGATAAGTATATGGAAGTGATTTCTAAGCATTTGAAATATGAATTTGTATTAATAAACGAATTATTTAAAGAGGCTTGGTCATTGCCATGGGAAATGTAATCTTTGTGTTTAATGCTCATTAGTTGATAGTTCAATAACTGACTATCAAACCTTGACCTAAATATGTAATCCTTCTTAATTTTAGTGGTTGGGAAATATTCCCTACTTAACACCGAAGGATTTTAACTCTGGAAATATATACGGGAAGCACGAGGATTATATGGTACAATTACTATCGGAGGTGGTATACTGTACAATTAACTCATTTTGTTCTTCTAGGGCAAATGATAAGAGATCCGTCCATGGGTAGGGGGCGATCCCCGCTCTTATGTATTGTCTGATTATTTCCTAAAAAAACTGGTATTGATATTCCGAAAATCGACGTTTGGTTTTATGGAGCACCCGGGAAACGGAAGAGTGTACTCGTAAGAGATTAATCAAACCCGTAATTACTCCAAAAACCATATACGGTTCTATGAAGGAGATTCGTGATATATTGAGATGTGGGGATCCATGCGAGAATCCAAGACCCATTGGGGTATGCGAATCCGGATGTGATTCCAAGATCTAATTGAGATATGGGAATCTTTGTTTGATTATGAGACCCGTTGGGGTATTAGAATTCATGTGGGATACCATGATCTATTTTGATGGCGGTGCGTGAGCTGGATTGCCGGACATAGCCTTATCGGTGGATTGACTAGAACTAAAGATAGGAGGCATGGCCAGTTGGGTTGGCAAACCCATAAGATGTAGTCGGCTCCTCCTAGATGTCACTTATAGTTGTTATGCATGCATGGGGCAATGCACTTGGTCTTAATGAGACCAGCTATGTTTTTCCTATGTACATCACTAGGGAAGTATGCTACTTCGAAAGGATATATCCGATCGTTATGTAGGAGGACCGTTCCTCGAAGTACCAAGGGCACCTTTATGGAAATTCTACACAATTAGCCAATGTGCCTTATCGGTTTTTGATTATATACCTGGCATTGTTGTGATGTACACTCACGAGCATCATAGCTATTTGATTATTATTATTTTTGCCCTTTGACATTATTATGATATCACTGGATTTTCTAATATAATTTTTTTGGTTATCATAAGGTAAAAACCCGTCCTTGTTTATGTGCGGCATAGTTTTACGAGATACTTTTGTTTTGAAAAGTTACTTAAACTTTACGAACTAATTTGATTGTTCTTCTAATGTTGGTTTTACCAGACTGGCCTAAGGGTTGTTTTCTTATAATGCTCGGGTCAGACTGAGCATATTTCCAGGTTAAGTTGGATATTTTTGGAGCTTCAAGAGATGAGCTGGAGGCCTAGAGATGTATTCACGTACATGGTTATTGTTCTGTTGTATTCATTGTTTTATTTATCAACAATTGTAAGGACGAGTTATTATAAATATCGAGGCTGAAGTAGGTTAGTGTACTCTGCTTGATGTTTGTATATACATATATTACAGTTTCATTTTTGTGTAAAGATTTGTTATCTATCATAGATTATACATTCCGGTGTGAGATTCTGTGTTGTTTAGTTTCTTCTTATCTTATTTCCTCTTTCTTTCCCCTAACTATCTTCTTTCCCATTCAATTTGGGTTGGACATATGTGGTTTATTGTTAGCTTAAACTGTATGGAAAAGTAGGTCGTTACATATACAATCTAATTGTTGTATATTCCAAAAAGAAGGTATTTGTAAGAGAAATTAGGAGTGGGTTTGTCAAATCCAAAAAGGAGAAAGAAAATTATCTATGAGTGGAAATCTTTTTTTTCTTCTCATTTTAGTATTCGTATAGTAGAAGTTTGGATTTGTTTTATACCTTAGAGAATTTTGTTTACGAAACCCTAAAACTTAAACCTCAAAATTCTTCCAAATGAAATGTAAATTCTTTTGTTTATTGGAATCTTAGTTATTTTGTATTAAAATAGTTATTGCAGTTTGAATATTTATACTCGATTCCACTAACAACTCTTCTCTAATATTGTGTTAAAGGGGTTCCGAAAGGAAAATAAGTTGGAAATGGCATGTGAATTATGAATTCCCTTATTCATAGTTTGCACCACTTATTTCTATAATTTAGACAAAAGGAATCCCTTTTCACTTCAGGATCGTATGTGCAATTTTGAATAGAATTTGATAGAATTAAATTTCAAGTTTTGTTTTCTTAAAATAGAGGCATCTACTATATTAATATAGGATAAGTTTGGTTATGGGTCTATTTTCTGTCAGTTGGTCCATTTTGTTGGTTAAGGATACTAACTATTTTGAAAGTTATAGTATAGAGTTAGACTTGTAAATGGAAGTTATGACATTTAACGATTAGTGAGGATGCAAAACCTTCACATGCTTAGGAATATGTTGTTAGCCTAATTAACATGTGAGTGTGTGTATTAGCTTATACATATCTTAATAACGTATATTTAGTAATATATTAATCACGTAGTATAAATAAGTTATTAATTAGCACTAAACCCCTTAGGAAGGAAGTTAAGGATAATTATGGAAATTAGTCCATAATTAAAGATAAAATAAGGAGTTATCCTTATATGGCCTTAGTTTGTAAATGTGGATGAGGTATACATATGGTAGTATGTTAGGAGAGTGGAATTATGACGGACTAAGTTACAATGATTATTTAGGATGCAAAATCTTTACATTCCTAGGAATAGTTAGCCTAATTTATGTGTGTGTATGTTTGTGTGTATATGCACGTGCGCGTGCATCTATATGTGTATGTGTATATATATATATATATATATATGTATATATAGGAATAGTTACAAGTGTGTATACATGTATATATGTGCGTGTATGTATATATATGTATATGTATATATGTATGTATATATGTGTGTGTGTCTTAACGTACAAATGTATTAATAGCGTATAATTTGTAATGTCTTAATCGTGTGGTAATATGTTAGGATAGTGGAATTTTGACTAAGATAACAATTAGCTAGGATGCAAAATCTTCGCACGCTGAGGAATTGTTAGCCTAATTTATGTGTGTGTGTGTGTGTATGTGTGTGTCTATATATGTATGTATGTATGTACGTATATGTATGTGTGTGTATGTCTGTATATGTATGTGTGTGTATGCCTATATACGTATGTATGTATGTACGTATATGTATATGTATATGTATATGTATATGTATATGTATATGTATATGTATATGTATATGTATGTATGTATATGTTTATGTATGTATGTGTTTATGTGTATGTGTGTGTATGTATATATGTGTTTGTGTACTAGTGTTTAGATATATTAATACCATATAATTAACAATGTATTAATCGCATAGTATAAATTGGTTATTAATTAGCATTAAACCCTTAGGAAGGAAGTTAAGGACAATTGTTGAAATTAGTCCATTATTAAAGAGGAAATAAGCAGTTCTCCTCATATGGCCTTAACATGTAAAAGCAGGTAAGGCGGGTGTGTATGTGTGGTAGTATGTTAGAAGAGTGGAATTATAACTAAGCTATAAGGATGCAAGGTCAGTCAAAAGCACATAGAAGTCTGCCTAGCTAATATGGCTACAGGCAATGTGACTTTGGGATTGACGTAAGACATCGTCTATAATAAATACCCATGGTGGACGTGAGGTTAGTTCCAATTCTATAGGGTAAGTCTGCCCAGTTAATCTAGCTACTAGTGCTTACGAATAATTGGACTAATTGAGACATCATAGATTAGGTTACGGGTCATAAGGCGTTGGACTTGCTTTTGAGTTAAAGGTACAAAGTGGTTGTTGTAGGGTCCGCCTCTTTCCCACCTGACAAGTGTCAAACGGGCAAGATTATCGTTTAAATGCCATGGCGAGGAATGTCGAGATGGGTCCCCTTCGAGGTTGAGGTATTAAGTGGCTATTGTAGGGTCCGAATCTTTCCATAAAGAAGTATTAAGTGGCCTGATGAGATTTCGAACCATGTAAGTTAAGGAGTACCAGATAGGACCTCTCTTGGTTTTAGGTATTAAATGGCTTGGATCTGTCTAGGTTATAGGTACTAAATGGCCAAAGTCTTCCTAATTCCCGTTAAAAAGATATTAAGTTGCTCGGATACTTTCTCTTACATTGTTAGGACTGATAGTAGTTGTGGAAGGACTAGAGAGGCTTCTGGCTTATAGGTGGAAGTAGTCTTGGTAGGATATAGTATAGGATGTGCAGACATATTACTTATCCAAAAGATAATATCCAAATACTATTATAGTAAGACTTGAGGGTTTCATTCACCAGACATTGTTGTTTAGACCCACTCCTCATTATAACACGCAAGTTAGGTGAGATGATGCTGAATTAGAGGTTGAACGTGGAGGCAATGGCTTGTGGCAGTTACCTATCTATTTATGTTTTGATATATATTTTTATGTTCTAATTTCAAACATAATGATGTTTTTTTGAGATATTTTATTTCAGGTTTTGGGATGTTATGTTATGTTTTTGATATTTGAATTTTTTTATAGAATGGGTACTTATTTCTAATAACATATTTATCCTTTCTACTGCAAGATTATGATAGCATAGACTAATAGCTCTGTATATCAACTTTACCAACCAATAACCAGCTTTGAAATAGACCTAAAGTTCGATGGCTTTTATTGGACTAAAAATTAGGTCTGTTTCGATGCAGGTTGTTACCCCAGAGTTAAACAGTTTTATCCATTTTCTTTTAGTTAATTATTTCCTAGATAATATTTAATTGCGATAAAATATTATCATTCAATGGTGCAAGAATTTTAAACATGTAAACAATCAAATCATATCAAAATATCACAATAAAAAAACAATCACCATAAAGAGCATAATATATCAACTAACAGATATTTTCATTGAAAGGCATTTTATTTAATATTTTTAAACATGTATAATTAAAATTATTTATTCATAATAAAGTGATTTTGCAAACAGCTCCAAAAACCATTAAACTACACCCATATCCTTCAAAATTTTATCACGAATCTAGAGAGACAAATCACACGGAAACAGAGTCCGATGCAAGATATTGCAATTAGAGGATCCAAGGTTTAAAATGCCAATATTAAAATAAATGGGCTAAAGTAAAAATATTACTCACATTGTGCAGTAACTCGTTGAGCCCAACTTTCCTTAAACCACTGGCTTAGCATCAATTTTAATGCCATGCCTCTTATCTTCTAATCCATCTAATGCTATCGAAGGTCCCGCCTGGCCAAGTTGCGCTTAACGCCACCCTACAACCACTTGCAACCAATGCCACCGCTGTCGATATTCCTGAACAAATTTTGGTTATTTTTAAATCCATTCTCCTCAAACTAACCACATGAATCAACTCCCCTCAAAATCCTCAACATTATTGTACCATCCGATTATTCCATAGTTGTTGACTCACCATTGATCGGAAAACCCTAAAATCGATGGTCGAGAGTTATTCACCAATTTTTAGCCACATCAAACACCATCTCCAAAAACAAACACTTTTCGCCTATTCCGCTTATAGGGAGTATTAATTTTATATATTATAAGGTAGGGTTCAAGCATGTTGATTTTTAAAAAATCTTTAAACATTTAATTTTTTATCCACTATTAAAGAGGGATAAGGGGATTTTTGGATTAGAGCTGAAAAATAAGGATGAAGCTGTCCGCGAGGGCTTCATAGTCTCCCATAAATAGTTGTTTAGCTAAATTATGTGTTATGTATCTAGTTTGGCTCAAAACAACTATGCACCTCATTTCTAACAAACCCTATCTCCTAAACCATGACTCCAAGTTTATAGTCGAAACATCTTATCCCGAAAAGGTCCATGCAACGTTATGAACATGGTATCCAAATCACTCTTTAGTTAAAATATCATTTTTTTAATATTAATAATGTCAAATTTGTAGGTCATCACAACATTCTCAAATGACAGTTTACCCTGCTTAGAGTAGACCAACTTGTAGACGCAACCAATGGACATGAACTTCTTACCTTCATAGATGCAAGTTCAAGGCAAAACCTGTAATGACCCACCTTTCTATACCCTAGGAACGACACTAAGCACATCTTCGGTGTTGCATGTCGTTGCCCAAGCATTGAAAAGATGAATCGTTGTGGGGTAAAATAAAGAATAGAATAGAAAACCGCATAAAGAAACTTCAAAATAAACCATAATAATTAATAGTACATCAGTTTACCCCTTAACAGGGAATTATCAGAGTTACAAAAAAATACTATAAATTAACTTAGGCAATTATAACATCATGCCTTTACATATGTTGAAACAAAATACACTTACTCAAGCTAGATAATGCAGCAGAATATATAACTAAGAAGATGAAATCCTCATGCTCGAACATTATCTTCAAAAGAGCCTATAAAAGACTTATTACTCTTGGACTACTCAAATAAAATGAGTACCTGAGAGTTTAGGGAGAACAAACAACTCGGGCCAGATGATATGTTTGGTATGAGTAAAACATTTTAAACAATAGGTGTGAAATTAAACACAAACATGTGACACCACGTCGCTGAACACGGAATGGGTTTACTTCCACATAAATCAACATCCAAATGCAAAGAATGGGTAAATAATTAAACATCATGAAGAGTTGTACACTCCTACCGATGCAAATAAGGAAATGAATTTGAAGGTTCGAATCAAATAAGAAAAAAAAAATCTTCAACAAATGACTCGAAAGATGCACCACCCTTGAAGTATACCTCTGATATTATATTTCTAAGAAGCTCATTTACTCCATGACACTTCTCGGACAATACTAAGACGGACCCGTCAAACCTTATCGAGTATCCGAATATTTCATATCTAATATCTCCACTGAATCCAAATCTAGATGAGATGTGAAAGTGCCCTAATGGTAGCAACTCCACATAGCTTGGCTTCCTCTCGCGCTTTGGATTTAGCCATTTTCGACAAAGGATATCAATGCTTAATGGAGTAACACATTGTCTTAGAATGATGGTAATAAAGAAATTAAAGTAACTGATAGCTTAGAAACTAAATATCGAGGATACAAAATGATCATATATGGAGATTAAGTCTTGTATACTTACCACCACTCATCGAGTTTAAACTTGTACTATTTTTTGGTTAACAATACTAAGTGTTACCTTAAAGTCATGCCCCACGATTATTCTTAACTTTCGAAGTAACGACCAGTCTACTTCTTAGATGTTTAGTGTTAATTATACAAATAAATCATTTCCATACAAGTGAATCTCTTTATGGAAATTAATTCATTTCCATAAACAATTCAAACTTTTTCTTTTAAATACCGGAATTCGTACTTGGCTTCACATTACAAGTATTAGCTTTAAAACACTTTGTTAAAAGAGTTTACTAACTTGAAACATCATTAAATGGGATATAACTAATTAAAACATCCTTATTACATTTATTAGTTAATTTTAAAACTTTGTTAACTAAGTTGATTATTAACTTCATAACCTTTAATTAAAAAGGGAAAATCACCTTTAAAACATCATTAATTCAAATTATTAATAATATAATTAATTAAATTGATTTAATTATAATTAGATGTCATTATTTAAAAGTGATTAATTAATTTAAAACTTTACTTAAGGAAAGATTAACTAAAGTTAAACAAATTTATCAACTTTTGGAAATCATTAATTAAAAAATTAATTAATTTAAAAACACCATTAGTAAATTGATTATTTAACTTTAATACATCATTAGTAAAAGACTAATTAACCTTAAACATCATTAGAAAAAATTATTAATTAATTTTAAAACATCATTATAAGCGATTAGTCAATTTTAAACACATCGCTAATAAGTTAATTAGTTAACTTTAATCCTTATTAATTAAATAATTAATTAAACTAAATAATCGTTATTAAAAGAATTAATTATTTTTTGAAAAGATCATTAACCAGAAACTTGCTTAACTTGTAAAATTATTTCAAGTATGATAATGAAACTAAATGGTTTCGATAAAAGGCGATTTTCCGAAAGTGCCGATATAGCGACTATCGTTATACGGGCAGTTAGGAATTCGAGTATATGAAATTTTCAATACAACCAACCATCACAAAGTAGGGGGTGAACATACATACGTACATGGTAGTTTACAATAGTTCAACATGTATCGAGCACTTATTAACAATGAAATTAGTTTAACTACAAGATTTTCATATAACTTAAGATTCGCTTACTAACTTCCCAAAGCGACTAATTTTCAAAGCAACAAATCAATCCAACAGCCAAACCATTCTTACAATTATACTGTAAGTGTTCAACAGCTGCGAATATGAGCATGAACGTAGTTTAAACTTCATGGTTCAAAGTGGAAGCTTTACTCACCTTAACTCAACTAAACCTAAAAAATTCTTCTCTAAATTTGCTCTCGACCAAGCACTAGCTCCTAGGTTTGGAAAAAAAAGTTGTGTGGCCTCTTGAGTCGTGAGTGGACTCAAGCTAGGATTTATTTAGGCTCGGCCATGGTCTTATGAGGGTGGTGGAGATTTATAATAGTGGAGTGGTTTTAAATGGATGTAGGGAGTTTACACTGTGGTTTTGAAGTATGAAAGCAAACTTTTTGACCTAGGAAAAATTGTGGGAAGCCATGAATGAAGATATGAAGAAATGAAAAGGTTGGAGATAAAGAAATGAAGATTTCAAAGTGAAGAATGGTGTAGGAATGAGGGTATATATAGAAAAATGAGAAGGGCATTTTAGTAAATGACCTAAGACATTAAAAAATGATTCCTTTATCATGAAATATGGAAGCCCATGCCTTCCCTACCCTAGGTATACATGTTGCCCCCCACCCAAAGTGCAACTACCTCCATGCCTTAGGTACTTACCTAGGTAATTTAGGTTATGGGTTGTACTACCTTAGGTTATTTAGGTTTTATTTTATATTTTTAAATCAAATCTTGTTTTACTTTAATCTAAGCATGGTTATATTTTTTTTAACACTATCATTAACTTATCACATGACATATGTGCATGTGTATACATGAGTATATGAGTTATACAAAATGTGCATGACGTTTTTTGACGGCATTCTATTGCCGAAAAGATGAAATTTTAGAAAACATTTCCCGGTCACACTTTTTATCTTTATTTGAACTAATTATTTTGGTAAAAAAAATTAAAAATGATTTTAATATCATTAATTAATGTTTAAAATAGGTTTATCTACTTCGGTTATTTAAATATTTAAAAATGATTTAAATATTTAAATACAATGCGATCAATTTACGGGTCGTTACACTATCTCCCCTTAGAAAAATTTCGTCCTCGAAATTAATACAGGAAAAACAATCCAAAAGGTATATATTATACGAAGAAATTCGTAAACAATGCAAAGCAATATGCTGTAAAGAACATACATAATGCATTCAAACAATAAACAACTAACATGACATTGCATTGGATAAGTTTCTCTAATATGATCCTCAGTCTCCCAAGTATAATCACGGGGATCATCACTCCAGTGAACCTTTACAAGCTTCACCACCTTGTTTCTCAATCTCCTTTCATCCAGGTCTACAATATTAACTGTATGACGGATTACTATAATGTTTGGTCCTATCTCAAAGTCATCCTGAACAAATATCTCTACAATCAATAACAAACCATGAACATGCTTTCTCAGATGAGATACATAAAAAAATTATAAACTTATGACAATCTTGTAGGTAATTCTATTCTATAGGCCAATGATCCATTTTACTAAAGGATTCTAAATGGTCTAATGAATCAAGATGCTAGCTTTCTCACTCTTCTAAATCTTACAACTCCTTTAATCGAGAAAACTTTCACAAATACCAAATCCTCAACCGCAAACTCTAGGTCCCTTCTCTGTTGATCGACATAACTTTTCTATCGATCTTAGGCTTCTTTCATCCTTTCCTTGATCATGGCTACTTTGTCTAATGCTTCGCAAATTATCTCCAGTCCTAGGACTAATCGATATCCAATCTCAACCCAACATGAAGGTGATTTACATGGCCATCCATACAAAGCCTCATAGGGTGCAACGCCAACGCTATCTTAGTAACTATTGTTGTAAGATAACTCTAACTAATATAGACGGTCTTCCTAAGAACCTCTAAAATCCAAAATACATGCTCTCAAGAGATCCTCCAAAATCTGGTTCACCCTTTTGATTTGTCCATCTACCTACAGTTGATAGGCTATGCTCAAATTCAACTTTGTCCCTAAAGTGGCTTGCAATTCTCTCCAAAATCGATTGGTATAGATGGGATCTTGATCACTGTCTGTACTTACTGGAAATCAATGCAGTCGATGATTTCCTTTAGAGAAATCCCTGCTAAAGAAGCTGCAGTTCTTGTTTACTTCACCGGAATAAAGTGGGCGCTCTTCGTTAAGCGATCTACAATTACCCAAATGCCTTCATTACCTCTTCTTTTTCTAGGTAACCCATCGATAAATTCCATGGATGCACCCACCTCCAATTCGTATCTCTAATGGTTAGAGTAACCCAATAGTCTTCTTCTAGTCAATCTTGGCCTGTTGACAATTCACACATCGACTCACGAAGATCGAAATGTCTTTCTTCGTCCCTTTCCACCAAAAGGTCTTCTTTATATTGTGAAACATTTTAGTTACTCCTAGGTAAATAGATAACTTTGATCGATGGCATTCTAATAGCATATCCTACCTAATTCTATTAACATCTGGCAAACAAATCTGACCATTCGTTCTTAAAATGCCTTGGGAGTCAATCTGAAAACCAGAAACTGTTCCATCTTCAACATTCTTTTTAAACCCAGCTAATATAGGGTCTTCTTCTTAGAAATATACAATTATCTCCATCAGTGCTAGCTTAACTTCTAAATTTGCAATCGCTGTCATATTCCTACTCAATGCATCTGCAACGACATTTGCTTTCCCTAGGGTATAAAGAATCTCTAGGTCATAAGACGCGACAAATTCCAGCCATCTTTGCTACCTTAAGTTCAAATCCTTTTGGGTAAAGAGATATTTTAATAACTTGTGATCCATATATAACTCAAACTTTGCACCCAAAAGATAGTGCCTCCACACCTTCAATGTGAAGACTACAACTAACAACTCCAAATCTTGCGTAGCATAATTCTTCTCCTGAGGTTTCAACTATCGACTTGCATATACTATTGCTTTACCATTCTGCATCAAAACTACTTCCAATCTGGTCCTACAAGCATCTGTGTAAACTGTTAATCCTTTCTTCCCATCTAGAATGATTAAAACGGGAGCATTTATCTGTAATGATCGTGATTTTTGAATTACCGTCGAAATAAATTTTTTAAATAGAAACTTTAAAAATTAAATTTCAAAAAAAAAAATGATGCAAAATTATTTGCAAAGTCAGTTAACAATATCTGAGTGGTGTTATAAAATTCCTTCTTCTTCATGTGTAAAGGAATTGAGCCAATTTAGAGCAAAATGTGAACACTTTGCTATCAAAAAGTTGGAACACAATATTATTTATTGCTTGCTGTTAACAAAAATTATAAAGCTGATGGAACATATTTTTGCTTGGCTATCAATAATTTTAAGCAAAGTGTGAGTACAGTCAGGTCATCATCATTATAGTGTAGCTAACACTCACCTCTGCTGAAGCACGTTTTTCCCTTTAATGCAAGTGCAGCCAGCTCGTTCATTCTTTTGACTTATACACTATTTTAAAGAGAAAAGTTCTTCATTTTGTGTCATTGGGAGTAGCTTGCATTTTTCTTCCTAAAGCTCGGTAAACATTAATGGCGGGCTCACATTTTTCTCTTTTTTGGGTTTCTTATTGCTTTTGAAAAGTGTTACAGGTGAGTGAAAAACTCACATATCTAAATTTAAAATCTATACTATTTGTTTTTATGTGATGTTTTAGTGTTTTATTTTAGTTAGCAATTTTTGTTAACTAGTTTGCTTACATTTTTATGCAATATTTTATAGATGGCAAGACTATTGTTTTTAAATTCATTTGTGCCTACATGAAGTTGTTTGCATTTTTATTCATATGTGACTGCATAAAATAGATAGCCTTGCGTGCCTACATTAATTGCTGCCTGAAAGTAATATGCATGTTTCGAAATTTTGGTCCAGGTTAATTTATAAGGCATGAATCCAAGACATTTGTAATAGGTCCACTTTGTTTGTGAGTATAAGTGCAAGTCCTCTTCAGTTTCACTTTATAGTAAGTATCTTGCATATATAAACATTGCGTATGCATGTTACAGTAAAACGTGAATAACATATATTTTCAATTCATATTGTGTGCAAGGGTTGTCCTGGTCATATTTATTTCAAATTGCAGGACGTAAGTAAAATGATTTTACCTTGCACAGGCTATACAATAGTGTGAGTAGATCCATGTTTAAATTTATGCGTGTTATATAGTATAGTGGAGTTGCTTAGTGCCAGGACTTTATAATATTTGAGCGTGTGCGTGAAAACAATTGAAGAAGAAAAATATCCTTGAAATGTTGGCAATCTTACTGCACTCGTACGCGTTTTATATCCTAAATATAGATGATATATAGAAAAAAAGTGAATTCCAGCTACATATAAAACGTGTACAAAGCCTTGCGCCCAGGTATGTTGTGTTCTAAAATATCACAGTTTCTATCTACTTCATCTTGCGTGCACGCAGTGTATGAAGCCAACTTTGTTTCGTGTGTATATGTACATTTAGAATTTCTGGCCAAAACCTCATTGACATACAAGCTTTTGCGCACGCTGTGAAGAAGAAAAAATGTGTCCAGGCTCAACTGCATTCATGCGCAAAGTTATAAAACATGAAGTTGCTTTGGAACTTCAGTAGTTAGTGCGTACCTATTTAACTTTGCCCTGGTCATCTTGTTACATTTATTATTTACATGCAGAATATAGTGTTGCCTTAGAGTTTGATACATGTAAAAGTGAGTACTAAACAAACGTGTACAGATATATTATAATTGGAACCAAGTCCAAATATATTTTCTATGCACAAGGATGCGTTGCATGTTGCCTTAAAGTTTAGTGATGAAAAAGTGATCAGGTCATTTGTTTTGGCAGTGTGCGTGTCTGTATAAGTTCACGAAAAAAAAATGTCCAAGCACAAAAATTTTGTAGTTGCGTATAAGGTTGCTTTCTTGCATACAAAAGTTTGGTTCAAAGGCATCACTTTTGTATAATACGTGTCATGTTATACTCCCACTTGCAAAAGATTTTCATTCATTAGTATAACGCGTGTCATATTATACTCCCACTTGCAAAAGATTTTCATGCATTTGTATAACACGTGTCATGTTATTCTCCCACTTGCAAAAGATTTTCATGCATTTGAATAAAGTAGTTTCGAAAATAGAGTGTGCGCATAAATGCATATATCCTTGTTTACATCAATTATTGCGTGCAATGTAATATTTTGATAAATATATAAATGGTATAGACCACTGTTTATAAATTTGTATTTGAACCAGTGTTACGTTTTAAAAATGTAGTTTGCGCCGTTATTTTTATAACGGAATTTTTACACCGGTATTATATTTTGAAGCGTGTCGTTTTGATGACATTTTTGATTAATATAAATTACGGTTATTTTAACATCAGTAACCGTTAATTTTAAAAGCGAATTTTTAAGCAGTTATCCCGCAATGCTGATTTGATATTCGTTTCTACAGTGTTTTATGAAGCGCAATTTCCTCGTCGAAATTGCTACAGTTGTTGCTGCTTTAATCACGTGTTTTAAAAATCGTTTTAAAATAAAATTGTTTACAATTTTTTTACAGTTTGCGCTTTCAAAAGAATGAGGAAGCGATTTAAACGCTTCAGCAAAATTAAGGACTATGAACCCTCACTTTTACTGATTAGCTTAATTCCGGATTTGTCCGTTTGAGAACGTAAAATGTTATTTATATAAAATATACAATTTTGCACTTTCAAGGTAACAATGAAGAGATTTAAACGATTTAGCAAAAGTGAGGAGTATGGAACCACACTTTTACTGTTTTTGTTAATTCCGGACTCGTTAATTGAAATATTTGCTATTTCGATGATTTTGATGATTTTATTTGGCTTTCGAGCCACTCTGCTGGACCTTCGGTCATTTGTTGGACCTTCGGGTCACTTGTTGGACCTTTGGGTCATTTGTTGGGCGCCAAAAATATAGTACTTGGTAGGCTTCGGCCATATGAGATGCATGTGTGGCATAGCTAAAACTCGCCATCTGCTAGGATCGATCCATCTTTTATGTTGATTTTCTAATTGTCTTATTTTGATTTCTAGATTCTGCGTATTGCTGTTTTGAATTCAATTGTGAATTTGGAAGTGATTTTGATGATGTTTAATGGGATTTCTTCCTTTAAACTATGTTGATTACTATGTTGTATAGTCTCAACCGAGACTATAATTTTGTGTATAGTCTCATCCGAGATTATAATTTTGCGTATTGCTTTTTTGAATTCAATTGGGAATTTAAAAGATGATTTTGATGGAGTTTAAATTGAGATTTCTTTATCTGAGCTATGTCGATTATCTATGTTGTATAATCTCATTCAAGATTATAATTATTTGCTTAAGTGTTGTTTAACATACATTTACTTCTGAAGTTTAAATTAGACTGATCCGTTTATTATTTTCTTTTAAATAATACTCGGGTCAGACCGAGTTATTTCAGGATAATCGCTATCTCTGACTCAGTTGCTGCTTTAGCTTTTGTGATTTCACTCCGTCTTTCGCCTAGACTTCGTGGTATTTCTTTTTGGTGCATTGACTCTCGTCTCATGTATGTTTACGACATGCAAATGTACATTTGGTTTATGTGAACTATCGATTGTTGTAGCATGTATTCCAGACTTATCTTCCGCTATATATCTGATATTTCTGTTCTGATGTGATACACTTATCAGTGTTGTTGTTATCATGAGTTGTTCTGAATTTTTCATTAGACACTGTAGTTTCGTTTTGATTTGGATTGAATATATATCTTTGGAAGTAAGTTACACAACTCCTATCAATGTAATCAATACTCGTTTAAGGCATAACTTACGGATGGTCGCTTCTAACAAGCCTTATTCTTCACAATAGCAGACGTTATTTCTTATAATAGCCTTTGTTATTATGAGCATCGAGGTGGGGCGTCACAGCTTGGTATCAGAGCTTAGATTCATAACAAGTAATAATAAACACCGAACAGAAACAGTATGGAGCATGTGTTACAACTATTCGAGGGTTTTGTTCGTGTCTTTCTAATCGATTCCTTCGTTGTTCTTAAACTTCTTATCCTCTCTAACAAATTGGAATATGTCTAGAAATATATCTCATATTTTCGTAGTATTCCATTTGTTAAATTCCTTATCAATCTTGTTTGTAGTTTCCTTGAGTTAAAACAAGGAAAGTCCTTTGCTTCTGATTGTCCTACTACTCCTAAGGGTTTCAAATCCGGGAAGCTTATTTTTGCTTAAGCTACTGGTGATTCCTCTAAGCCCAGAGGTATTACTCCTATTTTGGAAGGTTTATTTTATTTCATTGTCGTTCTATTAGAGTTCTTTTCGATGCGGGTGCATCGCGTTCATTCGTATCAAAGGGGCTTGTTGATGTTATTCCTTTGGATGTTGTTAGTCTTTGCGACCCTTTAAAGATGGTGAATCCTATTGGTGGATCCGCTACTCTTGGTTTGTTATGTGTTGAAGTTGGTATTATTCTTTGTGGTTTCTCCTTTCATGTGAATCTGCATGTTATGGATTATCTTGGTTTTGATATGATATTTGGTATGGATTGGCTCATCCGTTATGAAGTTCAAATCCTATATCCCGAAAGAACTTTGTATCTCTAGCATCTCGATGCTATCGAGCAGTTATCTATTATATTTCGAAGTATGGACCATCCTTCGAATGTTATCATTTTTCCTTCGAATCAGAGGATGTCTTTGAGCCTATTTCGTGTTTGCCGCCGAAGTGGGCAATTGAGTTCCTATTGATCTTATCTTTGGTACTCATCCTGTCAGTCGTCCTCCCACGTGGATGTCAGCTAAGGAAAATGAGGAACTCAAGCTACAATTATCTGAGTTGGAAGCCAAGCGATTTATTCGTTCTAGCTCTTCTCCCAACTCGATCTTGCTATCGGTTTTCATTTGGATACGAGTTGCGGAAGTTAGCATTCCACTTACCGCATTCTGCACTCGTTATAATTCTGATGAATGACTTATTATGTCATTTAGTTTGCCCAGCTTATTTCGTCCATTTTATGAATCGAGTAATCTACGAATATCTCCATGACACCATTTGTGTATTTATTGATTTAGGATGAAAATAGCAATTTAAAATTTTGCAAATCTTTTTCATAAGATTTATTTTCAAGTATAATTGGATTTGTGTTTATCATATGAAAGATGATTTTGTGATTGTATTGCCCATTAAGTGCTTTAAGAATTCTAGTCGATGCGCTTGATCAACATTATCAATTGGAATCTCCTAAACGATTTAATGAGACAATTTGACTCAATAAATTGACGTATAAAAAGTAATTATTTCTAGAAAATGATTTCATAAAGATAATTGTAATTTTGGAAGTTTCAGCCTTTCAGGATAGAAGATTATTTGAAAGAACTCTTTTTCGATACTCGTATCCTTATGGTTCCCGAAGGGAACCAAGACTTCATTATTTGTACCAATACTAGCCGTATTGGTTTTGGTGCTGTTCTCGTGTGAAAAGATAGTAATTGCTTATGCTTCTAGACAACTAGAGCCTAACGAGATTCGTTATGCTACCTATGATTTGGAGTTAGCCGCCATAGTCTTTGCTCTAAAGATTTGGCGACATTATTTATTGGGCGAGCGTTTTGTTCTCTTCACTGATCACAAATCTTTGAAGTATCTATTCACTTTGAAAGAACTTAATTTGAGACAAGAGCGTTGGTTCGAATTTCTAGCTTCTTATGATTTTGATATTCAGTATACCCCTGGTAAGGGTAATCGAGTTGCTGATGCGCTTAGCCGCAAGCAGCAAGTTGTTGTTTCCATGATGCTAGCAGAGTGGAATATTTTGGAAGCTTTATCTATTTGTGATATTACAGACCGTCCTTCGGTTTCTGATTCTCCCGTGCTTTTATTTAGCATGGAAGCTCGTCCTAATTTGTTGGATCGTGTTGCTGATGCCTAGAAACAAGATCCACATATTGTTTTTCTTATTCAGAGTCATGAATCGGAATCCCGAAGTGATGATCTGAAGGATTTCGATATTAATGATCATGGTTGTATTCGGAAGAAGGAAAGGTTGGTCGTGCCTGATATTTCTAATCTTAGAAATGACATTCTTGAGGACTGTCATCATCCTAAGTATACTATCCATCCGGGTAGCAGTAAGATGTATGCTGATATGAAACGCTTATACTTTTAGGAGGGTATGAAGCGGGAAGTTGCAAGTTATGTGAGTCGTTGCATGACTTATCAACTTGTTAAAGCAGAACATCATCGTCCTAGTGGTCTTTTGCAGTCTCTTGAGATTCCATTATGGAAATGTGATCAAATTTCTATAGACTTCATTGATGGTCTACCTCGTTCGAGGTCAGGCCATATTAGTGTTTGGATGATTGTGACCGATTGACCAAATCAGCCTATTTTATTCCTGTCAAATCCAATCTGACTGCTTCTTGATTTTGTTAGTAGTTGGAAAGACCACTTATCTCTTGTTGATTTTGCTTATGACAACAATTTTCAATCCAGTATCGGTATTGCTCCTTTCGAAGCTCTTTACGGAATGCCGTGTCGATCACCATCTCGTTGGTTGGAATCGGGGGAAATGTTAGTTCTCGACCCCGATTATATTCATGATTCTTCTGAGAGGATTGATATCATTAGACAGAGAATGAAGGAGGCTCAGAATAGGCAGAAATCTTATGCCGATCACCGTAGAAAGCCTTTGTAATTTTCTGTTGGCGATCTTGTATTCATTCGTGTTTCTCCATGAAGGGTTTGGTGCATTTTAGTAGCTTTGGAAAATTGGCTCCTCGTTATATTGGACCGTTTCCTATTATGGAATGCATTGGCCCAGTTGCTTATCGTGTATCGCTACATATTCAGTTTTCGAGAATTCATGAAGTATTTCATGTATCTCAGCTTCGTCGATGCCTTCGAGATTCGGATTATATTATTGATCCTCATATGCTCCAAGATCTTGAAATCTCATCCGACTTGTCTATTGAGAAAAATCCTATTCATGTGCTAACTTCGGAGGTTAAACGCCTTCGGAATAAAGAAGTTCCGCTTGTGAAAATTCAATGGTCCGCAAACCCCAAGGATTGCACTTGGGAAAATAGAGAATTCATCGAGCGTTCTTATCCGAGTTTTCTCTTCTCTTCGGGTGGGGGTGAGCATTCTTGATCTATCTTTTCTACTTTGAATCTTTGTTGTGATGAATTATTTGAGTCATTGACTGCTTCAAGTATGAAAATTGCGGGGACGCAATTTTTATAAGGGGGAGTCTGTAACGACCGTAATTTTTGAATTACTGTCGAAATAAATATTTTAAATAGAAACTTTAAAAATTAAATTTCGAAAAAAAAAATATGATGCAAAATTATTTGCAAAGTCAGTTAACAATATCTGAGTGGTGTTATAAAATTCCTTCTTCTTCACGTGTAAAGGAATTGAGCCAATTTAGAGCAAAATGTGAACACTTTGCTATCAAAAAGTTGGAACACAATATTATTTATTGCTTTCTGTTAACAAAAATTGTAAAGCTGATGGAACACATTATTGCTTGGCTGTCAATCATTTTAAAGCAAATTGTGAGTACAGTCATGTCATCATCATTATAGTGTAGCTAACACTCACCTCTGCTGAAGCACGTGTTTCCCTTTAATGCAAGTGCAGCCAGCTCATTCATTCTTTTGACCTATACACTGTTTTGTAGAGAAAAGTTCTTCATTTTGTGTCATTGGGAGTAGCTTGCATTTTTCTTCCTAAAGCTCGGCAACATTAATGGCCGCTCACATTTTTCTCTCTTTTGGGTTTCTTATTGCTTTTGAAAAGTGTTACAGGTGAGTGAAAAACTCACATACCTAAATTTAAAATCTATACTATTTGTTTTTATATGATGTTTTAGTGTTTTATTTTAGTTAGCAATTTTTGTTAACTAGTTTGCATACATTTTTATGCAATATTTTATAGATGGCAAGACTATTGTTTTTAAATTCATTTGTGCCTACATGAAGTTGTTTGCATTTTTATTCATATGTGACTGCATAAAATAGATAGCCTTGCGTGCCTACATTAATTGCTGCCTGAAAGTAATATGCATGTTTCGAAATTTTGGTCCAGGTTATTTTATAAGGCATGAATCCAGGACATTTGTAATAGGTCCACTTTGTTTGTGAGTATAAGTGCAAGTCCTCTTCAGTTTCACTTTATAGTAAGTATCTTGCATATATAAACATTGCATATGCATGTCACTGTAAAACGTGAATAGCATATATTTTCAATTCATATTATGTGCAAGGGTTGTCCTGGTCATATTTGTTTCAAATTACAGGACGTAAGTAAAATGATTTTATCTTGCATAGGCCGTGCAATAGTGTGAGTAGATCCATGTTTAAATTTATGCGTGTTATATAGTATAGTGGAGTTGCTTAGTGCCAGGACTTTATAATATTTGAGTGTGTGCTTGAAAACAATTGAAGAAGAAAAATATCCTTGAAATGTTGCAATCTTACTGCACTCGTAAGCGTTTTATATCCTAAATATAGATGATATATAGAGAAAAAAAAAGTGAATTCCAGCGACATATAAAATGTGTACAAAGCCTTGCGCCCAGGTATATTGTGTTCTAAAATATCACAGTTTCCATCTACTTCATCTCGCGTGCACGTAGTGTATGAAGCCAACTTTGTTTCGTGTGTATATGTACATTTAGAGTGCCTGGCCCAAACCTCATTGACATACAAGCTTTTGCGCACGCGTGAAAATAAAAATAAATTAAAAATGTGTCCAGACTCAACTGCATCACGTGCTAAGTTATAGAACATGAAGGTGCTTTGGAACTTCAATAGTTAGTGCGTACCTATTTAACTTTTCTATGGTTACCTTGTTACATTTATTATTTACATGCAGAATATAATGTTGCCTTAGAGTTCGATACATGTAAAAGTGAGTACTAAACAAACGTGTACAGGTCATATTATAATTGGAACCAAGTCCAAATATATTTTGTATGCACAATGATGCGTTGCATGTTGCCTTAAAGTTTAGTGATGAAAAGGTGATCAGGTCATTTGTTTTGGCAGTGTGCGTGTCTATATAGATTCACGAAAAAAAATGTCCAAGCACAAAAATTTTGTAGTTGCGTATAAGGTTGCTTTCTTGCATACACAAGTTTGGTTCAAAAAGCACTTCTCACTTTTGTATAATACGTGTCATGTTATACTCCCACTTGCAAATATTTTCATGCATTTGTATAATACGTGTCATATTATACTCCCACTTGTAAAAGATTTTCATGCATTTGTATAACACATGTCATGTTATTCTCCCACTTGCAAAAGATTTTCATGCATTTGAATAAAGTAGTTTCGAAAATAGAGTGTGCGCATAAATGCATATATCCTTGTTTACATCAATTATTGAGTGCAAGTGTAATATTTTGATAAATATATAAATGGCATAGACCACTGTTTATAAATTTGTATTTGAACCGGTGTTACGTTTTAAAAACGTATTTTGCGCCGTTATTTTTATAACGGAATTTTTACACCTTGAAGCGTGTCATTTTGACGACATTTTTTACGAATATAAATTATGGTTATTCTAACGTCACTAACCATTAATTTTAAAAGTGAATTTTTAAGCGGTTATCCCGCAATGCTGATTTGATATCCGTTTCTACAGTGTTTTATGAAGCGCAATTTCCTCGTCGAAATTGCTATAGTTGTTGCTGCTTTAATCACGTGTTTTAAAAATCGTTTTAAAATAAAATTGTTTACAAAAATTTTACAGTTTGCGCTTTCAAAAGAATGAGGAAGCGATTTAAACGCTTCAGCAAAATTGAGGACTATGAACCCTCACTTTTACTGATTCGCTTAATTCCGGACTTGTCCGTTTGAGAACGTAAAATGTTATTTGTATAAAATATACAATTTTGCACTTTCAAGGAAATGATGAAGATATTTAAACGATTTAGCAAAAGTGCGGAGTATGGAACCACACTTTTACTATTTCGGTTAATTCCGGACTCGTTAATTGAAATATTTGCTATTTTGATGATTTTGATGATTTTATTTGGCTTTCGAGCCACTCTGCTGGACCTTCGGTCATTTGTTGGACATTCGGGTCATTTGTTGGGCACCAAAAATATAGTACTTGGTAGGCTCGGCCATATGAGATGCACGTGTGACATAGCTAAAACTCGCCATCTGCTGGGATTGATCCATCTTTTATGTTGATTTTCTAGTTATCTTATTTTTATTTCTAAATTCTGCGTATCGCTGTTTTGAATTCAATTGTGAATTTGGAAGTGATTTTGATGATGTTTAATGGGATTTCTTCCTTTAAACTATGTTGATTACTATGCTGTATAGTCTCAACCGAGACTATAATTTTGTGTATAGTCTCATCTGAGACTATAATTTTGTGTATAGTCTCATCCGAGATTATAAATTTGCGTATTGCTGTTTTGAATTCAATTGGGAATTTAAAAGCTGATTTTGATGGAGTTTAAATTGAGATTTCTTTATTTGAGCTATGTTGATTATCTATGTTGTATAATCTCATTCGAGATTATAATTATTTGCTTAAGTGTTGTTTAACATACATTTATTTTTGAAGTTTAAATTAGACTGATCTGTTTATTATTTTCTTTTAAATAATACTCGGGTCAGACCGAGTTATTTCAGGATAATCGCTATCTCTGACTCAGTTGCTGCTTCAGCTTTTGGGATTTCACTCCGTCTTTCGCCTAGACTTCGAGGTGTTTCTTTTTGGTGCATTGACTCTCGTCTCATGTATGTTTACGACATGCAAATGTACATTTGGTTTATGTGAACTATCGATTGTTGTAGCATGTATTCCAGACTTGTCTTCTGCTATATGTCTGATATTTCTGTTCTGATGTGATTATACTTATTAGTGTTCTTGTTATCATGAGTTGTTCTGAATTTTTCATTAGCCACCATAGTTTCGTTTTAGATTTGAATTGAATATATATCTTTGGGAGTAATTTACACAACTCCTATCGATGTAATCAATACTCGTTTAAGGCATAACTTACCGATGGTCGCTTCTAACAAGCCTTATTCTTCGCAATAGCAGACGTTATTCCTTATAATAACCTTAGTTATTGTGAGCATAGAGGTGGGGCGTCACAGCTTATCAATTTATCATTTAACTCATTGAATGCTTGACCGCACTTGGATGTCCAAACCAACTTAGCATCTTTCTTCGTCAACTTCGTTAGATGAAAGCAATCTTCGAGAAATCTTTGATGAACCTTTTATAGAAACCTACCAATCCCAAGAAACTCCTGACTTTCGACGTATTTTCAGGTTTCTTCCAATCTTGAACCATAACTACTTTAGTTGGGACCACTGATATGCCTTCTCCCGAAATGACATTCCCTAGAAATCTAACTTTGGATTTTCAAAAATGACACTTAGAAAACTTTGCCTTTAAAACATGACTTCTAAAAGTACTTAGCCAACTAAAAGATGGTACTCATGCCCTTGCTCTGTTTTAGAATAAACAAGGATGTCAGCAATGAAGATGAGAACAAACTTGTTAAGAAAATCCTAAAACACTCAATTCATCAAATCCATAAAATAAGTGAATGTGTTAGTCAATCTGAATGGTATGATTAACCACTCATAAAAACTATCAGGGGTTCGAAGAGCTGTTAAGGGTACACTCTCCTCTGTTACCCTTAATTGGTGAAAACCAGTGGCACGATCCAACTGAGAAAATATCCAAGTGCCGTGGAGCTGGTCAAACATGTCATTAATCCTAGGTAAATGATATTTGTTCTTGATAGTCCTCTTATTTAAATCTAAGAGAACCATCTGCCTTGGTAACGAACACTACTAGTGATCCCCGACTAAATGTGCAATCGAACACTTCTGCAATATATCAAACGTCTATTTCTCTAATTATCTTCTTTCCTTTGGAGCCAACCTTCGAGGAGGTTGTACAATCAGTCTGGTTCCTGAAATCAAATCAATGTAGAACACTACTTCTTGATGAGGAGATAAACCATGCACTTCTTCAAAAATATCCTTGAAATCCCAAACAATTGGTATATTCCTCATCTCCTCTTTTGGTAATTCGAAGGAATACAGAAAACTGCTCATCAATTCCCAAGTTCTCTACAACATATATCAACGCTTTTACCTATTCATATTTTACTACGATCACCCTTCTAACACTGCCCAAGATGGCTTTAAACTTTGATAACCAATCAGTTCCCAATAATACTCCAAAAACCATGAACCTAAGGACAAATATATTAGAAACAAAAGGTCGATCTTGAGAAGAAATAGGCAAAATCAAACATATAAGGTCAAGATTGGTCTGATCCTCGATTGGGTTCGACACACAAAGAGAATTATGGAGAATAACATATTTAATATTCAACTGGTTCATTAGGTTACATGAGATAAAACTATGGGATGCACCGGTATCAAATAACACTCTAATAGGAAAATCAAAAATGGATAATGTACCTTGTAACACTTGCTTTCCTTTTGGGTCTGTAGTAGTAGATGGTATTTCCTTAACAGTAAAAGCTTGTCCCTGTGATCCCTTCTTGGAAAAGGGCACCGGTTCTTCATATGTCCATGCTTGTTTCAATTGTAGAATAATGCTAGACTGGTCTTCGGGCAACTATTTGCAAAGTGGCACGTTTTGTTGCACTTATCAAAAAGGATCTTGGTCAAGTCAAACTGCTTGTTCTATGTTGGAGGTCCACCTCTAGGCTTCTTTCCCAACCACTTCTTCTTCCATTTGAGCATGAAAAATGGTTTTTTAACAACCGGTATCGCTAATAAAGGTTGGGCATTAAGTGTTGGCAATACTCCTTTTTGAACTCCTTGCTCGATATCAAGAGCCTCAAATCTCAAATCCATACCGATCAGATTGGTAAAGATACCATTGAGATGATTGGTCATTTCTTGATGGAATTCTGGTCGTGTCCTTTTCACGAGCATTTCATTTATTTTGAGTGGCGTATCGACCAATCCTGATCCAAAGTGGGACAACGCATTATACCTATACTTATACTACGCCATCGACATCTCACCCTGTTTTAAATCCATGAAACTTCTGAACAACTGAGTTGTAACAACCTTGTATTTTGTAATTATTTTATTGTATATTTTAATTATTTTTAATGTAATATTTTGATTTAAAAACTTATTTTACTTATTTGAAATGATTAAATTTATTATTTAAATATAATCTTGATTTTTATATGAGTTATAATTCCAAACTTGTGTAAGTTGAATATTTGCCTGAAATACTAATTTTGGTCAAATTAGTCAAACTGTGACTTTCAACTTAAAATTTTAAAAGTTTAAAATTTTAATTTTTTTTCTTTTATTATGAAAGTACATAAAATTCTAAGAACACCACTTTTCGTTTCGTTGAAATCGGATGTAAATTGTGAAAGTTATACCCTTTACAATATTGTGCGTATATAGGGTTATTTAACAATGACTATTTTAAATTGTATAAATTACTTCTTCTTTGTTATATTTTATTTTAATATGTGATAATATGTTATATTATTTATATTTTGACTTTTAAGTATTTTTAAAATGATAATATAATTTTCTAAAGTTTATTTGAATTTATTTCAATTTATAAAGCCTAGTTGGTATTTACTGCATTTTTCTTTATTTAACTTTCTATTTAATAAAAATTAAATTATTATTTTACCTTTAAAATGTTTTAAAACCATTTTTAATTCAAATTTTGTGTTAAGATATTTTTTTTTTGAAGTAATAAATTTTCCAAAGTCATTGGAGATTTTTTTGTAATTTTTATGTTAGGGTTGCTATTTTTAAGCAATTTCTTATTTCCTTTTTCTATTTTACTTAACATAAATTATTTATTTTATTTTATTCTTACTTAGTTTCGGTTTTAAATAACATTTTTGAGTTTATTTTGTTTTTATAAAATTAAAAAGAAAAGGAAATGCAAAGGGTTTAGAAAGTTAAGAGATCTTAAAAGCCTGAAACGTAAAGGCGTTTTATCCGTTTCTTTTTGCAATTAATACATCAATTTATTGATTTATTTTATACATCCACTTTTATTGCTGTGTTTTACTTTATTTTATTCATTTTACATGTATTTAAATTTAAGAAATTTTTTCCAAAGTGTATTGAAGTTATTTCTAATTCCTAAGTCTAGTTTTCATTTTTCTGTGCCATTTTTCTTATTTTAATCATATCTAATTAATAATTAATTATTAATATTTTGTTTATCTGTTATATTTTAGAATTCTAACTGAAATTTATAAGTGTTTTCAGTTATTTAAGGTGCATATGAATATATATAGGAAGTTTAAAAGGTTTGAAAGCAAAGAAACGTAAAACCGTTTTAACGTTTCTTCTTCCGTTTCTTTTCCAATTAATAGATTTAATTTCCTTTGACCGTTCCTTTCTTTATTGTAGCTGTACATTTCTTACCTCATTTTCACATGAAAACATTCCTGTCCACTTCATTTTTCACGGCTAGAAAGGTTTGGTAATGGCTCCTCTTTTCCTCTTCTTTTTCTCTTCTTTTTTCATTGTTTTCTTATATTTTGCCTTGTTTTCTCGTGTGTATTGCTTGGCCTCTCCTCCATAGCCACGGCCACCACCTCCTACACCTCTTCCCTGCCATCATCACCAGCTACCCCTCTGGTCTTGACCAAGGCCGAGCCCACCATGGTACCAAAACTCCAAAAAAAATGCCACAATGCCCTTGAACAATGCTAGTTTGACCACCTTTGCCTCATCTCCTTCAATCACCACCTTAACCACCACCATAGCCACCTCCACCACCTCTGACCTGACCTCCACTCTCTGCCACATTACCCACTATCCTCTGGAAATCAGACCATGACCAAGCCGTGTCCATCCATTGAAGCTAGCACCACAAAACTCCTTAAAACATCGCCTAGACCACACATATCATCACCTACCCTCTATATCTTGCTTTGGCCACCCCTTAGCCACCACCACCAGCCACTCCACCACCTTTGGACGCTGCTCCAGCTACTGTCCAGACCTGTACAAGCATGTCCAAGCCACCACATGCCCATGGCCAAGCCAAGAATGTCACAAAAACTCAACTTATTTAACCTTGACCCTATATATGCTTTATGTTGCACCACTACACCTTCATCTCCACTTGTTGCCTCGCCTATATGATGTTAAACCTGACCTATATGATGTCATACCTGAGCCAAAGCATCATCATAGCCAAGCATAAGTGTCCCTTAGGCCAAGCATTGAAGTGGTTGAAGCAAGGTCCAATCTATCTTGTTCATTTTGCTTTGTATTTCAAAATTGTTTCAATGTTATTTTATGTTGAATGTTCATATATTGTCTTGTTTGTTTTGTTTTGGGTTGTTGATACAAAATCATATCTTGGCTATCTTTCAACTCAAATCAAAAGTCGTGCAATTGTGCTTGTCGTGCCTTTGGAGTCGTGCTTGTATGTTGTTTTGGTCTCTAGCCTTGAAAAAACGAGTCTTTCTCACTCTGACATTTATACTTATGAGAAGTGAATTGATGTCAAGTGTTTAGTAATATAAAATGTTTATACAAGATAATGATGATCATATGATATGCTATACCATGTTATTACCATGTTATTACCATGTTTAAACTGTTAATTTTCACCTGACATCTGATATATGACTGTATATTGTGATATTGACCTTGTTTATATTATTCCTGTATATGATTACACTGCAAGTTCCCTGTTAGAATAGAATCATTACATGCTGAAATGATAGGCCTGATTTATTTTATTTAATTTATTTTAACTTGGGATTGCGGGTTTGAAATGATAAAACCCGGATTTTCTTTGTAAATTATGGGTTGAAATGATATATTACCCATATCACTTTACCTAGCGTAGAAAATTTTATACAGGCCCGTAGTTAAAATATGCTTTCCTAAAAATTTTAAAATATTTTAGAAATTTAATTATTATAATATTTTGATTTGAAATTTAATAAAAATAAAATTTTTGTAAAATATTATTGATTTTCTGAATAATTGTAAGTGAAATGAATTAATGAAAAAGTTAGAAATTTTGAACGTAAGTTATTTTGGAAAATTTGATTTAATTTAAATTGAAAATTTAATTGAGTATGAAATTATGATAAATTTATGATAATTTGAATTTAAGTGAATTTAAAATGATTTTTACCATATTTATGATTTTTTAATAAAGTTGAAATGTGAAATGAATAAATATTTTAAGTTGAAACTTTGAAATATAACTAGAATTGGTAATTTATGAAATTGACGTAAAGTGAACTTTTAGTTAAGCAAATAAAAATAAAACTAAGTTATATTTGAGAATTTGAAATTAAGTGTTAAGTTGAAATTTAATGTAATGGATTTTAAAATTGAACATTGCATTTTAATAAGTGGATTATTATTAAATCTTATTTTTTGAATGGAAATTTAACCCTGTAAAATCATGAACTTGAGGAAAATTAAATGATGTTATAAATGTGAAAATGTATGACTTTATAAGTTAAAAATGTTTTAATAAAAATATAACTGGTTGAGAAATTTTATTGAATATTTGAAGTTAATTGACTGCATTTTTGAAATGATATAATTACAATGTAAATGATATTACAACAATTGTAAATACTGTAGTTGATGATAATGAACTAAAAAAAAAAGCTATTGAAAAAACTATTATAGAAATTTTTGTAAGTACTATGATTTTTGAATCTAACTAAGTTTATTTGAAATTTAAGAAAACTCTATTACAACATTTTTAAACGTTGTCTTTTGTTAAATTGAACTGTTTTGAATGTAACTTTCCGTATAAGTTTTCTAAATAATGCGAAAAGTGAATTTTCACGGTTTTGATAAACTTAAGTGAATAAATAAACTTTGGAAGTTGAAATTTTTGGAAATTTAATAATTTAATTATTAAACATAATAACTTCATTGAAATGATAAAAAAGAATTTTTGGAATATAAACTGTTTTGAAATATGAATTGAAATGGTATTTTAGATTGAATAAAATGAATAATGATTTGAAACGAAGTTTTGAAAGGATATGATATTTTGATATATTAAAATGATTTGAAACGAAGTTTTGAAAGATATGATATTTTTGATATTAAATGATTTGAAAACGGAGTTTGAAAGATAGGACATTTTGATATTAACATGATTTAAAAAGAAGTTCTGAAAGATATGATATTTTGGAACTGAAACTTTGAAAGGTTATGATATTTTGATATATTAAAATGATTTGAAAGGTAGTGTTGAAAGGGTATGAAAATTTAATATATTGAAATGGTTAGAAATAACTTGATATTTATTTTGATAAATATTTGAATTGAAAGATATTTTACGATGATATATTGAAATGGTTTTCGAAATGATTTAATCTTTATTTTGATAAAGATTTGGGTTGAAAAGGATATTTTATTTTAAAGTATAAAATATTGTTTTAAAGTTATAACTACGGGTTATAATAACGATTGGTTGTTAAAGAGACCGCGATCAGATATTGTCTTATAGCCGGCCAATCCGAAAACCACTTTAACAATTGTGTACGAGGTGGAGATTCCAGAATGAAGTAGGATGGTGGCGACGTTCTCGAGGTATATTACGTGGACCCAACTCCCGTGAGTTGGCATATATGACTAAAACAGGAGCTATACCGGGCTACACAAAGGGTCGCACCCTTTCATCGAGCATGCTTCATCGGAAACCATTCTATTACTGTTGTGATTCGATTCGGTGGCGCCACTTTTGATTCGGGGGTATTGTTCGAGGTGGGCGGAAGCTGCTGGCTTGCCGTCACCACCGGTCCGGGAGTGCAAACGGTGTATCCACCCTGGCATTGCCTCGCGTGCCGTGTCATATCCTTATATCGAGCCCACTACGATTTTGGTTTTAAAGATCCGACCGCGTTAAGGTTCACCATCCCCTTAATGCTATTTTCTATATGATTATACTTTACTGATTAGACACTACCATATATAGCGTATATTACTACATAGTAAATAGTTTAACGGATCCTTAGAGGATGGGCGGTCCAAAGCATCTTTTAAGTTACTGTTGCATTTTGTTACTGTTCACTTGAGTTGATTTACAGTTTATAAGTATTTATGTCCTGACTCGAGGGTTTTGTGTTTTGCTTTACGCTCGGGTCGGATTGATTGAGTTAGCATTCAAGATTCACCTTCGGAGTTGGAGCTTTCCTTGAAGATCCAGCCATCTATTTTGTTTCAGTATCCAGTGTTTCAGTGATGTATCTGATTTGTACCTGATGTATCTTGTTACTCTTCGGTTGTATTTTATTTAACCCTGATGTATCTTATATTTTATATAGTAGCTTCATGAACTACTATATCTTTTTCTTCCGCTGCATTATTATTACTCTGTGTCTGTGATCTGTGATTTTTATTTACTGTATATTCTGAGGTTTGCCAAAATTTTATTTACAACACGGTATTTTGAGCAATTCAATTCCGGCATGAGTGTCTGCCTATGCACTTATAATGGATGCAAATGGTTGAAAATACCGAGTCGTTACAGTTGGTATGAGAGCTTTGGTAGCTCTAGGCAAAACTCAGCATATGGAGTGAATGTATTTACAGAATCACATTCATTCGAGTTTGAATCTCTCCGTTTTGACTCGATTCCTTTGAATTTTGGAACATTCCCTACGGCTCCAAAATCCATTCGTATCCCTCACTATTCATCTTCTTTTAACTCTGGAGCATTCCATAACTCCGCTTCGAATGATCTTTCTAGTGAGTCGGCGGTCATGCCAATTTCAAATTTAATTGAAAAAGGGAAAAACTCCTTTGCAGTTAGCATCGATTCACCAGAGATTCTTATCTATCCTTGGTTTAGATGCTAATATCTTTTGTTATTTCAAACTCTAACTCTTGAGATCGAATGTAGATTTACCCTAGAAAAATCAACATTGATCTTATTCTTTAAGTCACGGTTGACCCAGTTAAGGTTGCCCGTAATTTATATAAGCTTATCCATCTTCCTATTCTGTTATTTAATCATGTCATCCTTGTTTCCAACTTATTTTTAAATCGTAATCTCCTTTGATTTGTGTTAATCAAAAATTTGAATCTCTATCCTTCATTGAAAATCTATTCATGTATAGCGTATTTGTAAACTAGTATTTAAAATTAAAATGTTTTATATATTGTGTTGTTTGAGTTGTTGATGTTGAGTTGGGTTTCTGATCGATACGTCTGATCAGCGCTATCGATAAGATTTCCAAAACACTTTGACAGAACAAACGGACACAATATATTTTGATATATAAGTAAATTTATGGAACTTAATGAAATGATTTAAATTGATAATTTGAAATGATAATACTTGATTTATCATTTATTGTTCTACAAATAGATCTATCAATATTTGTTTATAAATTTATTTGGGAACTGAAATGAATTTAAAACAAGAATTTAAGGATTTAAATTCCGATTATTTCGAACTTTGGTTTAAAGTTTTAAAAGGTTATATTATTTAAAGTATTTTGAATAGAATTTGTTTTCAAAGAATTTTAAAGGTTTAAAATTAGTGCTCTTCTCTTTGTCGCTGGAAAATAACTTCGGTGATGATTGCGACATCATCGACGTTCATTTTCGAGTTTTGAAGTTAAGGGACTGTTCTGTGGTCTTGCTACAGCTTTGTTTTGGTAAATTAAATTGATTTGAATTTCTAAAATATGACTTGATTTATAATATATATATATATATGATTGAAATTTGATTTGACATATTATATATGTATATATATTATTTCTTATCTCTAAATGGTCTGAAGAAATCAGAAATTTAATTCTTAAATTCTATTTTTAAAGAATAATTTCAATTATAAAAAGAAAATATTTTTTTTTTGAATAAATGATTTAAGCTTGAAATGATTGAATTGGAAATTTTATTTGTATAATACAATTGCATTCAAATATAACTTACCAAAATTTCAGAAGTTAAAAATGTAATTGGATAATATACGATATAAAAAGATTTTATAAATAAAATTTGAGTAGTTATAAAAAAAAGTGTAAGTATATTTAACATAAGTGATAAATATATTGAGAGGAATAAATTTAATTTTGATTAGGAATAAAGAAGAATAAAATTTATTAAGTACATTGTGAGTGTAATAAATGATTATTTTTCAAACCCATGGTTCTAAAAATTGTTAATTTAAGATGATTGGATAATAAGATAATGAAATTTGAGATAGTTAAGATTTAGTTAACTTGTGTAAAGATTTATTCTCTATTTAAGTTGAAATTTCCATGCTTTCAAATTTATTTCCTTATTTTGTTTTTCAAACTATCTTTTGGTTGTCCTTATCATCCTCATCTTGCAATAGACTGGTATATGCATCTTTCTATAATCTTTCTGTTTAGAAATCTTTCTATAATCTTTGATAGACCTTTGGTAATCATTTTGAATCCACCTTTTTCGTGCTTGTGTTCTTGATTCTGGAGGATCTTGGAAAGATCACCTCCACCTTGTAAAACTTACCTATAACAACAGTTATCAGGTATAACTTCAATCTTCTTATCATCTTATCTTAATCCTATTTCACTCTATCTTTTCTGTGCCCTTCCATACCTCATTCCTTTTCGGGGACGAAAAGTTTTGAGTGGGGGAGAGTGCAACAACCATGTATTTTGTAATTATTTTATTGTATATTTTAATTATTTTTAATGTAAGATTTTGATTTAAAAACTTATTTTACTTATTTGAAATGATTAAATTTATTATTTAAATATAAACTTGATTTTTATATGAGTTATAATTCCAAACTTGTGTAAGTTGAATATTTGCCTGAAATGCTTATTTTGGTCAAATTAGTCAAACTGTGACTTTCAACTTAAAATTTTAAAAGTTTAAAATTTTAATTTTTTTTTCTTTTATTATGAAATTACATAAAATTCTAAGAACACTACTTTTCGTTTCGTTGAAATCGGATGTAAATTGTGAAAGTTATACCCTTTACAATATTGTGCGTATATAGGGTTATTTAACAATGACTATTTTAAATTGTATAAATTACTTCTTCTTTGTTATATTTTATTTTAATATGTGATAATATGTTATATTATGTATATTTTGACTTTTAAGTATTTTTAAAATGATAATATAATTTTTCTAAAGTTTATTTGAATTTATTTCAATTTATAAAGCCTAGTTGGTATTTACTGCATTTTTCTTTATTTAACTTTCTATTTAATAAAAATTAAATTATTATTTTACCTTGAAAATGTTTTAAAACCATTTTTAATTCAAATTTTGTGTTAAAATATTTTTTTTGTGAAGTAATAAATTTTCCAAAGTCATTGGAGATTTTCTTGTAATTTTTATGTCAGGGTTGCTATTTTTAAGCAATTTCTTATTTCCTTTTTCTATTTTACTTAAAATAAATTATTTATTTTATTTTATTCTTACTTAGTTTCGGTTTTAAATAACATTTCTGAGTTTTTTTTTTTACAAAATTAAAAAGAAAAGAAATGCAAAGGGTTTAGAAAGTTAAGAGATCTTAAAAGCCTGAAACGTAAAGGCGTTTTATCCGTTTCTTTTTGCAATTAATACATCAATTAATTGATTTATTTTATACATCCACTTTTATTGCTGTGTTTTACTTTATTTTATTCATTTTACATGTATTTAAATTTAAGAAAGTTTTTCCAAAGTTTATTGAAGTTATTTCTAATTCCTAAGTCTAGTTTTCATTTTTTTGTGCCATTTTTCTTATTTTAATCATATCTAATTAATAATTAATTATTAATATTTTGTTTATCTGTTATATTTTCGAATTCTAACTGAAATTTATAAGTGATTTCAGTTATTTAAAATGCATATGAATATATATAGGAAGTTTAAAAGGTTTGAAAGCAAAGAAACGTAAAACTGTTTTAACGTTTCTTCTTCCGTTTCTTTTCCAATTAATAGATTTAATTTCCTTTGACCGTTCCTTTCTTTATTGTAGCAGTGCATTTCTTACCTCATTTTCACGTGAAAACATTCCTCTCCACTTCACTTTTCACGGCTAGAAAGGTTTGGTAATGGCTCCTCTTTTCCTCTTCTTTTTGCTCTTCGTTTTCCATTGTTTTCTTATATTTTGCCTTGTTTTCTCATGTGTATTGCTTGGCCTCTCCTCCATAGCCACGGCCACCACCTCCTACACCTCTTCCCTGCCATCATCACCAGCTACCCCTCTGGTCTTGACCAAGGCCGAGCCCACCATGGTGCCAAAACTCCAAAAAAAATGCAACAATGCCCTTGAACAATGCTAGTTTGACCACCTTTGCCTCATCTCCTTCAACCACCACCTTAACCACCACCATAGCCACCTCCACCACCTCTGACCTGACCTCCACTCTCTGCCACATCACCCACCACCCTCTGGAAATCAGACCATGACCAAGCCGTGCCCATCCATTGAAGCTAGCACCAAAAAACTTCCACAAAACTCCTTAAAACATCGCCTAGACCACACATATCATCACCTACCCTCCATATCTTGCTTTGGCCACCCCTTAGCCACCACCACCAGCCACTCCACCACCTTTGGCCGCTGCTCCAGCTACTGTCCAGACCTGTACAAGCATGGCCAAGCCACCACATGCCCATGGCCAAGCCAAGAATGTCACAAAAACTCAACTTATTTAACCTTGACCCTATATATGCTTTATGTTGCGCCACTACACCTTCATCTCCACTTGTTGCCTCGCCTATATGATGTTAAACCTGACCTATATGATGTCATACCTGAGCCAAAGCATCATCATAGCCAAGCATAAGTGTCCCTTAGGCCAAGCATTGAAGTGGTTGAAGCAAGGTCCAATCTATCTTGTTCATTTTGCTTTGTATTTCAAAATTGTTTCAATGTTATTTTATGTTGAATGTTTATATATTGTCTTGTTTGTTTTGTTTTGAGTTGTTGATACAAAATCATATCTTGGCTATCTTTCAACTCAAATCAAAAGTCGTGCAATTGTGCTTGTCGTGCCTTTGGAGTCGTGCTTGTATGCTGTTTTGGTCTCTAGCCTTGAAAAAGTGAGTCTTTCTCACTTTGACATTTATACTTATGAGAAGTGAATTGATGACAAGTGTTTAGTAATATAAAATGTTTATGCAAGATAATGATGATCATATGATATGCTATGCCATGTTATTACCATGTTTAAACTGTTAATTTTCACCTGACATCTGATATATGACTGTATATTGTGATATTGACCTTGTTTATATTATTCCTGTATATGATTACACTGCAAGTTCCCTGTTAGAATAGAATCATTACGGGCTGAAATGATAGGCCTGTTTTATTTTATTTAATTTATTTTAACTTGGGATTGCGGGTTTGAAATGATAAAACCTGGATTTTCTTTGTAAATTATGGGTTGAAATGATATATTACCCATATCACTTTACCTAGCATAGAAAATTTTATACAGGCCCGTAGTTAAAATATGCTTTCCTAAAAATTTTAAAATATTTTAGAAATTTAATTATTATAATATTTTTATTTGAAATTTAATAAAAATAAAATTTTTGTAAAATATTATTGATTTTCTGAATAATTGTAAGTGAAATGAATTAATGAAAAAGTTAGAAATTTTGAACGTAAGTTATTTTGGAAATTTTGATTCAATTTTAATTGGAAATTTAATTGAGTATGAAATTATGATAAATTTATGATAATTTGAATTTAAATGAATTTAAAATGATTTTTATCATATTTATGATTTTTTAATAAAGTTGAAATGTGAAATGAATAAATATTTTAAGTTGAAACTTTGAAATATAACTAGAATTGGAAATTTATGAAATTGACGTAAAGTGAACTTTTAGTTAAGCAAATAAAAATAAAACTAAGTTATATTTGAGAATTTGAACTTAAGTGTTAAGTTGAAATTTAATGTAATGGATTTTAAAATTGAACATTGCATTTTAATAAGTGGATTATTATTAAATCTTATTTTTTGAATGGAAATTTAACCCTGTAAAATCATGAACTTGAGGAAAATTAAATGATGTTATAAATGTGAAAATGTATGACTTTATAAGTTAAAAATATTTTAATAAAAATATAACTGGTTGAGAAATTTTATTGAATATTTGAAGTTAATTGACTGCATTTTTGAAATGATATTAATTACAATGTAAATGATATTACAGCAATTGTAAATACTGTAGTTGATGATAATGAACTAAAAAAAAAGCTATTGAAAAAACTATTATAGAAATTGTTGTAAGTACTACGATTTTTGAATTTAACTAAGTTTATTTGAAATTTAAGAAAACTCTATTACAATATTTTTAAACGTTGTCTTTTGTTAAATTGAACTGTTTTGAATGTAACTTTCCGTATAAGTTTTCTAAATAATGCGAAAGTGAATTTTCACGGTTTTGATAAACTTAAGTGAATAAATAAACTTTTGAAGTTGAAATTTTTGGAAATTTAATAATTTAATTATTAAACATAATAACTTCATTGAAATGATAAAAAAGAATTTTTGGAATATAAACTGTTTTGCAATATGAATTGAAATGGTATTTTAGATTGAATAAAATGAATAATGATTTGAAACGAAGTTTTGAAAGGATATGATATTTTGATATATTAAAATGATTTGAAATAAAGTTTTGAAAGATATGATATTTTTGATATTAAATGATTTGAAAACGGAGTTTGAAAGATAGGACATTTTGATATTAACATGATTTAAAAAGAAATTCTGAACGATATGATATTTTGGAACTGAAACTTTGAAAGGTTATGATATTTTGATATATTAAAATGATTTGAAATGTAGTGTTGAAAGGGTATGAAAATTTAATATATTGAAATGGTTAGAAATGACTTGATATTTATTTTGATAAATATTTGAATTGAAAGATATTTTACGATGATATATTGAAATGGTTTTGGAAATGATTTAATCTTTATTTTGATAAAGATTTGGATTGAAAAGGATATTTTATTTTGAAGTATAAAATATTGTTTTAAAGTTATAACTACGGGTTATAATAACGATTGGTTGTTAAAGAGACCTGGATCGGATATTGTCTTATAGCCGGCCAATACCGAAAACCACTTTAACAACTGTGTACGCGGTGGAGATTCCAGAATGAAGTAGGATGGTGGCGACGTTCTCGAGGTATATTACGTGGACCCAACTCCCGTGAGTTGGCATATTTGACTAAAACAGGAGCTATACCGGGCAACACAAAGGGTCGCACCCTTTCATCGAGCATGCTCCATCGGAAACCATTCTATTACTGTTGTGATTCGATTCGGTGGCGCCACTTTTGATTCGGGGTTATTGTTCGAGGTGGGCGGAAGCTGCTGGCTTGCCGTCACCACCGGTCCGAGAGTGCAAACGGTGTATCCACCCTGGCATTGCCTCGCGTGCCGTGTCATATCCTTATATCGAGCCCACTACGATTTTGGTTTTAAAGATCCGACCGCGTTAAGGTTCACCATCCCCTTAACGCTATTTTCTATATGATTATACTTTACTGATTAGACATTACCGTATATAGCGTATATTACTACATAGTAAATAGTTTAACGGATCCTTAGAGGATGGGCGGTCCCAAGCATCCTTTAAGTTACTGATGCATTTTGTTAATGTTCACTTGAGTTGATTTACAGTTTATAAGTATTTATGTCCTGACTCGAGGGTTTTGTGTTTTGCTTTACGCTTGGGTCAGATTGATTGAGTTAGCATTCAAGATTCACCTTCGGAGTTGGAGCTTTCCTTGAAGATCCAGCCATCTATTTTGTTTCAGTATCCAGTGTTTCAGTGATGTATCTGATTTGTACCTGATGTATCTTGTTACTCTTCGGTTGTATCTTATTTATCCCTGATGTATCTTATATTTTATATAGTAGCTTCATGAACTACTATATCTTTTTCTTCCGCTGCATTATTATTACTCTGTGTCTGTGATCTGTGATTTTTATTTACTGTATATTCTGAGGTTTGCCAAAATTTTATTTACAACACGGTATTTTGAGCAATTCAATTCCGGCATGAGTGTCTGCCTATGCACTTATAATGGATGCAAATGGTTGAAAATACCAAGTCGTTACATGAGTCCTTCCCGCCTCTGGGATAAATTGAACTTCAAAAATCTCCTTAAATTGAGCCCAAGTGAAATCTTCTTATAGTGTATTCATGGTGACTAAATCCCACCAATCAAAATCTAACGCAATGCCAATAATCTCTTTATAGCATCTCCTAAATAAAGTTCCTCGAATATCCTTTCATAAGAGCAAATCCATGTCTGAACTCCCAAAATATCTTTAGTTCTACAGAAAGGCTTACCAACTAAAGCGGTGTAATTCTTGCACAAGGTTGCAAGTCCTGAGACAGAAGAACTTGCATCTTCGCTTACACTACTGGCTCTACAAACTGGCTCATTTCTAGGAGCTCTACCATTTGTAGTCATGTTGGTTCCAGATCCCCTCCCTCCTCCTCTTCTTCCTCTTGTACTCATTTTCAATAACCTGGGTAAGTGACACGTATTATTAGAATACAAAGATAGGGCCAAAGATGATAAAAGAAAACTGCAACAAAGGATCTAAAACAAGACTTTTCGGGGAGAAAAAAAGCGCTCTCTCAAGGTTAACTTATTCTAGGACTTTACTCACCTTATCTCTAATGAATTGTACCCCAATCACGCTAAGTTTTTCTCTCAACTAAAGCTTTGATACCAATTATGACAACCAACCTTTCTACCTCTAGGAACGATACTTAACACATCCTTGGTGTTCGTGTATCGTTGCACTAGCATCGAAAAGATGAATCATCGTGGGGTAAAATAAAGAACAGAATAAAAAACCTCACAAGGAAACTGCAAAATAAACCATTACAGTCATTAGTACATCATGTTACTCCTTAACCAATGGTTATTAGAGTTATACAAAAATATTACAAATCAACCTAGGCAGTTATCATATCTTGCCTTTACATATCTGAAAAAAATACACTTACACAAACTTGATAATACAGCGGAATAGATAACCAAGATGATGAAAGCTACTCAGACTCCATCTTTAAAAGAGCCCAAAAAGACATACTACTCTTGGATAGATAAATAACTAAACACCGCTAAGAGTGGTTGACTCATCCCGATACAAACATGGACATGAATTTGAAGGTTCGAATCAAATAAGAAAATAAAATTATCTAACAAATGACTAGGAAGGTGCACCCCCCTTGAAGTATACCTCTGTTAATATACTTCTAAAAAGCTCATATACTCCGTGACACTTCTCGGATATTATCAAGCTGGACCCTGCTAAACCCTACCGAGTATCAGAATATTTCACATCTTATAATGCTACCGAATCCAAATCCAGATGATATGTGAAGTACCCTAATGGGAGCAACCCAACATAGCTTGGCTTCCTCTCGCGCTTTGGATTTAGTCATTTTCGAAAAAGGATATCAAAGCTCAATGGAGCAACACATCATCTTAGAATGACGATAATAAAGAAGCTGAAGTAACTAATAACTGAGAAACCAATTTCGAGAATATAAAACGATTGTATATGGAAATTAATTCTCGTATACTTACCATCACTCATCGAATTCAAACTTGTACTATTTCTTGGTTAACAATAATACCGGACAAGTCAAGGTAACATTATTTCAAAGTCATGCCCCACGATTATCTTAACTTTCGAAATAGAGACAAGTCAACTTCTTCGATGTTTGGTGCTAATTATACAAATAAATTTTTTCCATACAAGTGAATCGCTTTATGGAAACTAATTCATTTGCACAAGCAATTCGAACCTTTTCTTCTTAAAACCCAAATTTGTACTTGGCTTCACATTACAAGTATTAGCTTTAAAACACATTGTTAAAAGAATTTATAACTTTGAATCATCATTAAAAAGGATTTAACAACTTAAAACATCCTTACTCCATTGATTCATTAACTTTTAAAAACTTTGTTAACTAAGTTGATTAATTAACTTTATAACAACCTTTAATTATAAAGGGTACATCACCTTTAAAACATCATTAATTCAATTAATTAATAATATGATTAATTAAATTAATTTAATAATGATTAAATATCATTATTTAAAAGTGATTATTTAATTTAAAACTTTATTTGAGGAAAGATCGATTAAGGTGAAATAGATTTATTAACTTTTAAAAGTCATTAATTAAAAAGATTAATTGATTTAAAAACATCATTAGTAAATTGATTATTTAAATTTAATCCATCATCATTAAAAGATTAATTAATATTAGTTATCATTAGAAAAAAATATGATTAATTAATTTCAAAACATCATTAACCAAGTAATAAGTTAATTTTAAACATATCGTTAATAAGTTAATTAGTTAGCTTTAATCCTTGTTAATTAAATAATTAATTAAATCAAATAATCATTAATAAAATAATTAGTTATTTTTGAAAACATCATTAATCAAAAACTTGGTTAACTTTTAAAATAATTCCAAGCACGATTATGAAACCAAACGGTTTCGATAAGATGTGATTTTCCAAAAGTGCCGATATAGAGACTGTCGCTATACAGGCAGTTCGGAATTCGAGTATATGACAATTCAATACAACCAACCATCACAAAGTGAGGGGACGAACATACGTACATGGTAGTTTACGATAATTCAACATATAACAAGCACTTATTAACAACGGAATTAGTTTAACTACTAAACTTTTATATAGCTTAAGATTTGCTTAGTAACTTCCAAAACGACTAATTTTCAAAGCTACAAACCAATCCAATAACCAAACCATCATTACAACTATACAATAAGCGTTCAATAGCTACAAATATGAGCATGAATAGTTTAAACTTTATGATTCAAAGGTGGAAGTTTTACCTATGTCAACTCAACTAAACCTAAGCAATTCTTCTCTGAATTTGCTCTAGACCTAGCACTACACTCCTAGTTTTGGAAAAAATAAAATGTTGTGGCCTCTTGAGTCATGAATGGGCTCGGGCTAGGACTTGTTTCGGCTCAACCATGTTCCTATAGGGGTGGTGGAGATTTTTTTGGTAGTGGCATGGATCTAAATGGACGTAGGGAGTCTGCACTATGGTTTTGAAGTATGAAAGCAAACCTTCTGATTTAGGAAAAATTATGGGAACCATAGATGAAGGTATGAAGAAATAAAGAGAGTGGAGATAAAGAAATGAAGATTTAAGAATGCTGTAAGAATGAGGGTATATATAGAAAAATGAGAAGGGCAATTTAGTAAATGAATTATGGCAATAAATAATGATTTCTTTATCATGAAATATGGATGCCCATGCCTCCCGTACCCTAGGTACACATGCTGGCACCCCTCTTATGTCCAACCTCCTCCATGCCTTTGGTACTTACCTAGGTAATTTAGGTTATATGTTGTACTTCCTTAGGCTATTTAGGTTTTATTTTATATTTTTATGTCAAATCTTGTTTTATTTTATCTAAGCATGGTTTATATTTTTTAACGCTATCATTAACTTATCACATGACATATGTGCATGTGCATGCATGTCTATATGAGTTATAAAAAATGTTCATGATGTTTTTGATGACTTTCGGATGCCGAAAAATCGAAATTTCGAAAAACATTTTTTGGCCATATTTTATTTTCGACATTTATTTGAACTAATTATTTTGGTAAACAAAATTTAAAAATGATCTTAATATCATTGATTACTATTTAAAATTGGTTTATTTGGTTATTAAAATCCTTTATTTAAATATTTAAAATTGATTTAAATATTCAAATACAAAGCGATTAATTTACGGGTCATTATACAACCAAACTGCTATGCTCGAATCTAATGATGATCACACCAGCTTCATAACAGATAAGGAGTTATACTGCTACAAAGTAATGCCACTTGGACTAATGAATCCATCAGCTACTTATCAAATTATTATAAATAAAAGTTTCTCTAAGAAAATCGAAAGAAATGTCATGGTATATGTCAATAACATGTTTTGAATTACAATGAGGCATTTAGTCATGAGCAAGACTTAAAGGAGACTTTTGCAACCTTTAATAAGTTCAACATGAAGCTAAAACCACTCAAGTGTTTTTTGTCCCTCTGCCTAAGTAATTCCTAGCGTAAATAGTAAGTGCCAAAAAGAGCGAAGTTAATTTAAAAAGGATTGAAACAATTTGCTAAAATGAAAACTCCTAAAGAAACCTAACGATGTGTAACGACCTCGACTTTCGGCCTTGTTTTGAAGCATCGAAACTGAGAGCATCGACCAAAACCATCAATGACAATCGCATGATATATCAACACCGATAAAGTAATCAACTGAGATATGATAGGATCGATACAGTCAATATCAAAAGTAAATATCAGAGTGGTGAATAGTCATTAATTAGACCGAACTTACTCTAATAATCTTGCAATATAACATCATAAGGAATACCCATATGGGTATTTCCTGATTATTATTTTTCCAATTTTTGTTCGGCATCCACCTGTCCTGCAATCTGATTATATAGAGAAATATACATACACAAAAAAGAACATAAATGGAAAGTGGACCATGTCAAAGTGCCAATGTGACTGCCTACTTATTCATCACAGGATCAAGCCCAATGTAGTTCTTTTTACCAAGATCATATTCATTCCAATCCATGTCAACTCTCGGTCTACTTCACATGAATCTAAATCGCACACTAAGTTTGGATTAGATTCACTTTGTCTACTTCACATGGATCCAATACCACACACGTAATTTGTCTTAGATCCTAGGATATTTTACCCCATTGCGGTCGGCATCCGAATACCAAGTAAGGACATACTATACTTGTTGCAATTGTGAAATTTACCATAGATTGCTAATGCACTACCCATGATCTATTGTCTTATACTGCATCGACACTTAAGCTACTTTACATGAATCTAAATCGTGTACACAGTTTGGATTAGATCTTATTACGGTTGGCATCCAAACACTAAGTAAGGATGTAATCTACTTGGTGTAGTACCAAAATGTACCATAGAGTAATAGTGCACTACCCAAGATCTGTTTTTTTATACCACACATCCAAAGGTAACCATCATTAATGAAATAACAAATAAAAACTCTTTCATAAGCATAAATAAAGTATTCTCTCAAATTACTTTTATATTTTGTAATCATCTTCTAATATAGATAATTTTTTTCTTTTGAGAATCCTAAACATTCAACTTAGGACGTCATTTAGGAGGTATTAAGTATGAAAGTTTTAGCTAACAAAATTATCTTTCCAATCATTTGGAGGATCTCAAAAATATTACATGAGTCAAAGCTAGGGTGTTCGCACTGAAAAATGCCTGGTTTGAATTTATAAATTTTGTCCATAAACGTATATGTGGTAGTAAATATTTAAAATTTAGGAAGTACATAAAATAAAATTTGTATATATTTAAATTATCTCTCCAATAAGATAAATTTTAATTAAATTCGTTCACAGAATCAAAAGTTATGGTCGATAGACATCAAGGTGTTTTTGGGTGGCCATCATATTCATTTCGACCTAAGTTCTTACCCAATTTTGCTATTCGACTTCAATTATGAAAACTTTCAAATTTGTAAAATACATAAAATCAAAAGTTGTAAATCTTTGAGTTGGCTTTCTAGAACATTAAAGAAAACTAAATTCTGTTTAGATTTTCAAAAGTAATGGCCAAATTACCGAGAGCTGTTCAATCAAATCTAAGCTATCACTTTCTACATTAAACGATTTTATTATCAAAAAATAACAAGAAAACATATACCTAATAGCCTTCCCCCCTCCCAATGTTGTGTGAATGTAGTGTTTGTATAAATCTTCTTGACTATCATTATTATTCCTTAGATTTACACGCCTTAAGTTTATTTTTGTGGTAAATTTTGTTAAAACTAAGTGAAGAGTGCAAAGTGATTTAAGAAAAGAGTTCCTTTTCTCTGTATCTTCCAAAGGAAGAGAACATTCCTTTATCTATAAGTGACATGTTTTGCATTTAGAACCCTTGATAATCTTATTTTCAATAATCCACTTCTTTCATCTTAAACTATTTAATTCCTTCCTTCATAAGCCGCTTAGTTACTTCCATCTCAAGCCACTTATCTTCTTCCATCTTAAGCCACTTAAGTCCTTCCATCTTAGTTAACTAACTCTTTCCATTATAAGCTTCTTATTAAGATGATAAATGTATTCATGTGTTAATTTTAGGTAATACATTAGCTTATTTACGCTTGTCATTTAGTATATATGAATATTCTTTTCTTTATTATGTTATACAAATAACCTACATGCTCATCAATATAAATATATACCATAGGATTTTCACTCCTTCTAATTACTAATCTATTTAACCAAAATAAAACTATACATATTCTCTGAATGAAAATGACATTATGACGCAATGAAAGAGGTTTCAAAATCTAATTCCATCTTCTCTAGAAATTTACCACTTTGCCCGTTTTATGTTAAAATCGTGAATTTACCCTTTTAATTTCATATAATTACGAGATGTTACTGTTAGGAACTGGAGATAGTGGTTTTGATGACAACAACCTTTGTAACTTATTTTATTATAACTTATATACTAACACTATTATTTAGATATATATGAATGTTATTATGTAGGATATATATAAGGCAGGTACTGATTATTCAAGACTATACAGTACAAAGATCAAGAATGAAGAAATCAAGTTTGAAGACTTATGAGTATCACGATCAAGATTTCAAGATAATTGTCTAGTTTTGTTAAAACTTCATAATAGCATGGAAATCTTCATTCCAAATTTAATTTGGGATGTGTAACGATCGAAATTTTCGACCCCGAAAATTCGACACCAATACGTTCACTGTAGAAGTGCCGAACATTCGAATGCCAGAAATTCCTGGTTATTAGGGTAAGAAGAAAGGAGGTAGAAGAAGAACAGAAAACAAATCACAGAATCTCACATGCACAGCGGATCAAAATATAATATCAAATAATAGCATTTACAAAGAAAAGCTTGTATCTGTCAAATTACATATAATACATCAGAGTACAACCATATATACAAAAACTGGACAGTTATAATGAACTTGTTCCAATAAACAACTCAAATACATAGCGAAAATATTCCATACGTTTCGGCCATCCAGCTCGCCTCCTGAGCTCCAAAACATCCTAACCTGAAAATCTGTAATACTCGGTCTGACCCGAGAATTACAATCAAGTAACATCAGGGTCAGGCTGGAAACCAGCGTGAGTAAACCCATATAACATGAAATACTAAGGTATAAAATTTATTTAAAATCCCGAGGTAACTCATTCATTACTACGAATTCTTATCTTACAAAAGCCAATCACTTATTTCACGACAATATCGAAGTACCGTTACTTAGTTTTAATAGTACATTTTACTTAAATTATTCCATTCCAACCTATTGATTCTATAATCAAATCTATAAAGAATTATAGATTTACAAATCGAAGTAGTTTCGGATATCGTTGATATCTGACCCCAGTCTCTTCGAATCCTATACCATCTTAAGCCAAGTTGTTTGGGTGAATACAATTCAATTTAAATACAGGATGTCAATTACACAATAATTCATCATTGATGAATACCCCACATTATCACAGTTCAACCAAAGCATTTCATAGCGCAGAAACATCATAACTCACATATCAAAGATATCAAAGAATTCAAGGCATTCAATTCAGGTTTATTATTCATAAGCAAGGTTTAATTTATTGTACAATTCCTACTTAATTTTATTTAATCTCTAAATGAATTAAATTAATTACTTTTAAATCCTGCTTAATTATCCTTAATTAATTATAAACTATGTACTTTAATTAATGAAAATTAATTAATTATCCCTTAATTATTCACATTAATTAACCTTTAATTACTTATATTAATTAATTACACTATAGTTAATTACATCAATTAATGATCCTTAATTAATTACACTAAGTAATCCTCTTACATTACGTAATTATCCTAATCACTTACACTATTTATTTAACCTTTAATTAATCACATTAATTAATTACCCTTCAATTAATTAAGTCCTTAATTAATTTAAGATAAACCATTTATCTAATTTACCTTATTAACTTTTATCTAAATAATTCTGTTTAAACATCAATGAACTAATTGCAAACCCTTTAAATTGGTCTTATTTTAATTAATTACCTGGAATTAATTAATAAATAACATGTATAATTAACCTATGCCTTTCCATTAATTAAAGTTTTAAAATCATTTTATTCTACCCAACCCGTTAACTTAATTACAACTATTTATCTTAAAAAAAAATCATAGTAGCAAGTATTAAACGAATTTATCTACTTGGTTCCCCTATTTATACAAAATCAGGGAATAGTTTAAATGTTAACTTGGGTTTGGAAATACAAAAGACATTACTATTTCTTTTAATTTTAATTTTTACTTATCTTAAAATTCCATTCCTAGTTAATCCCGGCTCGTTACTTCCGGCCCAAACCTTCAACCCAAACCTCTTTCCTTATTTCTTACCTTATCCTTCTCCTACTTCTTATTTTCTTCACAATTATTTTCCCTTGGTCCAGATTTTACTCGAGCCGTTTACTTCTTCTTCCCTTCTCTCTATTTTCTTCTGCTGCTCCTATTCTTCCTTCCACTGTGTATAGGGTGATACAGTGCACATGCACGCCCTCTCCCGGTTGACAATCTTGCCTTCGACCTCACCTGCAAGCTACCCTCCACTGTTTTATTTCGTCTAACCATCCCGTATGCGCCAAACCCACACCATTCGATTTTCGAATGCTCCACGAAGAACAGGACCACATCCCAGAACACACCACTCCTCTCTGACGAACCTCTAGTCCCTGCTAGACTTCACCAATTCGATCACCATTGCCTTCTCTTCCACATGCCCCACGACCGCACCTCTAAACCCACATCATCGTGTCGCCACCATCTCCCAAACTCAGACCAACCCAAGACGACCTTAAACCTTACTTCGTCCACATCCGGCCACCCCAGCGACTAGAAAATCACCTCGCTATTTTCTTCAGTTCCCCAACACCATGGCCACCCACTGACCCAACGACTTACTTTAACCATATATGTGCTGTCGAAATTTCGCACAAAGCCCACTTCTAATCAACTCTGAAATCCCCGTTACTCACACACATAAAAATCAAAGCAATATCACTAAAAATCATAATTTTTAACGATGAATCAGATTATATAAACGAATCATGGAATTTAAACAATTTATTTTTTGGGGTTTATTTCATTATCATTATAAATTCTCTTTCCAGAGAAATACTTAATAACTCTATTTAAATCTTTTTTAAAAATAAGTTTTTATCATTACAAACAAATTTCGTATAAACATCATAACCTAAAATTGTTTGAACGAAGGGAAAAGATTTTTTTTGAATGGTTTTTGGACCTGTTAAACAGAACATAGACCACAATCTATATACACAAGCATTTTACAAGCATATACACTCAGGCACACAACTTATCACCCATGCAGACATTTTCATGTCATTACTGCTATTTAATCCTACTTGCACACAGTTATAAATTAGGTTTAATTTTAAAAATAGGTTTACACACCAAAAATTAAACAAGAATAGATTTTTGAAAATTTGAAACTACACTAGATCTAGAAATGATAATTGACTTTCTTGTTGAGATGAATTTAAATCTGATTTGCTTGCTTTTGATCATTGAAACTGCTATTTGATTTTAATCTGTTTGTTTCTTTGATTATGTTAGAATTTATCTTACTTCGGGTATAATATTTTGCAAGAGTTTGATTCTAGCTGTTTTATTTCTGGTTTAATTTTCTCTTTTGAAAGAAATGAAAAATGAGAGAGTAGAAATAAAGAGATGTATATAGCCTTGTTTTATTATTATGTTTTTTTTAAAAAAAAGTTAATTGACACTTGTATATTGCATGTTGTAGTTAGCTTACATTTGTTTAAACCTTTATTTTATTCATTAGTTATGTATTTATATTAATATGTATTATGTTTTTTAGATGTTTACAAATTATACTTAGTTATGTATAATTTAAAAAGAAAGAAGATTAAACCTTTAATTAATCTTGTTTAAATTTTAAACTTAAGTTACTACACTCCTTTTTTCTTTTTATATACAAAATTAACCTAAAATAGCTTTTGGAAAATATTAAATTGAATTTAAACCAAAGCTTTCTATTTACAATGTATATATACATATACATTATAATTAGAAAACATTTTTATTTATTTTAGAAAAGACAAATTTTCTAATTTAAAATAATTATATAAGAAGATTATCAAACCAATATTACCAATTCAAATTATTATAAATGAATATTATCAAATAGTTATTGTCAAAATTCTGGGTTATCACATTCCTTCCCCCTTTAAATCTTTTCCTCCTCGAAAAGGAACGAAACCATAATTTATTAAAATGCTTATTGTCAGCTTAAATTGCTCTTTTATCATTTTCAACTATAAACTCTTTTATTAAGAATTTTAATACACTTTAAAATCTATATAATATCACTAAAATAGTGTTATAAAAATACTTTTATCATTCGATATCTCAACAAGTCCATCCTTTTTCTCACTGAAATTCGGTCATACGTTGATCAGGCATAGGACCGAAAATCTATAAGTACTTGGTAAACCCGTTTTCAACATCCGATGAAAATATTTGGAAAACATTTTTGAAAACTTTATGAAAATACAGAAAACATTTTTGAAGATGTAGAAATCATTTTTGGTGAGAGCGCTCTAGAAATCATCACCCCCTCCATGGTCGCAGTTAACCTGATGGTTACGTTGCCATCCTGGCAAAACCCATAGATAATTGTAGGCTCTCTGCGCCCCTCGATTACGCCATGGAACCCTCCATAGATCGCAGCTACACCTAGGGTTACGTCGCCATCACAGCAAAAATCCATGTAACTGTAGGCATCAGCGCCCTCGAATTTCGCTGCCAAATGAAACTTCACCACTCCTACATAGATCGCAGACTACATCAATTGAGTCCCAACGTAGCTTGTAGGAACTCACTGCCACACGACTTTCGCTATGTCTTCATAGATCGCAGTCTATCGATGTTACATTGCCATCACAGCAAAATCAAACGTAGACTGTTGGCTCTCACTGCCACACGACTTCCGCTATGGTCCGTAGTAGATCGTAGTGACATCGAGTCACACTGTCGTCACAGCGTAACCCAAATGTCTCTGTAGGCATCAGCGCCCTCGACTTTTTCTACCCACACACACAATCCTCAGAAACTTTAGTTTGTTTGGACTTCCTCCTAGGATCAAATTTAGAACCTCCCCCTTAGGGCTCAACGCAGAACCACCCCGTGGATCTTCTATGAAGTTCATTTCATAGGAGCGCCTTTTTCCCCAGAGCCAATCTCAAAACATTTTATACTTTACACATTTAGTATCTTTCAAATCATACTCTTTATGATTCACATAAATCTCCTTTACACAAAATCGATATCTCACATCGATAGTTCCAAACTTGGCTTTCCAAATTCCCAAAATTGATTTTTCTCAAAAATCAAAAGCCTTTCCAAAATCCACAGGTTCAAAAACCTTTTTTAAAAAATCATTCTTATAAGATCATTTATATATATGTATATATATAGATATATAAAATCTTGAAAAATCTTAGATCACTTATATAGATTCCCTTTTTATACTTCAAATATTTTCAAAAACCCTTTTCTCATGGTTTTAGATTCAACATAAGGGAAGTTTATCATATATAACAAATATATATAACTTTACTTATGCAAAGTCAACATTCAATTTTGATTTTCTTTTATAAAGTTACTTGCTACATTACTTACTTTTTATAAAATGAGTTTCAATTATAGAGATATCCAAGTCTATTCTTATTCATCATATATTTTCAAAATATACTTTTCTTTTCAAAAATTATCTTTCATTTCTTTCAAAATTTCAATATTAATTACATTTAAGCACGTACGATGTACATATATCATCCGTACGCAATATCAAATCTGATCGCTTACTCAATCACACAATTTAACTTCCGAACTAGTATCGTCCACCCGACTTCCTAGTGTGGACTCAGGTATTGTTCCTTGATCAGAAACCATCATTCTCCTTACATAGCCGTAACTATGATAGAGAATTTCCAGAATCAATCAAAAATCCATATCCAGGGTTCGCCGTCGAAAATTGAGTGATAAATCCCAACTCGGATCGATATACTATCTCGAAATTCTATGCTCAAATCTAGATCAAATCATTATGCGAATAGAATAATATACATACATCCTACATATTTACCTTCATTGATTATCAGCTAAATCAATTTTCTTTTACTTCACATTCACTTAGATTTCTATTTACTTATTCACAATTGCTCAATTCCTATTCGAGTTACCACTTCAATTATAAGCAGTTTGCACTTTGACCAACTTGAATTTTGAAAATAGTTTGAATTTTTTAAAAATAGATAAATGGTTGAATAAAAATAGTTATTCGTTGTAAAATAGCAGTAAAATAGTTAAGTACCTATAAAATAGTTGTAAAGTAGTTAAATAGTTGTAGAATAATTAGATAGTTGCAAAAATGGTTGTAAAACAGTAATTAGTTTGTAAAACAGATGTAAAATAGAAATTAGTTTCAAAATAGTTGTAAAAAAAGTATAAGATAGTTTGGGTTTTAAAAAAAGGTTGTATAGTAAATATCTAAGAAAATAGATTTAAAACAGTTTATATTAAAACAATTTATTCAAAAATAGTTTCGGAGTCAAACTGGTTTAATTTCTCAAATTCCCATTTCAAATCAATTTTCAATTTCCATTTAAATTGATTCACTTCCAATTCAATTTGAATTAACCTCAATTCCCATCCCAAATTCAAATTAATTCCCATTTAAATTTTAAACTTATTCAACTTTAATCTCTCATCCAATTAATTCAATTCAAATTTTCCATTTGAATTTATCTCTATTCTAATCTCAACTTTAACCCATCTCGAATTATATAAATTCGAGTTAAATTTTTAAATATTGATTTAATCCCTCAAATCAAATTAACCTTTACTTTTAAATTAACAACTTAAATCTTTAAACCATTTAATTTCTGAGTCTAAATCCCAAAATTCTATTTTAAATTACCTTTACTTAACTTATTTCAAGGTTCAGGTAAGAGTTCAAAAAAAAATTTAAACAATTTAATCTTCAGAATCCAATTTATTACCCAATTTTAACTTATAATTTAGAAACTAATTCTTAATAGTTTCAGTTTGCAAGTTCATTTTCAACATTTAAATTTAAATCGTAAGTTCAAACTAATTACTTTTTCATAATTACAATCAAAGTACTTTAAATAGTTTTAAAATAAGGCTTTCTTTTCATTTAATTTCAGTACCGGATATATAGACTATTTCAACCCACTTTTTGATTCATTTTAAACCAAATCCAATTCACATCTCAAAGATTATTAATATAAATAGGATGATATTAGGATAAGCCAAGGTAGTTAAACATCCAAATTATCCAAACACTAATCAATAGCATCCATTAATAATTTCCAAAACCCGAACTCGTTTTGAGATCACACATAACGCCCATTCAAACCAACCATTTAACTTCCTAAATTATTTTTAATTCATTTAAACAATCCAGTCAACCTTACTCAATTTGAGTTCCTCATTTCAAATTTTAAACTTCTTATCAGTATCCTTTCCCATTGATAAGTTGTAAAACTTATTTTACTTTGGGTTGTTTTTTTTTTACATCACATTCCAGGGAAAATTCAAAACTCAACACTTAGAGTTTATTTCAAGTCATCTTTAGTATTATGTATATCCCACAAATATACATATTTATTTCCTTAGCCCACCAAGTCATACTTTAAATTTTAAACCACTCTTGTTTTTTTTAATTTCAAAACAAATTCCTTTTAAAAAATTTAAAAAAACTCTTGTTTTGAAATTAGATCTCTACATTTAAAAATATTATTTATTATACCTTTTTAACACTTTTAAAACAATTTAAATTTTCTGGACTTAAATTCAAAACTTCACAATTTAAATCCCTTCCAATTTACAAGTCTTGCTTATCTAAATTGTTACTTCCTTTAAACATTTCATTTGCTTTATCATTATTTATTTTAGAAAATAAACGCCCCTTTATTTAGACAAAACAAACATTTTATGATAACAACCAAGATTATCTTATCTGGAAACCAATTCACTATTATATTATCTCATAATTTGTTAGAAAAATAAATCAGGGTAACTTAATTTAACATACTGAAAACACTTCTACAAATTCAGGATTTTATTTTCTAGTTTGAACCCATTTCTAGCTTATCTTATTTGTATAGTACATATTACCCAATTCCTATTTGGTTGTATTTCTATTACCACTTAATTCTTATTATTACATTTAATTCTAATAATTAACAACTAATTACTTTAATATATATAATCACTAGAAAAATTATTTCTTTATCTCAAAATATAAGTTTATATAAAGACCAATTTTAAAACCATTTTAAAATCTTTATATAAGAAAATAACAAATACTCCCTCATAAATAATACATTCAACTCATTCTCGGGTACTATTGACCTTATCCTTAATGACTAAACATAGCAGAGCCAAGGTTCTCGCTTAACCTCGCTCTGATACCATCGAGCCTAAAAATTCGACACCAATATGTTCACTGTAGAAGTGCCGAGCATTCGAATGCCGAAATTTCTAAATTTTTAGGGTAAAGAAGAAAGGAGGTAGAAGAAGAATAAAACATAGAATCTCACATTCGTAGCGGATCAAAATGTAATATCAAATAATATCATTTACAAAGAAAAGCTTGTATCTATCAAATTACATATAATAAATCAGAGTACAACCATACACACAAAAACTGGACAGTTATAATGAACTTGTTCAAATAAACAATTCCAATACACAGCGGAAAATATTCCATACGTTCCTACCATCCAGCTCGCCTTCTGAGCTCCAGAACGTCCTAACCTAAAAAATTGTAATACTCGGTCTGAACTGAGCATTACAATCAAGTAACACCCGGGTCAGGCTGGAAACCAGCGTGAGTAAACCCATATAACATGAAATACTAAGGTATAAAATTTATATAAAATCCTGGGGTAACTCGTTCATTACTACGAGTTCTTATCTTACAAAAGCCAATCACTTATTTCACGACAATATCCAAGTACCGTTACTTAGTTTCAATGGTACAGTTTACTTAAATTATTCCATTCCAGCCTATTTATTCTATTATCAAATCTATAAAGAATTATATATTAACAAATCGAAGTGGTTTCGGATGTCGCTGAGATCCGACCCCGGTCTCTTCGAATCCAATACCATCTTAAGCCAAGTTGTTTAAGTGAATACAATTCAATTTAAATACAGGATGGCAATTACACAGCAATTCATCACTGATAAATAACCCACATTATCATAGTTCAATCAAAGCATTTCATACCACGGAAACATCACAACTCACATATCAGAGATATTAAATAATCCAAGGCATTCAATTTAGGTTTATCATTCATAAGTAAGATTTAATTTGTTGTACAATTTCTAATTAATTTAATTTAATCTCTATATAAATTAAATTAAATACTTTTAAATCCTACTTAATTATGATTAATTAATTATAAACTACGTACTTTAATTAATGAAATTAATTAATCATCCCTTAATTCTTCACGTTAATTAACCTTTAATTACTTATATTAATTAATTACACTATAATTAATTACATCAATTAATGATCCTTAATTAATTACATTAAGTAATCCTCTTACATTAAGTAATTACCCTAATCACTTACACTAATTATTTAACCTTTACTTAATCACATTAATTAATTGCCCTTCAATTAATTAAGACCTTAATTAATTTAAGATAAACCATTTATCTAATTTACCTTATTAACTTTTATCTAAATAATTCTGTTTAAACATCAACGAACTAATTACAAACCCTTTAAATTGATTTTATTTTAATTAATTACCTAGAATAAACTAATAAATAACATGTACGATTAATCTAAGCCTTTCCATTAATTATAGTTTTAAAACCGTTTTATTCTTCCCAACCCGTTAAGTTAATTACAACTATTTATCTTACTCAAAAAATCATATTAGCAAGTGTTAAACGAATTTATCAATTTAGTTCCCTTGTTTATACAAAATCAGGGAATAGTTTAAATGTTAACTTGGGTTTGGAAATACAAAAGACATTACTATTTCATTTAAATTTTAATTTTTACTTATCTTAAAAATTCCATTCCTAGTTAATCCCGACCCGTTACTTCTGGCCCAAACCTTCAGCCCAAACCTCTTCCCTTATTTCTTACCTTATCCTTCTCCTACTTCTTATTTTCTTCACTATTATTTTCCCTTGGCCCAGATTTTACTCGACCCATTTACTTCTTCTTCCCTTCTCTCTAGTTTCATCTGCTGCTCCTATGCTTCCTTCCACTGTGTACAGGGTGATACGGTGCACATGCACGCCCTCTCTCGGTCGACAACCTTGCCTCTCCAACCTCACCTGCAAGCCACCCTCCACTGTTCTATTCCGTCTGACCACCCCGTATGCGCCAAACCCACACCGTTCGATTTTCGAATGCTCCACGAAGAACAGGACCATATCGCATCTCCCAAAATACCCCACTCCTCTCTAACGAACCTCCGGTCCCTAGTAGACTTCACCAATTCGATCACTGTCGCCTTCTCTTCCACATTCCCCACAATCGCACCTCTAAAGACACCTCATCGCGTCGCCACCATCTCCCAAACTCAGACCAACCCAAGACCACCTTAAACCCTACTTCGTCCACATCCGGCCACCCCATCCACCAGAAAATCACTTCTTTATTTTCTTCGGTTCCCCGACTCCATGGCTACCCACTGACCCAACGACTTACTTTAACCATATATGTGTTGCTGGAATTTCACACAAAGCCAACTTTTGATCCACTCTAAAAACCCCATCACCCACACGCATAAAAATTGAAGCAATATCACTAAAAATCATAATTTTTAACGACGAATCAGATTATATAAAAGAATCATGGAATTTAAACAATTTATTTTTTTGAGTTTATTTCATTATCACTGTAAATTCTCTTTCCAGAGAAATACTTAATAACTCCATTTAAATCTTTTTTTAAATAAGATTGTATCATTACAAACAAATTTCGTCTAAACATCATAACCTAAAATTGTTTAAATGAAGGGAAAAGAATTTTTTGAATGGTATTGTGACCCGTTAAACAGAACAGAGACCACAATCTGTATACACATGCATTTTACAGGCATATACACCCGGGAACATAACTTATCACCCATGCAAGACATATTCATATCATTACTATTATTTTATCCTACCTGCACATAGTTATAAAGTAGGTTTAATTTTAAAAATAGGTTTACTCGCCAAAAATTAAACAAGAACAGATCTTTGAAAATTTGAAACTACACTTGATCTGGAACTGATAATTGACTTTCTTGTTGAGATGAATTTGAATCTGATTTGCTTCCTTTTGATCATTGAAACTGCTATTTGATTTTGATCTGTTTGTTTCTTTGATTATGTTGGAATTTATCTTGCTTCAGGTGTAAGATTTTGCAAGAGTTTGATTCTAGCTGTTTTATTTCTGGTTTAGTTTTCTCTTTTGAAAGAAATGAAAAACGAGAGTAGAAATAGAGAGATGTATGTAGCCTTGTTTTGTTATTATTATTTTTTTAAAAGTTAATTGACACTTGTATATTGCATGTTGTAATTAGCTTACATTTGTTTAAACCTTTATTTTATTCATTATTTATGTATTTATATTAATATGTATTATTACTTTTTAGATGTTTACAAATTATACTTAGTTGTGTATAATTTAAAAAGAAAGAAGATTAAACCTTTTATTAATCTTGTTTAAATTTTAAACTTAAGTTATTATACTCCTTTTTTTCTTTTAAAATATAGAATTTACATAAAATAGCTTTTGGAAATTATTATATTGAATTCAAACCAAAGCTTCCTATTTACAATGTATATATACATATACGTTATAATTAGAAAACATTTTTATTTGGTTTAGAAAATATAAATTTGCCAATTTAAAATAATTATATAAGAAGATTATAAAACCAATATTGCCAATTCAAATTATTATAAATGAAGATTATCAAATAATTACCAGGTTACAGGATGGAACGCATTTCTACCTTCTTAATGGCTTACAAACCCATGACAAGTAACCTACAAACCTATGACAAGTGGCTTACAAACCCACGAACATCCTGGTTTTGTACAAGTTCTCGAGTCCTGATGTGATGAAATATTCTACAGGAAGAAGCTTGCAAAATTACTTCAAAATGGTTTTTCAAAACGATTTTCAAAAATGCTTTCCAAAATATTTTAGCTTTAAAAATTATCCTTTCAAATGATTTTCAAAAAGATGTTTTAGCCTTAAAATATTTTTATTTTTGTTTTTAAATAAACTCTTATTTTAAACTTCGTTTGTTTTTAAAACTATCTTCTGATTTTTATGTATTCTTTATAATATATATACTTGAGATTTAAAAATCAAATTTATATATACATTGTAAAATATATTTTTCTACTCTTCTTCGTTTTGAAAAATAGGTAAGTTTATTTTACTTCGGAATCATTTCATCTTGTTTTCCTTTTAATACCATTTTTAAAATAAATTTTACATAGTTTTTAACTAAGGGATGCCGACATCATGGATACCCCATGTTGACTTGGCGGCCGTTAAATTCAAAAGTTTTAATTTCCAAAAGAAGCGTCTATTCGTTTAAATCTCTTCACGAATGGTTATGACCGTCACCGGTCTATAAATAGCCTTCACAAACGAATTTTTTAACTAACTATTTTCTTATTTTCTTCACTCCTTCTTCTCCATAAATCCATATTCTAAAATTTTCATATTTTTAAGATCGTGCTGAAATTCTGCCGAATTCTCAAGTGAATCTAATTAGAATATCATTCTTGTTTGATTCTCTGCCCTCTCTGAAGATCAAAGTGCTATTCAGAGTTATAGGATCAATTTGTAGTCAAAAGTTTATCGAGTCTCTCAATAAGGTATGGTTGTGCCTGGAAATCAATTGGGTGATCTTGTGTCTTGTAAATCAAGATAGTTTCCCCTGGACTCGAAGACGGGAGGGTATCTCAAGGCCTTAAGAAATTGAGGATTGTAATCTCGACATTGGTATAATGAAAATCTGTACGAGGTATTTGCCTTGGTGAAAGACTGGACGTAGGGTAACTCCGAACCAGTATAAAATCCGATGTTTTCTTTCCTTTTACTACTTTTTATTTGCTTTCCGCATCTTTGTTTGATTCTGATTGTTCTGTGATTAAGTTCAGCATTTGTTTGTGTCATAATTTTAATTTAGTCCATATAAGTCTTAGAATATATTAAACACTATTCATCCCCCTCTGGTGTTAAATTAGCCTTAAGATCCTTAATCTGCACTCCCTTTTAATTGGTATCAGAGCATAGGTTTTCATAGCTTTCATAATCTGAAACTTGAAAGGTTAAAAATGGCATTTTTAGGAAATTTTTTTAATACTAGTTTGAATTTGTGCATTTCACAAAGTATCACAAGTTTGCATATATTTTTTTATGAAAAATCAAGTTATCTACCGAATTGGTTTGTTATGCAAGAACAGATATGTTACATAGCTTTTGAAGAATCAACAACCAATGGACAAACTGTGCAAAATGAGAAAGATAAATGGATACTTGATAGTGGTTGTTCAAGGCATATGACTGGAAATCCCGACATACTCAATAACATTATATATTAAGATGGTGGATTGGTCAACTTTGGAGATAACTCAAAAGGATATGTGATTGGCATCGGCAATGTCGGTAATTCTAAAACTCCTCTTATTTCTGATGTTTTTCTAGTTAGGAATTTAAAACATAATTTTCTTAATATAAATCAACTATATGATAAAGGATTTAAAATTAAATTTGGAAAAGATAAGTGTCACATCGAAGATAATAATATTTTCTTTGAAGGAATTAGGAAGAAAAACATTTGCATCCTTAGTATGAAAGTTTCAAATGATAACTTATGTATTTTGGCTAATACAAGTGACCCTTGAATTTGGCATAAAAGATTTGGTCATTTAAATTTCAAACTATTATCTAGGTTATCAAAACTTGACTTGGTTAGAGGTCTTCCAAAGTTAAACTTTAAAGTAGATAGTATATGTGATGCTTGCCAATTAGGAAAACTTAAAAAAAGTTCATTTAAATTAAAAGATATGATTTCTACTTCTAATCTCTAGCATTACTTCATTTAGATTTATTTTCTCCATCTCAAGTTCAATCAATTAATCACAATAAATATGGTTTTGTAATTGTATATTCTAGATAGACTTGGATAATTTTTCTTAAACTTAAAAGTGATGCTTTTGAATTATTTAAGAATTTTGCTAAAAGAATTCAAAATCAACTTTCTTTAAAAGTGAAAACTATTCGTAGTGATCACGATGGAGAATTTGAAAATGTGAATTTTGAAAATTTCTATAATAAAAAAGAAATTACTCATAATTTCTCTTTTTCAAGAACTCCACAATAAAACGGAGCGGTAGAATGTAAGAATAGAAAGATTTAAGAGTATGCTAGAACAATGCTTTCTGATAGTAACTTACCTAAAAACTTTTGGGCTGAAGCAGTCGCCACAGCTTGTTATATATTAAATAGGATTTTAATTAGACCATTAGCTGATAAAACGCCATATGAATTACTTTACAATAAGAAACCCATAGTAGCTTATTTTAAAGTTTTTGGCAGTAAGTGTTTTATTCTTAATACAAAAGATAATTTAGATAAATTTGAACCAAAATTCGACAAAGGTATCTTTATCGAATATGCTAATAGAAGTAAAGCATTTAGAGTTTATAATTTAAGAACTAACATTATTGAAGAAACAATGCATGTATCCTTTGATGAAAATTTTGAAGATGCTGTACAAATAAAAAATGAAGAAGATTTTGTAACTTTAAATAATGGACCTAATGAAACTAATTGTGAAATCATTTAACCTAATAAAATAATTAGGCGATTAAAAGATCATCCTGTAGAAAATATACTAGGAAATAGTGAATCTATAGTTAAAACAAGAAATCAACTAAATAGTATGAGTAATGTAGCTTTTATATAAACTATTGAACCTAAAAATCCAAAGAAAGCATCATCTGATGATTTATGGATTCTTGCTATGCAAGAAGAATTGAACCAATTCACCAGAAATGATGTTTAGGAACTTGTCCCTAGACTTGAGAATAAAAATATAATTGGAACAAAATGGGTTTATAAAAATCAAATGAATGAACTTGGTGATGTCGTGAGAAATAAAGCTCGTTTAGTTACGCAAAGTTATTGTCAAGAAGAAAGAATTGATTATGACGAAACCTTTGCCCCCGTAGCAAGATAGAAGCTATCAGGATTCTACTTGCTTTCGCAAACTACAATAATTTCAAGTTATATCAAATGGATGTAAAAAGTGCTTATCTAAATGTTTTGTAAAAGAAGATGTTTATGTTGAACAACCTCTACTTTTTGGAGATAATAAATTTCCAAATCATGTATATAAAATAAAGAAAGCTTTATATGGTTTGAAGCAAGCTCCTAGAGCCTGGTATGAAAGACTAAGACCTTATTTACTACAATCTGGTTTTGAAATTGGTAAAACAGATACAACTCTTTTTGTTAAAAGAAACAAAAATTATATTCAATAATATAAATATATGTATATGATATAATATTTGGTTCAACTAATAACAAAATGAATAAAGAATTTTCAGATATAACGACTAAAGAATTTGAAATGAGTCATATGGGAGAATTAAGTTTCTTCTTAGGACTTCAAATCAAACAATTAGATAAAGGAATTTTCATTAGTCAAGAAAAATATGCTAAGGATTTAATTCATAAATTTGGATTGAGCACTTCTAGAGGGAAACCAACTCCAATGACAATTAATGTAGCTTTAGGTGAAGTAGATATATCAAAAGATGTTGATCAAAAATTATATAGGGGAATGATTGGTTCACTGCTTTATATAACAGCAAGTCATCTTGACATCATGCATAGTGTCTGTCTCTGTGCAAGATACCAATCTCAACCTAAAGAAACTCACTTAAAATCCGTTAAAAGAATTTTAAGTTATGTAAAACATACTTTAGATTATGGTTTATTTTACCCTAAAAACAATGTATTTGATTTAATTTCGTATTGTGATGCTGATTGCATTGGTTGTAAATCAGACCGAAAAAGTACAAGTAGAACTTGTCACTTTCTAGGACATTCTCTGGTTTCCTGGATTAATAAGAAGCAAAACATTGTATCCTTGTCAACAACTGAAGCAGAATATATATCTGCAGCTTTGGATTGTTCTCAAGTTATATATATGCAACAAACTTTAAAAGATTTTGGATTAATTATAACTAAATCACCAATTTATTGTGATAATACTAGTGCAATAAACCTATCTAAAAATCCAAATCATTATGTTAGAACAAAACATTTTGATATTACACATCATTTTTGTTAGCACCAGAATTGGTCACTAACACCCTTGAGAAAGATTGTGTAGAGAGATTAATGAAGAAAGTAAATTAAAACAGAGAACTGTATGCTAAACTAAATGCAAGGACAAGAACGCCGGATTTATAGTGGTTCAGCGTAACTGCCTACATCCACTTTGAATCTTGATCTTTATTGCTTCACAAATTATTAAATACAGATACAATCCGTACTATAAAGACTTGAATACAAGTGCTAAGTAAAATAAAATAAGTCTTGAATGCAGTAGAGTCTTCCCAGTGTTCTCGAAAAAAGGTCCCTTTTCACTGCACCCCTGCCCATCTATTTATAGACGAAGATGGGCTGGACTTCTCTCGTGGGCCTAGGAGCAAGATACCTCGGCCCATGGTGAGTAACTTCTACGCGCCAAGCCATAAATGCCGAACGGCAATTGCCGAGCCACATATCCAGGGCGAATGGCATTCGTATGTCAAACGAGGAAGGCGTTCCGAACAGTACCTGTATGCCAAACGAGGCAGTGGGCTAAATGAAGAGCGTAGGCCGAACGAGACCTGTGCCGAACGAGACTTTATGCCAGTCGAGGAGAGATGCCGAATAACTCACTTATGTCGAGCGAGGCCTCGCGTCGAGCAAGGTTTCATGCCGAATGAGGCTTGTGCCGAGCGAGGCTTCATGCCGAACGAGGGAAGATGCCGAGCGAGGCTTCATGCAGAACGACCCTTCCATGCCGAACGAGGGAAGACGCCAAGCGACCTCTCTACGCCGAACGAGGCAGATGCCGAATGGCCTTTCCATGCCGAACGAGGCCTTTTGCCGAGCGACCTATCTATGCCGAACGAAGCCTTGTGCCGACCGGTACATCTATGTCGAACGATGCTCTATGCCGTGCGAGGGGTGGTGTGTCGAACGAGGCCTGTGCTGAGCCTCTTGTTACATGTTCAACAACCGGGTAACACTTTCTCCCCAAAGTGTATCATGTGGATAAACATGATGCGCTTTGAACCATGAGCACTACGTGTTTCTCTTTTAGCCCTTGCTTTGTCTCCTCAATAGTGAACCTTTACAAACTCCTATATCCAGAGGGAGGTTCGAATGCTGAGCAAGTCATGGATGCCGAACGAGGCATTGGATGTCGAACATCATCTCAGTGCCAAGAGAGATATCGATGTCGAACGATATATTAATGTCGAACGACATATTAATGCCTTGTCTGGTTCTACCGGTCAATGTATTTTCATCTTCTCCCCTTCTTATATAACCCAACACTTCTCCTCTTTCCCCTTTTTACTTTTACCTCCACTCTACAAGGCTTTTGAACTCTTCTACCATCAGACTTCTGCTACACCACAGCATCCCCTTTCCCTTCTGAATCCTATACGTTGCCTCCCGACTGCCCTTGACAACAAGCCCGAGTTGATTCCAATTCCAAATCAAGCGATTCACTAGACTTCGATCCATTCTTCTAGGTATGAACCTCTTGACCATTTGGATTCCTTCAATTAAGGGTTTGTACAAGATTCAAATTCGTGTCTTTCCTTTAACTCATGAACAATGGAAGTCGTGTGAATAAGGAAGATGGATCTAAGGTTTCAGACATGCCTTAGGATTAGATGGAGAGGAAGAAGAAGAGGGTGTTGGCCTAGTAGGAATTGGTGAGGTTAGCTACTGTTGGTCGAGGGTGACGTGCGTGATGAAGTAGTGATCGATTGGCCGTTTAGGAAGATGTTTAATTTGTTTGAAGAAAGGAGTTGGAAGAAGACGTATGAATGTGGCTCGGCATGACTTCCTCATGCCGAATGATGGAGAGGGAGTGTAGGAGTGAAGTTGGAGTTGGTATATGGTGCTTAATGATGCGGCTCATCATGGCCGCGGCTCGGCATGACTTGCCGAAGGACTCATCTGTGCCGAGCGGTAGAGATGGAGGGTAGGAAGGAAGTTGGAGTTGAGGGCAAAGCGTCGAGCGATGCGGCTCGGCATGTTTGCGGTCTGGCATGATTGTGGTTCGGCATGACTTGTCGCATGCCGAACGATGGAGAGGGAAGGTAAGGGAGCGGTGTACAACAACAATACTAGTCGAACATAATGCATAATTGACTTAACCTATTTTTTATCCCCGAACATATGATAGTGAACAAGTACAAGGACTTAAGCAATTCAGCATATTGGAAAATCCAGACTGATAGCTCCTCTATTGTGACAACTACAAACCTGAATTTAACTTGATTAAAACAGATACTAACCTTCAACGTACAGTGTCGATGTCGAGTTCAAAATATAAACCATCATACGTCAAGCTCTCGTAGACGATTAGCGATGACGGTCTTCGGAGATGATAATTCAAAGCCTAACTTTATTTCATCAACTCTGTGACTTTTAATTCCTTGGCACTTATACTTGAGTGATAGCACTAGTTCACAAACCACACGGGGGGAGCATTTTTGTCGTTAAGTCTAATGTCGATTGTTTTTCAAGTATAGTTGAAACATGCGCTTCATCAGATTCTACACACATTAGAGATGTCTAGGAAATCCAGTTCTGCCACGATCTCGGATAGACTCAGGCCATCTTCCCAACAAGAAGTAGTTGGAACTTCAGATCCATCAATCATTCCTGTTCAAAATATTCCGAGTCCCACGATCGCATCCATCCACTTGGCTCCCGATGCCTTGGATGCAGTGATCTTTTTAGATGATCCGATCGATTCTCAAGTCTCAAGAATTAATGAAAGCGCACTTCATCGCATATGCTCGGTACACGGGATTCCTTTCGGTGATGTGTTGGTTCCATCAAGGCAGGATCGTCCTCACCTGCCCCTAGTCGGATACACGGCCTGCAACAGATTTATGTATTGGGTTAGTAGCATGCCGCCATTCAACTCCTTCCTCCATGATCTGTTACAATATATTGAGATCGCTCCATTGCAACTACATCCAAACAGTCATGCATTCGTATACGGCACGTGCATTCTCTATATGAGTGTTCTCTTCAGGCTCCCTACTCCTGGCGATATCCATTATATTTATCGTTTCAAGAGAGATCAGACAGCCCATCTTTTTTATTTCTCGAACCACACAACAATTGTCAAATTCTGACCGGGGCGTGGAGCAAATTCGTCCAGTATAAGCAGGAGTGGTTCTATGTGCGCTTTCCCCTTGGCTTTGCATGGAGATGGGTAGAAGGAAGTAAGTTTCTTTTTCTGGATTAATACTTGCATTCGACGGTGATATCTCCTTTTCTAAATCTTTATCTACTTCTATAGGTATCAACCCACGTCCCGAAGGTTCCAGATATTCTGAAGCCGTTGAGGCTATTCGAGGTATCCCCGTAGGAGACCGGAACATTAGATCTCCTATTTCAAACGAATCGCTCTTGAAGTTTGGGCTGCCGGCGGCAGGCCGCCGGATAAGCCTTCCTCCAGGTGTCACCATAACCGGGTCTACTTTAGGCAAAGGAAAAAAGTAAGCCGGGCCTTCAGTACGTTATGCCCCTGACACACTTAAGGAGGGGAGATTAAAGAAGCTGAACTCCCGAAGTACATGGCGAAAATCTTTGCCCCGCTCGAGAGTCGGTAGTCGAGGTGCATGATATCGAAGTAACACCTCCCCCTGTGAAGGGAAACAAAAAATTGACTTACATACTGAGGAAGAAGACGACGGGAGGAACTTCTAAAGTCACAATCACCCCGGTGGAGAGAGAGCCTTCTCCTCAACACTTAGAGAGTTCATTGAAAGGCCTGTCAGACCATACTATTCCCAACAATTTGCTTAACTACGACTTCAATGATCTAGAAATGCTTAAACTTCATTCGCTCGCAAGAGGCGATGCAGGTGCTCAAGCCCATGTTCAGGGAGAAAAAACTCCCATAAGTAGAGATAAAGAAATTGGTCCGTGGCGAGGGGGGGGGGGGGGAAACACTTGGACACACACAGACACGTGCACTTCACCTTGCACTTAAATTTTTTCCATCACTCTACTCTTTGCTAACTTGTCGTTATTTAAATTTTATGCAGATGATATGGGTCATATACACGAACTTGACCATCTTCGTGGGTTATCCATTTCACCATTCTGGACGGGATTCGGGCTCCGAAAGACGTCGGGATAGAGATGATGACAACGACAGGGATTATCACTCCCGGGATTCATCATTTTGAAAGAAAACTTGTCATCTGCCTTCATACCATTATAATCCTCCTTCTCATTCGGAGAAAGGCAGGGAGAAATTCGGCCACAAGGGGTCCCAATCCGACGCCTTTCATGATCAACACTCTGGTTCATCTAGCACACGGCAATTCCGGGAACCCTACAAGAAAACTGAACTCTCAAAACCATCTCCCGCTATTCCCCCAACAGATCCGACAATATCGGAGAGGCTAGCCAAGCTTAAGGCTAAGTTCCCAAAATATGCTTCGATGGTCTGAAGTTTCTCCCGGCGATCCATCACATTCCAGAACATGTCAAACAGAGCGCCATTGCTTGTAACAACGACGTTTATGTTCAAGACGATACGTTTGTCCATTTAGCTGAAAAAGTCTCGGAAGTCCCTGTTGAGTGTCAACACGAAATTGATCGCCTGAAGCTTGAAGCCTTTCACGATAAAGACATTATCAAAGCTCAAGATGAAGAGCTCTCTTCGTACAAGTCTCAGCTCGAAGCCGCCCAACAAAGTGCTAAAGATACCGCGGAGGCCGTCAATCGTCTGGAAACGACACATAAGAAAGAAATTGACGAAGCGGTCCAACGCTGCGGGTCTCTGGCTTTAGAGAAGGATTCTGTTCAGAAGGAAAGGGAAGCATTTTCCCTCCCCGTCAAAGAGTTGGAAGATCAACTCCACAAAGACAGAGAGGAAAAACTGCTGTCCATGAAGAGTCGCAACGATATTGCAATGAGATTGTTGCTACGCGACTCCTGAAGGCAAAGCTCGACGATGAGATCTCTAAGGTCGGGATTCTGAAGGATGAAGCCCATGAAGTGGGCAAGAGAATAGGATCTGCGGAGATTGACTCTCATCTTAAGACGGCTACAGAGGCTGGCAGGGATGAAGTCAAGTGATTGTTCGACCCGCTTATAGCGGAATACATTGCCCGTGTCCTCATGCATCGGGACTTATGGCAAGGGCTACCTCGAATCTCTAGGCGAGGCATGGGAAACTTTAATAAAGATTAGAAAAGTAGAGCTGGGCACCAAGAAGGTTGATGAGGAGGCTTTGATAAAAGAATTTCTCAGGGGGAACGAGCCTTCGAACTTGTCTGCAGCGAAGGCCCTCTATAACAAAGGTTCCTCCTCATCAAAAGGAAAAGATGAGATCACCGGTCTGTCTGGAGCCGAATCTCCTACTCCTCCCCTTACTCAATTGACCGGTCGGCCGACACTTGATCCATTGGAACAGCACGTTGGTTATGACCCAGAAGCCTCTGGCTTTGGCATTCATATACTGTCTTCCATTCCAGAAGGTGAGACTCCACAGACGGTTGAGATCCAGCAAGAAACCGGTAAATAACTTTTCTTCTTAAAGTTCAAAGAGACGTTCTTTTCGGCATGAGTTCATTTTATTCTAACATTTGTCTCTTGTTGTCTTGTGTAGGCTGCTCTGACCCCGAGCCCACATCGAGGAGCGGTGACGCCAAGGAGAAGAAGGATAAAGTGAGTGAGGCAACTCAAGTGGGAGAGACTCCTGGCCCTGATGCTCAAGTGGTTGAAGCGCTCGACGAGGAAAAGTCTGAGACTTCATCCCCCGTCGAAGAAAGTTATGTAGTTGAGATTACGGGCGCTTCTAGAGACACTTCAAAAATGAGAAAGAAGGAGCAACTCGCGGAGGAGAAGAAAACGAAAGCTGAATCAACGTTGAGCCCCGAGTTGTGGATCTTGACGATCCTTTGAACATGCCTTTGAAGGTCATCCTTCCCGGTGGGTCCAGGCCACTAGAAGTTCCTCGTCCCTCCTTTGATGTTACTTCCCAATCAAGCAAAACATCCAAACAAAAAAGCATGGGGGAAGAGTCACCTAAGAAAACAAAGGAGGAAAAGAAACCCAAGAAATCAAAGAAGTAGCTGTTACACTCGTTCAACGAGAGCTAGCTTAGATTATGTAGTTATTTTTATTTATTTCTGTAACGACCCAGTATTTTCAACCCTTCGCATCCGCACATGTCGGACTTTGAATTGTTCAAAATACTGCGTTGTAGAATAAATTTGGCAAAAACTCAGAATATACAATAAATAAATCACAGAATCACATACACAGATATCAGAATCTCGCAGCGGAATATAAAATGATACAGTGGTTCATGAAGCCACTTATACAACTTTACAAACAGAACTTACATTGTCTATAATCCTCAATACAATGCAAGACATAAATAGAGATAGAGTCTTCAAAGGTCTTGAGTTCCAGAAAAGATAAAGGCTGAAACAACTTCCAGCAGCACGCATAATCTACTGAGTGTCCTAGCTACGGAGAAGAAACTGAAGCTGCAACTCAGGCTGACCCGAGCGTACAATAAAACAAAATACTCGAGTCAGGACATACATACTTATATAATGTAAGCTAAATCAAGTGTACTGTAATATATAGCAAGTAACTTAAAGGATGCTTGGGATCGCCCATCCTCTAAGGATCCGTTAAACTATTTACTATGTAGTATATTGCGCTATTATAATAGTGTCTATTTATAAAGTAAACATACTTATTTCTTAGCATTAAGGGGTTACCCATATAGCCCTTAACACGTAATAGTCCCAGTAGTCCATCCAATATCATAGCTCCTCCTACTCGGGAAGCAACTAGAGGATACCACACGGGCTACGGGAGAAAACCAAACTCGTACAAGGCTCGATATGGTAGGTGACACGGCACAACTAGGCAATGCCAGGGTAGATATACCAATTGCTATCCGGACCGGTGGTAACGCGAAGCCGCAGCAACCGCCCACCTCGAACAACACTCCCAAATCAAAGGTGCGCACCAAACAATCACAAAAGTAATAGAATGGCAAACGAAGAAGTGCGTTCGATCAGAGGAGCTACCTCATTAATCCGAGAATCGCTCCTGTTTTAGCCACCTTATGCCAACTCACGGGAGTCGGGTCCACGTATATACCTTTCAAGAAACCGTCACCACCATCCTACTTCATTCTGGAATCTCCACCGCGTACACGGTTGTCAAAGTGGTTTTCGGTATCGACAGAGAGTATGTCCATATCCGATCCCGGTCTCTTTGCCAACCAAACGTTATTATAACCCGTGGTTATTTAAAAACAGTTTATACTTTAAATCAGAATAAACATTTTCATTTCAAAACTATAGATACGATATCATTTTAAAACCCAAAACAATAGGATATCGTTATATTCAAATATAATTCTTTCCAAAACCATACTGTTTAAAATTATTAATATCTGGAAACCAAATATTTGAATTATCCCTCCAAAACATAATATATTGGAAATTTTACTTTAAACCATAACTCCCAAACACAATGGTTTGGACATTCAACGGTATATAGAATAAATGGTTTAACTTTATGGTTACTTTGTAAAGAAGATCATTTACATAGCTTTACAAATATATTTCTTTATTTAAAGTTTTAAACCATAATTTAAATATCACTTTATGTTCCCAAAACCATTTCAATTCCTATATATATATTCAATTGGAGTATTTACTATTCAAAACTAAGTTTGGACTTTATTCTTTCAACAATTCAATGTTTTATTATTTATCTTGAATATTCCCATAAATTCCATAATAAACTCCAGATTTTAGCCATTAAATAATTTCAAAATTTGCTTAATACAAGAATATTCGTCTTGAATTTATTAAGGAAAATCCAGTTATAAATATCATATCTTAAGATTTTCCAAAACTTAACATAAAATAAAATTTATCAAATTCCATAAATTTTAAAACAATCAAATTCTAGATTCTGTAGCACTTAGGAAATGCTACCTAAAGTTACGGGTGAAACTAGTCCAATTTCAAAAAGACAGCATTTAAATGTTGTAGTAGATTGTTTAACATAATAAATATTTCCAAATATAAATTATTTATTTATTTATTTATTAACATTTATAGCTCATTCAAAATCAATATAAAATCCTTTAAAGATATTAAATCAAATATTTAACTTCCAAAATAATTTTAAATATTTCAGAAAATATTATAAGGACCACGGGCCTGTATATAGTTTTCTATCCTAGGTCAAGTGATACGGATTTATATCATTTCAATCCGTAATTTACAAATATCCCGGGTTCTATCATTTCAAACCCGCAATCCCAAGTTAATTTATAGCAGTTAACAGAATAGATGAACAATAATAATCAATTAGGCCTATCATTTCAGCCCATAACAATGTATATTTAACAGGGAACTTGCAGTGTGATTTAAGCAGTAAATAGACAATAACATAATATAACTGCAGATATAATACAACATATAAATAACTGATGAGGTGTCAGTTAAATGGGGTCCATCATGCTATATTACACTACAGACAGATAATAGTGAAATACAATTTTACACATACACTTGCAATAATTTACTAAAATATAAATACGTATGTCTGGTGAGAAATACTCACCTGAAAGTTGCAGAAAATTTGAATTCAAAAACGACGATTTTCCGGTACAGACTGACAGAGGGTAACGATAAAATTTCTCGGATGTCGCCTAGATTCAAATCTAGAACAAAAGTAAAATATAGAATACACGACTTTAGAATTTACGGTCCAGAAAAGATTTAAAATAGAATGGAGATTGATTTGACTTGCTCGACCACTCCACCGTGTTTTAACCCCAAAAAAATTTTCGACAAAATTTCCTAAAGTCAGGCTAAGCAAAATTGGGGACGTTTTCCTACTTTATGTCGTGATACACATGTACACGTGCACACTTAAAATTTCAATTTACACGTGTACATGCACACACTCACGCCAACACTTTCTCATGCTTATAACTCTGCCTCTACTTTAAATCAAATTTTCACTTCTTCTCTATCTGGGTCCAACCTATGCTTACCAGTTCCAAACTTTATCCATTTTTTTTTCTTTTGCTTTGCAAATTCCAGTTTAACTTATATATATTACAAAACTGGGTTTCAAATCTTTCGCTTAAATCAAGTTTCCAGACCACTTGTTCAAACAGACTCAGTGCTTCGAGTCACACCATCATCCACTTCGAGTCATCCAGGGAGTTGCTTCGGGAAAATCCCAACGTTGCTTCGAGTAAACCAGTTAGTTGCCTCGAGACAAACTGACATGCAGTGATACCTACTCAAACTCTTCTCTCTTTCTCTCTACAACAGTAATACATACTTTCTTCACTCATTCCTATCAACTTCCCTATGTATCATGTTTTTTTTTTTTTTTTTTTTTTCTCTTTTTTTTTTTTTTTTTTTCTTTTTTTTTTTTTTTTTTTTTTTTCCTAAATCCACTTCTAGTTCAAAACTGCAACAGGCAGGAGGAAATCCAACCACCCGAGTCACCTAAAAAATTACTTTGAGAAAAATATGCTGAAGCTTCGGGGAAATAATACACTTGCTTCGAGCCATTCCATCCAAAACTTCGAGTAAATCTGCTATGTCTTTCGAGAACATTTCCACCAAACACTGAAACCTAAACCACTGCCTTTCTTCAGTTTTGCATGCTTCTAAACCAAAAGCATGTTCTAAATCCTCTGTCCAAAAGTCTGAAATCATTAACTCCTACAACTCACTGTCCTTAACTAAGCATCTACCCTTACTTCTATTTAGCATCATCATTTCACTCTAGTCATGCATAAACCCAGAGCCACCATTCTGTGCAGATCTTCAATGTCAGAGAAAAAGGAAAAATGAATTATGACCCTTCTCCTCTACAAACAGACCACCTTTTTCTTATATAAATGCAACTGAAAAATTATCCTAGACCCAATATAAATGCATGCAGACCACTCAACACAAATGCAAGCTATTCCCTGACCCCTGTGCATGTCTTACTGACACACTGTGCACAGCATGCACCGCCCCAATCCTTTCATAAAGGTAGACTACTCCTAACTGCAATCCAAAAATTCACTTACTAAATCACCTATTGCCCTCTGTTTTACATCTTGAAGCCACTGAAACTAAGATCTATATCAGCTGCCAGACTTACTACTAACTTTAAACAACTAACTGAACTATGAATCATACATCTAACCATCTACAACTACTTCCAGTTATTCTATAAATCAACTCAGGTCAGCTTGAACATGTACACCCACTTCTGATTTGTACTTCCCAGATTTGAAACAAAGAAATTCCTTTATAATGTTCTCCCTTTAGATGCTGCAACCTATAACGCAGGTTTTTGGAAAAATATGAAGATAAGTTTATGACATATGTCACAGTATATATATACATATGCCAACTATGTTTATGCCACAAATGCAACTGAAAACTCACATCCTAGTCCCATATTTTCCAACTTAGTTCATGCAACTCAAACCCAGATCTTTGATAAAAATATGCAGACAAGTGATGTGTCATGGCCTAAACAAACACTGAGTGGCCGAGCAAGGCAGACGGGAAAAAGAACTGAAGAAAGGAAAAACAAGATCATTACCTGATGATGAGATGAAACCAGAGAGATAGTCAAAATGTGGAAGGAACTGATGGGGTGGGTATAAATATATAGGTAGCGGCTTTCGAATTGAAGGTAAATAAACATGTCAGTTTTTCTTTGATAAATGCTGCGCGTGATTAAAGCAAAGAAGAATGGAAATGAAGGGTTTCCAGTTAAAATTTGTTTGAACGTTTTGGAATATCAGATGAGGCCGAGAGATCAAAAATGTATCTAATGTATTTAAGGCCAGAGGTTTTAAATTTGGAACTTGATGATGTTTATAAGACCAGAGTTATATTTTTGCGTGATGAAAGGGTTTGGTGTATTTGGTACGAACAGAGGTTACTTCTAAATTTTTAAAGCTTGCGTGATCTTAGGGGAGAGAAATGGCAAAAGAAAGGAACGTATGCAACATAAATGAAGGCACTAGATCAGAGAATATGTTGAGTGCTGCCATAAATGTAAGGCATTTGAAAAGAGTAGAGGTGAAAGAAGGCAAATGCAAACGTTACACAGTTTTTATCAATGCTTGCGTGACATATGCTTTGTTAATAAAGTTTGAACGTTACATTTTTAATAGATGTGATACCTGGCGAGATCAGGGGAAGAGAAAAGATGTATCAGGTTTATGTTGAATGTTGACTCATATGATTTCTCTTCAGTTATAAATATAAATGCGTGATTATAGGTTGATGACTGATGAAGCAGAGCAAAGGTTGATAATACGTTACTTAGAGCTTGCGTGATTTATGGATTATCAAATTTTGAATTCAACAGTTTCTCACGTATTGATAGCATGAGTAAAAGATGATGATTCATTTATATTTACATAAGTTTTGATTTGTATCAAATGTATGAACTGGCCAAACTTAAGGCAAAGCAAAAAAAAACGTATGCAATGAATATATGTCTGGTTTTAATGTTTGTTCGTTACTTTGTGTCCATCTCATTTCATATATACATTTTGATTTTTTTAGTTTTGAAAACAATAAATGAAATGGTAAATATTTATGTTGGCTATAAGAGTGGAAAACGTATACAAGTTTATTGAAAATCAGACTGTTAGTTAACAGAGTACCGGTTGCTATAAAGTTACTGACTGATATTTTTCTTCAAATTAATATGAAAATATGATTTTTACACTACGTTAAACAGACGCAGTTTAAAACATCAAAAATTTCTGTAAAAATATCATTTTAGAAACACACGTTTTATTACGTTGCTTATACCCTAAAATTGACGCGTCTTTTAAACGCGAAATTTAACAGTTTAAACATAGCCTAAATTTCCACAGTTATCATTAAATTTTATTGACATATACAATTTTATAGAATATATCTTCCAATTAAATAATTAACCTATATTGTTAAACACAATTTATATAAAACATATTTCAAAATTAAAACAATTAAAAGAAATAAATATCTGAAAACTAGGGCTGTTACACTCTCCCCCACTTAAGAACTTTTCGTCCTCGAAAAGGAGCGAAAGAAGAGAAACAAAAAAGATAAGCTAGATAAACAAGAATCTTAAACGAATAGTTCCGGTATTTGAAGAACGAAAAGATCCACTAGAATCGGTTTACCTTTTTCGGTTTGACTGTCAGGCTCTGGGTGATAAACGGTGCTCGGGTCCCGATGAGTAACAAAGATTTCAAAGATTATAGAAAGATTTCTAAACAGACTGGTATAAGCAATAGCCTCCCCATTCTGTAGCAGATAGGAAAACCAAGGACACTCAAAGATAGTTTTTAAACAAAATAGGATAATAACTTTGAAATCATAATTCTTTTGAAATCATAATACTTTGAAAGTCATTAAATTTATAAATATTATCATTTGGAAAACATACTACTAAAATCATAACACCCTTAAAATATTTCATTTATTTAATTATAAATTTTCCAAAACATTTTATTTTTAGAACAGCAGCACTTATAATATGCTATAGTAGATATAATAGTATTTCCAATCAGTTCTATTTCTGAAATTTTTATTTGGATATTATTTACTTATATTTTATAAAACAACTTTTATGCATGGAATGTCCAACTTCATTTATTAAGTCAAAGTTCCTTATTTTACTTAACTCTTAATTTTTAACAAATAACCTAACCCATATTTGAAATACCTATTTTATAAGATATTCCTTTAATAAGTTATACTTGAAATTTTCATTTGAAGACCAAATTCTCAATTATCAAATTTCAGTGATATTAACATACATCTTAACTATTTAAATCATAATTATCCATTTTAGAAAATAACCTTTATTAAATTTCTCAGTTAGATTTAAGGTTCCATATTAAATCAACTTTGCTTATTAGGTTATTTAAATAAATTCCTTAAATTCCTTTTTCCTTATTTACCTCCTATTAATCTTTTATAATTAAAATTTAAGTGTATACCATTTATTATAACCACTCAAATTTTATTTATAAAATCCTTTTTATATTGTATATTATCCAATTACATTGTTAACTTTTGAAAATCAAGGTAAGTTATATTGAATGAAATTGAGTATTATACAACTAAAACTTTCAAATTCAATTATCTCTAATTAAAATTCCTTATTCAAAATTTTGTTTTATTTTTCAAGGTAAACTTTAAGAAATTAAATTTCTGATTCCCTTCAAACCATTTAGAGATAAAATATGTCAAATCAAATTTAAATTATATATCTATATATATTAAGTCATAATTTAGAAATTTAATCAATTAAAATCTCAAGGTAATACTGTAGCCAGACTACAGAATGGTCTTTCACTTCGAAACTCGAAAATGAATGTCGATGATGTTGTAGTCATCACCGAAATTATTTCCCAGCGACAAAGAGAAAAGCACTAATTTTAAAATTTCTTTGGAAACAAATTTCTATTCGAATATACTTTAAATAATATATCCTTTAAAATTTTAAACACAAGATTTGAAATCATCGGAAATTGAATTCTCAAGTTCTTGTTTTAAATTCATTTCGGTTTCTAAATTAATTTATGACCATTGTTTATATCAAATTATTTATTAGACAAACACATGGTTTACAAACCATAAATAAATCAAACTATTTAAATTAATTATAAAAATTCTGAAAATTATACTTATATATATATAATATTAGATTTTATCTTTACATATAGAAATAAATTTTTCAAAACAAAGATAAAGATTTAAATTTTGATGAACTCAAATCAAATAGAATTCAAGATAAGTTGAAATCAGAAGATCCGATGATAAAAATCAGAATAAGGAAACTGGGTAAGTCTATATAAATCGCGGACAACCTTGATCTGGTCATCCGTGACTTTAAAGAGTCAGATCGGTGTGGTTGAGTAAATCTACACTTGATCCGAAGAGATAGAGTTCGGAATAACTAAAGATACTAGTATATAAACCGAGGATAAATATAAACCTCTGGTGAATCAATGCTATTGGTAAAGGAGTTTCACCCCTTTATTAGAATAATGGCGGGACCGCCAATTCACTATAAAGATCCTCCGAAGTAGAGTTATGGGATACTCCAGAATCTAAAGAAGACGAAAAGTGAGGGACACGAATGAACTTTGGAACCATAGAGAATGTTCCAAAATTCGAAGAGAAAGAGATTCAAACTCGGATGAATGTGATTCTATAATCAAATTTACTTTACATTCTAAGTTTTGCCTAGAACCTGGCTCTGATACCAAATGTAACGACCCAGTATTTTCAACCCTTCGCATCCGCACATGTCGGACTTTGAATTGTTCAAAATACTGCGTTGTAGAATAAATTTGGCAAAAACTCAGAATATACAATAAATAAATCACAGAATCACATACACAGATATCAGAATCTCGCAGCGGAATATAAAATGATACAGTGGTTCATGAAGCCACTTATACAACTTTACAAACAGAACTTACATTGTCTATAATCCTCAATACAATGCAAGACATAAATAGAGATAGAGTCTTCAAAGGTCTTGAGTTCCAGAAAAGATAAAGGCTGAAACAACTTCCAGCAGCACGCATAATCTACTGAGTGTCCTAGCTACGGAGAAGAAACTGAAGCTGCAACTCAGGCTGACCCGAGCGTACAATAAAACAAAATACTCGAGTCAGGACATACATACTTATATAATGTAAGCTAAATCAAGTGTACTGTAATATATAGCAAGTAACTTAAAGGATGCTTGGGATCGCCCATCCTCTAAGGATCCGTTAAACTATTTACTATGTAGTATATTGCGCTATTATAATAGTGTCTATTTATAAAGTAAACATACTTATTTCTTAGCATTAAGGGGTTACCCATATAGCCCTTAACACGTAATAGTCCCAGTAGTCCATCCAATATCATAGCTCCTCCTACTCGGGAAGCAACTAGAGGATACCACACGGGCTACGGGAGAAAACCAAACTCGTACAAGGCTCGATATGGTAGGTGACACGGCACAACTAGGCAATGCCAGGGTAGATATACCAATTGCTATCCGGACCGGTGGTAACGCGAAGCCGCAGCAACCGCCCACCTCGAACAACACTCCCAAATCAAAGGTGCGCACCAAACAATCACAAAAGTAATAGAATGGCAAACGAAGAAGTGCGTTCGATCAGAGGAGCTACCTCATTAATCCGAGAATCGCTCCTGTTTTAGCCACCTTATGCCAACTCACGGGAGTCGGGTCCACGTATATACCTTTCAAGAAACCGTCACCACCATCCTACTTCATTCTGGAATCTCCACCGCGTACACGGTTGTCAAAGTGGTTTTCGGTATCGACAGAGAGTATGTCCATATCCGATCCCGGTCTCTTTGCCAACCAAACGTTATTATAACCCGTGGTTATTTAAAAACAGTTTATACTTTAAATCAGAATAAACATTTTCATTTCAAAACTATAGATACGATATCATTTTAAAACCCAAAACAATAGGATATCGTTATATTCAAATATAATTCTTTCCAAAACCATACTGTTTAAAATTATTAATATCTGGAAACCAAATATTTGAATTATCCCTCCAAAACATAATATATTGGAAATTTTACTTTAAACCATAACTCCCAAACACAATGGTTTGGACATTCAACGGTATATAGAATAAATGGTTTAACTTTATGGTTACTTTGTAAAGAAGATCATTTACATAGCTTTACAAATATATTTCTTTATTTAAAGTTTTAAACCATAATTTAAATATCACTTTATGTTCCCAAAACCATTTCAATTCCTATATATATATTCAATTGGAGTATTTACTATTCAAAACTAAGTTTGGACTTTATTCTTTCAACAATTCAATGTTTTATTATTTATCTTGAATATTCCCATAAATTCCATAATAAACTCCAGATTTTAGCCATTAAATAATTTCAAAATTTGCTTAATACAAGAATATTCGTCTTGAATTTATTAAGGAAAATCCAGTTATAAATATCATATCTTAAGATTTTCCAAAACTTAACATAAAATAAAATTTATCAAATTCCATAAATTTTAAAACAATCAAATTCTAGATTCTGTAGCACTTAGGAAATGCTACCTAAAGTTACGGGTGAAACTAGTCCAATTTCAAAAAGACAGCATTTAAATGTTGTAGTAGATTGTTTAACATAATAAATATTTCCAAATATAAATTATTTATTTATTTATTTATTAACATTTATAGCTCATTCAAAATCAATATAAAATCCTTTAAAGATATTAAATCAAATATTTAACTTCCAAAATAATTTTAAATATTTCAGAAAATATTATAAGGACCACGGGCCTGTATATAGTTTTCTATCCTAGGTCAAGTGATACGGATTTATATCATTTCAATCCGTAATTTACAAATATCCCGGGTTCTATCATTTCAAACCCGCAATCCCAAGTTAATTTATAGCAGTTAACAGAATAGATGAACAATAATAATCAATTAGGCCTATCATTTCAGCCCATAACAATGTATATTTAACAGGGAACTTGCAGTGTGATTTAAGCAGTAAATAGACAATAACATAATATAACTGCAGATATAATACAACATATAAATAACTGATGAGGTGTCAGTTAAATGGGGTCCATCATGCTATATTACACTACAGACAGATAATAGTGAAATACAATTTTACACATACACTTGCAATAATTTACTAAAATATAAATACGTATGTCTGGTGAGAAATACTCACCTGAAAGTTGCAGAAAATTTGAATTCAAAAACGACGATTTTCCGGTACAGACTGACAGAGGGTAACGATAAAATTTCTCGGATGTCGCCTAGATTCAAATCTAGAACAAAAGTAAAATATAGAATACACGACTTTAAAATTTACGGTCCAGAAAAGATTTAAAATAGAATGGAGATTGATTTGACTTGCTCGACCACTCCACCGTGTTTTAACCCCAAAAAAATTTTCGACAAAATTTCCTAAAGTCAGGCTAAGCAAAATTGGGGACGTTTTCCTACTTTATGTCGTGATACACATGTACACGTGCACACTTAAAATTTCAATTTACACGTGTACATGCACACACTCACGCCAACACTTTCTCATGCTTATAACTCTGCCTCTACTTTAAATCAAATTTTCACTTCTTCTCTATCTGGGTCCAACCTATGCTTACCAGTTCCAAACTTTATCCATTTTTTTTTCTTTTGCTTTGCAAATTCCAGTTTAACTTATATATATTACAAAACTGGGTTTCAAATCTTTCGCTTAAATCAAGTTTCCAGACCACTTGTTCAAACAGACTCAGTGCTTCGAGTCACACCATCATCCACTTCGAGTCATCCAGGGAGTTGCTTCGGGAAAATCCCAACGTTGCTTCGAGTAAACCAGTTAGTTGCCTCGAGACAAACTGACATGCAGTGATACCTACTCAAACTCTTCTCTCTTTCTCTCTACAACAGTAATACATACTTTCTTCACTCATTCCTATCAACTTCCCTATGTATCATGTTTTTTTTTTTTTTTTTTTTTTTTTCTCTTTTTTTTTTTTTTTTCTTTTTTTTTTTTTTTTTTTTTTTTCCTAAATCCACTTCTAGTTCAAAACTGCAACAGGCAGGAGGAAATCCAACCACCCGAGTCACCTAAAAAATTACTTTGAGAAAAATATGCTGAAGCTTCGGGGAAATAATACACTTGCTTCGAGCCATTCCATCCAAAACTTCGAGTAAATCTGCTATGTCTTTCGAGAACATTTCCACCAAACACTGAAACCTAAACCACTGCCTTTCTTCAGTTTTGCATGCTTCTAAACCAAAAGCATGTTCTAAATCCTCTGTCCAAAAGTCTGAAATCATTAACTCCTACAACTCACTGTCCTTAACTAAGCATCTACCCTTACTTCTATTTAGCATCATCATTTCACTCTAGTCATGCATAAACCCAGAGCCACCATTCTGTGCAGATCTTCAATGTCAGAGAAAAAGGAAAAATGAATTATGACCCTTCTCCTCTACAAACAGACCACCTTTTTCTTATATAAATGCAACTGAAAAATTATCCTAGACCCAATATAAATGCATGCAGACCACTCAACACAAATGCAAGCTATTCCCTGACCCCTGTGCATGTCTTACTGACACACTGTGCACAGCATGCACCGCCCCAATCCTTTCATAAAGGTAGACTACTCCTAACTGCAATCCAAAAATTCACTTACTAAATCACCTATTGCCCTCTGTTTTACATCTTGAAGCCACTGAAACTAAGATCTATATCAGCTGCCAGACTTACTACTAACTTTAAACAACTAACTGAACTATGAATCATACATCTAACCATCTACAACTACTTCCAGTTATTCTATAAATCAACTCAGGTCAGCTTGAACATGTACACCCACTTCTGATTTGTACTTCCCAGATTTGAAACAAAGAAATTCCTTTATAATGTTCTCCCTTTAGATGCTGCAACCTATAACGCAGGTTTTTGGAAAAATATGAAGATAAGTTTATGACATATGTCACAGTATATATATACATATGCCAACTATGTTTATGCCACAAATGCAACTGAAAACTCACATCCTAGTCCCATATTTTCCAACTTAGTTCATGCAACTCAAACCCAGATCTTTGATAAAAATATGCAGACAAGTGATGTGTCATGGCCTAAACAAACACTGAGTGGCCGAGCAAGGCAGACGGGAAAAAGAACTGAAGAAAGGAAAAACAAGATCATTACCTGATGATGAGATGAAACCAGAGAGATAGTCAAAATGTGGAAGGAACTGATGGGGTGGGTATAAATATATAGGTAGCGGCTTTCGAATTGAAGGTAAATAAACATGTCAGTTTTTCTTTGATAAATGCTGCGCGTGATTAAAGCAAAGAAGAATGGAAATGAAGGGTTTCCAGTTAAAATTTGTTTGAACGTTTTGGAATATCAGATGAGGCCGAGAGATCAAAAATGTATCTAATGTATTTAAGGCCAGAGGTTTTAAATTTGGAACTTGATGATGTTTATAAGACCAGAGTTATATTTTTGCGTGATGAAAGGGTTTGGTGTATTTGGTACGAACAGAGGTTACTTCTAAATTTTTAAAGCTTGCGTGATCTTAGGGGAGAGAAATGGCAAAAGAAAGGAACGTATGCAACATAAATGAAGGCACTAGATCAGAGAATATGTTGAGTGCTGCCATAAATGTAAGGCATTTGAAAAGAGTAGAGGTGAAAGAAGGCAAATGCAAACGTTACACAGTTTTTATCAATGCTTGCGTGACATATGCTTTGTTAATAAAGTTTGAACGTTACATTTTTAATAGATGTGATACCTGGCGAGATCAGGGGAAGAGAAAAGATGTATCAGGTTTATGTTGAATGTTGACTCATATGATTTCTCTTCAGTTATAAATATAAATGCGTGATTATAGGTTGATGACTGATGAAGCAGAGCAAAGGTTGATAATACGTTACTTAGAGCTTGCGTGATTTATGGATTATCAAATTTTGAATTCAACAGTTTCTCACGTATTGATAGCATGAGTAAAAGATGATGATTCATTTATATTTACATAAGTTTTGATTTGTATCAAATGTATGAACTGGCCAAACTTAAGGCAAAGCAAAAAAAAACGTATGCAATGAATATATGTCTGGTTTTAATGTTTGTTCGTTACTTTGTGTCCATCTCATTTCATATATACATTTTGATTTTTTTAGTTTTGAAAACAATAAATGAAATGGTAAATATTTATGTTGGCTATAAGAGTGGAAAACGTATACAAGTTTATTGAAAATCAGACTGTTAGTTAACAGAGTACCGGTTGCTATAAAGTTACTGACTGATATTTTTCTTCAAATTAATATGAAAATATGATTTTTACACTACGTTAAACAGACGCAGTTTAAAACATCAAAAATTTCTGTAAAAATATCATTTTAGAAACACACGTTTTATTACGTTGCTTATACCCTAAAATTGACGCGTCTTTTAAACGCGAAATTTAACAGTTTAAACATAGCCTAAATTTCCACAGTTATCATTAAATTTTATTGACATATACAATTTTATAGAATATATCTTCCAATTAAATAATTAACCTATATTGTTAAACACAATTTATATAAAACATATTTCAAAATTAAAACAATTAAAAGAAATAAATATCTGAAAACTAGGGCTGTTACAATTTCCGTGGTCAATGTAAATAGACTTTTGACTCTGAGTTTTGGAGGAGTGTTAGTAGAACCTCATTTGGGATGAATAAATAAAATTTAGTTCTTTTGTCTTTCAAATGACTTTTACTGTTTAGCGTTTTGTATTATTGTGGTCGAAACCCGAGCTATTGGGAGTTACATAAACCCCCAATTCATCTTCATATAACTCGAAAATTCTTTGAAATTATATATCCTTTATTCCACACGTTTGGTACTTAGAATATTTTTCAGTCTGTGTGCTAGGGACTTAATGACTTTAAGTCAGTTGTACTCTAGTCTGCACTCTGGGGACTTAGAGATTTTTAAGCCATTTATACTCTAGTCCGCACTCATGAGGCTCAGAGTACTCCAGTCTACACTCGGGGGACTTAGAGATTTTAATTCGTTTATACTCTAGTCCATACTCAGGGGACTCAAAGTACTCCAGTCTGCACTATGGAGACTTGGAGATTTTAAGTCATTTATACTCTAGTCCGCACACAGAGGACTCGGAGAACTCCAGTCTGCACTCAAAGAACTTAGAGATTTTAAGTCGTTTATACTCTAGTCCGCACTCAGGGGACTCAAAGTACTCCCGTCTGCACTCAGGAGACTTGGAGATTTTAAGTCGTTTATACTCTAGTCCGTACTCAGGGGACCTAGAGTACTCCAGTCTGCACTCAGGGGACTTGGAGATTTTAAGTCGTTTATACTCTAGTCCGTACTCAGGGGACTCAGAGTACTCCAGTCCACACTCAGGGAACTTGGAGATTTTAAGTCGTTTATACTCTAGTTCGCACTCAGAGGACTCAGAGTACTCTAGTCCGCACTCAGGGGACTTGGAGATTTTAAGCCGTTTATACTCTAGTCCGCACTCAGGGGACTTGGAGATTTTAAGCCGTTTATACTCTAGTCCGCACTCAGGGGACTCAGAATACTCCTGTCCACACTCATGGGACTTGGAGATTTTAAGTCGTTTATAATCTAGTCCGCACTTAGGAAACTCAGAGTACTCCAGTCCACACTCAGTGGACTTGGAGATTTTAAGTCGTTTATACTCTAGTCTGCACACATGGGACTCAGAGTACTCCAATCCGCACTCATGGGACTTAGAGATTTTAAGTTGTTTATGCACGTTCGTACGTCAGACAAGATATTATAACTCTAGTTTTCTTCCATAAAATTATCAAACATGGAAACATCAACAATTCATGGAAAAAATGGCTTCAAGCCTTTATTAATGAAGAAAGCTAAATTGTCTTATTACATGTTGAAAAATAAGAATCAACGGAATGAAAACATACTGAAAATAATTGCAACAAAGATATAAAATGAATAGACTAAATATAATAATGCCGCAGATGCTCGCTATTCCATGCTCGGGGGAATGTCGCGCCATCAACGGTTTCTAGCTTGAAAGTTCCTTCTTCAAGCCTCCGTTAAATGATGTATGGACCTTCCCATATGGGATTCAGATGCCACAGGACCGGAAAAACTCGTTTTAAAACGAGTCACCCACGTCGAAGACTCTTGGCCAGAGTTTTTCTTTATAATATCAAGCGACTCGGTGTCTATATGCGACTGCTCTTAAATCAGCTTCTTCACGTTTTTCATCAATGAAGTCCAGCGATTCCAGCAAAAGTTCCTGATTCATCTTGGGCTCATAATGAGTTATCCAATGGGACTAAACTTCAAGTTCTACGGGTATAACAGCTTCCATTCCATATGCCAATGCGAATGGAGTGTGGCCAGTCGCGGACTTTTGGGTGGTTCTATAAGCCTAAAGTGCCGTTGGAAGTTCATCCACCGAATTACCTCTGGCCTTTTTCAAACGCTTTTTCAATATGGACTTGATTATTTTGTTCACGGCTTCCACTTGTCTATTGGATTTTCGATGAACAACTGCTGCACATCATTTTTCAATGCCATATTTTCGACAAAATTCTTTAAACTTTTTACATTCGAATTGAGTTCCGTTGTTTGTAATATTAGTCCATGGGAGGCCAAAACGGCATATAATATTTCCTATAACAAAATTAATGACCTTCTTGGTGGTGATCATGGCTAAGGGTTCTGCTTCTGCCCACTTAGTAAAATAGTTGACCGCAACTATCGCGTATTTCGCACCAAATTTAGATATGGTAAGGAACCGATTATATCGATCCCTCACATTGCAAACGTCTAGGGACTAATCATTTGCACGAGTTCCGTTGGCGGAGCTCTCAGGATTTTTGCATTCTTTTGGCATTTGTTACATCTCCTTACGTAGTCTGTGGCATCTCGATTTACAGTTGGTCAATAGTATCCATAGCGGAGGATTTTCTTTGCTAATATCTGCCCTCCAGTATGGTCAACACATTCTCCTTAATGGAATTTCTTCAAGACTTGTTTTTTCTCATCGTGGGCAATGCACCGGAGTAGGGGGGTCAAGAATCCTGGCCAAGACATTATTTCGTCCGATATTACATATCGTGAACTTTACGAATGCCTTGTCGTCTTTCGCTCCTTCTTTCGGGCAAGATCCCGTGTAGCAAGTGTTGTTTGAATGGGGTCATCCATGACTCCTTCTCGATCTCTGTTTCTAACACGAGATCTATCTCCATTACATCTATGCTCGGAGCATGTAAGGTTTCAATAGGAACCAATCCCATTTGCTATGCATCGCCAGTGCCTGCAAATTTTGCCAATGAATCGGCTTCTTTGTTTTGTTCACGCGGTACATGCGAAATATCATGATATTCCAGATTTTCTAGCAGCTCTTGAACCCGTGCAAGATATGAGGCAAGTCTCTGTCCCTTCGCTTGATAGTCCCCCGCACTTGGTATACCACCAATTGCGAGTCACAAAAGATTTCAACCGATTTTGCCCCCAACTCTCTGATGAGTTTCAAGCCAGCAACCAAAGCTTCATACTCGGCCTCGTTATTTGTTACTGGGAATTCGAGCTTTAAAGCGTAAACGAACTGATCTATTTTCGAGAGTCATAAGAACTATGCCAGCTCCTGAGCAACAACCGTTAGATGCCCCGTCGGTGTACATCTTCCATCGAACATGAGGTATGACATTGTGACCGCTTGATTCGTCTAACACAGTGAATTCAACAATGAAGTCTGCTAGCGCTTGCCCTTGTATGGCCCTTCATGGAAGGAAGGTAATATCGAACTGACTCAACTCAATATTACATTTTAACATCCTTCCAGAGGTTTCCGGTCGTTGGAGTACCTGTTGCAAGGGTTGGTCAGTATAAACACTGATATAGTGTGTCTGAAAGTATGGCCGGAGCTTGCGTGATCCAATCACTAAGCAATAGGCCAGTTTCTCAATCTTAGGATAGTTCCTTTCTGCCCCATTAAACGTTTACTGACATAGTACACCAGCTTTTGAACTCGGTCCTCCTCATTAACCAAAGCGGTACTGATAGCATGTTGGGATATAGCCAAGTACACGCACAACATTCCTTGGTCTACCAATTTCGATAGTACCAGGGGACTTTCTAAATGCCTTACCAGAGCTCGGAATGCTTCCTCATAGTTGGGTCTCCATTTGAAATTCCTCTTTCTTTATTACGTCGAAGAAAGGGATACACTTATCTACAGTGCTGATATGAATCGACTCAGTGCGGCCACCTTTCCATTCAAGCTTTGTACCTGCTTTATAGTTCTGGGCACTTGTATGACTCGAATAGCTTGAATCTTCTCTGGGTATGCTTCGATTCCCCGCGCATTAACAATGAAACCCAAAAACTTCCTTGACGCAATGCCAAAGGAATACTTCAAAGGATTGATCTTCATTCCATAATGTCCGAGTATGTCAAACATCTCCGCTAAGTCCCGAATGTGGTCATTTGACTTCCGTGACTTCACGAGCACGTCATCTACATAGACTTCCATCGTTCTACCAATCTGGTCTTTAAACATTTGATTCAGCAGATGCTGATAAGTCGCTCCTGCGTTTTTCAATCCGAAAGGCATCACTACATAGCAATATAACCCAACGTCTATGAAAAACTGGTATGTTCTTGGTCTAGAATGTGCATTGGGATCTGATTATATCCTGAGTACGCATCCATAAATGACAGTAACTCGTGTCTGGTCGTTGAGTCGACCAGCTGGTCGATTCGGGGTAAAGGGAAACCACCCTTCGGAAATGCTTTGTTCAAATCAGAGTAATCAATGCAAGTTCTCCACTTTCCATTTCCTTTCCTTACTAGCACAAGATACCCATTCAGGGTAGAGGGCATCGTGGATGAACCTGTTGGCTTTGAGTTTGTCCACCTCCTCTCTGAGAGCAGCGGACCTCTCCGGGTGCATGCCTCTCCATTTCAGTTTTACAGGAACATACTTCGGGTCTATGTTCAACATATGAATTGCAATAGCAGGAGAAATCCTGCACATATCAGAATGTGTCCAAGCGAAAACATCCAGGTTCGCTTGGAGGAAACCAGTGAGATGCTCGGCCACTGACGGGTCGAGTTTTGATCCAATCTTAAGCACTCGTGATGGGTCATCTCGGCTGACTGGAATGTCAATCGTCAGTTCAGCCAGTGCTGTTTTATCTTCTGTGGGTTCTCCATCATCATCCATCGGATCTATGTCTCTATGGATCCGAGAATGTTGCCTGAGCCAGGGCTCAGGCACTACTTGTTAATTATCAGTATTTCGGATGCGGGCGGAGCTGTCCGCAACCTTTTCTTTCTCTCTCTGCTGGGCCTCTCTCAGCTCAACCACATAACATGCGCGACCGGTCTTCTGATTCACCATGCACAACGCCAACTCTTTTGTTTGTCGGAAATTTCAGAGTCAAACACCACGGGACCAAAGCTGCCTTTAACACTGCCAGGGTCGGTTGACCCAGAAACACATTGTATGGAGAATCAACATCCAAAACTATGAAAGGTAGAATTCGCACCCTCCTACGTTCACCTTGTCCCAGTTCAACTGGCAACTCAACATACCCCACTGCATCAGTCGCTGCACCATTAAAGACATGGATACGGGCTTTAAATGGCTTTAAATCTTTTGTCTACATTCTTCATTTAGTCGTGTGCCTTTTTGAAGATGATGTAAACGAAACTTCCACAATCAATTAAAATTCTCTTCATATATGCTGGCCCGATCGTCGTAGATATGACCATCGGGTCGACGGTAGGAGCCTCCACCGCGTCCGCATCTTGGCTCCTAAATATTATATCGTCTGTCGTCATGCGGTGTTGCTTAGCGGGGGTCCCATCCTCCGCATTCGAACAACACTCATAATCTGCATGCCTTAAAGAGTTAGCATACCGCTTCATTTCCTGCCAGTTCTTGTTTGCAGGATGAGGTCCACCGACGATAGTGTTTATGACCAGTCTCCCTACAGTTCGAGCAGGTTCCTCTGGATGGCATGGGGTCGGCCCGCGTCCGTAGTTCGATGTTCCTTGCCTACCTTCCTGCGGGTTCTTGACAAACTCCTGCAATTTTTTCTGTCTAATCAACTTTTCTATAGCATCGTGGAGGTGTCTATATTGAAAAGTGTTACAAGTTGACAGGTAAATATTCTCAAGAGATGCGTTCAGTGGGGTGTATTCGCTGTAGGTTGGAATCCTTGGCTTCCATTTCCTTGCTTCTCTTTTCTTTTCGGGATTTCCTCCTCTGGACCCTTTAGATTGCCTGGGTTTATTCTGGACATTGGCTTGAACCTTCCCTGAGTTGTCACCGAACTGTTTAACATCGATGTTGCTTTTCACAGTCTCCTGAACAGGCCCTGGTGCGTTATCTTGCCTCATCCGTTTGGCTTCCTCTCTTCTTATGAATTGACGAGCCTTTGAATAGGATGCTCCAGCATAGTTGGAGGCTTTCCTGCCAGCCAGTCTCCAAACTCTAAATTCGGATCCACACTTCGCATTACCGCCATTAGGATTGTGTGGTCGTTAGGGTTGCTAACTTCAGTAGCCGCAACATGAAATCTCTGCAAGTACTCTTTCAATGACTCCCCTGGAGCCTGGATTACACTAGATAGGAACATCACATCTTTAGATGAGTGGCGTGTATCCTGAACTGTTCCACAAATTTCGTCGCCAATTCATCGAAGCTGGATATAGGTGGGGGGAAGTCCAGTGAACCATATGGTGGCGATTTCGGATAAAGTAATTGGAAAGCATCTACACTTGGTCGTGTCATTTGCTCTAGCCGAATCCATCATCCATTCGTACCTTATCACATGCTGCCTGGGATCAGTCTTTCCTTCATAGGCCGAGATAGTTGGCATGCTAAACTTCTTGGGGTATTCAGCCTGTAGAATAGTATCTGTGAACGGAGTATGACTCTTAGAAATCCCCCAATCTTCATTGGTTAAGCCTTGATTTTCTCTCATCAACTGTCTGACCATAGATGATAAATCCGGGGTTTGTATTAAGGATGGAAGGTTGGACTCTGTTCTACGAGACCGCTCGGGTTGGTGCCTCCTCTGTTGGCGATCTGTCAGACGTGTATCTTGGGGACCAGCTTCATTGGGGTCTTAGTGAGCCGGACGTCCAGTCTCCACACGTGCTCCAGCTCCTAATTTTCCCGTTCCGGCTTGGGTGTGGTCCTCAAGATGTAAGTGATCCCTAGTGGATCGATCAGCAGCACCTGCTTGTGTAGTTTCTGTTTTGTGGCATCTACGCTTGGAAGGTTCGTCGGATGAGGTCGAACTATCAGACGAAGAATAAGGAACGAGGCTACTTCCAGCATTCTGATGCTATTGCTGAGTAAGCTGAGTCATGAGGTTAGCGTTAGCTTGAATCTGTTCAACAAGTTGTATCCTGCTTTCCATGAGTTCTCTCATCAAGTTGTTTAACTCCGTCCTAGTAACGACTTCCATCTGGTTATGAGCTCCGGCAGTCCCTACGCCGGGATTAACTTGCTGATTGCTAGGTCCTATCTGTTGTACACTACCAGTCTCGTTGACGTCCGTGTTATGAGAGGCTAATCAGGTACGTGATCTTCCCATAGTAGATATGTTGATCGAAATTCTAAGTAGATTCAACGGATGTCCCGTGAATAAGTTGGATCTCCTTTGGGGGATTTATTCAATCCAGTAGCTACAAAGCAGATCCAAGTGGCCTAAGAATTCAATTAACAATGAAAGCACCAAAATGTAAGCACCAGAATTAGTCACTAACAACCTTGAGAAATATTTTGTAGAGAGACTAATGAAGAAAGTAAATTAAAATAGAGAACTGTATGCTAAGTAAAATGCAAAGACAAGAACATAGGATTTATAGTGGTTCAGCGTAATTGCCTACGTCCACTTTGAATCTTGATCTTTATTGTTTTCACAAATGATTGAATACAGATACAATCCATCCTACAAGACTTGAATACAAGTGCTAAGTAAAATAGAATAAGTTTTGAATGCAGCAAAATATCCCCAGTGTTCTCGAAAAAAGGTCCCATTTCACCGCGCCCCTGCTCCTCTATTTATAGACGAAGATGGGTTAGACTTCCCTCATGGGCCTAGGAGCAAGATACCTCGGCCCATGGTGAGTAACTTCTGCATGTCGAGCCATAAATGTCAAACGGCAATTGTCGAGCCACATATCCAGGTCGAACGGCATTCGTATGCCGATCGAGGAAGGCGTGCCGAACGGTACCTGTATGCCGAACGAGGCAGTGCGCTGAGTGAAGAGTGTAAGCCGAACAAGACCTATGCCGAACGAGACCTTATGTCGGTCAAGGGGAGATGCTGAATGACTCACTTATGCCGAGCGAGGCCTCGTGCTGAGCGAGATTTCATGCTAAAGGAGGCTCCGTGCCGAGCGAAGCTTCATGCCGAACGAGGGAAGATGCCGAGTGAGGCTTCATGCCGAACAACCCTTCCATGCCAAACGAGGGAAGATTCCGAGCGACCTCTCTATGCCGAACGAGGAAGATGCGGAACTGTCTTTCCATGCCGAACGAGGCCTTATGCGGAGCGACCTATCTATGCCGAATGAGGATTTGTGCCGACCGGCACATCTATGCCGAACGGTGCTCTATGCCGTGTGAGGGGAGGTATGCCGAACGAGGCCTGTGCCGAGCCTCTTGTTACATGGTTAAACAACCGGGTAACAATTTTCTTAGAGATAATATAAGTAAAGAAGTCATAAGTCTTGAATATATTAATACTGAAAAATAAATTGCCGATGTATTAAGCAAACCATTAAATGAGAAAAACCTTACTAAATTTAAAAGAGAATTAGGTATATGTTCATTAACTGAAATATGAATTATAAATAATACAAGTATAGTTAATAATTAATATAAATAAAAAAATTCTCTAAAATTGAACTGGGCATGTCGACATGACCCATCCCTCTATGTCGATATACAGGTCGAGATTTTCAAATTTAAATTTTCCTCCAAAATAAGTTATTTGGTTATATATTTATATGTTTCAACTTTTACTCCTTTTCTCTGTTCTATTCTCTATAATAAACTTCTAAAACAATAAATAAATGGCTTCCTCTTCTAATAATGAACGTTTTTCACCTACTTCTCCTCATTTGGTCCTTTTCAAAGTTGCACACATGTACGAGTCATCAAATTACAAGAGAAGATGAAAGATTTGCTTCAAATGATGATGGAAATTCAAGTGAGTCGATTGCGAATGGCTAGAGAACAAGATAGGCAAGGAAGAATCCTTAGGAATTTACAAAACTTCCTCATGGATAACCATGCGAATCCCATTGTCATTGAAGAATCATCACAAGCCATGGATTTTGAAGAAGAAGAGCCTCTAGATGAACCACGAGAGGATCATGAAGAAGAACATCCTCTACCGAATTCGGATGTTCATCTGGACGAAGACGATGTCATGATTTGCGTTGGAGAGGTCCTTTTTGATGCTAATGGGAACTTGGTCAAACAACATGGAAACTTTTATCTCCACTATCCAAATTGTTCGGTCCATAAATCATAAATTGTTAAGGGTCCTCGTTAAGCGTTTTTCATTTTTCTCTTTCTTAATTGTATATTGGTTTGTTAATTTGTATATAAGTGTTATCTTAATCAATATTCTTCTAAAAACAATCTTTTGTGTATAAAATCTTGAATTCCTTTTAAACTTAGGATGCTATATTTCACTCATACAAAGTTATTATTCTTATGTCATATGTTTGTTTATCTCATTTTCTATTAAGTTCAAGGTTTATAGGTTATTTTTGTTGATGACAAAGGGAGAGAACTTATATAAAATAAAAGGCTTGGAGTAAGGGGGTGTTGATGGTGTAAGGGGGAGTTGTGGTATGATCGACGTGGTAAGTATATTTTATAAGATTGTCATCATCAAAAGGGGGAGATTGTTAGGAACTGGAGATAGTGGTTTTGATGACAACAACCTTTGTAACTTATTTTATCATAACTTATATACTAAAACTATTGTCTACGTATATATGAATGTTATTATGCAGGATATAAATAAGGCAGGTACTAATTATTGAAGACTATACAGTATAAAGATCAAGAATGAAGAAATCAAGTTTGAAGACTCATGAGTATCAAGATCAAGATTTCAAGATAAGTGTTAAAACTTTATAATAACATGGAAATATTACATTCCAAATTTAATTTGGGATGGAACCCATTTCTATCTTCTTATTGGCTTACAAACCCACGATAAGTAGCTTACAAACCTATGACAAGTGGCTTACAAACCCATGAACATCCTAGTTTTGTACAAGTTCTCGAGTCCTGATGTGATGAAATATTCTGCAAGAAGAAGCTTGCAAAACTACTTCAAAATGGTTTTTCAAAACTTCTTTTCAAAATGTTTTAGCTTTAAAAATTATCTTTTCAAATGATTTTCAAAAAGATGTTTTAGCCTTAAAATATTCTTTGTTTTTTTAGTTTTTCAAACTATCTTCTGATTTTTAAATATTCTTTATAATATATATACTTGAGATTAAAATCAAATTTATATATACATTATAAAAATATATTTTTCTACTCTTATTTATTTTAAAACATAGGTTAGTTTATTTTACTTCAGAATCATTTCATCTTGTTTTCCTTTCAATACCATTTTCAAAATAAATTTTACATAGTTTTAAACTAAGGGATGTCGACATCATGGGATACCCCCCTCTGCATTTGTTTGTATCATAATTTTAATTTAGTCCATATAAGTCTTAAAATCCATTAAACACTATTCATCCCCCTCTAGTGTTAAATTAGCCTTAAGATCCTTAATCCGCACTCCCTTTTAGTTACGTTTCCCCCTTAAATGAATTTTAGCCCTAAAATCCTAAGAGACGAATAGTGCAACTCGCTGTACATCGTAAAAAATATTAAATAAACATAGTTACATCCATCTAGCATCCAATATATAGCACCGGGGAAATACAACCAAGAGTATAATATACATATGATAGATAAAATATAATGCTATGGTATAAGATAGGTTGTGACGACCCACCCTTTCGACCCTTAGAAATCGACGCTTACATCGTTGGTATTCACGTGCCGCAAATCCAAGTACCGAAAAGGCGGATCGACCAAGGGTAAAACGAAAATTAAGACAGAAGAGAATCTTACATAAACATATATTATTTGAAGTATAATCTTTATAGTGGAAATTTTAAATACATACATCAAAAACAATCCTAATCTCAACCTAGGCAGTTATAGATCTCCATTCCCACTGGTGCTAAATACAAAGAGTAAATAAATAGAGCATAAATGGAAATAGATAACAATCTACAAAGGAAACTCCAGCTCCTCTAAAATATTCCAAGCAAGACCTGAACTACTTAACTGCCTGAAAAAATAGGGCACTTAGAGTTTAAGGGAAAAAAGAAAGTAAACTCCAGGTCGTTCATAGAACTCGTGTGAGAAAGCTCAAAATATGAGCTTTTGAATACAATGGGTATCTTATAAAACCACGCCGCATGAAAACACGGATGATTTTTTACTATATAATAACCAAACCATTTTCTACACAAAATTAGATATATTATTTTTAATAACATTCTTTGAAAACTCTTTCAAACACACACACACACACACACACACACACACACACACACACACACACATATATATAATCTTAGTCAAAATTGTTGCATTTATTAAATTCCAGCATAATAGGTTTACAACTAAAACCACAGAGGCTTGTATTGGAGAATGGATTCCATACGATGGCAAGGTAAGGGACTACCTTCCAAAAGCGCATCTCTAGAAGAATGTACCGAGGCACAACTCTGATTCCCTCTACCAACACAAAATAGGCCTACGTTTACCAAAGATAGTACCGAATATGTCATCATCATGGTTGTTACTGACCTATCCGTGGCCACAATATACACAAAAAAACCCGAAATATAAAGATTAATCTAAAAAGGTGATGAATGCATTCTAATGGGAGTGACCCACTTAGCCATGCCAAATCTACCCTGTTTCAGTCATTCTCGATGTGTGAGGTTTAAGGTAACGTTTTACCTTTTATAGAAAAGTACTACTTCGAATGCCACATTGCAATTTCCAACAATGCGCTAATTGATTTCCATAAAAGTACAACCTCTGAACTCATACGTCTTAGAGAAGGGTGCTAAGTGTAAGTAGGGTTACCTCCAACACCACCAAATAGATGTATGTTTGTAAAAATCAATGTATGTGGTCCTAAAAATGCAATGTCAGACACTCGTCCATCCTAGTTGTCCAAGCACAGGTCAAACCGAAGGCACTCCCTACTAAATCCTATCAGGAAATAACCCTATAATTAGTAGTATGTAGTCCCTACATCGAAGATTTCAGTTAAAGGAATCACTGCTACTTTATATGCGATAACGGAAATACCCCAAAGGTTCATGACAAGAAGCCTTACGTTATCAAGATCTCCATCTTCAAGGTCATTGTCTTTCACATATTTATGCTTTCTAATGCATATTGGTTTGAAGTGGTTTTCAGATAGAAATCATCTAAATCTGACCCAAGTTTCACCGAATTAATTATCGATAAAAGATTCAAGTATATAGATGATTATTATCTAATCAATCAATATCTTTCATCCAAGGGAAATATCTCTTTAGAGATATACATATGTAAAACATATTCTGTTTTAGTATATACATCATAATTAAACCATACCAAATCCTTTGGTTAATTAAAATCCCTTTTAAACATTGGAAATACCAAAACATTTCATCTTTATTTACATAGAAAAAGTAAAATTCAAACCTAAATGAAGATTTCACATTTCCAAATATCTTTAATGTGTTAAAAATAATGTTATTTAAGACATCGTCTACGGTAAACCCAAGCCAACTAGCACTGAATAAAAAGGATCCATAAATTTTAGACTGATTATACCCAATACTAATTTCCATATTCAACCTGTACTGTTCATCAAATAATGGTCATATCACCTTTTAAATTCATATGGATAGTACAAATTCCCTCCTTGGAATTTAATATGGAGTTTAACTAGAGTATTTTCTTTAATAAACAAAATCCTATTTTAAATCTTGTTTAATTTTTGGAGAGCTCCAAATCTCTTTTTGTATTAGGAAGATGTGGTCTGAGTAAATCAAATTTTCTATCGTCGGGTCAGTCCGAATAGTTAGAACGGATCCCAGACACTAGTTGTCTAAGCTCGGATCTAAAGACTATCCATGTCACCTATAAGACGGTCGAGTTTTTCTATCAACTCTAAAATCTTTAAAATTCTTGATTTATTATTTGAAAAACATTTGAAAAATATTTTGGAAAGAAAATCCAAAATTGAAGTCTTAATTACAAAAAATACTAAAAAGTGCTACGAATAGTGTTTTTAAAAGCTTCTTTGATCAAGCCGTTAAGTTCATTCCATATATATCCATTTTTATAACTCAAATCCCTTTTAAAATATTTTAATATATTTATGGAATTTATTTCATAATTTTTTAGATCTAAAAATATCAATTTTCAAGATTTTACCACTTTGGTTTCTGAAGTGCCAAAACGCGACGTTTTCTAAAACTTGATTTGGATATATCTCAAACTTTACTAAACGAAATCTCGATCTTCTTCTTTAGTTTGAAAATATATTCATTTGGGTTTGGAAAATTCTTATTACAAATCATTTCGACACATATTCCATTATCCACGTCCATTTAACTATTTAGGTCATGAAATAGTGAACTGCCGAAATGCAATGACTTGTTTTTACTCCATTTTCCAAACTTTTTTGAACTTTGCCAAAATAAATTTTATTGTTTATAAACCATTTTAAACTATTTTAAAGAGGTTTAACAATGCCATTATGCAATTTCACTTTACAAAGGAAAGTGATTCCTTGGTGTAAATTCGACGTGTATTATATTGTTGATCATTTTCACATAAAACAGTCATATAATTAACCAATCATCATCCAAACATATTAAACAACCATGTAAGCAATCATTTTAGCATATGATCAAAGGAATAACTTTAATCAATTAATGTCTATTATTTATCAATAATAGCAAATAATATTTAGGCGATTAATAAGAAATATTAATAAGTGATTTTCAAGTGATTCAAAATGAGATTAAAACAATTATTAAATCATTCAAACTCAATTTAAATTCAAAGATCTATTATTTGAAAATGATGACACCATTGATGATGTCATAAAAATATTTTATTTTTAAAAATAAATAATTTTATTACATATTCTTACTTATATGGATAAAAAAGTGTATGTATCCAGTTTCGTGCATGCTAATATTGAGAAAATCTCAATTCTACCGAAAACTGATTTTGGTTATTTTCTGATGAAAATCACAAATATCTATATTTGTTAATATACTTCTAAAACAAGTTTACCATCATTATTTATGGTTCAAAACATTATGATTGGTGCTACAAAATCTCTTATTTGAATTGTTTAAATATAGCAATAATTTATTAAAGTGATAAATTTGTTGGTCGTCGTGGACTTCCCTTCTTAAAATAATTTCGTCCCCGGAATTACTCCTAACCATAAACTCAGCAATAACATTATTTTAAATTTCAAATACAAAGTTATGTGAAGTATACAAATCATTCATATGCAATACCCAGTTCCATTTCCTATTTGAATACTCAACTTTACTTTCGAACTAGTATCGATCCTTCGATCCTCTAATGCGGACTCTGATCAGACTTCTTGATCATTGATCTTTGTTGTCCTTACATAGTTCTCAACTATGATATCAAAATGCAAGTACCCAACCACAAACCTCATCCATATTCGTAGTCAAGAATCGGGTGGTAAATCCTTTTATGGGCCGGTGTAAATACCTCAAAGTTCATACTTGAATCCTAGATCAAAATCATGCAACTAAATGATCTACGCACCTCAAACATACTTATTAACCTTTTCAAAAAATTTATGAAAATATTTCTTAATTTTTTTATCTTTTATTAAACATTTCTATAAAGATGCTTATTTATATATAACTACTTTTAAAAAAAATCATTCACCAAAAATTTCTATCTTCTTTCCAAAGAAACCATTTCAATTTTAACACTTAGAAAATACCTCTATATACTTAAATCTATACAAATGTTGAAGGAAAGCTTCATATTTTTCGAACTCATTTTATTGGGTTAAAACAAATGTTGTGTAAAACATCATTACGTCAACTAAAAAAACTAGTATAGGGATATGGTTAACTAATATTAATTTTCGATGTCAAACTTAAACTATTTATTAGTAACAACGAAGCCAATCAAGTTGGGGTATCATTACCTCTCAGATCGTGAACGGACTTCATTCCTAACTTATTTCTTGAAGGATAGGAAAAGTTAAAATGAGAGAGACTCACTAAGTACTAAAAGATTATAAAATCATACCACCAGATACATAACATAATTATAAATATGCCAAACCTAGTCTTAGTATGTACTACGTACTTGAGGCCATAACATACATGGTCAAATAATAAATAAACTGGTTAGTAGACTACAATACTAAAAAGGTTATCATAAAGATACTAAAGACAGATGTAACGACCCAAAATTTTGGTTATTTGATTTTAAATGTTTAATTAGTTTTAAATATTTAAAATAATTAAATTTTAGAATATAATAATTTATAATTCAAATATAAGGAACAATTAAATATTTGAATTTGAGTTAAATGTTAATTAAATGGATTTAATAATTTTATTTAACCAATTAACCAATAAATAATATTAGTAAGTTCAATTTGTAAAAAATTTCACAGATATAAAATAGTTTGGATCAATATCGATAATTAAATATTTAAATATGTGAAATTAGCTTTTTCGGGGCATAGTCTCGGATTTCAACGAAACCAGTTTCATTTGATCCGTAACAGTGAATTATATTATGCCGTCGAATTTCATAGCAATCGTATGTATCGGTTGGTCGTGAGAGATCAAAACGCATTGAAATTAATATCGAAAATTTAATATAATAACTAGGTCCAAAAACCTATTCTGCATACGATCGAATTAGTTCTAGGAACACGTTCCACTGCATTTGGAATGCGGGTATAACATATAGAACGTCGGGCGGCATGCCTCGTTTGGAGTTCGAGACTTCCGGGTATGTTTTGTGAATATTTAAAATTATAATAATATATAGATATGTGTACATATGCTCCATTCTCAAGCCCATATCCTTGCTTTTCAGCCCACACCTTCCCCGTCCCCTTAAATATAAGGCCATCCCCTTTCTCTCTATAAAATGTTGCCAGTAAGAAGAAATTTAGTTTTCCCATTTGAATTTGAATTTCAAAATTTTAAATATAATGGTATTCTCAATAAAAAAAAATTGAAATAAGTCTTCAAATTCTTGTTTTTGAGAGAGCTTCATACTAGCATACTTTGGTGATGTTCGATCGTGGATTAGGGGGAGGCGTTCTTCATGATGCTAGGGTTATATTTTATGGGAATTGTGGTCATCAATTGGCGAATCGGACTTCGGAATTGGTTTTTGATCGTCGTTTAGCACCTTGGCACGATTTTTCGGAGGGATCGGCTGTGCTTTCTATGACGACCCAGGATTTTGGCAATGTTATTTTAATAAGCATTTAATCTAATTTAACAAAAATACAAACTTGTCATTCTAAAAACAAATAAGACTTTTTGCCATTTACCATATATATATGTATGTATGTATGTATGTATTGTGAAGGAAGCTTTGATTTGAAAATTAAAAATAAAATCTTTCAAAAATATTTACAATAAAATCTATCTTATTCAATTTAATTAAAAGCTCTACTTACATTTAATCTAAAAATATATATGGATGTAATCTAAATAATAATGCTTGAAATAAAATCAATCTTATCAACATAAATATAAATAAAAAAATAAAAAAATAAATAATAAATATATGAATATAAATAAAGTGTTTGATAGTTAAGCTTAAAATAGAAATAAAAACAAAAACAAAGATTTATGTTAGAAATAAAAGTAAGGGTTTATGTTAGAAATAAGTGGGTTTGTGTGTATGCAACATAAATGAATACATAAGGGAATTCTAGAATATACATACTATGGACATACTTGTGTATATGCAAGGAAAAACAAAATATCTACATACAAAATCAATAGCTATAAACAGGAAAGGAGACATGCATTAAATACTATCATCTCAGCACAAAACAAAAGCCATTTCATATCCTTTGTAAATCAATTCAGTTTTAAGAAGAAAAGGAAAATAAATCTTCTGGTCAAAGAAAAAAACTCTGACTAATGGAAATAAGCTTATACTAGTTAATATCTAGCCTATAAAATTTGTTCTCTATATATGTACATCTCTTCTTATTCTAGTTCGTTCAAAAACATAACAAACCGGAAAAATAAGAAAAAGGTAAGCATCATCATTTTACAAATTTAAACAACAATCAGGCAAGAAGATTTAAAGGAAAATCAAGTAGCAGCTTCCAGAATTTGTTCTCTATTCAAATTTTTACAGGTGAGTAAACATACCATTTTAAAATTTTAAATCTATGCATTTGATTCATGAATAATTTGTGCTTTGTCGTATATTTTTAAGTAGTTCTGTATATATATGTTGTATTGTGTAGTTTGAAATGGTCTGTTCTTTCTTGTTTCTGGTTACAAAGTAAAGTAAACTAGAAAAAAACTAAATACATCTGCATACAAACATCATTAAGCTTAGGGTTTCAAACAAAATAGGTTTGTTTAAACATAAATTAGGGTCTAAAACTGTTTTAAGCATGATGGTGATGTTTTGCCTCTGTAAATTTAGTTTTACAGAGCAAAATTTAAATATATGATAAACCCGAGTGTCATGAATTGCTTATTCAATTTCATAACTTGAATCCACACTGCAAAATAGGATTTTTAAAATGAAAATGGTAACTTTTAGTTGAGTATGTTAAGAGCAGTTCTTAGTTGAACCGAAAATGCTTTTTAACTAATTTCCAGCGATCAAACAAATATTGTATGTTGAATTTTTGATCGAAGCTAGCTTGGTGATTAATGATATTAGAAAAATTGTTAAATAATTTTTCTATCGCAAGAGATGATGGAACAAGGAAGATTTAGGGTTTAACACATGGGTTGGTCGTGGTCTGGAAACGAGGTGATTTCGTCACCTTTGAGTGATCGAGCTATATGAAATTCAAGGGGAGGGTAGAATGGAGAATCGACGAGGTGAGGCCGGAGTTGTATCACCTCCGATGGTCGGCGTGAGTGAGACAAAGCGTTTTGATAAGTGAGGTCGAGTTTGAGTTTTCGAACTGAAGATTCGATTTCGATTTAGGACTTGTGGAGTCGAATCAAGCTTTGGTTACGTATGTAGCGTTAGTTTGCGATTCGCCGGAGGTAATGTAGTTCGCCAGAGTGGCGGCGAGGCATCATCCACGTGCACGGCCTTGAGAGGGTGTTAGGAAGTTTTGGTGGTGAACGACACGAGTAGGTGCTCGAGAAAATGAGAGTTTGCTTCGGGTTGGAACCCGAGTGCGTGAGCGTGCTTACCTATTCTTGTAGTTTAAACTTAAACTTAACTGGAAAAAAGGCAGAAGAAAAGTATGAGAAGAAGAGGACTAGGGGAAATGGTGGGAAAAACTCGGGTGGAACTCGAGTAAACTGGGAATTTTTCTCGGGTTCGATTATTCAAGTACTTAGCTGAATAAAATCTATGTTATTTCATGTTAAACAGATGACTTAATTAATGAATTCATTTAAGTTTTAATTAACTAAGTGAATACTTAAGAATGTATTAAATCTTAATTAATATTGTAATTAAGTAGTTAATGTAAAATAAGTTTTAAATTTAATTAACATTAAAGCTTTTAAGTTAGTAACTAGTTTATTTAAAGTTATTAAGGAAGATTTTAAAATGTAAGATACATGATTTTTATTTACTTAGTTTATATTGAAAGAAAAATTAAGAATGGTAATTAATTTATAAATGGTAATTAACTAAGTGAATTAAGATTTATAAATTTGTTATTAAAGATTGATTAACAAATGATTAAGTGTTAGTTAATTTGAAATTAAGAATTTTAATTAACTACTTAAAGTTAATTAATATATGATTAGTAGTTAACTAAGTAAGTAATTCAATTAAGAATTAGTAATTGATTAATTAAGTAATTAGTGATTAATAAATGGGTAATTAAGTTTTATAAATTAATAATTCAGGTTATAAATTAATAATCAAGGAGTAATTAATTAAATAATTAAGATTTATTTAAATTGATTCAAAGGGTTAATTAAGAAATGATTAATTGATTAAATGGTTTGATTAGTTATTAATTGAGCAGAATTAAGTGATTAATTTTTAAGTAATTAATTTAATTTAAGATAATTAAATTAATTATACCATGGATTAATAATTCATGTTTGGATGTTGTATAAGTAGAATATCTGGATTTGTGATATCTATTGAGTGATACTCTGTGGTATGCATTGGATATATCTGTAACGTTTGAGTATGAATTTATCTGTGATAAACGCTATGTGAATTCAAAGTGTTGAATTGAATTGTTTAAACTATTAAACAACTTGGCCTTTAAAATGGCATTTGGATTTCGATGAGACCGGGATCGGGTGTCAGCTACGATTATCCGAAAACCACATCGATCCAAATTAAACGATAGGTCGTGGCATCTCAAGTGGAGATCGAGATGGTGTTTTAGAGTGCTATCGTCGTTAACTTTAAGTGTAACGAGATAATGCCTTCGGTTTCGTTCGAACCCACTTTGAATTTGTAACCTACAATCATTATTTATAGATTGATATGTGCTATCAATAGGCTGGAATGGAATGATTTAAATGAATGGACCATTTAAAACCAAGTGAAGATACTTAGGAATTGATTTGTGAATATAAGTGTTGGCTATAAATGATAATGAACTCATAGTGAAGTACGAGTTACCTGGGAGTTTTCTTTATGATTTGAATTTAGTATTTCAATTATATGCATTTATTCACGCTGGTTTCCAGCCTGACCCGTGTGTTACTTTGATATAATGCTCGGGTCAGACCGAGTATTACAGATTTTCAGGTAAGGACGTTCTAGACTCAGAGGCGAGCTGGATGGCAGGAACGTATGGTGTGTTTCCGCTGTATTATATTATTGTATATATCTGAGACATATTGATTGTATCTGTCCAGCATTTGTATATATGTTGTAACTCTGATGTACAAAGGTGAAATTTGACAAGTACAGTTTTCCTTTATATAACTGTTATTATTTGTTATTATATTTATCCGCTGCGAATGTGAGATGTTGGTGTTTCTGTTCTTCTTTTTCTCCTATCTCTTTCTTCTTTCCCCCAACTATCTGTATTTTCGGGATCGAAATTTTTAGGTCATTACAGTTGGTATCAGAGCTGAAGATTAAGCGAGAACCTTGGCTCTGGTGGGATTACTCATTAAGGATAGGGTCAATGGTACCGTTGAATGAGTTGAATGTGTATATATATGAGAGAATACTTGTTATTTGCTTATATAAAGATTTTAAATGATTTTATATAAGAATATATTTTGATATATGTAAATCAATATTTCTTCCTAATGTTAAGGTAATTGGTTGTTGAATAATTGTAATTAAACCAAGATAAGTTTGAAATGGATTCAAACTGAAATTGAAATCTTGAATTGGGAAAGAGTTTTAGAATAAGATGATAATGAATGGTTTCAGATATGATAATCTTGGGTATTATCATAAATGATTGTTGTGTTTAATAATTAATGAGTAAGCAAAATGAATTGTTTTAAAGAAGTAAAACATTTAGGCAAGTATGACTTATAAATTGGAACTGAAGTTGATTTGAATTGTGGAGTTTTAGATCTGGGTCCAGAATTTGAAAATTTTGTTTCAAAGTAAAAAAGAAGTAATAAATAATGTTATTTAATATTATTTGAATGATAGATCTTGATTTAACAAGAGTCGTTTGAAAATTTTAAAGAAATTTTTTGAATTAAAAACCAAAGGTGGTTTAAAATTTAAGGATGACTTGGTGTGTAAAGGAAATAATATGTATATATGAGGAATATACATAATATCAAAAATCGTTTGAATAAACTCTAAATGTTGAGTTTTAAATTTGGAATGAGATGTGATACCCAAGGTGATAAGTTTTGAACTTATAAGATTATTAATGTGAAGCTTAAAATTTGAAATGGGAATTCAAATTTGAGTAAGGTTGACTGAATGAATGAATTGAATTTAACTTTGGAAAAGTTCAGTAATTTAACAAGCAACCTGATTTGGAAATTTCAAGATGAAATTGGGATATAACTTGGAAGTTAAAGTAGTTGATTTGAATTGGGAGTTTGTGTGATCTCAAAATGGGTTTGAGATCTGGAAATTGAAAATGGAATTTTGAGAATTGGACTCAGAATTAAATTGTTTAAAGATTTGGATTGTTGATTTGAGAGGTTAGATCAACATTTGAAAATTTAACTCGAATTCGGAATGGTTTAAATTTGAAATTTGGATTGAATTGAATTAGTTCAAATTGAATTTGATTTGAATAAATTGGAATTGTGATTGAAGATGGATAAGTTTAGAAATTCAAATGGAAAATTTGAATTGGATTAATTTGAAATTGAATGAGTTCAAATTCAAATGGGAATTGGGATTAATCAAACTGGAATTGATTCGAAATTTAAATGGGTTCAATTTGAAATTAGTCCAAATTAATTTGAATAATTTGGAATTATGATTAAAGTTGAATAGGTTTAAAATTCAACTAGAATTTGATTTGAAAATTGGAAAGAAATTGAGAATTATTTCAACTTGAATTGGGAATAAATCAAATTCAATGGAAATTGAAGTTATTTAAATTGGAATTAAGTCAATTTAAATGGATGTGGAAATTTAATCTGAATTGATTGGAAATGGAGGTTGGGAATTGAACAGTTTTGACTCTAAACTATTTTCAAAATAAATTGTTTTAATATAAATCTATTTTTCCACACTATTTACTATACAATTTTTCTTTTTAAACCTAAAACTATCTTATACTTGTTTTACAATTATTTTTGGGAACTATTTAACAAATTTTCAATTGTTTTATAAACTAATTACTATTTTTCAACTATTTTACAAATTAATTACTATTTTATAACTATTTTCCAATTATTTAAAATTTCTATAACTATTTAACTATTTTCCAACTATTTTACAATTACTTAACTATTTTACAGCTATTTCACAAACTATAAATTGTATTTCAACTATTTATCTATTTTTAATTTTTTCAAGCTATTTTCTGAATCTAAGCTGGACAGAGTTCAAACTATTTATGATTGAATATCCATTTGGGATAAGGATTAAAGTGATAATCCAACGGAATTGAAACAATTGTGATTATGTGGATAGAAATTAAAGAAAATGTGAATAGAAAGATAAATTGATTTAGTTGTTAATCAATGAAGATAAATACGTAGGATGTACGTATATTATTTTATTCGCGTAGTGATTTGATCCAGATTCGAGCACAGAATTTCGAGATAGTTATATCGATCCGAGTTGAGATTTTTCACTCGATTTTCGACGGCGAACCTGGATATGGATTGTTGATTGGTTCTGGATATTCTCTATCATAGTTATGACTATGCAAGGAGAATGACGGTTTCTGATCAAGAAACCAGATCTGAGTCCGCACTAGGAAGTCGGGTGGACGATACTAGTTCGGAAGTGAAATTGTGTGATCGAGTGAGCGATCAGATTTATATAGCATATGAATAATATGTGTACATCATACGGTTTTGAATGAAATCATTACTGGAATTTGTGGATAATAATTGTGAATGGTTTTTGAAATGAAAGGTATATTTTGTGAAATATATGATGAAGTAAAATGGAAATTGGATATTTCTATAATAGAAATTTACTTTATGGAAGAAAGTGATTTTGTAAAGAGTAATTAAATTGGAATATTTGATTTGGCATAAACAAAGTCATATATCTTTGTTATATAAGATAAATCTCCCTTTGTTGAATCTATTGCCGGAAGAAAATGATTTTGAAAGTGTTTGAAGTATAAAAGGAGTTTTATACAAGTTTGAAATGATCCAAAGTTTTGAAATATATATAAAGGATCATATGAGGATTTGGAAAAAGGTTTTGGGAACCTTTGGATTCGGAAAGGCTTTTGATTTTTGGGTAAAATCAATATTGGAATTTGGAAAGCCTAGTTTGAGAATTATCGTTTTTGGGATAATCGATTTTGTGTAAATGAGCTTTGTATAAGATCATATTAGGTGTATGATTTGGAAGATACTATATGTGTATAGTATAAAGTGTTTTGAAAACGGCTCTGGAGAAAAAGGCGCTCCCTTGAAATGAACTTCTCAGGAGTACCACAGGTTGGTACTGCCTTGAACCTTGGGGGGTTCTAAAATTGATTCTGTGAGGAGTCCGGACAAAACTAGTTTCTGAGGATTATGAATAGTGTGTAGCGAAAGTCGAGGGCACTGAGGCCTACAGAGGCATTTGGGTATGCTGTGACTACAGTATAACTCGATGTTATTGCAATCTACTGCAAAACATATAGAAAGTCGTGTGTGCCGCTGAGAGCCAACAGTCTACGTTTGATTTTATATCGGTAGACTGCGACCTATGGTAACATAGCGAAAGTCGTGTGTGCCGCTGAGAGCGAACAGTCTACGTTTGATTTTACATTGGTAGACTACGACCTATGTGGGAGTAGAGAAGTTTCATTTTGGCAGCGAAAATCGAGGGCGCCGATGCCTACAGTTACATGGACTTTTGTTGTGATGACAACGTAACCCTGGAATATAAATGCAATCTGTTGTGGGTTCCATGGCGTAATCGAGGGGCGCGGAGTGCCTACAGTTACATGGACTTTGCTGCGATGGCAACGTAACCCAGGATGTAACTGCGACCATGGATGGGGGTGATGATTTCCAGAGCACTCTCACCAAAGATATTTCCTCTATTTTCAAAACTGTTTTCTATATTTTCAATAAAATTATTTTTCAAAATATTTTCACTGGATGTTGGAAACGGGTCTGCCAAGCATAAGATTTTCAGTCGTACGCCTGATCAACATATGACCGAATTTCTGTGAGAACAAGGATGGACTTGTCGAAACATCGAGTTATAAAAGTATTTTTATAAAAACTATTTTAGTAATATTATATAGATTTTTAAAGTAGTTTAAAAATGATCAAAGAAAATTTATCTGATTTTAAGCATTTTAATAATTCTGGCTTCGTTCCTTTTTGAGGATGAAAAGATTCAAAGGAGAAGGAATGTGACGACCCGGGATTTTGGCAATATTATTTTAATAAGAATTTAATCTAATTAAATAAAAATACAAACTTGTCATTCTAAAAACAAATAAGCTTTTTGCCATTTACCATTTATTTATATATTTATATACGTATTGTGAAGGAAGCATTGATTTGAAAATTCAAAATAAAATCTTTCAAAAATATTTACAATAAAATCTATCTTATTCAATTTAATTAAAAGCTCTACCTTACATTTAATCTAAAAATATATATGGATGTAATCTAAATAATAATGCTTGATATAAAATCAATCTTATCAATATAAATGTAAATAAAAAAATAAAAAAATAAAAATAATAATAAATATATGAATATAAATAAAGTGTTTGATAGTTAAGCTTAAAATAGAAATAAAAATAAAAACAAAAACAAAGATTTATGTTAGCAATAAAAGTAAGGGTTTATGTTAGAAATAAGTGGGTTTGTGTGTATACAACATAAATGAATACATAAGGGAATTCTAGAATATATATATACTATGGACATACTTGTGTATATGCAAGGCAAAACAAAATGTCTACATACAAAATCAATAGCTGTAAACAGGAAAGGAGACGTGCATTAAATACTATCATCTCAGCACATAACAAAAGTCACTTCGTATCCTTTGTAAATCAATTCAGTTTTAAGAAGAAAAGGAAAAAAAAACTTCTGGTCAAAGATAAAAACTCTGACTAATGGAAATAAGCTTATACTAGTTAATACCTACCCTGTAAAATTTGTTCTCTATATATGTACATCTCTTCTTATTCTAGTTCGTTCAAAAACATAACAAACCAGAAAAACAAGAAAAAGGTAAGCATCATCATTTTACAAATTTAAACAACAATCAGGCAAGAAGATTTAAAGGAAAATCAAGTAGCAGCTTCCAGAATTTGTTCTCTGTTCAAATTTTTACAGGTGAGTAAACATACCATTTTAAAATTTTAAATCTATGCATTTGATTCATGAATAATTTGTGCTTTGCTGTATATTTTTAAGTATATATATGTTGTACTGTGTAGTTTGAAATGGTCTGTTCTTTCTTGTTTCTGGTTACAGAGTAAAGTAAACTAGAAAAAAACTAAATACATCTGCATACAAACATCATTAAGCTTAGGGTTTCAAACAAAATAGGTTTGTTTAAACATAAATTAGGGTCTAAAACTGTTTTAAGCATGATGGTGATGTTTTGCCTCTGTAAATTTAGTTTTACAGAGCAAAATTTAAATATATGATAAACCCGAGTGTCATGAATTGCTTATTCAATTTCATAACTTGAATCCACATTGCAAAATAGGATTTTTAAAATGAAAATGGTAGCTTTTAGTTAAGTATGTTAAGAGCATTTCTTAGTTGAACCGAAAATGCATTTTAACTAATTTCCTGCGATCAAACAAATATTGGATGTTGAATTTTTGATCGAAGCTAGCTTGGTGATTAATGATATCAGGAAAATTGTTAAATAATTTTTCTATTGCAAGAGATTATGGAACGAGGAAGATTTAAGGTTTAACACATGGGTTGGTCGTGGTCTGGAAACGAGATGATTTCGTCACTTCTGAGTGATTGAGCTGTATGAAATTCAAGGGGAGGGTAGAATGGAGAATCGGCGAGGTGAGGCCGGAGTTGTATCACCTCCGGTGGTCGGCGTGAGTGAGGCGAAGCGTTTTGATAGATGAGGTCGAGTTTGAGTTTTCGAACTGAAGACTCGATTTCGATTTAGGACTTGTGGAGTCAAATCAAGCTTTGGTTTCGTATGTAGCATTAGTTTGCGACTCGTCGGAGGTAATGTAGTTCGCCAGAGTGGCGGCGAGGCGTCGTGCACGTGCAAGGTCTTGAGAGGATGTCAGGAATTTTTGGTGGTGAACGACTCGAGTGGGTGCTCGAGAAAATGAGAGTTTGCTTCGGGTTGGAACCCGAGTGCGTGAGCGTGCTTACCTATTCTTGTAGTTCAAACTTAAACTTAACTGGAAAAAAAGGGAGAAGAAAAGTATGAGAAGAAGAAGGGGACTCGGGGAAATGGTGGGAAAAACTCGGGTGGAACTCGAGTAAACTGGGAATTTTTCTCGGGTTTGATTATGCAAGTACTTAGCTGAATAAAATCTATGTTATTTCATCTTAAACAAAGTTTAAGTACTGATGACTTAATTAATGAATTCGTTTAAGTTTAATAACTAAGTGAATACTTAAGAATGTATTAAATCTTAATTAATAATTTAATTAAGTAGTTAATGTAAAATAAGTTTTAAATTTAATTAACATTAAAGCTTTTAAGTTAGTAACTAGTTTATTTAAAGTTATTAAGGAAGATTTTAAAATGTAAGATGCATGATTTTTATTTACTTAGTTTATATTGAAAGAAAAATTAAGAATGGTAATTAATTTATAAATGGTAATTAACTAAGTGAATTAAGATTTATAAATTTGTTATTAAAGATTGATTAACAAATGATTAAGTGTTAATTAATTTGAAATTAATAATTTTAATTAACTACTTAAAGTTAATTAATATATGATTAGTAGTTAACTAAGTAAGTAATTCAATTAAGAATTAATAATTAATTAATTAAGTTATTAGTGATTAATAAATAGGTAATTAAGTTTTATAAATTAATAATTCAGGTTATAAATTAATAATGAAGGAGTAATTAATTAAATAATTAAGATTTATTTAAATTGATTCAAAGGGTTAATTAAGAAATGATTAATTGATTAAATGGTTTGATTAGTTATTAATTGAGCAGAATTAAGTGATTAATTTTTAAGTAATTAATTTAATTTAACATAATTAAATTAATTATACCATGGATTAATAATTCCTGTTTGGATGTTGTATAAGTAGAATATTTGAATTTGTGATATCTATTGAGTGATATTCTGTGATACTCTGTGATATGCATTGGATATATCTGTGATGTTTGAGTATGAATTTATCTGTGATAAATGCTATGTGAATTCAAAGTGTTGAATTGAATTATTTAAACTATTAAACAACTTGGCCTTTAAAATGACGTTTGGATTTCGATGAGACCGGGATCGGGTGTCAGTTATGATTATCCGAAAACCACATCGATCCAAATTAAATGATAGGTCGTGGCATCTCAAGTGGAGATCGAGATGGTGTTTCAGAGTGCAAGGGTTATCGTCGTTAACTCTGAGTGTAACGAGATAATGCCTTTGGTTTTGTTCGAACCTACTTCGAATTTGTAACCTACAATGATTCTTTATAGATTGATATGTGCTATCAATAGGCAGGAATGGAATGGTTTAAATGACTGTACCATTTAAAACCAAGTGAAGATACTTAGGAATTGATTTGTGAATATAAGTGTTGGCTATAAATGATAATGAACTCATAGTGAAGTGCGAGTTACCCAGGAGTTTTCTTTATGATTTGAATTTAGTATTTCAAATTATATGGGTTAACTCACGCTGGTTTGCAGCTTGACCTGTGTGTTGCTTTGATGTAATGCTCGGGTCAGACCGAGTATTACAGATTTTCAGGTAATGACGTTCTGGAGCTCAAGAGACGAGTTGGATGGCAGGAACGTATGGAGTGTTTCCACTGTATTAAATTATTGTATATATTTGAGACATATTGATTGTATCTGTCCAGAGTTTGTACATATGTTGCAACTCTGATGTACAAAGGTGAAATTTAACAAGTACAGTTTTCCTTTATATAACTATTGTAACGACCCGAAAATTTTGAACATTTGAAATTGAAATATTTAATTGATTTAAATATTTAAAAGTTAGTTTAACTTGAATTTCAAATATAACTATGAAATTGGCAATTAAATTTTTGAATTTAATTTATTGAAGTTGAGTAAAAAAAATTGTATCTTCAATTTTAAGCTGATTAGAAATAATTTGATGGTTTGGAAAATTTATATTGATGATATTGAAGACAATGGAAGCTTCGGAGTTGGATTTGAAAACATTTTGTTCAGTTTTGAAATTTATAATTTAAATCGATATTTAAAATAGTCTTCTGAGGCACAGTCTCGGAATTCAACGAAACCAGTTCCATTGGATCCGTAGTGTTGCATTATTATCGGATTTCAATTTTTGTAGTATTTGGAGCGATCGTTTGGCCGTACGATTAACAAACGCACTGAAATAAAATCGAAAATTTAATTTAATAGCTGGGTTCGAAAAGCTATCTTTTCCATACGATCGAATTTGGGCTCGGAACCTTTTCCATTGCGTTCGGAATATGCGTATAACATTATAAACGTCTGTCAGCACGCATCGATTGGAGGTCGAGAATTTTGTCTTCGTTTCCAGGACAATTTGAATTCAAATTTAAATATAAGGGATATAATTTTATTTAGAACAAAATTTCAGATTTAAGTAAACACGTAAGGGGAAATTTTTTCACGTGTCCCATTTCCTCTGATTTATGCTACACGCGTATTCATTTCAACGAAAAATCGAACGAAAACATTTTCTTTGTTCAAAACAAAATAGTCGTGTTCTTTCCCAGTTCCATTCTTCAATCTCGTACAAAAAAAAGAAGCAGCCGTGCTTCGCTTCAAAAAAAAACAAAGGCCACCGTATTTAATACAGCCTTATCAGCCTCGTTCGGTTCAAATTGATTTGGAATGGAGCTCGCGAGCACAAGGCGCGACTTGAGGGGTGAGGCGCTCGCGTGAACAAGAGGAGCTCGAGACAGAGCGGTGGTCTGAAAGTGAGGCGCTCGCGACGATCTGTGTGGGTGCGTGGATGGTGGCTAGGCCAGTGGATCGCGAGTGTTCTCGCGCGGGCGTTTGATGTCATGGCAGTCGAAAATCAAGGCTTCGGCTGTTCGAGTGTTAGCGCTCAATTCGGTCACGGCAATGAAGGCAAAACATGTCGCGATGGTGTAAGGGTTTTGCGAAGTCAAAGAGGTCAGCCATGTCGTGGTTTCTGGCAGTAAGGTATACATACTGTTTTATTTCAATTTGAAATTGGTAATGTCCATATTGATTTGTACAAAGAACAGAAAAAAATAATTATAAATAATTGTATAAGGTATTTTAACATTGACTTTAAAATTTTAGTTTTGAAACGGTGAGTTTTAAATTTGTGATTTCAAAACAGTTTTGTTTTTTTTAAGGTTTAAAAACAGGAAATATACATATACATAGATTTTGGGAATATAAGAGTTTGTATGAAAAGTTGGATTTTTAAGCTATATATACATATACATTTTTTTATGCAGTTTGAAGATGGGAAATAAGAAAAAATTATATACCTATATATGCATTTTTAAATCTACCGGTTATTTTAAATAATGTATTTTAATGGTTAACTTGTTTAATAAATTTATTTAATTATTTTAGTTACTAAAAATAATCTATGAAAGGAAAACCAGTTTTGAACCAAGTTATTAGCTAATTAAATTTTAACAAATGGCAATTAATTTTTCATTTAACAATTTAACTATTTTTAGTTGTTAAAAGATTTTTAAAGAAGAATATTAGTTCAAAAATTTTAAATTTTAAATCAAGGATAAATTATTAGTTTAAACCCAAATTGATAGTCAGATTAAATGAATAAATAATGATTAACTGTTCGATTAATTCAAATATTAATAAATTGTACAAATTATTTATACAAGGTTTAAAATTGTGAAGAAATCAAGCTGGAATGGAAATGGATTGCAAAATAAAAAGCAAAGGTGAGATTTTCTCACTCAAATAATAACAATTGAAAATTTCAGTTATTGATTGATGATTGAATTATGATAGTTAAATTTAATTATTGATTGTGTGCTTGGATGATTAATTTATTACCAGTTATATTAGTTTAGACCCTATGCGCCGCATAATGGTGGAAGTTATTATATTAAACCCATATACCGCGATATTCCACCTCGAAGTGCAATTGGTATTATATATGTATTTGGAGTTGTTGATTTCCCACATTATATAGTGGATGAGACCTTATGCGCCGCAAAATAACAGATGATAATTTATAAATCCCATATACCGCGATATTCCACCTCGAAGTGGAATGGGTATTTAACTGTTGTGTTAACGTCTGTGGATGCAGGAAAACAGGTTGGAGGGATCCAACTGGATTCCTCAAAACATTTTGATTTGTTTTCAAAATTTTGTGTTGATTACTTATAATATGTGTGTGATTATTTGTGATTGAAACCATTGAAGGCTAAAATTTAGCTGAATATATTTTTGGTATCGTAGGATACCATGAATAAATAAAATTGGATTTTTAAATTTAGGTAGAAAATCTATAGTGAAATCCTATTGAATAAAATTCCAAAATATGAGAAAAAGTTTAATAAATGGATTTCGAGTAATAATATTCAAAGGGTGAAGAATTTATTTAAAAATATGGTTTTTAAATAATTTAGAAAAGATAAAGGAATTTATTTAAAAATAAATTCGCAAATTGATTTGGTGTTAAAAGAATAGATCTTTGGGAAATCAATATGAAAATTGATTTAGTGTTTGAATGAAAATCGATTTGGTGTTGAAATAAATTTAGAAATTAAATTTGAAGATTAATTTGGTGTTTTTAAAAATAAAACCCTTGGGAAATCAATATGAAAATTTATTTATTGATTGAAATAAATTTAGAAATCAATTTGGAATTTTATTTGGTGATTGAAATAAAGTTGGGAATCAATTTAAAAATTGATTTGGGTATTGAAAGTGAATATTTGGAAAACGATTTGAAAATCGTATATCGTTGGATATTTGAAGGTATAAAATTCACAATGGAAATTTTATAAAGGAAAGGGAATTTTGTTTTAGAAATAAATACCGATTTATTTTAAAAAAAATATGGAAAGAAATTTACAAATTTGGAATGTAAACTAAAATAAATCGAGAAGATTTATTAATTATTTGAATGGACCATTTTGTAATGGAAAAAGAATTCTTCCCTGGAAAGCCAAGTATATTTTTAAAATAGCTTTTGAATAAAATTTAAAAGTTCTAGATTTGGTTTTAACATAATATTGTTGGAGAAATTAGTTTTGGAAATTGTTTTAAAGTAAAATTTTATTTAATTAATTATATAAGGGGTTATTTTAAAGATTTAAATTGATATTTGATTTAGAAAATAGTTATTTAAATATTTATACTCTATCTACTAATTTTATTTTAAAATTAGTTTTGGACTTGAATTTTTATATGAGATATCAGTGTAATATTTTTCATAACTAATATTTAAGAAAATATTCTAAAATAGTCTATTTTAAATGTTTCCAAGTATATTTTGAATAAGTATTTTATATTATTTTAAAATATTTAAAATCGGCAGATTTTCAATGGAAATGAATAAAAATTTGGAAATGTTTTCCACGTAAGGGAAATTGATTTGAATTTATGTTCAAAGTGTTGAAAAGTGAAATTTTATCTTGCGAGGATATTTTGAAAATAATAATAATTGGGGAAAAATTATTTGAAATCCAGTGACTGTTGTAAATGATGATTGATGGTTAAATAACCGACTATCAATATTGGCCTTTACATGGCATTTGAATTTCGATGCGACCGGGAGTCGAATTTCAAATGGATATTCGAAACCACATCGAACCTTTGTGATTGTGATGGATCTTTATTTAAAAGATCGAAGTGGAATTTGTTGTGATTTGTTTGAATCTGAATTTAACAACTATTTTTAAAATAAGCGCTCGTTATTCAGATTAGCCGGGAGAGGACCTTGTGTCATAAAACCCATTCCGAATAACGATACGAAGAAATGGGATTGCATTTGAAGATGGTGTTGAAGACCAGGTATTTTTTGAAAGCGAAAGGATTACCTGTCGAATGTTTCTGCACCGGGTTGCTCCGGTATAGAGATTTTATCACCCTTTGTGATGGGGATTACGGACGTGATTAGTGAATATCCGGATTGCAAGGGATTCTTTGGAAGTGCCTTCGGTTCTGTTCAAAGCCGAAACAGACTTGTATGGATGTGCGTCTGACGTTACACTTTGAGATGTAAAGCTGGTTTCTATCAAATACATTTCTGTTGGTGGCGGAGAATTTATTCTCTTAGCTTAACACCCTTCTCTGAGATGTACGAGCTCAGAGGTTATGTAGTTGATGGTTACTAGTGATATATTCCCAATTTGGTAATGTGGCATACGATGTGCTGCTGATCATTTGTTGATCGAAGCATGCCTTTTGTGAAAAGCGTAGCTTTATGGACGAGACTTCGTCGGACCTCACACCCTGGAATGGTCAAAACGGGAAGGATGCAGCAAGGTTGTAGGGGGTAGCGCCCCTTAGGGTATGTTCATTTCCTTCTGGATAGAGGTGGTATCATGGTATGGATCCCAGATACTTAACCTATGTGGTTGCTGCAAATTTATTACTTGTGGTTGTTGGTGTCGAGGATCCTTGGATAAAGGTTGTTTACAACCGGGGGATGACATACTCGTGTCAGTAGTTACCTATTTTTACAGAGGTAACCCGGCCTTGTGTTGGCAGGGATCCGGTTAGGTTCTCGGGGCGTCCCTCCAGAGGCGTACCCATGTGGCCCAAGAAGTTCCTTAGCCTGACCATTTGTTGGAAATCCAATCACCAATACGCGCCTTGTACGGTTTTAATTGTATAACCTACCATCTAATATGGTAGCTATAGTAGGCATACTATAATCGTATGTATGCTGGCTAAGATTAATATTATACTTGCAAATGTTTTCCACTATGCACTAATAATAATATTAAAGAAGATCTTGCGTATTAAGCATGTTTGACTATCATAAGGAGAAATCTCCCTCAAGTGTGCGATTGCATTGTGTGTGTGCCGGAAGGCCTTATGGTAGTTTCATTTTCCAAAAAAGCATTGTGGATTTCTTTTAAATTATTTTGTTAAAGTATAACTGTTTTTAAGATCTCACACCAGTCCCACGACTGACCTGGAGTTTATTGTTCCCTTTCTAAACTCTAGGGACCTATAATTTTCCACACGCGCAGCCTAGAGTTAGGTTATCAGCTCATTCTGGAATTCAGGAGTTGTTGTGGAGCTCAAGAGACGAGCTGGATGGCGAAGCGTACTTCTGTATACTATTATCTTTTCTGATGTTTGTTGTTGTAAACTCTGATAATGTGATGTATAAACTGATATAGTGTTTTTGTTTTAAAAGATTATTCTTTATCTATTATATATTGTTCCGCTGCGAAATGTGAGATTCTGTTATTGTTTCCTCTTCTTCTATCTTCTTCTTCTTAAACCCTAACGGTTCGATTTTTCGGCATTTGATTGTGCGGCATTTGATACAGTGGACGTATTAATGTCGACTTTCGAAAGTCGTAAAATCGGGTCGTTACAACTGTTATTATTTGTTATTATATTTATCCGCTGCGAATGTGAGATGTTGGTGTTTCTGTTCTTCTTTTTCTCCTATCTCTTTCTTCTTTCCACTAACTATCTTGAATTTTCGGAATCGAAATTTCCGCATCGTTACACTTTCGATCACGTGAATAGTGCATGGACGTAAGTGATGGCAGCAGGTCATGAATTGGTGGGGGGTTGCGGCGTCATCTTCGTGTGTTGAGCTAATGCGGTTTGTGGAGAGAAATTCATCGGTGAAGATGGATTCGAGTTTAACGGAGCGTAGCTTCATATCGTTGATTTTCCATGCACAATGAGGGTGGGTTTGTCTGTCAGGTTGGCGTGTTGAGTTTGGATTTGGAGAAGAAGATAGGAGGGCAAACTTGTAATTTATATAAAGTTGTTTAATTATTTTTTTAATTTAAATATATCGATAACTTATAAAATTCGTATCTCGTTGATACGAGGTCGTATTCGGACGTCGTTTTTTGCATTGAACTCGTGTCATCAAGATCTTTGCGATGGAATTGGTTTGGTTGTATTTGAAGCAAGTAAAAATTTATGCTAAAATCGGACGACCCTTCGGTTTTAGTCCGAAATCGGGCCGTTTTAGCGGAAATGAAAATCAATGTAAGTTTAACTCACATTTAATTTTATCATCTTTTATCAATGATGTTATAAATGTTTATCGATTGTTTGTATGTTAGTTAAATTGTTTGATTGCTTGTTTGGTTGAATTTTCAATTGGAAAATGAATGACATATTAATTTGATTGTTATAAACCCATATGATTATCTATAACCATCTTTTTATAGGAAAAATATGTAGAGAGACTCAAAGGGGGTTTCTCACCCATAAATCATTTATTTACAACCATATGCTTATTGATAATTGATTTAAATTAATTACTGATATTCCACAAAATAGTTTAAATGTCGTTATAGCGATTTTTGCTATATAGTCGTTTATTAAATTTCATCCCCAAAACTCTGTCATATAAACTTAAGCTTATGCTTCCACTAAAAAGAATATTGAAAATTTATTAATCATTTTAATTAATGATAATTTAAATTAATTAATCATTTAATTAATTAATTTGAGATTAATCAACCAATTTAATAAATAATGCTTAAAATTGTTTTATCTTTAGATTTAATTAATCATTTTTGATAATGATGTTTTAAACTTAATTAATCATTTTAACTAATGTTTATTTGAGTTTAAATAATTCTTTTAATTACGGACAATGGATTTTAATTAATCTATTAAACTTAACCAATTAATTCAATTAATGAAAATTGAAATTAATAATCATTTTAATTAGTGATATTTAAAAGTAATTAGTCATTTTAAACAATGATATTTGAATCTTATCAATAATTTTAATTAATGATTGTTTTAAATCTATTTAATTGTTTTAACTAATGATTTTTGGAATTTAGTTAAATCATTTTAATTAATGATGTTTTATAATTAAATAAATCATTTTAACAAATGATGTTTTAATTAATTGTTTTAGATAATGGAGTTTGAATTTAATTAATCTGATTAGTTTATGATTATTTGAACTTAATTAATTGTTTTAATTTATGGAATTTAAAATTACTTATCATTTTAATAAATGATGTTAGAGATGACTTATTTGTCCTGACTAATGGCTGTTTGAATTTAATTAATCTTTGTAATTAATAACATTTAAAGTTAATTGATTGATTTAAATAAAAGTGATTTAGGTAAATTATCTAATATCATAAAATTTCTTTAATAAACTGATATAAAGTTAATAAATTGAATCAATAAAGATTTTTAAAGTCGATTTGCCAATGTTATAGAAGTGTTTGGAAATAATTATCTATTTTATTATAGATAATGGATTTGGTTATTTAAAAGAGATTTTGAATGTGCTTAATTATCTTTCGGGATAATTAATATTGTTTTAAAGTTATGAAAAGGAATTGAAACTCAATTGGGATGTTAAGTTGGACAACCTTTTGGATGTTTGGTCTGATGTTGGTTTAGGCCTTCGGGGTCGGGCATTTGGAAAAATTCTCTTAATGTTTTAACAATCAGGAACTAATTCTAAAATTCTTTTACTAATATGGAAATCAAGCACAAGTTCAGTTTGTTTTTAAAAGGTAAAAGTTTGATTCGTTTATGGAAACGAATTATTTTCATAAAGCTAATCATTTGTATGGAAATGATTCATTTGTATAGTTAGCACTAAACATTGAAGAAGTAAACTTGTCGCTATTTCGAAAGTTAAGAATAATCGTTGGACATGAGTTTGAGGTAACACTACCTTGACTTATCTGGTATTATTGTTAACCAACAAAAGTACCAGTTTGAATTCAATGAGTGGTGATAAGTATACAAGATTAGTTTTTATGTATGATCATTTTATATCCTCGATAGTTGTTATTCCAGCTATCGGCTACTTCAGCTTCTTTGTTACTGTCATTATAAGATGATTTATTGCTCCATTGAGCATTGATTATCCTTTGCCTGAAACAACTAAACCAGAGCGTGTTGTTTTTTGGGGCTAAGTTATGTAGGGTTGCTTCCATTAGGATACTTTCACATCTCATCTAGATTTTTGTGTATTGTCATGTGAAAAATGGTTGAGAGTTTTTAGATGTGAAATATTCAGATTCTCGGTAAGGTCTGGCGGGGTCCAGCTTGGAATTTATGGTGTTTTTAAGTATATTGCTGGAGGTGTACTTCTTTTAAGGAGATGCATCCTCCTTGTCATTTGTTGAAAAATTTCTTTTCCTTGTTTGATTCAAAGACCTTGAATCTGTTTTAGCTTTAAATTGCCACGAGTAAAGCCAACCCCTCATCATGGCATTTATATATTGATTTAGTCCATTCTATCAAAGTTGGACTGTTACCTTATTCTATCCATTCTACAAAGTTTGGATTGTTACCTTATTTAGTCCATTCCATCATGTTGGACTATTTTCCTTGTTCTATCCATTCTGTCCATTTGGATTTTACTTGGTTTATTTCCAGTCTTTCAAGTCTGGTTTAACATTAATTATGCTCATTCTTATTTGCTTTGTTTCCTGATATTTATTTCTGCTCTTGCCTATTGAATGAAAATCCATTCCGCTTTAGCGGCGTGGTCTCACAGAACATTTATATATGTTCCTTGTTATTCGAGTTATCTCACCTTGGTATTTCCAGACTGATCCGAGTGTTACTTATTTATAATACTCAGGTCAGACCAAGTATTTTTCCAGGATGTCTCTGAAGTTTTGAAAATCGTGGATGGAATTTGAAGATTCAACTATCGTAGTATTTTTAATTTTTCTTCTGTATCATATACCTATTGGCATTTGTAAGGTCGGAATTTTATATTTGTCCAGCCGATAAGGTTTTTTTCAACTCTGGTATACTCTGTATGTTTAAAGGGAACGTTTTTATTGTCTCTATTTATATTATATGTTTTCGATTCTGCTTTGAGATTCTGTTTTCCTCTATTCACTTTCTTTTTATTTACCGTAACAATCCATCTTTTCATTCACTTTAAGTTGGACATGTGTGGTTTATTGTAAGCTTAAAGGGTACGAGAAAATGGTTTGTTACAAAGGAGCTCCCCGAAAACTACCATCTAGAAAGAACATCACTAATCGTCAGACTCTATGTCTAATGGACCCTCTAGGTCTATGAAATTTGGTATCTCCTCTTCTTCTGGATTATCTTTGGCATCCTCGTCCTGATGCAATAACTCACATCCTAGTGGTTACCATGTATTCTTTTCGAGATCCATGGAAGACGATTAGGTCCCGCTGGGTCTTTTTTGCCAATAACCTTCTCGATCTCCTCTAATCCTAGAACCTCAATCTGCTCCGGGATCAGTGATAGTAACTTTGGAATGGGAGAGCCCATATCCCAAATGTCCTCCTCGTCATCCTCTGATGAAATGTCATCCATCTAAACATCATATATAGCTGACCCTTGGCTATCTGGTTCCTCCACAACAGGCTCTTCCTGAAAAAAATCCTCCTGGGATTCTCCTCACTCAAGGGATCCTCTATCCACAAGTTTGTGTCCTCTACCTCTGTCTCATCGTCCAAAATCATAATTATCTTATATAAATTCATTATCCTTAGCCTACTGTTATTATAAAACACCTTATAGTCAAGTCATGAAACTTAATTCACAAGATGTTCGTATTTAGACTTTTAAATCAAACAACAATCAATCAATAATGGATATAATCATTTCTTTAACAACCAAACACTATATGAATGACTACATCCTATGAAAGATATTCTTCTATATTCAAAATATAATCCTAGGTAAAATTATTTCATTTACCAATTTTCTAAAACAAAAATCGTTTTTATATAGCATTAACAAATACGTGCTCATATATTATACGTTTAACTCATTCTAAGACTTCACTTACCCTATTTCTAATGAGTTACTTATCCTAGGCTATTACTAACACTATCTCTGATAAGACTTTACCCCAATCAAGCGTAGGTGTTCGCTCAACCTAAGCTTCCATACTAGAGGCGATGATCCACCTTTTCGAAACATAGAAATTGACACTAATGCGTCATTGGTATTCGCGTGTCGCAAATCCAAGTGCCGTAAAGACGGACCGACCAAAGGTAAAAAGGAAATAAAGACGGAGCAGAATCTTACATGAATGGAATAACATATATATATATATATATATATATATATCAATATATAATCTTTACAATAGAAATTTTAAATACATACATCAGAGTCTATCATAATCTCGACGTGGACAGTTATAAATCTCAGCCCCAACTAGTGTTGAACATAAACAGTAAACAAATGCGGCGGAAATGGAAATGAATATAGAGAAAACTCCAGCTCTTACTCCACTCTCCTCCAAAATGTTCCAAGATAGACCAGAACTAATTGGTTTCCCAAAAAAATATGGCGCCTACTGGTTAAGGGGAAAAGAAAATAAAATCAGGGTCAGTAATGGGACTGGTGTGAGGAAATTTAAAGCACGAGTTTTCGAAGACTAGAGTATCTCATAAGACCACACCACACATAAACACGGATGGGTCTTTACCTTATGAAAACAAAACCATTTACTATGCAAAATCAGATATACTATTTTTGGTGATATTTTTTGAAAACTCTTTCAAATAAATATATATAATCTTAGCCAAAATTGTTACATTTATTAAATTTTAGCATAATAGCTTTATAGTTAAAACCGTAAAAGCTCGCATTGGAGAATGTATTACATACAAAGACAAAGTAAGGGACTACCTTCTGACAGTACATCTCTACAGTAATGTACTGAGGCACAATACCGCTGCCCTCTACCAACACAGAACTGGCCTACCTTTACCAAAGGTAGTACCGAATACATCATCATCATGTCGTTCCCGACCTATTTGTGGCCATAGCATACACAATAAACCTAAAATATATAGGGTAATCAAGAAAGGCGATGAACATCTCCTAATGGGAGCGACCCACTTAGCCCTACCGCATCTACAATGTTTTTGTCGTTCCCGACATGCGAAACTTAAGTAAGGTTTTACCTTTTGTAAAATTAATACTATTTTGAATGCCACATTGCCATTTCCAATAATGCACTATCTGATTTCCACAAAATTACAACCCATGAGATCATAAGTCTCAGAGAAGGCTGTTAAGTGTAAGAGAGGTTACCTTCTACAACCACCAAACAGATGTATGTTTGTAAACTCAACGTACGTGGTCCTAGAAATGCAATGTCACACACTTGCCCGTACAAGTTGTCCAGGCACAGAAAAAATCGAAGGCACTCTCCTACTGCACTATGTTGGGAATCAATCCTAGGATTAGTAGCGAGTAGTCCTTGTATCGAAGATTTCAATCGTTGGAACCACTGCCACCATATATACGATAAGGGAACTACCCCAGAGGTTCATGACAAGCAGCCCTACATTATGAAGATCTTTATCTTCAAGATCATTGTCTACAACATGTTTTCATTTTCTAACTTGATTGGTTTGAAGTGGTATTCGGATAGGAATCATCCAAATCCGACCCTAATTTCTTCAGACCAATTATCCATAAAAGGTGTCAAGTATATAGGTGATTATTATTCAATCATTCAATATCTTTTATCTAAGTAAAATATCTATTTAAAGATATACATATTTAAAACATATTCTGCTTCAGTATACATGGGATAATTAAACCACTTTTATCAAATCCTTTTTTAATTAAAACCCCATTTTAACTTTGAAAATACCAAAACATTTCACATTTAATTACGTAGAAAATGAAAAATTCAAATATTAATGATGATTTCACATTTAAAAAAAATCTTTAATGGGTCAAAAAAATGTTATGTAAGACATCATTTACTGTAAACCCAAACCCATCAGTATTGAATAAAAGGGATCCATTAATTTTAGACCAATTATACCCAATACTAATTTCCATATTTAAATTTTCATCAATTAATTATCAAGTCACCTTTTAAATTCATACGGATAGTAAGAGTTCCCTCCTTAAAATTTAATATGGAGTTTAACTAGAATGTTTTCTTTGATAGGCAAAATCCTATCTTAAATCTTGTTTAACTTTGAGAAAGCTCCAAATCTCTTTTTATCTTAGGAAGATATTGCGACGACCCACCTTTTAAATAGTTCAAGTCGACAATAAACTACACATGTCCAACTCAACCCATTTGAAAGATAGATTATTAATGGGATTATTTTAAAGAAAAGAAGAGAACAACAACAGAATCTCGTAGCGAAATGATAAAATAAATAACCACATAAACAGTTCATGAAGCTGTTTAACAATATATACTCAATTCAATTTATAACATGAATTCGAGCTATACAAAACTATCAGAGTTATAGATTTCAATATATAGAATGAATAATGCAGTGGAATAAATACTAGTAGATATGATATACCAAATCTTCGTCTTCATCCTTCAGAATAACATTCTTCGATAACTGAAAAACTCGGTCTGACCTGAGCGAAATGAAAACAAAATACTCGAGTTAGGACTAAAAATCCTCATGTAAGTCAAATCAAAATTAAGAGAAATATAGTTTCAAAATGAATCCCTTTTTTCCAACAAATCTGGACTCGGATCAAAATTCCAAACAATGAGTTAAATTTCCAATGTTTCAATTCAATTCATTTCAAATTCAACTTCATTCAATTTCAATTACAATTTAAATCGATTTCGATTTTGATTTCAAACAATTTAATTCAGCGGTTCGAATTTTAATTCAAGTCTCATTTCAAAACCACTATAGTTTATATAAATTTGAGTCAAATATCGATACATCAATTTAAATCCTTAAATCATTTTAACTATTAATTTACGCTATCAATTTTATTATCAAATTTATCAATAAAATTTAAATGTCGGTTTTAACTGTTAATCAATTCAAATTCAACCAATTCAATCAATAATTATAAATCATTTCATGATTTTGATTTAGCTAATCATACGAATATTTAGTACATCATGAGCGTTTAAAACACTCACTTTTTATTTGAAACTGGAAATTTTTTATTGTCAAATAAACTTCAATTCAACTCTTTGTTGGAGTCCTCGTCGATACGAATCCAGCGCAACTTGTTTCGCTCGAATCGAACCTAATCTAAAGAAGTTACGGTTAAATTAATATAACGATAAAATTAAAAACATAATTAACAAATTAATTAGCTTACTTATATAATTAATAACTCTCTCCGTCACGTATGATACCACATGTTCGAGAAACCCATTGCTACGCGACATCACCAGCATGCGCACGCCATTCGAGAGGTCTGAAACACCATTAGTCACCACTATTCGAAGCGCCTCCTCAAGCTCCACACATGTCAGTAGTTGTGCCGCCTCTGATGCCTCTGTCTACATGCAATTTGAGGAAGAACGGCGGCCCTAATTGCTTCGATTCTGGCGATTTCAACTCACCTCGCCATGACTCAACCGTATGGATTTGAAGAAGAGGTTGAGATCTACAACTTTCATGTTGGGAGTTTCTCATGGAAGTTGATGGATTGGGAGGAACCAAGGGGAAATTCGAGAAAAATTCGGCCATAGAAACTAAGAGAATGGCGGCCAGGGTTTTGAACTAGGGTTTCGTAAATATTTTAATATTATTTTTCTCGTTTGCGTGCCTATTTATAGTATGAGGTCCAAAACAGCCCGAACTCCAACCGAGATGTGTTGCCTGGTGTTCATAAAGTTTTACCCCCATTCCAAACACAGTGGAACTAGTCCCAACGCCTGATTCGATAGTATCCAGAAGATAGCATTTCAAAATCAATAAATTTTAATTAAATTTCAAAATTAAATTCTACGCGTTTTAAGCTCGCACAACCAACTGACAAGTCTGATCGCCACGAAACTTGAAATTCTATAATAATTCACGATTACGGATTCGATGAAATAGGTTTCATCGAAATCTGAGGCAGTGGCCAAAATGGTTATTCTTTACTCGTCAATTAAAGTAAAAAATTTCAAATTTTTAATTATTTAATTTTAATTCCACTTTTAAATGTTAATCGTCTTCATCCAAATTTAAATAAAATTTAAATCAATTTTCAATATCATTTACAATCATATTAAATCCATAACTCAATTATTTAAATAATTCCAATATTAAATTTCAAACAATTTAATTATCCAGTATTATAATCTCAATGAATTTTAGTTATCGACAATTAATTTATTTTCAACTAAATAAGTCTACAATTATTATTCAATCCAAACATTGATCGTAAATATTATTCAATATATAATTTCATTTCAATATCTATTATTTCCAAAATCTTTGAAATTGATTGTTTCAATATTTTATCCCATTTCATATTAAATCAATTACATAAATGAACATTAAGTTTTTATTTCTAACCATTTTATTCAATAATCACATTAAATTTAATAATTTAAAATAGTAAGAAAAATACGGATTGTTGCATTCTCCCCTACTTAAAACTTTTCATCCTCGAAAAGGGACTAAATATAGAATTTAACATTCAATAACTTATTCAAAATTATCAACTTACAAAACATTAAAATCCTATTTTCGAAACCTTTACTACGCCACTCTGATATCGGTCTTCTACGAAAATTACAATTAAATATATAAAAACAAGTTATAGAAATTTTAAAACCTTAAAAAAAATTCTAACACCCAGATTTACAGAAACTTTCGGCAGAGTCTCGTTTGCACAACTCGATCAGAAAAATTTTACAATATAATATATAACCCAAATATATATCAAATATATATATCTCATCTCAATGATGAGGCACCCCATGGAGAAAAATATAAAGTGCGGTATGTAATCCGATATACATACCTTATTATTATTAATATGAACGAGTATGCTTGTATTAAGCAAGCAAAAGCATATAAAATCCGTATATACATCCAAACGGTCTTCGTAAGTACCTATCTTAACTCACTTTAAGATATTATTCATATATAAAGATATAGAAGGCATGTATAAGATTAATAGACTACATAACATGAATTTTCAATTCAAATCATAAATATAAGCACTAACACACAGCATAAAACAATCATACGTAATCAATACAGTTACAACGGCGATTACAACAAAAGAGACCATTCAAATTCATTAATATTCATCTAATTAATCCAAATTACTACAGTTTATATTTTCAATATCCATATAAATTCGATACACTTCATTCTTATTAACATTCGATTTTTGTTAACATTTAAATTGGTTTACTTCAAATTTATTCACGTCTATTTCGTTCGCATTTAGTTTTATTTTACTATCTTTGACACACAAGCAACCAATTCCCACTTATAATGAATCGTAAAAGTATATGCAACCAAACAACATAGTAATACTAAGCAAGAAAAACTCATATCTAGCAGTTATAGCATACAATCATTTTATTAAAATCTGTATGGTTTATATATGCCATTTGTACGTATGACAATTTCGATCTCTTGTGTGAATACATAATTTTATTTTTCGAACTAGTATTCGTAACCGATTACTCTAGTGTGGATTTCGACTTCTTGATTAGAAACTTCAATCTTCCTTACATAGTAGTAGACTATGATGGAGAACTTCAGATTCGTATCAAAAATCTATATCAGTGTTCATCATCGTGAATCGAGCGAATAATCCAAAATCGGACAGGTGTATTACCTCAATACCATGTATTCAAATCTGAATCCAAAATGTAAATGCAAATAGAGTGGTCTATATACAACTTGCGTATTTATTCCATTGGTTTCTTAATTTCACCAATAGATAATTCAAGTGGTTTTTATATTCAATTCTTAAATGTTTGAAAATTTCTTTGTTAAAATTCTTTTATAGAAAAATACTTTTAAATCGAAAAAAAATTATATTGAAACAACTTTTGATAACTCGATGCTTCAATAAGTTTATCCTCATTCTTACAAACTCTAGTCGTACGTTGATCAGGCGCACGACTAGAAATCTTCAAGTACTTAGTAGACCTGTTTCAACACCCAGTGAAAATACTTAAAACAGATATGAAAAGTACCGCTCAAAATCTGATGTCAAATGATGATGATATAATAGCAGTGACCCGCTGCTGATCCATTGTTTACGTGATGGACACAAAACCTTCTAGAAGATCCTTTTATCTTTCGAATTCCAAAAAAACATTGTAGCCATTTTGCAAACAAGGGACGATTGACCCCTGCTGCAGTGGTACGCTGTTGATTCGATGACTTACATAATGGACGCACTTCCTTCCCAAAAGATCCATAAACGACAGATCTCAGGATTGAAAGCGCCTCCATTGGGTAAAATAAAGAACCGGCTATCCCGAAAATTTTCGAGGAACTCATGAGTTTAAGTCCAGAAAACCATATTGGTTCGAATCCATTTCTCAATTCACCCAAGTATATTAGGTTTTTTTCGGTCGAATCCATTCCTAGATTCCCCAAGTTCATCTGGGTTCGAAGAATATCATACTACACTTCTTCGCGGTGGGTATTTCTCCATATCTTTCACTTCAAATAATATCACACCATATATAGTACCCTTCCTAATCATAACTTCAAATATCACATTCATATAAATTCCATTATAACAAGATTTCATTTTCAAAGTGAGTACTTTACAAAATCAATAGTCTCGAATATATCATATCATTCTTATATAAATTCCATTATATATAAGATTATCTCTTTTCAGGTCGATTACTTTTCAAAAATCAATAGTTTTTGAAATAACTTCATACTTGTACCAACCATTTTCATATAAGAATCGAAAACTTCCAAATCAGATACCTATAGAGTCAAAGGTCTTCGAAATCAATCCATTTCAAATATCAGTTCAGTTTTAAGTCCATAAACGATCTCAACAATCATTTTTTTCCAAATCGCATATCATTCAAATTCAAAATTTTCCAAATTTTAAATCAATAGTTTTTCACAACTTCAGTTTTATATTTTTCAAGTTCATATGTCAAGATTTCCTTTTCAGAAATCAAATATTTTCCACAATCATTTTACGCATGAATAACTTTATAAAACTTTTACTAAGTTTATAAACATTTCTTGAAATAAAATTTATTATAAAACCCTCCAAAACTAAATTCTATATTTATATGGGTTAAATTTCCTTTTAAAAGTCATTTTGCAAATAATAAGTTTCTATAAGACATTTACTACATTCGAAACATTTCTTGAACTTCTTTCAATTAAAACATCTCAAAACTAATTTCATACTTATATAATTCAAGATAATTTTATACACTATTCTTATCAAAATATGTAACATTTAAAACTTGTTTAGATTCTATTATAATTATTTTCAATTAAAGAGTTATAAAACTATACCTATATGCCTTTGAGAATACTAAGCTTTAAATTTAAGTATCAATTTGGAAGTTTTCGACTATTCAAAATAGTCTAGAAAAATCAAATTCCAGATTTAATTTGGAAATCAGCAGTCAATTATCACAACATGATGCACAATCAATCATTCAATCCTAATGCATAGGATACATGTGTTCATAATGTAATTCAACCCAAAATTCGAGAACTAAACATCAGGTTCTTATTTCAAATTATTTGATATATATATATATATATATATATATATATATATATATATATATATATTTCCTTCGAATATCAAATCATACTTTAGGGATTCGAATCACATAGTTTCACTAAAAAATCGAGTAGCAAAGCTACTAAAGTGGCATCCCCCACTTTGAAATATGAAAATGAATGTTGATGATGCTCCAGTCATCATCGAAATTATTTTCCAATGACAGAAGTGATTTCGAACTTCCATTTCTTTTATGTCTTTTGGAAATCCCTTTTGAAATCACTTTGAAATCATTTATAACTTTTCTATTCGAAAAATAATTTCAATTTATGCTATTATATATTTCCAAAATCTTATAACCCAATTTCAAAACTCTCGGAATTGAAACTCTTAACTTCTAGTTTGAATAACATTTTGTTTATTTGTTAACCATATCTAGATTAACCATATTTCATATATCACTCTCAAATAGTATCCATTACTCTTTAAGATGATACGGGGGAAATTCATATATATATATATATATATTATATATATATATATATTCACTTCTAAATCCATGTTAAAGCATGCAGTTTCTCAAATTAATTAAATATATTTCAAAACCAAAATTTCTAACTATAGTCAAAAGCTCAAATCAACAGCCAATAGTCGACGCTCATAAATTGGCCGAGCATGACTCATCAATTAATAAGTAATAATATGCAAATCCAAATTAATCAAGCAATCAATCAACTGAGAAATAACATCAATTCATTACCAACAGACACGAATAATTTTGATCGGCTTATAGAATTCATCCTTTTGTATTCTATATATAATCTGATTAAAATCATTTCATTTGTCAATTTCAAAATGTTTTTATCTCACTAACAATATGCTCTCTCATATACGTATATACCCTCAATGAGCTTATCCCATAGGTTTAGGTATAAGCTAAACCTAGCTCTGATACCAACTACAACAACCCACCTTTTAAGCGGTTCAAGTCGACAATAAACTACACATGTCCAACTCAAACCATTTAAAAGATAGATTATCAATGGGTTTATTTTAAAGAAAAGAAGAGAACAACAATAGAATCTCACAGTGGAACGATAAAATATAATAATCACATAAATAGTTCACCAAGCTATTTAACAATATATACTCGATTCAATTTATAACACGAGCTATACAAGCTATCAGAGTTATACATTCAATATACAGAATGAATAATGCAGCAGAATAAATACTAGTAGATATGATACACTAAATCTTTGTCTTCGTCCTCCAGAATAACTGTCTTCGATAACTTAAAAACTCGGTCTGACCCGAGTGAAATGAAAACAAAACACTCAAGTCAGGACTAAAAATCCTCATGTAAGTCAAATCAAAATTAAGAGAAATATAGTTTCAAAATGAACCCTTTTTTTTCAAAAAATCTGGACTCAGATCCAAATTCCAAACATTGAATTAAATTTCCAATGTTCCAATTCATTGCATATTCAATTTCAATTCAAATCAATTTTGATTTTGATGTCAAATAATTTAATTCAGTGGTTCGAATTTCAATTCAAGTCTCATTTAAAACCATTATAGATTATATAAATTTGAGTCTAATGTCGGTACATAGATTTAAATCCTTAAATCAATTTAACTTTAATGTTTAAATCTTTGGATTCAAATCTTAAAATAATCTCATTTACACAATTCAAAACATATATCGATTACAACTTCGAAATTTCAAATTTGATTTCTTTACATAAGCTTTTTAACAAGTATGAATTTCAACATTTCCAAGCTCGAATCATAAAATAATCTAATTGAAACGTATCGAAACCATTTAATGATTGTATTCCAACATCGGTCTTCTTATAACATTTTCTTTTATTTATTAAATCTATAGGAAAATTTTCAAACCCTTTTATTGCTCATTTAGGAAAAATATATATTACTATAAAATTAGAAATTTAAATTTTTATAAATGAAATTCAAGTTAATTTCAGAAACTAGATTTAATTCAATTCACAAAATTAAATTTTTTATAATATATATATTTCTAAAGGTCAAATTTTAAAACCTTTTAATGTTCAATAAATAACTCGATTTTCATCGAATGGCAATAAAATCAAAAAATCACAATTCTGCCGAAGTAGTTAGCTATGCATCAAAATTCACATATCAGATAGGATATTCAATATCCGTATTAAATTTAAATGTCAAGGTGATCAATCATATCAATAGTGGTAATAACAGAATGATAACATGGAAATATCAAAACCGCTAGCCACATACAGCCAATCAATAATATCATCTATTACAATATGAGTTAACATCCAAATCGAACAATTCAACCATATCACACAACAATCAATAATTATCAGTGTCAGGGTGTTTAACTAAAGGTGATATGCAATCCAATATCAATTCAAATGTCAAATTTTTGATGTCTATTTAATAAGTAAATAAAATGTCAAAAAATTTCTATCAAAACTAAATGTCACATTTATCATCAATTTCAACTGTCCATTTAACAGTCAAATTCCTATATATTTTAACTATCAATTTGCGCTATCAATTTAAATATCAAATTTATCAATAAAATTTAAATGTCGGTTTTAACTATTAATCAATTCAAATTCAACCAATTCATTTAATAATTATAAATCATTTCATGATTTCGATTTAGCTAATCATAAGAATATTTAGTACATCGTGAGCGTTTAAAACACTTATCTTTTATTTGAAACTGGAAATTTTCAGTGTCAATAAACTTCAATTCAACTCCATGTCATAGTCCTCGTTGATACGAACCCAGCGCAACTTGTGTCGCTCAAATCGGACCTCGCATGAAGAAGTTGCGCTTAAATTAATATATGATAAAATTAAAAACATAATTAACAAATTAATTAGCTTAATTATATAATTAATTAGCCTCTCCCTTATGCACGATACCGCCAGGTCGAGAAACCCATTACAATGCGACATCACCAACCTATGCAAACCACTTGAGAGCTTCAGAACACCATCAGTCACCACCATTCGAAGCGCCACCTCAAGTTCTATACACGCCATTAGTTGCGCCGCATCCGATGCCTTCGTCTGCATGCAATTTGAGGAAGAACGCCGACCCTAATTGCCTCGATTCAAGCGATTTCAACTTGCCTCGCCACGACTCAACCATATGGATTTGAAGAGGAGGTTAAGATCTACAACTTTCATGTTGGGAGTTTCTTGTGGAAGTTGATGGATTGAGAGGAATCAAGGGGGAAATCAAGCAAATTGCAGCCATAGAAATTAAAAGGATGGTTGGCCAGGGTTTTGAACTAGAGTTTTAGAAATATTTTAATATTATTTTTCTCATTTTGTGTGCCTATTTATTGCGTGAGGTACAAACAGCCCGAACTTCAATCGAGGCATCCCGCTGGCGTTCATAATGTTTTACCCTCATCTCGAACACAATGGAACTAGGCTCGAGGCCTAATTCAAATCGTATCTAGTAGATAGCATTTCAAATCAACAAATTTTAATTAAATTCTATGCGTTTCAAGCTCGCACGGCCAAACGACAAGTCCGATCACTATGAAACTTGAAATCATTTAATAATTCACTATTACAGATCCGATGAAATTGGTTTCGTCGAAATTCGAGATAGTGGCCAAAATGGCTATTCTTTACTTGTCAATTAAAGTACAAAATTTCTAATTTTTAATTATTCAATTTTAAATCCACTTTTAAATGTTAACAATCTTCATTCGAATTAAAATAAAATTTAAATCAAATTTTGATATTATTTTCAATCATATTAAATCAAAAATTCAATTATTTAAATAATTCCAATATTAAATTTCAAACAATATAATTATCCAATATTAAAATCTCAATGAATTTTAGTTATCCACAATTAATTTATTTTCAACTAAATTAGTCAATAACTATTATCCAATCCAACTATTGATCATAAATAACATTCGATACATGAATTCATTTCAATATCTATTATTGCAAAAATCTTCCAAATTGGTTATTTCAATATTTTATCTCATTTCATATTAAATCAATTACATAAATGAACATTAAATTTCAATTTCTAACCATTTTGTTCAATAATCACATTAAATTTAATAATTTAAAATAGTAAAAAAATATGGGTCATTACAAACGTGGTCAGAATAAATTAAATTTACTATCCTCTTCATTGGACCAGTCCGAATAGCTAAAGCGGAACTCAAATACTGGTTGTCCAAGCTCGGGTCTTGAAACAACCCGATATTTTCAACCATTCGCATCCGCACATGTCGGACTTGAATTGCTCAAAATACCGCGTTGTAAATAAAATTTGGCAAATCTCAAAATATACAGTAAATAATAATCACAGATTACCGACACAGAGTAATAATAGTGCAGCGGAAGTAAAAGAAATAGTAGTTCATGAAGCTACTATGTAAATATACCAGAGTTAAATAAAATACAATAGAATAAATAAAGTACAACAGAAGTCTCAAGATGATAACCAAGTACAAGCTAAATAAAACAACAGAACTGGAATAAATAAAACTAGATAAGCAGATAATCTCCAGCGATTCCAATCTGTAGAAAGTGGAATCCAAATCTGTGAATAACTCAGGCTGACCCGAGCGTAAATAAAAATAAAAACACTCGAGTTAGGACAATATATACTTATATAATGTAAACGAACTCAAGTGAACTGTAATAAGGTACAAGTAACTTAAAGGATGCCGGGGACCGCCCATCCTCTAAGGATCCGTTAAACTATTTACTATGTAGTAATATTTCGCTATTATAATAATGTCTACAGTAAAATAAACATACTTTTAAATAGCGTTCCAGGCTACCCATATCACCCTTCACACATAATAGTCCCAGTAGTCCATCCAATATCATGCCATCTCCACTCCGGGTGACTGTCAGAGGATACCACATGGGCTACGGGAGAAAAACAAACTCGTAGTAAAGGCTCGGTATGGTAGGTGACACGGCACACAAGGCAATGCCAGGGTAGATATACCAATTACGCACACGGGCAGGTGGTAACGTAGCAGCCACATGCGCCCACCTTGGAACACACTCCCATATCAAAATCAGAGGATGGCCATCTAATCAATCATAAGTAAGAGTATAGTATCGAAGGAATGTGTCCGATCGAAGGAATGACCTCACTTGGCCCGAGATCGCTCCTGTTTTAGCCACCTTATGCCAACTCACGGGAGTTGGGTTCACGTAATATACCTCAAGAAGGTCGCCACCATCCTACTTCATTCTGGAATCTCCACCGCGTACACAGTTGTCAAAGTGGTTTTCGGTATCGACAGAGAGTATGCCAGATATCCGATCCCGGTCTCTTTGCCAACCAATCGTTATTATAACCCGTGGTTATAACTTTAAAATAATATTTTACTTCAAATAGAATATCATTTCCAGTTCAAATCTTTATCAAAATAAAGATCAAATCATTTACAAACCATTTTAATATATCAAAATATCATATCTTCTCAAAACTTCATTTCAAATCATTTCAATATATCAAAAATATCATATCTTTCCAAAACTTCATTTCAAATCATTTAATATATAAAAAATACCATATCTTTCCAAAACTTCATTTCAAATCATTTTAATATATCAAAAATATCATATCTTTCCAAAACTTCATTTCAAGCATTTTAATATATCAAAATATCATTTCTTAAACATCCTTTAAATTCAAAGATAACATTCATTCATTTTCAATTCAAACCACTCTTTAAATGATTTATATTTCAATTAAATTACTTCATTTAAACCCTTTAAAAGTGCATTTATTATTCTTTCAATTCAAGTATTCAATTTCCAAAGTTTCAAACCATTCTGAGTTCGTTTACTAAGTCAAAAACCATAATTATTAAAATTTCAGCATTACACAGCATATAGAAAAACCTATTATAATTTACACTTGAAAACATTTTTTCTCAGAAAAAACAGCATTTAAAAACTGCAGTTAAAACTCAGTTTTAGTTGAAATTTGGTTCAAAGCAGAAAAGACAGCATTTCAGAAGTGCTACGGTAACTCAGATTTCAAAACAAATGTTTTATTTGATTTCAGCAAACACTGCAGACCACTATAGCATTTCCGGAGAATGCTATAATAGACCTGAGTTCAATATTAGCCTATAAGTTCAATTACAGCAACTACAGCATTTCAAAAATGCTATAATAGCACTTTTTACACAATTTTAGTTCAATTCAGAAACTATAGCATTTCTGAGTGCTATTAAAAGTTAATTCCAAATTTTAGTGTATTTTCAGCAAATAATAAACTTCAATTTAAAACCAATAAACATTTTTAAAATCATTTTTCAACATTCAAAATGTTCATTAACATATTATTTAACATATTATTTTTATACAATAAATTTCTTATAATTACATCTAATTTTCAACAATTTACTAAATAAATTCAAGTGTAAAAGTTTCCAATTCTTCACATTTTAAATAAACAACATAACACTTATATTTCCTCCATTTTATCAAATAAACTAAATTTTTTATTTTATTTAATTAACTTAAACCTTTAATTAAGACCAACTTTACATTTCGAAGTCAAGTTATACTTTTAAAAGATCACTTTTAAGCATTCATTTATTTAACCACTTAAATTCATAGAAAAAATCAATAATAATTTAATAAATCACTTAACTTCAAATTTAATCAAATTATCATATTTACCAGTTTCCAATAAAACTAAATTTCCATTTTATTCATATAACTTAAATATCATTTTTAACCAGAATTCCAAATTCCAAACTTAAGTTGTATTTCAATAATCTAATTTAACCATTCATACATTACATTTTTAACTCATAGAAAAATCATAATTTCTTTTATTTAAAACATTTCAAAATCTATTTAAATCAAATTTCATAAATTTATAATGTTAAAATACTCAAAAATATCCAAAACACTCTATAAAATAACCACGGGCCTGTATATAGTTTTCTAACCTAGGTCAAGTGATACGGATATGTATCATTTCAATCCGCAGTTTAAAAAGAAAAATCCGGGTTCTATCATTTCAAACCCGCAATCCCAAGTTAAAAATAATAAATAAAAACCGTCCACGCCTATCATTTCAGCCCATAACGATTTTTTCCTATTCTAAAGTCCGTTCGCGTATGTATCATTTCAACCCATAGTGATACTAATCTACAGGGAACTTGCAGTGTGATAAACTGATATAAATAAACAGAATAGCATGAAATAATAGTAACATATGATATAATAGGTGTAATAACAGGTGTGATCATCATATGATAATAATATAAGCAGTTATAACATGATAATATAGTTCTACAGATTCACAGGGTGTCAATTTACTACTTATATAAGTACATAATGTCTGGTATAAATACTCACTTGTTTGAGCTGGAGATTGCAATACAATGACCCAAACGGATACGAGAAAGCACGATGACACAATGATGGATTCAAGTGGATGAGAACCAAGTTAATGATATTTTAAACAACACAAAAACAAGACAAGTATAAATATGATTTCAATACAAATTATCAAAAGAAACAATTCTGAAATAAATGCAAATATGAATCAAATGCTTTGACCGTTGCCTCAACCATCATGTGCTCAGCCAAAGGATGGATATGGTCAGGTTTTGAGCGTGGTTTGGATCAGGTATGGTCTGAAAAAGGTGCGGCTACAAGGTGATGAAGGTGAGTGGAAGTTACAAGGTGTTGAAGGCAAATAGACAAGGCCAAAATAGAGTTTGGATGCATCTAAGCTCGACCAAAGGGGTCTATGGCTTGGTCAAAGGCTGCTATAGGTCTAGATAGATCTGCAACAAGGCTATTGGTGATGGCACTTGCTGGTGGTGGAGTCTAAAAGTGGTGGCCAAGGTGATGGGTGAAGGTATGTTGAAGGTAGGGCTCGGCTGGGCATTATTTTGTGGAGTTTTTGCAATGTTTTTGTGGTGCTTTGTTCCTTTGGAGGCCACGGCCACTTCGGGTCAGAGAAGCTGGATTGTAGGTCGTGGTTGATGTGGGGAAGAAGTTGTGGTGGTTGGTGGAGGAGATGGTGGAGAGGTTAGGCTGAGCAAAGCATGAAGAAGCAGGGCAAAATCAAGGCAAACAAATGGAAAAAGGAAGAAGATAAGAGGAGAATGGACGCCATATTTTTCTTTGAAGTACCGTGAGTTTTAGGAGATGAGGGAGGACATTTGTTTACGTGAAAATGATATGCGATCAGCAGAAGGAAATGAGATATGGTTGGCCTCAATTGAATGCAAGAGTTATGAAATGAAAAGGTGTAGAATACAAAAGGACTAAGGCATATAAAAAGTCACAAACTCTTCAAATTTCTATAATTTCATTATATAAATTTAAATAGCTGAAATATATATATATATATATATATATAAATTCAGATAAAATACGAAAATTTAGTAAATAAACAAAATATGAATAAATAAATATTAATTATAAATGATTAAAATAAGAAAATAGCACATAAAATGAAAACTAGTCTAGAAAATTTGAAAATAAATGAAATAAACTTTAAGAAAATTTTATGGACTTGGAAAATATTTATAAATAAAGATAAGAACACAAAATAAAAATGAATTCACAAAAAAATAAATAAATATATTTTAATTAAATATAATTTAATGAAGAAATTAGCAGAAAAGTGGAAACTAGGCTTTAAAAATTGAAATAAATTCAAGTAAACTTTAGAAAAATTATACTATCACTTCAAAAATATTAAAAGAAAAAAATATACATAAAATAACATATTAACACATATTAAAATAAAAATATGACAAAGAAAATATATTTTATATAATTTAAAATAGACAAATTTGTTAAATAAATCAAATTACACTCAAAATTGAAATGTACGTAACTTTTACAGTTTAACTCCGTTTTCAACGAAACAAAAAGCAATGTTCAAGTTATTACATCTATTTTCATAACAAAAGATAAAATTTAAGATTTAAAATAATTTAAATTTAAAGTTTAGAAATCAAAGTTTGAACAGTTTGACCAAAAATTCACTTTACAGTAAAATATTCAAATTATACTAGTTTGAACTATAAATCACTTGATAATCAACATTTATATTTAAAAATGAAATGTTTGAAATAAAACAAATTTAAAATAACTTAAAATAAAATAAAGTCAATTTAAAAATATAAGCAAAATATAGGGTTGTTACAGGTCTAGAGACTATCTCTCTGTCACCCATAAGGCAGTCAAGTTTTTTGATCAACCCTAAACTCTTTTAAATTCTTGATTTATTATTTGGAAAACATTTGCTAAAGATTTGGAAAGAAAATCTAAAGTTTAAATCTTAATTTCAAAAGTAACCAAAAAGTGTTGCGAAGAGTGTTTTTAACAGCTTCTTTGATTAAAACATAAACTTCATTCAACATATATCCATTTTATAGCACAAATCTCTTTTGAAACATTTTAATATATTTATGGAATTTATTTCATATTTTTAAAGATTTAAAAATATTGATTTTCAAGATTGTACCACCTGGTTTTCTAACTACCAAAACGCAATGCTTTTGAAAACTTGATTTTGACATATCTAAACTTTACTAAATGAAATCTCGATTTTCTTCTTTGATTTGAAAACTATATTCAATTTTAGGTCTAGAATATTCTTATTGCAAAGAGTGCCAGCTCATGTTCCAATCTACATGTCTATTTAACTTTTCATATTGTGAAATCGTGAACTATCGTAACGCAACTGCTTATTTTTACTCCATTCTCCAAACTTTTTCAAACTTTTCTGAAATGAGTTTTATTGTTTATAAACCATTTATAAATCATTTTAAACTATTTTAAAGAGGTTTAACAATGCCATAATTATCATTTCATTTTACAAAGGAAAGCGATTCCTTGGTGTAAATTTGACGTGTATTATACTGTGAATTATTTCCACATCAAACAAGCATATAATCAACCAATCATCATACAAACATATTAAAAAAAATCATATAAGCAATCATTTTAGCATACGATCAAGGGTATAACTTTAAGTTAGTTAATCTCTGTTATTATTACTAATAGTATGCAATATTTAAGTGATTAGTAAGAAATATCAATAAGTGATTATCAAGTGATTCAAAGTGAGATTAACTCAATTTTACCAAACCAAATTCTATCATCTTCCTACAAACATTCAAGTACATATCACCACATTTTACACCATAAATTCTTTCTACATCCCAAACTTTTTTGAAGCTTCTTCAAATAAAACCGATGACACTCCGGCAGCACTTCCTTGTCTTTTCTTTGCTTTGGAGCATCCCGGATCTCCTCCTTCACCTATGGAAGCTTGGTTATGACGTTTGGGTGGTGGTAGCTCCTAAGTGGTGAAGCAAGGTAGCAGTGGGTACATGAGAAGGTAGGCGTGTTTTGAATTGGATTTGGAGGTAGTACTGGTAGCAACATAGTTGATATGTATATGTTTTTGACATTAATATGTCATAACTTTGCTAGCTTTTTCCAAGGCTTGGAAGCCATTAAATAAGATGAAGAACTTAAGAAAGAAAGGGGACAAAGGTATGAAAATTATGAGCAGAGAAGGCATGTATTAATAGGAAAAAATGAGTAAAAAAATTAAATACAAAATTACCATTTTACCCCTTTCCTACACCCCTCCATATGCTCAGCCCGTACCCCCCCCCCTTCCATCACCACCATCACATCATACATATAATTTGACTTTGCTTTGAAAATATCATGTTATTTTCTAATTTCTTACCTTATGTAATTAGTATATGCACATGATAACTTCATAAATGTATACTTATGTTTATAAGTGTGTTATGACATGTGTGTACGCATATGTATGTCAGACGTGACAACCCATGGTGCAAGATTTGATTGCAACTTCCATTCGTCAAACCATCGTGAATCCAAAATCCGATTTCTGATCGTATTTTTACTTCTTAGTTAAACTGTAAAAAAAATTAAACAAAGTTTGAAAATAATATTTCTATTATTATCAAATAGTTAAAATGGATTTATTAAAATTTAAAACGATTATTAGATCATTTAAACTCAATTTAAATTCAAAAAACTATTATTTGAAAATGATGACATTATTGAGATGTCATAAAATAGTTTATTTTTAACAATAAAATAAATAATTTTATTGCATATTCTTACTTATGTGGAAAACAAGTGTATGTATCCTCTTTCGTACACGCTAATATTGAGAAAATCTCAATTTTACCAAAAACTGATTTCCGTTGTTCTTTTGGTGAAAATCTCAAATATCTATATTTACTAATATACTTCTAAAACAAGTTTACTTTTATTATTTATGGTTCAAAACATTATAATTTATGTTATAAAATCTTGTATTTGTATATTTCAAATATAAATATAATTTATCAAAGTGATAAATTTTACGGGTTGTTATATAGGTGCAAATGTAATTAATTCGTTCTTTTATATGAATGCAATTGTGGAATCAATAAGTATGCAAACATCCTAATAAATGCAAATATTTATATTTTTTGTAGGCATCCATAACTCCATATGAAACATCCATATCAAAGTACAAGTAAACAGCCATATTCATCAACAAAAATCAGTAAACACATCAGTAAAGGAATAACAAAAAGCTTAGATAATTATCTAACATAAATTTAAATACCTAAATATCGATATCTATCCTAGATCGGAATGTATATACATACAATCTAATCCGATAAATACAAAACTGGTATAACTAAAACAAACAATCATGCAAACAAATGATGACCTAATGAGTACAGTAACCTACAAACTAATAAAACTGTAACTTATTGGAAGAGAGTTCGTGATGTGGAACTCTGATTGTCTCCTTGAGCTCCATGACACTCTTATCCAAAACTTTTCTTGTCGTAGTTGGACCAACTTCATTTTCTTATTCTTTCGGTTTCGCATCATATCAAGTCCTAAGGATCCACATACGGAGTATTCTAAACTATCTCTACCTCTACCTCATAAAATGATTAGGTTCTATCATAACTGCTTATTCGTCGATGTAAATTCGCAGATGGGATAAACATAATATGTGTGAATAACTACTAATTTTTTCACGAATCCCACTCAACATGCTGATTTCTCTACTTTCTATGAAATCGGGAAAGGCTCAAAAGCTTATGTCGCTACCTTTCGCATATAACATATCTCAATATTGAGTTCTTCACTACCTAGCTACCCACAATGAACCATCTAAGCATGCTTATCCTGTGGGTTTCCTTCCCTTAGCATATCGTTGAATTGTCTGTAATTACATATATCCAAGTATAGCTTAAATTTAAATAGATTGCACTACGAGCATATTCCATCTTTTTATCTAGTTATAAGATTCCATTGAATTTTTTTTCAAAGAATTTAAGTGTAAATACCCTCTTCTTTCTTCAAACCTAAATAACTTGGATAAATTTCAAGTTTCATACTTAAAATCTTCATTCAAATCAAAACTATTTTTTTCAAATCGATAAATATACTTAAGAAATCCTTTATTTTTACATATTACTTTAAATGTTTTAAACATCATTTCTTAATCCAAGAATAATAATTTTATCTAAATTTCCTTTAAAACAATAACGGTATTATCGCTTCATAACAAAATAATAATATTTATTTAAATCATCATTTATTTTCAGAATCGCTTTATTCAAGGACAAATTTTCAAAAGAAGCCGGTTTTTTAAACTATTGGCATAAATAGGCTAGTTTACAAACTATTTGCAAGTTTAGGCTAGTTTTTTAAAAAAAATACTACGGGGCGCATTTGTGAAATGCGCCCATACAAAATTACACTGGCGCATCTGCCAAATGTGCCAGTGTAATTTTTTGTCCAAACCTAAACAGCAAGCAGCAACATCCTTGCCAAACTAGAAAAACTTGAATCTGACGTCGGTCGCATGAAGTCCAACTCGACCACCCACGACGAATCCATCATCGAAGAACTCCACTCCAAAGCCTCCTTCCTTCGCAAATTCCTCGACGTCGAAACCAAATCAAGCTTCCACAAAAACTCAACCAAAAACACCGAAACTGAAACAGTAGATGCCGAACTCGAAGAGCTTGAAGACAGACTGCACTCGGTCGAAGAGTACGTCCAATCTTTGTTCCTTTGTGAGTGCCCTCATTATCAAGAGGAAGAAGTTGATCAGGAAATTCAGATCGAAGGCGACGATGCAGATTACGATTACAAGTCGTAGTCTGTTGAAGACGGAACAAAAGTCGAAGTGGACGAGAAGGTCTTATCGCAAGAGGAATCAAACGATATCGACGAGTTCAAAGAAAGAGTTGAGAAAATAGTTATTGAAGTTATTGAAAAGATGAACATGAAGAAAGAAAAGGAAATCAATTGGAGTAGAAGGCTTGCAAAGATTGAAGTTGTCGTTGCTTTTACGGGATGTAGGTTTGGACAAAAAATTACACTGGCGTATTTGGCAGATGCGCCAGTGTAATTTTGTATGGGCGCATTTCACAAATGCGCCCCGTAGTATTTTTTTAAAAAAACTAGCCTAAACTTGCAAATAGTTTGTAAACTAGCCTATTATGCCAATAGTTTAAAAAACCGGCCTCTTTTGAAAATTTGTCCTTTATTCAATAACAACTTTCTTCATTAAATCCTAAATTATTTTTATTATTGTTATCTATATCAAAAATAATTTAACCCAGAACTATTTAAGGAAAACATCTCTTTACTACTACTACTACTACTACTACTACTACTACTACTACTACTACTACTACGAGCATATATGCACATCCATATAGACCTGCATCTAATCGCTTGGGTATTTGGACTTTATACATTTATACTATTGTTTTCAATGAACATGTTGTTTTGTATTCTCCATTACAATCAATTTCATGAGTACTATATTAATTGCTATTAACCTAAGAGTCTATTTGGATCAACTTAAATAAGTCATTTGTTTTGCTTTCCGAAGTAAAATCCAATTCATTTTGGCTTTAAAAAAACCAAAAAACAACTTATTTAAGTCAATTCTAAATGTTTCTTATTTTTTCCTTTTTCCTAAGTATTTTGTTATTGCAATCTTTCACTCATTTTTTTCAGTACTATTCTTTTCATTGTAAACTAAAATTCTTACCCAATTTCTTTCCAAGAATATGGATATCTACAGTCAGACATACATCTATGAATCACTTGTTTGTGTAATTACTAAATGTGTATTAAATAAGATCATCTATGAATTATTTGTTTTTATGCAATTAGTTAATGAATGTATTAAAAAGGATCAGTGTGCGTACTCTTCTTTATTAGTAGTAAAAATTACATTCAGTTGAATTAAAATTCATATATGTTATCTATATCTATAATAATTATAAAAATTACATCTTCCAAATTGGCATTTTACAATGATATATTATAAACTTGATATTTCAAATTACAACACATTATTTTAACTTGAACAACTAACAACAAAATATATTTATAACCATAAAGTTATACGACAACCATTAATATTTGCAAGCATCGTAATTTTACAATAACACCATTACAATGCGGTTTAAATCATCTTCTAGTTTGATAAATGATGAATAAGTTGTAACTTAATATATGTAGTTACAACCAAAACCACAATGCAGATAAAATTAATAGTTTAAAAATATATCCAAGTTAACAATTTTCTTCTCGTGTTTAGTAAAAATAGAATCAAAATCTATTATGTACTCCTACAAAATTTACTACATTATACCATTTTTTTTGCAAATTCCAATCTTCTTTTCCTTCTTCTCCTCTTCTTTTTTCTCTTCTAATTAAATTTCACTAGACTCACCATCCCTGCGCCTATTTCTAACTCGGCATAAAAAATGTAGCGATTATTCTGGTACACACATAACTTAAAACTAATGATACATCAAACTATGGTTATTATATAACAACAACATAAAGGAATTGTAGATAACATTATAAAAACTCATTTGGCCAAACATAGCCAGGTACGTTACCAATATAATAAGGGTTATGACATCGCTATCAAGGTCTAAGATAAAATCGCTTATGTGCGGTAATACAATACTCTACACATACTTGCTCAGGTCATAAATATCAAAGAACCATACAATAAGACAAATAATATAAATGTTCTAAAAGGGGATTTCCACTGATGTTCTATTTAATATCAACTACTTTTGTTCTGTTACTGATCCTTACTGGTTCTATGCAAAGTAAGTAAAGCTAGATGCAGAAAAAAGCACCTTTCTTTTTACATTGTAGTCAAAAATGAAATAAATACACGTTGGTCAAATATAGAAGTTCCCTAATGTTTTTTGCACAACAACATGAGTATGAAAAAATTGCGCTATGAATCACTCGTATACACACACAGAGTAAGTTACCTAACAAATAATTATTCTATAATGAGCATCTAGCTTGAAAATTTTATTGAAAAGAGTATTTATTTTTCGTTGATGGTAACATAACATTGATGCTATGTAAGTGAACTTAAAGGTTGCATCAAATATATATGAGTAAGTAGTTAACAGTAAGTTTCAATTAATTAAGGGTTCTTGGAAATAGATAGCTGTTAAATTTTGGCGACACTATATGGAGAATTGTAGGGGTTAGAAGTAGTTTCAAGATGAAGAAAACAGTTCGCAAATCGGAATTTGCAGGTGGAAGTTATGGAGGAAAAGGTGGAGTAGTGCTGAAATGAAAGCGATAGACGTTTGAGAAGATGGGCAGACGTTTGTCGCTTCAGCAAACTTGAAGCAGACCCGTTCCAGAGAGTTAGGGTAGACATCTGACCTTTTGGTCAGACGTCTGAGTCTGTGCAAAAAAAATTCTAAGGCCTAAAAAAGACGTCTGTCACTTTGGACAGACGTTTAATACCTCAGGAAAAAAATTTCCCAGGGTATTGGATAGACGTCTGTCCAAATGTGACAGATGTCTGTGGCGACTTCCACCTATTTTCAGGCGTGAGCTTGACATGAAGATTTATGATATTTTCAAGGCATTTTTGGAACTTTACCTAGGTTTTTTATTCTCCTGTATAAGCTAGCTTCAGGTTGCAGATCAAGAAGCGACAAAAACGACTGCAAGGGATTAGCCTCCACTAATTAGGGTTTATTAAAACCTAATTTTTCTTCAATTCTCTTCTCTACAAATCAATTTCTATTTGTATTTTAATCATTGTAATTAATCTCTTATACTCTTCTCAATAATATTAATAAAATCTCTCTCTTAAAGTGGATGTACACTATCACAACGTTAGTGGAACCATTATAAATCGCTGTGTGATTTAATTTTCGTTATTGCTTTGACTTCTATATTGCTTGTTTAGGGATTTTGATCGCTTTTGGATTGGTTGAGATTGGAATTGAGTTATTGATTTGTTGTTTTTACACTTCTTACCACTATCTCGTCTTCCGCTGTGCTTGTGAGGTTTTGATTTGAGTGGTCTCGAGTTGGAATCCTGCCCCAACATTTGGTATCAGAGCTTTAGTGTTGGTAGGTGGTTATAGAAATGCCGGAATCAAATAATACCTCAAATAGTTCCTCAATGGGTAATCCAAGTGGTGTAGCTCCTTATGTATGTGGTTCGTATGCAGCTTCAGGATCACAATTGGTAATCAACAAGTAGAATGGCAATAATGATTTTGAAAAATGGAAATGGAAGATGAAAGCGGTTCTAAGGAGGAATCAGGTGCATCGGGTAGTGTTTGACACACATTTATAGCCAGCAGACATCTCGGATGTTGAGAGAGAGAAAACGGAAGAGTGGGCATTCACTATACTTCAACTTGCTATAGGAGGGAATGTTATCTCAAAAATTAGTGGTGAGACTATCGCTAAGGGTATATGGGACAAGTTGAAGGAGTTGTGTATGAAGAAATCACTGACTAATCATCTGATCTTGTTGCGAACGTTCTTCACCTATAAGATGAAGGAAGGTACTTAGCTAAAGGCACACTTGAACACTTTTGGTGATTTTCTAATGAAGATAAAGGCAGTAGATTTGGAGATTAAGGAAGCGCAAAAGGCGGTGATATTGTTGTGTTCGTTGCTGAAATGCTATACAGGTTTCTCAAATAGTTTGATCTATAGCCGAGATACATTGACTCTTGATGATGTCAAGATGTGTCTTCTTAGCAGGAAGTTATAGATTAAATGAAGGAATTAGGTGATGGAAGTAGTGGTGATAGTAATGGTCATGGTTTATTTATGGAGAAGGAGAGGTATGTGAAGAAGGAGAACTGGGGCGTTCTAAATCAAGGAACCCCGGTTGGCGAGGAAAGTCGAAGGAAAGAAAAGACAAGTGCTATATTTGTAAGAAGCTCGGTCATTGGAAGAACGAGTGTCCAGACAAGGAGAAGGCAAAGAAGAAAGTAGCATCTTCATCAGTAGCGGTGGAAAGTGGAGTTGGTGAGGGAGACGTTGATGTGTTGTCGGCGGTAGCATCGAATGTTTCAAGTAGCGATTGGGTGCTTGATTCGGGGGCGTCTCATCATATGACGCCAAATAAGAATTGTTTTTCTTCTTACATTAACAAAGAAGGAAAATCAATTGTTATGGGAAATTGTGCTATTTGTAAGTTGAACGGCATTGGTTACGTACAAATTCGGATGTTTGACGGAGTGGTTCGTACTCTCACTAATGTACGCTATCTTTCCAGATTTCGAAAGTCTATTATCTCTTTGGGGCAAATGGATTATTTAGGTTGTAAAATCACTATTAAGAGTGATAGGTTGCGGGTTTCAAAGGGTGCGCTTGTGGTGATGAAGGGTGCTAGGATTCATGGTATGTATTTGCTTCATGGAGTGACTGTAGAAGGTGAAACTTGTATAGGAGTTGACAGTTCTCGTGGCTTGGATGCGACTAGGTTGTGGCATTTGAGGTTAGGCCATGCCTTAAGAGGAGTTTGGATATTCTTCAAAAGAGAGAGATGATCGATGGAGATAGTTTCAACAAATTAGATTTTTGTGAAGAATGTGTCATGGGGAAGCAAACCAGAGTTTCATTCGACGAGGAAAAACATGATTCGAGAAGGGTTCTTGAGTATGTTCGCAGGGATGTTTGGGACCGGTAGCTTCTTTAGGTGGAGCTCACTGTTATATTTCTGTTATTGATGACTTTTCTCGGAAAGTTAGGGTGTATGTAATGAAGGCCAAGTCAAAGGCATTTGCAAAGTTCAAAGCATAGAAAGCTCTTGTTGAGAATGAGAGTGGAAATTCTTTGAAGTTTCTAAGGTCTGACAATGGAAAATGTATGTTTTCGGAGAATTCTTGGAGTTTTGCAAGCATCATGGTATTCAGAAACATTTTACTACATAGGGAGACCTGTAGTTGAATGGTGTTGCATAGAGGATGAACTGTGCTCTACTTGAGAAAGCTCGATGCTTGAGATTGATATCGAATTTGGTTAAGGGATTTTGGGCTGAAGCTTTGTCAACCACAGTTTATATTATTAATCGAATTCCGGGCTCAGCTATTGGTAAATAAATCCTGGAGGAAGTGTGGAAGGGAAAGAGCATTGACTTGAGCTATCTTCGTGTGTTTGGTAGTCCGATTTGTGTACATGATCTAAGAAATGATAAGCTTGAACCGAGAGATTTGAAGGGGATTTTGCTTGGCTATAAAAGGCTATTGGATTTGGAATCTAGAAATGAAGAAGGTAGTGAATTCTCGTCATGTTACTTTTGATAAGTCGGTGATATTCAAGGAGAAAGAGAGCTCATCGGATGTTCCGGATTTGTTTCATGGTGAATCAAAGGAGAAGAAAGTTATTTCCACATTTTGTCCAAGGAGTAGGTGTGAGAAATGCGGATTACGGATCTTAAGGCTAAGATTAACACTAGAGGGGGGGTGAATAGTGTTAATAAAGAATTACTAAATCTTTTAATTTATGTTACTTTAGACACAAAAGTATGCAATATACAGACACAGATATGATCACAAAAACAATCACAAATGCAGAAATAAAAAAAAGCAGTAAAGGAAATAACACACCGGATTTTATACTGGTTCGGAGTTACCCTACATGTGATAACCCAAATTTTGGGCATCTGTTAATTGAAAATTAACAGAATTAAATTTACTAAAATACTTATTTGTAAATTGAACAAAAAAAATTTTGAGATATATATAAGAATCTGAATTATAATAATGCTAGGTTTTAAATATTGGATGATATGTATTTGATAATCTTCTTTATAATTATTTAAAATTGGTAAAATTATTGTTTCCAAAACAATAATATTGTGTTATTTTTATTTAAATAGAATTATTATTTACATATTAAATTTGTGTTTGTTTAAAATACATTAATTTATATGAGTGATTTTAAGTTGAATTTGAATTTGAATTTCGAATTCTAAAGACAAATGTTTTTGAAGTAAATTGGAAATATATATATATATATATGATTTTATTAAGTATAAAATTAGTTCTAAAGGATTTGCTAAGTATAAATTAAGAAAGGTATTAACTAAATAGAAATTAAATACAAGGGTTTATAAAACATTTAAAGATGTATTTATACATACAAAATTCAAATGTTGAAATATTAGCATATAATTAACAAATGTAACTTACATAGCTTATGGAAATGACAAATGTTAGGTTTGCAAACAAATGTTAGCTTAGAAAAGGAACAAGTGGCAAAAACTTTATTTTTTTCCTTTTATGTAACAAAGGCTTATGAAATCATGTTTAGAAAAAAAAATGGAAGCAAACCTGTAAACAGCAAAGCAAAATGTAGACGATCAAACAAACAAAGCAATTTAATTTCCAGTACAGATTATAAAGCCTGTAATAGAGGGATGTTAGCTACTTTAAAAAAAAGATAAGAACATTTGAAACTGAAGAATCAAGCAAAAGAACTCAACAGAGGAGGATCAACAAACATTATGCTTTTCTCAGAAACAACCTCTCTTCTCAAAAGAAAGGTGAGTGACCTACCCTTCAACATCTCAAATCTATCTGGTTCTTGATGAATATTAATTAATCATTGAAGTATACGTATACATGAAATTGATGCATGCATGTTTGAAAAAAAAATATTTACTCTGTTTAAACCTAACACTGTGAGTAATCTCACCCAGCATCTTTATTTTTTTTAGAAATGCCCTGTGAGTAAACATTTAAATTAAACTTCAGTAACAAATACCTCTTGCATAAGAAATACTGTGTCGATGGTTGCTTGGAATGTATGTTTGAAAATGTGTATTCATGTTTGTTTTAAGTTCTGAAACATGGCTATATGAATGAAGTTTGTTTGCATATGTATGATCTCTGTATAATTGTATTTGTTGAATATGCACATCTATGCTTTTCTGTTTCCATGTTACAGAGTTATAATAAAATAAAAAATCCAATCTCTTTTCAATGAATCACTGTTAGGATTTGAATTTCAAATCAAATAGTTTAGTTAAACCATAATCAAGTACTACAAATACATACAAGTATATTAGTTGAAAATATGCTTGCATCTGGGAAAAATACAGTACCAATCTAAATATTATGACAAATAAAATGTGGAATTTTATTAATTCAAGTATGTATCTTGAATTGTCTCTGAAATTTAGGATTTTTAAAACAAAAATCATGATTTTAAGTTGGATATTCTGTGAGAAATTTTGGGTTAACCAGAAAATGGTTTTTGAGGGATTCATGGTAATCGACGTCATTGGGAAGGTCTGGGCTTGGGTTGAGGCAGGGATGATGATTAGGGATATTGGGAAAATTAGTAGATGGATTTATAGCTTGACGTGGTGATCGGAAATAGGCAAACTAGGGCTTGACTACTGTTTCTTGTAGACGCGATGTTTGGGGTTCATGTATCCTCGCGTGATGACCGGAGATGATCGCATCGGTTGGAATAGTTGCTAGAAGGAGTATCGTAGCTTCGGTGAAGACGACCGGTGTTCTCGTGGTCGGAGGAAAAAGGGGACGAGGGTTTTCGGTGAAGTACTATTTCCTGTTGATGGAATTTTGACTCGTTTTCGTTTAAGTGGATTTTCGTGCGAACTGGGTTTTCATTTGGGGTCGTGAGGGATCGAGTGATGGTCGTGGGTAGGCATGTTGATCACCGGAGTTCGGCAACGTCGGTGCAGTGCACAGCCATGGGGTTGTGTCAGGAGAAGGGTCTAGTTCGTGTGTGTAACTCGAAGACGTATTCGAGTGGGTGGGAGTTTTGCACGAGTCTGAACTCATGTTCGAGTACTCCACCTTTTCTAGTTTCGTTTAAACTTAAACTTAACTTAGCAAAAAAAAAAGGAAAAGGAAACTCAGTAGAAGAAGCTTAGGGTAAGGGTAAAGATACGAGATTTACTCGAGTTAAGAAGGTATTGACCTCGGAATTCCATTGTCTTGGGAAATTGTTTAAATACTTTTAAGCACTTTGTTATACAAAGTTTAATATAAATTAGATAGATAAAGTTGGTTAGCGATAAGCTAAGATCTGATTTAAAATTTTATTAAAGGGAAGATTTGCGAATGTAAGAAAATTAATTAACTTAAAGTATCAACTGATTTAGAATGTAAATCAACTTTATAATGGTAATTAACTAGTGGTTGAAGATTTAATAAATTGATGATTAAAGATTGATAATTATATGTTTAATAAATTTGAACATAAAGATTTATTAACTACTTAAAGTTAATTGATAGTGGTTGACGTAAGTAATTAACCCAGGATTAAATGGTTTTCCCTTAAGTAATGAATTAAGTGGATCAAATTATTTTGATATGAATCAGTTAAGGTTTAAGATTAGTTAATCAAGGATAATTACTTTATAATTGTAATTAGAGATTAGTTAATTAATGATTAATTGATAAATAAATTTGTAATTAACTACTTATAGTTTAGTAATGAATGATTAATAGATAAGTAATTAAGTAATTTAATTAACCAATGATTAATGGTAAATTAATTGATAATTAAGGAATACTTAATTTGTAATAAAGTTGCGTAATCAATAATTAAGGTTGTTTGATTAATTGTTAAAGAATAATTAATATGCAATTAAGGTCTATAAACTGGGTTTAAGGGTAATTGAGGGATGGATTACCCGATTGAAATTAATTTGTTGATTAATAAAAGGTAATCTCTTGCAGATTAATTAAATATAAATACTCGATGAGATTTAGTGAAGTAATTCATAATTACAGGATGTAACAAAGTAAAGGGAATTACTTAATGGGAAGTAATAAAAGGGTAATTACTTAATAGAAGTGATCAAGGATAAATTACTTGGAGTAATTAATCAAATAGGATTAATAATTAAGTAAGGGGTTAATTACTTAAGAAAAGTAATTACAGAGGGGTAATTACTGTTTATGAGTAATTGGGGGGTTGATTAATGGATGCAATTAATTAAGGATAATCATTCATGGAATGTGGTAGGTATAATTACCTAATGGAAGTAATTAGATAATGATGATAATCTTAATATAATTAAAGACGAATGATTATGGGATGGTAAATCAATTGGGTTGTAATTAATTAATAAGCAGGACTTAAAGGTAATTGATTTAATTCAATTACGGTTAATTAGATTTATTCGAGATGGTGTATTGGTTATCTTGCTTATGTATGATTAAGTGATTGTTTAAATGCCCTGAATTGATTGATACCTCTGATATGAAATGGTTCGTGAGATGATGTGTTTGGGTGGGCAATGATAATATGGTTGTCTGTCAACAATGAATTATTGAGTAAAGAGGATGACATCTTTTATTCAAAGTTGAATTGCATTTCACTTGAATATATGTGTTATGATGAACGGAATTTGAAGAGACCGGAGTCGGGTATTAGTTAATACCCGAAACCACTTCGATTCTATATAATCTTGATACGTGGAGTCAATAGGTAGTAATGGAATGATTTAAGTAAATTAGACCATTTAATCTAAGTTTAGTACTTAGAAATTGGTGAGTGAAATAAATGATGCCGGTAACAATTTGTGAAATTGTAATTGATATAAGTTACCCGGGTTATGTATAAATTGTATGCTTTTGAAATTTATGTTAGATGGTTTACTCACGCTGGTTTCCAGCCTGACCCGGGTGTTACTTTGATGTAATGCTCGGGTCAGACCGAGTATTATAGATTTTCAGGTAAGGACGTTCTGGAGCTCAGGAGGCGAGCTAGATAGCAGGAACGTATGGAGAGTTTCCACTATGATATTGTATATATTTGAGACATGTTAAATTGTATCTATCCAATGTCGTATAAAATTGTTGTAACTCTGAAATATCGATGTAAATTGATAGATACAGTTTTCTTTGATATAACTATTATTGATACTATATTTTATCCGCTGTGAATGTGAGTTTGTGTGTTCTTTTCTGTTCTTTTTCTTTCTCTTTCTTCTTTTCACTAACTATCTGGAAATTTCGGGATCGAAATTTCCGGGTCGTTACATTTGGTATCAGAGCTGAATGTTAAGCGAGAACCTTGGCTCTGGTGGGATTACTCATTAAGGATAGGGTAAGTGGTACCCTAGAATGAGTTGAGTACTATATGAGAGAGCGTACTTGTTATTTTCTTATATAAAGGTTTTTAAAAGATTTCAAAAGTAAATGAATCTTATATAAGAAATAGATTATCTATTATATTAAGGAAATTGGTTGTAGTATTAATTAAATTAAAAGTAATAGTAAGAATCAAGTGGTAATAGAATTACAACCAAATTGAAACTAAATTAAAGACAAGTTTGAAATGGATTCAAACTGAAATTAAATCTTGAAATTGGGAAAGGTTTCAGGATAAGGATAATCAATTAATTTATGTAATTAATTAAACTTTATTCAACGAGATTAATTAATGGATAATAATTGGATTTGATAAATAAGAGGGAGTTACTTAATGAAGTAACTAGAGGTTAGTAATTTAAAGGACAATTACTTAATGAAGGTAATTAAGAAATAAGTTAATTACCGACTGTGATTAATTAACGATGTAATTAATTTAAAGAAACAACAAGTAATATTATTTATTGAATTTGAATGAAATGGTCCTATTTCAAACAAGAGTTGTTTGAAAATTTAAAAGAAATTTGTTTTGAATTAAAAAAAAACCAAGGGTGGTTTAAAATTTTAAAATATAACTTGTTGTGTAAAAGAAATCAATATGTATATATGTGGATATACATAATATCAAAGGTGGTTTGAAATAAACTCTAAATATTGAGTTTTAAATTGGGAATGAGATGTGATACCCAAAAGTGATAAGTTTTTAAACTTAAATAAGTGGAAAGATTATTTATGAGAAGTTTAAAATTTGAAATGGAAGTTCAAATTGGGTAAGGTTAACTGGATTAAGTGAATTGACTTTAACTTGGGAAAAGTTAAATAAGTTGGAATAATCAACCTGATTTGGAAATTTTAAGATGAAATTAAGATTTAACTTGAGAAATTAAATGGTTAATTAAAATTGAGAGTTTGAGTGATCTCGAATTGGGTTTGAGATTCGAAAATTGGAAATGGATGGATGTTTTGAAATAATTGGATGATATCATCATATTGTTGTTAAAAATCTTTAAGTTGTGAATTGGAATTGTTTAAATGAATGAGAGATGGAGTATGGTAATCCATTGTTGGGATAAAAAGGTAAATTGATTTAAAGGAATTAAATCAACATTTGAAGTATTAACTCGAATTTATATAATTCGAGATGGTTTAAATTTGAAATTGAAATTAAGTTCAAATTGAATTTGATTTGAAATAATTGAAATTGTGAATGAAGGTGTATAAGTATAAAATTCAAATGGAAAATTTGAATTAGATTAATTTGAGACAATTTCGAATTGAAGTGGGTTCAATTTGAAATTAGTCCAAGTTGATTTGAATAATTTGGAATTATAATTAAAATTGAATAGTTTTAAATTCAAATGGAATTTGAATTAAATTTGGGAGGAAATCAAGAATAATTCAACTTGATTTGGAAATGGAGTTTGAAATTAGGATTAATTCAAACTGGAGATGAAGTAAACTGAAATTGGAACTAGTTCAATTAAAATGTATTTGAATTAATATAATGGGAGATCAAGGTTGAATAAAGTAAAATTTGGAAAGAACTGAGGAATTCGACTTGAATTGGATTAAATAGATTTCAATGGAAATTGAAATTATTTAAATTGGTGTTAAGTCAATTTAACTGAAAATGGAATTTAAATTGAATTGATTGGGAATAGAGATTGGGAATTGAACAAGTTCTGACTCTGGACTATTTTAATATAAATTGTTTTTAGTATAAACCTATTTTTCCAAGCTATTTATTATATATACAACTTTCTTTTAAAAGCCAAATTATCTTATACTTGTTTTACAATTATTTTTGAAACTGTTTTATAAGTTAATTACTATATTTCAACTATATTACAAAACTAATTACTATCTTACTATTATTTAAAATTATTTAAAATTTCTATAATTATTTTAACTATTTTCCAATTATTTTAGAATTATTGAACTATTTTACAACTCTTTTACAAACAAGTAATTATTTTCCAACTACTTAACTATTTTTAATTTTTTTTTCAAGCTATTTTCTAAATAAACTGGTCGGAGTTCAAACTGTTATTGGTTAAATACTCAACCGAGATAAGAATAGAGGTGATAATCCAAATGGATTGAAGCAATTATGAGTAAGTGAATGAAAATTTAAGTAAATGTGAATAGAAATGGAATTGATTTGGCTAATAACCAATAAAGATAAATACGTAGGATGTATGTATGTTATTCTATTCGCAGAGTGATTTGATCCAGATTCGAGCACATAATTTCGGGATAATTAGGTCGATCCGAGTTGGGATTTTTCTCTCGATTTTCGACGGCGAACCTGGATAGGGATTGTTGATTGGTTCTGGATATTCTCTATCATAGTTATGACTATGCAAGGAGAATGACGGTTTCTGATCATGAAACCAGATCTGTGTCCGCTCTAGGAAGTCGGGTGGACGATACTAGTTCGGAAGTGAAATTGTGTGATCGAGTGAGCGATCAGATTGGTATGGCGTACGAATGGTATGTGTACATCGTACGGATTTGAATGAAATTGATATTGAAAAGAGTAATCAAATTTGAATATCTGATTTTGAGTAAACAAAATTAAATATCTTTTTTTTATAAGATAAAACTCCCCTTGTTGAATCTATTGCCAAAAGAAAAGGATTTTTGAAGGTGTTTTGAAGTATAAAAGGAGTTTTATACAAGTTTGAAATGATCCAAAGTTTTAAAAGATTTTATATATCTGAATATATATAAAGGATCATATGAGGATTTTGGAAAAAGGGTTTTGGAAACCTTTGGATTTGGAAAAGGCTTTTGATTTTTGGGTAAAATCAATATGAGAATTTGGAAAGCCTAGTTTGAGAATTATCGATTTTGGAATAATCGATTTTGAGTAAAGGAGCTTTGTATGAGATCATACTAGGTGTATGATTTAAAGATACTATATATGTATAGTATAAAATGTTTTGATGACGGCTCTGGGAAAAAAGGCGCTCCCTTGAAATGAACTTCTCAGGAGTACCACCGGGTGGTGCTGCCTTGAGCCCCAGGGGGGGTTCTAAAGTTGATCCTGTGAGGAGTCCGGACAAAACTAGTTCCTGAGGATTATGAGTAGAGTATACCATAGCGAAAGTCGTGTGTGCCGCTGAGAGCCAACAGTTACATGGACTTTTGCTGCGACGGCAACGTAACCCAGGATGTAACTGCGATCTATAGTATAACATAGCGAAAGTCGTGTGTGCCGCTGAGAGCCAACAATCTACGTTTGATTTTATATCGGTAGACTGTGACCTATGTAGGAGTGGAGAAGTTTCATTCCGACAGCGAAAATCAGAGGCCGTTGAGAGCCTGCAGTTACATCGACTTTTGCTGCGACGGCAACGTAACCCTGAGTGTAACTGTGATCTGTTGTGTGGGTTCCATGGCGTAATTGAGAGGCCGCGGAGAGCCTGCAGTTACATGGACTTTTGCTGCGATGGCAACGTAACCCTGGAATGCAACCGTGACCAT